>CM031700.1:15487192-18116128 GCA_018466805.1 Hippocampus abdominalis | reverse complement strand
TTGGAAAGCGAAGCCATTGTAAACGATTCACCTCCAAAAAGTCAAATTGAAAAGCAGCATTCTGGGCCAAGCAAGGCTGTCTCAGTGAGAAACAAAGTGCAGATTTGGGTCCTCTCAGATTGAGCAGTTCAACTTAAGTCTCACACATCCCTAAATTATAGTTGTTTGTTTCAATTTCTTTAAATAATTTCATTAAAATGCTGTTTACATTCTCAAAAGGACTAGATTGGTTTATTGTGTTTCCAAACCCCATTTAACGCCACTCTTGTTGTGAAATCGGATGATGTCATTATCTTCGGGTTACCTTTTTTGGAACCATGGACTTTACTGGTGTATTTGAGTATTTACTGTTGTTCTCGTCATGCATTAATGATGTATATTTTTAATCTGCTGTCACTGTGCGGATCATGCAGAATTTGGACTGGCATGTCACGTGGGAGTGCTGTCAGGATTGCCGTGTGTGGGTGTTGCCAAGAACCTGCTCCAGGTCCAGGTGTGTTTAAAAATGACGAACATCAGTCTCAGGTAAAGTCTTATATTTCCTGACAAATTTACACTGGATTCTTTTCATGATGCAGCAATTTGTAATTGTGTGGTCGACGAACCTTGCAAAGGAAACTTAAAAAAAAAACAACAACAAAAACAGTACGTCAGAAAGGGACGAAGAACAGGATCAATCATTGAAACCAAAGCACGGTTAATTTTTTGCTATAACGAAACGATTTGGGTTTCAAATCAAAAGACAAAGAAGAGATCAACAGTTGAGCTTTAAAAAAAAAAAAATTTCCCCCCCACAATTTAGAAGATGGTGTTATGTTTATGAAAGAGCACATTTTTAAATGAGCAAAAGTATTAGAACTATTCTTGCTGCTCATGATCATAGCTTTTCCATTACTAAATGCTCTCAGTGGTCCATGAAAGGTTCTCCTTGTTCATGAGTGGTTTACATCTACTACTGCATGCAGCCTTTGTGTATTAAGTCAAATGTAAACACTAGTTTGGGACTACACTTTTGCCCTATGAAGGTTGTTGCTGTTGCTGTTGTGTGTGTGTGTGTGTGTGTGTGTGTGTGTGTGTGTGTGTGTGTGCGTGTGTGTGTTCCGACGTGAGAAAGATTAAATACGATTTCATGAATATGCAAATTGGGCCTCAATGACTTGCTGAGTGTCCAAAGACATCCATTCACCCAATAAGCAGGCATCTCATGCAGACATCTACAAAATCAAAAGAGGCAATCATGTCGTTAGTTGTCGGATTCTGCAGAAATCATCTGGCGACTGCTGGATGAGGCCAGTGAACTAATAATACATTCTACTGCAAGCATGCATTCACTGTTTATTATGATTTTTTTTCTGAATTCTATACAAGTAGAACATCATTATAGGTGCAGTACAGTGAATGTATTCATACACTTAAATTATTGATTCACATCATTTGTATTTCTATTTATGTGTCAGATGTAGAAGGCTCCATCTCTCATATTACGTACATAAATATGATGTAAGAGAAATTGAGTATATTATAGTCAAGGAGAGTAGAAATATATTCAGCTTTTGACTATGCAACCAAACGTTCCAATCTTGTTATGCATCTGTTCATCCATCCTTCTGTCCATTTTTGCAGTTCAGTCCGAATTGATTTGCAATCCTTTTGCCTTGTCTCTGTTGTCTGAGTTTGCTTTTTTTTTTTTTTTTTAACCCTCTATGTCTAATTTGGACACTAAACATGAAAAAAAAACAATGGGAAAGCGTGTTCGGCTTTTTCAAAATTTTTACTCCCACTTTACAGTTCATGCTTACAGATGGGCACCTGCTGATTGTTGTTTTTGTGCCTTTTTTTCAGTATTTCTTATCTACATAGTTTTCCATTGATGGGGAGCCAACCCATGTTTTTTTAGTGGAAAGAAATGTTGGCATTGCTCTTTCAAGAATTTTTAGGGTTAAAAAAAACAAATAAATCATTGCAATGCAAGTGAATTAGCATCGGTTATTCAGAGATTTTTGCAATTTGCGACCAGGCCCGGTCCCTTTCCTGCTTGAATAGCTTGGGTCCACTGTATTACTTAAGGCAGACCTTAAGATTTAACCAAGTCTTGCAAAACATTGTGTCTGAGGTTAAAGTTATGACTCCCTAATGCCAAACTTGCTTTGTGGACTAATGGTGGCGATAACAACCCATTGGCAGCAAAGTCTGTTTTATTGATCCTTCCAGCTTCCCAAAGACATCATTTCTGCCTCTGCTCTGGCCATGATGATAGTTGCAGCTAAGAGCAAATGCCCAAGATTGTAAATTTAGGATGTTTCAGGGTGCTTGCATCTATGGCTGAGTTTGTCTTTTTCTGCGAGGATGTTGGAAGCTATTGATTAAACTAGCCTATTGAGCTCGTTACAGGTAACAAAAGGCCACTCTGTACATGTATTCAGATGGTGGGAAGCATTTACCTGGATGTGTTTTGTTTTACTTTTTATAGTCTAGCTATAGATCAGCGGTGTCAAACCCATTTCACATTTTGGGCCGTATACAGCCTCGGTAGATGTCAAGTGGGCCGGACTATTAAAATTAGACCATACTCTGCTATAAATAACCAACATAATATGTGTTTCCTTTGTTTTGGTATAGTGAAGCACAAGCACATTAGGAAAATGTTGAAATTTAATGAACTATCTTTTATAAAACGTCATGAAGCACCTTAGATTTCCTTAGATAAGTGTGCAATTTACCTTTATCATTCACATACAGTGTATATGCATTGCAAATGATCCCACTGATTGTACAAACGCACAAAACTTTAACAAGGACTTTAATTGGTATTGAAAAATATAGTAATGCATTTTAAGATTTAACGAGATTTATAAAGAAGGGAATTTTTAAACCACTTACACATGTGCTTATAACATCTAAATTGAATCCCTGCCGACACGTTACAAACTAAGGAGAAATCAGTGTGCCCCCTGGCGGATAATCCATGAATTGCATTTTATTAACAATATGAATTTCGTGTTTTATGCATTTTTTTTCACTTCTAAATGATCCTGCGGGCCTGATTGAACCTCCTCGGGGGGGGGGGGGGGGTTTCTGGCCCGCGGGGCTGTATGTTTGACACCACTGATCTAGATCTTAATTCAAAATATTCATAAGAATGCACAATTTGATTACGATATTATTATTAGTCTTATTTTATTTTTATTTATTTTATTTTTTTTTCCAGATCAGGACCGCAACATTGCGGTGCCCGGGTTTGATAAACGATGTTAGGTGCAGAATTGAAAGTGCAGCCTCGAATTGGAAAACTATAAGTGTGACCATTAGAGATGTGACTGAGCAGCAGGGCACAAATTGTGAGATTTACCGGTACTACTCGACACGCATGGCTGGTCTTTTATACCCCAATGTTTGTGTGTGTGTGTGTGTGTGTGCGTGTGTGCGTGTGTGGTGTGTGCGTGTGTGCGTGTGTGCGTGTGTGTGTGTGCGTGCGTGCGTGCGTGCGTGCGTGCGTGCGTGCGTGCGTGCGTGTGCGTGCGTGCGTGTTTATATACGATTTGTGACATTTAATGACTCTGGAACATGAACATCCTCGCAAAATTCATGAAACACAAACTCCAAAGCATAAAACAACAATATCATAAAACAAAAACAAAGATATGACTTGCAGGAGATCATCGTCCACCACTGTTTCACTCCAGCCCTGGCACACGGTGGTACTGCAAATAAATGACCAGGCCACACAGAGAAATCTCCTTTCTGCTTAACCTGGTGGGTCTGACTTTAATTGGCTCCAATAGAGTCAAAGTCGAAGAACCAAAAGTGAAAGTCAATCCTTCAATGTTTTGCATTAGCCAGATTGGCGCCATCATTTACCCAGAAAATCTCACCTTCACAAAACCTCATTTGTCCTTTGCTCCCCTCTACACCATTTTCTTGAAGTCTTTAACATCTTTACAACCTTCTTCTCACCCTTCTCTAACCCTCGTCACACGAACCGAGTGCGAATTCAAACCAACATGTCGATGAGGTCTTTTACCCCTTTCTGACGTCTGCTGCTGTGCCACGGATCCTGGTACTTGCGTCACCTTGCACTCCTCTCACAGTATGAAAGCAAAAACACACCAACCTCAACCGATTCCAGCAGAGATCTGTAGCCCCCTTTTAACCTCCCTGTCTCCTTGTTGTCTTCTCTCCGCTTTGATGATTCATAGTTCAGTGGACGTCCCATTCATCCAGGAAGCGCCTTCCATCATTCTGGCCCACAATGCACAGGAACTCTTACCAGCATCTTTCCACATCATGACATCTGACGTCATACTTTTCTCAGTGCTGTGTGAGAAAATCTGGAATTAATCAAATACAGTCAAACCTCGGTTTTCGTCCATAATCCGTTCCAGAAGGCTGTTTGAAAACCGCATTGTTCAAAAACCGAAACCATGTTTCCCATTGGAATCAATGTAAACATTTTTAATCCGTTCCAATTCAAGAAAACAACTTTTTTTAAACCACTTTTTTTTTACAATTTTACACCATAAACTGTACACATGTAATATGTAAAATACTGTACAAACAAACTGTAATAACTGTTAGAGTGAGCACACCGCATGTTTTACTGGACTGCCACATTGTTATTAAAAGTCACATAAAACGTGAACCTTGCCTGCTGACCATCATTACATTTACCACTTGCTTTCTTTGGTGCCATGGTTAGGGGCTGATACACGATGCAAAAATAACAGTCCAATATTACGTAGTTCTCACCAAACAATACAAAACGTCTGCTCACAATGGACGCTACACGAGGAAGCGAAGCCGAAAGGAGTGAGGTGACGCATTCAAGTGCGCTCAGTTTGTTCGAGAACCGAAATTTGTTCGTCATCCGAGGCATAAAAAACTAAAAATTTTTGGTCGAGAACCGAGACGTTCGAAAACCGAGGTTTGACTGTACTTACTTGAGATTATCCTTCTCTTTCATGGAAACTCAAGTTTCAAGGTTCGGAAACATCTGTATTTGCTGTCCTAGGCTCGGTTAGGCGTATTCTCGTATTGTTATTCAGTGCCAACCACTTCATTTCCGTGTCTACGGTTGGACTTAATTTGAAATTTCTACAAAATTTTCTATGTTTATTCAGAATAACTGAAAAATACAAGCCATGCTTTATGCGATAGCACACTGGTAGCCACTGTTGTGTCCCCGTGACAACTGTAGCAGATGGTTCCTTGAATTCTTTTTAATACGTGAACCTTTTCCAAGAATCAGAACTGCTCTCATTTCCCCCATGCTGTTGTGAAAAATTACATTTAACCGGTTCTTTCATTGCTTTGATTCAGGTAATTTATGTGGAGTTGTTTTACTTCTGAGCAACCGTTTGCAATATGTAATGTGTCAAATCCAAAATCATCCATTCCAAAATTAGTTTGAGCCTTTGACCCCCAGGCTGCTTTAGGGTTCCGAAGAGGGGGACAAGGAGGCTCCAGATTTCATTAATCCCAAGTGCATTTTTTAAATTTAATGCCAGCTAGCTTTTAGATTGCTCATGATATTAGTTCCCATTGCTTATGTACACATCTGCATGTTGCACTTTTTGCAACATAATTGTCTCTTCATGGAATTAGCTCTGGACTGAACAGATGTTAGCAACAACATGTACAAGTACGATGTTTCCTTTCATTTTGTTGTTGTTTTGAATCTGTTTTTGTTTTTTTTTTTCAATTCTTATTTTCTCTTTGTGTGCCTTGTCCTCTATATGCTCCCGCTGCAACAATAATTTTCCTTTCAGGGACAGTAAGGAGTCTCTAATTCTGACACCACTCAAAGGTTTTAAACATGTCCAGATGAGATGAAGGTATATTTCTGTGCTTTGCATTGACTTAACTCACCTCACCATATAAAATGGTTTAGCTTTATCCTTGCTTTGTAAAGCATCATCATGTTGTAAATGAAAGTGTTTGACTAAAAAACAAATTGAAATATGAATGAAGATATCCCCGACATCAAGACCAAACCCCAAGGCCATTCTAGCACAATTTTTCTCTTTTTAGAAGGAAGAGATGTTTGTATTGAAAAGTTCATGCATCAAAAAGAACTAGAGAATAAAGAAAACAAATCAGTCATACTTTTCATAATTTTTTTTTTTTTAAATTCTTAATTATGTTTCTGACCTCCAGTATATGTGTTTTTTTTCTTTCATAGATATCAGCACTGCAGAAAGGAGGAGACAGCTTTCCCCTCAAAGCAAACTCTGGCAAAGTGCTTGGAAAGGTAAGTCGAATTTAATTTTGAATTTGATCTGGGTCAACAAGTTCAAGGGGGGGGGGGGCTAATACTTTTGCAGGGCACTGTATATCGTAACTTGTCTCCTATCATGTCAATCATCACTCGTCCTCTTAGAAATGAAAATTAACATTTCCAAACGGTGATTAATAAGAATGACAGAGAGTTTGATTTGACGGATAAAAGCTGTCACTTAGTATGCTTGTTCCACAAAGCTGCCCCCCAGGTGACAGACTGAACAACAAAGGGAAGTGGTCATCAACCATACATGACAAATGTTACTGTGCGATAACCGTTTGAGCTGTTGATGCCTCTGATGCTGCCAAGATTTATTGTCAAGCATATGTAATGATACTTTTGATACGTCAGTTATTTTACTTACCGTATTTTCCGCATCTAAATGCATTCACTTTTCTCAAAAGCCGACGGTACGCTTTAAATATGGATCAATATTTTGATATCTAGGACGTAGTATTTTAAATGTTCTGTGAATCGCTTTGTTACTGCTGCAGCGGTCGTGAAAGCTCCATATAGTTGTTTTGTATTGTATTCCCTTTAGCATCGCTCCATCTACTGGATGCATAACGCAACCACAGCCACTATGGTAGCTTCGATTGTATGCGCCTTTTAATGCGGAAAACAGTTTTAAAATAGGCCATTCATTAAAGGTGCGCCTTATACTCCGAAGCACCTTATAATATGGAAAACACGGTACTGTATTTTCAGTTTGGTATCAGATAGGAAATTGGTATGAGTATCGATTAGCAGGACGCACACAAAGGAGCAGAGCAGCATCTCCGCAGAGCAAAAGTTCATTCAACGGTTACCTATTGACGGCTAGTGCCAAAATATTTTAGTGATGGCCAAAATTCATTTAAGCCATAGATAAATATATATGTGTGAAACACTGAGTCTGTAACGTCTTCATTTGCAGATCAGATCAATGACGTCATTGATTGGATCAGCGAATGAAGACATTCCAGCCTATGACAAAATGTGCATAGAATGCAAAATATCAGCCAATCCAATACTGTATAGCACACCAAATCAGCATGAACCTGAGTTACAACACAGAATAAGAAGATCATAGTGGAACCTTTTTTTATTTTTTCATTTTACTCTTTCATAACCATTCAACTCTTCATACAGGCACTGCGTAGTTCAGACAGGAGCACCAAGCCAGTCTATGTGTCAGTTGGCCACAAGCTCAGTCTGGATACAGCTGTTCAGCTCACATACTCCTGCAGCCGTTTCAGAGTTCCGGAGCCAATTAGACAGGTACCAAAGAACACGCATGTGCACACATGCATTTGTCATCTGCTAAAACGCTAAGCCAACAGCTTACACCATGTTCTTGATGCCAATGAATTGTGATTAAAAGTTCAGCACAAAGCTCTGCACTGGTATGTGAACCCTGTCACCTTAGATCTCTTGAATGGCTGTTGCATGCCGTATGGTATCAAAGTCACCTAAAATTAAACAGTAATATTACAGATACGATATCTGCCATAAAATGTGTCACATGCCAGAATAATAGTGTTTCGTATTGTCTCAAAGACAACTTATAGTTACAAAGTAGACAAAAGGCACAAGACAAGGGTACATGGGAAACAATGGAGCCAGTAGGATGGATGAAAAAGGTAAAATAGACACAAGGCCTGTGGCTAATAATGTAAAAAAGGGCAAACTAAGACAGGATTAAAGGGGACCAGAGCGGGGAAATCAGGGTTCCACAAAAGGAATTTGCCAGGGCCATGAAGGCAACTGATTCTTAACCCTATGAACTTCAAATTCACATTTTTTTACTTGAAATTTAAATCTATAAAAAACAAGAAAACAGAAAGAAGCAACTTTTCAAGGATATCGAATTCACCAAAATCCATCGTGTCAAGCTTCAAGTTGATCCTACAGTCCTTTGAGGGAACAAATGAACATTTTGTTAACAAATGCAACCGGAGAGTGTACTATTTGCTAGTTAGTACTTTTCGTATTTGCGCTCTTCTTTGTCCCATTTTGGGGGAAATTTGTTGTGTTTGTTCCATACGTTTCTTTCAGTGCTTTTCAATGGAGGAGCCATTGGTAAATGCGTAGTTATTGTTTTTGATTCAACCAAGGTAATAAGATCACTAAAGGAAGCAAAGAGGGTATTTTAGTGAAAAGACCTGCAAATTCTCAGTTTTTTGTGACAATTAAATTCAAATATTTTTTGTCCCTTGAGAGGATAACCGGATTAGAAAACGAATGGCTATGTCACATGATACATCAACTAATTCGATAATTGGAGATACCGGAGCGGGAAATTGTTGCCCTGTGATGATGAGTAAGATTATTACACTTCATTGTGAATGGACGACAGCTCATCTATTACTCATCTCCTCTGTGTATTCTGGGAAATATTACAGCAGCTGATAACTATTGAGAACTGCTGTTAGTTTAACAGCCCTCCTGTGAACAGTCAAATAAGATATTGCATTGACAGCATCTGGTCTTAAAACACCCACGTTTTTCAGTAGGAGGCAAAAACCATCTTTTGGTTGACCTGAACTGATCCCGCCTTCCTCCACCCCTTCACTTGCTTCCACTAGGCTGTGCTGTGTTCCTACACTTCAGAATCCTTTTTGTTTTCCACGGCAAGGAAATGCACACACGTTTTTGAAAATCAGAAACAGTAGCTAACTCATCCTTGCCGGTATGTGTTTTTATTGTGATTTGTTAAACTAGTGGGAGGGTAGTGGAGGCGTCTTAAAGCAACAGCAGCCGGATTGAACGTGCACAGCAGAAAAAGACAAGGCACTAAACTTGAACCTTTCTTCAGTCCACTCTACTGACAGTTTTTTTCCCCACACCTGTTCCCAAACCCTATTTCCTGTGTCAGGCTTTATTTGTCACCTCTGGTGTCATCCACAAACATTGTATTGTCTTTATCACTGACAACATCTACAGTTTTTGAGAATGTTATTTTCAAAGCACATCTGACATACCAAATTGCAATTAATAATACTGACTGTGCATTGCTATTCAGTTGTACGTGAATACAGTACATGGATTGTGCAGCAGATTCCTTCATGTGTAATGACAGATTCCGGTGTTACTGTGTGGAGTTTGTATGTTCCCCCCTTGCCTGCATGGGTTTTCTCCGGGTATTCCGGTTTACTCCCGCATTCCCAAAACATGCATGGTAGGTTAATTGAACACTCTAAATTGTGGTGTGTCTGTGAGTGTGAATGGTTGTTTGTGTATGTCTGCCCTGCGATTGGCTGGCAACCAGTTCAGGGTGCACACTGCTGACTGCTCAAAGACAACTGGGAGAGGCTCCAGCAAACCCGCGACCCTCGTGAGGCTAAAACAGTTCAGATAATGAATGTGTGTGTGTGTGTGTGTGTGTGTGTGTGTGTGTGTGTGTGTGTGTGTGTGTGTGTGTGTTAGAGGTGTGCATCTCCCCACACAAGACTATTCATAATGATTCTCGATAAATTGATTACTATTCGGTCCAAGGATCTTACCCTTTTAAAATGTAACTTTAATTCAGTGGGAGTACAATTTCATTCAGTCGGATGTAGTTTTTTAACCCTGGAGGACCCACGGGGTTAAATTTGGCCCCTATAAAATCTGCTACTCAAATGCTACCCTTAAAACCCAAAAGGTCAAATTTGGCCCTAATTCTAAATTAAGATTAAAGCATTGAATATTTGAAAAAAACCCCATATATTTTGGTGTTCAGTGAACATATAGCAGTCATTTAATGGATAATTCATCATTTTCCAAAGAAGAAAAGGGTTTTTGGGTTCTCCAGGGTTAATGTTTATTAATATACAACAACATGTGAAAGCTCTGCAATGGCCAAATTGTCCAACTTAATTAAATTCAAAGAAACAGCAACTAATCAGCAGCGTCAAACCGATTTATATCTGGTGTACATGTCACGTTTTGCGAGGTGGTAGTTGGAGGACCCCAAAAAGCAGGGAGACAGGGAGGAGCAGGGTGGCTCAAACACAAACTAAAAATCAAATGTATTTGTAGAGCACTTTCAAACAGCCATCGCTGCACACAAAGTGCTGTACATGGAGCAACTAACATATACAACAGTAAAGGAAAGCAACAAATCAGTAACAAAGCTGGAGGCACTTAATGGAGGATTGGCTGACTCCAAAGTAAAGGGCATTGCAGTAATCGAGCCGGGATGTGACGAAGGCATGAATTACTGTCTCAAAGTGTTCTTGAGAGAGGAGAGGTTTTACTTTGGCTGACCAAAATGTATTTAACAAAAATACAAACAGGAATACACCGGAGAAACCAACTCAAAAACTCATTCAAATAAAGTCCAGCAAAATCACAAGAAATCAAAGTCGCAAAAACCTAAGACAGAAAACAAAAATTGACACGTGCACACAGCAACAAACAAACAGCAACAATGACCCGACACCGAGTGGTCTTGCCGGGAGTCCTTTTAAACAAACAAACTCATGACACAATGACCAACAGGTGTGCAGCTGCAGGCGGAGCCCTACAGTGCCACCTGTTGGCCACGAACAGAACCATGACAGTACAGTAATCCCTCGCTATTTGGCGGTTCTTCATCGGGGCTTCAATGCAGCGCTTCAATGCAGCGGACTTAAATAATTAAGTCCGCAAAAAGTCCGCAAAAAGTCCGCAAAAAGTCCGCAAAAGGTCCGCGAGAAACAGCGAAAGGCAGCAAAACAACAGTGAGGCAGCATATACAGTACTACATGTATATGTTTACTGTATTCTGTTATTCAAACTAACCTAACTTATACATGTTTAAATCTATTAGTATACAGCATTAAGTCATGTTAATTATTTCAAAATTTACTTCTACCTGCATGTATATCATTAAATTTGGCCTTATAAATATTATGTACATCTACCTATATGGAGGGGGGGGGGGGTCGCTACTTTGCGGATTTTCGTTTATCGCGGGTGGTTTTGGTCCCCATTAACCTCAATAAACGAGGGATTACTGTACATCTCTCATGAAAGACGATTCGATTTCGTATCTCGATACATGTGCGCAAAGATTCAAGGATACAACAACATGAGAATGACATGATTCTATTCGGTATGTCAAATCACAACCAATATCTCAACACACCTGTCATACTAAAATATACTGCGTCAAGCAACGTTCTTTTTTTGTTTTAATTTTACAGCAGCATTCAAACGTTTGCCGTCGGAGTCAGCATGGCTCAACGCGACTTTGAAATATTCGCCACCAAGTCTTGTGAAAAAGTTGCTGTAAATATGCCAGATTGCTCATCAGCATTGATTGCTTTTTTTATTTTTTTTTTATTTTTTGAATTGCATTCAGATCTTGTTTCAGGGTCAGGGCCATTCCATTGTCCTCTTGTCCTCAAGCAACTCTTGTTGATATAGATGTGTATTTTGGGTCATTGAAAGGTGAAATGCGGTTTCATTTTCATATTTCTTGCACAAAACCTTTATGTTTAGTGTCAGAACTGAATGATAAAACTTTAATTGATCACTCCGCACACAAACATTAACCCCTCTGTCTATCTGCTTGTAACACAACTTGGAAAAAAAAACCCCTCCTTCTACATGCAGCCCCATCAGGGTTTGGAAGAAGGAATTTATTCCAAGAAACTTGACATCATGGTGAAATCCTGCAGTAAAGGTTGATGGGTGAATGCACACTCCAGCAGAATCTCTCCCACATATTTTGAGTCCAACACTTGCCTACGTCTCATGTTTGTCACAAAAAAAGCACAAGACAAAAGTGGAGGATGCACACGCAATAATCTCAAGTCAGTTTTCTGTTTTCCTCTTCGCAACCTTTGGGTTGTGGCAATCAGACAAGGAATAAGACGTGAAAATGAGCTTTGCGCATGAATTTTGTGGCCCCCTCAAAAGAAGGTGTTTTGTATATTTTGTGATTTGTCGGCTGCCGTCATAAGTTGGAGTCGTAAGTGTCTGCGTCTTTGAGTGTGTGAACCACCACAGCTATCTGATGTGTGCCACACATGTACTTTGTAAAATAAAAGCTTTGGTCGTTTTCGACGTCCCAGAAAAATGTTTTGTCAGAGGAAACTACGAACAGAATGATATCATGTTTAAAGTTCCATTTAATTTGGGCCTGTCTCGACGTGTTGTGTATTTAGCGTTTTTTGAAGTCCACAGGGAGTCGTCTTACAGTTTGGGAGTAAACAGTTTTGGAAAGAAGTGTTTTAGAACATCAAAAGACTGTCTGGGAACTGGTGGCGGCCCAGGCGACCATTTGTCATCTGCGAAGTCTGCGACTTGTTTATTCGTGGGAGACGGTGTTAAAGTACCGTATTTTCACGACTATAAGGCGCTATTAAAAGTCTTAAAATTTCTCCAAAATGCACAGGTCGCCTTATAATGCCTTGTGTATGAGCTGAGTTCCAAAGCCTGACTGAGAGCACGTCTGGCCAACACGCTGGTTATATAGAGAAAAGGCATGCGGAAGTCCGCCAATGAGTGAAGGGTGGGCACCCGTTACTGAGACTGCGCCCAATAATACGGTGCGCCGAATAGTCGCGAAAATACGGTATCTGCAGTTCAAAGCTTGACAAATGTTAATCACATCTCCGACCGAGGGGCCGGACTGGGGGCGTGGTATACAAATATCGGGGGCAGTGTTTTTCTTGTATTTTGCATATGTAAACAATAAAAGACCCACGAGGAACACGGGGGACTTTGAGTGTGATCGCGGAGCAACTGCCCGCCGTTCGCTTGGAGAGATCCGCTCCCGTCGGGCTGCACCAACGACCTTCCCTGAGTCGGGTTCTTCTGTTTAAACTTGTCCGTGTATAATTCTGACATGTTTTGTCCGTGAAGTTGGAGGGAACGAAATTTTTTCGAAGTCACCCCTCCAAAAAACACTAAATGCCATGAGGTTGCGTCCTCCGGTCAAATGATTTGAAAACCGTGCAAAGTTGTCAAGCGGTCACATGTTCAGAGGATCAAATCAGGCGTATTTTTCCATGAATAAATAATGCTGGTCCTCATAATCAGTCAGACGCCGCCGAGTTCTATTCCCTGCGGGCACTTATCTGATTTTGAAATAGAAAGATGTTCCATCATAAACACGTGCCTTCTTACTTTTCCTGCACGTTATGTTAGCATGTGTGATTTTACTGGGTTGGAGAATGTCACCTTTAATTACATATTGGCTTTATTTATTTATTAGTCTGTATGATATGTTGAGGGATTAAGAAGTGCAGGCCATGATTACATCTCCTGCTTCAAAATTCTATGTAGGAAGTGGCAAAGCCACAGGTTTGTGTCCATAATTGTTCCAATCCACACTTGTGTCTTATTGATTTGAGGGATCCAAATAACATATATAGTCAAACCTCGGTTTTGGAACGTCTCTGTTCTCGACCAATTCGGTTTTTGACCAAAAATTTTGAGTTTTTTATGCCTCGGATGACAAACAAATTTCGGTTCTCGAACAAACTGAGCGCACTTGAATGCACCATTTGACTCCTCTCGCCTTCCTTACACGAGGAAGTGACGCTTCCTCGGGTAGACGAGGAAGTGACGCTTCCTCGGGTAGACGAGGAAGTGACGCTTCCTCGTGTTGCTTTCCATTGTGAGCAGACGTGTTCAGTAAACATTTTTATTTTAAAAAGAGCGTGGTTTCGGTTTTCGAACAGCCTTCTGGAACGGATTATGGATGAAAACCGAGGTTTGACTGTACTTATGTTTACACCACTCCTGTATGGCAGAATGATGTTGCCAAACTGCACATCAAATTCAAATAATTTTATAGTTGTAATTGTAGTCGATAAACTATCTTTTACATGAATTAATGCATCATTTGTCATTACCGTTGTATCCGTGAATGAAGTGACAGGCGGCCCACTCTAGGTAGGAAGATAAAATTCATGTATTGGACCCCATCCAGGTGACTCAGAAACACATAGGCGGGGCTCATGATGATGCGCCATTGGTTATTCTCCCTATCGGCTGAAATCAATTCAGCCTCTCATCCCTTCCCAACAGACAAACATCCAATGGTAATGGCACTCGTAGGAGCTCCCCAAGACACACAGTTACCATCATATTTCCAGATCCCCCCCGCCCCTCTGTCTGAGTGTGTTTTACTAAGTGCTTTAACTAACTTTAATAATATTTGCTGCCTCCTGACATCATTCACCTGTGCATTGCTTACCAGACTAGATCTTCCTTTTTGCATTTTCCTGTTGCGGAACACTCACAATTTATCAACTGCAGTGACATGAAAAAGTATTTGCCATCTTCTCACACTCTTATTTTTATGCAGAGTTTCCCCAAGTTAATGTTTAGGACCATCAAACAAATCTAAATATTAGACAAAGATAACTCAAGTAAAAATGAAATGTTTCTAAATTATGATTTTATTTATTCAGGAGGAAAATATATTCAAAGCTACCTAGCTCTGTGTGAAAACGTGTTTGCCCCCTAAACCTAATAACTGGCTGGGCTACCCTCAACAGTAAGAACTTTCTATTTATTTAGAAGTTGATTTTCTCATGATGTATTGTGCGCGCTTCAGTTTGAGATTACAAATTGATAGTAAAAAATCCCCCGTAACAATTTTCTGGTAAAGAGCAGAATTCATAGTTCCATCAATCACAGTCGTCCAGATCCTGAATTAGTTAAGCAGGCCCAGACTTGCCTCCACCTCCAAGTTTGGCTGCTTGTATGATGTTCTTTTTCTGAAATGCGGTCTTACATTTACATCAGACATAACTTCCAGAAATTTTGACTTACATCTCGTAAAATATTCTCCCAAAAGACTTGGGAATTATTCCGATTTTTTTTTCTCCAAAAGTAAGATGATGTTCTTTTTTAGTCAGCAGTGGTAATTGGTTTGGAAATCCAAATCCAAATGTCATTTTTGCCCAGTCTCTTCCGTATTGTTGAGTCATGAATACTGACTTGAACTGAGGTGATCAGTTCCAAATCTTTGATCAAATGTTGGCTGGCCACTCTTTTGTGCCTCACTTTGTAGACTGATAGATGTCAGTTTCTTTATTTCGTTTCTTATTTGGTTGCTTTTTACGAGAACTTCATCAGCAAGGACAGTATTCATGATTTAACTCCATCCAGAACCGAGTAGCTTTGAGTTTGTGACTTGCGTTGGGACGATCTTAAAACATTAAAGTAAGGAAACTGCCCCAAAAAATAGGAATTTCTACGTTTTCACAGCACTGTATTTGCAATTTGAAATGTCAGGGATACTGGTAACACTTGGGTTCCTTTCCTGCGTGACACTACTTTTCTGCAGATCCGACTACAGGTCTTTGCAGCTCTGTCCCAGCTCAATTAGTGTGGCGTTTTATTTCTGTAGGCTGGCCACTCTTTGAGAAGTGGGTGTGGGTTCCTCAGTGGGGCTTTTTCTCGGAATGACTTTGTTGGAACCCACCCTTTCTAGACTGAGATGCTCAGTTTCTTTATGCAATGTTCATTTGTTTTTGAGTTCTCTTACCCGAGTGTGCATTCCGACTGGTTGCAGCTGGGTTCTTACGATCTTTCTGGAGTTGGTTGATACTTCATTGCCCCCCGGCTCAGTGCCTGTGCATTGTCAGCAAGTTCCATTTCAGCGTACCCACCCAGTCCTGCTGGAGAGTACAGATGCACACGTTGAGACCTGGACAAATCTGAACTCGAAAACGGATTGTCCATAACGAAATTTGTCCCATCCAGACACAGTTCGATGATTGAGCGGATTTGCATGTCTTTGCTGTTTTTTTTCCGATTAATAAACGTAATTTCTACAGTTTTTACATGTTGACGTTGGACCATATTTGACGTAATTACTTTGGACGATCGTTAAGGAGTCCTACATGCAGCTGACAGGTATCGACTGGCCAAGCGGAATGCAAGTCGTGCAAAAACTCGGGCATGGGAAGATTGGAAACTTTTCGAGGAAATTCTGGATCCGAAAGGGGGAAACAGTGTGTGTACAATCACTGTTGAGCACTGTATTTGCAGCATTTGAAATCGAAGTCGATGTGGATCTCCGCCCGGGTCAACTGGACTTTGACACGCCTCTGGCGTGGTCAGCTTTGATTCTGGTCTCTCCTGCGTCATCCTATTCATAAAACACTACTTTCTCTGCAGATCCGCTCACACTACAAGCCCAAAGGCTTCTATTGTCAATTGCCGGATAAGAATCGTTTCCAGTTTGGAAATTGGATGTGTTGACAACCTCTGCTTTTTGCAGCTCCTTACAGACTGGAGCAGCCAAGTGTAGCCTCCATCTGCGTTTCTACTCCGGGCAGCCCGGGTTGAATCAGATCGACAGATCGGTGCAGATGCGGACGTTGCATGCTAAAAGCTACGCTGCTAGTGACCCAGATTGCCGAAATGAACAGATGGAATTCTTACATGTGAGTGATTAGGCTGGTGAATGTGGACGAAGACACGCGCTATGTCAATGGGAATGAAAGAGATTAGGAGAGGGAGGAATTCCTGGATGGATGGGGTGGGGTGGGTACCTGTGGTGAGACGAGGAGGGGAAATGCAACGTGTTTGTTTTGGTTAGACCCGTTGCCTGTGTGTGCTGTGAATATATTGAATTTCCAAATGTATTTCATCTAAGAACAATAGTTTGTCCCCTGCTTTTCCTCATGTTTTTGTTTTGTCACCGCGTTAATAGAAATACAAGAATTGTCTCTTCGCCTTGCAGGATGTTTGCACCTCTTTGTCGTTTGTAATGGCGTGTGTGTGTGTGTGTGTGTGTGTGTGTGTGTGTGTGTGTGTGTGTGTGTGTGTGTGTGTGTGCGTGTGTGTGCGTGTGTGTGCGTGTGTGTGCGTGTGTGTGCGTATGTGCGTGCGTGCGTGCGTGCGTGTGTGTATGTGCGTGATAAAAGTTGATCACCTTAAAGCTTAAATCGTCGCTGTTTCCAAATCTCTCCTATACCTTTTTGTCCCTGGTTTCATTCATCCTGTGTTCGCATGACTCTTTTATACATCCATCTAGCCATCTCCATCCATCCATCTCCTTCCCGCTCTAATACTTTTTGAATAATTCAAAGCAGCCCAGCTTGCATATTTTTAGTTGTGCTCTCACCTCTGCCGTTCTAGACACAGACGATACTGCGAGACACAGTCCTTCATGTGCAGAAGTGCCTGTTTTTTTCTCATTTGTAGCAGTCACCTACAGAGAGTTGGGTTCTTGCTGGTGTTGGTTTTGTCTGAGAGTTAACACAATTTCTCAAAAAGTTAAAAACAGATTTGAACACAATTTTGTGCTTCGCTGGGCAGTGGGCCGAGGAAGACGATTAGATTTCAAGGTCAGCCAGTTGACACACTGATCTTGAGAAAGAATTGCTCGCGTCAAGATGAATTTTGGCACTTGGTAAAATATCTGCACATCTATAATACAGTCAAACCTCGGTTTTCGTACTTAATCCGTTCCAGAAGACTGTTCGAAAACTGAATTATTCGTAAACCGAAACTATGTTTCCCATTGGAATCAATGTAAAAAAATGTAATCCGTTCCAAGTCAAGAGAACAACTTTTTTAAACCACTTTTTTTACAATTTCACACCATAAACTGAACACATGTAATAGGAGAGCAGTAATAGTAAATACTGTACAAACAAAAGTAATACACAGCAGGCCTACAATATCTAACTTATTACTTCCCATGTGTGTGTTTTTATGTCCTGTTTATATTTATATTCTCTTATTTATTTTTTAAATCTCCTCTTGTCTGTAGTGTCCTGTACAAACTTTTAAATAAAATGAATTATTATTATTATTATTATTATTATTAATAAACTTTATTTTCACCAATTTTAACATTAACATAGTAACATAAAAATTGAAGGAACATCTCTCTCTCTCTCTCTCTATCTGTCGTGGGGCGTGCGCCTATCCCAGCTGGCATCGGGCAGTAGGCGGGGCATTTCGGCATCCCGAACTCCTTCGCCAACACAGACACACGCACACCTGACTCATATTTCGCGATCAAATCTTTCTTAAATTCTATAGTTTTGCGCACTATTTTCCTTTTTTCTTCACCAGGTTTACCACTTCCACTTGCTTTCTTTGGTGCCATGATTAGGGGCTGATACACAATGCAAAAATAACAGTCCGATATTACGTAGTTCTCACCAAACACGTCTGCTTTTTTAACCTTGTGACCTGCATATTTTTTTGTGACCAAACGCATGTAGTGTACCTGATGTGTACGTGAACTTGAAGTGTGTTAACTCAGTCATTTATTAATATTTTTACTTCCGTGGGAAATTTGAGCTCCCAAGTGTTTACTTTTCAATGCTTTCTCTTTGATTGAACAGACACAACACAGGGAAAAAGTACAATAAATGAACCTGCAGGGTTAAAAAAACCTATTGAACAATACAAAAACGTCTGCTCACAATGGACGCTACTGTAGCATTGCTAGGAAGCGAAGCCGAGAGGAGTGAAATGACGCATTCGAGTGCGCTCAGTTAGTTCGAGAACCGAAATTTGTTCGTCATCCGAGGCATAAAAAACTTTTGTTCGAAAACCAAAAACCGAATTGTACGAGAACCAAGACATCCGAAAACTGAGGTTTGACTGTAAAATGTAAGTGGAAGGAAAGTTTTTAAACTAATGTGAAAACTATCGTGATAAATAATAATGCCAGTACAATGAACCACTATTTATCAAAGTGGCTATGTTCCAGACCCACCTGCAATAGCTGAAGATCTGCGATGTGGGGACACTGTATACAAATATTGTGTATTTATATGTATAGTTTTATCCCATCCCACACATTTTAAGCATCTATAAACTGATGAACAATACTTCAGTTTACAGTGTTTATAACCAGGGTTAGAACCGTTTTTCATCCATTCATCCATTAGTTTTCGAATCCGCTTATGCTCACGAGGGTTGCGGGTGTGCAGGAGCCTATCCCAGCTGTCTTCATGTAGTAGGCGGGGGACACCCTGAACTGGTTGTCAGCCAATCACAGGGCACACACACAGACAACCATTCGCGCTCACAATCACACCGAGGGGCAATTTGGAGCGTTCCAATTAACCTGCCCCACATGTTTTTGGAATGTGCGAGGAAACCGGAATACCCGGAAAAAAAAAACATGCAGGCACTGGTAGAACATACAAACTCCAAGGCCGGAATCGAACCCTGCACCTCTGTACTGTGAGGCGGACATGCTAACCGTATTTCACCCTTTTAATTGGGACCATAGGTAAGCTTCCACTCTATGAAACCATGACTGAGGACCTCACAAAAAACAATGACCTCCCAGCAATGTTGCTTATTTTTCATGTTGTGAATTTCAATGATATTGTTAACTAATAATTGGAAGAAATAACCTTGGATGAGCTATGCAATTTGTGATCATACTGGCCCGGATGTTTCCCGGATGACCTGTGTCACGTGTTGGCGAACCAAGACACTTATGAAAAATGGGCTACTGGAACAAGAGTAATACATGTCCATCCATCCATCAATTTTCGAATCCGCTTATTCTCACAAGGGTCGTGAGGTGTGCTGTCTTGGGGCAGTAGGCAGGGGACACCCTGAACTGGTTGAAAGTCATTCATACAAATGTACATAGCTTCATGTACATTACTGTCAAGAAACTTAAACCATTACTTAATCGCATGCTTTTCAAGATTTATGGGTGTTTTTTCTGTTGAGAAGTAGCTACTGTATTCCAATCCACATCCATATTTTGCATAAGCGCCACTTTGGCAAAGGGCCAATTCTTCCTTCAAAATTGCCCTGGCAGTACATGCGTTAAAAGACCTGACTACAAAGTACACAGTTTGTATGCAAATAATGCAAATAGTCCCACGACTTTCTTCGTGTCCAGTTCCCACATGTGATTGCTTACAGTATTGTTAAAACATTGCTTGCCAATTTTGTTTTTGTTAACTATCATAACCTTGATTACAACGCACCTTCTAAACATACTGTAAATATATTTTACGGAAAAAAAAAAAAGTATAGAACTGCAATCGATGTATTGTAGCATCTGTGTATATTGCATGTGCATGGCCTGGCGCGGTAGCATGTGAGTGTCTAGGCGAGAGCCGTGGCAAACAGCAGCTTCTCTGTGAGTGTGCTCCCTGTGTTATACTACTTTTAACATCTGAAAAGTGCATCGGTGATTGTGTTGCTCCCGTCCCACATGCAAGGTAGATAGATTGCGGTGGTGTGTGAATTATGATCAGGGATATGGCAGGGGCACGCTATATGTTCATACCCAAAGAACAGTAGCCTACCATCTAGTTCTGTCTTCACCATGTTCATCTACCATTAGTATCCCCCAAAAGGCAAGGAACCATGTATGATAACTTAAAACCTCAGTCAAAATTGATGCTAAACTCCACATCATATGACAGTACAACCCTGTTATTTCTCTGTACTCATCAAAATATTGGTAATGATTAAAAAAAAAAAAATCTCATTTAAATTTGATTGACTCACTGGGAATAAAATTTAGTTGGAATTATTTCGAAGAGCCCAAACTTGTTCAGCTCAGGACCCACATTTAAAACTTGCTTCCTTCCCTTGGCCCAGACTTTTAAAAATACACAATGTCTAACCTAAAAACATGTACTTATGAATTATGGCTAAAGAACAAAACAGACATTAATTTATAACAATGAACATGAATCAGGGGGCACTTAGCGAAAAAAGAACGGGTGCCTGTGTGACATTCAATTCACAAGCTTGCAACATTTTATTATTTAAATAAAACCGGCCTTGAGCTAAGTTTGTGCTTCGGGTTTATTACCAAGGATTTGTTGAACCACAATGAATTGTGGTTCTTCCTATTTTCTGACACAATTTGACTATTTTCCTTAACATTATTGCTTGTCTGATGATTGATCCCCTTACCACACACGTGAAATAAAGACATTTGGAGACGTTTACGCAGATCATGCGAGACTGACGTCATCACTCTGTTGCCGCCAGCTGTACCAGTTGACTTGTGGAACTTTTCGGACTGTGCCAAAAGGGGTGTAATTGATTTCAAGCAGACATCTCCTTTGGGCCCCGCGGCTCTCTAAATGTTAATATATGGCTGTCTGACATTCTGGTGCTGCAGCAACTGGACTCTAGGCCTTCTTTTGGGTGAAGTGTGGTGGGTGGCAGTGAGCACAATTTGAATTAGACCTGCTGGGAAACCTAATGATTCCAATTTCAAATGCTTTGGCTGGAACCAACATTCGGGGAGGTGGATTCCAGTGAGAAAGAATAATCTGAAAATAGGGAGGTAGAATGGAGAGGACAAGTAAGATAAGATAAGAAAACCTTTATTAGTCTCACTCACTCACAGGTAAAGGGGCAGACAAGCAGAGTTGCCTGGTTTAAGGGCTTTTGTCAAGCTAAATGATAAATACTTGCCTGGGGCCACTGGCCCAGGCACCACTGCACATCTGTGGCTATGTGTGTGTGCGCGTGTGTGTTGCCTAAAAGCGCTCAAAGCTACTGCAAGGAGCCAGCCAGCGCACATCTGTTTGCTTGTGGCCTTATCTTGCTCACTCTGCATAAACACTTCTTCATCAAGTGCGATGACTGTGCTCTCTTGATGTAGACATTCAAGACAATATATAAACCCGATTCTAATGGAGTTGGGACGTTGTGTTGGACGTAAATCGAAACAGAATATACCCATCCATCCATCCATTTTCTGATCCGCTTTATCCTTACAAGGGTCGTGGGCACTGTTCCCTCTAAGCATGGTTTGTGAGCAAATGCGCACTGCCCCCTGCGTGTCTGCGCGCAAACTATCTGAGCTGCGCACAAGGTAAAAATCCAACCAGTATTGAAAATAAAATAAATGCATCATTTATTCTGTATTATGCAACGTGATTGGCTGTTCCAGGTTGTTATTTGACGCGATTCGCTCACGCATTTACATCATGACGTTGTTCACTGTAGAAAGGTCTACTCTGCAAAACGTGTTGCGAAGCTAAAGTAGCAAGCGAAAAAAGTGTGGAGCGAATGGAAACTGGACTACCTCAAGCGTCACATTCAGCACAAAAGTCATATGAATGCAGTAAAAATTGTACAACGATGCAAGATGGGAATGGGGATCGGTACGTTATTGGCAGAGAGCGCCAAAGACCGAGAGAAGAGTAACGAGCTGTCAATCGTAAACAAATCCAACCCGGAGCAAGTCAAAAATCCTCATCGACAATGTTGTACAAGCCATCAAAATGAATGCATCAATGCTGTCGGTACAACAAATTCACGACCCCATGGCAAAGTATGTGAGTATACCAGACAGTTGGCGAAGTAAAAACTATGCTTTTGAATTTGTGGATTCAATCAATGCAATAGTACCGAATGAGACGATGTGCAGTGTTAAAGATGCACTATAAGGGCGTGCACCCTTATAGTAGATAAGAGCACAGACATAACGGTGCACAAAATACTCGTCTTGTACAATAAATATATAGAGAAAAATAGTTTCAATCATAAAACTGTTTGGTGGAATAGTCCAGCTGACAACATGCGCTGCTCAGGATATCGTGCAGGCAATAACTCAGTTTACTCCAAGCATGAAGTGGACATACAGAGAATGGTTATGCTAACCTCCGATGGTGCCTCAGTAAGGACACTGTCACATTGCAGTTCAAGTTTTGCCATAATTTACACAAAACATTGCTAAAACAGCTATGTTAATATGCTACACTTTTGGTTACATGACTTTTGAGTTTTTCACTGAAAGTGGACAAACACACTTAAAAAGAAGTCATTTGATAGAAACGATTGCCATAATTTTATTGTTTTAATTAAAACATGTAACTTGAATGTATATGATGCATATGATACTGCGTGACCACAATTTGCATGCCGCATGTTGCTCACAGTGGTCCATGGGACCGCTCAGGGTGTTTGTGTGTTTGCCCAGACACAAAAAAAATTAGAGGGAACATTGGTCACGGGGAGGGGTGGGGGCGCTGGAGCCTATCCCAGCCGTCTTCGGGCAGTAGGCAGGGGACACCCTGAACCGGTTTGCCAGCCAATCGCAGGGCACACAGAGACGAACAACCATCCGCGCTCACACTCACACCTGGGGACAATTTAGAGCACAGGTATCAAACTCAAGGCCCGGGGGCCAGATCTGGCCCTCCACATCATTTTATGTGGCCCGCAAAAGCAGCTCAAACATGTCAACTTCCATGATCCTGTCTAAAATGTCTGCCACAATTTTAAATTCTCATATGTAATAAATAAGAGATATATTCTAAGCATGTTCTTGTCACCATACCCATCATGATATTCACTTAAACAACAGTTGAATCAACAGTTATTCTTGACTTTTTTTATATGCTTTCAGTCATAACGGCCCTCCAAGTGAAACAGTAAATAAAATGTGGCCCGTGCCAAAAATGAGCTTGACATCCCTGATTTAGAATGTTCAATCAGCCTGCCATGCATGTTTTTGGAATGTAGGAGGAAACCGGAGTAGCCAGAGAAACCCCACGCAGGCATGGGGAGAACATGCCAACTCCACACAGGAAGGCCGGAGTCGCAATCGAACCCTGCACCTCTGCACTGTGAGGCCGCCCAAGCTCTATTTAAAAAAACAAAAAACAAAAAAAAAACAAAGACAAACGACTCAACGTATTGTATGAGGAGCCTCAAAACGCTACCTGGGCTGGCATAGTTCATATCGCTGGGAGTCCACACAAGCCACACAACACATCCATCCATTTTCGGAACCGCTTATCCTCACTCGGGTCATGCAAGATGATACAGCACAACACTCACATTGATGCGCACACACGCTAACACAACAAAAAGATGTAAGATTGGTGTCAGTAAAACACAGTTACAATACAATATGAATGACATTTTCATTTATTGGTGACTTTGTCAATGTCCATGGCTGTCAGTAAGTTGTAATTCAAAACCACACTTTCCACATACTTGTGGATTTATATTTTTACTGAGGCCATAAAAATATTGTTACCTTACTGTTACTGATATACAGTCATACCTCGGTTTTCGACCATAATCCGTTCCAGAAGGCTGTTCGCAAAACGATTTGTTCTAAAACCGAAACCACGCTCTTTAAAAAAAAAAACAAATCTTTATTGAACACGTCTGCTCACAATGGGACGATACACGAGGAAGTGTCATTTCCTCGTTTACCCATGGAAGCGTCACTTCCTCGTGTTAGGAAGGCGAGAGGAGTCAAATGGCAAATTCAAGTGCGCTCAGTTTGGTCGAGAACCGATTTTTGGTCATAATCAGAGGCATAAAAAACTCCAAATTTTTGGTCGAAAACCGATTTGGTCGAGAACAGAGACGTTCGAAAACCGAGGTTTGACTGTATCTGGAAAAAATACGAAGAGATGAAATGTTGGTCACATTGCAGCGCCCTACCGTAATTCTGGCAATGCTTCTGGAACACTTCACTTGCTAATTGAGACGGGACTTCATTCACGGAATAGGCTCACGCTTCTCAGCAAGAATCGGGAGGCTGGAGATGTACTTTGAGTACTGCTGTCTCACACATTTGCCTTCGGGTCGGATTCTGCACAGTTTGAAAGTTTTGTGTTGATTCTCTGTGGATTCGTCGCTTATGAAATTGTGAGTGAGAAATAATAATAATAATAATAATACATTTTATTTATAAGCGCCTTTCAAGACACCCAAGGACACTTTACAATCAGGAACAAGAACAATAAAACACAATGCGGGTTGAGCAGCGGCAGCCAAACACGCCAGCGTTCACTCAATCCGGAAGTCAGAAAGAAACCACAAGGGAGAGGGAGGGGGAGAAAAAACCCCCCACAAACGCTTGAACGATCCTCATCTGAGGATAATTTGAGTCCAGGTGCTGGCCTTTGTAGGAGCATATTTTTGGGGGAGTCCTGCCCCAAGTTTTCAATGCAGTGTTGATCATCCAGATGTCACACGCGGGATACGTTGTCTAAATCAAACAAAATAAGGCCTTTATGTGACTCAAGGGCATTCCCAAAATGATTGGAGCAACATTTCTTTTCTGTAACTCTTAAATGAACAATTCCAATTCCAAAAAGTTAGGATGGCCCACCGAGGGGCCCTCCGTCATCTGTCAAAACAAATCGCTGATGCACGTGGTCAGCTGAGTACACGTGTGAACATGTCATTAATCTTTTTAAAGCTGAGTTTCTGGAGATTTGAAAAGAAATTAGACGAACATAAGATTCACCTTTTTTTTACTCCAAATGGTCCAAGAACCGCTATAAATTTACTTTGGGTGCACCTTTTTTAGGCGTGTTTGGCAAAGTTGCCCTCGGCCTAAATTTGAAAAACATTATTTTTACGCAGTGTCAGAAAATTTCTTTGGTGTAAGGCAACACAAATTGACCACACAAAGCTGAAAAGTTGAAATACACGTGATTGCGTCCTGTTGTTATTTAAAAGGCAAACTGCTGTAGGAATAGACAAGTTCTTGTCAAGTTCACTTTTTGACCAGGTGAATGCGGTCATGGCCGCCTGAGGGGAGTAACTCAAAACAACGATGAAGGGGGTGTGAAAAGTCCTTGGTGATTCAGACTTCTTTCTTATGTACTGCACGAATGTGCAGGGCAGAGAGAGGAGTTGGAGAGGAGAGATTTTTACTGCCGGTTTGATGGCGAGTTTATTTTTGGAAGTTACACCAGGATTTGATGTTGGTATGTGAAAACAGAAATCAGTGAGCAGTGCAAGACAGTTAAAATGTCCCATCTGATGTTAAAATTCCTCAACCTCCATCGAAGAAACATGCGCTGCTGGTCCTTTTTGTAAAGTCCAGCCACATGCTGCGTGAGAGACGGGAGACGGTCGATCTCCTTCCCCGGGTACATAAAAACACCGACCGGTTCCATCACCTGCACCTCGAGCAGAAACGCCTCAGAGAGAGGATGTGGCGTGTCACGGTTGTCATCCCCCACTGCACAGCCCCCCCGTTTTATTCACATTCCGTTCCAGTGAGATGAGAGCGTGGAGGTGAGATGGAGGTGGCGGTACCTTGTCCACTGTAGCTTTCCTCCCATTGAACCTGATGTTGATGGTGTTGAGCTGCTCTGCAAAAGAGGCAGCGTCTGAGCACCCAATCAAATTTGCTCTCTGTTCTCTGCCCATCATGATGATGAGTCTGCCATGCCTCTGTCATATTTCCTCTGGAGGAGCTTGTTCTTCCATCTTGTTCTCATCGCAAATATGAAATTGTTGGTCTCGGTTTCCCGTTTCAGCTCTTTGACTCTTTTTCTCCTTATTTTTCAAGGCTATGACAGGGTTTTAAATGTCATTTTGAACTTCCGCTGCTCTCCCGAATGTTCCAGGGTAAAAGCCATCAGACCTACGAAAAATGCAAAACCTTTTTTTTTTTAAATCCTCAGAAGAGATGTCAGGAAGTGGACTGACTCTTGCAGGGCCTACGCGAAAAACAGAAAAATATATATACCACACGGCCCATGGTCTCTGTTTGTTGTCTGAGCTGTGAAAGTACACCTTCCTGAAAGCGGAATGGCATTTGTGAAGATTTTGCAAACAAGACTTTTATCACGGCGTGCCACCAGAACAGTACTATGTTTACCTTTGGCTTGAAAAAAAAATGCCTGAAATCATTTAGGTGAAACTCAACTCGACTTTATTTATTTTTTAACAAAAACAACGGGTGGAGTAAAAAAAAAGTCAAAAATCCATCTATCCATCCACCCACCTGTTTATTGCTGTCAAAAATAAACGCAAGTGCCTTGTAACCGTAAGGGCCTTAAAGTGGAGTGGAATACAGTAGCTACTTCTCAAGAGGAATAATCGCCATCCATCCATTTTCCGATCCGCTTTATCTTCGCAAGGGTCGCGGGGGTGCTGTAGCCTATCCCAGCCGTCTTCGGGCAGTAGGCGGGGGACACCCTGAACCGGTCGCCAGCCAATCGCAGGGCACACAGAGACGAACAACCATCCGCACTCACACTCACATCTAGGGACAATTTCGAGTGTTCAATCAGTCTGCCGTGCATGTTTTTTGGATTGTGGGAGGAAACCGGAGGACCCGAAGAAGACCCGCAAACTCCACACAGGAAGGCCGGAGCCGGGATCGAACCCACGACCTCTGCACTGTGAGGTTTGATGCGCTAACCCCTGGACCACTGGGCTGCCCTTAAATAATACCCATAAATCTGAAAGTCCACTACCTCGTAAATCTTTGTGGGAAGAGTTTGGTGAATGCCATTTTCAATTGCTTCATCACTGTGCCACAGTGCATAAAGCAAGGTCCATGAAGGCACGTTTGGTGTGGGAGAATTTGACGGCAATGGATTTTTATCATTTCGGACGTCCCAAGCAGGTCACAGTTTTGTTTGGTCCTCAAGTAGGACCTCTCGGTGTTTAGATAGAAATGCTGAGCAGTCTTGAAGTCCACAATGATCGATGGTTGTCACGTTTGGAAGCAAAGACCAGCGCTTTGTTTGTTCTGGGCAATGTCAAGGTCACCTCATTTCCATTTCAAACATTCAGTGGGTGTGTCGGTGCGTGTGTGTGTGTGTGTGTTTGTGTCAGAGATTTTCACTCGGACTGTTAAAGACTCGACGCAGGAACAGATCGACTTTCTCTGCCGGCAGGAGGTGCAGATCTCTTTGAAGCCACTCAGTGTGCGCTCCCCACTGTCACCTGACCTCTGCAACCTCTGCCGGCCTTTTTATTGACTGTATATGCAAATGACAAGGAATATATCAGAAAAACACTCCCATCTTCATTAACATGTCGCACCCCTGGGCGGTCCAAATTGGGCCGCCCCAAAGACAAAGCATTCCCATGGATTCAGCACCAGCGTCCATAAACTAACAGACACGTCGACATTTTAACGATTGGCGTCCCTCTGAATTGATATGTGGTAACCTGGCTCGTGACCCTTTCTCGTGATGGAGCGCACAAACACCCCCTTCCGTCCAGGGTTAAATCTTCCTTTCTGAGATAAGGAGCGCATGGTCTGGTACCATGCGCTCGGGTCCCTTGGCCTCGAATTGACCCCTGATTCTCTGTGCCTCTAATGTGTGCCAAATGTTCTGAACACAATGAAGCATGTAACAAGATGAAACTTTAAAACATGACAACATTGTATTTTCTATTCTAACATTCCGTCCTCTTGACAAGTTTTAAAGTAACATCAAACATCAATTCGACAGCGATTGCGCGAGTAGGGGGAAAAACTGTCCTGGAAACATCCCAAGGGAGTGCATAGCATATATCGTGTATATAGGGATAAAATGCAGGACAGAAACCCTTTCTCTTGCAACAGCCACGCATAAAATGGGAAACTAAGATATATCGTCTAATTTTTTCAGTCCAATACTTGTATAAGAATAAAAAATAAAAATAAACCCGGAAACATCAACCATTCACAAAATGTGTTCCCATTGTCACTTCTAATTACAGACGAAATACCAAAACGTAATTATGCGTTCACATAATGCTTTCCCGAAAGTTTCCAAAACATCACCGGCACTTGTGAACAGTTAAACTCATTTTGAAGACACGTCAGCAATGACATACTATAAAAAAGTATTTTCTGAAAAACATGTAAATCCACATGTGTGCTCTGCTCAACTTTAAGTGTTGAATTCTCATCATGGGCCTGGAGCAACTATTAGGACAGTCATAATGGTTCAACATAACATTATTAACCTTAGCTCACAAACAAGTCGAACAGAAAACTTCTCATTTCACCCCCCCCCCCCATTTTTTTCCTTTTTTTGTCGGGAAAGAAACACAACTTACTCATATTAATATAGGAATAATACGATCACAAAAGGCGGGCATTCCTGCCCCTTGTGTAAAAATCTGAAACAAAGGAAGGTTGATGCAATTCGATCCTCGCATGATGGCAAAGTCCAGACAGAAATTCCTTCCTGGGGGGACTTGATGGGGGTCACAAAAGATCATACTCGGGCGCTGTTAATCACTCAAGGGAGAGGGAGATACAAACACCACACTTCATTCTATGTTTTACGAGTTTAAACAGACGTTCACGTGGGAGTGTGGTACCAATAGGTCCTGCAGTGAGACTAAATTTTCCTACACAGGTATCTTCTTTTAACAAACGTTGCAATGTCTCTTCCTCCTGTGGTTCATTGCCCCCTGCCTCACGGCATTGGGCCTCTGTAGCCACCTGATGATGATGATGATGATGCTGCTGATGATGCATAAGCAACACTTGACTGCCCTTCATGGGCTCTGCTCCATTTTCCTGAGAGGGTTGTGTTTACCACGGAAAGCCCTCTCTCCTACTGTGGTCTTTCGATGGTGCGCGCACGGGGCGCACTTGAACTTGGGTGCTGGTTCTCCTCTGTGGGACTGGCGTCGCTAGGGCCCCCTGATAGCGTTGTCTTGGTTTCATGTCCAGTCGTCCTTCCGAATTTCACTTTGAAGTCGGAGATGCTCCTGGGGCTGTGCTTCCCTCTCAGACGGACAGCATGACTGGTCCCGTCCGTCACTTCGTTGGGTCCCATCCATCTCGGCTGGTGCCACTTCCGCTTTAGGACCCTTACATACGGCTGCTCGGGATACGTCAGTCTCATTCCTGGCCACTCCATCTGGAGTTCTCCTCCTTAGGAGATGCCCTCTCCTGGTCTGCAAGAAGGTGGTTAGGGTGGAAAACATGCATTCTACCATCTTTCCTCTAAATATTGTAAATCCATAAAAATTGTCCTAACCACATCGACTGAATCAATATGGGTGTTAACCTCCAACCACGATGCCCTCTCCAGTGTCCTCAGAACTGCTACCAACTCCCTGGGCTATCTGTTTTCTCTTAAGTTTTGAGTTTCTTGGAACTGTAATTGTTTCGACGGATGGCCATCGTCATACTACCAAATGAGTCAAATCAGCCTTTCTGTTAAATGTCTAAAGCGATAACTGTCTGAATGCGCTATAATCTGGTTCAAATATTACCGTGGCATACTAATCATCTCTGGGTCTATTTCCCCGTTTTTATTATTTGTTTTCTTTTTTTTATAAAGCGGAAAAGGGCAGCGCAGCAATGAGGTGTTGAGGTTAGCCTTCAACCATTCCATCCGCTGCACTGATCCCTTCTGATTCATATGTCAGATTGGGTTTATGTTTGGTCTTGTCTAATTTCTCAGTTTGTTCTACTGACATTGTAAACACTTTCGAACAGACAAATGCAGCCACTGTGACAAGTAGGGACCACTTCAAGGGACTGTCTAACACAATGTGATCAACGTTTTGTAAAAATGTTCCTAATGCTGCCGTACGTCCGAAGCATGCTGAATCTTTCTTGTTTGATTTGGGTCCAATTGCATGCTGACGTAGGTCAAAATCCGTCATCCACTTTTCCCCCTCTCTTTCCTGAAAAATAACAGTAGAAATAGGGTTTTCTTCGTCAAAAATATCCAAATAAAGCAGCTTGAAGCAATCAGGCCGCACGAGAAAAACCGACATCGCTGTGCAAATCTCCCAAAAATATAACGGCGGCGTGCACATTGCCAATTTACCTTTCCAAAAAAAGTTAAATGAGCCACCTAGTGGCTTCCGAAGAGCAAACCTCAAAAGGTGTCGCAAGAAGATCATCAGTGTATTGAATGAGTACAACGCCGATTGGAAGTTGAGAAGCGATGCGCAGCCAATTGACTAAAAAAAATATATATATATATATTTTGGAAACACATTAACTATTAACACATTAAGTATTTTACCACCAAGACGAGTGAATGAGAAATCCCCCTATATGATCCCGAAAGCATAATGTGGAAAAATGTGTTGGTCAAATTCACCATGGGAAAATGTATGCAAAAAAACGATTTTCAAACAATTTATGCGAAAAACAATTTTCAAAAAATGTCTGCGAAAAACATTTTCAAAAAAAAAAGTGTCTGCGAAAAACATTTTCATTCATTTGAGTAGACGGCAAACACATTGCTTTAGGAATTTCAAACAATTTCCAATTGAGAACGTGCCTACCCTCTTTACCATTGGTTCCAATTCCTTAGCTAGATGAGTAGGACTCAATGCGAGAAAAATGTGTTTTGTGGTCATGCAATACAGTACCAGTCAATGAGATCCTCTGACAGGTCCACTCCGGCTGGCACACCCTCCTCTGAACCTATAACAATTTAGGAATAGGGAACATTAAATAAATTGCCTTGTGTTTCAACCAACCAGGCCATGCGATTAAATGTTGTTCTCTAGTCTGTCAAAAGCATTGTGCAGTGGGGTGGGGTCATTCGGGACTGTAGGGCAGTACGGGAAGAACCATGGAGGCCCAAGGCTGACAATGGTCACAGAGTTCGGTGGTGGATCATCTACTGACGTTAGCAACAGTCAGCTTTGTGTTGGCGGTGAGAATTGTTCATTCAGCAGTGTGACTTTCAGTCATCTGAGCAGCAAGCCTGGAGACTTTTGGCTTTGACGAGCAAGTTGCAATCCAGCATGTTCAGTTCAGCGGACAGTCTTTCGGTGAGGCCGGTGGTGACCCCCGTTGTTGGGGCGTCGGAGTACCCATGTGGCAGTTGGGCCTCATTCACGTGTGGGCGGCGTGGCTTATCAGTGTACAGGCTTCGTGGAGGAGTCGGAGCTTGTAAATCAGAGTCTGATTGCCAGACAGGCGGATGGAGGAGCGCAGGCATTCCAATGTCCGTTTTATCTCACCACAGTGGAGGAGTCAGCTTGGTCCCCAATGACCCCCGCACTGGCCCACATCACCTCCTAACCCCCCCTCCACAGCTATGCCATCTTGGCCTCCCAGTGGGCCTGGAGCTTGGGTGGGGGTAGGGTCAGCCATGGTGGAGCCTGTACAGAGACACTGATCCATATTCGATTACATTTCTCAATTTTCTCCTTTTCTTAAATTTTTATTTTGCATGCATTACTGGAGACCCTTGGCCTCTTGTAAGTGCAGTCGTCATTCTGTAGCTTCGATGATTTCTCAGTCACCGTCTCGGCTTTTGATTCCAAATTGCTGCACATAAAATAAGAAATAAATTTGCCAGTTCGCGTCATCTATGGTGGGGAAAAAGTGGGAGAATTAGCCATAATTTTTCAAACATCAGTTTGTGCTACACAAATCGAAATTGGTAGGCACCGATTAACAACAGCCATCAAATAAGTCAAAAATTGAATCAAGTTCATAAAGCCTCGGTCAGTCCCTGATCCCACAGTAGTATGGCAGTCATCAGTTCGAAAATACTATTTTTATTTATTCATTCATTCTTTCCTTTGCATTTTTCCTAATATTATCAATTGTCGATAACTTGTCTTGGGCAGACTGAGGGAGCTCAACCCACAGTGGAATTGGGTGGGGGCTGCTGAATTGCTTGACTGTGTCCCCCCCACCCCCCTTTCCATGCGGTTTACGACCTGCATGGAGGGTTCCTGCAGAGCTCACACAGTAATTAGAGTGCCCCTCTCCTGATAAACGCTGTGTATATCTTTTCTTAATTCATTCAATATCTTAAAACTTGGAACAGTGTTTGCAATTGTGAAAAATAAAGACACATTCTTCATGTGTCCGGTGAGCACAGGCCTCCTGCCCGCAGGCTGGCCATCCGCTCCTAATTCTCCTGCCTTGTCTATGTGAAGGATGGCACGGAATTCAACGCTCCCTCCTCCATGCGGTGGAGGAAGAACCGTGCTGCCTTGATTACCATAACTTCGTTCTTGTTACTTTATCAATCATTGTTCTTTCAAATGCGGACAGCAATGGTCAAGCCGTCCTCTCAACGCAATATAGCCTCAATTGTATTCCAATTAGCATTGTCTATCTACTTAGCTCATCTTCAATTTCCGAACCGTCTCTACTCACCACTTGAGAACAAATCTCAGCTTCTGTGTTCTTTCAAACTTAGCCTGTTGCAGACATGTGCACATTTTCAGCATGACATCTTTGATCCTCTGTCGAAAAGGAGACTCTGTTCCTCTCCTGTTTCGTCAACAACTGCTTCAAAAACAAGGTGTATGCAGAAAAACGGACAAGACTGCTTTTCTCTCCCCCCCCTGTGATTGAGAGGAGAGAAATTGCAGCACACAAAGAGCACATCTGGCAACAAGTTGACTTGAATCTAAAACAACAATTCTCTTCACACTTCTCCTTTCAAGAAGAGCACTGCATCCACCCAGCCCCCCTCCCTCTGGGGGACTGAGGAATCCTCAACACGTTTCTCTCTTCTCCCTACATTCTGGCCCCTCATCGAGGCAGTCAAACATCATCATATATATAAAATATTACAGGCCATAAGAGCAAAAACACAAATGACGTGCACAAATAACATGCCCAGATCAGAAATCAATTTCTGACTACTCATCACACTGCTTTCTTCACTTTAGTGTATATTTTCTCTAATAAGAAACGTTCTACATGTGCCAATGTCACATGAGGATTCCAACAGAACGCCATTCATCACTAATATGATTATCAGTCTCTCTCCTTTTATTATACAGACTACAGCATTATCATCATGACTCATATGTACCTTAACTTTACCATTCAAATCAATACCTACTCAACAGTTGGACCGTCCAGCATTCCCTTCCGCGCGGTCTGCGACCGTCCAACTACATTTTCGACAGTTTCCTTGCCTTCAGGCCTCTATCCAACTTAAGACTCACCAGTTTACAGTATTATCATACGCCATATTATATCAAATGTTCCTTTCGCTTAACCCTTATATTTTAATAAACATATAGTTCAATAAACATCGCCGTCAGACCAACTTTATTCTGTTTCATGAATAAATATTTAAATACGATTTACATCGCATTATTGATTTGGTATTTGCCACCGACGAGCATTCATTCATTATCGTCAATTCGGCACCTCCAGACTCAGGGCAGTTTGATTTGATCGGTCCTTGTCGGACTTGACCACATTCCGACACTTCGCCCGCCAAAGCAGAAACAAGGGTGTCGTCGCCTTTTTTTTTTTTTTGAATGCGGGGCCCCTACGACTGCCTGAAGTCTGAGGATCCCGAAGCCGCGTGTAGGTCCGTTGTTTTTTCTTTTTTCGCCTCCTCGTTCTGTCTACGCCTGCATAGTCGCTTTACGTGGCCTTTTTCGCCACAACGAAAACATCTAACCTCTTTCAAAAGCCTTCGTTCCTCAGAAGTGAATTTGGAGGAATCAAACGGCTTGCTATGTTTGTTTGTTTGTTTGTTTTTTCGAGGACTTTTGGTGTTTTGGTTTCCCTCGGCGTAATAAACATTAATTACTTGCACAAGTCAGATCGCTCCGTCATCGTCTATTCCAGCTAACCGTGTTTTTTCAAACAATGCTTCTTCATCGTGACGCGTTGTCGTCTTGTGTTTGTTAATTCGTCCCCAGCGACGGGAAGACCGCGTCGCCATGTTGTGCCTAGCAACGACCGAAAGTACTGTATTCACGAGAATTTACAGGAAGTCGCACTCTCGCTCCGGTATGTTTCTGTCAAAATAAAATGCTACGTACCCGCGCCGAATTGAACATTCACGATCACTTTCGAACCGGAGCGAATTATTCTAGTTCAATATTCGCAACTTCCCTCCCCTGTTTTTTTTTTTTTTTTTGGTTTCGTTTTTGTGAGTGGTTAATCCCAATTTGGTCCAGTTTACAACCGCATAGGGCGGACACTAAAAACTGGATTTCATCAGTGGGACAGCAAGTCAAAATCACAATCGTGGTAAAATCCTCTTCAACCCAATGGGCGGGATGCATAAAGCATCCACGACAGTCTGCTGTTTACAATCCCACTGCCTATTATATGGGTTACGGCACCGCACGGTATCGTAACCCCCAAACAGACATACGCACACACAGAGGAACAGCGCGCGACACACACACATCAAGCTCGTGACATTCACTCCAACACGCACAGACACAAACACATACACATACACACTCACACAGGACTGATCAGGTCCTGTGCCTATGAAGCTAGCACCCGTTTCCGGGGCTATTTGCCCTGTACTCTCTTGCCACTGAAGCCGCAGCCCAAAACACTAAAGTTTAGATAGCTATGCGACAACCAGAGAAACTAGCTTCTGATTCCGGAGCCAACAGGCCCGTACTACCAAAAGTGATCAGACTGACCTTAATTTTCTCGCAATCTGTCCCGCTGATCGAGCCCTCCCAGGTCCGTTGGATTGGCGGTCGCGTCTCCCCGGTGAGCGGCCAGTGCTCCTGGCCCCAAGAAAAGAAAGGCCCTCACGAAATCTCGTAGGCCTCGCCGGTGCACCGGTCTTTCCCAGTCGTCATGGACCGCTCACCGCAGGGAGAGGCTTCGCCACCCGGATACGAGCCCCCAAGTAATGTCAGAGATTTTCACTCGGACTGTTAAAGACTCGACGCAGGAACAGATCGACTTTCTCTGCCGGCAGGAGGTGCAGATCTCTTTGAAGCCACTCAGTGTGCGCTCCCCACTGTCACCTGACCTCTGCAACCTCTGCCGGCCTTTTTATTGACTGTATATGCAAATGACAAGGAATATATCAGAAAAACACTCCCATCTTCATTAACATGTCGCACCCCTGGGCGGTCCAAATTGGGCCGCCCCAAAGACAAAGCATTCCCATGGATTCAGCACCAGCGTCCATAAACTAACAGACACGTCGACATTTTAACGATTGGCGTCCCTCTGAATTGATATGTGGTAACCTGGCTCGTGACCCTTTCTCGTGATGGAGCGCACAAACACCCCCTTCCGTCCAGGGTTAAATCTTCCTTTCTGAGATAAGGAGCGCATGGTCTGGTACCATGCGCTCGGGTCCCTTGGCCTCGAAGTGACCCCTGATTCTCTGTGCCTCTAATGTGTGCCAAATGTTCTGAACACAATGAAGCATGTAACAAGATGAAACTTTAAAACATGACAACATTGTATTTTCTATTCTAACAGTTTGTGTGTGTGTGTCAGAGCATTCATGCACCCCTCTGATTGCAGCTGATGATATGAGTGATGTCTTCCTTTCCATGTCCTTTCCCTCGTAACATTCCCGCATCGTTCTTATTTCACAGGCTGACTGTCGCTCCAGAGAGTACCTCCGTGCTCACTTCCCTGCTGCAAAGACAGGAACAGGAAACACAGAATAAGGTTGGTGCCTGAATGTACATGACATACTTTTTTTTACAGTCTTACGTACACACTCCCATTTTTGGCCACCCAATTAAGCAGAGCTCATTTGTCTCAAAAAATATATTTTAAGCCACAGCATATGACTCATTGAGGAAACTCTTAAAATAAATGTTCCCTGTCATCTTTGTTGCCAAATCTAATCCATCACATCAAAATTGCCATTTCATGTTGACCCATGTAATCTAGCGGAGGGTAAACTCTGACGAAATCAGCTTTTGGTTATACATTTGCCAGAAGTCTTTAATTTTCCAATTAGCCTTAGGTCAGCGACTACGATGAAGCAGCGAAATTAGAGTGGAGTATCATAAACACAGAATTGTTTCACATTACCAGGGTCATGATCCCTGCGAGGGAATCATGTTTTTAAACGTATTCTGTATCAACATGGGGGTATGTGGCCACCAAAGTAGGGTAACGACACAAACTGACTTGTTTCCTGACAGATTACCAAACATCTTCGTCGTGTGTCTGCACAATTTGCCGGTCGGAAAAGCTCTAATTAGACAGTTTCAAGATCATGATGTTCTGTCTGCAAACGTGCAAATGTTTCATGCCCACCTTCCAATGGAAGGTTCTTAAGGTGACGGCGCATCTCGTACAGTTTGCCTCCCAGGCAGTGCTCCTTCAGCTGTGAAGAGAAGTATTCATTCCTTTCCCCAAATGGAAAGTGTAAGGTGACAGTGGACGCAAATGTGAATGTAATCACTAGATTGTGCACGATTGCGCAGCAGCAAAGCGGTAAAGTAATCAATCACGCGATGGTTTCCCTACCTTCGGGCTGTGTGGAAGGAGGAGGGTTTGGAAGATAGATGCTTTGCAAACAATCACCTCCAGAAATTGAGACAGAGTGATGAGGACAGACAGAACAGAGAAACATCGAAAATGGAGAATGACTCAACTTTTAAGTCACACCCCAGCAGATCAGTGTACGCTAATTCAAAATGGATCTGATTTAAAATTTAGGAGCACTGTGCTGTGTTACTGCTTTGGAAATGTCAAACGTGCCGGGTGTCAGACGGTGTAGCTCCGTGCAACCCACGGGTAAACGTAATAGGATGTCCACGCTGAGAAGCTCCCTGACTCGGTGAATCCTCTGAGTACGCTCTTCTCTTTGATCACTCACTACAAAGAGGCTGAGAAGGGGAGTTCGGCTTTGTGCCGAGTCGGCAGGAATATAGCAGCTTCCTCTTGGCCTTAACCCAGCTTTCCCCTCTGAATGAATCAATGAAGGAATTCTTTATTTCAAACGGTGTGTGAAAATGACAGATTTAAAATCACAAAAATACAATTTAAAATTGGACGTGTTCGAAAAGGAAAACGTATTTACCGTATTTTCCGGCGCACCTAAAAGCATTCAATTTTCTCAAAAGCCGACACTGCACCTTATAATCCGATGCACCTCATATATGGATCGATATTCTGATTTCTTCTACGTCGTATTTTAAATGTCAATGGGTTTTCGAAAATGGAAAGACAGCAATCAAGAGTGTGAGGCAGTCAGGAATATGAATGTTATAACCCCACAGTGTGTTTTTAACCACTTTATTTACACAGCCTGACCTGCGGTTTGAATGGATATACATTTTTCCTTGTTTTGATCATGTCTTGTTCAATAAAACGTACTTAGGGGTTAAATTATTCATGTCAATAGTCATATTTTTACGAACGCAACAAGTTAGAGCCGTAAGTTTCTTCTATTTGCAGCATTGCTTCTTCTGAGATTGTCTTCCAAATCAAAGTGAAAATGGCACTGCATGTAATCTTTAACTCAATCGAAAATCACTCGTAGTGAATCATGAATTGTAAATCCAATCGAAGGGGCCCCTTGTTAATCGAATCAACTCGATTTTGGAAATCTGAATCCATATCCAGTCCTATATACGTTGGTTGTGGTGCCAATCTGTTACTCAAATCTAATTCGCCTGTGTAAATAGGTGAATGAAAGACATTCATTCGCTTTGTGCACATTGGAAATCGCTTTATTGGCATTCTCAAGCAAATACAAAACCGACATGAAGTGTTTGACCAACGATTGGGGAGTCTCCACACATTTTTTTTCTCCGCAGTTGAGTTCTAGCAGCACACCGCTTCACTTCTTTTAGTTTTAGTATTCGGCGTCTGTGTTTAGGTGCATGGGAGCTACTTTTAAAGTGCACATCGCTTCACCTCGTTTTTAAATTGGGGGCGTGGGGTGGGGCAGGGAGAAATTTTTGCATGACTATGTGAACCAAACCGCACCAGTTGAAATGATCACTTCAGACTGTTTTCATACGCAATCTCATGCCTGCTTACGCTAACTATCTGTACTTAAGTGTTCATACTGGTCCCAAACCGGCTGTCTTTGTGGGATTTGTAGTGGCAAATGGAGGTAGACGTTGTCGGTGTTGTCTTTTCATTCCGCGAATCGCGAACCATGCGTTTTTGCCTTCCTATTTTTGCTAATGTGATCGACAAGATACCGATTAATTTCAAATTAATGATCCTTGGAGTTGCTCCCATCAATGCTGCTGTCAGTGACGCTGACTGGGATGCCTGTTTGCCATGAATGGAACAAAAACCCTTTTTTCTTTCTTTTTCGCTTTCTGTGCAATTAAAATGCAGATTTCAAACTATATGCTGGCGCGTTTGGCTGCCGCTGCTCAACCCGTTGGTGTTTTGTTGTTTTGTTCCTGATTGTAAAGTGTCCTTGGGTGTCTCGCTTATAAATAAAATGTATTATTATTATTATTATATGTTGAGCCCAAGTCAAGTCATTCCCAAATTTTTGGCAAGCAAGTCGCAAGTCCTCAATTTAGACTTGAGTCCCCCATCTCTGCCCTTTATAATGTTTTCGCTCCGACATTTTCTGAGGTTACATGCCAAAGGAGGAATTGGCTTTTAGAAAAGTGCAATTGTTTGCTTACATTCAAACTTTAGCTCAAGTTATGCATGCTGTGATTGCGACATTACAAAGTCAGTATTTCACCGCCATCATAGAAGTCAGTAGAAACCGCAAATATTTTCCTGCATTGATTTCTTAATTTATTTGTATTTATTTCTATTATTATTATCATTATTCTTATTTTATGTTGTACTTGATCTTATGTATAGTTTTTGGGTGATCGAAATATAAAATTTAATTGAGAGTTGACTGAGTTTAAAAAAAAAAAAAGTTGGGTTTTTAACAGTTCAAGTACAATGCAGATGTGTGCGTGTCTCCAAAGGTGAAATTGTTCCAATCAACTCCATGCTGTTATACAAATTTCAGTGCCCTTTCCAAAAGCATTTCCAAAATGTCATGGAAGATGCTGTAAAGGCAATCAGCTCAAGGTTGAACCGATCCGCTCTGTTGGGAGTCACCGCTTTCATTATAAAGTTATCGTGGTACAAGGGCACACACCAGAGGGGCTGTTCAGTGTCAGTATTATCCACCGTAATCCATAAAGTTGCTTGCTGACATTTTTAAGCAATAACATCAGTTGTTGAGTTTGATTTATTGAATGAATTGTCAACCATGGACAAATGACCTTTTTGTAGCCAAATAAAGTACCTTCACATTAGGAAAAATGTGACACTTCATGTGACACTTCATTAGCTTTCACAACGGGTACCTTTATTCCAGTGGAATACAGGATCATTACCACCTCCGAAATCCTCAAAAATATTTGACTTTCGACTTTATTACCCAGCAGTTATTATTATTATTATTATTTATTTTTATTTTTATTTTTTTAACTGTACAGTACATTTAAAAAATGTTTAGGTTTTTACAGCTTTTTATCTACACTAATATACGAATAAATTAAAAATGTGAAAGAAATTGTGTTTCTGTGTTTGGCCCCTTGGACAACGCTGGTTTCAATGAAGGAGCTGAGACTTGTGTATTTTTGGATGAAAACACCTGAACTTCCTGATTGATTTAATTCTATAAACCAAAAGTTTTTTTTTTTTTAATAGTTACATTTGTTATGAATTTCTCCCCCCCCCCCCTTGCTTTTCATACAAATACAAATGGCATTATTCATTGGAGAGAAAAGGGCCTGTTGTCACATTGCAGTTATTTTCTCCATCACAGGACGCAACGAAAAAGCAGAATGTTTGTTTTCTTGTTTTTAATATATGATCAAGGGTTGTGTCTAGTCTGAGATGAGAATAGCACATTGTAAACTGAGATGAGTGCCAGTTAACCATTTTTCTGTACTGTAGTTGGCAATTAGAACACATGTAAGAGTATGGCGTATATTTATTAATTTTACAATTTAGGATTTTTTTTTTCATTTAAATGTCTTTGGTTCTCCCTGTGTTCGCTCATTTTTTCCTGGTTTGCTGGCACCTCCTTTTCATAATATTTTTGTGCTTTATGTAAATTTGTCTGCTACTTTCTTGTTTTGTGCATGTGACTCTTCCCTTATTTGGCCGTGAAATGTTCACTGGCCCATTCTGCTCTTTGTCGAACAGATGGAGTCATGTTGAATTAGTGAAGGATAATGTTAAGCCAAGAATGATCTTTTCTTAATTAATGAATCGCTAATAGACATTTTGATGTCATTTTTTTTAAGTGCTTTTTCATTACTTGATCCTCTACTGTATTTCCCAGATGTCACTCATGGGCATACTTGCAAAGTCAGACATAGCTGAAAGCATCAAGTGAAACCAGAGTTGTAAGGTACTTGTCATTTTTTGGGTATTAATTCTTCATATTATTAGTATTCGGTTGACCTATCCCATGGCAATGGAGATACACATTGCAAAGGTAGCAGCCTGAAGAGCAACCATTTCTCTGAGATTATAGGAAAAAGAGGGTGGCGGTAGTGATCTCTGTTACGCTTCTGTTGTTGTGATGCAGCGGAGGAAAATGTCATCCATTTTCATCATACAGGATTTCGCGTTTTACCTCACCTTTCTGTGCCAGAGCGTCACCATGCGGCAATCAGGGATTGATAAATTGCCACCACCTGCCTCATTTTTTATCCAGGGTTCGCTGCTGTCAAACAAATATTCACCATAGCCAGGTGAACTCCTCAGCCATGACAAGGACAATCTCCATACCTCAGGAATGGGTGACAGTTAGTAGGACGAGAAAGGCAAAATGCGGGATAAACATAAACCTTGTGATTGGCTGACGACCTGTCCTTGGTGTGTGATAGGCTTAAGGTCACTCGCACTGACGTGGATAAGGAGTATTGAAAATGTTTTGAAGTACTGGAGTTTTAAAAAATACAACATAGTGGCATCTTAATTCATTTAAGTTTAATAAATGAGCAGAAATTATGCCATTAATCAAGATGCTGGACTTTTGGTTTCATGGGCTCAATGAACTACCGTATTTTCCACACTATAAGGTGCTTCGGAATACTGTATAAGGCATACCTTCAATGAATGGCCTATTTTTGTCATGATTTGGTTTGGGACCAACAGGTGGCACTGTAGGGGTCCCCCTGCAGCTGCACACCTGTTGGTCGTTAGGTAATTAGTGCTTTAAAAGGACTCCCAGCCCGACCACTCATTTCCGGGTCATTGTGGCTGTTTGTATGCTACGGTCATGTTTGTTTCAGTCATGTTTAGTTCATTGTTGTGTTTTAGCTCCAGTCATGATTTTTGTTTGATACTTTGGATTCTTTTTGTTCTTAGGACTTTGTTTTGGATTTAGTTTTCTCTGTGTTTTAATACAATCTGTCAAGTACACCCTGCTCCTCCTTCTTGCCTGCTTTTTGGGGTCCACCACCACGATGCATCGTGACTATTTTGAAACTGTTTTCATTTATTGGACGCATTGGCATTATAAGGCGCATCCAATAGATGGAGCGGCGCTAAAGGGAACATAATACAATACAATACAGCTCTATTTAGATTCACAACCGCTGCAGCTACAAAGCGCTTTACAGAACATTGAAAATACTATGTCCAAGAAATCAGAATATTGATCCATATATAAGGCACATTGGATTATAAGGTGCACTGTCGGATTTCGAAAAATTTCATTCTTTTAGGTGCGTCGTATAGTGCGGAAAATACGGTACATGTTTTGTAGTTAAAACCGCTATCGAGAAGCCTCCAAAACCAAGTCCACTCAGTTCCATGACCTTGGCCCGGTCTTTATCTTTTATTATTGCTACTGTGGAATTCTTGTTGAGTTAGCTATATTGTATGAAGCAGCCCATATAACGTGTGCCAAACAACTGACCTCATGGAGAATTTGCACAAAATATCAAAAAACTTTGGCACTGCCTTCTCTAATTTTGGGACAGGCACCTCTGAAGAAAGGGTACTGTCTCATTTCAAGTTCTTTATCTTGTTCGTCATTCATAAGCGTATTTGTCCTCATTGCTATTTGAGATACGTTGGTGATGTCACACAAAGAGAAAAATAATACACAGAAACTCCAACAAATACTGTACTCAAGAACACCGTTGATGGTCACTCAACTGAAGTCCAGTGTGATTAGGGGAATTTTTGCATTTTAAATTGCCTTTAACTCTGAGTTTTTGCTTTACAGTTCCGCTCTACTATTTGGAACATGATAGTTCAATCTAGGGGGGCATGGTGACTCACATCTGAGGTTGGAGGTTCAAATTTGGGCTCTGGGTATCCTGTGTGGAGTTTGAAAGTTATACGTGGGTTTTCTCTGGGTAGTCTGGTTTCATCCCAGATTCCAAAAACATGCATTAATTAATTGAAGAGTCGAACTCGCCCAAAAGTGTGAATGTGACTGTGAATAATTGTTGATGTGTGCTCTACGATTGGCTGGCAACCAGTTCAGGGTGTACCCCACCTAGTGCCCAAAGTCAGTTGAGATAGGCTCCAGCACACTGTGATCCGAGTCAGGATAAGCAGTTCATGGAACGGATGGATGCATGGCTAGTTTATAATGTGGTATTGAAAAAAAATATACAAACACCATAATCTTTAATGCCATCCTGGAGTCATTTCCACTCAAACAATAAATGGTACATTGCTACCATGTTTACAGCCTTATAACTGTAAATAACATCTCAAGGCACCCCGGTGTTGGGAAAGTTGAGTCACCCTATAGATCTCGGCAGTATACCGCTGCATTAAGAGTATCCTCTGGCAGGAAATCGGTGACTCAAAGGAGTCGAAGGACACAGAGACGAGTAAATCAATTGAATCGCCACTTGTCAGTTTTTTTTTTCTTGTTCTCATCATGCTCCGAGCCTCTCTTGTGACCTGACCCTCTGTTGGTGGATCATGTCAAACTGTGGCTAGATTCGCCAATCACTTAATTTGGCGCACCTGCAGGTTTCAATGTGATCCTGCAGAAGAGCTGCAAGAAAAATATGGATTTATCCTGAGAATGATATCCAATTTCTACAAACACAGATTTGCTGAATGCTTCACACATTTCATTGGATGCTGCACATTTTTCACAGTGGAGGGAGAGTGATGATAAACCCCGCTGCCAGCTAATACCGGTTAAACTTGTCCAACGATTTTGGCCATCTTCGACAGAAACATTTATAATTGTACGGATAATTGGCCCTTGTGGTTGAAAAAAAGGGGGTGGCGCCTCTCGTCTTGAGACCGGGGTCAAGAAGAAAATATGTTGCCGTTATGCAAACAAAGACAAGCTGCAGTGGATACAAGCGGTGTCAAAGATTTCGCTTCTCCTTATCACTGCATTTACAAGTGTCAGCGAGCCAAGTGATGGGACAACACCATGCAAGGGCGTCAGAGTCCACACACACCAGTGTATAGTCCTTTGATAGAATGTCAATGTATTTGCACTTAGGCGCGCTATAGTCATTTTAGCTTGCTAAAGCTAAAACTGTAAAATGTCAGTAGCGGGTTGGCATTTGGTGGGGCTTCAGTGGAGATTTACTTGACTTCATCTGTCTCTCAGTACTACCACTATCACGTTGCAGTGAAAGAAACCATCAGTGACGCTACACACAAAGCCAGTGTGCTAGCCCGCAACAGTGCCATGATAATTGGCATCATCCAAAGCAGCTCAAAATCAATTGATTAATTTATCTAAAAACATGAGAATGATATAACCTTTTTTTATTTATTTAAAAAAAATAATGTATTTTGTTATTTTTTGTGGAAAACTCACTGAATGGTAAAAAATGGTCAAAAATAAATAAATAAATACAATCCCCCGATACATTTCAATTGGTGTCAGTTTTATGCAGATTTTTGCTAATTATGGGCCGGCCCAGTCTCAATACGCTGTGAATAACGGTGGTCAACTGTACATCAATCCAACCAGAGATCCTGATTGTTTCATTTGTTCATCCGTGCAGAACACAATAGATGGCTTTTGTACGTCAAATTTGGCTTGCTCTGACCAACCGACAAGGGTATGGAAACATGCTGATGCTCTTATGGGCCCTCTGAGGCAAATCTGAAATCTGATTGGTTGAAAAAACGGTCCCATTGCTAATATTGTTTAAATTACATCACCATGCTTTGCTGGAGGCCCTGAGCAGATTAGATGATGTGGCATCTGAAATCTGATTGCACGAAAAAAAAAATCTAACATTCACATTCATATAGGGCGGCCCGGTAGTCCAGTGGTTAGCACGTCGGCTTCACAGTGCAGAGGTCGTGGGTTCGATCCCAGCTCCGGCCTCCCTGTGTGGAGTTTGCATGTTCTCCCCGGGCTTGCGTGGGTTTTCTCCGGGTGCTCCGGTTTCCTCCCACATTCCAAAAACATGCATGGCAGGCTCGTTGGGCACTCTAAATTGTCCCTAGGTATGAGTGTGGGCGTGGATGGTTGTTCGTCTCTGTGTGCCCTGCGATTGGCTGGCAACCAATTCAGGGTGTCCCCCGCCTACTGCCCGAAGACTGCTGGGATAGGCTCCAGCACCCCCCGCGACCCTAGTGAGGATGAAGCGGTTCGGAAAATGGATGGATGGATGGACATTCATATACTGGAAGCAGTGCAGCCTAGAGAAACACTCCCAAATTAGGAGAAATAAACTGTCGTGAATAACTGAATACAATTTCATGGACCCCATATTAGAATCAATCAGTGTTTCAGATTGTGTCTCAGTCAGCAGAGAAGACCTTCCTGACCGCTCACCACTCTGTCAGTAACACTGGCATCCCAAATTGGCCCCTTTTTCTCAGCCACCAATGTGACCACAATTTCTTATTACTCCTTTTATTTCTTTTACTTTATGCGCACGAACAACATGGGCGCTCAATTTCATCTCATCGGAGCCCTGACAATGTGAGGGAAAAATAATAATAAAAGCAACGGACATGGATGCCCACTGATATGTTATGGTAAGCGATTGATATTGCTGTGTCATTGCATTCAGTGCAAGCTCTACCCCGTAGTGCCAACATGCAGTGAATTGATGATTCACGCTTTTCACTCCATGAAACGTGGCTGGCTTTCATCTTGTAGGTATCAAGAAATAGCAACATATGGCTCAGGCTCAGGCTATTACGAGCAGAACGTGTGGAACAAAATTAGTGTTGTGCTAGTTGGCGGTCATGATTACCGTGGATGTATACGAAATGAAAACGTTTTGTCATAATATCACTACTTAATATTGGTATAAAATAAAAATGTCATATGCATTAATTTGTGGGGGGTTTACAGGTACTGATTTCAGGGGTGGGCAATCCCAGTACTGGAGGGCCGCTGTCCTGCATGTTTTCCAAGTCTCTCTGTTGCTACACACCTGATTTGAATGATCAGATTATCAGTAAGCTCTGACGAGGCCTGATATTGAACCTGTTCATTGGAATCAGGTGTGTTGCAACAGGGAGACTTGGAAAACATGCAGGACAGCGGCCCTCCAGGACTGGGATTGCCCACCCCTGGATTAGATCAATGAGAAGCGAGTGAGTGAAGGTGCGCTCGATTTCTTTACCCTCTTGTCCAATCAGGGATCAGCACTACTTCACCCTGTAACTATTTCATGCGCACGAAGTAATAATTCGTGCACCCGAGGTAGTAATTGGTGTGTACAAAATAATAATTTGTAATATTGGATATGTAGATTTTCATGTACTGTTTTTAGGATGTGTGTGTGTGTGTGTGTGTGTGTGTGTGAGTCGAACAGACGTCAGAGTTGTGTGTGCATCCGTTCATATTTTAATCTTTTAGAGCAATACAGTGCAAACATTAGAGCAGTGAGAGCGTGAGATGGGTGAAAATTGTATCTCGCTCCAATTTTGACAAATACCATTTCTTTTCGCAAAGGTGTTAAGAGGTTTCTGAAAAGACTTACCAGTCTTCCCACCAGGTAGCGCTATTCCATTTGTCCAATCGTGCATTTTAATCCATCTATCCATCCATTTTCTGATCCGCTTTATCCTCACAAGGGTCACGGGGGGCAGTCGACGGGGGACACCCTGAACCGGTTGCCAGCCAATTGCAGGGCTGCATTTTAATTCCTCCAAAAAAAATGAACAATGAGGACACATACATTTCTCATTCTGTTCACTGTATTTGTCCATTTTGCCTTTGTTACTTTTTGCTTCGTACTATGTATGTTTTTTTGTTTTCAGTAGCATTTTGGACAAACCTGCCCATCAGATGGGACGATGCCAAGTGAAGCTGACCCTGTTTACTTCAGTGCACATGAGCTGCTTCTCAAAGGGAAAGTGACAGCCAAATATTTGCTCAGGTGAAAAGCTCAAGCTTTTCTACAAGCATGCGCATAGACCTTTCACATGTTTGCTGTAATGTAGAAAATCACTGCTCCTTCTGTTCCTTGCGGCCGCTAAAGACAAATCAATTGAAAGCAATATATTGTAATAAGGGGCTGTCAGCCTTGAACGATGCAAAGGAGATGGCGTCTTTTGGTTCCATTGAGTGGCTGTTATGTGAAGTCTCTCCGTAGCGTCACCATCACTTCCGACAGGCCGCTTCCGTCTGTAAGGTGCTTCAGTCAGCAGGAATGTTGAGCTTTATCGGGAGGAGGATTAACGCTCTCAAAAGTCTCTGACACTGATGAGAGGCTTAAGAGCCTAATGAGATTCCTGCCCCTGCTTTTGTTTTCTAACATTTATAGGGTGAGAAGTCTTTCAGGGAAAAAAAAAGAAAAACTAGTCTGTCCAATAAGATCAAGTTGTTTTATTTTTGTATAGCCCTGGCCTAAATATTAGGTTCCAAATAAGTGCATCCAAGTAGCTCACGGAACAATAGTCAGTCTGGGGCTGTGTGACTGGAGCTGGTGGACGATCTGTTGTCGCAGCTCTCTCTGTCAACACTTTAGACTTTTTTTGTGCACGCCCCTATGGTGGCATCGTTCGAGTCTAACTACTTTGACATACATGACCAGAACCAACTAACCAATGTGGGACTCGACCCAACTGGCTTCACGCATTCCTGACGGAGTGAACCAGTTATGATTTATAAACCTTGAGGAAATCTGATTTCGCCTGATTTCAGGCGGGTTCTCCCTCCCTCCCGTATCTACTGTGTCGCCCACTCACACTGCGCTGAAGTCGGCTACGCTTCAGATTCTTTATGTGCGCCAGCCCTTCATCATAAATAATGCATAGCTGCGACTTGCTTTGCTTTGTAGAGTCGTTCGGGTTATACTGTCTATTATGCGAGATGGCGGTATTCATTAATAACGGCTGGGGTGAACAATCACATTGATTTTACTACATGTCTGCCAGCAGTGCAGAAGATGTACCGGGCTCAAACCCGCCTTCTGACCGTTTAGTGAAAAACCCAAACGAGAATTGAATGGAAGCAAAGTGACTCTCTTCTTGTCTGCTTGTTTCCTTTCTAGGTGATTTCCCTTTAATCCAAAAATATTTAGGAGTGAATTCACCAAGTTGTATATGGCACGAATACATTCCTGCGGGGGGAAGGAATCGAAACGAAGCAATCTTCGTCTTTTTGACATTAGTGGTCATGTGTCAAAATAGGGTTATAATACAGTCAAACCTCGGTTTTCGAACGTCTCTGTTCTCGACCAAAGTCGGGTTTCGACCCAAAATTTTGAGTTTTTTTATGCCTCGGCTGACGACCGATTTTCGGTTCTCGAACAATCTGAGCGCACTTCAATGCGTCAGTTGACTCCTCTCGCCTTCCTTACACAGGTAGACGATGAAGTGATGCTTCCTCATGTAGCGTTCCATTGTGAACAACATGTTCAACAAAGATGTTTTATTAAAAAGAGCGTGGTTTAAGTTTTCAAACAATTCGGTTTTCGAACGGCCTTCTGGAACGGATTATGGTCGAAAACCGAGGTTTGACTGTAGTTTGGGATTTTTCATTATCGTTCCTTTTTATTTCATTTTGACTTTACTTTTTCAAATTCAGTGAGTTTTCAATTCGTGAGAGAAAGATTGTTTGTTTTTATTTTTTGAATATGCTTTATTTTGTTTTATTTTTGATTGGTTACAGTAATCTTTTTTTTTTTTAAAAAAATAAATGAAGTATTTGTCAAGTGCCAGATAAGAAAAAAAGTCAAAGTATTACCGGTATGTCATAACGTAAACTACAGTTCTCAAACTGTTTGACCTTCATTCTACACCAACACCAAAATAAATATACTCAAAATTAACTACCACTCAAAATCCATTTTCCGAACCGCTTTATCCTCACTAGGGTCGCGGGGGGTGCCGGAGCCTATCCCAGCCGTCTTCGGGCAGTTATTGGTTGCCAGCCAATCGCAGGGCACACAGAGACGAACAACCATCCACGCTCACACTCATACCTAGGGACAATTTAGAGTGCACAATCAGCCTGATATGTTTTTGGAACGTGAACATGCAAACTCCACACAGGGAGGCCGGAGCTGATACCCGGTAAGACTAGCCGACGTGCTAACCACTGGACTACCGGGCCGCCCGGACATTTTCACTTTAGTTCATTTTATAAATGTCAGATGTAGTTTCTGTTAGTTTGTGTTATTTTAAATGTTTTTATTTTATTCACCGAAATGTGTTTTTCACTTTTTGTTTCAGTTATTTGGTTCGCATTTGTTACCGATGAGAACCTTGGTGGCAAAGCACATCCATATGTGGTCTTTCCAAAAATTGGGTTTTATGTGGTTGCTGTTCAGTCTTGCAATTAAAGTCCAGCCTTCTATAATACTCCTTCGAAACTTGTTGGGTTCATTAGTTTACCCACTTGTATTGTGTGCTTTGGTACCTGCAGTGGGAGCCGGGCCTCCAGCAATCCGTGAGCTGTTAATGGTGACCTCCAGCAAGTGAAAGGTTGGCTTGCTGTCCACAGCAATGAGTGGGTGTTTAACTTTGCTTTTGTATCAAGTTGCTGCATCCTGTCTCTGGTCAAAATACCCCGTTGCCACATATGAACATGATGCGCAATGCATGTGGTGTGTGTGTGCGTGTGAGGCTGAGTAACATTGTTGTGGCCTGCTGGCAGGAATGATTGTTAGTATCTTGGAGTCGTTGGACTTTTATGCCATTCTTTTACAGGCAAATATTTTTAATCAAGGCCATATTATTTTCCCTGAAGTCCCCAAAAATCAAATCAATTTACATGCCATTAATTCAGTTTTAGTTGCAATTGTTAAGTTCCGTATTTTCCGCACTATAAGGCTCTTCGACTTATAAGGCACAGCTTTTTTAAAGCTGTTTTCATGTATAGGGCGCAACGCCTTATAATGCGCATAGAATAGAGGCTACAGTAGTGTCTGAGTTTGCGTTATGCATCCACTTGATGGAGCTACGCTAAAGGGAATACAATACAATACAGCTTTATTCATGTCGCGCGTTCACAACTGCTGCAGCTATAACAAAGCGCTTTACAGAATATTAAAATACTACGTCCAAGAAATCTAAATATTGATCCATATATAAGGCACATCGGATTATAAGGCGCACTGTCGGCTTTTTGAGGAAATTGAATTTGATTTGAGGTGCGCCTAATAGTGCAGAAAATACGGTATGAAATTGTCTGTCTGGACACAACAAAGTAGGAAACCTGTGCTCAAAAATTCAATACAGATATTTTTGATGCGTTGCTGCAGGAAATTTTGCTACTGATAATCAACAGATGCTCAAATAAGCACAACCCGGAGCAGTAAATAACAGGGGCAAAACATATGTGATAAAAGGAGTAAAGGGGCGCATCAAAGGCAGGCACCAAAAGTGTTTGTGACATCATCTCCCTTCCCCATAATGCCTAATTATGAGGTATTTCGAGACAAGAGAGTTGTGGTGATGACGGTTGGCCATTGGGAGCTAGATGTCAAGATGCTTCTACTGCATATTCCTAAATAGTCCAGCAACGTGACAAGCAAGAACGTTCTACCGGGTTATTGTGGTTTATCCTTTTCACGGCCATGTGTCATGTAAACACCAGCAATGTAACCTCTCCATCCAACCCGTTTAATGACCAAGCATGAGAGCGCTTTTGATGATACACAGGAGCAGTGGGCTGATTTCGGTTCAAGGACACTCATCTGTGAGTATAAAGAGATTACTCACAGACAAGTGGTCCCCAAAAAATAAAAAAATAAAACATGATGCAGAGTGCAAGCTTATTCGCCAACAGGTCTGAGAATTATATTAAGTGAGAGCATTTTTGTTTGCTCGCGTTCCATTTTGGAGGATTTGTGTCAGAAATGTCTCTTGCTTGATGCATGTAAGTAATGCGACAGGCACATTAGATAAACCTCCTCTTGCGCACTGTGGAGAGGACTCTGTCACAGTAAAACCTTAATCCGATGGTCCCACTTTTCAAGTTTGACCGACTGTGTTCTCTCGATAGGGCGTCACAGTCCTCAGGCTCCCTCGAGGAAAAAGTGCTCTAGAGGAGACTTAGTCAATCCTTGGATCCAAGACATGCTATGTGATTTTCGCTCCAGCCTCACTCACATATGAAAAGTTCTGTGTGAACCCTTCACCTGGTCCTTTTATCTTTATATGAACAGCAAATACCAGAAGACCGCATATTGTCAATTGAACTATTTAATAGAAGCCTGAAAAATGGAGACACGGCCGTGGAGTCTTTTTTTGCAAGATGCGGCAGACGGTCAACCGTATCTGGTCAACCAATCTGTCCAAAATGGTTCCTATTCTGTACACTACCAAGGTTGCCCACCCACAATGGTGGCGACTTTCTAGCTCATGTGACTATGTGTGACTCTACGGTTTGCACTGGTTCCTACTGAATCTGTTTGCTGGAGTGCAGATAAATACAGCAGGAAGATGCCAAGCCAGGAGGAAAGGTCACAGGAACATAACAGCCTAGCTCAAGTCATCTATCAAATTATTTATACCAATAAGGCCCAATCCACCAGATAAGTGGGAGTTTTCCTGTCTACTCCACATATGCTTTTTGAAAAGCCATCAAATGAGACTCTCTCAGTATTCCATAGCGACATGTTTCATGGACATTGGAATCAGATCTCACTACTTTGGGTCATTTGGTCCCTGAATAGAGAAGGGAGGAGCTCAGATTTTTAGACTTTGAGCTCTGCCCAGAGGTCAAATTGTTGGCATCTTTTTGGCTTAAAAAGATCTCACCTGTACTATTTGTGTACATTCATCCCTTGCTGTCACACGGTTCATCTTTCACCACTTCGCTGCGTCACAAATGTTGTTGTTTTTTTTTAAGTGCATAATGTTGTGCATCCTGATTGGCTAAGGGACTGTAGACCAATGTCACCAATCTTGCCAAATTTTTTCCGTGACAAAACACGCAATGTCGACCAAACGTGTACAGCATTTCTAATAATTTTTTATTTTTTTATTTTTTAAATGCTTCCGTCTGAAAAAATGTTTCATCTTTGGTGTCATTCAATACAGTATTGTATTGTATAGGTAATAATTAAAAAAAAAATTAGTCTACTTCACGGATTTCATTCGGCACAGGTTCTTTTTGGAACGTAACACCCGCCATTAACAAGGGATGACTGTATAACATTAAGAGCAATTCACAGTGAAGAATCAGCTCCTTCAAAATGGAGGTGAAGGTTCTGCAAAAAGTCTATGAGATCCTCCGACTCGGGTGTGTAGCCCTGCCTCATGTGAAGAATTTTAAATACTGCCATTTTGCTCACAAATGAGGCAAAAGCGGATCATGACATTGACAGACGATATCTTTTCGAAAACCAAGTTTGTGCTGATTCTGTCCCAGCTGTGGTACTGTATATTGCTGGTTCTTTTCATAGCTCCAATATCTTCTGGTCTGAAACACCCACATACTTCACCATGCGCTCATCGTATCCCTCCGAGGAAAAGCCGAATACATCTCACTGTTTCAAGCGCTGAAATGATCCCTTGCTAATCTGCAGAATCAACCTCTCATCTCTGAGCTGACATCCCATCAGTAGTCCGAGTGTTGCTACCCTCTCGCATGCCTGCTCATTTGCTTGCTTTCCACACTATAAGTATTCCCCCGGGAGCCCCTGTGCATCATGGTATTCTCGAGCTGGCAACTATGTGTGGTTCTTTTTTTTACTCTTTCTAGCTGCCATTGGGATGGCTAGTATGTGTGGGAAAAGCAACAGTTCCTACTTCGGCAAATGCGCACCTGCCCTGGCGCACAAACGTACAGTATGCACACATCTTGACTCACTATAAAGAAGCCCGAAGCCTCCAGGCTATTCACTGCAGCCTGCTTTAATGCCTCGGCTCCCTGTGCCATTCAGAAGCCGTAATGGGCGTGTGTTGGTGTAGAGTAGATCAACATGAGTGGTGGTGGCTTATATTGCTTGTGATTTTCCCAAAGATACTTCATCAGGCTCAATGCATCACACTCACTCCTACTCATTTGCATCAGAGGGCTGTGGGTGTTTCACTGCCGGCAAGAAAAGTATGTGATTTGTGGATGAGATGAGCTGTGAATCAATGATGCTGATGCGAAACTTCAAACCCTAATGATGCGCAAATATGTTTTCACTCTGCCCATGCAAAAAGGGATGGTGTTTATTACCGCATTTGCAACACAGTTGGGTAGGAGACCCAACTCAGCCTCACAATCAAAAAGTATAAAACCCTACGTCGCGGATTTTGCATTTTACCCTATTGGCCCGAATATAAGACGGCCCTGATTATAAGACGACCCCCTCTTTTTCAAGACTCAAGTTTGAAAAAAGACTTTTTGAACACCAAATTAAATTTTTATACAGAAAATTATTAGAGTACATCTGAAACAAATGATGATAACAATATACTGTATTTGAGAGAAAAAGCATGTTATGCTGCCTCATTCAAATCTTAATATCTGAACATTTTAATATGTAAACTAAAGTGCAATCACATTCGTAAATGAATGGCTTCTGGTTTTTGAAATGTAAATTACATCATAACTTTTCTCCAGATTGTCGCTACGTTTCTCCATTTTCTGTTATCTCTTCTATTATTTTCTTCTCTTTTCTTTCGGACCGCTATTTTGTATTATTCTTCTTTGTGCTACCGCTATTTTTATTTTTATTCTTATTCTTCGTGAAAGGGGTTCTCTTTGGCCTGAGGAGTCAAATTCAGTTCAGTTCGCTTCAATGATATCTGGCGCCATCTAGCGTCGTGAATGGGTGTAGTGTCTAGACCCTGAATATAAGACGACCCCCACTTTTTCAGTCTCATTTCAATGCAAAAAACACCATCTTATATTTGGGCCAATACGGTATTTTCGTGGTATGCCGGCTTCCTCTCATGTTCCAAAATCAAAAAAAGGTTATGTTTGGTTCATTGAAGGTTGATTGAGACTGTGAGTGTGAATGGTTAATTTGCCTGCTCTTGGCTGGTTAGCAGTCCAGCCTCGAGCCTCAAGTCAGCTGGGATGGGCTCGAACTCACCCGCAGACAAGCAGTATAGATGGAGTTAGGTGTTGCATCCCTGAGGTTATGATGCAAGAGAAAGGTGGTAAAAATGGTCAAATGTTTATAGTTCAGCCCCCATTCAAAAAAATAAAACTCATGTACATTACCAATTTCAAATGAATTGTACTGCTTGGTGGAAATTGCGTGCCCTGCATTTTTTGGGTGACTTGTCAAGGTTGCACCCCGCTGCTCTCCCAAAGTCATCTCAGATAGGTTCCACGTTACCTGCAACCTTAATAAAGTCAAGTGGTCTTGAAAATGGATGGATGGATGGATGGACAATGGACGGACAGGGGAAATTAGCCTTAAGCACCTAAATATGTGACTGATATGAGGTTACAATGGTTCAGCACGCAAGACTCTTGGAGCTAAAAGATGTCATGGAAATTTTGAGGCGACTCGATGACATTGGCTGTAATGTCATTTCCTTTCACTGACAAGATGCAACAGGACAGTCCTCGACCTCACAATAACCGCCCAGTGTCAAGCCTCAGCATCTGCCGTTTACTTTCACAGACATATTTAATTTTTTTCCCCACCTGTCTCGCTTCCTCCCCATCCCCTTTCTCTGTCTGCCATCAATCATGCCGGAGCTGCGTGACCCCTTCACAATGCAGTGGCTTGTATTGGGGGCATCGCTTTCAAACGGTTGGTGATAGTTGGGGAGCAGCTGCTCTGGTGCGGAAATGAGAGCCAGGCAGACAGATAGGCTTTTCACTGCACACTGATTTCATCTTTTTGAAATTCATCTGTCACCAGTGCCTGGGGCGGAGTCAACTGAGGATGCCGGTTTAGTGGACAGTGAAAAACTTTCCACCTCATCCTATGATACTGAGTTTTGCTCAGCCAGCAGGGAACTTGAACATCTGTACTGCTGTCTTTCACTTTTGTGTAGTCGTTTGAAATTAAGACATCGGACTCACTCGTGTTAATTTTGAACTTTGCGTTACCACATTACTCATTGAGTAATTCGTATCATCCCATGCGGATTTAAGGCAAAGCTTTATGGTTGTTTGAAATATTTGTTTGTTGCACGCTGAGTTTGACAACATTCCCGATCTGCCAAAGTGCAAAGTGAATTGAGCTCGCAACCACCATCCGGCACAGCAACTAATATTTTAGCTCATAAGTCAAAGCAAAAAATCGTCCAAACGACCGCTCGTATGTCAAAGACCTTGTTTTGTTTGGTCACTTGTATCTGAAGGCGTCACTGTTATAGTTTTTTTTTTTTTTGTCATGTTCCTGTTCTTGTGTCTTCAGCAGGTGTAAGACTAGAGCCAATCTTTCGGTGTGCACACCTGCTGCCAATGTTCTCATCATGTAGCCATGTATTGAAGGACTGACAAACTGCCTGCAATTGTCAGATTATTGTTGACCGTGCTGCTGCTATTGCTCAAGTTCTCATTTTCTAAATCTCTCTCTCTCTTATCATAGTCATTCTTGTTCTCTTGGTTCTATGTTTTTGTAGGTATAGCATTAGTTTCGTTATTTGATCTTGCTTTCCTGTTGTTGAGTGAATTTGGACTCTTGCCATTTCGTTTGTTATTTTCAGGTTATTACTAGTGATGGGTCCATCAGGCCTCATGAAGCGTGCTGACACAATCACACACTGTGTTGATACTGTGTCGCTGACCACTGACACCTGCTGGACTTTCAAAATCCCTGCAGGCAACCCACTTGACAGACTGAACCGACTGATTTGATGATGAAGTGTATACAATATCATTCACATCTATGCATTCATATTGTATTATTCAATATGTTTGAATAAGGTGAAAATTATGTAAATGAGGATGCCTGTGAGCTTTGATTTCACAAATCTTTATTCAGAAAAATAAGTTGCTCCAGTGTTTTGAATTTCAGTCTGTTGCGTTTCTTGCATGCTATGTCCCCTTCTCGCATGGCACTGGTGATGCTGGCGTACAGAGAAACTGCTTTGCGAGGTGAGAGAGGTTTGGAAAAGTAGTGTGTTGGTCCTTCGATTATAACAGCGGGTCTTGACTGCGTGCAATTTTCCCCTCTGCCAAGTATGGCTGGATCTCAGGTATAACATCTGCTGTTGCACTTCTTCCCAGTCTCCCTACCTCATCATCCAAATGTTGCCACAGGTCATCTAAAAAAACAAACCTAACAAATTTGGCATTTAGAACAGTTTCAAACTGGACTGAGTCGACGCAGTTCATGTGTCGTTACGAAGCAGCACACGCACGGCACGTGGATTGCTCTGTGAGCTCGACGCATCCGTCGACACTCTCGGTGTCGACCGAAAAGCGCTTTTTGTTAATGTAATGTGTTCTTTTCCCTGGTTATTTTTGACCAGCGATTTCTGTTTCTACGCTGTCGGTGTGTTGTTTTTCTTGAATCAATATTTTTTTTGTTTTGGAGTTTTGTCTGGTGTCTACGAGTGTGGGATCCATCCATCCATCCATCCATTTTCCAAAGCTTATCCGGTCGGGTCGCGGGGGCAGCAGCTTTAGGAGGGAAGCCCAGACTTCCCTCTCCCCAGCCACTTCTTCGAGCTCTTCCTGGTGGATCCCGAGGCGTTCCCAGGCCAGCTGGGTGACATAGTCTCTCCAGCGTGTCCTGGGTCGTCCTGCCCGTGGGATCCTAAACTATTATTTGTTTCGTTTCGAACCTGACATTTTTAACAGCTTGTGTCCACATCCAAATGCCATAATGAATGTGTGACCAGCTCACATTAGTTGACATCAGTCATTCTGAATCGCACACAACTCATAATCATTCAGGGCCACCGATGGTCACTGACGACCATGTGGATTTGATCCCACCCATCTGCCCCGCTGGATTTAGCCAGTTTTCCTGCTAATTTGAAGAGGAGCCTGTCTGCCTTACAGTGTTTTCTTGCCTGTGTTTTTGGAACTAATATAATCGGGCTTTGTGAGCTAACATGCAGTAAGGAACACAAACACACATTGACACACACAATTGAGGTCTATGACGGCCAGCATTTACAGCCAGTATGGCTCACTTGGGCTCTCTTCTTTGCCGCACACTCACCATTGTGACCCCATCCGCCATGATTCATATCCCTGGTGGTGTGACGTGTCAGGCAAATGATTACCAGTGATGGACTCGGGACCCCTCCAAACAGCTACAGTTCTCTTGCCTGTAGAGGAAATGGGAAAATATTGCTCATGTTTATGGCTCTGTTAGTGTGTGTAGGCATGTGTTATGTGCAGTCGTAATGCCCGAAGCCTTACCGGCACAGCTTCGCATCTCACAGCCTTGTTTACTGTTTGAAAATGCGCTGACTTTTTGTGTGTGTGTGTGTGTGTGTGTGTGTGCGTGCGCGCGCGTGCGTGCGTGCGTGCGTGCGTGCGTGTGTGTGTGTGTGTGTGTGTCATTGCAGATGGCAATGTGTTTTTTTAGCTGTGTCAGCACATATGTACGGTATGGAGATTTCTTTTTTTTCAAACTGTGTACAAATGTGAATATGGCCTGCTATTGTGACCAGTACCATCTTTATAAGTGGGGTTTTTTTGTACTCCGTGTGTGTCCTCACAACTTCAATTGAGACAAAAAAACAAAACAAACAAACAATCAAATAAACCGCCGGGTCAATCTGTTCGCCAATATTAATGAAAAGAAGAAGCCTTGATTACGTTATGTTTCACTGTCATGGTTTATTACAAAGGTGAAGATGGGGAGCAGAGAAATCGGCACTCGGTTTGTCCTCCTTGGGAAATTTTGGAATTTCGCACGAGTACACAGAGTCACTGCTGTGACTGCTGACTGTGCATGCAGGTGGTGCTTTTCTCATCTTTCCGGCCTTAAAGCATAATTTCTTACAGGCATCTGATGTAGCTGAAGCAACACACTTAACTTATGTAACCCTCACGTTAAAATGAATTAATTGAGCATTCTCGATCTTTGGCAACCTTCATGTTTTCGTTAAGGTTAAAGCAGGTGTTGGGTTGCTGGTGTGATTGTTCTGCTCTATTTGTTTTGTCAAGGGTGAATGTTGTCATGTGCGCAGATCAAGCGGGTCAATACTTCATTGTTACACATTTGTCACATTCATCTTTTTTTTTTACGATGCGACCTTTGGTCCAAACAAAAATACACCAACATGTAGGTTAAGCTAAGGGGACGGAATGCATATGCATTTTGCACAAAGTAGACATCAGTACCGTGTATATATTTTTTCTTTTCGTCAGAAACAGAGTGCAGGGTTACAAATCTGATATAAAGGCTTACATTTTGGAAAATATCTTAGAGCCAGAAAATGTAGTTGTATTGATTCTTGAATGCTGGCTCAACTCAGTGATGGCACGTGCCATTCCAGCGTCATTTCTAACTTTTGATACATAAATGCTGCGGTAAGTTCATACAAATCTTATGTCAAGTTTCTTTTCTATATCTTGAATCCCAAATAGCTTGCGTGGAGACCCAGTTGCTCCTGTTACCTGTACCTCCCGTTACATGTACCCAGGGATGGCGCTACACGGGGACTAGGAGGGGCTTTAGTCCCATCAGAAATTTCTGTAGCCTGAGTTAAGCCCCTCCAGCTATCTTATAACTGCTCCAGCTTCTCTCTCTCTCTCTCTCTCACACATTCCCCTCCCACCTCCACATACTCACTGACGCACTGGCTCACGTGCTCAGTTTGACGCAGTGTGACAAGTGCATGAAAGCTAGTCCAGTGCACACTCACAGGTCAGACAGGTGAGCAGAGATAATTGTGCATCGATCTCTTGCAGTCTGAACATATCGACCCTTATTTCTCTTTCTTTCCTTTGGCAGCTTCCTGGGTTGCGTCATCAAAATGTGTAACTTGGACTTCTCATTATAACAAAAATATTCTAGGGCAGATTCAGGGAATACACCACTTATTAATTTTTCAATTTATATTACAATGAAGCCACTTTTGTGTATCATTGTAAGATAATTTAGGTTAATTACAAGCTGATGTTCGGCAATACCAACAAGTAAAAATGAATCCCTGCCCATCTTCTCGACTTTTTCAAATAGGGAAAGTGCAGTGCGATGCCGTGGGGGGAGGGGGTGACTACAGTGAATGCGTTTTAATTGTGTGTGTGTGTGGTTTTTTTTATACCAATATTTCAAAGCACATTTCCTCGCCAAATAGTTACAATTCACTCCCTGCAAATGGCATTAGTGAGAAAGAGTTGACAATTGTTACGCTCGTCTCACCCACAGTGTCTCTCTCACGCGTGTGTGAAGAAGAATAAAATACAAACATCTAATTCCTAGCATTATAGTACTTACCGAAGTCACTGAAGAATTGCATATTATCGTAAGGAAGAGGAATTGGCGTAATCGTTTTCAGTGCACAGACTAGTCACGTGTTCATAGATAGCAGTGGAGGAAGGAGAGAGGTTTATGTTTTCAAGCTGGAAGTACAGTTTCAATTTTCAGCTAAGTTGATCGAACACTGTGTGTTGTCGGCAGAGGTTTTGTCGCTTGACAGAGAAAGTCACACCAGATTGTGAGTGCAAAAGGTCCGCAAATGTAATCATCACACTATAAAGTGTCGGTTTGCCTTTACAATATGAATAGCTCAATGTGGCAGGTGAAAAAAAAAAAAGCCTGCCTTTATTTGAGACTTTATTAGACTGTTTGTTTACTTTTTTTAATTAAAAATTAGTAGCCCTTTTATGTTGAGTGAAATCCCTAAAAGACTATTTGTTTGAATTGAAAATAATTATAAGTCAAAATGGTTGCCTTTATTCTTCAATGTCACTGTCAAAAATGCACCCCCAATAAAGTGGCAACTCATTTTTATGTCTAGCAGGTTTGCCGAATGTAACTATTAAAATAACTTTTCATCTAACTTAATTACTTTTAAAATCAAGTAGCCAGTAAACGAAGTTACCCTCAAAAACAAGTAATCGGTAAAGTAACTACCGTAATTTCTGGACTATAGAGCGCACCTGATTATAAGTCGCACCAATAAATCTTTAAAGGGGCAAACATTTTGTACACACATAAGCCGCACCTGTCTATAAGCCGCAGGTGCCCATATTGTAACATGAGATATTTACAAAGAAGGACGGTACACAGGCGGCCGTTAGAAAAGTCTTTATATAAGCCGCTTCATTAAATAAGCCGCAGAGTTGAAAGTGTGTGACAAAAGTCGCGGCTTATAGTCAGGAAATTACGGTAAGTTACTTTTTCAAGAACACTGTGATCACTCACACTGTTCTCCTCTCAGTCTTTTGTGCATTCGGGTAGATGTGTAGTTCCACATCTTACCCGCACAATCAAGTTTGTCTCAAACGAGTAAATCAGACACACAGTGTGTGGTGTACTCAAGATGGCGAACGCAGCACACCACAGATGTAATTTTTTTTTTACGTCTGTCAAAATTCATGTCGTAGTACCCAAACTGACCGGTGAGAGGAAACATGATGCCACAGGCCTTTCAGACCTCCGGAAAACACAAGTCGAAAAAGTAGTCGTAGAAGTCATACCTGTAGTTGAGCATAAACAAGCAGCACCTCTGCTCGTGGCAAAGCAATTAAGAATCAATTCCAATCAACAAAACATTACAGAAACAATTCCTTCACCCTTTAATGAATATTTCCATCCATATAAAAAGAAGTTTGACTTTTCCAGTTTCCAGCGGTAGATAGTAGTGGATACAAATTACATATGCGGCGTATGCAGGCGAGTCTGATAAAGTGCGAATAACCCCAAATAAACAGATTGTTTAATTTCATGTCATTTCTCTTCCTTGTCGGGCTAATGAATAAATCATATTCAAGCTATGTTTAATACACGAGCAACTTGATAGATTTTTGCAATAAAGTCAAAGTGTAACCTAACAGCTTGTTTGCTCTCAGATTTTGTTCTCATTTGCAGGTCGCCATTAATAATTTGCCGCAACTAACTTCTTTCATTTCTCAAAGAAGTGAAGAACTTTTTTTTTTTTGGGTTACATTGCAGCTCATGTGTCTGACAAATGAACTAAGTGGACTGTAGCGAAAATGAGCTCTAAATCTAGCTTACGTTTATTTTTCGTCCCACCGTTAGTAATTGGGTCTTTGTAAATATCCACTTTTTTTTTAATTACTGCGGCATCTCTGTCGCTGTATACCCCATGTATCATCATGCCCTATGTTATATTTAATTAAAAACTATGCGTAACTGCCCATTAGTTGAGTCATGGGCCACCGAATCACCTTGGTTCATTTTAAATGCACTAGTTTCATCAAATAGCACTCATCTTTTATCTTTGTACAAACAGAAAATAGAAAAAAAGAAAAGAAAACAGGAACTCACGACTGGTCGAAATATATCCAAGGCTGGCACATGTGCAATGGAAAAAGGCCACATTCAATAATGAGAATGTTCTCTCGCTTAAGTAGTGGATATTTTTGGAATATCCACTCTAGGATAGAATCATATTCGGCAATGAAAGGAGAACAGGATGCATTCTTGGTTTATTTTCACCGCTAAGTGTGACTCAGTGGCACGCCACCTGGTAGATGGGCGGGTCGTCCTATCTTCGGAGTGATTTCTGTGATCGTGATCTTTGTAGGGCCCTCCTTGCATCAACATTTGCTTTGTTTGATGGTGTCCACAATTTGTGAAGTGAAAAAATTGCAAAGTTTATTTATTCAGAAAGAAAAAAATTAACTTGTTACAATGCTTCGGGTGTGTATACAAAGCTTCTCGCCCTGAATCAAGTGGGATTGGCTCCAGCACACCCGGCGATCCTGCTGCCAATATGCGGTACAGAGAATGGAGAATGGAGAAATGGATATACAGTCAAACCTCGGTTTTCGTCCATAATCCGTTCCAGAAGGCTGTTCGAAAACCGAAATTGTTCGAAAACCGACCCCACGCTCTTTTTAAAATAAAAATGTTTACTGAACACGTCTGCTCACAATGGAAAGTAACACGAGGAAGCGTCACTTCCTCGTCTACCCGAGGAAGCGTCACTTCCTTGTGTAAGGAAGGCGAGAGGAGTCAAATAGTGCATTCAAGTGCGCTCAGTTTGTTCGAGAACCGAAATGTGTTCGTCATCCGAGGCATAAAAAACGGAATATTTTTGGTCGAAAACCGAATTGGTCGAGAACCGAGCCGTTCGAAAACCGAGGTTTGACTGTACCATTATACTGGCCAAGATTTTCGTTGTCCTGCTAGTTGAACCGTATGGTTCCCTGGAGCATTTTCCTTCAATTCTGACTCATCTTCCAATTCCTGCGGCTTAAATGTCACCACAGCATGATGCTGCCAGCCCTGGAGCATTTTCGGGGGGTGCTGGAGCCTATCCCAGCCGTCTCGGGCAGTCAATTGCCAGCCTGACTCACGCTCTTCTAGGGACAATTGCCCAACGAGCCTGCGGCTTAAAAATCACCACAGCATGATGCTGCCAGCGCCGTGTTTGACCATGTGATGAAAATCATTGGTTTCCTCCAAATATGATATCCACCATTTACTCCCAACATCTCAATCTTTGTCTCATCAGACCACAGAAATGTCTTCTTCACGGTCCGAGAGTCTTTCAGGTGCCTTTGAGCAAACTCCTGTTGAGCTGCCAGGTGCCTTTTAGTCAGGTGATCCTTTGAGAGATGACAGTCAAAAGTCAAGGGCGGCCCGGGTCCAGTTTAGCACGTCTGGCTTCACCGCTTCGATCCCATCTGTGTGATCAGGAAATGCATTCGTTGGGTAAATTGAGAGATGACAGATTCTGCCCTCTTTCCATTCAGGGTGTCCCCCGCATGAATTAAGTAAATTAAAAGGAGAAGTTAATATCAAACTGCAGAATAACCAATTAACGGAACGCTTGAGTTGAGAATTTTACTTTCGTTATCAAGCTTAAGTCTCAAGCAGCAGCTATGATAGAACCACATCCACAGTATTATTATAAGCAATTGGAGAATAGAGGCCGATCTCGAATGGAAATGGATTTACATTTGGTTTATCAGTAGTTTACTCTTTGATGATGCAGGAAATGGAACAAATGTGTTTTTTTTTCAGTCATCACACAGCCCCTGCATAATTAACACCAACAACACAAAAATATCAGCATGAAAAAAACTTTGGTCCACAAGAGCTCCCTGACATGCCGGTAGACTCTGAGGACTTCATCCCCAACATCTGCCTTGTGTGTGCACTCCTGATGATACAATTCTCAATTTGTAACCTTTCAGTAGCCATTTGACACGGTGATGGGCCATGATGCCAGTCACCGCATTCGCTCTCGGCCGCAGACCTCACACTGAAACTTTGTGCTGTGAGCCTCTGCTTGCTAATGTTATTGCCAGCGTAGTGCACTGAGGGTGTCCTGGGTGGCCAGTCAGTTTGCCAAACTAGCTGAACTTGATGAGGCAGCTGCAGTGGTGGAAAACAATAATGGAGACTGCTAACAGCCTCGTGTTTCGACTGTTCTGGCACACACACACACACACAAGCAATACACTGTTGTTACACAGACCACTTTGCCCGTCAAATCAAGAGATGTCATTGAGAGGGCAGATTGGGGGACACTTTCCGAATTTGTCACCTCTGCCCTCACAACACACACATTTTCATCCATTAAAGCGATTACCGTATTTTCCACACTAAAAGGCGCACTGGATTATGAGGTGCACCTTCAATGAATGACTTATTTTCATATATTGGACTATAAGATATATATAATATATATATATAAGACATATATTGCACTATAAGACGCAAATCTACAATGCGTCCACTAGATGAGCTACGCTCAAGGAAATGCCAACAGAACTGCTGCAATGCCACTCGAATGAAGCGCGCCTCAGCAATCCACAGTCCGCTGCTCTCTGCTGTGCGTGCGTGAGAGCGAGCGCGTACGCACGTTGTTCAACCAATCAGCGCCGACGCAACCCACGTCCACAGATCGGAAAGAGTAGCTGGTTGCCAATACCATCCACGCCCACACTCAACAGGGCTGCACAAAGGTAGCTGGGAGGAAACCGGAGTAGAACTGCAAACTTGATTGAACCTGGCACGTTGCTACAGAACGATCAAATGTCAGTCAAACTTATTTAAAAAAGCAGCGACACAGTTCACTTAACCAACAGCAAGTTACAACATTGACTCGTTAACGTTGAACTCTCTTGCCACTGCTCTATTTTTGTGTAGAACTGCGTAACCCGATCACCTTAAGTTTGAACTCTGCGTTCTAAGCATGTCTCTAGCAAGGAGCCATTTTGGGGTCGACATATTACCGTAATAATCATACAAAAGGCGCATCGGATTTTAAGGCGCACTGTGAGCTTTTAAGAACATGGAAGGATTTTAGGTGCGACTTTTAGTGCGGAAACTACGATACATTCATGCGCAACAACATGTCGTAACAAATTTTTGCCGAGCTGCTCCAACCGTATTGTATAGATGTTCACGTAATCTTATTCTGTTTCTGAAAACTAGATGCTGAGGAATTATTGACTCTCCTGACGTGTTGAGGTATGCTTGGCGTCAGAGGATTTTCAGATACAATATAATACAATACATCTGATTTATATAGCGCTTTCACAACAGCTGCAGCTGTAACAGAGCGAGTCACAAAACAGTTAACATAAAGTAAAATAATAAACATAACACATCACATAAAACACGGACAGTCGTGCAATCCTAACCACTTTTCCCTCACACGCTTTGTAGATTTCAAATAGTGTTTGATATTAACAAATCAGGAAATAGGTCCAAATGAAGATTAGGTTTCCCAAGTTCAAGCTGATCTCCATAAATGGCCTCGTTTGCTTAAGTAACCCATTCTATGAAGGTGCGTAAGTGACACGCGTAAGTTGATGGAAGAATGTACGCAGCTGGCCGCGTTCTCTGGCTGAAAGACTTGGGAAAATATGCCCCTTAATTATTTGGCTACTTATGCTTTACGGATATTGAGTTTTACATCAAGCAAAGTTTAACCGTCTGGTTATGTACTCCTTTGGGCCACGGTGGAGATGAGCAGTCGGATGCGAGAGGATGATCATGAACAATTTGTTTTTGCTGTCATCTACTTTTGTATTTTGCGTAATTTAAATTTGATTGAGATTGCGTGTGTCTACAGATGGGAACAGATGTTTGTTTTTCGTGACTAATGCAACTCTTTCTCCCTCTCGCTCGCTCTTCCTATCTCTGTCTCACTATTTTTTTCAGAAAGTGAGTGATGCGGCAAAAGGAACTTTGAAGATCAGCAACTTTGTTGTCCTGCAAAATGCTGTGTGTGTGTGTGTGTGTGTGTGTGTGTGTGTGTGTGTGTGTGTGTGTGTGTGTGTGTGTGTGTGTGTGTGTGTGTGTGTGTGTGCGTGCGTGCGTGTGTCTTTTAAAAGTGTCTTTTAAAAGTGTTCTGGGAAGACGTGTTCAGATTGTCTACGTTTTTATGCACTCGCCCTACATTTAAAGTGGATATGGGTCAGGTTGACTCTTTTTATATACTGTTCTCATTACATTTTGGGGTCAGTCTGACTTTTTTTTTTTTTTTAACATCGAGTGGCTTTTCAATAAATAATAAATGTCCCTGATATTCTGTTCCTCTAGAAATATGCATGGATGTGTGGTGGGGCAATTCAGTGGAAATATTTTCTTTTGTTTTTTTTCTTAAATGCCTGCAGTGGGCGGCACACAACAGTGATCGACTGGTTAGCACGCCCCGAGTTCATGGGTTTGATTCCAGTCCCCCGGGCTTCCTGTGTGGAGTTCTCCCTCTGCCCGCATTGGTTGTCCCCGGGTACTATGTTCTCTTCCTAAGTTGTGAAAAAATGCACAGTAGGTTAATGGAACACTCTAAATTGTCCCTAGGTGTGAGTGTGAGCAGGAATTGCTGTTCGTCTCTGTGTGCCATGTGATTGGTTGCTAACCAGTTCAGGTTGTCCCTCGCCTACTGCCCGATGACGGCTGGGATAGGCTTCAGCAAAGCCGCGACCCCTTGTGAGAATAAGCGGTTCAGATAATGGATGGGTGGATGACTGCAAGTGCTGACTAGCATAAATTGTAAAAGAGGATATTGTGCGTGATGTGTCATCACCAAATGAGTCAGACTTGGCAGCTGGCAGCGCACTGCCACACGGGCCTGTCGATGTGAGCGGAAACCAAGGACAAGGTGGTGAGTGAGCTGACTCCACAGGGATGAGACCCAAAAATAGAAATGGGCAGTATTGATCAGTAGGAGGGCTTGGGGATCAACATACTGTCCCCACATCAATGAGACTCATAACTTTGAGGGGGGAAAACGGCTTGCCTGTTAAGATAAGAATAAGAATAAGAATAAGAAAACCTTTATTGTCCCGCACTGGGGAAATTTGCAGTCTTCAGCAGCAGAATTGGAGGGGGAAGGGGGGTGGGGTGTACATCAAATATGAATAATGTTCATAATGTCTTTGTGACAAGATAAACTGTTCATGACTGTTAAAATTGTGTCACGATTTGCGAGGTGGCAGTTGGAGGATCCCAAAAAGCAGTGAGGCAGGGAGGACCAAGATGTATTTAACAAAATTGCAAACAGGAATACACCAGAGAAACTAACTAAAAAAAAACACTTGATTAAAGTCCAGAAAAACCAAAAGAAATCAAAGTAGCAAAAACCTAAGACAGAAAACAAAACATGACACGTGCACAAAGACACACAATGATCCGAGTCCTTTTAACCACACACTAATGAAACAATGACCAACAGGTGGGCCAACTGCAGGAGCAGCCCTACAGTGCCACCTGTTGGTCACAAACAGAACCACTTGAACAAATTGTTTCCGAATGTCTGGCGAACATCTTTACAACTTGAATGAACCATGACGAAAAACCAACATTTGCGTCGTGCGCAAACACTTTCAAACCCGCGAGATACGGTCTTTATATACGAAAGTATTCAATTTCACTAAATTTGTGTGAATATTTCTCTTTATTAATTACAAATATTGGTTGGATCTGTTGTAGTACAGTAAACATTCCCATCCCCGGAATTCTATGAAAAGGAATATCCTTCACCCGTAATCAAATCCTATGCATTAACATTTTGGCTACGATTTTACATGTTACCAGAACTTACGTAAGCGGAAATTCCACTCGCCGTAACCCGAATGGAGACGTAAAAAGCAACGCCCACTCAACACAACTGGAGACACGACGGAAGAAAAGTGTTCACTTCGCCGTTTCCATCATCGGATTCGAAACAACCAAGTGTATAAGTGACTTTTTATTGGCGTGCATTTTACTGTAATTGCGAACGATTTTAACTTTATTTACTTACGTCCTGTAGATCATGGCATCGAAAACGAAAAAGAACCCAACAAAACAAAACAAAACAAAACAAAATAGACTCATTTTTTCCCAAGACGAAAAAAAATAAACATTAAAATACTGTACGTACTGTACTTTTTTTTTTTTAATAGTCTAACACCTGTACTGTATACTGTACTGGTGTTTTTGTTATATAAACAGTTTTTGGACAGTATATTTTTGCATTTTATTGCTTGTGTTGTTACACATGCATTTTTTCAACGTACTTGCAGGTTCGTAAAGACATGTACCATGCTCATTTCCCAGAAGAGGAATTTCTGTTGTAAGGACAGATTTGACAGCGCAAACATGAGTCCGTACTAGAGAATGTTTACTGTATAGTGAAAGGCAGAAACATACCAAGTTTGTGTGACATTTGTCTTTATTGGTCTGCTGTCAGATATTTGTCTAATGTAAAAGATGTGCCTTGGCTTGATCAAGGTTGGGAAACTGCTGACTACTACACGCTGTAGGAAGCGAAAGTAATTGCTAGGGTGATCAAATAAACACTGTTCTTATGACATGGCATTTTTTTCCCAAAGTATTCTTGCAGTGAATATTTTTTACTACAACAACAGGGATACGATGTTATTTTCAGAGCCTGGGAGTATTTGATGTTTTTTTTTTTTTATTTTAGACTCAACTGAAGCCGTCGTACCCCCCCCCCCCCTCCCCCACTCTCAAGGTGATTTTAAGCGTCAGTTAAGCGTCACATAGGCCTGCCATGTTGACCTTGGAGGTTGTTTGGGGATGATCTGGAACAGCATGTTCAACCTCTTATGGTGGTCTTGCCATACACCTCCATATTGCTATCAGTCAGCTCGAAACTCTAACGGGTCTCAATTAAGGAGATATTTTATCCTTTTTTTTTTTCCACAATTGAAACAGTCCCCACTTGTCTTTATAACATGTGTGTGACATGCTTTTCTCAAAATACCCCAACAGTCAAGAATTGTACCTCTCGCCTTGCTGAAATTAGCCTGTTGCAGAGGGCGACCTTATCTCATGAAAGTAAGCCACTGGACAAGCACTGGATGGGCCTGGCCAAAGGTGAGTTGAGATTTTGTGACCACAATGACAAGGGACTGCTCTGAACAGGCAAGGATGCAGAGTCCAGAGTGTTGCGGAGTGTTAATATGCAAATTAAGTACAGGATGCCTCGCCCACAGATACATTTTCAAACACAGGTGGAAATCCTTTAAAAGGTTATTTAATTTCACCCTCTAAGGGTGTGCAGGCCCACCAGAGAGCCAACGATTTGTATACATGCAATTTAAAAGTCAATATAAAAATAAAAATTACATTTTTCATCTCCATACGAGTCCACATGGTGGACATTAGCAATATTGAGTCCCGAAAGTTTGAGTTTATGGTTCCTCCTGCTCATCCTCAAAAGTGTACTGCATTTTTGTCCAAAGTGGTATTGTATTTCCAAAAGAAGAACGGGTGATTAATAATTGATTATTTTGCAATGATTCCAGTTAGGCGTATTGTCGGATCACACTTTCCGACTGCAGTTTTGTCCTCTCTGACATCGACATTTACTTGATTTTCCTCAGCTCGCTCTCAGAGGCCGAGAGCTGTTCAAGCTTGACTTTCCTTTGGCGTTACTTTGAGACAAAGATTCTGACAGAGGAGAGCAATGACAGCTCTTCCATTTTTCAAATCACGAATGAGTCCTATCTTATTTCTTCTTGTTTGTATCCATTCCTAAATGAGAAGTTTGATAAACACACTGGGAAAAAAAGATCTTTCGGATTTACAGTCAAACCTCGGTTTTCGTACTTAATCCGTTCCAGAAGACTGTTCGAAAACCGAATTGTTCCAAAACCAAAACCATGTTTCCCATTGGAATCACTGTAAAAAAAAAATAATCCGTTCCAAGTCAAGAAAACAACTTTTTTAAACCACTTTTTTTACAATTCCACACCATAAACTGTACACATGTAATAGGAGAGCAGGTAATATGTAAAATACTGTACAAACAAACTGCAATATGTTTTATTTTCACCAATTTTAACATTCACATATTAACATAAAAATTGAAGGAACATCTCTCTCTCTCTCTCTATCTGTCGTGGGGCGTGCGCCTATCCCAGCTGTCATCAGGCAGGAGGCAAGGCATTTCGGCATCCCAAACTCCTTCGCCAACACAGACACACGCACATCTGACTCATATTTCGTGATCAAATCTTTCTTAAATTCTATAGTTTTGCGCACTATTTTCCTCTTTTCTTCACCAGGTTTACAATTTCCACTTGCTTTCTTTGGTGCCATGATTAGGGTCTGATACACGATGCAAAAATAACAGTCCGATATTACGTAGTTCTAACCAAACACGTCTGCTTTAAAAAAAAAAAAAAATCTTGATTGAACAATCCAAACTCGTCTGCTCACAATGGATGCGACACGAGGAAGCTGTTTCTGTATGATTATTGCATAATAATGAGACACCGGACACCAGAGTGTTGATTATGTGCCGCTGTATTGAAAACTGCCGGCAGTAAACGGCCGTAAACAGACGCACACACTTCTCCCGTGCTTCTGGGGCAAACCATTCTGAAAAGAGGGGGGTTTCACTCCCCCTAACAGAAGCGTCTCACCAAACATGTCTGCTTTTTAAAAAAAATCTATTGAACAATACAAAAATGTCTGCTTCACAATGGACGCTTCCTGTGTTGCGTCGCTTCCTGTGTAGCGTCGCTACACGAGAGAGCGTCGCTACACGAGGGAGCGTCGCTACACGAGGAAGCGAAGCCGAGAGGAGTGAAGTGATGCATTTAAGTGCGCTCAGTTAGTTCGAGAACCGAAATTTGTTCGTCATCCAAGGCATAAAAAACTCGAAATTTTAGTTAGAAAACCGAATTGTACGAGAACCGAGATGTTCGAAAATCGAGGTTTGACTGTACTTGATCCGAACATTTACATTGGTTATGCACGTTGAAAATGTGGTAAACCGATGTCATTTTCCCATGTTTATATATGTGTTTAACACAATTTAATAATGCGCAGCTGAAAATTTTCTCAGTGTAATTGTGACGATGCAGGAAATATATACGGTCGGTTTCAAAACTTTTAAATATTTGATGTGACTTTATTATGCCCAATATAATCCCTCAAAGGGAAATTTAACTCACACTTTGCTGTATATTTTGCGTTGCACACCCCACAGTGGTCAAGATCCCCCACACTGTTTGCAGGCATGCAAGGAGACATGTCAGCGTGAAATGAGTCCACAAACAGTGCTGTACCTCTTGAGCTGCGGAGTAGGAAAAGCTCCTTGCTCAAGGGCACCTCAGTAGTAGCTGGGAGGCAGTTGCTATTTTTTACATTTGTTCCCAGCAGACCATGAGCTGTGGCCCTTTGGCTCCATCGTCCAAGTCCTAAGAGATGAGCTACTGCTGCACAAATGATATCCATCCATACCTCCATGGTCAACACCCTTTATCCTGAACAGGGTCGCAGGGAGTTGCTGGAGCCTCTCCCAGCTGACTTCAGATGGAAGGCAGACTACACCCTGAACTGGTCGCCAGTCAGTCGCAGGGCACATATAAAGACAAACAACCATTCACGCCCACATCCACACCTGAGTGCGAACCGATCTTAGGCTGCCTGTGCACAAGTCAGGTGAGTGTATCACTACACCATCAGCAACTTTGCCCCAATGATATTGAATCTAATACCATTGCAACCGTTACAGTTATAATAGTTCCCCTGTGATTTAAAAAATATAATATAAAAAAAAATGGCAACAGTCGAGGTGTTCACTGCCCATATTTGCCCAAAACTCATATAGACAAATGTCATGTATCATTATTTCTGTCATGTTTGGGTTTGTGACCAACAGGTGGCACTGTAGGGCTCTCCCTGCAGCTGCACACCTGTTGGTCATTATGTAATTAGTAGCATACCAGGACGCCGGCCCGACCACTTAGTGTCGGGTCATTGCTTGTTTGTTTGCTGCCGTCATGTTTGTTTCATTTTTGTTGGATGATCTGTCTGAGGCTTAATCTCTTTTTGATTGACAGCGAAATGAGCCAATCACCGATCTTTAGGCATCTGTCGGAGCATTTTTTAATTCTCATTCTGTTCTGTTGAACTGGAGACTTCTAATCATTTTAGCGACACTCTGTTTGTTAAAAACGACTAGCGAAAGATTAATCTTTTATTTCTGGTGTGTTTGATTGTAGTTGCTTGTGTTCGCAGACTGACTTATATCACCCCAGTTAAGACCCTGGAAAAGACGGCTTGTTGGTATGACAGGGTCACAGATCCATCCATCCATCCATCTTCTACCGCTTATCCGGGGCCGGGTCGCGGGGGCAGCAGCTTTAGCAGGGAAGCCCAGGCTTCCCTCTCCCCAGCCACCTCTTCCAGCTCTCCCCGGGGGATCCCGAGGCGTTCCCAGGCCAGCTAGGTGACATAGTCTCTCCAGCGTGTCCTGGGTCGTCCTCGGGGTCTCCTCCCGGTGGGACATGCCCGGAACACCTCACCAGGGAGGCGTTCAGGAGGCATCCGAATCAGATGCCCGAGCCACCTCATCTGGCTCTTCTCGATGTGGAGGAGAAGCCGCTCGACTCTGAGCCCCTCCCGGATGACCGAGCTTCTCACCTTATCTCTAAGGGAGAGCCCGGACACCCTGCGGAGAAAACTCATTTCGGCCGCTTGTATTCCGGATCTCGTTCTTTCGGTCACGACCCATAGCTCGTGACCATAGATGAGGGTTGGAACGTAGATTGACCGGTAAATTGAGAGCTTCGCCCTTTGGCTCAGCTCCTTCTTTACCACGACAGGCCGATACAACGTCTGTCACAGATCATTTTCTTGAAAAGGAACGGAGAGTAGAATTCATGTATAAATAAACAGACACATTTTATGATGTAGCCCGAAATTGCGCTTCCCCTCCTTGGCATCCGCCACTGATATATATATATACACACACACGTATAAGATGTATAAGTTAGGTTAGGTTAGTGTAGAAATAACAAAATACAGCCAACATAATCATGAAATATACATGTAGTACTGTATATGTTGCTCTATGTGACTCGCTCTTGTTTTGCTGACTTTTGTGGCATTTTCGCTATTTTTATTTTTATTTTTTTTGTTTATGTTTTTGAAAAATCCACAATGCACTGAAACCGCGAAAAGTGAACCGCGAAGTAGCGAGGTCACTTTTTATGTGGATGGAGTGAAGTGAAGGATTTTTTTTTCAGTGTGCACAGGACTCAACTCCTCTCCCTGTGAGACATGAGATATTGTAATTGGTGAGAGAAACTGACAGGGAAGTTAGTCACTGTCATGGACCTGCTTGTCAGCTAATATTCCATTGCAGAACACCGAAACATCATTTAGAAGCTAGAGTGATACTTAGATAGCTAAAAGATATATATATATATCCATCCATTTTCCGAACCGCTTGATCCTCACTAGGGTCGCGGGGGGTGCTGGAGCCTATCCCAGCTGTCTTCGGGCAGTAGGCGGGGGACACCCCGAATCAGTTGCCAACCAATCGCAGGGCACACAGAGACGAACAATCATCCACGCCCACACTCACACCTAGGGACAATTTAGAGTGTCCAATCAGCCTGCCATGCATGTTTTTGGAATGTGGGAGGAAACCGGAGTACCCGGAGAAAACCCACGCAGGCCCGGGGAGAACATGCAAACTCCACACAGGGAGGCCGGAGCTGGAATCGAACCCGGTACCTCTGCACTGTGAAGCCGACGCGCTAACCACTGGACTACCGGGCCGCCCATATATATATATATATATATATATATATTTATTTTCTAGTATTGTGATTGTAATTCAAGACATGACAGTGAAGTCTGAATGTGAGAAAGAGTTCTCAGTAAGAAGCAGTGCACTTCTACAGATGTGATGGCTGATCTTTGAACAGGTGGGCTCGGAGTTCATTTTTAAATGAGCTGTTTCAGAATTCTGGATGTCAACGGGCAAGATTTCCACAGGGTTGGGGTGACGGTGGCAGAGGCTCTGTTCTGCAGAGTGAGGTTTGGTGTGATGTGTTCTCTGTAGCGGGAGCAGGCAGCTGTGTAGGGAACATACTAAAGTTTTTGAAGGAAAGGAGACCAAATATTCGGGATGAGGCTGCGATTTGGGATCAGGAGAGAAGTAAGCGACTCAGTGACTGTCCACCAAGTAGTGATGGGTCCATGAGGCATCATGAAGCGTGTTGACACAATGACACACACTGTGTTGATACTGTGTCACTGGCCACTGACACCTGCTGGACTTCAAAAATCACTGCAGGCAACCCACTTGACAGTCTAAACTGACTGATTTGATGAAGAAGTGTATACAATACCATTCACATCATACATTCATATTGTATCATTCAGTATGTTTCAATAATGTGAAAATTATGTGAATGAGGATGCTTGTGGGCTGTGTCTTCACAAATATTTATTAAGAAAAATAAGATTCTCCAGTGTTTTGAATTTCAGTCTGTGTTTTTTACACGCTATTGTGGAGAACACACGCTCACATGGCACAGATAAGGCCGGCGTACAGAGGAGCTCCTTTGTGAGGTGGGAGAGGTTTGGAAAAGAAGTGTGTTGGTCCTTCCAATACAACAGCGGGTCTTGATTGCCTGCAATATTCCCCTCTGCCAGGTATCGCTGGACCTCAGATATAGCATCTGCCGTTGCACCTCTTCCCAGTCTCCCCACCAAATCATCCAGATGCTGCCACAGGTCATCTAAAGAATGGTGGGATTTTTGAGCTGAAGATGATGCTTTCCATTTTATTGTAGTTGAGTTTTTGTTGCTTTTATAACGTGAGGCGGTCGATGAAGGGGGAAGAGAATTGTAGCGATTTGGGATTTGGTGAAGTTATACAGCTGTACATATACATGACTGACTGACATGTACAGGATGAATGGACCAGCCTTGAAATGTGAGACTTCTGTCGCGTAGTGGTGCATGTGACGTGATTCCGAGTGCGAAAATGTTTCTCAAACAGCTTGTTGAAACCCCTTATCAAGAGACTGTTTGCCAGTAACGGGACAAATGCAGCATTTTTCACTTGGCGTTGTTGAGAAGACTAAAGCAAACGCACAGGAAAACATTGTTCTACTCTAGAGCTGCAGTCTTCTGACAATCAATAAACTTTAATGTCACTGCTCGCAGCACCGACTGAAAAGGAGAGATCTGGCTGTAAAAATCATTGTGACTGATGGGAGTCGTGTGGGCTGTCACAAGGTAGTCTTTCATCAAAGTATAAGCGCGAGAGCAACAATCATTTTCTTTCGAGAATGGCTTGTGTGGAGGTGCTTTACCCTCCTGCTTTCGCTCCGCTTTGTCATCCCATAGCTCTTGATTGAAGCTCCTCTTTACAAAATGAACCTCACAAGTGATACCTAAAGGCGGGGCTCTGTGTCTGTTCTCCAAGTTTGCATCTCGTGTCTGTTTTGTCATCGTGAGCTTCACTTTCTCCGAGTTGCTGAATTATCACATTGATTCTCTTCCTGTCTCATTCCTCCCCGGTAGCCATCATTTTCGTGCAACCCTGCTGTGCAGCGCTAAAGAAAAAGTCAGATGTTCTCCCGTCTGTAATGGCAACTTATTTTTAAGTTTTGTAATATTCTGCATATACTATTCGTCCAAACAATTTCCCGGCCAGTTTGATCCACTGAAACAAATATGTCCAACCATTAACAATGGCACAATCAGCCATTTACCTCACTGATTTGAAACAGTGAGCTTCACGGTGGGTGGGTTGTTGATTTACGCTACATTCTCAGCATCAATTCAACTCTGACGCTCATATGAGGGAAATATCACCGGCACCTTGGCTGCCTTCTGCCCTGTTTTAGACCACTGCACCAGATGCATCTAATGTTTTCTTTTTCTTCATTGTCTGACTTGCGGCTTCTTCTACTTCACATCATGCAACTGGACGGCAGGAGACAAAAATAATAAAGCTACTATTTTCAGATAAATTAACCCTTTCATGCACAAATAATGATAACCTACATCAGGATTTTTCAAGTGGTTTTATTAGTCTTCAGGCATGAAAAAAAAAATTAATGGCAGTGGAGGACAACACATAAGGGCCCATTGTAGTGGTTGATGCACAACTGTGACATTAAGACGAATTAATACAAAATAAATATTTGAATAGCTGCCCACTCTAGTAACCACTGTCCCTGAAAGGGCTAAGTTCAGTAGTAACAATAATTATGATTTGAAATGGTAAAACAAATTGGTTCACGTTGAATGACAGTAAACCGGTAAACTTTTCACTCTGAGCTTGGTTGTGTGTGTGTGTGTGTGTGTGTGTGTGTGTGTGTGTGTGTGTGTGTGTGTGTGTGTGTGTGTGTGTGTGTGTGTGTGTGTGTGTGTGTGTGTGTGTGTGTGTGTGTGTGTGTGATAAATGGCAGGTTTCCAACTACGACTCATGTGCTGCATTATAGCATGATCACAGTGGCCAAAGACTCTTTGTTGTCTGACAGCTTCCTTGTGGGGTCATAGCATCTGACTGCTAAGAGTAATCAACTTGGCTATCAAATTACATCATATTTAGCTGCCCACATTGTACCAGAGTACCTCTGTTCTGGAGAGAAAACTAAAGGTTTACCACCTGTGGGAAGGCGTATACAGAACTGTATCCATCCATCTGCCAGTTTTACCACTTGCCCTCATGAGGGTCGCGGGTGTGCTGGAACCTGTCCCAGCTGACTTTGGGCGAGGGACACGGGTTCCATATGGACAAAAACAATCATTCACACACACATTTAAACCCACATTTAGAATCCTCCTTTTAACACAAAGTAGCACGTTTTGATGATATGGGTGGAATCTGGGGATGTATCATGAGAAAAATCATGCAAACAAATGTCGCAGTGGACACTTCGATCTATCCTGACTGTGAAACAGAGATATATTACTCAATATTATCCTACCGTGCTGCCTATACAGCAAATCTATCTTACAATACAGATGTCCTTAACCCAGGGGTCGGCAACACAAAATGTTGAAAGAGCTATATAGGACAAAAAAACAAATATGTCTGGAGCCGAAACAAAAAAAAAAAGCCTTCTATAAAACTTACAATGAAGGAAACACATGCTGTATGTATGTAGGAGACTGGACTGTCTCAGAATTGTTTGTGTTATTCATTCCTTTGTTGTGTGTTCACAAACGCCCCCATAGAATTTATTTTGTGATTTCCTCGCTTGATTTTTTTGTTTTGGTGCATTATTTTTGCTTTTCTTAGTGTCTGTGAAGTGATCATGAATTTCCGTTTTTCGGAGGCTATCTTTGAATGCCTCTCGAGTCGAACGAGAAGAGAGAAGGCACGGATTCGGATGCAGACGTGTCTGTGTTTGTCGAGACTGTTAAAAGTATAAATAAAGTGTATGTTTTAAAAAAACAAAACCACAGCTCTCCTTTTTGGGAGCTGCAACATGTATCTATATCTATTTGAGCTATATTAGCGTACTATCAAAATCTTTTTCCATTTTCAAACATTTTTTAGAAAGCTCCAGGGAGCCACTAGATGTCGCTAAAGAGCCGCATGCGGCTCTGGAGCCGCGTGTTGCCAACCCCCGCCTTAATCAATGAAGCATCTAAGTTAGACGTCTTCAAATATGTATAGAGCCAAAATGCGTCTCTGTAACTTATAGGATACTAACAGGAAATACTAACACTGACATTTTTAGTGTGAAAATTAACTACCCGGGAGATACAATACATTCTGTCGTTAGAATGAGACCTATCACCAGTGCCGAGCCTTGAGGGGGCACATGAAATGCACGGGGCTGGGGGAGGAGTCAATTATTATGAACACCCTACAGACAGCACTTACTTTGCTCCGGTATTTAGATATATTCCTAGGAGTGATGAATGGCACCCTTAGCGACAATCACTGTCAAGTATTATCAGAGACAACATTTGCAATATATATGCACAGACACCTGATTGAGTATGTCGATGCTGCAGCCGTATTGGATGTGGCAAAGGGAATGTTCAAAGATGTCTCGCTCACTTTCTCCTTGGAGATGTTTCACCAAGCAGGAACTCACTGAATGAATACTGAATCATTGCTTTTGATTGGATGATGTTATTCTAACTTTTCACTTTTACAACTATTGCTTTTGGATTTTATGGCGAATACAATGACACATCCAATATGGCACAGACATATTGCTTCAAACGGGCCACCGTAAAAAATTAAAAACCCCTTATTCCTTGCAGGCGGCCCGGTAGTCCAGTGGTTAGCATGTTGGCTTCACAGTGCAGAGGTACCGGGTTCGATTCCAGCTCGGGCCTCCCTGTGTGGAGTTTGCATGTTCTCCCCGGGCCTGCGTGGGTTTTCTCCGGGTGCTCCGGTTTCCTCCCACATTCCAAAAACATGCATGGCAGGCTGATTGGACACTCTAAATTGTCCCTAGGTGTGAGTGTGGGCGTGGATGGTTGTTCGTCTCTGTGTGCCCTGCGATTGGCTGGCAACTGATTCAGGGTGTCCCCCGCCTACTGCCCGAAGACGGCTGGGATAAGCTCCAGCACCCCCCGCGACCCTAGTGAGGATCAAGCGGTTCGGAAAATGGATGGATGGATGGATTATTCCTTGCAATTGTCGGTTGAGGAACATTGTCCATTAACTGTTCAACTGTTTTCTCACGCAGTTGTTCACAAAGAGGTGAGCCTCGCCCCAACTTTGCTTGTGAACGACTCAGCAATTCAGGGAAGCTCCTTTTATACCCAATCGCGCCACCCACCTTTTCCCAGTTTGCCTGTTGCTCCAAACAGGTGTTTGATGAGCATTCCTCAACTTTCTCAGTCTTTGTTGCCGCCTGTCCTAGCTTTTTGGGAATGTGTTAAATCCATAAAATTCACAGTTAAGCGTATTATTTGCTAAAAACAATAACATTTATCAGTTTCAACTTTAAATATGGGCGGCCTCGTAGTCCAGTGGCTAGCACGTCGGCTTCACAGTGCTGAGGTACCGGGTTCAAATCCAGCTTCGGCCTCCCTGTGTGGAGTTTGCATGTTCTCCCTGGGCCTGCGTGGGGTTTCTCCGGGTGCTCCGGTTTCCTTCCACGTTCCAAAAACATGCATGGCAGGCTGATTGTGCACTCTAAATTGTCCCTAGGTATGAGTGTGAGCGTGGATGGTTGTTCGTCTCTGTGTGCCCTGCGATTGGCTGGCAACCAATTCAGGGTGTCCACTGCCTACTGCCCGAAGACAGCTGGGATAGGCTCCGGCACCCCCCGTGACCCTAGTGAGGATGAAGCGGTTCGGAAAATGGATGGATGGAACTTTAAATATCTTGTCTTTGTTGTGTATGCATTTAAATATAGTTTGGATGTAATTTGCAAATCATTGTTTTGTTTTTATTTATGTCCCAAACTTCATGGAATTGTATTTGTATTAAGTTAAAAAAGGAAATAAGTAGTTGATTATATGGTTCCCTTTCTGAAATTCATACAGCCAATAGCACTCACAAAACCCTAATCGGAGAACCCGTAGCTATATAAATGGAATCCTTCTGCCTCTGTGCATGTGTTTCTGTATAACTATAAATATGCAGTGATGAACTTGACCTAATTACAAATGTTTTGGTGTGATTTCCAGCTGGAGGCAAGGCAGGTTTGTCCGTGCATAAGTGTGTGTGTGTGTGTGTGTGTGTGTGTGTGTGTGTGTGTGTGTGTGTGTGTGTGTGTGTGTGAGAGAGAGAAAGAGAGCGAGAGAGAATGTGAATATAGAGGAGGAGGTTTGACACTTGTGTACCTTTTTCCCAGGAGGCCACATGGAGGAGGGCAATGAAGCTGCCTGCCTGAATGGCAGATTTGGGCCAATTAAGGTAGAACTGAAACATGGACTTCATGTTAACGCGCTCCCATTTGCACACGACAGTTCACATTCTGTCGTCTCACGGCAACACCCTGCAGTTACACTCTCCCACTCCTTCAAACGTACACACAGAAAATGGCTCGCCTCGTGTTCCACATCCCATGAGCCGCTCGGGCAGGTACTCGGCCTGGTTTGTGTCCACGCACACACAAGCAGACTTGTTTTGCACACACATTCACCGCAGTCCCACCCTCACCCACATGCACTTCACCACTTTTGTCTTTTCCTTACACTCGTCGAACATTCACAAAGATCTCCAACTTTTACCCTTCAAATGAGCTCTTTTTATTCCCAGCGGATAACTCCTCATTCCCAAAAGGTTTCCCTCCAGCACAAGGAATCATTCAGGAATATTCATAGTGGATCTATTTTTTTTTTATTCCTTGGTTGCATTACATATTCAGTTCAGCACACCGAGTCCTCTCCCAGCAGGGGGATGGCTCGGCGGCTTACACTGCACGGATGGTGTGTGTTTTCAAGGGTATTCTCACACCGATGCATGCAGAATAACACATGAGTATTTTTATTTATTTATTTTTTTGTGGGGAGGTTTATTTTGATTGGGCTTTTTGTTGTGAACGCTTGCCTGCCGCACCAGACACAAAAGACACAAACCGCAACACAAATGTGCAATCCCGAGTCAGGCTTCCTCAATTATTCATTACGCTACTGCGCTGCTGAGCTTCACAGCGAGAGAGGGAGAGACAGAGAGGGTGGGAGAAAGGGGGAGGGGAAGGGGGGCTATCCTAAGAAAGGGAGCTTTAAAAAGGGAAAATGTAATCGTAGACAGGGAGCGACTGACTGTGAACAGCCTGTCAACCTCTCAAACCTGTGCCCTCTTCTTTCCCCATCTGACTTACAGTATGCCTCGTTAGATCCACTTTTCTTTTTCATCCTTGTCACCTCAATTAAGTAATTCAGAGGTTTCCCTACTCTTTTATTCTCTCTGTGTGTTCGGATAATCACCCCTTGTCTTGCCATGGTTACATCATCTCACTGACAGTCCACCCTGTTCCCTTTTAGACTTTGAAGCGAGGGATGTACTCTCAAAAAGATCAACCCCTGGAGTCTTACTCTTCGGCCGACCTCAAAGCTCTTGCCCATGTCGTCGATGCTTTTTTTTTTTTTAATCTCCTCCACGAGCTCGTCTTAACACAGTAGACCACTATAAGGCTTATCCCTTCCCTCCCTATTAGGGAAATCACTGAGAAAGAGAGAGAGAGAGAGAGAGAGAGAGAGAGAGAGAGATGCAAGCAGGTAACAAGAACGTCTAAGAATCTGTGCTGATGGTGAAAATAAAGAAGGAGCGCGCGTGCTGTGTTCACTAAAATGTACGTGTAAAAGAATGCGAGTGACTGCAAAAGAATACATGAGCAGATCAAATGTGAAAGTACTGAGCACCTGAATCGACAAATGTGAAGAGGAACTTAATACGGGGTCATTATTTTTCCAATGTATACGCACAGTCACATAGACAGTAGATCAGTAAATAATCCAGCTGTGTGACTAAATTGTCTGTCTGTCACCAGTGGAGAGATTTTACTAAATGTGATACGTGTTAGAAGTGACAGGAAATTAATGTTGCTAACCAGAAAATGAAAGCCTGTCATTTGTTTGGGGTTTTTTTTGTTTTCCATAGAGTCAATCAGAAATACAGGATGTCCATAAAGTCTCTTTCCCATTTCAAAAATGTATTGAAAATGCAATTGATTAGATATTTTATTCAGATTTGTTCGATTGTATTCAGCGTTTATTAATTTTATTTTTTTTACCGCTTTTAATACATTCCCACATGGGCACCGTTAGTTGCACGAAGCACATCAAGACGGTCCTCCATTTCTTGCCATGTTGGCTGTAGCATAGCCTCATCAATTGTGGCAATGGCATCAGTAATCCTTTGCTTTAGATTCAGATTCAGGAAACTTTATTTTTCCCCGTGGGGTAATTAGGACTTAACAGGCACGCTCTGCATAAGAAACATGAAAAACAATGACGAACATGGGATACAGTGCAAAGGGCCTGTCGGCACTCGCCGTGTGTACAGCGCCCTGAGATCTTAGTTTAGAAAGGAAACCAATAGGGAAGGAGAGGGGGGAAAAAAACATGCTCAAACTATCCTCTTCTGAGGATATTTTAAGTCCAGGAAAAAAGGTCAGTAATGTCCCTTATCTTTGTTCGATACGCGATATCTTTAACATAGCCCCATAGAAAGAAGTCCAGGGGAGTGATATCTGGTGAACGTGGCGGCCAAGGAATTGGCCCATCCCTTCCAATCCACCGGTCTGGAAATGTTTGATTGAGGAACCCACGAACATGCAAAGTGGTGGTGCATCATCTTGCTGAAAAATGATGGTTGGTTGAAGGTCATTCAGTTGTGGTGCCACATATTCAGTTCAAAGGTCAAGGTAAACATTTGCCGAAATGGATGTCTCGTTGAAGAAAAATGGACCAATTATTCGATTGCACATGATCCCACACCACACATTCACCTTTGGGCAGTGTGATAAAAAACTTTAATAAACACTGAATACAATAGAGGGCGGCCCGGTAGTCCAGTGGTTAGCACGTCGACTTCACAGTGCTGAGGTACCGGGTTCAAATCCAGCTCCGGCCTCCCTGTGTGGAGTTTGCATGTTCTCCCTGGGCCTGCGTGGGTTTTCTCCGGGTGCTCCGGTTTCCTCCCACGTTCCAAAAACATGCATGGCAGGCTGATTGGGCACTCTAAATTGTCCCTAGGTCTGAGTGTGAGCGTGGATGGTTGTTCGTCTCTGTGTGCCCTGCGATTGGCTGGCAACCAATTCAGGGTGTCCCCCGCCTACTGCCCGAAGACAGCTGGGATAGGCTCCGGCACCCCCCGCGACCCTAGTGAGGATAAAGCGGTTCAGAAAATGGATGGATGGATGGATGGAATACAATAGAACAAATCTGAATAAAATATATACCGTAATTTCTGGACTATAGAGCGCACCTGACTATAAGCCGCACCACTACATTTTTAAAGGAAAAAACAATTTTGTACACACATAAGCCGCACCTGTCTATAAGCCGCAGGTGCCCATATTGTTACATGAGATATTTACAAAGAAAGATGGTACACAGGCGGCCGTTAAAAAAGTCTTTATATAGGCCGCTTCATTAAATAAGCCGCAGAGTTGAAAGCGTGTGACAAAGGTCGCGGCTTATAGGCCGGAAATTACGGTAATCAATTGCATTTTTAATACATTTTTTAAATGGTAAAGAGACTTTATGGACACCCTGTAGTTCATTGGCCCATGACTTGAATTTAAACAAAACAAAATTTTAATCAATGAAAGCCCTTGTTTACATACACACACACACACACACACACACACACACACACACACACACACACATCTCCACTCGTCATTTGTGTTAACAAATCATAGTCCAACAGATGTAAAATCCAGTTTGAATACAATGGTAAATGGAGTGCACTTACAGAACAGTGAATCTGCATCACATGGTGGGTGACCAGCTTTACAAAGCCTCACATTCCCTTACTTGCAAACTTGGTCGATTAAACTGTTAAGTACAGTGGCAGGCATCCACCAGTATTCAGAACGGGCATCCGTTTTGCTGGCAGATGACGAAAGACAGAACATTTTGAAGAACTGATGGGATGAACACCATCGGAAGCAGGTTTACGTCCGTCATCTGAATTGTGACTAACCAGGTCAGTTGTGACGGACCTTCTCAGTCTGTCACTGACGAACTCCGGTTACGCTGATTACTGACGGAAACACACGTGTGTGTTTATTTGCAGGGATGAATACACCGGGCTTTGAGTGGAGCAGAGGAGCGGGCTCCTTGCCCTGTGACAGAACAAAAACAAGATGTTTGAACGTCACTTGTCAATCTGGTGACCTACCTGTGTTAGCGACTAACTAAATCTTTGTCGTTCCTCACTTGCCTTTTTTTCGGCCATCCCAGCAGGTAAAGTAAATTGGCTTTGTTGTTGGTACATTTCAATCCCACAGGTTGCAATGACATCCCATAGTCCCATATTGTTTTTATTACCCAATCACCACACTGTGTGTGTCTGTTTTCAGGAAAAAGTTATTTTGGCTTTGCGTCTCCTGCGCTGCACCTGCGTGTGACATATTCTCGATGCCGCCTACGCTCCGCCGCCAAGAAGAAAGATCTGAAGATCCTCAAGTCGTGGTGAGGAGCCGTAACTTAGCAATGACGGAAGTGCAGTTAAAATAATGACGCACTGACGATGACAGATTCGGCTTGAAATAACGATGGACTGACGATGAAGGACGGGTGGCCTGGCCACTGGCCAATGACGAATGACGGAACATTTACTGACACGGCCACCTCCGGTAAGTCGCAATAAAATCAGTGCAAACCACGCCACAAAGAGCATCTGTCATTCGGTACAATGTCATTGTGCAACTTCACATGTGGGGGTGTGCAGTTTAAGTCTCAGTCAGTTAGTGTTAATATTTACACAGTGCGCCAAGGCGATAAAGATGTAATGCGCCAAACGTTTTGCCAGCGTTGTTTCTGAAACAAATCCTGTTTAAGCCACGTCACATTTAGGGGACATCTGTCCATCCATTTTCCGATCTGCTTATCCTCAGAAAGGTCGCGGGGGGTGCTGGAGCCCATCCCAGCCGTCTTCAGGCAGTAGGCGGGGGGACACCCTGAACCGGTTGCCAGCCAATCACAGCGCACACAGAGATGAACAACCATCCGCGCTCACACTCACACCGAGGGACAGTTTGGAGTGTTCAGTCAGCCTGCCATGCATGTTTTTGGAATGTGGGAGGCAACCGGAGTACCCGGGGGAAAACCCACGCAGGCCCGGGGAGAACATGCTAGCCACTGAACCACCGATTTTGGGGACATTTAGTGGAAAATTATCCAAAAATGTCAGCGCATTATCTTCAACTGGGACGATTAAGTACTGTGTGCACTACTGTGTTTGCACATAGTATCCATGTGCGCCATTGGATGAATGAGAGCGCTCGAGATGGATCTAAGGGGATCACATATCCGGGATTTGTTTTTTGTTTTTCTTTTTCCCTCTGACTCACCATTACTGTTTCAGTCACTGTTCATGAAATTAGCGTGTGCGCGATATTCCACTCATTCGATGCGTCATCACTCAATACAGTGTTTGCACATCATGAAGGATGAATACAGTGGCAAGCAACGTGAACCTCCCGGTGACAAGTAGCATATAAAATTGTCCAATCAGTTTTCAGGGAATGTGTTTCCAATCTGCACTGGAGATAAATCCAAATGATGAAAACGTTTTTGTACTCAAATTTGTACTCAAATTTGTACTCAAATTTTCTTGCATAGTGTTCTCATTTTACTGGTTAAAAGCATCAAACACTTGTAAATATCAGACAAAGGTTACCCAAATAAACATAAAATGCATGAAGTAAAAAAAAAAAAATCAAAGCTATCATGAATTTCTTTGGAAAGCTGAGTTTATTTTCACTGACCACACCCAAACTCTGGACCTGTTCAATCAAGCGATTACTTAAATGGAACTTGTCTGACAAAATGAAGTCAACCAAAAGATCTCCAAAAGCTGCAACAAAATGCAATTATTTGGCTGAATTCGGACTTTATTACTTCATTTATTTATTCATTTACATCCCACAGCTAAGATAAGGATAAGATAAGATAACCTTTATTTGTCCCACACTGGGGAAATTTGCAGTCTACAGCAGCAAAATTGGGGGGGAATAAAGCGCTTCATTGCACAAAATATTGTGCAATAAGCTATATATATATATATATATATATATTATTTTTTTTCTTCTTGCATAGTGTTCTCATTTTAATGTTTAAAAGCATCAAACACTTGTTAATCTCAGACAAAGGTTACACAAATAAACATAAAATGCATTTTTTAATGGTGATTTTATTTATTAAGGAAACTCTACATATAAAAATTCAAATCAATCAGTAGCTTATATATATATATATATATATCAGCATATATATATATATATATATATATATATATATATATATATATATATAAGCAACTGATTGATTTGAATTTTTTGCACCTTCGACTTCCCCTGCCATGAAGACATCTCTTCTGAGATGTTTCACATTGTCACACGCAAGCGGAGGAAATCTCCTCCTGCACAGGTGTCAAACTCCGGTCCTCGAAGGACGCCATCCTGCATGTTTTCCATCTTTCCCCGCTGATTAAAATGATCAGGATCGTTGCCAGGCTCCTGAAGAGCTTGCTGATGAGTTGATCAAACGATCAGGGTGACACGGAAAACATGGAGGAAAGCGGCCCTCAAGGACCCGAGTTTGACACCTACGCGACACTGTCCATGCATTGGATTTATGAAGCCCACAAGGACAAGTGTAGGCTGCATACTGTATAAAGAGGAATGTTAAAATAATCATTTTATCGGCCGTCTTGTAGAGTAGCCTCCTGCTGCGGTCTATATCCACTTTGATCCCCAGCCTGCCTAGGAAACCTCATTACCCTCGGCGAATACTTCCTGGAGGACTTTGCTGATCAGGAAATGCCACAAGTTCCCCTCCCTGCCGTCTCACCACAAAGAGGAGAAAAGATGCAAAGATGAAGATCTATCTCTGTTTCCCACCCGTTTCCCCTCCCCCTGTTCTCAACCTTGCAGCATCTGCAGAGAATCGGAATATACAATAAATCCGTCGTCGGGCACTTACCGTATAATGGTCGGAAATGCATTTCTACAGACAGCCACCTTGAGGCGCATTTGTTGAGCGCAGCGCCTCTCATCTCTCGTTACATAGCCCTGTTTCGCCAGCCCGACGCATGAATACGGAATGGCCGCACTTGTGGACTGAAGCGGTATTTCTGTCCTGCCTCTGCCATAGGGGACAGCTGATGAACGAATATGATGTCAGCACATATGTCACCTCCTCATCCACTCAATCACCCCTCCAAAGACAAACAACCTCTGTAAAAAAAAGAGATACGGCTTTGTCTCTTACGGGGTCTTTGGACTTGTAGAAAATATGTGTACAAGAATCACTTTCGTTCTGATATTTTGAAATCGAGCCAATTTGTGACTGATTGTGCTGGGTCAAACTTCATATGGCAAGTAAGGGTGAAAAAAAAAAGTTGAACAAAAATATAGATTGGAAACGCTTTCAATGAAATGTGGAAATATGAACATTTCCGGAGTCATAAAACATTTGCATAAGCAACATGCACGCTTACTTAACATTTTATTGTTTGTTTGATTGACTCATTGATTGAATGATCAGTGAATGCATTGATTAATAGACCAAAGTGAAAGCAAACAAGATAAAACCAAGACTTTTGGTGGACAAGAAAGAGACAAGACCAAGACTGTATTTAACAAGGAAAAATCACCCCAAAAAAACCAACAAAAAATGAAATCACCAATATATTTTTTTTCATTACGTTTGCAACAAAAACAAATCCTGCTATAATGTTTTAGAAACAGTAGAATGAAACACACCTCAAATCTGAGCACATTTGGTTTCTCAGTTCTACAAATTATGCAGTCACATTCATTAAAATCAAATTTGCTGGTGAAAGTTAGACTTTGTGCCAGCGCTTTCTCTAATCAGCGCATCACAGAATTTGAAATGTTGCAAAGTGCTCCTGCTTACATGTGGCTTGGCGAATGAACCCCTGAGGGTTTTGGAAACCAAACATAATCGCTTGTGAGTTTTTTTTCCAAATTTTGTGGGGGCGCTGTGTCTTCATCCACTCTCTCTGTGCAGGGGGCGTGGCACTCCAGTCGACACTGGGAAGGCAAAGCAGGACCTGCAGTCTGCGTTTCTCACTGATCACAGTCCTGCTGGCCTGGTCTCGACTGGTGTTGATCAAAAAATGCCAACCCCGCCATGTCCGAGACAAGGCAGAGTAAAAAGGCCTTCGAGTTGAGACAGAGACCCTTAAAAAGTTGTCTCAAGAACGACAACACTAGTTGTATGTGTCCTGCAATTGGCTGTTGACCAGTTCAGGGTGTTCCTCACCTACTCCCCACAGTCAGCGAGGTTGTGCTCCAGCTCACCGGCACCCCTCATGAGGACAAGGGGTAAAGAAGATGGATGGATGGATGGACTGCTGATGACTCCTGCCTGACCTCATCTGCCCATCACATAGCAAAAAACTGAATTGAATTGAATTGAATACAACTTTATTGTCAAATGTGCTGTGAGTATGTGTAACATACAGCACAGATGAAATTTCTTCCCCCTCAACATAAAACAAGAGGAGCCGCTGCGGGTGTCCGCGCCACCATCAAAAGAAAAGTTGACCAAAAGAATGACAAAATAATACAAGACAACACATGAAACACAGACAATTGTGCAATCTTAACCACTTTCCTGCATACACTTTGTTGTTTGAAGCCGTAATAGATGAAAGAGGAGCGAATCAAAGTGACCTTTTCACCAGTGGATCAAAGACGTCATGCGGCAATGTGCACACGTCTGCTACAAGCTAAGCTGTAGCAACAAGAAGCTGTAGCATCCATTAACGAAAAAGAGAGATTGGCTCTCTTCTCCTGTCCCATGTAAATCCGCTTCAATTCCAAGCCGCGACTCCCAGTTCCACATATGCATCGGCGCTCTGCGCTGACGCTCCTTTCTTCTCATCGTCGGCTCCTCAATCCATGCATCCATCCAATCCATGCAGACTGTCCATCGGCACCGACCTTTTCGCTGAACAAAGCAGGGCTGTGAAAATGCTGCCTACTTCAGGCGCAAGACCTGAATAGGTACGCAAAGCAGCTCCACCTTGACGTCTTCTGTCACTCCAGCAACACATCTCACCACTCTCCTGCTGTTCTCATTCATGTCTTGGACTAGTCAAACATTCTTCTCCGCCACTCCAGATTTCCTCATTGGCTTCCATTTTTTTTTCTTCTTCTAAATTCATAGCCGCTTCTTACTTTGCCTGTACTTCCCCATCAACATTCTCAGTTACTTGTGGTGCTGTTTCTAGGCATGAAACCATACTGCTGCTCACATATATCCATTTCCTGGTCTCCACTACTTTTTCCCAAGTTTCATTGTATGTACAGTATCACCAAATTCCTTTTTATTTGCTATAACAGCGCATGTTATAGTTGCTCTTAAAAATTGGAACCAACGTTCTTTTTTTTCCGCTCCTCTGGTATATTGTCATTCTGTAACCCTCCAGTGAAACCATCTTGTCAAAACATCCATTGTCATCTCCCCGAGGCACTTCCATGTCATTACCGGTATCTGATCAGAACGAACAGCCTTTCTTTTCTTCATCCTCTTTGGAGCTTTCCACACGTCATCCTTTCTAATCGGGTTTACTTTCTGTTTCACAGTTTCTACCTCCTCTGTCCTCCTGTGCCTTTAATTTTTCCTATTCATTATCTCCTCAACCTACTCATTCAATTTACGCAGCACCCCTTCCACACCCGTCAGTAGATTTCAATCTCTGTCTTTAATCGCCCTGACCTGCTGCAAATTCTTTGCAGCTCGATCCCTCTGGCTGGACAAACGGTACAACCCCTTTGTCAATTTCTAGCCAACCTCTGCTTGACAATTTCCAGCTCCCTCTTGACCTCCAGTATCCTCTCCTCATACTACTGCCGGCTGTCTTCAGTTCTCTCACAATCCCACCTTTTCTTTGCCAATCTCTCTTTCCACACGGTTCCCTAAATCTGCTCGCTCGATGGCCACATTTTTGTATCTTCTTTTTACTGCGTGGGACAAACACCAACCACCCTCTTGCCTGTCTCCTTAATCATTGTTGCTGTATCAACCCAATCATCCTCCAGTTCCTTCAGGCAACCTAGAGATTTCCTCAACGTCTTGTTGAAATCCTCACTGCAGTCTTCTTCTTTTTTTTTTACTTCCACCATTTGATCCGACACAGTACTTTATTTTTCTCACCTCCATCTGTCATCTTGACTCATCCGTGACGGTTTCAATGTACCGGTATACACCTGATTACAGTACTATTGAGACAAACATTGCCAAGTGTCTGACGACTAAGAGCTGATTATTGAGGAGTTTACAACCGCTCGGTGTTCTTTTGAAACGTGTGCAAGAGAATGGAAATATTAACATGGCGATGGGTCTTAGTAGTGTGCTTGCTGACATGGCTTTCATTTATACAACTGGCGCCGGCGTGATTTCCCTCCATTGCCTCATCCATGTTGGTCCTGTGACAGAGTGCTTTATTAGTCTATTGTGGAGTCAACTGGAATAGGCGCTCTAATGCACACAACCACAAACAGAGGAAAGGCATATCCCGTAAAATGGATTGCTGGGTAGGGATTAATTTAGATTGCAATTAATATGCCGTTAATGTTGTTCACTTTTCATGGGACAACCTAGCCTGACTGTGTCTCAATGAACAGCCAAACACGTTTTTTCCCCCCCCTTAACCTCTACGTTGTTCTCCTTACTGGAATAAAACAAAGCTCGAGTGGGACTCAGGAGCACTTTGTACAAATGCCTTGTCATTCTATTCACTGCTACTCGACCCAGGCTCTTTTCTGCAGTGCACCATGGGGGTTTACTGCAAAGTGATGCGTCTCTCTCTCTCTCTCTCTCTCTCTCTCTCTCTCTCTCTCTCTCTCTGCTAATGAAAATCCACTTCAAGGACAGGATTAACACCAAAAATCAGCCTGCGGTCTTTCGAAAAAGGATTTCGTATTTTCTCAACATCCAGTATATATACTTTTGTTGGGGATTGAGGGCATGCTCACACTAGGTCATTCGAACCATTCCAGACATGACCAAAATCCTTCGCTGTCCCTCACTGGCTAGCTTCATTCTACAGTACAAAGCTGAATTGTTTTTATTTCTTCCGTGCGACGTGGCAGTTAACGTCAACAGATGGCCAGAGGAAAGATCATGACGGCAGAGTTAGCCGTTGACTTTTTAAAAATTCGGAATAAGACCTTCCATCCATTAACCAAACCACTTATGCTAGTTATTTAAATTATTTGTATTGCTCACAGCGGAAACATTGATTAATGATTTGCATAAGACAATCACAAGATGTGATTCATACTACATCAGATGTCTAAAACTTGTAGTGGATTTTTTTTTAATACTCTACTATGCAAAGTGATGGTCAATGTTCATAACCTGAAAGGAAAGATCGCCTAACAGTTATTGTATGACACTTTTATTATACATCCATACCAAACTTGAGCACACATCAGTCCGTGCCATGTTTCGGAACCAGATCGCCAAGGGTTGTGAAACCTGCGGCTCCAGAGCCGGACATGGCCCTTTCATCCTTTTGCTGTGGCCCTCTGTGACTTTTGAAATTATATCATGAGTATTCAATTTAGAATTAAAGTCGTTATTTCACTTTTCCAATGTAATCCTCAATATGAATTGAATGATTACGGGGCACTTGTGAAATTCAAACATTTTCCTTTGTCTTTTGGGGGCGGGGGGGGGGGGGTTCGCTTCGAAAATGCGCCACAATTACGGCCTCAAGCTTTATTGAGCTATTTCACCCCCCAGCAGGCAAACAATGGATCAATCCAAGAAAAGACACGTTTCTGAAGAAAAACAAAACATTTCATTCTATGTTCCATATAAACGTCTGTACATCAAACACAAAACATTGCTCACGCCTGACAGTTAGCATCTTACAATTATGTGTGGAAATTAAGATGACGTTTGCAACCGTGATATGCTCAGGTGCAGGAGCAAAAATCACATTAACCAGGAACAATAAATATTTTAATCGCCTATTATTTTGAGAATATATATTTTGTTTGTTCCTTGAAATAGGCCTTTTGAATTTAAATTGAATAGCTGACCGCACGCTCCTTTTGCAATAAAAGGATGATGGAACACAAGCAGACGGCATATTTGGTTTGCAGCTGGTAGATGATTTAAGTTTGGCTTTCATTTAATGGAGAAGAGAAAGGCTTAACCAGATATTGACTCTTTTATTTGGAAATAGGATTCAACCAAGCATGTTACATGCAGAAATAAAAAGGTTGTGTTCTATGTAAAAGTTCATAGATTTCATAAATACAATACAAAGTGTTACCCTTGCTTTAGATGTCAAAATGCTTTTTTGGCCGCCGTTATTTTTCTGTCTGTGGTCGACTGTCTATTTGTCTTGGAGTAGATAAGGTGGTCGACCCCTGCCTGAAGGTTAATGTTTGATGAACTGAGTTGTAAGTATAACCAATCTTTTCTTCCACGTTTACCTTCCCAATATTGAGCATGCGTAAATCAACCACCATCCTGGACGGCTATATATGAAATCGAAATGGTGACCCGTCACAAACATTTGCATTAACGGTTACTCAACATGAAGCAGACAAGGTACAGCAATACATTTGTGACAATATCAGAGTTGAAATTAAATCTTGGTGAATTTGTCGACAAAAATGCACCAGAAGAGCCTGTCTTTAGGCTATTGGCCGTCACATTTGTACTCTTGTGATTCGAATGCGTGAATGCAACTCTGAGAACTGTGTTCCCCATATACATATTATAACCTATCCTTATTCTTCCTGTTATTATTTATGTGGCTCGCAGTTGAGTGCCTCCGTTTTATTTCTACATTTTGTAGAACGTACAAGTTGAAGGAAAGACACCTTCCAAAATACTCTAACTGCCGTCTTCAAACTTGAACTCTTGATCATTCCGTTGCAAATAAAAAAAAAAAAGCACCAGAAATGCACTGTGACATTGAGTATCACAATTTTTATTACAAAAATTAAATTGTTCATCTGTCATGTTTGCCATGCTTGGAGCATATAACAATGCAGTAAAAAACCCACACCCAAAGATAATAAAGCAGATTTCAACAATGCTTTCACAGCACTCTGTCATCCATGCTGTTACTATACAGATACTGTAACATTCCTAATACAGAGCAGTACAAACACCTGCCAAAACAAATGTTGGGGAAAACAATCCGAAACCATAAATTGAAAAAGAGAAAATGAAAACCGATGAAGACTGAATTTGCAACTTAAAACATTGTGTGTGTGTGTGTGTGTGTGTGTGTGCTGAATATTTGGACCAGCCCAAGGCACCCAGGCTTTGTAACAATGTTGGCAAGTCGGCGACATTCTTACAGAAACACTTGAAGCGAACGACATATACAAACTGACTGGTGCCACTGTCTGACTTTTCATTGTTCATTCATGCCCTACGTTCGGTCCGTCCGTTCTCTTTGTCAGTCACAGTGCCTGTTTCGGACGGGCCAAGTGGTGTTAAAAGGGAGGAGGAGGAGGAGGAGAAAAGCCTTCACGCTCGACATCTCTTCACAGCGTCAACTACCGATGAGAATTGACAAGGCTTCCTCTGAGAAACAGGTGGGAACTGTTACGTAATTCCTTGCTCGGATGGTGACTTGTCCAGATACGGAGCGTACGTTGCCAGATGCTCGGCCCCAGACGACAGAAGCCAAAACAAAAATCGAAGTTGTGCTTTCAAGTGAACGCATCAGAAAACAACAAACCGAGGTGTCCCAGAATGAGCCCGCCAACCCCCAGAATGAGAACAGTTGTCCAGCACGTAAATTCTTGGGAATGACAGAAATTCCAGATTGAAGCTTACAACTAAAGTCCAGATCAAATGGCCTCTAACAAACATCAAATGAAGACGAGAACGACATAAACTCAGAAATACACAGCGGCCTTTTCTCTATGGCTTCAATTCAATTCAGTTGGCTGAACGACAAGGCTCAAAGGACCATTTGGTTGCTCCTCCAAATATTTCAATGTTGCTCTCCATCCAAGAAAAGACATTGCCGGCTGGTGCTTTACTGTTGCAGGTTGCCAAGTTGTAGATTTCGGTGATGGACAGTTTCCGATTCCAGATATTCAGGTTTGCTAACTCACCTACGAAGGCTTGTGTTGCATCAAAGCCTCCTCCGAGTGTATCCTGCGAAAGGAGACACATTTTAAAAAATGGTTGTTAAAACAGCAGTCCGCGGGTTAGCGCGTCGACCTCACAGTGCAGAGGTACCGGGTTCGATTCCAGCGCCCGCCTCCCTGTGTGGAGTTTGCATGTTCTCCCCGGGCTTGCGTGGGTTTTCTCCGGGTGCTCGGTTTCCTCCCACATTCCAAAAACATGCATGGCAGGCTCGTTGGGCTCTCTAAATTGTCCCTAGGTATGGGTGTGTGCGTGGATGGTTGTTCGTTTCTATGTGCCCTGCGATTGGCTGGCAACCTATTCAGGGTGTCCCCCGCCTACTGCCCGAAGACAGCTGGGATAGGCTCCAGCACCCCCCGCCACCCTTGTGGGGATAAAGCGGATCGGAAAATGGATGAATGGATGGGTTGTTAAAACAATATTTGGAAAGATATTGCAGGTGGTGACTTGTTCTTATTAGGGTTGTTAGTGAGCCGATCCAAGCTGACATCGGGTGAGAGTACACGCTTGACTGGTCATTGGTCAATATCGGCAGATATTTTTCTTGCTTGCTGCTTTCTTTTATTTTTTCATTCTATGCATAAAAAAAGGACTCCACTCTCGTTTATTCACCTTGTTGTTGAGCCAATATCCAGTTTGTTCATTTCATGAAAAGAGCTTTCCTTTGTGATTTATTGAAAGCAAGAGCACTTTATGAAACACTCCAAAGTCGAATGCCGTGAAAGTCATACTTTTGTTTTGTTTTTTTGGTAACAAAAATAAAGTAATCACATCATAGGAATGAGGCACATACGCATGTGTCAGGTCTGCTCAAGTACCCTTTTGTAAGGCTGAAGTGACACAATGTCAACATCAATAATATAAAGGGATGGAATGAACACGGCAAAGTCAGCTGCGTATGGAGGAGTTAAGCGGTGAATGTCAAGAGACATGCCTCCCAGGCACACGTCATGCATCGTCAAAGTTCAGTGAGTTCATAGTTTCTTGCTTGATTACATGTTTTTGTTGGGGGTTTTTTTTTTCCCCCAGCAGTTAACATTTCTTCAAAGGGTGAGTCATTGCATTTTGTTGCATGTGTCTCATTGCCAGTGGTTATGCTTATTTCTTTGCTTGTAGGGAAGTTAATAATTTTGAAATGTAACCCCAGCAAAAAGTTACACTCAACTTCGGAGGGCTTTGATTCAAACTACAATTGATATTTTAGTGCTGCGCATTTCCACAGCAATCCGTGTGTTGATCTACCTGCTCCTGTCCCAAGACGAGCACCCCGTCTGGTTTGATGGGGTGATATGGTGCCAGATTTTCACCGCTGCCCCTCATCACGCCATCCTGGAAGGCCTCCCACATCCCATCTCGGGTGGTCCACGTGATGCACAGGTGGTGCCATTTGCCGTCATTAATGAGGAACGGCAACTTTGCAACCTGCAGCACATACAGGTCGATTTAAATCTTCATTCGGAGCGCAGCGTTTGCAATTTGAAAACCGTCCTCCCGGTCCTGCTGAATAACAACCAATGTCTTTTATCTTTCTCACCTTCGTACCATCTTCCTGGTTTGGATCAGGGAAGTTACATGTTGTTCATTCAAATGCATCTTTTAACTTTATGTCTTATAGTGTCATACAATACGGACTATACATGCAGGAGCCAGCTGCGTGGATGTTGTACCTTGTCATTAATGAGAATCTCCATTGGGTTGTTGCCCCATTCAATCAGCACCATCTCGTTGGCCTGACCCGGGACAGCGTAGGAAAAGGGCGTGCCCACCCCTGGTGAGGCATTGGACTTGATCCACAGACAAACGGTGAAGGAGTACATCTCGGGTAGACTCCTCTTGGCTTTGGCGTACATGTAGTTGGTCCTCAGCGGGAACGTCAGCTGGAACTTATCCGTGGGTCTGTTTTCTTTGCCTGCACATGAGATTAATACCGGTCTGGCTGTCAAAGTTTGCTTTTGCTCACATGGGGAATTATTTTGATCTAGTGGGTCTATTTGGGGATTAGGAAGAGGTAGAGCAACATTCATCAAAATTCATGTTCATGCGCATGAGTCAACAATAAAGATGTGAATGGAATTCGTATGAGCACAACTGAAGAGTGACAAATGGAAGATATATTTTCTGTCCTGCTGTTTGTAATACCAAATAAGTCAATTTATTGGCTATACCTTCCATTTCCTTTGATGTACCCATGACGCGTTCATCCATACATCCATTTTCTATACCACGTGTCCTTTTGCGGATCACGGATGTTTTGGAGCCTTCCCCAGTTGATTTTGGACAAGAGGCGTGATATGCCCTGGACAGGTCTCGAGCCAATCACAGGCCAGATTTCGACACACAACTATTTAAACTCACATCCACATCGATGGCAATGTCAAGTCTTCGTTTAGATTACAGGACATGCGTGTTTATGGTCACGTGAGAAGAAGCTGTGTAACACGCAGAAAAAAAGAAAACACAAGAAGGCTGTTTTGGTCGTAGAGTGACTACCAGCATACACACGCACACACGCTCACGCCCGCGTACGCACACTCTCAAACCACGAGTAAGAGAGTTGAAAAAGCCCCACAAATGCTCCAAGCAAGTACCTCCTCGCAACAGAAATTGACTTGTGATCACTTTAGGCTTCTCGTTTTTCTTCTTTTTTTTTTTTCTTTCTTTCTTCCTCCTCTTCTTTTGTCAGTCACTCTGTAACACTGTCTGCGCTTGGCTGCAAAGCAGCAAAAGGCTCAAAGGAACACTCGTCTTAAAATATGCAAAGCAATGCAGCTTTCTTCCCCGAGTGTGCGCGCGAGGCGATGGATGCCGCAGCAGCAGTTGCAAGCGAGGGAAAAAAAACACCCCATCTGAGTCCATGGGAGTTCATGAACTCATCGCAACGGGCTTCGGGGGCATGACGTGCAAGATCTTGGGCAATACATCGACTTTAATTACACTCTCCCCCTATAAGAGGGCGTACCCACCTTTCTCCAGGTCTGTGATGCGGTGGTGCAGAGAAGTGAGCGTGGACTCCACTCGGTTCCTTTGCTCGCTGTCATTCCTGGAACCAGTTTTGACTTCCTCTAACGTGTTGACTCGAGACAGAACCTGCTTCTCCATGTCATCAATCTTGTTTTGAATCAGATCCTTCAGACTGTTCGCCTGCACGGTGTTATTCCCTCGGCTGTATTGCTGTAGCGTACGGAAAGGGGAAATGCATTTGTTAAGAGCCGATAGCTAAGGACTAATTTCGGGTGGAGATCTTTATTTTTAAATTACCTGCCTCGGCGTTTAAATATTTGCAGATTTTGGCTCTACGTCAAATTGCTGTCAATAACTAATCACTGTTTCCCGTATGCGCACTCGTCGGATAAGCTACTTTCGAAGCTCGGCTGCACTTGCACAACATATCAATCATAACCAAGCTCCTCTTCGCTTTTAAGATAACTGTGCTTGATCGGGGCGGGGTGTTATTTCAACATGAAGTTAGTTGTGGTTTACAAAGACATCGAGCGGCACCGAATCGCACTGAAAGCGACCCTAAAACTACACGTTTACAGACAGTTGTGATGGGCGCCACTGCGAATGCGATTCATACACGCTCACCCATAACGAGCAACGGCTAATTACTTCGATTAGGATATCCTCCTTCCTTATCAACTTTGCTCTTTTTATTAGTACTGTAGTTTTTACTCTGCTGGCTAATTCTCTATTAATGCTATAGCCATAAGTGAATAATGCTGCTGTGACAATAAAATTCCCTCATGGGATATCTATCTATCTATCTATCTATCTATCTATCTATCTATCTATCTATCTATCTATCTATCTATCTATCTATCTATCTATCTATCTATCTATCTATCTATCTATCTATCTATCTATCTATCTATCTATCTATCTATCTATCTATCTATCTATCTATCTATCTAATCACTTTCTGAGATTGTGTGATACAGTGCGTGCATTGCATCATTCTACCGTGCGGGTGTACCTAATGAATTGACACGCTAGTATTCTGCCCATGCTCAGTAAAAGATGCACCGAGTGTGGACGTGTGGCTTGGCTCCTCACGGAGCCCCAGAGACCTTGGCTGGGCTGGAACTTGCCTACCTCAAGGTTCTCCAGTCTCTGTTTGAGAGTCTGTAAAGTGTGTCCCAGCTGGGCCAGGGTCTCTGCGGTGCCCCGTGAAATATCCCCCATGGTGTTCTTGGCGCCCGGCCGCCTCCCTCCGGGTCCCGCCGCGGCCGGGAAACTCTGACTCTCGCAGCGACTCAACTTGGACGTTAGTTCCCTGATTGTCTCCTTCTGGTTCATAATGGTCTCTTTTTGCTGCAGCACGGTCTCTCGCAGTTGCATCACGGTAGTCTTCAGGTCCTCCGCCGGCCCACTGTTCTGCATGGTGGCCGCGCACAAGTCCATATCCTTGGGCACTGACGTGCAAATAAACTGCCTCTGTCCCAAGTCTTGCGCGGAGCTCTTCGCGGTGGCCAGGCAACAAAGGAGAAAAACTTTCCACGGGAGTCGGTCCATGGTTCCACTCGTGTTGCTCTCGATGTTCAGCACCGCGCAGCTGTTCACTAAAGCTTGGAGCCGCAGCGAGCTGCGCGCGTTTATATAGCGCGCTTGACGCAGCCCCCCATTCATCGCTGCTCCGAGAGGAGGCACCCTGAGTCCGGCCCATTCTTTAAGGTCGTGCACGATGCGTGCAACAGTCGCCCACGCGCTTGATCAATGCCAAGCAGAAGCTTTCAGCCCGGTGTTTGGACACAGTCGTTAAAGCAAAGAAATTAATGAGGGAAAAAAAAAAAATCCCATCCAAATAATGAAAACAGATTATCCCAGTTATTGGATATTATAGGCACGCATCATAGTTGCAAATCAAAATTCTACAGTACTGGGAAATTACTAGGAATAAGACTTTCAGGAAAAAGTGGAGGCTTCTGCGGTATAGTAATGATTGTGCCCCCTTAAATGAGCCTGAGGGAGCACTCCACGAACCCCTCTTGCCCCCCCCCCCAAAAAAAAACCGCACACTGTATAAATAGCTGTACAGTATTTTAATAATGATCGACTTCTCTTGTTACACTAAAACCAGCAATCTTCATGATCTCCCAGGAGGAAATTTGCTTGGTAATGGATTGAAAGCGGCAGAGGGATATGCTTTCCTTGCATTTTCCATTCAATGAGTGTCTAAATAATAATGAGGTTTGAGAACAAAGGGTTGGGTTTTATAGTCTTTTTTCTTTCTTTAACAGTCGATTGTGTAACCCTTCACATTAATATGTCAACAGGAAGATCTAACACTCTGGATAAGCTCGTGTTGCAGTAACAAATCATCTACAAAAATATGACTCATTTTGGATAACAGCTTACGACTTTTATTGAAAAAAAAAAAAAAAACACGACATGACAGTGTTTGATTTTCCGCCAGTACGCAATAACAAATTTGACACTAGAAGTCTAGAGACAAGAAATAAATGCGAAATGTGCTCTTTGCGTTACAGTGCATTCTCCTGCCAAATGAGCGCAACTACTCAGAGACACATCGATTTTATGTCCCACTTGCATCACTGTGCTGTGTAAAACTATGGTCGCAAACAGAATTGCGGAGACAAATGTTCTGGTGAGACATTTGTAATTCAGTTACATTGCAAGAAGTTTTTTAGACTTAGCCATGCCGACTTGGCGGCCATCGACTAAAGGTGGTTGGAAAATTGACCCATAAGTCCACTTTAATTTGTTTAATTATTGATCCTGTGTGTTGTAATCAGCAAAATGCCGAGCCGCAGGCAAGCAGTGGCATATGAAACAAATAGTGGATGGAAGCTTGATTGCGCCAAGACAAACATGTACAACATTCTCCTGACCTCAGCAGAATGCGCCGCATTAGATCTCATAACCTTGCTCCAAATCTACAAGGGCCATTTTGTTGTCTTTGATTTGCCAACAAGGAGCAACGTTTTCAGGTTTTTATTCACGATGCCAGTGTGGTTTGCTCTGAAAAAATGTGTAGTTTGCCATGCGATCCACAAGATGTCACGCCTTAAAAAGGTGTCACAGCACCATATGGTCTGTCACATTTTCCTCGCTTCCTTCCTTGCATGTGTCAGCTGGAACACTGGGGGAGGTATTTTCAGACAGCAACATATAACTGACACAATCATCTTTGGTGCTCATAGTGGGAAGCAGACCGGTATCGATAGGCTCCTCAAGTCCGCATCCATGCTCAGTTCCATACCTTTGCCGGTAAACATACTGAGTTGGACACCAGGGGCGGGATGGAAAAGGACTCAAATCTGGAACGATCAGTCTCTCAGGCCTGCTGAATAATGCAAAGCTTAATAATAGAACCTACTGTCTAATGGCAAAGACAGATACGAGCCATTTCACACGCTGGCAGAACGCGGCATGCTTATTTATCCAGAATTTGCACTCGCGGTGGAGAATATAATGCATACGGATTGACTGAGAATCGCCGGAGAAAGGGAGAAAGGTTGTAGAGAGTGCAATGTATGCTTGGTGCACTTTGTAATACACTCGCTGGCAATAACATTGGAAAATCATTTCTGTTTCATGTAGTAAAATAATGCGACTCAAGCAAGGTTGTTCTGTAAACAAAAGGTGGGGGAAAACATTAGTGAGCAGTATTTGTCGGTAGTAGCTACTTTCTTTTTGAGGGGTTGGGGGTGGATAATGGTATAGCACATTAATAACATGAGCTAGGGCAGGTGGACAAGACTGAAAGAGCAAAAACTAAAAACAACAATCATCTAAGCGTATTTGGATCAGGATTTGCACTAAAAGGGAAACGTGATTGGATTTTTTTTCAAGGACAGATATTTAGCTTTGTTTTGGAACAAGGTTGGCTGGCCATGCTTTTGTTCCAATACACAAAGAATCAAGAAGGATAGGCAAATATAAACGACATATTTCTTGGCTCATTTTAGAACCAAATTCATGCAGTGTCAAATCTCTGGTTTAAAACCATTCATTATTAAAAAACGTGTATATACAAAGGTATTTCTAGCACATTTATTATTTCAGAAGTGTGGATCAAACTGGTAGCACTTTGAATTAATCAGCGTCCAAGAAGTAGCTCTCACTTTCAAAAACATAATTGTACCATTAATATCAGAAGCAAATGTTGATTACGCTGCTCGTGCTAATCATTACCAATCCCACCAGCACTGTTAACGTTTTGATTTACACATGATAAGTGTTTTGGCCTCAATGTGGTTCTTTCTCCCTGGATCCGAGGCCAACCAAGCTGCAGAGTCATTGATTATGACACTCTGTGTGTGTGTGGGTGGGGGTTGGAGGGATATGTAAATGACCCCCACTACAGTATTTTGTAACAATGTGGTGGACGTGCAGAAAAGTTCACACGCAGGGTGATTTCCCCCCCCCCCGAAATAAGCATTGGTTGTTTTAATTTCAAATGTGATGGTTGGGCAGACACTTCAGAAGCCCAAATGTATACAAACATTAAGAAGGAAACTATAATGCCATAATATATGAATGGAAATATATATAATGACAATAGTACAATATTTAAATAAGAAAATAGTGACTGAGAGTGAGAACATAAGCCGCTCAGAAGAATGCATGGATGGATGGCAAGAGCTGAGGTTTCTCTCTATTGCAAAATCATTTAATCTGAATTTTCATTTAAGATGAATACAATATATGTCCATGTAAAATACATGCAAATATTTGACATTTTAAAGATGTTATGATTTTAATGATCTTTATGAAGAGATGCTTTCCCGCCTTAGGAAGCCTCAAAGCCTTGTCTGGTAAAGGGTTAAAGATGAAAATAAAAGGTTTGACTGAAGTACTTTCTCTCCGCACAGGTGTCATACACGTAACTGGAGCGAGGGAGCTGCACTGACGTCAGCCGCCCAACCAATAGCAATACAAAGAGATGAAGAGGGAATCGAGAGACACGTGCCCAGCAGAGAGCTTGCCCGTCACTGCGAACTCGAGTGATGATGAGGTAAAGGCCGTTTTTACCTTCTGCACCTGCTGCACTTTGACAGTAAATGCTAGTTAGAAAACGCAACGCTCACGATATGAAGCTATAGAAGTAAATGTTTATTATTCAGTGGAGGCTAAATTCCTGTTTGGGGAAAAACAAAACCTTTTGCATTTAGCACCTGCACATGTCACTGTTCACTGAAAAACACATGTCCATTTTTGTGATTAAAAAAAATACATTGAAGTGGCACTCTTTAAGGCTCTTGAATACTTGACCGACAATGTGCCAAGGTCACTCGATGCCCCGGGTCCAAAGGCTATTTTTCATGCAACAAAAATATTTTGTTGATACGGTGCGGATAAAGTTTTGGATAAGTGCTTGTCGGAGCAGTAGAAGCTCACTCAGTCAATGATGTCGCCATGTATCCTTGCACAGAAAATTGCCCTCCCGCCCCCACGGACGACTGTTGTTGCGTGGGTTTTCTCCGGGTACTCCGGTTTCCTCGCACAAAACATGCATGGCAGGCTGATTGAACACTCCAAATTGTCCCTCGGTGTGAATGTGAGTGCGGGTGGTTGTTTGTCTATGTATGTCCTATGATTGGCTGGCAACCAGTTCAGGGAGTCCCCCGCCTACTGCCCAAAGACAGCTGGGATAGGCTCCAGCATGCCTGCGACCCTTGTGAGGATAAGTGGATTCGAAAATGGATGGATCGATGGATGCATGGGCTATAACTAAGACTGAAGACATTTTATGTTAACTGTTCTGTTGATGGCGGCGCGGGCACCCGCAGCGACTCCTCTCGTTCCTGTGGTTGAGAGGAAAGAAATTTCCTCTGTACTGTATGTTGCACATAGAGTACATTTGACAGTAAAGTTGACTTCAACTTGAACTTGAAATTAAAATTAACCCTGCGCCATAAAGCATTTTTGTACCATTTTTATATCATCTGACCTGACGTAGACCAGGAAAGAAGTCTAAATTAAACAGTCTAGTCACTTCATGAATTTCACTTTTTGTGGATATTTTTGGCCCAACCATGAAACACTCAAGAAACACACTATGCGTGTGTCCGTCTGTCGCCAGCGAAAAGGGCTCAGAGGTCCATTGGTACTTGATGGATTTATGATGATGACACTGATGGACGAAAACCCACTTCAGTCAGTCCTTTAGTCTCTTATTTCTTTTTTAAGTATTATTTTGTGGTATTATTTTAAGTTTGTCGTCATTCGTCAGCACACAGGGCATCCATCAGTGAGAGACCCTCGTCAATCCAATAATGCCCACCTCTGGCTATTAGCTCACTTGAAACGATTTACAGTCAAACCTCGGTTTTCGTCCATAATCCGTTCCAGAAGGCTGTTTGAAAACCGAAACCACGCTCTTTTTAAAATAAAAATGTTTATTGAACACGTTTGCTCACAATGGAAAGCAACACGAGGAAGCGTCACTTCCTCGTCTACCCGAGGAAGCGTCACTTCCTCATGTAAGGAAGGCGAGAGGAGTCAAATGGTGCATTTAAGTGCGCTCAGTTTGTTCGAGAACCGAAATTTGTTCATCATCCGAGGCATAAAAAACTCGAAATTTTTGCTCGAAAGCCGAATTGGTTGAGAACCGAGACTTTCGAAAACTGAGGTTTGACTGTATTACATGAATCTGGAATTGTGTTTTGTTACTGTGCAGCCACATAATGGTCTCTACTAATTAAAACACAAAGTGACATCCACAAAATACTCTTCCCGTTTTGTATTCCACTAAGCACTAAGAGAACTTTATCACAATTCTCCAAAGGCTGCACATTAAGACTTCCCCACGACAGCGCGCTTCATTAAGCCACTCGTACTCCCTTCAGGAACAACATTTTCTTCATCAGAGCTTCTCCACACTAAGTCTGTCGCTAAATTGCAAGGAGGAAGTGGGATTAAAGTTTTTACGATCAGACTGACTGGAATGGCATATTCGTTACCACTTGGGTGAAATTTCATTTATTTCGTTCTGACTTTGGGTGAGAGACTGGTTGCCAGCCAATCGTAGAGTTCATTATACATGACACTCTAAAATACTGTCCTGCTATCATGTACTGTAACTGTAAGTAGAGTACAAGGCTATGAAATCCTGATTGCTTCGAACCAGAAGGGCATGAGCAGTAATTGAATAGCACATACAATATATACCAGACGTGGGCATTGTCAGTCCGTCAGTGAGCTGCCGTCAGTATTTTAGTCCAGCCAAGTTTGTCTAAGTCGTCGGCAGAAGCCAACTGTTAGTCTGACAGAAAGCCCACCTCTGGTCTCTACAGCCTGTAAGAAAAACAGTACTGTATATGTAACACAGGAGTGTCACACATGTACACTGTTGAGGCTGTGAAGAGGCGAAGGCTACTTTTTATCGGCAGTTACTTGGAGCCTTGCGTATTTGACACTACTCTGATACCTTGACTTTTTCATAAAACTCATAAAAAGTAACTTTTCATTAAGTGTTTGCACTCATATTCCATTTATAGTATAGGTTTGAGTTGTATGTCTTAAATAGTAACCCTGAAATCGAATTCACTCTCCAGTATTGCAATTCAGAGAGGAAATATTTACCTTTATCCATGACCAGTGTTCTGCAGGTTTGCTGGAGCCCATCTGACTTCGGGCCAGAGGTGGGGTATACCCCAAAGTGGTTCCCAGCCAATCAAAGGCCACATAGAATACACAAACAACCGAATCACATCTATGGACATTATACTCTTCAATGAACCTTTTCAAAATGTGGGAGGAAGCCGCAGAACTCAGCAACAACTCACGCAAACACGGGAAAAGGTGTGAATGACGCACAGGGAATCCGGCACTGAGATTTGAATATCAACCACAGAAGAGTGAGGCAGATGTGAACATTTTTATTGCAACCAACTCATTAAATTTGAGAAAAATGCAACTTTACGAAGCACAATATTGTGGTGGGTGAGTCTACAAAGATTAGACAAGCCGAAGCACTCTTTGGTTAGTGGCCATCACCTTGAGAGAGCAGCTGTGTTTTAGGATTCAATAAAAAAAAAGAAAAAAAAGAAAGAAAGACCCTGTAAGGCAGAAGGGCTCCTCGAGGGACTGAATGAGCTCTCTGCACACCCTCTCTGAATTGCATTAAATATAAGCATCTTCTTCCCATGGCAGTCCCTCAGAGGTGCTGGGTGGGTTATTCTGCCCACAAGGTTTGGATGACGTTACTCTGAAGATACTCCACAGAAATGGAAATAGATGTTCAAGTGTGTTTCCCATTCATTACGGCCAGAGATGGCTAGTAACGCTCTATGCAGCTACATTTGCTCAAGTAACATTTGGGATAGATTGTACTTGGAAGAGTAGTCATTTTACTTTTCTTTGAGTATGTATGTTCAGAAGAAACAGTACTTTTACTACATTACTTTAAAAGGCATTCCGATTGTTACTTTTTATTTTTATCTATTTATCTTTTATTGCATACACAATCTTTTTTTTTTTTTTGCTTCCCATATCTACCACTGTTTTAACAAGATATTATATTTGCATTTAGTTAGTTTAAACTTGGGGCGGCCCGGTAGCCCAGTGGTTAGCACGTCGGATTCACAGTGCAGAGGTACCGGGTTCGATTCCAGCTCCGGCCTCCCTGTGTGGAGTTTGCATGTTCTCCCCGGGCATGCGTGGGGTTTCTCCGGGTGCTCCGGTTTCCTCCCACATTCCAAACACATGCATGGCATGGATGGATGGATGGATCCATCCGTTTTCCGAACCGCTTGATCCTCACTAGGGTTTAAACTTTGGCAAAAACAACAAACAAACAAACAATATAAATTAATTCCATAAAACAGCTTTTTACCAGCTGAAAATGTCTCCAGACTGAAGTTGCATGCTGCAAGCAGACCAGGAGAATCTCATCCATGTTTTTATCTCCAGGAGACTTCATTATTGCAATGGTCTTCTGACTGAACTGAACTGCCTTAAAAAAAAGCATCAACCAACTGCAGCTCATTCAGAATGCTCAGAATGCAACAAAGAGACCAGAACATATTACTCCAGTCATAAAGGCTTTACACTGGCGTCCAGTCAGCTGTAGAATAGATTTTAAGATTCTGCTTACAGGTCTGTAAATCACCGAATGATTTGGGTGCTGAATACACTAAGGCAGGGGTGTCAAACTCGTTTTTGTCGCAGGCCACATTGTAGTGACAGTCTCCCTCGGAGGGCCATTATGACTGTGAAACTAAATGTTGAATCACCTACTCGTACTATTACATATAAAGTACACAACTAATAGATTTTGAAATCAAAAGTCAAGGAGAGTAGTTTGTTCCCCTGTTGTTCAAGTTTCTGTAATAATGTAAAAGAAGAAAATGTTTGCAATCGCTCAACATGCCTATTTATTACATATGACAACTTGAAATTTTGGTACGGATTTTAGCAAGCGTCATGGAAGTTGACCTGGTTGATTTTCTTTCGCGGGCCACATAAAATGACGCGGTGGGCCAGATCTGGCTCCCGGGGCCTTGACTTTGACACCAATGCATTAAGGAAATGCAAATGGTTGTTAAACCAGTCGTGGTCAAAATGAGTTACTCTCTGCTGTAACATGGTTCCAGCGAAAGCTATGTAACAAGGGCACTGTATCGCACAACAAAATATTTTGGTGTTTTGCGACCACATTTAAATAAATTAGCAATTAACATGGCTTCCTGTTTTTCTCTGCGTCTGTTCTTTATCATGTGTGCTCTTTGGCTGCCGTGGAGGTGATGATTAGTGTCTTTTTTGTTGTTGACGCCAGACACAAAGCGAACTTTTGCCCTAGCATCGTGTTTCACCATGTTCGCTATCCAGTCGCAGCTCGTAAGTAGCAGATGCATCGCAAGTAGTCTGCAACAAGCAACAGCAAAGTGATGCAGGCGTACAATTTGGGCAATTCTGCCACACTGAAGAGCTTCCTCATGTGCCCTTTTTTCACCACCTGTTCCTGTTATCAGTGTCCTTGTGTGAAACCAATTAACTCCCTCAACTCTTTGTGTCTCGTCCAGGTGTTTCTCGTTGTCTTGTCACTCTGCTTGTATTTAGTTCCCTGAGTTTTGTCAGTCTTTGTTGGGTCATTGTGAGTTGTGAGTGTCAGTATGTGAGTATACGTTTGCTCCAGGCATTTTTTTTGAGTACTTTGACTTGGTGTTTTTTTCCATTGGCACCGCCCTAACCACACTTGAGGACTTGCACACTTCAAGAGTCAAAACAAGGGCACGGAAAATCCTACTGGACCCACCACACCCTGCCCACCACCTTTTCCAGCTACTCCCCTCAGGCAGGCGCTACTGATCCATGCGCACCAAATCCAGCAGACACTTACACAGCTTCTTCCCTCTAGCCATTAACTCCCTAAACAGTCACTGACTTATACTCCACCGCACCAGACACTTTAAAGCGCTCAAGGACATCTGCATAATTGCACACTTCTTGTAAACAAATACTGCTACTGGTCACTTTAAAATGGTTCAATGATTTTCTGCACCAACTGTTATAGTATTGTATTCTACCACTGAACATTTTAGCTCTACTTAATACTTTGCACTTTGTCTCACAGTTGTCACTGGGTGGTATACCGCACTACGGTTCACTACATTACGAAATGTCCTTTCATACTTATTTGCCATGTCCTTGTTATGATGATACTAATGCAGCGTGTTATACCGGAGTCAAATTCCTTGTGTGTTCTACATACTTGGCCAATAAAGATGATTCTGATTCTGACGATTCTGATTCTGATTGTACTCCTGTGTGTATTTTTGTCAATCCACCCTGCTCTTCCCTGCCTCCCTGCTTTTTGGGGCCCTCTCTGCACTACCACCACGCAAACGTGACAACAAAGATGTCATCAATATACATTACAGTAGTTGAATGGTAGGGTCCAAATTTACTGATTGCAAATCCATACCCTATATTGAATATACAGTACCACCAGTACCATGTATACCGCTCACCCGAAGATATGCCATACCTCTAGACGGGCTCCAACTTACCTATGACCCTAATGAAGATGAGCAACATAAAAAATGGATGGACAGATGGATGAACTCTCAGTTTTGTTTTGTTTTGTTTTTTACCCTTTTGTTTTAGGTGAATGCAAGATTCCAGAATAAAAATCAAATCAGTTATATATTTTTGGTTCACACATGTTTATTGCAGACCTTCACAAAAGCAAAGTGAGCTTTTGTCATGTAAATTTCGGAAGTACCTAGTAATTACTGCGTCTGTTGTTGACATTTAATTCACACAAAAGCCCTCTGAAGTGGTCTGAAATGGTCAACCCTCTCACCCCGATACTTGAAACCACAAACATTTCTCCTTGTGATGAGCGTATGCTATACTGTACTTGTAGTGACGGCATGTTCACTCAGTGAGTGTTTTGTCTTTGCGCGCGCGTGTGTGTGTGAGTGTGTGTTTTGGGTCAAAGTGCCCCTCTGAACCTCTTGATGAGACAAGGACAGTGTGATGCTCTCATCAACCTTGCTTCCTCTTGACATGTCAAGTCCATAATGCCCCTTGACCTGTATTGTCCTTCTTTTCTTCCTTTCTTTTTTTAAAGCGTTGTTTACAGGTTTTTTTTGTAAGCCTTGAACTTTAACAGTGATTCATACAGCACAATGTAGAAAACCATTAAAACCACTCACAGCACAAACACTGCTTTTTGAGTTTTGTAACACACGACTCACTGCTTTCCACTGAATTTCTAAATGGTCACCACATATCTTGCATAACTATACACATTTATGGCCATTATTTACATTTCTCTGAAATTGTCATGGGAGAAAACTGTTTTTGATCATTAGTTCACTTTGCAATCAGCCTGAGCACTGTCAATAAGCTGCAGGGAAGCTGTCAGTGTGGAATAGATTGGAAGGAGCAGGAAAAATGAGAATTAGAGCTTTCTGAAGAAGAAGAAGACATGGAGGTGAAGAAGCAAGAGGGAGAGGGGCAGGAAGAAAATAAGTTTATGGAGGAAGGAGCGTTAGAAATAGAATTACTGATGATGTTAGAGCTACAATCGTGGACCGTGTAATCAACCATGGAATGACTCAGAGGGACGACGTGATGTAGGCTGAGGTTGTATTTAGTTAGTTAGTTAGTTCGTTAGTTAGTTATTTGTCTGTACTTGTCAGTGAAAATCACATTTTCAGTGCACAGGTTCCAGCCTTCCCGTGTGGAATTTGCACGTTCTCCGCACGCCTGCGTGGATTTTTTCCGGGTACTCAGGTTTCCTCCCACATTCTGAAAACATGTTTTTGTGTGTGTGTGTGTGTGTGTGTGTGTGTGTGTGTGTGTGTGTGTGTGTGTGTGTGTGTGTGTGTGCCCTACGATTGGCTGGCAATCAGTTTCGGGTGCACCCCACATCCTGCCCGATGACAGGTGAGAAAGGCTCCAGCACCCCCACAACCTTCATGAGGATAAGTGGCTTGGATAATGGACAAATACAGTAGATACTAATGACTGAACAACGGCTGGAATGAACATTCTTCTCCGATTCCAGGCTCGTCTCTAAAGATTTTGAAGTTTTAAAAAGCTCTCAGCATCGTCAACTCAAAACATACAATCTCAACTCAACTCAACTTAACTGTATTTATAGAGCACTTTCAAACCGCCATCGCTGCATACAAAGTGCTGTACATGGAGCAACTAACATATACAACAGTAAAACAACAAATCGGTAACAAAGACGGTAGAAAGCACCGAACAGCAAAACCGAGAACCAATCTGAGTCATGCTGAGTCAAATGCCAAAGAATACAAGTGAGTTTTCCTTCTCTGAAATATTTACTTCTGATTTTGACAGTTAAAACACAAACGTGATAACGCCTGAGATAGAATTAGCAACTGTTGTAAAACTGTTGTTATCTCGATATTGCATAGGATTTCTTCTCGGACAATCCTAAATGTGAATAATGAAAAAATAATCTTAACGTTGAAGCAGTTTGTGCTCATTTTATGCATCACTTCCTATTCATGTCATCTTTTTTCCTCGATGTGTGGCAATCAGCCCTTCTGTCTCACTCCTGTTTCCAGTTAGTCATGTCAGCCTGATCCCTTGGGAGAAGGACATCTGAAGAAAAAGGAACACTAATCTCTCTTTCGTCCTGCCTTTGTTGCAGATAAGCCAAGCCAGGGTCTCAACCTCCTTCACACCTCAGATTGGATTGGTTCCACCTAGCAGTGGATCCTCGCGATGTGATGCAAGAGGCTCAAACTCACCAAGATAGACCAATGAATTTCTTCCAAACCAGATTGCTGCGCTGCCGGAAGCGACACAGGTCAAGGGGTCGTCGTGATGATTACTACATTGGTAGATGCATTGAGAAGCCTGTTATCACTCTCCAGCCATTGGATGTAACAATTGAATGTTTTCTGATGAGCGGGCAGCTGAAAGAAACCTGTTGTGATCTCTCCCCATCTTATTCTTTTGTATTCCAGAGAGCCTGTCTGATGCCTGATTAACGTGATCAAGACCCACAAGCAAATATCTTTGTTGACCAGGAACAAAGTGGTAAACAGGTTGATTGCAAATCCCAATTAGATGACTCTTGGAAATGTCACAACATACTGCCCGAGTGACTTCTTGTAAACGGGTCACTTGGGACAGGTGCAAGAGCGTATTCAGTCTGTGATGTGTGCACTTTTTTTAAAAAAACAAACCTTTAGCTCTTGCTGTTTGAGAAATGAGTGTGAAGCTTGACCACAAAGGATGATGAGACGTCTCATGTGGAAACTCGCTATGTGTACGTGACTCAGGAGTAAACAATTTGCACACAGCAATCAGGATTTTGTTGAAGGAAAACACGTGAAATCAAATTATCCATTGATGCAGTTGCTTACGTAATCATATTTCCAAGCAACTGAGACAAAACCAAGTGCAACGTGTTGTTGATCCAATAACAACACGAGTTTGTTGATGGAAATTTGAGCCACATACACATTGCGCTCAATAAAACACTGCCTTTAAAGCAAGAATTAAAAATATTTTGCAGAAGATTCTTTAATCGCATTGAAAAAGATTTTCAAAGTAGAACATTCTGGAAAATACCCATTCCTATTTTTTTTATGCTTCTGCAATGCAATTTTGTAAAGATAAGATAAGAAAACCTTTATTTGTCTCATAATGGAAAATTCCCAATTTACATCAGCAAAAGTATGAAAGAGAGAAAGTAAAAGAAAAAAAAATCAATAAATATAAATATAAAATATAAATATCAGCACTTTAAAAATGGGTGAGTTGGGGTGAGTCCAGGTTTTCAGGTCCGTCTATTCAATAGTCTGACAAGTCGGCAGGAACGAGCGGCGGTACCTCTTCTTCTTGCAGCGCGGGTTCATCAGTCTCTGGCTGAAGGAGCTGCCCAGTGCTGTCAGGGTGGCCTGAGGGTGTGGGAGGGTCTGTCCATCATAGCTGTTAGCTTAGCTCGCATCCTCCTTTTGCCCACCTCCTCCAGAGTGTCCAGGGAGCAGCCCAGGACAGAGCTGGCCCTCAGACCAGCCGATTCAGCCGATTCAGTCGCTCTGTCCCGGGCTGAGATGCTGCCTGACCAGCAGACTGTGACATAATAAATGGTTGAGGCCACCACAGAGTCATAGGTCTTAAGGAGTGACACCTGAACTCCAAAAGACCTGATCAGAGCGTCCGTGTTGTTAGACCGGTCTAGTTTATTGTTGAGAAGAACACTCAGGTACTTGTAGGAGGTCACCCTCTCTATGTTTGTACCCTGGCTGTTCATCGGTGCAGGTGAAGACAGTTTCCTGCAGAAATCCACAACCAACTCCTTAATTTTCCTGGGGTTGATCTGGATGTGGTTGTGCAGGCACCAGTCCATGACGTCCTCCATCAGTCCCCTGTACTCCCGATCATCTCCGTTTGTATTGAGGCAGATGATCGCAGAGTCATCGGAGAACTTCTGAAGCTGGCAGGTTGGAGTGACATAGCTGAAGTCCGAAGTGTAGAGAGTAAACAGGAATGGAGCCAGGAATGGAGCCGGGACAGTCCCCTGCAGTGCCCCGGTGCTGCAGAGAAGCCTGTCCGACTCACAGCCCTGTGCTCTCATGTACTGTGGCTGGTTTGTGAGGTAATCTGTAATCCATGATATGAGGTGGTGGCCTACTCCGGCGTGCCGCAGCTTGTCCTCCAGCAGGTTGGGCTAGATGGTGTTGAACTATATAAGTAAATACTGTGTCTACAATGTTACTTCTATTTTTGTATCCACACCAGTTATGCAATATGACACCTCATAAAGAACTGTCAGAGAATCTGAAACCGCAAAAGAAAAAAAAAAGACAGGGCTGGTACTAAAAAAGTTGAGTGTGCATTATATCAGCATTATACCCAGCGGTTGCCGATGGAAAGTAGACACGTGTCCTTCCAGCATCGTTGCAGAGAATGAATGGTCTGTCAGTGTGCCCTGCGATTGGCAACCAGTTCAGGGTGTACCCTTCTGGGATGGTCTCCAGCACACCAGCGACCGTCGTGAGGATAAGCGGATCAGGTATTGGATGGCTGGACAGACAGATACATATAATCTAAGTCAATTAAATGGAATAGGAATTATGTATTTAACTTTAAAACATTTTTTTGCTCGCAAGCAAAGCTAGCAAAGATGAGCTGACACTGGTGATGTTTTTTAAAGGGATCATCCAGCCGGGATGGCCCATTATTCATTCAAAAACTAATTTTTGTCTTTTTTGATCAGGAAAATGATATTAGCTTACATGCTTCCTCAGCAGCCTCAGGAAGTACATCCTCTGCTGGGCCCTTTTCAGGATGGAGTTGATGTTGACCTCCCACTTCATGTCCTGGGAGACTGTGATTCCCAGGAACTTGAAGGTCTCGACGGTTGACACAGGGCAGTTGGATAGTGTGAGGGGCAGCTGTGGTGAAGGATGTTTCCTGAAGTCCACGATCATCTCTACAGTCTTGAGCGTGTTCAGCCCTAGGTTGTGTTGGTTGCACCAGAGCTCCAGCTGCTCCACTTGTTGTCGGTACGCAGACTCGTCGCCGTCTTTGATGAGACCGATGACCGTGGTGTCGTCTGCGAACTTTATGAGTTTGACAGCCGGGCTTGTTGAGGTGCAATCGTCTAACCCTAACCCACACTTGAGGACTTGCACACTGCAAGAATCAAAACAAGGGCACGGAAAATCCTACTGGATCCACCGCACCCTGCCCACCACCTTTTCCAGCTACTCCCCTCAGGCAGGCGCTTCCGATCCATGCGCACCAAATCCAGCAGACACTTACACAGCTTCTTCCCTCTAGCCATTAACTCCCTAAACAGTCACTGATTTATACTCCACCGCACCAGACACTTTAAAGCGCTCAAGGACATCTGCATAATTGCACACTTCTTGTAAACAAATACTGCTATGATTCTGATTCTGATTCTGATTTCCTAGTTTATCAATTTGTTTTATTGAAGTCCAAGATGGTGCCCTAGTAGGCAGCCGTCGGCAAGCGCTCTTAAGAGCGCTGCTTTTTGTTGTTGTGTTTTGTTGTGTGACATTGTGTTTGTTGTTACATCGTACTGACCTGATGTGGATTGTTTTTCAGCATTTTTTGGCCACGACATTTGTCAAAGGAGAAGACTCTGCGCTTGGTGGTTGCGCCTTCTCGGCTTCACACGTATACCAGCACTGATTTTGATTGAGTGGAATGTCGGTGCCATTTGACTGTCGTTGCTTGTGTTTTTTTGCGCCTGAAGTGGGCAGCACTTTTCACAGCCCAGAGCACCGATGCGCATATGGAACTGGGAGTCGCGACTCGGAATTGAAGTGGATTCACATGGGATAGGAGATGTGAGGCAATCTCTTTTTTCGTCAATGGATGCTACAGCTTCTTGTTTGCTTTCAAAACTTAGCTTGTAGCAGACGTCTGCACATTTTCAGCATCACGTCCCTGATCCACTGGTGAAAGGACACTTTGATCCTCTCCTCTTTCATCTATAACTGCTTCAAACATCAAAGAGTATTCAGAAAAGTGGTTCAGACTGAATGACTGTCTTGTGTCTTATGTGTTGTGTTGTATTATTTTGTTATAATGTTATTAAGACTCCAAGATGACACCGCGAGAGTGGCTGCCTTTACAGCAGCTCCGATACTTTTTGTTCTTCTACTTTCTTCCTTTCATAGCTTTGCTGCTGTAAATTGGGAATGTCTCCACTGTGAGACGAATAAAGGGTTTCTTATTCTTATTCTTATTGTTTTGCAGAAGGGCGGCACGGTGGTCACCTGGTTAGCACGTACGCCTCACAGTGCAGAGGTGCAAGGTTTGATTCCGGCCTTGGCCTTCCCTTTGTGGAGTTTGCATGTTCTCCCCTTGCCTGCTTGGGTTTTCTTTAGGTACTACGGTTTCCTCCCACATTCCAAAAACATGCATGGCAGGTTAATGGAACACTAAATTGTCCATAGGTGTGAGTGTGAGCGCGAATGGTTGTTCGTCTCTGTGTGCTCAACCAATTCAGCGTGTACCCCGCCTACTGCCCGAAGACCGCTGGGATAGGCTCCAGCACACCCGTGCCCCTCGTAAGGATAAACAGATTAAAAAATGGATGGATAGATGGATAGATGGACTCACAAAACTCCTTCTCGTGAGCTTTACAGCCATACCCCCCACCTTCTTCTAATGTCTTGGTGGGAATCAGCGGAAGAGTCAGATACAATTTGTCCATTCAAAATCATTGTACACTGCACATAATGGGCAAACATGGCTCTTAATCAGCACAGAATTTATGTGAAAACCTCTAGTTATGCCCGTTTCAACCTCTGAAATTATCACGATGAACCTCTCCATGGCTCACTTATGAGAGCATGAGGAAATGAGCATCATGATAATCTTTCTAAAAATTTGATGACAGAGTGCAATTACAAAATAAACGTAGAATTGTGTCTGACTCAAACCCACAGAAAGTGCAGTTATTATCTAACTCAGTGAACTTGGAAAGTGAATTATTGCAAGGATGAATGGTCATGAAGTATTTTAGATTGAAGCTCTAATTTTAATTGAGATGCAGAAATGAAAGGGGTTTCACTATTTTCAACACCAATTTATGTCATTACATTCTGCGTAGAATTTACTTTGAGGACATTTTGTATCATAGCGGCAACACATATTCATTACATGTTTATTTGTGCCATTTTTAAGAAATATTCAAATCCCTCTGTGTGATAGTGTTTGAGTCTTTATATCCTGAGATGTCAGATGACATTTCATCAACTCAAGAATACTGAGAGGAAGAGCATTTAAATGACACTTTATCTTGATGAATTGAATGGAAAGGACTTTGTTTTCAAAAAAGATGTCATAAATATAAATATTATCTTTACTTTCAAATAAACCTGAAACATAAATTTGATCTCTCTCAATCCAGACTCTATTGTATCGAGTTTTATTTTGATGGTAATTGTTGAGGATCTGTGTTGTGTGTAGCGCTCTTGCTCACTGTTATTGCGAAGGGACATACCCGTAGATGTGAGCGCAACTTCTGCCTTTGTTTTAAGCTGACGCTATGTTCATGGCCACGGTTCGTGGTTACGACGTGCTGCCAAGTTGTTCTGGCAATAGAATAAATATACCTGAAATGATCATATAAACGTGTCTTATTATTGCACGAGTCTACCGGCCATTCTGTCGTGATTCGCACCACCTCTTTAACAGTAATAATTGCTATTGTTCCAAATAACTTCTTTATGAGGAGAATATTTGTGCACGTGACATAATTTCCACGACTGTTAATGACGTTTTAAAAGTTTTACTGGAAAATGTGTAATAGCAAAATTACAACGTGCTAAAAAAATTGTCGACCGCCAACTGTTTTAAATATATTATGTGGAAAAAAAAAATCCAGCTTGACATTGGTCCCCGCAGAAGATGCATGTGGAACCGGAACGACAGTTGTGACGTCATGACGGTATCGTGTCAACAGTGCATTGTGGGTCGAACCCAAGATGGCTGCGCCCTTGCAGGAGTGCTGATGAAGTGGTTCTGCGGCGAATTTCTTGGACTTGTCTGTGCTTTTCGTGAAATCCGGTGCACGAAACTGCCTGGTTGCAACCCGGTTTGTGGCAGAGGACCATACGAGTCGAGTCGTCGTTAAGTGTGTGCGGTGGCTCGCGTGGCTGTGGCTGACTGTCCGTGTGAAGATGGGCCTCGTCTCCAGCCCCTTCCCATAGCGAAGAGCCGTGGGGAGAGGAGCCAGAGATTCCCCTGCAAACATACACCCGTTCAACTTGGATTTGACGGGTTCGACATACTGTATAGGCTGTGGACGCTGTCTTACAATTTTCTCACCGGCATTGTTTGTGCGACGGTATCCGTCATCGTTCGGAGACGAAGAGCTTCCCCAGGTCGGCTGGATCGTCCCTCCACACCGAGGTCTGCACATATCTGCACGCTGCGTGGTCACATCTGCACTTTTCTGTCTTTTTGTGAGACGGCTAAACTCGCGTATTCAGTTGCAGAAAGACCTGTCAAATTTGCCTCGCCAGCACGGTCTCACCTGTGATAATCATGTCAACGTTGACTTCGCGTTTTAAAGCTTTTCCACTTTGTCAGAGTAACCTTCAGCATTTTATTTTTTCCTATTCATTTATCAAAACAATTCTGCCGTTGTACTAACAATGCTGCTGCAATGAACAAAGTCAGCATCCAGCCATTTGGCTGTTAACGTGCGTGTTTCCATTCACAATCAGGCAAATGTGTGCTTTTGGGTCATTTTGGACGGACAAACATGGACATTCCGATAAATGTACATCTCTTTACTACATCGTTTGAATTTGGAACACTCTGGTTCCGATTCTGGTTATTAAATTCGGTTCTGATCCCGATTATTAAAAATGGGAGCATTAATCGGAGATATTTTTAGGATGAAATCTTATGAACTTGAGTTCTTTGATTTCATGAACTTTTTCTGTTTGTGAACTTCCCGTATATTACCGTAATAGCGATCCTATGAACTCGATTTTTTCACACGGTAGCTTTGTTTTTGAGAACCTCAAGAAAATACAATTACGGTCAGGTATCTAAAGCATGAGTTATGCACAGAGCCAGTGAATGGTTAAATAGTGCGAGAGGCACAACACAGATCTGTGCATTCAACAGCTGGCATAATGAAACATGTCTCCAGTGGAGTCGACAAAAAAATGCACGTAACTTCAAAAGTTTGTTAAAACGGTCATTCATAACTTGAGGTTCCAGTATTGCACCGTAATGAGTTGAATGGGGCTTTCTGTATTGGGTTGATACGCTCTCCTCCTTCTTGCTTGGGCTCTCCTTCTTTTAACTACAGTCTAAAGACTTGTATATTTTGTTGAGATGAAATCTCACAACACTGTTGACACTGTTCATAGTCTGTCCTGAGGCATCTAGGAAAGGCTCCACCTTTCCTATGACCCCGAACTCTAGAATCTTAAAATGGAAGGAGAGAATATTAGTTTAGTAGTCCAGCTGTAGCCAACGTGATGTGTGTTCCTGACATAAATATGTTCTTCCTTGTAGGGTCCTGATGAAAATGGATGCAGACTTGCTACACTCACCAGCTGTGGGCTTCGCTGAGGAGGAAGCTGACATGAATGACTGGGAGCTGCCCCTGGCCTTCATGAAGAAACGGCACTCGGAGAAGATCGAGGGATCGAAGGCCCTTGCACAGAGCTGGAGGATGAAAGACAGGGTAAATAGCTCCCTTTCTCCTCTCGGAATCTGTGCTGTGTTCTTGTGTGTGGCTGCAGGGCCTCCTTGCCCCACAGCTCTTGCTCGTAAAATTGGTCAAGGTGTTTCTTTAGGCAGTATGGTAGAGTTGTGCTTAGCCTGTTGGTCTCAAAGTCAAGAGATCTTATAAAGATATGTTATAAAAGGTGCTGATCCCTACACTCTTAACATTTTGCCTAAATATGTCAACAGAGTTACACATACAGAAGATGGCACATAAAGTGTGCCCGTTTTTTGCAATGACAATATGCCGTTTTCCAACTTCAGGCTTTTGAGGCACGACTTGTAACGTCACAGTGCACAGGTCGTGGGTTCGATCCCGGCTCCGGCCTTCCTGTGTGGAGTGTGCATGTTCTCCCCAGGCCTGCGTGGGTTTTCTCCGGGTACTCCGGTTTCCTCCCACATTCCAAAAACATGCATGGCAGGCTGATTGAACACTCTAAATTGTCCCACGGTGTGAGTGTGAGCGCGGATGGTTGTTCGTCTGTGTGTGCCCTGCGATTGGCTGGCCACCGGTTCAGGGTGTCCCCCGCCTACTGCCCGAAGACGGCTGGGATAGGCTCCAGCGCCCCCCGTGACCCTTGTGAGGATAAAGTGGATCGGAAAATGAATGAATGGATGGATTCCAGGTCTTTAATTTTGCCAGATAAATTTAGAAATTGTTATTCAGTGTCTTAAAAAAAGGAGACTGGAACTCTTACGGGTAAAGCCTGAAATAAGAAGAGGAGTCTTGGGACTGCATTCATTTTGACTGTCTCTACTCTGCCAAATAAAAACAGGGGGAGGGCCTCCCAGCATGTCAGGTCAGACACTTCTTATTTGTGTCGCTAACTTACCCTGGTAAGCCTTGAACAATTCCCTATAATCCCCAAATGATGAAATCCTTGTTTAGTCCAGCAAAATGAGAATTTTGTATTTAATTCTATTGCTAAATTTCTTGACCTCATTGCCTCAATTTTTTTTTGGTTCCTTCTGTATCCCGAGATTGCCTCGTATTCACGAGTGCCGGTACATAATTAAGTGGATGTTTCATGAACTATGACCTTCTCTAATTGGCTCAACTAATCCTGTCGCTTCGTTGTCTGTCAATCTAACCTTTTTCAAGAGACGTGACAATGTATTTGTCACTTTTCTTTGATTCTTGGGCTAAACCTTTATACAATTGTTCATATTTTGCAAATGCCTGCGATATCTCTTTTGGGTGTCTCCGAATCTTATGGTTTTCTGGGTCCATAATGTCGCGGACTATCCAATTGGATTGCATCTTCCGAAGTTGGAAGGCCAGCAATCTACTTGTCTTATTTCCCATTTTGTAGAAATTTTCTACTTAAAAACCTGAGGGCCCCCTAGGCTTTGTACGTCAACATCTCATCCAATATCAGCCTGGCCTCTTGCAACTTTTTGTGTGTCTTGGCGGTTTTCTTTCTTTTACGTTCCTTCTCCAATTATTCAGTTTCATTCCTCAATTCAACTTGTTTAACTAGCCTCTGTTTCTTGAGATGGGATCCCAGAGATATAATCTTCCTTCTCATTGTGGCCTTGCTTGCATCCCATAGCACTGAGGGAGAAACAGTGCGATTGTTATTCATGGCAGCATACTCAGTCACGGCTGATTTAATTTCCTGTTTCATATGAGCATTTGTTACTAAAGAAACATTAAGTTTCCAATATTTAAAAGTACTATCAGCCCTTAAATTCATTGCCATAGTAACTAAGTAGGCTGTGATCTGAAATTATTGATGCTATAGCTTCTCACCCTTTAGGTGTGGGGTTTTGAAATTAAAAAGTAGTGTATTCTCGAATAACTTCCATGCACTTATGACATGAATGTGACATTTTAGTCTCTTGGATTGAAATACATCCACCAAACGCAATTCTCCTGTAACATTTAAGAACATTTTTGACTTTCGAGATTGTTGTTGTGGGTAATCTCTCTGATTTGTTATCGAGTATACAACTGAACTTTGCCCCTCTAAAAATGACACCATCCCCTCCCTCTGCCAGAAGGGCTCCATATTTTTTTTTCCCATTAAAGTGAGGGCAATTTTCATTTGGTGCATATATATTAAAGATAGTTTAATTTCTGTCTTGTTATTGTTCTAACCACCATCACATGGTGGCTGCTATGAGAGAGGCGGCCAAGCCTCCCTTGGCGTCACCTGGGCCGACGGCCGTGGCACTGACTCGGAGGTGGCCGTGCATTTTGCATTTTAACTATACTTTTTCCTTTGCTGCTGGATGCTATTATCGGGTGGATTTAAGCAGCATTGGATGACAGTACAAATTGAGTCAAGCACAATTCCACTGTACTTTGAACATCCCGGATGAGATAGTCTTCCAGCGGGATTGTTGTCGGGTCAGACAGATGTAGAAGGCGGCGGAGACAGCGTAAACAAAAGCAGGACAGTCTATGGCGAAGCTTATCGCTAATAGCGAAGATAAATGGTTCAGAAAATGGATGGATGAAAAGCAAACACGATGACACTGTATCCTTTTGTACTTGTTTGAATACAAATGGTCTTGGCTCGTTTCAGTGAAATGCAACTTTGATGAGTGATAGTTTTAATGACTCATTTTTATTTTGACCCTTGAAAATGTCTTCACATAGGCCTGATTACTCTATCGACTTATCCTTTGATGAGAAAAAATGGGCAATTTTTTTTTGCACTTGATATGTGATCATTTGCATGCGTTTTTGTTTACATACATCATCAACATTCACTTGCGCCCCAACTCCCCTCTCCTGTCTGTCTGCTTGTTCGTTGCTGACAGAGTTGGCACGCGCAAGCAAGCACACTTACATACGCTAGTGGTGGAACGGCTTTTGCAAAACCGTTCAGGTCGACTGTCCCAGTTCAGTTCCCATTAATGTAAATCAGTTTAAATGGTATCAATGTACGTTCTGGTAATTTTAGTAAGCTACTTTTTTCCCCCCTGCTTTGCTTTGGAATGTCATTAACTGTTTTTCCTTGTGTGAAGCACATTGAGTTGCCTATTGTATCAAATGTGCTACGTAAATAAAACTGCCTTGCTTTGCATGTCTTGTCCATTTATGGGCACGCGCATTGAGGCACAGCAGTGTACAGTAGCGATAATAATAGCCAAATAGTGCTAATGCTTACCATCGTTCAATTAACAGCTGTTGTCTACTGTTCTCTTTTTGTACTCTTTCATTACTTTTTTTTATGCACTATTGCTTCTGCAAACATTCGCTACGCCCGCCAAGATCGTAAAAAAATCTGGCGACAGACACCAGAAACCCTTTTTGAGTGGCAGAATTGACAGCGAGAGCAGCGTAATGATGATTGGCAGTTCTCTGGATTGAACTTTCCACAAGCCACAAAGAGACTCCTTTGTCATCTCCAAAGAGGATGCTGGTTTGCTTCCAAAGAGGGGGGAGACACCCTGGAGACACACACATTTCAGCGACACTTGACATCCAACAGGACAATTGCAGAAACAAATGTCTTCTTTGTGTGAACGCACAAGGATAATTCAATTATAAATCCTCATGCATATGCAATTTTGTGAAGAAAGAACCCTACTAGATATTGGGAATGCGTTTTATTTTTGTTTTTGTTTCATGTCTTATTCCGTTCTTCAGCAAGCAGGTAGAGGAAGAAAAACACAGAATTACAATATGTGATTTTATTTCGTAATACTTGTGACGGTATTGATTGAATATTTTTCAAATATGTGCCGTATTTTCCGCACGAAAAGGCGCACCTAAAAGGCTTCCATCTTCTCAAAAGCTCACAGTGCGCCTTAAAATCCGGTGCGCCTTGTGTATGGTCATTATGTACGGTAATATGTTGACCCCAAAATGGCTCCTTGCTGGAGACATGCAATAGAACACGGAAATAGAATAGCGGCAAGAGAGTTCAACGTTAACGAGTCAATGTTATAACTGGCTGTTGGTTCAATGAACTGTGTCGCTGTTTTATTAAATAATTTTTTGTTGCAGCTCCGAAAAAAGAGAGCTTTGGTGTTGGTTTTTTAAAATACTTTATTAATGGTTTTCACAGTCTCAACAAATACAGGTTCGTCTTTGTCCGTCTCCAAGCCTTCTTCTGTTCGACTCTAGAGGCGTTCATGTCCGCCTCCGAAAAATTTAAATTAACAATTACTTCAATGAAACTACGAAAATTGAAAAGAATGCATCAAAACAGAAAATCAAGCGACGAAATCACAAAATAAATTCTATAGCCCCCCTACAGAATTTATTTTCTGATTTCCCCGTTTGTGAATACACAACAAATGATTAAACACCTCTGAGACAGTCCAGTCTCCTACATTTTACTGACATCTGATCCTTTTGTTTGCATTTCCTTAGCGCAGCTCCATCTAGTGGATGCATTGTATATTGCGTCTAATAATACGGTGTGTCCAATACAGTATATGAAAAAAAAGACAAAATAGGCCATTCATTGAAGGTGCGCCTCATAATTCAGTGCACCTTTTAGTGTGGAAAATACAGCATTAAATGCAAAGTATACTTTCTGGTTTCACAGAGAATCCTCATATGCAAGAAGTGGAAGGTTCTCTTTTCAAAAGCAGGCCGCCATAGTGAAAAATAATAAATGTTATGCCGGTGCTTGCTAAATAATCATTTTCCATAATACAGTATTGGTTATCATTATTGGTATCGAATATTGTTGTTACCAGGTTGGTTGCTGAGGTGTTAATGAACTTGGGGATGTGTGATACCTTGGATCGTTCACATTTCTATTCATTGATGAATAATACAAAGCACATCCTTCTAAACGTACAGTCCTCTCGGTAGTCCACCTTGCTGCCTGTCGTATTTTAATGCCTCACAAATTCAAAACATTATCTGAATGATCATGAGGAATGCCACGTATCCATTTAAAAAAATCAAAGAAGGGGATAACATTCTCATTTTAACATCCATCTGCAGCAACTCTTGTATGGACAGTATCGATTTAAAAAGTTAGAAAGTCTGTAGGAGTATATAGGAGCTGCAATGACTCATCCTGGAATTTTTCCGATAGGTTTTCATGACTCCTAACTTGATGGCAGTGATCTACTAGTCAGTGAAGCCAATGTTTCCCTTCACAGAACATTGACGAGGAGTTGTGTTCTTTGAAAATAGGTTTTGTGGCATTCACTATTTCTTCATTAGATTAATGGATGCATAGATACCCTCTCAACCCAATCAATACATAGGCCCAAGCCACTGGCCTCAATTGAGGCATTAAACAGTCTAATTGCTGTTGGAACAAAGTACCTTATGAAGCATTCAGAGTGTGAATATTTTGAGATGAAATGGGGGGGATGGTGGTGTCCATGAAGGCACTTAACTTGTCCTTCATCCGCCTCTCCACCGCCGTCTGATGACGGTCAAGGCTCCTCCCGAGCACAGAGCCAGCCTTCTTAACCAGTTCGTCCAGCCTGCTGATGTCCCTCTCTACAACCCTGAAAATAAAACTATGCCATTCCTTCCCAGCTGTTTAGGGCTATTCATATGTAGCTTAGGCCTTGTAATTGCTTGAGGTGATTTCAGAATGTAGCCACAAGAGGGCACAAGCCAGTGTCTTATTGTGCCGGTCCCAAGCCCGGATACATACGGGGTTGTGTCAGGAAGGGCATCCGACGTAAAATTCGGGCTAAAACAAACATGTGAATCAAACCTTCGAATTTCATACCAAATCGGTCGAGGCCCGGGTTAACAACAACCGCCATCGGCGCTGTTGACCTACAGGGTGCCGGTGGAAAATGGACTACTGTAGGTCGTAGAAGGAGTGGAGGAAGGTGTGTCCGTAGGAAGAAAGAGAAGTGGAACACCAAGAGTACAGGACTGAGAGTAGGGATTTTGAATGTTGGAACTAAGACAGGTAGAGAGTTGGTTGACGTGATGCAGAGGAGGAAGGTAGACATACGGTGTGTCCAGGAGACCAGCTGGAAAGGTAGCAAGGCTAGAAGCTTAGGATCGGGGTTCAAGTTGTTCCGTCATGGTGTAGAGAGGAAGAGAAATCGAGTCAGAGTTATCTTGAAGGAGGAGTTTGTTAGGAATGAATCAGTACATTAGAGGGACAACTCATGTTAGAGGTTTTGGAGAGAAAGTCAAAGAGGGCCAGGCTGAGATGGTTTGGACATGCCCAAAGGAGAGAGGGTGAATATATTTTGAGAAAGGATGCTGAGTCTTGAACTGCCAGGCAGGAGGCCGAGAGGAAGACCAAAGAGGAGGTTTATGGATGTTGTGAAAGAGGACATGAAGGTAGCTGGTGTGAGAGAAGAGGATGCACAAAACAGGGTGAGATGGAGGCAACTGATTCGCTGTGGCGACCCCTGAAGAGAAAAACCCGACAGGAAAGGAAGAAGAAGATTTCAGACATCGAGTCAGATAGCAGTGAAAGGCTTATGTGTGGGCTGTAAATGGCATTCAGATTCTGCTGTTGCAGGCATGTATGCACAAACACGATATACATTGCTTTCACAACATGAAGGTGAAGTGGCTGGCTGCACAATTGCTTTACCTGTTGGTTAAAATTGCCTGCCTTTGGGGCAACAGCGATGTCATGAGATGTGTGTGTGTGTGTGTGTGTTTGCAGTCATTCTCTTTTATGTCTTGCACTCCATGCTCATTGCGATTGCGTGTGCAGTCACTGAGCTTGCTATCTAATCGCTTTAAGGTTTCAGCTATAGGCGGAAGTCAGGGCTGTAGTTTAACAAAAATATAAGAACGTTTTTCTCTTACTATGCATGTTGCTTCGTACCTTAGTGCAGGGACTTCTGGCATTCCTTTTCTTGAACAATGCTTTTCAAATCTGGCTTGCATTCCGTTGTTGCCACTCGAAGCAGGCGCTGTCTGCATGCAAGCTGCAGCGGTTACTTACTACTCGGGTCCGCTTGCCACATATCGGGCAAACTTTTTTCCCCCAAGATCGACTTTTGAAGCGACCAACCTCCCACGATTGACCCGATCACGCATGTACAAGCACATATCCATGCACGCACGCCATGATGAGCAACAGCCAGAACGGCCCGAACATGAACGAAACCGAAACACACAGACAAAACACACACACTCCACCCCCCATTTCCTCCTCCCACCCCTCGTGGTCGACTTGGGACTGGTCCGCTGGCTTCCCGTCGATTGCGATCGACGTATTGGGCACCCCTGCCTTAAAATCAGAGGTAACTCGCTAACTAGCTTAGTGCTTAGTGCCGTAGCGCATTGTTGTCATCTGACTGGTTGCCCTGTATGTCAATCAAGTAACGGAATTGATGATAGGCTGACATAGTAAGTTCTGTGTACTTAGCGCCGTTGTTTGAATGTCAGCGCCACCGCCGAGGCATTTTCGACGCTTGTCATGTGAAAGTCCGTGAGAGCCGCATTGAACCAGCCAAAGAGCCGCATGCGGTACACGAGCCGCAGATTGGCCACCCCTGGTCTAAGCTTTAAAAGCGAACTCAAAGCTCTTCAAATGTTGCAGCCTTCTTACTAATGAATGATTTTCAGAGACTTTTCTGTTCACACCCTTTAAATTTAAAACAGAAAAAAAACACCTGAGGTCCCCTAGTGGCAACTGAGTATAAAATTCCGCCGCCATATACGAATGAACTAAAAATTACCATCATCACTGCGCGTTTGAGATCAACGTTACTGAACGCTATTAATTTATTTGCACGCTGTTGCTATGGTGATGCACTGTTTACAAGGACAACTTATGCTGTTTTTGAGTGTTTAAACCTCGATGAAAATTCATGGAACTGCACACACATTACGCCAAGAAAACTAAAATTTTTGTGAGTTATTGTGCAGTTTCTTAAAAATGGATCACTATTGCCCCTTATAATTGTATGAACAAAGCACCCCTATTTGGCATATGTAACTGCCCAAGACCTACAAAGAAAGTCTTTGAGGTTCATGCGTTAAATATAGAAGTCCACCATTTTGATGTTTCCTTGGAATTTGGCACTTTTTGACTTTTATAGGGGTTCTGTTTTAAGGAACTCCTACAAAATGTATACAATCATCTTCAACCTCTGAGTGTTTCATCTCAAGTTGTTTCAAGTGAAAACTGCTTTTTACTTGAAACAACAAAGCTTTTTAGTTCGACGCACTGTTGCCCAGGCGATGCACTGTTTGATTGGGAAGGCCTTTGGTAGCTGTTTGTGGCTCTAGTATTTCTTTGTGATGTGAGTTTTTAAAGAAAAAAAACCGTCATGCCTTCTTCATCTGCGTTAATTCGATGCAAATGACTAACTTGTACAATAGGACTAGAAATCATATTAACTGGACCCTGGTTGGAAAAAATTTAAAGATGCTCGGAGAGCATTAATTGATTAAATGGGCTGCCTGTTTTGTAATCACGGTTACTACTGATGTGATTTAACTTTACTCATATTAGACTGGGCTTCTACTTTTACCATATACAATTTCTAAGGAATTTTGGCGAACCACGTTGGTTACCTTTATGAAAGCTGAGTCTTTTCTTTGACATTTTACCTCCAATGTCAGGAACATTTTTTTTCCCCTCTCTGGATTTGACATTAATATGTCTCTAAATGCTGCTGTCATTTCAGCTCTTGTATTTTAAAGGGCAAACCTGCCATGGTTTCTACGGCTCTTTGTGTAAAATATCTTAGAGACAAGATTGCTACAAGATAAAAGATAAAGGAGATGTTTTGCTTCCCTTACAGTGTGGATAGAAGTCATCTTTGCTTATGTGAACGCTTGCAATTTTCCAACCCATGGCAAAAAATATGGAATCACCAGTCTTGGAGGATGTTTATTCAGATTTTTCATTTTGTAGGACAAAATGCAGGCTATGATATGACACAGATCTGAAGTCATTTCAAAGGGTAACTTTATGGTTGTAAGAAACACTAAAAGAAACCCAGAAAAAAAAATGTGGTAGTCAATAACAGTTACTTGTTGAAATCATCCAATTGTGAGTAAAAAAAACAATCATGAAAACAACAACAAAAGAACACACCACAAGTAAATTCTTGCTCCACATCTGGCTTTGAGAACAGCTCACAGGCTCAGAGGCATGGACTTAATGAGTGATAAACAGTACTTCTTCCTCATCAATCTGGCTCCAACTTTCTCGAATTGCTTTTGCCAGATTAGCGTATCAGGTTGGACCCTTGTCATGGACCGATTTCTTCACCAAAACATTTTCAATTGGATTGAGATCGTGACTATTTGAAGGCCGTGACTTTGACCTTTTGTGTCTTTCTTCAAGGAATGTTTTCAGTTTTTGCTCTCTGGCGGGATGTTTTATCATCTTGACAAATGATTTCATCATCCCCAAACATCCTTGCAATTGATGGGATAAGTGTCTAAAAATGTCAACAAAAATGATTTCTCAATCCTCAAATATCCTTTCAATTGATGGGATAGATTAGGTGTGTCCAAAATGTCAACGCAACGTGTGCATTTATTGATACATTTAACCCAGTGACCTTTCCTGGCACGCAGCCCACATTATCAATGACTGTGGAAATATGCATGTCATTTTAATTAATCTCATTGAAATGGCAGATTTGCCATTCATTATTCAGTATGACTTTCATGCCGTCAACCACAGGACATGATAGCTTTTCCTTAGCCCATGTGTGGGTTTTTCTCTGTTTAGATGTTAATGCTGCCTTTCGTAAAGCTTTTCTGTCTGTAAATTAATTTCCTTTCGGTGCTTTGTTATGGGTGCGGCCACATATATTGGCACCGGTTTCCTCCCTTTTGTTCCTCATTTGTTTTGCTGTCCATATTCTGTTTTCAACTGATGTCTTTGTTGCGCTACCAGTTTGCTTTTCACAACCTTCCCATGTTGTTTGTACTTGGTCCAGATTTCAGGCAAAGCTGACTGTGAACAACCAACAGCTTTTGCAACATTCCGTTATGATTTTACTTCTGTAAGGAATTTGAACATCCACTACTTTGTTTCAATTTACATCTCTCTAATTATCGCTCATTACATCGCTCGACTCTAATCATAGAAGTGATGACGGAAGCGCGTTTAAAACAACATGACCGAATGGCTGACTGGCGATTACTTTGATTCGGCTTGGCAAAATGACGAACTGTCAGTAATACGTATTGTACTGGTCAAAAAAATGTATCATTACCTCCCAAGTGGCGACGAACTGTAATATAGCCATGATGTAATCACAATTAAAATAACGATGTTTGACTAGTTGACGGTCCTAAAATAGCGGTGACAAACGTATTTATCCATGACGGAAGTGTGGTTAAAATAACAATGTCGCAGTGACGTATCCACATGACAGCTTTGATAGGGCGAATTACAAATGACCGTCCCACAACATTTACTGATGCCCTCCCCCTCTCTGTTTGTAAGAATAAAGTAATGTTGGCCCATTGATCCGAGAGTATAGATTGAAAATGACACAGACAAAGGTGGGGTGGTGGATGATAAGCTTTTTGGAGACTGATCTGATCAAAATAGGCAGTACAATTTCAATTGAACGGAAGTGCAGAACACTAGTGCATCAGTTCCTTTCTCGTTGAATGGGTTCGTGATACACTATACAGGTAGGCAAAAGGGCACGTCAGCAGATCAGGTATGGGTACCGTAGTGCTGTGATGATGTTTATATGCGTGTTTCGGGTCCTGCTATGTCCCTCTTGCACACTGACCTTTTACTCAGTCAGTGAGAAAGTCGAGTGCACCTTAATTACCTTAACACCAGCGGTCCTAACCTTTCTGACATCACACTCAGTGCACATGAACACACAGCGCATACACTGCATGCATAGACACGCAGTGTCCTTAGGTCTTCCGATAATACCGAGCATTTAGATTTAGCTATAGTCTTTTGACTAAGGTTAAAGTTTTAGTCGTAATTGAGTCCTCAATTGTATTTTAGTTTAAGCCCAATTTTGAAAATAAAGAGCAGTTTTCCATCCATCCATTTTCTGATCCGCTTCTCCTCACAAGGGTCGTAGTACTAATATGTCATGTTTAGCTCTGTGTGGTTAGGATTGTTCAGTATCCATTTTGGATTACATTATTGTGTGTCTTGGTGCAGTTAAATTGTTCTGAACAAAAAGTATATGTGTCACGTCCAGTCCAACATTTGAAGTTGGTTGTATGCAAAATAGTAATTTTTTTGTTGTTCTGCCACAGATGAAGACTGTGAGTGTAGCACTGGTCTTGTGTCTCAATGTTGGAGTGGACCCCCCAGATGTGGTCAAGACATCTCCCTGCGCCAGATTGGAGTGCTGGATAGGTGAGTTTTAGTTTAAATTAAGTTGAAGTTAAAAAAAAGAAAATAATCATTATGATATATGTACATGCCTGCCGTTCTTGTGAGTTATTTCCGCTCTTTCCAAATACGATCTATTAAAACAATGCATATTGACAAACGTAGGTGAAGTTCTCCAGCACCCCATTGTCTGCTGCACTCGAGACCACAGCACAGGGCGAGAGAAAGACAGATAAAATTCCTCGATGACACACAGAGAAACAAGTGCCAAAATGAAATTATGAAATAGGTCAATCGTGAAATAATTAAATATACGCGACGTGTCCTCACAAAATCAGGCCTATGTCTCCGAAAATCAAAATTGAGATATTTTAGTACTGCTACTCTAAATCTACATTTAAATCCATTTAAAGTGACAATACATGAAAGCAACGTTCCAGCAATTTCAATGTTGGCAGGTTGAAATACCTGTTTTTGAGAAACATGCATTTCAAGTTTTGCCGCATATGTTGAACGTGAAAAAAAATTAAAAGTGAAAAAAGTTGTTGCACATTGGAAGAGGGACATTTTTGGGACGTAATACCCTTCATGCAGCCGCTTAAAAATACGGCATGAGGGTTAATATGGATCTTATTCTCAAATGCATTTGTCCACCGAAAGAAAATAACGATGACTTGATGGTTGACCACTTGCCACAGTGCCTCTGGATTGGCAGAGTGGAAAGGAGCTTCCCCTTTTTAAGAATTTAGAACAGGTTCTAAATGCATGCGTATGACAGAAAATTTTAGCGTGTGTTAGTACATACACACACACACACACACGCACAGTACACACAAAAAAATCTGTCACGTTGAAGATTTGAGAACCATCGTGCGCATCTTCTCTTATCCCCCCAGGGTTTAAAACCTCTGCCGGTATCAGAAAGGGTAATTTCTTATTTCTACTTCAGCAATTAGTGTAACCCTAAACAACGCGGTGTTCACCATTGTAGTTGACACAAAACGGACTTTGCGACAATTTTGCTTCTGTTATGTCACTCACTTGGCAGTATGCCCTCAACCCTCTTGACTTCTAATGTGGATGCCTCAGCTCATGGCGTACTAACGTGACGTCACACGAGGAAGGTCTTTAGGTTGGATGTGTACGGATGAGCGTTCACTCTGCAGACACATCACATACTGTACATATCAGATGTATGTCCACATACAAAAGAGGCCCAGGTCGTGTTAATAAAAAATCGGAAATCTACTGTTCACGCTGCATAGAAAAAATCTGATATGTCGCATGTGTTCTGCAGTTTTATTGTTACTTTATGTTAAATGTTCTGTGCATTGTTGAGGCTGCAGCTGTTATGAAAGCATTTTATAAATAAAGAAGTCTTGTATTGTAAATGGGCAAGAAAATGGGATTTGAGCTGCAGTGTGTAAGAGCCATTTCTTTTCATCTCTCCAACAGCCTTCATTCATCATAAGGATTTATTGTTGCTGTTGCATAAAGCACATCCTAATCCTCTGCAAAGTTGACAGTACATTTTTCTCTGCCTAAAGAGCCTGATTTGATCCCTCCCAATCGGTATCGTCTTATTCTAAATGCCTTATTGATTTAAATTATTCAATGCTTTCCATTCTATACCAATGTAAAGATTCCAATCCCTCCTTTTTTCCTTTCTTTCTTTATTTTTTTTTCTGCCATTATTCGCAGCTCATACCCACAATGCATCATACACACAAATAGGTCATTTCTTTGCTCATCTGTGTGGTGCATTGGGCACAGAATAAGTTAGGAAAAACAAAGTTTGCTTCCATGTTTCAAGATTTGTTTAGCACAAGTTATGTTTTTTTTTTCTTTTGTCAATTCATTGTTTATGTTGGTTATTGTGATTGCTCGCTATGATTATACCTTAAGGGGAAGGCTCAAGTACAGAAAACATGTTGGGTCGTAATTGGTTGTTTCCACAGCTCTGAGCATGTGCGATGTCCTTTTCAGTTGACAGAAAGTGGCAAATTGGCCGCCACTTGTGATGGCTGAAAATGGGTGGATTTAGCTACTTAATTTATATTCCACAAATGCAAAATTGATCAAAATACCATGTTTAGACTAGTGGAGGGACATGGAACATATTACTGAAAAGCACATTTGGAGGTTGACTTCCCCTTTAACGATTTAATTGTTCAAGGAACAACAGTAAACCATATTCATAATCTTTGGCATCTCCCCACCCATCCATCCATTATCCGAACCGCTTATCCTCTTAAATAATTTTAAAAATTAATATATATTTGTTTTGAAAAAGCAAGTAACTTTAACGTGTGTTTGTGTTCGTCAGATCCTCTGTCGATGAGTCCACAGAAAGCCCTGGAGACCATTGGGGCCAACCTGCAAAAGCAATATGAAAACTGGCAGCCAAGGGTGAGTGAATCAAAAATGTTGAACAGTTCCTTTCATTTCTCCACTACCTATTCATTTCGCTCAGGGACTGCAAAGTAATATGAATAGACTTGTTTGAAATACCTTTCAATTCATTTCAGTCTAGACCGCCGGTTGTTTGTTCCCAATCAACTTTCATGACTTTTCTAATATCTTTTAAAAGTTACATATTTTGGCTGTCTTCCTCAAGTCTTTCATTTCGTTGATCATTTTAGAACTGAATTGTTGACTAATAGTGGGGATTAATATTCTTTTGTCCACTGCCTCCAACAAAGAACAAAAACATGTCAGTTTTGCTTTGGTATGGATGCATATTTATTGATGTATTTATGTACAGCGATCACTCGCTCTAACGCGGTTCACTTTTCGCGGCTTTACTGTTTCAAGCATTTTTTTTGGTGCAGTTTTTCAATGCTTTTAAACAGTGAATTGCGTTCTGCATCCTGATTGGCGAAGGCACTGACCAACATGAACAGTCTCCGCACCTCGTCTCTGTACAGCTTGCCAAATTTACCTTTGCAAATTTTTGGTCTTTGGTTTCATCGTATTAGTGGCGGATGCTGGTCTGTCAAGGAGGGGAAGCTCAATTTCAATCTACATCATAAAATGGGTCAGTTTATTTATACGTGAATTCTACTCTTTGTTCCTTTTCAAAAAAAGGAGAAGGTTGCCTTCACCATAAGATTGGCTCATCTCGCTGTCAATCAAAAAGAGATTGATTCTCAGAGAGATCATCCAATCATCATGCAGAAAAGATGAGCGTCCGGGCAAGCCGATAAACGCCCCTTGTCCATAGAATACCAGAGACGCTGAGCGTCCGGTGGGCGGGACAAAACCAGTATTTATCCAATGACTCGTCTCGTTTCAATGCATTGGGACAACTCTCGAGACGCCCAGCGTCCGTGCTGTAGACGCTCAGCGTCCACACAAATTAAAGCACAGCGAAGCTGTGGGAATGAATGAGAAGTAATAAGAAGCTGATTCGGAACAAAAGTTGAGCGCGTTGTAGCGCATATTTACTCAATGACATGTCCACACAATTGTACGTACACACATATAATTTGATCACTTACTTTTTGACATTTTAGGGGAAGCTGAGCTTCCCTTGCAGTCTTAGAGCAATCGCCTCTGCATTGTATACATAGTTCAGTCTTCTATAATAACTAAAAAATAAAGCTGACTATCAAGTACCAAGTACAACTTTATTGTCAAACGCGTTCATTTGAAATTTCATCCCTCTCCCATTTTTTTGGTTGTTTTTTTTTTAAATAAATCCTACTTCACGGATTTCACTTATCACTGGTTCTTTTTGGAACGTAACCCCCGCGATAAACGAGGGATTACCATATTTATTTTGTCAGGAGTGAGATCTTGATTTGGCCAATTCTGACAAAAATAATGAATGTTGTTTTTCCTTATCTGACGTACATTAGTAACTCGTTATCAACTCAACTGCCAAATTAAGGCACAAAACATGTTTAACGTTTCTTGTGGAATCGATTCATTTAGTTGTGTTTCAAAGAAGACTTTGTCAAAGATGACAGAATAAAAGCCAATTGCTTGTACGTTGTTTTAATAAACCTTCAGAAAACAACCACTGTGAGTTAGGTTCTATTCACACCGACACCGGTTTTGCTTTAACCGCGCCAGTGTTTGCTTCCCATGCTGATCCGTACCATTTATGCAGATGTAAATACACAAAACAAATCCTGGTGCGGACCAAACAACCGAACTGAGACCCACTTTTTAAGGTGATCTTGGTACGCTTCCAAACGGACTCTGTGACTTTTGCTACAGGTCTGAATATAATCCATTGCCAATCCGCACCAAATACAGGATACAAGCGACTTTTTGGGCCACAGTAGCCCAATGTTGATCATACGTCATCCTTTGACTTTTGTTGAGCCGCGCTGATGGCAGAATGTTGTGCGTCAAAGCACGCAGAAGAAGCGCTCCTGTCGGTTTACTAAACGCTTGTCAACGCTGTTCCAAAATCTTGAAAATTAGCGTCACAAAACGTTTCTTGTCCTTGTCCAAAATCAAGGATGGTGAACTCTGGCGTTTGAATTTTAGAACTGCAAATATTCATGCCAATTATTAAGCCATGTGTCTTACCAATTGTCATGGAATTTAATTCTTTTAAATATATATCTTTCATTACTCCATTATACATGATGCACCCATTACATCATACCACTCCACGACTCCTTCCTCTTGGGCCATGTCACCACTCCACATGAGTTGCAGTATTGAGTGGTATGAACATAGTTTCTCTGCCTCGTGTTATGAGAAAATGTACCCTAAGGGTGGCGAAAATAGCGCAAAGCCAGCGTGCTGAGATGTATTTGCTGTTAGTAAATTTGAATTGAATTTGAAACCACACGTGAATATCTGGAAATCCAGCGAAACAATTGTTTGATCCTGACTTCCTTCTGTAAGGCTTGGCAGCAGTGTTTGTTTCTTTGTCACATCAGTTTGTTGTTGAGTTTGACACGTTAATATATTCAATATTGTTGTAACATGCCCTGTGTCTCGTCGGTTCATGTTTGTGTATTACAGTATCAGGAGTGCAAGGATACAGTCAGTCCAAGCTCACTGCACTGTGGCAGGGGCACCATATGATGCCTGCGGGTACCACGTAGCCCCCAAGGACCGCATTAGTAGCCTGCGGCTTACTCTAAAAATAGCTTACCAGTGACGGGACATAGTGATTTCAGTTCCAGTGTTACCGGATATATATGACCGTCATATATTTTGGAAATTCATGTTTGGCAATTAAAGGTATACGAGCAAATGTTTGTAGCTCCATAAGATAGTGTCTCTGGTGATGTAAACGTAGGCTTGAGTTTTGTTCACCCGGGAGGTCAGCAGCGAATGTTTGTTGAATGGCAAGGAGGAGGAGTGGGAGTCTGCTAGCTGTTCTCTGTGTCAGCCGCGGGATCTACAGTAATACAGCACCACTGGGCAGATACCGACAGACACATTCCTTACATAAATGCCACGATATACACAAGTTCTTCATCTGTCCCATCACTGCAACAAGTCACATCAATAGTTGACACGAGGACAAGAACATTAGACTCAATCGGGACTCATCACAAAGCAGCTATAAAAAAATTTTGCAGCTACCACCAACTCATCATTGCAAGTTCATTTGCCTTTTGTGGTTTTGCATTTACCCTTACAGCCAGGGAGACTGCGGCAAACAGACTTGGCTGCTGCCCACTCACTTTTCTTACCTACGCTTCCTCCCACTCTCTGTCCTTTTGCCGTTTCCATTTTCCAATCCACAAAGATGATTGTTTATTTGAATAGTTCTGAGAGCGAATGTCTGTATTTTCTTTAAGACTAAGCAATACTGTATGTCTTTTTGCATCTCCACTGGTTTCCAATATTAATGTGACGGGTAAAATCCATCCATCCATTTTCTAATCCACTTATCCTCACAAGGGTCGCAGGCATGCTGGAGCCAATCCCAGCTGTCTTTGGGCAGTAGGCGGGGGACACCCTAAACCGGTTGCCAGCCAATCGCAGGGCACACACAGACGAACAACCATCCACGCGCTCACTCACACCTCGGGACAATTTTGAGTGTTCAATCAGCCTGCCATGCATGTTTTTGGAATGTGCGAGGAAACCGGAGTACCCGGAGAAAACCCACGCAAACCCAGGGAGAACATGCAAACTCCACACAGGGAGGCCGGAGCTGGAATTGAACCCGGTACCTCTGCACTGTGAGGTAGATGTGCTAACCACTGGGCTGCTGACTGGTAAAATGCTACTCAAATTAATCCTTTGTATCCATCCAGACAAAACATACAAAGATTCTAACAGCAGCAGATTGCGCTTGTTGCGCTCAAGCAGGGGTGTCCAAACTCGGTCCTCAAGGGCCACTGTCCTGCCTGTTTTCCAGCTCTCTCAGGAGCAACACACTTGATTTAAAAAAAATCTGGATCGTTCTAATGCTGCTTCGGAGCCGGCTGATGATCTGATCGTCTGAATCAGGTTTGTTGCAGCCGGGAGAACTGGAAAACAGGCAGGACAGTGGCCCTCCAGGCACGCAGCTAGACATACCTGTGCGAAAGGAATATGCCCATGGTCTGACTGTCTGCATTGAAATTGTAATCCTGCAAAATAACGTCATTTTTGAATAAATGTACCTAAAACCTGAATGTGCTCTTTTCGGAACTGCAGTGGATTACAGTAATTTTATTTATTTATTTTTTTGCATCCTAAATACCGAATGCCGTTACATTTATTCCATTACTCCATATACGTTCATGATTGTCCCTTTACCAGTGTCCCGTGGAGAGACACTGTTTAGGGCTAGTAATTTCCCTCTATCCCTGATTCCTATATATTGCTATTTCAATTATTTTAATTGGCTTCGTGATCAATATTTATATTTTGGCAGTGTTTTTGGTCCTCACCGGTCTGGATGTCCCTCTCAGTTTTGTTGCAACTTTTGTTATATTGGCAGACTAAATATTTCCGCAGATCCCTGAGTTCAATTTGTTGCTAGCATCTATGAAGATGAGTTAGCCTTGCAAGCCCAAGTCCCGACGTGAATGCTGCCGTGTTTCACAGATGAACTTGTGCTTTTGGGGTCATGAGCTAACTTCAGCCTTTCCATCACGTTGTCAAAGGTTATGATTCATTTCATTTCTTATGAGAACCACACTATCATAACCATTTTCGCTGAAATACCAATTGCCACGCATCAACGAGACCTCCGTCATTTGTTGATTTGAGCCTTTTAATAGCCACTCAGCACAGCAAAAACACACGTGATGAAGAATTTCCGCAACTTGAAATGTTTTCAGTCAAGAGCAGGGATCGGCATTGTTACATACTCAAAGAGCAATGTGGTCCATGTCTCACAGGAAAAAAGTACACTGGTAGGGGCTCGTGCTGGGCAATATGAAAACAATCTTCTATCACAATATAGGCATTTAAAAAAAAAATCTCAATTATGATATGCCACAATATATGAAAAAAAACAACTTGAAACTAATAAGGACAATTTCATCCAACAATGTCATATATTGAATTGAATTGAATTGAATACAACTTTATTGTCAAATGTGCTGTACGTATGTGTAACATACAGCACAGATGGAATTTCTTCCATATATTCTTCAATTCTTCATATATATATGTGTATATATATATGTATATGTGTATATATATGTATATATATTTATATATATATATATGTATATATTTATATATATGTATGTATATGTGTATATATATGTGTATATATATACTGTATACGTATATATATATGTATATATATGTATGTATATGTGTATATATATGTGTATATATATCTATGTGTGTGTGTGTATATATCTATGTGTGTGTATGTATATATATATTTATCTATCTAATGTGTGTGTGTGTGTGTGTGTATGTATATATATATATATATGTATGTATGTATGCAATATAAAAGACAAATAGTTATTTTACCTGGTTCATATGATTTTCTTTTCTCCTGAACCTAAGTGGCGCATCGGCACATCGGGGCTTTAAGATGTCACTTTCATCTCAACACGCGACTAAATGCTGTCGCCTGTGAGGCTGTGTGCGCCATGTTTGTTTTAATGTAGCTCATAACGTAGCACATAGCATTAAATGTTACCTTTTCATCTGAAACTTCACTTTTCTTGGATTTATGCAGTTGAATAGCTCACGAAATGTTGCTGTCTCACTCAATCAGGTGACAAACATCGGCGGTTGTGATACAGCAGGAAGCTGGAGAGTGAATAACATCTTGCGGAAATTGGCTAAATGATCTTCCATTGGCTCACCTCATGCACTTAGTCCAGTTGGAGCCGCAGAGAAAACCATTAGGACATTGCAGGACTTACGGACACTGAACCTCTAAACTAATATTAGGCGTTCGGATTCTTGTGGGAAATCACAATGGACTGAGCACATGGATCAGTTCTCACTGTTTCTTATTGCATTTTTTTCTTATTGTTTAAATGAACTCATTGCAAATATAGATATTTTTAGAGGGGCGGCCCGGTAGTCCAGTGGTTAGCACGTCGGCTTCACAGTGCAGAGGTACCGGGTTCGAATCCAGCTCCGGCCTCCCTGTGTGGAGTTTGCATGTTCTCCCCGGGCCTGCGTGGGTTTTCTCCGGGTGCTCCGGTTTCCTCCCACGTTCCAAAAACATGCATGGCAGGCTGATTGATCACTCAAAATTGTCCCTCGGTGTGAGTGTGAGCGTGGATGGTTGTTCGTCTTTGTGTGCCCTGCGATTGGCTGGCAACCAATTCAGGGTGTCCCCCGCCTACTGCCCGAAGCCAGCTGGGATAGGCTCCGGCACCCCCCGCGACCCTAGTGAGGATTAAGCGGTTCAGAAAATGGATGGATGGATGGATATTTTTAGATAAATGTAACTGGGATCACAACAGACACGAGTTAATGTGTGTGGCATCTGTGTGAATTGGCTGTTGTGTGCCAGGCCATATATTCAACCCAGCAAGAACCTTTGTGACATTAAAGGTCAATGATTCAAACCTTAAATAAAAGTAAGCGCTGCTCATTGTTCATAAAAACCCTGAAGATTTTTAAAAGTTCATTAGGCCTGTTTGATTCAAAAGAGAAATCAAGTTAATTATTTCTTAAACTGTTGGGCTTTATCATTTAGTTTTCACGTTTTAACAGTTATTTAACAAGCTTCAATTAACATGGATCAAAAATCACATCCGTGCATTTTAACAGTTGCAATATTAGCAAATGTTTTCCGTGCTAGTAATCAGTGACCCGTGGGCTTGTCGTTATGAGTTCAATGAATCAATTGAGTTCACTCATGGTACCACAACATAGATTTGCACTCATCTCGTCCCGTGACTACACTGCCTTTTTTTTTTTTTTTTTTTTTCTTTTGGAGGTGAAGTTTTTCCCTTCTGTTGCTCTGGCGCCCTCCCGCTCTGCAATACCACCATCAGAATCCCTGAGTCCAAATTCCCCCCCCCCCCCCCCCCCAAATATATATACACACACATATATACCTGTATACACATATATATATATATATATATATATATATATATTTTTTAATAGTGTAAAAGCTTTATTTGGGTGGGGGAGGTTTAGTGTATGGGCCTTTTTATTTATTTATTCAAACACAAGATTGCTGGTTTCTTTTTTTTACCATGTTTTCAAGGTTACCTTTTTAAGCAAGTGAAGTAACTTGGAGAATCGCTGACCCGTCCAAACACAGTATAAACTTGGCAGAATTCCTGCACGTATTTCATCCCATTTCATCCCATGCAACACATAAGGACATTATAGATAAATAGACACCTTCATTTTTAGGTCTCATCAGCGGTTTGGGCTTGAAAGGTATTGCTAAAGGTTTGGTTCCATACGTCAGCATTTTTTAAGATCTTTAAAGTGAAAGGGGCGGTACTAGCTCGGACCGAAATATTAAACTTTGGGTCTTTGGGTTTCCGCTTCAAATTGCGCAGGGTATGGAAAATGACTTTCTCAATGAAGCTAGCAGAATATGTTTTGACATGTGATATAAAGCTTACAGGTAATTTGGAAGTTTACAAAACAAGATTGTCTCTCAATCAAATAAACGTCCCAAGTGAAAACCTTGCTTCACTTAACCAGTTCAAACGATAATGACCATTACCATGTAATAAATGTCTTCCTTAATTTTCTGAAATGACGTCTTATTATGAGGAGCGTCTTCCAATTATTCACTCCGGAGATGCAGATGGTCCTCATTTCCCTAGCCTCATTAGTCGACAAAAAGTCAATATGTCTCAAGACGGTTTTGTGACCAGCTGCACAGCATCTTTCAATTCAAATTCTCTCCCAGTCAGCCACACTGCCCTTAATTTTTCCCCTGATTGTTGGTGGATGCTAAGACATCTATATCTCAGCGTGGACTAATTTGTTGGCCGGCCTTATGTCTAGATTGTAAGTGTACCTCTATGAACCTTCACTTTTCAACTAATGGCTCCCCCCCAGCACTCCTAATGGCCTGCGCTCCTCTCCCTCACTCTCCGTCTCAAGGCAGTAAAGGATATCAGTATCACTGAACTGACTAGTTGTGGCCTTTTAATAGGCTCATTTTGTAATATGATGTCTGCCTGGCTGTCTATCTTCAAAAGCAATCTAACTTAACCCTGACATTGAAAGTCAGACATTTGTTCAGCACAGTGTCACTGGCCTCCACACATTGATTTACACAGACAGTATCACAATTTCTTTCAGGACATTGGAGGAATTAAGTTGCAGTTTTAATTAAAATGCTGCTGTAATCTATGGAAATGGGCTCTATCTATCTATCTATCTATCTATCTATCTATCTATCTATCTATCTATCTATCTATCTATCTATCTATCTATCTATCTATCTATCTATCTATCTATCTATCTATCTATCTATCTATCTCCATCCATCCATCCATCCATCCATCCTATTTTTGTGTTTATGTGCGGAGGATGACACGTTAATGTTTTCTTCTACCAGCTGAAAATGTGTGAGCTGCCTGTAGCATTCATACTACTCATTTGCATAAACAGGGCTTGGCACTGCGACCAATATGCTCGCGAATGCGGCCAAAATAAAAAAACACCTCCTCTGGTTGCGCAAGTGCATGTTTTAATGGTCTTCCTCTTGCTCACTCCCTTTGCAATGCGAGAGTGCCTATCTCTGGGTACATTTGGAATATGGAGTATGCTCTGCTCCACTCCAACTTCTTGGAAACTCAGAGCATCTTTCAAAAGTGCCATTCAGTTATTCAGAGTGTCACGGCAAAGCAGTGCCCAACGTTGAAATGAACCAATGCACTATGCATTTCTGAACATAGAGCTTGCGTTGCCTTGAACTGGAAGATGTTTTCTTCTGCTCATGGGGGCGCGAGGCTCCGTCAAGGGGGGCGCGTTTGACCTCCGAGAACATGCTTTTTTATTTGGATTTTTTTACTGTCCTTGAATAAAGTGCAGTTGCACCTCCACTACATTAGGGGGCAGTGGCGCTCTCATTGGCAGAGTTATGACGAGGCGTATGTAGCGCTTGGCTTCACTGTGACGACGGTGGCAGACGCGGAAAGATCGGTGTCTAAAAATGTTGGTAGCTGACAGCATGAAGCTAAATAAATGAAGGCGTCACTTAAAGACATTACACCCCAATCACGATGATAAGCCGCTTGGTTTTTTTTCAGCGAAAACGTGCCGGAGATTGCCAACAATCATGCCGCTTTGTGACTGCTACTTCAGTAAACTAAAATACAGGTCCCGGCTAAACATTGAGCAGGAGGCGAGAGTTGCTGTGTCCTGCTTCAAACCTTGCTTCGAAAAGCTGTGCATTGCAAAACGTGCTCATTGTCGCCATTAATCCAGACATCATCTTTGATTTAAAAAAAAAAATCAGCACAAATGATATATTTTTGTTCTGCAGGTTAAAGTTTTTTTAAAATATTGTGCTCCTAAGTTAATGTTGGTGATCAGTTTGAATGCATTATTATTTATTGATTTTATGTAATTCTATTTTTCAGTATCGTATGTTTTGACATGGTCAGTCAAAAATGTTTACAGTTTAAGGATTTAATTTTATTTGTGAATTTCAGCTGCACTTTAAATCTTTTCTGTTACAGTTACTAGCTATTCTTTGTTTTAAGTTGGTCCATATTTCTTTCTTTTTTTATTCTCTTATACGTTAATAAGAATACAGTTTTATGCATATATATATATATATATATATATATATATATATATATATATATATATATATATATATATATATATATATATATGACATTAACAACCAAAGGCTGCAATAGTGCAAGCAGGCCAGCATGAGGCAATAAGTCTGGAAATTATCGTATTTCAAATGAGGAGAAAGTAATGTTTTAACGTTTTCACAGAATGTCTGTAAAATCACACACAAGCGCTGAGACTGTACGCTCCACCAAAATATGTCACGGCCAAAAATGCAGAAAACTGTCCAAAGTGGGTTTATACAATCCACAATTAAATCACAAAAAAAGCGTTGGAAAGTACACATTAAAAAGAACATTTGCGGAGTCGTTTCAAGAGGCTGCCATTTCTGTCTCTCGATGCCTGCTTCATGTTTATGCTGTCCACTAGTTGTGATAGGTCCACAGCAACTAACGTTGCTCAACTGTTGCCCACATGTTATTTATTTTGTTAAGTTCACTTCAGGTTACTTCAGCTCCTGTCAGTGTAACGTTGATGTTGGAAGAGTCTTTTCGGTCATTGAGTGCTCTTGCTCTGTGTTGCCTAGAAACTGACATCGAGCACCTCTTTTTTGCAATCGACTCACCCCGTAATGCAGAGTAAAGTGTGGTCTACTAAACTGTACAAACTTAAAAAACTTCACAAACTTTTAAAATGTTTAAAAAGCTTAAAAACGTCACAAGCATTTTTGAGGAATCACAGCACTTGTTTGAATGTGGATTTTTGTCTTTTCCCTCCACACAAACTCAAAATGGTAAATTGTGTCATATATAAAACTACTGTATTCTATTACTGTTCTGTTTGGCAATATCTTTGTACTTCAGGATTATTTGGTCACATTGTGACCTTTGCAAGTAATAACATTTAATTTTATTTTTTTTATCCTCCGTGATACGTTTGATTTCAGATCTCACGATTGAATGGGGACAACCCTAATAATACCAAGACCATAGAGAAACCCTATCATAGGATTTCTAAACAAAGGCACCATTTTCAGTTTAAAAAAAAAAGTGGCATGTTTGTCTCACTCCTGGTGAAAATACAAAGTCGCTCTTCCAAAAGTGTCACTCCTGTCTGCTCTATAACATGCCACTTACGCTACTAACTCCTGATGCTCATCTTCACACCACATACAAAATTCGGTCAAGAGGATTGATATATCATGTCGCTGCACCATCATTGATCTGCTATTTGCAGCATGAGTTTCCATTTTGAAATTATTACCACCATAAAAGGATCAAAACGTCTGGAAAAAAAAATGTCACTTTGACTGTCTTTTCATTTACATTATGTCGAAAAGGGTTGAATGTTTTGTGTAATTATGTTTGAAAGATAGGGCTGTTACAATCGCATTTATGATCATCTTGGTATTATTTAGTTCCATAATCATGTGTATTTATGATCATGTGATATATATTTTTTCTGGGGTACAAAACCAATTTAAAGTACCGTATTTTCACGACTATTAGGCGCCCTTAAAAGTCTTACATTTTCCCCAAAATGGACAGGACGCCTTTTAATGCGGAGCGCCCTGTTTAGGGCGGCGAGTTTTAAAGCCTGACTGAGAGCACGTCTGGCCGACACGCTGGTTATATAGAAAAAGGCGGACGTGGGTGTGGACAGGCATGCGAAAGTCCGCCAATTTTTTTTTTTCATTGTCCGCCAATGAGTGAAGGGTGGGCGTGTAAGAGACGCTAAAGGCACGCCCCTAGCAGGTACCAGTATATAGTGTGGGTATGTTGCAAAACAACTTCGGTTTGGTTTCTAAGGACCCCCGAAAATGACTACAACAAAGAGACACGCTTAAGAAGTGAAAGCAAACCAAAAGGGCTGGATGGGCTTTGATGGATTTGTGGGTGATGATTGATCGAAAAACGTGAGTACATTGTTAGGTTGGAAATTCCCCCCCCCCCCCCCCCCCCCCCCCCCCTCTTTCAGAATGGTTTGCCCCAGCAGCAGGGGCGAAGTACTGAGCATGTTTGTACGGCCGGCAGTTTTGAATACAGCGGCACATAATGATCACTCTTGTGTCCGGTGTCTTGTTATTCTGCAACAAACATAGAGAAACATACATTGTAAAATAATACCTTTTTTTTTTATAAGCACCTTTCAAGACACCCAAGGACACTTTACAATCAGACAAAACAACAAAACACCAAACGGGTTGAGCAGCGGCAGCCAGACGCGCCAGCGTTCACTCAGCCCAGAAGTCGGAAGAAACCACAAGGGAGGGAAAGGGGGAGAAAAAAAACCCCAAACTTGAACTATCCTCAATTTGAGGATAGTTTAAGTTAGGCAAAAAAAAACTCCAGCAAAAAAGCATATGACAATTACAACAGGTGACAAGACATAAACAATGAAGGGAGTGTATGCGAATGTTAAATTGTCTGTGTTTGTGTTTGTGTGTTAAACCACAGCTGCTACGTCAAGGTCTGCTCATGGAGACAGTCCTGGCTTATCAGTCTATGGCCGAGAAGGAGGGGGTGATGGGGGGGGGGCACTAGCTTCCATGCGTACTTCCATTGAGGGGAGAGGTCGAGATAGCAGATGTTTGGGCAGGCCGCTTATCGGTTGAAGACAGCCTTGAGAGCTAAATAAAGTACAACCGAACTCAGTTTTGCTTCCGTTGCCTTTTTAAAAACGTGTTTTTAGCGTGTGTCCGTATGCTTTAAGCTAATGTGTTTTTAGCGTGCGTGCATGCATGTCGTATGTTTAAACTGGCGTATGTTTTACCATGCCTGGTTGCGCCCAATAATACGGTGCGCTTTGTGTATGTGTCAAATACAGAAATAGCAACCGTTACTGAGACTGCGCCCAACAATACGGTGCGCCGTATGGTCGCGAAAATACGGTATTGTGCCTCATTTCTAATGCTTTTTCTGTGACATTAACAGCCTCACTTAAAAGTTGACAACTCATGTGGTGTAGATGTTGCTTTCTGATTTATTTTGATTGACGTGCTACTTATTATGCAGCCCTACCGTTGAAACACACTGTGTTATTCCTGTAATTTCTGAATGTTGTTTTTAACTAGGCCTTTTTGAAAGTGGTCTAGTCTACTGTACACCTTTGACATTCCATGGAAATGGCTGCAGAGTCTCAACAGGAGGCTCACAGCGACGGATGGGTGACGTGCCCTCGCTCTCTCTGCTCATCACACCTGCTGTGAACTGAGTCATCCAGGCCTACAGGCCCCAGCAGGACTATTTTTCCCGGTGAAATGACACACACCTGGTGACGGGCTGCTCTCTAATAAACCGACTTTATAAAGCCTAATTCGTGTGACTTTTGGACATGGTATAAAATGTAACTCAAAACACTGCACAGTACAGTGACATTTGAATTATTGTCAGTGCATACTGTATTTGATACAGTAAAAAAAAGGGTGCTTCACTCAGAGAAGTGGAAGTTTTTATTCTTTTACTCTAACCGAAAAACACCTAAATTGAACATCAGTAGTAAATCTGGTAGCCGGTGACGGTTGCTATAACTTTGGCAAATGCAAAATGCTATCTTGGTTGACAGTTCAATAGCTGTAAACAAGTCCATACACTCACCAGATATGCTAACTTCTTTGCTCACTATTCTCCAACCCTCTTGCTTTTTGGATCGGTCCCGGATGCTATTGGTACTTGTCAGTGCCCAGAGTCGACAATGATATTGTGCTGTGCAATGTCTATTTCACCAAGCTGTGTGTGTGTGTGTGTGTGTGTGCTATTGTTATGATTGTTAGCGATGCAATGCAGCTTTGAGTTCAAATTGTTCAATACCAGTGAATGGAAGAAGCAAATGTGTGGGTGGTGAGCCACCCAGCACACATTCCCGCCTATTCACATGAACATTATATGTAATCGTACTGGGAGAAACGCTCAGCTCGCCTTCAATCTGACCACAGTATAACAATGTGAATTTTTTGTGTCAAATGCAGCAATGTGAAAGGAACTTATCAACAATACCCAGAAATGTCACCCACTACATTGAACACAAATTCATCTCAGGTGGACTGAGGCAATATGGAAAAATACACATTGGGTTTGGAAATCATGGAGCAGTCGCCTCCTGGATAAAGGCAATCCACCATTCGGAGAATTATCAGCCTTAAATCCAAAATTCATCTGTGATGATCTGGGGGTGTGCTAAATGGCAAACCTGCACATCTGTGAAGGCACCAAAATGCTGAAAGGTACAGAGGTTTTGAAGCTACAATGCTGCCATCCAAGCACTGATTTTTCAGGGATGGCCTTCTGCGTTTAATGTCAAACCAACACATCATGAAGCGCTAGATAGGTCAACAGTAAACCTGGAGTGCTGAGCAACGGTTTAGAATGGAAAAGCCTTTCAGCTACAAAACATACACAGTTTCCGTCCTCAGTTCTTATATATCCACTTGCTAATTGCCAAAAGGAAAGATGAGGTAGCACAGTAGTAAACATGCCCCTGTACCAGTGTTTTTGGAATATGTCTGTTGTAGGTATCAAATTTAAAATGATTTGGCAGAAAAATGATAAATGATCAGTTAAATCATGAACCGCCGGTTGCAAAATTGTTAATCTAACACGTCAACCTCATTAGAATTAAGACTCTACCCTGTCGCAGCAACTTACTGTCCTTTTGTCACTACGTCAGCAGGGCATGAAGGTTCCCGACGCCTGCCTTTCTTTGACGGGCCTTCCCGTTCAGAAATGACGACAACAAAAACACACGAGGCCGTCATAGTTGATCCAAAAAAAGGAGGTTTCGTTTTATTTCCTCTTGAACACAAATTAAGGCTTTACCAAAAAAAGACAAACATAACTTCTACATTACACTTTGCACAAACATGTTGCACGTAACACAAAACACCTGGCTGCACTTTTTTAAGTAACGAGCTGTTAACGCGGTCAGAAAAGTTGTTGCTCCATGCCCGACTATGTTCCTAATGATGCTCACGTAAACACTACCCACCGATAGTCACCCTAGCTTTAACAGGCGAACGGCAGGACAATTAATGGAGCCCAGATACCTTATTATTCTTAATAAATTTGCTCTGTCACCCAGCTGGCCTGGGAACGCCTCGGGATCCGCCAAGAAGAGCTCGAAGAAGTGGCTGGGGAGAGGGAAGTCTGGGCTTCCCTCCTAAAGCTGCTGCCCCCGCGACCCTACCCCGGATAAGCGGTGGAAAATGGATGGATGGATGGATGGATGGATGGAAATTTGCTCTAAGTAAAATAGCAATAAAATACAACATTGAATATAAGCCAAACAGCTTGCACCTGATTAAATGACTCAATGGTGAACAAATAGCTAAATATATAATTTAACCGAATTTTCCTTACGGCTCTAACAGAACCCTTCAGCCACGTATGCCAATTTGACGCTTCGTACCTTCTACATGGCCAGAGTAAAATCAGTGTGTTACCAACTAGGCTTGGCAGTTTTACACCATGAGTTCAGATAACCATGACAGAATCAGCTAGTTCCCATTTGTGCAACCAGAATGGTTTTGGTCTTTAACAAATGTGTCTGTTTTGTGTGTGTGTGTGTGTGTGTGTGTGTGTGTGTGTGTGTGTGTGTCTGTATGTCTGTCTATATATATATATACATACAACCGCACATTATATCTTTTTATTTCTTTTATTTGCTCCACTAACATCTGTCTGAATTGGAAAGAGGCCACTAAAGTGTGATAGGTTACCAGCTGTGTGGTTGTCTTTATTAGCAAGCAGTAGCCCTGCGTCACACTTCCGTCCACCTCTTGTACAAGAATAGACTGCTCACGTCATTTATGTCATGCTGAGGACTTTTACACTCGACTTGCAAATTTAAGTGTCAGAGATCGGCTAGGCCATCACATGTGGCATATTACGCAATAATCACCTTTCCCCTTGTGTTCTCACCACCTGTGTTAATGGCCTCTTAGCCTCTGCAAACGACATCATGAAGTCATGAGATTACTGTATTTCTTGAGATTGCGTGCCAATCCCCAGCCCATTCTTGATGCCATTAGAGAAGTAGGAACAGATTTTTGCTTCAGAATTCATGAAGTTCACATTGCGACTGTGGGAGGAAGGAAAGTAGTCGATGAATGCTCTGAACGGGTTAAGGGCTGAGAGATTCAGAGGGCAGTGTTGATTGCTTTGTAGCTAAGGTTTGAAGCCTTGAAAGTAAGAACAAGGAAATGGAGGAAAAACTTGAGGACCATGACGCAAGACAAAGATGATCAAAGGGTGCGGAGGGTGCTGACGCCTGCTCATTTCTCGAGATTTGGATGCTGGAGGCTCGAGGCATAACTTCCTTAAATACGAGGCTGACAATAGAAAGAGCTCATTGAGTCAGAGTAAGAAAGGACCCCCGAGAACTTTGATCATGAAGTTCTTGAACGGCCCAGATAAAGTGAAGATTCTGAAGGAGGTTCAGAAAAGAAAAAAAAAAGATACTCAAATGCACAAGAAGCAAAAGGCTTGGACCTTTGTGAGGTCGAGGCTCCACATCACGGGAATAAGAAACGGAATTTGGTTCCCAACAATACTTCGACTGACCTTTAAGGGTGACACACGCACCTTCAATAAGTTGGTCTGTATTTTCCCCCTTTGATGAAATCAAAGCGTTGCCAGTATTGCAATTACCCAGGCTACTTGCAATACTGTACTATCATTTTGCGCATGAAACTTTATCGTGCTTCTGCCATCTTGGAATAGTTCAGAAACTTCTTGAATGTGATCTTGTCACTCACTTGCCTTGTACGATAAGAAGAACTGGTTTGAGGAATCATCAGACAAGCAAAGAAACAACTGAATTATTGGAAACCAGTTCTCAAAAAGACAGTAATTTAGTCCAATATTCTTCCAAGTACAGTACATAAGAGCAGCTCAGATTCTCCAAAAACAATTTAAAACTGTCATTTAAGCATCCTCCATCCAGATGCGTGCTTTGGATATAGCGACACTTAAATATGGAGGCTCCCTGTCAAATAATAATAATAATAATACATTTTATTTATAAGCGCCTTTCAAGACACCCAAGGACACTTTACAATCAGGAACAAGAACAATAAAACACAATGCGGCCAAACGCGCCAGTGTTCACTCAACCCGGAAGTCAGAAAGAAACCACAAGGGAGGGAGAGGGGGAGAAAAAAAAACACACTTGAACAATCCTCATCTGAGGATAATTAGAGTACAGGTGAAAAAAAAAGAAGAAGCTATTTCATAAACAAAAGCCATTCCGGTGTCTTTTTTTCCCCACAACATAGCTTAAAAATTCAACGAAGCTAGCTAATTGGCTATTTTAACTCATTGACTCCCAAAGACGTTTCTAAACGTCTTTTCAGACTTGGTCTAGAATTGGCTGGTACTGAATATGACATTGTGTTGCTTCTCCCATTGGCTTGAGCACTTTTATTCTCTCGATTCTGAGGCTTTATCAAGTACTAGTCGTCAAGTGCCCAGAGAAGGTGAAACATCGAATTGTTTTTTACTTTGGCTACAGTTACAGTTTTGTGCCACATGTACCTATAATATTTTAATTGACTTACAGAAAGCTATAGACTGTATTTATCCTGCCACTCGTTCAAATGAAAAATGTAGAGCAAACAGATTGCTGTTTGATTAAAAAAAAAAAAATGTTTTAGTTTGTTATTCTCTAATTTGAAAAGAAATAGGTCCCGTTACCTTCATTTGTATCTACTGCATGCTCCTCTTTGAGGACGTCCACTTCTTCCTCCGTGGCGGTTAAATTACACCAAGGTGCTGATGGGCCACTTCCAGTCCCTTGTGCGCATCTTTTACAAGATGTTCGGTACACCTCTGTATGTTTGTCTATCACAAACACACACACACACACACACACACACACACACACACACACACACACACACACACACACACACACACACACATCAAGAAAAGTTTCATACATACACTAAAAGACAGAAAAAAATGAACAAAGTCAGTCCTTGTCAATTTACGGTAAAATACTGCATTGTCATCAATGTACACGTACACCTTTGCTAAAGCATCAACATACAAGTACATGGCCAACCTGCATCTCCGTCTCACTTCCAACCAGCACCCCTCACCCCAGGCGCTGATTTCAAATATTATAGATAATATTCCTCCATTATTGCATGACTCTCACTAACACTATTAGACCTCTCTGCTACCACTTGATATTGCTTGGGTAAGTGCCGTATTCAGTGTATCCCATCTGATTATACCTCAATAGAATTAGCCTGCCAACTATATTATCAAGCTGCAGTTCAAACTTATCCACACGCAGTCGATGGAATTGAGCCGTTTTCCAGTGGGATGAGTTCTGCTTGGTCTCGAAGTGTTCGGTAACTCAAAATGAGAAAATGGTAATTGCGCAGGGTTTTATTTTGGCTCAAACTAAGACAGAAGTGGTTCCCAATCTGATCCCTTGCACACGTGTATTCTGTGCCCCCCACCAGCTAAAACACGTTTTTTTCGGTTAAGTGTTTGCTTGCATTTCATGTGAGTAGTTCTCAAGAAAAGCTATCAAAACTATCGTATTTGAGCTAAATACTGTACAACGGATGCAAGACCGGCTGTTGGTAAAAGATCCATGATCTAAAACCAAGCAAAACAAAATTGAGGTAATTGTTTCTGGCAATAAAGAAGACTGCTGTTAGTAGACACTTGCAGTGACTCTCTTCAAAAACAAAGACCAAGTCCAAAACTTGGTGTACTGATAGTTTAGGATCTGACTTTCTGCAATCATGGCTAATCAATCACAAAAACAGCCTTTTACCAGCCAAAAACAATATCCAGAGTGAATGGTTGCATGCTCCAAGCAGACCAGAAGAAGCTTATCCATGTTTTTGTCTCCAGTAGCCTTCATTATTGTAATGTTCTTCTGACTGTATTCCCTCAATTAGATCAGAACATATTACTGCAGTCTTTACACTGGCTCCCAGTCAGCTGTTTGAAGTTTTGCTTCTGATCTATAAGTCACTGAATGCTGTTGGTCCTGAATACATTAAAGCAATGCTAATTGAATACAAAACCAATAAGGGTCAGAGATCTTCAGACTGGGGTCAATTAGTGGAGCCCAGACTTGAAAAGCAAACATGGTAAAGCAGCTTTAAGTTGTTCTGCTCCACCAATATACTATAAGCTGCCAATAGATGTGAAGTCAGCCCCAGGTGTGAATTGGTTAAAATCCAAGTTAAAGCGTATGCCCCGACTGCGCCCCAATTCTTATGTTTGAGGTCTTTGAAAGCATTTTTTTCGTTTAGTTTTACAAAATATTTCTTGTGCTGTACATGCATTTAGTAATTGTAGTAAGCTACTTTTATTTCTGGAAATATCTTTATTGATTGTCTTTGTAAATGCTGTTCAAATGTGAAGCACATTGACTTACCTTGTGTATGAAAGGCACCATATAAATAAAGCTAAAAAAAGGATAAAAAGAGCCACAATTACATAAGACCCTTAATGAGTCTGATAACTAGATTTTCTGTTGAATAACTAGCCCCGGTCAGGTCTCCACCTGTGTGCTTTCCACACGTTAAATGGACAATCAGTCTATTTAATGTATACATGTGTGTAGACGAGTCCTTTTTGCTCCATAAAAGCAACAATTAAAAGTGAGACAGATCTGTTTGTTGGGCTTCCTGCATATACTAATTACCCCAGTCAACTCTCTTACACTTCATCATGCTCTTAACTCCTGAAATAATACCCGGTGTTTGGGGTAAGGTGGATGGGCCAATTTAATTTCAAGTATTTAAAATGTCATCAATGTTTTGACTGGCCGTGTTAAAACTGCGGTCGGATATACATTTTCACTCATAATTATTAACTGTAAAGAGGATGTAATAATCTCTGTCATTTTTTAAAAACTGCAGTACCTTTGTCTTAACCAATTTAGGTCTGGATCATTGCGAACATAATGGCCCTTCAAGGTCAGCTCGCTCATTACCCGTATTCATTTTTAACCCACTGAGAAGTGCAGTGGGCCAAAGCAATTTTCACAAGGCAGTTGAGGCCTCTTACTGCCTTTTGCAAAGACTGAATATTCAGGTCCATTTCAAATATGTGTGCATTTTAACGATGATTGAAAACACAATATTATAACAATAAAATAACACAGCAGCCATGGAAGTAGCATTCATTCATTCATTCATTTAGTTTTCCATCCACAGTTGGCTGTTATTCCAATTTTAAGTGTTTCCTTTTCATCCCAAGTGTGACTTCACCAACTTTCACATGACGATTTGTGGGATGTCTAAGTCCCTGTTTTGTCATTCTGACAATGTTTCTCTCATACATAGACTCATGAGGCACAAACTATGTGCCTCATGAGTCATCAATGCGTGCGCCTCGTCTGAGCTTCTTTGCCGTGTCTTTCATTCATTGAAACCCCCATGCAGTCCCACTGATCCCTGTACATGTTGCATCATTTAACATGATGAATAAGAAAGTGATGCTTAGTCCTTATTTTTTATGAAACTGTCTCCTCCAGTTCTGCAGACACGAAAAGCAATGAATTTGAAAGTGTGACATATTATATCATTCTCGGCGTTACCTGGACACTTTCCCCAAAGTAAAAGGATGAAAGTGCCCCAAGCCTCTGCATTTTTCCCCCCCCTTTGCGTAGAAGCGTTTCACTACATACTCATCTCCATAAGCACTGAATAAAGGAGGCTGAATGATTAAACTTGTACAGCCAACATCCTGATCATTTTACTCATCCATATATGTTTTTCATGTGTTTCAGGCACGTTACAAACAAAGCCTGGACCCCACAGTGGACGAGGTGAAAAAGCTATGCACGTCACTCAGACGAAATGCCAAGGAGGAGCGGGTCCTCTTTCACTACAACGGCCATGGGGTTCCACGGCCCACTGTCAATGGAGAAATTTGGGTTTTTAATAAGGTAATTCTCAACTCATTAAATACCGACTGAGAACACATTTTATGCTTGTGTGCATCGGGATTCAACATGCAATTTTAATTCAAACGGGTAATCACAGCAGAGCAGAGACAACATATGAAAATACTCTACTTAGCTTGCAAACTATCAATGCGCGTCAACATTTAAGTAGGGTATCTTGTTCTACCGATGGCCTAAAAATGTCATCTGAGCCACATCTGTGTGACATTTTACCTGCGGGTTTCACTTCAGGGAGAAAACATTTGCAAGGAGATCACGCGTTAATTTGTACTCACTATGAACTGTTATTTTACCCTGCAGTTTCTGATGACTTGATGTTTCAAATGTGACGTCTACCTTTGATCAATCACATTATTACATGCATGACAACCAAGACGTTTGCTGTCAAGAACCTTTTTTTTTTTTACCCTACTTGGATAAAGTGTAATCACACATCCATTCCAGGAGAAGACAGTGGCACGTTCAATTTTTTTGTTTTTTGTTTTCATTTCATAAAACTTGATGCGCTTCAAATCGTTTCTGTTCCAGATAAAGAAAACAGTTTTCAGAGTTATTTGTTTTAAGTTGAGCTATATTTCTTTGCTCAGAGGTCTGAGTCGACCACATTCAAGCGGAGCGAGCTATGAACAGTAAATTTGCAGCTCAATTAATGTGTCAAAAGAGGGAAAATATCAGAAAGTCAGCAGACACCCCAAAATCCTGAAATGAACCGGTCTCGTCAGCCAGGACAAGATGCTTAAAAGATCAAAAGTATATCTTTTGGAATACATGAGTAGCAGTATCTGTGTTTACTTTTTAAATCGATTCAGCTTTGCAGAAGAACTGTGATTTATTTATTATGTAGTATTTCATTACATAGAAGAAAACGCGGACATACAGTACATTCACATGAAAATGCACAATGTGAATGAAAAGAAGCAGAGAGAATACATGATTGTTTCTGCCTCTCTTGACAGGTAATATTTACTTTTCACATATAAATAACACAATATTTCCATGATAATGTTTACATATAGAGACATATAATAATAATAATAATAATACATTTCATTTATAAGCGCCTTTCAAAACACTCAAGGACACTTTACAATCAAAACAAGAACAATAAAACCACAGATAATATAGGCACTTTTACTGTGAAGAGATTCAGTTTCTACCACGATCAGACTTTTGGTTGCTAACGCTCATCCCTCAGTCTCCATTTGAAGCAAGTCTAATGCAAAAATATGAAAAACAATTTGCATACATTCATGTACTATGATCACATACATTTGTGAAACATTTTTATGTACCGTATTTTCCGCACTAAAAAGCGGACCTAAAAGCCTTCCATTTTCTTAAAAGCTCACAGCGCCTTAAAATCCGATGCGCCTTGTGTATGATTATTACGGTAATGTGTCGAGCCCAAAATGGCTCCTTGCTAGAACATGCTTACGACGCAGAGTTCAAACTTAAGGCGATCGGGTTACGCAGTTGAACACGGAAATAGAGCAGCGGCAAGAGCGTTCAATGTTAAAGAGTCACTGTTATAACTTGCTGTGGGTTAAGTGAACTGTGTCACTTAGTTTTACTGACATCTGACCATTCTGTAGTAACGCCACTCAACAGCTAAGCTATCTTAGCTGTTGTCGTTTGTTCAAAGCTTCTTTGATCTGTGGCGTGGGTTGCGCCTGCGCTGATTGGTTGAACTACGTGTGTACGTGCTCGCACTCACGCGCGCACAGCAGAAAGCAGCGGACTATGGACTGCTGAGGCACGCTTCACTCGAGTGGTGTTGCTTCAGTTCTGTTGGCAGTTCCTTTAGCGTAGCTCCATCTAGTGGATGCATTGTAGATTGCGCCTTATAACCAGTGCGTGCAATATATGAAAAGAATTACAAAATAGGCCATTCATTGACGGTGTGCCTCATAATCCAGTGCGCCTTTTAATGTCGAAAATACGGTACATAAAATGTATTTATACATACATTATTACACATTTTTACACACACACACACATTCTCTGTCTCTCTCTCTCTCTCTCTCTCTCTGTGTTATAAGGCACAACTAACTTACAATAACAAGAATACTTGACTTGAGAAAATACTGCTTGACATTCAACCACTCAATGAACGGTTTCCAATCAGCCATTGCTTTCTTTTATGCACTTGTGGCATCTTGATCATGGACCTTGTCGCTAATTACTACAGTTTGAATTGTAGCGAGTTGAGTTGCAACACATTGGGGCATGTCGAGTATCAAGTATGCCATTAACACCAACATCAATTCTGAGAAAAGTTCCAGTGGGAGCTTGGTCACAGATATGGTGCCTACAGCCACAATGGTGGTAGATCCATCACAAAGCAGACCTGGGGAGGAGAGAGGAGAGGAAGCTTCTCCAGCTACAGAACGTAGTCATCACCTCATAGGAACAGAAAAGAAAAAAAAAACCTGACTTGTTAAGAAGGAAAAGTCATCAAAACATATTGAACGTATAATACATAATGTATATGCCACCAGTGAGCCCGGCCGCATCACCATCTGCTGCCTGTTCCTACTGATAACTTTTGACAAACCGGGCTTACTCAAGTGTGTCATTTTACCCGACAAAATCACTGCTGTGTTTCTGAAGTCGTAACAGCCGTCAACCGATTTTGACACCTCAGTTCTGTTTTGTCCAACTAGAGAGACAAGGGGGTGAAGCAGATATAAGATAAGATAAGATTGCAGCGCGGGTGTAACGGTCTCTGGCTGAAGGAGCTACCCAGTGCTGTCAGGGTGGGCTGATATTTGTGTGATTGCACGTTGGCTTGAGGGCAAACACGTCCCATCACAACTACAATGCACAGTCGTGCCTATTCCTGTTTGCAATGATTTATACTCAATATTATTTTTAGTATGACTGTTCAGCATGCATTGCCTTAACATCACAGGTGTCATAGTCAATGTCTGGGTTCCAGATCTGGCCCGCCACATCATTTTATGTGGCCCGCGAAAGCAAATCAAGCACGTCGATTTCCAGGATGTTTGCTGAAGTCTGAAATCAATTTTCAAAATGTCATATTTAATCCATAACAACAATGCTTGAACAATCCATTTTTCTTGACTTCTGATTTCAAAACTAGTTATCTATCAATTTGTTGTTCGCTGTGTATGTAATATCTGGAGGTGGTTAAACATTTTTATGGTTTCACCGAATTTACAGTCACGGCGATGGCCCTCGAAGGGAAACTAACTGCAATGTAGCCCGCGACAAAAATTAGTTTGACACCCCCTGCCTTAACATTGACATTTTTTCTTTACTATGATTTTATTTGTAATTTTGTCACACAAATAGTACATCAGGTGTTTCGCTTGTTCTTGTGGTTCATGACCCGTCCCACACATCTTCCCCATCACTGACTGCCGTTTTGCTCCACAGTGTGCTGCTGCATTGACTCGAAATGGTTAAACACGCATCTGCTGTAAATGTAACATAACTGGATATGCTTTGTAATTTTTGTCTTGTAATACAAAACACGTCATGCCCAAAAAGAAACAAAATAAGTAGTTATACATTTAGAATCATTGACAACACTCGTCATGGCCAGACTATTGCACCACATGACGTTTTGATACTTTGGGCCATATTTCACCTATGGACCGATGTTACAAAAATGTGGCTTCGTAGAAATAGAGTGCAGGTACTCGACTGACCTGCCTGTAGCCCAGACCTATCTGGGCTAAAGATAGGTCTGGAAAGTTTGGTGCTAATATGTATGCTGACACTGACAGAATATGACCACAAACACTACATACAAATTGAGAAAGGGATTACATGATTGCAAAGTGCTGTCATGGATCCTGTTGGATTCATTTCCATGTCTTTTCATCTGTGCTGTACAGCACATTTGACAATAAAGTTGTATTCAATTCAATTCAATTTTCTGATTGCTTTGAATTCCCCAAAGGCATAAACTCTGTCAATTTCAAGTCTTTCTGCACTTTGTTCCAGGTGGACGGGGCAGACAATTTAAAAGCCTTTTTTCCCAATTCGGTTCCGACTCTCCGAACCCAAATCTTTATGGTGTTCTGAGAACGCAGGCCATATCGGCTGATATTTCTACACCTGTGAACACAGATGTGTAGGCAGAAGTCCAATAATATATTGATTAAATAAGTCAGCCAGTGAGAGTCGATTGTTGAACCAGGCATTGAGCATCCCATTTTTGCCTCTGAACGAAATGAATGAATCAGAGCCTGTCCCTGCTATTAAAATTATGTGAAGAGAGAAGAGATTTTTTTTAATCACAGAGGTGATAAAATCTGCCGTCTAAGCGAAATGAAATTTCTTCTACCTATATGGCAATAAATTTACTCTTGGGAAATGTATGGTGATTTTCAGAGGTTGTCAGTCCATCAGAACTGATGGAGACCCATTGTGCTTATGATTGACGAATGATGGGGAAAAAAGAAACAAAACTGAATAAGCAAGTTGTTTGAAGCTAATGTTTTATGTATGTGTATTTGCATATCCATCTTTATGATTGTGTTTTTCTGTAAAATCTTGGTAAAATTATTTATACGCAACACTGTTTTTTGTGTTTGTTTGCGGGGCTGAATAAAAGCGGTCTGCTTCCATTGACTATACATGGAAATGCTTTGCGCTTCCTGTATAGTGGTGGCGGTATGCATTAAAGAGCTGCATTCCACCAATGAACCAAGAAGAAGAAGAAGAAACCGATGGCAACGGCAAGCATTTCATAACCAGGATTAGGAATGCATGACTTGGAATGGATTTTACCCTTGGCTACAATGCAGAGCAACTTTGTTGTTAGTTTGTTACTTTATTTTAAAACACGGTATATTCAAATGGAATTTCAGGGGTAAGATGTAGTATGTGTCATTTTAACAGCCATTTCCCTCATCTTAAGATGTCATACTCATTTGTAACAAAAATAAAGGTTTGTGCTTGATTTAAGATTGTTGTTTAAAGATGAACCCTTAAAATAAGAAATTGAATCATAAAATGGGATAAATGATCAAACACTCCAAAACATTTTCTTTTCTTGTAAGAACCAAATAATTTGCAGTGTGCCTGCTGTTATCCCAGTTCTAATCTTCAGTGAAGACTTGAAATATTGTTTTGAGTTGTTCATTGCCGCTATTCAATAAGCGAGCACCCACTCACTGTGATGCACTGCTGTTGTCCAAACTTAGCCGTTGCCACTCGATCCCCAGCACACCCACGGGCGTAATGTCCTTTTTGGTTCTGCTGTTCTTCTTCCTCTTTCTTTTCCATAAATTGTTCTCAATGCATAATTCATTCACGAGAAAATGCGTCCCCCCTGTCAGTGGTAATGGTATAACCCCTTATGTAGCTCTATGGTCACATCTATGATCACAAGCCCCCTGCTGCTGTTTGATCACACTCATTTCTCCTAACTTGACATCATCGATCATTAATAATTCTACCAGCGCAATTTAATGATGCCACACCACTCTTCTATGTGTTCCTCTTCAAGAACTACACTCAGTACATCCCGCTGTCCATCTATGACCTTCAGACCTGGATGGGGAGCCCTTCCATTTTTGTCTATGACTGCTCCAATGCTGGAATCATTGTCAAGTCCTTCAAGCAGTTCGCCCTGCAGCGGGAACAGGAGCTGGAGGTAGGCTTACACACACATATAAACATATATACTCGATCCACACAGAAGCCCACCCCCCAGCCCCTACCCCTGTACACTGTCATTTAGGTAAATTTTAAATTACCGTATTTTCCGTACTATAAGGAGCTTTCGGAGTGTAAGGGGGACCACCATTGAATGGCCTATTTTAAAACTGTTTTCAAATATTGTGCGCACCGCATTATAAGGCGCACAGTATAGAACAGGGGTGCCAAAGTCAAATGGACGGAGGGCCAGATAAAATATTTTGCTGCAAGCCGAGGGCCGGACTGATCGATTGTTCATTGAAAATTTAAAAAATGACCACATATGGTTTATTGAACCAAATTTAATCGACTGAAAACCTAACAAATACATTCCAAAATGATCAGATAAATAAAGCAACATTTTCTAATGGCTGAGTCAATAAACTTTAATTTTCAACAGGCACAAAAAACACATTTCCTTTGTATAAAAATACCCATAACGTGAATGAAAGAAGCCGGTATTGTTCAAGGCACCATCAATAGGCCATATTTTCTCTTTTAGCAAAAGTAGGCACAATTTACTTACAAGAAAAACAAATAATAGCAATTTTCGATCATTTACTCGAATAAAATATTTTTAAAACATAATTGGATTTAAATACAATAAAGTAAAGTGCAAAAATGTATTAACCAAAAACAACACTTTCTTCAAGGAGAAGTAACATGCAGTGAAAGCAAATATTATACTTTAATTTTTAAACCTGAACTGAGTAAAAACTCTTAATATGTGATTGCACAATAATATTCACTTCTTTGAGGCTGAGGTTGATACTCGGTGGTGTCTTAATTTTTCTACAAGTTCATCAATATTTGGGCTCAGGCTCTGAGCTGAGCAAATCCTCAAAATTGAATGAAGGTGTTCAGCAGTAAGTCGACTTCTGTGTGATGTTTTGTTCAGCTTCATCACAGAAAATAGTTGTTCACACTGGTATGTGCTGCCAAACTGTCGACAACGTTTGATCAGCCTGGATGCGCAGCTGGGCCATTGTGTCGGGGAGGAAACAGGCAAACTGCGCAGCATCCACTGCCGTATGTTTTTCATGCACTATAGTTGTGTCATGCATCGGATGTAACGCCAAAAACTCCTGTCACGCTTAGGCTGGAGTCCACTCCGCGGATGAAAATTGACAACTGCGCAACGTCAGAAACTTCAGCGTTGTCATCCACAGCCAAGGAATATGCGATGCCATCTTTTCCGTTTTTCACAAGCTGCTCTTTTAGATAAATGGACAACTGCTCTACTCGCTCGGCAATTGTGTTTCTGCTCATACAAACTTTTAAGTGTACAGTTTTTAATGAAACCCCCCTGCCCCCTCCATGTCCATATTCTTGCTTTTGTTCACGTGTTTCGTTTCATGATGTCGTCTCAGATTACACTCTTTCAATACCGCCACACTTTCTCCGCACAGAAGACACACAGGTTTTCCAGTTACGTCCATGAACATGTACTCCGACTCCCACCATGTTTGAAACCCCCGGTCGTTAGTGTCCACCTTCCGTTTTGCCATTTTTGATGGGTATCTGAAAGCTAACGTCACTGTTATGCGAACGACTGCTGCACTAATGAATATTGAAATAAAGCGGCCGACTGCTTGGCGCGTCACCGTTGCATTGTGGGAAATGTAGTATTGGTGCATGTAAAGTTTCTGCGGGCTTCCGGCTTGCTGCGGTCCGCGGGCCGGTTCTAATAATAAATCAATATCATCCCAGGGGCCACTGGTATAGAAGCTACAATTGTGGCTTCGGTTGCGTTATGTACAATACAATACAACTTCATTTTATCGATCACAAGCTGTAACAAAGCGCTTCATGGAAAATACTTTCCAATATCAGATTGATCCATATATAAGGCACATCACACTGTCAGCTTTTGGAAAATTGAATGCTTTGAGGTGCATGCGGCAGCTTGGAAGTAACAAACTTGTGGCTTCCAGTTTGTCAGTACAGTATTGCAGTTGAGTAGGAAGCATAAAACCTGCAGGTTCACCACTTGACATAATTGGTCGCTTCGCTTTATTTGCAGCGAATGTCCACATTAAAAACAAGGTTCTACATTAACACCCGCCAACCTGCCAAATGCGGGTTAAAACAAATTTAGAATTATTGGCCATCCAATAGGTAGTTGTGTATATACTTAGTGTTGCACATCCAGTCCTGAGAATCGGACTACTTCCCCTGCAATGAGACGCACTGTCAAAAGAACAACTTTTGAGGAGAAGTGCAATGCGCACTTCATGCGGGCGCACCACCACACAGTCACAAGAGTGGCATTACTTTGTGTAACTCAATGAAGAGTTGCCTCAGTGTGGTTTCTTCCGACTTCCGGGCTGAGTGAACGCTGGCGCGTCTGGCTGCCGCTGCTCAACCCGTTTGGTGTTTTGTTGTTTTGTCTGATTGTAAAGTGTCCTTGGGTGTCTTGAAAGGCGCTTATAAATAAAATGTATTATTATTATTATTATTATTACAATTATATTTAAGGTGATGTTGTGCAAATGAGCTGGCCTGACGTGAATATGATAGCGTAGTACCGTGTCTCACGAGCTTGATGCTCCCTCCTGGCCTGAGTCTCAGCCTACAGTGTGCTGAACTATCATAATCAGGTGAGTTAAACAATTAAATATGTCTATTACCACCATTAAAGGGGGTTTCATGGAGCCATGCATTCAGATTATAATGAATCTGAATGACCAAAAGGCGGAATCCAAATAGAATTTTATTCAGATTCGCCAGTGAGGTATATTCCTTTTGCCAATCTGAACGCGTGTCATGTAGAATAAAATATTGGTATAAAAAAGGAAACAAATTGTTCATTCGTCATATTGTTTTAGTTTTGTAGTTAGTCAATTTCTTCCTTCAGGTCCCTGAGATTAACCTGCATAAGTCGCCGCTCAAAATGAGAAAACTTCTCCTCAAAGAAGAAATAAAATACATTGTGTATAGCAATAAACTTTTTTGTCAAGAAACATTTTCAGAGGGGCAACTTCATACAAATATAAATTTCAGATTACACTTAGTATTGCTGAATGTGTGTATGGACCTTTAGTAATGTTAAATTGGTTTTAAAAACTAGATCGACTGTAATTTGGACAACATGGCTGTATTGTAAAAAGAAACAAAGATTCGATTTTGTCAATAATGGCCTCAGTCATTTTATCAGGTTTATTTTCTGAAAACCTGAAAACTGACCCAAATACTGATTTTATAAACCTATCTTCCTTGACTGTTGCCATGTTTTTGTGGATCAATAAAAAAGTAATACAATGTAACATATTTGTATAGAGAGCCTCAACACGCCTTCCAGGCTAGCATAGTTCATATTGCTCGGAGTCCACACACCATCATCATGTAATGCATCAATGCATACACAACTATAGTCATGTGCTGGGGTGAGTGGTTTAATTTGTCTTTTCTTTCTTTTTTTTTTTTTTTTCCACCCAAGCCACACAACTCATCCATCAACATTCTGAACCTCTTATCCTTACTCTAGGTGTGCAGAGACAAATTGGTACAGAACAACTCACACTTTGATGCAGTTAATGCCCGCAAACACAACTACACTGTAATGCTCTGTTGTAGCATGAAATGATTTATCATGAACGCACAGTTAGAGTACAATGACATATAATGTATTCACTTTGTTTATGTTGATGGCTTTCTGTAACTTTAAATAAAACAAACTACACTTTCCATGTCCTATGAAAAAAAATAAATCACTATCAATATTGTTATGGAGATAACTGGCAAAATTATCCATTCTCGGAGCCGATTTCTCCTCACGAGGGTCGCTTGCATGCTTGAGCCTATCCCATCTGATTTAGGGCATGAGGCGGGGCACACCCTGCCAAGAGACATTTTATCCATGTCGCACAGGCCTACCCGCGACCTTCGCAAGGATAAGTGGTTCGGATAATTGATATCAGGAACAAATATACTACCACTATAACAGATTTATTTTCTTTTCATCATTCAGCTGAGCTTTAATGAGCCACTTGAGGTGACACGCGGCTGGAGTGGCTTTTGGCACTGCTTTGCCACAGGTATGGGAAATAAATTGTCAAATGTTTCCACCACGTACCCCCTGCAATGTACTCATGTACCCCTCAGGGTAGGCATACCCCTTGTTGGGAAACACAGTTGTAGAGGACCTCCCAAAAGAGCAAAGCACATTTGTGATTAAAGACAGTAAAAGCTGATAAAAATCCTTAACTGTTGAGTGTGTTACAGAAAAGCACCCTTTTAATCTGATGCGTTATTATTCTTTACATGCTGAAGTTTATACAGTGGTGCCTCTACTTATGAAATAAATTGATTCCGGAAGAACTTTCTCAACTAGAAAATGTTGTCAATTGAGACGCGTCTTCCATATAGATGCCCTAATCCGTTCCAAGCCCGCCCTAAAATTCTGACATAAATGTTTTCTAAAGCATAAAAATGCATCAAAATATGTAACAAATACATGTTATAATTATATTATTGCGCAATTCATGAGAGTTGTGCATAATGTAAAAAACAAAGAATCGAGTAAAGAATAACAGTTATGGTCATTTAACTTTTAACTGCATCCTCATCGGTTTTTTGCCCTCTTTAGTTCATGCTCTCTCTCAGAAGTGGTTTTCTGATCCAAGGACGTTTGCTTTTGTCGGCTATTTAACAATTCTTCGAAAATGTCCAAGGCGAACATCAGCATAGTGAGCCGACTATTGAACACTTTTTCTGGGTGATTCACACGTCAGAACGTTCATGGCCCGAGGGGCGAATGATGAGGACACTGCGTAAACGCATATCTATCTATCTACACACATCAACACACGATAGAGGTCCCTCTTAGCCAATGGTATGCCAGGAAGATGCTCGGTAATAGCCAATGGCAGAGTAGCTATAAGTATGTTGCGTTCAGGGAACTCTGAGCTGCGAGTAGCAGACCATACTGTATTTTTAACTTTCATATCTTGAAATTTCTTTCAGAACAAAATGGCAATATTTTCCTGTTGAGGCTTTTCGTAACTAGAACATTTCGTGAAGAGACGTTTGTAAGTAGAGGTACCACTGTAGCGATTTCACAAAAGCTGCAGCTGGGACAAATTGCTTCACAGAACATTACAGATAAAATCACCATAATGCAACAGAACACATTACATAAAACATTGACATGAATACAATTGTAACGATTCCTACGTATGCTTTGTTCTGATGCTATTTCAAGCTTTTCTCTTTTATTCAAAAGAACTTGAGCAAATTGTTTTCTGCAGTAATACCTTGCAGCTCCGAGGTTTCACCTATCTCGTTCACTGAAAGTGTTTATTTATCTGTAGAAGTATTATTCCTAGTTGGTGTTAATTGATGTGTTAATATGAATATAAATATGTTTTACGATTTCCTCTGGTTGTGGAACAAATGACAGCTCTCTCTTTTAAATGCAGTGAACGCATTTCCACCTTTTACTTGAGTGAGAGCTCTTCGCACCCCCCGCATGCAGGAAGTGTATAATGTGCCGAGGTCATGGGAGATAAAGAGACTTTTTAATCATTCAAGAGATGATCCATGCAGGGGGTGGATTGGGGGGGTAGACGCAGAGGGGAAAGATCCCCTCGCCCACACACTGGATTGGCATCCCTTTCATAGCAGTGTAGGTGTGTCAGCACATTGGTGGTGCCGATTAGCAAACAATCAGCACATGCAGCCATTTTTCAGCTTATGGCGAAATGTGGCATTTATGCCTTGCCATTTTGGATACTCCATAAGGGTACTATTTGTGGACATACTCTCGATGAAGATGTCGGCATGAAATAGAGAGCTGCGGAAAAACTATGAAGCCTTCCCGCGAAGGACTTCCCGCACAGCACAAAACCCTCTTATGTCCGTGTGTGCGTGCCACCCATGAGTGCTCTATTTAAGGGCCACCTGGTTTGTTTTAAATATCTCATCACTCTGCTGTGTGCACTTAGCCTACATGTTCAATGCATTCGCTGTGGATCTTTTCTCAGACCGAAACTAAACCAACTGGACTCACTGCTCAGACACGTTGGACCACCTGACCTTTTGTGGGGCTTGTTTACCGTGGGTTGGCTGATTTGGTTGTCATCCTCCCCACAAAATGTTTACAGTATGTGTGTGTGTGTTTGTGTGTATGTGGATGGTTGCCTTTCTGTGCTTTGTGATTGACTGGTGATTTTCCCAGAGTCAACTGGAATCGGTCAAAGTTACACACAACCCTAACGATAAAAAAACGGATGCATGAATCTTGAAAGTATTTTCTTCTACCTATATCTATTGAGAATGTTTGATTGATTGTGGTTGCTTTGAAGACGCTTGGTTTTACTGTGGTGGTGAGCATGTGTGGTGTTGCATGTGTTTACTCATTCCCTGGAGAATTTGTCTAATTAATTTGTGTCAATTTAAAAATTCCAAGCTATTGCACTGATCTCTGCTATTCACAGCAGAGAGAAAGCAAAGAAACCTGCCATGCTGACTTTCATGGTAATTTGTGAGATGACAATATGCTAATGTGATAATTACGCTGGATACTCTGCATTAATCAGCTTCTGGTGGCAATGCTGCCTTATTTACCTTGAGGATTAGTGTGGCACACACGTTCTCCAAATTTTCGCTCGGGTGACGATACCGTTCTGAGGTTGACACAACTGGGACCCACACAGAGCATGCTTCTTGATTGGTGATGTTTGTCTTTGGGAACAGTCAAGTCAACACTTTTCTCATTAGAGAGAGAGATTTAAAACGAGTCATGCTATAGCAAGATTGTAAACCAACTACAGTACTTGCCTGAAAGCCTTTTAGAGAGAAATTACTTGACTTTGATGACAAATTCAATATTCTCTTCTTTCAATACCACAACAATCCATCCACCCATTCCGCGAACCATGTGCCCTCAGGAGGGCCGTTGGGCATGCTGGAGCCGTTCCCAGCTGTCTTAGGGCAGTAGGCTGGGGACACCCTGAAATGGTTGCCAGCTAATCCCAGGACACACATAGACCAAGAATCATTCACACTCATAATCACATCTACGAACAATATCGAACAAGGGTCCCCAACCTTTTTTTGACCAAAGATCTACTACCCGTTACTGCACGTGCACGCGTTCACAAACGCACGTGTGCACGCGCACACTCGTATGTCATGATTAGCAACAGTCGTAATGGACCCTATGAAAAATAAACTAGATACAAGATTGACTTTGTAAAAACAAAATCACTGCCTACCATAGTGCATAGTGGGAGACCTGACAGAGGGAGGCTGGGTCAAAACACATATAGTAAATAGCTTTTGCAAGATACATAAAATGATGTGGCGGCCAAATCTGGCTTGACCTGATCTGATGTGGTCTGACCTTCAGTCATCTGGTATATTGAACAAAATTTCTTTAATCATCTGCACCCTCTGTTTTCATTAACATTCAAGCCAACGCAAATGACCGGTTTCTTCTACAGTACTTTATTGTGAGTAGTTTGGAGTCCCTTTTTGATATACAGTATATGATGGTAAACTGATTTGTGTTTCTTTGCAAGCTACAGTTGTCATTCACTTACAGTCCACAATATACATGAATGTCAGTAGTTGCATTATAGCTCCTATCATCATAAACTGGAGAGATGTTTTTTTTTTAAACACGGTATACTGTACCATATGCCAATCAGGTGTTCCATCCTGCTACTGTAATTGATTTCCCCGGGGTTGTCGCTGTGATAATCAAGGCTGAAATTCTTGAGGCAAAAAGCTCTAATTGAATTCATACATGATTCTAATTTAAATTTGATGTGTTCAAAAAAATGACCAAAACAGAAACAAAGTCTCTGTGTGTCTTTGCAGGTGGCCGCCATCAACCCCAGCCATCCACTCGCCCAGATGCCGCTGCCACCTTCCATGAAGAACTGTATCCAGCTGGCTGCCTGCGAGGCCAGCGAGTTGCTGCCCATGAACCCTGACCTCCCCGCTGACCTTTTCACTTCCTGTCTCACCACACCGATAAAGATTGCCTTGCGGTGGTAAGCCTGTTGCACATTTGTTTGTTCAGAATAGTCAGAAAGGGTATGAGATTGGGCCATATGGGGTTGTTTTCCACTGAGAATAAACCGCAGTCAAGATTTAATTGACAGACCCGCCAAATGAAATAACGATATCAATATTGACTATGATTGACAAGACATATTCTTGTTATGTTTAAAAATGAATGACCTGTTCATCCATTGACATGGATTTTCATGCAAATGAGTATGCGTGCAATCTTGCTCAGTGCTCAATCCCTCTGCTTAATATTGGCTCAGCACAGAAATAGTCATCTTTGACGGAGGGTACGTAAACCAACCTCAGGCAGTAACAAAGTTGATACCTGATCTTCAGGGAAATGTGTTCATTAGGGAGGTCTGTCTAATACAGCCACCTGATGTGAAAGCATGACAATGTAAAATTCTCGTGAAATTACTCTCTCCCGTAGCACACCGCTTGCATCAGCCAAGCAGCATGTTTGTTTGCGCATCAATCTGAGGCTTGTACATTCAGCCCCTGGTGATTGCATCACCTCAGCAATCACTTGACGAATAGAGTACCAGACTCAAGTTAAAAATCCAGCCACAGAGTGACAAACCAGAAGAAAATGGACCCCCCCACCCCCACCCTCATATGTACACGTTTTCCCATTCAAAATTCACTCCAGGCTTAAAACTTTCCTTGACACATGTACTATGAGAGTGACACGCTGCCTTCAAGAAGGACCCTACAGCCGCCACAATGATTCTTTCCTACCATAAATGTTGAAGGGCTTCGTCAAACTTACACTGCTCTAAATCCACATATAGCTATGACCTTCAGCATAACGAACCCTCAGTGTCATGCCATAAATATTAATACTCCTCGCCAGCATTCTCTTCCACAGAACAGGCTTCCGAATTATAACTGCACTCTAACTATAAAAGTGTGTTTTGGCTTGCCAGGGACTGCACCTGTCTAGTCAATAAAAAAAATAAAAAAATAAAAAAATACATGGAGCATATATTTATATATATATATATATATATATATATATATATATAAATGTATGCATACTTGCTTTCTTTAGTTATCAGAGATGTGCAATTTACAAGATTTTCCTGGTCTCGTCAGTCCGGCGTTTTTCACGCCGAACCAAATTGTGATTGTCATCGGTCAGTCTGTCATGTTATTTTCGTCACACTTCCGTCACACTTCCGTCATCACTTTGGTCAGTAAATTTCACCAGTCTGCCAGTCCGTCGGGCTGTCCGTCCCTCAGTTCACCCAAGTAGCTTGCACACCTTCTGCTGGCGATAGATGCTTTTTCTTCTTTTTTTTTCTCCTTCTCCTCCTTCTTCTTCTTAGTTCATTGGCAGATTACAGCTCTTTGATGCATACCGACACCTACTGTTCAGGAATCACGAAGCATTTCCGTATGTCGTCAATGGAAGCAACCCTGCATGTATTCAGCCCCGCTCACAAATACGCGAGAAGGTGTTGCATATAAATAATTTCACCAAGATTCAACAGAAAATCACAACCATGAAGGGTTACATGCAAATAAATGCACAAACATAAAATATTCGACTCTCATTAGGATAAGCAGTTTGGATAATAAATGGATGATTATAGATTTATTTTGTCATAACGTGCAGTGATGTCAGGAGGTTCCTTTTCCTTCGCCAATCACAGTCGACCATTACAATTCCCATACAGATCCTATCGGGACACTCACTCTCACATTTATATTGTCACGTGAGGAGCGGACTTCGGACCCAGAAGCAGACATGGCACAGAAGTTCAAAAGTCAAAGTCTTTGAAAATACCAAATAACTACAGAGAGCAGGGCTGGATGCAGAAGACTAGAGCTGACACTGAAAGCTTGACCTCCTGACGTGTCACTGAGTAATTCGAGTTTATATACTGTGTGACATCAAGCCTTCATGACCGAAATGAGGCCTATAGCATAAAAGGGCCACACCAACTGCTTAGCAACTGACACATCGCGGAGGAACAAACAGTCACAACAGATACAGTCAATGCAGTCCTCTGAGAGAAACCCCCGCCAGCAAACACACTATTCAGACAGAGCATGTTTGTCAGTCGTCAGAAAAACGGGTGTCCTCATGCCTTTGCTCCACTTCTTACTGTCTTAAAATCTTGTTTTCCCCCAAAAATTCAGTGAACTCTCGTTGATCACGGGGGTTACGTTCCAAAAAGGCGAAATCTGTAAAGCAGTCAGTGTAACTGCTCCATCTCCCCTTTTCACTCCGCTCAGAGTATCGGGCTGCACCGGCTTGGTGTGAGGGATGGCTGTCTGTAGCGTACGGAGACCCAACTTCCAGTCAACCTTCAGTATGCAAATGAGCCAGTGTCAGGTTTATAATAGCAGTTTGCAGCAGTAAACTGCAAATGAGCTTTGTTAAACTCGTTCATAGTGTTTTGTGTAGTGACATACTTAATTGCTAATAACGGAATAAAAACAAGAGTTAATATTTGTCTTGAAAATCTTTTTTTTTTTCTCAGTGAACAACAACAACCAAAACTATGCAACCGAATTCTTCTAGTCGCTAAACTGTATCCTATTCTCCTCAAACAGGGTGTTTGGCTGCATCCAAGTGAGTGAATTTGTCAGTTAGACAAGGTCAAAGGTGCTGAAGCACAATGCCCCCACAAGATTGTGGCTGCCCCCTTATATATGCCGGTCTAGTTCCTGTCATTTGTCAATCGTCACCAAAACTGGCATTCGTCACGGAATTCTTTTTTGGCCAATAGTCATCTAATGTATTATCTCTCGGTGTCAAAATTAATCGACAACTAATCAATTATCAAATTAATCCCAAAGTATCTTAATAATCGACTAATCATTTAATTTTTTTGCTTAAAATTGTCAAAATTCGTTACTGTGATTTCAGCCCCTTAACAATAATTATTTTCTGATTTCTGTAGTCCTTCAGGAAAACAGATTGATTATCAAAACAAGACATTTGCGCACATCTGCTTTTACTTTGCAAAACAGTGACTAAACCAGTAACTGAATCAGTTTTACCGTTGGTGAGGACATTGATCCACCTCATGCGATCTTGTTCAATTGTGATACACTTGATTGCAAAATAAAATTGTATCCGATTAATTGATTAAGCAATACAATAATCCATTCTACAAATATTCAATAGTGACAGCCCTAGCATGATCACACTGTTACGGATATAATGTATGAATTCTTTGTCAGGAAAATTTCTGCCAAACACTAGTAGTAATTGTTTGAAATTCCAGACAAAATGTATTAATCATTGGAGAGAAAAACTCTAAGTCGTCTCCTTGTGCTCAAATTAAATGTTTTCGATTTTGCGTTCCATACCTAGCCTGCGTCCTCCTCTCCACCAATTTTACGCACACAGCACCTTTTTTTCTCCCTGCTCCTCATATACTAATTTTGCCCATCTGCTCCAGGTTTTCTTCTACTGAAATGTACATAACCTTACAAATTGACACTGAGGTATATATACAGTATATGGTGCAGTACGTGAGTGGGTGAAGGGATGCATTGATGTGTTTGCATACCTGGGTTTTAAAATTTTAATGAAAGGCAGCAGGGGGCGGATGATGGTGAGAGGGAGGGAGGGAGGGAGGGAAAGGGAGAGGGAGAGATTGAGAGAAAGAGAGAGAGAGATGAGAAACAGGCAGGCTGTGTGCATGATGCTTACATTACATTGCTCAGGTGAGCAGAAAATCATTACCAATAGATATCCATCTTCAGTGATTTCCCTACTGCTTTGAGAGACTGAATTTGTTCCCGGATGTGGAAAATAGAGAGAAAAGGCACGGGATATAACTGACTTATAGAAAGACAACTGCACAAACCAAAAAGATGCATCAAAAGGACAGATATTTAGCTTTTTATTTTTGTGAGGGCGGGGGTAATCTTATCACGATTGGCAAGAATCATGGTGTCGTCTCATCCCATTTTGTCAAGCTTGTTGCTTGCTGTAGATACAGTGGTTTACTATAATTATCTGTGGACATATAACAATGATCATTTTAATTTCATATCAGAATCCAATTTACTGGCCAAGTATGCAAGAAATACACAAGGAATTTACTTCCTCGTTACAATCCGTTCAGAGAAACATAGGCAACCATAACCAACATGGGGAGACAGAACGAAAAGCCTGGCAAGTGCGCAGTTAAGTATAAATACCACTTTTTGCCATGCTTTGGTCAATGCCATCTTCATAAATAAAGTGTGTTTATTAACGCTGTTTTACATTCTGATTTTATATTCGTGAAATATCGATCAATTATTGAGATTGTTTCCCCCCCTCTTGTTGTAAATATTTATATACTTATGCAATGTATGGTGTAGTTTCCGTTAGTGCTTGGTGCCTTTCAACATAAAAAATATGATGGTGTGGTCATTCTCTTTATGCCTGCTGTAAACAGTATGCTTACCATAAAGAGAGAAAACATGATGAGATTTTAATATGGATTAAGAGGCTGGAGTCACATTTTACTCCGCGAAATCATCTGGGGCTCCCCTGACATACACACGGGGCTCATTATGGTCTACACACCTCGCTTGACTTTTGCAGAAGAAAATTCTAGCAGTTATTACACACTATGCCACCTTGTTCTTGTTTGAGGATTTCCTCTCCTCTCCTGAAGTAGAATCATCTATTAACAGAGGTGCACATAAATATTTTTTTCTGTGGTTTTCAGATGAGCACCATTGGCTGTTTGGTGCTCATTTTTTCCCCCCGGCCGACCTCGTGAATGAACTCAGAATTGCAGCACATCTGGGAAAGCCATGTATATATTATATTTGTTTTACACAGATTATCGTATTTGTTTTTTTTGTTTGTTTGTATTTTTATTGTGGTACTGTACATGCATTTTAATTCTTTTTCTGAAGTATTTGATATGTGTTTGTGAATCAGCGTTTTGTGAATTATTTTTGACACATTTATCCACACACAATTCTCTTCCCACATTCAAATCCCATCTCAAAACCCACCTATTCAACATCGCATACTCAATTTAAATTGATCTCTTCTTTTATTATTTATAATTTTATTTGTGGCTTTATTGTTTTTGTTCTTGTCTGTAAAGTGTCCCTGAGTGTTTTGAAAGGTGCTTATAAATAAAATGTATTATTATTATTATTATAAAGGTCCCAGAAAAAAACACGCATTGAAAGGCCATCCCGCTTCCGTCTGCAAGGAGGCAGTGTTGCTGTCGCCATCAACTCGGAATGAGCCATCTCCCGTCTCTTGTTTAAAAATTGGAAATTGAACAACAGAAAACAATCTTTTATCCGATCTTCTGTTGTGCATTTACCAAAAACAAGTCAGGAAACAAAATATGACAATTTTTTTCTCTTTTCCTTTTTTCCCCTTGACCTCCATTTGCCTTGATCCGAAAGCCGTTAGGATAATTCATCCCAAACGTGCTCACAACAATACAAAAACACATGTGACACACATATTTGTGGATCTGAAAAACACCAAAATGTTGTCACCGTAATCAGTGACTTCTTCGACCATATTAGTAATTATTGAGAAAAAAATTATTGCGACAGTGCCGACAGAGGTCCTCATATTGGCACAAATCTTATTTCCTGCACAGTGAGAGGAATTTTCTCTGGTAATGATTTAGGATCTTGAGAGGGATTAGTGGTTTGTGCTCATGTCAGCACACTTTGAAAATATAGGGTAAAGAAATATGGACTCTGTAGATGTTTATTGTGACTGTTAATTAAATAGTGCGTTATTAATACTGAATGTGTATGTATATCATTGTAATGTAACCGAATACGTTTTTCCCAGTTTTTTTCCCCGAATTACAACAGCATACACCAGAGCTATACAATAACTGATTAAAACAATACAGTTTACTGTTTAAAAAAAAAAAAAAATTAAAGCACGATATTAATAATTAACACAATTGAATTTCCTTCCCTCTAACTTGTCCTGTGATCGGCTAGCTTACTTAGCACAGTTCTCTAGTGCTACCATCCATTATGCAATCTTTTTTTTTTTTTGCACCATGGAACAAACACCTTTGCATTAGGACATATTTTGACCCTGACAGCCATTGTTTCACGCCGGGAGTGTAGCCTTTCGCGTGGAGCCAGCCGAGTTAGCTTCAAAATAAAAGTGAATCAAGTAATACTGTTCGATGGATGGATGGATGGATGGATGGATGCCTTTCATAGATTTTATTCTGAAGTTGGCCCATGGAAGCAGTCATGGCTGCTGACATGACTTTGAATAGAGCCTGGCCTGACTGCAGTCAAGCTGGCTGACTGAGCTGCAATATTTGCGGTGACAGACTTGACCCGGAGTGCATTGTTCAATTTCAAGTCCTCATGCGTACATGTGCACTCGTTGGCCCTCCATTAATTGCACCTTCCGCTGTTTTTTGCAAGTGGTTCAAATTAATTGAGTTCCCCAAGGCTTTAAAATATGACAACTCCTCAGTGCTTTTTCATAAGCACAAACATTATGTTCTTATCACTCAAACGTCAACTCGTATCCAAGAGAATGGTCTTCACCAACAATTAATTTCCTGTCTGTTTCTTTTTTTTTTTTTTTAGGTTTTGCATGCAGAAGAGTGCCAAGTTGGTGCCCGGAGTGACGTTAGACCTAATCGAGAAGTAAGTGATATTCCCAAAGCAAGGGTGACCACCCTTTTTCAGTTGACCTGCTACTCAAAAAAATGACCAAGTCAAAATGATCTGCCTACTGTAGAAATGGAAACCCAATGTAGAAATCTGTTGATTAATCTTTTTAGTTACAATCTAAATTGCTATACCTTCCATAACTAGCATCAGAAAATATCAGATGTTAGATTGGTGCTTTCCTAACGTCAGTCAGCTGACACTTGTTATGGAGCAGATGGATCATAGGTCAACGTCATTTTTCTACAAATACCACATGAAATTCCCACACAACCTTTGCAATGGATAGCAATGGGCACTGCTGGTTAACATTCACCATTCAGGGTGAAAGAAGTTTGTAATCCCCTGACCTAGGCTAATGACTTCTCCAAGAGTTCTAATTGGAGTCACGATTGAGCCAACCTAGAGTCCAATCAATGTGACAAGATTGGGTATGTTGCTTAGAGGTGATCTGCCTGACAGAAACACACACCAGTTTTAAGTTTTCTATTCTCAAGAAGTGTTGCCCAATGTGAACCAAGCCTCACACGAGAGCCCTCAGAATACCTTCAAATAAGTGTGGTTAATTTGCATTTAACTGTACACCTTGATGTTCACGTGTCCATGTGAAGACAGTCTATAAATGGAGGAAGTTCAGCACTGTTCATATTCTACATGTGAGTAGCTGTCCTGTGCGCGGAATGCTCACTGAAGTGAAAAAAAAAATCTGAGTGCCAGTGAATGAATTCCGAAAATCTCTGGGACATGTTAACAGCATGTTGACAGCTTCATGCTGCATGTAAAACTAGAATGGATATTATTGGAAGAGCCCATGGAGAAAGGCTCTCCTGGCCCCCCAAAAACGATGTTTGGAGTTTTCAAAAGAGGACCTGGAAGTCCCACAGCATCCCTGCTTACTGTGTTGTGTGTATTGTAAACAGAAACTATTTTGTAATTCCCGCTGTCGGTTGTGCAGGACTCATCTGCATCCTACAGGAAATGGTTGGTTGAAGTGACGGCTGCCAAGGAGATTGAACCACTTTTAAAATGCAGAATTTTTCCATCCAGCATTCCTATATTGACAGCATATGTTCAGTTCAGTAAAACACACAAACAAAAAAAGAACAAATGTGGAAATATATGATCGGGTGCTGCTAAATCATGAGAGAACCACCGTTAAATCGACCGATATGGACTGCATGCATGTAAGCGTTCAGTGTCATAAGGAACCGAAACTTCCGGTAAAAGACAAACGTATTTTAAAACATTCAAATTGTAACTTGCCTGTAATTCAGATTTTACTGCCAGCACCAAAGACCCCTCCTGCCCACCCCCCCAAAAAAATATTTAATTCCTGATATATACTGTATTTTCTAATGAATCGGTTATCCCAATTTTTTTTCTTTCAAATATCAGAATCGACATTGGCTATAGAAAATCCCTATCGGACCCTAACGAGCATTCTCTATATCTATTTTATTTGTGTCTCTTTTTTCCAATCCAAACGATTCTCCGCTCCCTGTTGTCAGACACCATGTTGCTGATGGTCATCATCAAAGTATAATTTTCTACCTTTTGGTTTTCCGCCTTCCAGCCAAAGCAGGACTAGTTGGGCGGATTTAAAGCTGCATATTTCTTCAGGAAAGGGTCGCTCCCACCTGGCTCAGCAAAGAACATGTTTTGCTCGTAGGCACACTTTCCCAGATTAATATTGGTGCTTGATATGGTTGTCATATCCAGAATTTGAGTCGGAGCTACAAAACGGAGTGTGTCTGTGCAGCAGAGAGTAAAATTACAGCTGCACACGTAATTGGCTCAGTAAACCATAGATACAGTTGCAAGAAAAAGTGTGCAAATGCTTTAGAATGACCTCGATTTTCCGCATAGATTGTTCATGAAATGTCTTCTGAAGTTAATCTAAATCACAACCATATTCTTCAACTAAAAGCACACAAAGAAACATTTTCCATGTTTTGACTGCACATCATCATCATCATCGATATCAGAGAGTAGGGAGGAAAAAGTATGATGTTTCGGATTCAATGAGTGGTTGAGCATCCTTAGGCAGCAATAACCTCAAGCAAATGTTTCCTGTCGTAGATCAGACTTGCACAACTGTCAGGAAGAATTTAGGACCATTGTTCCCCCCACAACCATTTCAGCTCAGCAATATGGGATGTCTTGTGTGATTCCTTCTTTTGAAGTCATGCTGCGAAATCTCAATCAGGTTGAGGTCAAGGCTTTGACTGTGCCAATCTACTTCTTATATTGAAGCCATTTAGTTGTTGATTGACTTCTGTCCACTTCTGCCTTTGGTTCATTGTCATGATGGATCATCCATTTTATACTCCTAAGTTCCCATGCAAAATGTCTAAATAAAATTGGTAGCAGTGTGTCCAGGCCCTGAGGAAGTGGTTTCAAACTATGCTGACTCCTCCACCTGACGCCACACTTGAGATGAGGTTCTGTTGGTAGTGCCCCCCCCCCCACACACACACACAGTTTTGTGTTCCTTCCATACAATTTGAAATAAATTGAATTATTTAAAACGAAATATTCATCACCTGAAATTGAAACTGATTTGGATCAAGAGCAAAATATATTTTCGCTTATTGTTTCCGAAAAACAGCAGCTGTCACTATCCATACGTTGGTTTAAAATGTTTCAGTTGCCCAAGATCATCCACATAATGACACATATTGCTTGCAATAGTAAAAACATGACTTCATTTTCAATCATCTGTACAAATCATAAGGTTCTTTTTCCGAAGTTATCCACACAAGATTTTTTTTAAACTAGCAAGCAGTCGTTGGCTCCCTTCTTGCTTTTTGGTGGTTCTGTGCTTCGTGTCTCGTCATCCGCCAAATGGAATGCAATCTGCGATTGATTATTTGATCTTAATTCTTCAGTATGCACAGTAAACATTCCCATCCCCGGAATTCTATGAAAAGGAATATCCTTCACCCGTAATAAAAACCTATGCATTAACATTTTGACTACGATATTACATGTTACCGGAACTACGTAAGCGGAAATTCCACTAGCCGTAACCCGGATGGAGGCGTCATGCAGCCGGGGCTTAAATACACGCAACGCTCCACCCGATACGCGGAAAGACACCAACGGAGACACCTTTTCACTTCGCATCAGATTCGAAACGACGACGTGTAAGTGAGATTGGCGTGCGTTTTACTGTAATTGCGAACGATTTCTAACTTTATTCACTTACGTCCTCGCGGCACGAGCTTAAAAAGCACGCCCACTCGATGGAAGAAACGTGTTTGCTTCGCCCATCGAATTCGAAACGACTATGTGTCAGTGACTTTTTATTAGCGTGCGTTTTACTGTAATTGCGAACGCTTTCGTCCTGTAGATCATGGCATCGACTCATTTTTTCAAGACTGAAAAAAATCACATTAAAATACTGTACATACTATACTGTGTTGTGTTTTTTAAATCTACACCTTTACTGTATACTGTACATATAAACAGTTTTTGGACGCATTTTATTGCTTGTGTTGTTACACATGCAGTTTTCAACATACTTGCAGGTTCATAAAGGACATGTACCATGCTCATTTCCCAAAAGAGGAATTTCTGTTATAAGGACAGATTGGACAGCGCAAACATGAGTCCGTACTAGAGAATATTTACTGTACATGTAAGCTGGTTAAGTCGTTTTTTTAGTTCACATAAAAAACATGTACTCCAAAAGTCCTAAAAATTGCCATAGATGGAATGTATGATCAAACAGAGCGGACAAGGTATTACAAATAGAACACTATATGGGAACTCTGCTGATTTGACATAGTTCTTAAGCAAAAATCCAATCATGATACGATGTGGGAGCCAACCATCGAAGCAGCCTGACTGCACGGAATTAAGTTCAGGATGGAGCTCGGTAAATCTGTGTCAAGAAGGCAGGCATGTTTGAGCAGGCGAAAAGATTTTTATGCAAGATGACACTGTGATGTGGAGGTTTTGGGTAAAGCTATATACAAAGTGTTAAGGGAAAAAAAATCTGGTTATGCAGATCGTATACTCCTGTGTAAATGTTGAGAAACAAAAATATGCATCTCAGTTTTCCCAAATGCAAATACCAATCTGCATATCACATAAGCAAAAAGGGAGTTTTTATTTTCATTGTTGAATAAAAAAAAAAAAAGAAAATTTGTGTTTGTTGTAGACTGTGAATAAATTGATACTTTGAATACTTTTGTGTTTTACTAAGTCCTTGACAAAAAAAAATAGCTTCAGTAAACAAACATGTATTAGTTTCACTCTCAATTTGACCACTTACCAACCCGAGAAATAACAAATATTAAGTGAATTTGAAGACAATTTTTTTTAGGTTCTGTTAAATTATTATTATTATTATTTATTTATTTTCATTAGAAAAGTGATTCATTGTCAAAATTAGTGTGATACATGTTGGTCCTCAAAACCACTTAGTACTTAGCCACAACCATTTTTTTTCTGAACCCCCGGCTGCTTCTTTGATTTTGTCAGTGTCATATCCTGCCAAAAGAATTCCATTCAACATTGGGTCATCTTAGAAATATGAAATAATATACTGAACTGGGCATATAAGATTCTCAAATGTCTTGGGTTCAACTGTCCAACTGTGATGTTCTGCAGTCATTGGGGGAAAAGTTCAGTTCATAGTAATGGAAACGTTGAAAGTTGTAAACTGTGCGATTATGGGATTTTTGTACACATTATTGATTGTGTTCTAATATTTTGTAAACTAGAATTCTGTTAAAATATTTTGATTAAGACCCTTAGAATTGACTAATGAGCTGAGAGAAATTATTATTGATTAAAAAGAAAGTTCCTGTAGTTGCCGGACATTGTATGAGGCAAAATTGTATTCCCTGTTGGTATTTTTCTGTTGGGTATGAATAAAACATTCTTCAAGAACAGGACAGTTCCAACTAGGCAACAGGTGGTCAAATGCAAAACAATTTTCAAATCATTGCGTTATCAACAGCCTTCTGGAGACCTAATTTGGCTCTCAGCATTCACCCATGCCAATTTATTAAAAAATAAATAAATAATGACATTCAAATAAAATAAACACTTTGTTTTTATTAGTTCTGTTCCGTTTTAAGGCATCTGAAGACGAGAAGATCTTGGACGGTTGAGGGTTGGCACGTTGCACCGGGTGATGAATGATGACACTGCTGATGTCTCTGCGCTGAATAATGAAGTCTTTTAGCTCATAAAAGAAAAATGGCATTAAACTCATTTGCCATCCCACATATGAGTCATAAAATTGAATATTCCAACTGAAGTAACCTGTTCTTTCTCAGTTTGAAATAATCATATGATCAAAGGTGCCACGGTAGATGAAATGAGGGGCCCATAGGTTAGATGGAAGTCTACTCTTCAGAGTCACAAACACAAATAGTGCTTTTGAGTAGCTTCATTAAAGGGACAATTAAAACTTTGTAAAACATGTTTTGATTTGTTCCAGAAAGTTTCCCCTTGTCTCAATAGCACCATTTGTGATGTGTTTTTTTACATGTCATATGTGGTTGTTCAACTTCATACAGTCGCTGCAAAAGCCAGACCAAACTGGAAAACACGTCCGCCAAACTAGCGTTGGACAATTTATCAATTTTTTCCATTAATTCTTGTTGATCAGTCAGGAAAATTTTGGAGAATATGTCCCACTTCACCCCAACAGAGGTATTTTTCTCATGTCACAATTTACCTGTTTGTGGTGTGGTTTGACATTTGTGGGTGTTAAACTTAATTCATCGCTACAGTACTCCCTCGTTTATCGTGGGGGTTATGTTCCCAAAAGAACCCGTGAAAAAATAGGTGAAATCCGTGAAGAAGTCATCTTTATTTTTTACATTTATTACGTATGCAGCACTGTAATGACTGAAACCAAAGATTAAGCCTTTTTTCAGGCCCGAGCATTTAAAAAACAATAATGGAAACAATTTCGGCGACATTGTGGGTTTTGTCATGGAGACAATTTGGCAAGCTGTACAGCGATAAGGCGCGCAGACTGTTGACATTAGTCTCCAGTCCCTTCGGCAGTCAGGATGCGCAGAACACAATGCGGTGTTGAAAAAAAAAATGCACCAAAAAAATCCATGAAATGGCAAAGCCGTGAAAGATGAACCATGTTAGAGCGAGGGATGACTATATTTTGAATTTAGATAAATCTGGAAAACACACATGTAATACAAGCTATGCCTTGGCGTGTAATCAATTCAGTTGAGCTTGATTATTTTTTTTTTTTTTTTTACTTTCACTTCTTGCTCTTCGAAGATGTCTGCAAACAGTTAGGTGCGTTCGATCTCGCTGTACATTTTTACAATAATAAAAGACATTCTCTTGATTCTACTGTCGTTTACAAAAGCACAGTGAGACATGCCACATTATCGACTTTGTTGCTCTATTTAGCCATGTTTCCCAACCTCTCTAGCAACGATTTTTCTAAAAAAACAACAATGGGCTATAATTCTGGCTAAGGAACAGAAAACATGAGTGGAGTCATGTTCACATTGTGTTCGTTATGAAAAGAAAGGAGCCTAGTGGGAGGTAATCAATAGCGCTGATCATTGCTCTGGAAACTTTTGTCCTGAGTTGTGTGCTTTGAAGACCCACTTTTTCTTTTGCATAAGTCACCTGCTTCACTTGTACAAATGAAAAAAGACAATGACAGCTTGTGTGGAGTTATCATGAACATCAGATCAGCCGAGCCATGCCGTTTGAAGGCTACTTTTATTAGGTCAAATTGTTGAACATTTCAAATGTGCCAGCCACACTTTCTGGCAGTATTTTACCACAATGTACATTTAGATAAGGCAGTCACGACGCTGACTGAGTGTGCTCTTTTCCCGCTCACGATTCACTCACGTGTCTGTCACTTTCTCAAGTGACAGAATTTCTCTCCCCCCCCACACACACTGTCACAAACACACACACACACACACACACACACTTTTAGATATGTTAATACTGTTGCCCTTAAAAGAGACCATGGATATGTTTTAAATCTTGGAAATTAGTATGGCAAATTAACAAACATTTTTCTACCATGAAGAGAGTTTCACACAAGATGTGAAAAACAAGTCACACTGACATCATCCAGACTTGGTGATTGTATAACATTCCACCATTATTAAAAAAAAAAAAAAATCACTTTATTATCCAGCATGAATTCTGAGGTGTATTTTATCTCTATCTGTATATATCTGGAAAACGGTGACATGGAGAATGTTTCCTACCAGTTAACCACTTCATTCATGTGCCCAATCATTCATTGACCAACACAGTTGTTTCAGCCTCCTGTGCCAAGACACGTAAATTATTCTTACAGGTTAAATTACCGTAAATAACACGGACTACAAACGGCTGAGTGCTCCATTGTTGCGCTGAGTTTCCCACCACAATTGGCAAGCTTTCAAAATGCAGTGCAATCACTGGACCTTTTCACTCTACAGTCATTCCATCGCTGAAATGATCTTCTTATCACCTTGACCACTTCGTGGAGATCTTGGGACATTAAGGTTACCTCAAGATTATTGTGTTGGTTGGAGTTGCTGATGTTACTGAGAAGGTCTGTACACATCCCATCAGAGCTTGCAACCTTTGCATTAAAAATGCGAGAAAGTATTTATATCATGAACAATGCACTTGACCCTAAGTACAGATATTGAAACATGACTACGTGCAACTTGCTATGCAGTGTTGTGATTCATAATTGAATCACCAATTAACTGACATAATGCCCGAACTTCAAACGTTCAGTGATGTTGTTCGCCTGGGGGCAGGGAATAATGTTGTTTTACTGCATGCATCGCATATTCGTGCCACTATCATCAGGCTGAGAGTGCGCTATCATTCGTTAACCTGTAGGGATTTTGGCCAATATTTCTCACAGATATTATTTAGAAACGGCGGCCCGGTAGTCCAGTGGTTAGCACGTCTGCTTCACAGTGCTGAGGTACCGGGTTTGATTCCAACTCCGGCCTCCCTGTGTGGAGTTTGCATGTTCTCCCCGGGCCTGCGTGGGTTTTCTCCGGGTACTCCGGTTTCCTCCCACATTCCAAAAACATGCATGGCAGGCTGATTGGACACTCTAAATTGTCCCTAGGTGTGAGTGTGGGCGTGGATGGTTGTTTGTCTCTGTGTGCCCTGCGATTGGCTGGCAACTGATTCAGGGTGTATCCCGCCTACTGCCCAAAGACCGCTGGGATAGGCTCCAGCACCCCCCGCGACCCTAGTGAGGATCAAGCGGTTTCGGAAAATGGATGGATGGATATTATTTAGAAACCTTTCAGCCGCCTTAAATTGTGGAAACTATATAACGTCCCCTTTAAGTTTAACACAAGTAAACGCACAGCCTACTCCAAATTTTGGAAGACTGAGCAGTAGTCATTAAAAAAATGCATAAAGCCTGAAATGTTTCTGTGTAAAAAAAAAAATGCACAAACTTGATTGCTGAGGTCAACAGATATAGAACCTGATCCACTCTCTGGTTGGTGAGATCAGTTTGCAATTTCTGCAGTGTATAACATTTATTTAAATTAAAGGGGAAAAAATGTTTAGATCCTGCGAAAGATGTTCAATTATTAGTGATGTGTTATCATTGATTCACAGAGTTTGTACACTTTAAATCTTAAATGTTAATCCGAGAGGGCAGCATATGGGGTGTGTCAGAGAGGTGCATTTCATTTCAAACTGCAAATTCCCACTTCAAAGTAAAACTGTATGATATAACTATCTATTGTAGATTTAAAATGTCTATCATACGATACAACTGGCTGAGGGATGTGCAACGGGCGGCCCAGAGACCACAGTGAGTGGCTCCTTAATTAATAAAAAAGAAAAAAGAAAAACTTGTACACAAATGTTATTTCTTAAACCCCCCCCCCCCCCAAAAAAAATTTAATTGATAAACATTCAGTATACATTTCCCCATGAAAAGAACAGGGATACATAGGGAAGAATCAAGTTTAAAAAAATCTATATCAGAAAACTTGAAAGGATGCTTGCACCAGATTTCGCAGAAAGGTCATTTCCATCTGTAGTCCATCTATTGTTAGATTTTCCTCACTGCTGCAGAGGGAACACTGTCATTTCTATTCCTCCACTAATATGTTTGCGCCCGTTGGAATTTCTTTTCTCATTCATTTCATTTACAGCTCAGCACACAGAGCTAACCTGCCATCCATCGATTGACTTATTAAAAGCAGCCATCCATCCAACTGTACTTCTTCATCTCCGTTGTACATCTCTTATCTACGCACTGCTCTTACATGGTGCCCCCTATTGGTCAGCCTGAGACATCACTGTCAGGCCCTCAGAGCAAACTCAAAAAAAAAAAAAAGTAAAAAACTCAGAGGTATAATTTAACCCTCCCCTAGGAATTTTCATGTTTGTGGATGAAACATTTGCATACAGTTAAATGTGAACCGGGATTTCACAGCTGTTCCACCCTCTGTTGGTGAAGGTTCGAGACTACAGGCAGTTGACAATAGACCAGTTATGGGTGTGTACATGCATATGGCTGTATTTTTTTAACAATTTTTCTTTTTATTCATAATGAAGCCGCAAAACTTAAAGCGCAGAGTGGCAAGGGATCACTGTATTTATATAGTCCCTAATCACAATAGAGTCTCAAAGGGCTTCACATGCCTGCAGTTGACAAATATTAACGACATCCCCTAATCGTAAACATCTAGGTATGGGGGATGAGAAACCTTGAGAAGGCGCTGCACATGGGGGGGGCCCACCCCCGCGCCGTTTCAAGATGACCAGGCTGCAATGTCGAGTCGCTATATTCAGTTTCAATTCATCTTTCCTTTTATTATTTATAATTTTATCTGTGGTTTTATTGTTCTTGTTTTGATTGTAAAGTGTCCTTGAGTGTTTTGAAAGGCGCTTAGAAATGAAATGTATTATTATTATTATTATACTGACTGGGCAACATTAACACAATGTGGTACGATAATAAGTAAGGTTAGAAAACCTTTAATAGTCTCACAATGGAGAAATTCCCACTTCAGAGCAGCAAAGTTGTGTAAGAGTCCATTTTGTTTGATGAAGTGCTGCAGCAAATGCACGACTATAAAAGATTAAATTACTGGTCTAGTCCTGAGCATGTTAGATAAGAGACAAACACGTTCATCATGTTGATCAATATTTCCTAAAAGCAGATGTTTTATTTTGATTCAACACAAAGATAATAAGTCTGCTTTCGAAAATCTGAGAATATGTTGAGAGACTTAAACTAAGATGATTTCTAACATTTTAAATTAAACAACACCAAGGTCTGTGAAGGATTATTTGATTATCAAAATATTTATTGAGTTGTGTGATAATTGGTTAGTTGTCCATTAATCATTTACACCTCCAATATTCTCAATATGTTCCATGAAACTGCGACAATATCCCAAGTTTTAGTAATTTTTCTTTTAATCATAAGGTGATTTCCCTGAAAAGATGAAAAAATTGCAAATTAGGCAAGGACTGCTTTCATTGGACAGCAACGGTATGCAGCACAGTACAGTGTAACTACTGTATATGTCGGGGGTCGGCAACACGCGGCTCTTTGGCGACATCTAGTGGCTCCCTGGAGCTTTGAAAATGGAAAAAGATTTTGATAGTAGGCTAATATAGCTCAAATAGATATTGATACATGTTGCAGCTCCGAAAAAGGAGAGCTGTGGTGTTGGATTTTTAAAACGTACACTTTATTTCTGCTTTTAACAGTCTCGACAAACACTCCGTGCCTTCTCTCTTCTCTTCAACTCGAGAGGCGTTCAAAGACAGCCTCCAAAAAACGGAAATCCATGATCACTTCACTGACACTAAGAAAAGCGAAAATAATGCACTAAAACAAAAAATAAAGTGAGGAAATCACAAAATAAATTCTATGGGGGCGTTTGTGAACACACAACAAATGAATGAGTAACAAACAATTCTGAGACAGTAGAGTCTCCTCCATACATACAGCATGTGTTTCCTTCATTGTAAGTTTATATTTTTGCGGCTCCAGACAATTTTTTTTTTTTTGTCCTATATGGCTCTTTCAACATTTTGGGTTGCTGACCCCTATTATATGTAAACTTTATATCTTTAAAATAATCATACAACTTACATAACAACTTGCAAAAGGCTTCTGTTTTCCCTTTTTGGGCCCTTTATGTCTTAATTCATGGACTATAGCAGTTTTCTGTGAACACTTATTTACTCATACATGAATCTTCAGTGTATGTGCACCCTTGGCCTGTCCGTCTCACTCAGTTGAAGCCGAAGGGCCGGTAAATGTAAATACCCTCAGATGTGTGAGGTGACAGGGTTGAGTGATTGCCACTTTGTGTTCTGAATCATCTTTGTGACATGCGATGAGTTGCTGACACCGAGCCATCTGTGTTGTTATGTTGTGTGCAGGATCCCTGGGAGGCTCAATGACAGGCGCACTCCCCTCGGAGAACTCAATTGGATCTTCACAGCCATCACCGACACCATTGCCTGGAACGTGTTGCCCCGAGGTGCGGCTCTGCACGCATAAGCAAACTTCCCCGGAATTTCAAATGAAGGCGTCAAATAAATCACCGTAATAATGACACGCAACTAACAGTAAAACTGTCAGACAATCCCTCCTCACACCCCCGGCTGAGAAAATGTAATATAGTGTTGAAGTAAGGCAAAAGTCCAAAAGAGGGCTCCTCAAATGGAAGTGACCTTTATATGGCAGCCAACAACTTAGTCTTACAGCGACTAGTGTGTTATTACTCACATGAACAAAGTCAGTGTCATTGTTTGAAATGGTAGGCGTAAAATAATTGCAATGACAGACTTCTGGCCCTTTCCATCAAATTTAGTTCATTCTCAATCAGGGATCATGGCCAGCTTTCTCTTGCGCTAATGAGAGACCTTGGTAGTGTCATCCAAAAACGCCAATTTCACTGAGGCTACACATGTAAAAATGTCCATCAGTCAGAAACTGGCTGACAGCTGTTCAACACAATTTTCTTTGAAAGCTGTTGACAATATTTTTGCCAGTTCTTGGTCATTTGACTTATTTGGGAGTGACATCATAGTTGAGACTTGCTCAGTTATTTTTTTTTTGCTCTGCACCAAGATGGGCGGAGGGGCACGAGCTGGGCGAATGCCCCGGGTTATACAGAACAGTTGAGTCCGATGGCCGGTGTTGCCCGCGAGACAACTCTGGCTGCCAGTTGCCCATGCCTGATATAGATGTAATTCCTGGGATTTTCAGTTTTCATACAGTGCACACAATATCATGACACACCCGTTTTTTTATAGCGTGAAATGTGTCTATTTTCAAAGAAGGGATGTAAAAAAAATTGCAAACAAAGAATGATTTGCACATAAAAATGAATGGACAAAAAGATTTGTAAACAAGACCAATATTTCCAGAACTTAAAAAATGTTTTCTCATAAAACAATAAATTGTGTTTGCATATTCATCATTTTTGGTTGCAAATTTTTAAATGTTTGAAAGTTCCTAAATTTTGGTTGCAATTTTTGAAGCTTCATTTGCAACTATTGACTTTTGGTTACAAATGTACTTCAATCTGGGGGGTGGGGCAATCAGCACAAATAAATGTCTCACTGAGATAGCTTTTCTTTATGATTAATATTATTTTTTATTCATAAAGATTTTTTTACTCAACAGCACGACTCGGAAAGGAAATGCTTTTTGTCACAAGTTGAGGTCATTGAAAAAAGTTTGAATTAACTGTAGCTTCCTTTACGTTAGGTATGTCTTGGAAGTTTGAAGTGTGTAAATTCGTGATGATTATGAAATTATGTAATTTTTTTTATTGTAGTGTTGCTGTTTACTGTCAAAGTCGTATGTCAAACACAGTTTATCGGATTAAAAAACACCTTATAGGACACATATATTTTTTTTACATCTAAAGATGTAAAACCAGAAAGTTAAATGAAGGGACTCGCGCCATTCCTGAGGTGGTGCAGTGGAAGACCGACCAGCCCCACAAGCATTGTTGGTCTCAAAGAGGGAGTTTTGTTCCACCGTTCGTGTGTTTACCTAAACCACAAAAGATTGTATTATTGACGGGAACATGGTGGAACATTCCCGTTTTCTAAAATAAAAGTAAATCTGGTTGGCACAAGAATTTATTTTCATCTGTGACATAGACAAATGGAATGTTTCTTTGGAACAATCTGCAACTTCCAGGATTTTCTATAAGACCGTTAAACACCACAAGCAACATTGAGAACCTGACCAGATTTTACTCGCTAACTTTTATGCCACTCGCATATTCCAAGCACACTAACTCGCAGCTCTGGTAACAATGTGACAATGCTGATGGCTGCCAAAGCCTTTCAAACCCTCAGGGCTGTAATGAAGCAGCCCATGTCAGGGAGAATCCCAGTAATGAGGCTCTGCTGCACACCTAATTCAAATAAACCAGACTACGGTCCAACTTGTTCTGACCTCTGTTGAACTTTTTCTTACGTGCAGCACACACAATTTAACTCATACACCAAACAAATAAAAAGCCATAGATTTGCAGGATATTGGCTTGCCCCTGTCCTACAATTTTCTTCTGATTCGAATTTTTGGTTGACCCATGAACTGTAGCCTATCCCAGTCTCCCTTTTGGTGACAATGGGTACACCCCGTACCAGACGTCAGTCAATCGAGGTGCATATCGAGACAGAAAAACATTCATGCGCGCATTCAAAATTTACTGTAGCGGCTTTAATTACAGCAACATATATTTTTGGCTGGTAGTTAGAAATACCCACAAAGAAAACATGATAGCTAAATGCTCCGTACAGTGTTGCTTCTGGTTCCATATTGGTCATTTACAGGTCCTGTAATGTTAATGAAGCAACGAATATACAGCTATAACCTTTTGCTGTTTGGTTTTCTGCAGCTCTCGTCCCTCTTTCATCAAAAAACGTATTCCCGGTGCACCTTCTAGCCTCTTTGAGTCATTTCCATTTATTAAAGTAGCTTGTGTACTTTTTTTTTTTTATACAGTGTTGTGTTCCTACCGTGTAATCATGTATTTTGTGTAAAATAAGTCTTTTGTTCTGCGTTTGCCTTTAGATTTGTTCCAGAAGCTGTTTCGTCAGGACCTTCTGGTGGCCAGCTTGTTCCGTAATTTTCTATTAGCAGAGAGGATAATGAGGTCGTACAACTGTACACCAGTCAGCAGCCCTCGCTTGCCTCCAACATATATGCATGCCATGTGGTAAGACGCACTCACACAACTCTGGGTTTGCATGTTAAAATAATCCAGAAGGTGAAAAGAAAGTATCAGTGTCTTTAAGTGCTCACATCTATTTTTAATTGGATTAATTTATTTAATCTTTTTTTTTTTACATTAATTGTAGTGCACCACACAATGCATTCTGGGAACCAAGTGCTTTTACCATCATTACCATAAAGTAAAGCTCCTAATAATAATAATAATGCAGCTCATAATGATTTCACCCAACATGACAACCTTACTTTGGTTGCGTATCCTGTTTGATTCTTATCCCACAAATGCAATATTAATAAGCGTACCATATTTAGAGTTCTCATGTTGGCACATAAAAATGTATTCATGGTTTCAGAATTTGTGGAGTTAGCTCCCATTCAAGACCCCTTGTTGATAATTGCCCTTCTTTTGCAATAAATGTCACAAAAAAACAAATCCAAAGTAAAAGCAAAACACATGAGTACTACTACTTTTACATGTAAGGAAAGGATGGCCTCCTCACGAAGGGTCCCTGCTGTCACTCTCAACAGAGACATCATTAGATTGTGTATCCGGTCAAGTCACCGCATTACACACACACAAATAACCCCTGCATTGGCAACTATAATAACTACGGACAGTTGTCCAAAATATACATTTAACTTCAATGAAAACACCTCTCTTTTTATCTAATCCCAAGTACACAGAGGTACTCATCTGAATCCTTGTCTATTGACTTCTGTGGCCCTCCCCTGTGTCAGAAACGCTCCCCCATTAACTTCATGCCTTTCCACAAACAGTTCTGCCACTATTGTTTTTGTGTCTTCTCTAAATGCATCCCTGAAACCTCCCACTCGCTATCTGTCTTGTGTTGCAAAACAAAGAAAACCTTCTCACTTGTTCTGCCTTGTGAGGCAGATTGTTGCATAACATAAGATGGCATCCCATTTTGGACAGAATCCTGTTTGTGCAGGAGTTAGTGATTTTTCTTTTGGCTTACACATCTCTATTAGATGTGTGTGTGTGTGTGTGTGTGTGTGTGTGTGTATATTATTGCGTTTATGGCGACAGTTATTGAGAGCTCCACCACACTGCAGCACATGCAGTATTTAGGAGCACAGAATTATGACTCGACTGTCGAAATCATGCCGGTGAACGATAAATGTGAACGTGGCACAAATAAAAGGCCACTCGAATCATAAAATTGGGATCGGGAATTTTCGAGTGGAAGGACGATAAAAGGAGGCAATTAAACAATTCGGGGGTTGCTGGATCGTTGGCAGTGCCTGCACCTATACAGCCTTTGTTATTCAAATGGTGTCGAACCGGATAGAACAGAAAAATCCAAGGCTGATTACTCCCCTGTGGACGGTGTCAGTGTGGGAGCGTGTACAAATGTGGGCGTGTGTGTTACTGCACCACTCTCTGCAGGCAACAGCGACAAGTGCTTAGTCAGCCACCAACTGCTCCCTTTCACTCTTCTGTTGACTGCTGTCCTTATTCCGCATGCACCGCACACACACACGCACGCGCACACACTGACAGGTTTTGGTGATGAGTTGCTCATTGATATTGGCAGCCATTACCTGAGTTAATGCTGTCATCCCAAGTGGTGCTGATGCCTCCTCTCTGTGCGCGTGTATTTGTTAATAATAATAATAATAATACATTTTTTTTATTTATGATGCATTATTCTGAAGAAATTATACTTTTAATAAAATTGAGGGCAATCATGCTCTTTAGTCATTTAGCCCAGTTTTTTTTCAATCTTTTTCGAGCCAAGGCACATATTTTTCATTTAAAAAATCCCGTGGCACACCACTACCTGAAAATGTGAAAAAAGCTTATTTTAACAATTAAGTGTTATATTGTTACTGTAAGTGTTTTTTAACAATGAAAAATAACGTAATATTATAACACATTGAATAGGAATCAAATCAACATCAATCCAATATTTGGTGCATTCATTTTAATGGCAAGTAAAATATAGTCAATTCGACTTTAACTTGCTCAGGGTCGGATTTTTTTTTCTTCTGTGTGACAGCCGGTTCTTTTTCTCCCGGTCGTTTGCGCTCTCCCGCAATATTGTACCAATCTTTTTTCCCATCTTGAGTCTTTGTATAATTCCAACATCATTCAAATTACTTTTCTGCTGAATGTGTCGCTTGAGGTAGTCCAGCTTCCATTTAGTCCCTATTTTTCTCTCGAAAAATTTGCTTACAGCTTAAGTTTTGCTGCATGTTTTGCAGAGCAGACCTTTCTCACTCGAAAAAGAAAACATCTCACCCAGTTTCACTGCTTGTTCTTCTATTTGCACATACTTTGACAGCCATTCCAACTTAAAAGAACTGCAGTTCATTCTTATTTTGGTTTGAGGAGTCGACGTATCACGTTCACTGCCTGGTCGTTTCGCCATGATAAAGGATTAGCATTAGCGTCACTTAGCGCCGCCGCAGTGTTATTGTTATGTCAATGCCGTGATTGGCTGCATAGCGTCATTGCATCGGATCATGTGATTGGCTGGACACCTGTCACTCACTGATTTACACAGCAAATAAAAAAGTTATACAGTCAAACCTCGGTTTTCTAACGTCTCGGTTCTCAACCAATTCGGTTTTCGACCAAATATTTCGAGTTTTTTATGCCTCGGATGACGAACAAATTTCGGTTCTCGAACAAACTGAGCGCACTTGAATGCACCATTTGACTCCTCTCGCCTTCCTTACACGAGGAAGTGACATTTCCTCATGTTGCTTTCCATTGTGAGCAGACGTGTTCAGTAAACATTTTTATTTTAAAAAGTGTGGTTTCGGTTTTCGAAAAATTTCTGTTTTCGAACAGCCTTCTGGAACGGATTCTGGACGAAAACCGACGTTTGACTGTATATGTAATTCATTTGCAGTGCGTTCACTGCGCTGGATAGGTTTTCGAGTGTGCGACCAGTGCGCAGCTTAGAGGGAACCTTGGTGCTGTTGCATCTCCAGTAAACGTAAATCTAAACGAAAGATACCTTTCATTGTATTGCCTCGCATCGGAAACTTCGCTTGTCTTGAAGCATAAGGCAATTTACTAGCTGCTGCTGCTCCCTACCGGTATGGAAGAGTACTACATGATTACTCTTCCAGGCGATCGACCGCACAGGCATACATATTGTTTAATTTCCCACGGCACACCTGACAATATCGCCGCGGCACAGGGTTTGAAAAACACTGATTCAGCCAATACGTTTGCTGATTCATAGTACTTGCAGAGATCTTGACACTTAGCCAGCACAAAGACCCTGCAATCACAAACACGCATCAGTGGATCATGGTGTAAATTTACATTGGTCAAACAAGTCACAATAAGATGGGGCAACCTCAACAGAAACGCACTGACCTGAATTCCTTTCAAAAATGTCTTTGCTTAAGTCACATTGTGCATGCCTTACCACACATTAAAGTGATGCATCAGTTATAATGCAGGTAAACTCTAATATATATACTGTATTGAGGAAAAGAAAACCATATAAAGAGCAAAAAGATTTTTTTTTTCCTCTTCCCCAGTTGTTTATTCCAACATGGTGCATTGGTCAGCATTGAGAAATTGACACGATTCCTAATAATGAGGGAAACGCTTCGTTGAGGCCCAACACCGAAACAGGAAAGTGTAAAGGAGAGAGAGAGAGACAGACCAAATTGAGAAGCTGGGACAGGGGTCCAATTGCATTGCATAACGGTATGAATTAGTTATGGTGACCATGAGTGAGCGCTGGGGTGTAGAAGGGGATTAGAGGCTCCTTGCTGGCCCCTCTCTCGGCCCCCAGGGTGAAAATATAACATATACAATTACAGGCATGCAATAGGAGGAAATGTTAAATGGAAGTGGTTGCTCATGTGTCACCTCTCATAGGCAAGCATGGGACTTGGCTGTGGATATCTGCTTGTCTCAGCTGCCAACCATCATCGAGGAGGGCACTGCATTCAGGGTAAGTGTGCGTGGTGTTTTGTCCGACACAAAGCAAGAAAATATATGAAAAGTATACGTGAAACTGCTCATGTTTTCATTTTTTTATACACACACCCACCCACAGTAAACACAAGTGCAAAATCTGAACCTTCACTTGTCGTGACAGGTGTGTTACATGTGTTTTCCCAGAACAAGCAGCAAATTTTAATGGGACATTATTTTATATGACACACAGGAACTTGGCACTGCATTTCTTTTAATCCTGAAAGTAACACAAGCAGAGGTGAAAACGGTAACACTCGCCTTCATGCTTTTGTGCTTGGCTGAGTTAATCGATGATCACCTGTGGGATGAACTACGACAGACATTGAGACCAAATAATCTGAAGGAGACATTGAGACATATATCCGGCTAACCCACTCCGAAATCGTGTTGCATTCGCTTTCCAGAAGTGTGGAAACTCCTGGCCGCTTTGCCCTAGACTCCAAATAGACCATCCTGAAAAAGAAAGACGTTTGCAGTGGTGCAGCTTTCTAAATGGAAGCACTTTTGATCTGGGCCTTTCCTTTCCTCCACCCGTAAGAGGACATCATATTCATCGCTCCCATGGGAACGGCTTTCTATCTTTATTCCTTTTGTTCCTCCAGCTTGGCCCGAAATCACTTTCCAGCACCATAATTGAGCCTCTGAGGACTAATGTAAAGGATCCATCCTCCTTGACTCGGTCTTTCCCTTCATGAAATTTTGCTTTTACCTCGAATGTTTATTACCCATTTACCCAATGTGGTTTGATGTTTGTCCGCATGAAGATGTCAATCCTATTCTTTGTCTTTGCATTTATCCTGATGATAACTGGAAGACATAATATATTCTCACCTACTAATTATAACAGTCCAAGAGTCGTTGTGGCAACCCTTGACGAGACAAGTCAAAAGTCGCAACAGCCTACCCAAACAGAAACTCAATCTTTACACTAATTTAGTACGTCTTCTTGTGTCGGGACTTATTAAGCTTTGATTATGCACAAATCAATTTGGCCTGCCTGCAGAGAGGCATAGATACTTCCCTCTCACATCCACCAACAGTTCTTAACTGTCTTAATTCCTGCAGCAGCATTAAACCTCTGCGTGATCAAAACCCCTCCAGCAACCAGTCAGTCAGGCATGCTACCATGGCCGCAGCGAGTGAGATACGGAGAAGGTGATCAAGATAGATCAGGATTTATGCCGTTTCTGCGGTGCGTTGTCACTCCTCGGCTCGTGTCAAGGTTGTGATAGAATGATGACTTAGTCACTGCAGACTGGCTCTTTATGCATGGTTGTGCATGCGCGTCCATGTAAATGTGCGCATATTTGTCTCCACAGCACAGCCCTTTCTTCGCAGAACAGCTGACAGCCTTTCAGGTCTGGTTGACAATGGGCGTAGAGAATCGGAATCCTCCCGAGCAACTCCCTATTGTACTGCAGGTATGCACTCCCACATGGTTGCACCTTGAAGCATTTTTAAGAAATATTCACATACATACCCTAACACTATTCATCTAGATATAAAAAGCAGATGGATTGATTGATAGCGAGCTCTAACTAGATGGATACAAAATTACTGTCGTTCAGGAGGTCACTGACTTCGGTCCTCGAGGGCTGCTGTCCTGCATTTCTTAGATGTTCCCCTCCTCCAACACACCTGATTCAAATGATCAACTCATTGGGAAGCTCTATAGAAGCCTAATAACGACCCTGATCATTTGATTTAAGCTTGTTGGAGAGGGAGACATCGAAAATGGGACTAAGCATCTGCTAGGCCTTGAATCTACCATGGAGGCTACAACAGACCGATTTCTGCGAGAACTGGCTGCATAGTAAATCCATCTATCCATTCCTTTTCAACACCGCTTAACCCGGGGGTCGGCAACACGCGGCTCCAGAGCCGCGGCTCTTTAGCGACATCTAATGGCTCCCTGGAGCTTTATAAAAAAGGTTTGAAAATGGAAAAAGATTTTGATAGTGGGCTAATATAGCTCAAATAGATATAGATATATAGATACATGTTGCAGCTGCGAAAAAGGAGAGCTGTGGTGTTGTTTTTTTAAAACGTACACTTTATTTATGCTTTTAACAGTCTCAACAAACACAGACACGTCTCGGTCTGACTCTGTGCCTTCTCTCTTCTCGTTCGACTCGAGAGGCATTCAAAGATAGCCTCCAAAAAACGGAAATCCATGATCACTTCACTGACACTAAGAAAAGCGAAAATAATGCACCAAAACAAAAAATCAAGCGAGGAAATCACAAAATAAATTCTATGGGGGCGTTTGTGAACACACAACAAAGGAATGAATAACAAACCATTCTGAGACAGTCCAGTCTCCTACATACATACAGCATGTGTTTCCTTCATTGTAACTTTTATTGAAGGCTTTTTTTTTTTTTTTTGCGGCTCCAGACATTTGTTTTTGGGGTTTTTTTTGTCCTATATTGCTCTTTCAAAATTTTGGGTTGCCGACCACTGGCTTAACCTGAACAGGGTCGCGGGGAGTTGCTGGAACCTATCCCAGCTGACTTCAGTCGGAGGGCAGTCTACACCCTGAACTGGTAGCCAGTCAGTCACAAAGCACGTATAGAAACAACCATTCACACTCACATCCACTCCTTCACTGAGTGGAACCTGATCCCACCCTGTCGCACACAAGTCAGGCAAGTGTACCACTATACCATCAGCGACTCGTGTTCAGTGCATGACAACAATTTCCTGTCATCTTTATCCGTCTGGGCTATTGGCTCGGGTGGCAAAATGTAAGCCTCATCATATCAATACAAAAAAGACACTCAAACTCTTCCAAAAATGTGGGAAAATGTCTTTATTTGTATAGTGTCCTTGGGTGTCTTGAAAGGCGCTTATAAATAAAATGTATTATTATTATTATTATGGACCGATGAAAACAAAGGTTGAGATTTATGTCCGTAATTCCAAAAGGTATGTTGGTCGTAAACACATCACTGCGAATCACGAAAACAACACCGTCTCAACACAGAAACATTGTGACGGCAGTGTCGTGCTTTGGAGCTGTTTTTCTTCATCTTGAACTGGGGCCTCAGTCAAGGTAGAGGGATTTATGAACAGTCCCAAGTATACGTCAGTGTTAGCAAAAAGCCTCGAGGCTTCTGACAGAAAGCAAAAAATATATATATATTTGGACACCTGAACTTAATTTGGGGTTCATAAGAGGTACTTTAACCCTCTCGGGGACAGCGGTTCCTACAGTGGGCAATTTATCATGCTATCAGGTTACAGGTTATCATTATTGGTGCATAAAAGGGTTAAATGGTGGCAGTTGTGTGCTGGCACCCATTTAACATGAGTTTGTGACTGTTTAATTAACACACGCCAGTCCCTCATTAGTGTGCACCCATGTGTAATCGCATTATTTAAGTTGATTATTTTTGACTTCCCCTCTCAACAAGATGTTTGGGGGGGGGGGGGGGGGTTCATCTTAATGGAGCTCCACAGGTTATACCGGAAGGTAACATTAGTGGTGGAAAACTTATCTTTTTGTACTGCAAAAAAAACAAAACAAAAAAACAGGTATTTGAATGTGGGTGTGTAGACTTTAGATCCTTTTTTTCTTACATAAAGTGCCTTGTCAAAGTACCAGCGACCCTTGAATTTTTTTTACCTTTTGCCACATTTCAGGTTTTTAAACAAAGATACAACACTGGATTGTGTGTGTGTTTGTGTGTGTGTGTGAGAGAGAGAAGAATAGCAGAGTGAGACACAATCATGAAGGGGAATGGAATGTATAATATTGACGCCTTTATTTATTTATTTAACGGATTCAGCCTCCCTGAGTTTCTACTTTGAAGAAGCACCTTTCGCTGCAATAACAGCTGAAGTCATTTGGGGTATGCCTCTTTCACTTGTGCACATCAGAGACAGAATTTGTTGCCCTTTCTTCCTGGCAAAACAGCTTCAGCTCAGGGAGATGAGATGAGGAGCTTTTGTGAACAGCAGTTTTCAGATCTTTCCACAGGTTTTCAATTGGATTTAAGTCTATACTTTGACTTGGTCTTTGTAACACCAAGGTTGGATTTGAGATTTGGCTTGCTCGCTATGTTCAGGATGATTGATTGTCTGGTTGGAAGATAAACCTCCGTCACAGTCTCAGGTCTTGCAGACCCCAGGTTTTCCTCCAAAATAGCCTTGAATTTGGCTCCATCCATTTTTCCCATCAACTTTGTCTTCCTCATCCCTGCAGAAGAAAAGCAGCCCCAGACCATGACGCTGCCACCACCATGTTTGATAGTAGGAATGGTGTGTTCAGGGCGATAGGGAGTGTTAATTTTAAGCCAAACATAATGTTTTGCATTTAGTCCAGAAACTTACATTTTGGTTTTTTTTTGTAATGCTGTAATGTATTTATGGTTTTGTTTGTGAAATGGCTTTCTTACTGCTTCTCTTTCATAAAGGCCAGATACTGTATGTGCAATGAGCATGTCATAGTTGTTATTATATGGACAGATTCCCCGATTTTAGCTGTGGATCTCTGCACTTCATCCTGACTGATCATGGGCATCTTGGCTGCATCTCTGATCGGTGCTCTCCTTGTTTGAGCTGTTGAGAGGGACGACCGGGTTGGTTTGCAGCGGTCTGACCGTATCTCCATTTAAGCCCTTAAATACTGCCTTAATCCAATGTGTTGCATGTTGCCATACCAAAAAAAAAGTATTAAATCCTGTATTTACAGTCAAATAGAAATATTACATGGAAGCCTTCATCCCTTCTGTCAGCACTTAATTGGATCAATAAATCTAGCTCTCCAGAGGTGACATCACCTTGTAACAACCCCAAATCGTGTCCCATTTTGACAGCTGAACAGACTGAAGTTTGGTAGCAATATTCCTTCATTGTTGGGTTTAATGTGGTCTCAGAAGCAAAGCCTCTACAAAATACAAACCCCTTTAAATTAAGGATACGGCTTTCAAAAGAACTAAAGGGAAGCGTTTCCTGTTGTTGTTTTTTGTTTTTTTGTTCCTGTTGATCTGCCACACAGCGCAGCTTGCTTATGCGCTTCAGCTTGATGTCTCGGCTAGGATGAGGCAGTAAGTGACAAAGAGGAGGAATGTGCCGCTGCCAGGATGCCATCACGTTTACAGATGGACGCAACTTAGCCATGGTGGAAATTTCAACAGACTTTATCCTCCCATTATGCACACGCAGCCACTTCAGCTCATGACGATTGCATCTTGAACTCGTATATCAGCAAAAGTTCTTCACTGAATGGAAAATTACCATTGCAGCAGTTCTTTCCAAACCATTACCGTACCTCTCTTGAAATCTCCCTTTCCGAGCGGCAGATATGTGCCACACGAGCAGGCTAATTTTCTGCAAAGACTGTGACAAGACCAGTGTCTGTGTTGTTCCTGAAAGTTGTTACATATTTTTTTTAATCCCCAATTAGGGGACCAGAACCTGTATGGTGTACATTAACTGTTGGATTCCTCTCAACCCATCCAGCCGGCTTCTACAGCTGTTGTGTTGTTGTATATCACAGTACAGTGGCAGAGTGTTGCTGTCCGTGTTGAATGGTAATTTCCTGCTGACTAAGCCCTCTGTTAGCAGTTCTGCCAGGACTTGCTAAGAGCTGTGGGAAAAGCCAGACTGATTGGGTAGAATTATTGTACATGGTGTGTGAAAGCAAATACTGAGGTGAGAGAGGATCGGATACAAGAAGAGCAAGCCTTGAAAGATTATGCAATATTATGCAGCATAGCACTGTAATACTCAAGATGGTTTAAACTCCATGTTCCAGCTGTGTTTTTTTTTTATGGATACATTTTAGGCACACCTGAATGATGTGGACATATAATATACATGTACATACAAATACAAACTGGAAAAGAAAAATTACCCAATGAGAAGTTCAAAAACAAAAAGTTCTTAAAGAGGCGGCATGGTGGATGACTGATTAGCAGGTCCGCCTCACAGTGCAGTGGTGCGGGGTTCGATTGGCCTTCCTGTGTGAAATTTGCTTGTTCTCCCCATCTTGTGTGGTTTTTCTCCGGGTACTCTAGGTGTGATTGTGAGCACAAATGGTTGTTTGTCTATGTGTTCCCTGCGATTGGCTGGCAACCAGTTATGGGTGTACACCGCCTACTGCCCCAAGACAGCTGGGTTAGGCTCCAGCACGCCCGCGACCCTTGTGAGGATAAGCGTATTAGAAAATGGATGGATGTGTACTCGTACCACTGATATGTTGAACTTAATACAGACCTTTACAAAGACAGCCTTGATTGAAGAGGCCTTCACAGGCCGCCTTTTTAGCCACTTTATCCAACGCCCCCCTTGTATCAAACTACAAAACACAATAACAAACGCAATGTCAGTTAAAAGCAAGTACTGTCAAAAGTGGGTTTTTGATACAACTGTACCTCCTGTTTTGTATGTGCACGTGGTGTGCATGTGTTCTTTTGTGTACCAAGATTAGGAGGGCATTTCTATAATCACGTTATTTTGTGTCTCACGGGATATACACAAAACATGGAAATACAAAGTGCTTAGAATTTGCATTGATTGCTGACAAGGGTTATGTAAGTGAAGAAAGTGGCATCAAGGGTAAAGGAAGTGATGTAAATATGCACACCTGCATTTTCACATAGGAGCATTGCTGCAGGATTGAACCTTTAGCCCAGCTTTAAGAACAATGTTTTGCATGAAATGAGCTTATCTATGCATGGGTGTTCATTGTGTGACATGTCAAATTTTCTGCTAACGTTTTGAAAAGAAATCATCTTTGTCATAGAATTCAGGACAAAAGAAAAGAAAAGAGATATTGCACTCTGTCTTGACTAAGCGCACACACACGTGCTGTGTAATCTTGGTAACATGCAAGAGGTCTTCCCCTCGCCTCCTCCTGTACGTGTGGTGGTCACGCTCACTCGGTTTTTGTCACGGAGTATGCTAAGAATACATCTTGTGTCGGCGGGCTGCGTGCGTGCACGCGTGTATGCGTCGATGTTCCTCCATATGCTCATTCCCACGCGCACCGTGGGACAGTCACTCGCGAATGTTCGGTCCTGACACAACACGTTCTGTACACAGTATGCTACACGTTACGGAAACAACGCGTACAGTATATTTGAGCTTATATTTTAACAGTTATCTTGAATACAATTGTTCATACTCTGTTTGGCGTGAGTGGTGTACATTGAATGCCTGTGGTAACACATTTATATTTTTGTGGTTTTCAAGAGGGCATCCCCACAAACATTCAGAGTAAACAAAGTGTGGCTTGGGGCCAGCTTGCTAGTTCGTGGTGGGTCAGCCATCTGTTTCACTCCACTGCCTCGACCTCTCTGCTTCTCGTGCTATTATTTGTCCTGTGCCTGTTGCTCTGGGAGAAGCACAAATGACCACTGACCTCTGTTTATTACTAGGTTCTCCTGAGCCAAGTTCATCGACTTCGGGCTCTCGACCTTCTTGGACGCTTTCTGGACCTCGGACCCTGGGCTGTCAGTCTGGTGTGTTCATCATATCCTATCTGTGTCTGTTTCTTTAAGGAAGCACAAGATAAGTCCACCGTTACAGTCGAAAATTTTGCGGCGCGGTTTCCTGACCAAAATTAGGTTTGTTGGTAGGTAGGAAGGTAGTTACAATGTAAAAAGTCTTAAAGACCCCATTTCAAATGGGAGCAAGATAAATTGGCACTAAACTTGTTCTACCTTAAATAGGTGGAACAACTCAGATGACAAAATACGACACGTGGCTTACAGCCTAGCTGGATGTCTGATGTAAAATCTGCAGTAAAATCGCCAGAGATTTAAATGAGTTGAGAGTAAAGAGAAAGAAGAGGCTCATTAATCAAACCCAGCTATGGACTACCTCGGAGCAAGCGAACCTGGAGCATCAAACTCAACTCTTTAGCAGTCACTGAAGCCCAGCAAGACAGTTTCTTAACACCTTGGTCTGCTGAACTCTCACAGTGGCATACGAAGGGAGTTTGGCCATTTCAGTGTCGGAGAGGGGACGAAAATTCTCAAGTTAGCTTAGTGCTAGGTAGCAGCTTGACAAGCAGCAAATAGATTTAAAATCAGTCCAATGGGATGAATGTTTCAGAAGAAGGATGGGTGGTTGGAAGAGCAGCCTGTGTTCTGATGTTTTATTTGTCAGATGTTTTTCGATGAGCTGACTGTAGTGTAATTTTGAGAACATTTATTGTGCAAACCTCAAAAGTTAAATTCAAAACTCAAGACTAGTGTGAAAAAGAATAGAAATGTGTTTAAAGACGAGTTTAAAAGTGGGCAGCGAAGCGGCTTGCCCAACGTTTCGTGGGAGGTCATTCCAAAGGGAACGGCCAGCAACGGAAAAGGCTTGATCCCCTCTGAGCCTCCGCTTCCTCTTCGGTACCTCGACAAATGCTGCATCCACAGTACTCCATCGTGATGCCTCAGGATTTGCTGTTCAGTGAACAAACGACTGTTTGTGTGTTTCCAGGCCCTGTCTGTTGGAATCTTCCCATATGTCTTGAAGCTGCTACAGAGCTCAGCCAGAGAGCTGCGGCCACTGCTGGTTTTCATCTGGGCTAAAATCCTGGCCGTGGACAGTGTAAGTTCTCCAACTCGGGAATCTGTGATGGAATTGACATCTGCATTGTTCACAGTCTTATTAGGCAGTAGGTTTCAGTTTTTTTTATTTATTTTTTATTCTTTCTTGTCTGTACCTATGTTGAGTCTTTTTTCAAATACCACATGACATCTACCATATGTCCACAAGTGATGTCACTATAGCAAACCTTTGACTTCAATACATGACCTGCATAAGTATCTCGTAAAAATCACGCCTGGTCCGGGCCCTCAGTGAGCACTTTAGCGTGTAGCAGGTTGCTTTCGAACACAATTCGCAACAGACTTCTTGTGTCCGTGCGCCGCATCTGGCCTGTAAAACATGTAGGCAAATAAAATAACGTGCATCTCACTTAAAATTTTAGGGCCGCCAGCAAAACATCTAAGTACGCACACTGTAAATCATCTGGCAAAGGAAATCTTCACATTTCCTCTTATTTAATCACTGCATTGTCACCTTCTGGAAACTTGGACTTGATACTCAGGAATGAAGGTACTCAACCATTTTTGCTGGCAAAAAAAAAATGTCGGTTCCGTTTTGATACAGATAGGTAGTGCAATGCTGATGTCCACATATTATTCTACCTGTAAATTACTGACAGTGAACCAAATGAATTACAAATGCACCACTTTTAATGCCTGTTCTCTAATTGGTCAGATACTGTAATTCACAAAGCAAATGTTTAAGACCATTAATTTCTTCTGAACCTGGAAATAATGACCGATATTGTCAGATAACCTTGAACGACATACATATCCCCGAGAAGCAATAATTTACAACATGGACATGTTTGTTGTTGTCTGTCTCTTAACAAGATCTGAGCTGAGTATATTGAGCTCCGCGATGACCTACAGCAGGGATGGGCACCACTTAGGACTGAGATGGCCGTGTTTGTACTAACCGCCTTTTTAATTCCCCAAATCAATTTTGAAAACCAATTTTATTAACTTGTTATGCCACTGCATGACATGCAGTGGACCTTTATTGCTGCTCTCTGAAGCAGCATATTCTAACAAGCACATTATCTGTGTTCTTAGCAGGCAGCATGCAATGCTGCACTGCTCAACGAATCAACCTTTGCACATAACTTACACACAGTTACCGGAGCACACCAATCCACTGACCCTAGGACTTTTCTCCTGCTTGTTTTTCAATTGTGGGCCGTAGGCTTGTTCATCTTTTTGAAAACCTACTGTCATTGAACTATCAGCCAGTTTTATGTCTGATATTTTAATAGTATGAACTTTTCGCTAATATAAATTGTCCTCCCTGATTAGTGGGCCACACTGAATTGCCCTTCCCGAACCCAGAGAGTGCTTCTATGTGGAGTAAGTGGGTAAAAAAAGAAAACGTTTAACCTCCTCCATCTTGCTTGTTTTTAGTCCTGCCAAGCTGACCTGGTCAAAGACAACGGTCACAAGTATTTCCTCTCTGTCTTGGCGGACAGCTACATGCCAGTAAGTACATTTTTCAATTTGATTATTATGGAAGGGCAATTATGGGCAATCAATGTGAACAGTGCAAATATCATCATTATACTTTTTATTTTTATTTTTTTACTTTATAGGCTGAGCATCGGACCATGGCTGTCTTCATATTGGCTGTTATTGTTAACAGCTATAACACAGGACAGGTATGAATACATAATACAGTTTGCTTGGTATTGATACTGACACTCAATGATGTGTTTTCAAACTGAGCTAAATAGAAAATGACTGAAGGTTTGCGTTTTAAAAGAGACACCTGATTGAGATGAACATCGGCGCTTACTCTCTATAACAGGTCTTTATGTAAAAATGTGGTCAGCACTAAAGTTCAACCCCCCCGAGAAACTGTTGTGATTTCAAGTGTTTTTTCATGACAAAAATTGTAACGGCCCCAATTTGGGAGGAGACTGCTCAATTGACACATAAGTCAGACGAACACCATTTAAGTAAAGGGACATATATTGTAATATTGCTTCCTGGCTTGGTTCATCGCTGATGGCGTCACGTAGCGGTGTCTGAAGATGGAAACCAGTCGCCACCAAAAATTATATCCGAGTAAGAGTAGGAATGTGCATATGAATTTTGGTGGTGATTGGTCTCCGTTTCTATACATTTTAACTCTGCTAAAGTTTTGTTAAATGGCAGCTCGCTCCCTCTAGCTCCTGTGGCTAACACCACTGCAGCGGTCAAGGAAGCAATTAGCGTTCGGCCGCTAAACAGACGAGGTTAGCAGGTTTCTTACCTGCCAGACAAGGAGGTCTGTGCTGCGGACGGCCGCCATTCAGGCAGTCGAATTGCTTCGCGCCTGACACTGATCAGACAGCCGAGTCGCTCTGACGAGAAAAGGGCTTTTTGAAAGTTAGTTATTTACTGATTTCTCCAAAACAAACTGAAAATGCAAGCTAATATCATATTCCTGATCAAAACATAGAGTTGTTTTGGAGTGAAAAATGGGCCATCACGGCAAGATGATCCCTTTCACTAATGTGCAGGGTTCCCACACGTCCTTAAAGTTCATAAAAATCCATAAATCCAACAAAAGAAGTTGTAAAATTGTGTTCTTAATTGTCCTTAATTTTCAGGGAAAGCTTCTAAAATCAATAAAAATCCTTAAAAATGTATACGTTTTATATTTTCTAAGTTAATTTTTTTCTTAGTGTACTTTATTTGAGAATGAATTTAGTTTTTTTTTTCATTTTCCTACCTGTAAAAGGAAAATTTGACATACAGTATGTCAAATAAAGAGTTAGCTGATTGCCCCTAAAAATAAAGATGTGCCCTTCCTTTGGCAGCAATGATTTGAACACCAGCTCAGTGATATGTGGCTTTCTGTTCAGCCCGCATATTGCTAAGCGAGCATTAAATCCACCGTGAATCCCGTGCTGGATGGAGAAAAAGTCCTTAAAAATTGACAAATTAGCCTTCAAAAGTCCGTAAAATGACCAAATTAGGCCTCAAAAGTCCTTAAAATGGCCAAATGAGCCCTCGGGTGTCCTTAAAAATCGCCAAATTAGCCCTCAGGAGTCCTTAAAAATGGCTAAATTGGCTCTCAAAAGTCCTTACAAATGGCTAAATTAGCCCTCAAAAGTCCTTAAAAGGTCCATAAATAAGAAGCAAGAGGAGTGGGAACCCTGATGTGGTATAACCAGCATCAGAGAATATACTGTATGAGCCATTGTTTATTTCTTGTTGCTGCATGAATATTCCATTACGAATACAATTTATTTCTTAACATTGTCTCATCACCTTCTAACTCATAAGACTACACTGACAGGCGCCGAGTTATTCGCCATTTAGCCAGCATTTGTTCTCGGAGATGAACCGACAAAATAGCCAATGTTGAAGTGATGTAGTTCTTCCTTGCCACAAAGCACTCAAAGACCCACGTACTAGTTTACAAATACCGCACCATTAAACTGCTTTGCAGTCTGTCTTCTGCTTTCTGCAGTTGACTTTCCGTCTAGTTGGGAATGTAACTTCACGCATTCATCTCCCTAATGGCTTAATCTTTCATCAACTTGCAAAACTTATCTTTTGAGAAAACCTCCCTTATAAATGTGACAAATCAGAGAATGTGAGCACATGCTAAGAAACACCAATTTGTCTCCATATTCCTGTGTACTCAATGCCCTTACCTCTCTCCCGGGCCTGTAAATAATAGATGATCTCCAGCATAACAGCAAGACTCTCTGCCAGCTTCATAGCTCCATTATTCATCTTTCTTACATTCAACAACTGTGCTCACAACCGCATTGCCAACATGCCACTGATAACCCCCAGGGTACTGCTGGGATGCACGATGATAGAATGAGGAAAAAATGAGATTAAACGCATGACAGGTAGGCTAAGTTTGAGAAACTGGCTCAAAATGTTACAATACAGTCAAACCTCGGTTTTCGGACGTCTCGGTTCTCGTACAATTCGGTTTTCGAACTAAAATTTCGATTTTTTTATGCCTCGGATGCCGAACAAATTTCGGTTCTCGAACTAACTGAGCACACTTGAATGCGTCACTTCACTCCTCTCGGCTTCGCTACCTCGTGTCGCGACGCTACCTCGAGCGAAGCCGAGAGGAGGTAGCAAAACCGAGAGGAGTGAAGTGACTGTAGCCGTGCTCCCTTTTGTAGCGGCGCTCCCTCATGTCGCCGCGCTCCCTTGTGTTGCGTCGCAACACAGGAAGCGACCATTGTGAGCAGACGTTTTTGTATTGTTCAATAGATTTTTTTTAAAAAGCAGACGTGTTTGGTGAAACGCTTCCTAGTGTAGCGTCTATTGCTAGCAGACGGGTTTGTATTGTTCAATAAAAAAAGCAGACGTCTTTGGTGAGACGCTTTTGTTCGGGAGAGAAATCCCCCTCTTTTCAGAATGGTTTACCCCAGCAGCACGGTGGGTGTGCGTGCGTTTGTTTACAGCAAGTTCAATGCAGCGGCACATAATCAACACTCTGGTGTCCGCTGTCTCATTTTGATGCAATAATCATACAGAAACAGCTTCCTTGTGTAGCGTCCATTGTGAGCAGACAAGTTTGTATTGTTCAATTAAGAATTTTTTTTAAAAAGCAGACGTGTTTGGTGAGAACTACGTAATATTGGACTGTTATTTTTGCATCGTGTATCAGCCCCTAATCATGGCACCAAAGAAAGCAAGTGGAAGTGGTGAACCCGGTGAAGAAAAGAGGAAAATAGCGCGCAAAACTATAGAATTTAAGAAAGATGTAATCGCGAAATATGAGTCAGGTGTGCGTGTGTCTGTGTTGGCGAAGGAATTCGGGATGCCGATACGCCCCGCCTACTGCCTGCTGACAGCTGGGACAGGCGCATGCCCCACGACAGATAGAGGGAGAGAGAGAGAGATGTTCCTTCAATTTTTATGTTGGTGAAAATGTTAAAATTGGTGAAAATAAAACACATTACAGTTTGTTTGTACAGTACCTGCTCTCCTATTACATTTGTACAGTTTATGGTGTGAAATTGTAAAAAAAAAGTGGTTTAAAAAAGTTGTTTTCTTGACTTGGAACGGTGAACCGCGTTATAGCGAGGGATTACTGTACACAGGAAATAATAGATTTCCAATACGCCCCTGTGATGTGAAAAACACGCATGCCCATTTTTGTTGTTTTTTTTACCTTATTGCGGTGAGCGCCTTTTGGCTACCCCATTAATGTATAAATTTAAAAAAAACTACAAACATGGACATGTATTTTTCACAGGACAGCGATGAGTGCCACTCGTCAGCAGAGACAAATATGAGGACGTATAACGACTGCTTCCTGCTTGCATAGTGTTTCAGTGCCAGCTGCTCTACTCTTCTTTTTGCTTGCATTCTTCTCTGCTGATAATGCCTTTTTTCTTTTTCTGGATTTCTGGATTTATCTTTGAACGACAAATACAGGAATCCCAAAAGTTCAGGCAACCACTGTGTCGATTGAAAAGGATTTATAAACGAGAATACCAACAATACGTTTATGAAAATCATGGCTGACTCAGAGTCAGCGGTAGAATCGTTTTTAAAAATCTGCTACGGATCTATAAATCACTGATTGGGTTGGGTTCTGAAAACAACAAAGAAATGCTGATTGAATATAAACCCAGTAGGGCTCTGAGATACAAAGGTCATTTAGTGGAGCCCAGAGTTCAAAGCAAACATGGTGAAGCTGCATTTAGTTATGTTGCACGTCAATGGAATAAGATGGCAAGTGTAACTGCTATTAAATCCAGATCTTTGAATCATTTTTAAAATGTTATTTTTTGTTTCTTTTTTTAGTAATTTGGGAAACCTATTTTTTCTCTTTGATAACATTTTAAAATGTTTTCTGTTAATGTGTTGAAAGGGTCATTGTATGCTCTCTTACTACATTTTGTAAGTCACTTGCTTTCTCTGCTTTGCTTCTAAATGTCGTTAAATGGTGTTTGTAAATGCTTTTGAAGTCTTGTGTCTTTGCTTGTGTGAAGCACATTGAGTCACATTGTGTATGAAATGTGCCATATGAATAAAGCTGCCTTGCCTTGAATAAAATAATGAAAGAAAATTTCCTGCGGATTCCTGAAAAATGGACGCAGAACAGAGCAGTAATTATTGCTTTGTACGCTAAGTGAAGCCGTTTAGATCACTCTGTGAGCAGTATTTTTGTTGATGAAAGAAGACAGGTACACACGTAAAATGGCAGAAAGTTTTCTGAAATGTGGGGTGGAGAGGTGTTGGGGGAGAGGGAGGTTTCCTCTCACTTTAGATGGCCATACATTTCCATTTGCTTTTCTGCTTGCTTCAAGTGAGTCACTGCTCTTGGTGCAAATCTCATCAACCTTTTACGCGTGATGCAGTGTGAGGTCGTGTCGTCAGTGATGACTTATTGACTAATGAGTCGAAAGAGACCCAGCTTGGAATTCTGCGTGCTATTTAGGAGTCTCCCAGCCAGTGAATTTTTCACAATATAATCATGCCTGTATCCTTTCCTCTACTCTCTCTCTCATCAGGAGGCCTGTCTGCAGGGTAACCTAATAGCAAACTGCCTGGAGCAGCTTTCGGACCCTCACCCACTGCTTCGCCAGTGGGTCGCCATATGCCTGGGTCGCATCTGGCAGAACTTTGACCCGGCCCGCTGGTGCGGAGTTCGTGATAGTGCACACGAAAAGCTCTACATCTTGTTGTCTGATCCAATCCCTGAGGTGAGAGGTTGATCTTGCTACGCACACACATTTGATACAGTATGAAAAGTTAAAAAAGAGAAATTTGACAATTTTAGGACTTGAAGTACCCATCTGAAAAGGCACCTGCAAATATTAGCCAACGAGCAGCCTTCACAATCTATTTACTCCTCCTACTGGCGCCACGCCCGACTTTAGGTCATCTAATCGCAAATTACATATGCCTTCAGAATGTTACAGATCCAACCCGCTTAACACAACTGAAGGTTTGCTACAGTGCATTACTGTGCAATCCTGTTTTAGTTATATTTCTGCAAAGATCTAGTATTTGGAAAGTGGCCTTTAAAGCAAGATGAACATTCGAACATGCAAAAGAAAGTTGTTGGACTTGACTTGAGTCAACGCTCCATGTATTGAATCCATGTGACCAAACATCTGTGGGCTGCATCATCACTTAAAACTCCGCTCAAGTTGGCAGTGATGTAGCAGGAGACCTTTCGTCTCCATAACAAACATTCATTCATTCATTTTCTGAACCACTTTATCCTCACTAGGGTTGCGGGGGGTGCTGGAGCCTATCCCAGCTGTCTTCGGGCAGTAGGCGGGGGACACCCTGAACCGGTTGCCAGCCAATCACAAGGCACACAGAGACAAACAACCATCTGCACTCACACTTTGTAGTGTTCAATCAGCCTGCCATGCATGTTTTTGGAATGTGGGAGGAAACCGGAGGACCCGGAGAAAACCCACGCAAGCACGGGGAGAACATCCTAACTCCACACAGGAAGGCCGGAGCTGGAATTGAACCTCTGCACTGTGAAGTCGACGTGCTAACCACTCGACTACCGGGCCGCCGCCATAACAAATAATATAGTCAAATTATTAACTATTGTTTGTAGCCTCATTCCCAGCAAATGCCACTCACAGAACAAGAAATGTGGAGAAGGCATCCAAGACATAAAGAAAGAAAGAGAGAAAATCATTTGGCTCATTCCTTAAAAGTGGCACCCATAAATATTGTTCTCCAGCATTTTTTTATCGTGATATCATCGAAATGGAAAGTCCAGCTACTATAATTGGCTGTAAAACCGTATTCTGGGCTCGTACGTATTTTGGTTTTCAGTGCACTTGGCACAGCAATTGCCTCGAAAAGGCTTTATCGTGCTCTTTCAAATATTAACAGGTTACAGAGGCCCTGAAGCAAAGCTAAACGAGAGTGTGAGTTGAAGGCTGTGAATCAATAATTGTGTCGCTCCAGGTGAGATGTGCCGCTGTCTTTGCTCTCGGTACATTTGTGGGAAACTCTGCGGAGAGGACGGACCACTCCACCACCATCGACCACAATGTGGCCATGATGCTTGCCCAGCTCATCAACGATGGCAGTCCTGTAGTTCGCAAGGTCGCTCTACACACACGCATACACGCACACACACACACACACATACACGTGTGCCCACATAGACCTCCAACCATGTCAAAGTGGTTGAAAAGTTGAAAAGTGACAGCCCATTTACCATTTAACCTGAGCAGAACTCAGCTAGAATTTTAAAATTGGATGATGGGTCCTGGATATTTTTATTTATTTTTCTTTTTTTGTCTGGTGAAAAAAAAATGCCTTTGGGAACATTTTGTGTAATATTTCCAATAGTTACTCTAAAACCCAAAAAAAATTGAGAGTGAAACAACTTACCGTAATTTCCGGACTATAAGCCGCGACTTTTGTCACACGCTTTCAACTCTGCGGCTTATTTAATGAAGCGGCCTATATAAAGACTTTTTTAACGTCCGCCTGTGTACCGTCTTTCTTTGTAAATATCTCATGTAACAATATGGGCACCTGCGGCTTATAGACAGGTGCGGCTTATGTGTGTACAAAATGTTTTTTTCCTTTAAAAATGTAGTGGTGCGGCTTATAATCAGGTGCGCTCTATAGTCCAGAAATTACGGTAATTGATTTTCAACATAGCTTATTAACCCTTTGGTTTTGTCTGCTACATGGGAAATCCTTCTCTGGTTAACTGAAAAAAAAGTGTTCAATGCAAAATATCTACCAAAAAGCTTGTACAGACCAAAAGTCCAAGGGGTTCTCTGAGTCTTAAAAGTGTCAAAAGGGGTGTTCAAACGGCAACTTTTACTCCGGTGCAGCACCGTGGCTACCCCCGTATAGCGTTCACACGGACAAAGTTACACCGGTGTAGCCCCTGAAAACAGCTTAAACCGGAGCAAATTTAACCCTGCTCAAGGAGGTGGTTTAAAAATTTACTCTGGAGTAAATGCTCGTTTGCGGGGCAGCGCCGATATAAAATTGGACGTGTGAACGCTACGGGGGTAGACTCGCTACGACGCGTGAGAAGAGTTGATTACATACGGGTATTGAATGCGTTGCTTTCGTGCTCTGTTTTACTTAAGTCATCTTTCCTTTCTTTCTCTCTCTCATCCTTTTACGGTGTCTGATAGACCGCAGCGCTGAATTGTAGGGAGAAGTATAAACCATGTTACAAACAAGGCGGGGAATAGGGAGTGCACTTACGCATGCGCATGTGTTATTTCCGTATTACTATCGTATTGCACGGCCGTATGCGTATATGCAGCACCGATGCAAATGTGTGCCGTGTGAACACCCCTACGATTACCATAACGGTTCAAATGGCTTCACTTGCTCTCAAAACCTGACTGAAATGGTCGTGTGCTTTAGTAAACCAATGGGTTTTTTTCCCCGCATTTATTTGTTACGAAGGATTTTACAGGCCAGTGAAGTGCTCATTCCATGCTACCCCCCAAAGATGGCGTCCGATTGTCACGTTGTTAGTTAGAGCAGTGCTCCCCAAGCAACAATCCGCAGGCCATTCGATGCCGGGCCGCAGAGAGAGAAACCTCACATTTGAAGTTTTTCTGCCGTCAGCCATTGCTTTTCACGGCGACATAACAATTTACGTTTGTTAGCTTTTGTGACGTATAGGTCAGATAAGATAAGAAATCCTTTATTACTCTCGCAATGGAGAAATTCCCTGCCCTCACATTAGATACATACAATAGCTGATGTACATCAATGTACGAAGGAGGCCTGGGTCGCATTGGAAAAATCTGAATTGTACTGTTCACATTGACATGACGAAAAATCCAGATGCATGTCACATTGGACTACAATAATGCGAATACAGTAATCCCTCGTTTATCGCGGTGAATGGGGACCAAAAGCACCCGCGCTCAACGAAAATCCGCAAAGTAGCGACCAATTAACTTTTTTTTTTTTTAAATGGCCCACGTGGGCCTTCGCGCTTGAGCAGAGCGCACTAACACACGCATGCACACACACACACACACACACAGGCCAGCGATCCCGCCAGCGTGCAGCAGACGTGTTTATGATTAGTCTATTAAGGATGGAAGGGACCTGCTTTTGTTCTTATAAGCCTCCTCTCTCTCTCTCTCTCTCTCTCTCTCTCTCTCTGCCACAAGCATGCACACAAGAGTACACACACACACACACACACACACACACACACACACACACACAATCGTAAACAACAATTAGACACTGATTCAAGATCAAAGATGAATGTTTGAAAAAATCCACGATGATGCACTAAAGCTGCATAAACTAACCCCGAAATGGCGAGGGATCACTGTAGACCTGCAGTACAAACATTTGGTTCGCCCTGCTGCCCTTGTCCCTCTCCACTGTCTCAGTGCAGGTTGACGTTATAGGGTGAAAATGTGTTGAATTGTTTGGGGTTTTTTTTTTGTTCGATTTATGCACAGCGCTTCGTTTCAGATGAAGTTGTTTTTGAAAATACTCTCGAAATTGCGTTCATTTTGCATTTGCAGTGATTTCCCAAATATTCTGTGGTGAAAACTATCAGCACTATTTAAAGAGCAAAATTATCTTTTAAATACAATGTCCACCATTTTTCCAGCTACTGACAACTAACTGCCCACGCAATCTGTTTCAGTGAGTGAACAAGAAATGTAGTGTCTGGTATTTCTATTTCTTATCTCTTCTTCAGGCCCTCGGTGCATTACACAATCCTCTGCGATCCATCTTGTGTCTGGTGAAAATCATCAATCAGTATGTTTCAACCGTATGTACGTTTATATATGGTATTTTCTATTTATTTTTTGCAGGAGTTGGTGGTAGCATTGAGTCACCTGGTGGTCCAATACGAAAGCAACTTCTGTACTGTTGCCCTTCAGTTCATAGAGGAGGAGAAAAATTATACAGTGCCATCACCAGCCAACACTTCAGGTACGCCCTCCAGTAACACCGTTCAAGGTCGGTTTTGGCACAGTCACACAGAGACTGGCTTTACACTCGCAGATTTCTTTTTTCTTTTGGGTTATTTGCTCTTTGGGAACCAACCATCATTTTTCACAGAAAGCTTTTGGTTATTTATTGATGCACATATTTATTTCAGTGCGTTTATAATTAGATGCTGATTTTTGCTTTTCATGGGCCGGCCCAGACTCGATCCCCCGCAACCAGCGGTAGTCAACTTACTTTGAAAAAGACCTTGCTTTTGCCATTTGGTGGTTTCCGGGCAACTTTATGATGATTAGCTTTGGTTTGCCGTTCGGCTGGACTCAGTTCTTGACTTTAGAGTTTGGGCGGCTCAAGTGTTTTGTTATTTAACCGTCCACAACATTAGTTACAATTGAGCGAGATCCAATACAAGAGATTTATAAGAAATGTGCTATTGTTTTATTATCAAGATATTGTTTTTAATGTTTGGATTTTTACTCTCAGAGCGATGATAACTTTATATGCTTACAATTGGTGATTTGTGCAGTGTTGAACTGTCATGGACTATCGAAGCAGCTAAGTAGATTGTATGAACTGTATGCTGTATTCATGAAAATAATTACAGCATATACTCTACATCGACCGCCACCACAGAGGCAAAAGTGCAAACATTGTCATGGTGTGTTTTGATTAACACTGTTACTTTCACGGTTAATTATTGTGGTTGTGTAGAACTGCTCTCTATCATCCAGGGAGCTGTTCCTGGTATTTTGTGCCTCATTTATTGGCTTTAGAAAGTTAAAATATTGGAAACAGCTATTACAATAATCAGCATAGTGTTAAATGAATACCCCTCCAACAGTCTCAAACAATACTTATCTTTTTAAAGGCGGAATTTTTCTGGTTAACATAGATTTACAGGTAGATGTGCAGGTGGTCTTATTGCTGTGGTGCTCTTTAAATTTTCTGTATGTGATATCATTTGATTGTTGCTTCTAAGTCAGCCAGTGATTTTGTCACGCTCTGGACCCCTGTTGAAAACTTAAAGGTAAGCACCTCCGCCTCACAGCGCAGAGGTGCAGGGTTCAATTTTGGCTTCGGTTTTCCAGTGTGGGGTTTGCATGTTCTCCCCGTGCCTGCGTGGGTTTTCTCCGGGTACTCGTATTTCCTCCCACATTCCAAAAACATGCACCAGAGGTAAATTATTTACTCTCAATTGTCTCTAGGTGTGAGTATGAGCGCAAATGGTTCGTCTCCGTGTGCCCTGCAATTGGCTGGCAACCAGTTCAGGGTTTACCACGTCCCACGGCCCTTGTGAGGATAAGCGGATCAGAAAATGGATGGATGTTTCATCTAGCACCATGTTAAGCCAATTGTAGCCTCTGTCTTATGCATCTGTCAAGGTCTTCTTTCAGCACTCTTTGTTTCAGAGTTCTTCAATTATCGCCCTGTACTGAATTTATCGGCAGAAACCTCCTTTTTTTTCTTTTTTTTTTATTAATTTTTTTAATAGTAGATTGCCTGCAAAATATTGATGGTCGCTGAGTCCAAATGGGACTTGCTGTATTTTTCTTTTTAAGGATAGATTATTTGGTTTCTCTCAAGTTGGAAAAATTGAACGAATATCTCATACAATTTGTGGTTGGGTGTTTGAGGTCACAGGTCATTTACTAGGCATTCATTATGATGCTCTCTGCACAGTAGGATTACGGTAGTGCTAAGAGCACAGCAGGGGTTGGGAGCAGATTTGTCTTGACATCAGTGCAATTTAGCACCCTGGAACTTGAAAGAAAACTGTCCCTAACTTACACTTAAATGTTCACTCTATGTTGTTGTCATATGTTACTTCTATTTAAAAAAAAGAATTTGAAATATCGGTTGTCTATGAGGAGAAATAAGCTTTCTTGTCTATTTTTTGATTCACTCAAACCCAGAGCCTGGTAACTTGACGCCAGTGAGGGACAGTCCAGCCATCCCACGTCTCCGATCTGTCAACTCCTACACCAACATTCGTGCAGTCACCACTGCTCGCAACCTGAACAAAAGCCTGCAGAACCTCAACCTCAATGAAGAAGGTAGGAGTGACGGATTACTGGCAGAAAAATAAAATAGCTCGAGAGACAGGAAGAGAGCTAAGCTATTACAGTTGATGGAGGCTTTTAAATTAATCTGGTGCTGGAGCAACAACAACATTAACGACATTAATCGAGTAACTAAAACAAATGATACCAGAGAGGCAGTCTTGTGGCTGCACAGACTACTTTAACACAATAATGGCAGTAAACAGTATTACAGTATAAGGTATGATTTGTTAATATAGTCAATGGATGAATTAGGGCTGCAACTCTCGAATATTTTAGTACAGTATTTGAGTGTCCTACTCAAAATGTTATGGAATAATCCCGTTTTGGAATAACGTATATTTTTGCTTGGTTCGAGAGCAATTATGTGTACAAGAGAAAATAAAATATTTCATTTAATAATGAATTGTTTTATTTTTTTTAGATAATGTAAAGCGTTTCTTCAATTAAAATTGCGCATGTCAGTAAACAGTATTTTCTTGTCTAAAAACATTTGGTGAGGTTATGAGTCCTGGGCAAAGTGACGTCAGAACCACAGTCGTGATTCTTTTCTCTAGCTAAAACAGCACATTTAGCATAAGCCTGGTTTGTTAAAAATGGATTGTTAGGAACTGCAACTATGTCAGCATCAAAGGTAAGTGTGCAGCTTCATTTTTGCCTGTTGAAGGAAGGCTCCGTTCATTTTACATCTGTGGCTTGATTGGTTGTAATCACTTAGTTTAGCTTGGTAAATATACCTAAAAGAGGCGGCCCGGTAGTCCAGTGGTTAGCACGTCGGCTTCACAGTGCGGAGGTACCGGGTTCGATCCCAGCTCCGGCCTCCCTGTGTGGAGTTTGCATGTTCTCCCCGGGCTTGCGTGGGTTTTCTCCGGGTGCTCCGGTTTCCTCCCACATTCCAAAAACATGCATGGCAGGCTCGTTGGGCACTCTAAATTGTCCCTAGGTGTGAGTGTGAGCGTGGATGGTTGTTCGTCTCTGTGTGCCCTGCGATTGGCTGGCAACCAATTCAGGGTGTCCCCCGCCTACTGCCCGAAGACTGCTGGGATAGGCTCCAGCACCCCCCGCGACCCTAGTGAGGATGAAGCGGTTCGGAAAATGGATGGATGGATGGATATACCTAAAAGCTGAAAAATACACCTCAATATTGATGTACAGGTATTTCACTTTTTTGGCAACATTCTCAGCACACAGATAAGTCGATGTTCGGTCCAACTAGACATACCGTGTGTCTAGAACAGGGGTCTCAAACTCGCGGCCCGCGGGCCAACTGCGGCCCCCGGGACGATAATTTGCGGCCCCCGTCTTAATATGAAAGATTAATGTTCGTGCGGCCCGCAAGATTGATATGAATGACACTTGTTGTGTTCGGAGCTGAATGAACCAATCACGGTGAGGTATACGGCTCTGGAGGGCGGGACATCGGCCGGGCTGTCCAGTGCCTCGCTCACTCACTCATTCATTCCTCCAATCAGCTGGGCGGAGGAGAAGCCGTGAAGCCGATCACTCCGCTCGGCGCGCACAGTCCTCCGCTGCTCTCAGCATAGAACTGAATGAGGCGCTATGATCCGTGATCCAGCCTGTGTCTGTGTCTGTAGCCATCTCCGCGAGTGAAACTGAAACTTAACAGTAAGTGCGTTAACATGACACTTGAGAAATTCGGAGAACTGCCGTAATCCAATACGATCGGAGAGCGAAAGTGCGCATGCGCCACAGACCCGCGCGACTGAAAGTTAACGTTCAACCCGAGAGCTATGTGAGAAGAAGCGCTGCCAGGTCTCTAGCAGCAAGAAGTAGGCAAGAGAAGCCGTGTTCAGAATATTTCATGTTCAATGTTCCATTCAAGTTCAGAAAGTTAAAGGTTAAAGAGCTGTTAATACAGACATTTGAAACGGAATAAAAATAATTAGTTTTCTCTACTTAGCCAGCCAGTGTATATCTACTGTATGCTCATTATTATTATTTTATTTTTTTATTACTGATTTATTTATTTTTTATTCATCTTTAAGTTAATTTATTTAATTCATTATTTTTTGTTAAAAAATAAAGATATTTGATAACGTTGGAATGTTTTATCAGCGCTTTTCTTGTGGAAATCCTGATGCGGCCCAGTCTCACCCAGACTCTGCCTCTAGCGGCCCCCAGGTAAATTGAGTTTGAGACCCCTGGTCTAGAAACTGCCCAACAATACTGACATTTGAGGAAGCCTCTAAGAAAAACAATTCCATGCAAATATTTGCAAGGGGTAGACCAAAATCAGCAAACAAGGTGCACAGTGGTGTGTTATTCCACATTTTTTTCCAAAAAGACTTTGTATACGTAGCAGCAAGCGGGCTGGGAAAAAAAAAAAAAAAAAGAATCTTGAGTTGAGTTTAATGACCATAGAGAGTGAGTGCCATACATACAGCAATCTCTGCACTGGGCTCCCCGTCCCCTCTGTTGTTTGTTTTTCCGACTGACTCACAGCACTGCTGGTAATGGACGACAGTCCGGCCGTTGAGCGACATCACCGCACAGAGCTATATATAAGTCTTTGCGTCCCCCAGTATTTAATAAAAAATTGTGTGTTCTGGGACACTCTGGGGGGTAAAATGCATCTTTGGATGTAAGGTAAATAAGTTGTTAAAAAATCCACGTGTGACTTTTTTTCTTTGACAATTTACCATCTTATAAAGTGGAGACCTATGACTATTAATACAAATTGGCCAATGTATGTACAAAATGTCTTTTTCTGGGTGCATTTTGTCATCAAGAAATAGTCGAACGGCTGTTGTCAGCCAATATTGGGCACTTGCTGCGAGCCACTAATGCCGGTGACCAACGTTCCCTCTAAGCTGCGCACTTCTTTCACCCTCTCGGGCGCACACCGTGACAGCTGGCGCGCACCGTGCACAAACATTTCGACGCTCCTTCCTTAATTTCCGCCGCACTATTGCCGCTTCCATTCCAGTTTCAGTAGTGCGAGCGAGGTTGCACACTCAGTTGATCTACGGTAGTTTCATGCGTACATTGGCACACATTCACTCTCACCCAACCCCAGGCGAGAGGCTGCAGGCGACTCGCGGACTGCTCAGGACAATCAGGAAGTCCAAATATGGACATAATTGACGAGCCCCTATAATGAGGCTCTTTCGCGCTTTTCCAAGGTCAGCTGACTAGGATTTTTTGTGTGTGTCTTATTAAACGACTTGTTTTCCATTATTTCTGAGTGGATAATGCGTGACCGTAGTTATAGAGAGTAGCTTCATTAATTGTGCTTAAAATGACGTGTGTGGTAAAATAAAAGTACAGTAACTAACTTGGGCCGATTTTATTCCTGTCATAAATCTATTCAATGATGTGTTCTATTTTTAGATAAAGGTGATTAGAATTTTTTCATCACATACCACATCACGTAGCTTGTTATGACCGCAGGTTTAGGACGGGTGTGATATGGGTTTGGCCACCGTGTGCAAGTCTGATGTTGCTCACCGTGGTCCAAGGAATGCTCAGAGAGTTGATGTGAATGCTCAGATGGATGGAAATTTCGAGGGAACATTGCCGGTGACTGGGGCCATATACAATTGTAAGCAATGACGGCAAAATTTAACTAGCTTTGGGGTTTTTTGTTTGTTTTTTGAACCTTTAATTAGAGACTGAACATGATTTTGGGATGGTGTGTTAATCTGTGGTGGTATAATGCTATGTGAGGGCAATCAAAACTGGGCTCGGGCCACCCTCCAAACGGGAAGACAAGTCAAGCTAGCTGCCCCAACGATTATTCTTACCATCCATTACAGACACATGCTGCCACATGCTGTGAAGGCCAATTTCAAAATAAAAGTCTCCCAAGGCATTCATGTATGGTTTGTTCATGTACCGTATTTTCCGCACTAAAAGGCGCACTGGATTATGAGGCGCACCTTCAATCAATGGCCTATTTGGTCATTTTTTTCATACATTGCACGCACTGGACTATAAGGCGCAATCAACAATGCATCCACTAGATGGAGCTATAGGTACGTCTTTGTCCGTCTCCGTGCCTTCTCTTCTTTCTTTCGACTCGAGAGTCCGCCTCCAAAGTACGTAAATTAACGATTACCTCAATGAAACTATGAAAATTGAAAATACAGTAATGCATCAAAACAGAAAATCACAAAATAAATTCTGTAGCCCCCCGACAGAATGTATTTTGGCATTTCCTTGAGCGTAGCTGCAACAGCACGATCAGTATATTGGAGGAGACTGGACTGTCTCAGAACTGTTTGTTACACTTCTGAGACAGTCCATTTATTCCTATGTTGTGTACTGTATTCACAAACGAGGAAATCACAAAATAAATTCTGTAATAGGGCTATAGAATTTATTTTGTGATCTCTTCGCTTGATATTCTGTTTTGATGCATTATTTTCAATTTTCGTAGTTTGAAGGAATTGTTAATTTATGTTTTTCCGAGGCGGTCATGAACGAGTCGAACGGAAGAAGAGAAGGCACGGAGACAGACAAAGGCGTACCTGTATTTGTTGAGACTGTGAAAACCATTAAGTGTGTGTTTAAAAAAAAAAAAACAACACCACAGCTCTCCTTTTTTCGGAACTGCAACAAAAACGTATTTAATAAGGCAGCGACACAGTTCACTGAACCAACAGCAAGTTATAACATTGTAAGCATGTCTCCAGCAAGGAGCCATCTTGGGGTTGACATATTACCGTAATGTCCATACACCAGGTGCACTGGATTTTAAGGCGTGCCGTGAGCTTTTAAGAAAATGGAAGACTTTTTGGTGTGCCCTATAGTGCAGAAAATACACAGAAAATGATTGAAGCTGGCATAAATTTATAGAAATTTTGGTTGCCTGTTTTTACAAAGTACAAACGGCCTTCAGCGCTTGTTTCCCTAACGCATATTAAGACCACTTGTTGCGGCTGGCTTGACTTGTCATCCCAGCAGCGCACACCAAATAAACGGTTACCCGAGGCAGAAAAAAAAAATCCTCTAGCATTTATTTATTTATTTATAATTGAGAAGCTTGAATTACTTGAGGACTCATTTCACCGTAACTATTAGTAATAAAAAGAAGCACTTATGGAAATGTTTGATTTGAAAAAAGTGCGTTAGTCATTGCACCTTCAAACTTCAGTGTGAAACAAAGGTGCCATTGTACTCCTACAGATCCAGATTTCCTTACACTGTTGTCCTGTTTTATATTCAATTGTCACATCAAGATATTTAGGATTTCAGCCCAAGAGAAAATACTGTTTGACTGATCAGATTGTTGCTCTCCATGGTACTGGACATTTTGTCATGTTGAAAACAACTGTGGTCGCAGAATAATTTGGACCTAGTTCACAGTCAACAGATAAGAAGAATATGTTCACCCTATATCAGTGTCCCTCAGTGAATCCGTTCCTCCAGATTAGGGTCGCCGGTGTGCTGGAGCCTATCCCAGCTGACTTGAGACGAAAATGGCCAATTGCAGGGCAAAAATAGACTTATTCACCTCATTCACACCTCGGGACAATTGAGGGTCTTCAATTAAACTAAGATTTTTTTTTTGAATGTGGGAGGAAACTGGAGTAACCAGAGAAATCTCACGCAAGGAGAACCTGTCAACTCCATACAAGGAAGACCAGACCCCAGATTCGAACTAGAACCTGTGAACTGTGAGATGGTCTTGCTAACCAGTCATTTACCGTGCCACCTAACCTAAATGAGTATTAATAAGGACCTGCATGGAGAAAATGTGAGTTTCTAATTAATCAAATTGGTTGATGAAGGTTAGAGTTAAGAGTTATTTCAAGATAGTTTGCTCACTTTGTCAGTTTGTCAATTTATTGCCACGTTTGAAGAATATCTATGGGCTTACAAAGTAATAGAATAGAAGACAATCCAAGCTCCAGCTGCACCTACAGGTCCCACTGTACTATGAAACTCGAGATGTTTTGGTGCATGTGCCAAGAGCTCTTTGCCCTGTGATTTGTGCCACTGCTGCAGGATTCAAGCAGCTGAAGCTAGAGTGCGCGTCCTCTGTATATTGCTGCCAGATGCTGCCAGTCATTCATAAATCCAGAGTGGAGCAATCAGTGATGCTGAGTGTTGACACAAGTTCACATTCATCCTCACAGTAGTCAGGGTTATGCAGCGGTATTTATTATCGATAAGCACAGTGCAGAGAGTTCTTTCATTCACTTCCAATCACTGTGTCTACAATTCAGTGTGCAGATTGTTGGGCAAGAGGGTGTATGGGGGCCCGAGTTATTTCACTTTTATGAGTCAGACTAATGTTAAGGAATAAGTAAGGTTGCCGCAGAAAATGATTGAAACTGGCATACATTTATAGACATTTTTATTTGCTGTTTTTACAAAGTACAAACTGTTAAAGAGTCACAGTCTGATTACTTCAACATTTTTTACCTGGCTTGAATTGAGGCAGAGGTCCCGATCTTTTGCAAGCATGCTAGCAGAAACGTTCTATTTATTTGTTTTTGTTTGTTTGTTTGTTTTATGTGAAGCATCTGCCTGTACATATCATGTGAAGTATTTCATTGTTTAACATTTTCTTTTTCTTAAATCCTATACTGAAATGCAGAATGAAAATGAACAAAGACTGTTCAATGTTATGTAGATTATGCGAAGATGTTCAGTTAATGATCATTACATCAAATAACAGAATTTGCGTGAAAACAATCAAGAAAAAGTACCGTCCCGGTTTCGTATATAAATAAAGGTTTCGTAGCTTTTCTAGTGTGGCCACTTTTGAGACATTTGTGTCATCTTGAGACTTCCGGAGCTCTTTGGTCTATGTGTGTTTGTGAGTGATCAAACAACAAACAAATAGTTGACTGATTTCAAATCCATCAATTTGTTGTGTACAAGTAATAATACAGCACTATGTGATGATTCAACATTAATTCTGTTTCACTGTTGTAACGGCCCTCTGAGGGAAGCCGTCACTCCAAAGTGGCCCGCAACAAAAATGAGCCTGTAGTATATCCGTCTCACATGAGCACTAGCAAGTGGCGCAATGCACCATGCATGTATTAACGTAATGTTACTCCTCAATTCAATACCCGCGCTTAGCCGTCCTGTCCTAAACCCTCGTCTTCACACATCCATTGCATTCCATAAGGATTACTGCTTTGAGACTTGATAAATGGCCTCATCTCAGTAATATAAATTCAAGGTGGAAGGTATTTCTGCAATTGTTGTCAACTTGTTTTGAAACAGCCTGAATTTATGTGGAAACAGCCGCCTCCAAATGTCGGACAAACACTGTTTCAGTAAAGGTAAACATTTGTGCCACGCTGTAAATATACTGAATGACACAAGAAACTGCGAAGAACCAATTAAAACCTCCTTTGGTTGCATCTTCCTTGTTTTTATAACCCATTTTTCCCCCCAATAATGAGTCTGTTCTCCTCCATAGTTGTGCAATTTCCACAAAGATGTTTGTGTGAAAATTTACACATTTATTGCATCATGAAAAATGCATCTATAGAAAACACTATATCACTGTGCAGGAATGAAAAAAAAATTATTAATCAATCCATCAAACTTTATTTGTCAAGCACTTTCAATATATGCCACTGTAACTCAAAGTGCTTCACATTGTTAAAATCGCACCAGCCACAAGGACCCAAACAAACATGCAAATAAACAAAAAAAAAGTTGCAAAAGGAATAAATGACGAAAAGAACAGAGACTGTGTACTGAGCATCTTGTGAGGAAAACACCATCTCATGAAGCACTTTGCACCCGGACCGCTAGCATCAATCCCCCAGTACGTCGCAGTTGCCGGATCTAAAGGCTCCCTCTGAAGAAACACAGCGAAATAAATGACTCTTGCTAAAATATAATAAACAATTTTTAAAAAACATGAAAGATGATGAACATCAATAAGACTGATAACTGTATTGATTCAAATAATTTACAAAACATAAATGACAGATTCAAATCTAAGATCCATGTAAAAATGAATAGTAATCAAAGTCCAAAAGTACTAAAAAGTAAGTGAATAAATACAATGGAATGTTTTGTTACAAACTTTATTGGTTCCGTGAGCCCGTTTGTAACCTGAAATGTTCATAAATCAAGGTAATATTTCCCATTTAAAATTATGGAAATGGAATTAATCCGTTTCAGCTACAAATTTCAGTGTTTTTTTAACCATTGTTTAGTTAAAAATAAATATGCAATAAACAAGTGAAAACACACTGTAAAGAAATAAAACACACAAAAAAATGTTGCTCATTAATTTTACCAGAGAGGAGGGAAAAAAAGGGAGTACGACAGCTGCTCCACAGGAAAAAAGAAACTTCATAGTCGCATGGAAATAATCAGATTCCAGTGTTTCTTATGTGTGGTTTCTTCCCTAATTCATTGGTTGAGTTTGCATACCAAATCAAGGAAACTTTCCTTTTTCTGTTCAAAAAAGAAAGAAAGAAATAGTGGGACGTCAGCTTATCATTTCAAAGATTAATTCACTTCAAATTCATTTGAATCATTTACACATGTTTGATTGCCTCACTCGGGCTGTCACTAGCAAATGCTGGTCAAGGCAAGACAAATGTAGATGGAGAGCACAATTCAACAGCAAAGTGACTCAAAGCGCATTACAAAGACATAAGACATAATGCTGTCTTATTTGTCTGTGTAATAAAAATCAAAACAACACATACGTAACCTGCTAACAAAATGCTAGAATAAGAGCACCAGTCTTTCTTTATGACAGGCACTTTGAATAAACACTCCCTTTAGCAGCTTGCCAGCCATTCTCACTGTTTAGCGCCTTATTTACATGTTTGGCAAAAGTTCGTGTCTGTCAACACGGAACCTGCTTCGGCATTTATTCAATCTGGCCACTTCTGGCATTTGTGATTGGATGAATGCACTGTACGTAGGTGGAAGTTCCGCCTCGCAACAACATGCGCGGATGGCTATTTGCTGTGATTATGCCGACATTAACCATCCATTGTCTTCAAGTAAAAAAAAAAGCTACATTTTAGTAAATAACAAACACTTTCAGTCGATTTTTTGGGGGGATGAAAATGAAATGATTTTTCTGATGTCACAAATGCAAGGGCGATTTGTGATCGGATGATCAAGAATGCCGTGGTGGACCGTCTGCCTACATATGCCATCAGCCGCAGAAGTATATCACTAGTTTTCAGATCACAGCAGCACGCTATGCACATTGTCAATGATGATTATGCACCGCAAGAAGCATTAAAAAAAATATCCATGCCAAGACCGTTGGCATATTGAAAATAGTACATGGTGGTCAATTTTCAATGATTTCAATGTTGTACGTAAGTCAAATTGTACATAAAAAGGGGCGTTCATAACTCAAGGTTGCCCTGTTTTAGTTTAAAGCTTAAAAATAATTAAGAAAAGTAAATGGATAAATATTCTGAAAGAGCTAGATGATAAAGGTGGGTCTTGGGTCTAATTTTAAAAACAAGAACATCCTCTGCTGCCCTGAGGTCTATCATCCCTGTATCTAAAGGCTTCAATCTCTGAATATTTTAGCCTTGGAGAATTGAATGTGTATGAATTGAGTAAGTGAATGATGTCTATATTTTTGTCCTCCACATCATCCAGGTGGACCGGCAGCCTTTTCACCGGGAAACCTGAGCACCAGTAGTAGCGCCAGCAGCACCCTTGGAAGCCCCGACAATGAAGAGTACATTCTCTCCTTTGAGACCATTGACAAAATGCGACGGGTGTCGTCGTATTCTTCACTCAATTCCCTCATAGGTAACAGCTGTGCCACTCACCAGTCACTAAACATTACCAACCAATTACAAACATGAATGCAAGAGAATTAATGTTGGTTATTTGCAGAGACGAGCAAGAAAGAAAGGGAAGCCCCACTTATATCCTAATTCATTTTGAAATTATAGCCAGCTAATTTTCCACATCTTTATGCTTGGTGAACACAGGGAGTGATAAAGTGCTGCAAGCACTGTTTTGTAATGAGTGAAATGAAATTAACATCATCAATCTTTTGGTATGGATTCTCTGCATGTTTTATTAAGAAGCCCTTTGGTTACTGCGGCAAAGCATCGGGTTGCTCGTAAAAGGGGTGGAACACCTCACTCAAGGGCAGTGACCAAGGGAGGATCTGCTCTTCCGAGAAAAGAATGAGTGTAAAAAGAGGGCAGGGGTGGGCAATCCCACTCCTGGAGGGCCGCTGTCCTGCATGTTTTCCAAGTCTCCCTGTTGCAACACACCTGATTCCAATGAACAGGTTCAATATCAGGCCTCGTCAAAGCTTACTGATAATCTGATCATTCAAATCAGGTGTGTAGCAACAGGGAGATTTGGAAAATATGCAGGAGAGCGGCCCTCCAGGACTGGGATTGCCCACCCCTGCACTAGCGGGTGACTGAAAAACCGTTACACTTCAGGTGACCGTAAAACTGTTACACTTTCTGATTCAGCTCAGCCTCCGCATGGTGCCGGTACAGTACAGTGCTACCTCTAACTACGAAATTAATTGGTTTCTCTGATTTCTTAACTCGAAAATTAGAGTAAAAATAGAGACGCGTTTTCCATGGAAATGCCCTAATCCGTTCCAAGCCCCCCCAAAATTCTGACATAAATGTTTCCCAAAGCATAAAAATGCATAGAAATATGTTAACAATTTTATCATTGCACAATAAATGAGTTGTGCATAATGTAAAAAAACAAAGAATAAGGAATAAAAACGGTGGTCATTAATCTTTTAACTGCATCCTCATCGTTTTTTGCCCTCTTTAGTTCACGTTCTATCCCAGAAGTGGTTTTTGCCTTGCGTTCTGGAAAGAACTGATCCAAGGACGTTTGCTTTTGTCGGCTTTTAACAATCCTTCAAAAATGTTCAAGGCAAACATCAGCGTAGTGAGCGATCGCCGACTGGCAAACCTTTTCTGGGTGATTCACATTTACATAAAACTATCGGAACACCTCATGGCCCGAGGGGCGAATGACAAGGACACTGCATTGACACATACTGTATCTATATATCTGCACACATAGCGTATACGGTAGAGGTCCCTCTTAGCCGATTGGATGCCAGGATGATGCTTGGTAATAGCCAATGGCAGAGCAGCTACAGTATGAGTATGTTGGGTTCAGGAAACTCAGAGCTGCGAGTAACAGCCCACACTGTATTTTTATTTCATATCTTGAAATTTCTTTCGTAACAAGGGGCAATAGTTTCCTGTTGAGGCATTTCCTAACTTGAAAATGTCATATGAAGAGACGTTCGTGAGTAGAGGTACCACTGTATTTATGTTGTACATTTGTTGTACAAATTTTGTTGTACAAAAGTAATCACTTTCTTGGCCTAACATGTAAATCTGGATTTATGAGTCTTTGTTTAACGTGGGGAATCCGTTCCAGATCCGAGAGGTTAAAATCCACAATATATATATATATATATATATATATATATATAAAAGGCCAAATAAAAAGATGTTTTTATAATTTTACTCGTCCCCCAACAAACGCATTTTGACTTCTTGAGCCTCCCCTTCTAAACAGACTGTCAATAAAAAATACTGTCGGTGTTTTGTCTGCATGTGCCTATGAGAGGCCCAGGACTGGCGGCATGGCATGCGATGCCGGTGAATCGGCATGTTTGTCAGGGTGTGAGCTGTGTCCACCAATTGTTCCTGCGTTTGCTCACGTGTTTTGTCCCGGTGTTTGTTAAACAACTGAAAAGTACATTGGCATTTGTAGCTCGTCTCTCCTATATGCAAGGGCACACAGTAAATATACTATCAAATAAATAAGATTTTAAAAAACATGACATAGCGGGGTTGCAAAGTCGGGGGACACTACATCATTTCTGCTCCTCTGCATTTTGAGATACTGTACTGTCATACTTTAGAGTGCACTCAGAGTACGCAGAAACCTCTTCATCTTCCAAGATGTCATTTTTAACCCATTCATGCACCCTGTAACCTGATAACATGATAAGCTGTCCACTGTAGTGACCGCTGTCCCTGAAAGGGTTAAATGTACACTTGTCCACTACTGGTCATCTATAGTTGCCCCCAAAATGCCTTTGTTGTATTTGCTCCAAATGTCATCGCAGCACAAAATACGCAGATGTTTTAATTTTTTTAAGTCTAGCGACATACATTCTCATCGTAGAACACTGCAAACCAAGCTTAAAATATATCGAAACCTAAAGAGCCTCGTGTATTATACAGTGACCGTTTAAAACCAATTGAAACCATAAATGCTGGAGCTGCAAGAAAAGAAGCTGGATAACAAAAGTCTGTAGGAGTCGGAGCAAAGTTTCAGTCGTGATGTATTGATTTAGTTTTCAAGCGTCCAGTGTTTTTCTTTGCCTGCTTGCTATAATTTGCCTCTACAAATATTGCAACAACAGTAGCCTGATACAAGCGAAAGGCAAATGGTGATGAGGACACCATTTACATTGATTAATAGTGGTGAAATGGTTGATCTTGCTAATCTTGCAACCTTTGCCAAGTGCCAGCGAGTAGCAAATTCAAAGGTTGCCTGGAAATTATAAACACATTCACCAAATTGTATCATCCCATAACATCGATTGAGATTTTCCATCTGGCATCCATAAATGCCAGTCAGTAACGTCTACACAAAGCGAGCACGGTTATCGCTGCGACGCCAAAAGCCCAAAATGTCAAGTCGGTTGCGACTGCATATCAAAGGAGATTAAGTCATGACGGTTCTCCTGGGAAACATCAATGTCTCTGAGAAAACAGAAATCCCATCAACAGTGTGCTACCCTGCTCCACATGGACCTAACTCACGACATGTTCTGTTCAGATGACACTTTCTTTGACACTTCACCTCCAATTGCCTCATTTATTTACGATGCTCCTCCATTTAAAGAGCACCGTAGACATTATTTAGTGCTGCTTACACTGCTTACTGCTCCTGTGAAGCCTACCAAGTCTCACAGATGAAATTGCTATATCATATTTCTGATGTATTTTATGCAGCCCTATGTCACACGTGGGAAGGCTCTTAAAAAAAAAAAAAGAAAGACAAGCCGTGCAGTGGTTAATTATGCCCAAAGTTGATACCTTTACAACAGAACATCTATTACACACCGCACAAGTCTTCATGGCACCAGTGTCAGTTCAGGCCAAGACAATGAATAATATCCATCCTCGTGTGGACTAATAGAGAATTCATAATTGTAATTTGTGACCTGTAAACCTGTCATAGCTTTTAAATGGGGATAAAAGTGTACTTTATATGAATCCACTGTCATGTTTCTGCAGCTCCAAGTACTCTTACTTCCTGTTGTTTTTCATACCCTTCTCCTAAGCCTCATCAGTATTTTGACTCCTGTTTTTTTTTTTTCCCTGAACAATTTCCTCCTCAAATCATCTCATTGTATTTTATGTCTTGCGCCTTTTTAATTTCTTTCACAGCTTTTCGCCTCCTCCCTATTGAATCCCCAAAGTGTGCTGCAGCACTTCTTCACCCTCTCCTTTCTTGCTACTGTCACAAGAAAATTAGTATGATTCAAGGCCACAACACACTCAGAAGCTGCCGAATGTGTATGGCTCATTGTCGTTTTCTTTACAAAATAAAAGGGACATACGCAGTGGGGGAAAAAAGCCAGTTCAGAGATATGGATCCTAATTATCTGCTTTGTTGGGAGGATGAAGGAGAGCATAAATTCAGGAGAAAAACTTTGCAACAAATTAGGATTTGGTTTGGTTTGATTGCAATGCCTCGCAGTCGCCGCAGAGAGGTTATCCCGACAGAGAAAAAGAGATTTAGCGTGAGACAAAATGGTTTACAAACAGCAATATGGGGTATGTCTACAATTGACACAACATGCTAGAGCAGGGAAAAGCCTAATGAGATTGTCGCTTCCCTGGTGGTGAAGGAAATCCACAGACACTGGCCAAATTCCACGAGTGAATCTAATGGTAAAAATGGAAACATGAGCACTCAAAAACGATTGGGGAAATGATAAAAGGAAGGTCAAAGAACTCAGCTCCCTTTTCTGCATCGATGACGGGGACTGCTTGTGATGGACTAAACCACCATGATCATTTGTATTCACAATTGCAATTGATGTGGCAGCAATGTATCCTCAGTGGATGAGAGGGTACTGCCTGTGTGTGTGTGTGTGTGTCTGTGTGTTTGCGTGCGTGCGTGCGTGTACTTGTGTTTTGATTAATGATGTACATTACCCAACACTGGAGGTCATTTTGCCTCTGCCATCTCAACACATTCAATAACTCCAGCACTCGAAAATGACTATGGCGTGCAGCATGATTGGTAATGACATGACTGCGGATTAGCCTATGATTGTTAGCTGCGGCGGTAATGAACTTGCATAGGAGTTATATGGGGTCGCAACTGGAGTGTAGTCCATGTGATCTTTTCTTGTTTAGTTTAATGCACCACATGACTTCCATCAATCTGTTGGACTCACCCGCTCAAATGTTTCCTTTTTCATTTATTTTTTATTTTTAGGAGTGTCTTTCAACAGTGTTTACACTCAAATCTGGAGAGTGCTCCTACACCTGGCTGCAGACCCTTTTCCTGAAGTGTCTGACTTGGCAATGAAGGTCCTCAACTGCATCGCATACAAGGTATGTTGTACCGAGGTGTGTGTTCAATTGGTGCAGAGTGTACACACAACGACTCATTCAAGTCCTGTTTTGTACCATGGAAATTGGGGCTGATGCCCATGGCTATTGTTGAACAGCCTTGACTGCTTAGAGAACTTTCTACAATGCACACGCTTGCTTCAGACAAGTCTCAAGCATTTACAGTACACGCACAAATACTGTAATTTCCAGACCATTGAGCAGACCTACAGTGAATATGAGCTTCACCCACTGGATCTAAAAAGAAAAATCTGTTTTTTTTTTCTTTTTGGGGTTGCGGTTTCTTTTTTGGTTTGAATAATAATAATACATTTTATTTATAAGCGCCTTTCAAGACATCTACCAAATGGCCTGGATAAAAATGATAGTACCCTTTCCTTAATGTATTATTGCACAACCTTTTCAGTGAAGTGCTGCAATCAAATGATTTATCCAACGGTCAGATAGACTTTTAGCATCTTTTGGCAGGTGTTTAGCCCACTTATTCCTGAGCAAAGTGCTCCAACCTCCTCGGGTTTGAAGAGTGCCTTCTCCAGGCTGTACATTGCAACCTTTCGTGGACCAATAGCTTTTTTTAATCAGGACACTTCCAATGTTTTGTTCTTTGCAATGCTTGATTTTTATTAGCCGTGTCATTGTGTCATCGCCCCGTTGCACGACCCATGACCTCCAACTTTCTGTCACTGGGCAACACATTTACTCCAAAATGCCTTCATAGGCTTGAGAATTCTTTGCACCCAACACAGGTTTAACACGAGCACCACTATGCCAGATTTAGCAAAGCAGCACCATAACAGAACTGAACATGGTGTTTGTTAAACAGTTTGTCTGTGTGTGTGTGTGTGTGTGTGTGTGTGTGTGTGTGTGTGTGTGTGTGTGTGTGTGTGTGTGTGTGTGTGTGTGTGTGTGTGCGTGCTAGAGAGAGAGAAAGAGAGAGAGAGAAAAGAGAGAGAGAGAGAGAGCGCGCACGTGCGTAGGTGTCTCTCTCTCAATTTTTTTTTCTTGTTTTTGATTTCCTTTGTCTTTTGTTGCGTTCATAAGAGTTTTCGTTTTTAATTCACTGCTTTACGTTCATGTTTAAAGTCACTTTTCCGCTACCGTACTTGTATTAAGTGTAACAGCACCTTTTACCTAATTTCCCCCCCCCCCTCCACCCACCACATGGTTTCTCTCTGAAAATCAGTTTCAAAAACACGTGCAACTCCCGCACGCTGGCATTTTGTGTCTGCAAAAAGACCATTACTTTTGTGAAAAACGCAATTAAAAGCCAATGACTCCCCCAGGCTTGGCAGAGCAGAGCAATGGAAAGAGGTTGTCAAAACCTAAGGAGCCATATTTACCACTATTGGCCACCGCTCATCCAAATGCCGAGGAATGACTTCTTGCTTGCAACAGCCAACACCATTTGTTCCCTCTGTTAACTTCAGACAAGTAGCCTTTCAGCTGTGGGCGTCCTGAGTGGACTGCAATGAAAAGAAGAAAAAAAAATATATAAAATGTGATTAACCAACAAAAAAAAAAAGAAACGAGGCATTGCGCTCCACAGTCCTGAACTACTCTCCCATAGTGTTAATGACTCTGTGTCTGCAGCCCTCCTGCCCCCGAATGTTTCATCATAAGAGTCAATTCCCTAATTAAAATTTTATCTCAAATCTTTAGCGATCATTCAACAGTGATGCAATGCTGAAACAAAACATTGTTTCTTTCACTTGTTCCAGAAATGCTAAATGCTCAAAACATAAGTAGGGCAACATGAATGGACAGTCATGCACGACCGTGGTCACACTTCAGCGTCTGGTGCAAATAAAGTTTGTGTTTCTTCAGCACGACTGCCAGTAAATTGTATTGTTGCGAGGACATTTTACTTTTTTTCACGTTTCGTGTCTTTTGTCTTCCCTCGCGACCAAATACAAACACTTAGACTGGTGCGTGGCTGCACAATATCGTTCTAGGAAAAGCAGCTTTCTTTCATTCAATTGTTTATCTTAAAATGCGACCTGACCTCGGTTAAGCGAAAGAGAATGGATGAATAAATAAATAAAAATTACTGATAAAATATTAGCAAAACTCAACTATCAAGAAAATGTGACTCAAAATATTTGGTAGCGAAAGAAATTTTCAAGGAATGCCCACTCTTGTCGTGGACATTGTAATGTAATTTCCGACATTGTTAATGTCCATGCTCCTCCAGCAGTGCAACTTAAACGCTTCCTTGTGGAAGACACTAGTCCAAAGCCGTATCCTTGATGCAGTTACAACACATTAAGTTTCATTCGTTATGTTCACACATTCAGCTTGATTCATAACATGTAAGTGTCGCGAGCTAATCTTCTCTTGGATGCATTACAGTTGACCAACCATCTCAGCTCCACCTCATTTTTAGCTGTTTTTCTATGTCATAGGACATTTTTTACCACCCTTGAAGTGCAACGTTGAGTGGGTCGGAGCTGGTTAACACCGGATCTAGCAAGTCCTTTCCATACGATATTTTATGCCCTATAAGGTGCTTCAGTCCTACAGTTGGCCTATACTGATATAGTTTATAAGGCCCTATATAAGATTGCTATTCTAGATTATAGAATGGCTCTACACCTACAGTGACATGGCCAGTGTTGAAAATGTGTAGAATAAATATAAAATGTCAACATTTCTGTCAACGAGGATTTGCGGCATAGCCTGCGACACACATTTCTATTATAGCTGGCTATTGTAAAAAAAAAAAAACAGCATTTAATGTACAATTCACCTACCTGCAAAGAATGGGAATCTGGAGGTCCCATTTTTAAACGGTAACGGCTACGATAGTTAACAGCTAGACTAGAAGCTACAATGCCCGCAGTCCGGACTCGCGGGATTTATATCGCAAAGTAGATCTTCCGTCAAAAAAGTTGGGCACCGCTGCTCTCCAGATGCACTGCAGGAAAAAAAAAAACCCAACAACTTTTAATCATGTAGGCTCATTGTGTATTTGTAGCCAACTCAGTCATTTTGATAGTAGGCTAATATAGATAAATACAGCAAGTGTTGCCCTGATTATAAGGCTTATATAGGGCTATTAATTTTTTGCGGCTCCAGACATATTTTTTTTGTTTTGGGTTTTTTTTTTGTCCATGTGGCTCTTTGAACATTTTGGGTTGCCGAACCCTGCACTAGATGGTGTTACGCTAAAGGGAATACAATACAATACAACACAGCTTTATTTATACAGAGCAAAGCCATGCAGAACTGGTCACAAACACAAACGTATAAATACAAATGGCATTACAAAACAATAAATGAAAGACAATAGTTATGAAGACCATTGATTCAACTAAAAGGTACACAAACCTTGTGGACTCACCTCCACAAGGGGCTAAATATCCTTTGAAGGCTTGCTTGTCTCCTTCTTCCTTTGTTTAGTCAATAGTTAACTATGCTTTTGGTATTATCCTTATTTCATAATGGCTGTGCAGAGCTCACAAGGTAGGTGTGTATTTTAGTGTGTGTTGGCGAATGCACGTCACTTAGTGTCGGGCAGAACACTTTTACGTTAGAATTGGTTCCTGCTAATAATCACCAGTAGATGGCATCAGAACACTAACAAGGAAACTACTCAATCGGGGAATATAAAGAGATTGTGACACCCAATATAAAGCGCACTGGATTATAGGGCGCATTGTCAGTTTTTGGGAAAATTGAATGCCTTTAGGTGCGCCTTGTCGTGTAGAAAATACGGTGCATAGCGTATCCGTCTGAAGGTGTTGATCATATTATTGTACTATGCACAAAATCATCTTTTTGCAAAAGTTGCACTGAGGTGACTAGTTGTTTATTTGAACAAAGTTAAGCTTAAGCCCCACTTTCATTCAACGTACACGTGCCACACACATGCCCGCGCGCATGCATTTCTTCTTCGCTGGGTCGACAAGGTTGAAGAAATGGCTCTTGCGCACTGAAAACACGCTCTTCTGAACCAGATTTCCTCTAATGTACATATAATGATGGCACGAATCTAAACGTCATACTGGAAGCCTCTGCCTGCAGCACGCAGAATGCCAGGTCGGGTTTGCTTGCTGATTTTTTTTTTTTAACAATATTATATTGAGCGCAATTTCGATTGATATTGTTCATGTGTCTATCACAAAATATATTGCTTTATATTCAGCCCTTGTCCTCGTATCAACAGAACCCAGGAGACATTGCATCTGTCTTTGCACAAATGAAAGTGGCACACGTAATGCGATAAAATCATTAGACATTTTCTGCTGTGCTTTTTTTTTTTTACAAACAAGGTGGTAGACAGATTTGAGTCCTTGGGAGTTGTTTTTTTTAAGGCTCTGTTTTGAAGGCCAGCATTTGTGTATGGACAAAAATCCATCCATCCATCCATTTTCCGAACCGCTTCATCCTCACGAGGGTCGCGGGGGGTGCTGGAGCCTATCCCAGCTGTCTTCGGGCAGTAGGCGGGGGACACCCTGAAATGGTTGCCAGCCAATCGCAGGGCACACAGAGTCGAACAACCATCCACGCTCACACTCACACCTAGGGACAATTTAGAGTGCCCAACGAGCCTGCCATGCATGATTTTTGGAATGTGGGAGGAAACCGGAGCACCCGGAGAAAACCCACGCAAGCCCGGGGAGAACATGCAAACTCCACACAGGGAGGCCGGAGTTGGAATCGAACCCGGTACCTCAGCACTGTGAAGCCGACGTGCTAACCACTGGACTACCGGGCCGCCTGGACAAAAATCGTAAACAGAAATTCATGGGATGCAGGAAACTCTCACCGACTCTGAATCTTTTCTCCTTATGATTGCAGCACTGAGCTCATCAAGTTCACAAGTGTTTGTGTGGCCTTTTAGTTGGGCTTGAACTGTATTGATTTCTGACAACGAGAACAAGGTCAGCACTCAATTAGAATTTACTTGCTCCCAAATGATGAAAGCATTAAATCCTTTTTAATAGCTTAGTTGTTCTTCCCTATTACATTTGGGTAAAATGCTTGTTTTTAATCCTGGTCTTTTCAGATGTGCCTGGTATTTTTCTTGTTCTTTCTCGGGTTTAACATGTATTATTTTGTAGCCCAACATCATCCATTTTTGCCAAGTTTCAGATGAAAGAATTCCAAGTTAAAAAAAGTTTCTTTCTCTCACATACATATAGTGTCTCACACGCACGCACATGCACACATTGTTTGCATGGCAGGGGAATGAATGATCATAGTCATGAGAGGGGGAGATAATGACTTTTGGGCCTTGAGCTCTCCAATTCCTCATGCTGAAATGCAGCAGAAATGTTCTTACTGTGATTCAGTTCGTGTCACTTTTCCTCACCAACATGTCTGGTCGTGTCTAGCCTCTGCCTCGGCCAACGCCATAGACCTGGTTAGTTAAAAGTGCCTTCCATATCAGCATAGGAATATTCCTATCAATCATTTTTTATACATAATTTGCTTTTTTATTTGTATTCTTTCATAGCACATATTATATGTGCATGCACACACAAATGTGTTTGCTCGGTCTAATGACTTTCTCGCCATCTAATGAGAGCGGAAGTGAGAAGACGCAGGTTGAAATGGTGACGCAAAGCCGTCACAATAAGCAGCTGTTCCAAGTGATTCCCTTCCCCGCCCCCCAACCCCAATCTCCCATTTCCTGCTAATGAGGTAATGCCTCCATCTCCCATTTCCGCCCGTTAGCCATCAAAGCTTACGGCCTTCGCATTAGCATGTTGTTTACCGCATTTTGACGAGCAACAGCCATTGATAATTCATGAACATGCAACATAAAGTGATGACAACGGTAACATTTATACCAGCAGGAGTAAGGTCTCTTGACTTCACATAAAAAAAAAAGGAAAAAAATGGCATGTCATTTCAACCGATGCAGCTGTATTTATTTTGTTTACTCACCAAATGGGCCCCACAAGCAACATACTGAGCGATTTCGCCTTGAGAAAAGAGTACGTTGGGATGCTTTGTGCAGTGCACAGTTTGCAGCTCACACACACACACTCACTCACTGTTTACTCTTGTCTCCAGTGCATCCGGTCACTTTTTATCTGTATTTGTGAGTCCCTCGCTATATTGTGCTTCTAGAGTAGGAAAGATGTTTTGCCTCAGTGTCAGAAGTTGCTGTTTGGTCCCATTTCCAATTACTCCTTAATGGAATGCTAACCTCGGCAATTGGCATGTTTTTATGGCTAAGGGAAGCAGTATCTACCTCTTCCTCCCTCCAGACAAACACACAAACAAAATAAAGGTGCTGCAATTTTCCAATTAACACAGAAATCAAATGAACAGCAGTGCCTGCTAGTAAAATGGGTTTGCTCGAGTTGAATACATTCAGCCAGCACTGTTTTTTTCCCCATCTCTGCTGTTCATAAGAAATGCTTTGCTTCCACCATCTTTATTAGGTTTCCACCTCCCTCGTGTACAGCAATAAGGATGAGCTTATATTACCTGTTCTTTTTAATGAGATGCGGTTCTAGAAAGTAAGACAAACTTTGATGTTGCCCTTTCATCCACTGATTATATGCAATGCACTTCATCCATACAACATCTGTAATCTTGGTCCGTCCAATCTAATCACATACACAGGAATGCCTTTGAGAAACGGTATTCTCTTTTAACCACCTTTTCCATATGATGGGCTACACACCCGACAATCCGCATTCAATTACTGTATTGGCCCGAATATAAGACGGTGTTTTTTGCATTGAAATAAGACTGAAACAGTGGGGGTCGGCTTATATTCGAGGTCTAGACATTATACCTATTCACGACGCTAGATGGCGCCAGATACCATTGAAGTGAATGCTGAACTTGACTCCCCAGGCCAAAGCGAACCCCTGTCACGAAGAATAAAAATAAAACTAGCGGTAGCACAAAGAAGAAAAATAAAAAAATAGCGGCAAGAAAGAAAAGAGAAGAAAATAATCGAAGAGATAACAGAAAATGCAGTAACATAGCGACAATCTGGAGAAAAGTGGATCGAAGTCATTTACATTTCAAAAACCAGAAGCCATTCATTTACGAATGTGATTGCACTTTAGTTTACATATTTAAATGTTCAGATATTAAGATTTGAATGAGGCAAAATGACATGCTTTTTCTCTCAAATACATTGTTACAATCATTTGTTTCAGATGTACTGTAATTATTTTCCGTATAATAATTAATTTGGTTTTCAAAAAGTCTTTTTTCTAACTTGAGTCTTGAAAAAGCGGGGTCTGCTTCATGCTATATTATAAGATTATAAGACTCCATCTAGGAGTCATATAATCAGGGCCGTTTTATATTCGGGCCAATAGGGTAAAACACATTTTTAGTTTTTAAATGTTGCGGCGTGCGCAGATTGACGAAGACAATGGTGCATTAACATCAGCAAACAAGGACAAAGGCATTTAATTTCCGAATGCAAAAAGCATTTGTCTGCACATCATGTCTCAGATGGTAGAGTGGCCATCTCCTGAAGGCTGCAGATTCATTTGTAAGTCCCCTCCGACCATGATCAAGATAACGACACTCCGGTGCTCCTGGTACATCAGCGTGTGGAATGTTTTAGCATACGCCAGCCACAACATTATAACTACATGCAGTTTAGCCCTTTCATGCACCAATAATGATAACCTATCACCTGACTACATGATAGTCTGTCCACTGTAGTAACCGCTGACCCTGAAAGGGTTAATGAGACCCTGTATCAAAAATTCTGCCTTTACATAGATGATAATGCTCAATTTTGAGTGACAATATCGGAGCGCTGTTAGCTAAATGAGCAATGGTCAATTTTGTTGTCCTAGTTTGCAGTGGTCAGAAATTGCACAGCATCATGTTTCTTCTCCTGTACGTTGATGACCACATTTAGCTCAATGAAAGAATCTAAACGTTTGACACGGTGCTTTGTTGCAATGTGGTCCGACATTGATTAAAACATCTCGAACCGAGTTGACAGCAAAGCGGCACATGGCAGTGTTGTCTGGAGGAGATATCGCCTTGTCTTGGAAAAGTAATAACGTTCAGTGCCATTTTGACCTCCCAAAAAAATACTACCCCGGAACTATCGAATAAACCTATAACACTTCCCTGGCTGGGCAGATGGCGTCCCAGTAGCTTGTAACATATTGAGAGCGGAAACTGTTATGTCATGTCACCTTTGCACCAAAGATGCCCGCATGATGTCCATTGCCTTGGTGCTTGTGGACACAGCGTTTCATGACCAAACAGAATTACACTTGTCAATTTGTGTAGTGATGTGGCCCTTTGGTGATCGCCCCCGTCCCCACATAAATAACTTAACCGATCAGTATTGTGGCAGAAGCAAATGCCAGTAGCATTGTTAGCTCACGTAAATCTGTGAACACTGCAGCTCTGCTTAGCTTTCGGCTTTGACATGATAATGGTGCTTCAGAGGGAGCGTAACGTGGTTCTTTTGCACTGGAACTTGAGCCATTTGGGTTGCCAAGGCGTTAACAATGTTAACTGGCCTCTTTTTGCTTATTTGCAGTCAAATGATTACATTTTGTTCTCCACCATTGCAATTGCTGAAACCTGATGAATAATGGTAACCAAAGCCACTATTATGGGATTTCTCCACAGGCAATGATGAATGCTCGCCCTCAGAGAATTCTGGACTCTGGGTCTCTCACCCAGTCAGCTCCAGCCAGCCCCACCAGCAAAGGCACGCATATCCATCAGGCAGGGTGAGGAACACAACGTGAAACCGCAGTAAACTGGAGCATGCAGTTTGGCTTCAAGGAATGATAGCAACCCGACGGTCAACAAAAACAGAAACGTCTTGTTGACTTGACTTTACATTCTGTTTCCCTTTAGTGGCTCCCCTCCCATGCCCAGCACCAGCAGTTCAAGTCTGACCAATGAGGTTCCCAAGCCCCCTACCAGAGATCAAGCTCCCACACGGCCCCCTTACACTCCCACACTTGGAGGACAGGCGCCCCATTCCCACCAATTTCCCCGCACTCGTAAAATGTTTGACAAGGGACCTGAGCAGGTCGATGAGTCATCTATTTTCTGTGTGTATTTGAAACTTTGCATGCCATGCTTATATGGTTTTCAATTTGTTTGTTTGCTTGTTGGTTCAGGCCGCTGAGGATGGAGACGAGCCGTGTGGTCACAGAAACTACATCAGTGCCGCCCTGCAAACGGGTCTATGTGATTGGAGTGCCAAGTACTTTGCTCAGCCCGTCACAAAGGTAGTGCCACCGCTGTTTACTGCTCGCCTTTATCTTTTTGTCACATTTTTGCCTCTCCTTATGGCCTGTCTTACAATATACCTCGGCTATATGTCAAGATGAACTCCGGGGTTGTTACTTGAATGGGATGTGGCGAATGATTGAGTTTTTGTAAATGTTCCCCTTGTGTGCCACACAACTTCAAACATGACAGGTAATCACGATTCAATTATTAATTTGCATTTGTCATATATTTAGCCATCGTGCGAAGGCCCCTGAGTCACCTCTTGACATGAGTCCTCTTATTAAAATCCTTTGAAAGATATTCTGGTAAGTTCTCCCAAAGACAACAGCGTAGGGACCGGTCATAGTGTGAGAAAGTGCCTGCTGGCTTTACACGATGGTTTTGCTGAATAATTGAACTCCTTGACTTCCATGACTTAATATCATCCCGAGAGTAATTAAAGATTAAAGGAATGCTGTACCATGCGCAGCAGCTGTAACGTTTGTCTTATAATATTGAGCTTCTGTCGGTTGTAATGTCCTTAATACACGAGTCACCCTTGCCAAAATAAAGGTCTGCAGAGAAAGAATGATTTGAATTGATCAATAAAGGTAAATGGAAGACAAAGAGACAGCACTCGTGTACACGGGAAAATGTTACGTCCTTGAGCGACAACATGACGCTGATCCAGCCTGAAAAGTATTCTTAAAATTCAAGGCGAAAAGAAATGTGTCGTTTTAAAAAGAAAAGTCTGTTAAAAAATCAAATAGCAGGCAAGTGAGCATCAAGAGTTAAGTTTACCGCACTCGCCTGGCAGTGATTTGCACCGCCCGCGACAATGGTTGTCAAACAATGTAATGTTAGCCGACACAAATTATTCTATAAAATAACTCTCGTTTGCATATTCGTACACTTTCGAAAAGCAGCCTGCGACAATCTTGTCTCTGTTCCACACACGACACGCATAAACATTTTCCATTGAGAGTAGTATGGGACCAAGATTACTTGTTGCTATTTAGCTTTTTTTGTTTGTTTTTTATTATTATTGCCACAATTGTTTAAACATAGAGTTACCTGTATTTTGGTGTAAGGTAGGCAGAGGGCAATGTGTTATTTGGAGTGCTGAAGGCTTTCTGCGGTGTTTTCACAGTGGGGTTCTCTCTGGATTGTGGCTTCAACTATGGTTAGTACACACCAAAGTCGCAGCAACGTTTTGGTATTCTTGATTACCCAGCGCCTGTCCAATTTGACTGCTAAATAATGAACCAGCCGGCCACTTTGGCCTTCAAAATAAAAGTCCAAACCTCCAGGGCGGGTAGTGATGAATCTTGAAGGTGCAGCTCGAGAAAGTCAAGTCAAGCTAATGCGCACTGCAGTGGAGGATGGCAGAGTCTGACGCGGCTGCAGTAGATGAGGAAAGCAGACAGATGATTGGATGGGAAAGATGTAGCGTGAAGGTTTTTAGTAAAAGCACTCGCAGAGGAGATTACGCAGCCTCTGCAAAATTCTGAGTGCTGTCATAAAATGCCACTCGGCGACATGATCCTTTACGTGTGCATGAGAACACCTCAAAGTCTGAGCACAGGTTGTCACGTCACCGTGTCAGCAGCACACTCTCAAACGTATGTGTGCCCATTTTAGGAGAGCGTGGGATGCAAGGACATCGCTCCATGTCTTTTTGTTCAGGCAGTCTTATTGCCCCATCTGTGATGTTTGGTGTATGAACACAAACAACAGTTAGGTAATTATGTTTCTCAACAGTGATAGAAACTGATTGTCAAGTGCTTCCAATAGTATGCCGGCAATAGCGGGAACAAAGTAATGCAAAATCACTTATTGTTAAGAAAACAATGGCGGAGTGGCAAGGCTGTGGACGAGGATTTCAGTGCTCTTGTTTACTTTGTTATGATGTACTTGAATACGGCACATCCAGTTTCTCTTCCAACAGCGATGCACGTCACCGCGCACGACCAAACACCTTCAATTCAAATGTGCTATGTGACTAAAGCTGCCCTGACTTGCCTTGCCTGGATAATTGTACACCTCAGCGGGCACAAACAATTATTTGGCCAAATCATGGTGTATAAAGAATCCGAATGATCCACTCATATGTCCCAAATTATTTGATTTTTTTTTTTTTTTTTAAACAGAAGTCTTGCAAGAAGGGTGTGGAAAAAGTACGGAATTTTGAAATCTTCAGTTGCCACTCAAAAACTACTCTGTTGTGTCTCTCTGTTGCTCGCTTAAATTATACTCTTGATTTTTTTTCCTTTTACTTTGTCAGTGTGTAAAATAATTATTTGAAGCATGGCTTTAGTGTGAGAGAATGTGTTATGACCTGACTGTGGCACTAATGCTTGGAAGGAATAGTGCAAAGTAATAGTTTAAAAAAGAAAAAAAAAAACGACATGCATTTGTGATTCTATCTCTGACCAAATGATCGAGTCGTTTTAACCTCTGTGTCAGTAAACATGGAAAAATTCACTCTGCAATTGCTTTTTTTCTCAAGCTTTCAATGTGCAAATAAAAGGAACACTTTTCAATGGCCAATTCATCCTTATAGAAAATGCTTTTCACTCACCGGAGAAAAGAGTGAAAGCAGCAAAACTCACAAAATAAAAAGAAAACAAGTCTTAATTGCTGTATCCTGAGGGCCAGGCGAGCAGATCCAGTGAAGAAACTCCAAATTTGGTGAGGTCTAAAATTTGATTACGGGTTTAAGACAGTCATTGCCTGCAATGGATACTACACTTTGTCCAAATATTTTTTGGGTTGCACCTATGCACCTATGAATCTTCATGTCATTCACGACTTTTATTATCAATTCATTGCGGTGGTTTGTGAAGTGAAGGATCATAAAACCTCAGTTATGGTCTGCATACGTCCGGACCTCACTATGTTCTGATGTAATTTTGAATATTATATAAATACAGTTTCTAGCTGTTGTGTCGGGAATGCTTGCTTTATTTTTATCTGATTATCTTAGCAGTCACTTCTCCAAGAGTTGTATTATCAGCAATGTTGCAGTCTTCCCAAAATTCTTTACCTTGTCCACCAAATTTTTCTGTGAAGCAGCGTTCCACCATCCCTCCCTCCCGCCCGTCCTCCCTCCTTCACCTCCATCCATCCATCAATCCATTTTCGACTGCCTTTTCATGATGATCATGATGATGACACATGGACCAGAAGTTGTGCCACTATGGCAACATTTTTGGATCGTTCCAATGTGGTATACAGCGAATGAGCTCTTAACTCAGTCACTCCCAAAGACGTTTTTAAACGTCTTTTCAGACTTGGTCTACAATTGGCTGGTACTGAATGAGTTAACAAACCAGCTCATAGGTGCTGCCTCCACATAGACCCAGAGCGCATACCCACCTTTGTAGGTCACGTAATGTTAATAGGTACTTTATATCTGGTACTGGTATCAACTCAAGTAATAAATGAGGGTTGTTAAAAGAGTTACGTGACCTAAAATAACTTCACCCTCTCACTGCGAAGACTTGCTTGCATTTTAGCGTGCGAGAGCTCATGTTCTTTCACACAAATGTGTCATGTCTCACTCCTTGCGTTTGTATTCATAATGCCAGATCCCGGAGGAACATGACTTGCAGAGTCAGGTGAGGATGGAGCGGCAGTGGAGATTTCTAAGGAATGCTCGCGTCAAAAGGCAAAGCAGAAGCATCACACAAAGAGGTCAGTCTTTCTCACGCAATCGCTCACAAATGAATCCGTTTCACCTCACATTTAGCTGATCCATTGTTCTGATGAGAGAAATGTCTTGTCATTACAAAGCTTGGGATCTCATACATAACAAAACGCTTATCTGAATGACGAGATAATTCAAAGCCATTAATGTGTGAACAAAGCACCAAGTTACGTGTGAAATCTGCTGTCTTGGGGCCCATTAACTGCAATTAGGCCCTGTAATATCCTTCAATACAGTATAAGGAAATGAAATAAGGTAGTGCTCTTGCAAGACGAGATATTTTCTTCCTCTCCCTCTTTGGAAGAACATTCGCATTGTGAATGTTAGGAAACTATTTACAGTGACGGATCTTGGCTAGAAGTGAAAAATGGACAAGTGGATGACAAACCATTTCCACAAGCTTTCAGGATGAGCATCCAGGAGAAAAATAAAGCCGATATTTCATGTTTTTTTCAGAAGCAAGACTGATCACAATATTCCAGGGTCCAAGCTGACTGCTCGTCCATTATAATCACTCACTTTCAAGAGTCCAATTGAGACAATACAGTAGTGCGGGGATAGAAAAGATTTTAAAGGTGACGTGATACAGTGGAGCCTACGCTACTGAATATTCAATTTACATTGTCCACGAAAAAGAGGGGAAATGAGGAAAAATAAATATTCCCTGCGATTGGCTGTCGACCAGTTCAGGTTGTGTCCATTTAAATGATGTGAGTCATACCTGGATCTACCCTTGAGAGAGACCGCCATGTATAGAATCCTCTCACAGCCAAAATCTTCCATGAGTCATAGGACTCCACACATATGTACATGAATGTGTCTGAGGGGTGAGTATCCCCGGCAAGTGGTATACACACACACACACACACACACACACGCACACACACAAAATAATGGAACAACTCCTACGTCACTGTTATAGCCCCTATCCTCACAAAGTTATTATTCGATTGATGTCACAGCTGAGGCTCATTCAGGCTTCTCTTGCTGAATACCTGCTTTGAAAAAAAAAAAAAAGGAATTCTTGCCCCATCCTCATTGTTTGTAGGGTTGCCCTCATTCAGTCTATTCCCCCCTCAGAGAGAAATAAGATGAGAGGCATCAGAGGAGGAGGAAGGGTAGGGTGCCTCAGACGGAAGGAGAAACAATGTGAGGAAGCAAGATTGGGAGAGCAAAGCTAAGAGCGAAATAACACTGTAAACTTAAAAATCTGACCTGACCCTTATTTTATTTTGTTTTTTTTTTTTTTGTGATGGGAAAAAAAATACAAATGTCATCAAAGTGTATGAAAATCCTGAAGGGATTTTGTATTTTGTCATTGCTCATGAACATCAAACTCCACAACCAAAAAACAGTCCTTGGAGATGATTTTTCAAACTCACGCATCTGTTTTTGCCTCAGGCTACACAATTCAGCCCCAGCAGCATCTAGAATGAATTCATCATATATGTTTGGTTATTCTTCTTCATCTTTTTCTGGAGGCCTCAAGAGTTATACTTAAGTGCGTCCAGGATAGACTGGTGAAATGTGTTGTTGCTATGACAACGTGAGACTGAATTCAGATTATGTCAGTTCTACTTTTCTTGGCACTTCTCCTTTCAAAATGTTTCGGTTCGATCCGTATGTGGCCCATTCTCTCTCTTTTTTTTGGAGGGGGGGGGCTCATTTACTAACAAAAGTAGTGTACGCGTCTATGCAAAAACTGTCGCAAATGCAACTAATGCAAGATGCCAATAACTGAATGCAGATGAGACAGCAAAGCAACGTAGCGAGGGGTCAGTTGTTGGGAGAATAAAACTGGAGTTCTGGAGACGTCTTTGCGTGACAAGTTGCAGGTACATGTATGAGTTAGTTTTCCCATGAAAATGCTATGTACTCTGACTGCACCGCGTGACTTGCGCAGCAAGCATGTGACATGTGATTCCCGCCTCCCTCAGCATGCATTTAGGCCAGGGTATCCAAACTGTGGCTCAGGCGGGGGCCATTTACGGCCCGCCATCCATTTTTCAGTGGCCCGCGACATGACTATATATATATATATATATATATATATATGTATATGTGTATGTGTGTGTGTATATGTATATTTATTAGCAAAAATGGCCTTTGACTTGGGCCGCAAGGTTAGTTAAAAAAGGTGAAGGTGGGCAGAGTGACAAGGGAGGGTCGACCCAAGATTTTTTCACTTCATTCAAAGTTACAAATAAACCATTCATGATTAAAAGAATAATACAATTTATCTTCGAAGCACTGTTGTGAAAAAAGAGAATTTTCGAGGCAAAGATCATTTCTTCCACTTTATGGTTGATTCATGAAGACATCACATTAATGATCCTTCAAGTAAGTGAAAAATGGTCAACTTGCTACAGTTTGTTCTTTTTTGGCTCTGAATGCGGAGATGGGTTTCGGCTGCTGTTAAGTGTTGACCTGAATCTATACTGTGAGATAAAAGGCTGTTGGCCACCCCAAAAACTTCAACTATTTTCTTTAACACCTTTCACAGAAAGCTGATGAAATTTTTTATAGACAATACAAACAATAAATAATTGGTTTCTTGACTGACTTAAACGTGTTTCAAAAGGTTGACGAATTTTCAAGTGACCCTCTCATCCGTCCATTTTTTTTGTATGGGGCCCTCAAACGACCTAGTTTGGACCCCCCTGCTTTAGACAGTACGTTTCAGAACAGCCAACTTTACCTGACGTATCCTTGATCACTGGAACTAACACGACGGATATCATTGTACCCGGTCAGAAACCAAGAATTAAGAAGGCAGTGAAGCAAAAGGCAAGAACGGGGGCTGACCTCATATGCTGGCATATTTTGACCAGGAACATATTCAGCAGTGAATGTGATCCAAACCACTTTGCTTTATTATCCTATAGCTTATTTATAGTGCGGGTCAGCTCAGGTGGAAAAAATATCCCTTACAATTAACACACTCAACATTATCAATCACCAAAAATATAATTTTTAACACAATTAAATAAGGTGCTGCAGTGCTGTCTCCACAGCTCGGCAATAACGCCTGAGTTACCATCTGCAGTACATCGGTGGGTACAATTGTACATTTGTTCAGACCGTTCACCTCCTTCCAGAAATCAGTCATCTTGCGACTCATAACCTTCTCAGCCAAAGAGTCAGACCTCATAGCTTGTTCATTTTCACAAATAAATGTGACAGCCTATTCCTACAGTGCATTAGCACATTCCTTTGGGGCCTTTGCTTTGGTCTACCAGCCACCACTTATCATTTAAAAGCTAATTTTGCTTCCTCGTGATACCCAGCCACATACTTATTCCAGCCTGGCCTCATATTACCCCTCTTAATTTTTCTGTTTGAAATAGGGTGTCCCTCTTTCATACAAAACTCTCACCGACATGACCACACACAGAGGAAATGTCTTCCCTCTGGTTCCAGTCATTACAGTTTACATCGCTGCACATAATTGCATCACTGGGAAGACTGATATTACTGAGATGTATTTGTATCAGCGTAGGAGGCAGCAATATGCTCCTTTGATAGGAGAGACCAGTCAACAACAACAAAAAAATCTGTATTAAGATCATAACCGTCACTGGAGAGCATTGGAATATCTTCAACATTTATCAAAATAACCCCAGGCATGTGATCAGAAGTTGCTGCCACATGCAGAATTTACAGCCCCACGATGGACACATATGCACCGGCTGTGCTGATACAGTGATCCAACCATTAGGCAGTTTGCCAGCCTTAACTTCTATAAGTATCTGAAGGGACTCTCCTTTCATGGACATCCTAAGGCACACGGATTATCTCTGCAAAGGAGTGCTGAGAACAGATTTAGACAAGTTTGTGTGTCCAGCATTGGGGAAAAACACAAAACCTTGTGGCCACAGAATAAATCTCAGATCTTAGAGTACATCCATCCATTCTCCGATCCGCTTTATCCTCAAAAGGGTCGCGGAAGGTGCTAGAGCCTATCCCAGCCGTCTTCGGACAGTAGGCGGGGGACACCTTGAATCGGTGCCAGCTCGCAGGGCACACAGGGAGAACAACCAGCCTACCTTGGGGCCCAGCCATGTTTTTGAAATGTCTTCGGACAGTAGGCGGGGAACATGCAAACTCCACACAGAGGTCTTTGAGTACTGAATCGTCACTGTTAGCATCATAGTACATAACCACCAGTTTTCACGCATGGGAGAACTAGCAATGTTCACATTATCATTTTTTCATCTTGCGTAATTTATTAAAATGGTTTCATATGTGTTTTCGTGTCTTGAGATCTGTTTAGATTTACATTTAAGTACCAAAACCATGGACCCCCGTAATTTACCCAGTTTGTGGTTTGAATTTTTTTTTTCATGAATCTATGCAAAGAAACTTGAAAATGCTTAATCAACACGGTATTTTACCGATGATCTGTGCACCATCTGACTCATCCAGTACATCCTCCACTAAACAGAGAAAATACAGCATCATCTAATGTGAAGATTGAAATCATTTTGTATCCTGTGAAAAAGAAGGATAGGATTTGCATCATCTCATGTCATCCGCTCTCATCCCCTTCTTCCAGGTGTTTCTCGACTGGACGATCAAATATTCATCAATCGCAATCCCGGCGTTCCCTCTGTCGTCAAGTTCCACCCTTTCAACACCTGCATAGCTGTAGCTGACAAGGATAGCATCTGGTTTGACCAAGCACGAAACACGCGCAACACCAATACAACTGGTCAAGCCTTCGGACTGACGCGTTTGTGTTCTGTCTGTTTTAGCTTTTGGGACTGGGAGAAGGGCGAGAGGTTGGACTACTTCTACAATGGCAACCCTCGCTACACCCGCATCACAGCCATGGAATATCTCAACGGGCACGACTGCTCATTGCTGCTGACTGCAACAGGTTGCAAAAATACATCAAAGCTGTACACTCGTGGACGTGGGGTGCATGTTGATGTGTAACAATTGACACTGCGGTTCGAGAAGCTTGGGGTCACCTGGATTTGTGTGTGTGCATGTGTGTGTGTCACTTAAAATACTTAAAATTTCTTAAAAAGTGATGGTACACCTCGTAATCCGGAGCGCCACAAGAGAACACAAAGTATGGCTTGCGAACATTTCGGCTTCCCCGGAATTGTTTGTTCTTTTGCCACATTTCAGGTTTCAAACATAAAGATGTACAATTTTATTTATTTATTTTTTATTTTTTTATTTTTAGGGTGAAGAGTCAGGTCCACGTGTGACACAATCGGGAAGTGCAGAAAGAAATGTATATTGTATTTTGGATTTAACAAACTGAAACCTGTGCCGTGCAAAATTATTCTGTACCCCTGAATGAATACTTGCTAGGACCGCCCTTTGCTGCAATGACAGCTGCAAGTCTATTGGGGAATGCCGCAATCAGTTTTGCACATCTATCCATCCATCCATTTTCCGAACCGCTTGATCCTCATGAGGGTCGCGGGGGGTGCTGGAGCCTATCCCAGCTGTCTTCGGGCAGTAGGCGGGGGACACCCTGAATCGGTTGCCAGCCAATCGCAGGGCACACAGAGACGAACAACCATCTACACCCACACCTAGGGAGAATTTAGAGTGACCAATCAGCCTGCCATGCATGTTTTTGGAATGTGGGAGGAAACCGGAGCACCCGGAGAAAACCCACGCAGGCCCGGGGAGAACATGCAAACTCCACACAGGGAGGCCGGAGCTGGAATCGAACCCGGTACCTCTGCACTGTGAAGCCGACGTGCTAACCACTGGCCGCCCTTTTGCACGTCTATTAGAATGAAATTGTTGCCCATCCTTCCTTGGAAAACAGATACAGTGCAACTTTGGTAGATTAGATGGAGAATATTGGTCAGCAGCAGTTTTCAGATCTTTCCACAGATTCTCAAATGTGGACTTTAACTTGCCCATTCTAACAGCTGGATATGTTTCGTTTTGAAGTATTCCATTATAGATTTTGCTTTATCTTTAGGATCATTGTCTTGTTGAAAGATAAACCTTACTGTGGTATTAATTTAACCCTGTTTAGTCTTGTGAATGAAGATCAGACTACCATTTTATGACCAATTTAGGCAGAAATGTAAGAAATCACAAATAGTTTCCATGCTTGTTCCTGCCAATCTAGACAGCTGAGTCTGTACCTGAATAGTTAGCCCATCTGTGTTGCAACATGCGCCTGCTCAGTGGTTGCTTGGTTTCCTCAGTACATCAGTGTATTGCTCCCTGCATTAGACAGAATACACAAGATTGTTTTTCTGGATATGAGCTGTCGGGTCTTTGAAGTGTCCCAGTTTAGATTCAATCAATTCAATGACCTGAGAACGCAAGGACCTAAATGAATAAGAATATTCACTGGCATGTAATATTCATTTGTTATTTTTAAAAAAGTGTGCTTTTCTTTTCAGTAAATAAATAGTGGTGGCAAGATTTTGTTATGTGAGTGCAGGGTACAGCTGTCAGACTCCCAATAATTTTAGAATCGCCTAATCTATCGATTAATAAAACAATCAGATTGTTCTTTTTTGCTTGTTACGTTTTTGCAAATGTCTTGTTTTGAACGGTCTGCTTTCATGAAGAACTACAGAAGCCAGAGAATAATTACTGTTGAGAGACTGAAACCACCTCCACTACCTGAAAACCATCATACCGGCTCAAAGCCTGTTACTCGATTATGTTGTCAATGAATTTGATAATTGACTACTTTTTGACCCCCCCCCCCTCACTCACCCATTCACAGATACCTTAAGGGTCTCACAAACAGTCACCTCTGATAAACACTCTTTGAACAAACCAGATCGCACAACTTCAGGTTTGCTGTAATACATTCAGACCAAGAATTCCCGCCTCCTGTGTTGTACACTATTATATACTGTAGCGAGTTCCGACCCTGCACTTGTGTTAAGTGAATTGGTGTCAAGAGTTTTACAATTTTCGACTGTCTAGGGGTGTTCACACGACAACATTTGCTCCGGTGCTGCCCCAGGAGAGCGTTCACATGTGCAAAGTTACACCGGTGTAGTTCCTGAAAACAGCTTAAATCGGAGCGAATTTAACCCACCTCGGGGAGGTGGGTTAAAAATTTGCTCGGGAGCAAATGCTCGTTTGCGCGGCAGCACCGATGTAAAATGGTACGTGTGAACGCTAAAGGGTTAAAAATTTGCTCCGGAGCAAATGCTCGTTTGCGGGGGGGGGGGGTAGCCTCGCTACGCATGAGAAGAGTTGATTACGTACGGCTAGAATGCGTTGCATTTGTGCTCTGTTGTATTTCCGTCATCTTTCCTTTTGTAGGAGACTGGACTGTCTCGGAGTTGTTTGTGTAGTTTGTTCTTTTGTTGTGTGTTCACACACACACCCATAGAATTTATTTTGTGATTGCCGCTCTTGACTTTCTGTTTGGCGCATTATGTTTGCTTTTCTGAGTGTCATTGAAGTCATCGTTGATTTACGTTTTCGGGGGCGGTCGTTGAACGCCTCTCGAGCAGAAGGCACAGAGACAGAGAAGGAGGAGGACGTGCCTGTACAGTAGTTGCTTGAGTTGTGTATGTTTTAAAAAGAACCAACACGACAGCTCTTTGTTTTCTATCGTTTTGCACCACTGCAGAAACTGCCATGTGAACGCAAGTGGGGCTGCACCGGCACTGCGCCGGAGCTAACACGCTCAGCGGCTTTGTACGTGTGAACGCGCCACAAAATTTGCTTTGAGCCGTGACAATTGAAAGCATACAGGACATGCACTGCTCGTGTGTATTCATCATCTCTCATTAGGCGAATGATTCATTTAGCCTCCATGCACAACAAAATCCGATCTCCAACACACTTGTTTCAGTTTGTTCTTCACGAAAGAGTGCAACTCAACTGAACTTGAAACAAATGGCTGCCTTTCTTCCCCCCCCCCACTGAAGGTATGATCAAAGCCAAGAGATAAATGACTCAAATGCCATCTTGTCAAAATGGATCATGCACTCCATCAGCGATCGACGAAAGGACTTCAATGAGGACATTAGTTATAAAAAAATATAGATACATCTATAGTTTAAAGGTAAAAGTGAATCAGTAAATGTAAATCAAGTGGAGACTTATATGGGCAGTCATAACTTTCATGGAGGCGCGTGCCGACATGTTTTATGTCTGCCTCTATGTCTTAGCTGAGAGTTGACACGGCTCTGTAGCATTTTGTTTTTCTCTGAGATTTTTTTTTTTTGAAGCCTTTTACAGGATGGTTGTGCAACGCTTTTTGATGTTCCAGTGAAGCATGTTTGGTCATGGACAGGTTGTGCTTGTTTTGAAAGAATCTATTCAAGATTTCTGTCCAATTATTACACTGTAGGTCAAAAAAGTAACACTTCCAATTGATTGCTGCGCCTCCTTTTGACCTCACCGCTTTCCTTTGGGCACATTGCCACTTTGCTCTTCTCAGTCTTTAAATTCCCATTTTCTCGTTTTCTAGATGATGGAGCCTTGCGTGTTTGGAAAAACTTTGCTGACCAGAAGAATCCGGAGATGGTGACTGCGTGGCAGGGTCTCTCTGATATGCTGCCTACGACCAGAGGTCAACCGTCCACCAGCGCTCACAGTAAAGACCTTGATCTTACTATCCTCCCACTAACCCCTCCCATAGTAATTTGTGTTGTCACTTTGTCCATCCTGATACCTACATGCCTATATAGTACAGTAAAAATACTTGACTACTACAGGGTTCCCGCAGAAAAAGTCGTAAAGGCATTGAATCCATGAATCTGAAAACAAGGCCTGAAATTGGCATTGAGATGTCTTAAATCAATCTGTCCAGGGTCTTACAAAATGTGAATGCATGATAAGTAGGTTTTTAAGACTGTAAATACTTCAAAATAGATGAGCACTCTTTAAAAAAAAAAAAGATACCATATTTTCTGCACTATAAGGCGCTTCGGATTATCAGGTGCACCTTCAATGAATGGCCTATTTAACCCTGGAGAACCCACGGGGTCAAATTTGGCCCCTATAAATTCTGCTACTCAAATGCTAGCCTTAAATCCCAAAGGGTCAAATTTGGCCCTAATCCTAAATTAGGATTAAAGCATTGAATATTTGAAAACATATTTTGGTGTTCAGTGAACATATAGCAGTCATTTAATGTATAATTCATCATTTTCCAAAGAAGAAAAAAGGGTTCTTGGGTTCTCCAGGGTGAAAAACTATTTTCATATGTAGGGTCACGCTGCATTATAAAGCGCATAGAATAAAAGCTACAATAGCGGTTGCACTATGCATCCACTTGATGGTGCTATGCTAAAGGGAATACAATACAAACAGCTTATACAATACAAATGAAAGACAAAAGTTACAGAGATAATTGATTCAACAAAAAGGCACACAAACATCCTGGGCTCATATCCACAAGGGGGTAAATATCTTTAGAAGTCTTGCTTGTCTCCTTCCTTCGTTTAGTCAGTAGTTAACTATGCTTGTGGTATTATCTTCTTTCCATAATGGCTTCACAAAGCTCACAAAGTAGTTGTGAGCTCTGTTATAGATATAAAGAGACTGGAACAGTAAGGCGCATCAGATTACAAGGCGCACTGTCGGCTTTTGAGAAAATTGAATGCTTTTAGGTCCGCCTTGTATGGCAGAAAATAAGGTAATTTATCGAAACTCTCGTAGTAACATAACACAATTATGATAGCGGAACCGGCGGTTTTAGTTGGGACTCTTAAGAGCAGACGCAAGTCATTTATGGACTGGAGCAACTTTGGAACGCACCGGGAACATTGTGAAGTTGGTCATTTCAAATGGAATTAAAATGCCTGTCGGGAAACCTGAAGGGGGAACCCTGTACTGCGAGCATTGTAACATTGTGTTAATTAGTCAGTGTGTGTTTAAGCACAAGTACCAATCTGGCAGCTCTGGATTGATCGTTAAGAATTATTTTGGCTTTGTGGAATTCCTGCATAAAGACACGTTTTAAATCTGCTAAATAATGCCTTGAAGAAAGATGAGCGCTCTACTTACATTGGCACCGTCCAGTCGGCCTCGGCTATAACCCTGGGAAATTGATAGTCGAGCAGATCACCTCCAGCCAACATTATTTTGCTCGGTACGACAGAGGATTTCAAAACATTTCGAGAGATTCTATCGTCTGTTGAAAAGTAACATTGAAGAAAAATCATAATGGCCAAGCGACGTTCATCCCTTTTAGATAATTGTTTCTTGTGGGTGTAGTTTGCAGTGCTGTCGCATGATCAGATTGACCGATGTCACTAAAAATTCTGCCTTGCTAATGTAATAAAAGATGGGAGCCAAAATAGGGGAAACAAAATACTTTTTACGTTATATTTTTAGGTAATGAAGGTAAGTGTATTGGTATATCGGTGTCGACAATGAGCCCAGAAAAGTTAGCCAAATGTTTAAAGTTGAAGTTGAAAGTAAATTCAGATTTTTTTTTTACTTGCCTTTCCGACAAAGCGTTTGTTGCTGCCACATGCAGTGGATATAAAAACAAAATCTACACAACCTTCTTGAAATGTCATATTTTGTGTGGTCAACAAGTGTGGCCACGATGAAGCCGTTCCGATTTTTTTTCCCACTTTTAATATGAACTACAACATCAACAATTCAACAGAATAACAAAATGGAAACTTTTAGGGTAGGGCTGTCCGCGAACTGTCGTTCAAGGGCCACGTGCAATTTGATGTCAAGTGGGCAACATCAGTTAAGTCTGACCATAATTATGTTCCCCACTGTTTGTACTTTTGGAAAATCTTGATATGAAAGGAATTTTCTTTTTGCAAAAGATCTGATTTCTGAAGAAAAATGTCCAGGTTGCTTCAATTTAATCAGAGCCATGTGTGCCTTATAAACTATTGCAGTAGTTATAGATAAAGGCACAGGGCTTTTAAGTCAAAGACATTTGGAGTTGAAGAAACTAAAGATCAGCTTATGAAAAAAGTACGAATCACTTCATCGGCAACATTTGCATAAGAATTGTCAATACTTCAACGGACACCCGGACCGTACAAACGAATGTGAAAAGAACGTGATCACCTGTCCCGTAAATGTTTCAACTTTATCCATACACTAAAAATTAAGAAATGTGCAGATATTTTCTTTACCAGTGCACAAAAAATAGGATCCACTTGACCAAACTCATGCCGAGCAGCTGTTGACATTTAACGGCAAACGCTTATTAACCATGACCACAGCAAAGATTGCATTTCATAGGGCTGTAAAAGTCACAGCGGCAGCTCGAACAACCCGGAGCGACCGCAATGTCATTTCTGTGTTGTAGTGTTGGACCAGATGATAAGAGGATGACAAGGGAGGTGGTCTCCTTAACGCGCACCGAATGGGTCCCTGACAAGCACCGTCAACATTATTTAGCTGTCTGCTCATCTTTCTGCTCTCTTCCATAGACACGCAGCCAAAGTGACAGAAGGATTTTTTTCCTTAGTTGGAATATTGACAGGATATCAGAAAACCATTGTGGGCATTTAAGTTGTAATTCAATTATTGTGGTTTTGGATAATATTTCTTTTAAAAAAATAGATTGAACCTATATGAATCTCTTTTCCATATACACTTTAGGTTGAAGGTTTTGGGATTCAGGACTTATCAATAGTCAGTTCTATTAGTGATGTAACTCTTGAGTTGCTCGCTCGGTGGCAGCTGTCATTGCCAGTGACACATGTCAATGAATAATTCATCAGTCGTAACTGACAAAGTCGACACGCTTGTTCAACTGTCAGTTTTATTCCCCTTTTGTTGTTGTTTTTTGGTTCTTTTGTAATCACTTTAATGACTGTAACCCTTCATCCTTCTGCTTTGGTGGCACACAGTATTTGCCAGGCGGGGATTTGCGGTCATGTTTAACTTGTGTGCTGACACACCTCCAGAAGTTGGAAGCTGAGACATTTGCAAATACTGTATTTGCAGCGGGTGGCCCGGTAGCCCAGTGGTTAGCACGTCGGCTTCACAGTGCTGAGGTACCGGGTTCAAATCCAGCTCCGGCCTCCCTGTGTGGAGTTTGCATGTTCTCCCCGGGCCTGCGTGGGTTTTCTCCGGGTGCTCCGGTTTCCTCCCACATTCCAAAAACATGCATGGCAGGCTGATTGAACACTCTAAATTGTCCCTAGGTATGAGTGTGAGCGTGGATGGTTGTTCGTCTCTGTGTGCCCTGTGACTGGCTGGCAACCAATTCAGGGTGTCCCCCGCCTACTGCCCGAAGACAGCTGGGATAGGCTCCGGCACCCCCCGCGACCCTAGTGAGGATAAGGCGGTTTGGAAAATGGATGGATGGATGTATTTGCAGCAGGCTCGACTAGCCAACTTCTGAGTTACTCTCTCCTTGTTTTTTCTCTCCACACCAACATTTAGGTTGATGTTAGCACAAGTTCCTTTGTTTTTTTTTTAACTACGGCAACCAGATGAATGAATAGTGGCAGTTTTATCAAATTACCTCAAATACATTCAAAGAAACCTGCTCCATATCCATTCTTTAAATGGTCACATTAAGATGAGCGTGCGATGGCAGCTAGCTCGATAGAACGCGTTTTCCATAAGGGGGCCATTTGACTAAGTGGTTGTGACGAGCAAGTGACTGGCTGACTCACTGGCTGATTGGTTTTCTGCGCAGAGGTGTGAGCCCTCTCACTGTGTGCACATATGTGTTGCTGCCATTACAGAGCCACATAGTCGCCAGCGCCTGAAGGGGCCTGCTGCTAGGCGACACGCTAACAACTAGCATCACTGTGCCTGTGTGTGTGTGTGTGTGTGTGTATGCGTGTGCGTATGTGTGAGAGAGAGAAAGAGATCCTTGTGACACAAATTGCCCTGCGAGACTTGTCCTCTCGCACACTGTGCCTTGTTTTCTCGAAAACTCCCGGAGTGCTTGTTAGCCTTCTGCACGTGCAATTAGAGGCAAAATCTATGTTGGCCCCGCATTTGGTGTCCAGTTGAGTCCATTTTAACATTCAAGGCTCTCAAGTTTACCTCATGAGTCACGCATCATTCATCATCTTGAGAGCTGTTACCTTTTCTTGGTCCCTCAGCTAGATTGTGACAATTAATTGCATGCGTTTGATTTTGTGTGTGTGTGTGTGTGTGTGTGTGTGTGTGTGTGTGTGTGTGTGTGTGTGTGTGTGTGTGTCTCTTGCTTCGCTTCACTAAATTTAATAATGCAAACCTGATTAATATTACACAAGTCTTTGTGCTGCCAAAAACGGACTCTGACACACACACAAGCACACTCATGCGTCCGTCCACATTCATCTCATCCCTGCCCTGTCGTAACATTGCGCTGTCCTCCTTTTATTACTGAACCGTGGCTCTCGCTGTTGCGCTTGTCGTGGTGGTGCTTATTTTTTAATATTCTTTCACATTGTCCTTTTCGCGAGTCTGAATAAGGCTGCCTGTTCCCTCTATTCATACACCTCCACAATCTTGTAAGAGTTACGTAATTATGTTTTCTTCTATTGGCGGTGTTGTGGTCATTTTTGATACCACCTCAGGTTTTTTGTTTTTTTTCTCGCTACCAGTCTTACTCAGACACAAGCGGCAAGCAGCCTTCCTACCTTGCCTGCCGTTAGCTCTGTGGTGAAAACTTTGCACTTACGTGTCTGACAGGTTTCGAGGCTAAAGACCCACGTATCACCTTTTCAACAAAGTAGTAGCAGCTTAGTTTCTTTCTCTTTCAGCCTATTTAGAGGCCGGTGTGTTACTCGTTGGCATTCGGGAGAATCTCCAGTGGGACACAGAAGCCTTGTTCATTCCTCTGCTCTTTGAATGCAAATAGAGAACACGTTGTGAGTGCGTTTATTTCTGTGTGCACGCGCAAAGGGTCCATGCTAATTTGTTGCTTGTTTTGTCGCATACCTGCCCCCCCCCCCCCCCGCCCCTTCCCTGCCTTCGATCTGCTCTCCCTGCTCACAGGTCTAGCCAGGAGGGTTTCCATCTATCTGGACCGAAGTAAACAAGGCGGTGAGTCTAATACTTCTTTTCTCCGACCCCACCCCACCGCACCCCCGCGCCCCATTTCCTAGTTGAAAGGTGTCAAAATAAACCATCACAAGCTTGATTAGATTTTGCTCTCCCACGCCACATATCACTCGTGTGGTAGGCGCTGCTCAGTCACACTCACCTTGGATGAGAAAGACACATGAAAGAGAACACAAATAATAAATGTATTCTTTTCAAATACATGCAAACAAATTCTTACTATGTCTGCCAATCACAGGATGTACTCACTGTTATGTTACAAGTATTAGCAATAAACTACACAAAAGTGACATGTTTTGTGGATGGGTGGGATGCAAACTGAATTTTCCTGCGTTTTCTCCAAGTGTGTCATAGCCCAAACTGCCAACGGTACAGTCCCCATCGAATCCTCTTCCTTCATTCAACATGAAACTGAACATAGCCAACCTGTCATACAAACAAATTGCAATTTTACCTTTGTATTTATTTTATTTTTTTATTTTTACCCATTGTTCAAGGACATCAGAACCAAAACTGCTCAAGGTCACTTTTGCTGTCTACCAATGCACTTTTAAAAAGCAATGCACTGAATCTTGATGGAAGCACACAACGACTGGGCAGGGTCAGGTCTTTGACGAACTTGAAGTGTGACATCGCATTCGTTCCAAGACACAGAACAATCTTATCTGGTCGTCTGTCGTGTGGTTTGACAAAGCTATTTAGGTCATCTGAGGGTGAAAGATGATTTAGAGTACATTTGACGATCTGGCTGAACTCCACTCTCTGAATACTAATGTAGACTGATAAAGAAGATTTAGTCATTACTAATTAGGGCCCTAGACCTCCATTAGCCACCGCCGTCTTTACCTCAAATTGCGGTTTCATCGCTCGTCGTCATCGTTTAATTGGAAACATGCTGCCCTACCGCAGTTTTATTGGGGCAGAGCCACCCCGTGAGTGGCGCTGCGGGGTTCACGCTCTTCAACTCAGGAAGAACCAATGAAAGTAAAACGAGTGCGGTTGCTTGCTGCAAACTCAAGTGCTTGCATGTGGACTGCACTGCTTCTGCTGATTTTGCTGCTGCTGCTGCTGCTGCTGCCCCATGAATATGCACGGGCCTTCACTGGAACAGGAGAGGAGAGTGGTGGGCAAAAACAGATGCAAATGTTTCTTTAGGTTGAAGAGCGAGGTGTCCATGAGACAAAGTTAGGAGTTTAGTGAAGCAGTTTCATGGGCAGAGTTTTATAGCAAAGGGAGCTGTGTATCAGAAGGGAAATTAAACTGAAACAAAGGAACGGTGTCACCGTTCCTAAGCAATTTTTACAACCTGGATTGGAATAAGACCGCAGTTGTAATCAGAACAATGTAGAGCACTTGAGTCTTGACTTTGGGAGGCTTGGGATAGACTTTTTGTTCAGAATTCAAACTTTTTCTCAAAGATTATACATTGTGTTCCAAATAATGATGCATAATAGGATGTACGTGAAATGAAGAGTTATAGTTAAATAAGATAAATAAGGCTGTTTCTGCTGACAAGAAAAAAAACACAAAATAGTTCATTGGCTTGCGAGAGGTATGAGAGAAAATCAATGTGCAGTGAATCCCTGCTATTCAAGCAGGGGAGCGACCCAGCAACTGTGACCGCCTCTTCACAGTTGCTGGGTCGCTCCCCTGCTTGAATAGCAGACAATGTTCATGCACACGCAGCTTCTTATGATGACTGCTTCTTATTTTTGCGTGGACATAAGCATCCTGCTGCCTTGAGAAACTCCTCTCCCTCATTGTGGTGGACAATTTTCATCCCCAAAAGCAATCCCCATGAGTTAATTGTTTTGATTTCTCCATCTGGTTCAAATGCACTCAATACGAACTCCACCCGACTCTACGCTACTCCACATCTCCTCCCATCTCGCATCCCTCCCCCATTCTACTTCTACTTGTTCTGCAGCTGTTCCCGTAACAAATGATGCCACCTTCTGGACACATTTTTAATTATTTACAATGCAGACAAGTCTGATCCTTTGTCAGAGGCAGTCTCAGACCCTTCTGCACAGTATGGTGCAAAAAATGAAAATGACGTATAGATACGTCATGGGTAGGTGGCTGTGGTGGGTTTTCAATGTTAAAATAATTTAAAAGTGAAAACAATAAAATCCTTGAATAGCAAAGACTTAACATGGAGTTGAACATCAAATTCACTTGTTCACAGTCAAAAAACCCTCTGTAAAACGGAACACGAACAAAAAAAGACTACGCTGACAGTCAAACTGCCTGTCATGTGTGTGTTTTTTTACCGTATTTTCCACACTGAATGGCGCACAGGATTATGAGGCGCACCTTCAATGAATGGCCTACTTTGTAATTGTTATAATATATTGGGCGCACTGCATTACACGGCGGAATCTACAATGCATCCACTAGATGGAGCTACACTAAAAGAAATTCCAACAGAACGATCAGATGTCAGTAAAACTTATTTAAAAAAGCAGCTACACAGTTCACTTCACCAACAGCAAGTTACAACAGTTAGTGAAACATTTGATCACATAGTGGAAACAAGTCTGATATCGTGACGGTAAATCAAATGAAACTGCAAGCACAATATCGCTCGAAATATTGCAAAGCAATAACAATAACTCAACATTGATCAAATATCCATATTCACACCATGCCCAGCCTTGTTCAGTTGTAAACACACAAAAGAAGCATGTAAAGCTAACTTTTTTAGTTCATTCATCATCGAGGAATCACTCGAATCGTTCCTACATGTCCGAATTGAACAGCTGAGCAAATTCATCATCCACCTCGTCACAGTCTCCATTATCGGAGTCGGTGTCGCTGCTGGTGTCAGTGAGAATTCCTGCCTTCCTGAAAGCTCGGACCACAGCTGAGATTGGTATATCAGCCCAGGCATTTACAATCCACTGGCAGATAGTGGCGTATGTGGCTCGGCGCTGTCTCCCCGTCTTGGTGAACGTGTGTTCGCCTTCGGTCATCCACTGCTCACACGCAATTCGCCCTGTTGCCTGTTGACACCAACATCTAGCGGCTGGAGCTCTTTTGTCTCTTTGGTGCGCCTTTTAGTGCGGAAAATACGGTACTTTATTTTCCTTTGTCGAGTCTTTACCTTTGAATATGTCCCCCACCCCCCCAAAAAAAAAGAACTAATCCAAGAAAAAACATAGACACGCCATGACTTGAATTGAGTTGCCTCTATTTAACTAAAGTGGTGTGCAATTATGACATCATGCTCGTGGGTGGTGTGAACGCTGGAGTTCTGTGGCACTTTCCAATCATTCTTTTTCAAAAATTGACTCTATGCACGCACTACTTCCATTGTTGCATTGTAACATCCGCTTGCTTAGCTAACGCGGAGCGACAGCATTGACAGCGTCAAACTCAAAGCATACTTGCTGTCTGGATTTACGTCAAGTCACCACCAATGACGTATTACCTTTCTAATTGCTCCACTTATCCAAGTAACTGCGACGCGATCAAAGGATGCGGGTCTGATTTAATGAGCCATTCGCAGTTTGACAGTGCATGCACGTCCACCTGTGAGTAGACTTGTACTGCTTCATCTTGGAGGCACTCAACTTTATTTATCGAGCACGAAAATAACCACAACTGTTAAGTGTTGGACATTGAGTGAACGTGAATGGAACAGAAAGCCGTTATCGTCATTGATGCAAATTTAACAATATTGAAGTTTTGAAAAACATAAAATAAATGACCGTTGAGAAATTAATTATAATCACAAGCATATACAGTGAAACTCCTCTACAACGAAATCTACATGGGTGAAAATACCCCCTAGTGTGAAAAAATCTTCATGCATTCACACCATTCCCACTTTCCTGTTTCAAATTTGCTACAGTGAAAAACCCCCTGTTGTGAAAAATTTCTTGCTGCAAACATGGTTTCGTTGTAGAGGAGTTTCACTGTGGTTGAAAAGAAAATGTAGTCAAAAATTGAGTAAAATAGTTTAACACCATATGTTAAGCAGTTCTGTCTTTGCACAATTTTGGCACTGTTCTTCAAACATGGAAAATGAATTTCGAAACAAATCTTTGAAAACACTTTACAGTGTCTTTGAAATAGAACGGCAGGCCTGTTGCCATGAGCCTGATTTAGAAGTGGTGCATTAGACAATGAAGAATCTATTTACCTGTCTGCTATGGATTGTCCCTTTTAGCCTTATCCTTTCACTTTTTGTTTTTTTCTTTTGATTGCATCAGTAAAAGTAGGACACCTCTTGGTCTTTTGAGCTTTCTGAGTTGCACATGGTGACCCTTTTTTCATTTGTTGGTGCTTCCTGGTACCTTGTTCACATTGGGGCTCTGGGAAGTTACTAAATCCAGTCTTAAGAACCTATTGAGAAGAGAGGCAAGCTTTTTGTACAGAAAAAAAAAATAGGGCGACAAAAGGCTGTTGGTGGTGTTTTTTTTGGGGGGGGGGGTTCCATTTCGCGTGATGGACGTTGTAACACGAGACCCATTATCCACATCTATTCAAGCTCATCAAGTTGTTTATTACATAGCCTAGTAATTAGTCGTAGTGTCTCGATAAAAAGGTCCCACGTTGGAAATGCTTCCTGACTAAATTGTCAGGAAGCATTTCTTTTTTTACGCTATTAATTAAATCTGACAAGTATGAAACGTGAGGCATTCTTTTGTATGCAGATACATCCAGATACATTTCTCAGTTCATGAATGAATGAATCAGGAGTCAACTCTTCATTTCCCCCTCAATCTTAATTCTTAATATCATCAAGACACATTTGACCCCGTCCAATTTTGTGACCTGTGGTAAATCCATCCAGCTTTTTACAGGTCAAACTTAAAAACAAAACATCTCAACATCCTGATATGCTCGGAGGGAAAGAAAGGCATTTGAAACCACTTCACACGTCCAACTTGGTGGGAAGTCCGTTTTATGTGTGCAAAGCAATTCCCATCAAGGCATGTGTGGATTAGCTTGGTGTAGAGCGCAGGTGTTAAACTCAAGGCCCGGGGGCCAGATCCGGCCCGCCAGATCGTGTTATGTGGCCCGCGAAAGCAAATCACGTGTGTCAACTTGCTAAAATTTGTACCGAAATGTCAAATTGTCATGTGTAATAAATAACGTTGAGATTTCGCAATAATTTTATGACCCAGTTTACACTCACTTGAACAATAATTGAACAAACTATTATACTTGACTGATTTCAAAACTAGTAAGCTATTCATTTGTTGTGTACAAGGAATAATTTTGTGGTTTCACTGTCATCACGGCCCTCCGAGGGAAGACGTAACTCCAAATTGGCCCGCGACGACAATGAGTTTGACACCCCTGGTGTTGAGGAATTCCAGTGACCAAGATAGTCATTACAAGGAGAGTGGAATCTTATGTACATGCAGAGACGTGACCAACTTTATTTGCAGGTCGCTGTGATCACATGGCCCAATACTATATACGTCACATAACATACATACACAACTCGGTGTGTAATCAGTGTACTTCTAAACAATTGTGTGTTTTGACCACAAAGCTCCTCATGTTTAAATAAAAGTTTACAGATGCAGTTTCAGTAAGGAGGCCTTACATATTGCATTCAGCTCATTTGCTCTGAGTGGTCTCTCTTCATTCTTGCAGGCACTTAAAGACAGAAGACCAACTCTTGGTGGTTTCCAGTGTTTATTACAGTAATATAGAAATATCACCACAACAAGGAAGCTTTTCAAATTTCAGTACCTCTGTTGTTAAAAAGAACTTACCTAATGAAAAGATAGCTACTGATGCACTCAAGATTAATCAGCCATACCTTGCAAAACCAAAAATCTTAGTGAACTGGAGACCACGATGAAATTAAAATTCCTGGGACATTCTCAAGGGGTAATCAGTCACCCAGTTGAACCCCCATGAAAATAAATAAATAAATGTTTAGCATCCTGTTGAAATTGCAATGAAATGATTTTAATAGTTGTAAATTGTTCTTGTTTTTCTCGCTTGATTGCCGACAATTGAAATTGAGTCCATTTTGCATTGATGTCTGTCTTTTACAATGGCAAATAACTGATTTTTTATTGTGTCCATACTTGCTTATTTCTCACCCGTTTCTTGTAGCTCAGGTATTCACGCTCTTGTTGATGGGGTGGTAGTACTATGAGCGGGATCCTGGGTACTTTTACAACGAAATAAATGAACTTGGTAAACAGGAGATACAATAAAAGAATAATTCTCGACCTGTGTAGTAAATTATAAATGATGGCGCCTCCACTTTGCAGGAAAACAAAAATATTAAACACACAAATATTAAATGAAAACGTCTTGGTGTTCCATACATTCAACTCAAATGCTCCTTCATAAAAAAATAAATAAATGAAGTTTTGGCGAGGAGGCGTCTTGATATCAGGCAAGGCAGACTTATTTGGGAACATCTTTCGGCTTTTTCTCCTCCAAGCAAGAGCTGAAGACAAACCCACCGCTCTCACTCTGCCTGCAGAAGAGCCGTGCGCCGCGGAGGAGACATTTGGTGTCTTCCTCCTTGCATTGCTACTTTAAAATAATAGGGGTGGGGCGGGGGTGGGGGGATAAACAGTGACACATATAACAAAGATAGTATTTTTCTGTTGAGCAAGATATTTGCACATTTTGATTATTTTGTCACTGAAAATGTTCCGAAAATTAAACCCATCTTTTCCAGCCAGTACCGGATCAGCTGAAAATCACGCCATCGGATGGGTACATCGCTACCTCTAAGAAGATTGCCGTTGCCAGTACCTTGCACAACTATTTTGATATTAACTGCCGTATTGGCCCGAATATAAGACGGCCCTGATTATAAGACGACCCCCTCTTTTTCAAGACTCAAGTTTGAAAAAAGACTTTTTGAACAACAAATTAATCTTTATACAGAAAATAATTACAGTACATCCGAAACAAATGATGATAACAATATATTTGAGCGAAAAATCATGTTATTTTGCCTCATTCAAATCTTAATATCTGAACATTTAAATATGTAAACTAAAATGCAATCACATTCGTAAATGAATGGCTTCTGGTTTTTGAAATGTAAATGACACCATAACTTCTCCTGAGCTGCCGGTTAACCTGGCCGATCTTCGACCCACTTTTCTCCAGATTGTCGCTACGTTTCTCCATTTTCTGTTGTCTCTTCTATTATTTTCTTCTCTTTTCTTTCTTACCGCTATTTTTTATTTTTCTTCTTCGTGCTACCGCTAGTTTTATTTTTATTCTTCGTGACAGGGGTTCGCTTTGGCCTGGGGAGTCAAGTTCAGCATTCGCTTCAAGGATATCTGGCGCCATCTAGCGTCGTGAATGGGTACAATGTCTAGACCCCAAATATAAGACGACCCCCACTTTTTCAGTCTTATTTCAATGCAAAAAACACCGTCTTATATTCGGGCCAATACGGTATTTCTTGACCGACAAGAGTGAGCAGAGCATCGTCTTAAGTTTGAGTTTTATATTCTGCCAATTGTACTCAAGGAAATTGTAGAAAATAAGTGATGCGCCAAAGATAAGATTTAGCTTCAATTGGTTTTGAACGGTCCCCTGAAGTGCTGCTGAATATTAAAGAAGCAGGAAGGTGTTCCTTATTCGGAATTATCCAAATGGTTTGCCCTTTGTCCACGTTAATCAAGTCATTGAGTCTTCACGCAGCCTGTTCTTCATTTGGCAGGGCCACTGTCAACTGCAAACGTCACTCGCACCCTCTTTGCCCCTCAGAATGCCAAGCCGGTCATATAAAGTTGAGATAAATGTCATGGCAGTGAAGTGTCGGAGCATACTCATAAGTAACGTCATCTCGTATTAGAGGCACATGCATGCTGGGAAAGTCCCGAGTAATCCTGGAGAAGGCTTCTTGCAGGAGCCCTCGAAGGCGTCTTCAAAGCAAACAGGATGAAACGGAGGGAGGCAGCGAGGAAGCCGCACGGTTTAATGAGCTCCACTGTTTGGAAGAGCAAGTCCATCATTCGAGATAATGGTGCAGAATAAGAATAGAGCGTACCGCCGTGTCCACAGAGGTGGGGAAGAACAAAGACGTTCACGCAAATGGAATAGATAAATGGATCTTAGATTTGGCGCAGGAACAAGATCATCTACCACAACTGCTGTTGTCGTGTCTCACCCTTATCTCCATGATTCAACAAGAGAAAAGACACTGCCGTGTGTTAGCCGTACAGTTTGCGGTAGCATTATTGGGGGCAAAACGCTTGATCGTGAGCAGCGGTAATGCTGAAAAACTCCCTCGGAGAGCATCATCAAGCGATCTATCGCCCCGAAATCCAAACAGTGGTCGTGAGGAAACATTGGCCACATTCTTTATTCCCAGCTGTTTCAGCTCCGTTCTCCGCATCTCTATTGATTTTCTGGGTGAGGAACTCAATCCTTGTCAGACTCACAAAGGTGTGTTCCTTCCAAGTCAGAATTCTCATTTTAAACGGCTGACTGATGTGCTCAATAGACAAAACTCATGGGTCCGCTTTGGCACAACGTATTGTTGAAGGCTGACCAGCAGAACTTTGCTGTTCAATTTTTTGATGGAAGGGTGGACCGAGAAGCAGAGAGGTTCTGCTCTGTACGATTGAAAGGTGAAATTGGTTCATAGACAAGAGGAAAAAAATAATGAAAAATGGTGTCACCAAACTTGGGACGAATGATAATTCGTCACAGTTTTTTAAGTTAATACCCAAAGTGCCTCGCCAATTAAGAAAAGAGACAGTCCAAAAGCCAAAATGAGTAGTGCTAAAACGACAAATGTTAACATACGCTGTTGTGCAATATATTTACATGAGTAAGATTTCTGAATTTAAGGGTTAGGTTAAGCAATAGGTGGAATCGTTTTCTATTGCGACATATGGTAAATGCTCACCTTTTTTCGGTCAAACTTAAAAACCTAAAATGAAAACATCTCAACAACGTGATGTGCTGGTGGGGAGTCGAGACATTTTTTTCAGTCAGTTTCAAAAATACGTTTGGGGACACATAAAACCATCTCTGATGAACATTTACGATTGACCAGTGTGATCATACTTCCAACAACCCCTGCCTATAACAGTTGATGAGATACATCCATTTCTGATCCGCTTTATCCTCACAAGCGCCACGTGGGGTGCTGGAGCCTATCCCAGCTGTCTTCGGGCAGTCGGCAGGGGATCCCTGAACCGGTTGCCAGCCAATCGCAGGGCACACACAGACGAACAACCATCCGCGCTCAAACTCAGACCTAGGGACAATTTCGAGTGTTCAATCAGCCTGCCGTGCATGTTTTTGGAATGTGGGAGGAAACCGGAGTACCCGGAGAAAACCCACGCAGGCCCAGGGAGAACATTCAAACTCCACACAGGGAGGCCGGAGCTGGAATTGAACCCGGTACCTCTGCACTGTGAGGTCGACGCGCTAACCACTGGGACCACCAGGCCGTCCATATAATGAGATACATAGATGACTAAATGTCAACTAATACGAAAGTAAATGCTGACCTTAAAAAATGTCGGCAAAAGGCCTCATGGATAGGCACTTGCATAAATCGGAGCAGAGAATCTTGACAATGGTGTTTTATGTATTTATTTATTTATTTTAGCTGCTCTGAAAATGGATCTGTTATCAGAATGACATTTGCTTGAATTCTGCTGTGTTTGAGATTCCACAGATGTTCCGGTTTCCATCAAATTAGTCATGACAGACACCCGAGTATTTAATCAAATGTTTGTGACCCCCCTTTGGTCAATGAATGAGAAATGCTCGTTTGATTCGGTTTTAGTACTATACACAACTGGATTGGGAAAGGGAAAACGCTACTTAATTGGCTGTGGAGCTGCAATGCCAGGTAGTGTGGCTACTTGGGCGGCAAGAACTTCTCTGATTTTGCGCAAGTTGGCGGATTGGTTCGGTTGGATTGTTCTTGGTTACGTTGCAGGAACAAGAGAAAACCAGGATTGTTGAGCTATTTGTAAAATAAGGAGAAACAGCGCTTCCATGCGGAATGTAGCGGAGGTTTCTCCCCTCGTTGCAGCGAAATTGCATGTTTTTGTGTCAGGGAATCTCCTGGCCTCCATCTATCTCACTCTAGCCCGCATTCCCTCATCACCGAGCTGCCAGCTTCAAAGGGAACCAACGCCTGCTCTCTCTTCTCTCTTCCCGTTGCCTCTGAGTTGAACCAGCATCAAAAGTGCCCCCCATGTGGCTGCCAATGTGTCGCTGGCTGAGCACGCTTCTGTGAGCTTTTTTTTTTTCTTCCCTACATTCAATACCCCCCCCCCCCCTCGCCCACCCACCCATGCCCTGATTACCGAGGGTGTGATGCCTTAGCGGGCCGGATGATGTCACAGTGAGGGAATCGAATCTGCCGCGTGGGACTTGGGATTTCCTGACAACCGAAGGCAAAGTAGAGCAGGAGAAAGACGGGCCCGCGCCGCAGACGTTTCAGTTTAGCGAAGTCACGACTCATAAAGGAGGCGGAAGCTTTCATAAGAGTGATGGAGGCCTCGTTCTGTCGTGCCGCGTCCCCTTATTTGTGGCAAATTACAAAATGCCGACATTGGCGTGAGGACTCGGCGTGGTTACGGATTGCAGAAGAAACCGAGAGGAAATAATTCAGCGCAGATAGAAACAACGCCCGCTTCATTTCACCAGTTTCAAGCGGAGCTGGAAGAGTGCGGTTGCCATAGCGTCCGCGCTGAGGCAAAGAGAAGCGTGACTAAAATGTAGGGTTGAAGTACGTACTTCCAATGTTCCCGCTCCAAGATTTGGACGGATGTCAAAAACCTCTTTGCTTTATATTCAGCCCGTGCTTCAGCCTTCCTGTTCGAGTATCTACAAACCTGAGCAGAGTCACTGGATCTACATGAATCCCCTTATCGAAGATCCTGTCTGAGCCCCGCACAATGCACAGAGCAGTAGATCTGAATATTATTTTGGACAGACTTAGCGCAAAGTGTCATAAGGCCAATGTTTTACCTCTGGTCCTAATGGGCATGCTTGCGAAGCAGGTGAGAGCTGCTCGCCATCAGGCCTCAAAGCTGCTCGAGCAGATTGTCGGGCCACTGGGGAGCATGCATTTTGCGTTTTCATTTGTTCAACAGATGCTCGCCGAACACACAGTAGTCACACTAAAATGGCAAAGTTGAAGCTGTTAGTGAACTTTTGCTAGATTAAGTTGTTCCAAGCGGGCCAAAAATGGTGTTGTCGCACTCACTGCTGGACCGTTGAGGGTGCCAGATGGCATTGGTTGCTCTTTGAATCCTGTGACTTCGTTATTATCCTGATTTAGTCAAATATTTGAAGGCTCTTGGGCGGCCCGGTGTTCCAGTGGTTAGCGCGTCAACCTCACAGTGCAGAGGTACCGGGTTCAATTCCAGCTCCGGCTTCCCTGTGTGGAGTTTGCATGCCATCCCAGGGCCTGTGTGGGTTTTCTCCGGGTTCTTCAGTTTCCTTCTACATTCCAAAAACATGCAAGGCTGGCTGATTGAACACTCGAAATTGTCCCCCAGGATGGATGGAAGGAAGTCTCTTGATACTTTTCAATACTTCTTATTTCTGTCATTCGGATTATAAACCATGTTGGGGGGTGGGGGGGTGTTTGTTTGTTGTGATTTGCATGAGACAGCAAGAACAGCCTGGTTCCGTATTTGTTTATGCGCCTTATCTTCGGAATTAATTAAATGGTTTCAAAAGTGTAACTTCAATTTGTAGTTGTCGTGAACATTGTGTGGTAAAAGTCGCCTTCTATTGGGGTTGAATTTGTCTTGATGTGTCTTAAGAGTTCCAAGTTTGTGTCGCCGCTCCATCAGCAACGGTGTCATTCTCTCCCCAGGTGCCGGCATGGTTGTAGACTGGGAGCAAGAAACTGGTCTCCTTATGACGTCTGGAGATGTTCGAGTTATTCGAATCTGGGACACTGACAGAGAGATGAAGGTTCAGGTGTGTAGCGCTCTATCTTTTTCGGTTCCACTGGAATGGATTTCCACCGCATGATGGAAGTAATACCGTTCCAATTGGGGGGAGATTCCAGTGACTTCAGATGTGGTTAAAAGTTTGCCAGTGCAGCTGGAAATTTGAACTACAGCGACAGGTTGGCCCTGAAAAAAAAAAAAAGGAATGCGGATTTTGTCCTCATTCAAATCAGTGGGGAGAAATGTCAGGCCAGACCACCGAAACAAATGTATGAAAGTGCAATAAGTGGTCACATTGTTCATTGACAAAACCTCAAAGAAAGATTTAAAAGTTAACTTTTGGACTGTGCCACTTCTTTCTTTTGATCCGGTCTTCGTGAGCCGTCCGACCTTGACGTGCTGCATCGTTGCCCCGCTGCTTGTGGGAGATAGAAATGACCCCCGCGCGAACGGCAAAAAGTAATTCTCGACACCCCCCCCCCCCCTTCCTGACCCCAAAGGTCGATAGTTGCCGATAGAAGCATCAAGATGATGGCAAATAGTGACTTTTGTCGAAGTGAAACTCCTCAACTCACAACCTTCCTCAACACCAAAATTTCACAAGGTGCTACCAAAGGAATAGTTTTAGTCCTTTGGCTTAAGCACAAAACAGGGGCATTTTTTTCAGCAAATAATGGGTGATATTTTCCAAAATAAAACTGCAACCGTGCAGTGAATCGCTGTACTGACGCACTTCCTGAAATACAAATGAAAAAAAACAAAAACACCATTAGACTAAGGGCTGGTTCCATAGCCTACGGTGCCGATGAGCACTCTGTCAACATGGCGGCTGTCTTCTCACGTTGTCGTTTGCTGTCTTTGTGCACTAGGACATCCCGACGGGAGCGGACAGCTCTGTGACCAGCCTGTCTTGTGATTCTCAGCGCTCGCTCATTGTCGCCGGTCTCGCGGACGGCTCCGTACGAGTCTTCGATCGGAGAATGGGCCCAAACGAATGGTAAAGTGCACTCGGTCATTTCTTTTCTCTCAGTGCGAAACTTCTCACCTTATTGTGGAAGTGAAGGTCAAATAGATTATTATCAGCCCTCATAAAAGTCTGCTTCAGGAATCTTCTTTTGGTCCCACTTAAAAGGAGAAGCGTTTATTTCACAGTGGCTTCATTCTCTGTTCCTCCTGTTAATTTATGGTTTAATTTCTGTGCTTTTTTTCTTCTTTATTTTATTGCCGTATCATTATTTAAATACATTTCTGAACACGCATAGCAGTTTTCATTCACACCTACAGTTCACTACATTATTCACTGTCCTAATCTAAATGTATTATATAGAGTGCTGTAGCCCCCCCCCCCCCTCCACGCCCCCAGGATTGCCACCTCATTTTAATGGACCCTGGTGACTTTGAGCCCCCCTAGTTGGTTAAACATCATTTTCATTTCTGTCCCAAAGGGAGGGAAGAAAGCCCAAACACAAAGTGTTCCATAAACATTTTCGTCAGGGTACAGTGATTTATGAGATCCCACTCGAGCAAGGACAGTAGTTCTCCATTTCGATAGAGGTCAGGTCTGAAATAATTGTTGACAGTATGTCATTGCTTATTAAGTCAAATGTTGTCCTGCCTTGATGCTTAAAATCGAAGAAGGCAAATAAGCGCTCAAGGGCTTTGCTTTGCTTTTAGTGGTGCCACAGTGCCACCTGGTGTTTTTACGCCGCCATTACACTTCCTACCCTCCAAACGACCTGTGCGTGCTTGCGAAGGCCTTCAACCCTCACGCGATCATTTGCGCACCATTAAAGTTAAACATGCTGTTGCGATTAGTTCTTTATCGCATAGGTTACAGTGCATCTGTGTCATTTTCAGATGTGATTTTACAGTACAGTACCTTATTAATTTGCATGGTTCGGGCCCACCAAGCACTGCTGTAAATTAAAAAAAATCTCAAGGTAACTGCCGCTCACCCTGAAAAGTTTCAAAATTGCCCGTGGATCCCACTGGATAGCGGCAAAGCACTTCCTATGTCGAAATGAAACTCCTGAACGCACTTGAACAGAGTTCATTGGTAACAAGATGCCACCAGGTAGCATCAGAGCACTGATTTTGTCTGAATAAAATGATTTGAATTAGTTCTGTTAAATTAGGCCGATGGCACACACTATTAGATCGGTGACCTGAGCGAAGGCGTCATGTCTCTGTGACCTTTCTACATGCTTCTATTTGACCTTCCCAGTCTGTGGCACTCTTTGGCACGGTTACTTGATGAATCCATTGAAGACCGCGGAGTCCCACGTTGTTACATGGGCGGGGCAAAGTCCCCCAATTTTTTTTTTTTTTAAATTGTCGGTTTCTCCCCATCCGACTGTATTATGTAACCATATATCCAATGTGTTCTTGCTGCTCTTGGTTGATCCAGCTGTGAAATGTGAAGAGACTTATTTGGATGTGTCCACAGCCGCATCATGACCTACAGAGAGCACGGCGCCTGGGTGGTCAAAGCACACCTGCAGAAGGACACAGATGGACACATCATCAGCGTTAGGTACACATATGCTCTTCTTTGCAGCTTGTCGAAGACAGAACACGTCCGGGTTGTGTCCCACGCTAAACGTTTGTGTTCTTCCCCGCCAGTGTCAACGGAGACGTTCGATTCTTTGAGCCCCGCACGCCAGACTCTGTTAACGTGCTACAGACAGTGAAGGGGTTAACAGCGCTCGACATCCACCCGCAGGCTAACCTGTTCGCTTGGTGAGTTTGTCAGTCAAAGGATGAAAAAAAAATAAATTTTTTTTATTAATAATTGGGTGTACCATTGAGCCGATTTGATTCACAGTTGTGAAGTCTGAGGTTTAAATCGCAGCCTTCCTGTCTGGAGTTTCCATGTTCTGTTGACTGTTTTTCTTTCTCCATATACAGCACTTTGCATACAGCGGTAGTTGTTTTAAAGTGCTCTATAAATACAGTTGAGTTTTCTCCACATCTAATGTCTGTGATCTAACACTAATAAGACTAGTAATAATAATAATAATAATAATAATAATAATAATACACACATGGTAAGCTTAAGGTCCTTTCTTTTTGGCAACATGTAAAATTGTTCTTTTTATTTTGTTATATCCATCCATCTATTTTCTGATCCGCTTAATCCTCACAAGGGTCGCGGGGGGTGCTGGAGCCTATCCCAGCCGTCTCCGGGCAGTAGGCGGGGGACACCCTGAACCGGTTGCCAGCCAATCGCAGCGCACACAGTGACGAACAACCATCTGCGCTCACACTCGTACCGAGAGACAATTTCAAGTGTTCAATCAGCCTGCCGTGCATATTTTATGGAATATGGGAGGAAACGGGAGTACCCGGAGAAAACCCACGCAGGCTCGGGGAGACCATGCAAACTCCACACAGGGAGGCCGGACCTGGAATTGAAACCTCTGCACTGTGAGGTCGACGCGCTAACCACCGGGCCGTTATTTTGTTTTATATATATTTTTAACTATTTTGTTATTTTATGTTAACTGTTCTGTTGATGGCGGGTACCCTCAGCGGCTCCTCTCTCCCCTGTGGTTGCACTGTGGTTGAGAGGAAAGAAATGTCATCTGTGCTGTATGTGTCACCTAGAGCATATTTAACAATCAAGTTGACTTGATCTGCATTAAGCCATGCCTGTGTGTGTTTCTGCCCTGCAGTGGCTCGATGAACCAGTTCATTGCGGTTTACAACGCCAATGGTGATGTGATCAGCAACATCAAATACTACGACGGCTTCATGGGACAAAGAATCGGGGCCATCAGCTGTTTAGCCTTCCATCCCCATTGGGTAACTCCAAGTTCACCTTTTGCACTTCATCATATGGTGCCGCCGAAGTCTGTCTTGGAAACGCACACAACAAATGTCAAGTATCATTGAAGTCAGTGGCTGGCTTTTCAGTCACTGTTCATTCAATCATTGGCATGTCGATACGCGTCAGTCAGAAGACGCAGTACAGGAGGTCTTCGATTTACGATGATCCCGACATACATCCCGACGGCACGGGTCGCCATGCTCAGTTACTGCCATGCTTTGGTTTACATTGATTCAGAAATGTGGCCTCAAAGTGTTTTGAGACGTATATTTACTGAAATTCTGACTTCACCTGCTTGAACGCGGCGGTCGTGATCGACATCGGCGCGGGACAATTGACACATTCAGATTACGTCACTCCCGGCAGAAACAGAACTCCGTCTCTCTCTGACTCGGTCTTCAGGCAAACATTGAGACAGCACATGGTGCAGTGGGTAGAAAAAGTCGACATACCCCCTGCTTAATAACCCTATAATGCCATTTGTATCATATTTGATACATGCATTTTCATTATGGAACTCATTCTTTATATTACATTAATCATCTGTATCAAATTTGATACTGCAGGTTTAAAATATGATTTTCCCCAAATGATCATTTTCAGATGTGATCTACATAATGCTTATAAATGTGATACGACAAATATCTAAAACAACATGATATGTCAAAAATATTTTTGTGGATTTTGTTATCGGGGTTAATGAACATCTCAGTTCCCAAAAATCAGATTGTTCTGGCTATTCCTTGGGTCAGGCATTACGGGGTTAAACGTCAGGTTTTGTGACCAGGAATCTGGCCTATCATCTGTCCAACTAAAGTAAGTGAAAATAAACGACTGAAATAATGTGGTTGCACAATAGTGCACATCCTCTCATAACCTGAATGTGGCTGACTTCAGAATTCAGCTCACACCCACCACTGTTCACAGTGCCAACGTTCAACCCCAAATACATGTCTGGTGTTTTAGGAGGCTTTTTCTGACATCATTTTCACTCCCAAGCAGAAGTCTTGAAGGTTTTGTGCTCACATTGACTGCTATACCCAACTGTCGCCTCCGTCTAGCCTGAGGACAAATTTCCAGCTGAAGGATAAGCATGATGCTGCCACCACGCTTCAGTGTACGCATCATATTATTTTGGTGATGAGCAATATTATGTCTGCTCCTTGCTTATCTTTTTGGTTTTACAGGCAAAATTTCTAAAAAAAAATAACTACATTATAAAAAAAATGTCTGAGAATAACCAAATCTCCATCCCAAACGGTACGTTTTGCGAAAACATCACACTGCTCATTTCCAAAAAACACCAAACCTACACGGAAGCACAGTGGTTGTGGCATCATGCTTTGAGGCGGAGTTCCTTCAGATGGAACTCGGACCTTAGATAAGATGGAGGCAATTATGAATACAGTGAAACTCCTCTACAACGAAATCATGTTTGCATCAAGAAATTTTTCACAACGGGGGGTTTTTCACTGTCGCAAATTTGATCTCAGATGTAACACACACACACACACAAACGTATTTGTACTCTTTATTTTTATTCCAATAGTGCATAAGTATGAGCACACACTTATTTGACACTTCATATAGTCAGTTTAGAAAGAAAAAAAGGGAAAGAAATTGCGAAATTTACGATCAGCATTCACTTTCACTTACATCAATTTCTTGGATAATGTCTTTTATTTTGCTTCCTCCAGTCTTTCATTTTGATCACTTTAACCCTCTCTTCCAACGTCAGAGCTCTTGTCTTCGCTGCTTGACATCCAAAGGTCCGTTTTGTAGCCATTTTAGCAATGTAACGTTCTTGCTGCGTCTGAAATTAACAATAACAAATACTTCCTGGACGACTGCGCATGTGTAAACCAGTGTGGTGGTTGCTGTTGCCGTTTCCAAACAAAGCAGTAGAGGTCGCTGTTGGATTAGACTTCGTTGTAGTGAATCTCATCGCGAGGCATGAGCAGAGAAAAATATTTCGTATAACGCAACAGGGTTTTTTTCATTGTATGGGGGGCAGGAGAGTGGGAATGGTGTTAATGCATGAAGGTTTTTTCACACTAGGTGGTATTTTCACATGTAGGTTTCGTTGTAGAGGAGTTTCACTGTAGTCCCAAGTACAGTGTTAGCACAGAACTCTAAGGCGTCTGCTTGAAAAATGAAAATGTCAGGAAAAGCCCACTAAAACATCCATTTTTATTTTATTTTTTATTTTTTGCGGGAGGTGGCGTGATAACTCCTGCTTACCTTGAGTTTGAATGTGATTGGTTCATTCTGAACACAACGACGTCCCCAGTTAAAAGGGGATACACACATTTGCAACCATAGCTGAGGTTGTTTTTGAGGGGGGGGGGTTTAACTCGAAAAACATTTTTGTGTTTTGGAATGACAGTTTTACGGGCTATAGGTCACATTAATGGTGGCAAAACTTTTGAAACAATCACTAAAACTTGGCATTTGAACAGGGGGGTGTAGACTTTCTATATCCACTCACACAAGGTAAGAGGCATTTGGCTTTCAGGTGAAATTTCAGGAAGAACCTCAACTACACGATCGTGACCTTTACATGTGACCTTCATTTGACATTCCTGTCAACTTTTGAATGAACGTGCCCAATATTTCAGGTGACAGTTTTAGTTCTTGCGCAACTTGCTCCTCGCCAAGAAGGAAGTGATCGGCAAAATTCACACCTGGTGTCATGTGACGATGTAGAGCGCTGTCAAGGCAGCACAGTGACACGAGGTTGTCTCCTTTTCCTTTGTCTCCCTTCAGCCCCACCTGGCAGTGGGTAGCAATGATTACTACATGTCCATCTACTCCGCTGAGAAGAGGCTCAGATAACACGCCGGCGTCCATCTCCAGCACACCCGAGCCGCTCCCCCACCCACTTTCACTACCAAAAATCCCACCCAACTATGACTTCAGAGAACTTGATCCTGGGTGTACATGGTGTTGTACATATGCAATCCCTCCCCGCCCCCCCATCCCCACGAATGTTCCAGTGTTGGCTGCTGACAAACCTCTATTATTATTACGATGATAATAATTATCCTGATCCTTGTTTATTCTTGTTATAAAGCTTATGATTGTAGACTTGGCAATGCTGAGGAGTGTGTATATTTAAATAGAGATGAAGAGAGGTTGTATTTTAAAGAAGCGGTACCCGCTCATCACTGGAGCTCTTCCTGGTTTGGCATCGAGCTTCACTACCTGAATGACCTTTGAAATCCCACCTCAAGGTGGAGGGGTCACACTGAGGACCCCGCACGTGGACTCCCGAGTCCTTCCTCAACACTTGGAAGGATGGTGATGATGAATTCATTTTTTCCCACTCATCAGTGAGCCACATGTACGTTTGCATGTGTGTGCGCGCGCGCGTACACGTGTTCCACTGGCATATGCAACCCCCACACCCCCAACCTCCCCACAGCTTTGCACAAAAAGTGATGCCCGTAAGAAGCCCTCATCCTGAGTTGTCCGCCCTCTGTGTGCCAATCATATTTTAGAAAAAATGGGATGTGGTTCTCTTTGCTTCTGTACATGTTTCATGCTCAAAATAATCAGGGTAAAACCTTGTTGCCCGAATGATGAGTCAAAGCTCCACCTAATAACCACAAATTAAAAGAGGTTCAGAAAGCCCTCGACATGCTCATTAGGCTACTGGTGCACTCTGAGTGCTACGTACTCTTGTCATGAGGTCGCCTCCGCTCTGCGCTTTGGATTTGTTTTTTTTTTTTGTTTGTTTTTTTTTGGAAACCCAGTGTTTTCTGGATAATGAAGTTAAGTCTCATGTTCAGGTTTAATTCCCAAACCTCACTCAGGTACCTCAAAAGCCTCATGACTGAAGTGCACACACGTTTGGTATCCAAAGGATGACCAACATTGTGTCTCTTCAGTTGGGGGGGGCTTCAACTTTGCTTTAGGTTTTACTTTATTTGATCCTTTTTCTCTTTGTTTTGCAATGCTGTTTTAATCCCGTTTGTATTTTGTGTGCCTTGGTCTGGCTGAGGTAAAGAAATGTGAAAGCCTTAGTTTCATACACTGTCACGCACACGCGCGCACAAACACACACACACCACTTCAAAATGGATGCCCCTCCTATTCCTTCCAATTCCATCTTCAACTCCCCACACCAGACACGCCAAGCTTTGCTTTAGCCTGATAAGGAATGGACCCGTGGACGACAGGGTATAGAAGATAGTATCAGCCAATGAGCGCTTCCTCTCTGCGCTTCAGTGTCACCCTCTCTCTCTCTCTCTCTTTCTCTCTCTCACACACACACACAGACACACTCAGCCACCGTTTTTTGGCCACGGGACCTTTGCTCGCATTGTCCTTGCATCGAGTTTTAAGATTTTAGTCCAGAAAGCAAGAGACTTAAACTAGTGTGAAAGGAACAACAGTTGAAAACAATCAGGTTTGTCTCTGTGACTTCTGCCAATGTTGTTATCTGGTTTATGAAACAGAGGCTGAAATAAACCAAATACAACAGGGGATGTTGCTCTCTCGTTGACTGCGCAAAATGATTTTTCTGCGTGTAAACAATCACATTTCAAAACTTTGGAGAGAAAAAAAAAACGTTTTATAGAGTATACACCAGGGGTGTCAAACTCATTTTTTTTCGCGGGCCAGATTTTAGTTGCAGTTTCCCTTCGAGGGCCGTTATGACGGAAACGATATAAAGTATGAAGTCAAGAATAACGGTTTATTCACCTTTCGTTTAAGTTACTGAAATGAGGGATTTGTTAACACGAAAATGCTTACAGTATCACTCTTATTTATTACAAATGAGAATTTTAAATTTTGGTCGAGATTTTAGCAAGCATCATGAAAGTTGACATCTTTCATTTGCTTTCGCGGGCCACATAAAATGATGTGGCGGGCCAGATCTGGCCCCCGGGCCTTGAGTTTGACACCTGTGCTATACACCAACCAACCCCAGCACAACCACTTACACCATGTAATAATAATGAGAATAAGAATGCCAAGAACTAAAAGTTGCAGCTCTGCTCAGATAAAGCTCAGTTTTGTTTTTCAGTGATGTCGCCTCATAATGAGAGCGGTGCCGAATAATTGGTTACCCTCAGTTATACGAGAGTTCCAAATACTGTATTAGGAAGAGCTTTTTTCAGTTTCGTGCCTTGGAAAATTATGTGTCCTTTTGTCCAATTCGAATTTTATTGTAGTTTCCCCATTTTAATGTTTAAGATCATCATCCAAATGTTAACGTGCACCTTTTTAATCACGAATTAACCGAGGGTAATGAAATCTTTGGGGAAAGTTGAGTTCATTTTCACTGACCCTTAATGCCTCCAAACGTGTTTAATCAAAAATTGACCTCAATAGAACCTTTTTGGACAAAATCGAGTCAGCCAAAAGATCTCAAAAACTAAAACAAAATTAATCAAACCAAAATTCATGAACAGATGAGAAATCAAGTACCGTAATTTCCGGACTATACTCCGCGACTTTTGTCACACGCTTTCAACTCTGCGGCTTATTTAATGAAGCGGCCTATATAAAGACTTTTTTAACGGCCGCCTGTGTACCGTCTTTCTTTGTAAATATCTCATGTAACAATATGGGCACCTGCGGCTTATATACAGGTGCGGCTTATGTGTGTACAAAATGTTTTTTTCCTTTAAAAATGTAGTGCTGCGGCTTATAGTCAGGTGCGGTCTATAGTCCGGAAATTACGGTAATAGATATCCGTCATTCTGGAAAGGGTTCGAAAGTCATTCCTAAAGCTTGAGGATTCCAGCAAACCGTAATGAGAGCCAGTTTCCACAAATTCAGAGAACAAGCAGGACTTGTGGGCCTTGGTGCGCATGATGGAACCATGACCTTTGCTCTTTACCAGAAAATCATGAGCATGCCCCACCATCGGTTTGTGACTTCAAGCTGACACGCACTTGGGTTCTGCAGCAGAACAATGATCCAAAACAGAACCTCAGTCAAGTCAACTTCTGAAAACCTCCACAAAAAAAAAAAAGATTTTGGAGTGACCTAATCGAATGACCCTAAAAAGGCAATTCCGCAAGGAAGAGTGAGCCAAAATATCTCCACAGAGATGTGAAAGACTCATTGCCAGTTTTAGAAAGCGCATGATTTCAGTTCTTACTGTTGAAGTCCAAGCGGTAATTTAACCCTTTCAGGGACAGCGGTTAGTTACTACAGTGGACAGCTTATCATGTTATCAGGTTACAGGGGGCATGAAAGGGTTAAGGGTCATGTACTTTTTACACAGGGCCAGGTAGCTGTGAACATTTTTTTTTACCCATATCAAATAAAACAACAGTTGAAATACTGTAGTTAATTTTTACTTGGGTTTTCATTTTTTCGCATATTTTAATTTAATTGTTTGATGATCTTAAATCGGGGGAAACTACGCAAGAAAAATGGAATTTGAGAAGAGGGTAAATAGTTTTTTTCACAGCACCGTAATGGAGCAATAAAGTTGTACACCACAACAAACCACAACCATAACAAAACAATTAGCGAATAACTCTTTGACACTTTCATGAGCATGACTTCTTTTGTAAAGGCAAATCATTTGATGCCGATCTTATGTGCTCTGCAAGCTCTCAAGAAGTTGTGGCTGAGAAGTATGTTGAGTCCACTTTCTAAAATGTTCAATATTTTATGATGAAGAAAATACATCACTGCTGTCGTCCATTGAATTTGACACTTGGGACAAATACATTAGAGCTCAGCCACATTGTTCATCGTGTTTTTGACATTCTCATTCATAATAAATTGAATTGCCGTCATCACTGGCAAAATGAACTGAAAGTTTTAGATTGAGCTTGAACACTTGAAATAAATCCTCTGACCTCCAGAGGCTTGACAAGAAACCTTTGCGGACCACTCCCATGGAGTCAGTCACTTTGTAAAGACTGCAAACATTTCGGCAGAACTGCAAGAGTCCATAAAGTGACTTTGAGACGTTTTCATTTCACCCCAAAATGTTGCGATTTTACATTAACGTTCATATTCATTGTGCAAGGCAGATTGCACATTGTTGGGAATGCATATTCATAAACTGCGGGGAGAGCTTGGAAATGTGTGAGCTTGTTAGCTAATGTTAGCATTTAATGTGCACATTGCACTGCGACTGGCAGGCAACCAATTCAGGGTGTACATGTTGGACCTTAGCAACACAATTCACTTAACAACCTACTGTAATATATATTTCGCAATTCTTCAAGCCTTCTATATCAATTGATCTTTCTCTATGACAGAGTGGGCATGTTAATTTGGGGCAAACATCAAGTTAAACACACACACGCATGATGAAAATGACAAAGCATGAGTGTCGGTATTTATTTTGTGGCTTTCCACTGTTCAAGGCTACATGGAAGAAAGGTAAAACGCTGGTTGTAATGTCACTGAAAGCATCAGAATCAGACTTACTGGCCAAGTACTGTACATAAAAACACTCGAGGAATTTGTAGTCTCAGTGACAACCCATCCAAAGAAACAAACAATAACAATGACCAACAGAGGGAGACAGGCGGTTCACTGTTCACCGTCCCAAGATCTTAGATTGGAAAGGAAAAGATGGGGGGCAGTCTCTAACCATTCTCCTGGAAGGGGGGCATGGCTTGAGCCTGGAGAAAAAAAACTGCACATACATTAAGTGCATACCACAGAACTCTTAAGACATACAAATGTGGAAGAGGGGGAAGGGAAAAAGTGTGGCACCCCACCCCACCCCCAAGTTCTCCTGTCTACCAGCCAAGAAACTTCAGGCCGGCGCATCCGCAGCACACCTTTGCCTATCACGGGGAAAGCCAACAAAGGCAGAAAATTGTCAGGGATGTGTATGCATGGTGCCGAGTAGTGAGTTGTGTCAGCGTAAAGTCTGTCCGTGTCCCTTCCAGCATGGCAACACACATCGTCTCGAAAGAAAGTCCAGATAACCGTCGTTTTTGGAACAGTATTATCAGTCGAGCTTGAGTCTTCGGGGTGCCACTCAGAGGGCATCAATTAGCCAAATGGGCAATCAAATTTTCATGACGACGCCAACATCTCCACGTTTTTTTTTTTAATTTGCGCAGTGTCTCAAGATTTAGTTTACTCGTCGCCTGAGTGCGAGCGTTGACCGCTCGCATTCAGAAAAACAAAACAAAACGGTAGCTTGTTCACTTCCAAACAGGAAGTCAAGTCCAAACAGCAGGACACCGATTATCAGAATTCCATGATTGTGCCGCTCTCCACTCGGTGGGCAAGCCGACCCCCCCCCGAACAGCTCTTCTCATTGAGAAAATCATGTCAATTGTGACGACAGACCATCTGACCAAAAATCCATGGTTCGATTTTCGTAAGTGGCAGCAAGTAATAGTTGAGACATGAGACAAGATAGCAGGGAAAATAGGCAGAAGCATCTGCCCTTGTTGGGCGGCAAGCCAAAAACCGAAGGTTTTCTAAGTGCCAGTTACCCCCAAAAGAGTGGAAAAGGACACATGCAAAACATTCACTGCGAATCTAAAAATAGGATATGCATGATAAGAAGACGCATTTGATCAAATGTTTTGTTTGGGGCAATAAAGCCATGTAAAAAAAAAAAGGATTTAGTATAACTTAACCACTTATTATCTATACTGTAGTTAACGGAGCAGTGTGTGGGCGGGACACTTCCTTTCAATAACAAACGCTTTGAGCAGGGACGTCCTGGGAATAAAATTCGGGCTGGGAATATGCATTGATGGCGACTGTAACTTGCTGAATAATTATTGGCGACGGGGGTATGTTGAAAAGTTGACATTGATGCGCCGAAAACGCCGGAGTGCCGCAGTAACATGCCCCAAAATAATCTTAAATGTGGCGGATGGTGCCCATAATGGACCGCCCTATAAGTAGACCGGCCGTTAGGGAATACTTTCCCGAAATGACTGATGGCCAACCTGCCCCTGGTGTCACTTTGAACTTTGTTTTATCATAATTTTTTTAAAATGATGACATCACTTTGGAAATGATGCAAATCAAATCAGTCGAAAGCTCTCAAACTTGCATGAATTCAAGTGAGTACCAAAAACCGGTCAAGCATTCGAAGGCAGTGGTTCTTAACCTCGGTTCTGTGAATTAGTCTCAGGGGTGCGACAGAGCCTCTGCCATGGAGGATAAGACACACCTGATTCAACGTGTCAATTAGTTATGACACGCCCACTTGGCCATCCCTGGCTCGTTCATTTTGTGCACAATTAAAACATTTATACTTTATACTTATATATACTAATTTTGTTTACTTTTTTCTGTTTTTAATAAATGTGGTTTTATATATCTTGAATTTGTAAAAATAATAATAATAATATATTTATTTTTCAGTACTGAAGGGTTCGGTGAATGTGCATATGATTTGACTGGTTGGGTTTGGTACCTCTAACAGGGTTGAAAAAAAAAAAACCTTAAACCGAGGGCAACTTTGCAGTAAGAATTTGTGTAAGCGCTCCTGTCGCTGAACTATGGATGTTTGAAAACAGAAGAAAAAGGCGAATCATATGTTCATCTGATTTTCTTTTCCAATATCTGCCTTGAAAATGGATTTAGAATGTTGATTAGGACTTGAAAACACTACAGGATCAAAGCTTGAGTCTCCCCAAGCTTCGGTTCAAATTGTAACATGTTGGGTACCATTCAAATCTCCAGAAACTCCGCTTTTAAAAGATGTATAACATGTTCACACATGACGACGTGCATCAGCGCTTTATTTTGACGGAGGGCGTACGAGGCCGTCCTAACTTGAAAGGGGTGTCAAGTCAAGTCAATTTTTATTGTCAGATATTCTCGATGTGCAACATACAGCACAGATTAAATTACTTTCCTCTCTCAACCACAGTGCAACACACACAGCTAAAAATAATGGCAGAACCAGAAAAATAAGAACCATTGTTCTAAGGCAGGCGGCCCGGTAGTCCAGTGGTTAGCACGCCGACTTCACAGTGCAGAGGTACCGGGTTCAATTCCAGCTCCGGCCTCCCTGTGTGGAGTTTGCATGTTCTCCCCGGGCCTGCGTGGGTTTTCTCCGGGTGCTCCGGTTTCCTCCCACATTCCAAACACATGCATGGCAGGCTGATTGTCCACTCTAAATTGTCCCTAGTTGTGAGTGTGGGCGTGGATGGTTGTTCATGTCTGTGTGCCCTGCGATTGGCTGGCAACAGGTTCAGGGTGTCCCCCGCCTGCTGCCCAAAGACGCCTGGGATAGGCTCCAGCACCCCTGCGACCCTAGTGAGGATGAAGCGGTTCGGAAGATGAATGAAGGAATGTTCAAAGGCAGGGGTCGGCAACCCAAAATGTTGAAAGAGCCATATAGGACCAAAAAACAAATATGTCTCGAGCCGCAAAAAAATAAAAGCCTTCTATAAAACTTACAACGAAGGAAACACATGCTGTATGTATGTAGGAGACTGGACTGTCTCAGAATTGTTTGTTATTCATTCCTTTATTGTGTGTTCACAAACACCCCCATAGAATTCATTTGGTAATTTCCTCTCTTGATTTTTTTTGTTTTGGTGCATTATTTTCGATTTTCTTAGTGTCAGTGAAGTGATCATATATTTCCGTTTTTCTGAGGGTGTCTTTGAACGCCTCTCGAGTCGAACAGAAGAGAGAAGGCACGGAGTCGGACGCAGACGTGTCTGTGTTTGTCGAGAATGTTAAAAGCATAAATAAAGTGTATGTTTTTAAAAAAAACAACACCACAGCTCTCCTTTTTCGGAGCTGCAATATGTATCTATATCTATCCATCCATCCATCCATTTTCCGAACCGCTTTATCCTCACTAGGGTCGCGGGGGGCGCCGGAGCCCATCCCAGCCGTCCTCGGGCAGTAGGCGGGGGACACCCCGAATCGGTTGCCAGCCAATCGCAGGGCACACAGAGACGAACAACCGTCCACGCTCACACTCATACCTAGGGACAATTTAGAGTGCACAATCAGCCTGCCATGCATGTTTTTGGAATGTGGGAGGAAACCGGAGCACCCGGAGAAAACCCACGCAGGCCCGGGGAGAACATGCAAACTCCACACAGGGAGGCCGGAGCCGGATTCGAACCCGGTACCTTAGCACTGTGAAGCCGACGTGCTAACCACTGGACTACCGGGCCGCCTATCTATATCTATTTGAGCTATATTATCCAACTATCAAAATATTTTTCTTTTTCCAAACTTTTTTTTATAAAGCTCCAGGGAGCCACTAGATGTTGCTAAAGAGCCGCATGCGACTCTGGAGCCGCGTGTTGCCGACCCCCGTTCTAAGGGCTTAAACTCAGATATTCGTGCCTTCCTCAAAGGTGGGAGAGAAAGGCGTCGTTCCCGGAATCCAAGATCGGACTACGGTCTTGGCCACTTGTCTGTGATCAGATTTATGCCAGTAAGAAAGTTCAGTCGTTCATCAAGTGACTTCTGGAAGTGGCACAAAGATTGTCTCCATATCTGCCTTCTGTCCTTTTTACTTGCTCCAATCCTCGCAGCTAATCCAACAGGTCAAAGGCCTGACTCCTGCACTTAAAATGGTCCAACATTATTATGACTGTCTTTCTAAACACACACACACACACACACACACACATCTATGAACAGGTCCAGAGAACATTCCACAGCAGCAAATAGTGAGCCAGCGTGGACATCCTGAGGAAACAACACTGGCTTCCTGTCAAATTAAGCCAAGCCGCTGGCTGCTGGGGACGATAACCGCTTTTGGATGAGGTAGAGCGCCACCTTCGTGCCACCACGCCCACCAACCACATGCCAGTAACCCATCCAGGCCATTCGGGTCCAGGACGATCAGCCAGAGCAGGATCACCGAAGAACTCCTCAGACGCCATGGGCCGCTTTCTGCTTCTGTTAACCTGCACGCTCGTATCCAACTGTAAGCTTGTGTTATCTCTTTGGAATTCTTCTTGGAGGAGCGAATTCATTGACTGATTTCTAATCAGGTGCTTTTTATTCTTGTTCCAAGACCTCCATCCATGGAGAGGGGCCGGCGCACAGTCCAGTAAGTACATTACATTGGGAGATGCGGCTACATTATTTATTTATTTTTAATTCAACGATAGATTTCTTTCTATCAGCGTGATCTGCGAATCGGTCTTGTGGTCATACGGGGGAGGGGGGAGAGGTCAGTGTTTTAATAGCCTTTTTAGACAAACCAATTTAAAGAATCTGACGCACAACGTCGGGCAAACACTTTCATCACAATCACTTGCGAGAGATTTACATTGCTGCCATATTATTGACCCCAAGGTTAAAAAAAAATTCAGTGGGTTGTAGTTAGTGTTACAATTTCAAGCTAAGGGTACACTTATGTCACCTTTTACTTAGGGGGGGTATACTGTACATGTCACTGAGTTGTGTGGCCACCCACAGGGCCACTAAAGCTTCAATGTGAGTTAGTGGAAAACTTTATCGCAGCTTTGGGTTTATTGTGGGCTCCGGTGGAAAATGTTGACCAGAAGATTCTCTGGGAACGTGTCAGCCGGCATTGTCACACGCTTTGCTCACTCGCCGATGGAACGTTTGACTCGGTCCTCATCAGGTGGTGCGCTCCTTGCATGCCAGCTTTCATCAGGACGAGTTGTGGATGATGCTCGGTCATAGTTAGCGTCGTTCCGCTCTGACAGACTGTGGGCAGAGCGACCTGTTGGTGGAGTCGAGTATTTTGATCCTGCTGTTGTTGTTCAAACTCCGTCAGATGAGGGATTGACGGTTGTGAGCTGTTGCTGTTTGGCTCAAAATGACGCATAGTACATCTTGATGTACATCATGAATTTTAAAATTTATATTGAAATTAACATAGAGGAAAATACTTTTCAGGCCAATTCCCACCATTTTTGTTTGATTTATATATATATATAATTTTATTGTGTCGGCACGATCTACTGGTTAGCATGTTCACCTCACAGTGTAGCGGTGCAGGGTTCGAATCCAGCTCCAGCCTTCTGGTGTGGAGTTTGAATGTTCTCCCCGGGCCTGCGTGGGTTTTCTCCGGGTACTCCAGTTTCCTCCCACATTCCAAAAGCATGCCTGGCAGGCTGATTGAACACTCCAAATTGTCCCGAGGTGCGATTGTGAGCGCGGATGGTTGTTTGTCAATGTGTGTCTTGCGATTGCCTGGCAACTGGTTCAGGGTGTCCGCCGCCTACTGCCCCAAGTCAGCTGGGATAGGCTCCAGCATGCCCCGTGACCCTTGTGAGGATTAAGCGGATCAGAAAATGGATGGATGGATGACCAATTGAAATTTCTTTGATATGATCCCTTTGTAAATCATAACCGCACGCATGTTTTTGAACCCCACCCTACAGTGTTCACTATAAGGGACATCAGCATCTCACTTGAGCCCGGGGCCAACGTGATGCGGGGCACCAATGTGGCTGTGCGCTGTGAGGCGTTGGTCAGCAGCTCAGGCGCAGGGCCACTGAGTCGCGAGTACACAATCTACAAGGACGGCGTCACTGTGTACACAAAGACTACCAGCAGCTCCAGCGACCTCCTGTACCGCCTTCCTGACGTCAGAGTGTCCAACACGGGCAAGTACAAGTGTAGGATCAACATCGAAGGCAGGAAGGTGACCAGCGAGGCCCAGAAACTCACAGTCACGGGTAAGTGCGTCTAGACACTAACAAGTGTGCTTTTCTTTTCCTCGTCTTATTCTGATCCGGGACAGTTTTTCTTTCTTTCCGATATGTGTTAGAGCTTTAAAGCAAAGCAGCCATTCGTGTTTAAACATGAACTTGCCTCATCGGGTATTGTTTCAGAGTCGGGGGCGGGGGTGGGGGTTCTCTCATCTTCCCACAGCTTCCTCCCGCATTCTAAAAACGTGCGTCTTAGATTTTTCTAAGACTGAATTGTGTGAATGTGAGATTGCTTGTTTGCCTGCATCCACCAATGGCTGATTGGCTGCCAGCCAATCCAGGATGTACCCAACCTCTGGCCCCAAGGCACCAGTTTAGCCGTGAAAACAAGCACCAAAGAATGGATGGATGGTTGCTAATAATATACAGTCATACCTCGGTTTTCGAACGTCTTTGTTCTCAACCAAATCGGTTTTCAACCCCGAAAATTCGAGATTTTTACGCCTCGGATTACGACCGAAAATCGGTTTTCGGCCAAACTAAGCAAATCTGAATACGCCACTAGACTCCTCTCGGCTTCCTTACACAAGGAAGTAACGCTTCCTCGTGTAAGGAATGTGACGTTTATTGTGAGCAGACGTGTTTGTTGTGATTTACGCAAATCTGACTGTTTTTTTTTGTTATTTCTGCATAGTGTATTAGCCCCTAATCATGGGCAATAAAATAGTTTCGGTTTTCGAACAAATCGTTTTCGAACTGCCTTCTGGAACGGATTATGGTCGAAAATCCCAGTAATCCAATTTTACAACTATATACAGTAAAAGAAAAGAAAAAAGAACACAGTCATTCTCCTTTACGGCTACGTAGAAAACGAACTGCGGGTATAAACTAATGATACACAATGAAAAATAACATGAACAACTATGTAGAGCAAAACTGAAAAGAAACAAACATTACCTGCAACACAGTATGGCAAGAAGAAAGGTTAAGTTGCACTCGGTCCTGGACAACTACCTGCGCAACAAAAGGATTAACTCAACATATAAAAAGTTTTAAGTTGTCAAAACCTCACTTTAATAACGAAACCGAAAGCAATGTGGGCTCTGAACAACTAGGGGAACTATTTCAACACATTACACATAAATGGAAGAAAAACAAAATGATATATTAATGAAAAACTCGATGTAAATTGATCCGGACAACAAACGACATACGACTCACCACGGTGCATTCCTCGTTGCTCTGTCTGAAGCTACGGCGGGAAGCAGGTGCCACACTGTGCGCTGTTGCGTCGCTTCCATCATAATTGGATATACTTTATGCATCACTCCGTTACGAATGTACCCCGCCATTGGTTTTCCTAAATGAAATCAGAGGTTGATAAAGTATTCCAACTTTACACTCAAGTCGAAGCTCAGATACAGGTGGAGCTTAAGCATAAAAGTAAAAACCACCCCCAAAAAATGCCACTTCACCCCCAAAAAATGTTTGTATTTTTTTCAGATTAGGGGGTTTTTCACTGTAGCAAATTGATCTCAGATGTAAACACACACACACACACACAAACGTATGTGTACTTTTTAATTTTTATTCCAATAGTGCATAAGTATGAGCACACACTTATTTGACTCTTCATATAGTCACTGTAGAAAGAAAAAAAAGGGAAAGAAATTGCAACATTTACGATCAGCATTCATTTTCCCTTGCATCAATTTCTTGGATAATGTATTTTATTTTGTTTCCTCCGTCTTTCATTTTGATCACTTTTACCCTATCTTCCAGCGTCAGAGCGCTTCTTGTCTTTGCTGCTTGACATCCAAAGGTCCCTTTTGTAGCCATTTTAGCAATGCAACGTTTTTGCTGCATCTGAATCTAACAATAACAAATACTTCCTGGACCCGGTGGCTTTTCTTTCCACCATCTTACTGTCTCTTACTCGACCTCCCCTCGATCGCTACCCGAGACAGCGTTGCTCAGCTGATGTCATGCAATGAACTTTTAGCCAGCCACGGGACGCTTCGTAGTCCTCGATGGCCATAGTTAGTGCGATGGAATTCGCCTTCTCTATAATTAACGCTCCAGTTAGCGTAAGGTTTTTAGCATGATAACAAGTAAAGCATTCCAGGAAACGTTCGTTTGTTTGACTGTCCGTCGAGCCACAAGCAATTTACTCGGAGCAGCTAATCGGATGCATTCCACTGTATCTTCCACGGATCTAGCTACACTATCTACAAACATAGAGAGTGAGGTCCCTCTTGGCCAATCGGAGGCCAGGATGATGCTCGGTAAGCCAATGGCAAGAGCAGCTATGAGTATGTTGCGTTCAGGAAACTCGGAGCTGTGTAAACCAGTGTGGTGGTTGCTTTTGCCGTTTCCGAACGAAGCAGTAGAGGTCACTGTTGGATTAAACTTCGTTGTCGTGAATCTCTCGCGAGGCAAGAGCAGAGAAAAAGATTTCGTATAACGCAACAGGGTTTTTTTTTTCTGTCATATGTGGGGCAGGAGAATGGGAATTGTGTTAATGCATGAAGATTTTTCATATTAGGAGGTATTTTCGCCCATGTCGGTTTCGCTGTAGAGGAGTTTCACACTGTACCTGAAAAATCCACTTCAGTAAAGTAAGCCACCACTGAATAAAATATCTAAACACTGCTGGGTATCTTTGCTCACATTGCAGGTTTGTCTCCACCCGTGCTTCATTTGAACAACGCTGTTGTCAGTGAAGGGGAAGAGCTAACAGCCAGGTGCATAGCGCCGGGAGAAACGGGGTCTATCATTTTCTACTTCTATGATGACTCGAAGGAGATCCTAGAGGACAGGGTCAACTCCAACCAGTCCGAAGTCAAGCTTCGCTTCAATGATGTTGGCATCCACAAGATGAACTGTTCCTACACCGTCCTGGTGACACCATTCTCTTTTAGGTCTAACAAAAGCAACACTGTCACCGTTTCGGTCAAAGGTATTGGAAACATTGTAATTCATTCACTTTTCCAACCGTCAAGGTTTTCTTCTTACTGGTTGGTCTTGTTTCCACAGAGCTTTCCATTACACCAGTTTTGGAGATTTCCCCTTATAGCAATATCTACGAAGGAGACAGACTTGACATTATGTGCACCGTGAGAGGCCTCATGGCCGACATGCATGCAAATGTTCACCTCTACCTAAGCCGTGGGACACAGCTTCTCAGCAGGGGGGACACTAATGTCAACCACAGCATGATTGCATTGGCCAAGGACTCCGAGGAGTTCGAGTGCAGACTGGAGATGGGAAATGTTGTGAAGGTGGATACGAAAAAGATTTTGGTGACTGGTAAGTACCGTGTGTTGTACGGTTGTGTATCTTATGGTTTAGAATTCACAGTTTGACATCAATGATGTAGTGGCCTGGTAAAAGTACGGGGCTGCATCCAGCTACAAGTTGTGTCTGGAGTGTTGCCAATGATTTATTTCCTGTACAGTGGAGGGAAGAGGGCTGAGAGTATTTGTCCTGATAATGCTGTAAGCAAATCTACGGTTTGATAGACTGTATGAATTGGCTGTATATCTACTGTACAGTATATATCATTATATATCACTGGGAAAATTACTCTTCCCACTTATCTACTATAGGTGCGTATATTTGGGAGTCCTAACTCGGAATGGCTCACATTAAATAATGTATTTTAAAACATTTTTACAGTTGAAGATGTAATTTTAATGACTGTTAATAAATGGAAGTAAAATGTGTATTTTTCAATTAGAACAATGCATACATAGCACATCTACACATAAACACACACACCATTTATAGAAACGAGACAATAAACGTGTTTTCACTCGAAATTAATATAGACAAAATTGAGGTTCGCATGTTGGCTTGGTCTTTGGCAAGTGTCCCAGTTTTTCATTTGGCCCCTTTGCAAAATTAATTGCCTCAGCCCTGGGTTAAAGCATCTGCTTCACAGTCAAAAGGTGACAGGTATGAATCCTGGCTCTAGCCCTGCTGTCTGGAGTTTGCATGTTGTCCCCATGCTTGCATGCGTTTTCTCCAGAAGGGGAAATTGAAGACTTGAAATCAGATGTGTCCAAACTTTTTCGTCCAAGAGCCACATACAGTACAGCAAAATTATAGGATTTCAAGAGCCACTTTTTTCCACCGTTAATTGGTTTATAGATATTCAGTTGTTTGACAGTTCGGGGTCTCTGTTGTCATATTTTACGCTTTATAATGTACCACACATTTTCAATGTGAGACAGGTCTGGACTGCAGGCAACGCAGTCTCGTACCTGCACTCTTTTACTACAAAGCCACGCTTTTGTAACACGTGCAGAATATGGTTTTGCATAGTCTTGATGAAATAAGCAGGGGTATCCGTGAAAAAGACGTAGCTTGTATGGGAGCAGATGTTTCTCCAAAACCTGTATGTACCTTTCAGCATTAATTGCACCATCCCGGATGTGTAAGTTAGCCATGCCATTAGCACTAACGCAGCCCCATACCATCACAGATGCTGGCTTTTGCACTTAATGTACAGCACATTTCAGATGGTTCTTTTCCGGGATACACGCCGGCCACAATTTCCCCCAAAAATTTGAAATCTGAACTCGTCAAACCTCAGAACACTTGTCTTCTTTGCATTTAGATGAGTTTGGGCTGACAGAAGCTGGCAGTAGTTCTGGTTGTTGTTAAAAAATGTCATTTGCGTTGCATCGTAGAGCATTTACGGATGTAGCGCCAAACTGTATTTACCGCCATTGGTTTTATGAAGTATTCGTGAGAGCATATGCGCCGATATCCTTTACACAGTTATGTCGGTTTTTGCGCAGTGCCGGCTGAGGGATCGAAGGTCACGGGCATTCAGTGTTGGTTTTCGGCCATGCCGTTTACCTGCAGTGATTTCTCCAAATTCTCGGAACCTATTGATGATATTATGGACCGAGGATGATGATGATGTCCCTAAATTACTTGCAATTTGTACTTTGTAGAAGGTTGTCCTTAAACTGTTTGACTATTTTCTCACGCACTTGTTCGTAAAGAGGTAAACCTCGCCCCAGCTCTGCTTCTGAATGACTAAATTCAGGGAAATCCCTTTTATACCAATCATGGCACCCACCTGTTCCCAGTTAGCCTGTTCACCTGTGGGATTTTCCAAACAGGTGGTTGATGAGCATTCCTCAACTTTCGTCATCTTTTTTGCCACCTATCCCAGCTTTTTTTTTGGAACATCTTGTAGCCATAAAATTCTAAGTTAATGATATGTGCTTAAAAAAAAAAAAACAGTCACGCTTGTCAGTTTGAACTTTGTCTTTTTAATGTACTGTATTCAATTAAATATAGGTTGAATATTATTTACAAATCATTCTATTCTGATTTGATTTATGTAGAGAGAGAGAGAGAGAGAGAGAGGTGGATTAATCAGTTTGAACATGAACTATCTTGACTTTGAAGTGAATATAGGTTGAAAATGATTTGCAAGTCATTTTCCTTTTTTGGGGGGGACATTTTACACAACATCCCAACTTCATTGGAAGCGGAATTTGTTAATAGTACAATGCTGGCAAATGACACAGGCGACGTCAATTATTCATTTTAGTCAATTCCGCGGGCCTCTGAAAAAAAGGACAGCGTGCTTAAGCCATAGTTTGAACACCAATTTTGCTCCAAATTATTCATAGGTCAATGTGAGCGTATTTTTTGTTTGTTTTTTTCTGGGTTTTTTGTTGGGGTTTTTTTTTTTGTGTCCTGCAACTGGCTGGTACTCTGCCTGCCGTCCAAACGCAGCTGGGATCGGCTTGATCTCACCCTCAACCTCAATGAAAACAAGCGCTAGAGCAAATGCAGGTTGTTAATGGCTGATGTTTTTTATTGTATCCACAGAGCTGTTTTCAGTGCCCACTCTCACCATCTCTCCAAGCGAAGTCTTTCAAAGGGAATATATGACTCTGAGCTGCAAAAGTGACACCTTTGCTTCAGAGAGGATCCGTAGGGACCAGTTGACATATAGTTTGGATCCACCAGAGAGCCTCTTGATCCCGAAGAGCACCGGCGTGTTTTTTGGCAAAGCTCTGCTCTACGATTTCAACTACACCTGCATCGCTCAAGCCAAGGGCATCAGGAAATACAGCAGACCGTTGACGGTCCGACCTAAAGGTGAGCCTGCATGCTTCTTTCACAGTATATGACAGCACTTCACATAATCAGGTACACAATGAGACACAATCCAAAGCTGTATCACAAATTCTGCCTTTAAAAAAAAGTTATTGTTGAATGACACTGTCAGAGAGCTCATTTCACAACAATGTTATTATTGTGGTTGTAGTTTGCAGTGCTGTCATTCTACAATGCAACATACAAAGATCAGTATTTTGGCAGTCCTGGCAGCCAATTAATCCCCCCCATAAAATAGCAGAACACATTAGCAGTTTCATCTGCTATGTCCTGCAACTGATTTAAATTCCTATTGGATAATTTCTGGGAAACGATTTCTTCCACAATTTTTCAGAATTGTGGTATTTGCCCAGTTGCAATTTAATCAAATATACATTTAGATCAGGGGTGTCCAGACCGTGGCCATTTGGAGCCCCCAATCCATTTTTAGCAGCCAGAGACATGTACTAAATAAAACAAATAGCATTGCCCATGTCAAGTGCCGACATTCATTGTCAAGCATGAGAAGAGAAAAAAAGTGTTCTCATCTCTCACGTACTGTACTTGTTTTCCATCAATCAAAAATCATTCGGTAAGACACGTCTCAGAATTGTTTGCTCAAGTTCCTGCTGTGTTAAGGGCTGCTTAGTTCAGATTGCTCTGGTTTTGCTTTTGAATGTGCAGATGTGATTCTGCCACTGTTCAGAAAAGGGACAGATAAATGCTAGTGCTGTGCAGTACCACTCCAAGTCCTGAAAAGTCCTTGAGTTTTTGCTTTATCAATTACACGAGAAGATTTTTTTTTAATTCAAGTCAAGTTTATTTATATACCGTAATTTCTGGACTATAGACATTTTTAAAGGCAAAAAACATTTTGTACACACATAAGCCGCACCTGTCTATAAGCCGCAGGTACCCATATTGTTACATGAGATATTTACAAAGAAAGACGGTACACAGGCGGCCGTTAAAAAAGTCTTTATATAGGCCGCTTCATTAAATAAGCCGCAGAGTTGAAAGTGTGTGACAAGAGTCGCGGCTTATAGTCCGGAAATTACGGTAGTTACTATGATGTATCACAAAAGAGAATCAAAGGGCTTTGCTGGGCCTCATTCCATTAAATAAATTCTATGGCTGGCAACCAATTCAGGGTGTCCCCCGCCTACTGCCCGAAGACAGCTGGGATAGGCTCCGGCACCCCCCGCGACCCTAGTGAGGATAAAGCGGTTCGGAAAATGGATGGATGGATGGAAATTCTATGCCCTACGTTTTGACCATCCATTCATGGCAAAAAAAACCACAAAAAAAACTAGATGTAAATGTATGTCCATCCATTCTAAACATTATCCTTACTAGGGTTGCAAGTGTGCTGGAGCCTAACACCGGACTTTTCAGGGTATATGTACATACATAATATATAGTGATTGCTGCGCATATTTTTAACGACACTAACGGATGTCCAAGTGGCTCTAGCTTTCTTTGAAATTTTCTGAATACGGAACTCTGAAGAAAAAGCATGGACAACCCTGATTTTATAGCATTTTGCTCAAAATGTTATTCTTTTGACCCAAATATTTAATATTGTCTAAACACAATATCCTAACACTGTTAGCCACTTCACCATGTGACTTTAAGCCAAGAAATACCAAAACACCAAATAAATATCTCATTTTATTTACTCAGTCGTTGGACAGGATATGAATCACTTTGAGTTTAACTTTCCAGAACCAACCTGAAAGTGTTCTCTGACTGTACCACATTACTAGAGTGCACTTTAGAAACTATGAGTGTAACCCATACTCTTTTAACAAAGCACAAGAGCATATTATATGATACGATACGATGCGATAAGTTATGGTCCGATACGATACAGGATGAGCTGGTCGCTATGGTGCACAAAGCCTCTCGCCCAAAATCTGCTGGGATAGGGACCAGCACAACCACAAACCTAGGCACAGCAAATGTATAACACACTGTAGTGTAATGTCATGTATACTGTATATACATGTTTATCTATCTATCTATAAAGGTCTTACTGGTTTAATGTTTTTCTTTTTTTTAATTGAAGTTTGTTCTTGCTGTGGTTGCCCACTTTTAGTAACTGTGTCAACGCCAAAGATCTCAGTGGTTGGCAAGGCGGTGCTGGGACGTCCCTTTAAGGTCCTGTGTCAGTCGGACATTGGCAGCCTGCCCATAAACTACACTTTGCTGAAAGACTACGACCAGCTGAGCATGGCCGTTGTAAAAATGCCACTTGAACAGGCTGTGTTCACCGTCACGATCCATCAGCCCGGCGAAATAAACAAGTTCATGTGCGAGGCCAAGAACAGTCAGAAGGAAGCACCGCTCAGCAAAAGACTGGAAGCTCCTGTTGTTGGTAAATATTTCACAGAGCAAGAACTGCTCTGTTTTTTTATTTACTGTACAGTGGAACCTTGCATATTTGCAGCATTTTCAAATTCGCCTCCTCACATACATTTGGGGGGAACCATGCATCTATTATCCTCTGAAAAACTCATGTACCGTAATTTGCGGACTATAAGTCGTGACTTTTGTCACACGCTTTCAACTCTGCGGCTTATTTAATGAAGCGGCCTATATAAGGACTTTTTTAACGGCCGCCTGTGTACCATCTTTCTTTGTAAATATCTCATGTAACAATATGGGCACCTGCGGCTTATAGACAGGTGCGGCTTATGTTTGTACAACATGTTTTTTTCCTTTAAAAATGTAGTGGTGCGGCTTATAATCAGGTGCGGTCTATAGTCCAGAAATTACGGTATTCGCTGTTTTTGTGCTCAGGCCGAAGCCATGTGTCTGAATAAAAAGAAATCCTACAGCATGCTTTGTTTTGGGCAAATGGGGATTGCTACGCACAAATATTGGCTATTTGCAGCATGGCCCCTTTGGCGGGAAGTTACTGTATGGGCAAATATATCCAATCAATCAAGTAATCAATCTGTGGTGAGGCTTGAACCCATAGATTGCCCTGAATCTTTTTTCAGCTCAATTTTGAAAAGGCACGCTTGAATGAACGTGAGATCCCTGCCCACAAGCCCATCAAACGGCCCACCTCTGCCTTTTTCCTCCATAGTGCCTCTATCTCATCCGACGCTCACGGTCATCCCCGTCTTGCCGGAAATTGCGGAGGGAGATCACCTGTTCCTGATCTGTGGTGTGAAAGGCACCCCGCCGATCACCTTCAAGTGGTATCGAGATGACAGCACAACCCCGATCTTCACCACCACCTCAGACATGAACAATACCGACTACCAGATTCAAGCTCTGGCTAAAGATGACAGTGGCACCTATTACTGTGAGGCCATCAATCACGCCAAAAATGTGGTCCGCAGCGCACCGGTCACCATAGTAGGTGAGGAGAATGTTTATTCACATACAATCTCATATAAACATTGTGGCGACACGTGGGGCAAAGGTTTAGCACAGCCGGCTCGCAGTTCTGAAGGTGAGGGATGGAATCTGTACTCCAGTCTTTCTGTGTAAAGTTTGCTTAGTGTCCGCATGCCGGCATGGATTTTGACCAGGTACCATGGCTGCCTCGCGCATTCCAAAAACACGCACGTTGGTTGAAGATTGTCCTTAGGTGTGAATGTGAATGTGAATGGTTGCTTGCCTATGTGCTGAGCAGTAATAATTCTAACCTTGCGCTCAAACTACGTTCACTTGCTTGTCTGTTCTTGTTGCATTCCTGTTTGTCTTCAGTAAATGAAAAGCATCTGGCCATTGGAGGGTGTTCCGTTTTATTTGTCTTCAAAAAGTCTCGAGTAGTTTTCTCAGTACCGTATTTTCCATTTTATTACAACCTCACAGCGCCTTGTGTATGCTTATTACGGTAATATGTCGACCCTAAACTGGCTCCCTGCTAGAGACATGCTTACAACGCAGAGTTCAAACTTAAGGCGATCGGGTTTCGCAGTTGAACATGGAAATAGAGCAGCGGCAAGAGAGTTCAACGTTAACGAGTCAATGGTATAACTTGCCTTTGGTTAAGTGAACTGTGTCGCTGCTTTATTAACCCCCATGCAGTAATTATCCCAAAATTGGACATTTCGGACACTTTGGACGATTTTGGACTGTTGGACAAATGGACACCACAGACAAAACTGTGAAAAATAACTCCACGAAGCTGAAATTTTGCATCGGATGTATATCTATGTCTTGGCCAATTCCCACTGAACATTTTGAGGGGTTGAAAGTGAAAAAAAATTAAAAGTGAAAAAAGATGTTGCACATTGGAAGAGGGACATTTTTGGGACATAATACCCTTCATGCAGCCGCTTAAAAATACTGCATGAGGGTTAAAGAAGTTTTACTGACATCTGATCGTCCTGTTGGCGTTTCCTTGAGCATAGCTCCATCTAGTGGGTGCATTGTAGATTTCATCTTATCATGCGGTACGCCCAATATATGAAAAAAATTACAAAATAGGCCATTCATTAAAGGTGCGCCTCATAATCCAATGCGCCTTTTAGTGTGGAAAATACGGTACATTTATTTACCTACACTGGGAAACACTGTCCCATTAGTTGTGAAGTCAGATAAGAAGTATGGCTCAAATCCAGCCGAGACCCCTTACACATGAAGAAAGGTTTGGAAAAAGGCTGTCGAATAAATCAGTGTCATCAATGTCACTTGACATTATCAAGTCATGTGGTAGGTAAAAATAAAATCCCTTTCAATGCTACGGAGATACTGTTATTGACAGCAGAGAAGGTTTTCATTTGAAATCCATCCATCCATTTTCCGAACCGCTTCATCCTCACTAGGGTCGCGGGGGGCGCTGGAGCCTATCCCAGCAGTCTTCGGGCAGTAGGCGGGGGACACCCTGAATTGGTTGCCAGCCAATCGCAGGGCACACAGAGACGAACAACCATCCACGCTCACACTCATACCTAGGGACAATTTAGAGTGCCCAATGAGCCTGCCATGCACGTTTTTGGAATGTGGGAGGAAACCGGAGCACCCGGAGAAAACCCACGCAAGCCCGGGGAGAACATGCAAACTCCACACAGGGAGGCCGGAGCTGGGATCGAACCCGGTACCTCTGCACTGTGAAGCCGACGTGCTAACCACTGGACTACCGGGCCGCCCTCATTTGAAATGTACTGTATATTATGAGTCGGCAGCCTCCTTTTTAATTGCACTATTCCACCCTTTAGTACTTGCTTTAAAATCATGGGCGGCCTGGTGTCGAGTGGTTAGTGCATCGGCCGCACAGTGCAGAGGTGCACCGTTTGAATCCAGCTCCAGCCTTCCTGTGTGGACTTTGCATGTTCTCCTCGGGCCTGTGTGGGTTTTCTCCGGCTACTTCGGTATACTCTTACATTCCAAAGACATGCGTGGGAGGTTATAATGGATGAGTCTGAATTGTCCCTCGATGTGAGTGTGAGCGCGGATTGTTGTTCATCTCTGTGTGCCCTGCGATTGGCTGGCAACCAGTACTGCCCAAAGACAGCTTGGATAGACTCCAGCATGCCCGCGACCCATATGAGGATAAGCGAATCAGGAAATTGATGGATGGATGAATTTTACGTCATGAGAACCCAATTTTAACTATTAACATCATTTTAGTCATTATTGTTGCGTGGGTCTCTAAATCAGCTGGTTCCAAACAGCTCAATTGTCTCCCTAATTTGTCTCCCTAAACAGTCGTGTGTTTCCATTCAAATTTGAGCTCCGGCAGACATCAACCAATGCGAGTGATGTCATGCACGCTGTGATCAAGCGGATTACAATTTCAGTATTGTGGTACGCTCATACTGGTCATATTTTATTTATTTTTGTTCGTCTTCTTGAAATAAATTTGAATTGAGTTAAGCCATATCATAAGACTCAGTGGGCCTCATTCACAAATATGTGCTTGAATCAAGCACTTAAACGCTTGACGCACAAATCTCAGATTCATCTGTTCTTACTTGAATTTGTTTTTAATTCTACGAACAAATTTAGAACCTCCACAGACCATGCGTACGAATAATGATCAGCTTTCGGAAAAAAAAATGTTAAACACGTCTTTTCACCAAGAACACACCGTATTGAGAAAACATGAATTATATATTTTTTTAAACGTAACGACAATAATTGAAGCCAGCGATATGTTTCTCCACTGTTCATATATTCGCAGTTTTAAATCTTCAATGTAACCCTTCATGTCCAATACAAAATGCAATATGAGCATATCCAGGCCTACATCTTAATGAATTGTGCCAGTTCAATTCCATAAATTTTTGTTTTTACTAATTGACTTCAGTCATTCATTCCAAGGTATTCCATCCATCCATTTTCCGAACCGCTTGATCCACACTAGGGTCGCGGGGGGTGCTGGAGCCTATCCCAGCCGTCTCCGGGCAGTAGGCGGGGGACACCCTGAATTGGTTGCCAGCCAACCGCAGGGCACACAGAGACGAACAACCATCCACGCTCACACTCATACCTAGGGACAATTTAGAGTGCCCAACGAGCCTGCCATGCATGTTTTTGGAATGTGGGAGGAAACCGGAGCACCCGGAGAAAACCCACGCAGGCCCGGGGAGAACATGCAAACTCCACACAGGGAGGCCGGAGCTGGATTTGAACCCGGTACCTCTGCACTGTGAAGCCGACGTGCTAACCACTGGGCTACCGGGCCGCCTCCAAGGTATTAAGATGTCCAAATAGGAACAAATAACCAGTCTATGAGTGTCATCATGTTTACACTCGTTCCATTCAAGTATGCCAGAGATGGTTGAGTTTCTTATTGTTGCAGCCAATCGCTCATCTTGTGGAGTTAGATCATGTTCCTCCCCCCCCCCCCCCCCCCTCTCTTCTTCAATATCCGACCGATCTACCTTGACATCTGACCGTTTTTTCTTCATCTTAGCCACGGTGCGGACCTCAGGTGACACTGCATTTACGGCCTCAGTGACAGAGGCCACGGTATCTTTTATTTGTCATCCACACCGTATTGGAAATTGTCGGGGATATTCGATTCAATCAAGCATGTAAGAAAATGAAACTTTAAAACATGGCAACATTGTATTTGTCTATCCTAACAGAAATGCTTCAAATGTCATTTTTCTTGCCTCCACCACACAATAACCTTAAGTTCCGCTGTTGTGAAATTTCTTCTTTTTATTCTTGGGACCAACAAAGCGCAGTCTAACTGTGTGCATGGGTGGACTTTTCTTTCTTTTGGTATTTTGCTAGACGTTGTACAAATAGAATTGGGCGTCACGAGGTTTTAGCGCCTCCGTGCTGCGTTGTGGGATGGAAGTACAGTCAAACCTCGGTTTTCGAACGTTTCTGATCTCGACCAAATCGTTTTTCGACCCAAAATTTCGATTTTTTTTGTGCCTCGGATGACGACCAAATTTCGGTTCTCGAACAAACCGAGCGCACTTGAATGCGTCACTTGACTCCTCTCGCCTTCCTTACACGAGGAAGTGACGCTTCCTCGGGTAGACAAGGAAGTGACGCTTCCTCGTGGAGCGTTCCATTGTGAACAGACGTGTTCAATAATTATTTTTATTTTTTATTTTTTTTAAAGAGTGGTTTCGGTTTTCAAACAAATCAGTTTTTCGAACATCCTACTGGAACGGACTATGGTCGAAAACCGAGGTATGACCGTAGTTTTTCCCGGCCAATCCAAATGGCATCGCTCGTTTGCATCAAAATCGCTCATTTGCATCAAAATCAGGGCGGTCCGGGCGGACAGAAATAAACTCACTGGGATATGTGCATGACATTGGCAGGTAAACTGCAAGCTCACCCCTTGGAAATGATGGCGTCGGCTTTGCAAATACAATCATTCATTTGTATGTGAGCTGAATACGCAATATAAACGTAAATGTTGTCAAGATAGCCACTGAATCACAAAAAAAAAAACACCCAAAAAAATCTCCACACTCATCCACACTGAAAAAAAACACTTTATTTTCGGTTGCACGTGATTAAAATGTGTTCAACTCATACATATCATTTGTTCATTTTTGAGAAAAAAACATAAAATTACATGGCTGAGCAAATTTTAATCATGTGCAACGAACGATGTAAATCCAAACGATCTTTTTTTTTCGCTGTGTATTATTCTAAACATCAAAGTTTCTGTCGTAATCATCATCCATCAGGTCACTGACGATGTCGTGATTCATCTATCCATCCATTTTCTGATCCGCTTATACTCACAAGGGCCGCGGGGTGTGCTGGACCCTTTCCCAGCTGTCTTCGGGACACCCTCAACTTGTTGCCAGCCAAACGCAGGGCAGATGTCATGCGTTCCTAATCTAACTTCCTTGTAGGCAGCATAGGTTCAGTTCCCACTCAGTAATGGTGTGAATGCTCGTGTGAAAGGTTATCTGTCTCTGTGTGTGCCCTGTGGTTGACCAGCCACCTGTCTCGGGTCTAGTTTGCCTTTCTGAACAGGGTGAGCACCATGAAAAAAAAATAATAATAATAAAGTAAAATAAAAAATATGAAGAGCTACTGTAGATATACTATTCCAATGTCCAGCATGATCATTACTGAAACTCATTGGTTCTGATTTTTGGTCATGCGCATTATAATCAGTGGTGTTCTGTCAGGGCCAGCAAGATCTTTGCTCATTATAATCAGTGGTGAACATTCAGGGTGCCGTCTTTTGTTTTTGATTGATTCCACAAACTTCATTTGTTATTTGTCCAACAATGTCATCTTTGTACTCTCTCGGCAGTGCGCCTGGCCCTCTGGAAGAAAGCCGTTATTGTAGGCTTCTGTCTGCTCCTGGTGTCGGTGCTGGTGGTGGTGTTTGTGCTGTGCATCAGGTCCAAGAGAGGTAGAGACACCTACAATCCCACAGCAACTCACACCTCCTTAGTTTGACTACGTGTGAAGCAACCTTCTCCCGCCCTCTTCCTCCTGCCCTTCTCACATCTCCTCTCTTATTATAGGTAAAAGGGAAGCAGCTGCTGAATTGTCAGTGTGAGTTGGCTCCACTACTTGCTTCCTCTCAATGTGACAGATGGTGTATAGCTGCGTTAGTCACAGTGTATTGTTAGGTTGGCCGAGATTGAGTGCGGGGTCGCTAGCCAAAAGGTTACATCTTGGGTGACCCAAACACTGTGGACAGCTCTGAATGCAGGTGTGATTTAAATTTAAAAAAAGATCCAATTTAAAGGTGTGCTGTTGTCTATATACATTTTCTGCACTATCTATACTTTTAACAAAAGCCAGGTGTTGATGAACAATTTCTTTCTTTTTCCACCCTTAATATGGACTATAACAATTCCAGCAAACTGAAGTTTAATGGGAGTGGATAGAATACTAAAAAAAAAAATCCAAAGTCTAATTGTTTCGTTAAAGCACCTTTTATTTCAGTCTTTTCTGGTGGGAGCCCATCAGCTTAGCACATTTTGGCATAAAATGGTCAATGTTTGCCCGATCTTTCCTCGCTATAATGTTCCAAATCTATCAGAATACAAGCACACCTCTGTTTTCCCCTCTTCAGATCACCCAACAGATTTTGAAATGAATTTATGAATTCTGTGCTCTGGCTCGGTGTTACCAACCTCAGCTCAGTTAACATAAAGTTGGCAAAATACAAAGTAGAAGCTCCAAAGGTACCTTGCTATTTATTTATTAATGTATTTCTTTACAGTGAAACTCCTCTACAACGAAATCTACATGGGTGGGTGAAAATACCCCCTAGTGTGAAAAAATCTTCATGCATTCACACCATTCTCACTTTCCCGTTTCAAATTTGCTACAGTGAAAACCCCCCTGTTGTGAAAAATTTCTTGCTGCAAACATGATTTCGTTGTAGAGGAGTTTCACTGTCTTATGACATTGAAATGTGGGGCGGCTGGTGGTCGACTCTTTAGCGTGTCGGCCTCACAGTGCTGAGGTGCAGGGTTCGAATCCAGCTCCAGCCTTCCTGTGTGGAGTTTGCATGCTCTCCCTAATCCTGAGTGGGTTTTCTCCGGGTACTCCGTTTTCCTCCCACACTCCAAAAAAACATGCGTGTCAGGTTAATGGAACTGTATTCCTCAGCTTCCGATCATACCAGGAGTTAAAAACAACAACAATAACAACGATCTGAGTTGAGCGTTGAACATCAACTCCAAAACCGGTTCGAAATAGCTGAACTAGCGCTTGGTGACTTTGTGAATGAAAAGAATCTGTTCATCTCCATTCCGAAAAACTCCTCAGAACTGTCCACTTGTGATTAGATCACCCAAGATGTCATCACTAGATCAGAACAGGCATCAGAAAAGTCTAAAACCAAGCTTGGTGTCTTGCTTGGTTGAGTCCATTGAGAGAGTGCTACTACAGTGAAACTCCTCTACAACGAAATCTACATGGGTGAAAATACCCCCTCGTGTGAACAAATCTTCACGCATTAACACCATTCCCACTTTCCTGTTTCAAATTTACAGCTACAGTGAAAACCCCCCTGTTGTGAAAAATTTCTTGCTGAAAACATGATTTCGTTGTAGAGGAGTTTCACTGTACTCCCATGATGACCACGTATTGAGTAACAATACCAAGGTTTACTGTTAGAAGAAAACCCGTCCTTGTAGCAATTCAATATAGTATTCCTTCATTTAATCCAAATTATTTATTGACCAATGAAATAAAAGGATGTTAGCATTTTATTAATTTTTTTTATCTTCAGATGAGGCCATAGAACTAATTTCCATAAATTGAATTGAATAAACAACATATCCAGTGCTACTTGCTTGTAACCTCCAGTAGCATAATTCCAAGTGTACTGTAAATGTATGTGTCATGCGAAACGCTGGAGAAACGTAGCATACTTGTTAAAACAGACCGTGTTTGACCTCAGTAGGCTTCAATATTCACAATTCCCGGTATTGTACTCATCTGAAATCAAGAAGACTTCAGATAATCTGACATGTGTTAGATTTCATCCGATTGACTTTATTCTCACCATTTCTCAGAAAGCCTTCGAGCCCTAAATCAGATGACTCTTTAACAGTGAGGCTAACCCACGACACAGAGGTTAATAATGCAGCCCCAGGTAGATTGTTTTTTTTTTTTGTTTGTTTGTGTTTTTTAAAACTTTTTTTTCTTGTTCCACTGACTGTCTTCATCGGTCATTACTCCAGCCATGAGTCCTTTCATAGCATGTTATGTGTGGGATCCGTTGCGATCCATCCTCACACTCCATCATCCATGTCCTAATATGCATGCAGGGGTCACGCTGTTGCACGTTTGCAACCCGGCTCGCCATGTTTAACATAAACATCTGTTTTGTTGATGATATCCTCCACAGTGTTACATGAGAGAGTGTTTCGTCGATAACATGTTGCTCAAACATTGTCTCTCTATGTGTATTCCCGAGGCAACCAAAACAGCAATTGTTGTAGGGGGGGTTGTCTCGTCAAACAGGAAGAAGCTGCTTACTTACTGTAATGTCGAATACTCGTGAATGACATTGTCCAGTGTTGCAAACTGTTTAGAGCGCCCATTATCATCTTGTTCCAGACGGAGTGCCACACTATGATGGCATGGAGGGGAGGGTGACCAATGGGACACGAGCTAGCGCGGTGTCGCTTCCCACTGACATCAGCAACAGGAGCAGCTTCAGTATTCCAGCCACAGTGTAGAGATGCCCTGCTCTGCAAGGGGCAGGGAGTCACTAAAAAAGAAACACACACACACACACACACAAAACAATGTTAATGATTCACCAAAAAAAAGGAACAATTTTCAAACATTTTTCCATGTAGGGTGATTTTTTACAAGAGATATGACTCGCCTCCTGCTGCTCCCTCTCCCCTCCCCCTGCAATCTAGATGGCCTGTGTTTGTTGTCTATTTTTTATTTCTCATTTTATTTAACATCACTGTCTTTGTCCTGTGTGCTTCTTTGTATGCCATGCATCCACAGGTGCATGTTTTTGCAATGTTGCGAGCATCATTGTTGACTGATTTTTTTTCAGAACCCTTTTATCACCGTCATAGGACATGTGTGTGTATATTTTGGTTCATACCTTGACTTTGCTCAAATCATTTTAGAATAAATAAATTGGTTCTATTTAGATGCGTGTCATCCCCATTTATTTTGCTGCAAATATTGCATATGACACAAAATCAATATGGAGCCGGGCTTCTAAATGAGGGTTATTTTATGATTACTGTATGTATTATGGTCGCATGCACAGGACCACGCAGCAAGACTCCCAACAAACTCCACACTAACTTGATGCATTTCCCAAAAAGGAATGCACGACAGTGACTTCCTTTACAAAGTGAAACAATGGACTCTGCGCTAAGCTTCCTATGCTGACACAAAACAACTTTTGTTGGTTTGAATGAGCGTAGCGTGCAGGGGAAATTAATGTCATAAACCTTATTTAACCAGCACGAGATCACGTTACCAGCTGGAGATAAGCAATGCAGTTTTGTAACCGTAATCTAAAACACTGTAGGAAGACAGTTTACGCAATGAAACACAGTGAGCTGGTGAATTTAACACATTCAGATGTTCCTAAACTCTTTAAAAATAATCATTTGTGATTTATAGAAACATCGACCAAGATGTACTGTTTTAAGAGTGTGCTGTAAGGTGAACGATTAGCTGAATAAAGCAAAAATACCTCTGCTTTCAACCCCCAAAATATTAGTAGATTGCAACGTTTGTACTTTTTGAGCTAAGAAAAAATTAATCATCTGCAGGGTGCAATTCATATGAAAAAAAAATGATAAAGTTCCTTCGCCAACTGACATGTGATATTCAAACCTCTAGCTCCATAATTTGGGTTTCTGATTAACTGTTGCAGTATGTCCTTATAGGTCCTCCCTGCAGCCGAGATTCAGCCCAACTACACTTTAGGTTTTTTTTCATCGTGCATATATTTGTTCTGCACAGGGAAAGTGGAGAGAGTAGACATCAGCGTGTGGAGCGAGCGACCTCCTCCATCAGGTGAGCATGGCAACGTCAGCACCAATTTGAGATCTGATTGGTGAACGACACAGTCACATTGCTCATATACTGTCAGTTACATTAGCCGCCACTTCTGATTCTGAGGTCCTTGGGCAAACTGTATTCACATGAACTCACTGACCGGCTGAAATGTGAATGGACAAAAATAAATAAATAAAAATCTTGACATTCACGTGTGCTTGAAGCAGTGCAGGCAAAAGAAATGCTATGGGAGTTGACTTTTTGTCAATCTAGGCACAGTACTAGTGATCCCATTTAGGCTGGCAAAGGACCCTTTCTGGCCCTAACTGCTCATCATTTTTGATCACTTTTATTCACGTTCCAATGCAGCCAATGACGAGGAGAGCAGCATAGTGTCCAATGAGCCCGATGTGGAGTACACTGAGGTGGTGCATCCTCAGCCAACAGACCCCTCCAAAGGTAACGAATCCACCCTCTCCTTTGTCCCTGACTACGCTTAAAAACTTTAAAATGTTTCCTTGTGCATTCTGGACATTCATTTCTCCTCCCTTTCATATCTCCTTACAAAAAAAAAAAGCATCCACTTAGTTGATAAGGGAAACACACTTCCGAGGAGGGGCCTAATTACCCTTAATCAAAACATCTCCAGGTAGTTAGAACTGTTGGAATAACTGTTGGCATCTCCAGGACTGTTATAGATGCTATAAACAGGAAGGGTTGAGCTAATTGCTGAGAAGGGCTCTGATACGGGGTGGCTCTTCATGAATGTCCTGTGAGCTCAACACTGCAGAATGTGACCACTGTCTATTTTTGTATATGTGTTAATTATACATAGACGCTGCTTATCGTGGCCATGTTGCCTTTTGATGACAGGAAAATGGCTAATGTTTGGATTTTTACGCTCAACAGCACTGCGAAAGAAAGGCACAGAAACGGTTTACAGCGAGCTCCAGAACTCTTCACATGGTGAGTTGAATGTCTCTTTTAATGCTGCCTTGATGGCAATCAAATTGGTCCGTTTGATATTGCATGTTTTATTTTCAGGTTTGTACGTTTATTAACGGTCTCCAATTTTCTGGTTGTTTATTGGTGACGGTAATGGACAGAATATCGGTGCAACAAAACGGACTGATATGATGCCCTTGAGTTTATCACCTAGTGCAGGGGTGTCAAACTCATTTTTGTCACGGGCCACATTGTAGTTACGGTTTCCCCTTGGAGGGCCGTTATAACGGTGAATTTTGTGAACCCATATAAATGTTTAATCACCTCCACATATTATATACACAGCGCACAACAAATTGATGGATAACTAGTTTTAAAATCAGAAGTCAAGAATAATGACTTGTTTAAACATTGTTTACATTCATGTAATCAGGGGTTTGGTAATGAGAACATGCTTGCAATATCATATGTTGTTTTGGATTACATATGACAATTTGAAATGTTGGTTCATGGAACTTGACATGCTTGATTTGTTTACGCGGGCCACGTAAAATGATGTGGCGGACCAGATCTGGCCCGCAGGGTCTTGATTTTGACACCTGTGATCTAGTGTATTTGAGATGTGCATTAAAATCTCTCTGATTGATAATTAGGGCTCCAAGTTAACATGAAATCAATGAAAAGTTGGGTTATTGATGGTGTGGCAAGTCACCACACTGACTATTTCCTGTTACTGCTGGCAGGAACTTCCTGTTATTGGAACAGCAGCCAGATGCAGTCTGCTGTCAAGCATCCCTCTGTGTACTAAGACTTCCTTATGAACCGTGACTAAGGAATTTGGCATTCTTCAAAGACTGTGGATTGAATTGACCGTGGTCGAAGCAAATGGCATTTTGTTGCGGCGAAACATAAAGTAATGAGTGAGCGAGGTCAGCCGCATCCACGCGTCTGCCGAATGAGTCATGATGAATCCCTCTGATGTCAGCCGATGAGTCAAGGGTCCACATCCACCACACCTAACCTGTGATTCTTTTCTCTGTAGGCGCTGATGAGCATCATGGCTATGTGAGTTGACTGCGATCACAACCACGCAGCAAGGCTTCACTTACACACACTGCAGTCTTCAATTAATATTGACGGGGGGGGTTTGCACTGATAATTATTGCTGCACATCATTGTATGTCCATCCATCCATCCATTTTCCGAACCGCTTTATCCTCACTAGGGTCGCGGGGGGTGCCGGAGCCTATCCCAGCTGTCTTCGGGCAGTAGGCGGGGGACACCCTGAATTGGTTGCCAGCCAATCGCAGGGCACACAGAGACGAACAACCATCCACGCTCACACTCATACCTAGGGACAATTTAGAGTGTTCAATCAGCCTGCCATGCATGTTTTTGGAACGTGGGAGGAAACCGGAGCACCCGGAGAAAACCCACGCAGGCCCGGGGAGAACATGCAAACTCCACACAGGGAGGCCGGAGCTGGATTTGAACCCGGTACCTCCGCACTGTGAAGCCGACGTGCTAACCACTGGACTACCGGGCCGCCCTCATTGTATGTCAATATGTCAATTTTGACGCGCAATGTAGCTGTTGTGCATTCATTCCGACAAATCACATCCCCACTCAAACAACTAAAATAACAACATTGTGATTGGCGAATGTACTTTATTTATCAAAACAGGTCCAACCATGATATAACATTTGTCTATTTTTCCCTTTCCTGCTCTCAATATTAATTAATTTGTTTAGTTTTACGCAGAGGATTTTATTTGTGGTATTGTCTTAACACGACTACTCCTACTACATACCACTGCATGGAGTGCTTCAGTCCCTCCCTGTTTCAGTGACCCTCAGCAGGCTGATGATCCAGAGCGAGAGGGGAAACCGCCGTCAAAGTTTCCAGACAAGAACAAAGCCGTTTGGGCTGGGGCTTCCTTCCTTATCGGCCCCCAAGATCAGAGTTTGCGCCTCAGTCAAATTACCTTGAGGCCTAGACTCGACTTTATCGTTTGTGTTCTTGACCATCATGACCTAATGCCTTGAGCACATTCCAGTGATTTGCTGTCATAGTAATTATTCCTTACTCAGAGTATTTGGCTGTGTTTCATCCTTGAATTCACTTCATGGCCTCCTGATGCACTTTGTGTGCAGGGTTCTGTGGAGTACGCCGATCTCAATGGCGAACAACATGAGATGAATCGCTATCCAGTCGAGCACCATAACTGCCAGGATCTGCCGGTTCCAGTGGATTAGTCAGACAAATAGGCATCGCACACTGCTCTGTTTCCACGGCACGCGCACGTCATAAACGCACCGGGTGCCCTCTTGTAGCCCTTCTGACGTTCCTATCAGCAACATAAATGACTGCTGTAAATATTTGCTCACTGATGAAGACGTGTGCCATTTTTGTTGTGCTGTGCCATTGTTGATCGTCAAGAGGTAGCAGGAATAGCGAGTATATTTGAGAGCCATTCCCTCCCTATTTCAACTGAACCATAAATTACAGATGCGTTATTTATCCATCCATGCATTTTCTATACTGCTCAAAAGGGTCACCCGTAAACTGGAGCATATTCCAGTAAGTTTTGGGTACGGATATGGACAATTTAAATCAGGGACGGGCATTTTAAACGATTGAGGGGCCACAATTTTTCATCACCTCCACCGGGGGTCACGTTGGACCACACACACTGACTATTATTACATTACGGCCAATGCAACTAACAGCCGAGACCTTGAAGCCGTGTTCGTCCAGGTGCATTTGTTTGAGTGACACACTCCAGTACTGCAGAATTCATTGAAATAATCATCATAAATAAAAGTTAAAGACTTACTTTCAGGCCACCCATGGTCAGAATAATTAGCCTGACGATGATGACATTTCTGCTATGTAGCCCTTTGTATGATGGTTAAAAACGTTGGAGTAGTAGGGTTGCACGTGTGCAAAATTACGACTACTGTATTTTAAAATGTCTGATAAAAAGCAAAATCACAAGGAAGGCATATCAATGAAATTATGCCAAAAGACTCACTGACGACAAATGTTATCTGTGATATTTGACATAGGGCGGCCCGGTGATTGAATTGAATTGAATTGAATTGAATACAACTTTATTGTCAAATGTGCTGTGAGTATACATACAGCACAGATGAAATCCAGTGGTTAGCGCGTCGACCTCACAGTGCAGAGGTCGTGGGTTCGACCCCGGCTCCCGCCTTCCTGTGTGGAGTTTGCATGTTCTCCCCGTGCCTGTGTGGGTTTTCTCCGGGTACTCCGGTTTCCTCCCACATTCCAAAAACATGCATGGCAGGCTGATTGAACACTCTCAACTGTCCCAGGGGGTGTGAGTGTATGCGGATGGTTGTTTGTCTCTGTGTGCCCTGCGATTGGCTGGCAACCGGTTCAGGGTGTCCTCTGCCTACGGCCCGAAGACAGCTGAGATAGGCTCCAGCACCCTTTGCGACCCTTGTGAGGATAAAGCAGATCGGAAAATGGATGGATGGATATTTGACATATAAGATGGTCATCAAGATGGAGTGACAAGAGTACCGTAATTTCTGGACTATAGAGCGCACCTGATTATAAGCCGCACCACTACATTTTAAAGGAAAAAAACATTTTGTACACACATAAGCCGCACCTGTCTATAAGCCGCAGGTGCCCATATTGTTACATGAGATATTTACAAAGAAAGACAGTACACAGGCGGCCGTTAAAAAAGTCTTTATATAGGCCGCTTCATTAAATAAGCCGCAGAGTTGAAAGCGTGTGATAAAAGTCGTGGCTTATAGTCCGGAAATTACGGTAAACAATATTTTAGGAGGTTCTCAAACACTATTTGGTATTTTAAAGATCTAATAATTACTTTTTAGTTGACACTAGCTCAAGTTAGATTTTGTCCCAGAACAATGATAATTTGCTTTATTTTTCTTTTATCACATGAAATATAATGCGATGGGGGACAGAAAATGATTCTGGATCAACCCCATACAGTATGCGCCCTGCTATTGGCTGGCGACCAGTCCACGACTCTAACTAGAACAATGACAAATAGATGGATGGACAGACAAAAGCATCATTACAGTGTATAACCTCTATAAACAAATTTTTATCCCTTTCTAGGTTTACCTTATTCTCAATCTATATGCATATGGTAATGCACTGAACCTCATGGAACTCTGTCTGAACTACCTTTTAGGCAGTTTTTAATGCACATTCATTCCTCACTTGAATCACTATTCTATGATGTAAAATACCCCAATGGAAAGAGGCGGTGGGAGTATGAAATGTATTTGCAACAGCGCTACCTGGTGGAGCACAGCCCGGATTTCAACAGTGAAATCTGACCACATGAAACATGATGTCGTTCAATCTTGATTTGAATAGACTAAACAACTTTGTGGAGCACATCACTAAGTTGACTTCCTTGCTTGTCCAGATATTTCTTGATACAAAACTTCTAGAACAAATAAGGCACAGTCAGTTTCCTGCACATATCTGTAAAATCAGCTGTTAAGAGTGGCATATATATAATATGAATATATATATGAATATATATATATATATACCAATTCGGGGTGTCCCCCGCCTACCGCCCCGAAGACAGCTGGGATGGGCTCCAGCACCCCCCTGCAACCCTCGTGTGGATAAAGCGGTTCGGAAGATGAATGAATATATATATATGAATGAATGAATGTAGAGAGAGACAGAGATGCTACTGAATGTTAGCATAAACAGAGTAAACAATCATTTTATATCAAACACTAGCATAGTTCTATATATGCTTATTTAAAATAGTGCACAGAATAAACAAATAGACTTTTTAAGATCCAAATTAACCGAATTCTCCTTGGTATTCTAATGAAATAAAAAAAAATACAAAGTCATAAGAAACATGTCTGGGGAAAAAAAAAAAAAAAAGTATATCTGAGGCAAAAAAGTGCATAGTTGATTATTCATTTTTACTCTTGATTTCAATTCCCAAACCAAAGGCTTTCCAATGTACTGTATTCCTACTTTTTAATACTCATTTACTTTACCAAGAAAAAGCACTGTCATCCCAACCCCTTCCTCAAAGTTCGCAGCTTGCAGCTTCATCTTGTGGTAGCAGAATAGAATACAGTACTATATACAGTACATACTTAGCAGAATCTTGTGAATGCATGCTTTCATGTCTGTTGTTCGAAATTTGTTGAACAAAAGTCTCTCATCTTGTCTTAAAAAGTAGTTTTACAAATTGTTTGTACTCCTACATGCTGCATGCTTTTTTTTTGTCACATATATATTGTCATGAGCATCAGGAAGGTCTGGTATTTTATATCCCTTGGTACCTTTTATTGTCCAAATTTTTACAAAAAAATGGCGCTGGCGAAATCGTGATCGAACGTTTCGGCAACTTGTGCAAAAGAAACGACCCTGCAACTTCCTCAACTCATTTTGTGGTTGGCTCAATTTCTCGTTCATTTCCATGACTGGTAGTTTTAATCACTTCTCCTCGCCCCATCTGCTCAAATTGTGCACAACATTGCCCACAAACATGTGGACTCCGGTGAATACTAATGTTCTGTTGTGTTGGCAGGAAGTGAAGATGGGCAGGTTTTTTGCCAGAGACTCTTTCTTGATCCACGCGCACGCGTGTGCTTACAGATTGTCCTGCTAACCCAAGAATAAAAGCAGACAGAAGTGAGGTGAACTGTCCTTGTGGCGGAGCAGAATACAGTAAACATTCCCATCCCGGAATTCTATGAAAAGGAATATCCTTCACCCGTAATAAAAACCTATGCATTAACATTTTGACTACGATATTACATGTTACCGGAACTACGTAAGCGGAAATTCCACTAGCCGTAACCCGGATGGAGACGTCATGCAGCGGGAGCTTAAATACACGCAACGCTCCACCCGATACGCGGAAAGACACCAACAGAGACACCTTTTCACTTCGCATTTTTTGATAATCAGATTCGAAACGACGACGTGTAAGTGAGTTTTTATTGGCGTGCGTTTTACTGTAATTGCGAACGATTTCTAACTTTATCCACTTACGTCCTGTTGATCGCGGCACTAGCTAAAAAAGCAACGCCCACTCAACGCAACTGGAGAAGATGGAAGAAACGTGTTTGCTTCGCCGTTTATGTCATCGAATTCGAAACGACTATGTGTCAGTGACTTTTTATTGGCGTGCGTTTTACTGTAATTGCGAACGATTTTAACTTTATTTACTTTCGTCCTGTAGATCATGGCATAGAAAACGAGGAAGAACCCAACAAAACAAAACAACCCAAAATAGACTCATTTTTTCCCAAGACTGAAAAAAATCAACATTAAAATACTGTACTGTATACTTTAAATGCCATTTGTGCTCTGCTCTATATCTGTATGTCATAATCAACCAATCCATCCTAAGCTAAGCATCAAATAGCAGTCATTGGGTGGTGTGGCAACAGAGGAAGTCAATATTGCCTTCTCACTATTATTAATGCAAAGTCACTTGACGAATAAATAGCCTGTATTTGAAATCATGAGGGCCTATATCAGTGTTTTGGACGATTCAGTAGTCAACATTTTGCTGCTTTAACTTTGATGTGTTCGGTTACCAAGCACACTCCATTCATTTGTACAGCAAATCAATATTGCCTTGTCTTTTGAGTGGACTCCACGCATGCAGTCCTTCTGCACTTGTGTGAGTTTGCATCTTAGCTTCCGGTTGGCATGGAAAAAACAACAACATGGGAAATATGTTCAAACTCGAAACTGGGTTGACACTGAACATACAGTAGCAGCACACTGCAGCGTTGTCTTGAGAAGCCATCTCATCAAGGAATGACTGATACCATTTCAAACTTGAAAAGTACTTTTTTAGAATGATTGAGGATAGCATTTACACAGCCTTAGCTTATCATGCATTCACTGTAATAACAGTTTGTTTTTTTACAGTTAAATGGAATTGGGAGTAGCTATTTAACATATTGACAGCAAAAACTCGTATGCCATCTAATCATTGAAAGAAAACACAGAATTGTATTAAAATACAATGAACATGAGGGAAATAAATGATTTTAAAAGGCATACAGTAAATACACTATGCCTTTAGCACGTCCACCTCCGAGTTCTGATGGTGGGGGTCTGAACCCAGGATCTGGCCTCCCTGTGTAGAGTTTGAATCTTCTCCCTAAGCATGCTTCCTCCACATCTCAAAAACTTGATTCTTGGGTAAATTGCACACTCTAAATTGTCCTTCTGTGTGAATGTGAGTGTGAATGATTGTTTGTCTATATTTGTGTGTCTATGATGTATGTGGGGATAATAGGGATAATACTTATATGAATATTTTCTTTTACTTTCAACACTTAATATCCTTTCAAAAACTTCTGATCAAACAATAGATCAACAAAGGTTTTATTTTGTTTGACGAATTACTGTCTGGGTCAGGGGTCGGCAACCCAAAATGTTGAAAGAGCCATATTGGACCAAAATAAACAAAAAAGCAAATATGTCTGGAGCCGCAAAAAATAAAAAGCCTTATAATGAAGGCAACACATGCTGTATGTATCTAGAAGAGCTATATTAGCCTGCTATCAACATGAGTAACTTGGCTACAAATACACAACAAGCATTCATGATTAAAAGTTTTTTCCCCCTGCAGTTCATCCTGTAGAGGAGGAGTGCTCAAACATTTTTGACGGAAGATCTCCTTTTCGAACAACCAACCTCCCGCGATCGACCCATTTCCGCACTCGCGCGCCTATGCACACACTTACACACGCATGCCGTAATGAGCAACAGCCAGAACAGCCGCTAAGATGAACGAGGCACGGGGGACGCACTTTCGTAGCGTGCTAACTATTGTAGCTCACGTGTACCGTTTTAAAATGCTTCTCTTGGCCGCCAAGATTCCCATTCTTAGCAAGTACCTTCGATGAATTGTACATGAAAGGCAGCCGGTTTTTTTTGTTGTTGTTTTTTTTACAACAGTCCCCTGACTGACATCCCACCCTGCTAAAAGAAACGTGTGTCGCAGGCTATGACGCAAATATTCGTTGACGAAATGTTGACATTTAATATTTATTCGACACATTTTTACAGCATCGGAAAACGTTAATAATGTTGGTGTCATGTTTGTCCTCTGACAGATACCATATTAAAACAAAAACATTTATTTCCCTCCCATTTCCAAACATTTTTGATACGGCTCTAGGGATCCAATGGGGGGGGGGGGCGCTAAAGAGCCGCATGCGGCTCGAGAGCTGCGTGTTGCCGACCCCGGGCCTAGGTTATTAAGTAATGACATTGATTTTGAATCAGTGAAAATTTATTGAAGATAGAGACAGCCTCTCATATTCATACATTGTATTTCTGCTTCACAGACGAATGTTATTTTTTCAAACTTTGACCTGTTATCCACATTTGGGGGACACCGTCAACGCCCTCTTGTGGTGATTACGCCAAATTACATTAATTTCAGTCAAAATAAAATGGCGTCAAGTTGGTCCAACTTAGAGCAACTCCTAAAGCAAAACAGGGAGAGCCTTTCTTAAAAGTAAAATGTACATCTTTTTTTTTTCCGAATGAAATCGGTCTATTTTCTTACAATAACATCTATGGCTTCATGTGGCATTAAAATGTGACACATTTACTTTTAGTATTAGCTGCAAAATAAAATGCCAGTGAACCGTATGTACGGTATACTTGTTTGAAGACACTGGGATTATGTAACAGTGTTTGCTTGACTGCATTTGTGATTGTTTACCCGAATTTATGGTGGTAAATAGTTATTCTAAGTGGCACAGTTTGGCTAATTATTCATTCATTCATTCATTTTCCGAACCGCTTGATCCTCACTAGGGTCGCGGGGGGTGCTGGAGCCTATCCCAGCTGTCTTCGGGCAGTAGGCGGGAGACACCCTGAATCAGTCGCCAGCCAATCGCAGGGCACACAGAGACGAACAACCATCCACGCCCACACTCACACCTAGGGACAATTTAGAGTATTCAATCAGCCTGCCATGCATGTTTTTGGAATGTGGAATCCCGGAGAAAACCCACGCAGGCCCGGGGAGAACATGCAAACTCCACACAGGGAGGCCGGAGCTGGATTCGAACCCGGTACCTCTGCACTGTGAAGCCGATGTGCTAACCACTGGACTACCGGGCCGCCTTGGCTAATTATGTGGTTAAATAATTTTGGAAAGAAATCAACAAATTTACAAGTATGAATGGTTGTTTAACAAACCAAGTGCAATGTCTGTCTTTGCTCTAGGTTTTTGTCGAGAGCTTTGAGGTTGAACACTTACTCCACATGTAACTCATGATGTTAAACATCAATCTGATTAGTCTAAGAGTGATTATTCACCATCTAAACTAACGAGAGATGTATAAAGTAAAGATTATTCACCACATGACACAGCTGCAGATAGTGACAATGATAACGCAAGAATGTCTGTGTTGCTTTGTGAGCATGATAAGAGCCAAAACCCAAGTTGCGATATTACGCTCTTCCCCTTTAATCTGTTTCAAAATGGTGAATGCATTATTTTTTAAAAAGTGTATCTTGTTCCTATTCTGAGATCCTGGTGGGGATCGGGAAGGACACGCAGAGTACAGGGCAGGACCTAGAATTTCTGGATGTGGAGATGACTAGAAGTCTGCTCCGTTTATCCCAAACCAAATCTAGTATCAGAGTGAAGATTAATTTAAATTGAGCCAATGTATTGGTAGCCACTGGATTATGTGCGGAAAGTACGTTGACTTTGAGTGGATGAAACTCCTTCCACAAATGCAATGTTGTGGGAAGAAGTCTCATCTCTTCAGTTAATGAGACGTGGATAATGCTGTGTGCCTTACCCAGTATACCCACGAACAAGAACGTTTGGGGCCATTGTTCTTCAAATGGCAAGCCATAGGTGACACAATGTCACATCTGTTTTATTTTTGCAGCATGTACCAGAAATTCAGGTTCCACTGGATGGATTAGTGCTAAACTTTGAAGTCTAACAAGATTCGAAGACAGGTTTGCAAGTGTAGGACTCAGAAGGATTAGGATTTGGAACACATTGGTCTGAAACCCTAACTGCAGGCACAAACGTGGGGGGCCGTAGTTCATACGGTGAACGTCACTCGACAAATGTTAATTGGGAGCTGGGCCGCCCGTCACGTTTTCGACCGGCCTGGAAATAGACTGGCCGTTGGGATAAATCAACACATTTTCCCTAAATTCATTGGCCCTATCTTAAATATTCTTTAGCCCATGAACCTCATCAGGAAAAGCAATTCCAATAAACGGATGGATAAATATTGTTTAGTTTTTCTTGCCATCAAATTTTGAACAATGTGGAGTCAAATGAAACCTAATTAAAAGCTTTGAAGAAAATATGCCAATATGAAATAATTACCTTATTTGGGACGTTTTAATGAAAGTACCGGTCAAATTTGAAATAGGGTCTTATTTTCTATTTTGAACAGTGTGGAATCATTTGAAAGATAATTAAAAGCTTTGAAAAAAAATGTCCACAATTAAATTCTGTCCTTATTTGAGATGTGTTTTAATGAAGATAAAATTTAAACCACAGGCTTATCTCCTATTTTGGCTTCATATTTTTATATCTGACTCCTGGGAAGTATTGCTTCACCAGTCATGAACCTCACTGCACGTAACTGATACAAAACTGTAATCTACTGTACATGTACAGTATGACCGGAATCTTGAATATACTGTCTCCACCATTGTTCGGAAAATCTCAATCTACAACTTGGCTACTGTGAGGGTGCCCTATAGGTCAGTGATTCCCTGTGGCGGCTTTGACCTCCTCACTCATATGAGTTGATGTTGACCAATGAGAGCATGAGTGGATTCATCCTGTGAGCTGATTCGCTGCATACAACGCACATCCCTCATTTTCCCTTGTCTCACTTACTGTACCCGAGTGCACTCCAACCCCTTGCCAATGCCGAAGCAGCGTGTAATCCCGCTAGTTGGAGATGGCACCATCAATAGGGAAATATTGCTTCGGTGGTGGCGGTGAGTAGTTGGTTCGCAGCCTTGACCAGGTCAGGAAGCCTTATTTTGAAGTTTTACCAACCCAGCTGTTTTTTAGACATGTCACAAGGAAGTAGTGACAGCTCAGGCTGAAGTGACACCCGAAACTGTCAGCTCGGTGAGAGGTTACTTTCTTCAATCAAAAAAAGACCATTGTCTGATTAAAAAAAAGAGACCTTAGACGTACTGTATTTCAAATACTGTAATAAGAAGACAAGATGAATGTGATAGCGCTACCCATCACTGTGTTTTCCTCCAATTTAAAAATTTCAGCTACACCGTCAGCACCTCCAGCAGAAAAATAGACTCGAGTGAACCAAAAGCTCCCAAATCACCAACACAAGCCTCTTTTCCTATCTCAGAAGGCAATGTTGATGAATGTTAATTGCTGTATAGGGTTTTATAATTTAAGTAAATTAATTTTTAAAAAAGAAGTAATTTAAGTAAATATTTGTTTCAAATGTCCATCCATCCATCCATTTTCCGAACCGCTTCATCCTCACTAGGGTCGCGGGGGGTGCTGGAGCCTATCCCAGCAGTCTTCGGGCAGTAGGCGGGGGACACCCTGAATCGGTTGCCAGCCAATCGCAGGGCACACAGAGACGAACAACCATCCACGCTCACACTCATACCTAGGGACAATTTAGAGTGCCCAATGAGCCTGCCATGCATGTTTTTGGAATGTGGGAGGAAACCGGAGCACCCGGAGAAAACCCACGCAAGCCCGGGGAGAACATGCAAACTCCACACAGGGAGGCCGGAGCTGGGATCGAACCCGGTACCTCTGCACTGTGAAGCCGACGTGCTAACCACTGGACTACCGGGCCGCCCTTGTTTCAAATGTGTAAAGTATAAATACTGTCTACATATTTTAAACAAGCTGGTTTCTGTGATCCTACTTAGCGTTTTTTTTACTTTTCACAGGGGGGATCAGGCACCAATTAACCGCTGAAAACGAGGAATTACTGTATAATATACATGGGTGTCAAACATACGGCCCGCGGGCCAGAACCGGCCCCCAAGGAGGTTCAATCAGGCCCGCAGGATAATTTAAAAGTGAAAACATGCATAAAAAAACGGAATGAATATTTTGAATAAGGTGCAATTCGTGGAGTATCCGCCAGGGGGACAGACTGTTTTGATCAGAGTAGAAGACAACATTGTTTTGATCAGAGAAGACGACAACCGCAGTCTCAATCTATCGCTGAGACAGACCCAACACAGAATACTTTATTCTTTACACATTTAATAGCACTCTCCTTAGTTTGTAAAATGTAGGCAGAGATTAGATTTAGATTTTTGTGCAGATGTTTAAATGGTTTAAAATGTCCTTTCTTTATAAATCTCGTTTTATCTTCAAGTGCATTACTTGTTTAAGTTTTGTGCCTCTGTACAATCACTGGGATCAGTTGCAATGCATGTATGTGAATGACAAAAGTAAATTGCACATTTGTCTAAGGAAATCTACAATGCTTTGTGAAAAGCTTTATGAAAGATATGTTTATTAAATGTCTACATTTTTGTAATGTTCTTGTCCTTCTTTACACCAAAACAAAGGAAAGACATATTATTTTGGTTATTTATTGCAGAGTATGGTATAATTGTAATGGTCCGGCCCACTTGACATCCACCAAGGCCGTATGTGGCCTACAATAGGAAATGAGTTTGACACCCCTGCTGTATATGAATGGTTGCTGCCTCTACCTATTGACATCGACATCTCCCATGTCAAGATGCGAGGTGCAATTATATCCCGTCAGACATTTCAACGTCAAACACAACAAATTCCTTAGAGGCGGTTTATGTTAATGGATACAAATATTAAAATAATGTGGTCTTTCGATTAATCCGACATATATCATGAAATATTATGGGGGTGAAATCAGTGGTGTAGTGGGGATTTTTTTAAGTGGGTGTACGCGATTCTGGGATGTTCTAACATCAATCATAGGCTACAACACCAGTTGAACTAACGTTAAATTTAATGTTTTACGACTCCAAAATAATCACAGGCCAACGTTATGAAGCATAACTCGCATTAGAACAATGATCAACAAACATTTCAATAACCCGCAGACAGTGCAGGGCTAAAACCGAAATAAAAATTGAATGTGGCGTCGGGAGAAGTGGGTGGACGGCGTACCCCCGCGTACCACGCCCACTACACCCCTGGGTGAAATCACTTTGCTATTTTACTTAATTCCAATCAATAATCCATTTAGTCACTTATGTAATTAAACGTAATCAAACCACTAGACTTCCATCGTGTGTGTGTGTGTGTGTGTGTGTGTTTGAAAGGATTTGAGTTTGTAATTTTATAATGTTTATCGTTTGAAATTGTTTAGCTTTCAGCTATCATTTTGCTGCCTTTTACTGATGTGATTTTTACCATGATATTGTTTCCTTTTTGTCTTAGTAACTGACCTGTTTTGTCAGCTGCTGCTTGTTGCAAACAAAGTTGTTGCGGTAAAATATTTTGATCTTCAAGCACTGTCAATCTTTGCATCATGCAAAACTGCAGTTTGACAGTTGAGACAATTATCATCAGCAAATGTGGTCATAACGTATTGCCACAAAAAAAAAGGGCGCAACCAATTCTGTTTTGGTCCGACCAACTAAAAAAGCTGGTCACACCAGTGTGAGCAGTCCAAAAGTTAGTGTAGAGCCCTAACTTTCTTTTCATGTCACCTAAGCTTTAATGAGATAATTGACACGATTTTGGCTTGGCTGTGCCTCAGGTTATAGTTGAATATTTTCCCTCAACCCTTTGCAATATGCACAATTAAACCTAGGCTGGGGGTCGGCAACACGCGGCTCCAGAGCCGACATCTAGTCGCTCCCTGGAACTTTATAAAAAATGTTTGAAAATGGAAAAAGATTTTGATAGTAGGCTAATACTGAATAGCTCAAATAGATATACAGGTAGATACATGTTGCAGCTCTGAAAAAGGAGAGCTGTGGTGTTGGTTTTTTAAAACGCACACTTTATTTCTGCTTTTAACAGTCTCGACTGCGTCCGACTCCATGCCTTCTCTCTTCTCGTTCAACCCGAGAGGCGTTCAAAGACAGCCTTCAAAAAATGGAAATTCATGATGACTTCACTGACACTAAGAAAAGCGAAAATAATGCACCAAAACAAAAAATCAAATGAGGAAATCACAAAATAAATTCTATGGGGGCGTTTGTGAACACACAACAAAGGAATGAATAACATAAACAATTCTGAGACAGTCCAGTGTCCTACATACATACAGCATGTGTTTCCTTCATTGTAACTTTTATAGAAGGCTTTTATTTTTTTGCGGCTCCAGACATATTTGTTTTTTGGTTTTTTTTGTCCTATGTGGCTCTTTCAACATTTTGGGTTGCCGACCCCTGCCCTAGGCATAGAAAAACACTGGAACACACCCCCTCCCCTCCATAACCTACCAACTCATTCTCGTCAGGTGTGGCCCATCGCTCTGATGTCTTTTTTGCATGCCTGCATGAGTGCTCTGGCTCTTTGTGTGGAGCTCAATAAAATACAATATTGTGTACATCAGGGATGCCCAACCATTTTTGACCAAAGATCTACTTTTCGGTCAACCAACCTCCCGCGATCGACCCGTTACTGTACACGTGCACACACACACACACACACACACACACACACACACACACACACACACACACACACACACACACACACACACACACACACGCACTTGCACACATATGTCCTGATGAGCAATAGCCATAACAGCCCCTAAAATGAATGAAGCAGAAAAATAAAGCAGACACAAAACGTTTCTGAGTTTGTGAAAAGCAAATCACTACCTACCTTAGTAGAGACTCAACGCACTTTTGCAGAGTGCTAATGATTGTCACTCACGTGTACCGTTTTAAAATGTGTCTCTCGGCCCTCCAGATTCCCATTCTTTGCCAGTGCCCTCAATGAATTGTGCATGAAAGAAACTCTGAATGAGAATAATAACAATAAAAGATATAGCACAACAGCACTGTTTGCAAGCTTCAATTCCAGACTGTTGCCCATGAGCAACTTCTCGTGATGCAGGTCACGCGCCTCTGTAGGTATAAGGTGGTGACCTGCTTTATTTTATTTTACTTTTTTTAATACTTTTGTGAAAGTGAAACTGATAGAATGATTAGGGTGCAGTCTGCATTAACACAAAAATATATTAATAACATGCAGAGAGACATACAAATGTTTGTTTTATTTTTTATTTTTTCCTGTACGCCACTCACGATCGACTTGGGACCAGTCCACCAGCTACCGATCGATTGCAATCGCGTATTGGGCACACCTGGTGTACATTAAATGTCCACTTGAATGATTAAAATTAAAGCAATAAATTAAATGGAACAAATATTTCAAGGGATAGATATTTCATCTGCAAAGACTCATCCACAAGCTGTCTTTTTCCACATTGAACATAATGAAAAAAATAATAATTATCCAACCAGTAATCTTATGAGCCAGTGTTCAGATTATAAACTTGCGTCATATTCATAATTTAATGCAAATGAATGCTCTTTGTCCCATTACTTCAAGGGGAACATGGGTCAGTACTGCTGGTGTTGTCATGGCAACTGCACCGAGCACTTAACGTGGTCTGCCTCGCCACTCACAATCTTTGCCAAATTAAAATTCCATTAAGCTTTTATGATGTGACGTCATAGAGGTGGTCAAAACAGCAATTCAGATGCGGGGTTTTTTTGGGGGGGGGATTTTTCTTATCCAAATCCTTTTCTCTCAAATATTTCTACTTTCCGGCGAGGTAACAGTGCTGTTAGTTTCCAGGCAATGTAAGGCCATTTAATTTATGTCGCACATTTCAAACACAAGATATAACTCAATGCGCTAGACACGATTAAAAGCACAACATTTAATAATAATAATAATAATACATTTCATTTAAAAAAAGCATTTAAAAACAAAGAACTAAAGACGATACGCGATTAGATGCACCCTAAGATACTTTGTGCATTTCTGGGTTACGTGTCGTCAATAAATATATTGTAATGGTACTTTTTAAATCTTTGCCGTACTGGAGGACAGATTACGCACCGCTATTTTTGAAAAACAGACTATTTTGCAATTTTTTTTCATGATGTTCTTATGAAAAACAGATAATAAACTGTCATATAATTTTATTTTGTTCATGTTGACCATCAGGAGTACACTTTGATTTTTTTTATTTGTCGTGTCTTATATTTTTGCGGTGTTTGGTGCAACAGCTACTTATGCACCTTTAAAATATATACAGTACTTCTCAATACAGTATTGCGAAACAATTCCTTTACTGTATAATTAAATGACTGAATTGTCATTTTATTTCAATACTATTGTAATTTTTTTTATTACCTTAACATACGGACGCACAATTTCTCTTTATAAACAGACTTTGGCCACGTATGGTCCCCAGTGAATCAATTTCTGTTTCCACAATTTCAAGCATTGATGTGTGCGCCTTGTCTGCACTGATTTTAAAGGGAATGAGGGGAGCTGCATAGATTGACCAGCAGTCAGCTGCATTTCATCCCATAGCGCACAAAAGCACAAACGCCCTCTTCCACCCGTGCAAGTCTAGCAAAAGAGAGACAAACAATTCCACCCACGCACATTGTTAGATTCTGCTTTACTCTGTTCTTGTGCACAAAAAAGGGCCCGTAATGTTGTTTTGGTTTGTATGACATAGTCCATTAAGACTGGAAAAAGACCTGGCCCCTAGCTGTTACGTGTGTATCTCGCTTTTTATTTATCACTTCCTTTAGATGGCAAAAATGGTTTTATTATGGTCTGCATGCAGAGACACAACTTCAGGGCCTAATTACTACCATTTCAAATACTGTTGAATTGAATTGAATACAACTTTATTGTCAAATATGCACAACCCGAACCAAGAGAAGAGGAAGAAAATGGATGGATGGATGGATGGATGGATGGATGGATGAATGGATATATTGGAATGCCCCAGACTTAAATTCGTTGACAATCTGTGGCAAGGCCGTCAGACTGAGTTTCGACTTTCTTGCAAAGAATAATGGGTAAAAAAAAGTATCAACCTGGAGATTGGTAAAACTGATAGAAACAAACCCTAAAAGACGAAAGATAGTTACAAAGTATTTACTCATCGGGACAAAATATTTTTCCAATTTTCATCTGTAAAAATATAATACAATGTGGTGTTTTGCCTCCATTAAATCCAAATAAATATACTGTAATGAACATTTCAAGAGCTACGGTATTAAGACTGCTGCACGCCAGTGTATACACAGAATAAATACACTACACAAAAACTACAACACCCTATTACTATAACTATGTAAAATATTTATGTTTCAGCTATAAATGTTTCATGCAGTCCTACTTTGTAAATAATTACGTTCCATTAGGAGGATATGCATTGCAAAAACTGCTTGGGTGAATGCTTTGTCTAAATACACTGTAAGCTGCACATTATTCATCACAGTTTCATTTAGTACAACCGTCTTTACAGTGACTATTTTCTGTCATTATTAAATATTGCAGAAGTCAGTGATGATCAAAGAGAAATCTTACAATTAGCAGTACATTTCCCCAGTGTGGGACAAATAAAGGTTATCTTATCTTAACCTTTCTACTGTCAAGGGAATCCAGTTGGACCAGTTCCTGCTCATTTTAGCCTTACCTTATAAAATCAACAAAGCGTTTTCATCTCCTCTATGTGTTTGTATAGCAGATATGGTGAGCATGTTGTTATTGTTCCAGTATTGAGGGTTTTTTTCTCTTGCACAGATGCAGTTTTCCCTGATAGTTTACTCATGTAACACCAGTTTAACAACCTCACAACCGTCCAGGATGTTGGCACTGAGTGTACCAGATGAGCTATTTCTCAGGTTACTTGTGCATTTATTCAAAACTTCACTGTGCTCAGTATTTTGTAACTTTTACACCACAATTTGACAGGGCAAGCTGTAATAGTGCACCACAAGGTCGAAAACAACAACAATTCTTTAATAGTATTAGACACAAACTCCCTAGATTACAAAAATAATAAATCATTTTGCAAATGTATTTTTAAAATGTACTGGAACGTGAATGTGGATTATATTAAGTAGTGGAAGGAACCAAAGCTATACAGTACTTAAATGATCATCCATCCATCCTTTCATTAAGACATTTTTACAATGTTTCTAGTTTATGCACAGTTTTAAATAAAGTTCGGTTCTTTTGATCATGTTTAGGCCTGCAGAGAAGGCCTTAAAGGCAATTAAATTGAATGCAATCCGATTGTCTTTTTTTAAATTTTATTTGCATTCTTTTGCGATGGAAAGGGAAACACGTTTCGCTTTATTCATTGGGCAGATCATAAAGGAAAATGCGGGAGGCGTGTCTTGACATCACTGACGTTTCCCATTGTGCTTAATGCGTCGTGCCACAGTGGGTACATCTCATATCTCCGTTTATATTCTTCGTTCGTCGAATGGATCTCTCGGTGGGAGGCGCTGACATAGACGAGTCAAAGACGGGAAGGTTAAAATGGTGAATTGAGACGTACTCAGTAACGTTAGTGAACGTGGCTTTCACTTCCAGGTGCGGACAGCTGTGGTCCAGTCACAATTCAACACGAACTGCTTACGGCCTGATAAATACGCATGCGCACGATAGCTAACTCCTCTGTTTTCTGCTTGCACTGCCACGTTAGTAGCGGCAGACACAAAGTCGCAAACTACTAATCCTAACTCCGAGCAAGAAAATCATCGACAAATTGAAAAACTCAACTCTTCAATCCAACGTTGGCCCGCCGCCACTCCCGCCCTCTTTTTTTTGTTGCAAAAGAACACTTGGAAGGCAAAAATGCTCAAGTTTTTCATCCTGTGCACGTTAGCTGTAGCCAGTCGGGCTGAGATCGCCGAGGAAGACGACGTTCTGGTGCTGAAGAAGAGTAACTTCGACGAGGCTCTCAAAGTGCACCCCTACATCCTGGTAGAATTCTGTAAGCATGGCAAACTTTTCCAAACTCTCACAATGTATTGTTCGGTTGCTTCCTCACACTCGTCGTTTTGTCAGTTAGCGTGCTAGCAAACTAGCCAGTCGTAATTAGCGGCAAACTTAGTCACGTTCGACAGGTTGTCTCGCAAGTGACTAATTGGCCCAGTCTGGCTCATTAGACATTTACCGTCCGCCCACGCGTGCACTTTTGACTTAACCGTTGGTAAAATTGTTTCAGTTTGACAGGACTTCGTGAACACACTGATGTAGAAAACTGTGATGTCCAGTGTCATCCAAACTTGCGTCACGCCGACAATGGGCACCACTTTCCTTCAGGCCTGTTACCGTGATTACCAAGAAAATATTTAATAGCATTTATATGTTTGCTATGTGAGCGCGTGAATTTGGTGTGTGTGTGTGGGGGGGGGGGGGGGGGTTCAGTATAGCAAACAAAATATAGCATTGTCGGGGAATGTGTTGCATTTTGTGACGTTTGGGCGAGTACCGCTGCCTTGGAGTCAGATAGTTGTGACGTGATCCCCGTGTGGACCAGTCACAGCTGGACGCGAGTCAGACAACCCAACGGGTTGAGGATGGGCAGGATAAAACTTTGGCTGCGCACAGCTCGGATGGGCGGGATCTCAGTGGAGGTGTGGAGCTAAGTTGACGTGTACTTAACAGAAAGTTCATGAGCGTGGTTTCGCAGATCGCACATCATATAGAGTTCAACGTGATGTAATACTGGCATTTTTCGGCTGTGGTATAAATGGATGAGTTGTTTTGTGTACTCTGTGAAAGTGTTCTTCATAAATGGATGAGTTGTTTTGTGTACTCTGTGAAAGTGTTCTTCATAATGTAGAAATTTGCATTAAATCGTTGTGATATTGAACAGTACACGTTTTTCACTGTTCTCAATGTTTCTGTGACACGCTCTCGTCCAAACATCGGCGATCAAGAATTTATAAGATAAGCTAACCTTTATTTGTCCCACACTGGGGAAATTTGCAGTCTACAGCAGCAAAATTTAGGGGGGGGAGAAGAAGGGAAAAAAAAAAAAGTGTTGAATGCACAAAATGTTTTAGAAAAAGAATTGTACACAGTATAAATATAAGCTGCATATATGCATCTTATGCATACATAAGGTGGCTGTGCTATTTACAATGGTTACAGGTTTGCACGCATGTTTATTCGGCAGCCTGACAGCAGTCGGTAGGAACAAAAGTTATGATACTAAACTCGCCATATTTGTTTTCTTGAAATTAGCGAGTTTGAAATGGCAGTCCTGTTTAATGCAAAAAGCCAGTCCTCATTTTGCTTCATGTAAGGACTCTGCCAATGGCAAATGTAAATTTTAATTTAAGTAACTTCTTGTCTCAACTTGCAGCCCTGATTTCTCTAAAGAGATTACAAACTTCAAAGCACAATTTAACGTGTATTATGGCATGGATTCTGTTTTAGTCAATTACAAGGGACATCCCGATCACACTTCGTCAGTAATACATTAACAAAAAGTACACGTACAAATGGTTTAAAATTAATATTGAAATGTGCATACAGGCAAGTATATACGATAAGTTTATTTTTTTTAAATTGCCCCATCAACTGAAAATCACATGATCCGACCAAAATTCCAGTCATATGATACGACCAGGACATGCTTATCAATTACTGAACAAACTTATAAATTTGTATTCATATTGTTCTTTCACAACAGATGCAACTTTAACAAAGTGCTTTACAGACCATTTAACACAAAATAACAAATATAATGTAACAGAACACATAACACAAAACGTGCAACCGTAAAAACTATTCCTGCATTATGCCTTGGTTTTTCAAGCAGTTTTTAGATGAAAAAGTAGAGAATGAGTCTCCTTTCGCCAGTGGATCTGGACTGCATACCTTAGCTACAAGCGAAGTTTGAAAGTGAAGAAGCTATAGCGTCCAGTGATGAGTCCAAAATTGGTTCAAATCTCTTGTCCGACTAGACCAGTTTTAAATCAAAGTGCCGACTCTCAATTGGAATTACACATCCGCGCTCCGCCATCCGTCCAGCCGCACCAACGCAGACCGTCCCATCAGCGGCAACATCTCCAATCTCCACTGAACAAAACAGGCTGTGAAAAATGCTGCCCATGCTTTGTGAATCACTATACAGTGTTCACCGTAGTATTGTAACCATACCATAGTTCTGACTTTAGTAATATACCTGCTTAAAGTACTGATACTGAAACGGTATTATGGCCAAACTCAAAATAATCAGTAAGCAAAACAACTTGAAATTCTTCATTTTTAATCATTCAAGATATGAGGACACAAAGATACTCTTAATAACAAAAAATACTTATTGAATATTTTTTTAAACACTTTTGTTTCCCGTACTTTTGGCTGACCTCAGCCGAAAAGGGAAAAGAACAAATCAGTCCATGAGGTGATGACTTTCATTCAGGTCACTCAAATAGTTTGCGAACGACAACACTTCTCTGGCTCAGTCTACCACTTCCCATGGTAATTTAAGTAGGATTCACTGCAATTCAAGTTGGAACACTACTTGTGGTGGGCAGTGACTGAACCCAACAAATAGTAAATATCTGAGCACTTGACATCTCCTCCCAATTTTCTTTTCTATAACAAATGCCACAAGATGGGAACAAAGCACGACTTGTGTCTCACTATTGCTCAGTTCACTTCAACAGAAGTGTCTTGCCACAAGATGGTGCTCAAGTATGACTTTAACCTAAGCACAAAACCAGCAAACAGGTGAGTCTCCTCCACCCCCATGACAGAGAGTATGTTAAAATTTCACTGAATAGGTGAATTTGTGAATTTCGAACCGCAAATATGCAAGGGTTTATGCTAATCAAAATGTTGCTAAAAATATGTTCTTGGAGATAAAATATGAAGTATCAATACTATTTATTAAAAACAGTTTGCTGCATTTGACGCTCTTGTCTCCTGAGCCTTGTGTGTGTGTCTTGGGTTTGCGCGAGTGAGTGAAGTCTCTTCCCAAGCTTTTGTAGCCCCAGTTATGCAGGCTGAAATAGTTCCACCTGCATTTCAAATCTCAAAAGTTCCTTCTGTGTTGCATTCTTCAGATGCCCCATGGTGTGGTCACTGCAAAGCTCTGGGTCCAGAGTATGCCAAGGCCGCTGGCATGCTGAAGACCGAGGGTTCAGCGATCCGCCTGGCTAAGGTTGACGCAACCGAAGAGACTGAACTGGCTCAAGAGTTTGGCGTCCGTGGATACCCCACCATCAAGTTCTTCAAGGGTGGAGACAAGGGGTCCCCCAAAGAGTATTCAGGTCAGCAACTCGTGGGTTTGTGTCCTCTGTGTTCATGATCGTTCAGACCCTTTCAATCGGCATCGAAGAACTTAAAACGTATGTAGGGATAACATGAGTTGGATGTGACAGTATAGCGCTGCTATCGGGTGGAATGCTCCTGTTGGCATACAAGGCTGATGACCGTGGGAAAATCCTGGAAAAAAAAACATTCATTTGCCTCATCACCTACAGTATTTAATTTTTTTTAATTGAAGTTTATTTGCATAGCCCTAAATCACAAAATGAATCACATGCCCCAAGTCTAGACCCTCCCAACAAAGCAAGAACAAAAATAGTGCTGGCGTCGTTCCTCCGAAATGATAGCTTTTCATAAGACTCCAAAAATGGCATGGTTTGTTTTTTTTCAACCGTTTATCTTGTATCATCAAAGGGAAAGACATTTTCAACACTTTGAATTCTCAACTCACCACAACTCAACTGTATTTATAGAGCACTTTCAACCATCGCTACAAGCAAACAATCTGTAACAAAGCATTGGTCAATGTGTACAAAGACCAGCATGTTGTGTGGACTGATAGATAATTTTTATTTATTTTTTGATTGCGGCCAGCGATAAGCATCTTCATCTGTCACAGAGTTTATTTTATACCGTTAACCCCATTGATTGTGGGGCAATCGATGGAAACTCAAGATTTATTGGGTTGCCATCACCTTTACATATGTATGCACGGATCCTTGGTCTGGCATCATATGTATGCTTTGAGTGGAAAGGAATAAGGCTACACGCGATGTGCACGCAAGGTATGAACTGTAAGCCATCACTGCAAAGCTTATAGGAGTCAGGCGAGGCGTTGCTTTATGCAGCGTGCTGTACTTAAACTAACAGAGGCAACGGCAAGAAGTCATTCGACTCTGCTTAGCTCGATATGCCAGTAGGACATGTTTTAGTTGCTTTATCGTCTTTGGTGATATGTGCAGTCAGTCACGTCTACCCTGTGGCCTGGGCTTTCTTCCATGTGACACAAGAGAGGAGGTTTTATAAAACTACCGGTCATAACTTCAGACCACTTTCTGGCAATGCGTTGCAAAAGTGTCACCACTCGCGCTCTGCCAGCGCAACTCTTTCTGGGTCAAATCTCTGTTAGTTAAAAGAAGAGGGAATGTTTTCATGGCCCCAAGAGGTTTTTTTTTCTTCTTTTTTTCGGGAACGCAAGACTAGGGAGTTGGGATCTGTGTTCGTTTGAGTAAGAATTAATGTTGGGAAAACATCATTTTGACTTGACAAGTCTATTAGGAAAAAAAAACACTGACTATGAGCCCATATGTATTTGCCCTCTTTTACTACAAAGCCACGCTCTTGTAACACACGCATAATATGGTTTGCGAATGACATCCATGGAAAAGATATTGTTTGGACATCATTTATTTTTCTCCATTTATATTTCTCCAAAACCCGTATGTAGCTTTCAGCATGAAATATTGCAAACTGGTGATTGATGAGCATTACTCAACTTTGTATTTTTTGCCACCAGTCCTACCTTTTTGGGGGATTTGTTGCAGCCATAAAATATTAATTGACTGACCATTTGCGAAAAACAAAGTTTATACAATACATCTTTATTTATTTAGCGCTTTCACAACAGTTGCTTCTGTAACAAAGCGCCTACCAGACCTTTAACATAAAACAAATTTAAACAACTTGCATTAAAAAATGGGCAATACAATCCTAACTATCCCTGCAGACACCTTGTTTGAAGCAGTTATCGATGATGAGAGAATCAGTTATCAGATTGAACATTTTACAATGACAAATATGGACAAGTGTGTTTTTTACAGAACAGCAACGATAACAATATTTGCTCTGACATGTAGAACAATAAAGTTTATTTGATAAATACATTGCAAATGAAGAAAAAAAGCTTGGCTCCTGTTTATTTTTCTTGGAGCAATATTCAACAAATAGTGACACAACATACAGTATCTTTAGTACCAGAGGAAAATTGTCTATTTCTTCCTTACTGAACAATTAAGCATTCATTTTCCTATTTTAAAAATCTGTCAGGAACATTACACAACTGGGCTGCACGCCAGAGTTTCGTAGTGTATTTTAGATTAAAGCTTAAAAAAAATCACCCAATTTAATTAGCAGTGACCTTTCAACAATGCTTATTGCACACACACACACATTTGGAAATAAATACAGTTGATGTAACTTTTAACATTTACTCAAGTTATTTACTGTTAAGGTACTTTTACTCGTGTAGTTTATACAGGACTGACTGGCAAATGGTAATTATGTTTTTATCTGGTTTCTTGTTTCAGCTGGAAGGCAAGCAGATGACTTTATCAACTGGCTAAAGAAGCGCACAGGCCCCGCTGTCGCCACCCTGGCTGACGTCACTGCTGCACAGACACTGATGGCCGACCATGAGGTGGTGGTCATTGGATTCTTTAAGGTGAGGGAATATTTTTTGTGAATAGTTCATATTCGTCCCGGGCGATTAATCAAAATTGAAATCATGATTTCGATTTTGGTGTCATGATTTCGATCTTTAAAACATTCTCATCGTAGGAAACCGATTAATGTGCCGAACCATGTTGCTTGCATAGCAAGCCTGTAGCGTATGCACGGCACATACTACCCCTAAGAGGCCCAAATTGGCAAGAACAGCTTCTTTTTTTTCAGTTGCTGTTATTGCAGTGCGTTCTTTGTTACCTTCGTAAAATTTATTTTCTCATTGTCCTTTCTAGTTATATCTTAAGTTGAATGTTCCATTCCTCAAAATTCAACGATACTAAATTGAAGGACTATTTTGAGTCCCAAGTTTTTTGAATATCGTTTTGGCTTCTTTGTCAGTATAACTCTGACCAATCTTTGCACGTAGAATGTGGAGTCTGACGGGGCCCAGGCGTACAAAAAAGCAGCTGAAGCAGTCGAAGACATTCCCTTCGGCATAACCTCAGATGATGCAGTTTTCACAAAGTTTGAGGTCTCCCAAGATGGTGTTGTTCTCTTCAAGAAGGTGAGTGCAATAATCTTTTTCCTCGCTGTGTCCTGCATAAGTGATGTACTGCATATTGTTCAGACCATAATTCACATTTAAAATTCTTAAATTGACTCAAAAATTGACCATCTTGTAATGCAGTGCTCCCATTGTTTGCGTGGATGTCAGTTGGTCATCTTTAATCCGGATTCCTTCCTATAGCATAGACTTTAGAATCCTTACCCGCATCTAATCGCGAGCAGGCGTCCGCTTCATCATGCCGGAACTAGGACTTCTTCTGTGTCTTAAGGGTACTTGCATAATTGCTACCAACACCCATCCATCCATCCATCTTCTACCGCTTATCCGGGGCCGGGTCGCGGGGGCAGCAGCTTTAGCAGGGAAGCCCAGACTTCCCTCTCCCTAGCTACTTCTTCCAGCTCTCCCCGGGGGATACCGAGGCGTTCCCAGGCCAGCTGGGTGACATAGTCTCTCCAGCGTGTCCTGGGTCGTCCTCGGGGTCTCCTCCCGGTGGGACATGCCCGGAACACCTCACCAGGGAGGCGTTCAGGAGGCATCCGAATCAGATGCCCAAGCCACCTCATCTGGCTCCTCTCGATGTGGAGGAGAAGCGGGTCGACTCTGAGCCCCTCCCGGATGACCGAGCTTCTCACCTTATCTCTAAGGGAGAGCCCGGACACCCTGCGGAGAAAACTCATTTCGGCCGCTTGTATCCGGGATCTCGTTCTTTCGGTCACGACCCATAGCTCGTGACCATAGATGAGGGTTGGAACGTAGATCGACCGGTAAATTGAGAGCTTCGCCCTTTGGCTCAGCTCTTCTTTCAGACCGATGCAACGTCCGCATCACAGCAGACGCTGCACCGATCCGCCTGTCGAATTCGTGAACAAGACCCCAAGATACTTAAACTCCTCCACTTCAAGATCTCCTGTGGGCACTCCACCCTTTTCCGACTGAGGACCATGGTTTCAGATTTGGAGGTGCTAATTTTCATGCTTCACACTCGGCTGCGAAACGCTCCAGTGAGAGTTGGAGAGCCCTGTTTGAAGGAGCCAACAGTACCACATCATCTGCAAAAAGCAGAGATGCAATACTGAGGCTACCAAAACAGACCCCCTCAACGCTTCGGCTGCGCCTAGAAATTCTGTCCATAAAGGTTGAACAGAATCGGCGACAAAGGGCAGCCTTGGCGGAGTCCAACCCTCACTGGAAACTTCCGACTTATTGCCGGCAATGCGAACCAAACTCTGACCTCGGCAGTATAGGGACCGAACAGCCCGTATCAATGGGCTCGGTTTCCCGAAGCACCCCCCACAGAACTCCCCGAGGGACACGGTCAAATGTCCACAAAACACACCGGTTGGGCGAATTCCCACATACCCTCGAGGACCCTGCAGCTGGTCTGTTCCACGGCCGGGACGAAAACCACACTGCTCCTCCTCAATCTGAGGCTCGACTTCCTGACGGACCCTCCTCTCCAGCACCCCTGAATAGACCTTACCAGGGAGCATAGTTGGAACACACCCTCCGGTCCCCCTTTTTAAAAAGAGGGACCACCACCCCGGTCTGCCAATCCAGAGGCACTCTTGACCACGCGATGTTGCAGAGGCGTGTCAACCAGGACAGCCCCACAACATCCAGAGCCTTGAGGAAGATCTCATCCACCCCTGGGGGCCACCGAGGAGCTTTTTAACCACATCGGTGACTTCAACCACAGAGATTCAGAGTCCCCAGACTCTGCCAAGGAAGGCGTGCTGAGGAGGTCTTCGGTACTTCACAACGTCCCGAGTCGAGGTCAACAGTGCCCCATCCCCACTGTACACAGTGTTAGTGGTGCACTGCTTCCCCCTCCTGAGACGTCGGATGGTGGACCAGAATTTCCTCGAAGCCGGCTACCAACACCCACTGAAAGGAAAGCAAATTATATTGATTACATTTTGGTCACTGTACTTGCATCGCCTTCTGAACTGAGTGCTGTTTCATGCCTCATGCGGGTGTAGGAAATCATAAAACAACGTGGTTCTCCGAGATGTTCTTTTACTTGACTAAAATCACTGCTTCCAAGTCACATTACGGATTGCTCGTGGAAGAAACAAAATATTCAAAAATAATGGCTTTGATGAATTCCCAAATGTTTGGGTAAGGATTCATGAAGTGCACTCACAAATACTGCAAGCTGAAAATATGCATTGTGAAAAGTAAAACTAAAAGTATCGGTTTGGTAAATGCACAATTGAGCAATGCATGTGGCAAAGCCCTCTATAGTTCACTGCGCCATCAAACCGAACAAGCTAGCCAAGTTAGCGGGGCTAACATCACATGCACATAACTCAGTAGTGAAGCTTGTGTCCTTATTCCGTCCATCGGCTTAGGCAAGAATACAGTAGCTGCGCCTCTGAACTATAAACTATTGTGCCAAATGGTTTATTCGCTGACAAACTGTCCTCACTGTGGGTAAAGGTTTGGTCGTCAAGCAACCCGCCATTTCCATGAGCGAGCTCAGAGGCCTGTCAACGACAGGCCTAATTCAATAGAAAGGAATTCACCGACAGCCGTATGCAGCAGCAGCAGCCTGGATTTATTGGCTTTTCATCTTCATTGTTGGGTTCAATTTTAATCAGCTTTTTATTGGATTTGACGGGCTCATAATATTGGCCCCAAGGTTGATTGTGCATCCCTAATTTGAGTGTTCATTTTTTTTTCCCTCCGATCCCGAAATCACAAAGGCAAAGAAATGAATTGAATAGTTCACAGGTGTAAAAGTAATGGATCTTAAATGGGTCATGTGTGACTTGTTTCGGGCGGTTGCAGCGTCTTTGGTTTACAGATTTGTCATCTGATAATGTTGACCCCAGAAGGGTATCAACTCTCTGCGGCTAATTTCAGCCCATTAGAGCCTCTCCCACATTTCTTCTCGCATCACTGCTTTGCAAGGTATGCTCTTGGCATGACATAATTATGTGAAGCCAATGTGGTTGAACTATTCTTTCTCTCTGAGGCACATTGACCATGAGCAGATGAATGCAAGCGTTATTACATGGGTGATGGTCCTGTTGCAGACGTAGAGCATGAGAGTATGCAACTTATTCCAATAAGGTCTGGCATTAAAGCTTTTTGGGTTGTGTCCTTGTCATACACAATATATATGTACGGGATATTTTGATGGGGAAAATAATAATAAAACTAGCAGTTTGAAGTTTTGAATGACATTGACTGGTTCCATGAGAAGACCATATATTGATGGACCAGCATCGTCAAACAAATGATTAAAAATGTCTCTCACCTTTGTTTCCACGGTCGTATGCTGCATTCCGACAAATGTTAAAATGACAACAGTGGTGTTAAGTGTTTTGGTGTCGTGTATGATGAATAAAGTTCTCATCAGCACACACTGTGGAGCGCTTGGTGCTCAGGGACCAAGCGCGCCAATATGAAATAAGGGAGTACCATGGCATTCACCAATCTCTTGCAAACAAAGGGCTTAAGCATATAACATTTTCACATGGTTTTGTAGAAGTTCATTTTTGGGCTTTCGTGTCACCCTTTTGGACTATCCTTTCTGAGCTGAGATTAAACTACTTGGTGATTATTAGTTATTCTGTCACTCGTTCAAGGTGATTAGCTCTAAACGGCCAGTACAAGTCAATCCTTCCTGTAGATGGCCGTGTGATGACCTGAGCCAAATGGAATAACATTGCTCTCACGTGGGCGATTTGCTTGCAGTGAAGCAACCCCTCCCAACGAACACTCCGTTAATAAGCAGCTGGGAACTTTGACTTGCTCATCACAACAGCGTTTTAAATTTCACAACTAATCACTGCCTGCAAAGCTGCCAGCATGGTATCAGCGAAATGCCACTTTGCCCTTGTGTGCCCGTAAAAGCTGTCAGTTTGACCGGAGCTATTCACACTCATTAAGATTCTGTTTACCCTTGTGGCCCTCTCATAGACCGGAATATCAAGGGATTTGGCAGCAGTGTCTAATTTTTTTTTTTTGGGTGGTGTTCACGTGCAGACAAAGTGGAATGATCTTCGTGACTTGACTGTTTCTATCTGTTCTGTTTTTAAGTTTGATGAGGGACGTAACACCTTTGATGGTGACCTGACCAAAAAAGAAAGTCTCCTGTCTTTCGTCAAAGCCAACCAGCTCCCTCTTGTCATTGAGTTCACCGAGCAGGTAATTGGTGGGGTCCAGAACGTCTATCATCTTAATTTTTACTCGTTTTTAATAGACCTGTCCAAAGTATCTAGCAACGCAGCAAGTGATCTCATTCATATCTTCGATTGTCCACAGACTGCCCCGAAAATCTTTGGAGGTGAGATCAAGTCCCACATTCTCATGTTTCTGCCAAAAGCAGCCTCAGACTTCCAGGACAAAATGGACCAGTTTAAGAAAGCTGCAGAGTCATTTAAAGGGCAGGTCAGTCGACTCTTCCAAGGATCCAGTGTCCCTCATCTGGCCAAGTTTAATGACCATGTCCATCTCTCCCATCCAGATCTTGTTCATTTTCATCGACAGCGGTCTGGATGACAACCAGCGCATCCTTGATTTCTTTGGCCTGAAGAAAGAGGAGTGCCCTGCTATCCGCCTCATCACTTTGGAGGATGAGATGACCAAGTACAAGCCAGAGAGCAGCGCTATCACCGCAGAGGAAATTGTTGCCTTCTGCACACAATTTACAGAAGGGAAACTGAAGGTAACGTAACTGCCAACTCTGCTTTGATACTTGTTTCACTTTGAATAGCTTAAGATGTTGAAACATCAAGACAAATCATATGTCTAAGCGTAAGTTGTTAAACTATGAACAAGGGGGAGAATTAAGCGCCCTCTAAATGATCACACGGGCTAGTGAATCACTAGCACAATGACTGAGCCAGGACAAGCTCTCTTTTATAGAAAAATCAATTGACAAAGAGGAGTGACCGTTCTGTCTCCTCCCCACAGCCTCACCTGATGAGCCAAGATATCCCCGAAGACTGGGACAAAACCCCTGTCAAGGTTCTGGTTGGCAAGAACTTTGAGGATGTCGCCTTTGATTCCAAGAAGAATGTCTTTGTCGAATTCTGTAAGATTTTTGTTTGTTTGCAAAAACATGAGTGATTGTTTAACAAGATGACCACGGGGTTCATTCACCTGTTGGAGGGGGATTTTTTTTGTGTCTGTGTCGCAGTTGTGACTCAAGTCATAAATTCCCCTGTAACCCAGCTAAGCCTTTTTCATATCAAAAGAGTAGATGGTCATGCCTCACACATGCCGTCTCATGGCCGCTCGTGCAATAAGAATTGTTACCAGACACTGATGTTGAAAAGGTGGCTGTAAAAATAGCTGATGGATTTATCTGTCAGTGATTCCCATCCAAATGTGTGCTATTTTAGGTTTCGTCTTTTTTTGTTGTGACCATCTATAAACAGGTGGAGTGTTGCTTAGCAACACAACAGGCATATGTGCCATTTATCTCTGACTGCATGTGACTTAGAGTATAGTCAGTTTCCAGCCATGGAGGCAATTTTATCTCTGTGTGCCTTTTCTGTTCCATTTTGTTGTTCAAACAATGATTTCCTTGTTGTCTGGTTGAGAGGGAAGAAATTTCATCTGTTCTCGAAAGCACATTTGACAATATACTTGTATTTGACTTGACGTGATAAGTATTATGTTGTTGCAGATGCCCCTTGGTGTGGCCACTGCAAGCAGTTGAATCCCATCTGGGAAAAGCTGGGAGAGAAGTACAAGGACAGCGCTGACATCATTGTAGCCAAGATGGATTCCACAGCCAACGAGATCGAGGCCGTCAAAGTCCATAGCTTCCCGACTCTGAAATTCTTCCCTGCGGGAGAAGAACGCAAGGTGTTTCACTCATTCTGATGAATCAAAACATTTCCCATATTACGTGGTGACCTTCTTATCGCATCCACTGAAATCTGGTGTATTTTCTTGGGCAGCTATCTAACCTCTATGGTTCCTTGAATCCTAAGTGTCATTAGTGCTTTTTGATTTCGCGGCGCTGTGTTGAAACGTGAGTCTGCTGACCTCAAGCTTCGGCAAATTTATCCTGGTTGACCTCATGACATTCCTGCTTGTGACACAGCCTGCAATGCTCTTGAGTTAGCATTCTCATTTCTGACTGGAGTTTATCACGAAGGAATGACATGACTGCATCACGTATGGAGTCAGATAAAGGGAGCTCTTTTGAAACTCTCTTGTCCTTCTTCATATAGAGAACCCGCTAAGCAGATTATTGGCACAATTTTTCACATTCATGAGAATTGCTGTTTTGTCATCAGGTGATTGACTACAATGGGGAGAGAACACTGGAAGGCCTCACCAAGTTCCTAGAGAGCGGCGGTAAGGAGGGAGGTGCCCCCGCTGGAGATGATGATGATGACGACGACGACGATGACTTTGATGCTGAGGTGAGATCGGCATCGCTTCATAGCATCAATACGTCTTATACTGAAAGCACTCTGTGAAAATGTCCAATGTTGCGGCGTTGTTGACAGAATGTAGAGTGCCTTGCAAAAGGAGTCACCCCCCCCCCCCTTTTTCCCTCCCCCCTCTAACCATTGAGTTGCATTCTGAACTCATTAAAATGATTTTTAGCCACAGAGCCATGACCGCTGCGACAATCCTTCCCCCCTTGTACGAATTCTTATTGTTCTGATGATGAATTACATTTTTGGGGACCCAAAAGTCCACGGGAAAGCACCAAATTTTAAAGACTCATAGAGCCGGGTTAAAATTTTGATATTGTGATGTTCCTCACGCTTCTGTTGCGGCCCATTAGTGGAAAGAACAAATCTTGGAACGTTTGACCGAAGCCTCCCGACATTGGGAAGCATGTGTAGCACCCTGAGACGAACAAGGAAGTCGTTTGCTGAGATCATCTTATTACGATTTTTGGATGCACAGAAAGTGCTGTTTCCAATATGATTGAAGGGACGAGGCGGGATTGTAGGTTGTAACATTTGAAGTGACCCACTTTTTTGGCTTTCCAAATGTCTTGGCTTTAACGGAGTCAAATAGCCTCACTCGGCTCAGGGGGTGCTGGTGCCAATCCCAGGTGACTGTGTGGGAGGTGAGGTACAACCTGAACTGGTCGCCAGCCAATCACGGGTCACAAATGGACAAACTACCATTCACACCTATGGGCCATTTAATCTTCAACGAAGCTACTGTACATGTTTTTGAAATGTGGGAGAAAAACGGAGTGGCCGTTTCGAAAAGACACGCAGGCATGGAGAGAGCGTGCAAACTCCATCCATACAAGCCCATGTTGAGAAATTTAGAATTAAAGATTGGCATTTGAAGTGTAAGTGCTTAAAACATTTCAATGATCTGACCAATGTGTTAATGCGTCGGGATAATGTGCATTACAGGTCATTTGTGAACAGGGTGAATGTTGACTTGCACTCCTCTTTTTTTTTCCCACCACACGCCTCCTTCTCAGAAGTTTAATTACGGTGCAGCCCACCAATGTCCACAAATATCTTCTACAGCTGTTAGAACTGTTTACTGGGCTTTGCCTGTGCAGACCCAAGCATGCAGTGGCACACGTGCAGTGCCTGCAGCTAACATTAGTGTCTTCCTTTGCCCAAGCAACTCTTAATATCTCAGGGTCTCGAGACTAAAGACTGATTCGCCCAGCAAGATTTTAAAATTGTCTTCAGACTTCCAAAACGTGGGAGATGCCACACATGATTAAAAATCACATGTATAAGGATGTCAGATGTAAATCTGTGCGGTTTGCGCCCACACGGCAAAATCAACACATCACTCACGAATATTCCCAGGTAAAACGGGTTAATCTTGCAAAACTTCGAGATTAAATATGACTTTAGCAAAGACAAACATGGCGGACAAAGGGGAAGTAGTTTAGCTTGTCCTCGGGGCACACTGTGGGACGTCGGGCCAAACCAAGTAACTAACAATTTGAAGTTTCTACAGGTGGTTTAGGAGATGAGATGTTTAACATGCGTATCAACTGTTTTCCAGGATTTGGACGATTTGGATGAAGGTCAGGATGAGGACTCTGACGGCGAGGAGAATAGACACATCGAGCTGTAAACGGTTGCGAGAAGAGAGTCCTGCTCCGCCCCCTCCTACCAATCACCTTCACTACCGTCACTCTTTTTTTCAGCCCCATCCCTCTACTGAGACCATTGTGTTCCTTGTCTAGCCGTCGGTCAGTCCACCAGCCGGCCCACTACTTGGCCAGTCAGTATATCGCTTCATGCTTTCTCATTCACTGACAGGTCTTGTTCTACTTGGGGGAGGGGGCACACGGAACAAAATTTCACCTCCGTGAAGGTGCTGATGCCTCTGCAAAGCTCAATGTCAACTCTTGGCCCGTAAAACGTTGGCATTGAGATCCTCTTCACAATTCTTTTTATTTTTGCGCCTCCCCCCCAAAAAAGTACACCTTAGCATCTGTCAGGAGTCTGTGCACCCATCGTTTTGTGTCGAAGGGTTTAGTGCGATTGTTTTTGTAAGGATTGATCTCTCAGGGGACAAATGACCTACTGTTATTTTTCCACAAAAATGATTGCTCACAGTGTAGCAAAAAGCCCCTTCCCCTCTCCCCCCCTTCTCACATGTAGCTAAATATCTGAACAACCTGCCTTCTGTGTGTAACTGGCGGCGGAGTCTTTCTTTTGTCCTTGTCATCCCCTAACAATTGACTCCTCGCTTAGCGTGGGGGCGACTGACCATTTTGTAAAAGGAACAAATTGTTAACTTTTTTTGAGGGGGGGGCGGTCGGGAGCTGGTTTGGGGTGGAAATTTTGTTTTTATTTAATTGCTTTAACTATGAATTTAGTTTTTTAATTCAGGATTTTTTATTTTTTTTTTGGTTTTGTTTATTTGACCATCGTGCCCATTTGTAGGCAGTTGGCCTTGTTGGGGCAGAGTTGGCACTTGGGACACGCACTCGGGCCGTGGATGTTTCTCTTTTGGGAGCCAGTTCTGAAAAGTCGCACTGTGTTCATGCCTCTTGCGAGATTCTTTGTGGTTACTAAAGCAGACAGATGTGCGACATTTAATGACAAGTGTTTGTTAATCTGATAGGCAGAGAAAGCAGTTGCACAGCACCACCCCTCACCCATACTGTACCCTTTGTATCGGTCTTCACTCTAGTGTGCGCGTGTGTGTGTGTGTGCGTGTGTGTGTGTCTTGTGAGAGTTGGCGGCATGAGTAGAGTGAGGTGATACAATTGACATCTGTACAGCAGTGAGGGATACTTGGAGCATTCCATCATATCTAGATCGATGTGGAAAATGTGAAGTGGTGGCCAATAAACACAATCTAAAACACTTTTGCCTGCAGTCATTATTGATTGAACTTGTAACATGGCATATGGCCCAGAAATAGTGGTCTGCATGTCCATATTATAGTTCATTCAGTTTATGTACGTCAATGTGAATTAAAATATTTTTAATGGCTATATATGGTAGTTAGCAAATGTGACATTACGTTTGTTCGAACTATGCCACAGTGATGGTTAAAAAAAAAAAAAGGCCCTTTACAATAAACCTTAAAAGTGCTTCCACAACATTTGTAGCTGTTGGCGCATTGGAGAATGCAGACCTCCAACTGGGGTGGTCTATATATATAATGAAAATTCATAGTGCTCTGCATTTGGGTTTGTCCGTACGCAGTAAACTTCTTGGTTAATAGTGGAAGGGGAACCGGTGGAATGTGTGAATATGATTATGATGGGTTACAGATCATGATGCACCTGTTACCCATTCATTATCTGATCCGCTTTATCCTCAGGAGGGTTGCGGGTGTGCTGCAGTCTTTCCCAGCTGACTGTGGGCAGTAGATAGGGTACATCCTGAACTGGTTGCCAGCCAATCGCAGGGCAATCGTCGACAAGCAACCACTAAGTCACATCATTCGAAGGAAACTCATGCAGGCACGGGGAGAACATGCAAACTACACACAGGAAGGCCACGGCCTTGAATTGACCCCATGACCTCTCCACTGTGAGGCAGACATGCTAACCAGTTGCCCCCACCGTGCCGCCTTTACGTCCAGATGATTCCCAAAAAGTATGTGGTAAAACCTAATCTGTTGAAAAGTAATTGTTAATGCATTACTACACCATTCATTTACAAATGTATGTTCATTTAGCTATCCATCCATCCATTTTCCGAACAGCTTCATCCTCACTAGGGTCGCGGGGGGTGCTTATCCCAGCAAGTGTGAATGTTCATTTAGCTAACATTTCAAAATACGGATTACTGTCAGAAAAGCTTGAGGGGGTTGCGGAGGAACTATTCGTGGCCCAAGATGCTCTATGGTGACCACACATTTTTATTTACAAGATGGCATTCGCGCAGTACGCAAATTGTACCACATGAGAAGCATGACACAGGCCTGATGCTGAATCTCCTCTCTCTTTGCCCTCCTTATGTTGCCTCCGATACTAAGATCCTCTCCCCCTGCTGATGTGATGTCACCCCTACCATTCGAGGGCAACATGTCTGTCGGGGTGAACGTTTTGCCACTGATTCCTAAAATAGCCAGACAGAGTGTATAAAGGGGGAAGTCTGGCCTTCAGCGGAGCAGCTCCACACTGAGTCTCTGAGGAAGAGTGACTTTTGAGCGAATAGACATTGACCTCAAACCTTTTTCTTGCGCTTGAATTTTTTTTCTTTCTTCCCTAAGCAAAATCTTGACAAGAGAATGAAGTACTACCAGTTCCCCACGACTCAGACCGTATCCCTTCGGGGTTATGCCCAGGAGAAGTACAAGAGCGCTGCGTCTCAAAAGCCCATCCGAACCGTGCATTTCCCCAATGACATCGTTTTCCAGGACTTTGTTCGGCAAGGTGAGCTGGAGAGGATTGGACGCTTTATCCGGGCCAGAAGGGTTACCCTGGACACTATCTACCCCTCTGGTGAGTCTCATTACCACGGGGCTTATATGGAAAACCATTTGAGCATTTATTGGATGTCCTTGACCTCTTATCTAAATGTCCAATGTACTCTCTCGCTTCACTTGTAGGATAACTAAATGGCACTAATTTGCTACATCACACTAGATGATGATATCTGTGCTACAACCGTAATACGCAGTCCTACGAAATAACCTTGTGAAGCATGATAAAATTCTTAATAGTTGACATTGAGTAGTACTTGTAGCAGGGCGATCAGTGAAAGTGCAGTTTTGCTTCATTAGTAATGTCCGACTAGTTCAGACAAAGAGCGGTTCTAGTACGTGGGCCATGAATAGGCAACTTAAATGCTGGAGGGGGGCCATGAGAGCCATCATTTATCATCCGTGCTACTAGGAGGCCACATCAGACAACACCCTTCCTAACCAGATGTGTGAAGAAAATTCCACTTTGAACCTGGACAAAATATATTTTAGTATTCATAATTAAGGTGTGAAGCAAACCATAAATTTATTTTTTTTTCTTTTCTTTTTTCTGGGATTTCCTACTCCCCCCCCCCCCCCTCAAATACTGAAGGGGCCACATGCCATATACCTTAAGATGGCAATTGAGTAAATACTCAAATAACTTTCTATGGCCTATTCTGCCATGCTTAGAATGAGTAGGCTTTAACATTGTGATGTGGTGTGTGCGAAGGCATGGCTGCCATCCACGAAGCTGTGCTGTCTGGGAACCTGGAGTGCGTGAAGTTGTTGGTCCACTTTGGGGCAAGCATCCACCAGAGGGACGAAGAAGGGTGGACCCCGCTGCACATGGCCTGCAGCGACGGCTTCCCTCACATTGCACGGTGAGCGTCTTCGCAACCAAGTTGGTCACCATAACAGTCCAAATACTATGACTCATAACCAATGGCGGGGGCGAGGACATTAAATGTCGACAAGCACGTCCTAGACATTGCGGTGTAAGAGAAGCCGGGCTGTCCGCTGCATTCTTGCCTCATTGACCTCCCTAAATCTGACACTAAGGCACGACTGTGATGTGTGTGTGTGTTCCATTCAGCTATCTTCTCTCACTGGGCGCTGATTCAAATCTGGAAAACGACTGTGGTGAGAAGCCGTGTGATCTCATCGACCCGGAGAACAAGGAACTGCTGGACCTGTTTGGTCTCGTCGACAATGACTGAGAGCCTGTGAGCGTTACATGGGACAGAAGGCCGGTGCAGTTACTCTAATTGTTCTGACGGGGCGGAGAGAAGAGGCCACTTGGGTTCAGCATCTTGAACCAAACAGCTGCCCGAACTGTGGAGGTGACCATGGATGTCTGGTGGAAGGAAGCCTGACACAGCAGGGTTTTTCCAACATGGATTTGCAGCAGTCTGCTACATGTGCATCTTTTTATCCTGCAGTGAGTTTGAATGAAAAGATTATGCTTAAAAAAACAATGAAATAATTGAAATAATTTTTATCCTGCAAGGTAGATGCATTGATTTAAACGTGAAAGTTTGCTGCTGCTGCTCATTTGCAGGCTTATATTGCAAAGGGTTAGCGTCTGCCCCGCCACCCCAAAAAAAGTCCATATTTTTCTATGCATTCTAGCATCTGCTACCATCCTGAGAGAGAAATAAAAGTAACGTAGTTTATTTTTTTTTGTCTCAGAATGGATTCTGACCAATAGAAGCAGACTTAGCAATAACTGCAATGTCTTTTTTTGTATACATATAAAACCTGCCATTCTAGTCACATGTTGATAACTGTATAGTTGTATTTTTATACTTGTAAAATAAAGTGTTCATCAGATTAGTCGACTGATTCATTTCATAAAACTTTTCAGTTTCAGGCCAGCACACCAGCCAAGTCACAAGGTGAGGAAATAAATATCCAGGATGCATGACAATTTGGTTTTGCTCTGTCGCCCTCAAACTGCTAATATTTCTTTCGTATCTGCACCAAAAACGGGAGAAAGAGGGAAATGATCAATTAGTCTTTTTATTAACATCTGCGACCAGGCAATTTTAGTTTTGATGCACAATACAAGTTAAAAAAAAAAGATACATATTTACAGGCATGACCAAAACATCCTGGGATACTTTCCACATTGAGCTCATTCTTTAAACTTCCACTCCTGTCGACACATGGGGCACTGCTGCTGGACCTGCTGGGAGTTGAGCCACTTCAAGATGCAGTGCATATGGAAACAGTGGGAGCACTGGCCCCAGACCAGTGGGCAGTCATCTCCAGGCACCTTACCTGTAAAACAGGTTCAAACATTTGCTCGCTTGTAAATAGTGGCCTTATGACTGAAAGTTGGGCACTCCGAATCGTTCAAATTTGAAAGTTCGACAATCCAAAATGGATGAACAAGGGCCCTTAAAAGAGTTTACGAGAGGCGCGAAGTTTGAAAGTGAGGCTGAAGCCAAAAGTGTTGTGAGCAACTGGCTGAGACATAAGTCCAAAGAAGCTTGTGCACAGATGCGAAACGTGTGTGACAGTGCTGGGAGACTATGTTGGGAAAAACAAAACAAAAAGTACGTTTCTATCTGTATTAGAAGTCCCTATACAAGAAAATTCACCTTATTTATTGAATGACCCTCATATATTTTCACAGGTTGAAATGGACAAGGAGCGGCACGTCAGCCTCACAGTGCAGAGGTGCAGGGTTCCATTCTGGCGCCGACCTTCCTATGTGGAGTTTGCATGTTCTCCCTGTGACTGTGTGGTTATTCTCTGGGTACTCCCACATTCCAAAAACATGCACAATGACGGCTGGGATCGGCTCCAGCACGTCTGTGACCCTTGTGAGGATAAGCGGACTGGGAAATGAATGGATGGGTGAAATGAACAAGAGTATATGTGTATATGAATTTTGGTGGCATTTAAACACCATTTCAATTACTAGGTGACAACAGTGTGTGACAAACCAAGCCAGGAAAAAAATACACATTAGAATGCTAGCCTCCCCACTATGACGTGGACAGGATGAAATGGGAGCCCTTAAACCACTCCAGATTCTTTTAGGAATATGAATTTTAGTCCTGACATCATTTATACACAGAAACCTATTTATTAAGTGCCAATGTTGGGCCCCCGCAAAAGTCACCTTAACATGTAAAGCAATGCCCTTTTTAATCGCAAACATTCCCTCCTCCGGCTGAATGGTATACAGGTACTGCTGGCTTTGTATGGAGGGAGGCGCACTTTTATTGACATGACCCCATAGAACTTGCAAATGTGTTAAAATGACCAAAGTTGTTCAGTGCGTTGAAACGATCAAATTTCAACTTCTTTTGGAAACATATGTAAATTGTAGATGGAGGAGGGCACCAGAAAAATCTCTCCTAGGGTGCCACATTGGTTCGGGCCAGCCCTGACCATACCCGTCAGAGTTACGAATGACAATCCTTTATGTTGTAGAGTTTGCAATTGTTCAGTCTCGCCCACCGTAAGACCCTTGGACGGTGCTACCAATATTTTACTCGACTCAGCCCACAACGACATGTCTAAAGTTTTACTTACAGTCCGGGCAGCAACCATTGAAAGCAAGCCTGCATATCCCACAGTTCTCATCATTGGCTACCCACAACCACGACGCCACTCCGTTCCACTTCTTGATCTTGACCTTCATCCTGCTCGTGTACGATGACAGCAGAGAAACACAATTACTATCAGATCCAGTGACATTGCGACCTCACATTTCGCAAGACAGCTACGTCTGGAGCTAAACTTGCACAGATACTGCATTGACATACTTTACTCACCTTTCAGCGGCTCACCTCGACTTTAAAATACCTAACGCCACTTTAACTACGATGCTTCGATCATTGCAGAAGGAGTTTAAATTCAATGCGTCGATTTCCCACTAGTTTTCCCCCAATCCCTCCAGTAACAATGTGTTCTAACTCTTGCGCTTTCAAAGGAAGCTGCTCAGCAAACGTCCTGATTCATTACCACCATCTAGTGGACCAGCGGGATAAATGTTATATTTTATTCCACTCGTCACAAACAAAAACCTTTTAATCAGAGATGGCTTTATGTGTATGAAAACGTATTTTTGACGCTCGTTCAAAAATTTTTTTTACTTATTTCATTCGCATATCAGGTTATTAGATATTTTCTCTTTTTTAAATTTGACCCATAAAATCTTGCGCAGTACGGATTCGTTGTGATCTATAGCTATGACGTGTTTATAGCTATGACGTTTCAGAAAAAATATCCACCTATTGCTGAACCTAACCCATGATTCATAAATATTACTTGTATTATTATTATTATTATTATTATTATTATTAAAACCAGATGTGCTAGAGGAAAAAAGAAGGCAGATCCGGATTCAGCTAAAAAAAAACGTATCTGGAAGTTTACTTGCATCTCTGATCAAAACGTTTGTGTTTTTCTAATTTTGTGTCTAGTATATAATTATATTCTATACAATAGTACGGTGATCGACTGGTTAGCAGGATAAGTGGTGTTGAAAATGGATGGATGGATGGGTGGATACATGAGAGATAATTCCACATTTTAGTGTGAGTATATTAATTATATATGCAGTTATGAACACAAAATTAATGTCCGGATTTATTTTATATCATATACTGTACAGTAATGTTGTGATTGTGAATTATATCTATCTATCTATCTATCTATCTATCTATCTATCTATCTATCTATCTATCTATCTATCTATCTATCTATCTATCGTTAGTTAGTTAGTTAGTTAGTTAGTTAGTTCGTAAAGTCACTCTAAAGTACAGCAAAAAATACGATTTGATCCATTTCAAAAGCAAAAATCCTTTCTGCTTCGTCGACTGGCCACTAGGGCGCATTCAAGTGAGACGTTTTTTTTTCTACACCGTGTTGTGACGTCCTCTCCATCAACACTCAAGAGCAGTCACGGCGTGAGAGAGGTACCTGTAGGCTCAAAAGAAGTTTTGAAAAGCGTTCGGCTTCAGACTCAGGCGTTCAGCTGTCGGTGGTTGCTTATCGAGCAAAATGTTCTGTAGACGGGTTTGCCAGAGACTCGGCCCGGTGGCTCAGAGGGTCTTCACACCGACATTTAGAAAAGGTAAGTCAGGTTCATGTCTGTTTTTATGTTATCCAAATGCTGAAGTCATACTTTTTGCATTCTCACTTGTTTAACGTGAGGGGGTAATTGTTTGACCGATATTCATGTTTTCTTTGTCAGGTAATGGAACTTTTACATGGGATTCTGGTTGAGCAATGAGCAAATGTATGGTAACCCTCTATTTAATTATCGACTTAAATGATATAGACGGTAAATGCATAGTACAAATACAGTATACTGTACAGTTTTTTAAAGTGTCCTGTATAAAGGAACACTCTGTCCTGTGTGTTGGATTTGAAATCTCACTGCAAATAGAGTACAGTACAAATCTTGATACAGAGTTTTTCAAGATTAAAAATTGCATTTGTGTTTGGTTTGTCATTTGAGGCGCAAGAATTCAACATTTGAAGATTAATTTGAACTTTTATCAAGCCATTACAAGACATTGTTGCAAGACACACATTCACCAGCTTCAGATCAGATAGTTGCATATGGAATGAGTCCCAACACAATAGCTCCATCAAAAGTTTGTTTTCTTGACTGTATTATTATTTATACTCTTTATTAATGTAGTTTTTCAGTGGTCAACCATTGTGAATGTTGTCTTTTACTGACTCTTGTTAGGATTATGCAGGTTAACCAAAGGAGAATGAATCTGGACGTAAAATCCATATATTTGCTTGCAACGTATTTAAGTTGGAATGATTGCACGTAAACGCCTCTTTGCATGCGAAGTGACGAGGATTCAGGGCTTTTATTTTCACAGTGCTTTGTCTTTTCACGCGTCCTTGCCTGAATCATCATTTCCTCTGGGGTTTGAGCATGTGGAATTCAGCCCAAGGGAAAACTGCTCTGACTGCTTTGTGTTTGCAATTTCCTGAATAAAAAAAATTCCTGTGACTGCCTGGCGACCAGTCCAGGGTCCACCCCAACTTTCGCCCAAACTCAGCTATAATAGGCCCAGGCTATCCATGATCTCGAAAGGATAAGCGCTAGAAAATGGATGGATGAAGTCAATTCTGACTTTGGCTCGAGTAATTCTTCCAGAATTGACTGGTGAATGCTTATTATTCAGAGCAAAAGTTTCATGGGGGTGGGGGTATTGTATTATATGCAGCTGTGTACCTTCACCATCGCGACATCTGGCACACGTGTCAAGAGATCACATGGTGCTTCACACGTGTCCCCTCTGCCTCCGGTGCCATCTTGTCTGCTTTCATCTGGCGTGCATGTTCATTTTAACAGGCTTGGACCTTGCCAGTGAGCTTAACTGATTACCTTTATAAATAACTTGTACTTGGCCTTTCAAGGTGTTGCAGCGTCATGGTGTTAGAGGGTGGAGGACTATCCTGCATCAGCAGCTCAGCATTCAAAACACGACAGTTTGTTTTGGTTTTCTACACCACACTTTGGGGACTTTTAGTCATGTCCACAGTGACATTTTGTCAGAGATGAACAGAGAAAATGATGCATTATGACATTTTATACATTAATAGGGAGTAGTATAATTTAGGCGGTCCAGTGATCCTGTGGTTAGCGTGTCGACCTGACAGTGCAGAGGTACCGGGTTCAATTCCAGCTCCGGCCTCCCTGTGTGGAGTTTGCATGTTCTCCCCGGGCCTGCGTGGGATTTCTCCGGGTTCTGCGGTTTCCTCCCACATTCCAAAAACATGCATGGCAGGCTGATTGAACACTCGAAATTGTCCCGAGGTGTGAGTGTGAGCGCGGATGGTTGTTCGTCTCTGTGTGCCCTGCAATTGGCTGGCAACCGGTTCAGGGTGGCCCCCGCCTACTGCCCCAAGACAGCTGGGATAGGCTCCAGCACCCCCCGCAACCTCTGTGAGGATAAGCGTATTGGAAAATGAATGGATGGATAGATAGTATAATTTAATATTTTCTCTCAAAGCTACAAACATGTACTTGTTTCTGAAGAGATAAATGTGCTCATCGAACCAGTTTTCCCAAATAAGGAAACATGGTAGATTCAAGTGAGCAGTGTTTCAATGTGACTCTCTTTAAAATACTGTACATGTTTTAATATCTTGCATTGTGTGGACAAGATTGAGGCTTAAAATATTTTTGGATGCATGCCCAGAAAATGAGCTTTTTGCCGAGATACAATGCAATACATATCCCTGTTGTTAATTGTTTTACAAATTAAAGTATATAACCAGAATTATTATTTAAGAGCCATAAAGGTTCGACCGTACTTGACAAATTTTGTTAGGTTAGGCCATCCATTTCCACTTATCCTCATTAGAGTTGTGGGTGTGCTGGAACATCTCCCAAGTCACTTTGGGGGAGGACCAAAACTCTCGGGGAGATGTGCTAACCACCCACTGCACTTTTATTTGGATTTCAGGATATACTCTGTTTTTATCGCTATTTGAATTAGCCAGTCAGTATGCTGTGCTGTATATTCATGATAGTAAGGAACTACAAGTCCAAAAATGCACTGCAATAGCCAAGGCAAAGATGTTAACTTTTTCATTCCACAAGACGTACTTGTACATCTTTTTAAAATTAGGCCCCGCCTACCAAGGATGTACTTGTACGTCTAAGTCTTTTTTTGTGTCATAGAGAGGGGGAGGGTCTGATGCAATCTGTGAATGAGAATAAGCCGTTTCCATTGTAAATCACGTTTAAAAAAAAGCGACCAGTAGGTGGCAGTGGTGCCTCACGTGCTTGAAATGCATGCTTTCACAAAAAACTATTTCTCTCCGTATTTTGCCCAGGAATCGCCATTTTCATGAAACTTTGTCATTTTGTAATGCCGATTGCTGAAGAATGGAAAAAGATAGAAACAAATATTTTTTTTCTGCTGAAAGAAGAGAGTCCAAACTTTATTTTGGTAGGCTCCATGTTTATATAGCATTAGAACCAAATATTCTGTGGGCCTTTCAAGATCAGTCAAAATCCAGTAAAATGCTGGGATTGAGGGGGTTGCTCCAGTAAAAATGGCTGGGATTGAATGAGTTAATTTTGTCCCTAAACAGACATGTCGTCTTCCCTGGAATCAAACAATTAGTCCTTCTGGGCTATGATAGGTTACGTTATTCAGATACTGACTCCTACTTCTTCCTAAAAGCTACAAGTTTTTTCTCGTTACCGTTCTTGCTGCACTGCCCTTTGAGCACCTTTTTTAGCATCGACATTGTACGTTGTCAAGTGGAGAGGTGGAGCCCATGGCATGCGAGACTTGAACAAATAAAGATTCTGAATGTAAGGCCTGGCTGGTGGCGCTGCTAAATTGACTGACGCAATAATAATATCATCATATCACACAAGCTGTTTCCCAACCTCCGATACAGTCGCCAATTGTTTAGGTTGTCAAGCAAGCACGTTCCTTATGCAAGAATGAGGTCAAAAACCAAAAAGTCAATTTTCTGCTTTCTTTTCCAAAAGAGTTCTCAAAATGATCGAATCTCAGTTCAAATTTGTACCATCCATACATCCCATACATAATTCAGTTCCTCATTTAACTCTTAACCGCAGATAATACGTATCCGCCCAATGCCTGTGTTGTCAATATCCACCCACTGTTGCTATGATGAGCCCCTTTAACTATACTCTTACTATTATTTTCTAACCAGGTCACACAGTTGCACATAATGTTGAGCCCTTCACCCATTTCATTCAAGGGTTGAACTGTTTGCTTCTTTCCTGTCCGATGCAGTTGACTTGAGAATTCCCTGGAACTGACGTTCTTGTTATGATACACCGTTTGCACAGTGTGTGTTTGAAGGCACGTATCAGTGCTGGGCGAAGACTGTTTGTGTGTGAGCTGGCGATGAGATTAAAGTGCTTTGGGTGCAGGGTGGTTTTATTTATGGCCTCCTCTGCATGCACCCCTTGGCAATCCTCTAAACACTGGCAAATCTTCACAAGCGACTGAACAACACTCTCACCTGTCTTCCGCCGTGACAATAGTCCATTAAGAAGCTTTTCGAAGCTCCTCCTTGGGGGACAAATTGATTGCATGAGGTCAAATCGCTTGTCTGTGTTGTTGTTGATACCAATCTAAAATGAGCTCGAATTGCTTGTGTGGTCCGCCGGATGTTTCGTTTAGGGGATTGTTTGGTGTTTAACTTGGCTGTTGCGAAATCTTTCCGTCTCCTCGGCTCTAAATGAGCAGGGCCACAATTGTGTAACAGGATTAAAGAATGGGGACACCTTGATGCTATTGTCGTGTACTTGACCTTTGCAGCAAGTCGCGCTTCACTCGGGACACCCCCCCCCCCCCCCCCCAAATATTTCATCAACACTTCTCTGTGCGTGACACCCACACTTGTAATAAAGCAGAATTGTGCGTATAATCAACGTGTGTGCTTGGCTCCCTTTTTGTCAATCCGCAGCGCCGGTGCGGCACATGGCTTTCGGGGTTCCTGGTGGTTCCACAAACATGACATACTTTGTTGTGTGCGGAGGAGGCCTCACTGCTGCAGTTGTCTATGTAAGTATTGGTGGCTTTTAGTGGATGCAACAATTTCCAACATGTCCTTTCATGGGCAATGGTAAGAAACCGTATGAAGAGTTAGGTATCATATTGCATTTGAATTGGACTTGTTTTTTAGACATACCAACCTAACCGAACCTGAGTGAACTCTGTGTGTATACTGTACATCAGGGGTGTCAAACTAATTTTTGTCGCGTGCCACATTGTAGTTACGGTTTGACTTGGGGGGGCCGTTATGAATTTTGGGAAACCATATAAATGTTTCAAAAACTTCCCAAAATTACATACACAGCACACAACAAATTGATGAATAACTAGTTTCTAAAATCAGAAGTCAAGAATAATGACTGTTATTGTGGATTACATATGACAATTTGAAATTTTGGTTCAGACTTTAGCAAGCATCATGGAACTTGACATGCTTGATTTGCTTTCGCGGGCCACATAAAATAATGTGGCGGGCCAGATATGGCCCCCGGGCCTTGACTTGGACACCTGTTCTGTACATGACAAAAATGCTGAAGCAGGTGTGATGGCCACATGGTGCTATAATAAACACTGTATTTAGCTACAAAAGCTATCAATTCCCATACAGTATACAGAACCAAATTTCATAAAATGTGTTCTTCAAATTTATTTCTGTTTCTACTACTGATAGCACATTTCCTGAAACATCATACAGAGCATCGTCAGGATGTTTTTCCCGCCGCCCCTTTAAACGGGATGGAAGGATGGATGCCAATTGCCAACATTTTTTATACCGTATTTGTTTATGGTTCGTCACGACAGTTGGTCAAAAGAGGATGATGCATGGTCACTTTTGGACTACAAACAAGTCTGCAACTCTTTTCTTGATAGCCCATTTTGCTTTGTGGCAACAAGTTCCATCCATCCATTGTCTTTTTGCTTATCCTGTTGGGATTGGGCTGAGAGGTGAGATACACTCTGAACTGATGACCTGTCAATCACAGCGCACCTGAAGGCACACAACCATTCGTACTCATGCCTATGGCCAATGTAGGGATTTCCATGAACCAAACATGTGTTTCTGATGATTTATTGTCTCCTATAATGCAACAGGTGTACCATATTTGCCCTGTCTCTCAGGCTTACAAGACGGTCCTTGGTGATAGTGAGCGCTATGAGGACAGACTGGCCAACATGGGCTCCACAGCAAAGGGTCAGCTCCCATTCGCATTTCCACACAGAAAGAACAGAGAGTACTCGATCTGTTGATTCTGTTTTGGCTGCACCACCGAAATAAACATGCTCGAATAAGCATTCTCAATAGGATGTCTGTCCCAATTACTGTCTTCAAATTAATTACGCCTGTTTGGCCTCACAGCAGCTGAACAATCTGCAATACGAAAGGAACAGTATGTAGTCAAGCAAAATCATATGGGCAATATACAAGATACGTAAATAATATGTCTGTCCAGCTCTGTTAGTGTAGTAATTATTTAGACATAAAGATGGGGTTTGATTTGAATTCCAAGCAGACCACCAGCTTCTAAAGGTGACATGATGGTATTAAAAGTTATCTCTTTGACATGTAATACTGGACTGTATTTTGAGAGCAACAACGTCTATTGTATCTCTTAAGAGCTTTAACATCCACGTACCTGAATTTTCATTTCCAACCTTCTTGACAGGTGTGAAGGGTTTCGTCATTGACTGTATTGATACTGTATTGATACTGTACACTCTTATGTATTCTACTCTCCAATAATTTTTGATACTATTGGGCATCTTATTGTGTTTAATTGGTGTCAGACATGATTTTTGCGTGATGTTTGTGTGAGAGGTCACACATTTTTGGGGAATGTGTTTTAAACTAACGCCCGAGCTATAGATGAGTGTCATGAACATTACTTAACTGGATGCAAACATACTGAGGATTGTCAACAACGCTGTTGTTGTTGTCATTGTTGTTTCAACTGTTAAATAATGAGGCGTGACAAATACATATATAGCATGTTACATAAAATAATATTAAAGATGAAATAAGTTTTAGGAATCAATTATATTGAAAAATTAATAATTTAAGGTTTCAAATACTGTAATTAGTTATTTGTTTTCTTTTCTTTTTTTGGAGGGGGGGTTCAAAATTGTCAATGCTATTTACATGCAACAGTACGGTATTTTGGAGTGGGGTGGGCAAAATTACAGTGTTACAAATGATCAGTTGTAAGGCAATCTTGGGACAGAAATCTGTTGTATGACATGATCATAACCTCCGCTGGACATAATGTGCAGAATGATGTGATCACACAAACGGAAGCGTTTGAGTGGTGCAATATTGCTCCAGACAGTTACATAACATCGCAGAATCAAATATTCCTGACCCAAGTTCACTCATGCAAAAGAGAAAGTTCTTATTCTTGTCACGTTTGCGTGGTGGTAGTCAGAGTAGGACCCCAAAAAGCAGGGAGGCAGGGAGGAGCAGAGTGGATTGACCAAAATGTATTTAACAAAAAATACACACAGGAGTACAACGGAAAAAGCACCAAGTCGAAGTAATCAAAAAGATACCTGGAAATCACGAGGAAGCAAAGTATCAAACAAAACGATAACAGTAAACAAAACATGACAGGAGCACACATATGCTCACAGCTCACAGCTCACAATGACCCAACCAGACTGGACCCCGCAGGACCAGAGGCCTGGTCCCACTGCCACCCTTTCCTGTCCCCGGCGAGGCAAGTCTGCCGTCGCCCTCCGTCACGGTTCCCGGCGAGGCAAGGGTTGCCGTCGCCTGTACCTGTTCCCGGCGAGGCAAGGGTTGCCGTCGCCCGTCCCTGTTCCCGGCGAGGCAAGGGTTTGCCGTCGCCCTCCGTCCCTGTTCCCGGCGAGGCAATGGTTGCCGTCGCCCTCCGTCCCTGTTCCCGGCGAGGCAAGGGTTGCCGTCGCCCGTCCCTGTTCCCGGCGAGGCAAGGATTGCTGTCGCCCTCCATTCCCGTCCCCGGCGAGGCAAGGGTTGCCGTTGCCCTCCGGTCCTGTTCCCGATGACGCAAGTGTTGTGTCCCGCCATCCCGCCCTGTTTCCGCCCGGTCCGGCCATTGGGTGACTTTGGGACGTCTGGGATCCGTCCCTTGAGGGGGGGGTACTGTTATGTTTCGGTCTGGTTACGTTTGGTTTTGATTCCTCATGTGCCTTTTTTTCGCCACTTGTTCTCGTTATCAGTGTCCCTTGTGTGTAACCAATTAGCTCCCTCAACCCTTTTGTCTTGTCCAGGTGTTTCTCGTTGTCTCGTCACTTTGCTTGTATTTAGTTCCCTGGATTCTGTCAGTCTTGGTTGGGGTCATTGTGAGCTGTGAGCTGTGAGCATATGTGTGCTCCTGTCATGTTTTGTTTACTGTTATCGTTTCGTTTGATACTTTGCTTCCTCGTGATTTCCAGGTATCTTTTTGATTACTTCGACTTGGTGCTTTTTCCGTTGTACTCCTGTGTGTATTTTTTGTTAAATACATTTTGGTCAATCCACTCTGCTCCTCCCTGCCTCCCTGCTTTTTGGGGTCCTACTCTGACTACCACCACGCAAACGTGACAATTCTGTTCTATTCTTCATCTTTGAAGCTGCAGCTTCGTCAGCTGAGCCAGTGAACGCGGCCGCTGAACCCGCCCCAGTCGACGAGCCCGAGGCGCCTGTTGACGTGATCACAGAGTCTGTCGCTGCACCTGCAGAGCCCGTGGCGGATAGCACGGGTGAGCCCGTTGTTGAGAGCGCAACACCTGAAGAAGATGTCGCTGTGGTCTCCGAGGTCATTGCCACTGAGGATGAAGCTATGCCAAGTGCTGTGGAAGATGCTCCACCGGTAGTGGCTGAAGCTGCTCCTATTCTGGAAGACGCTCCACCTGTCGTGGCTGAAGCTGCTCCTACTCCTGCGGAGGTCACGGAGGAGACCCCGGCAGAGGCGCCTGCGAGTGCTGGTACAAATGTAGTCGATGAAGCCCACCTCCCTAGTCCCCCCGCTGAGGCAGAGACTGTTCCTTGTGTGGATAATGCAGCATAAAACTATGATGCCTTATGGGTTTGCTTATAGAAGATGGCGAGCAATTCAGAGTGCACGCTTCCCACCACAAAACAACCCATGAACCCCAACATAGATTAAGGGGGGAAAAAACAAAAGCATTTAGTCTGGCATCCATTTATTGATGAAAACCAGATTTACACACTACTTTAAACTTTAGAGTGTTCGTAAATAATTGTGTGGTTTTTGGGTTGGTACAGAAATTGTGCTTGGGAGATTAATGAAAGAACCAAACTGTGGAGTATTTCTGTTTTCTTCTAATGAATTTAGTGCCCTTCAAGAGATGACAGTCCTGCACCAACTTGTGACTTAAATACGTGCTTGACTGTAGGAATCGCAGTGTGTTTTTTGGGGTCAGCAGTCTTGTTTTTATCTCCCAAATGTGATCACTTTTCAGCTCAATAAATTCTCACCTAGTCCTTTCATACCCCTCCAGTCTGTGTTTGTGCCACAGTTCAATAATGTGGTTCTGGTCAAAGTGGTAGTCGGTGTGATTCCTTTGCCAGCAACTTTGTCTCATTTTAAAAGTGAGACCATCAATCATCCTCTCCTTTTAGTGTCCGTCCCATTCTGTTTTGTTTCCTCAAATGCGTACGCTTGAGTATTATTATGGTCTTATCTGTGAGACAAAGTTGAAAACCTGCATTCATATTTTGCTTTTTTCCTCAAAATCTACCAATTTGTCTTACAGCTTCAGACAATTTGGAACACCACGCTGACCACAAAAAAATAAATAAATAAATAAACATTATATATATATACTGTGTATATATATTTTTTTTTTTTTTTTGCTGCATCATTCAAGCAGCAAATACAAAACCATAATCTTAGACGTGTCTACTCCTCTTTAAAATTAGGGGAGTTTTAAGTTCCTCTTCTGTGCGTTCATACTCAGTGTGGTGAAGCCCATGTAGAAATTCCTTTCTTTGTGTTAGTATTGTTTCAGTTGATACCTTGGCCTTTTCCGCTGACCCTTTGTCATCGACCAACACCTGATAGAACCAGCAACTTTTATCCCATGTATTGAAACAACAAATTTGCATTCGTCCCTCTATAAGGAATCCGTCCCATGTTCATGCTCCTCTGCAATGGACCGAAATAATCGTTAAATCTTGAGTATTTTTACTTCCAAGAGATACCTGCTTAAGGTCTCTTTTTCAATGACTTTTAAAGTAAACCAATTTTCTGTGGCACTTTTAGGTATAACCTAATAAACCAAACATTAGATATATTCACATATTAGAAGAGTTAGAATGTAAGATTAACGTACATTCACACGCGCACACACAAATCTCGGCTTTAGTTCTTATACGACATTGCACATTACAGGCCTCAAAAGATCTGCTGTCTGGATTAAAACAATTGTTTATAGTTTGAGGATAACAATGCTGACATTACAATTACAACAGGGTTTGATTGACAGTATGGGTTATCAAACAGACGAGCTCTCGTAACTGTGGCATCAAACCACTTAGATGCCAAGCAGAAAAAGCATGAAGATGAGTCCTGCCCTATTTCTGCTTCGTGACAGAGTTAAATATGCACCAGTGAGAACAACTGTCTGAAAAGATCTCGTTGTGACTGTATGTAAAAACTCATCATTTGACCCAGTGTTTAGCTTCAAGTTTCAAGCAATTCACTTTTTGTCCCCCAGAGCCTGTGCCAGATCTTCTTACAGCTGTCAAAATACTGGCCGGGTCCACAGTTGAAATTGCAGCAGCTTCTGTCGGAGAGTCCAGTTTGGTGAGAGCTGCCCGTCAAATAGAAGACGATGGAAAGCGCTTGGACTCTGTGTTGGAAGTGATACAAACTGAAGCCCTTGACGGAACCAAAGATCTTGCTGCTAAAGAATCTTCACTTGAAACGGTTGTCGTCACGAATGAAGAGGAGCTGGACCCCGCAGAGGTGCTCAGTTGTGATGAAGAGGCTGTCGCAGAAGTGAAAGTGTCTGCAGAAGAGACTATAGAGGAAGCCTTGTCTCCAGCTACCGAAGAAGAGGAGGAAGTGCCTTCTGAGAAAGCTGCAACTTCGGGCCCCATCGAAGACAATGCAGGAGGGATGGATGCTGAAGATCTGAATCCAGATCCAGTGGAGAACAACACACTTGAAGAGGCTTCACCCGAAGAAGCTGCACCATCTGTGGAGGCAAGCATCACTCCTGAAGCTCCAGTGGATGAAGAGGTGCCTACAACTGAGACATTTGGAGAGGATGCTGCTGAAGCTGAAGCTCCGGAAGAGGAGACGGCCGCTGCCTCAGAAGAAGAAGGTACCACTCAGCCTGCAGAAGCTGAGAATGGGTCAGAAATGGAGGCGCTCTCAGCTACTGAACCAGAGGACGATTCTCTGGCACAGCTGACGATGCCCACTGCTGATCAGCCATCTGAAATCCTCGAGGATGCTGGAGATGAGACGAATGAAAGCGGCGAAGCAGCATCACCTGAAGAAACACCAAGTAAGCAAATGCTTTCGAACAGGCTTTGTCTTTAGTATGATGCCAAAGTAGCTCAATATTCCTTCTAGGTTACTGTATGTATAAGTCGCATTGAAATATAAATTAACATTTAGGAGTCATTACAATGTTTTAGACAGTCTAAATATGACGCACGCTTGACTGTTTGACTCTATAAATTAGAACTGCAGTTGCCATTTAGTTCGATTTCCAGCTGAGTTATTAAAATGAACAAATTACATGTAGTTATATAGATATTTATTTTTGTGCTCTCTGAAAATAAACGACAGTACAATATGCAATAAATGTATTTGTTTATTCGTTACAGGTCCAGAGGCAGTAGTGGTGACGATGAGCCAGTCATGAACTGACAGTGTGCCTTTCACATCACTCCAACTGTCAGTCGAACCTGGGTCAGCAAGAAAATTCAAACACAAGTTTTTTGATTTGTATTATTCAAACGTGTCCTTTTGAGTTGTATGAATGTCCCGAAGTCTGTCATCAATATTGTAAGTTGGTGTTTGACCTGTTGGTTTTATTTTAGTGCCGTTTTATGTCCACTAGATGTCACTATTAGGATTACCAGACAGGAGAGAAAACTTTAAATTGGCAGTGCTTGGTTGTCATGTTTATTTATGACACTAAATTTGTAGCAGAACTTAAATTTCCTCTATACCGATAGAATGTTTTCAAGTTCTAACTAAATGCATTGATGTTCTTTTTATATACAAAAAAAACCCCAGAATTACCGACAGCATGATGTATTTTGAATATCCGATTAAGATGTTAATTTGAGTCTTGCAGAGAAAAAGAAAAACACTTTCATTAGAAAAAATAGCATACACGAAATGATACTAAGAATATTATTATTATTTATTGTTGATTATAATGACTAATAAATGTTGTGAGGATCTACAAGATCAAGTTGAATCTTTGTGACGAGCAAATAAGATGCCACGGTATGCTAACATAGAAACTGGACAAATAAAAAGTTGGAAATCACTCCATCCCCTTAGCCCCTTTTTACAATCAATGTAAAGACGAGTTCATGGTTAGAAAACATGTTGGACGGTTTGATGAAGTTGTAAAATTTGCATTGTATTACTCTAAATAACGGGTGTGGCAATTCCAAGGTGGATACTAACAAGATGCTACCGGGCCGCTATGCTAATACTTGGTTCTTGGAGCTTTGGATCTTTAAATATTTAATACAACAAATAGGCAGTTGCATGAATATCAACAAATAGGCCTTCCATTAGACTTAGTGACGGAAGGTCCGTCAGTCCATCACTTTTTCCATCAGTATTTCAGGCCGGCCCATGTGGGCTACTCCATCCATCTTTGAGAATGGTCCAGCTGCAGCTGGGGCATTCCTGTTCCGACAAGATCATGCCCGTTAGGCGTTTCGCAAATAATTTCACCATGCACACTAGGTAATTATGTTTCTTGTTTCTCACTTGGCGATTTTACCGGTTGTTACGCTCACCCTCGTGAGAAAGTGCAAAAGAAACATGGTGAGAGTGGCGGCACAATTGGTCGAGCCGGGAGAGTGGCGAGGAGGCCTGCTGCGAGAGACCTCTCATTCAAATGAATGGAGGCCAGAGAGCAAACGGTGAGTGTGCTCAATTGTTTTGATTTTTTTACCATTAACTATCAAATATGCACCCATGAATACATATGAAATTGTAAATATGGTTCAGCGTCGTTGTCAAATACTATTATATTTATTGTATACAATATAGGGTATTTTTATGACATTGGTGGTGGTCGGCAGCGGATCGCTAATACCAGGAAATAGGTGTGTGTGGCGAAGTAACTTGCAGCATCGCTCACAAACGATCAAATATCAGTGAGGACATGGCATCACACGGCACCAGGTGTCCGTCGCTTACCACCACCTCTTCGATGGTTCTGAGAAGCGGATCCACTGCAACCTCTCGGTCCGGAAAACGTCTAATGGAAAATCGAACATCGGGGCGAGGCCTTCTCGGTGTGGTGCGGGGCTAATGGAAAAGCTCCTTTTGTTTCCGGGCTGGCCTGGTAATGCCTTGGCAATCCCCCGAAAGAGATGGATGAAGTGAGTGTGAACAGGGAAGTCTGGGTTTCTCTGCTAAGGCTGCTGTCTCTGCATAAGCTGAAGTAAATTGATTTTTAAATGAGTGTACTGTATAATATTAGGATGCCTCCTGGACGTCTCCCTGATGAGGTGTCCGGACATGCCCAACTGGCAAGAGGCCGCGGGGACCACCCAGCACATGGTGGAGAGACTACGTCTCCCGACTGGCCTGGGAACACCTTGGGTTCCCCCGGGAAGAGCTGGAAGAAGTGGCTGGGGAGAGGAAAGCCTGGGCTTCCCTGCTAAAGCTATTGATGGAATGTCCATCACGGGCATGTGATGCACTTTTACAGCATGTTAAGTGCATGAACATCACTACAGTATTGCGGCTCACTTGTGCCGTTTGGTTCTCCTGGCTCTCCAGATTCCCATTCTTTGCCAGTGCCATCGGTGAATTGCATTTGAAACAAACTTTGCATGCGACTTACCCCCCCCCCCCCCCCAAAAAAAAGGTATATTGCATCAGTTCTATTTGCAAGCTGCAATTGCAGACTGCTGACCGCTAACAATTTCTGGTGATGCAGGTCACGCACCACCTAGGTTAAAGGTGAACTGCTTTTTTATTTTATATTTTAAATACTTTTTAGTGAAAGTAAACATGATCGGAAGCATCGGGTGCAATGTACACTAACACAAAAATATATAATATTAATAACAAGAACACAGACACACAAATCTCCCCCCCCCCCCCATTTCCCGCTACACTCCTCGCGACTACTAGTCGACCGCAATCGACTGGTTCGCCCCCCCCCCCACTCCACCCCCCGGCCGAGTGGCCTAGGCTATATATGGGTAATATTTTGCTTTTATTGCCTCATCTTGTTCACACTCCATGTCACGCCTTACCATCAAAATAGCAACCAAGGCGTAAACGTCTTTTAATAATGTATCGTTGTCATCCGCGGAAGTTAAAAAAAGTAAGGAGTAGAACGTAACGTACAACTACCGCGAAAAAATATATATAGTAACGAAATATTTGTAATTTGTGACTTCCTTCCACCACTGTCAGCAAACAGGCAAACGTCGGATGAGCTTGTGGTGTGACGTCACTCGTGTATATTTGCCCGAACAAACCGAGTCGATGAACTAACAGGGAGAGGTTCTACATCGGGGGAAATAGTCACGCAGGCTGATTCATCGTTCATTTGTTTGTTACAGTTTTCCCACACTGACCGTGTGTTACATGGAGCTTGTTCCCTTCCTCTTGTTCTTGGCTAACCACTGCCAAGGCTAACCGGGACTCCGACTCGTCCACAAACAAACGACCCCCTCAGCACACACCAGCTCACTACCTGAGCAAGCGCGATCCCAAACGCTGACCACTGAACGTGTTTCGCTATATGGAAATAAGTTCGTTACCCACAGAAGAAAGACGAAAAGGGAGAAATTGACAGTAAGTGAGCTGCCTTATTATTCTGCACTTTTAACCGCGTCATTTATACTGTATATGTAAGTGTGCGTGTGTGTGTGCGTGTGTGTGTGCGTGTATGTGTTTTGACAGCTCAGTGTTACTAGGCGGATGCTAACATTGCTAGCTAACGTTAGCCAGCCATGTTTATATCAATGTTCAGGTTTTGCTTTTCTACGACAGATTTAATACGTTGCTGTGTCTATTTACAATTGAGCGTCAATTAAATCGCCAACTGAGCATACGTACGTAAAAATGGTTCAAGAGCTGCTTAGCACTGTCATTTAAGAACGATGATGGGCAACGGTATCATCCCACCACGACCCTTTTACGTTATGTTCCACTTTAGTTGTGACGAATGACAAGCAGTGCCCCACTAGGTCAGACGGGTAGTCGACTTTAAAGTCTTTCCTTGGTTATTCACTGAAATCAGAGAGATGATGTCACCTTCCCCAAATACCAAAAGAAATGCATTGAAGACCAAAATCAAGCAAAGCCCACATAACATATCTAAAAAATCTGAAATTATTTTGTCCCAAGTGAAAAATTAAAGCAGTCTGAGATGGTAAATGCTATGATCTTTGGGTGATGCAAGACGCTGGCCTGTTATGTTCCACCTTAAGCTCTTGGTGTCATATTATTCTTGTGTAAGGCTACTGTCCAACTTGTTGCTGGAAATAATATGTTTTTTAAAGATGATTTGCAACATTGAATAGATAAGTGTATGTCGGCGGTGAACCCTCCCTTGCCCTGCCAATGTGATCCTCGCAGGCTAAGAGTGATATAAATTGGGTATACAGTATAGAGCAAAACCGGTATCAGTAAATATGCATAATTGGAATCTTTTTATTGCTGGTAGGATTGTTAGGGTTTTAATGTGAGTGACAAAAACGGGGTTTGTATGTGTGAAGGTGCAAAAGAACTGGACTAGTGAGTGAAGGCTCTGTCTTATTTGTATTAAAATGATCGACTCATTTTTCACCCAACCAGTATGTCATACTACACTATTCACCTATGCCATTTAGGCCTCTGTCCTCAGCTGCTGTTGGTTCTTCTGAATCTTGATGGTTTGACTGATTTTATGTTGTCTGTACCTAGAAGCATAAAACATCTGAAAATACAAATTAGCACATGACTTATTTGTCCATATAGAGCACAAATGTAAAAAAAAACCATGACAACAGCTCTGTATTGAATAAGTACATGTAAACTGAATGTTTCCTTACTCAATGAAATGAGAAGTGATAGTTACGTAGGGTTTAGTTGCTCTGGAAGTCCAACCGGCACATGTATCATCACTTTCTTTGCCGACTTCAACAACTGTAAAACTGCTGTCTTCAACTCTATATCCCGCTTCGGGATGGTGACTTCTGACATGTGTTTTTGTACTGGTATTATTGCTTTTTGAGTCTGTACCATCTCGTTAAACCACGGGGTATCCACAAAACCGTAAGATCAAAGGTACTTGAATATGACTGTGGCCATTCGATTCGCAATTCGGTATCTATAATGAATTGTGGGGGGAAGTATTGCAATGGATTGAGAAATTGATATTTTTCCTTTGCACGACAAAGAAGGCTGTGTCTGGAATGTGAGAGGAAACCAGAGTAGGAAACCTACACAGGCATGTAAACAACAAGCAAACTCCACACTGGGAGGCCTTAACCCAAATTCAAACCCCTAATTCAGAATTGTAAGATTTGCTAACCACTCCTCCACCATATCGTCTGTCATCAAAACACCCCCCTTCTTTAGTTACAAAGGAACAACTGGTAAAAAAAAAAAAAAAGTGAAATAAATATACACTATTTATGTCCGGTGATTGACTGGCGACCATTCCACGGTGTAGTCTCTGTCTTTTAACAAAAGTCAACTAAAATATGCGCCTTCTCCCTCTGACACTGGATACAATAAGACTGTTTACAACTCTGTATTATGTGGAAACACACAATTTAAAATTCATTGCTATGTAAAATTCAGATACAGTCAAACCTCGGTTTTCGGACGTCTCGGTTCTCGTACAGTTCGGTTTTCGAACAAAAATTTCGAGTTTTTTATGCCTCGGATTATGAACAAATTTCGGTTCTCGAACTAACTGAGCGCACTTGAATGCGTCGCTTCACTCCTCTCGGCTTCGCTTCCTCGTAGCGTCCATTGTGAGCAGACGTTTTTGTAATATAATAATAATAATACATTTTATTTATAAGCGCCTTTCAAAACACCCAAGGACACTTTACAATCAGGAACAAGAAAAATAAAACACAATGCAGCTGAGCAGCGGCAGGCAAACGCGCCAGCGTTCACTCAACCCGGAAGTCGGAAAGAAACCACACGGGAGGGAGAGGGGGAGAAAATTGTTCAATCAAGATTTTGAAAAAAAGCAGATGTGTTTGGTGAAACGCTTCCTCGTGTAGCGCCCATTGTGAGCAGACGAGTTTGTATTGTTCAATAAAAAAAGCAGACGTGTTTGGTGAGACGCTTCTTTTAGGGAGAGTGATACCGCCCCTCTTTTCAGAATGGTTTGCCCCAGCAGCACGGGAGAAGTGCGTGCGTTTGTTTACGGCCAGCGGTTTTCAATACAGCGGCACATAATCAACACTCTGGTGTCCTGTAGCGTCCTTTATGAGCAGACGAGTTTGTATTTTTCAATAAAAAAAAGCAGACGTGTTTGGTGAGACGCTTCTGTTAGGGGGAGTGAAACCCCCCTCTTTTCAGAATGGTTTGCCCCAGCAGCACGGGCGAAGTGCTTACATGAGTTTGTTTATGGCCGGCAGTTTTCAATGCAGCGGCACATAATCAACACTCTGGTGTCCGGTGTCTCATTATTATGTGCTTCCTCATTGTCGATGTATTAGAGATGATCCATCCATCCATCCATTTTCCGAAATCCTCATAGGGTCGCGGGGGGTGCTGGAGCCTAAGCAGTCTTCGGGCAGTAGGCGGGGGACACCCTGAATTGGTTGCCAGCCAATCCATCCACGCCCACACCATACCTAGGGACAATTTAGAGTGCCCACGAGCCTGCCATGATGTTTTTTGTATGCAAACTAGGGAGGCCGGAGTGGGATCGAACCCACACCTCTGACTGTGAAGCCGACGTGCTAACCAGATACCGGGCCGAGAGAGAGAGATGTTTCTTCAATTTTTATGTTGAATTGAATTGAATACAACTTTATTGTCAAATCTGCTGTACGTATGTGTAACATACAGCACAGATGAAATTTCTTCCCCCTCAACATAAAACAAGAGGAGCCGCTGCGGGTGTCCGCGCCGCCCGTCAAAAGAAAAGTTAACCAAAAAAATGACTAAATAATACAAGACAACACATGAAACACAGACAATTGTGCAATCTTAACCACTTTCCTGCATACACTTTGTTGTTTGAAGCCATAATAGATGAAAAAGGAACGAATCAAAGTGTCCTTTTCACCAGTGGATCAAAGACGTCATGCAGCAATGTGCACACGTCTGCTACAAGCTAAGCTGTAGCAACAAGAAGCTGTAGCATCCATTAACGAAAAAGAGAGATTGGCTCTCTTCTCCTGTCCCATGTAAATCCGCTTCAATTCCAAGCCGCGACTCCCAGTTCCACATATGCATCTGCGCTGACGCTCCTCAATCCATCCATCCATCCAATCCATGCAGACTGTCCATCGGCACCGACCTTTTCGCTGAACAAAGCAGGGCTTTGTTACTTGTTGTTACTATGTTAATGTTAAAATTGGTAAAAATAAAACATATTACAGTTTGTTTGTACAGTATTTTACATATTACCTGCTCTCCTATTACATGTATACAGTATATGGTGTGAAATTATTAAAAAAAGTGGTTTAAAAAAGTTGTTTTCTTGACTTGGAACGGATTAAAATTGTTTACATTGATTCCAATGGGAAACATGGTTTCGGTGTTCGAACAATTCGGTTTTCGAACAGTCTTCTGGAACGGATTAAGTACGAAAACCGAGGTTTGACTGTACGTCATTTTCTGGTATGGCATCAATAAGTTTCTATAAACAATAATTTGATTAATTTAATGTTCCTTTTTTTTCCCCCCTCTTTGTGATTGTTTGGCAACCAGTTCAGGGTGTATCTACCCAAAGTCAGCTGGAATAGGCTCCAGCATGCTCCAGCATGCTCCAGCATGCCCGCGACCCTTGTCAGGATAAAGCGGTTCAGATAATGGATGGCTGGATCTTATTTCCCCATAGGACAGGGGTCGGGAACCTATGGTTCGCCAGCCCTATATGGCTCTTTTGACGGCTGCATATGGCTCGCAAAAAAATCTTTAATTATGAAAAAAATAAATCTGAGACTCGTTTGCGCATGCCGCTAGCGGGAAAGTGGCAAACGTACATGTCGTTGTGTCTAATTATTCCTCTATTAATTGCCTCGGCAACGCAGATGTGGCAGAGACACTGTTCAAGTGGGTTGCCGTAATTTGCTGTCGAAAATAGTGGCCGATGTGCCTCACATCTAAAGAACATTAAGACCAACCTATGATCACGTTTAACGGATGGAAGTCTCAATGCCTGCATGAAGCTTAACCTCACCAAGTATCAACCAGACTACAAAGCCATCAGCAAAACCATGCAGCACGAGAAGTCACATTAATGGTAAGAAATACTCATCATTGATTAGCATCAGCACAACAATGTTGTTAAAAATCATTCAGTCTTATTGTACTTTAAAAGTGTTGAAATTACATGAAATGCACACATTACTTGTATTTTTAGTTTTAAATATATTGTATGGCTCTCACGGAATTACATTTAAAAATATCTGGTGTTTATGGCTCTCTCAGCTAAAAAGGTTCCTGACCCCTGCCATAGGAGATAAAGGAAACAGTCAATTGACAGTTAGCGGAATGCTACAAGTTGGTTTCATGCAGTTTAGGAGTAGAGTCCCTGTTTGAGAGCAGCATATATACACTGTCTGTTAGACTTGTGACATGAAATAATCTATTGTGCTGAATGAAGAGAGCTGAAAAAAAATCCAGTCTGTAAAATGACTTGAAGAGGACATTACTTTGGGAAATTCCGTATCTGTACAGTATCAGGTAAGTGGCTGAGGTCACACTTGTATTCGCTTGCTGTGTCATCATTGTATGTCTGTGAGCATTGGCCGAGGGCTCTACTGCAGGGCACAGGGCAGGGCGTTTGTCTTTGGCAGTTGACCGAGTAGCTTGCAACAAAAGGGCTATTGTATTAAAAAAAGAAAAAAAAATCATGTGACTGTTACTGTGTGTGTTGGTTCCACCCCTGTCATGTGATGAGGGCAGGGCTATACGGAGTTGTGAGCTGCACCTTCCACAACTGCATGCGCACGGCATAGGCAAAATGAGGAGATGGAAGGATGTGTGGTGGACATAGGAAGGTTTGGAAAGTCTGACGCACTCTGGGAATGGGGGGGAGAGTATACATGATGCCTCGTCTGTCTTGTAAGTATATATGATGCTCTTTCTGTTTTCCTTGGAATCATGTTGATGTCCTGCGAGCAAGATTCTCGAGACTGTAGCTGGCTTGAACGAGAGGATTCTTGAAGAATTGTCAAATTTCAGTAACACTATATTTGCATTAAGGGCGCAGGTAAAGGGAACTGAGAGATGAGTGCATCTTTGGACTTATACCGTAGTCATAATAATAATAATTTGTAATGTAAATGAGCAAGAAGACAATATAGGAATGGATATTTTTGTTCTATACTGCAAGTGTCTCACTGAATTACTTGTGAAAATATGACCATTCTGTTTGAGCTGAGAAATGAGGTCGGAACAATTGTTTGCAGTTGTCTAGCAGGTTCTATGATACCTGAATCAATGCAACCTGCAAGTCCAGCCTGAATTACTGGTCTCTTATTCGTGTGTTTGTTTTGGTTTGTACCTGTGTTCTGCGTGTTTAATATTCCAGATAAGAAGGATGTTAGGATCTACCACTCGGCACATAAACCTTTTTTTCAATATGAAGTCACTGTAAAATGTAGCCACATATTGATCTGAAAGCCAAGCGACCCACCCCTCCGCCCTGACAGATTTCTTGAGGCTAAGACAGCAGCTAAACAGGATAAGTTCCATGAAGCAAAGTTGGAGTGAAAATGCTTAGCGTCATATCCAGAGGCTGTCTTTGAAGTGGTTGAAGGAGTTGAGGGTCGGCCTGTCAGCAATTACACCATATGGCGCACACGGGATCAACTTGATCTGAATGGCTGTGATCTTAGATGACACACAAAAAAGCGCACAAACAAATTTCTGAAGACAAGCATACTAAAGGACGTGTGTGGCAGCAAACGGGTGAGGAGCAGGGTGGTGGGAGTGTGGTGTCTTGGGCCCACTGGGGAGCTACAGTGCATTGAATTGAATTGAATATTGAATTGAGGCGGCCCGGTAGTCGAGTGGTTAGCACGTTGACTTCACAGTGCAGAGGTACCGGGTTCGATTCCAGCTCCGGCCTTCCTGTGTGGAGTTTGCATGTTCTCCCCGTGCTTGCGTGGGTTTTCTCCGGGTCCCCCGGTTTCCTCCCACATTCCAAAAACATGCAACTGCCCGGAGACGGCTGGGATAGGCTCCAGCACCCCCCGCGACTCTAGTGAGGATAAGGTGGTTCGGAAGATGGATGGATGAATGGAATATTGAATTGAAGACAACTTTATTGTCAAATGTGCTGTATGTACAGCACAGATTAAATTTCTTCCCTCTCACATAAAACAAGAGGAGCCGGGTGCGTGTGTCCGCGCTGCCATCAAAAGAAAAGTCAACAAAAAATAATACAAGACAACACATGAGACACAGACAATTGTGCAATCTTAACCACTTTCCTGCATACACTTTGTTGTCTGAAGCAGTTAATCCGATTGAAGAGGAGCGAATCAAAGTGTCCTTTACACTAGTGGCTCAAAGACGTCATGCTGCAATGTGCACACGTCTGCTACAAGGAATTTTGTAGCAGAAATTGAGGAACCCATGACTGCCAAGATGTACTGTGATATACTAGAGCCCAATTATGGTCCCCTCCCATTGAGAATTAGGCTGCAGGGCAGTCTTCCAACATACAGTGGACAAAAAATCTGTACACCCTGGTAAAAGGCCACTTTTTTGTGAGACAAAAATAATTACACTCAGATGAATAATTTCAAAATGTTTTCCACCATGAATGTGACCTATAACCAATACAATTACATTTCATTAAAAAAATGTTTTGTTTTTTTTTAAAAAAACCTCTTTGAGAGCGTAACACGCTCAAGTCATACGCGCAGGTCATCCAATTGAAGGAATCGTTAATTTACGTTTTTCGGAGGCAGTCATGAGCACCTCTCGAGTCGAACGGAAGAAGAGAAGGCACGGAGACCGACAAAGACGTACCCGTATTTGTTGAGACTGTGAAAACCATTAAGTGTGTGTTTTAAAAAAAAAACAACAACACCACAGCTCTCCTTTTTTCGGAGCTGCAACAAAAACGTATTCAATAAAGCAGTGACACAGTTCACTGAACCAACAGCAAGTTATAACATTGTAAGCGTGTCTCCAGCAAGGAGCCATTTTGGGGTCGACATATTACCGTAATGACCATACACAAGGTGCACCGGATTTTAAGGCACGTTGTGAGCTTTTAAGAAAATGGAAGGCTTTTAGGTGCGCCTTATGGTGCGGGGAATACGGTAGTGGCTCCCCTGTGCAGAGATGGGAATTACTCAGTGAACGCAAATCATTTTGTTCTCTTTTTATTTATGCTTAACACAATGCCCTCACTTCATTGGGAGTGGGTTTGTACTTTAAAGTGAACCATATTTCCCAATACCGCAATATCGTAATGATATTTTTGTTACGGTCATCAAATCGCTATCATTGAATGATCATTCCTGCCTAAACAAAATGAGCTGGTCCAGTGTCTTATTGAAAGGCAAAACATAAATATTGACGATATTTTCGGATGTCAGAGTCATTTGTTGTGATCCCACAAGATGGCGCAATTTCCGACCCGGTCTTTCCACCGTTGCCGTGGTTCCAGTTAGTCCTGCATTGTTTTACAACTGGCCACTGTGTCATTTTTAGGGAATGCTTTCTACCAGTACAGTTGGTCTGTAATAGCACACCGGCACTTCCTGCTGGAAAAAAACAATAGGAAGGAAACTCCCGCATGTTGTGAACTGCAAAGAATGCCACAACTGGATTATTTTGCCTACTCAAGATAATTCATGTGTTTCGCAAAAGCTCCCATGATTTTTCTCGTCATTTCATTCTGTTGCATCCTTGTTGTTTAAATTGTCTTCTCTTTCTAGGGCTTATCTTTCACTACCGCGGTGGAAGCCACCAAGCAGAGGGGCTGTTGGGAGTCACAGGCTGTGACTGCCAATCACTCACGAGCATGAATCATGACCTCAGTGGTACTGGTTGACAACAGTGGGACAGTGGTCGAGTATGTCACAGCAGTGGAGGACCCACAGCAGGTTGGTTGAGTTGGTTGAAAAGGCACACAAGAAAAGAAACACAAAACATCAACTTGCTCACTGTCTTCCTAAGTGTAATATTTTTGACCGTCTTGCTTGCTACATGTCCCGGCAGGACAGTGAGTTTGATGTGGACCTGGAGATGGAGGGTGAAGTGGAGGGCGAGTGTGAAGTTGAAGAGGTAGATGATGAAAGAGAAGCTGAGACCTACCCAACAGTCGTTGTGGAGGAGGTTCCTGGTGCCATTTTATCTGAGGAGCCTGGTTACTCAGCCCAGGTGGTGGTGTATGGTGACGAAACGTACATAATGCAGGAAGTGAGCAGTGAGCACGATGTGGAGTCCGAAAGGGGGGCAGGTGAGACATCACTTCTTCTGTATTAAGTATAACTTAAAATCACCTGAAATAGCACTTGCCACACTATTAGCACTTAAGTGCCGATGTTGTTGTGGTATAATGTGTTGTGGTATAATGTGCTCATCCACTCATTCCTGTGAAAGACACGTGTGTCTGTTTTTTACGTTAATGGGATGTCCGAAACTCGATTCGTGCCAGAGCTCTGCCAATTTGAGTGCAATGTAAATGCCCGGGTTGGATATATCACGTCAATGCAAGCATGATGTCATCAAATTACTGGACGTGATTAGTGACATATAGGACATTGCTGTGAAATAGTATCGACCCCCTTCCTGATTTCTGTGTTCTTAGCATATTTATCATATACAAAGGTTTCAGTTCATCAAACCAATTTTAATATCACGCAGAGACTACCCAAAAAAATACAAAATGCAGTTTCTAAATTCCAATTTAATTTCTTAAGGTACAAAAAAAATCCAAAACTACTTGTCCCTATGGGGAAAAAGTAATTTCCCTCCTCTCCCACCTTGTTAAATCATAAAGTAACTGTGACGAACGACAGTTTTGGAAAAGCTGAGTTCAATTTCACAGGCAACATTCAATTTCCTCGCACCACATGTGTTGAATCAAGAAATCACATAAATGGAATCTGTCAGGCAAAGTGAAGTAGGCTACAAGATCTCCCAAAAACAAATGCATCATGCCACGATCCGAAGGAATTCAAGAAGAAATTAAAATCAAAGTTATTGAAATCCATCAGGCTGGAAAAGGTTCCGCAGCCATTTCCAACACTCTGGGGCAGGGGTGCCCAAAGTTTTTGGACCGAAGATCGACTTTTCGATCAACCAACCTCCCGCGATCGACCCGTTACCGCTTACGCACATACTCACACGCCATGATGAGCAACAGCCTGACACGGAGGCAAGCAACGCACTTTTGCAGCCTGTTAACTATCGTAGCTCACACGTACTATTTTAAAGTGCTTCCCTCGGCCCTCTAGATTCCTATTCTTTGCCCGTGGCCTCAGTGAATTGTACACGAAACAAACTCTGAATGAGAATAATGATAACATAAAAGACATAGTGCAAGAGCTCTGATCACAAGCTGCAATTGCAGACAACTTCTGGTGACGCAGGTCACGCGCCACCGTAGGTTAAAGATTACCTGCTTTATTTTACTTTATTTATTTTTTTATACTTTTTGTGAAAATGAGACTGATGGGGTGATTTGGGTGCAGTGTACATTAACACAAAAAATATATTACTAACATGCACAAAGACACACAAATGGTGGGTTGGTTTTTTTTCTCCTTTACATCCCTCGCGATCGACTTGGGACCAGCCCGTGATCTACCAGGCAATCGCCGTAATAGGCACCCCTGCTCCGGGGCTTCAGCAAACCACTGTCAGAGCCATTAACCTACTGCAGTTGGTTGAACTCCTTTTGAAACAGAAGCTAAATGTAATCATTTTGTAAGCATACTATTGGATGTAAGTCTTTGCATGTCATCATGCTTCTTAGTATGACTACAGCATCGATGTCTGACAGTTGCAGATTTGGTCATCATTCTCCTCTATTAACTGTCGCTTTTTGTATTTATCAAATAAATTATTTTGTAGAGAAAGTAACATGTCCAAATAATATTTTCTAGAAACAAACCCAAAGCTATACTTTTCAACTTCATCTGTTTTGTCATTTTTCTCTCCATCTTCCTGTCTAAATTCTCTTCACACATGCATGCACGAATGCACACATGCACACCTTATTTTTAATTATTTGCTGCCAAAAAACTGTTGCTAGTTAGTGCTCTGTTTATGGGGTCAAAAATGAAGTTTCACTACTGAGAAGATATTTGAAATATAGTTCAACTAGTGAGGCTGTTCCTAATACTGCTGCTGCTGCCCAGCACATTTCATACAGTTCCGATTGTGTGGATGCACTTATTGAAGCACGCAGTGACTGGCAAATTAGAGAGCCTGTTGTCGTGAGTACTGCAGTTGGATGGCTTAGAAAAAGTGGTGCATGCTGCAAATTGTTTAAAGCTGTCATTTTACTTTTAGCCAAGAATCTTCAAATTGATTTTGTGAAAACAATGTGACTTGAAAATACTCTCCGCCCCTAGTTTCAAAATTATATATACAGTAGTCAGTTGTTAGCATGTGAAATCTACCACTCAAAACGTCATTTCCCCCGGCCTGTTTGGTTGAAAGTAATTGTTGTTGTCCATCCAGTATCTTAAATAGGATCTCACAAAGGTGAGTACAACCCTCCCATATTCTTAAATGTTTTCTTTTGTCTTTTCATGGGACCAACACTGAAGACAAGGCACTTTACTACAATGTTGGGTGTTCTTTTACTGTATTACAAAGTAAATTTACTGTCAATCTCAAAATCCAGTAACTGTAGACACAACCATGAATGTCGAAACCATTACTGTAGCAACAAAAGTGAGTACACCCCTGAGTGACAATGTACAAATAGTACTTGGCCAATCCACGATCTTTCCCCGTAGCTCCTGGGCAAGGCAGTGGGTGTGCTGAAAGTATGTTTGGGGTTGTTACATTGGAATACCAGCCTTCGGTCGAGCTTTCAAAGGAGAGGGTGCCAAGCCCCGCTTTAGTCTTTCACAGGACATGATCTAGCATTTATGGTTACGCTTGGTGATCTGTAGCTCACCGTGCCGGGCCATGAGATCCTACCAATATGCTCAGTTGGAGGCAAGACTTGTCTTTGTACTTCGGATGTAGTTGGTGCCACAATATGCCTACAGATACGACGCAATCATGAAGCAAATCAGTTTATCTTGGTCTCAGCAAGTAAGACATCTCCTTTGTCTGCTTGTCTTCAGCCAAACTGTTTGCAGACTTTTTTGTTCATCATCTTTTGTTGCAGCATGCAGCGTATGGGTAGATCAATGTCAGGCCAGGCCCTCACTCGAATTCACCTTCTGCAGCAATGGTGTCAGTACTTATTTGCAGAAGGATACTTCTGGATTGGTCGACCTTTATGAGGCCTGTTCTAAGTGGAACCTGTCCACTGGTAGCATGCCATCCCGAACAAGGATGAAGCTTTATAAAAGGATTATGGTTATTGGTACCCCTGTATTGTCTTTTCCACACTGCTGCAGTTTGATTCCAGGCTGTTGTCAATCTTTTATTTAACCCTGGAGAACCCACGGGGTCATATTTGGCCCCTATACATTCTGCTACTCATATACTACCCTTAAATCCCACAGGGTCAAATTTGTCCTGAACCATAAATTAGGATTAAAGCATTACATTTTTGAAAAAACATATATTTTGGTGTTCAGTGAACATATAGCAGTCATTTAATGTATAATTAATCATTTTCCAAAGAAGAACAGGGTTCTTGGGTTCTCCAGGGTTAAGATAGGCCATCTTTATCGAGAGCAACAATTTTTTTTTTCCCAGATCCTCAGAGTTCCTTGCCATGAGATGCCATAGTAAACGTGTGTGTGTGTGTGTGTGTGTGTGTGTGTGTGTGTGTGTGTGTGTGTGTGTGTGTGTGTGTGTGTGTGTGTGTGTGTGTGTGTGTGTGTGTGAGTGAATGTAACACACTCCAATTTCATAGCCCTAATACTTAGTAAGGCTAACAAGTCACATGATACTGGGGAGGAAAATGTCTACTTGGGCCACATTAGCACATTTTATTTCAGAGGTGTACTCACTTTTGTTGCCAGTGGTTTAGACATCAATGACTCTGTGGGGACTTATTTTGAGGGGACAGCAAATTTACAGTTACAAAAAACAAATGTTTCTCCCATGAAAATATGTTTTAAAAAGTTATGGAATTACACAGGATTACATTTGCCTAATGGATATAGCCTCTGAGTGTACTTTAAAATACAGTAAGTGCCTATTTGAAACATTAGAGCTGATTACGCCCATCGTTTATCATCACAGGTACGCACTGCCATCTTGTGGACAAGGTGCCCAATATTTTTTTTTTTAACCATTCTTTATACACACAAAGTTGATTGCGGTTGTCATGAGTATGTATGGTGTTAGCAGCGTACTTTAAAAGAGTTGGAGCAATTACCACTCATCATAGTAGAAGTCTCACTGTGTTTGGGCCTTTCTGTGTGGAGCTTTCATGTCTCTTGTGAGCTTGCGTGGGTTTTCTTCTAGTCCCTAGCCCTCTCTGTAAGTCTACAAATGTGTTTGGCCAAAGGTGTGCATGTGACAAACTCAGTTTTGCTTTTGACTGGAGATCATACCAGGGTGTACTTTCCATCTCATCCTAAGCCAGCTAGGGTAGACTCCAGCTTTCTCTAACTGTGAATGGAATAGGCAGTTGTTAAGGTTTATATTCGAAATTATGTTTGAGTTTGAATTGTTTTTTTCAAATTTCTACAGGAATATTTTTAATAGTTACATTTTGGAGTTGGAATCAGGAGTAGAACAATTAAATTGGGAACATCGGATGCTGTTTTTGTTTGTGTGTTTTAATGTTTTAGGTTTTACAACTGAATGTTAGAGAGAGTGGGTAGTGCCTCAGTTTTGGGTTTGGTGTTCCAATCTCATGCGGCCTTTTTGTGTCGATGTTGCATGTTCTCCCTGTGCGTGCATAGGCTTTCCTCAGTTACTTTGGCTTCCTCCCACATTCCATATATATATATATATATATATACTGTATGTATGTATATATATATATATATATACTGTATATTGTGTGTACAGTATAGTTGCTGTCCGTGTGCAAAAATGCAGCCACATCGTAAAACCGCGCACAGAAACAGTGTCTTTTGTTTTGCAGAAAAATTATATTTTAAAACTGCATGTTTTTACGATTGGGTTAAAAGATTCCTCGCTGCAGCTTGAGTTGACATCTTCACGCAAGTGGCGGGGGTAACGGAAGGATTTCCTGTGTCGGCCGCGGAAGAATACATCACTGGGGTCGTTACATGGAGATTTGAATTGGACGATTTCCTACGGGTGGCGGAGTGATTTGAGATAGTTGCTTCCCGTACAATTCAGTGAGAAGTCAATGTGAATCTTCAGCAAGGGGAAACATGGCGACTATGCAACGTGACGGGCACGCGAACCAGCTTGATCTACTCATCAGAGCCGGTAATATATTGTTATGTGCCGTTCACCTAGTTGAAGAGGTGCTGTAATGCAAGCCCCGTGATAACCTAGACCGTGGTCGCTCACTCGGCAGAGTAGGCTGCTGGAGTAATGGAGGACTATCAGGAAGTGATCACCTTGGTAGCAACCTGCGCTGATTTGCTAACCTTCGAGTTGTTGAAGCCTGTTTGGAGGCAGAAAAGGACACAGAGCACACCGGTTTGCGCGGTTCGCAGTTAGTCTGCAATGTGGCTGTTTTGCATGGAGAAGCATCCATTTCAGCAACAATGGTTGGAGATTAATGGGTGTCGGAACGGCTCTGGAAAACCAGGAAGTGCGAAACTCTCGTCTTTCCTACGCCTTTGCCACGCTGTCTGGCTGGAAGGACATGTGGCTTTAGTTGCAGTAGTTGAAATTAGCCACATTCATGCATTCAACTCTGCGGGCCGCTAATGTTTTGTTTTTTCACCGCATACGACTGTTCAATAGTATATTTGTTGCGGCAATGCGATGTAAATGTCCCTTTTTTTTACCATTACGTCCCACAGTAATTGAATCTTGGTTATTTGGCCAGAATTCTATGTTTCATGAGGCGTGGAACTGCGTTTGATTATTTTCGACGCATATGTTAATGTTTCTATTGTTTCCGTGAACGTGTTGTGTAGCTTGTGGTCGCAGCGTGGGGCGGCCTCCCTCTCGCTTTCCTCCCTTTAGTCGGTGCGAAGCGCGACTTCAAGTCTTTGATCGCTTAAACTAAATGTTTTGGTGTTATCTCGTTTGTGAAAATTTTTGAAACAAATATTTGCTCAGAAAGTAAAAACAGTCTCGTGAATCGAATTTGTCAACGTTTTAAATCCTATTTTGATGGCGGAAGCGTTGTGTGAAAGGAGGAGGTGTTCATATTTTGATCGACACTCCTCCAGGCAAATGGCGTTAGCCGTTGTGAGGAACGTCATTGCCGACGCAGTTTGGCGTCACAGTGGGCGGATTTATAGCTGAGTCCTTATCCAATGATCGCAGCTGTGTTTGGTGAGTGACAACTGGATTTGGACGCTTATTTGAAGAGAACTGGAGGGAAAGGATTCGGACTGTAAACACGGAAGTCATTTGCAGCACTACTTTTTGTTCATCTCGGGGTGAACCCTGTCGCCGGTTCGTAAGACTTGAATTTGAATTGTTTCAATTTATAATATACCGATTTCTTATTCGCTCAAAAAATGTTGGAATTTGCAATAAATAGATACACAAGACACAAACAGCACATTTGACAATAAAGTTGTACTTGATACTTAATGTTTGCTTTACTTTCATCTTTTGACCACCACTGTTCCAGTGTGTAAAGCTTGTTAAATTAATTTGTACGGCAACTTTGGCTGAAACTTTTCGGCACCTCTCCATCTGTTTTATTTTATAGCAGGTTTCCCCTGTGCTTGGACATACTGTCGACACTTCCCATCATGTTCTTGTGTGTTTTGGAACTCTACGTCAATCTAAAGATAGCCTTATGCGATACCTATTGCTTCAGAGCAATTGCCAAACATGGAGCGTGGACAGTGACAGGGTCTCGTGTTTCTCGCCTTTGATTGACAACAGCAGGTGCTCTTGATTTCTTCTCTGGAGGCCAGACACGCTCATATCAAATGTTATTTCCCTCGACAATTGTTCCTCTTAATGGTGTGTCCTAAGAATCAAGAAAATAAAAGTACCGTATTCAAATTTGTGTATTCCGTGCTAGTTCTAGAAATAATTTTTTCTTGTCCCTCATGTCTTTCTTCATTATTTTACAAATACTTGTTTTTTTTCATTGCACGGTTAATCATAAAATATCGATTTAACATGACCAAAAGGAGCAAAAACACATTCGTAAAGATTTAAGATGTGAAGGTGGTGTCATTTAATAATTCATGGGATGTCTTAAATATTGTAGTCCAACTGTATTTTTCAGCAGTAAGATCACACATGAATATTTCCAAATAGGATTTGGTTTTTGTTTCCCAGTTGAGGCCTCCGTCCATGGCACTAATGTGCTCTGCTCTGACAAGACCATCGAGGCTGCAGAGGCTCTTCTTCACATGGACTCACCATCCAGTGTCAGAGAAGACTGTAGTCCAGGTAAGTTAACCATTTTATTTCGATCTGGTATTGGGGGTCTAATCCCGTTTTTTTTTTTTTTTGCCATCTTTATATATCAAAATTAGTAGTTTCAAATTTTGTAATACTCTTGGCTACCATGCCAAACCTATGTGTTTTGCATCTAAATACTTTCTCAAATTTGAAGCCAAAGAAATTGTAATTCCCAGCATACGGTCACTCACACTCGCCAGCTCTTAAATCTCTCAGATTTATTCCGCTTTCCCTCCCCTGATGTCTAAAATCTTTGGTGCCTCCATATGAAGCAACACCAGAGTTCCTCCATGCCGCCATGCGTCCAGACATCGCAGAGACGGAGGTGGAGATATCAACAGAGGGCTGCTGCGATGATGATGATGATGACGACGATGATGATGATGATGATGACGACGAAGATATAGGCGACTTGATAGAGGAGCCAGAGGCGGAACACGACCATGAGCCTGCCAGGAAGAGGAGAGGTAGATGAAAAGCATTCTGCTCACATGACCAATCACAGCAGTGAAACAATTTATCTAAAAATACTGTGAAAGGTGTGTTATCTTGCCTTAAAAACCAAGTGCACAACAAGCATTTTGTTGATTGTGATCTAAAAGTATCCTAACAGCTCCACCTAATGGTCAACTTTTACTCATCGCATTGGCTGGATTGACACTGCGCTGCTCAAGTTACACCAGCCTTGAAATACAGTTAAACCTCGTTTTTTGTCCATAATCCGTTCCAGAAGGCTTTGAAAACCGAAACCACGCTCTTTTTAAAATGAAAATGTTTATTGAACACATCCGCTCACAATGGAAAGCAACACGAGGAAGCGTCACTCACGTAAGGAAGGCAAGAGGAATCAAATGGTGCATTCAAGTGCGCTCAGTTTGTTCGAGAACCGAAATTTGTTCGTCATCCGAGGCATAAAAAACTCGAAATTTTTGATCGAAAACTGAATTGGTCGAGAACCGAGACGTTCGAAAACCGAGGTTTGACTGTAAATGGATTCACATTGTACTTTGTGTGTCAGAATCCAGGTTTCGTTCCTGATTTTCATACTTTGAAAAGCAAAACTTTGAACTTGTCTTCATGAGACAACACACTTATGCCACCTGTGTATGAGAAGTAAGAAATGGAAGCGAAGATAATTATATAAATAGTTGAGGAGCGGGAAGATGGCTGACATATAAAGAAGAAAAAATGCAATGATGAAATGGTTAATGTTAGGAGCAACTGAGATGTAACACGGCCCTTGCTCTCTGATAAAAAAATGGCCATTATGAAGCCACATAGGAGGTGAAACCAGTTTATGCATTAAGAAGTGTGAATGTCGCTCCGTGGCTGGACTTGCTGTCCTTTCGTCCATTGCCGGTAATGTCGGAGTCGGTTGCCAAACAAACAGCGAGACAGAGGTCGCGTTGCAGAGATGGCTGTATTTCTGGCGCTCGTTTCCTATGCCCATGAAGCTGAACGCAAGATGCTTATTTTCACTCTCAGCCGCGCATCGCTACACAAACAAATAGTTTCATTGGTCTGTTGTGACATGTTCGGCAAATTCATTGGTTGATGAGATTTGGGGTAAATCTAATGATGGCTTGAAGTTAGTCAAGAAAAATTCTGAAATAAACTGCATCGCATTAAAAGCCACACGGTTTAGAGTTTGGGTAAAAAAAAAAAAAAAAAGGAGTGGCTTATAAACCGGAAATTACGGTATTCTAAGGAGGAACATTGAATCCAAATAGCATACGTTTTAGTGTTGTTGGGAGTCTTCTGGTGGCACGTTTATTTTGGCTGAGGCGTTCCTGGCAAAATATCCAGAAAATGTTTCAGAGAGGTGATGACGGGGGTTGGCATCTCTGAATAAGTGAATCAGATAGAAGCCGGCAGCCAGTAGTTATTGCAGTGGTTTTCCTCATTTAAACCGCTCTGAGTTTGTGTGGTGAGGAATGAGTCAGATCAGGCCAACTGAAGAGTAACATTTAATATTTATATTATTTAACGCCGTGATCACAAGTAAAGATAGCCTGGCAGAATTTGTATCTGTAGCTTTCTGTCTTGTTGGCAGCTGGCTGACATCTTTGTCGGGGTCTACCTGACCGTGGCTTGCTAACAGACCCAGTCGTTTTCCACTTCTTTGTCAGACTTTGAAAACCACCGATTGGCATTTTCAAATCTTAAATGTCTCTTTCCAAGGGCATGCAGCGGGGGGGGGGGGGGGGGGGTTTGCCAATATTTCGCAAATGCTGCCATGGTTTAACACTCGAACACCAGATATGATCAATGTGGTTTACTTCGATGTTGTCACGAATTGGTGATTTTTCACGTGCAGTTACAACGGCTGCATGTGTGAGTTGTTCCATTTTTTTTTTTTTTTTTTTTGGTGACTTTAAACGCAGATGTTTGTGCCATTTAACTCATTCACTCCCAAAGACGTATTTAAACGTCTTTTCAGACTTGGTCCAGAATTGGCTGGTACTGAATGAGTTAAGATGTACATGGAACTGGGCATCTGAATTTCTTTTTCTTTCTAATTTGTAGCCGGCCGGAAACTGAAAACGCATCAGTCGTATTCGAATGGCTCAGTTGATCTCGGGCTCAGGAAGAAATCGAGAGAAGGCAAAGGTATTGTGTCGTGTCAATCAAAGTGACATGAGGCCAAGGCCCAGATGAACATTTGACTCACTTGATGTCCAGCAGGAAACACCATCTACTTATGGGAGTTCCTGTTGGACCTCCTGCAGGACAAGAACACGTGTCCAAGGTACATTAAGTGGACACAGAGGGAGAAGGGCATCTTCAAGCTGGTGGACTCCAAGGCCGTGTCGAAGCTATGGGGAAAACACAAAAACAAGCCAGATATGAACTATGAAACCATGGGTCGGGCGCTCAGGTGAGGACGCCGCCCCTGCTGACCCACCTCTGCCGTTTGATGCGAGCTACACCTCCTCCATGTGCACACATTGTCACAAATTTGTGTCCTTTTGTAGATACTACTACCAGCGTGGAATCCTTGCCAAAGTCGAAGGCCAGCGTCTGGTTTACCAGTTTAAAGAAATGCCCAAAAATCTTGTGATCATTGACGACGACAAGACGGAAATGTCTGTCGCCGATGTGCCGATGCGCTCGGAGACGACAGCGTCCTACCAGCGCATGATGCAGCCGCCAGACGTCATGCTGAAGGGCTCCCAGCTGTCCTTCAGGAAGAGCTCCGAGGTGTCCTTCAGAAAGCCCAACATCCTGCGTGGCGGCAGCAGAGCCAATGTGGCGCAAGCCCCTGCCGCCGCGGGCGACAAGACCGCGGCGGCCGGTGTCTCGGGGACGGTGACCGCCTTGGGAGATGGGAGCCAGATTCAACATGCGGCTATCCTTTCGAATGCGTCCGGGCCCAGGTGAGTGACTGGAGTGGCAGGCACGATGCTGCGAGGTTGAAAGTTTTGATTGGCAAAAACATTTTTGTGTTGATGAAGAAAAACATCAGTCTTGTGTTAAATATCACCCATCTGCCTTTCCTAACCTGTTAAAAAATTGACAATAATGGATGCCCCCCAAAAAAAAACTCTTTGCAAAGTCCCATTCAAATTGTGAAATGGGAAAAGTCCTTTAAAAAAAGTATAATTTCGAGAAACCATCTTGGCATGTAACATAGTTGTTCAATGAAATTTGCATGAAATCTGCTTGTTTTTGTCCCGGTCATGCTGAAATATTTTTTTGCACAACTTCATTGCAATGCCTAATAAGAATCCGCCCTCACGGTTGTAAATTTCTTGTTTATGCCCATGAAATAATTCAACATTGAAAATTCTCAGAATTTTGCGATCGTGGCATAACCCGTCCGCTCCCATATGAATGTTTTCCAGGACGGTGCGAGTCGCCATGCAGGTGCCGGTTATGATGACCTCATTGGGTCAGAAGATTTCGACGGGGGCAGCTGGCCATACCACCCTCCTGTCTACCGCTTCTGCTCTTGGTGCTGCTGCTGGAGCTGCCAACTCTCAACAGAAGGTGTGTTGACCTCCATTGGGGAATTTTCTCCTCCCTCATGAAGGCTCTTTTTATGAGACTCAATTCTTTTTGTTCCCCCACAAATAAATCCAGTTCCCAGGCATTAACAGCATGTCTTCAAAAATAGGGAATTCAGTCACAGCTCTTTGCTTCTGCTGGACATCCAGTGATAACGTCATTCCAAAAAGACTGACAGGAAGTGGTTCGGTTCAGGCAAAACATGTTAAAAGTGGATAATTATACGAGTATTTTAATAAACGCAGCATTCCAGAGAGATAACTATTTGTATAGAAACGGATTCACTGTCAAATGTCCACAGTTTGTCCATTGGGGTACAGATTTCATTTGTTGGCTGTAGGTTGTGATCCAGACCATCCCTACCATGGTCCCAGCCACAGCAGAGAATGGCGAGAAGATCACCGTCCAGCTGGCCAAGATCATCACCATCCCTGCTCACCAGTTAGCACAATGTCAGCTGCAGACCGCCACGGGCGCCGCCAAGCCTGGTATCAGCCTCCTGGGAAGCCCACTGACGGTGCAGACCCTGGCCCCGGTCGGTGTGACCTCGGGAGCACAGGTTATGAGGCTGTCTGTGCCTGCGCAAGCGCAACAACAGCCTGCTGCGGCGGCGCAGCAGTCGGGGAGCGCGGCGGGTGCCGTCACGGTGGCGACGGCCGAGGGCTCGGCTTCGCCGCAGCTGCACGTGGTCAGTGGCCTTTTCAATGGCTCGGAGCTGGTGGTGGGTGTGGACGAGCTTAAGGCTGCTGGTGTCCAAGTCCAAGCGGTGCAGGTGCCCGTAACGGTCGCTGTCCCGCAGAATAAAGGCAACGTCAAAAGCGCCCCGTCGCATGCGCTAATCAAACTGGAATCCACCGAGGTGGTGAAGACAGAAGAGCCGGAGTGTTGAGATCCACCAGTCATTCACACACGCTCCCTTTCCCCACTCGAGTGAATCACTTTGTACATGAAACGTTTTTTTATTACACTTGTGATAACCAGCAGAAGTTTGATAGACTTTTAATGCCGTTTTATTTTTCCTCTCTGCTGCATGAAGCGTTTTCAGCCAAGCCTGTAAAATGGAAAGTCTGTGGTGGAGCCCAACACGCAAATAGGAACACACAAACTTGAAAGGGACCAACCCAGATCACTACTCGCTGTCACGAGCAGCAAGTCTCATCAACCCGAAACACTACATAAGCGATTTGAACAGAAGTCCAATGTCCTCTAATTGGTTCAAAAAAAGTGTGCGCACGTAGAAGCCTGATTGCTTTTTTGTTTTTGTGTGCGATTGTTTCAACCAGCAATTTCTACTTCAGGCACTGTGCAAAATCAAATCTATGTCTGCACGTGTGTGTGTGTGGTGCTACATGGGTCCCAAAGGAGTATATATAGAACTATATATATGTAAATGGCTACTATACATAGTTTACAGAGCTAATAACAGGGCAGCCTTTGATTTTAATTTTGACCTCCTTAATGTACTATATGAACTGTAAGTTGAATTTGTTTTTTTTTTATCTTTTCATAACTTGTACCAAGCACAGTATTACAGAAACAACAGGATCGAACATTTGCTAAGGGAATAGCGGAGCTGAGTTTTTTTGGCGGAGGGATCAAAGCACTGGTTTGTTTCTCAATTTAATGACTGATCTGTTTTGATTTCATTTTGAGATAGTTGAAATCATGAGTCACCAAACTGTCAGCAAAATAGGGATTTAACTTCTTACTAGTTCTTAGCTGTGGCAATAGATCATGCAAACTGTACAGTTAACGTCATGAAATCATCAGAAATATAAACCCTTGAGTGCTTTCTATCATCGATCTCAGTTATGCAGAATCTTCATTGAGGTTTTTTTTTTTCTTTTTTCACTAATGGTTGACTTTGAGCCAGTCCACACTGCCACGTCTCAGATAAACGAATCCATGGGAATATGTATATAACCTAATTCTTTAATTGATAGCGGATGCATTAAGTGTCCTGAATGTGATGTCAGTCTTCAAGTCCCAGAGGTCACTTAAGAAAAAGGTCATTTTTTTTCCTGTCACGTTGGCCCTACACCTACATTTCATTTTTTTAATATTTTTTTTTTTAACAAAACAACAGAGGGAAAATACTGAAGTTTTGTGTTCAGACTGAACTGTTTGTATATTCAACATTTGAAGTATATTCTATTTTGTTGTACTCTTGTTTCAAAGTGTATTAAAGTAGATTTTACTGAAGCATTTCAACAGTTTTTTTTGTTTTTGGTTTTTTTTTTTGTTGAAAAATGGTTTTGTTGCTTTGGATTGGGTGGGATTAATGCTTGAGTATCTTTTCAACCCACACATGGACAAAATTGTTAATACCCCTCCCCCACGGTGGTTGGCGACTGCATTTACTTCAAAAGTAGTAATAAAAATGTTTATATAAAAATTAACTAATAAGATATGACACGTGGTTCGACCGAATTCATCCATCCATCTATTTTCTTATCCGCTTATCCTCACAAGGGTTGCGGGCATGCTGGCCGTCAACAGAATTATTTAAAAAAAAAAATAAAATAAATGAAATTGTACGCCTTAACTTAATATTTGGTTTCACAGCGTTTTCATCCAATCGCTGCAATTAATCTGTTTTTATAGCTTTGAGACTGCACTTCTCAGAAAGGTGTTTACAGGCGTTCAATCGGAATTAGATGAGCGCTCACCAAGGCCACTTCAGAAAAGTCCAATGTTTTCCTCCTGGCCATTCCTGGATGTTTTTAGTTGTGCATATCCTGTTGCGAAATCCCTGACATGCGACTGAGACTAAGCTTTCTGTCACTGGGGAGCACATTTTAAGAATGCCAGTCTTGAGATTTCATTTTACCCTGCACAGCTTCAAGACACCCTGTACCACATGAGCAAAGCATCTCCAGAACACAACAGAGCCTTCCTTTATGTTTCATAGTAGGAGCAGTGTTCTTTACTTGCTACGCTTCATTTTTGCATCTGTGAGCAAAGAGCTGATGTGCATTGCCAAAACTTTTTTTTCCTCGTATGTCCACAACACATTTTCCCGGAAGCTTGGTGGCTTGTCAACATGCTGTTGGGTTGTCTCATGAAGTCCACTTGGGCTTGAATGACGACGGATGGTGCGATCTGACATTGAGGTACCAGCGCCTTTGTGGTAATTGGTTGATTTATTGTCAATGATTCAATAAGAAATATTAGTAAATGTATTAATTTTATATTCATGGTACTATTTTATGCGAAAATCAATTCTATGTACTTAAATTGTATGCAAAATACGGTAAGGTAGCCTTAACAGGAGAAGAACTCTGCCCTGCAGCACTGCACGAACGTGTTCCATCATTTTTTTTCTACCACGTAGATGATCTCAAATTGGACTCCAGGACTTTTCAACACAAAACACGGGAGTAATTCCATATGCGGCAATGAAACCTTGGTTCCACTGTGTGAATGGCCGTTAACAGACCCACTTCACCACCAGTGAAACCCCCCGAATATCAGTTTGAATCGTTCTGCATGATTACATTTATATGATCACTTGGGGGCACTGTGAATAGTGGTCAATTCTGGCTTTTTATGGTTGGACATAAGTATGGACTTTTAAGGCGGTGCCATAATTAGGAATTTTTGTCTAGGTTAGCATGTATTTGTCTTAATGTTCCACTGGTGAATTGTATGCTCTTGAAATATGTACTGTAGTTGTCTTCTAAATTAGCGGTAGACATACGGGGGATTCTTGAAGCTTTTAATATGAAAACAATATCCTGCCGCAAGTCTACACAACACGATGAGAAGCAAAAGTAAGCTCTTTAAATAGAGTCTGAACATATGATAGGGTGGAATGTAAATAATGGTGAAAATAGAAAATATCACAAAATGATGTTTATTTCAGTCAGTTTACTAGCAGCATGTAACAGTTTTGGTTAAAATGTTGTTAGGATTTAACATCAGATGCATTGTGCATGTATGTCCATCAGATCATACTTGGAGGAAGAAATCTGGAACCTAATCCAAGAATCGAAGCACAATCTCAAAGTTCAGGAGGTAGAAAAAGTTTGTTCATTTGTAATATTTGCTTTCTTTCCTTCATTATTGTTGCACAGGTTCACATGTCAGTAATGATGTATTGTGTGTTCTCAGAATTTGTGTTTCCCACTCATCCGTCCTCCTTAAAGCTGAAGTCGCAAACCAGAGAGAGGTGATCTGAAGGATAGCTGAAGGACGGAAGCCTGTTAGGGCCAATCTCCTTCTCCGACGGCAAGTCCAAGACTGCATCCACCCTCAGCGTGTCCTGACTGTACCAAATATAGTCCAGAGTGGTGCAGCATTCCCCCGTTGGGCGAATTTTCCACGTTGTGTACTCTGGCTCGCTCAAACAATCTTGGCTGAGTTTTTTATAAGCCGAGTCCAAGCCAAGAGGAGAAGCCACAAAACGACAGTACACCTCCTCATTTGGGACTGCGTTGAAATCGCCGCATATAATCAGAGGGATGTGCAAATTGGAGCCTGCCGATGTTGCCGCGGAATGTCTCTGGACCACGTTTTGGACTTGGCGCAGGAGGTCCGACCCTTGGGCACTGCGGAGCCACTCCCAGCCAGCACGGGCCTTCAGGTGAGTCACAGCTACGCACACGCACTTCCTTGTGCTTCGGCAACGTAGTATCATCACCAAAGCAACCTGAGACCACAGAACAGCATGTGAGAGATGCTTCACGGGTTGTTGGGGAAAACAGAACAACAAGGCTCTGCCCTTGGTCGTCATGGGCACAAAAAACAGATTTGCCTTTGGGCCAACAGTACACTGGGCGGTAGATACGATCGCCGACTTACATGTGCAGGGCCAGCCCTTCAAAACAGGCTAATTTATTGAGACATGTTATTACATCACCTGGGAACCTTTTTAAATTGTGTAAAAATGCAGAACATCCTCTTTAAAAACATGACAGTGTGTCCAACTGCACATGCAATCGAATCTATCCTCCACTATTTGCTAAGAAACGTACCTAGTTGCTCTTTTTGGTAACCAAAGTATTATTTTTGGCGACATTTGGGGCCAATTAACTATATTGAGGTGAATTGAGGAGCTTCACTGTTCTGCTGTCATGACATCTGCGTGTCAAGGAACTATGTTGGAGTTGAGGAGTTTCATTACTACACAGTTTTTCTTTAACATTTTGGTGTCGGGAACTGTGTTGAAGTGAGTTGAGGAGTTTCACTTAGGGAAAAATAGTACTTTGCCGCCATTTTGTGGCAATTCTAAACTTTTCAAGGGGGTATCAATTACAGATTTTTACAACTTGAAGGGCTAGGGGGGGGAGTTCGCGGCACTTAATTGTGACATCAAGAAGGTTGTAACCACCTGATTGGTTGGAATCATCATGGCAGAGAGCTGTAAAGTGACGCAATCCAAAAACTCGAAGTGTGACTCATCAAAGAAGAGTGCACAGCCATCAGGGCCGTTGTTGCCTTCAACATTCAGACACGGCGACCAGGGCTTCGGGCAGAACCTGCTGCTATAACCCAGACGGGCCAGAACAGGCTGCAGGGTGTCAAAGTAGTGGTCCACTTCCTGCAGACACAGGATGTGAGGTCGGTAGGTGAGGATCTCGTCTAAGATGAGGTACTTCCTTCGGGACCAGCTGAGGGCCTCCGGAGGACACAGCACAAAACTGTCAAGTCCTTCGCCGAGAGCTGATAAGAGAGAGACATAGAACTTTAAGACGAGACTGTCGCACAATGTGCTTCTGCTTTCACAATGTTTGAATTCTTCAGTTTATTAGCATTTACCAGAGTCCGCAAATGGACGAATGTATGAGCGTAATATCGTGTTCCTGTGCCTCACTTCATTAAAACATTGGATCTGCATGATCAATGAGTCGTATAACACTCGCCGAGCTACAATTACAGCAAGTCAATAGTCTACATCAGAGGTCCCCAACCGCCAGTCCGCGGACCGGTGCCGGTCCGCGGGGCATTTGGTACCGGTCCGCACAATAAGAATTTACATTAATTCCGTTGTATTTATTTTGGAATACGAAAGATATTTTATTTTGAAAAATTACCCGATTCTCCGTTGCATCCGTCTGTGTCACCCTTGACGCACGTCAAACCACGCTTCTCCGTCGCGTGACTGATTACGGTAAAAACAGAACGCCGGAGCTTGCTAAATGAGTAAAATAAACCGCTGGAGATCGCAAATGACGGCGGCCTTAAAAGTACGCGAGCCTTAAAAGAATACTCTGAGATCGCCACAATACTGTTGCTATTTCCGTTCGAGACACTGCGACTAAAACAAAATTACGAAGTAGACTCGACATAAAGCACACACTTCACATTGTCTCCTATTCTGGGACCACCCGGTTGTAGATGGATCTCACACTGTTCTGCGGTGAGTTGGCATTTTCATGCACTTTGAATATCGTATTTTGAAGTTAGGCATGATTAGACGCTGAATACTCTGAGACCATATTATTTTGTAGTATTTATCGCCACGCCACGTGAAAATATTGTCTGACACATAAAAGGTTGGCTCCCATCCAAAGTTCCGCAACATTCTTTATTATGGCCCACTGAGCATTAACATTATCAAGTTGCATTCGTGAAGCTTATTTTCTCTAAAATTGGGTAAGCAAAATATATTTCTTTTTTATTCAATTATCTACTGAAAACCCCCCATTTGGAAGTTGGTGTTAAATGAATGCAATGATTTGCAATCATGTTTAACGTATTTAATTCAATACATTAAAACATGTTCAAATGATACGAAGCGTAGACTATCAGCGCAAATATTATGAATGAATAAAGACATAAATGCTACACACCTTTCCCAATACCTGTTTCTTGTAAAATCCTGTTTTTGAAAATCGTATTCTTTCACTGTCCACTTTTTTAGTAATTTCGGTAACCTGTTAAAAACAACAACTCTTTGCTTTTAAATATATAGTATTTAACTCTAGAACTGCTTTTAAATGTTGTCCTTTTAATTAGAGTAAGTCAAGCATGATGAGTTACGCTGTGCATGAAATGAACGATAAATCGATGGTTCTCTGTATTGTTTTACAATCCTTACCAGTATGCTTAGGTACTGATAAATGTATCAACAATGTGACAAAAAACGGTCCTTTTCCTATGAAGTCCCTTTTTTATGTGTTACTTTGTGCAAAAACTTTGAGAGCCACTGATTTAAATAAACTGATTTGCATATTTAATACAGACGTTCCCCCCCCCCATTTACTAATGGCCTGGCCCATCTGCGTCTTAAAAAGCAAACGTGGCCCGGAAGTTCATTCACCATGAAAAAAAAAAGAGACACAAATCAATGATTTGCACTTTAGAATCCTCTTACTGGTTGTTACCGTGGGTAACGCGGTCATACTTCCCACATACGCGCGTGTAATATTTTGAGACCACTTTTTGTTTTGTGAAGCTGCCGATCTCGGAAAACAAAAATAAAAACAATCGATGCGGCATCAGTAGCAAGCTCTTCCATTCCATAATTCTGAGAAGTACTCGTTACATTCGGATGAATTGTCTGTGCCCACCCAACATCTGAAGTACAAACGTGCAGCCAGAGAATTTGTGTAAAGATGGCGTCCGACAACAGTCTCTTCTTACCTTGGGCCAGAATGTTCCACTGCATCACCCGGATGGCGCCGGCATTGCCATTCGATTGTCGAATGAAAGTCCTGTGGAAGCGTGGCGGTTGATCACCGAGGGCCACCTCGCATTGTCTCAGAACCTGGGCTGGATCAAGGGGACACGATGGGGACCCCTTTTGCTCCTGGAAGTCAAACCAAACAGATGCTGTCATTTCCTGTTCAAAGTCTCTGCATATTAAATCTGTGTCATTTCAGTTTTTTTCCATGGTCGGAAGACAGGCGGTCGGTCACCTGGCAGAAATCAGGATCGGGGCTTGTGTCCGCTGGCTGGTAAGGGTCCAAATGGGTCAGAGGGAGAGGGACACGATTGCTGCTGGCACCACTGCTGCTAAGGGTGTGAGCCAAGGCGTTGTACAGCCTGGTAGCCCCGCCACCCATTGGGTAACCTGAGTAGAACACCACCAGCGCGGTGCAACGTTAGTTAGCTGCACATGTTTCACACAAGAACACGTCATCCAGAAAAAAGAAAAAAAAATCAATGGATGAAAAAAGACTGTAAGTTGCCCATCGATATGAATTAAGAGTATGAAGTTGGTGATTGGCTGATAATCAGTCCAGAGAGTATTGGAAAGAGTGGTATGGTGGTTTGAATAAAGTTGAGTGGAATAGATTCCATGTGCTCAGGAGCGCCTTTTGTCATGACTCACAAGTTACCTGCTGTGCAGCGGTTGGGTTGATAAAATTCTCTACACATTGAGTTTACCCTTTAACAGTTAGAAATTTGCGTGTGCGTGTGTGTGTGTGTGTGAGTGAGCGCACCGAAGCGTATGCTATCAATTAACTAGCGGATTAAACTCTGACACTGCAACTGGCCTGTGACACAAAAACACTTCGTGGAAAATCACTGACCCTCTATTGTCACATGGTGGGAATAAGGTACAATAATATACTGCATTTCTCTGTTAACAAAGGAAACTACAGTCTCCGCTTGTTATTTTTGCGGGCCCCTGCCAATTCAACTAAACCAATGTGGGTCACATTGATTTGCACTCGACCTGCCAAAACATGATTTTATCAATAACCCAGCAAACATGCAACACCGAAATCAGTTCATACCATCTCAGTGAGGTATTTTACACACAGAGATTCAATTCAAATTCTTGTCTTCAAAAAGGAAGAATGACCCCATCATGCTCGACCGTATTGGATTTAAGAATATAAGAGAGAGAAATTCATTTGACAAATATGGGTATGAATGTATTTTTTAATGGGATCTTATTGAAATGTGCTAACTGTGGCGCGCGCATGCGATCAAAGACTTTACACATTGCTGCCACATCTTGGAGCACAAAGTTGAACACACGCAAGCCCGCCGCATATGTTCTAATAGTGACGTGCAAACAGCATTTTAAAACCTCCCATACTGCTCCCTTAAACATGGGGATGGGATCACATTAACCCTTTCAGGGGCAACGGTTACTACAGTGGACAACTCGTCGTGTTATCAGGTTACAGGGTGCATGAAAGGTTTAAACACAACAACAACAGCAATGACTCGCGTCTTACTCATTGTCTCCATCTCTGTCCTCGTCTATGTCCACCGTGTGCTCAAGATTTTTCTGTTCGCCGCTCTGTCGGGATGTGAAGATGAAAGCGCAGAGAGCGATGTGTTGTCCGTGAGGTGAGTGTAAGCAGATCTCTCACTTGGCTGCACTCACTGCAGCCTATAAGCCTTCGGTGGGGGCGGGAGACCGATTAGGAAACTGAGCGACGTCATCCTGACTGTCAAGGAGTCTGCGAGGTCACGCGCCGGTGAGGAAGCGTGTGAGCACACTGCTGCTCTCTCACAACACCCTGACGCAAACACACGCACACACAATGGCACGCAACAGTTTGTGTGGCGCTTGTCAATACCGTACTTAAGTAAACATAAACACGGTACAAACCAGGGGTCACCAAGGACCACATGAGTAGCCCAAGGCCTGTTCTGTTCAGTAACCAAGAAGTAGCTCGCAGTTTCAAAGAGGTAGACGATTACCCGAATGACACATAGCAACAACAGTGTAAAGGGCGTGTGTGAATGCGTGCCTCTTAGGGGGTTAAGCAATGACTTCCGCTGTAAGTATGTAGCAACTCCTCCTCGTCGTGCTTTCACAAGGGATTCATTTCTCACGTTGTACTTTTCCAGGACAAGATGACAAGTATAGTATTCCGTGGAGACCCGACACCACCAAAATAGAACAGACACTCAGACTTCTGCAGAACTGCCCAAGTTAGACAGCGTGGTTCATAGTTTTCCAAAAGGGCATTTCAAGTACACAGCTCGTGCCTGTTGTTTCGGTTGACAAAATTGCTAGATCCAATGAATGAAATGAGATCAATCAAATTAGATTTGAACTGTAGCGTGAGCAAATTCAGATTGTCTGGTTTACATTTTGGCTTGATCTTGTATGAAGGTCAGTGACTTTGGAGCTGTTACCCCCCCTGACCCGGATTACAGTATTACCAAGCAGTCAGGATAACACATTGGGGAAATGTGATTTGAAAGCATACCGTGCAGTGCACTATGCTCATTGCTCTTTCATAGTTCACACTTGAGAGTGAACGCGTATCAGAGCTACAGCTGAATTGCTAAATTCTGATAAGACAAGGCGGGTTTGAAAATACGGAATCCTAGTAGGCCTACGGCATGACAAGAATTGGACATCGACAGCTAATGTGGTTAATTTGCCATATTTTGCTCTGCCACCTGGCACTCGATGAAGCCACGCTGGCAGAACATCCTCTCACATTTTTGCTTTGATGCGCGATAAGACAGAGCGTGACGTTCTTGCGGCCGAGGAGTGCTGACTCATGCTTGTGTGTGCACAGGACTCACGTCTGTACACACCCGCAAGTCATCGACCACAGGTCATGACACGCAAGTGCAGTGTGGGTGTTAGATTGCTGGGCATAGTGTGAGCGAGTAACAGCCTTGTGACGTGTGCACACATGTCTTTGCTGGTGAAAAGATTGATTCGCTCCTCTTTCATCTATTACGGCTTCAAACAACAAAGTGTATGCAGGAAAGTGGTTAAGTTATTGTCTGTTTAGGCTTGTATTACATCAAGATGCTCCTCTTGTTTTATGTTAATTTCATGCTGAGTTACACAACACACGAGTAGGTTTAGGCTGAATCAAAAGCGTGTGAGAGAAAGAGAGAGAGAGCTGTATACTTTAGCAGGACATTGACGTTTCCATATTGGGAAAGGCCAATTGCCTGATGACATGACAGTCCTGTGCACCATAATGCAGGTCATTTTGCATGTCGATTTCACGGTTAGGGTTTTACTGTTAACCATAACATCAAAAAGCTGGTGTTTTTTTTAGAAGTCAATAACGCTCCCTGCAGTATTATTGATTCAAAGAACAGCTTTGAAAGACAGTGTCATCTTAAATTTGCTTTCACAAAACGACTTCAGTTCAAGTCCAAGAGTACTGCCCATTTCCACAAAATACCAAAAGCCTCAAAAAGATGTTCTGTATGATTCTCACTTAAATCACCATGATAATCTCTGACCTTAACAGTGAACCTATCATGTGTGTTGTTGGAATGGGAGAGGAAGTAGGCGTAACACACGCAAGCACAGGGAGACATGGGACATAGGAAGGCTGGAGCCGAGATTCAAACTCCAGACCTCTGAACTGTAAGACATATGTGCTAACACCATGATGCCCATGATTATTTTTCTCATGATTATTATTACGACTATTAATACGTCTTCTGAGGATGCTTAAATGTTGAGGAGCTTCAATGTAACACGTTGTATGTATTGTCAATTAAATGCGTACAAATGTAGAAAAGCAAAGGAAGGCATCTATTAATACTTTACTATATTGGCCCGAATATAAGACGCTGTTTTTTGCATTGAAATAAGACTGAAAAAGTGGGGGTCGTCTTATATTCGGGGGTCTAGACATTATACCCATTCACGACGCTAGATGGCGCCAGATATCACTGAAGCGAATGCTGAACTTGACTCCCCAGGCCAAAGCGAACCCCTGTCACGAAGAATAAAAATAAAAAATAGCGGTAGCACGAAGAAGAAAAATAAAAAATAGCGGTAAGAAAGAAAAGAGAAGAAAATAATAGAAGAGATAACAGAAAATGGAGAAACGTAACGACAATCTGGAGAAATGTGGGTCGAAGATCGGCCAGGTTAACCGGCAGCTCAGGAGAAGTTATTATGTCATTTACATTTCAAAAATCAGAAGCCATCCATTTATGAATGTGATTGCACTTTAGTTTACATATTTAAATGTTCAGATATTAAGATTTGAATGAGGCAAAATAACATGCTTTTTCTCTCAAATATATGGTTAGAATCATTTGTTTCAGATGTACTGTAATTATTTTCTGTATAAAAATTAATTTGGTGTTCAAAAAGTCTTATAATCAGGGCCGTCTTATATTCAGGCCAATACGGTACATCAGCCATATATAAACCATCCATCCATTTTCAACAGCGCTTATCCTGAGCTGGGTCGCGGGGAGTTCTGGAGCCTATCCTGGCTGATTTGGGGCGAAAGGCAAACTACACCCTGAAATGGTCGACAGTCAGTCGCAGGGCACATATATAAACCATTTTTCCCTGAGTGAACATACAGTAGGTGAGAGTTAGGGCTAAAACTAACGATTATTTTAATAAGCAATTAATCAGTCGATTAATTGAAGAATTAAAAAAATAATTTCCTTTTTTTTTTCCAAACACAGGACATCCATCCATTTTCTAATCCACTTATCCTCACAAGGGTCACAGGGCGTGCTGGAGCCAATCCCAGCTGTCTTTGGGCAGCAGGCGGGGGGGGGGGGGGGGGGGACACCCTGAACTGGTTGCCAGCCAATCGCAGGGCACACGCTGACAAACAACCATTCGCGCTCACAATCACACCGAGGGACAATTTGGAGTGTCCCATGAGCTTGCCATGCATGTTTTTGGAATGTGGGAGGAAACCGGAGTACCCAGAGAAAACCCACGTAAATCTTTTAACAGTCAAAAACGTAACAATTACATGCCACGTAAAAACACAAATGAGATCAAAAACCCTTCCTTTCTTTTCTGAAAACTTACCTGTTTTCTTGTGCTTTTTTTAGCTGCCTTATTGTCCCCTCATGTTGCTTTGCCTGCATGAGGTCCTTCAAGTGGCCACTGGTGTTCGAGAAGTTCCACTGTCAGGGCCCAACTGTCAGCCTGTGTGGTTGCCAGCCTGAGTGCTTGCTTGCCCCCGTAACTACATTGCAAGGTCATTTAAGGGGGAGGGAGAGAGGGAGGGACAGAGGGAGGGAGAGAGAGGGAGAGAGAGAATCACGGCCACTTTTAAACTTCTCTCTCTATCTATCTATCTATCTATCTATCTATCTATCTATCTATCTATCTATCTATCTATATATATATTACACATGTTTTAATTCTATCGTAATTACTGTTATGAAATATATTTTGATTTATGTTCGAATTCCTGTCGGCGTTTTTAGAGCTCACATTTTCGTGAGGCACCGATGAAAAATTGAAGAGTAAAAAACGAAGCAGTGTGAAGAAACGAGCACCACATTCTTTATTCCCTTTTTATATTGAAATTTACTGTATACGATTACAAACGACATTGAAGTAGTTTAACGTTTGTGTTTTTTCTCAGTGTGGGATAAACATTCACACCATCGGGGACATTTACAATAAATAATGTTATTGTGGATATTTAGTGACTGTAATTGTTTTTTTATGGGAGGCAACATATTTAATATTTCTTACCTTGGCAATCAAGGTTTTTTTGCGCAATCATGCTATTTGTTCTGCAGCTTTGTGCAGAGATTTATTTACATGAACATCTGGCAACTCTGGCTGTCGCACAGTATTGTCGTCATTTACAGCAACTCGTGAGATGAGCCTAAAAAAAAAACAAAAAAAGACGCACAAAACGGACGACCACCTTATTTACGTTGTCACAGAAATGGAAGCTCACGTTATAGAGTAATCACGCGTTTTAGATTTCAAGGAACACAATGCCAGATACCATGCACGTTGTCAGTAACGACATTCTCGAATATAAATAGGTCAACAGTTACAGTTGCCTTTAATCTCATAGTGTTATGTTTGCTAATATTCCTCTTTTGTGAATCAGATATAAAGTGAATTGATCAAAGGAAAAATTAATATGACCCTAACGCTGATTTCAGCGAACATTGTCGGCCGCTGTACAGTACTCTGAAATTCGCTGCGACTTTAACCTAGGGGCGCCATCTTTGTAGTTTTTACATTTTCCGTGGCCAAATCACGGAGATACGGAAGAGGATTAGGGCCAATGAAGAAAAAAAACCAAGGTTGGCAAGATTCTCACTTTTATCTCAGAATTCTGACATTAACTCAGAATTCTGACATTAACTCAGAATTCTGAGAGGATAAGAAGCTCAGATAACGTCTGAAAATAACTGATTATTTAGACCTTTTCTGAAAGTATTTTTTGTATTTCTTTTCCCCAAAGGTTCTGTTCAAATAAATAGTTGCAATGTTGAGAATCTAGGAGCAGACTCTTGAGTATTTCTGGAATTTGTTCTATTCTTATTTTTTTTAAGGAAAATAAATTTATCCAACAATATTATTGTCAGAATTATGAGATTAAAGTGAGAATCTTGCCAACCTTGTTTTTTTTATATACTGTACAGTATAACGTAATATTTCGGTCCGTGGGCCACATGCGTCTATATTTATTTGACAACTTCAGATCTGGTAGTGTAGAAAAGTGCTACGTTTTAGTCAGCGTGACGGATATTGAGAAAGGTGCTCTATATGGTAGTTTTAAGTCCAGTTTCGCACTTTAGCTGTACAAGCGCAGTGCTCCTAAAAGGATATGCAAGCTTCTTAAAATTCCGAGTTGATGTTCGCCGAGGTTGACTTTGCATGTATTCACAGAGGCAGAAAATGGAAATTGTCTTCGACTGGTCAACACCCAAAATAAGAGTATGGACCCCCTACGTTGTTTGTAAATCTGATTTGCACTGAAATGGTTCGATTCCTGGCCTCAGCTTTCGTGTGTTGAGTTTGCATGTCCTCTCAGTGCATGCGTGGGTTTTCTCCGGGTATTCCGATTTCCTTCCACATTCCAAAAACATTCGTGGTAGCTTGATTGAACGCTCTGAATTGTGTAAAGTGTGATTGTGACTCTGCATGGTTGTTTTATCTATGTGTGCCCTGTGATTGGCTGGCTACCAGTTCAAATACGCCGCCTACTGCCCGAAAATGGCTGGAGTAGGCTCCAACACGCCCGCGAGCCTCATGAGCAGGGGTCTCAAACTCGCGGCCCGCGGGCCAACTGCGGCCCCCGGGACGATAATTTGCGGCCCCCGTCTTAATATTAAATATTAATGTTCGTGCGGCCCGCAAGATTGATATGAATGACACTTGTTGTGTTCGGAGCTGAATGAACCAATCACGGTGAGGTATACGGCTCTGGAGGGCGGGACATCGGCCGGGCTGTCCAATGCCTCGCTCACTCACTCATTCATTCCTCCAATCAGCTGGGCGGAGGAGAAGCCGTGAAGCCGATCACTCCGCTCGGCGCGCACAGTCCTCCACTGCTCTCAGCATAGAACTGAATGAGGCACTATGATCCGTGATCCAGCCTGTGTCTGTGTCTGTAGCCATCTCCGCGAGTGAAACTGAAACTATACAGTAAGTGCGTTAACATGACACTTGAGAAATTCAGAGAACTGCCGTAATCCAATACGATCGGAGAGCGAAAGTGCGCATGCGCCACAGACCCGCGCGACTGAAAGTTAAAGTTGAACCCGAGAGCTATGTGAGAAGAAGCGCTGCCAGGTCTCTAGCAGCAAAAAGTAGGCAAGAGAAGCCGTGTTCAGAATATTTCATGGTCAATGTTCCATTCAAGTTCAGAAAGTTAAAGGTTAAAGAGCTGTTAATACAGACATTTGAAACGGAATAAAAATAATGAGTTTTCTCTACTTAGCCAGCCAGTGTATGTATATCTACTGTATGCTCATTATTATTATTTTATTTTTTTATTACTGATTGATTTATTTTTTATTCATCTTTAAGTTAATTTATTTAAGTCATTATTTTTTGTTAAAAAATAAAGATATTTGATAACGTTGGAATGTTTTATCAGCGCTTCTCTTGTGGAAATCCTGATGCGGCCCAGTCTCACCCAGACTCTGCCTCTAGCGGCCCCCAGGTAAATTGAGTTTGAGACCCCTGCTCATGAGGATAAGGAGCTCGGATAATGAATGAAAATAACTGATTATTTAGACCTTTTCTGCGAGTATTTTTTGTATTTCTTTTCCCCAAAAGTTCTGTTCAAATAAATTGTTGCAATGTTGAGAATCTAGGAGCAGACTCTTGAGTACTTCTGGAATTTGTTCTATTCTTATTTTTTTAAGGAAAATAAATTGATCCCAAAATATTATGGTCCAAAATCACACGGATGCAGCACTTCAAAAAGAAATGTAGGTTCCAATGTATCTTAGTCTTTTGGAAATCAAGGAATAGAATGAATCGTTGATCTTCAATTCCATAATTATAGTCTAAAAGGCCTTTTACAAATCTGATGCTATGTATTGATCTTTTGCTTACAAAGCCTGTTTGTGTTTCGCAAGTAATAGTATCTAATTTCTTTTGAACTACATCCGAGTGGTGTCGAGATACGCAAACTTTCAAAGCAGGGCGGGAACGAATGAATGTTCCCACTGAACATTGGGCAAGCCCCCTTGCTGCCCATCTTTAAAACCCGCCTCAAAAACTCACTTGTATTCTTTGGAATTTGACTCAGCATGACTCAGACTTGATCTTAGTTTTACTGGTTGGTGCTTTCTACCGTCTTTGTTACTGATTTATTGCTTTATTGTTGTATATATCATAGTTGCTCCATGTACAGCACTTTGTTATACAGCGATGGCTGTTTTAAAGTGCTCTATGAATACAGTTGAGTTGAGAATGTGCCCGGTAACGCTGCTCTGGGGTTTATGAATAGGGTTAGGCCAATAATGCTGATCACGCCCTATTTTCAGTGATAAAACAATTTGAACATTTCCTGAAAAGAGACAGAAGGGGGTGACGTGAGGGAGGAACCGCACACACTACATGACTCATGACAAAGTAACCAATTCCCAACAAGCCTGCACATCACCTCAGAATAATTCATGGCCAACCCACTGAAATGGCTGTTTGACGGCAGGCAAAGAATTCCTCATTCTGGCGATTGACCAATCAGAGCCGTTCACGGCAAACAATGCTAAATGGAGATTTGCCAGTCAAGGTAAAATTATCACAGCACGCCTCCAAATTATAACCGTTGAGGTAAACGTACTGTTATTGTTAATACAGAATGTCAAACTGAGTAGCGTTATCTTTGTCAAGGCATAATGTTGGCACCTGTTGTGGGTGACATTGTGGAAGTGGTAGTACGTATTGTTAGGGCTTGGCGATTATGGAAAAATAATAATTCCGATCATATTGGTTGATATAGAGATCACCAGCATGACATGTGCGTCGTCAACACTTCGTGCATTTTGTGATCCTGACCAAAGAACGAGGTATACTGTACTACCATCCATCCTTTCAACACCACTCATCCTGAACAGAGTCGCGGGTAGTTGCTGGCGTCGATCCCAGGTGAAAAAAGTCTTTGAGAGCTTGTGCGCACCCTCTAACTGTGTATCTGGCTGTGTTCAGAATTTAACAATCACAACCAAACTCATGCTAAATAAGAGCCAGTACACACCTGCCACCTCTTATAGTGCCTCCGATTGACCCTCAGTAAAATTCAACTCTTCTGGGTCGGCTTTTCCTGACATTTTTTGAAGTCACTCCTGAGAGTAGAACCCATGGTAGTCATCGAACTTCCACAGCATCCGAGGGATCTCATTGTTCAAAGGTCTCTTGTCCTCATTAGGGTCATGGGTGACCTGGAGCCTATCCCAGCTGACTTTGGGCGAAGGGCGGTGCTATAGACAGACAGGCATTCATGCTCATAATCACAAGCAAACCACTTGGGCACCGTGAACAAATTAAACTTTGTTTTCCGTGACATTATGTCCAGCATTTTGTCTTTCTTTAAATAAGCAGATACTTGCTGTATATATTTACACTTGTTTTGTAAACATCATTTGCTTTGGATGTTGGCAAGTGCAATATTTGTGAAACAGTAAAGAGTCAGCTTGCTAACTGCAAAGTAGATCATGTTGCTAAGTGAAGGTCTACCATGTACCCATTAAATCCTTGCATGAGCCAAAAATGTCCACATTGTCGGCAAGCTCACACATTTTACTTTTTGCACATAGGTACCTTGTCTGCTTGCAGATAATCTATTTTCAAAATACAGTCAAACCTCAGTTTTCGAACGTCTCGGTTCTCGACCAATTCGGTTTTCGACCAAACATTTCGATTTTTTTATGCCTCGGATGACGAACAAATTTCGGTTCTCGAACAAACTGAGCGCACTTGAATGCACCATTTGACTCCTCTCGCCTTCCTTACACGAGGAAGTGACGCTTCCTCGTGTTGCTTTCCATTGTGAGCAGACGTGTTCAGTAAACATTTTTATTTAAAAAAGAGCGTGGTTTCGGTTTTCAAACAATTTCGGTTTTTGAACAGCCTTCTGCAACGGATTATGGACGAAAACCGAGGTTTGACTGTAAATATAAAAGCTTTTCTAACAGCATAGCTTTTACCTAATACAGGAACAACAAATACGAAGTTCAGTGGAAAATCTTCTTTTTAGTGAAATGTGTAACTCTCAAAGGCACCTTATGGTAATACTGACTCACTTGTGTGTTGCAGGTGGACCTTGTCCTCACTCTGATCACTCTGGCGGTGTTTATCCATCCTTTGTACATCTTTATCCACTGTAAGAAATCAGCGCGCCTCAGGAGGAACAGACACTCTGTCACATTTGATGTCAACGTGCCTGATGAGTCAAAATAACACGAGTACCCCTATGAAAGTGAAATAAAACAGTCTACTTGGACAAGGTGTACGCAGTAGTCATGGTCCAACAATGCTGAATGAAACCACGATACCTGGAGAATACCCACGCAAGCACGGGGGAGAGCATCCAAACTCCACACAGGAAGGCCGGAGCCGGAATCGAACCCTGCACTTCTGCACTGTGAGGCCAATGCGCTAACCGGTTGGCCACCGGGCTGCCATTAAGTAATGTTAATTACTATGCCATTAATGTTAATTACTACAAACATTTTACTTCTACATGCATGTATACCATGAAATTTGGCCTTACAGTATAAATATTATATATACCGGTAGTCACCTACATCTCGGATTTTCCTCTTTCGCGGGGGGTCTCGGTCCCCATTAACCGTGATAAGTGAGGGATCACTGTGCATCATGCTGCGCTGTCTCTAATGTTTTGTTGTATTTACTTAATAGCCAATATATATTAAGACCTTCTAAAATTCTTCACTCAAATATTCTCATCAGTGTTTTCCCAGCGGTGAACGACGATTACCTTTTCCAGAGCGACTGAGTTCTGTCTCATCCTTGGATGTGTTCATCCGGCAACTCGATTCGGTTGAAACTGGCCGTGCTTCATCCCTCGCCCTCTGCTCCATGTTGTGGGAGTTGCTTTTCCCACATTTCAATCTACAAAATCAGAAATGAAACGTTTTAACCGTATAGTGTACAGCAAAGGCGGAGCTCATGTTCTTACCCATAGGTGTAACACTGTGGCACAGGGTAGGGATGTGTGTCCCGGGCATCAGAATGAAGGTCCGCAAAACGTGCATAATAGAGCACAAGGACAGAACGAGGAAGGAAGAACGTAATGAGATGCCTTGTTCATGTAGAACCTGCAACAGTAAACGATAACCTATGGTTAAAAACAGGACAGCGACTTTTAATTTCTTTTAAGCACTGTGCTTAAATGGTCGGTTACAAATACAGAATTTCTATATTAAAACATCACTGGGATTGTTTCTTGTATACTGTATACTAATTCCTTGAGCTGGTGAGTTTTGCGGGTTGGCTAGCTGTCAGCTAATATGGTCCATTCTGTGCATAGTCCACCTATATCAGGGGTGTCAAACATATGGCCCGCGGGCCGGAACCGGCCCCCAAGGAGGTGCGATCCGGCCCGCTGGATCATTTAAAAGTGAAAAAAAATGCATTAAAGACACAGAATGAATATTTTAAATACCATGTAATTCGTGGATTATCCGCTAGGGGGCACACTGTTTTGATCACAGTAAAAGACAACATTGTTTTGATCGGGGAAGAAAACAGCAGTCTCAGTCTGTCACCGAAATAGACCCAACGCAGCAAATGATATGAAAGCGCCAATCAATGCTTCTTGAGACCAAAACAAAGAAGAGAGATGATATTTTGGTGATTCATAGCACAGTATGGTATAATCTTAATGGTTCGGCCCACTTGACATCTACCGAGTCCTTGTGGCCCACAATGTGAAATGAGTTTGACACCCCTGACCTATATCATACACTGTATGCGATTCCCATTTTGATTGGAACTACAGTACAGTGATCCCTCGCTATTTCGCGGTTTGTTTATCGCGGCTTCAGTGCATCGCGGATTTTTTCAAACATATTCATTAAAAAAAAAAAATTCATATACATGTAGTACAGTATGGACCGTTTGCGGACTTTTTGCTGACTTTTTTTTTTCTTAATATGTTTACTGTATTTTGTTTTTCATAAACTAACTTATACATGTTTAAATCTATTAGTATACAGCATTAAGTCATGTTAATTACTTCAAAATTTACTTCTACATGCATGTATACCATTAAATTTGGCCTTATAAATATTATGTACATGTACCTATATGGGGGGGGGGGTCGCTACTTCGCGGATTTTCATTTATCGTGGGTGGTTTTGGTCCCCATTAACTGCGATAAACGAGGGATTACTGTATAGAAATTCGAATGACTGAAATTTTTAAAAATATTCAAATTTATTGAGACACACCTGTCGATATGGGAACCAGAGCACAGCACACAAAGGAAATATTCCTGATCGTACTTTTTTGATTGCCACAGAGACATTAATTTATTCCCAATGAGCTGTTTTCATGTGGGTGTACCAGTTTACCTTAATGATAAGAAACACCGCTGAGGAGGAGTCAAAGGCACCACTGTAGAGGGTAATGATGGTGGAGCGATGAGCTGCAAACAGGTTGCCCACCTTTTACGATGCACAAAAACACAAAAACGGTATAGAATTTGTTTCATGACAAACACACCGGCGTCTACCATATTATACTCACAACCTCACCTAACAAACCATCCAGTGGTGGGCCATGCATTTAGTACCTGGGGCCTAAGTGGGGACTTATGAAACTTAAGCTGCCTTTTAATTGCATCACTATCACATCACAATTATCATCCATATGCCACACAATATAACTGCATACAATTGTGCCAAGCACATCATCTGGAGCAGTTCATAATCAATATTTATTGAACAACATGACAAAAACAGACTAATGTCCATAAAATACACTATACACAGAAGAGATGGGGCTTATGAATGGGTGTGTATCAAGACAGACATGTTTTGCTCTTTGAAGGTAGCTGCAAGTGTCATGTTCTGTCGGTTTTTATTTTGTTTCAGTTCCTTGCTGGAGTGAAGAGCGTTTCCCTCCAGCAGGCGCACCTGTTCCGCCTTTCCCCGTCAAGCCTTGCCAAGTACAGTCAAACCTCGGTTTTCGTACTTAATCCGTTCCAGAAGACCGTTCGAAAACCGAATTGTTCGAAAACCGAAACCATGTTTCCCATTGGAATCAATGTCAAATTTTTTAATCCATTCCAAGTCAAGAAAACAACTTTTTTAAACCACCTTTTTTTTTTTACAATTTCACACCATAAACTGTACAAACCCAGCTCCGGCCTCCCTGTGTGGAGTTTGCATGTTCTCCCCGGGCTTGCGTGGGTTTTCTCCGGGTGCTCCGGTTTCCTCCCACATTCCAAAAACATGCATGGCAGGCTCGTTGGGCACTCTAAATTGTCCCTAGGTATGAGTGTGAGCGTGGATGGTTGTTCGTCTCTGTGTGCCCTGCGATTGGCTGGCAACCAATTCAGGGTGTCCCCCGCCTACTGCCCAAAGACTGCTGGGATAGGCTCCAGCACCCCCCGCGACCCTAGTGAGGATTAAGCGGTTCGGAAGATGAATGAATGAATGCCTACGGCTCCTCATCAAGTCGTAGGTGCACCACCCTGGCCAATTACCCACAACAAAGCTCATGGAACATTAGTTCCTTTTTTTTTTTGGAGCTTTTTGTCGACAGTGGGGGGACAGCTTTGGATTCATATGAATCTTAAAAATACAGTATACAGAAACCAAATTGTGTGATTTGGTTTGATTGATGGCTGGCTACTCTAATCTGCTGAGGCCTAACTGAAAATAATGTTACGTCCGCAGGCTGATGTGATGACGAGTCACATGCATTTTTCAAAGTGAATCTGCCAGGGTTGTTTTTTTTTTTTTTTTTTTAAGGTGTGGCATGACATGTCTGTACATATTTGTAAATAACAAGAGTCGAACGAGGACACTGGGGAGACCGACACACACGCACAGAATAGCAAGAAAGATGATGATGTGATTTGAACATTTCTTAGACTTTCTTAAGAAAACACACGAGCCACAGAACATTTTTGACACCTAAAAATACAAGTACGCAACATGAAAAGACTCCACCCGCCCTCGCCTCCCATTCTAATGCTAACCTGGTCCGCAGTCTTGTTACCTCCTGTGTTGACTATTGTAATTCCATCACAAGTCTTTACATGTGCCCCAACTGATCCAGAACTCCGCTGCACGCCTCATTACCCAAAGCTCCTCTTCCCATCTCAATCACTCCCATCCTCCAAATGCTTCACTGGCTTCCGGTTCACCAGAGGATCCACTTCTGAGTCCTGTTTTACACCTTTAAGGCCATCACCCCTCTATATTAGTCTGAACTCCTCCATATCACTACTTCAGCCCGCACCCTTCGATCCTCCTCCTCCATTTATCTGACTGCACCCTTTGCTGGTTTTCAGTATCACGGGGAGCAAAGCTTTCAGCCGTTCCGCTCCGCAGCTCTGGAGCCCTCTGCCACCTGACCTCCACAATTTAGACTCACATGATATTTAAATCCACACTCAAATTATCTGTTCAGTATTACATACACCACTTCAATGCCCCGTATTTATAATCTATTTATTTCTGTTTGATTGATGTCCAGTGTCCTTGAGGGTCTTGAAAGGTACTTACAAACTAAATGTATTATTATTAGTAGTAGTAGTAGTAGTAGTAGGAGTATTATTCTTAAAATGTAGATGATTCCTCTTTTCTTTTTTTCTGCTGCACACACCGCCACGAGCAGCCCTTTTCATGTCGCTCAAAAGTCATTGTCGAATTCCGAATTGAAATAATAATCAACATTAGTCACATATGATCAAAACTCACTTATATTCTTTGGCATTTGACTCAGCATGACTCAGATTTGTTCTTGGTTTTGCTGTTCGGTGCTTTCTACCGTCTTTGTTACCGATTTGTTGCTTTACTGTTGGATATGTTAGTTGCTCCATGTACAGCACTTTGTATGCAGTGATGGCTGTTTGAAAGTGCTCTATAAATACAGTTGAGTTTGAAATGTCAGTCACCCACCAAAACTTATGAACTGAGGTATAAACAAGAACAACACATTTACACGTATAATTATGCAACATGCAAATGAAGTTTACATTTAAAATAGGTAGTGTATACAGTATATATGTATGTGGAGTTTGCATGTTCTTCCTGTGCCTGCGTGGGTTTTCTCCTGGGACTCCTTAGCAAATTTGTCACAATATTTAATGACTCCTCTTATGATAATTAAAAAAAAATTTTTTTTTGATATACCATACATAGAAATGATGAGCAACAAATCTAGTGACTTTTTGTAGTTGTCAGATATGACTTTTTTTGGACACTACTGGAGAGTCTGCAATTCCCTCATGATGGAGATGTTTTCACCTTCATGTTCAGACTGCAAATATATGGCACTTGAGCGAAATGTCACTGTCTTTGTTGACAATACAGTATAGATGGGTTTCTTACCTTCAACAGTTGTACCATTGCTGTCTGGACCATTGAAACACAGGTGACTGAAGTACCCATCCTCCTTCAACACAAACACCAGGGAGGCATACCCAAACACGACACCAGAAAAGAAGAGACACTCGAGCATCCCAGACGCTAAGGTCAGCCAGTAGAGCAGCCTCACACTCGTCCTGTGACTCTGCATGCTTCAATGTATTGTGCTTCCAAAGGTTCCAAAAATAAGTCAAGGTTGAGGTTTTTCCCCTCAAGATGCCTTCTTGAATTTTAATTTTTCCCCAGACTTTCTTCGGAACACTGTATACTTCCTTTGATTTGGAATCCTCACATAAATCCAAATTTCTACAACACAGACAGAAGACAAAGAGATATGCATTACAGACCAAACAGCACAAACACGTCTTTTTTCCCCCAAATTAAATATATGAACAATATACTCTACTGGTGAAATGCACATAAAAACATTGGCAGTGTTCGAATGAAAAAAATAAATAAAAAGAAATCGAAAGAGGGCAATATTTATTAGACAAAGAACAGTGCAAAATACAGTGAACCCCCGCTATTTGCTGAGGATGGGGACCGGGCTGGCAGACAAATTGCCAGCACACACACACATTGCACACACACACATTTATATATATATATATATGTGTGTGTGTATATATATATATACACACACACACACACACACATATACACATATATATATATATATATATATATATATATATATATATATATATATATATATATATTTTTTTTTTGGAAATTTATTATTCGTGTCAGTGATCGCCAGGTGGTGTTTGCCCTAATCCCGACTAGTCCCCATCTATGTTGACCCAAGTGTGGTCTCCTTGCAAACATGCCTTGTTTAACTGGTTTTCGCATAACGGTCATGAAACGCAGGCGTGCAGCACACCCGCGGCCCTCGTGTGGGTAAACCGATTAGAAAACGGATGGATGGGTCATGACACGCACCATTTCTAGAATTTAGCGAGAATCTTAGACGTTTACTTGAATCATAATTACCTTGTAATTTCCTTGACGTCCAAACATCGTTCCACAGCTCAGTAAGGCAATCGGCGCCTTGGAGCAGCAACTCTCTCTGCACAGTCGGGTTGAGCGTGTGGAGCGGGGCGGGAATAAACATGCTTTCATTTCAGTTTTATGAGAGTGACGTGTTCGTGAACGAACAGTAGCTGACAAATAACTGTATTCACACGGCAAATACCACACACACCGTGAAATTTTGCATCCCGTGCACAATGTAATATTACATCCAATCAGAAGTTAATCAGGCATAACATTCAACAACTAAAACTATTTTCCTGTCAAGGAATCCAAATAAATAAATATAATTTGATGTATTAATCAATACATGTTGAGTTGATTTTTCTTATAAATCAGTCACTTTGAAAATGTATGGTGAAAAATAATGTGCAGTATTGTAGCACTAAAAATACAAATAACACCAAAATGCCTAATACACCACTATGTAGAAACTCATTGATAGATAGGTCGGATCGCATTCAAATGTAGTTTGACATTTCAAAGTCAGACAGAATAAATTCCATCAATGCATGAAACGGTACAGTAATAACTGCAAGTACCTAAAAAGGTGCTTTCTAGGAAAAATGACATACATTAAGGAGAATGATGAGGGTAAAATCACTTTGCTATTTGCTTAATGATGATTGTATTGTGTTGTGGCGGCACGCGGACGACTGGTTAGTACATCCACCTCACAGTGCAGAAGTTGTGGGTTCGAATCCAGCCCAGGCCTTTCTGTGTGGAGTTTGCATGTGCTTCCCGTGCCTGCGTGGATTTTTTCCAGATACTCCAGTTTCCTCCCATATTTCAAAAACATGCATGGCGGAGTTAATGAAACACTCCACATTGTCCCTGCATGTGATTGTGAGTGTGAATGGTTGGTTGTCTATGGCTGGCAACGAGTTCAGGTTGTACCCCGCCTGCTATCTCAAGACAGGTGGGATAAGTTCCAGCAGGACGCCACGTTAATCTTGCAAGTGAAGAACAGCCAGCTAACAGTAACCTTAAATCCTCTGCTTGTTGCCAGTGATGTCAACACTATTTATGCATTTATTTATATTCATTCATCTATTATACTGTATATACAGTACTTATTAATTAATTATCTTACTGGTCTGCTTCTTATTCACCGCCTAATTAACCTGGCAACAGTTCGAATAAGGGGAGTACCAGCAATTGTTTTTTTTCCACTTAAAGCACTGGTTACGCCACGGTATAGTTCAAAACAAGAAAAATAGGCTTCTGTTATATATGAAGCCTCCATATTATGCCTTTGCTAATGGGCTGATGTACTTTTGTTTTCAATCTTATGCATTTTCAAAGACTCTTGCTCCGTATTAAATTTATCACAGCAGTCATTAGCACATTATCTGGTCTCAAATCAACAATTCACCACAAACGTCCCCAGGCAAAATGCAAGAAAAAGACCAGTGTTCATCAGATGTTTGTTCCTGCATCAATTATATCATGAATTCACTCCAACCAGGGGCAGTAGAACCATTTTTGGCCCGCTTATGATTTTCTCTTTTGATCATGTGTTGTTTTTACACCCTGTAATTTTTGCACTGCGTGGTGCCTACAGACCCATCCCCAGACAGACTTAAAGGGAGGCTACGTGAAATGCATGGGAGCGTCTGTTATTATTACAATACAGATAGTAGTTAGTTTGCTCCATGCAGCACTGCCCCTCTCAATATTATTGAACGGCGCCCATTGCAACAACAGCTGTCAAGAATGACCACAGACAACACTTTACATGACAGAGATGTGATCTGAAGTAAGTCGACGCCGCAGCCAGATATGGCAAAGTGAAGCCATTTGTGAAGATGTATCGTTCACTTGCTCCTTGGAGATGTCTCATCAAGCCAAAACACATTGGATTAATGACGAACCATTTTATTTTATTGTAGCATATCATTCTTACTCAATTTGTTGCGTACATTATATGCAGATTTTATGGCTACTACTAAGGCTACATCCAATATAGTGGATGCATTGATATATCACTTTGAACGGGTCATCCGGTTCAACGGGTGTCGCCCGCAGAAATAAGAAAAAAAAAAAGGTTTTTTTTTAAACTCCCGTGGTTTCTTTTATGAAACGTATTCAAATGAATCTTTGTTTGCCGACACTAATATAGCATCTCACTCCTTACTTGCCATACTTTGATTGTGACAAGGGAAAGTCTAAACACATAATGTGCGACATTGACATCACTATGTATCCACACATCAGACTCTGCACAGACTAGAACATTAAACCCACGAGGAAAAGGCTTCATCCATCAAAAACTAAATATTGGGCCGATTATTGTGATATTTTTAGTGGTTGGTGTGGGCATAAGTCGACATATCCACATACATTTTGGTGATGAGTGATTGCAATTTTCTGACATATTAGGTGACGTATGGTTTTTTTATGCTTGTGTTGAGTGAGACGAGAGGTCACCAGCCTTTTTGAAGCTAAGAGCTACTTGAATACTGATTAATGCGAAGGGCTGTGTTGAGACTTCTGAAGTATCATCTCCGCTCAATTGACCTTTAATTACGTTATTATTTATATGAATTTTAATTTAATTTTCATTTTAATAATTCCTCAGAATAATTACGAAACATAAATATCAATATTCCAATACCAATGTTTACATTTTCAAAAGATCACTTCTCGAACATGCCCGAAAGGATATCTCATGGTCCCATCAGGGGTGAGCTATTTTTAGAACAGGCTTCTCATATGGTCCTTTGGTCCCGCAGGCACCATGGTGGTGACCCCTGAGCTAGACTGTCCCATGTGCCAGTCTACCGCAGTGTCATCGGCTTTCATTATTTCCAAATGCATACATATTTTCAAATCACAATACCACACAAAAATACCCTTGCAGATTCACTTTGAAAAATGTGCAGGACTCTTGCACGGCAACATTGACTTATTCGTCACGTGTTGGCCTGGGCTGGTATCATTATTTTCAGTAAGGCTGTGAGAGGCTAGGTAAGACTGGCCATCAATCAAACAATATTAATAACCATTATTTCTTTACATTTTAATGTCTTATTAAGGATAAAAATCAACATGAACATTCCCCAACTCCAAATAGCTACTGTAGCGTTGGTTGAAACAATAATCTCACAGTCCTTTACAGCTACTAAGATAAAAAGAAATATTTTTTAATAACGGCTACTAAATTTTTATTTTATTTTTTTTTGCTAAATGTTTTTGCTCTCTTGCAGGTGTACCAACAAGACCAACACAAAAACACAGCAAAGCCAGAATATTTTTTGAGCAGATGCACTGATCTTAGTTTTAGGGGACGGAGGTTGCAGGGAAGAAGTTTACTTTGAGCATATTGCACTGAGTATACATACTCCAAAAGTTGTTCCTGCGTTCATGATGGACTGCGGCTCATTCACACTCGCGTACAAATTTGGAATACGTCACCAGCTTTGCAACGGAACTCCGTCGTTACGACGTCAAAAACGAGAACCTTACTTTAGAACAGTTCTGTAATGCACTGTAGTAGATTGTAGTGGGCTCACAACCATACGACTGTACTTTACAGAAGGGGCATCTTGTGGCCAAATAGAGTACAGCAATTGAAAGTCTGCCTCACAGACAAAATATTTGCATTGAATTCGTGGATATAGATTGACTGCACCACTGTGGGTGATTACATAAAATTGCTAACATTTAAAAATCTTGTATTCCATCAACAGTAATCATAAGTAAGTTGTAGCAAAACATAAATAATAATAATAATACAAAACATGTGTAAGTTTGTAACTTTCTGTAGTAACATGTATGTTAATTGACAGACTCTGTGCAAGTGGATGTATTGAATAACAGGCATCACATTCACTTCATTCAAGTGAACTGATCTGGTCATGTGCGCACGGCTGGTGAAAGTTTTTACCATAAGCTATACTCATGTCATCTACAGTTATGTATTAAATTGTAAATTTGGTTATGTATTGTTGTAAAACACGAGATATGAACATTCTCTTTGAGACTTGGGGCCCTGCAATTGGCTGGCAACCAGTTCAGGGTGTAACCTGCCTACTGCACCAAGACAGCTGAGATATAGGCTCCAGCACACCTGCGACCCTTTTGAGGATAAGCGGATTACAAAATGTATGGACTTGGCACTGGCCTGCGGTCAGATACTTGCTAGCTTAAAACCAGGAAATGGGCGTGTGCAGTTGGCTCATTTATTGAAACCGAAATGACAATCTCAAAATGACAACAATAACAAAACCCCAAATGACCTTGCAAACATTCACAAAAGAGTGTAATTTCTAATAGATTTCATCCAATTGCAAACTTCTCATTACATGTCTCAAGTGTCACAGTGCATCTTTGCAAATGGTTATTTACAAGTACTGTACCCTACAATTGGCACAACGAGCCCACGTTCAGCACATTTCCCAAATAAAGAGATCCTGCTGATCTAAACATATGTGTTGATTATCAGTCAAATGGTCATTCTCTCCTAAACATGTAACCGTGATTTCATTGATGATTTCATTGATGGCGGTGCGGACACCCGCAGCGGCTCCTCTTGTTTTATGTTGAGGGGGAAGAAATTTCATCTGTGCTGTATGTTACACATACGTACAGCACATTTGACATCCATCCATCCATCCATTTTCCGAACCGCTTCATCCTCACTAGGGTCGCGGGGGGTGCTGGAGCCTATCCCAGCAGTCTTCGGGCAGTAGGCGGGGGACACCCTGAATTGGTTGCCAGCCAATCGCAGGGCACACAGAGACGAACAACCATCCACGCTCACACTCACAAGGGACAATAGAGTGCCCAACGAGCCTGCCATGCATGTTTTTGGAACGTGGGAGGAAACCGGAGCACCCGGAGAAAACCCACGCAAGCCCGGGGAGAACATGCAAACTCCACACAGGGAGGCCGGAGCTGGGATCGAACCCGGTACCTCTGCACTGTGAAGCCCACGTGCTAACCACTGGACAACCGGGCCGCCCGCACATTTGACAATAAAGTTCAATTCAATTCAATTGCGTAAGTCATGATGTGCAGAATAGTCTGTTCGATTGTCAAAATTGGTCAAGAACATAATATCATGAAGACTATATATGATAAACGTTCACCGAATGGAGCTACTGTACTACCACTGTACTCCCAAGTGGAGAGTTGAGGATTTTTTTTTTCTGCTTGGAGGTAGAAAGTGGATGAACATGGGACTCTGGACCAGAGGTTTCTGCTCCATGCAATGAATGCTGCATGCGAGGACATTGCAGGGGGTCCGTGTAGGCAATGGCTTGAGACATTGGCGCTGTTTCTTTGTTTGCTGCATCGCAATGCAAAATGTCTGCTGCAATGTGGATGAAAATCTATGGCCATGATGATGAGGATTGTGGCCAGGAGAGGAAGGGTGATGACAGCAACAAGTCTTACTGAAATTGTGAAACTTTATTCACAGCACTGACAGCAGTTACCATTGTTACTAAGAATATCTCCAAGTCGCAATATTTAATACCAAAAGCATCAATTATTAATACATGATATTAATACACAACTTGGGACAATTTAGAGCAGGGGTCTCAAACTCGCGGCCCGCGGGCCAACTGCGGCCCCCGGGACGATAATTTGCGGCCCCCGTCTTAATATTAAATATTAATGTTCGTGCGGCCCGCAAGATTGATATGAATGACACTTGTTGTGTTCGGAGCTGAATGAACCAATCACGGTGAGGTATACGGCTCTGGAGGGCGGGACATCGGCCGGGCTGTCCAATGCCTCGCTCACTCACTCATTCATTCCTCCAATCAGCTGGGCGGAGGAGAAGCCGTGAAGCCGATCACTCCGCTCGGCGCGCACAGTCCTCCACTGCTCTCAGCATAGAACTGAATGAGGCACTATGATCCGTGATCCAGCCTGTGTCTGTGTCTGTAGCCATCTCCGCGAGTGAAACTGAAACTATACAGTAAGTGCGTTAACATGACACTTGAGAAATTCAGAGAACTGCCGTAATCCAATACGATCGGAGAGCGAAAGTGCGCATGCGCCACAGACCCGCGCGACTGAAAGTTAAAGTTCAACCCGAGAGCTATGTGAGAAGAAGCGCTGCCAGGTCTCTAGCAGCAAAAAGTAGGCAAGAGAAGCCGTGTTCAGAATATTTCATGGTCAATGTTCCATTCAAGTTCAGAAAGTTAAAGGTTAAAGAGCTGTTAATACAGACATTTGAAACGGAATAAAAATAATGAGTTTTCTCTACTTAGCCAGCCAGTGTATGTATATCTACTGTATGCTCATTATTATTATTTTATTTTTTTATTACTGATTGATTTATTTTTTATTCATCTTTAAGTTAATTTATTTAAGTCATTATTTTTTGTTAAAAAATAAAGATATTTGATAACGTTGGAATGTTTTATCAGCGCTTCTCTTGTGGAAATCCTGATGCGGCCCAGTCTCACCCAGACTCTGCCTCTAGCGGCCCCCAGGTAAATTGAGTTTGAGACCCCTGATTTAGAGTGTTCCATTAACCTGCCATGCATGTTTTTGGAATGTGGGAGGAAACCGGAGTATCCAGAGAAAACCCACGCAGGTCCGGGGAGGACATGCAAACTCCACACTGGGAGGCCGGACCTGGAATTGAACACGGTACCTCTGCACTGTGAGGTCGACACACTAACCACAGGATCACCAGGCCACCAACAGCCGAATCCATTTTGGAAAAAGTCAGGTCAATTGTATCTCATGTTTCCACTGTAATTGCTCTATATTTCAGATGACTCAATCAATAATCACCATTATCCATCCATGTTAGCAAATTATAGACCCCTCTGAAAACATGAAATCAATGTTCTGGAAAGTGCTCTGTTACAGCTGCAGCTGTTGTGAAAGCGCTATATGAATAAAGCATTGTATTTTAACGTTTTTATCGAACAACTCAAAATTAATGGATTTACAGTATATGTATTGTATTTAATAACATTTGTATTCGTTTTATAAATTATTTGTTTATTTTGAAAGTATTAAAATACGACAATGACTTTTTATGTTATGCCTTCGAAATATGAAATAAATACTGTACTGTGCAATACAAGCCTCCAAAACAATGAAGTCCTTTTCCTCCCGGACTGCCTTTTTTAGAGGACGCCACACGAGGGCAGTATTGAAACATTTATAGCGTTACATTACACTCGTAAACTACAGCATTTCGAAACAAAGTCTGATAATATAGCTCGTATCAAAGTGCGAAATGAACCATTGATAAAGTAGAAATATATCATGTTGTGAAAAGTGAGACGCTGTTATAATATACAGTATATGAATGTTAAAACCCTTCGCAAATCTGGATTGCCTTCCGCTGGTTTGAGCTCAACACCCCGCTTCCGCCCCGCCGCCTCTTGCTCTCCCCAGCAGAGGAGGAAGAGCCCTCAGCATTCAGCCCAGTCAAGTGAACAACAAGCCTGGCACGGAGGAAATTGTATAGGTGGGTGTTTTCTCCCGCTCTGAATTTGAACGCTTGCCCAGCGTTGGTCACTTTCTATGCTGTGTTTTGCTATGTTGCGGCACTTTTTTTCGTCTTCTGTTTTTTTTGCGTTTTCACTGCGCACTGTCGGAGCTCACTTATTCGCGCAGACTGCGGGTCTAGATTTTTGGACTGTGTGTTGAGTGCAGTCGGCTAGGCGAGGCCTGAATCCTCATCGCCAACACTTATGGACTTCTAAAAACAAGCCTAACACTTCCAGCAAACGGTAATGGGCTCTCTTTTTGTGATACATGCCAATTAGGCCTTCTTGGAAAGCGTTGGCACGAGAAAGAAAACGGATTTGATTTGTGACGTTGTTTCCCTTGGAACGTAACGTTAGCCTGCTAGCCACAGCAGCTCAAGGGAGCATAGCATGGAAGTTTCGTGAGCTCGGCTACGATCAGCAGTGTTAGTTTCTGTCACTGAACTCACGCTTTTCTTCAACCAGTGATTACGCACAGTTTGTGTGGAAAGGTTAAATAGCGAGCTTACACCAAGCGAAATATCTGTAGTACTTTGTGACCAATATGATTTGTGTCACTCACGCCTTCAATATATAATCTTTTATTTTGATTGCTTGACACATCGACAGACGGCAACTTTCGTCAAACCTGTGTCAAATTTGAACGGATCAAATGTGAGGGTTGTGTGTGAAAGAATAACCAAGAGGACACGGAAGTGACTGGCCAGCCCACAGCATTGGTGATTGTAAAGTTCGAGGTCAAAGTCCAGTTTCGGTTGTCTTATTAGTTGAGATCATGTCATGGTGACTCCTTCCTGAACGACTCTTTGCTGTTTTGGCGGACATCGGCGCAGCGCGCTTTCACGATTTAAGGACGGACTCGGACGTCTCAAATGTTATCGTTGAAGGTGTGTGGCAGGTGAAACAGGAGTGGTTGTGATAAAAGCAAGAAAACCTGTTGTGTTGGTCTGGACGTGTGGGGTGTGGCAAGACAAAAGAAGGAAAGACAACAGGCGCGCTTCGTTTCATTATTCAGTGTCCTTTCATAGAGGCTTGCACCTTCTCAATTTACACTGGGATCAGAAGGGATGCTGGATTCGGTCCAACGTGGTATTTAGTGCATCAAAACTAGAGTAATTGTGACATGGTTCAAATCAAGTGCGGGAATCAAACTGATTGGTTAGTTTTGCTCTGTGTGGTATGCACATGCCTTGTATATTCCCCAATAGCCTACAGATATGACTGATTTTACTTGCTGGAACAGAGTTGTCAAGCCATTGGGGGCAGGTATGGGCAAGCCCTTTGTTCAGGTACGTCCACATGGTTTCATTTATATAACAGGGTTGCAAAATCTCAAGAATTCATTCGCATCAGTGTAGTCGCTGAGGACTGAAGTTTGCTGCTCACCCTGATGTTTTAGGCAGGGCTATCATTTGTGAGTCTCAGTAATGACGGCCTTTCACAGCAAACCATGGGTGTGTCGCTCTCACAAGCTGGCGTTTTCCTCGTTGCTCCTCCTCCTTCCCTGTCTGTCTGCTTTCCCAGGTTATCTGCCTTCCTCCCGACAGTTGCAGTGTGTGTTTTCATTTGAATAGTGATCACGTCATTTCACTCTCAAAGCACGAGGTAAACGTGATGAGCCACGCCAAACGAATTGCGCGCATTTTGGAACGTGCGATGACAAGGCTCACTGGATAGTTGGGAAAGTTTGTAGTTGTGAAACACCTTTTTTTGTAAACCGTTGGCAAGTGCATCTCCAGTGTTGGCTCTCAGTGGCTGCTTGAATATGTGATTCAAGGATCAATTGAGGAGCAGTTTTGCTAATCAAGAACATTTTCAGCATGACGTCCCTGATCCACTGGCGAAAGGACACTTTGATCCTCTCCTCTTTCATCTATAACTGCTTCAAACACCAAAGAGTGTGCAGAAAAGTGGTTTAAGATTGAATGACTGTCTGTGTCTTGTGTTGTGTTGTATTATTTTGTTGTGATGTTATTATGACTTCAAGCTGGCGCCGCGAGAGTGGCTGCCTTTACAGCAGCCCTTATACTTTTTGTTCTTCTGCTTTCTTCCTTTCATAACTTTGCTGCTGTAAATTGGGAATTTCTCCATTGTGAGAAGAATAAAGTTTTTCTTATTTTAAGGAGCAAATTACAAATTTCTAGATAAAAAAAAAAAAATGTAATCGCATCTATGGTTTTATTAAACAAAGATGACAATTAAACAGGGAGGTTGAATGTAGGGCTGCAGCTATGAAATATGCTGGTGTTTGCATACCCTACAGAAAATTCTAAAGAATAATAGAGTATTATGATAAATTATATTTTTACTCGTTATATTTCACTTTATAACAAGCAACCAATCTGTCCTTTTTGTTATACAAACAAGCCTAAATTAGTCAAATTCACATCGTGTCCAGTAGCACTGTTTTATTGTCTAGAAACATTTTGAGTGGGAAAACTTCAAAATAAATCAAATTTTTAAACTTAAACCTGGCATTTCTTGTATCAAAAATAAAGCATTAAAAAACATCTTAAACATCATTTGTGCAGTTTCACTTGAGCGGCTAGCATTTTAGCAAGGAACATGATAGTATAGTAGGGTCATGGCTGTGCATTTATAATCTTAGATCTTAAGACAATATTATTTGTTGTTTGTGCGTGCGCGCGTTCGTGTGTGTGTGTGCGTGCGTGGTCTTCCGATCATTCAGGTCATCTTTTGTGTTCTTATCTGTGTCAATGAAAAGAATACATTTGAAGTTTGACATCCGCAGGGTGGCTTTCACAGCTGGCTACACTACAGTCCTGTCCACAATTATCTTTCCTATCTAATTGTGCGATGCTAAAGATGAGGGTCGCGGTCAGTTTATAGTGGAGTGCGCATGTCATAGACATGTTTCTATCCAGTGTTGTTGTTGCGAGACAACTGGTCATTTACTTTAAGTACGTTAGGCCACACTTTTATTCAGCTTCTATATGCCACACGTTTGTAGGTGCGCACACATACGTCGTCTATGTCGTTTCCATAGCTGTGTCGTCGTGGGTCAGCAGGCGAACACTCGGTGACTAGGTTGGCAAAAAATATTTTTTTTCTTTGCCTTTGCTTTTCCCACTAAATTGTGAGGTCAGCTGACTTGTTTTTTTCTCTCCAATAACTCCTCTTTAGCATTTTGTGCCTTCACTTTTAAATGGAGCAAATCCTGACGTACGTTATTTTTCCATCTCTTCTTTGGCCTTCCTCTTTGGTCTTTTTCCTTCTAACTGCAGACCTATAGCCTCCCTAACAGGATCATCTTCCTCCATTCTCATCACATGTCCATACCATGGAATTATGATCTCCTTTACCTTTTTATTCATGTCATTTAGCCCTTAGCCCCGCTTGATATGCTCACTTGTTTCCTTATCCTTTAATCCCACTCCCTTAATTCTTCTGAGCATCCTCATTTCTGTTGCCTCTCACAATTGTTGAATTAGCACTCAACACTATTTCTCCTCATTTTGTTGAGATGATTCACTTGATAGATAAAAATCACCAAAGAGTATTTTAAGGACTTTATCTTGTTCAGGACATCGGAAAATATACTCAAATGTAGGCTTCTTAGTTGGTGAGAAATAATAATAATATTCTTTTGTTCTAGACATAAGTTGATTTAAGCAGTCAAAAGCATTACAAAGTTGAATAAATGACATCATGCTTGTCCAAATTGAACTTAAGTGCTGGGGTGGGGTGGGAAGTTCACGATGACAAGCTATGGCCCTGCACTGAGCCAGTGATGTCGCAAGTTGGCTGACTTACCCAAAGTGTGATTAGCGTCTCATGCATTGAGGAATGCAACTCATAGTCGCAAGGATTACGGTGTATTACACAGCACGTTGCCCATTGCGTATGTTACGGTAATATGTTGGGCTCTCGCAACCAAATCTTTTTAGAATTGTTCATCCTTTCACTGCGATTGGCTGGCAACCTGGTCTGGGTGTCCCCCGCCTACTGCCCGAAGACGGCTGGGATAGGCTCCACCATGTCCCGCGACCCATGTGAGGATAAAGCGGTTCAGAAAATGGATGGTTGGATTTATCCTATCAATTATTCCATTGATAACTCGAGTGATCCCTCTCACCCTTGCACACACTGTCCTGTTGAATTTTTTTTCCCAGTAAAATGGGTGATAAACCTGCATTTACACACACACACACACGCACTTAAGTTTTCCAGTGTCGGTGTTTATTAACCCTATCAAGTACTTTAAAGTCAACAATATTTTCACATTAGGTTTTATATGAGCCATTGTCTGCTGTTATGCTCTCGTTTTCGTTTTCCAATGGCCCGTCGTGGCCGTGAGGTCTTCCCCAAAAAGATTAAATACGGTCACGTGTCTTAAGCGTAAGACGTCAGACTTTTATTATAAATCACAAACACAGCCACTGTGGGACGTAGCAGACACCAAAATATAACAGCCAGAGGCCAAGAGTACACACGAACAAAGTCCTCCCTTACGTCCGCTGAATCCATTGCTGTCGTGCTGATTCCTCCCTCTCGTGAATTGCGTGATGCATTCAAAAACACTTGGAAATAGCCTTGCAAAAACAGAACATCACGGTTACCCGCCAAAAGCACACATAATTTGTGATAGTACAATAAAAGATCCAGCTGGACATTTAATTTTCATTCACGTTTCCCACAATATTCTAATGACTTTACACTCATTAAATCATCATCACTGCTCAGCGTTGAAACACAGGCAGCAAGTTATGAAAAGCTAAGTCCGCTGGAGAAGCTTTAACACGTATCGCGCCGTAGCGATAATAGTTGAAGATGCATTTATGAGTGTGTATATATCCCTATGAAGACCGACGTTGCAGTCAGCGGCGGTGTGCTAAATGAGAATGATTCATACGTTATTTCTCTCATCTATTGAACGCTCTTGCCATTGCCTGAGGGCAGAAAGTACTTTAGTTGGCAAAAGAAAACCGAGAATAACCAAACTTTTACATTAGTGTAACAGTGGCATTGGGTGTAAAAGATTAGCGCGGCAACAGAGCTAACTCCATGTAAACGACGCCGGCTTATGCTGCGTGAGTGTATGTTAGTAAAACCTCCATCTAAGGGCCTTCAAAACCGCTGACTTGTGCTCCCTCGCCGGTGACGTGGTGGCGGTGCGGTTTCAAAGCCCAAGTAGGTGGGGCTCAGGCAGCACATGAGTCGCCACCAAGACCTAAACAAGAAACGTAGGTTAAACTTTGCTACCATCATGAGGTAGCTCACTTTCATCAAATATAACATGTAGTAATTGTGCTAGTGCGGTGCGGTGTGGCTGCGGAGATTATAAAGCTGCGCCACATAATATTGAAAATGCTTCAACCCTAATGTAAGACCTTTTTTTGTTCTTTGTGCTGTAAAACTCCACTGAGGACTGATTCTTTTGCTCAGCTCTGACTTGTCCTTGTGGTTACTTTCTTTGGTGCGATTGTTTGGCAGTGGGACGCTGTCAAGGACAAATGCTTGCATTGATTAGCGAAATGAATTGTAGCAGTCCCTATCACTGTTTTTTTCACAACAAACTTCAATCAGACACCAATAAGAAAAGGAATCTCCTTCTGTAATATGATGTCACTTATGTGTGAAGTGGTTCGAGTCACCGATTAGGTTGACATCGAGTCAAAATTTGGGTTCAAGTCAAATTTCTGGTTCTAAAACATTCAAGATAACCTGGAAGGCTTTCAGAGTAGGCAGACTGAAGCGCTTGCTTTTTGTAGGTTTCCTTCTCACGAAACATTGAGGCGAGTATCTATAACATTTTTTTCCCCTTGTAATGTCAAACTGTCAAATATGAAGAGGATAAATTTGGTCGTATGTTTCATGAATAAAACCGAAGAGCACCGTAAATACTCTGTTACTCCACATTTAATCGATGAGATGGCGAATGTTTGTAATGTTAGAACGACGTTACGCCACAAGCAGGTATTATCGGCTGTTTCCTACCAAACTGTCATTTTAGTTTTTACTAGTTTTAGTCGACTAAAAGTCTGAGCATTTCAGACTTATTCTTCTTTTAGTCAGTATTGTCCATGATTTTTTTGTTTAGTTTTAGTTGACAAAAAAACCTGATGACGTTTTAGTCAAAGATAACTGATGACATTTTAGCAGAGGTGGCAAATCCAGGTCCAGAAAGCTGAAAACGCTGCCACAAGTTTGGCTTTAGACACAGGTTCTTCTACTCAATTTACAGGTAAACAGGTTTTTATTTTCTGAACCTGGATTAACCACCTGTGCAATTTACGGTAGTCTAGTTTTAGTCAAGGAAAACCGGTGACATTTCAGTCTAGTTTTTAGTCAAAGACAATTAGTATTTTTGTCTCTTTTCAGTAATGCAATTAGATTTAACCCTGTGAATATATTCATAGTCCCGGATAGTCAATGCAAGAGTTGGTTGGATGTGTGCCAGCACCAACACATGAAACGCACAGAGGCCAAATCTCTGTATGGCAATTCAAATGAGGCTGTGTCAGCAGTGCACATGGCCAAGCCACAACAGCATTTTATCACCGCCTGACCTCTGCCGTGCCTGCTTTTGTGCGCCATGTCCATGTTCCAGTGTTATCTGGAATGGTGAGTTGGTATATAAAAAATCAAGACTATGCAACAATCGGTCAGGTATTTAAGCCGGTTCTTTCAGTGCCAAGGTTCCAGTATGCAATGACTATCTGCAAGGCTTCCATCCCTGTACAGTATATATTGTGTACGGCCGGCGACTGGGTTTGCGGCGAACCCTCCAGCCTGTACCATTAGCTGTGCTGCTAATGGCAAAATAAGTAATGGCCAGGATTGCTTTTTTTTTTGTAAGTGGCTAAAGCCATTTAAAACTCTCCCAGAAACTCCCTACCACAAGAATGTTGGTGGTGGGATGTGCTTACGACGTGTAGATGTTTATAGCACTGGAGCGTAAGAGGCTATTCTCTGTGTTCTTAACAAGAGTTACATTTTTTTTTTTTAATTACAGTCTGACAAACTAAAGGTCAAAATAGTATGAAGACCTCACTGATATGTTGTGTTAGGACTTACGTGAATGGTTTGGTGTAATACTTGAGAGCAGCTGAAGTCAAATTCCTTCATTTTGCCCGCCTTATCCACTGGGGTTTTATTTCTTCTTTTTTTTTGTCTTCCCTTCGCTGTTCTTTGATGAGGAAATGACAGATCTTGAAAAATAGAATAAAATAGGTGTTAGGGTGGTCATAGTGGGGAATAGGGACGACACATTAGGTCAGATTCCAACAACTGAGACAGGATATGACATGCTAAATCTGACTGTGGAATGTATGACAATGGGGTGTGTGTGTGCGTGCGTGTGTATGTGTGGGTGTGTTTTATCTGTTTTGGTCTTAGCCTTAAAATGTGTGGCAGTGGAAGAAGACTCAAATGGAAAGGAAGATCATTTAAGTCTTCTGCCACACCACTACGACGTGTTACAATTCAATGGCCTATAATTCCATAGATGGATTATTTCTTGATTTGTTTTTGTCTTACTTTCTCATTAATAATCTCTTAAGGATATGAATGCACTCATTAACATCCACTCTAATGCAGAGGTGGATTTTTGGCCAATTTGCTTTCTCACATACTTGATTCTTTTTTCTAGGTACATGGAAGTTCATCCTTGCCTCTTGTTATCTGCATAGTGAGAGCTAATTACAATGTCAGAGCAGCATTTCAACTCCTCAAGCATAATATAAGGTGTCCGCCATTTGTGATCAGCTTGTTTGTGTCCCAAATGAATACCGGGGCTAACTAGGCCTTTTATTTTGAACTGTAATAAATAAATTGGAGTAGATCTGCATCAGGTTGAGGTTTGTACATCCAAAAGCTTTTAAAATAACAAAAAAAAACCCCAAAATAAAATAAAAAATGTTGTTCTCAAATAGCAAGACAATAGACCATGGACCAACATAAAATGCATACAAATGTTTGCTAATCATTAGGGCTGGGCAATTAATATTTTGGCTGGGCTGTCAACCCAAAATAGGTTAGTGTGTCGTTTAAAATTGACCCGAGTTGGCAGAACAATAAATAAGAAAGAAATAGGGTCATTGTATGCCAAATTACCCAGTGCGGATTTTGATTTTCATGAGAGGGTAAGCAGTTTAGATGATGGATGGAACCTTTGTATACTTGATAGTGATGACACAACACAAAATCTGATGATGTTGAATGACCATTGAATATCTGAGGGCACACATATCTGAAATTTGAGGGATTAAATGTAATGAAAAATGTTAAGGTCATGTGATCCACAAGGTGAATTTCAAAGTCAAATTATAGGTCAAAAGGTCAAGTTCCTAAAATAGATGCATGTTGACCCAGCAGTTCCTGCGATATAAAGGTTCTCAGGAAGGATTGGTGCATATTTTAGTAACCTGTAATTTGACCTTGACTTTGAACTTGAATTTGTGGACGCCCCTTTTTTACAGAAAATATCAAAATTTGATGCCCGATAGCTTGCAAATGCCTGCTGCGACTGACCTAACCCTAAACATTTGTTATACAATCATCTTTAAAATCAAAATCTGTTTGGTCAAACTTACTGGGTGATTTGGCATGGAATGACCCAAAATCTTGAATAATTATATATATTCTGACAAATCGATTTTCCCTTAAATTTACACGAAAGTAATGGTAATTTTCTGTTTTCTTTTTTTGTATTTTTGAAATTGATAATGGAGACCGCACAATAAAAGGGGGAAAAAAGTCATAAAAATAAAATAAAACAAATATCCAAATAAATACTACTGAAAATATCGAGTTGGCCTAAAACTACTTGTTATTGTGGCATGTTTTTTTTCAAGGCAACATTGAAAATAACACGACAAATATCCTTGGTTGCTCGGAGTTGGACAAGGTGGAACACTTCTTCTGTTGTTCAAACGATATTGAATAGCACATTATTGTTGTTGTTAATGAGCAAAAAAGCTGTTCCTGTCTGTGTAGTTATCTCAAACGTAATGGGCCAAATGAAAAAAAAAACGTGCGATGATATCAAGGTTTCACTTGTTTCTAATTTGTAACTGGTCCACAGTTCAAATCTCACCCGCGACCCTCCTGTGTTCTCCCCGTGCTTGTTTGTTTGTTTGTTTGTTTTTTGGTCATTGTCGTTCCAAACACATGAGGTTTGGAATCGCCCATGGATGTATGTCTAGAATGTACTGTATGCACCTTGTGATTAAATGGCCAAAAGTTAGCAGAGATGGGCTGCAACTCATCCGCAGCCCTGTTGAGAGCAACCGCTGATAGAAAATGGAAGGATGAATGGATAATTGCAATTTGTGATTTATTATTATTATTTTTTTTAAATATTTGCACCATGACTGAAGTCTGCATGTGGTGCCACCTCTCCCTCGGGTGCACACATCTGCTGGAGCGAGACATGCCGTCAAATTACCAATCACATATTCATGAACGGGCAGCCCGGTATCCAGTGGTTAGCACGTCGGCTTCACAGTGCAGAGGTCCCAGGTTCGATTCCAGCTCCGGCCTCCCTGTGTGGAGTTTGCATGTTCTCACCGGGCCTGCGTGGGTTTTCTCCGGGTGCTCCGGTTTCCTCCCACATTCCAAAAAACATGCATGGCAGGCTGATTGGACACTCCAAATTGTCCCTAGGTATGAGTGTGAGCGTGGATGGTTGTTTGTCTCTGTGTGCCCTGCGATTGGCTGGCAACTGATTCAGGGTGTCCCCCGCCTACTGCCCGAAGACAGCTGGGATAGGCACCCCCCGCGACCCTAGTGAGGATCAAGCGGTTCGGAAAATGGATGGATGGATATTCATGAACATATAAAGGAGATAAATCTTAAAATAGTTCACAGATCAGTCACCAATATATCATTGAATGACCATCGTGGCTGGAGATGCCAATTGTTGAGCATGTGCTTAATTTTCATACACCAATTGTAACCTTTGCTTGTTGCGCATTAGTGACCCATATCTTTTGCTCAATTCACTCTAAACGCTTCTGACTTTTTAAATTGCATGTTAGGAAGGTATGACTCCCGTTTCCTAGTAACTGAGGATGTGTTGCTCACACCTTTTATTCCTTCACACTTTTACTGCCTGCTTGGAAGTTGGAATGAAGGAGTGCTAACCAGCTGCCCATGCTGCACCTTAAAACATTCTCACGGTTCTGCATCAACTATCTGACTGTGTCGGGCCACCCAAAGTTCACGGATGCTGGCGCGGCCGACCTAGTACAAATTTCAAGTAAATACGATGAAATCAACATCTTCTTGCTTTTTTTTTTTTTTTAATTAAGGGAGCGCCGCTCACAAATTTCTGGCTGATCCCTGATCTTTAGGAAGCCTGGCCTGGGCATCCCGATTTTTGCTGATCACATTTTTTTTTTTTTTTACATACAGCCTCAACGTCCCAATTATTGTAAATCTTTGAAAATACAGATGAAATAAAACAAAAGGTTGTTTAAACTGCAGGAAGTAGTTCTCTCAAATAAAAATGAAAATCCCATTCGTCACTTCACAGCAGGAGAGAGCAAAGGCTGACTTTCAGACCTCTGCAGAGGAAGACAACGATTGCTGCGAAGATCAGTTTTATTTTAAGGAGTTGGCTATTCACCAATCCTCCAGAATTAAGGAATTCGGCCCTGATTCCGATCCCAATTGATCAATCGATACACCTCAATTTTTAGCATGAATATTCAATATTTTTAGGTTAATCTACCTAAATTCATCGATTATCGTTGATCTTTTTCCATTAGGAATGGCTTGTTCAAGTTAAGTCAAGAAAATGTCAAACGTTAAATATTCTGTTTGATTTTAAACTGCAAAAGAATCCCAAAACATGCACAAAAAAGTGACGACACAGAAGCAACATATTCGTAATGGCTTAAATAATGCAGTGTAAACACGAAAAATATGAAATGATCACTGAAACATCACATTATTTCACAAGTATACTACAAGGGCAGTTCTGGCACGACCACCACAACATGGCTCATGGTGGCCCGACATGGCCGCAACCCAAAAAGGTTTAACGTTAGGACCCTGAGTCTGTTATACCTCTTTTTACAAAACACATTTCCGTTTTTAACCTGCTGAGCAGAAGAGCATGTCGAAAAACTTTGCTCGAGTTCTCAAGGTTAATGCTCGGCCCTCAGCTTGGTCGTAATCATTGAGATTGACTGAAGCTCTGGTTGCAAGCTTCTTTTTTAACGCTGTTTTTATATTTCATGTCATTAACCACTATTTTAATCTCTTCCTTATCTCCTCATCACTGTGTTAAATTGTACTGTTTAATTGCCTTCAAGAATGAATTGGAGTAGCACCCCTATAGGTGCAGTTTTCATTTGTGCATGGTACTGGTGACCACCTGCCCTCATACCTGTTTACCTGGGTGATTCAGTTCTCCTCTGTTGGTTCTTTGATTCCTGGTGTTGGTTAAATCCCTCTTGCTCTTTGGTGTTGACCCTGTCCTTCCCTTTCCTCTGCTTTGCTCTTAGTGTGTGAATGGAGCAGTGTGCGAGTACGGCCTCCCTGCTGGCCTCCGTGCGGGAGCAGGAGAGGCAGTTTGAGATGCTGAGCCGAGCTCTGGAGGAGGAGCGGAGGTCGTGCGCCGGCACTTTGCCCCGCCCCCTCCCCAACATGCAGGTAACATTGTGTATTCCTTGCCCCCTTCTCATCCACCCTCAAGCACCTGGCCATCCCCCATAAAATCGAGTAAAGCGCCACCATTGTCATTCTTACGGTCAGCGTCAATTAGTGTGTGTGTGGACAGGATGGCAGCAGAAGCCGGGGAAAAATAATTTAGCCGGTTCTCACTGGAGCTTTAATTTGGATATGTAACGAAGGTGAGGTAAAGGTACATCTGTCATTTGGGCCCAATCCCAGCATTGATATTTTGCATTGCAGAAGAAACTGGGCATGTTGGAGTAATATGTGCAGTAATGCCAGCACTTAATACATTTTAGCAGTAAACGTGTGTCTATCGTTGAGTAGTCACAGTGAATATTTTAGTGAAGCAATTTGAGGTGGAGTGTATCATTTTGACCCTCGGCTGCTCTTTATATGTTGTGATCACACACGCTTCTGTCCCCTGTCCATTCCCCAATAACATCCATGTTTTTGGCGTCTTCCCCATCCTCCATCCGCTCCAACAATTCATCCCAGCAGACCAATACACCCCATCAAGTTAAATGGCTGTTTCTCTAAAAAAAAAAAAAAAAAAAAAAAAACCTCTTCTTTGTCTCTTGCATATAAGACTTCAATGATGTATGCGCTTAGATGTTTATTGGTTTTGTTTTTGGGGTAAGGTTAACTTGTAGTCACTTTCTTCATTTCATCAAGTACTGTGGAATAAGGTGCCAGTTATGGTTGAACTTTCTTTAGAGGTGGAGCGTTAAATCTTAGCTGTTGCTTGCGTACACTCGCATCCACGTGGCAGTTTGAATTGAGGTTTGAATCATACTTTCATGTCTTCCTCCTTCAGCCTCTTTACTAACGGGCTGCGATGAAAATGGATGAATACAAACGTACTTGAATTAGACGTTCCGTTTTTGTGTGAGGGCAAGATAAATGTATCCTGTTGCTGTTTTTCCTGTTTGTTTACATACCCCAAAGGCTTCGGCATTTCTCTGTCACCCTGGTTACTGACATGCTCTCACATGCTCTTTGGTCCAATATTTTCTTCTGTTGTACAACCAGTAAAACCGTCTCTGAACTGTCTTGTCACTTTTTAAATGAGTCTTTTCTGTTTCTCCAGATTTCAGCATGCTTTGACGATTGTCTTAAATGCGACAGCTCAATATTGATTCTTTCTGTATTCCTTTTTTTTGTTTTTTTGTTTTTTTATCACTAGAGAGCAATGTCTAATCTCTGAGTCATTGTTGCACAAGTTTGACCCTGTCTGTGCTCTGTTTGATCCTCATGGTTTTATGGCCGTATCTCATTGAGCGCCAAAGGTGTGCGCACGGAATGAAATTTTTTTTTTTTTGTCGGGGTTCGTTCAAGGTCCCAAAGGGTCGTAAAGATGTTCCACGGCAATTTTAATAGTCTCAAATACAGTCAAACCTCGGTTTTTGAACAAAAATTTCAAAAAGTTTTTTATGCCTCGGATGACGAACAAATTTCGGTTCTCGAACTAACTGAGCGCACTTGAATGTGTCACTCCACTCCTCTCGGCTTCGCTTCCTCGTGTAGCGACGCTACCTTGTGTAGCGATGCTACACGAGGAAGCGACGCAACAGTAGCGTCCATTGTGAGCAGACGTTTTTGTATTGTTCAGTAGATTATTTTTAAAAAGCAGACGTGGTTGGTGAAACGCTTCCTCGTGTAGCGTCCATTGTGACCAGACGAGTTTGTATTGTTCAATAAAAAAAAAAGCAGACGTGTTTGGTGAGACGCTTCTGTTAGGGGGAGTGAAACCCCCCTCTTTTCAGAATGGTTTGCCCCAGCAGCACGGGGGAAGTGCGTGCGTTTGTTTACGGCCGGCAGTTTTCAATGCAGCGGCACATAATCAACACTCTGGTGTCCGGTGTCTCATTATTATGCAATAATCATACAGAAACAGCTTCCTCATGTAGCGTCCATTGTGAGCAGACGAGTTTGTATTGTTCAATAAAGAATTATTTTTTTAAAAAGCAGACGTGTTTGGTGAGAACTACGTAATATCGGACTGTTATTTTTGCATCGTGTATCAGCAATCATTAAAGCTGTTTGTGAAAGACTGTCGAACATCTTTGCAACTGTTTGCAACATTGAACGAACCCTGACAAAAAACAAAAAGAAAAAAACCCATTCGCTACACTTGCAAACCTGAGCCACCCCGGCGTGACATGCGTATGGGCTTTAAGGAAGTTTGGGAGCTGGAATTTACATTACAATCAACTGAAATTGACAGTCAACACACATTTCATCTCCCTTTCACTCATATTCTTTCATTCATTGCATACAGTCTGTCTCCATGTTCCCATTATACCATTTTCTGGTGTGATTGGCATGGTTTCAGGAATTTTGGAAATAAGATTTTGAGGGTGTGATAATTAATAACTTCTAATAATATAATGTACTTATTAGCGAGCATTACTGGTCAGTTGACACTAATCTCATATGATAGTCGCATTTCTTGAATCATCAATTAAAATATTTTTTTGAGTCCAAAGGAGGACATTGCCAAAGGGCACAACCATCCACTTGGAGATCCTTCCCGTTGCTGAGAATATTTGTGATTCATTCTTTCAAAATGCTTTGAACAAGCTTGAAGTGCATTTCCTCCTTCTCATAGAACGGCCGCCTTCCTTGTGATGCAGACGTCGAGAGGCTAACACTTAACGAGAGTTACGTCAACGGGACACATCACGTAAGAGACAAACCTCACTCGTATTCGACTATTTAATTATTAACAAAGGTAACCTGAGGGAGGCTTTTTTTGAAACCCTGGAATGTACTTGTGCAGTTCAGGATGGAGCCTGGTCAGATGGTGCAGGAGACATACACAGTGGAACAAGAGCCCCAGGAGTCCAACCCTCCGGTATCTGTGGAGACCAACGATGATGGCATTACAAGACGCATAGAACCCCTGGTAATATGTAGATGGATGTTTGTGCTCTGCACAAGTGCGGTGTAGTGTCATTAGTTTGCTTTCACATCTATATCGACTTTCTTGAAATCAGTGGATGGATTTGTATGTTGAATGAAAATGTTAAAACTTGTCAAAATTTGTCATGACAAATCATAGTCCCACAGCTGTACATACAGTAAATAATCAAGTTGTTCAAATAGATTGGATCGGTTGGTCCATCTTGTGATCAGATCGGTGATGGGTTTTGTTTTTTTCTCCCCCACAACTCGATCAATCAGCTCTAAAATCTTGGATCGTGTAAAGCCTTTTGACTATTGGATTAGCCGAGGTAAAAGGGCAAATTCTAACCTTTCAAAATGATACAAACTATGTCGCCGCCATAGGATCAGACATAAATTAAAGACCCGACAAATAGTCCGGGACGAATCCCCCAAAAATCGCAGTAACAATGAATGAACATAAAGAAGCCCTACAAGAGATTTTCAGATGAGTTAAATACGTCATGATGTGCATTTAGATTTTCTGAATGAAAATATTCTGATTTGTAGTTGATCTTTGGGATTTATTGCACAAGGTTGTTTACTATTCCATATCAGATCCTGATGTCTCAGATCCCACCCTGCCTCTTTTACTAGGTAAAAAAAGTAGTGATGCCCACTACCACCCGCACAGTCATCCCCTCCGTATCCGACACACTTTCCTTGGATGGTGGGGGTTCGGCAACTGGCGTGAGCGCCTACATCTCACCCATGGACCGGGGCTACAGGCAGGCTCCTGGAGTAGGTGTACCCATGGAATACCCCACTCACACCGTGCCCCGCAACTACCAATATGGACCTCCAGGGGGCTATGAGGACTACCGCGCTGGACCCCCATCTGAAACATACGCAAGCCTCAGCAGGGGTGCTCGCGTGGACGATCGCTATAGGTAGCACACCATCTGTAATGGTCATCATTTACTTTTGTGTTCTAAACTTCGATCTGTGATATTCTCACTTCTCTGTCAATCATCTGTGTAGACCAGTCCATCCAGATGGCTATCGAACTCTGGATCCAAGCTACAGAGCACCCAGCAGGAATCAGATAGACCCCTATGCTGCTCAACCACAGGTAGAATGAGCAGTTTTCCAACATACTATCCTTTCAAAGTGAATATGATTTTCAGCTCAACCAAATTGTTCATTTAGAGCAGTGTGGCGATGTGTACACTAATTGCAGTGTGAAAGCTGAATGGGAGACATTGGAGGTTGTGGAGCCAACCCCCGTTTTTCATGGAAAACACATATTTGAAGTTTAGCAGCGTTTTTTGTTGGTTTAAAAAAAAAAGGAAAAAAATGCAATGGCTCCAATGCATATCACTGGGCATCAATTACAGTATATGCGGATTTTCGCTATTTCCAGGCCGCCCTGTTCCCTATCTCAATTATATTTCAGATCTAGGCTATCCTGAACTTTTTTAAAAATAACTTTTAATTGATGGTCCATGTAATTAACTGAATACCTTATTTTTTGTAAATGTGACTTGACTTAAATGTCATGGAATCGCAGCGTTAGCCCAGTTCAAAAGTCTAAGTCTAAGTGTGTGATGTTAAACATTTTCCTGCTTTTTAGGTTGGACGAATGGGAAGTGCAGTGGAGCTCTCTTCAATCCCAAGGTTCGTTCCCGAGTCGTACGGACTGGAGGATGATCGCCGAAGTATGGGCTATGATGAGGCTGACTATGGCATGGGCCATCCAGTGCACTACGGCACTGTGCCCCGTAACCACCATGGCTTTCCCCAAGGGCCACCACGTAGGACTGGGTGAGTTGTTGCACGTCATGTGGATCTTCACTTTGGTAAATAGTTTAGTGTTGATATGCTGTGTGTGCGTGTGCGTGTGTGTGTGTTCATCTCTCTGCTATGGTTCTTCATCCTCAGGAGTTACGAGGGCACCCTGGATGGTGATATGAGTGGTCCAGGGGACATGTACTATTGGGGAGGTGGTGTCCCTATGGCACAGGGAGAAAGAGGAAGCATGGCTTCATTGGACAGCACTCTGAGGAAAGGCCCCGGCACAGGTGGCTGGCGTCAGCCTGAGCTGCCGGAGGTTGTTGCCATGCTCAACTACAGGCTGGATCCAGTCAGGAGCAATGCTGCTGCATACTTGCAGCATCTCACTTATAAGAATGATAAGGTAAGATAAGCATGTACCCTTACTTGTATAAAGCCTATCTATACTAGTTTTGGTAGAACAGACTGTAATTTGAATCTCCTCTTTTTTTCCAAGTTGAAGTGACACCTTCAACCAAGGCCGGTTGTTGAATTTGTGGCGGATTACTCGTCACTTATTTCCCATTTTCACATTTAATTGTTTAAAATGGGAAGTTGCTCTGTCTAATTATGTACCTCTGCACACAGAATGTGCATTTACCATGTGCATCATCACTGAGCCAAAGCCTTCTGCTTTTAGGTGAAGTCAGAGGTTCGACGTCTGAAAGGAATCCCAGCATTGGTATCAATGCTTGACAACCCAAACAAAGATGTAAGTTTAGTTTTGCAATGGTCGAATGTCTTTGTAACGGTGATTATCATTGTTCCCAGTTGAGGTTGTTTTAGTTATGCAACACTGAAACAGTTTATTGGTATGTATTATGCTCCTAAATTCTAACACAAATAGTGAATGAAAGAGGGACAGAAATAGATTTTTGCTGTGGTGGTTGCACACAGCGTTTGGATGTTCCTGGTAAATTCTGCTGTCAGCATTTGCCCCAAATATAGTTTGTCTAAACATTCTTTGGTCTTTCAAATTTAAATTTAGTACAAGCTGTGGTGAATTACTGCTGATGTAAGTTTTGAGTCCTGGCAGTCACAACACTGCTTCAGTTGCATTATTCAGGCCAGGAAGTCCCCTAATTTGACGAATACTGTACAAATGACTATATTTAGCTGAGCTGTTATCAGTCTGTCTATTGTTTGTCGAAAGACATTGCAGGAGAAATAGGTCAGGTCAGCTGCTTGCTCCCTAACCTTTTCAAAAGTACATTTTACTCAAAGTTACAGTTGCTGGGTGCCTCAACATGGATGTGGGAATTTTCAAATGTTACAATGTAATCATCTCAGTCTGATGAAAACTGTGTGTCGCAGGTGCATTATGCAGCCTGTGGAGCGTTAAAGAACATTTCATTTGGTAAAGAGCCAGACAACAAAATCGCCATCAAGAACTGTGATGGAGTGCCTGCCCTAATTAGGCTTTTGAGAAAGACCCATGAACAGGACCTTACCGACTTAATCACAGGTTAGCTGCACGCGGTCAACACATGCTAATGTGTAGCATGTGACCGTGACTTCCTATTCCTATATTCTTGAGGAGTTTTGATTTTCATCCAAATATGGATTAAAAATACAAAACGTTTCAGGTACACTTTGGAACCTGTCATCCCATGACTCTGTAAAAATGGAGATTGTGGACCACGCATTACACGCCCTCTCGGATGAAGTGATAGTACCTCGTTCAGGCTGGGAACGCGGGAGCAATGGCGGTGGAGGGGAGGAAAATTGTAAGCCCAGGCACCTGGAGTGGGAGACGGCTCTCACCAACACAGCGGGCTGCCTGAGGTATGAGTGCAAATGAAGAACATTTAGGTAGCATTGCGAAGCAGACGTGCTATTTAGAGCAGATGAAAGGGTGAATAGATGGATTTACACAAATTGGTTCTGCAGATATAAATTGTTCCCAATTGAATTCAAACAAATTAAAATGGGATGTGGAATTTCAAGAAGTTACACCAGGGCATTGAAGAAAATGTAAATATTAGATTTTAGTCTCTGACACTGATATGTATGAAGTCTGTACTCGGTGCATGATATGGTATAATGTTCATCTGTAAATTAATGGAATCCAGAAGAATAACTTTTTTTTGTTTACGAAAAAGCCTTAAATGTACGTACTGATATTCAAATGGTGAGAAAAGAAAAACCAACAATGGTCACTGAAATAACTTTTGAATTGTGGCTGTGTGCACGTTACCTTTAGCCAATATGCAAATATCTTCTTTTAATTGACCTTGCATGTTAAAAGTCATGCTTGCATCTGTGATGGTGTGAAATGAAATCAGGACATTTAAAGCAATCGCTGTGATTCCACAGTTTTATTATTCAATGAAGTTTAATTACGTTTGATGATGTTTCACATTTACAATGACACAAGCTTAAAGCATAGCCAATCAAATATCTGCATTTGTGTGGACATGGCCTGGGAGGACATAACTTTCCCCTGCTAACTTTCCTTTCTTCCAACCCTTGAGAATTTAACCCAGGGTTGAAATGTGAGCTGCATTTCAGAGGGTTAGTTGGGGGTGTGCATATAAGCGCAATCTTTTTTTACATTCAGTTGAATTCACCTTTTTAGTTTTTCCATTCCCTACTGGATCTAGCCTTTTCAATTGGTCTCTCCGTTTTAGTTTTACATTCTTTTTTCTGCTCCTGTCAACTTTTGTCAAATTTCTGCCCGATGACAGAAATGTGAGTTCGGAGCGAAGTGAAGCAAGGCGGAAGCTGAGAGAGTGCACAGGATTAGTGGATTCTCTCATGTACATCGTCCAGTCCCAAATTGACTGTAAAGATGTCGACAACAAGGTACAGAAGGTGCAAGATGCATCGATTGTGGCCCCATGAACACTCGTATAGGAGTGTTTACTTTTTTTTATTGGCTATCTTTATTTTACATCATCATGCTGTATCTACTGTTTTCATTTTCATCTTCCTTTTATTTCTGTACAGCTTATAGAGAACAGTGTGTGTCTGCTGAGAAACCTATCCTATCATGTGCATCGTGAAATCCCCGGCTGTGAGCGTTACCAAGAAGCTGCACCTGTCAACCAGGGCCCGGCTCCATCCAGCCAGAAGAGCGGTTGTTTCAGCTCGCGCAAGAATAAAGGTATGATTCAGTAACTGAGTCTCATCTTATTTGAACACACTCCCACCCAAACAAACCAACAAGTTTGCACAGGAATGCTGAGAATGTGAGAGAAAGGTCAACCTTTCCAGTTGCTCTGTTTGTGTTTCACTGAGAGTATTGATTTTTTTTTCTCTTTTTCCTCAAGTGGCTTCACTTTCTGGGTATTTGCATGAGACCACACACAATTTAGCATGTTATCAGAGAAAATGACATTCTGTACATGATATGAATATTTACACAAGGCCAGAAATTCTCGAAGTGTGGGCTATATACCACTATTGATATGCGGGCTCCCTGTAAGCGATATGTGGGGGATGGAGAAAAAAATCACAGAAATTAACATTCAAACCGTGCGTAATGATATTGGCTTCAACTTTTCTTAATTCAGTACCTAACAGTAAGTACAGCTCAGTTGGAAATAAAGTTTAAGTATAATACATTTGCATTTGATCATTCATTTTCCCCCACTAATTTAGGTCAAATATTTATTAACCTTTTGTGCAATACCTTTTTTCTTGAATCATTGCATCAGTACTATTTTCCTATTTTTAAGCCCATGTTCAAATTGTGCTTCATGTTTGACAGAGTTTGGAATTAGCATGACAGTCAAAATGATTGTTTTGATGTTAGAGGTAGTATAATGTTGCTCAGTACAAATACTTTATGAATATGAATAGTTCACTGTTATGGGGAAAGTAAGGGTTAAGGTGTATTATTTAGTAAATAAAAACAATGTAAGAACTATTATATTGATGGGTTAGTGTCCAAACAAAATGCAAAATAAATAAATATTTAAAAAGTGACTTGAACATAAGAGGAAATATTGGAAAGAATTCAACTCTGCTAACAGCAAAACTGGTAGCTGATTACCTCAAGTACTTTTTCGAGAATAGACAGTCCATAGCCAATACTAATATATATATCTATATATATATAGATATAGATATATATAGTGTGTGTTGCGTATAATACGTATATTTTTTGTTTCCCTTGATGCACGTAGAGTTCCATCCTGTTGTTACTAATGGGCATTCAAAAAGAAAAAAAAGACTACAGCTTGAGACAAACATCCCTCGAATGGTGCATTACACGAACTGGTTCTATTGTTTAGGATGTACAACAGACCTTGATACATGCTGAATGTTTACATTTTGATCAGTGTCGTCATTGTCAGATTCTTCTGTATAAAACATTTCAGTGTCTTTCCATTGCTTCCATTAAGTCTTCATGCCCGTCATGTTGTGCTGCTTATTCTTGTGGGTAGAGTCATTGGTGTTGTGGCAGGTGTTGACTTGGTGTCCTAAGTTATAGAGCTTCCTTTTGCTTAAATGCGCTCTCTTCATCTGTCCTCCTCTACTTCCTTTGATCCTCTCCACTTTTTCTCTCCCTTTCGGCGCTGGGCTTCAGATGATTGGTTTTCCAAAGGTAAGCTCCTGACCGTGGTGTGACTTTGCGTTCTCTGTTTGTCATAATAGTCGCTGTAGTAGTAGTGGTAGTAGTTAACAGATTAGAGTGTTCTCCTTGTACTAACATGCAAACCATCTTACTGAAATAACTTAACCAATTTACTAACAACAAATGTAGACAACTTCTAAGTCATGTTCTTAATTGTGGAACCACAATGTCTGTTCCAGGAAAGAAAGATGAGGATGCAGCTGCAGACACAATAGACATTCCAAAGAGAACAACACTGGCTAAAGGTAACTCCAGTTCAATCAACATTGATTGTTTTTGTAACACTTAGAGGTTCTATCTTCCTCTCCAGATTTTAGTAACTTTCACTTTACCTGCTGTGCTCGCCTGTTTACCCACTCTGCTCTGTAGGCTATGAGCTGTTGTTCCAACCAGAGGTGGTTCGCATCTATACCTCTCTGCTGAAGGAGTCGAAGAACCCCACTGTGCTGGAGGCCTCGGCAGGAGCTGTTCAGAATTTGTGCGCTGGACGTTGGACGGTACCTCCTTTCAATAAGCGCTGCTTTTCGTTTAGATGTGCACAAATGGAGCTCTGTTCTCAAGTGGTCCAACATCTGAACTAAAAAATGCATGCACTCCTATGTGTCAGGCATTGACCATTAACATTTGCCATGGAAATGCAATTACCAATAATTCGTCCCAGCCCCTAAGCCATAGTTATATAGTGTATTGCTTATTTTGATGGTTGTGTGGTTAAAATAAATACTTAAGACCAGTCGTCCCCAACCTTTTTGCACCACAGCCCGCTTCATACATGTACATGCTTTACGCTGAGCTGGGGTAGTGGGTGGGTAGCAAGAGATTACTTCAACATTTTATTCACATGAGGAGTACATTTTTAAAACAAAATGATGAACAGAGCAAATTGTTTTTTTTGCTCAACATTGCAACAAAAATATATAAAATAACACGGAACAACTAAAACTGTCAAGAATAATCCATCTTAAATTAGTGGTTCTTAACCTGGGTTTCATCGAACCCCAGGGGTTCAGTCAATCAGTCTGAGGGGTTCGACGGAGCCTCTGCCATGGAGGTTACGACACACCCGACTCAACATGTCAGTTAGTTATGACACACCCACTTGGCAATCATTGACTGCAGATTATCACATTACATTGCTTGTTTAATCAGTGCTGTGGGAAATTTAGTTTGCTTAGTAGTCAACGTGTGACTGTCGTGATAGTACGTCGTAAAAAAAAAAAAAAAAAGTATAATGATTAAAAATAGAAAAAAGTAAATAACATTTTAGGACATCAATACCTTTTTTTATGTCTTGAATTTGTAAAAAGTCATATTTTTGTTTTTCATGCTGATACTATAACTACCATCTCCCATCCTGATTTGCAAATGAAAATGTATCTGTATTTGTGCAGTACGGCCGGTACATCCGTGCCCTGCTACGCCAGGAGAAAGGTTTGCCCATGATGACTGAACTGCTGGCCCACGGCAACGACCGAGTGGTTCGAGCGATGTCGGGTGCGCTTCGTAACCTGGCGATTGATGCTCGTAACAGAGACCTACTAGGTGAAGCTTGCAGCTCCCGATACGTTCTGATTGACCTTTAACACTCGCACACTATTTACACTTGCTTATTGTTTATATGGTCAGGCAAACATGCAGTGCCTCACCTAGTGGCCAACCTTCCTGGTGGCGGTCAGAGTCAGCCCGTGCGAGCACTGTCAGAAGCTACAGTGGTGTCCGTGTTGAGCACGCTCCATGAGGTGCTGGGCTCAAGCTTGGAAGCTGCAAAGACTCTCAGGGCCTCACAAGGAATTGAGAGGCTAGTCCTCATCAACAAGGACGGGTAGGGGTCTTCACTGAATTATAGGAAGCAGGACATTTAATCTCGTTTCGGCTTTTTGTGTGTGTTTGAAATACCCTTTTTCTGCTTCTCTCTGGCATCACCAGTAATCGGTCAGAGAGGGAAGTGCGTGGGGCTGGGCTGGTGCTGCAAACTGTATGGGCCTACAAGGAGCTGCGCCGCACTTTGGAGAAGGATGGATGGAAGAAAACTGACTTTATGGTCAACCTAAACCCTCCCAGTAACAACACTCGGACCAACGGAGGATATGAGGACAGCACGCTGCCGCTTATAGACAAAGGTCAGACAGTAAAAAGTAAAGACATTTCAAAGGCGCTGCTTATATTGGCCCTCAATCTTCATTTGTGTCAGCAATAAAATCTAAAATTCACATCCTATTAAATAAAACACCCACATCTTAGTGACTTCATTCTAACATTCCTGTCTTCAGGTGGCAAAGGCGACCGAGAAATGATTCCGATGAATGACATGGGACCAGGCGAGTATGACCACAGAATGCATTTACAAGGAACTAAGCTGTATCATGCTAATGTTGAGGAGATATTTGGATGTATAAGAGATTAAACTACAAATGATAGCTGTCCATTACAAGCACATTCAGACTGCTGCTTTGAATATGCTACTCCTATTAGATGCCTATTCCACGCTGGACCAACGAGGGAGAGGCAACACTCTGGACAACACAATCGAGCCTGATGATAAAGATGCAGCGCAGGTATATGGCCCTACAATTTGACATAATTTATTGTTCGAATGGTTTTTTCGTTGAAGAAATAAACTGGAACAGGGCTATAACCTCCTATTTCACCAGTTGGTATTTTTCTTTTTTTTTTTTCTTTTTCGCTCATCAACACCCTTGGTCAGTCCACACATTTCTGTTATTTTTACTAATCATTGACCATGGATGCAGGATACCATAGAGAAAGGCTTGACAAAAAACAACTTGGTATTGCACAAAAATCATGTTCAAGAGACATGTGCATGATAAGCTCTCGCGTAAACAACAGCCATAGGTATTTTTTATCTTGCATTCTGTACTGTGTACAGCTCTATTTTGTTCTGGAACATTTATTTGTGCATGCAATACTTTGTTTTTCTTTTTACCCCACCCCCCTTCCCCCTCCAATTCTGCTGCTGAAGATTGCAAATTTCCCCAGTGCGGGACAAATAAAGGTTTTCTTATTCTTATTCTTATTCTTATATATATGGATGGGTAGGTTTGCCCCTTTTTGAACGGTGTGCTTAGGGTGACGCTAAAATAATGTCCATGCTTTTCCATTGCATTTGACGGGAACATCGCCCCTGCCAGCATGTCTGCCACATAGATATTTCCGTTAGCCGGATCTAGTTTGTCGATCTGTGACCATAACTCTGAAAACAGCGGCACAACCCAGAAATACGTGTGCCTGTCTCAGTACAACGCCAGTAAAACAACGGCCAATTCAGGTAACCTACAGACTTTGAGAAATGTAAACTTTTTGGACACCATTTTTTATTTTTTTTTAAAAATCCCATCCGCTTTTTTAAAATCACAACGCCAGTAAAACAGCGGCCAATTCTGGAACCTACAGACTTTAACAAATGTAAATGTAAACTTTTTGGACACTATTATTTTTAAAATCACACCCGCTTTAGCTATTTGCAGCCAAGAATTAGAGTAATATTGCAACTTTTGCTTCAAAGTTACATGTTTGCACTCGATACACGTATCCGTTCCCATATTAGCAGCAGCGAACGTTACTGTGAGAAGGGACTTGCTCACACACGCCCACAGACAACATGTCTCTTCACGTCTTAATGGAGCACTTGGTTTATAATTGTCTGGCACATTTCTCACCTGCTTTAGGAATTAAAAAGAACCTAACATTTTGCTACCCCTCTTTTTCTATCTTAGACACCCTTCTTAAATATGCTTGCCTCAAACGTTTGATGTTCATCAACTAACCATTGTGTTTTGCTCAATCCTTTCCATCTGTCTCTTTATGCCACTAATTTTCTTCATGGCTTATTCTCTGTCACACATTTCTTCTTTGCTTTTTTCCCCCCTTTCTATCTCTCAGGGTGTGAGGTTTGGGGAAAGGCAGGCCTCTTTGCCTCTAATGGATTCTTATGATGGTTAGGCCACGCCCAGTGTGTAACTGCATGTCAGCGCATGGTATGTTTGTCTCTCTGGCAGCCGCATTCAGCTCACTAGCATGGCCTTATTTTTCCTCTTGTCACCAGTGAGCTTCCATTGTACTGTCGTAACAGTGATCTTCAAGGTTGTCTCTAATTTTGTGACATAGTTGTGAGCTTGCTGCATGATTGACTTTGTCTGCTGTGATTCTAATGATATCTTATGGCAAATGATTTTATTCTTGGACCCTTTTTCCCCTCCTTACAGAAAAACTGATCGTGTGCATCACAAAACGACATCCTCCCGCCCACTGCCCTTGCTGAACTGACAAAGAGGGACCAGAACACTACCGATGGGACAAACCACCACCATTTTCTTCATATTCTCCTCTCTCCTGCTCATGATTTTGCATCCTATTCCCTCGTAATGAGAAGTCCTCCTTTTGCAGTTGACATTCAAGGAACCCCCATAAAAACTGGAAAAGTGACATGGCTTTATGACAACAAGATTGTTCTCCTATCCTACATCTCTGCGCAACTACACTACGACTTGCCTGGAAAACACTACTGCTCAATTTCAGGTTTGACTGTTAGGGAGAATAAGACGTTTGGGGGAAATTGTATATGTACCGTATATAAGAAATTGAGGGCTAGTGTAATCAACCCCCCCACCCACCCACCCACACACACACAACCACCACCAACTTCTTTAATGGTTGATAACTACAGAAATATTTGTTATTGTAGAACAACTGTTGATTGTTTGACTCTCACACATGGATTTCGTGTTTTGTAGTGGTTGTTCCTGTTTTTGCTTTGTGCTGTATTACATGTACATGTGCCAAATGACAATGCCGCCGCTACAGCTGCCATTACTGAATTCTCCTATTAACAAAGTAACAGAAGCTTTATGTACAATGTTTTTCTTTGTGAAAGTCCATCACGAAGATGCATGGGCATGCTGCAGTTTCTGATTTTGATATCACTATAAAGGGGCGTAGATTATGAATTTGGGGTCTCCTGCGATTTAGTGGAAGATCAGTCTTCACCTGCGACATCTGATTAATTGCGCTATGTACCGCAAACTCCTTACATTTGTGATTCAGCAGAGGCATTTTTCTTATTTGTGAGCCCATAATCTGAATGTGTAATACAGTACTGTCTTAACAGAGATTGTGTGGGCCAATTAGAGTGCCTTGATTACTCAGGATAGGTATGATGGGTGTGTCAAACCATAATGTGGCTTGTCAATCACCGTCTTACTATATGGAATGCCAGAGTTTTGTGTTCTACGAGTTAATGGACTACATCTGTTTTTTTGGTATGGCATTGATTTTTGTTGATGTGGTTTCAAGGCAAAACTCTTGTATTCTGTATATGTGTGCCACAAACGCATCGCCTACCTGCCTTTTAAGTCTACAGAACAGCACATGGGAGAAGAAAGTTGTCCTTTTTCTCAAGTTCTGTGCTTATGTGGAGCACAACATTCACTAGTGCAAAGTAAGATGTAGATAATTTCAAAAAGAAAAAAAGCACGAGGTGATTCTTTGTTTCTTTGCTTTAATTTTTCATGCCAACTGCCTAATTTTCAAGTTGCCTTGAAGAGAGGACTGATTAAAAGAATAGTGAATTGCTTGGGATTGTGTTCGTTTGGTTAAAAAAAAATATAGACCAGAAATTGTCCTTTAGGTAGAGGAGGGGGAACATTAAAGCACATTTATACAATATATATACACAAGAGAATATTTGTTAATTTTATGGCTTTATGTATTTTTGTTTTAATATTGATTTGGGTTTAATTGTTCTGGGCATCTGGGTGAACGCATATGCAATCCGTTTTTGTTAGATTGAAAATTGTCTTAATTAGAAGCTTAAAAAAGATCCAACTTCGACATCTGCAATTGGTTGAAAACTGATTATAAACTACACTTTAGTATTTCCGCCTTTGCTCTTAAAGTTGCACATTCTCATTTATGAATGACTTATGTAACTAGCAATATTGTTTTTAATAAAAAAGAAAATGATTTTTCAGCCTGTGTCGGTTTCCACTTTGTGAATAATTCATTATTTTTTGCAATTGTGGAAATAGTCCCTCAGCCCTGTCCAACTGTGAGCTTGTAGTCCTCCGCTATGACGTCATCGCTACTTGCCAGGCCTTACCTGTGGCGCCACGGTCAGTTTGTGGAAGCTCAGAACTCACTGAAGTTAACAACCGAGATAAACATAGTGCCCCCTTTAAAACGCAGTCCATTTTGGATAGGCTTCCGTTGTGTGAAGGAAAAAACTAATCAAAAAAGTACGAGCGACAATTAAATTTGGGTAAGTAAACTCTAGAATGCTAGCTGCGCTGTTGGCCTTGTGTTAGGATGACATTTCAACTGATTGTCATTGACACATCCTTGTCTGCACATTCGCTATACTTATACTGCCGTATGCTTACTAATGTTTTGCAATACTGTAGTTCAATATCAGGACATTCCACGGCCATTTGTCACTTTCAGCGTTAAAAATGTGTGTGTGTCTTTTTAAATATTGATAATTATTCAAATTTTTACACGAAGACCACGTGGACGGACGCTAACCACCTGCCCAGAATGGAGACCAACGGTATTCTAATTCGGGTCACTTTCACACGATTGGAGCGTATTTTATCGCGTCAAAATAAAAACAGGCCCAAAATTAGCAAGTAGAAGACTGACTGTGGTTGCTTTTAAATAGGTTTCCAAGCAACTCTCCATTGCCAATGAAACATGCAGCACTACCATTTGCGGGACTATGAGATGAAGCTTCTTGGCGAGCTCCAGAGACAACAAAACCGCGCCGAGTTCTGTGATACACTTTTGCAAACTGAGGGTGAGACCCAGGGGGTTAAAAAAAACAACCAAAAATAACCCAAAATATATTTACAATGAGTCTGAAGCATGTGAATTGAATGGTATTTGTCTTTCTCTTGTTTAGGTATTTCAGTGCCCACCCACAGCTGTGTTCTGGCTGCTCTAAGCCCTTACTTATCTCAGAAGCTGTCATCCACACCGTCTCCTCCTTCTGGGCAAAAACGCCAGCTCCATCTTCAGTCTTTGAAGGCCCACACCCTTTTGAAGCTCGTTGGTCTACTCTATTCAGGGGAGTTGGAGGTAAATGGAAGCGAGGAACAGAATGATGTGATGGATGCAGTCCAGAAGTTTGGGATCACACCCCTCATAGAGAGACAGAGAAATGAGGCTGCAAAGGACATGGAAATCCAGGAGAATCGGGTCGGGATTTGCAGTAAATGTTGCACGTTAACAATTGCTGGCAGAGAGTGGGCTAATTGCAGTATGCGGAAAGATGCACATGTGTATCCTGAGGTGGCAGGACAGAAAGATACACATTGTTTGGCAGAGAAGAGAAGTTGTGTATCCACTGGGACACAAACTCCATTAGACAATGAAACTAATCCAGAAACTCCGGAACACATCACATTTCAACCCCAAAACTTCCCTTTAGATGTGTGTGAGTCTATTTCACACCAACCCTCTGCCTCTACAAGTCCAACCTCAAATGGCGAAGTGTCCAGGAATCAGTCCTGTAGTTCAAACGGTCACACTTCCTTCTCTGAGAGGCTTCAGAATGGATGTTCTGATTCTTGTGGCAGTACCCTTGTGCTGACTCAAACAAAGGACCAGAATAAGACAAGCAGAGCTGAAGTAAAGAAGATGACAGAAGATGAAAATGCCAACTCAACAGAGAGGTGGCCTGCATTTACCAAGATAGCAAAGAAGAACCTGGCCAAGATGAAACTGATGGAGTCAACACAAATTTCTGTTAAGGTACAGAGAAGTAAAAGTGAATGTTGCAACCCCTGCGTCTCACGGTTTTTGTAACACTATTCAGGTCTAAGTATGTAGAATGGCATTGGTTATATCTACTTATTACTTTGCTCAACTTGGAAACTGACAGATCACAAATTTACTTGATGTTTTGTTCAAATTTGATACACTGCAACACAGGGGTGTTGGAGATGAGAAATCTGTAAAAGCCGCACTTGGGCACCCTTGCTGTAACAGAAAAATAATTTGTTTCAGGATTGTAGTGTCAGAAAAAAATAATACAAATGACAAATATGCTGTAACGCCTTTAGCACTCAGATCATGTCTTAATTTTGTTTTTGTTGTGTGTGTGAGTGTGTGCACTTTCTCACACATTTTTATCCTCATCTTGGGTCAGGCTATGTAAACTAGTGTGTTAATACTTTGCAGGTGAAGCTGAGGAGGAGGAAGGCAAAAGAAAAACTATGGGAGGTTGTGTCCATTCAAGATGAGGATGAGACAACATCAGGATTCGCCCCTTTATCTCAGGTAAAATACACAATGTAAGAGACTCACAAAGTTTGCTATTATCGTCTGAATCTTTCAAGAAAATTGTTAATTCTATTTCACAAAAGTAGCTTTTATCCCTCAATATGTGGGCGTAATTTTAGACCCGCAATGGTAAGGACTGGTTGTTAGCAGCTTTGATGCAGTAGTATAGTTCTGTATTTGGGGACAAACACAAACAGAGGGACAGGAAGGCTGGAGAACCTTAACCTCCGTGTAAAACCTCCATCACATTTAAATAAACATTGCAACTGAAACAAAACAAGTTAACAGCAATCTACAAATTCTTTAAATCTCATCTTTCAAATGTGCGAAACCAGCGAGCCTGTACCATATAGGTAATAAAGTTTAGGCACACACACTAGTCTGTGCTGAGGTGGATATGGTCTTGGAATTTTTAGCTTTGTTTGTTTGTTAAAATGGCCATCCTTTCTTCCTGTTGGTATTTATTTCTTACAACTGCTCCATCTGCTGGTTGCCAAGAAATTAAAATTATTAGGTCTCAATATGAAATGTACTTACTACTGTACTTTGAAAGCGCAATTTTTATTCATCCATATTTCCATTTGAATTAAATTATATTTAAACCTCAAACAAAATTGATAGGCCAGGGTCAATATTCCCAAATTTTATAATGAGGAATTTTTAGTGAGATACCAGTTTATCTAACTGCTTTGGAGCTGAAGAGGAATTCTGCATCAACATACAAGGCTGTACCAGAAATACCCATGACCCGCCAACTGCAGCTTTCTTTTGTTTTAGTTTTTCCCAGCAAGCTTTAATTGAGCAACATCTCTTTTCTCTTTCACTCTGGTTAATCTGTTGTAACTGTCAGGTTGTTGCTGCCAAACAGTATATTTCTTTTTCACTGTGCTTTCTTGTCCTCCTATTTGCTCCATTATTCCGGTCAGCAAGTCTTTGTCAAAGGAGGAAACGTTTCAGCTTCTCTGCCAAGACATTATGAGAGGTAGGGAACACCGCTTCCTCAAGAGCCATATCCTGCCTGTTTTTCCATCCCTCTGTACTTCAAGACACCCGATTCAATCGATCATCTCATCAGCACTCCAATAGACGCCTGAAATGATCATGATAAATTAGATCAGGTGTGTTGGAGTAAGTAAAACTTTCACATAGGCAAGATATGGCTCTATACGAACCGGTGTTCCCAATTACTACATTATAACGCAGCCGATCAAGTGAATAAGTAACAGACTAACATTTTTGGTAGCTACCTACAATGTAAACCCATATCTCTTTGAGAATGCCGCTCACCCATCAGGGCTCTCAAAATTTGATGGGGACGGGAAAAACTGTTTGCATGGATCTAACAAACATCTCTGCAATCTCAAATGAACCCTGATTAAAAAAACAAACGTGTGGACTTTGCATGTTCTCCCCGTGCCTGTGTGGGTTTTCTCCGGGTACTCCGGTTTCCTCCCACATTCCAAAAACATGCGTGGCAGGTTAATGAACACTCTAAATTGTCCCTAGGTGTGAGTGTAAGCATGGATGGTTGTTCGTCTATGCGATTGGCTGGCAACCAGTTTAGGGTGTTCCCCGCCTACTGTCGGATGACAGCTGAGACAGGCTCCAGCACGCCCCGCGACCCTCGTGAGGATGAGCCGATCAGAAGATGGATGGATGGATAGAATTCTTTATATTTGGTCTTATTGGTTCTTATCTCTTTGTAGGAGGCACACCCAACTGCAGCTCTGACATCAGATCACCATGTTGCACAAGCTGAACCCAGCGACTCGACTAAACTTCCATCCCACCTCAATACTATACCTGGACCGTCACATCACTTCATTGATGGTACTGCTCCACACCAAAATGGAACGCCTCAGCCAGCATGTGTTCCACAGCCTCACGGCCTTGCAGAAGAATCTGATGAGCAAATACAGAAGTTGCTGGAGGACATCATGATGGGTCTGAACATTCTGCCTGACTTGGGAGTTCCAGATGGTGACACAGGGCAAAGTAAAATACCTTCAGCTGCCGCTTCAGCTGAATGTCAACATTTCCAGAACATTGTGGAACGCAGTGCCCATACATCAACAAACACAGGTATTTGAATGCATGCGTTTCCATTATTTTACTCAACACTTATGTATTTTTGTAGCTGCTAACAAAGGTTTTGTTTGCTGCATATACCACAGCCACAAATAGAGCAGCATTTATGTAATTAGTTTAATTTCATTCATAGTTTTGACATTTGCTGTCGCCTTTAATTGTTCGTGGTGCTAAAGTCTAAACAGATTTTGAAGCCACAGGAGAATGCAGGCTTACACGTCTAAGTGTATTTATTTTTTTTTTTTTTTAAGATAACTCTCAATTCTTATTTTCTTCAAATGTTTCTAATCTGACGTGAGGATTCTGAATGGAAATCATTTAATAATGTAATACTGATTGACGAAAAAGTGCGGTGATATTGACGGTATTTTAAGTGACAAGTGCAAACGTTCTTGCACACAAACAAAGAGTCAAGCTAGACCATGGATTTCATACATTTGACTTTGTTTGCCAGGATGATTATGTAATTTGTTTTTAAGACCCTGTAAAGTGACATCAGTGTTTTTTTCCCTCCCCCCTAAATACATAATACATATTTGTAGATAATTTCAAAGAACTATGTACTTTGTACTATGAATTTCCCCAGCCATTACTTTTTGTGCACATGGACAGACTTGATGGTACCCCTCTCTTAATGAAAGAAAAATAAGTTTAAATTATTTTACTGTTTATTCTGTTGTTTACAGCAGTTGTCAACTTGTTACGAGGGAACGCACACTGATGACATGAGTGAGGAGTCTGCAATATGTTTTATTGTTACAGTGGAACTCCTCTACAATGAAATCATGTTTGCAGCAAGAAATTGTCACAACAGGGGGTTTTTCACTGTAGCAAACTTGATCTCAGATGCGAACACACACACACAGACACACAGACACAAACGTTTGTGTACACGCACACACAAATGTATGTGTACTCTTTATTTTTATTCCAATAGTGCATAAGTATGAGCATACACTTATTTGACACTTCATATAGTCAGTGTAGAAAGAAAAAAAGGGGTAGAAATTGCAAAATTTACGATCAGCATTCACTTTCATCAATTTCTTGGATAATGTCTTTTATTTTGCTTCCTCCGTCTTTCATTTTGATCACTTTTACTCTCTCTTGCAGCGTCAGAGCTCTTCTTGTCTTAGCTGATGACACCCAAAGGTCCGTTTTTTTAGCCATTTTAGCAATGCAACGTTCTTACTGCGTCTGAAACTAACAATAACAAATACTTCCTAGACTACTGCGCATTTGTATAAAGAGATTTTGGTCTCTTTATAATCACACTGGCTATACCCCGGTGGGACGAAAAAAGACTACTATTGTAGTAGAAAAATATATATTTGGACAGAAAAAGGAAGGAAAGGAAGAGAAACATACAGATTGATGGAGAGCGTGTCCGTCCGACCTCGAGTGTCGTGTCATCTCAACTAATTAACCTAGCTGTTGCCGTGGCCTGTCTAGCTTAGCTGTTGTCGTAGATCAAAGCTCTTTGATGTGTAACGTCCGTTGCGTCAGCACTGATTGGTTGAAGCCAAAAGATGCGCGCGTGCGTACATGTTCGCGCTGACGCACGCACAGCAGAGAGCAGCGGACTATCGACTGCTGAGTCGCGCTTCACTCGAGTGGTGTCGCTACATGTAAACCAGTGTGGTGGTTGCTGTTGCCGATTCCGAACAAAGCAGTAGAGGTCGCTGTTGGATCAGACTTCGTTGTAGTGAATCTCGTCGCAAGGCAAGAGCAGAGAAAAAGATTTTGTATAACGCAACAGGGTTTTTTTTCGTTGTATGGGGGGCAGGAAAATGGGAATGGTGTTAATGCATGAAGATTTTTTCACACTAGGGTGTATTTTTGCCCATGTAGGTTTCATTGTAGAAGAGTTTTACTGTATTGAGCAAGTGGTTGTGTGAAGCTGTTGACAGCATCAAATAATGGTTATGGGCAAAACAACTAGAATGTGTTCTATCAGTGAAGATTAACATGGTAGCAGAGGATGGCAGCTACTAACGACTACAGATTGCTTCCGGGCTTTGATGAAGGAAAGTCCTGTGAGAACTCGAAAAATGAAGTGGAAATGCTGACAACTGTGACGGACTTGGATTAAAAAGAAAAAGAAAGAAAGGTGGAGCAAGGGACATAAATCTGGAAATGCAAACAGATGATGACAAGGATAATGGCATGACGAAGTTGATTCGGGAACAGGGCATTTTTTTCTCAGAGCACACACACCACTTAGTAAAAGACTGTCCTCACAAGAAAGAACATGTACAGATGGCAAATGAAAGTCAGGGCAGTGATCAGGCAAATGATTGTAACACTGTTTTCCAAAGAAATATTCATGGTCGAAGCTGTGGAGAAAAGTGACTAACTATTTACAGCGATTGGATGAAAGTGAAACGCCAAAAGCGACAAGCATTGAAAGCAGCAAGCCTTTCAAAGATGGAAGATTTGTGAATTTATTTCTTTATTTTTAATCCAGCAAACATAAGAACAACAAAATGCTGCATGGAAACAGAAGTGGTTCCATCAGACATTCCCTTGCTGCCAAGTAAAAGTTCCCGAAAGAGAGCAGGGGCTATGCTAGATTAGAAGCAAGATATCACAGCCCTGTTGAAACAACTGTTAGCTTTTGAAGTTACATTCTTCATGACCTTGCTGTACAAATATATCATATAGAGAATCCGCAATTGATGCATACATGAATAATGGTGCTTGCTATTTCAGAAAATATGACTGAAGAAAAATGCAAAAGCTGTAAAGAAACTTCACGAGCAGTTCGGCCACGATTCAGTTGATAAACTCAAAGAACTGAAGTATGCTGGAAATGTTGAGTTCACTTCTATTCTAGAAGCGGAAGGCAAATGTGTCACATGTCACATGCACAGCAAGCCTGCATCGAACCCTGATGTTGGTCCGCCCGTGGCTTCTCGCTACCACGAAACCGTAGCAGTGGATTGACATGAACTAGAACTGAATGGGTAATACTGTACTTCCACATTATAGATCATTGAATTCGTTTCAATGCTGTCACCCCTAAGAAGCCGAGTGTAATAGTGAAACAGTTTTGTGTCCTTGGCCCGCTTAAGTGGCTTTTCAGTGACAATAAGGGCTAGTTAAATAATGAAATAAGAGACACGGCATAGAATTTTAATACTTGGATAAACACCATGGCTGCTTGGAGTAATAATGGTTTGCTTGAGTTCCATAACCAAACATTACAAAGATCCTGTTGAAAGTTAAATTTGACCACAGATGTGACTGGGGAATAGCCCTGGATTGGGCACTTGTGCCAAAGAACACAATGCAGAATGTACATGGCTTCAGTCTATGCTGGGGTCACCGAGGTGGTTAAAACGTTCCTCTGTGGAAGGGTGTCTGTGGGTGGAGTAGATTTTCCCGGAGTTCCTTTAGGCTCTGGATCTTGTAGGTATACCGATCTTGCAGTGTGGTCGAGGGGGCATGAGAACTTGCCCAACTCGTCTACATGTGTTTTGTGGACTTGTAGAAGGCATTCGACCGTGCCCCTCAGGGAGTTCTGTGGGGGTTGCTTTGGGAGTATGGGGTACCAAACTCCCTGATATTGGCTGTTCGTTCTGTACGACCGGTGTCAGAGTTTTTACCACATTGCCGTCAGTAAGTCGGACTCATTTCCAGTGAGGGTTGGACTCCGGCAAGGCTGCCTTTTGTCACCGATTCTGTTCGTAACCTTTATGGACAGAATTTTTTGCCGCAGCCAAGGCTTTGAGGTGGTCCGGTTTGGTGGTCTCAGTGTTGTAACTTTGCTATTTGGAGATGATGTGGTAATGTTGGCTTCACCAAGCCGCGATCTCCAACTCTCATTGGAGCGGTTTGCAGCCAAGTGTGAAGTGGTTGGGATTAAAATAAGCACCTTCAAATCTGAGCCCAAGGTCCTCTCTGTGTGTGTGTGTGTGTGTGTGTGTGTGTGTGTGTGTGTGTGTGAGACACAGAGAGAGAGAGAGGCTACAAATACAGTCTTTAATCCCAAAAGATTACTTCTGACCATAAAGTCGGTCTAATGTTGACCTAAGCACTACCAAGACATCAAAAAAACATCAGCCAATTTACCGCAGGAGTGGGCTGAAATTTTGACGTTTGGCCAGACACAGACCACCAACGCATGCTAAAGCTGTTGTTTAATGAAGTCTGAAATGGTAATGCGATTCGAACACCTCTCTGTCCTCCATTTTCAAGTCACCTTGAAAGGTCTGCAAAAATGTTGGGTGTGGTGATGTGACTGCCTGATGCCATTTGATTGGCGAAGTAGAGTCAAACTTCACTCGTGGTCAGCGCTAAATGCGAAAGTCTCTCGGATGAGCCAAAACCAAAGAAAGTGCAACAAGTTATTGGCTGATAAATAAAACTTGTGTGCGGAATCAAGTTTAATGTAGCAGAGTAAAAGTACCGTATCTTCCAGACGTCAATACTTAGCTAAAAGTAAAACGCAGGTTGCATTAAAACTACCCAAAAATGTTCTCGAGTAAATTTAACGAAGTAATTGTAGTGCGTTATTTCCCACCTCTGGTTTGCAGAATAGTTAAATGCCATGGGTCTTAGCTGCACATCCCAATAGCACAAATGAAAATCCGGGCACTTGAAACCGCCACAGTCATACAGCAGGCATATATGATGAGAACAATTGAAGTCTCGACCTTTTTTTCCATGTAAATCTTATCAACAGCTTCCTGATTTGTATGAAAGGCACAAGAGTAGGTGGTTGTGGAACCTTCTGGAATACATACTGCAGATAGATGTAGGTAGAATATTTATTTTAATAATATTACTTATCCCAATCATGGGTATTGTTACTGCCATCCAACTATCAATGGAGTATTTTTATTTCTGTCACTGCAATCATTATGTTTTCACACTTTGATTAGGCTCAGGCAAGATTTGTCTTCTTGGATCCTAAAATTCCATTATTATATTACCGGTAAATTGTAATGCCTTCGGAATTTGGTTCATCTTATTTGTTCACTAGTGAGAGGATTTCGTCTACATTTTTTACACCCCAATATGTAAATGATGTTACAATTTCAAAAATATATTGTAAAGATATGCTCACCTTTAACAGCATGACATCGGCAAATAGTGTGATTATGTGTTCAGTCGGCTCAACCGTTTGACCAACAAGGCGAGGGTGTGAGTGTACTGCAATTGCCAGTGGCTCAATGTTTTTTTTATGAGTGTATTGAATAATTTTAAACCAACTCTCGGGTTGTTTGCACACAACTGCTGCTGTTCTATGTTGCTGCTACCTTTGTAAGTTACTCACTATTCAAAGATTTTGATTTGATTTGATTTTTTTAACAATACTGATTGTTTTTTGTTGTTGTTTTTTTTTTCTTCTTTTCTTTACAGCTCAGAAACAACTCGACTCCAAAAGTGTGCCACTTGGTGATTCTAGCGGTGTGAAAATCCCACTTCAAGCGTTTCTTTTGGATCCGTCCTCCGTGAGCTCAGTGAGGCAAACGGATCGAGTGAGCTACCATGATCGAAACTACCCACCAGTCCCGGAGCGGCAGCCCTTGTCTTTGCTTTCGCCGCCTTGGTTGAACGATTTGCGGCTCCCGAGGTGCCTCTCTCCAATCAAGCCATTCCCTTCAGTAGGAATTAATGACCCAGTCGCGCGTAATTGTCAGTTGTCTCGCTGTGCAAGACCTTTGCTCCCAGAACATTCTGGATTACTGTTTTTTCCACTTGCTCACGGAGAACATAAACAGCCCCCTTTATTGAAGGCATATCGAAACTCCTGGCCAATGCAATGCCTGAAAAAGCCGGCGTTTGAACCACAGCAAAGCCAAAGCTGCACCCGACCTTGTATTAAAAACAGAGTGTGTCCAACTGCTGCTGAGAGGAAATCCTACCCCCAGAAGATAAACAAAACTTTAGTCCGTAAAAATGCTGTTGCTACGGATGGTAATGCACCTCCTAAAAAAAGGAAAGTCTGTATTGATTATCCACAAGATGCCACCGGTTCAATCTGTGATACAATTAAAAGTAAAAAGGCCATGAGCATTTGCTCAGTTAGTATGTCACAAAACAATGTTCTGGCAAAAGAAAGAAATATGGCCAAAGGTTCTGAAAAATCACCACCCATTATTTCGGCCAAACAGAACCAAGAGTCAACCACAAAGAACCATCTGAAAGAGAGAAGCAGAACCACTGTACCTTCCAAATCGGTGAGCTCATGCCAAACCCGCCTCAAGACCAGGGCGTTTCTGAAAACAGCTCAAGTGCCTTCAAGTGTCACATGCCCACAAAGTATCCCAAATACAAACTCTGAGGCCCTGAGACCTTCTGTTGCATCAAACCAAGTCTGTCTCTTCAAGCGGAAACGTGGGAGACTGTCAAAAAAGAGGAAGGCATGTTTTTCTCCAAACACTGCCCCTGCAGTCATGTCGAGTGACAACCAGAAGAACATTGAAGAGGAATTGTCAAAGATAGACCTGGGAAAGAGTAACGTAGCAAAAGGAAAAAGCGCCAAAATGAGGAATGGAAAAGGAGAGGAGGTGGTTACACTGAAAAGGGTTAAGAGCGCTGCTCAGCCTGGTGATAACAATAAGCCCAAACGAATGGTTGCTTTCAAGGAATTTCTGAAGGCCCACAACTTAAGAAAGCAATCAAATGAAAGCCGAGATGATCATGAAGACGTTGACGTTATTGAGCTTCAGGAAGAATCCGCTGCCAACGTCAGTGTTGCCGTCGATCAAACTGGCAGTCCCATTCTCAACGAATCGACCGAGGAGAAAGACTCGGGGAGCTCTTCTCGAAAGGCTGTCTTAAGTGACGCGCATTCTTCTGTGAACGTGGTCAAGAGATCATTTCCTCAACAGTCGGAGGGGGACCAAACACAGACGACCCACATGCAAGGTACTACTATACATGTTTTCGGTGTTTTGCATTCCGATGTGTTCGTTGTGAAAGTCAAGGTGGTGAGGAAAACTAGAAGAAACTAATTGGTGTCGACAAAGACCAGTTGAGATTTTGTGGAAAACATTTCATGTGGTGGTGTCAAAATGAAATAATTCATTTAGAAATTAATCATCAAATTAAATGACGACAACTTTGATAATCCGCCCGATCGCCACTTTGGATTGATTGAAGTGGCAGCGTTACCACGTAAAGGAGCAGCGGTGTAAAGTGAAGCCCTGTCGCCAGGTTATCTCCAATAATACATGGACAACAAACAACTGCATGCTAAAGATTACTGTACCGCATTCATCATGGGCGTTTTAGAACAATGCACACCAACACAAGACATTTTATGGCACTGTGTCATTTGTTTATACAGTAGTACCACTACTTTGGAAATTAATTGGTTCTGGAAGAAATTTCTTAACTAGAACATTTTGTAAGTAGAGTTCAGTTTTCCATGTAAATGCCCTAATTTGTTCTCAGCCTCCCCAAAATTCAGACATGTTTCCTAAAGCATAAAAATGCATCAAAATATGTAGCAAATACATGTTACAATTAGATCATTGTACAATAAATGAGAGTTGTGCATAATGTAAACAACAAAGGATAGAGTAAAGAATAAAAAGGATGGTCTTTAGCTCATGCTCTCTCTCAGAAGTGTTTTTTTTGCCTGGCGTTTTGGAAAGAACTGATCCAAGGACGTTTGCTTTTGTCGGCTATATCTATATCTATTTATCTATCTACACACGTAGACACATATGGTAGCCAATGGGATGCCAGGAAGATGCTCGGTAATAGCCAATGGCAGAGCAGCTCTAAGTATGTTGCATTCAGGAAACCCGGAGCTGCGAGTAGCAGGCCATACTGTATTTTTTCCTTTCGTATCTTGAAATTTCTTTCGTAACAAGAGACAATATTTTCCCATTGAGATGTTTCGTAATTTGAACATTTCGTATGAACAGACGTTCGTAAGTAGAGGTACCACTGTAAATGTATAGAATAAATTGTTCAAATGGCAGTCATACTAGTTGAAATTTATGCTGTAAAGTGATGAAATTAGAAATATAACTTTTTTGAGGGAATTGCTGCGTAACATGTAATTATTACTAAAGTAGTTTGCCAACAATAACAATTTTCAATTATATGATAACAAGCAAATGTTTTTTTGTACACTACAAGACCATACATTCCTTGAAAATTGGTTGTACTGCCAGATATTTTCAATGATATTTTTCCATTGGTTATACTTGTTTTGTATTTTTATTTACCATCCTCTATATTCTTTTTCAAGGGGAAAGTCAAGTCAAAATATTTCTTAAATGTTTTTTTTGCAGTTCCACAACTCCAAACCCTGGATTCTGATTCATATTGCGTTTGTGGAATATGAATTAGGCAAAAAATCCACCCGCAGTTCGAAAACATGTTCATTTTTCTCAGTAGTCCACACTCGTTTTTTTAACTCCAAGAAAGCCTACTTTATTTTTGACGATGTTGTGAATCTTCACTCCTCATGTGTAAAAAATGGCGAGCCACATAGATGCAAATGTTGAACGCACAACGTTATAAAATGCATTTGAAAAAAAATTAGTTTACTAATATAATGTTGCCCATGCAAAGGGAAGAACACTCCTGTGCAAAGTGCACAACGGTTTCAAGTTGGATGTTGGACAGCGAGAGTAAACAGTCACTGATGTTGGTATATCGACCGTCTGAAAGGAGCAATTCAACACATGGGAATCAATGCATGAGGAAGGCAAAAACAGTGGCCACTGCTGTTGCAAAGTAACTTAGTTTTATACAAAAGTCACCAGGAAAGTTGACTGCTTGTTCTCCTTTGATTTGCAGAATTGAATTCTGTCATGGTGCCGCCTCAAAATGACAATCCAGGCTGCTCTCCGAGCGACAGGCAGCCATGCCGGCAAAATCAAATGCCTTTGGAGCCCAACGTGAACCCCCAAATCGCTACATGCCTATCTGCTGCCACTGGGTCGCCAAAGAGCCCAGAAGGCAGTAAAGAAGAGATAATCGAGGTAGACGTATTGCTCTCCTCCCCAGAAAAAATCCCTTTCACCTGGCACCGTGACTACTTAGTCATCGACACTGACGCTACACAAAGTGACGAGGAAGGAGAAATTGATGTGACGGGCGATGAGATAGTCTGACGTTCATATGTGTGCATACTTTTTTGTTGTTGTGTGAGTAGAGGTCATTCCTAGTGTTTTCTGTGTTGTTGGACTTTTACTTCTATTTCATGCCTCTCAGATGTCGAATTTTGTGACTATCTTTGTATGATAGGGTTTTATATATATCCTGTTGTGTGTTTTTGTTTGAGAAATATGGCAACACTAGAATCTCACATTTTCTTTGCAGTTTTGTTTCCATTCCCTAATCTGCAAAAGCATGTAAAATGTTGCTTGTTATGTGTAAAAATTGTTTTGTGTTTGAAAAGTGGTTGGGTACTGAAATAATTTTCCATACTAATACTGTATGTGGAAAAAAATTAAGCCTGTATTTACAAAAAAACCCTGTTAATAAATTTTGTTATTGTTAATTGCATAGTGTTGGTTTACTTGTTTGCCTAAGTGATTTACAGTCTACGATATTGGCTTTCTCGGACTGAAATTACATATTGAGCACAATAGAGGGCGCGCTGCCTTTACTCCTCTACATTTCAATTGAACTTTATTGACAACGGAAGTGGTGGCGGAAATGTGAATGCACGTGTGTGGTTCTGGCTTGAAGGTTATGCAAACCTCACCGGCAAGGAACTTCGCCACTGTCCAGGGAGAACAGGTCACTACGACGGTGTGTTTGCGGTCAGAAAGACAGCGGTCTGCATTCCAATACAGTTATGGATCCCTTGAGGGCTCAGCAGCTGGCGGCGGAGCTAGAAGTGGAGATGATGGCTGATATGTACAACCGGTAAAGTCGCAATAAGCTAATGAGCTAGCTGTGTTCATTCATTGAAATACTGCTCTCCCGCTTAGCGTTGGGGTGATAAGTTATTAAAAGAACCATTGCAGCCGCGTAAGAGGAATCACGTCGAAATGCTGGCTGTAAAATTGTTTATGCACCGGGTCTTAACTGTTGTCACGGGTCAACATTTTCCGCACTTGTGTTCACGTTAAGCACTACAAAGAACGCGTATTGTTCAATAATAATCATTGAAAGCACGTGCAATAGACATGTTTCATCACCACGACACGTGCTTACTTGGTTCTTCAAAGAACCGTAATGAACGTGACAGCATTTATTAAAATATTTGACAATACAAAGTTCACATATCACAATTGCACATACCGCAATACGGCCAAAAATGTCCAGCGATATCCGGGCATCCGTATCTTCGTTTCGCACATGTCATTTACCGTATATGTATCGTGTGGGAACTGAATGCTACAGAGGCGTCCTCGCGATTAGCATAGTTACTCCCTAGCAGTAACGCTAACCCAGACTTAACTGTCATTACAAATGTCTAATGCAACGATGATTTTAGTTGTTGGTGTACTTTGCATATCTCACTAATCGATACAACTTTTCACCGATAAAAAGTTAGACCCCAAATCATAATAGCTCAAATACACTCTTCATTTGCAGAATGACCAACGCCTGCCACCGAAAATGTGTGCCCCCACATTACAAAGAGCCGGAGCTGACGAAGGGCGAGTCTGTGTGCCTTGACCGCTGCGTGGCCAAATACCTGGACCTCCACGAGAGGCTGGGACGCAAGCTAACGGAGCTCTCGGTCCAAGATGAGGATATGATGAGGAAAGCAGCTGTCGGCAGTGGATAGCAACACCAAGAACAGGACAAGATGCCAAAGACTTTTTAAAAAAATCAATCATGGCAACGGAATTAGCGTGTGTGGATTCTTAAAAGAAAGAGTTTTGTTTGGGTGGTGTTTGGGCAAACACATCAGAATTTAAATTCATTTGAGTCCAGTGGGATAAACTTTTGGCTGCTTTCAAGGATTACATGAAAGTGTCTGAGCATTTTGTACACCTTCACATCCTTCAGAAACAGTCTTAAGAGCCTCTCTGGAGGTGGACTAATATATTCGACCAGGCCTGATCCTTCAAAGTGGAGTCCTTGGATATGTTTGCATTTATTTTAGTTTTATTTCATTTTTATTTTTTACTTTAGCTGATCAGTCCTACATAGGCTTTGAATTACAGTAATATATTAGAAACAACAGTTTATCTTTAGTTCAAGGCTTACTGTACTTTCCGTTGACCTGATTGCAGTTGCAAGTTAATCACAGGTCAACTTTCACCACAGCCAGTAGCAATCAGGACCCTCTTCATTATGAGAAGTTAACTTCTCTTCTAACGTGGCATGCTTAACATATATTTTTACTACCCCCGTGAGTCATTTTTAAGTAACCTATGGCCCTGTGATAGGCGCTAGAGTGGACGGCTCGCAAAAATCCACATATATATGGAGAAAAAAAGCATAGAATTGACGCCTCTTAAAATGCATGGGGGCGGGGGGCTTTGAAAAACACTGATTATGTGGGGTCCGCTGTATATATCTATATTATTATTTCATTTGACTTAAAACTATTTAAAGTGCATATTCTAGGATAAAGAGTGAGTTGAATGTGAAACATTGTCCGGTATTTGAAAGCAATGTGAGGATTATTTAACATGTGCTTGGTAGTTGAACACTTGTCTGTGGGGCAAAAAGCCTCAAAACACAAACACAAATGTTGGAAAACATTGAATTATGTAAGACATTGCTACCCTCCACACATTTTATCATGTACCTTTACAGACTTTATTCTGTCATTCTTGTCCATATTGTGCTATAAGTGGACCATGTATTATTATTTTTTTAATTTCCATTTCATTTTGTGTGTTGCCTTTAACCTCCCCAGTCAGCCGTCCGACTGCATATCATCGAGGCTGCAATGTTTTTTTCCCCTCCTAACCCGAATAAAGCAATTTGATGGAGTAAACATGAGTGTGCGCAATAAACGTTGAAGCGGATATTGGAACGATCATTCCAGCTATTGAGACGGTAAATTTGTGCCTGGCCCTTTAAAACAAACACGAGCAGATTGGGAGGAAGTGAAGAAAAAGTGGCTTTCGGTTCCTCTCGAAACTCCTCTAAGTATATACCTGTGGCGCGCACATTGGAAAACGAAAGACGAACCTATATGCTACGTGTAAGAAGAGGAGGCTCAGTGCTGGTGCTTGTCCCCGAGGTTTGCACTGGACGTCTTTCTCCACGCTCGCACGACTCGATTCGAGTGTGTCAGACATGGTAAGTGACTTGCTGTGTGTGATTACCGTCAAATACGGTCGACTTGAGGTGAGGGTGCGCGACACAACGGGATGTTTGAATGTTTTAGTTTACATTACGTTCATCGCGATCGATCAGGAGGTCGCGGACTGGTCCCAGGTCGATCGCTAGGGATGTCGCGGGAAAAAAATTGTTAATGTACACTGCACCCTAATCATTCTATCAGTTTAACTTTAACAAAAAGTATTTATAAAAGAAAGCGGGTCATCTCGAACCAACAGTGGCGTGTGACTGCGTCACTGTAAGTTGTTGGCGCTCAGCAGTCTGCAATTGCAGCTTGTGATCAGAGCTGTCGCGCTATATCTTTTATCGTTAACATTATTCCCATTCAGAGTGCTGTGTACAATTCACTGAGGGGACGGGCAAAGAATGGGAATCTGGAGGGCCGAGAGAAGCATTTTTAAAACTGTACGTGTGAGCTACGATCGTGAACAGGCTGCCTAAATGCGTGGCATACCTCAGCGGCAGGTTGTTGCTCAATGCACGCGTGCGTGCGAATGCGCGCGTGCGCGGTAACGGGTCGATCACGGGAGGTTGGTTGATCGAAAAGTAGATCTTTGGTCAAAAAACTTTGGGCAACCCTGAAAAAAACGGTTTTATACGCGCGACAATTTTTTCTAAAATACAGGCTTTAAAAAAAAAAAAAATTTAAGTAATTTTTTTTAAGTAGAGGAAGGTGTTTTTCACAAGAAAAAAAACGACCATGTCCAGTAAGGCGTTTTTAGCCTAAAAAGTCAACCATGTAGAGCAGGGGTGTCAAACTCACACACCACATACGGCCGAGTTAGATGTCAAGTGGGCCGGACCATTAAAAATTATTCCATACTCTGCTATAAATAACCAAAATAATATGTATTTCCTTTGTTTTGGTCTAAAGAAGCACAAGAGCCTTCGGAAAATGTTGAAATTTAATGAACATATCTTTTACAAAACATTTCATGAGGCACCTAAGATTTCCTTAGAAAAATTTGGAATTTACTTTTATCTTTCACATATATGCATTGCAACTGATCCCACTGACTGTACAAAGGCACAAAACCTTAAGTAATTGGTATTGAAAAATATAGTAATGCACTTTTAAGATTAAACGAGATTTATAAAGAAAGGAATTTTTAAACCATTTACACAAGCATATAAAATCTAAATGTAATCCCTACCTACACCTTACAAACTAAAGAGAATGCTATAATATGTGTCAAGAATAAAGTATTCACGTGTCCTTGATAGCATCTGCTGTGTTGGGGTCTGTCTCAGTGACAGACTGAGGCTGCTGTTGTCTTCTTCTCTGATCAAAACAATGTTGTCTTTTCCTCTGATCAAAACATCCTGCGGGCCTGATCAAACCTCCCAGCGGGCCGGATCCGGCCTGTGGGCCGTATGTTTGACACCCCTGGTGTATAGTAAGGCGTTTTTTGCTGGAAAAAACCCCAACCGTATATAGTCAGGCGGTTTAGGCCGAAAAAACGACCACGGATAGGCAGGCGGTTTAGTCCGAAAAAACGACCATGTATGTTAAGGCATTATTAGCCCACAAAAAACAACCGTATCGTAAGGCGTTTTTTTGCTGGAAAAAAAAAGGACGTGTAGTAAGGCATTTTTAGCCAAAAAAAAGACGATGAATTGTAAGGCGTTTTTATCCGGAAAAAAACGACCATGTATATAGTAAGGCCTTTTTTGCTGAAAAAAAACAACCATTTATAGTCAGACGTTTTTAGCCCCAAAAGAACGTCCATCTATATCCATCCATCCATTTTCCGAACCGCTTGATCCTCACGAGGGTCGCGGGGGGTGCCGGAGCCTATCCCAGCTGTCTTCGGGCAGTAGGCGGGGGACACCCTGAATTGGTTGCCAGCCAATCGCAGGGCACACAGAGACGAACAACCATCCACGCTCACACTCATACCTAGGGACAATTTAGAGTGACCAATCAGCCTGCCATGCATGTTTTTGGAATGTGGGAGGAAACCGGAGCACCCGGAGAAAACCCACGCAGGCCCGGGGAGAACATGCAAACTCCACACAGGGAGGCCGGAGCTGGAATCGAACCCGGTACCTCTGCACTGTGAAGCCAACGTGCTAACCACTGGACTACCGGGCCGCCCCGTCCATCTATAGTCAGGCGATTTAGGCCGAAAAAACCCCCAACCATGTACAGTAAGGCGTATTTAGACGAAACAAACGACTATGTATATAGTAAGGCGTTTTTTGCCCGAAAAAACCACCCATGTATAGTAAAGCGTTTTTCGCCCCCCCAAAAATAACAATGAATAGGAAGGCGTTTTTAGCCCCCCTAAAAAACGACCATGTATGGTAAGGCGTTTTTAGCCCCCCTAAAAAACGACCATGTGTGGTAAGGCGTTTTTTAGCCCAAAAAACCCCGACCATAAATATGTTTTTAGCCCCCCCAAAAAAACGACGTGGAGGAAGATGTCATGTGAATTGTTGCGAGTGTGAACAAGAGGATCAGCAAGTGGATAGCTACGCATGTTCATGAAGTCACACAGTAAGGCCAGGGCTGGGATCGAACCCTGGACCTCTTTGATGTGAAGCTAACGCAGTAACCATTCAACTACCAGGCAAGTCATGGACACTCTACATTGTCCCTATACAAGACCGTTTGTTCTAAAATACGAGGCCATGAATCGGAAGCCTTTTTTTGGGGGGGGATGTTTTAATTAGAGGAAGTCGTTTTTCACAAGTAAAAACGACCATGTCTAGTAAAGCTTTTTAAGCACACAAAAAAATTTAATAAATAAAACAACCACGCATAGGAAGGCGTTTTTAGCCCCAAAAAGGTGACCATGTCTCGAAAGGCATTTTTTGATGGAAAAAACGAACATGTATTGTAAAGCGTTTTTTAACCCCCCAAAAACGAACATGAATAGGAAGACGTTTTTAGCCAAAAAACAACATTTTGTGGACTGTTCCTTGGTGTGAGTGTGAGCGCAAACAAAATGATCAGCAAGCAGATAGCTGCGCATTTTTATGAGATCACATAGTAAGGACAGAACCGGAATCGGTCGCTGGACCTCTGCGTTTCAAAGCTGACGCACTAACCGTTCAACTACCAGTAGAGTCTTCATTGTCCCTATATAAGACCATTATAAGACAGTTTTTTTCTAAAATACGAGCATGAATCAAAAGCCTTTTTTTTTTTTTAAAGGATTTTTTTTAATTAGAGGAAGTTGTTTTTCACAAGAAAAAAAATGACCATGTATATATAGTAAGGCGTTTTTCAAGCCATAAAAGACGACCATGTATCGTAAGACGTTTTTAGCCTGTAAAAAACGACCATGTATAGTAAGGCTTTTTTAGGCCAAAAAAACGGCCATGTATAGGAAGGCATTTTTAGCCCCCCCCCAAAAAACGACCATGTATCGTAAGGCGTTTTTAGCCCAGAAAAACGACCATGTATAGTAAGGCGTTTTTAGCCCCAAAAAACGACCATGTATATATAGTAGGCGGCCCGGTAGTCCAGTGGTTAGCACGTCGACTTCACAGTGCAGAGGTACCGGGTTCGATTCCAGCTCCCTGTGTGAAGTTTGCATGTTCTCCCCGGGCCTGCGTGGGTTTTCTCCGGGTGCTCCGGTTTCCTCCCACATTCCAAAAACATGCATGGCAGGCTGATTGAGCGCTCTGAATTGTCCCTAGGTGTGAGTGCGGGCGTGAATGGTTGTTCGTCTCTGTGTGCCCTGTGATTGGCTGGCAACTGATTCAGGGTGTCCCCCGCCTACTGCCCGGAGTCAGCTGGGATAGGCTCCAGCACCCCCCGCGACCCTAGTGAGGATCAAGCGGTTCGGAAGATGAATGAATGAATGAATGAATGAATGAAAAACGACCAGGTATAGTAAGGCGTTTTTAGCCCCAAAAAATTACCATGTATAGTAAGGCGTTTTTAGCCGAAAAAAACGACCATATATAAAAAGGCGTTTTTAGCCCAAAAAACCCCCGACCATGTATATTAAGGCGTTTTTAGCCCAAGAAAACCCGACCATTTATAGTAAGGCGTTTTAAGCCCCCAAAAAACGACCATGTTTAGTAAGGCATTTTTAGCCCAAAAGAATGACCACGTACAGTCAGGCGTTTTTAGCCCAAAAAACCGACCATGTATAGTAAGGTGTTTTTAGCCGGAAAAAAACGACTATGTATAGTATGGCATTTTTAGCACAAAAAAACCCGACCATTTATTGTAAGGTATTTTAAGCCCCAAAAGAATGACCATGTATAGTAAGGCGTTTTTAGCCCAAATAAAAACGACCAGGTATAGTAAAGCGCTTTTAGCCCAAAAAACGACCATGTATCGTAAGGCTTTTTTAGCCCACAAAAAACGACCATGTATAGTAAGGCGTTATTAGCCGAAAGAAAACGACCATGTATAGTAAGGCGTTTTCAGCCCAAAAAAACAACCATGCACGGTTAGGCGTTTTTAGCCCCAAAAAACGACCATGTATAGTAAGGCGTTTTTAGCCCCCAAAAAACGACCAGGTATAGTAAGGCGTTTTTAGCCCCCAAAAAACGACCAGGTATAGTAAGGCGTTTTAAGCCCCCAAAAAAACGACCATGTATATAGTAAGGCGTTTTTAGCCAAAAAAAACTATCATGTATCGTCAGGCGTTTTTAGCCTAAAAAAACGACCATATATTGTAAGTCGTTTTTAGCCCAAAAACCCATCATGTATAGTTAGGTGTTTTTAGCCCAAAAAAAGATCATTCATAGTAAGGCGTTTTAAGCCCCAAAAAACGACCATGTATAGTAAGGCGTTTTTAGCCCCAAAAAAACGACCATGTATTGTAAGGTATTTTAAGCCCCAAAAGAACGACCATGTAAAGTAAGGCGTTTTTAGCCGAACCCCCCCCCCCCCCCCCGACCATTTATAGTAAGGCGTTTTAAGCCCCAAAAAACGACCATGTATAGTAAGGCGTTTTTAGCCCCAAAAAACGACCATGTATAGTGAGGCATTTTTAGCCCCCCAAAAAACGACCATGTATAGTCAGGCGTTTTTAGCCCAAAAAAAACGACCAGGCGTTTTAAGCTTCAAAAAACCCCGACCATTTAAAGTAAGGCGTTTTAAGCCCCAAAAAACGACCATGTATAGTAAGGCGTTTTTAGTAGAAAAAAACGACCATGTATAGTAAGGCGTTTTTAGCCCCCAAAAAATGAACATGTATAGTAAGGCGTTTTTAGCCCCAAAAAACGACCATTTATAGTAAGGCGTTTTAAGCCCCAAAAAACGGCCACGTATAGTAAGGCGTTTTTAAGACCCCCAAAAAACGACCATGTATAGTCAGGCGTTTTTAAGCCCAAAAAAACGACCATGTATAGTCAGGCGTTTTTAGCCCAAAAAAACGACTGTAGTAGTACTTATGCTTTGAAGTTTTGTATTTCATAATCTCAACATACACGTAACTCAGTTAGTACATTTTTTAGCTGCCTAGAAACGAAACGAAATGAGCAAGTGTGTAAATGTTTAAAATTCCAATGGGGGAATCATTGAAAGTATTGTTCCAACAAAGAACTAATATGTTTTGAGTGAAACGACGGAAAGGAAATGAACCAATTCATTGCAATGGGGAAGTTATACAGAGAAGTAAGAATAACCTATTCAGTGACAAGGAAGGGCAGGGAGGAACTATAGTACAGTAGCCCATGTGATATGCACAAAATAGAGAAACATTAATTATTCATCACGACCAAAACCAGTCTTTCCCATTGATTTTGAACTTTCTCTTTGTGGGAACAGTTTGGGGAAGGTCTTTTTTTTTTCTTTCACGAGTACAGAAAGCAAGCTCCATGAAGGCCTTCACCTTAGAGACAGAAAATAATGTGAAAACGCCACAGAGAAATCATTGTATTCAAATTAGGTGCGCTTAGGGAGTGCCAGCGCAAAATAGGCCACCGCTGGCATCCCTCCTGGCTACGGTGAATCAGTGGCTTTGTTAGTCCATTCATATAAAAGTCTGTGGTCCATCGCCGACCTTTTCCGCGACCAAATCAGAATTTTATCATCGTTTGAGACGGATCAATTTTACTCCTCAATAACTGTATACTATTTATCCTGATCATCTGAAAATAGATATAGGTACTGTGTATAGATAAGTATTTTCATGACAAAATTTCATTTTCATTAATATTTGTGCCTCTCGCTGCGGTAGGGCAGCGCCCGAGTACCTTCTATTGACGAGCTACCACTGACGATTACACTCAACATACAGAAATAATTGAAAACTTAGTGAGGCCAAACAAATTGAATTCTCAACAACGGCCTTGGCGGACTTGATTACAAGCCCGCGTTTCACTTTTAACTGATGACAAAAGTGAAGGCAGCAAGAGGCACAATTAAGCAAGTGAAGGTGACTGCACTGAAGGTCTGGCAAAGTATTGCCGGGGAGGAAACTTACAATTTGGTGATGTTCATCAACTCCAAATTTCAGATGTCATTGGCTGCAACTAATAAGAAACACTGTTTAATTCACAGTCGAATGGCCAAACTTTTAGTCACTTCAACAGACCAAGAAATCTCTGCCTGCCTTCCTCCCACCACACACACACACACACACACACACATACAGGTTCTATGTGTGTGAGTAAGAAATGTATTTCATCTGCATTTGCCTTTGTAGTTTTTTTTAAGGAAATGCTACTGTAATACATCATCAGTAAATCAAATTAAGGTCATTTTGCAACCAAGTAAAAGGCAGTCCATCAATGTTTGATCATCTGGCTCATGCCTGTCCACCTTTTGTGGGGACATGAACAAGGGGTAGGACTAGATAGGTTTTCTCCTTCTTACTCCCTTTTGAACATATAAACTGTGCTTGGTGATGAACAGATATGTTTTCTCTTCTTCTTTTTATTTCTTACGAAAATATTTTCTGTTACGTGCTTTTATGTTCATTAAAAAAAAAACAACAACAACAAGCAAACATGAAATTGTGGATATGAATAGACATTGTGCATGTTTGAGTCATCAAAAGAATCAATCACATTCAAGAAGTATTTACCCTGATATGAGCAAAATATTTGGAATCCAATACGGAACATATTGTTTGTAAATTAAGATTTCATTGAACGAGTACACGATTACAGCGAGTGCCTGCAATGCTCATTAATTGTGTGTCAATTAATTAATTGCCAAATCAAAAACTGTGTTTCATGTGTTGTCTTGTGTTATTTTGTCATTTTTTTTGGGTCAACTTTTCTTTTGATGGCGGCGCGGACACCCGCAGCGGCTCCTCTTGTTTTATGTTGAGGGGGAAGAAATTTCATCTGTGCTGTATGTTACACATACGTACAGCACATTTGACAATAAAGTTGTATTCAATTCAATTCAATTCAATTTGGTGTTGTACTCCTTGTGGTCACCAGATGGCAGCCATGAATCTGGAGGAAGAGTTAAAAGAAACGGATCAGATGTTAGCAACCCCCAATGGCGCTGCGAATGAAATGCTGGATGTGGGCCAAGAAGACAACATGCAGGGCCAGGTGAGCTTTCTACCACGCAGTGTTTTATAAAACCTTCAATATCTAGTCCTTGTGATAAACAGATTTTGGGTTGAAGTAACTTTTCCCTGCAGGTGATGCTTCTGTTTTGACTCTTGGGCTCTGATCACATTTAACCACTGTTTCTCAAAGATGGAGGAGTTTTTGGGTCCACAGGCAGAATACAATGAGGAGGAGGAAGAGAGAAAATACTACAGGAGGAAGCGATTTGGAGTTATCAAGAATGTTCTCGCAGCCAGCGTTGGGGCCATGATTATGTACAGTGTGTACATGGGTAAGAAGGCACTGTCATAGTTTGACGTGCGTCCGGAGACGCGGCCCCAAACTCAGTTGTATATTTTGCCATTGTGCATTCTCCAGGGTTACTGCAGATGCAGCTTATCCTTCATTACGATATGACTTATCGCGAAGTAAAGTATAGCAACCTCGGTCTCGAAGACATTGATCGGAAGATGCTGAGGGGAATCAACGTCACGCCCATATTAGGGCTGCTGTACACCCCCATTCTCATCAGGTAGATGTACAACAGACAGTGGTGTGCTCTGATAAGCCATCTCAACCTAATGTCTTCATCCAAGGTTTCTAGGAACAAAGTGGATGATGTTTCTGGCTTCCGGAATCTATGCCTTTTTTGTCTCGACCAATTACTGGGAGCGGTACTACACCTTGGTTCCGTCTGCTGTTGCCATCGGTGTGGCCATTGTGCCACTCTGGGCCTCCCTTGGAAATTATATCACAAGGTGAGAAAGGGCACGGATCACAAAGCGCATTTGTTTACCTGTGCTTTTCGGACAAAAGTTGGAAAATCCGCAACCCTTGTAAGGATAAGCGCTTCAGATAACGGATGGATGGAAGGACATTACGTGTGTAATCACGAGCAGGTGGTCCGCAGGTCCCCTTTTGTGGAATGTGTCGAATCACTGAATTGAATAATTCGGCACTGGCTTCAACTTTATAGTGTTATTCCCTACAGTACATTTCAAGTTGTATTTTACTTTTGAGGTCAACATATTTGCATTCATTCTTTCATAACTTTGTTTTCAAACATTTATTGAGGTAAAATATGATTTCACTTGTGCGGAATCCATTTTTATATGGTTTGAGAAACACTACCTTTGCACCGAAGACCCCCAAAAGGTTATTTGTCACTCGTCGTACTGTCACAACACACACAGGATGGCACAACAGTATTATGAATACGTCAACTATAAGGAAGAGCATGTGCAGGAGCAGAAGAAGATTCCAAAGGGAGTGTGCCACAAATACATCATCATCTTCCAGTCAATCTTCAGTGTCATCTTCCATGTGAGTTCCTCCGCCACCCCTACAAAAATGTGACATTCAGTCTGGATATGCATAGAACATGAACAACATTTCCCATTTTAATGTGCTTCAAAACAGCACAAATGATCATTATCCTCCTAAGCAATAGCTTAGTAGGACTCTGCAACCACTGCATATCAAACATAAATAAATCAATTTTATGCAGCTTCTTCCAAGTAGAGCAGGGGTGTCAAACTCATTTCACATTGTGGGCCACAAGGACTCGGTAGATGTCAAGTGGGCCGAACCATTAAGATTATACCGTACTGTGCTATGAATCACCAAAATATCATCTCTCTTCTTTGTTTTGGTCTCAAGAAGCATTGATTGGCGCTTTCATATCATTTGCTGCGTTGGGTCTATTTCGGTGACAGACTGAGACTGCTGTTTTCTTCCCCGATCAAAACAATGTTGTCTTTTACTGTGATCAAAACAGTGTGCCCCCTAGCGGATAATCCACGAATTACATGGTATTTAAAATATTCATTCTGTGTCTTTAATGCATTTTTTTTCACTTTTAAATGATCCAGCGGGCCGGATCGCACCTCCTTGGGGGCCGGTTCCGGCCCGCGGGCCATATGTTTGACACCCCTGAAGTAGAGGAAGCAAAATACCGCAATCGTAATTGTACTTATAGATGACAACATACCAGAGAACACGTTGGTTCACTCACAAAGACGCCATTTGACAATAAAAGGCAAAGCGATGACTTTACAGTTAACCGAAAGGCTCTACGAAACACTGGATCCAGCATAAGCTGACAGTGGGATGATGCGGCAGATGAACTGAACAGACACAAATGTTGCACCAACCAGTGTCTGTTAATGAAAAAAAAAATATCTGTTTCTGAAATCAAAAAGCACATTTAAGTTGAAGCTATTTCACCAAGTTATGAATATAATAATTATTCTTTTTAAAAAGTGATCTTATATTTAGATATTTGTTGGCCGATTGCAAGTCTGATGACCGAGACTCATAATACGATTTTGTTTTGCCTCCATCATCTACAACAGCTTGTCTTCCTTGTGTCTCTCACTAGCTGAGCTTCGTCTTTGCCGAGTTCCCCATGAGTCTCATCCTCAATGACTACATTCTTGACAAAACTCACGTTCTCTCCAACGTCAAAAGCTGTGGTAAAGTCATATGGGTACACTGCACCATCATTGTAAACTTTGAGTTCAACAATATGTAGTGAAACAGCAAAAATACGAGTGTGTGTGTGTGTGTGTGTGTGTGTGTGTGTGTGTGTGTGTGTGTGTGTGTGTCCACGCGCGCGCGATTGCTTCTCGCCGCAGACATATTTGGCATTTTGTCGACGATCGGCATTTGCCTCTTTTAAAAATATGAAGGCCAATAAGAGATCAATTTAAAATGAGGTCAGCTTCAGAGAACTATTGATGTACTGTATTCCTTTGTTTATTTATTTAATTATTCGCTTACATTCATAAGAATTCCATACACTTTTTATTTGTTTGAAAATGAATAGTTTGAAATTCTAAATAAAAAGTTTTGAAATTGTGGAAAACTTAGTTGACAATAGAAACCTTTGGGGACTTACTGATTTGTTGAGATTTTCTTTTCGCTTGAGACGTGCTGAGGGCAATGGGAGCTCTTGGTACATTTTGTTAGAATGTTAATCAAAGCTTTCTCTTCTCTACATGTCAAACTAAAAGAAAAACTTAAACGTTATTTGCACAAACATGTTCAATGGCATTTCACCAGTTTTTTTTTTCTTTTCATTTTTAAACGCCAATATTTTCCCTTTTACGGTGGACCCCTGCTATTTGTGGTGGGATAAGGACCTGGGCAGCCAGCAAAGAGTGAAAATCTGTGTCTAATTAACTTATTTTTAAAAATGCTGATAAACATTCCATATCTTTCTTTATTAAAAAAAAAAACGGGAAAACAGCAACCCCCCCCCACACACACACAAAAAAAACGCGGGAAAAAGGTAAAACGCAAATTAATATAGGCCCCGTTGACTTCTAATAATCAGGATCGGCCCTTAACACATTCTCTCCCAAAGACGTTTTTAAACGTCATTTCAGACATGGGCTAGAATTGGCTGGTACTGAATGAGTTAAAAACAAATCCGTCTATCACAAGTTTGCGCCCGTTTCAAACCACCCTCATGTAAAAACACACACTTTTTTTTTCATTCTCTCGCTGTTGTGAATGCTCTTAAAAACGTAAAAGATAACTGGATCGAAAATTGACTTGGAAGCACCCAGCTAGAATAATAATACTAAATAAATAGGCGAGTGAAACCGGTCGCTCGTCGCCAAATGAAACTTCATAGTCATGTCTGCCATGGGTCAATATACATTCCACAGGTTACAAATATACAACACTTACCTGTAAATTCATTAATACTGTAAATCTAGGGTCTCAGAGGACACGGTGGACAAGTGTATGCAAGATACATACTGTACATATATGCATGTTTGGATCAGTTCGGTGTTGCGGAAATCGAGTTTCCTGACCTCAAACCAATCAAAACACATTTAGAATGAACTACAGTGGTGGATTACTATTTGCATCATCATCGAACATTTTTTGTGGAACACTATTTCGATGAGCATATTATAGTACATCTCATGCAACTAGTGGCTCAAAATTAAATTTTGATTGCTCAGACTATTTCCAAAATCAAGATTTCTTTCATTTTTATAATTAGCGACAATTTAGTTCAAATCAATCTTCAAGGTTTCAGCTTGTAGTTGTCACTGTATGACATTCCTAACCCGGTATTCCAGATAGTGATGATTTTACTTTCTCTTCATCTGCTTCCCAGGGGCCAAAATCAGTGGTGTGATTCCAGGGTTGAACACGACAGTGCTGAAAAGCCTACCCCAGTCCATGAGGTTGATCATCGTGGAAAGCGTGCTCATGAGCTTTGCTTTCCTTTCCATGATCATTGTAAGTGCTCGGACTTGTTACAAAGACCCCACGATCCACAGAGTTTAGATGCATTGTTCTTTCTTCTGTTTCATTCGTTGACAACAACACACACTCTGACATCATGTAAAAACAATCCAACTTTTTAACCCTTTCACGCACCCTGATAACATGGTAAGCTGTCCCACTGGAGTAACCGCTGTCCCCGAAAGGGTTAATGAAGGAATAATAAGCTCTTTACGAGACCTAAATCGAATAAACTCAATCTTTAGAAGCATACAATAATTGAGTTCATCATCACGCCTTTTAGCATATTGCAATTGAACTTGAACTAGTCAATGAAAATGCAGACATATTTATTTCCTGATCTCCAGGTCATCGAGAAAATATGTATAACTTAAAGATGTGTGCCTGCACACGAAACTATGAGTACACTATAAACAGTAAATCCCATAATTAGCAGAGCACCATTTTTCTGCACGAAGCAACATTTATGTGAGAAATCAAGGGTTCATGGACTTCAATGATGTAGATAAATATGTTTTGATTAATTTTTCTCTAACTTTAAAAATCTCAGTTTTTGTGCCCTTTGTCATTTTTTCTCAATTTTTTAAAAACAAAGTACAATTGTTCTACCTCATTCAGTTCCTTTTGCTGTGTGGTGCTGCATACCGCCCAACAGAGGAGATCGATCTGCGCAGTATTGGCTGGGGAAACATCTTCCAGCTTCCTTTCAAACATTTGAGGGACTACCGCTTGCGGCTTCTCTGCCCTTTCTTTGTCTACAGTGGATTGGAAGTCCTCTTCGCCATCACCGGACTCAGCCTGGTACTTAGCTGTCATCCAAATTCACCGTTAATTAATTTAGGTAGTACAGTGATAACTTGACTTAGAAGTTTAATTTGTTCCATGCTTGTAAATCAAATTGCTTCACGATTTTTTGATTTTGTATTTTTCGCCACGCTTTGCACACATACAGCTTACAACGGTCCACGGCAAAGAAATTATTTTAATCGGAAAAAAAAATGGAAAATGCGAGCATAAAACTTAACAGACTCGGTGCTTGCTAGGTAACCGCTTGAATTGACTGGACGTTGTGAGGTCCTCTGCCGCCATCTGGTGGCCATCTAATGGCAGCGTGTTGGAAGCTCACTCAAGTCAATTTTTTGTTTGAATTAAAGGCAAAAAAATGGGCGAAATCTGGATTTGGAGGACTCCAAAGTCAAGGTGCCACTGTACTAGATACAGTTGATACACGCGGAAAAGCACAATATCATGCCAAGTTTGCATATATTAATCAATCATTTCTCTCCATACAGTCCTATGGTGTTTGTACTTTGGGCCTACAAAAACTGTGGCTCTTAATCGTGGTCTACGGGCTGTCGTGCTCCATCTTCTCCTTCCTGTCCCTCTGCCTCCTACGCCTCCCGCGGTGGGTGTGTCTGGCAGCAGGAGCCAGTGTCCATTTGGTGCTGTTGGTGGTACTCATGGTGTTTTCACCAACTCCTCGCCACAATGAGTATGAGGCTCCTCTTCTGATCATTTCGATGCTGTGGGGGCTTGGGACGGCCCTGAATAAGACCGGAGTCAGTAGTGAGTAGCACTTGTGATGTGGTGGTACGTGCATGTACAGTACTGTGCATTACCATAGAAGCATGCATATTTTCGGGTGTGTGTGTCTGTTTCAGCCTTGCTTGGCATTTTGTATGCGGAGGAGAAGGAACGTCTGGACTTTGTCTACACGATCTATCACTGGTTACAAGCCATTGCCATCTTTGTAGTCTACCTCTGGGCAGATTTGCCGATGAGGGTAAGTGACTATATCAGTGGTGGAAAGCAACAAAGTAAAGATACTTTGTTTCTGCACTTAAGTATATTCATCATGTATCTCCACATATCTTGGTTTGTTTTACTGACAACTTTTTACTTTTACTCCTTACACTTGAGCTAGACGAGCGTTGCCTCATGTCTCCAAAATATTTCTACCTCCTTCCATCTCGCCTGGCAATATGATCGATAAAATGAGTCGCTACCTGTGGGACCATTTTTACTTCTGCGAACACCATGCCATGTGATGTTGGTTTTGTTTTGGTTTGGTTTGTTTTTTTGTGCACTCAATAGCGTGTCACATCACAGACGCACTCCGTTCACATCAAAAGTCGCATGTGCACTTTGGTTCAACTGCTTAAGTAGTTCTTCTGCTTTTTCCAGTGTCTTCATTTAAGTATCTGTATCTGAACTTAAGTAGAAGGTGTGAGAATTTACGTCACATTTCTTGTATACAGTATATGCGACTATGCTTGTTTGGGTGACTGTGTGCTTGAGACCGTAGTCGGGTATTTATCCTGAAGTGCAATACTGTAATATTCTCAATGAATGCAATGTCCATATTTGCAGTGCTGTATTCTCGTAAAGGTTTTTTCATAGCAGGTTAGGTTTATTTGGGGAAGCAGAGTAACTAAAATCAACATGAATTCTAATTAAGAAAGTGAGAGAGCTGGATAATAGTGCCGAATGTTGTTAATTCTCACAGTTGCAAAAAGGGGCTAGAAATGTGTTTCCACAACAGCCAACTCAAAGGAGGTATGTTTCCCCCTTTGTTTTTAATTCATGCAGGGTATCTTCTTTTTGTGTTAACAATCAGTTAAATCATCGCCCTGCCCATCCTTATTGAAAATGAAAGCCGCACCGGCGAGTGAGTCACTTTGATAAGAAAAAACTATGTACAACAGCATCAATTGCCCTTCCTCTGCCTATTTGAGGCTTTAGATACAGACAGACAGTATATACTGATTAGTTTTCAGCATAGACAAAACACAGTGTCTTCCAAAAATTGTCAACGCATTTTCAAAGATTTGTGTTTTTTAAACTCCAAAATCTTCTTGGCATGAATCGGAGGGGGTAAAAATATAGGGAAAGTGTTTTAGAAAGAGCCGACTGAAAATACATTATACAGCGATCCCTTGCTATTTCGCGGTTCGTTTATCGCGGCTTCAGTGCATTGCGGATTTTTTCAAACATATTCATTAAAAAAATAAAATAAAATAATAATTATTATTTATTTTTTTTAAGTCCGCAAAAGTCCGCAAACGGTCCGCGAGAAGCTCGCAGTTGTTTTGCAGCTTCTCGCGGACCATTTGCGGACATTTTGCGGACTTAAAAAAAAAACAACATTTTTTTTTTTTTACCTGTCTATTTTAATTGGTCGTTACTTCGCGGATTTTCGTTTATCGCGGGTGGTTTTGGTCCCCATTAAGCGCGATAAACGAGGGATTACTGTACTGTAATGCCTTTCATGCTGTCAATGAAATGTCCCATTTTAATCCTGTCTTTCTCCCCACATCATTAAGGCTAAACTTGCCATCCTGCTAGCAACTTTACTGCTAGCTTGCTACTGCTACTGGCTGATGGAGCGTCGCCTTGCCAAGAAAGTGCGCCATAGGCTGCCCCGCATCCCTCGACCAAGGCACAAGGTGATCAAACCAGTCCTGAATGTATTACACTGGAATCTACCAAAACACAAATTATTGCAGTTCATTTTATACCAAAGATATGTTCAATGTCCCTCAAAAATGTCACAGAATTCAGCAGTCTTTAAAGTAAACAAAATTACTTTAGCCAGAAAAACTAAAGTTGGACTAAAATACTGAACATGTTTTTGGTATTTGGGAGGAGGCCCGTAGTTTCTGGAGAAAAGATTCATAAGTGCAGGGCGAAGTTGGAAACAGCAAGGCCTGAGCTGAGATTCAAACCCAGAACCTCAACTGTGAAAGCAGATGCGCTAACCACTAGAACAGGGATGTCAAACTTATTTTAGTTTGCGGGCCATATTCACCCTCATTTTATCCCAAGTGAGCCAGACCTGTATATTTGTTGCTTAATAAGCCATAATTAACTATTTCAATTTTCCTCATCGTTTTAGTACAAATCATTACAAGTACATTTGGAAAATGTTTACATAATTGATTATCTTTCTGCAAATCAAATGAGAAAAATTTATTTCAGTATGCCGTTTAAGTGGTAGATGGTCTCCAGTGGACAAAATGAGCAGAATCAGTTCCATTTATTGACAAATAATGAATGAGTTCTCTATATCTTTGGAACGGATCGCAACCCGTACGGGCAGCTTCTTATGGTTGAGACCCCTGCACGAGAGCACCCTTGTTGCCGAAACTCAAAACATATTTTTCAAAAACGGTTTTAGATCTATTCAGTTCATGTCGGCAGATGTGTGCAGACTCTCACTTAACGTGGGATTGATTGTGATTGGTTGATTGTGAACATAGCCACGCCCTAGTTATAAGGTTTGTGTTGACTTTCTATAGCCATCTGAACATCATGATTTTTTTTAATCAGGTGAAATTTCTCTCACGTTGAGCCGACCGACAAAAAGCCTGCAGAATTGATGTCATGTGTCCACAGGTCAAAGGTTATCGCTACCTGGAAGAAGGCAACTCAGATGAGTCAGACTCAGAGAGGAGTGAGGAGGATGACGAAAATGAAGAGGACAGAGAGCCAGAGGAGCAATTGGCGAATGAGTTTCGAGCAGAGGACATGGAGGCCGAACGCCAGGATTCTGGCGCTCAGGAAGCTGACTCACTTCGCGTCAGGAGGAAGAGGGCAGAGAATCACTAGCACACGGTGGATGCCACCCATGCGGTGGAGGGCCAGAGAGGGTGAAGAAAACTAAATTAGGAGAACGGGGGTGCGCAAGACAGAGAAGGAAATCGACGTTTCATCATTCTTTCAAGTCGGACGCTTTCCATAAATGACCGATGAATTTGAATATTTTTTCAAGCTATAATTAGCCTCAGAACACTGACGAGGTTTATATGCAGTCAAGAACCATTTCAAGACCAAATATTAGCAATATTCAGGTTTTGAAAGTCCATGTAACGCCCACAAAAAGCCAAACATGTTTATATTCATCTTTTTTAAAACTCGAACAAGATCCCTGGGTTACTCCTTTTCCAAACACAATAATTAGATCGCATAAACGTGTCTTGGAAAACCTCCATTGAAAGCAATATTGGTTTGTTTTCTCCACTTGCGGCCATCTTATTTTACCACTTGGTAAGCGAGCCTAAATTGAATACAGAGATTTCTCTGCGGCATTTTTACGTTATTTTCTGTCTCAAGGGCATAAATTCCACAATGCGTCCATATACACACACACATCTATGTTCATCTGGCGCGCAACTTGCCGGATGTCCACAAGCAGAGGTAAACAAATTCAAAGCAGCACACTCTTGCAGAGAGAAAGAAACCGACTATTTTATTGGTGTGGTGAATGACGCGATACTGTGTTTGATGGACGGTAGAAAGTAAGAAGCAGAAATGACATCCATTTGCGTCGTGGTTTATGTCGAGATATTCCAATTGGCATGTATTTGGGAGTCACTCTGTCCGCCTGTCTTGTCCAGGGAAACCAAGACAAGTATTATAAAAAATGATGAAATTTATTTGAGAAATAAAAAAAAAAAACATGGAGTGACACCATTCACAGATCTGTCAACGGAGGTCCCGCCACCCCCCGCGTCTTGCGGCATTTTGACGCCATTTAAACAAAATTCAGTGATTCAGACGAAAGGCTTGTGGAAATTCACCAAAAGAGGAAGCTTTTGTATTTGTGGACAGACATTTTCTCCACTTTTGCGCCGACTGAAAATGTCTGTTTTGTGTTGCAATCCATTTATTTCTCGATGGGAGTCCTCTTTCAAGAGCGTTTAACATCACCAGGAGGAGGCGATGCTTTGTGGGGCTCTTCTAAAACAAGAAATGACAGATTAAGATACAGTGCATGTGGTCGTAAATAATTAAAAAAAAGATATTTTTCTTCAAATCCTTGCTCTCGTTTTGAGGGAACAGTCCTGCAGTTAAAAGAACTTCAATATGTGCTAACATTCATCCCGATAGTTGTGCCTTTGACGTTCGTATTGTTAATGACGCCTGAAATAATGAAAAATCGACTCCAGAGATTCAAAAATTCAAAAGACAGACCGCACTTGGTTTTCATGTGTCACAGTCGCTCTGGATTGCTGAAATTATGATTTTGTGCTGAACTTTGTTCAATTATCAGTTCATTTTGGGGTTTCAATTGGAGCTGTATTTCATCGTACAGTTTTAACTGTTTTGGACGTTCCCTCTTGTCACATTTTTTTTTATCATATGTGTCTCTTAGCTACTGTTCCTTGTCCTTTCATGAATTTGTATTGACAGCAGTTGACCTGCTTTTTTTTTCTCTATAAGATTCATTTTCATTGCTGTGGTTGTTCATTATATCTGTTGTTTGCAACTTTGTGGCCGATTAAAAGCATTTTGAGTTTTCTTGCATGTGCTGTACTTCTGCATGTTATTTAGTGCCAAGACAACACCAACACAGTCGTGAAAGCAATCAATCATTTGTTGGTTTTGGGTTATAAATACAACAGCAATTCAGTTACCCCATCAGCCTCAACATAAAGATTTCCTATTTTGGTCCAAACCCACCTGTGACCTACATGAGCCATCCATTATCTAATCCGCTAATCCTCACGAGGGTCGCAAGCATGCCGGAGCCTATCCCAGATGTCATTGGGCAGCAGGCGGGTAACACCCTGAACAATAGACGAACAACCATTCCGCGCTCACAATCACATCTAGGGACAATTTAGAGTGTTCCATTAGCCTGCCATGCATGTTTTTAAAATGTGGGTTAGGGTTAGGTTTACCACTCAGGCAAGGGGAGAACATGCCAACTCCACACTGAGGAATCGAACCCTGCACCTCTGCAGTGAAGCAGACGTGCTAACCAGTCATCAATACATCCATATGCACGTATACACGCATACACATACATATGTAGCGACGCGAGCACGCACACACCTCTCTTGGCCTCAACCGATCAGTGCTGACGCAACGGACGTTACATATCAAAGAGCTTTGATCTCTTTCAACAGCTCAGCTAATTTAGCCACGACGAACAGCTAAGCTAGTGAGTTGAGACGACACCGCGCTCGAGGTCGGACAGGCACGCTCTCTTTCAATCTGTATGTTTCTCTTTTCTTTTTCTATTCAAATATATATTTTTCTACAAACCATAGCTGTCCTGTCCACGTCCTTTTTCGTCCCACCGGGGTTTAGCCAATGTGATTATAAAGAGACCTAAAATCTCTTTACATATATACACCAATGTATTTGTACATATGTACCGGTATACCCTCACCGGCCACTTTATTAGGTACACCATGCTAGTAACGGGTTGGACCCCCTTTTGCCTTCAGAACTGCCTCAATTCTTCGTGGCATAGATTCAACAAGGTGCTGGAAGCATTCCTCAGAGAGTTTGGTCCATATTGACATGATGGCATCACACAGTTGGTGCAGATTTGTCGGCTGCTCATCCATGATGCGAATCTCCCGTTCCACCATATCCCAAAGATGCTCTATTGGATTGAGATCTGGTGACTGTGGAGGCCATTTGAGTACAGTGAACTCATTGTCATGTTCAGGAAACCAGTCAGATGATTCCAGCTTTATGACATGGCGCATTATCCTGCTGAAAGTAGCCATCAGAAGTTGGGTACATTGTGGTCATAAAGGGATGGACATGGTCAGGAACAATACTCAGGTAGGCTGTGGCATTGCAACGATGCTCAATTGGCACCAAGGGGCCCAAAGAGTGCCAAGAAAATATTCCCCACACCATTACACCACCACCACCAGCCTGAACCGTTGATACAAGGCAGGATGGATCCATACTTTCATGTTGTTGACGCCAAATTCCGACCCTACCATCCGAATTTCGCAGCAGAAATCGAGACTCATCAGACCAGGCAACGTTTTTCCAATCTTCTATTGTCCAATTTCGATGATCTTGTGCAAATTGTAGCCTCAGTTTCCTGTTCTTAGCTGAAAGGAGTGGCACCCGGCATGGTCTTCTGCTGCTGTAGCCCATCTGCCTCAAAGTTCGACGTACTGTGCGTTCAGAGATGCTCTTCTGCCTACCATGGTTGTAACGGGTGGTTATTTGAGTCACTGTTGCCTTTCTATCAGCTCCAACCAGTCTGGCCATTCTCCTCTGACCTCTGGCATCAACAAGGCATTTCCGCCCACAGAACTGCCGCTCACTGGATATTTTTTCTTTTTCGGACCATTCTCTGTAAACCCTAGAGATGGTTGTGCGTGAAAATCCTAGTAGATTAGCAGTTTCTGAAATACTCAGACCAGCCCTTCTGGCACCAACAACCATGCCACGTTCAAAGTCAATCAAATCACCTTTCTTCCCCATACTGATGCTCGGTTTGAACTGCAGGAGATTGTCTTGACCATGTCTACATGCCTAAATGCACCGAGTTGCCGCCATGTGATTGGCTGATTAGAAATTAAGTGTTAACGAGGAGGTGGACACGTATACCTAATAAAGTGGCCGGTGAGTGTGTATACACATTGGTACATATACACACACACGAACAGATTTAAAACAAAACAAAAATCACTGCACATCAATTTGATGTTGTGTAAGCAGGCCATTTTACTGGAAGTTTGAATGAGATGAGAACAAGGTTTATAAGGGAAGATATAAAATACTCGTGCTGTGTCAGCTATTGACCCTTACAAAGTGCTGAGCAGGCAGTTCAGCTTTGGATAATCCACACAGAAGACGCACAGTACAAGGACATCAGACACTTGCTAATGCTGGATAAACCTTTGATGTGGGATGCATTGACATCAGAGGTAACGTGCGTTAGTGCCTTTCACAGGCACGCACAAAAATAAACACGCAGACAGTTTCACTTGCGGCTGTCACACTCAGAATGATTAAGTGTGGTCAAGCTAACACACAGATGCTTCACCGCGCTGCTCAGATGTTACTGTCCATGACCGAAGCTCTACTATCTTTGTTGCTGATTAAGTTGAGCAGTTGAGCTTGAGCTGTATTTTCTCTGTAATCATCTTGGTATTAATGATTTTGGACTGGATTCACATTGTTGTTTGCATCACATTCAAACCTATAAATGAGTATGAAGCTCTTAGAAAATGGATTTTTTGCTTCATTTCCACAGTTACAGCTGAAATTTGGATCGGGGAATAGTAGTCTCTTGAAATATTTGCAAATTAGAGATGAAATGTACACATTTGAAAGACTATGATTGAACCCTAATCATTGATAACATGATTATCTGAAACTGCAGCCAGATGAGCCAAAATTGATTAAACATATTTATAGTATCCTCTTGTCTTTCAGCTGGAGACTATCTCCAAATAGCAAAGTTAAAAGGACCAAATTAATGAATCAGAATCAGAATCATCTTTATTGGCCAAGTATGTAGAACACACAAGGAATTTGACTCCGGTATAACACGCTGCATTAGTATCATCATAAACAAGGACATGACAAATAAGTATGAAAGGACATTTCGTAATGTAGTGAACCGTAGTGCGGTAGTACCACCCAGTGACAACTGTGAGACAAAGTGCAAGTATTAAGCAGAGCTAAAATGTTCAGTGGTAGAATACAATACTATAACAGTTGGTGCAGAAAATCATTGAACCATTTTAAAGTGACCAGCAGCAGTATTTGTTAACAAGAAGTGTGCAATTATGCAGATGTCCTTGAGCGCTTTAAAGTGTCTGGTGCAGTGGAGTATAAGTCAGTGACTGTTTAGGGAGTTAATGGCTAGAGGGAAGAAGCTGTGTAAGTGTCTGCTGGATTTGGTGCGCATGGATCGGTAGCGCCTGCCTGAGGGGAGTAGCTGGAAAAGGTGGTGGGCAGGGTGTGGTGGATCCAGTAGGATTTTCCGTGCCCTTGTTTTGATTCTTGAAGTGTGCAAGTCCTCAAGTGTGGGTAGGGCGGTGCCAACGAGTCAAGGTTTGCATTTGCTCACCTTACAGTGTATGTCCATTTGTTTATTTGATTCTAGTCAAACTCAGACTTTGAATGAGTGTGTCCTCAATTTGCGATCGTCCCAATTTACAAGCTCCCATAATTACGAATGTCAGACATTTTATTCATTTGCCTTTAGATCCCCCGTTTTGCTCCTATAGAGGCAACTGGGCCAGGTGTCCATCTCTGGTTAGGTTGGCGGCATCGCCGAGTTAGGTCCTACCTTTTAAGATTCTCACTGTCTTTGTCTGGGCATTAACTTCACTTCCTCTGGGTGCCATACCACACAGAGTCCCAAGGATCCCTGAAATTGACATTAGGTCTTGATTCAGGGACTGTATTTCCCCTATGTCAATGTAAAGGAGCGAAAAAAAAGGGGAGGAGGGGCTCTTCCGTTCTGTCTAGACTCTAGACCAGGGGTGTCAAACTCATTTCACATTGTGGGCCACATACGGCCTCGGTAGATGTCAAGTGGGCTGGACCATTAAAAATTATACCATACTCTGCTATAAATAACCAAAATAATATGTCTTTCCTTTGTTTTGGTCTAAAGAAGCACACGAACACTAGGACAATTTTGAAATTTAATGAACATATCTTTTACAAAACATTTCATGAAGCACCTAAGATTTCCTTAGACAAATGTGTGACAATTTACTTTTATCATTCACATGGATGCATTGCAACTGATCCCACTAACTGTACAAAGGCACAAAACCTTAACAAGTAATTGGTATTGAAAAATTTCGTAATGCACTTTTAAATTAAACAAGATTTATAAAGAAAGGAATTTTTAAACCATTTAAACGAGCATATAAAATCTAAATGTAATCCCTGCCTACACCTTACAAACTAAGAGAGTGCTATAATATGTGTAAAGAATAAAGTATCCACATGTCCTTGATAGCGTCTGCTGTGTTGGGTCTGTCTCAGTGACAGACTGAGGCTGCTGTTGTCTTCTTCTCTGATCAAAACAATGTTGTCTTTTCCTCTGATCAAAACAGATAGCGGATATTCCATGAATTGCACCTTATTAAAAATATTCATTCCGTGTCTTTTATGCATTTTTTCACTTTTAAATTATCCTGCGGGCCTGATCAAACCTCCTTTCGGGCCGGATCCGACCCGCGGGCCGTATGTTTGACACCCCTGCTCTAGACCATCCAGTCACGACCAGCATAATCCCCCCCCATCATATTTTTGAAACCACTGCTCTTCCACAATTCACATTTTATGTGGGTGTGCATAGTAATGGCATCATTATGTGCTCAGAGACTTACTTTTAGGTCATTTCCCCTCACAATTCCCACCAACATTTATATTTACACTCCATCCAGTTTAGAATATTTCTCATTCCGGTCACTGGGACATTAATAAGGGGACATAAACACGTGACATGCTCGGACACATTCCAAGTCCTATTAATGGATTAGGCTTCACTGATGGACAACTAGAAAGAGGTGAACGGGGTGATCAGTGGGTGCTTTTTCAGTGAGTTGCTCTAAAAGCCTCTGGTTCATCCTCTGACTGCTCTCGAGGAGGCGACGAGAGGAGATGAAAGCACACAGTAACAGAGGCAAAACATTGCCATCTTTGTTCTATCCGGTCTTACTGCCACCTCTAACGTCATGGTTGCTGTGTGTTTAACTTGTGTATTTTAATACACTGCTAAACCAAATTGATCACTTCAACAGCATGTGCTGGACCTCATGAAATAAATTAGCTGAAAATCTAAATCAGAAAAAATAAGTTTGATCAAAAACAAAAATGGAAAATAATTGGAAATCAGATTCATTAAGCCATGGAGCTCTGGATTGAGACTCTTGTGCAAAAAGGAGACTAGACAATAAAAAAAAAACAGACAATAATTTACATGGCTTAGGTTCTTCTATTCTATTACAATATTATCATATCATGGAAGTCTGTCCCCTGAATTCGGGGAAGGAGTCTAACATTTTTAGTTCTTCCTATTTAACGCGTCAGGTTCAGAATGAACCGAATAATGTTTTTGGATTCCAAAAAGGCAGGCTCAGACAAAGTGCAATAACAAAAGTATTTATAACAGAGGGGAAAAAAACCCAAAATCGCATCAACAAAGGAAAAGCTGAAATCGCTGATCACAAGGAGCCAGGAAAAAGAAGGCATGCTTGCAAAGGCTAGCTACAATATAACACAGATAATAAACAAATGAAATATCAAAAGCCCATGAACACAAAATACAATGATCTCAAGCAAGATCAAAAATAACAAAATACTTACAAATCAGGAGCTATGAGCAAAACGAGAGTGACTATGGGGCATATCGAAAGCTCTAGAAAACCACACTTGAAGCACAACAGCGAGCGAGGTGGCTTGGCAGTCCTTAAATCCAAAGCAAGGCTTGATGGGGAAACGTGGCACAGGTGTGCGTGCTGGAGGGAACCGCCTTTCCCTCCAGCTGGAGCTGGAACCCAATCAAGGCAATACATGACAGAACGTGCACATTTAGTTGAAGAAAATCTCCTACCGCTTTTTTTTAATTGAATAAACAAGCTCGGTGGAGCCATAAATCCCAAAACCGAGTTGATTTCTTTAAAAAATGTTCAATAAAGACATAAAAAAAAAAGAAACTCAGTTGTTAGCGGTGCCTATGAACAGTAGTAGTTGTTGTTGACTGTTGTCAACTCCCGACAATGTCTGGTCATGCTCCTGATGAGACAACAAATGTTCTCCTCGAGGGATTTGGATCAGGACGCGAGTCAACTCCTACACAGTGTGATACTAGGTGGCGGAGGTGAATGGAGCCATGAGTCCCAAACCGAGTCCCAAATGATTTTTCTAAATCCTCAGCAGCGCACTTCTAGTTGATTAAAGTTCAAAAACGTGTATGTTCATCTTTGTGTGCCCTGAGATTGGCTTGCAACCAGTTGAGGGTCCCCCGCCTCCTGCTCGAAGACAACTGGGGTAGGCACCAGCAAGCCCCACAACCCTTATGAGGATAAAGCGGTTCATAAACTGGATGAATCGATGATTTTCTAAGATTACATTTAGCAACACAAAATAGCAAGAAAAAAAAGCATAGAACCAGAATATGTGCTATTTTTGGTAGAGTCATTCTCTTGCTGGTCATAAGCATCGACGTGTTAAGATACTGTGAGCATTGCAGAAAAGCTCGTTAAATTGTCGTTTAGTGTCAAGAGAAATCAAATCAAATGAACCGTTTAATGCAGTGGCCTCACACTTGCGTCCAATATGAAATGTTTAAGACAGGTGGTTCCAGAATCAAAAATACAGTAATTCGATTTTTGTGGTTTGAGTGTAGCTATTTAAAGTTTGATTGTTTTTTTTTCCATCCTTCATTTATTCTGACAAGCATTTTGAGCTGTTCTTTTAAAATGTTGATCTTTGATTATTTGTGAGTGAAAGTCTTGAGTAGAGAACAAAAACATTGTGACAAAATTTATTTTTTCTCACACTTCCCCTTTGTTCTTTGCCTCTTCCCCTTTTGGGTTCATTCATGTGACCGACTGCCTGCTAAGGAAGTTTAGCAAACACTTGAGGTAGGGTTGAGGGGGTGTTTGGGGGGTAGATGTAAGCAGAGAAGAGATCCAGTCACACATATCCAAGTCTCAAGTGAGTCTCAAGTCTTAACCCACAAGTCCCAAGTCATTTTGTCTTAGGCAAGTCAAGTCAGATGGTGAATTGCTACCCTCCCAAAGCTTGTGGGCTTCAAGCGGATGAAGCTCTGCGGAGAGATGCTTATTCTGGAGGAGAGGCAAGTATCCATTCGTGGAGCAACAATCAGAAGAAAGACGACTTCCTGTCCATTAAGGCCCATTCGACTGGACAGTAGTCGGCACTCTTTCACTGGGCAATAAGATCTGGAGAATCTCCAAAGCATTTCGTAACCGACCACAATTCAACCATGACACCCAAAACTGAGATGACAACAATTGCAACATTCATGGCGGGAAGTGAAAGACTTCCTGCAGAATTATTTCAGCTGAGAACGCAATAGTCGTTTTGAGCAAGATTAAAGAAGTATAGTAACGAACAATGACAGTCAAAAATATTGAAATACGTTTTTTTGTTTTTTTTTTAACCCTTTCAGGGACAGCTGTTACTACAGTGTTATCAAGTTACAGGGTGCATGAAAGGGTTAAATTGTTGAAGGGCGAGTTCTGTTTTCTTACATACTATCTTGTATCACATGACAACTAACCTGACCTTTGCAAGTGATCCGAAGCGGATTTGTTGCCTTCCAAGTGTGTTCTTGAATGAGTGTCTCCTGGCCTCTCTCCTGCATGTAATGCCCTCCCAGACAAACATTCACCCACACCAGAAAAAAGACAGACGGACTTCATTTAACCGCTGCCTTCCACCGTGATAATGAGAAGACAACGTGAACCTCCAGAGGTTGAGGAACCACATTATTGCTTCTCATCTCTTATTGCTTTCCACGTTAATGTTTGTCTTGGCGCCTGCGAAACTACATCGCTGAAATGTGTGAAACAATTACAAGAGAAGCTTTTTAAATGTGAGGCTGAGAGTAATTATTTTAAATTGCAACGGCGGGAGGAGCTTTGAAAATAATTTGCACGGCATGAGCTCACTGCACACGTAATCTCATTCGATACACTTGACTGACTGATCACAACAGGATGACCACTTAACAACCCAGCAGAAGACGGTTGTTATATTTAGACCCTCTCGTGTAGCAAAATGAGCTAAACAAAGCATGAGGAAAAATAAATAAATAATGACGGAGTTCCGGTTTAGCAAAAGTGAGCCGAAAAGGTGGTTAAACATGTAGATTTCTGTGTAGAAGTCAAATGCCTGCCATTAAAGTGTGTACTGCTCTCTTACATTCAACATAACTATTTATGAAGGGATTGTTTAGATCACGATGGTCCAAAATGCAGCAGCTAGGTTGCTCACCAACACAAAAAAGCATGAACACATCACACCTGTCCGAGCCTCCTTGCACTGGCTTCCAGTCCAGTCATGAATACAATTTAAAACACTGCTGTTGGTTTTTAAAGCTCTTCATGGCCTGGCACCCACCTACATAGCTGATATCATTCACCCCCATGTAGCCCCCAGGTCCCTCAGATCCTCCAGCCAAGGCCTCCTCCATGTCCCACGGTCCCGGCTTAAACAAAAAGGCGATAGAGCCTTTTCTGTTGCTGGCCCTCAGCTATGGAACCAACTGCCACTTGATATCAGAAATGCCCCCTCAATAACACTTTTCAAAACTAAGCTCAAGACGCACCTTTTTACATTGGCCTTCCCTGTGCCCTAATTGTCTTACCCTGCTGTCTGTAATTAAGTGTTGTGTTATTATCATCTTAGCTTAAATCACTGTCATTTATTTACTTATCTATTCTATTTTTAACCTGTTTTAGCTTATGCACTATGTACAGCACTTTGGTCAGTGCAAGCTGTGGTTAAATGTGCTTTAAAAATAAACTTTACTTACTTACTTACTTACGATCGTGTAATGGTTAGTACCCAGCGTTGTGGCTGCTGCAACCCTGGTTCGAATTCTGGTCACGGAATGTGCAAAGACCAACACTTCTCGTTTGGGCGGCCACGTGGTTAGCACGTTGACCGCACAGTGCAGAGGTACCAGGTTCAATTCCAGCTACCAGGTTCAATTCCAGCTCTGGTCTCCCTATGTGGAGTTTGCATGTTCTCCCCGGGCCTGCGTGGGTTTTCTCCGGGTACTCCGGTTTCCTCCCATATTCCAAAAACATGCACGGCAGGCTGATTGAACACACCAAATCAGTGGTTCTTAACCTTGTTGGAGGTACCGAACCCAACCAGTTCATATGCACATTCACCAAACCCTTCATTAGGGAAAAATTAAAATATGATTCAAGAAGGGTTTTTTCAGTTTTGAGTTGCTCAACTCATGCAGATAGGACGCTGAGTTACGTGATGCATGTGAATCTGCTGTACATATTCGTCTAACCACTTTTTAAAATTTTTGCTTGACATAGTTAGCATATATTAAAAAATATATTTAAAAAGAAAAATCCCGACGTACTATCCCGACAGTCACATGTTGACGACTGAACAAAAAAATTTTTTTTCAGCAGCACTGATTGATCTGTTCTGAGTGATCATCTGCAGCCAGCGCTGTCCAAGCGGGCGTGTCATAACAAATTGACATCTTGAGTCGGGTGTGTCTTAACGTCCATGCCTCCGTCAAACCCCTGAGACCGATTCACCGAACCTCTGGGGTTCGATCGAACCCAGGTTGAGAACCACTGCTCAAAATTGTCACCAGGTGTGAGTGTGAGCATGGATGGTTGTTTGTCTGGGTGTGCCCTGCAATTGGCTGGCAACCGGTTCAGGGTGTCCCCCGCCTACTGCCCGAAGACGGCTGGGATGGGCTCCAGCACGCCCCGCGACCCTTGTGAGGATAAGCACATCAGAAAATATATGGATGGATGGACGTTTAGAAAGATAAATCAATTCCTGTCTGTATTTACAAACACTGTGGAGTACATTCGACTTCCTTATCCATTCTCAGGTCCAAGGGTTTAAAATGATGTAATTGACATGCCACTTGTACATACTGCATGCATATGTGCAAATAATAAGTTAGGTGAGTATGTTTTGATTTTGTCACAGCTTTGAGAGTTGGAGTGCAGAGAGACAGGAAGTAGGAGGCGGGAATAATGACTTCCCCAAAAAGGTTCTATCCATTGGATGTCGGTCTGAACGCTAAACATCCTGTGTGGTTTGCAAACTCAGATGAGTTTGAGTTGAAACGAAATAAGGATGTCACAAAATAAATACAGGATGGGTTTTTATTCCAACAACTGAGTGAAATTTTGTCCACATCTCCTACCATTTCCCATGCAGCAACATGTTGATGTAAATGCTGCATTTTAAAGAGATATCATCAACGTGGGAGGAAACCGGCGCACCCGGAGAAAACCCACGCAGGCCCGGGGAGAACATGCAAACTCCACACAGGGAGGCCGGAGCTGGATTTGAACCCGGTACCTCATCACTGTGAAGCCGACGTGCTAACCACTGGACTACCGGGCCGCCCGGGCAAATCCATGTGCAAGCAAATAAAAACAAAAACGTCAAGGAATATGTTGCCTCGTAAAGTGTGAAGCATTTGGTCTCTCGCCACCTCAGTGTACCTTCTGTCCTGATGTCTATATTACCCAACATGCTAATCCTTATTGCTCACTGAAAGGGCCAGCCGTCAACTGCCAGAGGTCATGAATGGCTGCTGTGCGTTTGTGACTGTGGAGAAAGCGAAACGCTATCTCAAGGTCACACCTGTCTGATATTTCCTTTAAAAATTATTATTTGTTTTAAAAATATATATTTCTACTCCTCCCGCCAATCAAGCTGTGTGCGTAGCAACAGGAGGACATCCAGGGCCACTGCATTCAGATCACTGGCAAGTGTTTGGACATGACTGCACGTGAATTGACAAAGTGTGCTCCCTGAGAGTTATCAACAGACGGTGAGTTGCAAATCAAATGGACTCACGTATGCCCCCCCCCGACACACACACACACACACACACACACACACACACGAGCATGCATTGCAAGTAACACTTTGTGAATGTGAAACAAACATAACATTTACGGTACATTCCTCCTCGCAGTTCTGAGCATTTGAATCTGGTCCCTAGCCTGCTTGTGTGGAGTTTGCATGTTCTCCCAGTGCCTGCGTGGGTTTTCTCCGGGTACTCCGGTTTCCTCCCACATTCCCAAAACATGCATGCCAGGTTAATGGAACACTCCAAATCAGGGGTGCCCACCCCTTTTTGACCAAAGATCTATTTTTCGATCAACCACCCTCCCGCGATCGACCCGCTACCGCACCCGCAGGCATATGCACGCACTTACACTCGCATGCCATGATGAGCAATAACCATAACGGCCCCTAAGATGAACAAGACAAAAAAATAAAGTCGACACAAAGAGTTTGTGGGTCTGTAGAAAGGAAATCACCACCTACCTTCACCGAGACCTGTGTGTGGGACGCACTTTTACAGTGTTAACTATCGTAGCTCACGTGTACCATTTTAAAATGCTTCTCTCAACCCTCCAGATTCCCATTCTTTGTCAGAGCCAGTGGTTTTAGTGTTAAATGAAAACACCTTGCTTGGATGGGATCCTGTTCTCACTTATGTGACATCATTCTCAAAGTGCTGCAGAAATCTCTCACATGAAGTGTTAGGAGTGTAAGAGGTGGAATGAACGTCAGCATCCAGGTGCGTCGGTGCCGAGAGGTGCTGCAGGCATTATTTCATTTGTGGCGCAGGCTGCATCGCAATTGGCTGCTCTGATGGCAAAAATCATGAGAACTCAGGTTGTGGCTATTGAGTTAAAGTGCAACCCTTGTTCCAATGAGGTAGGGACTTTGTAAAACATTGATAAATGTAGAATACAATGATGTGCAAATTCTTTTCAACCTGGATTCAATTTCGGAAAAAAATATTTAATGTTCAAGGTGATACATTTGATTATTTTCTTGAAAATATTCACCCATTTTGAATTAGATTTTCTCAACACAACTAAAAAAAAAAAGCTGGGACACATCTGCTTTCGTTTTCACAACACTCAATAAGTATTTGGGAATTGAGGACACCAATTGTTGAAGCTCTCTTGCACAGGGCAATTTTAAAGCTTCTGACTGATGGAAGGGAGGGCTGACTTGGAGCTAGTCAAAAGAAGGAGTCATGCCATTTCACCTTTCAAAATTCTTTTCAACTCTGCAATTCCTTGTACAGTCAAACCTCGGTTTTCGTCCATAATCCGTTCCAGAAGGCTGTTTGAAAACCGAAATTGTTCGAAAACTGAAACCACGCTCTTTTTAAAATAACAATGTTTACTGAACACGTCTGCTCACGATGGAAAGCAACACGAGGAAGCATCACTTCCTCGTGTGAGGAAGGCGAGAGTAGTCAAATGGTGCATTCAAGTGCGCTCAGTTTGTTCGAGAACCGAAATTTGTCCGTCATCCGAGGCATAAAAAACTCAAAATCTTTGGTCGAAAACCGAATTGGACGAGAACCGAGACATTCGAAAAACCGAGGTTTGACTGTATTTGAAACAATCTTTTGTCTTCCACTAACATTTCCAAAACGTCAATGCACTTGAGGGCCTTTTCCAATTTTTCCAGGATGAAAACCAGCAGAGCTACCTCAAGATCGGCCTTATCTTAAATGTGGTGGTCTTTCCCATTTTTTACACTTTGGCACATAGCATTTGGAATCTTAATAGATCATGCCAATTGTATTCTCAGTTGATGCAGATATTTAGCTACAACGCACAGATTAATCCTTTTTTTTTTGGACAATCGCACCATTTTGTTTTTGGTTCTTTAAACTCTAGGTGATCCTTCAAAGTGCTGCTTTTGAATGATTTAAAGATCAAATCCGTTCAACGCTTGTTTGTTCAAATTTTCCATCCTCTTCAGTCCCCACTTGCCTCATATTCAGATCGGTTGGATATCAATTTCCGGCGAGCGTGGGAGTCATTACCAGCTGAAGAATTGTGGCTTCAAGTATTAGATTATTTTGGTACCTGGTCCCCACAGACACAGTCTATCAGGCAGATCTGTGGATTGCAGTGGTGCCCACAAGACTGCTCTAATGTGAACTCCAGTCCAGTGAGGACGAGGAAGAGAGGAACGAGAAGAAAGAAGGAGGTCAAGGTTTAGCAGAGATGAAAGCAGAAGCGTAAAGTTGAATAAGCAGAGGAAGACCGAAATGATGTGATTTCTCCTTACTCACCTTAGGTTGTTCTCTTTGGCTGCCTAAGTGTTCCAGCTCAATAAGCTCCGACATGTTGTTGTGGAAAAATGAAGAAGTCGTCATTTGTTGTCAAACACGTTATTTTTTTTCCTCACCATCTCTATACTCACGTGTAAGAAGTGGATTGCGAGTACAGTTTCTCCCTCTTGCTCCAGTGTCAGTTCTAGGTTCTAATTGAGTGGGGTAACATATAAGTTGAGCCAAAGACTGGGGACTTTCAATAATAGAACACTATACTTAAAATAAAACATGTTTGATCGCGATCGACCGGTAGCTTGCGTACTACTCCCAAGTCGATTGTGGGGGGTGGGGGGGAATAAATAAAACAAACACTTCGTGTGTCTCTCGGCATGTTATTTATATATATTTTTTGTGTTAACGCACACTGCACCCTAATCATCCTAACAGTTTCACTTGCACAAAAGCCTTAAAGCCTTAAAATAAAATAAAGCAAGTCACCTTTAAGCAACGATGGCGCATGACCTGCATCACCAGAAGTTGTTAGCGCTCAGCAGTTTGCAATTGCAGCTTGCGATATCTTTTACTCTTCTTCTTCTTCCTAATACAGTATTAATATTATCATTCATATCAATCTGAGCCTTGGACTGCTAGGCAGGAAGCAGAGAGGAAGACCAAAGCGGAAGTTTATGCATGTAGTGAAAGAGGACATGAAGGTAGCTGGTGTGAGAGAAGAGGATACACAAAACAGGGTTAGATGGAGGCAACTGATTCGCTGTGGCGACACCTGAAGGGAAAAGAAGAAGACGAAGCAAGAGGTGAATTAGATCACTCAATACCCACTGAAGGCCTAGGTCCAAAAATCACCGCCCGCCACAGTTCAAACCTCAAGAAACACAATATGCTCTTTGAAAAGATTCTACAATATAGATCATCAAACACCTTAATGCTTCCATGTAGGTATTGATTATGTGGAACTTCACCTGTCAGATTCTCACCTTGCTCACTTCAGTCTAGAAATAGGTCTCAATGACTCCTACAAGGTGCTATGAGACCTCCCCAATGCTGTTAAATCAGGAATGGAGGAGTATTGACGTCAGCACCAAGCAGGCATGCACACACAAAAACAGAGCACACTCACTTTCATACGGATGAAACATGAGTGGACTACAGCCAAAGCCATCGCGCACATGGCTACTCTTATTTTGAGCCTTCCTTCTGATGTCACTGAGAATTGGGTAAGTCTCAAGTGTTAAACAATTTGGGATAGCTCAAGGCCTCTTGACGTTTCATGCTACTAAATGAGTGGAGAGAAGGAGAGCCAAATCAATGACTGAGCGTGCGTGCGTGCGTGCGCACATACACACGCACACGCACACACCACAGCCAATGTCCACTGCGTAACTTCCAATTCCCTTGCCACAGTGTTCCATCCATCTGGTGATATCTCTGCTCTGGCTGCATGTTCGACAGGTGGTCATTCGCCGGTGCCGGTAAAGACTTCTCAACAATAAAGTGAAGAGTTCTCAACATATCTTTCCTCACTCTTATTTTCTTTTCCCTGAGGGATTAGGTCACCTGAGCATTGCTTTGAGCATGGATGAAGACAGAAAACAACAATTATCGATAATTGCTCAAGAGTGGCTCAAGAAAGAGGAGCTCAATTAACATAGAAGGCCTGTGAGAATTGAAGGAAATATGAATTATTCATTTGTGACTGGGACTAAAGGCTAATAAGCACTGTAGTTGCACGTACTCCTGAGCAGTATATGGATAATCAAGTACAGTCAAAACCTACGATTAGCAAGGGATGAGGGACCTGGATGGCCTGTGAAGCCAAATTCTTCATATAATTCTTCGATACGCTGATAAACATTCATAATCCACAAAAAACGAGGGAAATGCAGGTGAAAAAAATATATATATTTGTATATATATATATATATATATACACACATATATATATATATATATACCAGTATATATATATATATATATATATATATATATATATATGTGTGTGTATATTTAATATATATACACGCACACACATATATATATATATGTGTGTATATATATGCTGACCTCAATTTTGAAAGCGGTCTGGAAATAGTTTTCAAATATACAATAAATTTCTGATCATCCCTGTCAACGTCAGACTTAAAATAATGCACTAATTTAAGCCTCCCCATATAATGTTAAACCACACCCACTTTCGGGGTATGCCCCGCCGCCCCAAGATGTGTGAACATATGCAGATGGGTAGTGGTTTTACTCGGTCATCTCTACCAACTATTCAGAAAAATCTCTAATCATTATAACTCTGGCGTGGGGTGTACCCTGCCTCTCACCCAGAGTGCAAAAGGCTCCAGCTCACCTGCAACAGTCCAGTACTACGGAAAAAATTTAGAGAGATGAAAACCTCAACAATACTATTTTATTGGATGTATTAGTATAGATCGACATGTAGATCATCCTCTGAGGTGCTTAAGCAATTTGAACAAAAGGTGTGACCATTTTTTCCATTCTTGGCATATTCTGATTCTATTCTAGTCCATATTAACCAATGTTTAAATGTCTTTTCAATATTTTGCATTCTTTTCCCGTGTACTCTAATGCGTCCGTGTCTATGTTCATTTCGTGCATCTATGAAAAGTCAGAGACTGACTGATGAATGATGTAAGATTGATGTGTGTACCGCCTCGTCTCTCTGGTCACATTGGAGAGTGGGTGTGAGCATTCAGGATGATAGATTGGTTAGAGATAAAGGACGAAGACATAATATCTCATAACAAAGCAAAGGAGAACAACGGAGGCTGGCAGGTATTTGGTTGCTGTCTGACAGGTGACATTTCATGAAACGAAACATGTTTTATGTTTTATATTAAGTTCACTGTCTTGCCTGCCTCTCGGATGTTTAGTTTCTTTGCTTTCTGTGTTTTCACATTACGTATTCATGTGCGTCAGTCAGGCATGAGGCATGGCTGTGGGTTAAAAATAAATGGGGGACAGAGGGCTGCAAGCAGAGGAAATGGTGATTGAGGGGTGGGAGTTTGGGGATATAGACAGCAGAGGAGGGAGGGAGAGAGCATGAGCAGGAAGTACTAGCGATAGAAGTGCCTATGACAGGGGTGTCAAACTCATTTCACATTGTGGGCCACATACGGACTCGGTCGATGTCGTGTGTGCCGGACCATTGACATTATACCATACTCTGCTATAAATCATCAAAATATCATGTCTTTAAAGAAGCATTGGCACATTGATACCATCTGCTGTGTTGGGTCTGTGTCAGTGACAGACTGAGACGACTGTTTTGTTCTAGTGATCAAAACAGTGTGCCTCTTAGCGGATAATCCATGAATTGCATTTTATTAAAAATATTCGTTTTGTGTCTTTAATGCATTTTATCACCTTTAAATTATCCTGCGGGCCAGATCGAACCTTCACGGGGGCCGGTTCCGGCCCGCGGGACACAGGTTTGACACCACTGGCCTATGACATAAACATTAAATCCATCCGTAGAAAAAGGCACAATGGCATTATCAAAGACATCAAAGTCAGTTATAGCAGCTATAATTCCAGGTTTTAATTTCGTACTATTTAGTACTACTACGGTGGTCGACTAGTGAGCGCGTCGACCTCACAGTGCAGAGGTGCAGGGTTCGATTCCTGCCCCAAGTGGTGGAGTTCAGGTTTCTTGGGGTCTTGTTCACGAGTGAGGGGAGGATCAAGCTGGAGATCGGTGCAGTGTCTGCTGTGATGCATACTTTCTAAAAATCAGTCTGTCGGGGTGAAGAAGGACCAAAGGGCCAAACTCTCATTTTTGATCGACGCCGTTTGAGAGACACAAGCCACGAACTTTCAAGGCTGTCTGGAATTGATGGGCAGCCTGCCACCAAAAACATCTGCTATCTCGACCTTCCCCTGATGAAAGTACGCATGGAAGCTAGTGCCCTACCATCACCCACTCCTTCTCGGCCATAGACTGATAAGCCAGGGCTGTTTCCATGAGGTGACCTTGACGTATCAGCTGTGGTCTGACACGCCCACACAATCAGACAATCACATTCGCATACACTCCCTTGTATCACCGCCTTCATTGTTTATGTCTTGTGACCTGTTGTAATGGTCATATACTTGTGCAGGAGTTTTTATTTGCCTAACTCAAACTATCCTCAAAATGAGGATAGTTTGAGCGTGGTTTTTTTCTCCCCCTCTCCTTCCCTTGTGGTTTCTTCCGACTTCCGGGCAGAGTGAACGCTGGCGCGTTTGGCTGCCGCTGCTCAACCCGTTTGATGTTTTGTTGTTTTTGTTCCTGATTGTAAAGTGTCCTTGGGTGTCTTGAAAGGCGCTTATAAATAAAATGTATTATTATTATTATTTTACTGGTCAATCGACCACACCTATGGTCACAAACAGTGAGTTGTGACTGAATGAACAAAATCTCGGATAGAAGCTACCTCCAGAGGTTGTCCAGGCTCCCCCTTAAGAGATACGGTTGGGAAGGTCAGTCATCTGGGAGATATTCAAAGTTCAGCAGGTGCTCCTCCACGTTGAGAGGAGCCAGATAAGGTGGCTCGGATATCTCAACTCAACTGTATTTATAGAGCACTTTAAAACAAGCACAGTTTTTCATCAGTGCTACTGGGGAGCCACCACATACAGTCAAAGTTTGCATTTTACAATTTATATTTTTGCACTATTAACACGATTTTCCCTTATTCCCCTTTAGTTTATACAGTTATCAAAAACGTACACCCACTCTGACCAGAAAAACTGCTTTGTCGCGCCGCAGGGTCCATATAGAGACCTGAAACATATGCAAAGGTTTTAAAACATAGCTCATTAAAAATAACGTCACTCGAGCAAGCATTGTTTTGTCGAGTCAGAGTCTCCATTTGCAGCATGCGGAAGTGATGACGCAAGGAGGATGACAATTGAAAGACATAAGGTGGGGGGCTTTCGAAAAACAAAGACAACATTGAGAGGAGGCGAGCAAGAAGACTGGCACGGGTGTCTTTTGTTGTTGACAATGTGACAGATGCTAAAAAGATGCTGCCATAGTGGATGTCGCAGTGTGACAGAGATTGCGCCAGAGTGAATTGTGCATGACTTACAGTACCTACACAAAGGGCATCAGTATGCTTTAGGAACAGGGGGGAGGTTTGGTGTTTGACGAATATTTTCCTTCCATGATGGAAGAATAATATTATGGTACTTTTAAATCAAATATGATAGTATGAAAATATTTGGGTCATACTTATTGGCTCCCTCCACTTTTTAGTCATTACTCACACAATTTAAAGCTCAATTTAATAAGTCTATTATTTTACACCTTGACTGAAATGACTCATATTTCATATTCGTATTGAGTTCCATGAAATTCTGAGATTGTCTGCATCACTCTTGGCTCAACTCTGTGAGGTTCCATAAACTCATCTTACTCCTCAATCGGGAATCAGTACTGGTCTGCGGTGTGGTGTTTGGAGATAACTGTGACAAACGATGAATCAATTATCAACATAGTTGTGCATTAATTTTGACACCTCCACCGCACTAATTGGTAGCCATGAAGGAGGTCATTATTTTCAAAAGGTTGGCTGACATTATTATTACTTTGTATTATCCACTGAAAGACCTCAGCTTCTGCTTCACGATGTGTATTCATGCATAAAGTTCACTCTATGAACCCATTCATCTGGATGTAAACAACCAGGACTCCACAAGGCATTTCAGACTCACGAGCTAGCTAAGTAGCATAGATTGTGTCACAGATACGCGACTAAATCATTTCTAGAAGTGATATCGACGTACTTTCTTGAAAAACATCATATTTCCATAATTGCGTACAAAGGGGTTGGGGATATCCACAGCCCCCCCCCCCCCCCTTTAATGCCTTAGTGTATTAGTGTGCATGAGGGTAAAGGGAACATTTATTGCAAGAGACTGGAAAATTTCTGTTTTAGTGTAATTTGTTGAAGGGCTATCTGCACAAAAAAAAATTAGAAATAACAACCAAAAAAACAAAATTTGAAAAGTGAACATTGGACAGTTTCTTTCAGGAAAACTGTGCACGGGGTGCTGTAAATATGACAGTGTCGTCTTCCCCTGAGATTCCTGACTTTTTCTCATCCACTTCACAATAAAAAAATCTTCACTTGTGATGAGCTATTGAAAAGAAAAAAAAAAGTTCATGAGTGAGTTGATAGTGCTTCACTTGTTTCTCTCTGTTGGAGAAAGTTAATAACAAGTCTAATGGGAGAAGATAAGAATATGCCTGACATATAAATGAAAAATGTTTCCATCCTTTTCCTTGGAAAGACGATTAAATAATGTTAACATGCTGTGGGCGGTCAGAATATTCAACAGAAAACATTTGTGGTTGACCTTGATTTCCGATCACGGGGTTTTCAGCTGATTCGGCATCGGGTGAAAAATATGTTTTTTCGTATTTAAAGGTCATTTAAAGCTACAAAATAATCACATTTTGCAAATATTTTGCCAAATAGAACATGAGCAGCTTCATTTTATATTTTACAATTTTTTTTCTTTTTTTTCTAGCGATGCAGTTAGTGTGACAGGCAATACACCTTCAGACACTTTGTCTTCAGCTCTTGTTTGGAGGGAGAAGCAAACCAAAAGATGCTCCTAAATAAGTCTGCCTTGCCTGATATAAAGAGGTCTCCTCGCTAAACGACATCGCCAACGTTAAAAGAGCTCAGAGTGCGACAGACACGTTTGCGGTTGTGCCACGTACCAAAGACTTCACTTCAAATAGAAGTTGAACAAGTGTAAATTATTTGGTGATGAGGGAGCTTCTTCCCCACTGGGTTGCATTTAACAAGGTCATAAATCACTCGTGTTGTTTTTTAGATGAGAGAAGTTAAGCACGTAGCCAACAATGACATAGCTGTGTGGACTTGCCCGCACAAACCTAAAAATAACCATCTATGTGTCCTGTTTCCAGTTGGATAAATCAAATGTATCAAAGAAAGGAACCCCTCATTCGATGGTTCTCATGTTCTGCTCTGCCTTGTTTTATTTTATTTGTTTTGTTTCAGCACCAGCTGGAGAGTTGGGAGGAACCCTTCTCGTCATGCACTAAAGCGTCTGTATGTCTGAGGATTGCCAAAACCAAGCCTCCTTGTCGGATTATTGCTCTTGATCGCTGTTATTGCCCAAGTGCCGTTTTCTAGACTCCCTGTTCATAGTCGTTTTCTTCGTTAGAGCTTTTGTTTTTGTATTTATTCTGTCTGAGTGTTGCTTACCTTTTGTTGTCTTGTTCGTGAAATTGAACTGATTTCATTTCGTTTTGTGGAATACAGTGCGTCTTCTTACTTTGCCTTTTACAAGCCCATTTAGTTTCTCCTGGTTTTTGTTGCCAGCGATTTCTGTTGACTACTTTGTTGGTGTCTCGCTTTTATTTCAATGCATTTTTGGGACCCCGTTTCTAACTAGGTCTGTGTTCAGACCATATCAATGGTAACATAGGTGCCATTCGACCAAATTGGTGCCATCTGCGTCCTCAGGCAATTATATGAAAATAATTTTATTCAAAGCCTTGAGCACATTGATATGTATTGTGTTTAAAGGTTACATTCAATACAATGTGCCTGTATTTGCTCGTTTTTAGGTCCAAAAAAAAACATGATACAACTGAGATGAACTAATGTTCAAAATGTCCATCCATCCATCCATTTTCCAAACCGCTTCATCCTCACTAGGGTCGCGGGGGGTGCTGGAGCCTATCCCAGCAGTCTTCGGGCAGTAGGCGGGGGACACCCTGAATTGGTTGCCAGCCAATCACAGGGCACACAGAGACGAACAACCAGCCACGCTCACACTCATACCTAGGGACAATTTAGAGAGCCCAACGAGCCTGCCATGCATGTTTTTGGAATGTGGGAGGAAACCGGAGCACCCGGAGAAAACCCACGCAAGCCCGGGGAGAACATGCAAACTCCACACAGGGAGGCCGGAGCTGGAATCGAACCCGGTACCTCTGCACTGTGAAGCCGACGTGCTAACCACTGGGCTACCGGGCTGCCTGTTCAAAATGTGTATGATCAAATTTTGTGCTTAAAGAGGAGAGGAAAAATATTTATTTTGACAGTCTTAGAAATAGCAATTGGCACTGATTGGGTGGAAAGGTCCATATAATATAAATATATATAACACCATATAACATATGCACACGGATGTATTTATATTCCTATATCAAATGGACACTTTTTTTCCCCTGAATGCATATCAGCAGATACTCAAAAACCAAAGACTTGGGTGCCAAAAAAGTGTGATCGGGCCATCCCTAAAATAATGTGAGGATTGAACAAATCCCTTTGACAATTTTGACAGTTCTGATCTGAGAAATGCACCAAAGCAACTGAGGAAAAAAATGTCATGATATTATGATATTTCTAAGATTTAAACCAAAAAACTCCATTTGATTCTTAAGTCTAATGCAAATCTGGGATTTATCGCAATTTGCCGAGGCATTTTTTGTGGCACAAATAAAGTACATGCACAGAATGGAAATAAACAGTGCGTGAAGCTGTAACAGATGAGTGAGGAAGAGAATAAATGAATGAGTTGCAATGGGGCGGCCCGGTAGTCCAGTGGTTAGCACGTCGGCTTCACAGTGCTGAGGTACCGGGTTCAAATCCAGCTCCGGCCTCCCTGTGTGGAGTTTGCATGTTCTCCCCGGGCCTGCGTGGGTTTTCTCCGGGTGCTCCGGTTTCCTCCCACGTTCCAAAAACATGCATGGCAGGCTGATTGTGCACTCTACATTGTCCCTAGGTATGAGTGTGAGCGTGGATGGTTGTTCGCCTCTGTGTGCCCTGCGATTGGCTGGCAACCAATTCAGGGTGTCCCCCGCCTACTGCCCGAAGACAGCTGGGATAGGCTCCGGCACCCCCCGCGACCCTAGTGAGGATAAAGCGGTTCGGAAAATGGATGGATGGATGGAGTTGCAATGGTTAATCAACTTGCCAATACTGTATCGAACACCGCTTGAAGCAAACTGCTGGAGAACGGCGTTTACTTTGTGCTGCAGGTAAAATCAAAGGATGTGTGCCGTTACCACGGTAGCGGACACACCTCGACTTCAACATCCCATTAGCGATATCCACCGCAATGTGCTAGCAGTGTGACCGAGCTGACGTCATTCAGAACAGCGATCCAGTGAACCCCGGGAAGCCAAATAAAAAAGTTGAAGTTGAAAGTGTGATTAATTGTGTCTCTGTCTGTCACCGCAGGGAGCAAGAGAATAACAAGCTGTTGCTTTGAGCTTCCTATGACGCACTCCTCCCTCTGACCGGCAGTAGTTCAAAGCAGAGCAGTGCATGCGTGCGAGGGGGAAGGGACAAGAACAAACAGATGGACTCGGACCAGCTGGTAGATGTGCTTGAAGGGAAAACCTCCTTTCAATTCTGTGTGGGACTGACACCAACATGATGTAGCATACGACACACTTACTGGAGGAGATGGCGCCTTCAGAGCTACTGTGCGTGCGTGCGTGACATCCAACCACACTGTTAGACTGACACTGTGGTGGCATTTTGACAAAGTTCTTCCACAAAAGGAAGAAATGATTTTCGCAAGAAACACTTGACACACACTCGTGCAGCTGGCGATGTAGGTGTGTGTGAAGGGGAGGCCTATGTCCTGGACAGTCAGTGGGCACTAAAAGACAACACATGCTGAATTACTCATGTGTTGTTGGTCACTCAGTTTGGTTTTTATATGTCTGGTATGCTGATCTGTTAGCTGTCTGTGTGCATTTATGAATGGCTTTTATATTACCTCAAAACAGCTCTCATCCCTCTGTTTTCATTTTCAAGGCCAAACATGCAAAAAAATAATTAATAAAGAAAAGAAAAGCAAAAAAGCTGCATTGCCATTTTGCTCCTTTGGACAAAAAAGAGCTAGATCACGCTGCAAGCTTTTCCAATGGTCAGAGGTGGGAGTAACTCACATGCAAGTCACAAGTCGTAACCTTCAAGTCACAAGCAAGTCCCAAATACTATGGAAAACAAAACAAAACAATAAAGCACGTCAAGTTCAGACAGCCAATGAATATCAAGCAATCCAAGTCAAGTCATTGCTTGGTTTAAGCAAGTCGTACGGTAAGCCAGAAAATCTTGCTCAGACTCAACATATACTTGAGTGATATTTTCTCACTGATGATATGACAAATAGTACATTATGTCAAAACAGTCAATGAACATATACATCTGGAAGAAATTGAAGAAAAAAACAACATACGTTTTTTGGCCTCTCAATTAAATAAACGACATGAAGCAAATATTTCACCTGCGAATTGTGAGCTAAACCGCTGAGGAAACCTAGCTAGCTTAGCTTCACAGTTCACACAGCTATTTTACCTGACAGATTAAAGTCAACACTGCAGATGTTGTATCTCTTAAATTCAAGTTTCATCAGTTGGCGCTTATGTTAAGGAGCATAGTCACTACTTTTAAAGTTTGCATTGATCCACCTCCGAAACCAGTGGCCTTTAACAACCATCCCAATGCTAGTTACGTTACTTTGCCATTCTTATATGTTGACAATCACAGTTTTTACTCGTCCCAAACCTATCTTTGTATTGCTCGCACAACTGTGACGTTAGCTTACTTGTCTTCTTGCATTTTGTGACCAACGTTATCGACAGAGCAATCAATTAATTTGAAGTAATGATTTTCAGCGCTGCTTCTATCGCTGTTGGTGTTTAGTTGGTGTGAACCAACAATGATATCAGCCACAAGTGACACTGAGTGTGTTGGTGCGAATGAAACAAACCCCCCCACCACCACTCCCCCACCCACCGCTCCCCATTGTTATTTTGTTTCTTCCATTCATCTCGAAAAAAGGCAAACTGTGAAAATTCAGATTTCTAGCTACACTGATGAAGTCACGTACTTCAAGTCTAAGCCAAGTTGAGTCTTTCTCAAATTTTTGGCAAACAAGTCTCAAGTTGTGAAAATGGCAACACGAGTCTGACTTGAATCAAGTCATACGTCCGCAATCTCCGCCAATGGTCCCTTGCTGTTAACCGCCACCAACAGGAACACTCTCTAATTTAATTCAACATGTTTTCCCACATATGCTCCATATCATTCTTCATTTTCTAAACAGATGCATCAGATTACCCAAAACATAAGCACATTCTGTTAGCACTTACTGCAATATGTTGAGTTTATGCCAATAGAGTCAGCAGCCCACAACAAAATAAGTGAATGTAATCTTTTTTTTCTATTGAATCAGAGATGAGATAGATATACAGTAGTCACAATGAAATTGATTAGAATCAATTCAAAACGTTCATGCAAATTAAGACTAGGGCGAGGGAGGGCAGGTGCACCTATTAGGTAATACAAGTACTAATAGAACGCTAAGGGTTTCGGAGGGCGGGGGAGCACTAAAGCTGGAAAAAAAATGTCAGCACCTTTAATGTACTGTAATTACCGTAATTTCTGGACTATAGACCGCACCTGATTATAAGCCGCACCACTACACTTTTAAAGGAAAAAAACATTTTGTACGCACATAAGCCGCACCTGTCTATAAGCCGCAGGTGCCCATATTGTTACATGAGATATTTACAAAGAAAGACGGTACACAGGCGGCCGTTAAAAAAGTCTTAATATAGGCCGCTTCATTAAATAAGCCGCAGAGTTGAAAACCTGTGACAAAAGTCGCGGCTTATAGTCCGGAAATTACGGTAAATTGAAACAGTTTATTTCTATCAAAAGGCTAACAGAGCGAGAGAAAAATGCTCAATTAATGTTACCACAAGTAATTTTCAAGAGTGTTTGACTTTTATCTTAGAAAGAAGTACAATACAAATCAGTGCATGTCGGAAATTTGCCAAGCTCGGCCACGAGTAGCCTATGCCACAAATGTCACAAGATGATTATATATGAATTCAAGAAGGATGTTTTAAAAATATATATTTTTCTTTGGGGCGGCCCGGTAGTCCAGTGGTTAGCACGTCGGCTTCACAGTGCAGAGGTACCGGGTTCAATTCCAGCTCCGGCCTCCCTGTGTGGAGTTTGCATGTTCTCCCCGGGCTTGCGTGGGTTTTCTCCGGGTGCTCCGGTTTCCTCCCACATTCCAAAAACATGCATGGCAGGCTGATTGGACACTCTAAATTGTCCCTAGGTGTGAGTGTGAGTGTGGGCGTGGATGGTTGTTCGTCTCTGTGTGCCCTGCGATTGGCTGGCAACCAATTCAGGGTGTCCCCCGCCTACTGCCCGAAGACTGCTGGGATTGGCTCCAGCACCCCCCGCGACCCTAGTGAGGATGAAGCGGTTCGGAAAATGGATGGATGGATGGATATTTTTCTTTGTTTTCTTTTTGAGTTAGGAAAAATACAAATTCAAAATGTAACTCAAGGACAAGAGCCAACCACAAGATTAACTTCATCTGTCACCATGCAACTATTGGCACAGGTACACTCAACTTGATTCACAGTTTAGCTCACCCATAGGTGGTCAAACATGAACTAATCTTCATGTCAGTTATGTGCTGAATTGATAAAACAAAATTACAGACAGTAGAGTGACTGATGCTAGAAAGTATTCAAGTATGATTGTGAACGTGCCAGCAGAGCATTGGGATTTGAGGAAGGTTTTTTTTAGGCTTTCGTGGAGCTACATTGCTTAGTTCCAATTTAACATTTGTGGCTTTTCGCGAAGTTGTAGCACCATTTATGAAAAATCAGCTTCAACCTTTTACTGGTAAGGTAAAACTGTGTGGATGCTTGAGATCCAAATCCCATTGGCCCCCACCCTCTGCACGCCCCTACAGTTTTGCCTCACTAGTCACGTGTAATTTGTCCTACCAGTATGCCAACCTTCTCTAGTGTTCATAAATATCATACAGTAGTGAAAAAAGACGCAGTCGTTCCACTCTGTCTACTCCGCTCACGTGTCTTAATGGTGAGGACCGAGGGGATACAGCCGTCCATGGACCTGAAGCCGGGTAGCAAAAGATTTCAAATAAGTGCTTCAATTGCCTTCCACTGTGCCCTGTGAATGGAGGGTAAACTACTAAACTAACTAAATATGAATTTGTGTTAATTGATATGTGCCCTATGATTAACTGAGGATCAGCCCAGAATTGGCCACTTCAACCTAGACACCAAATAACCACAATTGTTTGGAGTAATTCTCTTCTGGCATCAAGTTTTCCCTCGTGGCTGAATCATAATTCGGGGGCATCCTCTTTCCTTGCTCACAGCCATCTGAGCTTTGTGTTCCAGCTTTTGTCTGGCTTGCATTGCGCCGGAAACAGACCAAAAGAGTCTAGAAAGCCGCTGCCAGGAAACGACTTGTTTGCTCTTCTCCTCCCCGTCCTTCGCTCCTCCACAAAGCTCAGTCATCAACGTGCCTGGGCTCCCTCCCTCCTCCATTCAGAATTGTTCAATTGCGCTCGCTCCCGCCTCGTTCTTTTTTTTCTGCGACGTGCGTCCTCTTTCTCCTCCTCCCCGATCATCCAACCAGTCTTCGCGCGCGTAAAGTTCCCCGCGAGAGTCCCCGCCGCGGGGCCCCGCCCTTTTCCGCTTCTTGCCGCCCTCACTCAATCATGACCCCCATCGCCTGTGACGTAGGCGAGTGCACGGTGATCACCTCAGTAGGCAATAGCGGGATGCTGGGAGTATATATGGGACGCGGGTGCCCATCAACCGGCACTCTCTCAGTCGCTCCGACTCGGGAACCAGGTCATCAGCGGAGATAGCAGGCAATACTTCGCCTTACTAGGCTAACTCGCTTTGGGCTTTGGTTAAGGATGGAAACCTTCTCGATTTCTCGGAGCCGGCGATGCTCCTCCATCGTGCGCAACTGCAAAAGTAAGTGTCCTTTTTTTCGGGCTCAGAATAATGCGTCCCAGTGATGTGTGACGGTAAATATTTTTGGAGGTTCTGGAATGCTTATACAAAGATGGATTTCAACTGAGATTGGATAATAACCCCGTAGAATGCGTTTTAAATAGCAGTAATACTGTGCGTAAAAGTCGGGTTAGCTGCAGTGTGGAGATGCAAATTTCTACTCACAAATTTCTGCTAACAAACCCGTGATTTCATGTCCATTTAGAGTTATCTCCTTGTAATACAGAACGCCTGTCTCAATAAAATAGATAGATAGATAACTCTCTTTATCCCATCAGAGCAACATTCACAAATATTACTATAAACGAAAAGGAAAACCACATGCAAGAGCAGCATGCAATATGAAAAATACATTTTAAAATGGAATCAAAGTAAGAAGAAGGGGAAAAAGAGTAGATTAAAATGTTGATAGGTAGTCAGTTATGAAACACAAGAGGGTAAATTGAAGTGAATGGTAGTAGTTTGTTTCAGCACCACTGAGAGAGAACTCCCGACTCACCTCCTCCTCCTCTTTCTCCTCTCGCTCTCCACCATGCAGTCAGCATCTCCCTGTGTCTGGTGGTTTGGATGGTCCTTGGCAAGCCAAGTCTGGCATCGGGGTGCCCGCACCTGTGCGTGTGTTACCCGACTCCCATGACTGTCAGCTGCCAAGCGCAGAACTTCACCGCCGTCCCGGTCGGAGTGCCATATGAGTCGCAGCGCGTTTTCCTTCAGAACAACAGGATCGCGGAGCTCAGAGTTGGCTCTTTTGGCTTTGGGACTCAGGTTGGAAGAAGTAGTATGCAATGAGCCTAAACCTTTCACTAGCCTGAAATACCGTAATGACTTATTTGGTATTTATTTTGTCTGACAGGTTCTGTGGCTTTTTTCCAACAACATTACATGGATCGAAGCAGGGGCTTTCAGTGAGCTGAGGGACTTGGAGGAGTTGGACCTAGGGGACAACCCTAACCTTCACCGGCTGGAAGGAGGAGCCTTCCGTGGCCTAGAGAAGCTCCAGAGCCTCCATATGCACCGCTGCAAACTCACAGCCCTGCCTCACGACATCTTCCGCAAGCTTTACAGCCTGCACTATCTCTACTTACAGGTAGGGAGCACTGGAATGAAATGAACATACATGCCCTAGTAAAACATACAAATGATGTATATAAATGCACTAAGTTAAATGGTATTGCAGGGTCATACAGTATGCAAAGCCGTTGAAGCATTTATTCAATATCCTTTATATCCGGGCTCAGGTATTGTACTCATACACTCTTTGTCATCACTAGTAGGGCAATTCAGTGCCACTGCAGCATATCGCATAAATGTTCAAATGGCTTCCAATAAAAGCATTTGAGCATTTAAAAAAAAAAATGTCTTTCAAGTGTCCTGAGATATGAATGAAAACTAAGTTGCTGTGGAAAAAATGCTGAAAGGGATTTATGGCTAGATGATTAATATAATTTTATGGTATTTCACTCGGGGCACGTAGTCTTCAACTGGTGCACAGCTTTGCCTCTCTAGTAACGTGCAGTTGTCACACCAATACACCAAAGTGGTCCTACTTGTGAGTAAAGAGAGCGTAAGATACTGTACGGCTGTCAAAGGCCTTGCCATGTTAGTTTGCCACTAGTTGTAATTCGTAATTCAGCCATTCAAACAACTGGGGCATTTATTTGATATTCTAAGAGCAAAGAACATACTAGTACATATACAGTAATGTACTAGTGCATTAAATAGAATATCAAGGATATCGACTTGCTCAAACAGCTTTCCAAATTGTCATCTAAACACCGACTGTATGTAAAATCTGTACCGTATCTTTCAGGTAGCTGTTCACCTATCAAAGAAAGAAATAGTTAGAATTATATTTGTATCCCGATGGCAAGTATTTGAATCACAGTCATTTGAGACTTTTGTGTTTGTGTGTGCAGAACACAGGTCACGGCTTAATATGGAGTCTCAACATTGGGCCCCCCCCCCAAAAAATCTTTTCATTTGTCAAATTTGTCACAAATTGATGACACATATTAGAACGTATGAGAAAATCCAGAGGATGCCAGAGGGGACACATTCTGCTCCTCTATTTCGAGAACACCGAATGGAATTACATCTAATGGCAATATATTTTGCTTTTGATATTTTGCTCTGCAGGAAAACAATCTACACTTCCTCCAGGATGACATCTTTTCCGACCTCATCAACCTGAGTCAGCTTTTCCTGCACGGAAACCGTATACGCACGATCTCAGATAATGTATTCCGTGGCTTGGTGAACCTTGACCGCTTGCTCCTTCACGACAATCGCATCAGGCAGGTGAACCGCAGGGCCTTTCGCGACCTTGGTCGTCTGACCATGCTATTCCTCTTCAACAATTCTCTGCCCGAGCTGCCCAGTCAGACTCTGAGGGACACTCAGGGCATAGAGTTCCTCCGCCTCAATGCCAACCCCTGGTCGTGCGGCTGCGAAGCCCGCGCCCTGTGGGAGTGGTTCCGTGAGGCCCGCGTCTCTTCATCTGAGGTGATTTGCGCGTCTCCTTCCATTCGTCGCGGTCAGGACCTTCGCTTTCTTCGAGAAATGGACTTTGCCCTCTGCCCACTGCCTGATCCAGGCTCCATCGCCGGGTCCACCACCACCACCTTCAGTACCAAAACCAGATGGTGGTTCCACAAAAACAAGCCTCAGTCCTCAACGAAAGGTCTCTTTGAGAAATCTTCAGAGAGCGTCAAAGCCGGCTTGTATGGGAAAGGCCCATCTACAACCACATCACTGGTCAAGTATGAGCTGGGGGAGGAAGAACTGGCACTGCCTAAACTTGAGCAGGAAGAGTACTGGGCAAACTATGGCAACGAGGACTCTGGGGTCTCGATGCGATGCTTTGAGCTCGAATGCCCTCCTGAGTTTGACCTGCCTCCATTTTCCTCCTCGACCTCACTATCCTTGCCCTGTTCCCTCTCGGCACTAGCCGTCTCCGTGTTCGCACTCAATCTCCACTTGCTATTTGGCTGAATCCAACTTCAAGTGCCCCGCCCCGTACCTTCCAGCCTGTTTTAAAGGCTGCGAGGATCCGTCTTTAAGACTCTGTATATCCCCTATGGCAGCTCTGTTGTATGCTCATCCTCAAGGCACAGCGACTGGGATAGGGAGATTGTACCACCTTACAGGGCTAACCACTTTTCAGGGCTGCTAGGAGATCTTGAGATCCAGCAGACTGACTACAGGCAAGGCATCGTGCTTGAAGCCTGAATGATGTCATGATTTTCCTGAAATCAGGGCTGTGAGGGCTACGTCCATCATTAACTTCAGCAAGATCTGAAAGCAGTTGTCAATGATGTCATTCTTTTCCTCAACTCGACTGAGTCAAAACTAATAGTGCTATTATTGCACGTGGGTAACTGACTTGTACTAATTACTGTTAGAACACAGTGTGTAGTAACAACAGTATTGTAACCACTTACAGTGTCATGTAAATACCGATGTACCGTATGCTTGTTGTGGGTGCTCAAATTGGTGTCGTCCAGCTCGTCATGATCCGGGGAAACTGAAGGCCACCAGGCAGCGAGGAGACAAGAGAGGAGACAAACATAGAATCAGAAAGGAGAGAGAGTAAGAGCGAGAAAAGTGAACGAGAGAGAGAGAAAGCGAGAGTGAGAGGGTTGTTGGGTTGACAGCTCCCTCACAGAAAGAGGAGAAGACAGCATTGTACCACATATTGGCAGCCACATGGTGGGGGGGGGGGGGGGGGATCTGCTCTTTCGCAGCTATACTTATTTGTATCTCAATGTTTTTGCATTTTATTCCCATTTGAATATTTTCTGTAAACACGGTGTCGTTTTCGACAAACACAGGGAAAGAATTCTTCCTTTCGGGAAGCCTGAGATTGATTGTTGGATGTCTTTCTGTGACATATTGATACTCTGTAAAAAGGCTTGACTGGATGCAAATGAACATCTTTATAAAGAGAGAAAGTGAATATTTCTTGGGTTGTACTTGTGCTTTTTATTCAAAACTAACCTTCAATGGAGGATGCTGAGCATAAAAGTTTTTGAGACCTCCCCCCCCAAAAAAAGAGATCATTTAAAAAAACAACAACAACAACTAAAAACTAATATCCAGTACAAAGTAGCAGATTGTTGTCGTGTGACTAAATCTTGAGTACATCTGAGTCAAGTGTCCCAAAAGGGCACACTAATCATTCATACAGTATTAGTCTGGTCTGGAATGGCTCTGACTGTGAACGACATCTGCCACAGTGTGGACAAATAAGGTTGAATGGATTCACAAGCTGGTGGCGCTGCGAAAGGCAATTACGTCAGTAAGTTTATCACTCCTGTGAGTCATCGGCTTCAGATGCCAGATGGACCGAGGAGGTGCAAATTGGCCGATTTGCAAAGAAACTAAGTGAGCAATGAGAGTCAAATGATTGGCTAAGTGCAGCGAGCAGAAAGGAAATAAGACCAAGCCCCCCCCCCCCCCCCACACACTCCAAAAAATAAGTCGCACACATGCAGCCATAAGGGTGGAACATGAATTTAAGTTTAAAATAGGCATCATGGCATTTCTTTAGTTGACTTAATTCCATCAAAAATTGCGCCATTTTTCACCTTTCACACCAATCACACGGGGGACATGCTTTCATGCCGCACCTCCCGTATAACCTGCAGCTCCCGCCCGTTCTCAGATGTTGATATGGAAACAAAGCAAACGTGAGATGGAAGCAAAGGAAAGGTGTCGAGGTTGACATCGAGTGGGAGTTGAAGAGTGGGTGTGCGCACACACTCTCACCAAGCAAGTTGGCAAAAACAGGCAAGCCGAGGGTGATGCCACATGTCGATAATATTCAATGTTAACATCATCGTGAAGGAGTTTCACTGGAAGGCAAGCGGCATCAGTTGTCAGAGATCGGGATAATATCATGAAATGAACCATTGTGAACTGTCGCCTTTTGTTTTCTTGTTCAATGAGAAGGAAATGCAAGCGTGCCTATTTGTAATTGTTAGCGGCTTCTTTGTTCTTTTTACGGTGGAAGCAAAACGTCATTAAAAGATGCACAATTAGAATACATTCGTCCTTGTTTTAACCTGATGTCGTTGAGTGGGCGGATCTTTTGTGTCTTGGCTCATGTTCAGTCAAAGACACACACATGTGCACGCATGCACCTACACACACACACACACACACACACACACACAAGCGTAAAAAAAAACTGTTGTGTAACTCCTCCAAGCAGTTGTCAGTTGTCCAGCCTCAGCAAACCCACTGAGCACAACAGAGAAAAGGAAGTGTTAAGATGAATAACTGCGCTCCAATTTGATTGCTACTCATGCATTTTTCAGGTACAGTGACCACAGATGATACATATAATAGGTTTTAGCATTTTGCTAAGTATACAAATACATAAAAAAAGACAAAAAGATAAGTTCATATACAGTTTTGATATTTGACAAAATAACTACAATTTGTAGGAAGCCCACATATGTTTGTGTAACATTCATGAATCAGTCAGAAGTGTCACGAGCCACTATTGTTTTGGTTGGAATCGAGTATAACATTTTCTTAGATATAAGAATAAGAACTACACTGCTGTGATGAATATTGACGACATAACACAATTATTCACTCAGAAATGCTTTTCATCTTGCCGCCTCGCAGTCCTTTTATGTAGTAATAAGGCTGCCGTGGCTGCCTGTCATTCTGACACTTAACACTGACTGACGATGGAATCGTTTTAAACAATGTGGATCGAGCTATCAATTCACTGCGTTTCCAGCAGTTTTGGGAAATGCAGATGAACAGGGGAGTTCTTTCGATTTCCTGATCTTCAACGATAAAAAGATATCAGAACCAACTTGGAAAGTCTCCCCACTATCAATGGAAGCTTGTAATTCCTACTGAAGAATGTAACACATGCATCAGACAGCTCATCCTTCACATTTCGACTGGTCCTGATAAAACAGATCCCTGTGACGCATGCTCATAGTTCATATAACTTGTGTGGGTTTGGCCGGGCGTCATTTAATATCAGCTACTCAGCGCACAGTTGCACAAGGTTTCTTGTGATGACGAATGGCAAGATAACGGATACGAATGGAGAGATGGACTGTATGTTGAAAACTGTGCACAAAAAATGCACCGCACGCAGGTTTTAATGCTGTGACACCAGTACTTGGAATTTAACTACCGGTACTTGTCTGCTAGGCCTAAGTTGCATTATTCTGAAGGTTTCTCTACCTGTCATGTCGACGGAAGCATTACGTGCATGTGCATTTATTTCGATGTTCACAAAAGGCAAAAAGAAAAGAAAAGAGAGAATGGATCCGTTCCTGGATGGTGGGGGGAGGGCGATAGAGACCTTCTACTTCTCCAAAAAGAACTTCACGTAACGAATCTGTTCAATGACACCACGTTTGCTCATCAGCTACTAGCTTTGCAGTTAGCAAACAGCATGAGTTGAAAGGCTACAAATGGTTTCCAGCATTTCCCTTTTTGTTCAAGTCACTTTTTCAAGACTGGACACCACATTGTGATTGTGTGCGTCACGTCCAGTCTGCAGAAGAACCGATCAAAGGACGACGTAGGCCATGTAACACTATGCGGCGAGACGAACAAAAATTCTGCCGTCGTCGAGGTTGTGAAGCATCCCAGACGCCTCACGACCAATCGTTGGGTATGTCACGACCAATCGTTGGGTATGCTCACATTGGGCTACGACGACAGGCACTTAAACTTTATCGGTAGTCTACGTTTCACAGTCTGTGACAGCTCCGTCCCTATGTTCTCCCCTGGCTTTGGCTCATTCCAATTGGGCTAGGTGTGAGTGTGAGCGTGGATGACATTGGCTGGCAACTGATTCAGTCTGCCCGAAGACATTGGCACTTAACTAGACTTTATCAGATAGACCAGCACTGTAATATGGAAAGTCCATCCATGCATGAGATCAGAGCTAAGCAAACAGTGGGGCGCTAATGCAAAGTGGATGGAGAAAGAAGTGTGGTAATGTGACATGAATGAATATTCATTAATATTGTCAACTTCCAAAGTGATGCCAAAAACAGAGAGTGTAGGTTTTGTAATCAAGAGCCAGTCACCAGGAATTATTTAAAATACTTGACTTCCGGGTTACTTCCGGGTTGAGTGAACGCTGGCGCGTCTGGCTGCCGCTGCTCACCCGCAATTATTCTTTTTAGCGTTTTTTTACGGTTTACTGTCGTTTCTACGGTTTACTATCGTCATGGGAGAAACCCTACACTCCTGTCGCAATTCGTTGAGGATTTGGACCGTCGGTCGTCACATGGTTGTCCTTGGTCGCGCTGTCGCGGCGTCCTGCCTGTTCGGCTGCCGGATCGATGGGGCCTGTGTCTGGGCTATGCTGCTGTGGACCGTCTCGTCGCTCCTCTGTCTGCCCGTGGGGGGACTGCTGCGGTGCTCGGTGGCGCTTCTTGGGCTCCGCTTCCGGTGGTCGGGCTACCCGCCTGCGCTGCATCCCGGGCGTCGCTCCTGTCCTTCCCGGAGGTGCATCCACCACAGATCTCGTTGGGGCTTCCACCTCGATGGCTCCAGGGGCATCACCTCCTTTTGGTCGTCCTCCCGCCTGCCAGACAACGGCAGAAACGGCGGCCGAGCCGCGGACCACGGCGTGTTGGCCGGGCTGGCTGGGCGATATTGCCGGCGTCAGCTATTTAAAATCGCATATTCAGTTTAAATTCATCTCTCCTTTTATTATTTATAATATTATCTGTGGTGTTATCGTTCTTGTTTTGATTGTTAAGTGTCCTTGAGTGTTTTGAAAGGCGCTTATAAATTAAATGTATTATCCATCCATCCATCCATTTTCCGAACCGCTTGATCCTCACTAGGGTCGTGGGGGGTGCTGGAGCCTATCCCAGCAGTCTTCGGGCAGTAGGCGGGGGACACCATGAATTGGTTGCCAGCCAATCGCAGGGCACACAGAGACGAACAACCATCCACGCTCACACTCATACCTAGGGACAATTTAGAGTCATGCATGTTTTTGGAACGTGGGAGGAAACGGAGCACCCGGAGAAAACCCACGCAAGCCCGTTGCAAACTTGATCGAAGGTACCTCTGCACTGTGAAGCCGACGTGCTAACCACTGGACTACCGGGCCGCCTAAATGTATTATTATTATTATTATTATTATTATAAACATTTGATTGAAAAAAAAAGTGTCTTAAAATTTTATGTGAGGCGAATTTTGGGAATCATGCACAAGCTCATCATTTTAAATGCAGACGAATAGATAAAAGTATGAACCTGTTCATAGGGGTCACCTTATAATGGTCGACATTGAAATGCAAATGGCGGTTCTACCCATCCATCTGTCCATCCATCCATCCATCCATCCATCACCTGTTCATTTTCTAAACCACCCATCTTGTGCAGTGTTGTGAGGAGGCTGGAGAAGAGGCCTTAAGTGGACAGGTGATTTGCCAAACACCTTACGCTCAATGTAAATTTGCAGCTGCCTGCCAAAACTGACAAGGTATATTTTAACGGAGGAAAGCGTTGGGTAATATTGTGCCCTGTTGAGGTCTGTAAGGATGACTCAAGGTGAGCCAGTCAACCATACCAACTGTGGAACATGGTGATGGTGGCAGCATGTTCTGTGGACATTTTGCTGCCAGCAAAACAAAGCGATGGTGATTTTCCATTAGCTAGTCCGTTGAGGTTGGCACACAACATATTCCAACGTGACCATTGTTGAATCATCACATGCAGACTCCTGATATTAACCTTCTCAGCGATATGAGGGCATTGCTGTGAAAAGAGCCCAATGAATGAAATGCATTGTTGATAAAATGATACTTTTGCAAGGGCTAAATATGCGGCTAGACAATTTTACACAAAATACACAACAGATATATATAGTAATACCCAAATGAAGTGTTGTTTTGGTAACTTTTGGTTTCAGCATCTTGTCAACTGTTTCACAAAAATGGCATACACCTCTGTCACAATTTATTGAGATAGAGTAGCACTTTTGTCGAAGGCTACACATTTATTTTCCTAATGCGAGTGCATTTGTATTTTATAAGTGTTTTGTGTATGTAGTGTGTTGCATGTTTGCACTGTTCTGTACAATATAAAGTGAATGCTCATGTTACCCCCTTTAGCTTTCGGTTGATCCAATGTGTCAATTAACCCTTTCAGGGACAGCGGTTACTACAGTGGACAGCTGATCATGTTATCAGGTTCCAGGGTGCATGAAAGAGTTAATAAACCCCCTCCAAACTGAATGGCAGATTTCCATATTTCCCACCATCTTTCTCGCTCACATGGCTATTGACGTCACAGGTTTCTATTTCTGAATCCTCACATCACCAAACATGAGAAACATGCAACATGTAAGCTCCAACATGAGCCGAGAGGCACCTCTGATTCATGATGCCCCTCGCCGAATTATTCACCAATTCTTCTCTTTGTCTGTGTATCTGCAACGATCTGAATATTTTTTTTTCCCCCTCACGGTCCATTGTTAGTGCCATCAATCTGTGGAATTGTTAAATGTAAAAATGAAAATAGACCTTTGTGACTCAACCTTTCTTATTTTAGTCTAATTAGACGACTCACGGACTACAGAATATCAGACGTGTCGGGGTGCAAAGGCAGAACGAGGAACGCACCTTCACGAATATATAGTATGTGGATGTATGATGAAAACAATTAAAATACATTCTATGGAAAGGAAAATATGCTACGAGTGAAACAGCACTTGTGTGTTTAAACTCGATGGAACTCAGTTCACTAAGCGTACGAACACAGCCTTAGTTTCATTCCCATTTTAAACCTTACTATATGTTTAGGGACATTTCTGATGATAATTGAAAATGTCCATTCTCATAACCCTCTACATGTGGTACATTTAAGGAGTCACGTGATTCAGGCAGCAGTTTTGGCTTAGATGGCAGGCTCATTCTATATAAATTCATGGTGACACATGCAGCGCTTTGTTTTGACGCCTGAGTCACATGCTCTTTGCTGGAATACTTTAGGACTACAGTGATCCCTCGCTATTTCGCGGTTTGTTTATCGCGGCTTTGGTGCATCGAGGATTTTTTCAACATATAAAATTATTTTTTTTTTGAAGTCCACAAAAATCAGTGTCTAAGTGTTGTTTAAGATGCGTGCTCGTGTGTGCTCGTGCGCATGTGTGTGTGTGTGCATATGTTAGTGGACTCTGCTCAAGGCGAAGGTCCACGTGGGGCACGTGCGTGTGCGTGCGTGTGCTTGCAGGTGCTGTATGTGTGTTGCTGAGAGAAAGAAAGAGAGAGACAGAGAGAGAGAGAGAGAGAGAGAGAGGAGGCTTATAAGAACAAAAGCAGGTCTCTCTCATCCTTAATTGTCTTAATTGACTAATCATAAACACATCTGCCGCACACGGGGATCGCTGGCCTGTGTGTGTGTGTGTGTGTGTTAGACTAACACACACACATGCACACACTTTCTGCCTTTACTTGCTACACTTGAGTGGTTCGCAGCCAAGTGTGAAGTGGATCAAAATCTGAACAACGGTCGGAAACGGAAACGGAAACAATGGTCTTCAGTGGAAAAAGGGTGGAGTGCTCTGTCCAGGTCGGGGATGGGATCTTCTCCCAAGTGGAGGAGTTCCAGTATCCTGGAGTCTTGTTCACAAGTGAGGGCAAGAGGGAACGGGAGATTGACAGGCAGATCGGCTGCAGCGTCTGCTTTGATGGAAGGATAGATGGATGTTATATTCACTTGACCCTACAAGTTGGGTCAAAACTGAATGATGCAATTTTTTTGGCACAAAGTGACCGAGGGCCACCCTGAACTTGTTGCCAGCCAATCGCAGGGCACACGGAGATCGACAACCATCCACGCTCACACTCATACTTGGGGACAATTTAGAGTGTTCAATCAGCCTGCCATGCATGTTTTTGGAATGTGGGTGGACACTGGAGTACCCGGAGAAAACCCATGCATGCACAGGGAGAACATGCAAACTCCACACAGGAGGCCAGAGCTGGAATCGAATGCTGCACAGTGAAGCCGACACGCTAACCTGTCGACCACCGGACACTTTACATACAGAGCTACAATACTATATTGTATCAACTCACTGGAATTGATCCTTAAAATATATCGCACACTTAGCTCGCATGACACAAGTCTAAGTATTTTATTTCATTGACACTGTAAACTGGATTAGAAGAGAATACATACAGGGTCTGGTACGGTGGCCCTGAAGTGAAAAAACACAAAACACAAAAAAAAGAAACAAGAGCCAATTAAAAATCACAAAGACAAATAATTAAACAAACAAAAAAAGGTAATCTCAAGCACCCAAAACAAAACAACAGCAAATAAAAAAACCAAAAGAGGTCATTACAAGCAAAAATCATAAAAAAAGTTCAAACAAACAAGACAGTCAATCACAAAAATTCTTAATTATGAATTATACTATCTTAAAAAAACAAATAAACATGCAAAAAAGGTCATTTCAAACTCAAATAGAAAAATGAAACAAAACAGCAAATCAAGTCAAAGAAAAGGCAAGAATTTTAGGACTTTCTGTATAAGGCTCGGTTTCATTGTTAATTGACTCTTGGGTGTAACTGCTAATTTCTGCGACATTTTCTTTTGTACATGCACGTAATATTAATTTAAGTCTTGAATTTCCATTTCTATTCCATCTTGTTTGCTGCTCGTGTTGAAGCAATGTCGCCCTTTCTCCATTCTCACATTTTTTTTCCTGGATCTCTTTCCATGCATCACGGCTAGCCCGCGTCATCACGGCTAAATATAGAATCCAACGTATCCCACCCTCATGTCACAGGCGTGTGCAGGCTGTGCCAATGTGGATTATTATTTTATCTCACCAGACTTTTATGGAGTTTTCCCATCTGAGCCACTCTATATACCATCTTTCCTGCTCCCCTCACCCACACCCCCCTCCCTCCCTCACTGCCACGCACACGCGCACACACGCGCGCGCGCGCGCACACACACACACACACACACACACACACACACACACACACACACACACACACACACACACTCTGTCATCACAGTGTATAAATGATCGTGCATTGGCTCCTTTCCATTGTACCACTGATGGATATGGATGATGCGGCTGCGCCCCTAAGTCTTGAGCTAACAGAGACACAGTTAATGTTCGGTGATCATCTATGTGGCGTCTTCATTCAAAGCACAGCAACAGGCATTAGAAACATTCTTAGATTGCAGGACATCCCCATAATAAAAATGTTTGAATTACAATTTTACACAATGGATCCGCAAAGTTACACAACCCTAATCTAATGCCAGGTTTTTCTGATTTTGAAAAAAAAATGATACCAAGATGATTTCCAAACATTTTACACCTGTGACGGAGCGGCTCAATCACTAAGGGCTGGGGAACATTACTGTGGTTTGAAACATACATTAGCACACATACTCACACTAGTGACGAAACGCTGCAGGTGAACATGACACACCATCTACATCAGGGGTCTCAAACTCAGTTCCTGGAGGGCCGCTGTCCTGCATGTTTTCCAAGTCTCCCTGTTGCAACACACCTGATTCAAATGAACAAGTTCAATGTCAAGCTCCTGCGGAGCTTGCTGATGATCTGATCATTTGAATCAGCTGTGTTGCAACAAGGAGACTTGGAAAACATGCAGGACAGCGGTCCTCCAGGAACTGCGTTTGACACCCCTGATCTACATGGGCATAAGCTTACGAGGCGCATAAATAAGGCTCTTTAACACGTGCTTCAGCGGTGAGGTGACTGAAATGGTTTTTTTTCATGACTTGTCCGTGAACAAAGTGGAAACATATTTCAATAAATTTATTGTAAGAACTAAATGTGGTTCAAATGCTCCGGTGTTAAAATACAGTCAAACCTCAGTTTTCGTCCATAATCCGTTCCAGAAGGCTGTTCGAAAACCGAAACCACGCTCTTTTTAAAATAAACATGCTTATTGGACACGTCTGCTCGCAATGGAAAGCAACACGAGGAAGCGTCACGTCCTCGTGTAAGGCGAGAGGAGTCAAATGGTGCATTCAAGTGGGCCCAGTTTGTTCGAGAACCGAAATTTGTTCGTCATCCGAGGTATAAAAAACTCACAATTTTTGGTCCGAAAACCGAATTGGACGCGAACAGAGACGTTCGAAAACCGAGGTTTGACTGTAAATGTAAATAAAGATCTAATTGGACCATGTGATGTCCTGAGGGGAGGAGCTAAGCATATGTAAGAGATGAACATGGCAGTAGAATTGAATCCACACACACACACACACGTCTATGCATTTTCTAATCTGCTTATCTTCACAAGGGGTCAGCTTCCTTCAGGCAGTACACCCTGACCTGGTTGCCAGGGCGCACATAGACCAACAGCCACTTGCACTCACAATCACACCTAGAGACCATTCCATTAAACTGCCATGCATGTTTTTTCAACGTCGGAGGAAACCGGAGTACCCAGAGAAAACCCACTCAGTCACGGGGAGAACATGGAAACTCCACACAGGAAGGCCAGAGCCAGAATGGAACACTGAACCTCTGCACTGCGAGGTGGACGTGCTAACCACTGTGCCGCCCAGATATTATTTGGTTATGCAAATGAGAATGTAAAAATGCAGTTTTGAACCAAATCATTCACGGGGGTGCTCAAGAATGTTTAGGCGAGGGGCGGCCCGCAGCCCCACTAAAATAGGCATAGCAATGCCACCGGCGCATGCATATCTCAGCAGGCATTGTTCCAGCGGTCTGTGGAGTGATTTGAAATAGCCTGATGGAGGAGTGTTGACTGGAAGGAAATAGCTCAGGGTTTCAGGAAGCGATGAAACTTCCCCTTTTGCTTGGGAGCCATGGATGGCAAACACATTGTCATCCAGGGACAAGCAAAACCCGTTTTTTCAACTACAAGGGGCACTTACTCCATCGTCCTCCTGGCCATTGAGGATGCAAGCTACCGCTTCAGGGTGGTGGACATGGAGGCATTTGGGTCCAGCGGCAATGGGGCATTTTTGCATCATCAGCTTTGTGCCATGCTTTGAGGACACTCATAATCTGTCAGAAGATGCACTTCTCTTTCTCTCACCCTCTCTCTCACTCACTTTGTTTTCCTAGAATTAACAAAAAAAGAAAAGAAAATCAGCACATACAAAGTATATTTCAATTCATCGAGATGGATGGATGGAATGTTCTAATAGCTATCGAGCTAGCTTTACAGGCATTTTCTTATGTTCTTCTCATTAAAAACAATTCTCAAAACTTCTCGTTTCTACTTTTTAGGTTTAGTTTTGCTCCCCAGCAACGGTGACTTGCAAAGTGAGTAGGGTGATAATTAAGTTGAGGAGGGTGTTTTGTTCTGAGATGGTACACCAAAGAAGGACATTTAATATGATTTTTCAATTCGTCTTCGCAAAGTGCACAAAATATTTTAGATTTTCTCAAATGAGCCGTTGAGCAACTTTTTAAAGTAAAACTTTGTAAAAGTCCATCCAGCCAAATAAAAGTTCCGCCACATCATGTTCTTTACCAACTCCATCAACATTATCACTTCCTCCCTTTGCTGGCCCCTTTTCCTCTCATGCAGTATGTTGTACGTACCTAAAAAATGTCTGGCTCTGAACTGCTGTTCTTTCCTTTTAATCCCCTCCTCTCCTTCGTGCAATGGTCACAAAGGTTTTTCCACCTTTTCCTCATATCTTTCACTGTTTAATGAAACATATCTTTAAAAAAAAAAAAAACTGTATACACACATACTATATATATATATATATATATATATATATATATATATATATATATAATATGTGTGTATACAGGTTATTATTATTATATTATTATTATTATTTTTTAAAGATATGTATATATATATATATATATATATATATATATATATATATATATATATATGCCCAAAAAATGTAATAGAGTGTAAGTCCTTTTATTTCACTAATTTTTTTCAAAAAGGGAAACTTGTTTGTTATATGATTTTACGACAGACAAGATGAAATATTGCAAGCCTTTATTTGTTTCACGTTTGATGATTCTGGCAGAAACATAAAAAAAATCCAGTGTTTCACAAAATTTCATGTGACCAACATGAGAGGATCTTAAACACAGAAATGTTCTTCTGAAAAAGTGTCTTGAAGAAATATGACCACAGTACATGTTGGGTTCATGACAGCACTAAGGTGACAAGGCAAGGAGGTGATCAGTATTTGGCATTGTTCGGGTGTTATTGTAGCCCAAGATGCTTTGAGATTGGCCTTCAGATCATTAGCACTTGTATCAATACTTCAAATGGTGAAGTGAATTGAGTTTGCTGCCACCATCCACTCATATCTCAAGTTTGCGCTTGCAAAAATATCGTCCGAAGGATGGCTTGTATCTCGAAAATACCCATAAGTGAGATCACTCTTATCTCAAGGCAGCGCTGGATAACGCATTTACAAACAAATCTCCGAATTCATTTTCAAGGGTTTTTATTTTCTTTATAAGTCAGCAAACTTACACATTCAGCAGTGGATAAAAAAAATATATTTCTCCAACTGTTCATATTAAAATAATTGGAAGTGCACATGATGATGTTCCAAACGGATGAATAAAATACATATAATAGTCATACCAAATGCCCTGCATAACACCATTATGCGCTGCAAAATACAAGTTGGAAAAAGCTGACCAACTGATTCACACTTTTTTTTTTGTCCAGCTGCATATTCAGCATCTCTGGTTTGTAAACTCGCTTCTTCCTGCCAGTGTTTCATAATGTCAAACAGTGACTAAGTTGCTGTTGTGCAAATGTTTCTTCTATCAGAAACACGGCCCCAAGTGTTGAGAAAGCAGCTTCGAAGTATTTATTGAAGCACTTCAAGGAGTAGGCCTGTCACAATAATAATAATTAAAAAACAATTCTGATTCGGATCATACAATACAATACATGCTGATTTATATACCGCGTTCACAACAGTGGCGGCTGTAACAAAGCGCTTAACAAAAATAGGGACAAAGCCGGTAAGATACAGTCCAGCAAGTCAATGACTTCATTTTGGATAACAATATTTATTCTCAACAGAGATATGGCTGAGCACAGACACACCATCATCTTTACTTGATGCAATCCCTTCCAGCTACAACTGCACATTTGGAACCAGGGCAAGAAATAAGAGAGGACGTGTCGCAGCTATTTTAAAACTTTCACTTCATTTTAGAGAGGTCATGTTTACTGCATTCTCAAATGTTGTGTTAGGTTCACACAGAACCATAGAATGTTTCAGGATTCCATATACAGTCAAACCTCGGTTTTCGTCCATAATCCGTTCCAGGAGGCTGTTCGAAAAACGAAATTGTTCGAAAACCAAAACCAAAACTACGCTCTTTTTAAAATCAACGGAAAGCAACCCGAGGAACCGTCACTTCCTCGTGTAAGGAAGGCGAGAGGAGTCAAATGGTGCATTTAAGTGCGCTCAGTCTGTTCGAGAACCGAAATCTGTTCGTCATCCGAGGCAAAAAAAAAACTCGAAATTTTGGGTTGAAAACCGAATTGGATGAGAACCGAGACGTTCGAAAACCGAGGTTTGACTGTATGACAAAAATATTTATTAAAGAAAACCGCACCGACAAATTATAGACTGAAATCACTGGTCACCAGGAACCAGGAGAAGCTGTAATTTGACAATTTTGCCAATTTGTCAGCTTACTAAGAAGGTGTTTTGTGGACTTGGAAAAGGCATTTGACCATCTCCTTCAGGGAGTTCTGTGGTGGTTGCTTCGGGAGTATGGGGTACCGAATACCCTAATACAATCTGTTCAGTCCCTGTACACCCGATTTCAGAGTTTGGGACTCATTGCGGGCAGTAAGTTTTGTACAGCTAAAGTGTCCAGGTTACAGATGACATCAATAGTATTGAAAATGTTTAAATGATTTATCTTGGTATCATCGCAAAATCCCGGCTATTGAAAAGGGATTCATAGACTTTTTTTAAAATATGCATTTTAGCTAGGTATACCTACTTTGTAGAATTCAATCTCGATTTTTTTTTTTTTTTTAATTCTTGGAATTGTGCATATCAGGATATACATGTTGAAATTGATGTCCATCCAACCAGCAATCTCAGAAATATTGTAACACAGATTGCAAAAAGTTAACCAATGGACTGATTTTTTTTCTCGAAGTATGATGCTATAAAAGCTGCATGTTCAGCATCTCTGTGGTTTGTAGAACCTCTTCTTCCTGATATTGTTTCATATTGTGAAATAGTGCCCGAGTTGCTGTGCAGTTGCATCTATTTCTTCTGCATGAAACTGGTTTATTTCTCACAGACGCAGGATAGATCAGTGGATGAAGTGTGGCTATGATTCGTATTGACAACCCTGCTAAGGCACGATTTGACAAACTGCTCTAATTTCACTTAGTGTGGCCAAATCTACTTTAGAGAATTTCTATCAACACTGCAAGGGGTGGTAAGTCTTCTTATTTTATATCTTACATGCAATTGAAAGTGCTAAAGATCAAATGCTAATGCTGATATCTCAACTCAACTGTATTTATAGAGCACTTTAAAAAAGTCATCATATATATTCATACAGCAAAAACTTGTAACTGGATCAACTATTTACTTCAACAATAAGGAGGAAGCAGAGGCAAAAATGACTGTGAAGTACCAAACTTCTACGGAGACAGCAATGGACATCGATGATGGGAATGGCGGCTACAAGCATCTGATCATGAATGGCAGCAAGCTTAAATATTCAGGTAGCAGAATTCTACGCCATTGTTATGCTTGATAAATAAAATGCTCATAAAATTTTACATATCATGTACATTTAAGATTTATTTTTTCCATACATGAGTTGTGAAATAAGGTTTTCCTCACCTTAAAACTATCACTCCCGTCGTCTGGTTCACCCTTTTAGGGTTGTTATCTCATATTGTAAACATCAAGCCAACGTAGACACATTTTGATTGCAGTGACAGCAGATTTCAGGAGAACATTTTTCATACTTTCTTTATATTGTTTCTTTTGATAATGGATTTATATGCAAACAAATAAATTAATCTCCACAGGACTGTTTTAAAATACCAATTGCAAGTGAAGCAGAAAATTGATTTTTGTAATTACGAATAAAGGTTAATATATATTTTAGGGTCATCCTGCAATAATACGAGAAAGCAGAATAACAGAATATCCCAAACTTTTTGTGACTGTTTTCAACACAGTTTTTTGCGAGAAAGAAACCTTCAAATCATACATTACGGTGCACTTGTGTCCCCGTCCATCCAATTTTCACATTTGTATGTGCTATTATTGCTGGGTTGCTGAGCCTGGATTTTCTAGCTCTGACCCAATTCGACATTGAATACTGCCTTCCAACAGCAAAGTCCAAAACTTCCAGTCAAATCAAGAACAGTGGAAAATTCTAAAATGGCAACAGCCATGAAACAAGAACTAAAATCCTGAACTAGCCCTGTGAGTTTCTTTCGCGCCGCTCAGTGGCAAGATGGGGCGGGGCACCTCTCGCTCAGTCAATTGTGAAGCAACACGAGACGTGCTTATCAAGTACAACTTTATTGTCAAATGTGCTTGCAGAGATGACATTTCTTCCCTCCCAAGACAACAAACAACAAGAGGAGCCGCTGCCCGCGCTGCCATCAAAAGAAAAGTTAACATAAAATGACAAAATAATACAAGACAACACGTTAGACAGAGACAATCGTGCAATCTTAACCACTTTCCTGCATAAACTTTGATGTCTGAAGCACTTACAGATGAAAGAGGAGCGAATCAAAGTGTCCTTTTCACCAGTGGATCAAAGACGTCATGCTGAAATGTGCACACGTCTGCTAAATGTTAGGAGGTATCAGGGGCCACAACACGCGTTCCAAGTCTTGATGATCAATGTGTCCTCAAATTCGCATTAGTTCTCTCCGTATTTATTTATTTTTTTAATCAGGTAATTATCATGCAGCCGTTACTCGGTTAAAGCCATCGTACATTTACATTCACATTCAATCCAGCAATTCGGTTACATGGGCCAGTGAGTGTATTTCTTGTGATGTGTCACATGAATTATATATCCAAATGGGGTCCATGTATACTGTCACAAAGAAGTGGAGACACAGCTGTAGCAGCCATGCTAAGTAGAGGTAAGATTAGGCCTAAAAAAATCCAGCCTGGCCCAACCCGGCCCGAGCCCGACCAATTAACTTGATTTGCAGGGCCGAGCCCGAAGCAAACCCGAAATTCCATATTTTATTTGTGAGGACTCGGGAGCAAGAGAGGTGATTTATGATAACAAATTAAAGCCTGTCTTTTTTTAATGAAATCTAAGTTAAACAAGACTGTGTAAACATTGACATCTTTTATATTTCTGTTTCTGCAGAGGGTACATTAACCGACAATTTTCCATCAGTGACGGATTTTTTTAAGAGTTGACGGGAAAAATTTAAGGCCATTCGTCATTTTGATGGGTTGAAAATTGGGCCGTAAACAAAAGCAGCAGTACGTCCTTAAGAAGCTAGCGCGGCATTTTAAGTCTTAAAGTGTCTGAGTCTGCAGCTCCTGTTTAGTAGTTAAATAGCAATTACAGCGCCTTTTCTGTCGACACACACGCACACACTAACGCGTGCGCACACACACACAATTATGTAGATATTTCTCTTTGATACAATTGTAATGTGCAAGTGGTCACAATGTTTTAGCCCATCAGAGGCGTGAATCCACGGATGTCAAACTCAAGACCCGGGGGCCAGATCTGGCTCGCCACATCATTTTATATGGCCTGCGAAAGCAAATCAAAGATGTCAACTTTCATGATTCTTCCTAAAATCGTGAGCAAAATTTCAAAATCTTATTTGTAATAAGTAAGAGTGACACTGTAAGCATTTTCTTTGTTTCCATGTTATTCATGATATGTTTTCAGTCATAACGGCCCTCCCAGGGAAAGTGACTGAAATCTGGCCCCCTGACAAAAACGAGTTTGACACCACTGCATTAATACCTGACTCTATGGACAAATAATAAATGTCAAATAACAAATGTACTTTCATGTGTTTTTTTCCCTCCAGTTTATGCATTGAGAAACAGCCCTTTTAGGGCTGCCACACTTATCCTTGGGTTGATGGGTGTTGCCCTAGTGGCTGGGGTCATCGGTCAATCTGTCCACTGTGAGTCTACCTTATTGTTAAACATGCAGCAGATGTGAAAATTTCGCCAACAGTGTAAGACTGCTTAACTTTGATATGTCTTCTGTTTTCCGTGGCAGACTGGAAAGTGGGCAAAGACAATCAGAGGAAGTTGGAAGCTGTTGGAGGGGAGAAAGACAAACTACAGTCCCAACTCAAAACCGTACAAAACGAGAAGAAGAATCTAGATGTCAGCCATGAGCATTTACAACAAAGTTACAACTTCATATCTAAAAAGACAAATCAAATCCAAACTAACAACAACTTACTGAAAGCGGAGGCAAACCAACTGAAAGACAGTCAAAGCAAATTGCAAGCCAGTAACGCTGCTCTAAAAAAAGATTTTGAGCAGCTGAAGAGCAGTCAGGAGCAGTTGCAGACTAATAATGATGCCTTGTCGACTGCCAAAGACTTACTCCAAAAAAAGTACGAATCGATAGGCCAGAGCAAAAATGTCTTACAGGCCAACTACGATTCTGTGATTAAAGAGAGAGACAATTTGCAGAACAAATTCAACAATGTCACAAGGTCAAAAGAGAAGCTGCAAATGAATTATAACGTTCTGATCAAGGATATTGAGCATCTTCAGGAGCGATACACCTCCTCCTCCAATGAGAAAGACACCATTACAAGCAGTCACCAAAACCTAACGTTGGAAAAAGAAACTCTGCAGGCCATTTACACCACACTGGCCAAAGCTACGGACGAATTGATGGCCTCCTACAATTCCACAGTTGAAGAGAAAACGTTTCTTGAAAGTCGCTTGAAAAATGTGACGGCAGAGAGAGACCTGCAGAGGGTGGAAATCAGCAACATGAGTGCTGAGGTTGACCAGCTGCGGGCAACCGTGACAAGATTGAACGCAACGATAAAAGGTAACGTTGAAACATGCTTATAGTATCGAGTGACTTTTATGAAGGAAAAGGAAAATTTTGCACTTTCTATCCCTTTTCGGACATTGTGAAAAGGACATACAGTCAAACCTCGGTTTTCGTCCATAATCCGTTCCAGAAGGCTGTTCGAAAACCGAAACCACGCTCTTTTTAAAATAAAAATGTTTATTGAACACGTCTGCTCACAATGGAAAGCAACACGAGGACGCGTCACTTCCTCGTGTAAGGATGGCGAGAGGAGTCAAATGGTGCATTCAAGGGCTCTCAGTTTGTTCGAGAACCGAAATTTGTTCGTCATCCAAGGCATAAAAAAAAAACTCGCAATTTTTGGTCGAAAACCAAATTGGTCGAGAACCGAGACGTTCGAAAACCGAGGTTTGACTCTATGTGTATTAATATGTATGATGATACATTTGCATGTAAAGAGTATGGATATATAGAGATGGTGCACACCCTGGGAAAATCTTTGTTTTTGTAAACATGTATTCGCAGAAAGGGGAATGAAATGGGGGTGGACAAATGCTGAAAATGTGTTGCGTGTACAGTCCATGATAAAAGCAACACACCACCCAAAAAACAAACAAACATTGGTCCATCATTCGATTAGGCAGTGTGTACAAACAATAAAAGTGCAAATATGAATGCTAATTCCAGGAAAAAGGTTTAAGACGACACACCCTTAACCAGTTTTGGGCAGGCATGTGACAACAAAGACGTAACGCGTCGTGCAACATGCCACTGTTCATTTTACACTTGTTTTCTCATCCATTTTGTTATCAAAATGCCATATGGCACCACTAAGTATTGTCATTTTTCAGATAACACTAATAACCATGTTTTCCTTTGAGAAAGAAAAAAAAAGGACATTTACAGTGGCAGTGGCTGACAAATGAAGGCTGCCGATCGATCACGTTTTTCCGACATAACGCTTTTCATAGACTGTGTCTTTTCGATGCGCACACATTTTCCTCCCAGCCACTCGCAGTCTATGGACCCCTGGGGTGCCCAACAACAATATTTAATGTAAGTGGAGTTTAAAAGATTGTTAAAAACGCATAAGATGGTTTCTACACACTGCCTAATGGAGTGATGGACAATGATGTGTGGTGCTACGTACACACACGAATGTGTATGAATGAGAAGTGGGATGTGTACATTTTAATACACTTATATGAAGGTGCGTTTGTATGTAATAGAGTGTGTTCACTATATGTATCGATATAAAGTCTAACGATACATCACTTTTTTGAATGATACAATTCGATACGATGAAGCCGATTTTGATACGATATTATAAACCCATTCTAATTAATGGCAACCCCAAATAAACCTGTTTGAATGTGGTTTCATCGGATTTAATTTTAAAAACTGCTGATTCCAAAACATCAAAAAACATCTGCGTCATTTACAACTGTCCTTGTAATGTAATGACCACACTACTGGTCACTTTCTCATTGTTTGATAAATCTCTGGATTCATTGTTTGCGCAGTAATTATTGGTAAGTTATAGGCAATGTTTACAATATTTCCATTACTTGTTGTCATATTTTTTTCTATCAATCTAACAATATTCTATGACAGACAAGGTGTGCCAAAGTGGCTGGAAGAAGTTTGAGAACAACTGCTACTTCAGTTCTACTTCCAAGAAGACATGGTACCTGAGCAGAAACTACTGTCAAGGAAAGGGAGCCGACCTGGTCATCATAAACAGCAAAGCAGAAATGGTGGGTTCATTCTGTACTCTGGAAAACTTTTCTTTCTTTGACGCTCAGTGAATCGCATGGTTAAACAGTTGTGTATTACTGGAAACTTGTGTGAAAAGTATTTGGAAATAAAGTACAGCAAGCAAGCAACAAGGGTCACAATACACTGCATAGTTGGGCGAAGAAGAAAAAACAATGCCCAAAACCTTTTTACATAAAAAGACAATATGAGCGCTAAAATGAAAATTAAATCCATAAAATCTCATAGCCAATATAACTGTGACAAAAGATTCAGAGATACAGCTCACACACACACTTGTCTGAAGAGATGATTTTTTTTTTTAGAAATTAAGACAGAGGTTGATTGATGAGAGTAGAGTTAGACGTAACAAATAAACTTTATGAAATAAAGAAACAAAGTCAGACTGGGCGTGGCAACGGCTGAGATCTAGACATTTGAGGCTGTAAAAAGACCAACGAGGAAATTAGTGCAAACGTAAAGCGCTGGGAGAACCAAGGAATAAGCTCTCAAAAAAACGTTATTAAAAGAAAATCCCGACTACACACTTGATATAATGTACAACAAAGGATTGGGGAAAAAAAGAAAATCAGAATAAGGAAAAGACTGTGGATACTGGTTAGCCAGAAGGTGCATGTATCCACTCCGTACATGAGATGTGACAAGACATTGAGTGAAGTGGAAGTCTGCCCGGAACCTAAATACTGGGTGTGATCAGTGATGGGGAACAGCTGTGCGAGGAGCTCAGCACACCTGAGCACGGTCAGCTCTGAAAACAAAAACAAAGACCAGCACAGGAACCAAAACTACAACCATTTCAAAATAAGAGCTAGCAAAGAACTCGCAACAGGTTGCATTTGTCAGATGAAAACGCAGGATGTTCTGTAACCTGGAAGCCAAAGACTCACCCTCCACCATGTGTAAGATTTGATTTGGTTTCCATCATTTCACAAAGAATTGGCGGGCCTTTTGTTGGACAGGACTATATGATGTATAAACAAATGACATTACTGTTGCCTTTCTTTTTCTAGGTATTTCTTAATGGCTTGTTCTCAAATAACAAAGAGGTCTGGATTGGATTGACCGATGAGGGAGTAGAGGGTAAATGGAAGTGGGTGGATGGGACCGCACTGACCCTAGAGTAAGTAAAAAAACATTTTCTCATTTTTCTTTGTCTAACACAATGATCAAGGCTTATTGGTGGTGTCAATGGTCTACAACCCAAGGTTAGCGATTGGCCAAATGGTGCAGAGGCTCTGACCCGGGTGTCGAGGGATGGAATTTCTGAAAATCTTATTGAAGCATGGTTCACAGGAATGCGCGGATCCATCCAAATGTCAATATTACAGAATCAGTCGCAATATTGGTTAAATATTAGCGATTTGAGATTGATAGCTCTATCAAGTTTCAGTTTCGCTCTTGACAAACAGGGGATAGCCCGATTGCCGGACTCATCGCTTCTGTCTCAGCACTGAGCAAGCAGGGCGGCCCGGTAGTCCAGTGGTTAGCACGTCGGCTTCACAGTGCTGAGGTACCGGGTTCAAATCCAGCTCCGGCCTCCCTGTGTGGAGTTTGCATGTTCTCCCCGGGCCTGCGTGGGTTTTCTCCGGGTGCTCCGGTTTCCTCCCACATTCCAAAAACATGCATGGCAGGCTGATTGGGCACTCTAAAATTGTCCCTAGGTATGAGTGTGAGCGTGGATGGTTGTTCGTCTCTGTGTGCCCTGCGATTGGCTGGCAACCAATTCAGGGTGTCCCCCGCCTACTGCCCGAAGACGGCTGGGATAGGCTCCGGCACCCCCCGCGACCCTAGTGAGGATAAAGCGGTTCGGAAAATGGATGGATGGACTGAGCAAGCATAGTTTGCCCCTCCTCCCATGTTGTTCCACTATGTGATTCAACACCACAAACAAGCCGCCGGTTCCGGTCAGCAGACCCACCAAGCACACAAAACACTCACATTCATAGAAATACGAAGGAGCTCGCTGGACTTCTGGGAGTTTTGTCGTATGGTTTTTGTATTGCATTCCCTAAACCCCAATTGAATTCGGGACAAAAATGTTTGATTACATTTTCTTTTTTTCCCTTTTTGATCGTTGCGTAACAATTCTGAACAACTTAACCTTCTAAGTTCAAAAATGAAAATAAAGAAAAATGGCAGTTTATATATATATATATATATATATATATATATATATATATATATAGGCGGCCCGGTAGTGGTTAGCACGTCGGCTTCACAGTGCAGAGGTACCAGGTTCGATTCCAGCTCCGGCCTCCCTGTGTGGAGTTTGCATGTTCTCCCCGGGCCTGCGTGGGTTTTCTCCGGGTGCTCCGGTTTCCTCCCACGTTCCAAAAACATGCATGGCAGGCTGATTGGACACTCTAAATTGTCCCTAGGTGTGAGTGTGGGCGTGGATGGTTGTTCGTCTCTGTGTGCCCTGCGTTTGGCTGGCAACCGGTTTAGGGTGTCCCCCGCCTACTGCCTAAAGACAGCTGGGATTGGCTCCAGCACCCCCCACGACCCTAGTGAGGATCAAGTGGTTCGGAAAATGGATGGATGGATGGATATATATATATATATACACATATATATACAGTATATTTTTTTTCTGATCCGCTTATTCTCACAAGGATCATGGGGCATGCTGGAGCGTATCCCAGCTGTCATCGGGCACACAGAGACGAACAACCATTCGCACTCACAATCACACCTAGGGTCGATTTGGAGTGCCCAATCAACCTGCCATGCAAGTTTTTGGAATGTGGGAGGACACCGGAGTACCCGGCGAAAACTCACGCACGGACAGGGAGAACATGCAAACTCCACACAGGGAGGCCTCAGCTGGAATCGAACCCTGCACCTCTGCACTTGAGGCCAATGCGCTAACCAGTCGACCACCGGGCCGCCCATACACACTCTCTGTCTCTATCTGTCTGTCTCTCTCTCTCGCTCTCTCTCCCTCTCTCTCTCTGTTTAAATATTTACATATATTTTTTTGTTTCTCTCAACATTGCAGGTATTGGGCTGATGGACAACCAAACAGTTACAATGGCAACCAGGACTGCGGGGAGTTTTGGTATCGTAGTTCAGGAAACGCTGAATGGAATGATGAAAAATGTAGTTCACAGAGATATTGGGTTTGTGAAATGTAGATCCTTTGGGGCATATTCCCTCATGTGCGGAAGACAGAAAAGGCCTGCGGCTGCAACACTTTTGGCTGCATAGTTCATCCCGTCGACTTAAGCGTGTCACTTTGGTACCTTCATGGACAGTACACAGTCAGGGTGGAGCAACTCGAAATGACGTTGTTCCCTGTTTATACTATATCTTGCCTGGACCGCATTTTCCCAAAGACTTAAGCAGATGTTCTGTTGCACACTCCAGAGTGTGTAGTAACTCTGCAAAAGTCAAACATCATATTGCCTGCTTTGATTGCATCACCTGTGTCCGTGACAGCACAACTACTGACTTGGAGTTTGATGTAATAATAATAATGTAATGATGATGGGTTGGATTTTGAATCATTTGTTTGTATTTGGCAATCTGTTGGGTATCACAAGCCCAGTGTGTGGCATGACACATTGCTGGGCACCACCTGTGGCTGGCTAACTTTCTTCTCTACTATTGCAACAGCTCCAAACATGCGTTTATTCATGAGCACATTATTTTGATCACTCGATTTATAAATACAGAATTGATCCTTAGTCTGCTCGTAATTGGGATTTATTAGTCGGGCGGCCCGGTAGTCCATACAGCTTCAATGCAAAAACACATGATCCTCCAAAAACGATGGCAAGTATTGTCTAGGTATGAGTGTGCTATGGTTGTTCGTCTCTGTGTGCCCTGCGATTGGCTGACTGGCAGACACTGGGATACAGTGCCCCGCGAATTGGTTCAGAATGATTAATATACAGTCACTTCCAGACCTGCTATGCAAGTTAATGCCACATTTATAGGTGAATTAACTCCAAAAATGTCTTTATGATATTGTATGCAGCCCCACTAGTCGAAACATTAATATTGTGTCTGTGTAATATGAGTTAAGTAGCAAAATACGCCTGTTTTTATCCATCGGGGGCGGACATTTTGCCACTTAAGATTGACTGAAAATGCGATTCAGGTAATGACCAATCATAGCTCACCTGTTTTCTAAAACTGAGCCGTGATTTGCAAGTGGAAAAAATGCCCTCCCTCCAGCCTCTGAATTGGATAAAAATTGGTGGATTTTGCATCTTAATTCATATTCCAAAAACACAAAATCTTAATCTGATTACAAATTTTAGACTAATCTGGCCGCATAAACCATTATATTGCAAAAAACATTTTGGGGGTTAACTTCCGTTGTTCAACATATTTTACAAATGGATTTCTATAAAATTCACTTTTCTCCTAAAAACTCCACCTTCTGGCAACTAGGAATACTCTCAGAATACAATGAGTCAACAAGTTTGGTGGTTGCGTACAAATAATTACATTACACAAGTTTGAATGGGAGAATTGGCGGACCTTTAAAATTTAAAAACAAAGCTCGTGGGCCCTCAGGAGAATATGACCCTTAATGTGTAATAGATTCCAGGTGATATTTGACTGATTGAATTTGAGTTTGGCAAACATTTAACAAAACAGGGGATCTTAAAAGGGGACCTTAAAAAGAATGTACAGTACTAAAGAAACTTCACATATCGACACTATTCTCAACAGTAAAAAGAAATGCCATGTGATTTACATACGACACACTCATGGAGAATGCTGTAGTTAATGTCCTCCTACATTACTTGCATGAACATTAGAGAGCTGCTTTTGGTTTAGTGCAGTAGTTCTTAACCTTGTTAGAGGTACTGAACCCAACTACGTCATATGCACATTCCCCAAACCCTTCATTAGTGAAAAATAAAAATATGATTTTTCTTTTAACAATTTCAAAACATAAAAAAATGCATTTAATTAAAAACAGAAAAAGAAGTAAATACAATTTCAAGACGTAAGTTTTTTTTTTTTTAAATTGTGCACAAAATGAACCAGCCAGTGCTGGCCAAGCGGGCGTGTCATAACTAATTGACATGTTGAGTTGGGTGTGCCTTAACCGCCATGGCAGAGGCTCCATTGAACCCCTGAGGCCGATTCACCGAACCCCTAGTGTTCGATCGAACCCAGGTTAAGAACCGCTGCTCTAGTGTCTCAGTGTCTTAATTTGCAAGACATGACGCCCACAACACCTGCGCTCGCCGGAGACTCCAAAGGGTTGAGAGGAAACAGATTCTCCCTCGGGCAATCGAGCTCTTCTCCCACTTCGTGCATGTAAAAAATACTCGGCATGGCATTTGTTTTTAATGTTACCTTTGTAGCGTGTCTCCTCTCCAACTGTAAATATTGTACCTCTTTTTGTCCTGGAAATGTTCATCGTACACACATGCGTGCCTGCCTGTTCTTGTGCAGACAATGTCTTAACAAAACTTGCCTAAGTACACCTTTTGTGGAATGACATGCGAGTGTGTAACTTGCTTACTGTTTCTGGTCGAGCCATTCAAGTTTTTGCTATGCATTATAGCATTTTTTTTGTTTTGTTTTGTTTTTTTACGATGGATGTCCTTCTGATTGTCCAATGTTTGTCTCCTGTCCAGCAGTAAATTATACACATTAAGTCTCGTTGGGAGGCGGCACAGTGGGCGACTGCTTAGAAGGTCTGCCTCACAGTGCAGAGATGTGGGGTTCGATTTCCAGCTCCGGCCTTCCTGTGTGAAAATGGCATATTCTCCCGGTGCCTTTGTGGGTTTTCTTCAAGTACTTTGCTTTCCTCCCACATTCCAAAAACATGCATAGCAGGTTAATGGAACACTCTAAATTGTCCCTTGGTATAATTGCGAGCGTGAATGGTTGTTCATCTATGTGAGCCCTGCGATTGGTTGGCAACCAATTGAGGATGTATCCCGCCTAGTGCCTGAAGACGGTTAGGATAGGCTCCAGCACCCACCGCGTCCCTTGTGAGGATGAAGCTACCGGTAATCGGAAAATGGATGGATGGATGTCTCATTGGACCCATCATGCACCTCCCCGTGTGTTGAAAAGGTTGCCAAAAAAGTGAAATATATCAATACTGTTTAATGTATTGGTCAGCTCTTATGCGTTTTTCCAAGCTGAACTAATTGATTACTGTCAAACAAACCATGCATTTAAAATCAATGAGGCCTCTAAAGACTGAACTATGGTTCATATCCGCAGCTTAATTCACAGAGTATACTCGATGTTATGGAGGTACATTTCAATGCTCTGCTGTGGTTTTCTGTTTTCAGATTTTTGCTTCCTTATGTTAATCATGGGTGTATACATTTGCAATTATTTGATTCTGAATGACATTAGGTATTCTCTTTCATAGTATACATGAAAATGCATAATGTGAAATCTGCCTCAACAAATAAATACCACAATAATAATCAATAAAAGGTCTGTGATAAAGCGTCAACTTCAAGCCAGACACAACTTAAATGCAAATACATGTTCAAATATAAATGTGCTTTCAACCAGGATTATTCGCACTGAAATAGACATGACAAATCACACACTCATTTGTGTTAGCTATTGTTTATTAAACCCAGTGGTAAAACCACCAGACAACACGGTTGTTGACTGGTTAGCACGACTGCATCACAGTGCAGAGTTTGAGGGTTTGAATCTGGCTCTGGAATTTTTGTGTGGTGTTTTCATGTTCTCTCTGTACTTCCGTGGCTTTTCTCCAGGTACTCTGGTTTCCTCCCACATTCCAAAAACATGCATGGTAGGTTAAGTGAATGCTCTAAATGTCCATTTTTGTCACTTTTAAAATGTTTACGTTAATGGGGTGGTCTCGTTAAAAGGAGACATCCATGGAAGAGAATTATTGGGTAATTCAAACAATGGTCATGCACACCTGGTTGTGTTTCGCAAAAGGATACTTCATCAGGGTCAAGGCAACTGAGAAACAAAACTGTAACCAATGCACATTGTACCACCTGTGCCAAGTTGCCCTGTGTTGCATTGCTCCCCGAGTCTGCACCGAGACAACTTTACATGTATTCATTTATCGCTAGCATCTCAACTGATGACATACTTGGGGTTTGTGTGCACCGATAAATTGTTGTTAAAAGCGTGAAATGCACAGTGGGTCCTCATGCCATTCCCTATTAATACTGTATCTCACCTAAGATTTATGCATGTTTGCTGTTGCACACTCCATAGGCTGTTGGAAGAATAAGTCCCTTAATGAGTAATACTTATCCGGTGAAATATGAGTGACTGAATTGTGTTTGTTTAAGAGGGGACTCTCTTGACTTTTGAGGCTACTGCTAACTACTACCCTATTTATAATTAAGATAGTAAACATTATTGAAGGTTTCCTTAATGCATTTTCCAATTAGTCTTTATCAGCCTTAAGTACTGGACAAAAGCAACAATGATTTTCGTAGTGTCTGCTATGTGTTAAAAAAAAAAAAGAATAAATAAACAAAAAATATTGGCATTGCTACCACAATTATATATTCAGCTCAGGCATGAAGAAATTAATATTCATACAATTTATTGATTTGTTGAAAACATGTTTATCATGTAGTTGTCTATTGTAAGCTAAATGACTGTGATTCCAATTCAGTGTTACTGTGCAGTAAAAAAAAAACCCAATGAAATTTAGCATTCACTCAGAAGTGCAAAATTAAAAAAAATAATTGTGATAAACGGAGAATCATGTGTATGTTTCTGTTAATTGAGGGGTGAATACTGTCACTATAGCAATATTTGATGTGTGCAAAGACTGATTGTTGACGTCCAATATAAGTCCTGAAAGACGTCACCTCAATGTATCCTGAACTTGTTCTTTGCTCATGTTGTTTTTATTTTTCATCTTCTAAGAGGTTCCTTGTTTTTAATGTTTTTGATAGAAAAACGGTTTATATTTTTTCTCTTACATCTAGGTGTGACTTATTCAACAGAAGCCATTCATGTTTTTGATTGAGCATGATTTGTTCAGCCTTGTGCTTGCCAGTAGTGCCCCCTCCTGGTATGAATACGCATGAGCAGATGCTGTGTTGTACAAACGTTTTGAGTATTGATAATAATAATACATTTTATTTATAAGCGCAGGCGGCCCGGTAGTCCGGTGGTTAGCACGTTGGCTTCACAGTGCAGAGGTACCGGGTTCGATCCCAGCTCCGGCCTCCCTGTGTGGAGTTTGCATGTTCTCCCCGGGCTTGCGTGGGTTTTCTCCGGGTGCTCCGGTTTCCTCCCACATTCCAAAAACATGCATGGCAGGCTCGTTGGGCACTCTAAATTGTCCCTAGGTGTGAGTGTGAGCGTGGATGGTTGTTCGTCTCTGTGTGCCCTGCGATTGGCTGGCAACCAATTCAGGGTGTCCCCCGCCTACTGCCCGAAGACTGCTGGGGTAGGCTCCAGCACCCCCCGCGACCCTAGTGAGGATGAAGCGGTTCGGAAAATGGATTTATAAGCGCCTTTCAAGACGCCCATTGCCCACTTTCTACCTTCTCTGCCTACTTTATTGTACAAATCTTCATTAAAATGCCAGGTTCTTCAAGTGCTTTAAGAGGAAATGAATTCCTGAAACGTTATATCTGTTCTGGAAGATTTATATGTGCACAACACTCATCGACAGTGAAGTCGGGATTTCGGAAGTTTTAAAGTTGCTATTCATTAAGCGATTACAGCAATTACAATAAAACGACGTGAGACATTCAGGATGGATTCCTCGGCAAGCGTATGAAGAAAACGAGCTGCTGTGTGCCTTCATAACATTTATAATGATCACAGGTCATTTCATGTCATGCGTCCACTCAAAATGAGGCAACAAAATGGTGGACAGCCAATACGAATCAGTTGGACAAAGTGCTTTATTTGTATTCACATTTGAAAATGCATATATTACTAAGGTATTAAACGCTGTAAAAAATAGAGCATTTGTTTCTTGAAACACTTAAAAAAATAATTACTTGAGACAACGCCATCTGACAGTGTCACTAAAAATCATTAAATTATGTGAAATGGATCATAGGATCATACAAGCAGTCATTTGTCATAACGAGCTTTTATTTTATTTTATTTTTTAATTTGTAACTTTTTTTTCAACAATTAGATCATCCCCCTAATAAGAAACTGTTTTCATTTAAAGTAAAATGTTGAGTGAGTGAAACCAATTGTCACAGTACATAATAGCGATCTATTTTAGAATTGAGATGTTTTTGGTTTGCTTTACTTTCTACATTTCATCTCAGGGACCCTAGTAGTAGATTAAATTATACGATTCATAAATATTTCATAACATTGTCAAACCAAAAAAGAAAAGCAGGCGGTGCATTGCCCTTTTATTTTAACTGGGGTTCAGTAAAGTATTGGATTGGAAACAGTCATTACTACATTTACTTTGTGTCAAAATCCAGATTGTGTTGTGTCAACAAAGGATAATTATTCTTATTAAAAACAATAAGAATAATAATCATGAGAAAGATGTGTGTAAGAAGCATGTTGGTTTTATGAAAGATATTTTGCTTTTCTTGTGTTTTGAACAAAATAATTTCATTCGGTTGCATTCTACTTTGAATACTTGACCCGAGGCTGAGGATTTGAGCGATTGTCATATCTCTTCTTGTTCAACTGCGTTTCTATTTCACAGTCACAGTACGTCACAGAATAGTAACACATGTAGAGGGGTCTCGTACAGTTGTTACAGAATGAAAGGATGGACACAAACATTATTACATAACAAGAAGAAGTACAATTACAAGAAACAGTGTGTAGTCCGGTCCCCATTCATTGCAGCAAAGACGGTTTGGTCAGCGAGACATCATTCGCACAAATTCTGAGGAAAGAAAATATTTGGATCAAGAGTGAGGCTAGTTTTCATTAGATCTCAAACTGAATTTTGAAAAGCTTACGGATTTTACCACGGGTTGAAATTTATTGCGATAGAATTCTAACTGCTCGCTGAACCTAAGCCTAAATTCATAAATATTACTAAATATATTACTATATGACTTATTACATATTATATGTATTGTATGTGGGCAGCCAGTGGTTAGTGCATTGACCTCACAGTGCAGAGGTACCGGGTTCAATTCCAGCTCTGGCCTCCCTGTGTGGAGTTTGCATGTTCTCCGCGGGCCTGCGTGGGTTTTCTCCGGGTACTCCTAACCCTAACCCTCCCGCATTCCAAAAGCATGCATGGCGGGCTGATTGAACTCTCTAAATTGTCCCTAGGTGTGAGTGTGAGCACGGATGGTTGTTCGTCTCTGTGTGCCCTGCGATTGGCTGGCAACCGGTTCAGGGTGTGCCCCTCCTACTGCCCGAAGACAGCTGGGACAGGCTCCAGCAGCCCCCCGCGACCCTTGTGAGGATAAGCAGATCGGAAAAATGGATGGATGGATGTATTATATGTTGTTATATTATCATTATTATTGTTATATAATAACAATAACTATATATATATATATATATATATATATATATATATATATATATATATATATATATATATACAGTCAAACCTCGGTTTTCGGATTAAGTACGAAAACCGAGGTTTGACTGTATATATATAGACATATTATATTATACATTAATTTCTTAAAGAGAGCATATTTAACAGGGGTGGCCAAACTTTTTGGACTGAAGATCGACTTTTCGCTCAACCAACCTCCCGCGATCGACCCGCTACCGCGCACGCGTGCCATGATGAGCAACAGCCTGACACAGAGGCATGCGACACACTTTTGCATCCCGTTAACTATCGTAGCTCACCCGTACCATTTTAAAGTGCTTCCCTCGGTCCTCTAGATTCCTATTCTTTGCCCGTGCCTTTGGTGAATTGTACACGAAACAATCTCTGAATGAGAATAATGATAAGAGATGTAGCGCAACAGCTCTGATCACAAGCTGCAATTGCAGACAACTGAGCGCTAACAACTTCCGGTGACGCAGGTCACGCGCCACCGTTGGTTTTCCTTGCTTTATTTTATTTTATTTTTTAATACTTTTTGTGAAAATGAGAAATTTGAGAAAATTATGAGGAATATGCACAGACACACAAATGGTTGCTTGTTTTTTTCTCCTCTACACCCCTCGCGATCGACTTGGGACCATCCCGCGATTTACCGGTCGATCGTGATTGACCGGTCGATCGCAATCAATGTAATGGGCACCCCCAAAGCATGTCTAATAGAGTGGGTATATGGACACACTCACCCTCAAAGTCCACTTCTCCATCCCCGTTGAGGTCGACATCACGCAGGATCTCATCAATCTCACGGTGGTTGAGTTGCTCTCCCATCAACTTCTTCATGGCTTCTCTCAGCTCCCCGAGACTGATCTGACCATCCCCATCAGAGTCAAACTGGGAACATGACAAGAAAAAAGAATGCCAAATGGCAAGAATCCCACCAATGATGATGATATCAGAGACAAATAATGGATGACTTGTGGAAGCGGCATCTGGAATGCTTACCTCTTTAAAGGCGTCCCTCAGCTCTTTGACCCCAATCATGTCTGCTGTCTCAGCCAGCATTTTTGGACCCATCAACTCCACAAAGTCTTCAAAGTCTACTCTGCCGCCACCTGGAGACCAACAAACAGGAAACTCCGGTACATATGTTCCAGCATGTTTATCCATTAACAGTTCGCCCTCAGACGACTTGTTCGACAAATAAGAACATAAATGTACATAAATGACAGCTCAACCGTATCATTGTCCGCGTTATTAAAATAGTTATTTAACATTTTTAACTTGTTTTGACTTGATAGAAATTATAGAACCTAAACGGAGGCGCTGAAGATGGAATACTGTAGTATTGTAGTGTGTACAATGGTAATACTGTATTTCTTTTTTTTTTTTTTTTTTGTGTCCAAATATCCATGTATTGAAAAATAAAACAGCAATCAAGTATGGTCATCAAAACACTCCAAATATCAAGTGAATCAATTTGTCCACGAAACTTTCAGTTGTGTTTTTCGTGAAAAAGTAACTTTTCTTTCTGTTTCCTGTTATTAGCTCTTTTTTATTTATTTTTTTTTACCATCAAGTGACATCCCAACAAATTGGTAGAGGCTCATAATATCAAATTATAAAACTACCAAAGGGGAAATTATAAAAACACCCAAACGGAAATAAAATATGCAAAGATTTTTGTAAAGTCAGTTTAAAAAAATCAACAAATTGTCAAGCAAAAGCCTGATAAATTTTTACATTTCAATAAAATGTGCCCCTTTTGTTGTGAAATGTGTTAGGCCGACATTATTGACAGATAACATTTGAGCATTTTTTAATTGTTTCATAAAATAACGTGGGTGGGGGGGGGGCATCATCCACTTCATTATGAAGTCATAACATATTAGACATGATTTTATTCCCCGTTGAATTACTATTGGGCAATAGAGGACTTTCGTATAATTTCTGAACGCAATCTTCACTTTTTCAATGAGCAGTTTTTCCGGACTTACAGATCTGCTGGCTGAGCTCGATCAGTTCCATTTCTGTTGGCATGTATCCCATAGTCCTCATGCATTCGCCAAGGTCCTTACAGCTGATGAAACCATCCTTGTCCTTGTCAAACTCTCTGAATGCCTCACGCAACTCTGTGGGAATCATGCATTTTTGAATGTATATTTTGCTTCCTGGAACAGTATCCACCTCTCTGCACCTCTCTCTCGAAAATATTTACAGATTCAGGATAGAAATCACTTTGGAATCCTATTTATAATAAATATAATAATATAAATATTGCATTTTTACGTCTTTACAGCCATGATTGTTGTGTTGGCATGCGGAGTATGCTGTACATCTATTTTGCAAACACAATGTGAAAATAACCACAGGGAAAATACCATCCTCACCATCTTTTACATGTTATTTTCTACAATAATGTTTATGATAAAAATAGTGTAATACTCTTCCAGTTATGCGTCCTGCAATGAAAATCACATCTGATTGCACACAATGGGTTATGTCAAAGTGAGGGCAAAGTCAGAAAAGCTCTCCTGCTCCCAATCAATTGATTAGATCAAAAGGAAAGAGAGGGTGAGGGAAGAAATGCAATGATTCTACGAGAGCAATTATACCTTCCATTTCTTCAGGCCGCAGGTCTCGATCCTACAGGGTGTAGATTGAGGTCAAATCATGTATGAAAACAAGAGGAAAGAGAGGACATGCAGTTACATTGATTAGACTATGTAAACACAACAAGGACAATACTGACACTAAACTGGTAGAACAGCTTCGCAATCTTATATGCATATAGGAGTACATGTCAGAAAAAGGTGGAGTGGTTTATTGACCACAAAATTCTATCTGAATGTGTGCGTCCAAGGAACCGTAAGAAGAGTGCCACTTGCTGATGAAGTAAAGATGGCCACTGTGACGTGGGCATTTGTACAGCACCCCTGACAGTGTATTCATGTGTAACAAGCCTCTATCCTGGCCCCCCACTCCGACCCATAGTTTTCAGATATATGATGTTGATGATAATGATAATAATAATAATAATGAGTTGAATGAATTGAAGTGCGCAGTGATTCAGAGGGTTCTATGTACCTTGTTGTCATATTTATGAATGAAATAAAATGACATCCACCACACATTTCAGTAGAGCACAGAATTTGTCTGACTGAACCTCTTTCAAAACCACCACGATCGTGGTACACCACCAGCACCACAACTTCGACTTGCTTTTTACTGGTTTTAAGATTAGCCTATTTTCTGCCATCAAATTGGCAGGTGTGCCGCGTGTAAAAGAACGCCCAGTGTGGCTCAGCTCCATCTGGTAAATTCCCAAACATGGTAAACTAGACTCGCCTTGCCACAAAAATCAAGATGTGGCTGTTTTTGCCGAAATAGAGCCATATTTCGTTGAAAACATCAGCTGACTGACACATATACCATATTCCAAATTATTGGCATGTGCTGTGTTTGTTCATTTGTTCAACCAGTCCCTAAACCAGGCAATTGTCAGTTCCTGTCTGAAGCCTTCCACCAGCATCCCCCTCACTAAGAAGAAGAGAATCAGTGGACTGAATGATGATCATCTATTGGCACCGACACCCATAGCCATAAAGTGTTTTGAAAAACTGGCCCAGGCCCGCACCAGTTCATGTCTCTCCCGTGGGTTTGACCCTCACCAGTTTGCTTATCAAGCCAACAAGTCCATGGAAATGCTGTAGCTACATCCCTCCACTTTGCTCTGTCCCGCCTGGTGCCCCAAGAGAGCTCTGCCAGTCTGCTCTTTGTTGACCAGCTCGGCACCCTTCCCAGCAGATTGGCGAATAAGCTGTTGGGCGTGGGTGATTTGAATTTGATCTGCCTCTGGATTTTGGATTGCCTGACGAACCGCTCCCGGAAGGTGAAAGTAGGCCCCCACCTCTCCTAAGCCATCAACATCAGCACCGGCTTCCGCCAGGGGTGTGTACCGAGTCCCCTACATTTCAGCCTCTATACTCGTGCACCATCCACCACAACAACATTACTGTGTCACGGCTCATCTTTTGAGGGCGGTGGGGGGTTGAAACAGTGTAGTGGGATGAGGTGGTCAGTGTGGTATCAACAGAAAAACTTCATGCTAAATACGAGACAAATGAGATGATTGTGGACTACAGGGGGAAGGAGAAGGACATTCGTCCACTGCTCACCCATGAAAAAGTCACTACATCTGTTCATCCTAAATCAAATTCGAATGCATCAATTCGAATGTATCAATTTATCCTAAGGGATACAGCATATCAAAAAATTCTCAGAGAAAAAAACCCCCCTCATACGTTTATTGTATTTAAATCCTAAATACATAAAATGTGTAACGGGGTGTTGAGGTGACACAAGGATACATCTGTTCACGATATGTTTTGCAAGGCCCTGGCATCATCGACAGGAATAGTACAGAGTTGGATTAGAGGTTGTTGAGGGGACAACACAAGGAGATTACAGCACTAAATTGTATTACAAATCACGAAAGCTTATCGCTTTTTTCATTTTTCCATCCCAAACCAATTTTGTCAGCTGCAGCGTCATTAAACGGACATGAATTCACCTGCACGCTGGACACGCATTCACATGTATGGTTCTAGATTGAATTGTGATAAATAAATATGAAAATTGACACGGATAACATTTTGTATCTTGTTTTATGGATTTGGGTTATTTCATGCTCAGCCTTGCGGTTACATTACGAATCAGGCTTGTTCTGAACCAAGCATAAATACAATAAGGCCACTCCAGAACGACCATATATTGTATTAATACGACAGTGTGGTAGTCTTGTAAAGTAATGGAGTGTAAATATTTGGGATTTTCACTCATCTTCACTTGTATACTGGTAATTATATTTCATGGCAAATTTACTTGTGTTCTAAATAAAATGTATAGCCGATTGTTCCTGCTCTACATTGCCCATAAGATTTTGATACTTATTCCTCCAAAATTAAAATCAGAAGAAATTGACATGCATAAACCACTGAGCACAAAGCGGAAGAATTGTCCTGCCTGCCCCAAGTGAGGCAAAAAAAATTCCCGCACCCATGAAAAAAAGTAATAGAAAATAAACTCAATAAAAACATAATCAAAATCAAACACGGGATTTCAGTTAGTGCCCTGCGATAGACTGGCAACTGGTTCAAGGTGTCCCCTGCCTACAGCCCGAAGACAGCTGGGATAGGCTCCAGCACGCCCCGCGACCCTTAAAAATTAATGGATGAATACATTTCAGTTCGTTCCACTTTGCTTTCAGAGAGGATTTTTAATCATGTTTGAACCTTGTGAAATTGTTTCATTTTAGTTTGGTTTTTATGAGTGATTGTTTTAGTCCTCATTTTCCAATATATGGAGTATTTGAAAGATAAAACAATAAGTATGTAATAAAGTAAACTACATTTACCAAACAACTGGTCGACCTTTCTTCTTCTGTACATACATTTGAAATAAACCCTGAAAGCTAATGAATGATATAATTTTATAAGATTATTTTCTTACATTTGTGAAATTATAATAAGCTTGGTAAACACATGGAGAACTTGTCAATGGATTGGAACTCTCAAACTTAGACCTGTGAAGCACGCGGGCTAAACACAGACCGTGCAGCTAGTTGCGTAAATGTCCAGTATAATTACAAGAGATGTCACGGTACACCAAAATTTGCAGTTTGGTGTGCCGTGGTTTCGGAAGCTGCATTTGTAATGCACTACTTTACAAAATCACAATGTCCTGTATACAATCAAAGCAGAAGGAAGATGCTCTTTGTGTTTGTTTAGGGATTAGGGGTGTGGTGAGAACACACAATTACATTTGTATTTCTCGTTAATATGTCTGTGTAGGAATCCCAATGACCGAGCCATCATATTACATAATTGCCCTTGCATTTTGTGATTAAAAAAAAAAAAAGTATCGCTAATTTTAAGCAGAAATCAAGGAAAAGTTGTGATAAGCTTTCCTGGGCCACTTAAAAATGCCAGTGGGCAGGATCTGGCCCGAGGGCTTTGAGTTTAATAACTGTGCAGTGGTGTTTGAATGACAAGCTAGATGCTGATGGTAACATGCCCATGGATGGGATCTGCCACTCAATTCTGAGACTGGCAGCTCGAATGCACACTCTGATCTGTCCTTTACATGTTCTCTGTGTGCTGGTATTTTTTTAGGTTCATTGAAAATTTTAAATTGTCCTTACTGTAGGTGTGAGTGTGAATGCTTGTTTTCAGTATGAAGTGTGGGAAACGCTATAAACTGGGACTCTAGTGGGGATAAATGGTATACACAATGTTAATTCACTATTTGTAACATATATGGCACTGATGGGTCTGATGAGGCATTGTTCTACTTTTCAGCAAAGTAATTCTGCCCCACTGTTTGAAAGTTGCCTTTCACCGTAAATTCAAACCTGCCACATAAGCGTGCAATAAAATGCGAAATCATTGACATGTTCAGATATTGCCAAGATATTATATTTAAGGCGAGTCGTAAAAAGTCTTCTTTACATTAAAGGTCATTTCATGTTCCTGTGGACTATAACTCAGGAAATCAGCCATAATCTCTCACTACACTTCTTCTTAATGCCTTTTTTCAATTAGTGCTGCTAGCTCGCTATTGATTGCTACATATTAAGATTGCATGATATAAATCTGGCCGAGAAGATCATTTTTATGTTTCCAGGGTAAGGGATATGTCTGTCTTTCTTCTGAGTGTGTGTGCAGCAGTCATACATACGAGTTGGCTCTGTGCGAAGCCCTGTTTGAGGAAGACACACGCAGGCCCCACTATGTTGTGCAACATGTTGCAGTTCTTAACCAGAGCACAGAGCGGCTCATCGAACTCCGGTTCACTCCCTCTTTCTTCGTCTTCTTCTGTGTCCATCTCACCTGCATCTCTCAAGCCCCCGAGCATGGCGGGAGCCAGTGGGGACCCACTTCGTTCCACAGGAGACAACCCCTTAGAAGAGGGGATCCAATTAAAATGATCAATGGCAGCAGTGCAGGCTCACTTTTGTGAACACAAGTATGCATTTAAAGTCTTACATTCATTTGACTCAACACAACACTACAACGCAATTTGGAGAATCTAATATAGACTCCTGATGAGTGGTTGCCATTTTATTTGAACACAAGATCTTAACAAACTTGAGAATGCTAGATAAATATTATTTGAAGGTATAAAATATACACTAGAGCACATTTTCCAGTAAAAACAGTACTTCATCCTTACCTTACTCTTTGTACTGTTTTTTCTAGATGTCTTATTGATATTTCCCATCGCCACTCTCTTGTCCCCTTTTATGTCCAGTCAGCACTGCTCCTGTCTCGCTTTTGCTTATCCTCAATAGTCACATTCAAGTCTGAAATTCATCAGCATGCTACATCCTGCGCATATCATTGGGCTGAACACCCGCAAGCAAAATTTCCTCTTGGGCAAACAAGCTACAATCCAACTTTATACTGGTCCAGGTAGAGCCAATCCATCCGCATGGTGCTGTGTTCAATCCTAAACCCCAATAGGTTATCGGAGGCTGGTAGAAGGAATTTTAAGACATGGAGGGTAACATTACCAACAGTTGCTGAAGAGTGACAGGTCAGTATTGGAGAGCCTCAACATATCTAGGTTGAAACAAACCGCAATCTCTGAACATTTTCTCTCTCTCTCTCTCTCTCTCTCTCTCTCTCTCTCTCTCTCTCTCTCTCTCTCTCCCCCCTCCCTCTTTCTTTATGTCTCTGTATCTCGCTTTCCCTCTCTCTCTTTTGCTCACACAAACACATTTTGTCTGTCACGCCGACTGCGGAGTGATCGCTTGAAATTGGAACAACTTAATCTAATCCATCCCACCTACTTTCCTCTCTCTGCCCCTCGAGCACCATGTTTATGGTCTCAAAATGACTAGCCTGGCACAACTCCGCATGTGCATGAGAGAGCACGGAAGGGGGAGGTGTACGGGCAGAATTACGGATGGGGAGTTGGCTGTCTGTTTAATCCCTGGCATTTCAGATTAGAGGAAAGAGTTATGTTGGACATGAGAGTAAAGGCTTGAATTGGGTTCCTGTCCTAAGCAAGGGTCATGCAATCGGATGACATTGCGGACATTTAATTCTGCAACATTCAAACATGAAAGGATATATAGATAATTAATGGAGTTGTTTTAAAACAAGTCATATGTGTTGAACATACTGTATATTCCCAAACCATTAGGTTTTGAAGTACAGTATGTCATCAATATAGGGCACTTACTCAAACAGTTCCACGAAAATATAGGACAGTAACACTTCCGTTAGTCATGATGCACAACATAATGCCCATCCATCCATTTTCTATCCCACACCAACATCATGTTCAGGCTCACGGTGATCTGAAGCGTATCTATAATAAATCCGGCAAAAAGCAGACTGCACCCTGAACTCATGGTCACCAGTCACAGGTGAAAAAAGAGTGAGAACTGAACCCATGCTGGCTGCACAGAAGTCAGTAACCCTTTCAGGATGATGTATATTAGTATATTACCTTTTTATTCGATATAAAACTGCATTCTAGCTGCACAAGTCAAGTAATGGGCTCGTGGGTGGTACATAATATAATAAACAGCAAGTAATGTTCCTTAAGACTAACTTTGAGAAATGTGCTCAGGGGAGACATCTTCTTGGCCAGTGAGCCAATAAACAACCACTGGAGATTACTGAGATCCACGACTCGTGGAGAGGAGAGAATAGCTTCTCACATGTTGCATTTTCCAAAAGTCGCCAACAGAGTGCAGCAGACCTCATCTTTTTGGCTGTTGGGAAGCGAAAGCTGCATCCAAACTGCACCACTGAATGGCCAATGGCAGAGGTCATACACAGAGAGATGCAGCACAAGACATCAAGATGCTAAAAGGCGAAAGCCCTTTCATTTTCTCAGAACACTCTTATCGGTTTTTTTTCTGACAAATATGAATTACCTTTCCTAATTAACCTTGAAATGGGATGCACAATGTGAATCTCTATTATATTACAAGGAGATGACGAGATGGCAAACATCAAGAATCGAATCCACCATGTCTCAGTTATATAATAATATGCGCCTTAGCTCACTGATCCAGCTGGACAGCCCTCAGATTAGCAAACCTCAGACCTGCAGTGGGATTCCCCTGCATTGTACATTTTCATATAAAATCACTTGAGGATTCATCTTAAGTAGAGTAGTGGCCTACATGTGTAGTTATATTAATCCATCCATCCATCCATTTTCCGAACCGCTTGATCCTCACTAGGGTCGCGGGGGGTGCTGGAGCCTATCCCAGCTGTCTTCGGGCAGTAGGCAGGGGACACCCTGAATCAGTTGCCAGCCAATCGCAGGGCACACAGAGATGAACAACCATGCACACCCACACTCACACCTAGGGACAATTTAGAGTGTCCAATCAGCCTGCCACGCATGTTTTTGGAATGTGGGAGGAAACCGGAGCACCCGGAGAAAACCCACGCAGGCCCGGGGAGAACATGCAAGCTCCACACAGGGAGGCAGGAGCTGGAATCAAACCCAGTACCTCTGCACTGTGAAGCCGACGTGCTAACCACTGGACTACCGGGCCGCCTAGTTATATTAATGCAGAAGATAATTTAGAAAAGGAAAACAGTAACATCTACAGTAAATGATGGAAATAAATAGAGAAAATCTTGAAATCAATAGCTGTGGTTTGAAGAAATGTCATTGACAAAATTCCAAACAGCACTTTGTTGACAATTTATCAGTATTCCTTGGAGAGCCGTAAGCACAGAAGTTGGGTCAGAAAATCCCGTGCTGGGGCAGTAAACAACAAGATGGGCAGACTCCAAAAGTTGGGAATTTGGACCACTCAAACTTGATGTGGTCACACTCCCAAAAAAAAAAAATCACCAGTTGGTGTGCTGTCGTGTGCATGTGACAAAGACACTGTTCAAACATAAGGTTGTGTTATTTGTCACTGAATCTGTTCATCGCTTTTATGGACAGTATTTTATTTCTAGCCGAAACCAAGATGTTGAAGGGATCTGGTTTGGTGGCCTCAGTAGTGTATCTCAGTTTTTTTCCCAGATAATGTGGGTCTTTTAGCTTCACCAAGCTGCAATTTTCAATTCCCATGGGAGCGAATTGCACCAGAGTGTGAAGCAATTGGGATGAGAATCGTCCATCCATCCATTATCCAAGCCGCTTATCCTCACTAAGGTTGCGGGCGTTCTGGAGCTTATCCCAACTGTCATTGTGCAGTAGGCAGGGTACAACCGAGCTGGTTTCCATTCAATCGCAGGGCACACATAGACAAACGACCATACCCACTCACAATCACACCTAAGGACTAATTAGAGTGATCAATTAACTTTCCATGCATGTATTTGGAATGTGGGAGGAAACCAGAGAACCCAGAAAAAACCAACACAGACATGGGGAGAACATGTAAACTCCACACAGGAAGGCCGGAGCCCGAAATGAAACCCACAACCTCTGTACTGTGAAGCAGACATGACAATCAAACGTCCACCATGCCACCGGAATGAAAACCAGCACCTCCAAATCTGTGACTCTGGTCCTCAGTCAGAAAAGTGTTGCAGGGATGAGACTGTCTCCGAAGTGAGCAAGTTCAAGTATCTCAAGGTCTTGTTCACAAATGAAGAATGGAGTGGGAGATCAACAGGTGGCTTGCTGCTGCATCTGCAGTCACGCGGACCCTGAATCATTCTGTGGTGCTGAATAAGGAGCTGAGCCAAAAGGCTGGGGTGTCAATATACTGGTCGATCCACGGTGGGTAGCTAAATATGCATGAACTGAACTTAGAACTTAAATCACCTCAGTAACTTAATTTACTAACTTACTCACAACATGAGTCGTTGATATAATGACAATATTTCAATGAATATTCAACACGTTTTCAGAGGACACATGTCCTGGGAAACAATAGAAAGGGGATGATAGTTTTGCACCAGTCCACAACTTGCTTTTGAGTTGTCATATGACCAAATAGTGGGGCCTACAATTTTGCAACAGTCCAGGACATGCACTGGATGAACTGTTTTCTCCATTAATAGGATAATACATATACATTACACATACAACAGGCTATAACTGTGTGTTCTTGTTCTCTATCCCATGTTAGAGGACACAACTGTTGCTGTAATAAATGCCACTTTGATGAAGGCGCAGCTGCTAACCTACTTTCATAAGATGGATAAAGCTAAAGCTAGACATGATGTGAGAATAACGCTCGGATAATCAAACTGCATTTACTGTATGCCATAATTGACTGTGAATTCCAGATCACCTTGTCAGCTATGTAACATCATAGAACTGAAAATTCAAAATTGGTTTCATATTTAACTCAGATGGATTATTGGGTATTACCGTATTGGCCCGAATATAAGACGGCCCTGATTATAAGACGACCCCCTCTTTTTCAAGACTCAAGTTTGAAAAAAAGACTTTTTGAATACCAAATTAATTTTTATACAGAAAATAATTACAGTACATCTGAAACAAATGATTACAGTGATCCCTTGCTATTTTGCGGTTCGTTTATCGCGGCCTCGGTGCATCGCAGATTTTTTCAAACATAAAAAAAAAAATATATATATATATATATTTTTTTTTTTAAGTCCGCAAAAAGTCCGCAAACGGCCCGCGAGAAGCAGCGAAAGTCAGCAAAACACACGTGTGTGTGTCTGTGTGCGTGTGCGTGCGCGCGTGTATATGTGTGTGTGTTAGTGGTTCTGCTCAAGCGCAAAGGCCCATGTGGGGCAATTTTTTTTTTATATACTGTATATGTTAATTGGTCGCTACTTCGCGGATTTTCGTTTATCGCGGGTGGTTTTGGTCCCCATTATCCGCGATAAACGAGGGATTACTGTATAACAATATATTTGAGAGAAAAAGCATGTTATTTTGCCTTATTCAAATCTTAATAATTTGAACATTTAAATATGTAAACTAAAGTGCAATCACATTCGTAAATGAACGGCTTCTGGTTTTTGAAATGTAAATTATATCATAACTTCTAATAATACATTTTATTTAAAAGCGCCTTTCATGCCACCCAAGGACACTGTACAGAAAATACAATGTAAAAATAAATAAGAGATATATTGTATAAAAACAGGACATAAAATCACAAAACAGAGGAAATGGAAGAATTATGTATTGTAGGCAGTCCTGAACAAGTGTGTTTTTAGGCGGGACTTGAAAGTGGATAGAGGTGTACAGTTTTGGAGGTCCGGAGGTAAATTGTTCCAGAGCTTTGGAGCAGCACGACTGAAGGCTCTGGCTCCCATAGTGCTGAGGCGGGCAGGGGGCACTGACAGGCGGAGGGAGGACGAGGATCTGAGGGAGCGAGTGGGGATATGCACCTGTAGAAGGTCGGACAGGTAGGGAGGGGCCAGGTTGTGGATGGCCATATATGTATATCGGAGCACTTTGTAATTGATGCGGTATTGGACAGGGAGCCAGTGGAGCTGCTGGAGGATGGGGGTGATGTGCTGCTGGGAGGGTGTTTTTGTGATGATGCGAGCAGAGGCATTTTGAACCAGCTGGATTTTATGGAGAGACTTTTGAGGTAGGCCGAAGAGGAGAGCGTTGCAGTAGTCTAAGCGAGATGTGACAAGGCTGTGGACAAGAATAGCAGTGGTGCGGGGGGTGAGGGAAGGTCGAAGTCTGTTAATATTGCGGAGGTGGAAATAAGCAGTGCGGGTGATGGGTCTATGGTCACGAGCTATGGGTCGTGACCGAAAGAACGAGATCCCGGATACAAGCGGCCGAAATGAGTTTTCTCCGCAGGGTGTCCGGGCTCTCCCTTAGAGATAAGGTGAGAAGCTCGGTCATCCGGGAGGGGCTCAGAGTCGAGCCACTTCTCCTCCACATCGAGAGGAGCCAGATGAGGTGGCTCGGGCATCTGATTAGGATGCCTCCTGAACGCCTCCCTGGTGAGGTGTTCCGGGCATGTCCCACTGGGAGGAGACCCCGAGGACGACCCAGGACACGCTGGAGAGACTATGTCACCCAGCTGGCCTGGGAACGCCTCGGGTTCCCCCGGGAAGAGCTGGAAGAAGTGGCTGGGAAGAGGGATGTCTGGGCTTCCCTGCTAAAGCTGCTGCCCCCGCGACCCGACCTCGGATAAGCGGTAGAAGATGGATGGATGGATGGATGGGTGATGGTGTTGATATGGGACTGGAAGGTGAGCATGATATCAAGGATGACACCCAGACTCTTAACCTGAGGGGAGGGGGACACTGAGGAACTGTCGATGTTGAGGGAGAAACTGTTTATTTTAGATAAAGTGGATTTGGTGCCAAGAAGGAGGATTTCCGTTTTATTAGAATTTAATTTAAGAAAGTTTGTTGTGAACCATGTTTTGAGTTCGGAAAGGCAAGAGGTGAGGGACGGGGCTGGGAGTATGGAGTTTGGTTTGCAGGAAAGGTAGAGCTGGGTGTCATCAGCAAAGCAGTGAAAGTGGATATTGAATTTACAGAGGATATGACCAAGAGGCAGGAGGTAGATGATGAAGAGAAGGTGCCCTCGGACAGATCCCTGGGGTACACCTTTGGTGACTGGGGAGGGCTTTGAAATGAACGATTTAAGCCGAACAAACTGAGTGCGGCCGGTGAGGTATGAGTGGAACCAACTGAGGGGAGTGTGGGAGAGACCAATGGAGGAGAGTCTATTGAGGAGGATAGGGTGAGAGATGGTATCAAAGGCGGCACTCAGGTCTAAGAGGATGAGAATGGACACTAAACCAGAATCAGATGCGTCGCATGTGGTGGGCTTGGATTTGTGAATGAGGTTGGATATTTCAGCAGTCGTGGGTGCAACAAAACTGGAAAAAGGGTGACAAGGAAAAGGAGGTTCAGGTGGGGAGGGAGCTGGCAGGTTTTGATGGAGGTGATGGTGAATCTTGAGGATTTTGTCATTGAAGTACTCCATTATGGAGTTGCAGGTTGCTGTGGAGTACAGGTGGAGGGGGAGGGAGTTAGGTGGCTGGAGGATTTTGTTCATGACAGAGAAGAGAGTTGTTGAGTTTCCTTCATTGGAGAGAATGAGGCCGGAATAGTAGCTGGATTTGGTTTGTGCAATTAGGTCCTTGTATTGAGTGATATGGGTGGTGTACATGTCCTTATGGATGGTGAGACCGGTTTCCTTGTAGAGACGCTCAAATTGGCGTTTTTTTAATTTCATGGACCTAAGAGCAGGTGTGAACCAGGGGGAAGATGTGGAGAATGAAGCAGTCCTGGTTTTCAGGGGGGTGAGAGAATTGAGAATATTTGTGAGGCAGGTGTTGTAGTGGGTGATGAGGTCGTCCGGGTTTCAAAGAGTGTCTGGGGGCAGGGAACGGTCGATAATGGAGCAGAAGGTGTCAATGTTGATATTTTTAGTGTTACGAAAAGAAATTAGGTTTTGATTGTAGAAAGGCGTAGTACGGTGTTAAAAGTGAGGAGGAAATGGTCAGTTACAGGAAGAGCATCAGCAGTAGGCTTGGAGGGGGAGAGACCAGAGCAGCAAACCAAGTCCAAAGTGTGGCCTTTGATGTGGGTGGGGAAGTCAATGAGACAATGTATCCCAAGGCTCTCCAGACAGGATGCAAAGTTTCTGGTGAGTGGCAGGTTGAGGTTGTCCATGTGAATATTGAAATCTCCCAGCAACATTAAATTTGCAGAGAGAGTGGATAGAAGTGTGATTAGGCTGGAAAAGTCACTGATAAAATCGCTGTGTGGCTTGGGGGCGGGGCGATACACTGTGGCGATGATGGTAGGCGAGGGTCCAGGGAGCTTAAAAACCAGGCATTCAAAAGAGCTTGGTGCAGGAACGGAGACGGGCAGGACCTCCTCCACAGCCGTTGCCACGGGGACGGCAAATATAAACAAAGCTGGGAGGAGTTGATTCATTCAAAGCAGAAAAGTCGTTCGTCTGTTGCCAGGTTTCTGTTAAAACGAGAAAGTCGAGTTGGTGGTCGGCGAGGGCATCTTGGATGAGGTGCCCTTTGCTCGTGAGTGAGCGGATGTTCAGCAGACCAAAGTTGACGGCGGAGGTGTCGTTTTTGACGGTAGCAATGCTGTCAGCCGACCTAGCCAGGCGGGCTAATGCATGGTGGTGGATGTTGCGGCTGGAGTTTCTGGGAGGGCGTCGAGAAGTGGACCAGGTCGAGTTGATTGAGCCGGAGTGTTTGTGCTCGACATGTCTGCGCGACCCGCGGTGGATGTAGCGACGCCGAGGCAGGCGAGTGATGTCCGGATGATGGTGCAGCTCCGGTGACGGAGGCTCCGGTGCAATCCACCGGATCCGGAGAAGATCCGCGACAGAATACTGGAGCAGTCCTGCTACTGGATGACGGCAGAACATCGGGAGTATGGACCTAAGAGCAGGTGGGGCGAGGAGGTTTTTGCACCCCATCTCGAGGGAGGAAAGCCGGTGTGGTGACAGTCGGTTAGCATAAGTTAGCATAAGCTACCGGCGTTAGCCCGTGGACTAAATTACGATGGGGTTGGATTGATCAGATTGAGTGATGATTCAAGTTGTATCAATCACAGTACCCATAGTCCAAGCAGAGGGGCAGGAGAAAAATCAGAAGCAAGATCTGAATTTAGGAGAGCCCGCAGTGAGAAGCGGCGACATACACGACTGCATCCTCTCACCCGGAAGGCTCACAGAGACTGACGGCTTATTATTATTATTATTATTATTATTATTTTGATTATTATCATAACTTCTCCTCAGCTGCCGGTTAACCTGGCCGATCTTCGACTTTTCTCCAGGTCGTTGCTACGTTTCTCCATTTTCTGTTATCTCTTCTATTATTTTCTTCTTTCTTACCGTTATTTTTATTTTTCTTCTTCATGCTACCGCCATTTTTATTTTTATTCTTCATGACAGGGGTTCACTTTGGCCTGGGGAGTCAAGTTCAGCATTCACTTCAATGATATCTGGCGCCATCTAGCGTCGTGAATGGGTATAATGTCTAGACCCCGAATATAAAACGACCCCCACTTTTTCATTTGTCTTATTTCAATGCAAAAAACACCGTCTTATATTCAGGCCAATATGGTATCTTCTGCAGGGGTCCCCATTAAGTAGATTGTGAGCTACCAGTAGCTCGCAAAGGGAAGCATGGGTAGCTCTCATGGCATAATCACAATCACTGTTAGCCCTCCCTGTTTTATGCTAGTGACATAGCAGCCTGTCAACGGCAGTGAATGAGTAAAAAAAGTCAATAAATAAAAGCACACTCCCACCCAATCTTCCCTCAAATTATCGTCTGAGCATTCCCACAAAAATTCCCAGAACATTCCTTTGACTATGATGAGCAACATCGGATATAAACACGGCAGCCAAGCCAAAATCTTCTGCTTCTCAGCAACGAGTGGAGATGGAAAACAAGATACCCATTTTCTTAAATACTCCTTGTATCACAGCGGAAAGTTGTAGGTGGGTTGTACCCTTTGCGTGACTTTGAACACCCTTATCTTGACAGGAAACTTTGTTGGGAAACTTTTTTTAAACGATTCAGTAAAAGATGGTTTCCCGTACTTTCTCTGCAGCCTACATCATATTTTCATCATGCAACTCTGACTCAAAGTCAACTAGGCTAGGCTGATCCTGACAAATAAATTGAATAAATTGGATTAATGGATGACCAAATTGACACGCTGTATTATATCTGTCAAATCTGTGTGTCCAGACTATGTGTCATGTCTCAAGTTCCCTCTGTCTATTTTGTGAGAAAAAAAAAGTGGTGGGAATGATGTGCATCTGGCTGTCTTGTCTTCTCGCTCGTTGCAGCTCGACTTTAATCCCTGTCAAATCCCAATCAATCTCTTCTGCCTTTCTTTCTAAATGACGTCCATCAACCTCTGGCCCTCATCCGAGAGCCCCCACCTCCTTCATCATCTGCTGTATTTTGTGTTGAGAGCATAGATGATTTATTTCAACAATGAGAACAGCTGTATAATACAAAATAATCACAAATACCGCTAGTCTTTTCTTTCTTTTCCCTGGCTGAGCACTGATTTCTGTCCGGATTGGATTTTCAAAGAAAGTATCCAAAATTAACTTTAACTCAAAGCAGACAAATGTCCTTAAAGCCCCCCTTTACTGAAATAAATAATTGTGTATGTCTTTCTTTTGTGGGGAGGAGGGGTAAAGGAACTATTGTTCAATATCAAAATCTCGCAGTGGGTAGAAAAGTGATGCGCATGCAGTTTGCTGGGACATCGTTTCCCTTTTTTGCAACTGCCTATTCTTGCCCCAAAGCATAGCACACGGGATACAATTTGGTGAAGGATGCTGATCATCCAATGTTCCCCTTTGGTAATAAATAGTGTTGAGCATCCTTTGAATTTGGATGATTCCGGTTCCGATTCCAGTTATTCGATTTGATTGCGGTTCCCTAAAGATTCTCAATTCCAATTCTTAAACAATAATTATAATCATTTAAAAAAATAAGTATCCTAACTGTCAGGTTTTGTGTGATGGTAGTTGGAGGACCCCAAAAAGCAGTGAAGAGCAGGGTGACCTGTCCAAGATGTATGTAACAAAAATGCAAACAGGAGTACACTGGAAAAAAACCTAACTGAAGTACTCAAACAAAGTCCTGAAAATCACAAGGAACCATCGTAACAACAACAACAAAAATCTATGGCAGAAAAAAAAACATGACAGGAGCACACTGACACTCACAATGACCCAACAAAGACTGAAAGAACCCCGGAAACTAAATACAAGCAAAGTGACGAGACAATGAGAAACACCTGGACAAGACGCAAAGGGTTGAGGGAGCTGACACAAGGAACACAGATGACGAGAGCAGCGGAAGACAAAAAAGGCACAAAACCAAATGTAACCTAAACAAAACATAACATTAACCAGTGATTTTGGGGGGATGAAATTGGATGAACTCTGTTTTACCTGTACATTTATATCAAACCTAGTAACCTACTTTAGGTACCAGGCTGAACGTTCAGTCTGAGCTGAAGCAGCATAAAAATGTCTCGACGGGACATTTGGAAGTGCTTTAGCAAATTTGAAGTACAAAGTCCTTTGATAATATTTAAGAACATGTGTAGCACTAAACCGATGTCATTTATGATGGTTGTTTATGAAGTTCAGCCATACTTTTGACCTCCATTATGGCAACTAGCAAGCATCAATAATAATAATAATACATTTAATTTATAAGCGCCTTTCAAGACCAGCACACAATTCCTACTTGTTTTATCATCCGCTGTGTGGCGTGCCATTTGCAGTCAACATTCAGATTCCCCTGGTCCGCACCAGTTCTAAATGTCTGCATGGCTCCGGCCCATGTCCAGTACACTGCGGCTCTGGCGCAGGGGAGGTGCTACATGCCATGTACACTCATTTCCTACTGGTCCTTCCTCATTAGTGTTCTTCTGTCACACAGCAAACTAAACATCAACATTTAGCACCAACACAAGTACTTGCCAATCGGCAAAAGAAACTTGAGGAAGAAATGGAAGAACAAGTACCGTAGTCGTCTTGCATTACTGCCGGTGGCCACCATCATTATGGCATGCTAAAAAAGGTGGCAGTATATGCACCAGAAGTATCTGCTAATTGCCCTAAAAAGAGCTGAAGGAGTAATAGTAGTCGTCATGACAACGAATGTGTCACGAGTTTAGCAGACAGCTTCATAATGCCACAACAAGGATTTACAGCACCAAAAGGCTCAATAACTGACCAGGATTCTACCTTTGGCCTTAATGTGACACAAATATTAGTTAACTTAAGCCATTTCAAACTAAAAAGTAAAAATGTTCCATAGTTAGAAGCGGAAGTTTCGTCCAACTGGAACTCCTTTGCTGCCGCCGTGTTTGGAAATTCGCTCTGACACTACTCTGAGAGTGTATGCATTCCGAACGCATGTTCGAAACCAATAAGCATGTCACGCCTGAATTTTTTTCCATGTGTACTGCCTGATGCACTGGGATCTGGCACTACTTTTTTGGGGCACTTATAACCAAAGGGCATATTTGAACACCGTTGTGAGTTTCTGAAGAGTCAGAGCGAAGCATTGCACTGGAAGTGTAACTGACTGGCACACTAACCACATGTCACTCCATAAACAACAATAGTGAACCTCAGCCTCAGATTATTGAACATCAAAGCTCACAATAGGCTTTTGGTAGCATAGCACATCAAACTTGAGATCTACCTAATGTTAAGTGCTTTGCTAATTTACTCTGTGAACCTTTAGGGTTCGATCGAACCCAGGTTAAGAACCACTGAGCTAGCATCTTAAGTCTAACCTTTCCTTGCGCTGAGCCGCTATTCGAAACTTCAAATCCATCACAGTAAATGAACATGTACCGGTAATTATTATTGCTCAAGGAGATGGAGTAACTAAACCATGGGAATCGAGCAGCTGTGGGAGAATTCAAAATCAACTACCGTAATAGACTCCGCGTGGTGCTTTCGTGTTATGAAAGGGTACCATCTATCCATTCGGGTAAGGACGACTGTGGCGCAGCAACATCCGGCAGGTAACAAGGAAAAGATGGCCATCTTCCGCTCCAACTACAGTAAAAAGTGTCATGTATTGCAGTGAATTTAAAGAAGACACTTTCTTGGGAGTTATAATCCTTTACTTTGCCGCTCAGCCAGACAGCCTCCATTACCGACTGTTCTCTCAACCAATCCCCCACATTCCTAGCTTACCCGCTTGGGCTATGGTAATTGATGAGGGACAAGCATACTTTGCATTTTGAAAAACACCAAAAAGATTGCCAACAACTCCATCCAGCCCAACCACATAACCAATATGGACGAAGTGCCACTCACATCCTGGTGAACCACACTGAAAAAAAGAAGAGAACGCGAGAAGTCGGCTTTTATTGTTGTGCTTGGTTCCCATGGTAATGGACAGAAACTGCCCAATACGCTCCCTAAAAAGAAAAGTTTACAGCTTGAGTCATCGTTAAGGCCAATCAAAAGGGCGGGGTGGACAAGGAGAAAATGACAGCGTGGCTGAGTGAGGTGTACGTAAGGAGACAGGAGTTTGTTTGTTTTTTCCCCCCACCCATCACTGCCCCTGCTGATCTGTGACTCCATGCACGGCCATCTCACAGCAGCTATGAAAAAACAAGTGCAGCAAAAAAACTCAGAGCTTGCCACCATACCAGGAGGTTTGACGGAGGAACTCCAACCGCTGGACATCAGTGTAAACAGTGCTTTCAAAGTGAAGTTGCGAGCAGCGTGGGAGTGATGGTGAACACAGCAGTGCGGCTGAGGGGGTTATGCCACAATTTATGAATGGATTGTGGATGCTTGAGCTAATGTGTCTGCTTGCAAAATGTGAGGTTTCGCAAAAGCCGGCATCATTTCTGAGACTGACTGGGACAGTGATTGTGATTGTGCCGTGTTTGATGGAGAACTTGCCCAGCAGTTTTTCAGTTTTGCTGCCGCTGCCTTTTTGCAAACATACACTAGCGTGCATGCATGCAACTGTATTTCTTAAGATAGCGTATGTTATTAGCTAGCGTCCAATTATGCAGTTCATCTTGTGTATGTTTTAAATACAGAAATAGAACCCGTAACTGACACCGCACCTCTTAATACAGTAGATCTGAAAATACGGTACCATAAGATGTAGACATGCCATTGACAAAAATCTATATTTTTACACAGATTCACTTTTTTGGGGCGATTGCGAAAGGATAATTTTGCTGCTTTGCAACTGATAGCCAAATACACTGACCGCTGTTATGTGCGTCCAACACTCACAATTTACTGTATGTCAATGCCATGTTGACAAACTTAATGCGTACCGCATGCTTTCATGTAAGAGCGTGAATACCTCACCCCAACCCTTCCACACATTCCTTGGCATCTCTTCTGAACTCAGGTTGAAAGATGAATGAAACAATTCACGCGAAAATATTGCCCGGTTAAGAATCCTACCTGTCCAAACACAGAGTCAACAATGGGCCGCAGCTTTCCCCTCTCGCCCTCTTGCAGCCAAAGGTCATCACGGTCTCCCACGGGGGATGACAGGCTTAAAGTTTTGGCCTTTGGTTTTGGAGGCCTTTTTATACTAGCTGAACTCCAACGCCTCAGAGACTCAATCTTCTTTTTGAAAGAACCCTGTAGAGAATGCAATACCCATTTTTTTTTTAGAAGAGAAGGGAAAATAACGTACTGTATCCTGCAAGTTTACTTGGTTCAACAACAGAAAGCATGTATGACACAAACGACTGACCTTCTTCAACAACTTCCCCTCTGGCACCTCCATGGATGACATATTCTTCATGTCTGTCATCTTTTCTGCCAAACGTGCATGCACCGAAATATCTGCTCTCTCCTTTTGTCCTCTTTATCTGTTTGTAGAGCATCTGACACCGGTTGGTAATCTGTGGCACATCTCTTACTGTGGTTGCTCCTCCTTCCCTCATCCCTGCCTCCCTTTCATCCCTGCTGCTCTATGCATCCTATTTTCAATTGTCTGGTAGTATCGCTTGCATCTTTTGTTTTATCGACCACCGTACGTTTCTACGGGCACGAAACACAACATTATTTGCTTTCATGGCAATATGTATGCATATGCACATGTTTAAAATATTACAAAATTGAAACTTTATTTGTGTACCCTTGAAAAAGTATGTCAGGGGAATTGCAGACACATTTTTCTCCAGTGTCCACTAATGCCAATTTATCGCTCTCCCTCCCTGACTCGCTGATGGTGTGAATTGCTGTTGTGTGCCCTGTGATTGACTGGGACTAACTCCAATGTGGAGTGTGCATCTCACCCAAAGTCAAGCGGGATAGATACCGTATTTTCCGCACTATAAGGCGCATCGAAAAGCATTCAATTTTCTCAAAGGCTGACAGTGCGCCTTATAATCCAACACGTCTTATATATGGATCAATATTCTGATTTCTTGGACAGAGTATTTTAAATGCTTTGTTACAGTTGCAGCGGTTGTGAAAGCGCTATATAAATAAAGCAGAATTGCATTGTATTTAGCGTAGCTCCATCTAGTGGCTGTATAACGCAACCTCAGCCACTATTGCAGCTTCTATTCTTATAATGCAATGCGCCCTATATATGAAAATAATTTTAAAACAGACCGTTCATTGAAGGTGCACCTCATACTCCGAAGCGACTTATAGTCCGTACAATACGGTACCAGTGATGCAGACCAGGAGAAGTGGCACAGAAAATGATTAAATGCAGCACTGCTGTTGAAAGCTTTAAAAATCTTTCAGTTCTGTTATGGTATTATTCCTCTCTGTTAGTTATATCTAGTCAAACATTTGAAAGAAACAATATGCTGTTGAGGAGTTTGGCCTTGCTCTGGGTGCCAGTACAAGTTGCCTGAACATCGGTTAAAGAATGGACTGATAAGCCAACATCCTCTTCCCACTTTAAGTGATTAACAGCCCCAAAAGTGTCTTCTTCTGCACCCCCATCTCGGCAAAGTTCCTGATGGCTGTCACTCTTATCTCAGGATTTACGCACAGCAGCGAAGTTTGGAACGTCCCAACATGCCAAGATCGAATTGCATCGACCTTTCTTTATTTCCGTGATTTGCATCAGAGGCGTACCTCCCCGCCTCTCATTATCATATCGTGTCTTTGTAATCTCATGAATGTGTTTCTTTTATGCTTTCTGACTGAAATCTGGAAACCTCAGGAGCCTGAATTGATTCGTAAACTGCAGAAAAATAAATTAAACCCTTCCAAGGAACTGTTGATTGACTCCAGCCTCTATTTGGATTACCAACATTCTCTTCGGCCGAAATTCAATGAACACGCGGGGGAGAGGAGGCCGCTCGTCCCCCAACAGTTCCAATGAGGTATACCTTACATCTTATCAAGCCATATTTTCAACAGAATTATTGATGTGTGTGTTTTTACCAATGTACGCTGAAAGTCATTTAGGAGAATAAAGAACATGATTTACAAAGAGTATTACAATGTAGTGATAGCAACCAAAACAAACCACACTTACATACATGCATGGACAAGCATCTGTCTTTTCAACCTGCACTACTTCATTTGATGTTATGTTTCCATGAACGTGAAGCAGCGGCCCGGTAGTCCAGTGGTTAGCACGTCGGCTTCACAGCTCGATTCCAGCTCCGGCCTCCCTGTGTGGAGTTTGCATGTTCTCCCCGGGCCTGCGTGGGTTTTCTCCGGGTGCTCCGGTTTCCTCCCACATTCCAAAAACATGCATGGCAGGCTGATTGGGCACTCTAAATTGTCCCTAGGTGTGAGTGTGAGTGTGGGCGTGCATGGTTGTTCGTCTCTGTGTGCCCTGCGATTGGCTGGCAACTGATTCAGGGTGTCCCCTGCCTACTGCCCGAAGACAGCTGGGATAGGCTCCAGCACCCCCCGCGACCCTAGTGAGGATCAAGCGGTTCGGAAAATGGATGGATGGATGAACGTGAAGCACATACAAGGCCAAACATATTTAGTTTGGGAAAAGCAACAAGCCATCAACATGTTGAATGGAAGAATATATAGATTATAGCATTACTCCCCGATGGCCGAAAGGAAATCACAAACATGCAACACAGATTTAATGCTCTCCCCGGCATCTGTCAACTATAAGCACTGCGTTAGCGCATTAAACCCTTTCAAGCAATTCTTTCAGCCTCCTGCTACCTTCCCACGTTTATTCTTATCTTATCTTACATCGTCCTGATTCGAACAGTACTCCATAGGCATAGATTTTAACATACTGAGTGAGACATCCAATGATCAATTTCATCAACTGATTTTATTGCGAGTCGCTGGCGGTGTGGTGGCGCACTCGGCTGAGTTGTGTGTGGGCAGCGTGGCATCGGTTCCCACTCAGTGACCATGTGGATGTTGATGTGAATGGTTGCTTGTACTCCATAAGTGCCCTGCGACTGACCGGCAATCAGTTCAGGGTGTAGTCCATCTTCTGCCCAAAGTCAGCTGGGATAGGCGCCAGAAGGAGGAGGTTCAGAATAAGTGGTGTTAAAAATGGATGGATGGATTTTATTATGTTAGTACCTAGGCTGAGCCACGCATTCTCTGAATGTACTTGATTTACTTCATCTGTTCAAATGATATACTTAGAGAGAAGTTTAGAAAAGGTAAGAATGGAACACAAATGTCCCAACTGCTGATAGAGAGATTATCTGTTGAATGGCTGAGATCAAAAGGGAGCTTCGTATGTAGGTCTGACTCTTTGGTTTTAATCCTGTTCTGTTTTTATATTCATGATCTTCTCTCTTTAATATTCTCTCCAAATTACAACTACCTCTACAGTAATCCTACATTGGTTTGACCCACATTACGCCCAGCGCGCTGTGACGGTCTAAAAGTGTGACGGAAACAGACAATGTCGATGGCAGTGGTGAGACATTCAATCAAAATTCTGTCTGATATGATCAAATCCAATCTTCCAGAAAGGTGTTCAAATGTTCAGCAACGCAGATTTATAATGATCCTGGATTAGGGGTCCTGAACAGCATAATCCTACTTTAACATGTTTCCTGTTCAAGGATGGGATGACACACTGCCCTCTAGTGATTCAATATTTAAAAAATCCTTATCGTCATCATCATTACTGTCATTCAAAACCTCTTTTGTAAAATGCAAGACTATACATTGTCCTTTATTTGGAATTCACTGAAAGCCTGTAAAAGTTTCCCTTTTAAACCTAGACATTAATTGGATAGTTTATTTTAACATGTTTTTTTTTCATAGATTGTCACAGTATTTTACAAACCCCAATTCCAATGAAGTTGGTATTTTGTATAAAATGTAACTAATAGCAGAATGCAATAATTTGCAAATCCTTCTCAGACTATATTCAACTGACTACACGACAAAGCCAAAATATGTGTTCAAACAGTTAAACTTTATCGATGTTGTTTTTCCAAATATTCACTCATTTTGAATTTGATGCCTACAATAAGTTCCCAAAACACTGAGAGGGGGCGCATTTTTACCACTGTGTTACATCACCTTTCCTTTTAACAACAATCAATAAGCACGTGGATACAAATATGACTAATTGTTGAAGCTTTTTGTCGGCGGAATTTTAACACTGCTATTCTTTCTTCATGTACATATTCAGATGCTTAACAGTCCAGGGTCTCCGTCTTGCACTCTTTCACTGTTGAAGCCTCACCATTGTAACACATGTAACGTGCCGCCTGGCATTATTTGGTTGAAATAAGCAGGGGCGTCCACCAAAAATACGTTGTTTGGATGGCAGCACACGGGCTCGAAAACCTCACTGTTGCAATTCATGGTGCCTTCACAGATATGCAAGTTACCATGGACACTAAACATGCTGGCTTTTGAACTTTGCGCTGATAACCAGGTTTTGACATTAACACTTGTCAAATGCGGATTCCGATTCATTTTGGCATGTATTAATAAACATTCAGCAGCCAGTTTGGCCGGTAATGCAGGAGAAAATTGTGTCAGTCAGATATTTTTCAAGATTTTGGCCTGCCGTTGGTCCTATCAAATGATGAGTGATTGGTTGAAAACAAGGAAGTGAGAGATGAGAACAAACCTTTTCTGTTCTCCTCCCTGTAGAATGTAAGTACAGTACAGTGAAACTCCTACAATTAAATCATGTTTGCAGCAAGACATTTTTCACAACAGGGGGTTTTTCACTGTAGCAAATTTGAAACAGGAACGTGTGTTAATGCATGAAGATTTTTTCACACTAGGGGGTATTTTCACCCATGTAGATTTCGTTGTAGAGGAGTTTCACTGTAGTAAAAATGCAGGCACGTGAAATGGGCCGCGTCCGTGGTGCCAGCCACTAAAAACGACTGCCCGTAGTTTGGGCACTCCAAAAAGAATGGAAATTGAGAATTGTTTGGAACCGCAATCAAAACAAGGACCCCAAATCTGAACTGGAATCGTTCAAATTCAAATTATTTTCGACCCTACTCTACTCTGTTTGTTGTCCGTCATTTGAACCCGTGGCAGTGACTCCTACATTTCCAAAAAATACTATGCCGTAATCCTGTATAATGACGTTTAATATGCCCATTGGCAGCAAATTGCAATATTTCACACCATAGTGTAACCAGCTGGAGATCGTGTGAGGGAGGATGATAAAAACACTGGAGCTAATGATTAAAAAAATAAATAAATAGGGAAATTATGATTGGTAACCGGTTATTTGCAGTGATGGGCAACTCCAGTCCTCAAGGGCCGCTATCCTGCATGTTTTAGATGGATGATCAAGATCATTATCAGGCTTCTGCAGAGCAAGGCCACATCTAAAACATGCAGGATAGCGGCCCTTGAGGATTGGAGTTTCTCACCCCAGTTTTTATGGAGTCAGAAAGAATTTAATTCAGAACCCTGCTGAAAACAATCCGGATGGTCCTTCGGCCTGGAGGACATGACGTTCATCATTTTCCAAAACAATTTAAAATGTACTCTCGTCAGACCACAGCACACTTTTCCAATGGGTGTCAGTCGTTTTCAGATGAGCCCAGCAAAGGCAATATTTTACAAAATGATACCAACTATCAATACAGTGCCCCTTGGGGGATTAAAGGTCATACAGATTTTACATGCAGAGATTTCTCCAGATTTTCTGAATCTTTTGATGATATTGTGGAGATACCTAATTTCCTTGCAATTGTATATCATAAACGTTCTTGAATTGTTGAATTTGCTCACACGGTTGTTCACAGAGCGGAGAATCTTATCCCATTCTTTTCTTGTGAACAAATGACCCTTTCAGGGATTCTCAATACCCAATCATGACTCTCACCTGTTTCCAATTCACCTTTTTACCCGTACAATGTTCCGAATTGGTGTGTTGTTTTTTTTAGCATTCCCAAATGTTCCCAGCTGCTCCTGTTGCAAGCTTTTTTTTAGAACGCATTGCAGGCAATACAATTCAAAAAAGGAAAATAATAACCAAAAAATCCCCCATAACATACAGCAATTTGAACATGAAATATCTTGTCTTTGTCGTGTGTTCAATTGAATACAGGTTGAAAAGGATTTGTAAATATTTGTATTTTCTTTTCACTTAGTCTTTGCACAACAATTCCAGCTTCATTCCATTGGGGATTTGTAAATCTTTATAGTTGCATTTATATAGCACCTTTATAATTATTATCTTTTCTCCATTAGCTCCAGGAAGATCACACAGTTCTCGTGTTTAGTATGGAAGAAATTTCATGAAATTTTTGGAGGATTTAATGCTTCACTCGACATTTGCAAATCAATTACAGCGGATCAATATCAGTCAAAATGCAAACAGACTTTGGTTTGAATACTCATGTGTTACCCATGTTTATTATTGATGCTGTACATGCAAAACAAATGTGTCAACGTGGATGACGATCATTCATGAAACAGACGACTAAAGTCTTTCACCAAACCAGACATCAAGTAAGTTTCATTGTTTGATTCCCAGTCTGAATGCTTTGTGGACATCCTTGAGGCCCTATTAATCGTCGGTAGCAGGAAAGAATGCCGAGGGGCCAGGCAGCGTTTGAGGGGATTGCGGAGTCTTTGGTGATCCAGATGAAGCAAAGCAGCGACCTCGACTCCTTTTGGGCCTCTTATTAGCTCGTGTACTGAATGCCGGAGCTAATCGTTTTCCTCCTCCCTCCTCCACGAGTCCATCAAAGACAACTCCCAAGCTTTGTCTTATCCTCTCGCAAAAGTGTGGGCAGCTAAAGGCGTACAGAATGGGATTCAACACTGGATTTAAGAATGCAAATGTCGTTGCGAGATGCAGTCCCACCTCCACCACTTTAAGGTTTTCCCGATAGTACAGGGCGGACACCTCAATCATGCAGAAGATGTGATAAGGAGCCCAGCATAAGGCAAACACCGCAATCACAAATGTCACCATCTTGGTGAAGCTCTGGGAAAGCTGGTTGTGATTGTTGAGACTAAATGAGCTGGTTGGGGACAAGGGTGCAGCTGTCAGGGACAGCGAGCGGCCAAAAGCAAGAGACTTTCGAGAGATATTCGTCGTACTTGGAGCTCTTGATGCCTCATCATGATTTGATCCAATTAATGTGCCATTTAACTTGATGCTCTGCCGCATCCTCTTTCGACTCCTGTTCCTCAGGCTAAGACTAATTTGGATGTAGCTTCCCGCAATTACCATGAAGGGAATCAGGAATGCCAGCAACAGCTTCGAGACAGCTGTGGCTGTTTGCCTCACTTCACAGTCTCTCTCAAGTGTGCCTTCCGATGTTTGATGCAGGGCAAAATTATGGTAGCACAGTTTCCTTTTATCCCTGGTCTCAGTCACTGAGCGAAACAGGAAGTAAGGAAATGTATTTATTGCTGCCCACAGCCAAGCCAGCAAACACACCTTCCACGCTCGTGCCACGGATCGATGATTCTGGCACCACACCGGTTTGGTGACCAGAATGCAGCGGTCCAGTGAAATGGCTGCCAGCAGGAAGGAAGACACAAACATGTTCAAGAAAAAGATGGACGCTTGTATTTTGCAGAGGATATTGCCGAGCTCCCAACTGTGGGAGGAGGCAAGGTAGAGCGTGAAGAGAGGAAGTGTCAGAGTGGCCAGGAAGTCAGACATCGCCAGATTAAGCACCCAGACGGAGGCCACGGTACGACGCTGCAGACGGAATCCCACGACCCAAAGGATCAGGGCGTTCTCCAAAATCCCGAAACAGGAGAGCAGGCCATGGAAGCAAACGACTATCCAGTTGGTCTTGGTGTGGTTGTTCAGGGAATGCTCATGCATGAGCTGCAGCAAGGGACAAAAATGTTGTTGCCCCGAGGCATTGGAGGTGAAGGTTGTGTTGGACATTAGTGCTCTGAAAGAAAGAAGACAGACTCGCCAAAGTTAATGAGTGAAAACCAAGACGAAAACCAAGACAACGTAGTAGTCGTCACTCACAGTGACTTGTCTACTTGCACTGAATTACTTTTGACGGGCTAATTCGTACATAGGTTCTCCTTCACTGGGCATTGGAAGTAGACTGACACATCAACAAAGAGTCTGTCCTCGGGTTGTCACATCATCATTAAAAAAAAAAATTACATATTCATATATATAAGTGCCCCGTTTCTGTTCTGATTCAAATGTGTCAAAGCCTGTTTCTGTGTTGACAAACCACATACCTGACTTGGTATGTGGTGACTCAGATTATTTGAACAGTGCACTTAGAGAATGCACACAACACAACACTCGAGACTCAATTTACTCGGTTATCAAAAGCAAAAGTAATCATGGGAGTCTGGCTGTGAAATCCAACTACAGGATGATATTTTTTCACAGAAAATAATGATTCCACCAGGGGTGTCAAACTCATTTTTGTCTCGGGCCATATTGTAGTTGCCGTTTCCCTTGGAGGGCCTTTATGACTGAAACTATGTCATGAAGTTGAGAATAACGGTTTATTCAACTATTATTGGTCACAACAAAAAGCTTACAAAATCTCTCTCTTATTACATATGACAATTTGAAATAACAGATTTGACGTGTTTGATTTGCTTTTGCAGGCCACGTCAAATAAAAAAGCCAGATCTGGCCCCCAGCCCTTGCGTTTGACACCTATGGTCTTGACCAGTGGTTCTTAACCTGGGTTCGATCGAACCTCAGGGGTTTGGTGGTGAATCGGTCTCAGAGGGGTGCGACGGAGCCTCTGTCATGGAGGTTAAGACACACCCGACTCAACATGTCAATTAGTTATGACATGCCCGCTTGGCAATCACTGGCTGCAGATGATCACATGACATTGGTTGTCCAATCAGTGCTGGGGGCAATTTAGTTCGCTTCGTAGTCAACGTGTTACTTTCGTGATAGTACGTCGTACAATTTAAAAAAGTATACTTATCTATTGAAATTTAATTCATTTCTTTCTGTTTTTAATAAATGTGTTTTTTTAATGTCTTGAATTTGTAAATAATCATAGTTTTATTTTTCACTAATGAAGGGTTCGGTGAACGTGCATATGAACTGGTTGGGTTCGGTAGCTCTAACAAGGTGAAGAACCACTAGTCTTGACTAATAAATGATCTATTACGATGGTAGGTAAAGGAATTGACTTGCCTGGCAAATTGATTAGCTTTGTGTTGTGTCAATAATGACATATTGCTTGCAGAGAAACATCATCATCAGCTGTAAAGAAAAAAGAATCAAATGTGGACCAATGTTCCAGGGTCAATGTTATGAAGTCATTGCAAATTAGTGAGTTGAGATAACAGCATGCTCAACCAGCTACAGTACTTACAGTGGCTTAGTATGAAGATGCACTGTCTGCACCTTCAACTGTCATAAATTGTCACAGCAACCACAGATTTATGATCTTCTTTGAAATTATGAACAGTATGATTAGGACCGTTTTGTTCAATTTTTATAAACATGATGAGCCATACAGTGTGCATGCGGAAAAAGTCATTTTAGCATTATTACTGCATTTTCTTTGACATTAGATCAGGGGTGTTATGTTTTTGTTTAGGTTACATTTGGTTTTGTGACGTTTTGCGAAGTGGTTGGAGTACCCCATAAAAGCAGGAAGGCAGGGAAGAGCAGGATGGACTGAACAAAATGTATTCACACAAAACAAAACACTTACAGGGTACAAAAGAGAAAACACACTCAAATACTTGAACAAAGTCCTGAAAAACCACAAGGAACTAAAGTAGCAAAAAAAAAAAAAACTGTGACAGAAACAAAAAACTTGATAGGCACACACAAACACTCACAATGATCCAACAAAGACCGTCAGAACCCAGGGAAGTAAATACAAACAAGGTGACGAGACAACGAGAAACACCTGGAAAAGACACAAAGGGTTGAGGGAGCTGATTGGTTAAACACAAGGAACACGGATGACGAGAACCGGTGGAGCCAAAAAGGGCACACGAGGAAACAAAACCAAATGTAACCGAAACAAAAACATGGGGGGGCAACTTCGGTCCTCAAGGGCTGCTGTCTTGCCAGTTTTAGATGTCTCCCTCCTCCAACGCACCTGATTCAAATGACCAGGTCATCAGCAAGTGCTGCAGAAGCTGCATAACAATCCTAATCATTTGGTGAAGGAGGGAGATATCTAAAACAGGCAAGACCCGACGAGTCTACAAGAACCAGAGTGGCCCACCCCTGCATTAAATTATCCCAGACCAACTGCTTTGTTGTTGAGATGTTTTTGCAATTTAGGATAAATGTCTAATGTGGTAAACCAAGCAAAGGTCAAAATACAAATAAATAAAGGTTTTGAATAAATACTTATATTAAACACACCACACACACACACACACACACACACACACACACACACAAAGTATGTATTATATAAATCTATCTGAAACATGGGTCTCAAACTCCAGTCTCTCAACTCTCAACTCAACTCAACTCACCTGTATAAATAGAACACTTTAAAACAGCCATTGCTATTTACTGAATGCTGTACATGGAGCAACTATCATATATACAACAATAAAGCAATAAATCAGTAACAAAGACGGTAGAAAGCACCCATCCATCCATCCATCCATTTTCTGAACCGCTTTATCCTCACTAGGGTCGCGGGGGGTGCCGGAGCCTATCCCAGCCGTCTTCGGGCAGTAGGCGGGGGACACCCTGAATTGGTTGCCAGCCAATCGCAGGGCACACAGAGACGAACAACCATCCACGCTCACACTCACACCTAGGGACAATTTAGAGTGTCCAATCAGCCTGCCATGCATGTTTTTGGAACGTGGGAGGAAACCGGAGCACCCGGAGAAAACCCACGCAGGCCCGGGGAGAACATGCAAACTCCACACAGGGAGGCCGGAGCTGGATTTGAACCCGGTACCTCTGCACTGTGAAGCCGACGTGCTAACCACTGGACTACCGGGCCGCCCGGTAGAAAGCACCAAACAGTAAAACTAAGATCAAGTCTGGGTCATGCTGAGTCAAATGCCAAATAATACAAGTGAGTTTTGAGGCAGGTTTTAAAGTCCTCGAGGGCCGCGTTCCTGGTTGTTTTCCATCTGTCCTGGCTGCAACACACCAGATTCAAATGATCAGGGCCATTATCAGGCTTCTGCAGAGATTGGTGATGAGCTGATCATTTGAATCAGGTGTATTGGAGGAGGGAGACATCTAAAACAGGCAAGACAGCAGCCCTTGAAGACCGGAGTTTGAGTCCCCTGCCCAGTGAAAGCCAGGCGCAAGGTACAGCTTAAACGGTGGCAGGCTACATCAAGTTTTCTTATCTTCGCAACCCCTTGCAAGCGGGTGCGGTGTGGCACATTTTTTTTAAATTGGTGCACCGTTTTTTTTTGGCGTGAACACGACCAACTTGATTCACTGCCAATCAAAGCAGCTCCTTCCATTCCCTTTAAATGTGGCGCACTGGTAGTCCTTGAAATGGTGGAAACTGATCTGCTCAATGAATTGATTCCTGCAGAGATTGTGAGTGCTCACTGGTGCCATATTTAGGAATGAAATGCGCTGAAATCCACCCCCACGTGTCCGCGGAGCTCAGAATTTGTCTTCCTGTGCCCTGATCAAATCCACCAAAACTTCATTAGAATACCTGCTCCAAAAGTTAGACATGCTTCCAGCAGGCGGACACTTTAGTCTACTTTTAGCCACCAAATTGTCAGATGAGCGAGGCGCAAATAAAAGGAAACGCTGGAACCTTCAGCATGGTGCAGAGAGTTGAACCAAATGCCCGAACAAGAGTGATGAGTTTTACGTCAGCACGAAAATCAGGATATGCCAGTTTTACACTTGAGCGCACTTATACTATCTCTGGTTTTTGAGCCCTCAATGTTCACAACAGCATTTAACTTGAAATGAGGTTTGAAATGCATCACTTAGTTTTGTTTCATCAGACTACATAGAGCATATGTTCCTAATAGCATTCCTTGCGCAAAAACAAAGGTCTTGAATCCAAATCATTCAGCAGGATGAATTGGAATTCAAATAAGATGCAGGTGACTCAACAGTTAAAAGACAATTTGTGAAGACAAATGCATTGAGTAGTTTGTCATACTCACCTAGTCTTTACACATCAGTCAGGCGTCCATTTACTCCCTTCCGACTTCCTGTTAGATGATTGTCTTACTGGCAAGTGCTCATCTCATCCTGTTCTGTCACTTCAGCCCACAGAACTGAACCTTGCTGGCCCCTCCCTGAATGCTGATGGGAAGGTCATGAAGTGAGGCAGGGCGTTAACGCCAATTTGGTTCTTATCTTTATTTATTAAGGTCCTAAGAAAAGATTTGGACAGGGGAGAAAAAAATGTACCTGCAGTTTGTCGTTGATTGTGTCATCTAATCATTACGCCGGCATAAGACTTGTGTCAGATTTTTCGACCAAAGAGAGGATGATACACTGAATTGCCACAGGGCATTTGTCTCTGAACACAACACCATGGCTCAAGATTTGAATACAGTAAAACTGAACTAATATTCTCCATCCCCCCCACTAACAAGTCATGAAATAAGCAACACTGGGCACATGCACCATCTGGTGTACATCACCATCTAGTGGTAGATATTGAAGACTCAAATATTCACCATATTCACCCTTTTGCAATCATTTGTCACTGTTTATCCTGTTCAGGGTGGCAGGCAGGGGAGCCTATCCTAACATACTTTAGGCAAAAAGCCAACTACACACTCAATCGGACGCCAATCAATAACAGGGCACCAGATGTACGAAACAAAACAAAAAGGAATGTCTTGGGACACTTGCCTGCCTAAAAAAAAATCACTGTGGGCATGACAGATCCTGAATTTGTTGTCCCTGAATCATAATTATTGAGTTTCCCAAAACACTTTTTTAAAAAACTAACGACAATAGACATTGTGAGCCAGGCTTGACCAACATCTGTGACCTATGAACTCGCAAATGTTCTTCTTGATGAACAAATGGACGCGATCCAAAACCTCGTAAGAGGTTCTCCCAGATAAGGGGGGACTTATCTAATTTGGAGGTATCTCTCTCTCTCTCTCTCTCTCAATATATATATATATATATATATATATATATGTGGTGGTCGGAGCACTCGGGGCTGTGACCTCCAGACTGGATGAGTGGTTGTAACAGATCCCGGGAACAACATCGGACATCTCAGTCCAGAAAAGCGCAGTGTTGGGAACAGCAAGGATACTGCACAGAACCTTCAAGCTTCCTGGCCTCTGGTAGAGAATCCAAGCTGAATGTGGGACGGACACCACCCGAGGGGTGAGACGAGTAATTATTATTCATTCATTCATTTTCCGAACCGGTTTATCCTCACTAGGGTCACGGGGGGTGCTGGAGCCTATCCCAGCTGTTATCGGGCAGTAGGTAGGGGACACCCTGAACCAGTTGCCAGCCAATCGCAGGGCACACAGAAACGAACAACCATCCGCGCTCACACTCACACCTCGGGACAATTTAGAGTGTTCAATCAGCCTGCCATGCATGTTTTTGGAATGTTGGAGGAAACCGGAGGACCTGGAGAAGTCCCACGCATGCACGGGGAGAACATGCAAACTCCACACAGGAAGGCCTCAGCTGGAATTGAACCCGGAACCTCTGCACTGTGAAGTCGACGTGCTAACCAGTCGATACCAGGACGCCTCAGTAACAGAGTCGAGTGGTGTTGAGAATCCGAACAAGTAGCATATGTTCATAAAAAAAAAAAAAACATTTGTTTAGTATGCGCAACAACCAAGTTGTGGGAATAAAACATTACTCACAGTGGATGAGTCAAGGTGATAACGTTGACATACAAGTAAGTTACCACAGTGACAATACTGAATATTCACTTTATTGAGAAATAATTGAATGATGTGTATGGATGTCTTCAATGAAGCTTTGAAGCATTACACAGGAGGGGAAATTTTCTCGTTTGGGCTGTTCTATTTTTGAGACAACTAATTATAGCGCATCTGATCACACCCACTCTTGTCAGATGATATCAAAGAGATGTTTCATGACATCATCTCAGACGTGAACGTTGATTACCGTCGACAACGGATTTACTGCTAATGCTTTTAGGAATCTGGGAAACCAGTTCGCCTTTTATAAAAAGTGCAGATTGTGCTTTAATTCTTCCTCCAAAAACAGTGGAATAAAAATATTTTGTCGGTATTAATGTCCATGTTGTGTTCAACTATTTATAATACATACCCAATTCCAGTGAAGTTGGGATGTTGTGTAAAACATAAATAAAAATGGAGTACTGTACACTCGACAAGATATTTAATGTACAAACTGATCAACTTTATTGTTTTTAGTGAATAATAAAAAAAAGCTGTAACAGGTTCCAAAAAAAAAAAAAAAAACTGAGCAAGGCTCATCAAACACACGTTTTTGACATCCGACAGGTGAACAGGTTAAGTGGGAACAGGTGGGTGCTATGACCGGGTAGAAAAGGAGCTTTCCCAAAAGGCTCACAAGCAAAGTTGGGGTGAGGTTCGCCTCTTTGTGAACAAGTGAATGATCATTTGCTCAAAACAATCACGCTTATCAGTTTGATCGTCTCGTCTTTGTCTTCAATGACGTGTAGGTTGAGCACGATTTCCAAATCGTTGTGTTCTGTTTTTTATTTATGTTCAACACAACGTCCCAACTTCATTGGAAATGGGTTTGTAAGTCGCTATTTTGCTTGAAATGGTTGCCATCAGGGGCTGACAGGGTTGACGTGTATCATGTTCAAGGAAGTAATAAATTGTTTATTGTTCAAATGGGAATCCTGATAAGTAGTCAAATTATGATGTTGTATACTTCCTGGTGAGAGCATTAAATACACGACACGTTCTTGAGATCAGGCACAAGCACTGCCTTTTGCAACAATAAAATGCTTTGTCTTGACAATATTTATCATTGTGGTTGCACTTTGTTTGTTCATTCATTCAACCGCTTTTGGTCATTTATAAATTGTTGTGTTGTTAATTATTGACAATAATTCACGTATTCAAACGTAGCTTTCAACGTGAAGCTCCACCTTCGCTCCATATAATAGACATTCGATGGTGGTGTTGTAACCTAAACGTCTTGAGTCGTTCAAGCCAGCAGAGGTTACCTGGCAAGGTACAGTATGTTTTTGCTTTGTTCTCTTTAAATTGACAATGAAACAATCTACAGTTTACGCAAAGGCAATTATTGACATGTGATTTAATTCATGTACAGTTTCCCGAATTAATGTCTCTGCTACCGTAGAGACCATCGCACTGTGTTGCGAATATCTGTTTTAATTTTCAGTCGAGATTACTGTTGTGTTTCTTGATTGTGTCATTTTACCATAAATAACGAGTAAAATCCCAATGTACAAATATTGTACGAATCACTTGGGGCTTTCGGTCAAAAACAATACCGCAAACTGCAGTGATTTGGTGGGATGTGTCACTTGAGAATAATGAGGTGTGTATGTGGGTCTTGACCTCCGAGCACTCTCATTTCAGCCCCGACATAATTCCTCTTTTGTTTCCTTCTCCAGAGAGACCATGACATCGGGGTTGGGCTTTTCCCTTCTGGCATTGATCCTATCAGGGCCGACTGCGGCCTTTGTCCCAATTGGGGGTGGTGCGTCCACTCATGTCAGTATTACAGGAACAGCCCTGTTGCAAAAAGTGACGGAAACATGTCGAGCCGTGGCCGAGGCCGCTGGTCATGAATTCAAACCCACGGTAGGATGGAAGTGGAACTTGGCACACAGCACACGTAATGCAAAGATTCCCACAGGTCCAAAGTCTTTCATTTGTTGGTTTGCTCTGCATCTTAAAGGGGAAGTCAAGTCCAACATTTTCTTCACAATTCATGGCCTTCTGATTCATATTGTATTCGTGGAATTATTATTTTGCCATTTACTGTCGACTGATAATGACATTGCAGTTTGAAAACGGCATCACAACTTGCAAACGTCATTTGACCGAACCCAGAAAACAAGTGAGCCGTCAACGGTCCTCACCTGAGCCCCTGAGCTAACTGCAAATAGAAAGAAGAACTGATACTCTTGTTATCGCTGCCTTTCTATTCCGTGACAACCAGCCATTTTGCTCTGACTACAGGGTTTCTCTCCCGGGGAGCTGGTCCAGGCCTGTCTTGGCCCAACAGCTACAGGTGAGGTGTCAGGAGTGAAGTTTAACTCTGCTCTACAAGAGATTTACACCCAAAATGGACTCGTCGATCGGAATTTTGCCAACAGGTGGGTTTGAGTTGATAGAAACAATTGTCATTCATGATCCGTGTCAACAATAAATACTCTTCTGCTCTGAAACTGATTAACATGAAGTCCACGTGCTTTCAGTGCGCCACATCATTTCAATTCGGAGGCCTTTTTGGAGGGACGTAGTCTCATTACCAACGGTATGGCCTCCATTAAGGCTAATATTCGCACTGAGAACTTCAAGGCTGCCAGAGAAACAATGGGTAGAGTTCTTCATACGCTACAGGTGGGTGGAGTACAAAAGGCCGTTTCATAGGCCCTTGGAGTAAACATTTTAGAATGCTGTACAAAAGTAGAGAATAATGAAAGGGTTATCGAACACTTCAAATGAATCAGAAATTTTCCATGTTGTGACAGGACTTCTATAGCCACAGTAACTGGGTGGAGTTGGGTAACACAGAACCATACGTCGCTCTGATACGTCCTGACCTTCCTTTGGAAAACCTGGCAGGTAGGTGTGTGTGCACGCGCGTGTGTGCACATGTGCAGTACATTTTATAACTGCTGTCATAATAGCCTAATTATTTACAATATATACAAAGTGTCTTGACTCAATACTGGGTTGGGCACGAGGTCATCATGATTACATTAATCAAACAAGTTGGGTAATATTTCCGCCTGGAGGAGAAAAGAATATGTGCTGGCCTTAGGTTGTGGGATGTGTTAAATGAATATGTGTGGAATCTTGTCATGCTAAATGCATGTAAAGATGAATTATTACATTACAATTAACAAGACAAAAGGAAGTGTAATTAGGTCATTCTGATCTACCATAATTAGTTTATTTTTTTGTTTTCTTGCTGTTGATTTGAATTGTTGCGATCATACACATGTACAATACGCCTGCTTGCGCTAAAATGCAGAATGTCACAAATCTTGTTCGAAAGTAATACTTTATTAGGCTACACATTTCATAAACAGCGGCCTGGTTGTCCAGTGGTGAGCACATCGACCTCACAGTGCAGAGGTGCCGGGTTCAATCGCAGCTCCGGTCTCCCTGTGTAGAGTTTGCATGTTCTCCCCGGGCCTGCGTGGGTTTTCTCTGGGTACTCTGGTTTCCTCCCACATTCCAAAAACATGCATGGCAGGCTGATTGAACACTCCAAATTGTCCCGAGGTGTTAGTGTGAGTGGGAATGGTTGTTCGTCTCTGTGTGCCCTGCGATTGGCTGGCAACCGGTTCAGGGTGTCCCCCGCCTACTGCCCGAAGACGGCTGGGATAGGCTTCAGCACCCCCCGCGACCCTTGTGAGGATAAAGCGGATTGGAAAATGGATGGATGGATTTCATAAATAATTGAATTGAATTGAATTGAATTGAATACAACTTTATTGTCAAATGTGCTGTACGTATGTGTAACATACAGCACAGATGACATTTCTTCCCCCTCAACATAAAACAAGAGGAGCCGCTGCGGGTGTCCGCGCCGCCATCAAAAGAAAAGTTGACCAAAAAAATGACAAAATAATACAAGACAACACATGAAACACAGACAATTGTGCAATCTTAACCGCATCTTAATGAATGCAGGTATGGCGCCAGGATTTTTTCTCTCCTGGGGCTAAGTGGGTGGGAGAGTTTCATGACTTCCCTTACTTGAAAGGTTATTTCATTTTAAGTACGATACACACCACAAGCGTGTTCGACATAAAAATAATTTTAATTGAATTTTGCCAAAGAATATTTTACAAAATAGTTAAGCCTAGTGACTAGAAAGCAATGGCAAAAATGTTCCATGTACAATGGAGATAGCAGCCATTCACTTGCCAGTTAACCAAGACATCCAAAATCCAAAATGCATTCGTGCAATATGAATAATTAATTAAAATAAAGAACTATGCATAGGAAATAATGCATTGTTCAGTATCACGACATAACAAGAAATTAGTACCGTATTTTCCACACTAAAAGGCGCACTGGATTATGAGGCACACCTTCAATGAATGGCCTATTTTGTAAAAAAAATTTCATACATTGGCCTTATAAGACGCAATCTACAATGCATCCACTAGATCAGGGGTGCCCATTACGTCGATCGCGATCAACCAGTAGATCAAGGACTGGTCCCAAGTCGATCCGAAGGGTGTAGAGGGGGAAAAAACAAAACATTTGTGTCTCTGTGCATGTTAGTAATATATTTTTTGTGTTAATGCACACTGCACCCTAATCATTCTATCAGTCTCACTTTCACAGAAAGTATTTACAAAATAAAATAAAATAAAGCAGGTAATATTTAACCTACGGTGACGTGTGCCTGCGTCCCCGGAAGTTGTTAGCGCTCAGCAGTCTGCAGTTGCAGCTTATGTTCAGAGTTGTTGCCCTATATCTTTTATCGTTAGCATTATTCTCATTCAGAGTTTGTTTTGTACAATTCACCGAGGGGACTGGCAAAGAATGGGAATCTGGAGGGCCGAGAGAAGCATTTTAAAATGGTACGCATGAGCTACGATCGTTAACAGGCTGCAAAAGCGCGTCGCAAGCGTCAGGTTATTGCTCATCATGGCATGCGTGTGTGCGTGCGTGCGTATGCGCACGTGCGCGGTAACGGGTCGATCGCTGGTTGATCGTTGGTTGATCGAAAAGTAGATCTTTGGTCAAAAATGTTTGGGCACCCATGCACTAGATGGAGCTACGCTCAAGGAAACGCCAACAGAACGTTCAGATGTCAGTAAAGCTTATTTAATAAAGCAGCGACACCGTTCATTTAACCAACAGCAAATTATAACATTGACTTGTTAACGTTGAAGTTTCTTGCCGCTGCTGTATTTCCACGTTCAACTGTGTAACCGATCACCTAAAGTTTGGACTCTGCGTTGTCAGCATGTCTCGAGCAAGGAGCTATTTTGGGGTCAAACTATTACCGTAATGACCATCCACAAGGCACATTGGATTTTAAGGTGCGCTGTGAGCTTTTAAGAAAATGGAATGCTTTTAGGTGCGCCTTATAGTGCGGAAAATACGGTACTAGTAAAGTAAATCAGATGGGATACAAAGTGGCATTGCCATGACGAAAAGTGCACAAAACTTGCGTCACTTCAGAAATCAGTCGAATCAATAACATGGGCTTTAGTTCTCATACCATTCACGACGTAAGTAGCGATCCTGCTGTCCAACTTTTGTTATGACAATTTATCCATTTGTTACGTTGGGGGAATCAAACAAATAACCAGGCTGATGGCATCTCTCTATCTGTGGGGAAATTGTAATCCTGCAAAATAATCCCCACTTTATTAATAAATACACATGTAATCTGAGTATATGATTTTTTTCCCCTGCAATTTATACACTGTCCAAAAATATATTTCTAAAGTACACAATCTGTTCCTCTTCTGCCTCCGTAGATGTTGATACTGCCACCTGCCGTGACTGTGCCACAGGAACGTGTCCAAACCCAATCCTTCAAAACATCCTGAATGAAAGGTTGCTAACTTCTGGCTACATGGGCATCTTTTCTAACAGCAAGCCTCAAGGTATTACCATCAATCGTGCATATTGATACTAAACCATATTTAACCCACACCGTACAATGTTAATTGCGTTGCATAACACTACCATATGTGGGGGGGGGGGGTGAATAATCAAAAACGAACCAACAATTGCAGTGTTTTGCATTAATACTGTAACAGGTGGTGTGGAAATTTGATGGATGGATGGATGTCTATTTTTCAATTCAATTCACTCAGGGCTCTGGTCAGACTAAGATTCAAAATGAGATGCATAAAATGTGTGAATGCTGGTGTATTGGCAATTTTGACTACTAAATTAAGTAGTAAAGTATTTGCCCCCTTCCTGATTTCCGTGTTCTTTGCATCTACCCCAAACACAAAGATTTCAGTTCATCAAACCAATTTTAATATAACACAGGGACAACCCCGGTCAAGAAACAAGACGGCAGCATGCAGCATCACAACAAGCCGTTGGCATCGTGGTGCACTACAACTTGTCTCTTGTCCTTTTTACCTCTGCCAGGCAAATGTAGCCACGGAGGTGAGGCTGATCTCTCGAGCGCAACTCTTCCTCGAGGAGGAATTCACAAGGATGAGCTTCGCTCTGACAACGCGGGCTTCCACAATGCTGCTGTAAATGTGGCCACAGCTGCCAGCCTCCAGTTGCTGGAGGACATCCGTTTGACTGTGGGCAACAATGACTTCTTAAGGTGAAAGCGTCACATAAAAAATCCACTTTTTAAAAATAGTACTTTTTCTTTGTGTTACCAACAACTCGAGATTTGTGGCGTTGTCTGTTTTTGCGTGTCAAATATTTTGACAGTTGTCGTTGGGGTCTTTTGTTGTTGAAGTTGCTTTGTTCACCTTACGATTTTCTATTTCGATATCACAGATTGATGGGGATCACCCGTTCTGCTGTGGTGTGTTTTGTCATTGATAATACGGGCAGTATGTCGGATGACATTGAAGAAGCCAGAAAAGTTGTGTACAAAATCATTGACAGCAAAAAAGGAACACAAGATGAGCCATCAGAGTACATTTTGGTCACCTTCAATGACCCACGTAAGAGGGCCTCACATTGTTCAATCACTGACAACTGTTATCTGCAATCACTGTGGAAGAACAGCTTGTCATCACAAATGCATTTGTAAATGGGGCTTCCATGAGAACGAGAAGTTGGTATCGATTATACATTCTTGTGCTTTTTATAAAGATTTCGGACCTTTATTCAGGACAACACACCCTGATAAAATGAAAATAGAAATTTCAAAGATAAAAGCGACAGGAGGTGGTGACTTCCCTGAGATGTGCTTCTCAGGACTTCAGGTACTAAAGAAGAACTGCATGTTAAGATAAGACTTGCAGTGTATGACATGCAATCTGCAGTCTGCGATGATTCAGCATAATTTAACCTGTCCTTTTTAATATCTCACCAGTTGGCTCTCACTGGTGCTCCTGCCTCCTCCCACATATATGTTTTCACAGACGCTACGCCGAAGGACATCCACCTGAAAAACACCATTGTGGCCCTCATCAAAAGCACCAAGTCTACGGTTAATGCTGATGATCAATTGGACTTCATGAACATTTTCTATTCTGAGAGTTAAGCCTATTTTACCGTATACTCCTAATCTTGGCAGGTGTCATTCTACATCACTGCGTTGGGTCGGAGACGCCGCCGTTCTGTCAGGGCTGTTTCCTTCAATGACTACAAGGACCTGGCTCTAGCTTCAGGAGGTCAGGCCATAGAGGTGTCCAAGAGTCAGTTGGCTCAAGCCACCAACATCATCCTGGATACCTCCACTTCAGCTTTGGTAAGGCTATATGAAGACTTAGGCCTTATGAAGTGAAAACTGAGGCATTCAATATTTGTTATCTGATTTTTTTTCGAGAATCAGTGAAATCAGTCAAACACATCCAGTATAGGCCTCTTTTTGCTCTGCTTACCTCAGGTGACAGTTTTTCAGAGTGCGAGGGATCCTGGGAAGCCAGAGACCTTCCCTTTTATGCTGGATGAATCCCTACAAAATGTCACCATCTACATCACAGGACAAACACTCGCTTTTACACTGACCAACCCTGCAGGTACATCAAGTCCAGTCACAACTTTGCTTTATGCGCAGTGCCAGACGAGATCCTGCAGATGGCAGTCTTTCAAATTATGGATTTACCGTAATTTCTGGACTATAGAGCGCACCTGATTATAAGCCGCACCACTACATTTTTAAAGGGAAAAAAACATTTTGTACACACATAAGCCGCACCCGTCTATAAGCCGCAGGTGCCCATATTGTTACATGAGATATTTACAAAGAAAGACGGTACACAGGCAGCCGTTAAAAAAGTCTTTATATAGGCCGCTTCATTAAATAAGCCGCAGAGTTGAAAGCGTGTGACAAAAGTTGCGGCTTATAGTCCGGAAATTACGGTACTTTATTTTTAGGGTTTTTGGGGGGGGGGGGTTTTGCTGACGCATGACATCATCTCACAATTTATCAAAAAATATTGCATTCTTGCATACTTCAGGTGTGAACCAAAGTAATATCGAGCTCATTGGTGCACTGGCACATATACAGACAGTCGGCAACCTGAGAAGAATTCTTCTGAATTCAGACCATCAGTCAGGCTCCTGGAAAATCAGCATCAACTCTAAACAACCATACACAATTAAAGTTACAGGTCAGTAACATCATATTTAACACATACTGTATATTGTACATGTCAATGTTACATACTAGATTTTTGTACATGTCTACACACACACACACACACACACACACACACACACACACACACACACACACATATTATATATATAAAATAATTAGATGCATATACATACATACATGTAATTATTATTATTATTGTAAGAAAGTTATCAGACCATAACTAAATCATCCAAACGTGTCTGGGAAAAATGTGTTATGGTTAGAAAAAACAAAAAAAACGTTTGTCCGCAATTCCAAAAGTATATGCTTGGGTCAAACACAACATTGCTCACCACGAAAAATAATCTGCTTTTTTGAGATAGATGCATTCTTTTGTTTTGAAGTGATAGAGAGATTAGCTAGCTAGCTAGCCAGCTAGATAGATAGATAGATAGATAGATAGATAGATAGATAGATAGATAGATGCTAATATCATCGTTTCAAATGTCAAAAAGTGTTTGCAGCTCCCAGTTTTGTCTTTTCCGTGCAAATTGGGTTGAAATGGCTCTTGGAGTGTAAAAGGTTACTGACCCTGCTCTAGTGGTTCTGTATTTCTTGTTACCGGTATGCAGCACTTCTTGCATTGCGTCAATGGAACACAGTACTGCCACCTGCAACAGCAGCACAGTGCTTTGACCGTGCACTTTCAGTCAGTAATCTGGCCGATCAGAAAGATGAAATATGTCACATACCGTAGATTCATGAAATATATTAGGCAGACTGTTGAACATCAACATGTGTGAGAAAACACATACAATATAAAAACAAAAACAGCTAAATCTCTTGTGCAGAATATGATCTTCACTTATGAGTTTATTAGAAAATACAAAGATGCTTTCAAACAGGAACTTATTTTGGTGTGTATCAGAACTTATTGACGGTCTGTTGTTGTGTTTCAGGCCAAAGTACTATTACCTTTATCTATGACTTTGTGGAGAGCTTCGAGGGACCTCACCCTGGTTATGTGGTGCTGAGTGGGCTTCCACAAGCTGGTACAGTACATACAGCCAATCATATCACTGCAGTGATAAAGAGGCATGAACATGACATCATCATATGTAACAACCATATAGACATTCAAGATTATTTTTCTAAAATGTGTGATAGCTAAAACAGCCTAACATACCGTGTCGAAATAATTTTGGAGTTTCTAAAATAATTTTCACACACATACAGTACAATATAAGCACAAAGCACGCGGATCGTAATTGCAGAATGACTCTGCCCAAGGTCATAGTCCAAGTCGTCACCAAATAAGTCAAAGATTTTCATTTTATTTTTAAACCCTTTACGGTACAGCGGTTACTACAGTGGGCAGCTTATCATGTTATCAGGTTACAGGGTGCATGAAAGGGTTAAATGAACAAAAACAACAGCAATATATAAATATATTCATGTTAAATATTACAACGGAATGGAATAATATCACCAAGTGTAACCTTTCAGCATAAATGATCCAAATAGAGGTTGTATAAATTTGAATTTAGCCATCTAAAGTCCTTTTTTGTTTTCTTCTCTCCCAGGGCAGCCAGCCACCTTGATGCTCTCTGTAATGGGGAGAAGAGGTACATCTTCCATCAGAGTGGAAAATGTTGCCCTGGTAGTTTCTGACACAGGAGCTGAAAGTAACGGCACAACAACTGACATGGGCAATGGAGACATGTTGGTGACAGTGGATGAAGTGCCTGCAGGGGAATTTGTGGTCATTCTCAAAGGAACTGACGAGATATCAAGCAGTTCATTCCAGAGGCAATCCACCACTCAGTTGTCTGTCTCCAAAGTGAACATCCAGGTCTGCAACTAATCTACAAACCCCTACTCAAATGAAGTTGGCACATTGTGCAAAATGTAAAGAAACATAGAATATAAAGATTTGCAAATCCTATTTGACCTATATTTAAATGAATACACTACAAAGCTAAGATATTTAATGTTAAAACTGATCGCTGAAACTTGAAGCTTGAATGATGTTCCAAAAAAGGTAGGACAGTGTCGACAAAAGACTGGGAAAGTTAAGAAATGCTTACTTTTTTTTTTTTAATTGCACATCTGTGGATGCCGCATTACCAACAGTGTGGCTTCAAAGTAAAAGAGGCTGAGTACTAGACTGGCCTGCCTGCAGTCCAGGCCTGTCTCCCATTGAAAATATGGGGCACGTTATGAAAGGCAAAATATGGCAGTGGAGACGTCAGACTCTTGAGCAACTGAAGTTGGACATCAGGAAAGAATTCACTTCTCAAGCTTATATTTGTGTTCTCAAGTTCCCAAATACTTACTGGGTGTTGTTAAAAGAAAATGTGATATAACGCAGTGTAGGCATGCCTCTGTCCCAGCTTTTTTGGAATGTGTTACAGGCACCAAATTAAAAATCAGTGAATATTTGCCCCCCCATTAAATATCTTCTCTTTGCAGTGTATTCAATTGAATATACAGTGAAACATTTAGGCAAAATCATTATTGTCTGTTTTTATGCACGTTTTGCACAACATTTTAACTTTGTTGGTATTGGGGTTGGTACTAGATAACTGTATACAAATATTGTTCATATACAAAGTGTTGACTCTTAAATTTTAGGCCATGGTGGACACGAGTGTGGAGCCCGGGAAAGACTTCAACCTCTCTTTCAGCGTTATCACGCAGGGTCCAGGTGGTAAATTTATTATCAGTGGAAGCAATGACAGAAACTTCTCAATGTCATATCCAAAGAGGTGAGCTTGTGAACGCAGATGTTACTCAAAATTAAATGCGGTGGTCAGAGTTCCTCATCAATATTGGCATATCACAAAAGCTAAGGAGTTCATCGCTAATGCGTTCATGTACACCAGTGATGGGAAACTTTAATGATGTAGGAAACCACCATTTTTCATCAGCGCTACCATCGGGTCACATAGGACCACAGACTTCCTTACCAGATGTATGATAAATATGCCATTTTTAACGTGGACATTTTTTTTATCGAATCAATGTACACCACAATATCTTAATATATATCCATTATTCAACAAATGGTTTGTACAATCAAAAAATAACCACATTCTGTGAGGTCAGTCAGGCCACGTGGGAGAATGCTGTAGTATACAAAACAACAACAAATCGAACTAAAATAGACAGGTACTGTATATCAGGATGGGGATAAGGCCACAATTTACTTTTTAAATGCAAACATAAAGAACCACTAGGAAATAAGTGTATTCCAGTCTTCAGGTGAATCAAGCAACGCGAGAATTCCAAAAGTAACATCCAGTCGCTACATCCTAAAATCAAACCAAATGTTCATAAATTGAGGTAATATTTGCCATTGAAGTGAATGGAAATGCAATTAATCCATTCCAGTCCCCAAATTAAGTTATGGTTTGTTTGTTTTTTACCCCAAAAAATAAAAAATCAACATAATACGACACTGAAATAAGTAATGCAATGGTCTTTAAGATGCGGAAATTTTTTCAGATCACAGCAATGCGTTATGCACAATGCCAATGATGGTTACACATGAAGAATTACAACAGACATCCATGCACTCGCCCATGCCAAGATTGTTTGTATATTGAAAATAGTATTGAAATAGAGGGTTTTTTTTTCTACTAAAATGTTGTATGTAACTTTAATTCTACGTAAAAAGGGTGAATTTGCAACTCGATGTTCCACTACAGTTTATTTTAATGGACCGTATGCACGGCAGCTCATCACTTATATTCAATAGAAACATTCAGAGACTTATGATTTACGCTTATTCCAGCACTGGTACTACGAAGGAGATAGAATTTCTAGATTTGGTGAGACAATTTTAGCATTGCAACATCGAATGGACGAAGGTAGCCTGTTCATCTTTGTCTGTTTCTCCTTGCTTGGCTCCCCAGGGAGTCACAAAGCGAAAATTTTGTACAAAACTCCCCAACATGAATGACTAAATTCTCATTATTCGGACTGTATTGGTTTTTAAGTGACATTTTCCATCTTTTCTTGACAGTCTCAGCTTGACCACTGGAAGATACACCAATGGAACTCTGACCATTAGGCCGCCTTCCAACACGCCATCAGGAACTGATGTCACTTTGACTTTAGAAGCCAAATCATCCAATGGTGTTGATTCCAATTATGCCGTTCTGAGATTGTCTGTTGTTACTAAGGTAATCAAACGTTATTTTTTCATTGCACACAATGGCTTTCGTTATTTGTTAGGTATACAAAGAAACATTAAATACAAAACAGTAAACTTTCCATTTCTCCTTTGTCCTTAGATTACAGATTTTGTTCAGCCTGTGTGTGGCGTGGTCAGCGTATGGGCTGATGACTGCCCCCGAGATACATCTCAGTGTATGTTTTTCGAGTGGGAGCTGTCTGCCAACCTTACTGATGGAAATGGAACGGGGATAGAAAGCGTTTCCATCCGCCAAGGGGACGGGACTCTATCATACACCTCCCTGAATGTTTCGAGTGTACACGCGAGCTACAATGCCTCGTGCTGCTCACAAATTGTTGAGTTTGTAGCTATCGACAAAGTTGGCAATGTTGGCAAGTGTTATCACTCAATTGTACGATCTGCTGGCCATGTTGCTTTTAGTCTGTCAACGCCTTTGTGGTTGTGCCTTTTGATGTCCACTTGGATTCTGAAAACCTGAAGCACATTGCTCTGGTTACTCCAAAGTTTTTCTCATCGTCACTGGACAAAAAGGCCGCACTGATTCATACACAATTTTAAATTGATAAATACAGCAAGAATGTTTTGTGATTTATTTGTAACTGCATGGCTGCTGATGTACCTTTTAAATACCCATGTGCAATATTAATCATAAATAAATCTTGCTTTGTGTACAATTAATGCTCCTCAAAGGCTATTTTCAATGACAATGATTGTAAACAATATCTGCAATCGATTCGGTGAGCTGAATTAAATACAAGCTTGTGTGCAGGAAGAAAAACATGCAACAACAACAAAAACCCAACAACAACACACAAACGTTTCATCTTCAAGTGATTCTCTTCATTAGTTAACACAGCTCACAAAGTAACTTTCTCATCTAATGCGGTGGGAGAATAGTTTACAAGCATTTTATGTGAAGGGACTCAATATTGTGTCTTGTGCATATAATTTATTCACCAACAGCAGTCTTTCAACTATCATTCCTCTTCTCCTTTTCCTTTCGGCTTTTCCCTTCATGGGTCGCCACTCATAGTGCTGTACAAACAGTCAGGCCCATGATTTTTGATGACTAATTTGTCCCATTAGAGGGAAGCATCCTACAAACTGTTGTTCTTCCTTCCAAATTCATTTTAATGAAAATCTTCTCAAAATACCACTGAAAGTCTGCAGGTTAAGCACACACTTCATTTTAAATCCATTGTGGTGGTGTTGAGAGCCAAAAAGATGAGAATTGTGTCAGTGACCCAATATTTATGGACATAACTATAAATACATAATTATCTGCAAATTGACCATTTGTGTGCCCTTAAAAAACAAAAAAACTACACTTACTTGACTAACATCCAGTCATCATCTGAACCGCTTTATCCTCACTTGGGGTGCGGGTGTGCAGGAGCCTATCCCAGCTGTTTTCGGGCAGTACGTGGGGTACACCCTGAACTGGTTGTCAGCCAGTCGCAGGGCACCCATAGACGAACAACCATCCGTGCTCACTCTCGCACCTCGGGACAATTTGGAGTGTTCTATCAGCCTGCCATGCATGTTTTTGGAAAGTTGGAGGAAACCGGAGTACCCGGTGAAAACCCACGCAGGCACGGAGAATATTCAAGCTCCACACATGAAGGCCGGAGTCAGATACGAATGTTGCACCTCTGCACTGTCAGGCGGATGTGCTCACCTGTAGACCACCATGCTGCCCTGACTAAAACATGTCCTATTTATATTGCGATTTTGCTGCCAGAGCAGAATATTGTATGTCTACATCTAAAACTTCAACTTGTCAACTTATAAACCACCATTCATCATAAACTTCCTATCGGCGTATGTTTTAAAAAAATGTTGTATTGATATAATTGACTTGAATATGTTACATTACTGCATGTTCAGTGCAAGTTCCTCATTGATTTCGATGCAGGAAAACACTTTAAAGTGTTATGTGAAATAAATTGCACTGAACTCCGGTACTGAATGCTTTTGTTTTGTTTTTTTAAATTAATGTAAAAACGTTTTTGCAAAACTACTACTGGTTCAATTAGTTATACAAAGGAGAATGTCAGGGGAAACATTTTTAATGCAACCTTTTACAAGCAGAAGCCTTCAGACCCTAAAATGACAACAAGGAACTAGATGCAATGCGTAATTCATCTAGTTGCACATACGGGTAGATACTATACAAATGGGGCCAAAAACAAGTATTAACATCAGAATGTACAAACAAGATGAAGTTACTTACAAGTATATTAAAGACACAAGACTTAAAAAAAAAGTTTTTTTAAATTCACACGTCAAATGTTACAATACAAACTTAAGATTTCAAAAAAGCAACTTGCCGGCTCTCTTTCATTTGACTTTATGTACATTTTTAACATGCTTTTTTAGGTGTCCAGATTGCGTAAAATGTTTGGGGCAATGTGGGCAAGAATGTGGTTTCTCTCCTGTATGGATATACTTGTGTCTTTTCAGGTTGTTGTAGTCTAAAAATCCTTTCCCACAATATGGGCACCAGTGTCTTTTCTCCCCGTTGTGCCACCGCAGATGCACATTGAGTTCAACTCTCCTGACAAACTTTTTTTCACATAGATGGCAGTGGAATGGCTTCTCCCCCGTATGGATCCGTATGTGGGTCTCCACATCTCGCTTTGTGAAGAATGCCTTGTTGCAGAGCTGACAGACGAACGGCTTAATTTTGCCATGCACCATCTGGACATGTTTCGTAAGGCCAAAACCATAGACAAAACCCTTCCCACATTCCTGGCAGATGTGGATCCTCCCATTGCCATGCACTCTGCCATGTCGTTTTAGACCCTTGGAGTCAGGGAAGCTCTTTCCGCAGAGTGTACAAGAGAACGGTCTGTGACCGGTGTGGAGACTGACGTGGCTCTCGAGAGCAGCGCTGCTACTAAGAATGCGACCGCATTCCCGGCACTGGTTCTTGAGAAGCTGCTCACCCGGGACCGGTAGAAGCTGCGGTGGGGATACAATAGGTGAGGCTTTCACATGTGTCAGGTGGTGAGAAAGACTTTGGGGAGAGACTGCAGAATGGTCCGGAGATCTTGGGATGCTTGTCCGTCTCTGGAAAAGTGACGACCTTGTTTCTCTTAATAAGGCTGCTTCTCTAGCTCGAGTCCACATGAGTTGAGAAGGACATTTGTTTGCCGTTTCATCGGTGGTATCATCGTTCACTGCTTGATTAAGGTTCTTCAATTTTGTTTGCTTACTTTTGTCTCGTGTCTTAGCCTTTGCCGCCCTGGCTAATTTCTTTGCATTTTGTAACTTTACATCATGTTCCGGAACAGTCCCAGTTGGATTTAGTCTAGATTTCTTAGTGGTGATTCCTTTAGTATCACTTGTAGTTGAACTCTCAGGTGGGAATTTAGTCTTTTGAGTGGCGGTGGTATCTTTTGTTGTACTGGACCTGAGACACAAAGTAGTGGCTTTTGATTTGTTTGGGCTATCTTCCAGTTTAATGACACTCGGCTTTTTGGTAATCACAGGAGGCGGGGTTGTTTGTGTATGCCTTTCTTGAGTTGAACCTGACCCAAGAGTCTGGTGACAATCTCCTAACTTTTCAGAGACAGCATTATTGATACACGGATTGGCCGTACAATCGCTCAGTGGGGATAATTTTGTCTCCGCCATGTCAGTTGCACCTGTGGTGGATTTTGACCTTGGGTGTAGAGGAGATTCTAATGTTTTACTTGCACAATCTTCAGCTATAAAGGGCTTTTCGGAGCTTATTGGAATTCGTTCAATGGCAGTCTCTGGTTCAGTAGCAGTGCCTTTCTCCAATGTAGGTTTATTGGAGCTTTCAGTCATATTCTGTTTGTTTAATGTTTCCGGAGTTGTTTTGGTTCTTTCAGCTTGAGAGCGCATTTCGAGGTCACACCGGAGATGGGCGACAATGGATTTTGTCTGTGACTTTCTGCTGCCATCAGTACTGGTTCCTTCAGACACATACTGGACATGTGTAGACTCATCTATTAATATCTACAACAGAAGGAAAAACAACATTTTATGCAGGTTTTGTGTCAGAGAGAAACATAATCAATCAATTACAGCATTATCATGAATGATTTACTTTTAAGGAAGACTGCAACAACATATCGGTACCATCAATAATTATCAGCGTTGGCAACAAATTTGTTGTGTCACGCGATTTTTACATCAGTCACCCAGTGCATCGCACAGTCATTATGTCAGTCGTGCGATACAGTACACCTTAGCCGTAAAATGTCCCAGGAGAACAGCAGTGTGGTGGAAGTATACCCGTGTGGATAGTGTGGAGCCAGTGTGTTTATTAAACATAACTGGGGCTGAGTGCCATCGAAAGGGGTTGAAACATTTCACTACCGTCGGCTTTGAATGCACATCCTTTGTACACTCATAGTCGTGGTCCTTCAGCGAGGTACACACGGAGTACTCTTCATCACTTTGTTTATTTTGTAATTCCATGCTTTGCACTTCCAGCAAAGGACAGCGAGGAAGGTCTGGAAATGAAAAAGCAAAGTCAAATTATGTCATTTCACTGTTTACAATAAAATACAATTCAGTGCAAGAAAGATGAAATACCACTGACGTGATTTGATGCAATGCAAAGAAAAACGAGGTGACATTGGCACAGGGTCACATTCCATGCCAAATCACTCAGTGGGTTTAACCAAGCAGATTTAGATTTTAATGATGTTTATTGTGATGGCACTCACTAAATCTCAAAGTTTGGATCAATTGGAGCAGGGGCGTGAGAGCTACAGCTTGCTGAATGTTGATATTTTCAGCAAAAAGGTGCATGGCATTGGTTTCTTTTTCAAATACAATTCAGGTACCAAGGCAAAAGCCCACAAATGATACCCTTGCCACCATTTACTCAATGCGTGTTTGTTTATCTTCAGGGAAGGAAGTCAATCAGAATCAAAAACCACACGAGAAGGAATTTGATTTTCTTTCAAGCACTGGAGTTCGTTCATTACAATTCAGGCCTGGGCTGCTTCACCTCACGACCAGAGAAAAAGAAGTGCTACGTGTACATTGCTGGCTAATCTTCTATAAAAAGGCTTATTTCAAGAGCACGACTCAAACTTTCGTCTGCATCATGTTGTCAAAACCATGAACAATTAAATGAAAGCAAAGCCCATCAGGAGGAAAAAACACTTAGAAATCTAAACCTAAACTCCGTAAGTCACGATTCACAATGCCGTGATAATATACTCTGAACGGCCGATGCAAACTGTGAAGTTTGTTCTTTGAGAGGCTCTCATTACTACATCCGGGGATCCTCATCTAAAACATGCACTGACGTGTACCGTGTTTTCAGAAGAGAAAAAAACTGTACTCAATCAGAGTGGCAACGTAACATGGCGCATATCGCTACCGGAAATGCAACGGCATCGTTTAACGTACAACCACACAAAAACAAACCAGCCTTGAGGGAATTCTTATAAGGGTTAAGGGTCGCGCAAATGTGTTTGGGTGAAGTTTCACATATTTATGACGGAATACAAGGGCATCATCGTAAGGGTTGCCTCCTATGACACGCGGCAAGCAAGTGCAAATCTACTGAGCGCGTGGGATGGATGAATGGAGCACATCTAATAAAATACGTATCTGTGCATAATTTTAATGTAACAAACGCAATCCCAATTATACATTAAGACACACAAAACTCACCACATTGAACGGCAGTATCGTGCATCTTCAGACGGCCACTTTGGATGGACTCACTGATCGCCAGGGTTTTCGCATCCTGTATTTGTCTGCATGTTGTTTTGAGAGCTTCGTTCTCCGTCTTGACCTCTGACAATTCAGCCTTTAATTCTTCAACCAAAGTTTCAAAAAGTTTGGTCGTTTCTACGACTGTGCTCTTCACTACACTCTCCATAAAGGAGGTGAACTTGTTTTGAAAATCGTCCGTTGACATCGTATTGTTATTCTTTCGCTTGAGTCACGAATTACAGGTCTACTTTTACACCATTTACAAGGTTAGTCAATACATGGCATGGCGTGACTGCCGTCGTCAACATGTCCTCCCGCAACTGTTTCCGCTAATTGTGTGGGAACTGCAAAATGTGTGACGCACGTCTGCTGCAGTTGTCTCTTGTAACAAGAAACGCGCATGCGCGGCCCTCATGCTCATAAGACGAATTGTACATTTATCCGTTTTTTACGAATATCGACTACTGGTAACTCTTATATGCCCTCCAAATTCAGAGATTATTCCGTGTGTATATGTAATGGCGTCACCGTATTCACAACAGCGCATTTCTTTGCATGTGGATAACGGGTTTGTTAAACAGTGATGCCATTTTGTTAAATTTGTCTTAATTTGTTTGCCGTAGTTAAAAACTCGGAAGTACGTGTGTTTGTATCCGGAAGACCGATGAAAAACAATAACAGTTAACAGTGGATTTTTGAAATTATGTTGGGTTTTTATTCATTTAATTTTTTTGTATGGCCGACCGCGAATATTATAACCGTATGCATCAGCATGGAATTCATGATTAGTTTGTCATCTGAAATTGTTTTAAAACACATCAATCAAACGTGTGTTAATTCCACTAACTGTGCAATCTAGAATACGTTTCCAAGGCGTGAGTTGTTGCACCAGATCCTCTTCACTTTTCAAGTATCTGGGCGATGGCAGACCCACTGGGAACCTTCCGGGGTGATGGAAACTGTTTTAGAGGCTGCCATTTATGAGATCACTAGACTTGTGGAGGTGAATTTTTGGGTGGAAGTTAAACGTTGCAGGAAGCAGGTTGAGTCTACTGAAGTTGCCAGGGCTCAAGTCATTATTTTGTTATTGTTATTATTATTATTATTAGTAGTAGTAGTATTAGTGCATGGTCTCCAACCACTGGTCTGCGGACCAGTATCGGGCCGCACAGAGATAGACCAAGATGTTTTTGCTGGGTGTCAGTCAAACCCACAATTCCCTCCAACACTACTTTCCAAAGAGCAATATAAATAGGGCTGGGTGAATATATGATCGAGATTCATGATATTAAGCGACCAGCAGTGAGCTGTGAGCATATTTACGCCATATGGCCATTTACGCTGGAAATGTGAGTGACTCTAGCTAATCGGACTATCCATTCTAACATTGGTTTGCAAGTGGAAATAAACAAAATCCATCAATAAATGAAAGAAGAAACAAACTAAGAGTAAGTAAGTGTCACAAATTGACCCCACATTTGCAAGTAGCAATGATGTTAATGCCATATGTTGATCATAACTTTAAAATGATGTCTACATTATAAGGCGTATTTATTTTTCCTGATTGCTCTATTTCCTATTAGCAATACTGTGTGATTTTATAACAGTCTACATTTGTTGTACTATTGAATACAATTGTTTGAAAGGAATGGAAAAAAATGAATAAAATGTTGAATCACGGCGGCCCGGTAGTCCAGTGGTTAGCACGTCGGCTTCACAGTGCAGAGGTACCGGGTTCGAATCCAGCTCCGGCCTCCCTGTGTGGAGTTTGCATGTTCTCCCCGGGCCTGCGTGGGTTTTCTCCGGGTGCTCCGGTTTCCTCCCACGTTCCAAAAACATGCATGGCAGGCTGATTGAACACTCTAAATTGTCCCTAGGTGTGAGTGTGAGCGTGGATGGTTGTTCGTCTTTGTGTGCCCTGCGATTGGCTGGCAACCAATTCAGGGTGTCCCCCGCCTACTGCCCGAAGATGGCTGGGATAGGCTCCAGCACCCCCCGCGACCCTAGTGAGGATTAAGCGGTTCAGAAAATGGATGGATGGATGTTGAATCACTCTATAAAAACCTTTGTTGTAAGTAGCATTGCTTTAAAACTGGCAATTTAAAAGTGATGAAAAAAAATGGTTGCCGGTCTGCGAACAGCATGCACTTGTCTCAACTGGTCTGTAACACAAAAAAAGATTGGGGGGGCACCTGTATTAGTGCACTACCAGTGTAACCATTTTAATTATGTATGTGATGAAATACGGTAACTGCTGTTTGATTTATAAATCTCAGAAACTATGTAATGACAGCATTTTGTTTCCTGATATTTCCTTGGCTGTTATTAGATTACAGTGTTTATGCAATCACTTCCCATGACTCCCATTTTGTTTTTGGTAGCCCTCTAATGTGCGATACCGACTACTCAAGGAGGAAGCCATTAACATGACACCGCAAGCAAAGGATTCTGAGGATTTTGATGGTTCGTGCCTTCTATATCTATTCGGCAAAACATTGAATCAGTTGACCGACTTGTAGAGATGTCACTACTCAGCATTACAAACAAAAGTTTTTCCATTGTGCACATAGATTTATTCGTTATTTTCTCCTGTTATTTGTCAGAAACCAAGTGCTCTCATCTTCTGGGACCAAGTAAACACTGTAGGTTCCAGAGATTTCCCAAGTCCTACATAAACTACGAAGCTGGTTTTGATCAGAGGCCGGAATCAACTCACAATTCTGACTCTGATGATCAGTCGGAACCACTTTTGCAGAACCGTTATGTCATGAAAGACGTTGGTGACTTTAAAAAAAACCAACAATGGCGTCACTAGCATGATATATGATTTGGATGATTTACAAGGATCATCATCACAGCTCAGCAATGACCTACATGAGCCATTATGACGGCAATGCAGAAGCACTAGGGAGCAAAAGGGACAAACATTCCAACCATCTGAACAAAGATATTGCAACAGAACAGTGGAGTCAGCTGCAGAGTCAACTACAAGGACTAACACAGATTTAATAGAGTTCAATTGTTTATTGCTCAATGAGGAAGGACACACTGAAAACCAGAGCCTCATGTCCCCTGCGCAGGCTTCGAACAATTCAAATGGCAGATTGAGCTTCCAAGACCAATTCACATTGACAAATCTTTGGACAGTCCAGGACAAATGTATGGAGGATCCTCATATGTATCCAATGCTTGTGACACTCTGCGATTTGGAGAGCGATTCCAGGTTCAGTCTGCAAGAAAAGGAAATAGGAGGCACATTTGTGATCAGTGCTCTCTATCCTTTCCTGATTCTGCCACTCTCGAGGCCCACAGGCAAGCACACAGACGTATGGAGCAGGGGGCACCATACGTCTGTGAGCATTGTGGAAAAACATCCACTCAATCCTGTAACCTTAAAATTCACCGAAATATTAATTCCGGGCAAGGGCTTCACATCTGCGGCCAATGCGGTAGAGGTTCCCCTTAATGAAAGACGTGGAAAATCACAGGTGCGGCCTTACCAGCAACAAACCATTTGGTTGCACTTTGGTTGCAAATTCAGCCACCTTTGGAATTTGAAGTTGCACCACAGAATCCATACACAGGACAAACTTCACCAGTGCAGCACATGCAAAAAGTGCTTCACACGTGCTGACATATTAAAAGTGCACCACCGTACTCACACAGGAGAAAGACCATACAATTGCACCGTGTGTGACCTTACTTTTAAACGCCGGGATCATCTGAAATCGCATCAATGCAAACATGTAATTAGTCTGTGAAGTAAACGAACATGGAAGTAGAGGCTCTTTGTGTTGTTGTCTTTTCTTGAATGTTCTCGGGTTGTGAATGATATTTGTGCATATCGCAAATGATTTGGAAAAAAATACATATACTACTTATATTTTCAGTGATTCTATAAAAATAGACAACACACCATGATTGCTTACCCTTATTCACTTTAATATGACTCATATGAAGAAATGTGAATAAACAGAACAGTATCAACGAGAAATGCGATTGTGCTGCTTTATAAAATTATCCATATGTAAACAGAAGCAAAGTAGCCGACATATTTTTGCACAAATGTAGATTAGTATTTAGTATTTGAAACTTAGTATGATAGTCTTTTATTAACTCCAGTTGAAATGATGTAAACTTGTTATCGCTTTGAAATTAATTTGACGCCCGTGCCTCATGTATTTGTCACACTGTTGTCTCATTGTCTTCTGTAAATACAGCATTAGGGTTCATGGTGAAAATAAGCTACATACCTGCCTGTGTGAGGTTAACATATTTTATGTTACAACAAGATAGCGGTGATGGACAAACTTCAGGTGTACCAAAACAGGTTCAGAATCAGAATCGCCTTTATTGTCATTGTATAGCTTACAACGAAATTTGGGTGCCACTCCTTAGTGCATTTCGTAAAAAAAAAAAAAAGGTTGTTGTTACAGTTCATAGATTTGAATTGGCTGAATCCATAGTGGTTTGGACAAATTTGATCCTTGATCTTTTTTTTTCCAGTAGCAGCACTACCGTGGAAATTTGAGTTGTTTTTAACAAAGCTCAGTCTCACAAATAGCCCTGTGGTGGGGTAGGGCAGCTGTTGGGTTTCCCAACGAGAAACGCGTTTTTTCCAGGGCCTTATGCGACCACCGTAGTACGTCACTGTCTAGCAACAAGGAGCTCGTCTGATTACCAAACGTGTTTATTTACTGCAGTTTGATTTCTTGCATTGTGCTTGCTTACCCGGGGAGACATTACAAGCATGCACTATTGGGATAATATAAACCGCACGAATACCGCAGTTCATTGGTCAATGGGATTCATTATTTAGCATAAGCTTGCTAAGATAAGGCAGGCAAGTATTCGCTACTACGTTGACAACAAGCGGAATTCACTCAACAAGAAGAATCTAATAGTGGTGATTACGAATAGAAATTGCCGTACTTCGATCGTATGTGTCAATATTTATTTTCATTTTGGAACGACTTTTCTACGAAACGTACGCGGAGGTCCCGTCATGTCAGACTTGGATACCCTCGTTGTCACCTTCCAGACGCAGCTACTGGACTTGATGGAGACTGTGGTGAAAACTACGATGTATAAGGTCACGCAGCTGGTAGAGAACTGCTTTTTAGATGAAGTGAGACGCAGGAGCCAGGAGTTGGAGACCCTCAGGATAAGGTTGGAATGCGCTGAGATGAAATTAAATAATCGTGGTGTGAAAGAAGGAAAAAAAGATGGCACATTTGTCGAGATTACAAGTGATGCTGATGACAACACTTCAGAAGAAAGACTTGGAGAACTGCATAGTGGTGAGAGCTGACACAAAACAAGTACTGATTTAAAAAAACATGATTAATGAATGCTTTTATTTTCAGATGTTTTGATGTCTTGTGCTGGGAAAAATGAAAGTGACACGAGATGGACGGACAGCCCGATCTGTGATATAGAATCAGAGGCGGATGAACCCCTTGCCATTCTCACCCCAGAGGAGGGGACACATGTGATTATCTCACAGCAGACATGTAAAATCTAATGACACACAGGTTCACACGCTTCCTTTTTTTCTGGTTCAACTCAGGTATTTTTCAGACAGACGTAAATCAGTCAGCATTTGGCAGCTTGGGGTTTGTAGTTGTTAAGTAAATTCCCTTGCCCATGACTTGCCAGTTGACATTGGACAAGCTTTGAAAAAAGCAAAACGTTTTCTGTCACTGACTGCATTTCAGCACCAGTTTGAGAAGCTGTATGACCGTACACTTCTCTGAAGCGAAATACAAGGTACGCTATCCATGGAAAGTTTTTTGAAACAGGATCTGGTTTTAACAAACCATGCAACAGGAGGCCTGCTTCTATCACCACTGTTGAAAACACACTATTCATTGAGGAGACTCAACAACCTCGTTGAGTATCATAATATGCCCGGAGCCTTTTAGTTGGTATGGATAAAACTTAATCACTCTCAGAAGTATGCACCAAAACATGCTTTTGTGGATGTTTACTTATAGTGCAGCTCCAAAGATAGACATTCCCTGGCTTTACGTTAATTTTGTCAGTGGTGATAGAAACAGACCTTCCATTGTGCTCTTTGTTAAGAACATATCCTGTTGATAGAAACTTGCCACGCACAGAGTAAATTTAACTCCACGTCAGAGCAATGTGACGACCATAAAGCAGTGGCAGAAAAAAAATTCTTGCTAGGCATCAATTTCGCAATACTGCTTCAGCGTCAATTAGAGAGCCATGGCCAAAATGCTTACAAAAACTGCTAAGTTCATCTAAGTCTGTGCAAATTAAACCCAAAACAAAATTTTAAAAAAGGAAGCTTATATTTCCTCTTGGGGAACCCTGTATACCAATTATAGATCAAACTACAGTCAAACCTCAGTTTTCGAATGTCTCGGTTCTCGACCAATTTGGTTTTCGACCAAAAATTTCCAATTTTCTATGCCTCAGATGACGAATAAATTTTGGTTCTCGAACAAACTGAGCGCACTTGAATACACTATGTGACTCCTCTCGCCTTCCTTACACGAGGAAATGGCGCTTCCTCGTGTTGCCTTTCACTGTGAGCAGACGTGTTCAGTAAACATTTTTATTTTAAAAAGAGCGTGGTTTCAGTTTTCGAACAATTTCGGGTTTTCAAACAGCCTTCTGGAACGGATTATGGACGAAAACAGAGGTTTGACTGTACTGTACTTGTTTTTCTAAGACGCTTTATGGTTATTGAAATGAAGAGTGCGGTCAAGTGAAAGAATCATTTTGTGTGTGACCTTTTTTTCAGATAATTGAACATGCTGATGTGATGCCAGCTATTGATGTGAAGGAAGAAGTCAGTAAGTTCTAACTTTCTTCTGCGCATGGAAGAATGAAGTGTTACCCCAAATGGAGAGCGATGTACAGTTATTCAGCACTTCAAATTTAAAGTTTGTGGGGCCCGGCCTTTGCGGGCCCCTGTGCAAATGCGAGTGACTCACTAAACACACAGATCAGATGTATCCCATAAGTGATGACTTGCCATCAAAATACACTGATTGGTGACATAAACAAACAACGGTGTTTTCTCAAGCAAAACAATGTATTAAAAAACACTCACTGTAGAGACATTTCTAGCCCAAATAACAAAAAAAAAAAAACGCACTTCAGGTAACATTTTTTTGTGGGGGGAGGGGGGGAGGGTGTAGCTTGATGGTTAACAGTACGTTGTAGTGGTAGAAATAGGCCAAATTACTATAAATAAGGCTATGGCAATTGTGCCAAATTGCTACCGTTGAAATGAGGGCAGTTAAATACCAGGGAGGGGCGACATATTGTTCCTTGGTTGCATCAGCTCTGACCCCCCCAAAAATGGTTCAACGAAGAAAGTGAAAAAGAGTTTTCCTCTACTGTATATTTCAGCACTTCAGTGCGACCGTATTTTCCGGACTATAAGCCCTCATTTCCCCCCCCCCCAAATTTTGAACCTTGCGGCTTTTTATGTGATACGATTTATTTGTGGATTTTTACTTATACGCGTCAAGCCGTCCATAGATTTACCTTCCAACTAGACAACGATCTTAAATATAAAGCAAAACACATGATGAAATGGTTAAAAAGCAAATATGCTGTTAGAATGGGCAAGTCAAAGTCCACATCTGCACCCATTTGAGAATCTGTGGAAAGATCTGAAAAGTGCTGCTCATAAATGCTCTCCATCTAATCTGCCTGAGTTGGAGCTGTTTTGCAAGGAGGAATGAGCAATAATTTCAGTCTCTGGACATGCAAAACTGATAGATACATGCCTCAAATGACTCGCAGGAAGAATAGCAACAATAGGCGGTCCTACAAAGTATTAACTAAGAGAAGCTGAATAATTTTACACCCTCCACTTATGAATTTTTCATTTCTAAAAAATGTTTAAAATCAAATTTCCTCCTACTTAATGATTGTTGATTCTTCACCTTTTTATATATTTATATTTGAATATTTAAATGTGGCAAATGGTAAAAAAAATAAAAAATAAAAATCGAGTGGCCGAATACTTTCGCCAGCCGTTGTTTTAAGCAATTTTGCCATCTGTGTGTGTGGTTATTTTCATATGTCTGATATGTGTCACTTGAAATGTACACGTAAATAGAAAGAAAGAATATCCAATCAAGGCACTGAATTAAAATACGGCACACGGACCTGCACTGTTAATGCAGCCTAACATTTACCTGTCTTTTTTTTTTTTAATGAAAATAATGTTTATTCTTGATACACTTGTAATTGAAACTCATTTTCTAATCCACAGATGAAGGAAGTTCTGATTCTGACAGCGCGAGTGTGAGGATACATGCTTATCCAGGTGATAGCCAGGAAACCAGCAAAGGTGATGTGTTTTTGAAGAATGACAAAGCAAAAGACCTCCAAATATCAAATGTATACAACATTCCCGAAGGCCTGGAGAGCTCCGACATGACCACACATCTGTCAGTGGAAATGCACACCGGCTGGACAGGCCTCACGCTTCATCGTCACAGAGTTACACCCGACTGGAAGTGTCATCCAGCCAAAAGCAATTGTTCTTTACAGCAAGCAAAGGAAGAGCTTGTAGACTCTGTTATAGAAGCTGATAGGAGGCATGTTAATACAAGCAGAGACCAGCTTTCTGCCTCAGAGTCTTCCTCCATGCAAAATCCCAACTCGCCAAGCGTTCCAATTAAGCAGGAGGATTTCGATGGTGGTGGTGCTGACTCTGCGCATGTGAGTAACAAGGCATCACCAAAGGCAGGAACTGCATCCTTCTCGTGTGCGGAAACGAAAAAGCCAATCCAGGAAGGAATAAAGCTGCATTCTAAAGATTCTACATGTGACAGACTGCAGGCTTCTGTGAAACAGGTCAGCCGAGCCTTGAAAAAGCCTCCTCCCATACCATCAGGCAGCACTGCAGCATTGTCCCAAATTCACTCTCAGACATTCAACGTAAATTCGCTGAGCAAAATTCCCTCCACATCTAAAGCTGCGCCCCCTCCCGCGCTCTCAGTCCAGCGAGATCACCTTGCAAACAAATTAACTGCCACGCTATGGGTTAACAATAGAGCACAGCCTCCATCTGCAAACTCCCATCACGGATATCTTATATCCCATCCAGACTCTCATCGTCCCGTTTTCAGGCACTCTCTGCGCTGTGGCCAGTGTGGGAAATGTTTCCCCCACCCTAGCAACCTTAAGGCCCACCTGCAGACCCACACAGGTGAGAGGCCTTTCTGCTGCTCTTTGTGCGGTCGCAGCTTCACCAAGCTGAGCAATCTGAAAGCCCATCGGAGAGTTCACACCGGAGAACGGCCATACTGCTGCTTGGCGTGCGGCAAGCGGTTCACACAGAAATGTAACCTGAAACGCCATCAGAGGATACATGTTGATGTTTGATGGACAGGCAACGGTCTCCAAGCAACAGATTTTGTCTGCAGAGTATACTTCATTTGTGTTTAAAAGACAGGACACGTCTGAACAATGTCATTCACAAATATGCATTCTGTGAATATATGAATTCTGCCATTTCCATAGTCTATACTTTATAGTGCTAAACACATTTATTTTACCCTCTTGCCATAAAGAGTCCATCCGGCATCATGATGTTTAAATGTGTGGACTCTTTATTTCAGAAGTGGCGGGTACGCCGGCTTTCGATTTAGCCGACTTAATCCAACTCTTAACTCATTCTGTACCAGCCAATTCTGGACCAAGTCTGAAAAGACGTTTAAAAACGTCTTTGGGAGGGAATGAGTAAATAACAACACTATCATGGCACCATTACGGAGACCACTCAATACTGTACACCAAGGATGTCCAAAGTCGGTCCTGGAGGGCCGCTGTCCTGCCTGTTTTCCAGCTCTCCCAGGAACAACACACCTGATTCACATCATCAGGATTGTTCTAATGCTGCTCCGGAGCTGGCTGATGAGCTGATCATTTGAATCAGGTGTGTTACAGCTGGGAGAGCTGGAAAACAGGCAGGACAGCGGCCCTCCAGGACCGACTTTGGACACCCCTGCTGTACACACTACAAGTGCAAACAACTGTACCGCAGACATTGTCTGGAGCATTTCAGAAACAATATATAGCTAATGGGAGGCGCGGTACAGTGGTACCAGGTTCGATTCCAGCTCCGGCCTCCCTGTGTGGAGTTTGCATGTTCTCCCCGGGCCTACGTGGGTTTTCTCCGGGTGCTCCGGTTTCCTCCCACATTCCAAAAAACATGCATGGCGGGCTGATTGGACACTCCAAATTGTCCCTAGGTGTGAGTGTGGGTGTGGATGGTTATTCGTCTCTGTGTGCCCTGCGATTGGCTGGCAACTGATTCAGGGTGTCCCCCGCCTACTGCCCGAAGACAGCTGGGATAGGCTCCAGCACCCCCCGCGACCCTAGTGAGGATCAAGCGGTTCGGAAAATGGATGGATGGATGGATATATAGCTAATAACATGGCATGAAAAGAATAAGGGCTTAATTCGAATTCTGGGTGTACCCTACCTACTGCCCTAAGACAGCTGGGGTAGGCTCCAGAATCTAAGTCCGTGCTCCTGATAGTGCTGAGGCCAGCAGCGAAAGCCTTTCTGGCACTGACCGCTCACACACTAAATTTCATTGTGCTCTTGCCATTTTTGCTGGAATACGAATGTCCAAACTGATTTCTATCCTTTTATTGCCACATTTGGCCCACTGGATTTCTTCGTTCGAAATTCATTGACCCAGGACACGTTGGAGAGACTATGTCTCCCAGTTAGCCTGGGAACGCCTTGGGATCCACCGGGAAGAGCTGGAACAAGTGGCTGGGGAGAGGGAAGTCTGGGCTTCCCTGCTAAAGTTGTTGCCCCGGATAAGCGGTATAAAATAGATGGATGGATGGAAATTCATCTGTCTAACATAACATGCGATTACGAAAACCTTTTTTTCTTTTCAGGTATGCAAAAAAACGGGTCGATACATGTGTCGTGAATCTGATTTTGAGTATACGTGCCACTTGGGCGCAGATGACAAACATTCCTACGCATTTATTAATGAATGAAGCCCAATATTCCAAAAAGAATCACTGAAATTGTCGATGGAAATTGCACGCCTGGGCTTTTTTTATGTTGTTTATTTTGCTTTATTTTTCTAGCTCAATAAAAATGGACACCCGGCAAATAAGTAAACATTAGCATTAGGCTAGCTTCGATCCCACATCAACATAACCAGTTTGGCACTATTTTTCATTCGTAATAAGGCATTAAGACTGTGGGAGTGTTTTTTTTTAACTGCAATTTTCTGGACAGAATTATAAAATAAGTGCCATTTTTTTCAGCCTAATAATAATTTGATAGATATCGTTCCTCTTAAATCCACATTAAGCAGTTATGTTTCGTACGAGCGTGTGTGTGTGTGTGTGTGCGTGTGTATGTACGTGTATATATGCGCGTATGTTTTGATGCAGCCCTCTGTTACTTGGCTCGTACAGGTTTAGACGAGATATGCCTATGGTAAAGTTGCAGCCACAAATTGCATGCGGTGCAGGTGATAACATTTTTATCTTGTTTTTAAAGGACAGAAATAGCTAGCAGAAACTGTGACATGTTGTAAGTGTGTGTGTGTGTGTGTGTGTGTGTGTGTGTGCGAGAGAGAGAGAGAGACAGAGAGAGAAGTATAAGAAGATAAATGTGTTTTCAAACAGTTCCTTTGTTGGAGATGCTATCACCTCCAAAGAGAGATTTATGTTAGTTCCAAGGAGAAATCCATTACCCGATGGGAGCGAGTGGGAAATACCTACACAACATACCCTTTATTTTCCCCACATTTTGTCTCCCTTTTTTGTTTTTGTATTTTTTTTTTTCGGTGCTTCAAATACAGGCCTGTTTTGTATGGGGTATTAGGGTCACTGATAAGAAAACTAAATAAAAAAAAGACACTACTGAGGAATTATGTGTGTGTGTGTGTTTTTTTTAATCATCTCATGAACATAGCTAGAGTCCGCCCGTTTCTCAGGCCAACACGGAAGTGATGATGCATGCTTTTATTTCCTGTCGCTTGGATTACACTAATGCCCTGCTCTCTGGTCTATATGAATGCTGGGCCATGTGCACCTCTCCTATCAGGATAAATGGACATTTACTGTTGCAGAGAGAGCACATAATACAGAGACCACCTGGGATATCTGGGGTCGACTGAGGAGAAGCTACATAGAGCTTGGAAATATGTCATGACACATCAGGGCCAGCAGTCCGAGACACAGAGTGACCATACATGACTCATTTTCTCCTTGTGAACTTGAATGTGTCCACTCTGTGCAGACAATCGGGCGGGGAAGATGACCTCACTATAAACCTCACTTTTTTTTTTTCCGGTTTGAAAGGCGAAGTACTACAGCTTCTCCAGTAATGAGCTCGTCACTGAGCCAGAATACACATATTGGGCTCCAGAGTAAGGCCATGTCTCTACAATATTGGAATTCCTCTTTATTTTCTGGATTGGTTTACTGCAATTAATGTGTGCGTGGTCAATGGAGGTTCGATGGTCAAATGCCTCTCTTTACTTGTCCATCACATTTGAACAGAAAAAACTAATTCAGCTTTAAATGTTGAAATCAAGGATAATTATTGGAGATAATCAATGTGAAGCATGCGCGCGTGCGTGCGCACACACACACACACACACACTTATGTATGTTTATCAGGTTAATAACATTTTAATTTACATCCCGCCGCTGACCAATGACAGACTGGCAAATTGTATATACAAAGAGAGAGGGGGAGAGTGAGTGAGAGAGAATATGTATTTATGTATACAGTCAAACCTCGGTTTTCGAACGTCTCGGTTCTCGTACAATTCGGTTTTTGAACTAAAATTTCGAGTTTTTTATGCCTCGGATGACGAACAAATTTCGGTTCTCGAACTAACTGAGCGCACTTGAATGCCTCACTTCACTCCTCTCGGCTTCGCTACCTCGTGTAGCGACGCTACCTTTCATCCGATAAGCAGCCTGCCCAAACATCTGCTATCTCGACCTCTCCCCTCGATGAAAGTACGCATGGAAGCTAGTGCCCTCCCATCACCCCCTCCTTCTCGGCCATACACTGATAAACCAGGACTGTCTCCATGATCAGACCTTGACGTAGCAGCTGTGGTTTAACATACAAACACAAACACAGACAATTTAACATTCGCATACACTCCCTTGTATCACCGCCTTCATTGTTTATGTCTTGTGACCTGTTGTAATTGTCATATGCTTTTTTGCTGGAGTTTTTTTTGCCTAACTTAAACTATCCTCAAATTGAGGATAGTTCAAGTTTGGGTTTTTTTTCTCCCCCTTTCCCTCCCTTGTGGTTTCTTTCGACTTCCGGGCTGAGTGAACGCTGGCGCGTCTGGCTGCCGCTGCTCAACCCGTTTGGTGTTTTGTTGTTTTGTCTGATTGTAAAGTGTGTCTTGAAAGGCGCTTATAAATAAAATGTATGATTATTATTATTACCTCGTGTAGCGACGCGACACGAGGTAGTGAAGCCGAGAGGAGTGAAGTGAGGCTCCCTCGTGTAGCCGCGCTCCCATGTTTAGCGGCGCTCCCTCGGGAAGCGTTGCTACACAGGAAGCGACCATTGTGAGCAGGCGTTTTTGTATTGTTCAATAGATGTTTTTAAAAAAGCAGACGTGTTTGGTGAAACGCTTCCTAGTGTCGCGTCGATTGTGAGCAGACGAGTTTGTATTGTTCAATAAAAAAAAGCAGACGTGTTTGGTGAGACGCTTCTGAGGAGTGAAATCCCCCTCTTTTCAGAATGGTTTGCCCTAGCAGCACGGGGGAAGTGCGTGCGTTTGTTTACCCCTGCATTGCCGCTGCAAATGCAGCGGCACATAAGGAACACTCTGGTGTCCGGTGTCTCATTATTATGCAATAATCATACAGAAACAGCTTCCTCGTGTAGCGTCTATTGTGAGCAGACGAGTTTTTATTGTTCAATTAAGATTTTTTTTTTAAAAAGCAGACATGTTTGGTCAGAACTACGTGATATCGGACTGTTATTTTTGCATCGTGTATCAGCCCCTAATCATGGCACCAAAGAAATCAAGTGGAAGTGGTGAACCTGGTGAAGAAAAGAGGAAAATAGTGCGCAAAACTATAGATTTAATCGCGAAATATGAGTCAGGCGTGCGTGTGTCTGTGTTGGCGACGGAGTTCGGGATGCCGCAATGCCCCGCCTACTGCCTGCTGACAGCTGGAATTGGTGCATGCCCCACGACAGATAGAGAGAGAGATGTTCCTTCAATTTTTATGTTACTGTGTTAATATTAAAATTGGTGAAAATCAAAGTATATTACAGTTTGTTTGTACAGTATTTTACATATTACCAGCTCTCTTATTACATTTGTACAGTATATGGTGTGAAATTGTAAAAAAAAAGTTGTATTCTTGACTTGGAACGGATTAAAACATTTTACATTGATTCCAATGGGAAACCGAACAATTCAGTTTCCGAACAATTCGGATTCCGAACATTCTTCTGGAACGGATTCATTACGAAAACCGAGGTTTGACTGTATATATACTGTGCCTAAAGCATGAACCAGTCCCTGGTGGATAAAAGGTTGGGGAACACTGAATGAGAGCATTTAAAAACTATCAAAAATATCTATGAAAAATATATTTTTTATGTATATTTGGAACACATATAACATGTTCACATATTTTATGACAAATTGTGAGTTAATGACAGAAATCCTGCAATTACCTATGATTTAAAATTCATTTTATTCCAAATTCTCTCTCACTTAGCCTCATCTGCTGTTCAATCTCTGTCATTTTAGCAAACCTGTCTCCCTGTTTGACTGGGGCTATTGCACAGGCAGTCCCCAAATAAAACAAAACAAAACTGAATGGCATTAGCAGTTGAGTCAGCTGAAAAATCGCTGCCAAATCCCAAACAGCCATTTGAAAATGTCAACAGTGCTTGATGAGTGAAATGCAAGACATACAGCAGCACATATGGTTGTATTTACTCTGACTTTTAAGGGATCAAGGACAGGGACCATTAAAAGTTTAATCAGTGAAATAATTAAATTTTTTTTTAACTGGCCTTTAACAGTTTGGACAGATGAAAGGAGAGAATAGTGAAAAAACTAATGGAAATAGGAGTTTCATGTTCCAGACAGACAAGAGCCAAGCAACTTCAATTTGGTTTGTATTGACTATGACTTTTCCTGTGTGGGCTGGAGGCAGTGATGTGCACTGAGGTACATGACTGGTGAGGCACTTCTCTGGAGTCAGCTATAGAAATCCATCCATCCATCCATTTTCCGAACCGCTTGATCCTCACTAGGGTCGCGGGGGGTGCTGGAGCCTATCCCAGCTGTCTTCGGGGAACACCCTGAATCAGTTGCCAGCCAATCGCAGGGCACACAGAGACAAACAACCATCCACGCTCACACTCACACCTAGTGACAATTTAGAGCGTCCAATCAGCCTGCCATGCATGTGTTTGAAATGTGGGAGGAAACCGGAGCACCCGGAGAAAACCCACGCAGGCCCGGGGAGAACATGCAAACTCCACACAGGGAGGCCGGAGCTGGAATCGAACCTGGTACCTCTGCACTGTGAAGCCGACGTGCTAACCACTGGACTACCGGGCCGCCCAGCTATAGAAATATTAACTCAAAATAGAAGAATAGCCATTTTGCAATTTTGACCATTCATTCAAACATATCTTCGAAATGAGGTCAAAATTGTTTTTGTTTTTTTTACCCAGCGGGCACGTTGATTATTGGATGTTGATGTCATCTTGAAGTTGAGTTGACACCAGATGCCCACTGGGAATATTTGTCTTTGAAAATTTTCATTATGTTTCTGCCAATACCCGTTCAACAATGTGGTGAGGAAAACAAAAGAATAAAGCATTCACTGCACAGTTTATATGCTTTCAAAACCTCTCAACCGTTGCAGCAGAGATGTTTTTGCTAAATTGTGTTTTTCTTTGGGCCATTTCTACGCAATGTGTTCTGCTCTTCTGAATAGCCTTTCTTAAATTTAAATACAGCACTGATCACAAATTTAACCTCCTCTTCTTTTCACGCATAACTGTCTTCATTAAATCCATCATTGATTTCTTTTCAGAAAGCTCTTTATGAACTCATCCCGTGCTTCGTGCCCCCATTATGGTTTTTATAAACCGAACTGACTGGGGGGGGGGAAAAAAAAGAAAGTTACGATCAGTAGGGGTCAGTGTTGTCCCATACAACTAATTGAGCCCTCAATCCAACTTCATTTGTCATTGAGCTGCTGCTTTCACTTCTGATAAATGGTGTGCAAATCAGACACACAAGATTTGACAGATGAGGTTTTTAGTCTTGATTTCAATGTATTATTTTTAGCCCTTTGTCTGTTTCATATCATTAATTTTTCCGACCACGTAAATGCACACCAATTATCCAAATGAAAGCACATTTGAGGAAAAGACAAACTAAAAGAAGACCGTGACTAGAAGACAATCGTCACTTTGGTTTGTGCTTTCCGTTTATTTCTGTTCTGTTTCTGTCACCTCGTGCAGCATGGAATAAACATGTTCGTTGATGAAGTGTTTTGTGTTTTATTGTGCGCATGTTGAGCACATATGCATGGAGGGGGGGGGGGGGGGCAAGGACCAATAAATCACGTGAATGCATATGTATGTGTTATCAGTACCGGCCAGGATGATTTAGACAGCTTTCGCAGCGTAATGTTCAATTTTTGTCTATTAAAGGTGCCCTCTCCCCCGTCCCCCGCCCCCTCTCTCGCTATATGGAATGGGATGCCATTGAAGTCATGAAAGGGGGAGGTGGAGTGGAGGAGGGGGGGTAAATCCGAGGCTACATTTCCTCTGCCCGGCTAAGCCTGCTGCCACTTTCTGGACCAACTATTGACAGTCTCCTAGCCAGCAGACAGGAGCACGTCTTGCAATGCACTGACAGAGTGTGATACGGAGATGAAGGAGACTGAGATTAGGGAGAGAAAAATAGGCAACGGATTAGTTGAGCTCACATTTATTCCATTACCCGGAAATATAAACCGGAAATACCCGTATGATGGTGTTTGGCAAGATAGCCCAAATGCTTCTTGTTACACATAAGTAAAACAGAAAAAAAAACATGTCCATAAAATTGACTGAGGAAGCATTTTATTAATTGTGTCTTGCTAGAAGCTCTGTGAATCGCTGTGAATCCACAGCACTGGAATTAAAAGTATCCGGGGGTATCTTTCGAGCAGCTTATGGCAGCATAATAATTAATCACCCCTGAGTAAACACTGCGAGGAATTGCTAAATAAATAATTGGGGAGAAATGTATAAATAATTTCCCTTCTTAATCTACGCCAGTGCACTTCCAGGTCTCCAAAGTGATGCTCATCCCAATGGAAAGACAGAAGGTTGGCCGACTCGCCTCTTGGGGGCGCTCTTGGCATTCCGTAGAAAGCAGCTTCTTGGCTTGCAAACGTGAAAGGACACGTTTCAGGGAGCGTTAAAAATAGTACCTACATCTGCAAAACTGGCCTTAACTCTATTAAAAAAGCATTTTGGAAAAGAATACATTCCTCATCAATGTAATCTACAAATCTGGGCACTTTCAAGAAATGAGATTTTTTGCTGCTTGAGCAATTGCTCAACATCCTGCTCTCAGGCTAATGTAACATGCCAGAGAGGCCACTGAGGCATGCACATTTGACTTTGGGTGAGAGTTGGTTCATACTATTCTACACATCATAAATATACATCTCGTGATTCTCTATCCGCTCATCTCTCTCGAGCCTCATAGATTGTTTTCTCATATTCGTCTTCTTTTCTCTTGCTTCCTCGCCTCTCTGTCTCTCCCATTCCTTCATGCCTCTGCCTCATATACAAACGACAACAGTTTGCTAATGAGAGGGAGCCGGGGCTCATTATTCAGTATATCATTAGCATTTAATTGCTCTCTGTTAATCCCAATAACTATCTCCCACAGTTTAATCGTTTTGCACTTTCTGGTCAGACCACAACTTTACTGTCTCACCCATAAAGCGTCTCAGAAAGGATTTGAGGCAACAGTATTTGGTTAAATAGTCACATGTGAGCAACGATGTATCACTTTAGTTCCTCATTACTCACTATTAGTGGACTTTGGAGTCAGTGGCGGGCCAAGCTTGAACGACGCTCTGGGACAGACCTCTCTTACATCCGCCGATTATTTTTCAATGTCATTATGCAGATTGGGAAAAAAAAAAAAAAAAAACTTTCACCCAGCATTTATTTTTGAGGGCTGCTTCTGTGGGGCCGCACACATACCAGAAACCGCCACTTTTTGGAGTGCCTGTGGTGTTCAACTCATTTTGTCACTCTGTCACGCTATCACTGATTTCTTTTCTTCAGTGCATATCTGTTTGGGTGTGCCTCCACCTTTCCATCCTTATCTTCCACACAGGGGTTCTATAAATTGTACGGGTCTAATACAACCAAGACGAGAGAGATGCTGACAATCTAGCAGGCAGATCTACCCCTATCATTCATCAGCTTAAACAAGGAGGCAGATTTGCACAAAAATATGAGGGAATGAAAGCAGAGGAGGGAGAGAGAGAGAGAGAGAGAGAGAGAGAGAGATGGGAATACGTGAGATGAAAAAAGAGAGGGGGTGAGCAGTCACCCAACACAGTCATCAACTCCCTTCCATCCATCATCTGTCTCAGTTCAAAAACTGTGGCTGCTTGATCAGCATCAGTTCCACGTGCAATGCCACAGCGATGTTCTTAAATGTAGGTGTGCCAGGGTTACAAGTTTTGTATTTTTCATGGTAATTAATTTTTATTTCGTTGCAGCCTTTTTTTTGTTTAAATCAAGGTAGTTTTATAAGATTTGAGTGTGGTTTTGTTTGAATATTTTAGATTTTTAAAGCTTTGTCTGGGTTAGTTTTTATTATTTATTTATTTTAATATAAGAGACATTTGCCGAGTGCGGCATCAAAGAAAAAGGTCATAAAGTATCTTTTTGACCTTCCGTCTCCTGTGCGGGCATACAGCAATGCCGAAATGTCCGTTTAAAATGAAGCCTGAACGCCCTGAGCGTAAGATATCAATCGACCAAGGCGAAAACAAAGTTCTCAATAGAGTTAATTTCATAAGCATATGATTCAGTTGTTTTCATTGATTTTTTAAAATCATTCATCTTTACTTTCTTTTGTTGAGGTGTGCAGAGTTACGTGCGACTGTGTGCTTGATTAACCACCTTCTTTTGTGAATATCACTTTAGTTTGAGGTCACACTAGTCAGGAAAACAGACTATTGTTTCTGCACACGCTTAAAAATTGAGTTGTCATAATTGGGGGATAAACAGACATTTTCATTTTGTATTGGTAGCAAAACTAAAGAAAAGTTGGCATGTGAAAAAAACAGTGACGGGTTATTCACTTGAGGAGCACAGGCTGTCTTCAGCCAGTAGTCGGAGTACACCCTGAACTGGTTGCCAGCCAATCGCAGGGCACACATAGACGAACAACCATTTGTGCTCACAGTCACACCTAAGGACAATTTAGAGTGTTCCATTAACCTGCCACGCATGTCTTTGGAATGTAGGAGGAGACCAGAGTACCCGCAAAAAACCCACACAGGCACTGGGAAAACGTGCAAACGCCACACAGGTAGGATTCGAACCCTGGACCGCTGGAGGTGGACATGTTAACTAGTAAACCACTAGTTGAAAAAGAGATTTGAGTTAAGAGTTTTGAGGAAAGTGTTAGCATTTTGCATCAACGAGATCGAATCGGTTTTAACTGTGGTTTCCTACGCAAGGGGTCTGGTTGCTATTTAGCGTCAATGTCCTGTCCAATGTCCTATATCTGCTCCCATATCTTCTCCAAAATACGACATAAACTTTCCAAAAGTTTCTCAAACTCCTCTCCTGCCTCCTTTGGAGGAAGGGCACATGAACGATGCTTACTGCATTGACACCAAACTTTTTTTCCTCCTTCTCCTCACTGCTTTCCACCCAATATCGCTAATGAGCAACAGTAGCTCTATTGACCCATTTGTGGATTTCGACAAAATCTGATCAAAAAATGCCTCAGGTTGCTTTCTTACTGCTCTTGGAGATGAAAAAGATTCAAATCCCCCTGTCCATCCACAAGCATCATTACCATTCCTCCTTGGTCTTTTTATGTCTCTGCTCAGATGTCATCCGACATAACCACCTCATTTTACTTGTGCTTTACCACCCCTCTCTGCTGGTTGTTTTTCCTTTTCCAAGCACAATGAAAATTGCGAACACACCTGTGCAGATCATTATCAGCAGGACAAAGCTGTTCCTGGAGCAAGGAGATGTTGAATGAGCAAAGGTCTGTTCTGCCACAGAATGATGAATCATTGCCAGTTTCCCTGATGTTGTTGTTTGATACATGGAACTATTTATTCCACTTTAAAGTCAAAAAGTGACATTTTGTATTTCATTCCGTGGGGTGAAAGTAAAACAATGTAGAAATCTAAATCAAATGAAAAAAATGAAATGTAAAAGTTATATATTCACTGTATGGAGAGGGAGTGGGAAAACGTCACTCGGTGTTTAAGAGTATTGCTGATTTGTGCTTATTGTTTGGTACTGGTGTTTTGTCATTGTTGGCTCTTTGGGTGGCTTTTGGATCATGTCTATCTGGATTTATAATGATGGTATATACCCGTTAGAACAGAGGTCCCCAACCGCCGGTCCGCGGACCGGTATCGGCCCGCGGGGAATTTGGTACCGGGCCGCACAATAAGAATTTACATGAATTCCGTTGTATTTATTTTAGAATACTACCCGATTCTCCGTTACATCCGTCTGTGTCACTCTTGATGCACGTCAAACCACGCTTCTCCGTCGCGTGACTGATTACACTAAAAACAAAACGCCGGAGCTTGCTAAATGAGTAAAATAAACTGCTGGAGATCGCAAATGACGGCGGCCTTGAAAGTACGTTCGAGACAACAACTCTGCCGGTGTTCTGGATTCATGTTATGGCTGAATACTCTGAGATCGCCACAATAGCACGGTTGCTATTTCCGACATCCTACCTGTGTGAGGCGGGGGTTTTGTGCAGCAACGGCGACTAAAACAAAATTACGAAGTAGACTCGACATAAAGCACACACTTCAGGTGTCATTGTCTCCTATTACCCCGAGATGGGACCGCCCGGTTGCAGAAAATCAATCTCGGGGCTCGCACTGATTCAGCATTGTGGTGAGTTGACATTTGCATGCACTTTGAATTTGCGTTGTATCGTATTTTGAAGGCATTAAACATTACCATAGCGATCAGAGTGTTGCGGCCAGATTAGACGCTCCTCGTGTTTATTATTATCTCTTGAAAGCAACACAGTGTTCATGCAGCTCTTACCATATTATTTTGTAGTATTTATCCGCCACACCTTAAATGCCGGTCCGTGAAAATATTGTCTGACATAAACCGGTCCGTGGGGCAAAAAAGGTTGGGGACCCCTGCATTAGGGTATTTATTATTTTAGATTAGCACTATATACTGGTTCATTATCATTATTAGTATTATTATCTTCGTATTATTTTTACCATGGATGAAGAATAGAGATATGAATTAAGAAAAGATGAAGAAGGGATGGGATTTTTAAGTCTAGACTCGTTCCCACTCTCTTTTGAGCATGGCGAACTTTTGTTTGGTTCAATTTGGCTAATTTTGCTTGTTTGTTGTTGTTGTTTTTTGTTACCGTTCTTCTTTTCATTATTTTTTGTTTTTCTTCATGTTTTCCTTGTGTTCAAATAAACATTCATTCAAATGCTAGGGGTCACTTGAAGAACATTGACATTGCTTCCACAAAAGATAGTCTGAAGTCAGACTACCTGGTGACATATTTTAAATTCAAACCAACTTTTAATTATTTCATTAAATAATTCTCAATTATTGCTTCACTGCCTTGTGGAATTTTTGTGGGGTGTTCTAGCTGTCAGCAGTTGGAGGTAAACATGAATATTGACTCCCTCCTCAGGCTGAATTTGTTTCATTAGCAGTCCCAACATAGATGATTTTCATTTTCCTTTATTTTGTGGTTACTGTCACTTTCTGGCAACTTTGCTTTGAAGCGAGCAGTTCACAACACAGCATGATGCCATTTTTATGGGGGGGTGGTGGTGGTGGCTGACAGGTTTCATAAATTATTTTTAATGGCCGTTTTGACACTTTAATAAAATCTGCAAATATTGATGGCCCAGTCACTCATCACATCTACGTGAGGCCTTATTTAGCACAAATGTTGACATGATGATGCAATGTGTCTCTAATTAGATCAAACATTATGCCATCTGGGCCAAATGTGGAAACGTGATTGAATAGTTTTCCCGATAGATATTTGGTTTAAATAGCTTTAAATAGGTGAACTCTAACACCCCCTATGATTCTAATTGCTCCAGACCCCATACTGGGCCTCAGATGCTGCAGGGGGCATAGCTACTGTTTGCTTTGTGTGGTGTTTGGCTTCATGGATGCTGTGCACTAATAGAACATTGAAACTCAAGGGGGTCCGGTAACACAAACGTGCAACTGACAACAATATAGCTAGCTCCCTGTGAAGTAAATGTCATTTTCAGAAAATGAACATGTCTTGAAGTTATTTCTCTCATTTCAACCAAACATGCTTTTCCTCATTAGCAAGGACGTGCCCATTAAAAACTGAATCTACTGTAGTTTCTTTGAACAGGCTGACATTTGTGGTGAATATACGATATAAAATTTTGGGTAACTATGGCAACAATACTTCAAGCCACATTAGCTCTTTGGCAAAATTACAATATTGACTTATGACTGACTAGAGAAAAAAAACCTCATAAACTGAGTCCAATTTTGTTGAGCACATCAACCTCACAGTTCTGAGGACTGCACACTTCCTAACTGGATCTACATAAAAAATCATGTTTAAAGCAAAAAATACTTTGTATCTACTTACGTCTGTTTGTTTAACGTACAGAAGGTATGGAAGGGTATGTTAATATACAGAATTTCAAAACTCAAATGTGGATAAAACATCCACCCCTCAAGTACAAAGACCTCGAAGCAAACAAAAATAACCACAAAGTGTGATCCCCCCTCCTTTGGAAAGGGCTCTCCGGCATAAATTTCAAATTCAAAGATGGCCGCGGTACAGGGCAGTAAAGTTTCTCCCTTCTACATTGCTGGTGTGCCAGCCATCTGTCATCATAACCGCTTGTCCAATTAAGTCATCATATGACTTTGTAATACTGCATTGAATATAAAGAATCCATGGGTTTGAAGTACCTGTAGATATATTTAGTAACTCCTCATGCAATTTTAACGAACTGTCAATGGTTCATATGGAAACAAAAAAACATGAAAAAGAAACGCTGTTTATATAATTTTAAGATCGGTATTGTAATGGAAACTTAGGTTGAAAGCTTTCGTGGCTGATACCATCTCAAAAACAAACTATCCAGCTTGGTTTGAGTGTAAATTGAATGAACAAATAATCTGCTTCCGATGTTCCCTGAAGGACACAATTTTCTTGTGGCCTATAAAATAATGCTCACAGTCCGCTGAATTGTTTGGTATGTCGCAGCATGGTCTGTGAAATTCCCAAGCACGTGAAACGAGGCTTGCACCGGCCTTAAAATTAGGATGCACAGCAGTTTTTACACCCTAAAGCATGTACAACGTATATGAATATAGAACCCATAAACAGAATTTGGTCCTTGCTTCTTGCCAGACATTTTCTCTCCTTTTCTGGTGGAATACAATCTTAGAATACAATCTTAGAGTTGAAAGTGTACTTAATCGATGTCTGCCATCTAGTGTGAGACACTTTAAACAGCTCCACCAAATAAATTATTTTTATTTTCAAAAATTAATCGGGGGCCACTCGGTAGGTGAGCCGCCAGTTAGCCATCCCTACTCTTTCTTGTCCAAAGGTGTGGATATGAGTTTTCCCTGCCTCTCACTCAAAATCAGCTCGGATAGGATCCAGCTCACTTGCAACCATAGTGAGAATAAGCGATATAGAAAATAGATGGATGAAAGCATTATCGGTTTTATATAAATAAATATATAAATATTGCATGGTATTGAATTGTCTTCATGCCAAGTGACAATTTAATCACTGTGCTAATGTGAATGGGGAAACAATGTCAAAGTATTTCCCTTAGAAAGAGCGAAATCTGATCTGGTATGTCTTTTGGTAATGCAATTTTGGTTGGGTTTTTTTTTTCCCCCTAATGGCATCTGTGTGTTTCTTCGCAAATATAGATGTGAGTGAACATGCATTAAATGTTTTTTTTTTTAAGGATACTGAAACTTGAGCATCTTGTTTGAAACTAACATCATCATTGATTCATGTGCACTCAACGTCCATTTCAGGAATTGAACCTCTCTGGGAACAACTTGCTTAGCCTACAAATGCTGTTTAAAGTCTTCTGGGGGTAGAAGAAAAAAATAACAATATGCTGGGAACAGGCGGTGGTCACACGGTTCCTAATCTTAAAACGGTTGGGACCCTGTGGACTAGGGTCACCGACACGGTGCTGAAACCTGGTGACATTTTGGAGGTGGAGGAAGGCGGACTTGGTGATGGAATCATTTGATGACCCCGAGTTCATTCAACTCATTGAATGAGCAGAAGGTACAGCCCACAATGATAAAGATGATACAGGTATATACTGCTAAATACATACATACCTTCTGTACACACAGCACATACAGCCGTACATAATACATATATACAGAAGTCACGTTAAGTATCAGGAAATTGGAACACTGAGCACTGTTGATCTGCTTGTCCAAACCCCTGAAAAATAGCAACAGTCCAACACTTGTGTTGTGCCTGCGATGAATGAAGTACATGAACTATATTTGCAATAATCTGAAAATTCCCAATTGTTTTTTAGAATCATTGATTCTTACCTGCAGCATGCCTTCTAATGACAAAGCAGGATTGTCTCTCAGTTTTGCAGTAGCATCAAGTATTGAGTTTCTGTGTGGCATATTTCCTCTCAGTCTGACATGTTTAACTGATTCTGAGAAATATTAACAATATTACAGAGCACTCCTCAATTGTTAATTAAAATGCTCTGCAATTATGTGCCATGTTGTAAACGGGGGTGCCACTCCACTGACAACAGATAACTAAGGTTTAAATGTATTTTGGAGATTTAGACTTAATATGAGCGTTGGTAAGCTATATTGAACATGTGTAGAATGAGAACCTTCTGTAAAAAAAATTAATGGTCCCACTCACTGCTGTTTGAAAGGTGCATTTGCTTCAATTTATTGTGAGTTGTGCTTGCCTTGTAGAACAATTCACAATGGTCCAGTTTTAAATTCTCAACTCAACTGTATTTAGAGAGCACTTCAAAACAACCATTGTATCCAACAGTTGGATACAAAATGCTGTACATGGAACGAAAATAATTCTGACAACAATAAAACAATACATTAATAACAAAGTAAAAAAAAAGAAACGGTACAACTAAAAATCAGGTCTCATGCTGAGTCAAAAATCAAAGGGGAAAAAAATAATTTCAAGACGAGTTTTAAAGATGGGTGGCAGCATTCTGGACCAACTGGAGATGCTTCATGGAGGATTGGCTGACTCCAAAGTAAAGTGCAAAGAAAGAAGTCACACAGTTTACAGTATTACAGTCATCTAGCTGATATGTGACAAAGGCTTTGAAAATTACTGTTTCAAAGTGCTCTTGAGAAAGGAGAGGCTTTACTTTAGCCAGCTGCCCAAAATGAAAGAAGCTGGATTTAACAATAGCACCAATTTGTCAGTCCAATTTAAAATCATTGTCCAGTGTAAGACCCAAGTTTAAGACTGTTGGCTTAAGATAAGGAGCCTGGGGGCCCAAGTCCGCCCCTGGGACCAAACCCCGTCACTTCTGTCTTCCTTTCATTGAAATTCAAGAAATTCAGTGCCACACAGGTCTTGATTTCCTCCAGACAGGATAAAACTGGCCTCAATGACAAAAACAAGAAGTCGCTACTTTTTTAAAAATTGTTAACGCCACGGCTTTTAATGTGAATCTCGTGAATTTTTATTGACGAGCTTCAAGCCATCATTAGATTTACCCATAGTCTTGGCACATATGACCAGTAAAATTACCGAATACATCACAGTGGACCAATAAAACGGTCCCAGTTTGCCCACATACTGAATATTTATCAGCGATTTTCGGTTAGAGTGCGGAGTGAGGGCGGAACCGGCTGCCTGAAGAGAGAAATGCCAAAAGTGCCAAAGTTTATTAGTTTTGCGATGTGCGGTTATTTTAGGAGCATTTGAGAGCAAAAGAGCAATCTTGAGTTGAGTTTAACGAGCATAGGGAGTGAGTGCCATAAATACAGCCATCTTTACAGTGCAACCTTCATCTCTCCGTTGTTTGTTTGGTGATTGACTCCCAACATCGCGGGCGACAGACAGGTCAGCAAGTCCGGCTATGGAGTGACATCCCCTGACTAAATAAATATGTGCATCCTCTATGTTTCTCTAACACGGAACAAACTGGTTTCCAAAGGCCGCACTGCTGTGCAGGGAATCTTTTCTGCAAATTTTTCTCACGTGACAATGAGAGTCTGAGAAAGGTTATGGAACGCTGCTGTGTAACTCGCTGTATTCGGCATTGTTTGGGGAAAAATAGCGTCTACTGACACTTTTTTTGTTTTCCAAAATCCAACTGTGTGACCTTTCTTTGTAAATATCCCGTGTTGTAACGTGGAGACCCGCGGCTGTTAATACGAAGTGGTCAATGTATGCACACATTTGTTTTTATGGGTAAATTTAGCTTTTGCGGCCTTTAATCGGGTGCATTTTGTTGACAGTATATTCACTGTGTGTCTTCTATCTTTAACAGACGTGGTTGTAAATGTGCCTCTTTTGGCTGACACAGTACATCGACGTTTATGAGTTCGTATTTTCTCTTTCATTCCTTTTCATTCCTCAGTATATACAGTTCTGTAATTATCAGTTCATGTTTTCTGCTTGATGTGCTTATATTCAAAGAAGGTTTTTGAAATGTCTCTAACTCAACTTGTGCTAAGTGGCTTTTTTTTATGTAACTCCTTCCACATAGATGGCACATATTTCAGTTCTTCATTACACTATCACTTTGTTCCTTAATCTGCCCATTCTGCTGGTTGACTATAAATATGAAAAACTAATGAACTGGTACTATAGCACTGAAAAAAAATAACCTTTCTAGTCTTGAATGCTCTGGATTGGCGTAGATGAGAGTGTGTTGCAGTTCCTGCCGATGTCCAGCAACTCCGCCCAAGCATTGAAAGAGGGGTGGGCCAACACATCCACAGGCCACAACAAACAACTGGATTCAAGTCAAGTTTAACCCTTAAATACAGAAACATCTCAAAGGGCTTCACAAGTCCACAGTTGACAAATATTAGCAAGATCCCCTGATCGAAAGGAGGTCAAGGAAAAACTTAACCATACGGGGGGATGGGGGGGGGGGGAGGAGAAGAAGGCACTTGATTAATTCAATGCATAAGAGAAGTGATGCACTGAGTGAGCCAAACGGGGGTTGCCTGCCCCCCCATACTTACATACATACTGTAACACTACACATTTTAGAGTGGCCTTTTACGGTGAGCAGCCAAAGGCACACCTGTACAATAATCCTGCTGTCAGATCAGCTTCTTAACAAGCAGAGGTTTGCGCTAGCATAAATATAGCCCGATACGTGAACATATTGGGGGTAAATTTGCTAGATCTTGCAGTTAAAAAAAAAGAAAAATGGGAGTAAAAACAAAAGTTTGTGTTTGTATTTTTTTTGGGGTGGGTATTCAAATAGGTGAGGGGAATGAAAAAAGAGAGCGTGTGATGAAAAGAGTGTGTGTTTCCTGCCAAACAGATGTTCATCAGTATTTCAGAATGTTCCTGTGAAGCCATTAGACTACATTACCAAGCGCTCACTAATTATGGAGGTGCATGGGGAAATGAACGCAGGCACAGCCAAAAAAAAACAAAACACCACGCACATTCTACAAAGTAATTACGTGAAATGTAAATACCCCTATTTAAACGAGTAAACATTCTCAAACAGAAAAACTTTTGCAAAGCCATAAGCGCGTGATATTACAGTCGGATGCAGAAGTGGTCCTGTGCATCAAGCAATTTTGAAAAATAACAAAAACATTTGAGCTTGAACCATATCTGACCCAAATCATTGCTTTCAAACACATCTGCAACAGTGTCCATTGAGATATCACACAAGAATTTCAGCTTGCATTTATTTCCTGAGGGATTGTGCTAACCTTAAACATCACCCCAATTAAGAGAAAAAAATCCCCCTCTTACATGGGGCTCAGTGCAAAAGGAATGAAAACAAATTTGGACAGCTTGATGTGCTGTTAGACAAGTTGTCCCCAGTAAGTTTGTGAGGCCCTGAACGTATTCCCAAACATAGCCTTTGACAGGGACGCCTTCAAAGTACTCACATTCTGATGTTCAATACCCCGCAGGAATTGAGTGAGTGAAGACGAAACTGCAAAGGTCTGCTATGCCATTGTCATGAAATGATCAGAGAAAACAGTCACTGATTCTGCTCGACTTATTCTTTTTCTTCCTGCCCCCAAACCCCTTAAAACCATGATTCCCGACCTTTCTTGAGCCATGACACGCAAAAAGAAAGAATTCTGAAAGAATGACCTCATCTGAATTTCCACACCAATGTAATCAAAGCAGTTTGAAATACGGGCCGGTTTCATTGAACACGGAGCTCATAGACCCGTCCAGTAAGAAGCATTGACTTGCAGCAGGTGGACACACAGGTTGGCTGTACATTTCATAGTTCTGCCTGTCACTTTCCGCCAGTGGCAATGATAGAGGCACATATACAGTATATTTATAATTAATAAAGCAATCCTCAGGCCTATTAAATGAAACTGCCACAAAATACTCATCCCACTTACATATCTGTATGCTATTTTCCTCTCCTTTCTATCCCTCTTCAGCTTCTTGTGCGCTTTCCATTTTGTCAGGCCTTGTCCTTGCTCAGCACTTTCAGTGCACTGACCCCCCCATCTCCCCCTATCTTCCATTTTCTTCCTTCCTCGTTTCGCCCAGCACCTGTCAAATTCGGTGGTCAGGCATGTGGTTAGCAGCAGTAGGGTTTTTATTATCACCTGCTGAGTACACACTGACCTTGGACATTATTCACACACAATGGATGGAGCTGTCCGCACAGAGGAGCTCAGCAACTACAGAGGACTGCGCGAAAGTATTTGTGTCAGGAAAAAGAGGCACCGAGTTGGGGAGGGGGGGGGGGGCAGAAAGAGTGAATATACAAATTTCATGTATGTGAGCATAAGTGTAAATATGAGATTTGGCAAAATTAATCCGTTGGAGGTAGATGATTAAGAATGCCATTTTCTGATGTTTATATTTGAGTAGTGAGCTCAGATTAACTAAATAGATTTTGGAATTGGGGTAACAAATTCGTATGTAACATTTCAAAGCCTGTTGGTGTCTGATATGTAAAATTGTGGTGGCCCACAAGGGAGAGACATTGACCAGGCAAACTGTACGTTGAAAGGAGAGGAGGGAGTAATTGGGGTCAAAGGAAGTGTCTCATTGACATGAAAGGATTCAAAGGGCGTGGCTGAGTGAATGTCCACCTATGACTCTACCTATCGCCTTTGTCCCTCTTTATCTCTCAAGCTATCTTTCTGCTTTTTCAAAAAGAGTCATGCTAAGTATTAGCAATGCGTCCACGCTACATTCCACTGGTCCTAAAATCAGTCTGTATGACTGATTTTAATTCAGATATTCAAATGAAAGCAAAGCCCCTCTCCTGAAAATTTTTGTCATACTGGCTTTTCAGATTTTTTTTCTTTTTGTATTTGAATATATAGTCTGAGAAATAATGAATAATACATTTAATAAAGGGATTCGACTTTGGCAATGTATTTTCCATCCATCCATCCATCCATCCATTTTCTAATCCGCTTTATCCTCACAACGGTCGCTGGGGGGAGCTGGAGCCTATACCAGCCGTCTTCGGGCAGTAGGCGGGGAACACCCTGAACCGGTTGGCAGCCAATCACAGGGCACACATAGACGAACAACCATCCACGCCCACACTTACACCTAGGGACAATTTAGACCGTACCATTAGCTTGCCATGAATGTCTGTGGACTGTGGGAGGTTACCGGAGTGCCCGGAGAAAACCCACGCTGGCATGGGGAAAACATGCAAACTCCACACAGGAAGGCCGGAGCCGGAATCAAACCCTGCACCTTCGCACTGTGAGGCCGATGCGCCAGTCAACCACCAGGCTGCCCGCAATTTATTTTATATTTCATTATTTCTTAATGTATATAAAAGACACCACGCATATTCTACAAAGTAATTACGTGAAATGTATGTGGAAAAAAATAACAATTAAGAAACATTAAAAAAATCAGTCAGCCAAATAGGACAATAACATCTGCTTTCTACGCTACGATGCACATGCGATCATGTTGACAATATTTTGCAGTTAGTAAACAACTCCAGGTGTATTATGATCCCTCAATAGACCTTTGTTTGCTTGTAGTGCAGGGAAAAGAGAGACAGACACAATTAGATTTCTAATCTGGATGCAAACAAAAGTTTAATAAATGAGATTTTCTCTACCCTAGAGACGCTCAAATGGAAAGGATAGCGCCAAACAGTCTTGAGTGATAAGAAAAAAAAAGTGTAGAATTTCATTCCCGAAACAACAAGGTTATATCCAGTGCGCACGCACGCACGCACGCACGCACGCACGCACGCACATGTGCACACACATAAACTGGACTCTGTAACGTTTATTTGACTATGCATCTGGAGGCCGCATTTGAATATTGTGTGCTTTTTAAGGGGTTTGAAAGAATTGGTATTGTGTGACAGTGGCAGGTTGGCAGCTATGCATCAGACGTGTGAAATCCAGGTTCAGTCAAGTAAAAATGTATATGCTGCTCAAACGAACATCAACACAAGCGGTGTGATAAAATGTGCAGAGGCTCCAGGGCGAAGCATCTGTCGAGGCGCACTTCATTTGGGCAAAATCCGGAAATGATGACGTGTGGTGCCTTGCTGGCTGGCTGGACCATGTGACTGTTTCAGGAAGAACATGCAAACTCCACACAGGAAGGCCGGAGCCTGAATCGAACCCTGCGCCTCTGCACTTAGAGGATGACCACTAACCAGTAGACCAACGTACCATATTCATTCCGAGAAATGCAAATGATTTATCAATGAGTGCATGTAAAATTACTCTGATTCTACCCTGAAATCCAGGGTCCCAAACTGATCCAGTTTTGAAATACGCAATGCACGCTCAAATCTGGATTAAAACCAGGATTGGATGTCCACATCTGGATTCGAATCTTCAAGATTCGATGTGGTTTGAAACACAGTCAAACCTCGGTTTTCAAACGTCTCGATTCTCGACCAATTCGGTTTTCGGCCAAAAATTTTGAGTTTTTTATGCCTCGGAAGACGAACACATTTCGGTTCTCGAACAAACTGAGCGCACTTGAATGCACCATTTGACTCCATTTGGGGGCTACTTTCCCAAGTTTGTCTAGTATTTATTCACTCGATGTGGTTTGAAACACAGTCAAAACCTCGGTTTTCAAACGTCTCGATTCTCGTCCAATTCGGTTTTCGACCAAATATTTGGAGTTTTTTATGCCTCGGAAGACGAACAAATTTCGGTTCTCGAACAAACTGAGCGCACTTGAATGCACCATTTTTGACTCCTCTCGCCTTCTTACACGAGTAAGTAACGGGGTCGACGAGAAAGTGACGCTTCCTTGTGTTGCTTTCTATTGTGAGCAGACGTGTCCAGAAAACAATTTTATTTTAAAAAGAGTGTGGTTTCGGTTTTCGGACAATTTCAGTTTTCGAACAGCCTTCTGGAATGGATTATGGACGAAAACCGAGGTTTGACTGTACCCATTTTTGGATCCGATCTGGGTTTAATCCAATCCAGGATTAATGCTATTGGATTATATTTGAATGACTTCAAAATTTTTCTTGATATCCCAAGAGGCAATTTGGCGACCACATTCAGGACTAACATTTTGCGACTCTATAATATTTAGACACAGGTCACTGCAATAACTCGAAACTGACAAAAGTAACACATTAATGAATATAAGTAAAAAAATGTAAAAAAAAAAAATCAAAACAGGCATTGATGTATTATTTAGGTACTGGTAAAACAAATTGATTAAAAAAAAAAAGCTCCTGAAAAGTAGTTCATACAAATATAAGAGACCACGACAAGCTTAGAAAAATATTTTGTTGCACATTTTTTGGAGGTAATCTACTGCAATCAATATGAGACTTGAACCCTGTTTTCATTTTTTTTTTTTTTGGTCCCACTCATTGTGTGTAAACTTCTACGGCTTTCACAGGTTTGAAAAGTGACTTCTTCACATTGCATGTTTCAATTCATTGTACAGATGTTACTTTGGGCTGACTACAATCTTTGTGGAGGTTCAGTACCTTGCTGAAGGGCAAATTATTTCCTCTGCTAACTATTCACACATTGAATACTAAATTATCTCAGAGTATGTCTTTTCAGCGAACTTCTAACTTGTGAACAGTCATGTACCCTTTGCCAGAGGTTGGCTGCTCGAAAGTACAGTATGTGTCTCATTAGAAAGAAATGGTAGTCTCAAGTCATCAGTGAACTTGCTCTCCAATTAGGATTGCAGTCCTGTACAAGAATTTGACCCGGAGGGGGAAAGAAAAAAGAAACTTTCTGAGCTTCAGTTAATGTAACAAAGGTTGCTCCTGTTGAAGGGTCAAAGTGAAATCTCCCCGATAACCAGGAATAGCAGTGAAATCACACATCCTTCAATTTAATGTGTTCACAAACATCTTGGGAGTTGATGGGCAGAGATATACCAAAAGAATGGAAAGACAGACACTGCGTATGGCCTCTGTGGAGGATTTGATGGAATAAAAGCAAAAACCTTCTATTGCCGATGTATCTTTTAAATTGTTCCCTGGGTATGAGCACAGGAGTGTTGAAGGAAGATCAAAAATTGACCAAAGCAATGCTGTTCTTATTGTGACAAGTTGTATGGCCAGGAGACATACAGTACTTCTGCTTCTGCTATTGTTGTCAGAGTGGAAGGCGGTTTGTATTAGGCCAAACATTTTAACAATTTTTCCAAGGAAACCGGATTAACTGTGATGCACTCCTCCTATAATGGAGACTGCAGAAGAGTGAATAGAGAAGGTGGGGGGAGGGGGATGACCCTTGGCCCAGTGTGGTTTTTCAAGGTAGTTTGGGCAACAAAAGTGAAAGGGCATTCTCTTTGTCATGCGCTTCATAATTTCAGTTCGTAGGCTGAGGAAACTTCTCAGTTCAGCTATTGTTGTAGTTCCAGAGACAGACATACAAAATTACAAAATGCAAAGGCCAAGTCATGCAACATATTTCATTCGAAAGACGTGTGTGTGGTGGCAACTTCATGTTGCGATTAGAAATTATGAGGATGCCGCTGTGACCGCAGTAAATTTAGACTGAGGAGGATGAAGTCAATTTATTCTTCAATTGTTACAATTGACAAGATGCAATAGCCTACAGAGCGGCGACTTAAGCAATCTGTTTTTGGGGGCTACTTTCCCAAGTTTGTCTTGTATTTATTCACTCCTTTTCCTCAACTTTGAACATGTTTTATCGACAAGGAAATTCCAAGAGAATCTTTTGAGTGTCTATTATTCGTGCAAACTATTTCTATGCTGCTATTCCTCTGAAGCGCATGCAAATTAAAATGGTTCATATCCAGCTACTTCTGGTTACGCAATAACCTTTGCTGAAAAACAGTCGTTCTGAGCACAAAAAGCCACAATTCAGTTGCTGAAAATCATAAATGGGACAACACACCAAAGTAGACAACACAGAAATAGGCAAAGAACAAAGAGTAGGAGGCGCAAAAGCAGTGGCTCAGATGGGATCTTAGAACTACAGGGACAGGGTCCATACATTGATGCATTTTATATATAATACTGTATAGATATGGATATATGGATATACATACACACTCTGGTTTCCTTCCACATTCAGGAAGTACCCCGCCTACTGCCCGAAGACAGCTGCGATAGGCTCCAGCACGCCCCGCGACCCTCGTGAGGACAAGCGGCTCGGATAATGGATGGAGGAATGGATGGTTTGAGCGTGGTACTCCTATTTTTGTTCTCCACTCCCCTAAGCCCCCCGACAAGGCTTCACGTGGTACTGCACATGTTTTTCTGATGACTTTCTCCAAAGTATCCACCAAGTGACTCTCTTCAAACTCTAAGTTGCGCGCACATGTGTGCGTATGTACGTGTAGGTATCTGCGATTCCATTGAACAGGACAGTCATTCTCCCCATGACAGCCCTGTGTTGTTCCGAACATCAGTATTCCGGCTGATCAGTAGCACAACTATGTTTGAGGCCTGACAGAGATAAAGCTCAGGCATGTGTCCATTTCTCTCATTTTAAACCATGTCTTCTGTATACAGCTCAGTCTCTCCCTGCTGATGTTGACTCTTATGATTTGTTCTCTAACAATCATAAACCACAGTGAACGATGACAAAAACATTGTTTTCCTTTTGTACACACAAGGGTGTCAAAAACAAAACCCTACAGTATGTGTAACCCCAAACATGTTTGTTTGTGAAACTTCAGAGACCAGGCCACAAGGCTATGTCTTTTTAGTTTTTTGTCCCTCTCTTTTTTCCAACACCCCTGCTTTCCTGCTGGCAAGAAGTCATTCATTGTTATCATTTGAGAAAATGTAGTCGGCTTTGTGAAGAAAAAGATCAACAAGTACTGTATATGTTTGAGTAAATATTGTGAAAACCATGTGTAACAAACAGTGTAACATGTTTTCCTGCTCTCGACACATTGCATATTATATGCCAAGCAGAAAAGGTATGGGGTTCCGTTTGTAAAAAGAAAGAAATAAGTACATGAACGGCAACATTTTGTCACATTTAGCTTGAAACAGTTTCTGCACATACACTATATTTGTCACCTTAGAGTGAAACCCAAATGTTAAATGATTCAGTTCAAATGTTAGACACACACGATGGAGTCAAAGCACAAAGTAGGCTGAAGAATAAATACTAAACGATAGATATCCCCAAATTTCCACTTCAATAAGATAAGTATTTTTGCTTCTTGACTTGACATCTCTGCTACATGACGTGGCTGGTAGGTTGTCACGTTGTGCGTGTTGGTGGGTAGAGGACCCCAAGAATCAGGGAGGCAGAAGGAGCAGGGTGGGCTGAAGAAAATGTATTAACAAAAACATTTGCAGGAATACACTGGAAAATCGTAATCAAAAACACAAACAAAGTCATGAAAATCACAAGGAACCAAAGTAACAAACAAAAAACCTATGACAGTACCAGAAACATGACACGAGCACACAGACACTCACAATGACCTGACAAAGACTGCCAGAATCCAGGGAACTAAATACAAGCAAAGTGATGAGACAACGAGAAACACCTGGACAAGACACAATGGGTTGAGGAAGCTGATTGGTTAAACACAAGGGTCACGGATGACGAGAACAGGTGGCAACAAAAAGGGCACAAAACCAAATGTAACCTAAACAAAACATAAGTGTATGGACTTGTTCACAGCTGTTGAACCAAAATAGCAAAGGTCAGAGCTGTCAGTTTAGCGCGTTATTGTCGGCATTAATTGAATTGAATTTGAACGTGATTAATTTTTTTCTTGCGAGATTAATGCGGCACACAAGAGCTGTTAAATATTTTTTTCACTGTTGTTGATGGACAGTCATATTGCGTGAGAGATTGTGTGTGAATAACTGCTCCAAGTGAAAAATGTTCATGTAAAACTGAAAATCGAAATCGTTGTTTCAGTAAATATTTGCATTTTGCACATAGAAAACTGATCCATGATTCCATGTTGATGAGAGCATTAAAACGGGAAAAAATAAGACAAAAAATAGAAAAGGAAATTCAGAAACGATAAAAAATGTGTGAGTAATCACGATCAATTCTGAGTTAATTTGAGTTAATTATGACAGTTGTGTTTTTAATTAGATTAAATATTTTAATCGTTTGATTAATATATATATATATATATATATATATATTAGAGCTGTCAAACGATTAAATATATATATATATATATATATATATATATATAAATCTTCGTCTCACCCCTCGGGTGGTGTCCGTCCCCCCCATTCAGCTCGGGTCCTCTACCAGAGGCCAGGAAGCTTGAGGGTTCTGCGCAGTATCCTTGCTGTTCCCAGCACTGCACATTTCTGGACTGAGATGTCCGATGTTGTTCCCGGGATCTGTTGCAACCACTCATCTAGTTTGGGGGTCACTGTCCCGAGTGCTCCGACCACCACAGGCACGACTGTCACCTTTACCTTCCAGGCTCTCTCCAGCTCCTCTCTGAGCCCTTGGTATTTCTCTAGTTTCTCGTGTTCCTTCTTTCTGATGTTTCCATCACTTGGGACCGCTACATCCACTACAACGGCTTTCCTCTGCCCTTTATCTATGATCACGATATCCAGTTGGTTCGCCATTACCATCTTGTCAGTCTGGATCTGGAAGTCCCACAGGATCTTCGCTCTGTCATTCTCCACCACCTTCGGAGGTGTTTCCCATTTTGACCTTGGGGTTTCCAGTCCATACGCCGCACAGATGTTTCGGTAGACTATGCCAGCCACCTGGTTATGGCGTTCCATGTAGGCTTTCCCTGCCAGCATCTTACAGCCTGCAGTTATGTGTTGGATTGTCTCAGGTGCCTCTTTGCACAACCTACACCTTGGGTCTCAATGGCTCTGGTGCTCAGGGCCTGCTCCTGAGCAGCCAGGATGAGTGCCTCTGTGCTGTCCTTCAGGCCAGCCCTCTCGAGCCACTGATAGGACTTCTTGAGATCAGCCACTTCAGTTATGGTCCGGTGGTACATCCCATGTAGGGGCTTGTCCTCCCATGATGGTCCCTCATCCAGCATCTCATCCTCTGTTCCCCATTGTCTGAGACATTCTCTGAGTACGTCATCCGTTGGAGCCTTCTCCTTGATGTATTCATGGAGCTTGGATGTTTCATTCTGGACAGTGGCTCTCACATTCACTAGTCCCCGGCCTCCTTCCTTTCGGCTTGCGTACAGTCTCAGGGTGCTGGATTTGGGATGGAACCCTCCATGCATGGTTAGGAGCTTTCGGGTCTTAACGTCCGTGGTCTGAATCTCTTCCTTTGGCTGCCTTATTATTCCTGCAGGGTATCTGATCACTGGCAGGGCATAGCTGTTTATTGCCCGGGTCTTATTCTTGCCATTGAGCTGGCTTCTTAGGACTTGCCTCACCCGCTGGAGGTATTTGGCCGTAGCCGCTTTCCTTGTTGCCAGTTCGAGGTTGCCATTGGCTTGTGGTATACCGAGGTACTTGTAGCTGTCCTCAATGTCTGCTATTGTTCCTTCAGGGAGTGAGACCCCTTCAGTGCGGATTACCTTACCTCTCTTAGTCACCATCCGACTACATTTCTCAAGCCCGAACGGCATCCCGATATCACTGCTGTAGATCCTGGTTGTGTGGAACAGGGAGTCTATGTCCCTTTCGCTCCTAGCATACAGCTTTATGTCATCCATGTAGAGGAGGTGACTGATCGTAGCTCCCTTTCTGAGGCGGTATCCATAGCCTGTCTTGGCGATTACTTGGCTTAGGGGGTTCAGTCCTAAGCAGAACAGCAGTGCGGAGAGTGCATCACCTTGGTATATGCCACATTTGATGGACACTTGGGTAAGTGGCTTGCCATTGGCTTCGAGTGTGGCTTTCCACATCCTCATCGAGTTCGCAACGAAGGCTCTTAGGGTCCTGTTCACCTTATACAACTCCAAGCATTCAGTGATCCATGTATGTGGCATTGAGTCATAGGCTTTCTTGTAATCAATCCAGGCTGTGCACAGGTTATATATATATATATATCATCCATCCATCCATTTTCCGAACCGCTTCATCCTCACTAGGGTCGCGGGGGGTGCTGGAGCCTATCCCAGCGGTCTTCGGGCAGTAGGCGGGGGACACCCTGAATTGGTTGCCAGCCAATCGCAGGGCACACAGAGACGAACAACCATCCACGCCCACACTCACACCTAGGGACAATTTAGAGTGTCCAATCAGCCTGCCAGGCATGTTTTTGGAATGTGGGAGGAAACCGGAGCACCCGGAGAAAACCCACGCAGGCCCGGGAGAACATGCAACTCCACACAGGGAGGCCGGAGCTGGAATCGAACCCGGTACCTCTGCACTGTGAAGCCGACGTGCTAACCACTGGACTACCGGGCCGCATATATATATATATATATATATATATATATATATATATATATATATATATATATATATATATATATATATATATATATATATATATATATATATATATATGACAGATATATAGTCCACACATCAACTATGGTCAAGCAATGCACTAATATACAGTACACTAATATTACAATATATAATGTAAGGACTGAGGATAAAGCCAACTAACTACAAACAGGCAGTAAAAGGAAGAGGGGATGAGAGTGAAATTGAGCATGTTGGCACAACAGAAAGCAGGTAATCATATTCTGACAAAGCAAAAACAGTATCATTGATAAATAAAACATAGAAGCCTGGCAAATACTGACAACCGAAAACCAAAGGGACAAAATCGTTTTTTTCTTGCCATAATCATTCGTTTTGCCGACAGAAAACAGAAACATCTTAGAAACACAAATTGCCAATCAAGCATGACAGAAAATGGGCAAATCCAAGCCGCGTTGTTGGTCAACTAATTGAAGGGCTTTTCTTAAACGAAATGGTGCTCCTGAAAATGCCAAAGACCAATGGATCAGACAGACCGAACAACTTGACAGGATCAATCCATACATACCTGATGGTGAAAGAAAACAAACAATCATTCACATTCACACCAAGGTACAAGTTTGAGTATGTGGGAGGAAACTGGAGTAAACCCACGCAGGCACGGGGCGAATATACTCACTCCGCACAGGATTTATATTCATGCTCACTACATTCTACTGTATCTGTATTTTTATTTATTTTGCAGATAGTTTCCCCCCCTCCAGTCCACAGCTAAGCTCAGTCCTTGCTTTCCCCTCCCTCTCGTTCCTTGTCTGACTCACCTGTCTGCTCCACCATAATTCCAGTCCCCGTCGTCACAGTAAGTGCATGGATCAGTAAGACAGTGGCTGTCACACGTAATTGAAAAGAGAGTTACACCTCCGTGGTGTGGGTGTGTGTTTGAAAGTACCATGAAACAAATCTTCTAACACGGCACCTTCCGTGCTGCATTCTCCACTTATAATTTCTTTCTTCATTCCTCCGTACTCCATCTGTCATGTCTACCCCATCTCAACCTAAACCGATTTTTATTTCATAGTTAAAACTCAGGCTTGTCTTTCTCTTATGATGTATTATTCCTGTTTCTATATTGCAATCTGACATCCTCACTTTGCACTATTATGAAACTGCTCACACACTTTAACCCTTTCACGGACAGAGGTTATTACAGTGGACAGTTTATCATGTTACAGCGTGCATGAAAGGTTTGAACTCTTGATTTTAACACAATGCATGACAATTGCTCTTATGTGTCTGTAACACTCTTTATAACCTTTTCTCATCAATGTCCTTGTTTATTTGACGCATCTACTTTCCTCCTCCGCCTCATCCTTTTTATAGTGGCTGTGGTGTGTTAACCTCCACTGTCTACCACACTGTCATGGACGCCCAGTCTCAGTGTCCTCTGGTATGATAAACAGCACCTTTAGCCTTGGGCTGGGGCTTTTTGACAGATGGACTAAGCTCGCCTGCAACAGCCAATCCTGCTGTCAAAATACACAGGCTGACACACGCACATACACTCGAAGGTGATGTGACACAATGCAGTAAATATAATTTTTTCCCTTCGTCCTACCGCCCATCCTGTCCTCTCTTGCGACTGCGGCTGCGGTGCCAATTTGGCAGATTTAATTGGTGGATTTAGTGTCCTGATCAAGGTGAAAGGATGTCTGCAAAACAATTTGAAGCGCTTTCGGGAGCTCCAATTGGAATGGTGGTAGCTTAGCCGGATAGAGCTTTTCCTAATGACAGTTGGATCTTTCCTCATTTGGATCAGGGCACCAACCACGGAGAAGAAGGTGGCTGGGGAGAAACCAGAGTGAAAACAAAAAGGTTAGGTGGAGTTATATTTAAAAAGAAATGCCAGAGAAAGAGTAACAGCTAATCAAAATGGAAGAGACCCATCTGCACAGAAAGAAAGATTAGATTTGTGTTACTCTCACTTGGCTCGTCTCCCTCACCGCCTTTGTTCTGCCAGTCAAATAAAATGCCTTGTCTGACAGCAAAGAGACTAAATGAGGGACAGGACATGACACAAACAGGATTACGTGTCAAAAATGAGGGATTTGTTCACAAAAACAACTTGTCAATCGCTTTAAAGTCTAGATATTGACTTGCACGGAGGCGTTGAGAGCGCTCGCACCTTATTTCTACATTTTTGAACGGTGCCATCCTCTCTGCATCCGTCAATAAAAAATAAGACACGTGTAGATGTAAAAAGCATATCCTCAGAGGAAAGAGACAAAAATACATCGTTTATTTTCAGACTTTTCAAAAAGAAAGTTGGTTAATGTTCACCCTTTGGTGCACAGAGTTAAATCAACGGGTTTAAACTGTTGGATTGCTCTGAATGTCTGGAATATTCTCATCATTGAGAATACTGGACGTACCGGGCTACACTCCCAATCCTGTCGATATAAGGTGTTTGTAGGATCAAGAGAAGCTGAGGTCCAGGAGCCTACAGAAGGCTGCATCTGGCGCTACGTAGACTCTGCAAATAACCCTGCTGATGTCCTGACAAGAGAGAAGACTTTAATAGCCCTAACCAAGCCCAACCGATGGTCACAAGGACCCCCACTTCCTTCTGCAGTGCCCAAACGCCTGGCCGGAAATGCCACACTCTGACCGACCAGATGACACAGCTGAGTTGAGAAAAGTTACCTTCTGTGGGTCAGCTGTCACCTCACCTGACATTTCCAGTCTGCAGGACGGGACATGCGACACCTGGCTGGCCCTCATGGACGCTACTGCAAGAGAGGTTCATGGCCAAGCCCCCTCAGATTACTCACCTACTGCCGAAGAGTATCGACAAATGGAGATACTCATTTTACAACGAGCCCAGAAACAGTCCTTCCCTGATGATTATGCTCAGCTGTCAGCAGGGAAGCCAGTGTCCACTTCAAATCGACTCGTCAAACCAGCGCCAGCCATAAACACCCTTACTCACCTCATAAGAGTAGGAGGCCGATTACGCCGTCTAGAGGGTCAAGATGAGACCACCCTACATCCGATTGTCCATGATGGTTCTTACCCTGTGACTCACATCCTCATTAAGAAGTATGACCAAGATCTTAAGCACCCAGGGCAAGAGCCTGATTTGACTAATACAGTAATATATATTGTCCAATTGAGAGGCAGAAAAAAAAATACAAATCTCAAAATATTTCTCTTGGTGTGAGGGTGACGAGAGAGTGACAAGGGGTGGTGGCCACCACATTGCTCCACTTGTGGTCATATGTAGCAATGTGGCCAGCCTCGCCTCTTTATTAAGGGAAGGTTTTTGTCTAATTGCGAAAGGCCGTATCTCACTGAGCGCAAAGCTTTGAGAGTGTGTGCCCACCTCGTGAATCTCTCACGGTTGAAAAGACGTTCGCCCAAAATTTCAGGCTAAAGTCTTTGCAAGTGTTTGCAACTGTTTCCAACATTGAATGATCCCTGACAAAAAAATAATAATAATAAATCGCTCCGTGCACACATCCACCGCTCAGTCACAAACGGGCATCAACATTGGTTAAGTTAGGAGGTCTCTGGGAGGACTTATGTTGTTTATGAATATGGTCCATGAACTGTTCATTCGCCCATATTTATTTATCAAAATAACATTTACATCAAAGATGTCAAATGAATTGTCAGGATTTTTCAAACACTGTAATAACATGTGTTTATTGTTAACTAGTGTATCACATTTCCACAGTTTTATAATCCTACTTATCAAGAGCAAATCATGAGAATAGATGAAAGAGATTCAAATTTCTCTTTTTTTTATCTTTAAGAGTCTACACCTACTCGGACAAATTCATTTCAAATAGTTATGTGAATCCAAAAACATTGTCCAGTCATACATTATGAGGCAAACGAATCTGTTCTATTTGTTTTAATATGTGTTGCGCTAGAGGCTGCTGGACCACGCACTTGCAAGGAGCATAACGTTTTAATTTAAAGTGAATAAAGCCCCAAATGCGCCGAAGCAGATGGACATGCAATAACTGTGAAAAGAGACTAAATTACAAACCAAAACAAAGAGCAGAGAACAAATGAAAAGATGCTAAGAAGAAAAAAATAGAATGAGCTGAGCAGAAACTGATGAACTAAAAAGTCTGAGACTGAAGATCACACACATGAAACACAGCTCGTAGAACACAAGGGCACACACAAAATGACTGGTTGACACAGAATGAGCGGGATGGGTGTAATGGGGCCTCATTTGGTGAAACTAATTAAGGGGAGAAAAGACATTTTGAGATCACATCATGCAAATGGCTGTAGGATAAAGATACGTGGAAAGGGATTTCATGAGTTCATGTGCATAAAGGAAGACATGGTGTTGGTTTTCTACAGTAATAAATAAATCAAAGTCGGGGGTCGGTGTCTGCAGTCATCATGAAGGTTTCGTGTGTGTGTGTGTGCGTGTGTGTGTGTGTGTGTGTGTGTGTGCGCGTGTGTGTGCATGAAGCAAACTACAAACATGCAGACATAGGAGGAATATCCGATTGAATGGTGGAGGGCATTCTGGGCGAGGTTTGTTGCCTTACATTGGGCCACATCAGGAGCACTTTTAGTATTTCCAGCCACTTTTGAATTGTAATACAGTGAAACTCCTCTACAACAAAATCTACATGGGTGAAAATACCCCTTTTGTGAAAAAAAACCTTCATGCATTCACACCATTCCCACTTTCCTGTTTCAAATTTGCTACAGTGAAAAACCCCCTGTTGTGAAAAATTTCTTGTTGCAAACATGATTTCGTTGTAGAGGAGTTTCACTGTATAATAATATGGTATGGATTTTTTCCTCCTCTTCATTCATTTTCTTTATTGTGTTTAGATACAGCTGTTTGTCGGGTTTGCTGTTGAAATTACAAAGATTTTTTTTTCAAAGACAAATACTAATTGCCAACAGTGGAACTTCTTAGGTTGAAGACAATCAGGTTCAGGATTCTGATGGACCTCTGCTTCCTTCACATTTTAAATAAATGATGGAAAATAATAGAAGTAGAACTAAAAACAAATATTTCTGCTCTACGTCTGTATTGGGTAAGGCTATAGAACCCAGCTGAAGAATTGAAAGAGCTGAGTAGTGGCACACTTTCAGTTAAATCTAATGATCAACTCACGATTGATGCCAACTTAAGCACTTTTGTTACTTTAGCAACTTTTCACACTTTGATGGACCCCCAAAATAAAGCACATAGCAACAAATGGAACTACTAAAAGTGTGTGTGCGTGTGTGTGTGAGTGAGAGAGAGAGAAAGAAAACCTGGAGCAACTTGTGATAAGTGACTCAAAAGCTAAAGTGCATGCTTTTCCCCTCCGAGTGACACGTTATTCTGTAACAGAAAAATACATTGCCTTTCTGCCACGCTGCAAAAATAAAAAAGCATTGTGAGATTGGGAAGCAAATATGATGGCTCCGTTTAATGAAGAGGCAGTCAATCACAGCAATCATGTGCAGCGGACCGGCAGCTGCTGGCTACTTTTAACGAGACAATCAAGGGGCTTCTCTTTGTTTTTTGTTCAATTCTTTTGATGTATAATTGTTTGGTTTCGCTGAAACAGGAACAGAGGGCGGCCGCAACACTTGCGTCGCCGGGAACAGGAACGGGGGGCAGTGGGATCAGGCCACTCGTCCTGCGGGTCCAGTCTTCTTCGAGTCATTCGGTCAAGGTTTGCATGATGATACCCTACACTGCCACCTGTTGGTCACTAACCGAACCACCCTAAGAAATGGATTACTTCAAAAGATGGTTCGTAACTCAGGCTAAAACATCACCATTTCCTTGGCCAGTAGACCTATCGTAAAACCATCTTCAAGTGTCTGCACCTGAACCCCCTTTTTACTTTGGTGTGCCTGAAGTTCGACATCATTAACATTGTTAAGTCTAATCTTGATGCTGTTCCAACCCTAACTCTAACTAGTTTTAAATCAATGTTTTCCTGTGTTGCATCCGGTTTAAAATTGCCGACTGTTTTTTTTCTTTTCCACTGAAGGTGATCGGAAATAAGCTCGGAACACATCACGTGTTAATCTGCAAAAAACAAATCTCTGAATGATGCCACCAGAAAACAAAAGATAAACACACTTGCTGTTGAGATGACACAAACACGTGTAAGAATGTTTTCGGCTGGAACCAGTCTACAGCAGCATCTTGATGACATCACCCAAAGCAGACAGCCTTACCTTTGCTCAGGGACACAGATGAAGGATCACTCACACTTTTTTCATTATGATTGACAAGCAAGAGCCATCAAAAAAGGTATTATAAGATCACAAAATAGCGTATTTTCTTTGCAAAAGTTACCACGATAGACCAAACAGCCATTAAAAAATTATGCAAAGGAAGTGACTAAAACAAAGCAGATGTTGTTGTCTTTCATGTTGACATTTGGCATGATCACCATGTCGAGTGAATGACACGGCTGTCTCTGCTATGCCATGTTTGTTTTTTTTTGTTGAGAAATTGCATTCTCGCTCAGTTACGTATTGGTAGCATCAAGTCATACCAACCGCTGTTTAATATCAGCAACCCGTTTTTGTTTCACCTCTACCCTCTTACTCTCCTGTCCCTCTTCATCTCACATCGATTATTCGGTTCGTGTTCCAACAGCTGGAGGCTTCAATGAAATTAGTCCTGGTTTGTACGCCAGGGAGAGCTGTGATATTAAAGCGAACCCTACACACAGCTCCGCACTAATCACATCCACAAATAGCTCTGTAAAATCGGTTTAAAAATTAATTCCATGAATAGTTGGTATATGCAAGAAAATTTACCTTGGTTTCATATTGATTTCCTCCAAATTAACCTCTGGTCCAAATCATACGGTAAATTGAACTTAACAGGCATGATGTAAACAGCTGGGGGCTGCCTTATAATAAGAAAGAAGTCGTGTTTTTTTGCCAACATTGGTGAGCTCAATATTTGTGTTGATATGGGACTCGGATTTATCTCAGAGAAACTGAATGAATGATCTGAGCTGTTGGTCTGATATGACCAAAGAAAGCCAGTCGGATGACATAGGAAACATTGAGATTAAAGGAATCACAGGGAAAGCGCTTGAAATGCAAGGTGTGTGAGAGACAGCGGCTGAGAAAGATGCTTTAGAGGAGATAAAGTGAGCAGACTGCGAAGAAAGCAAAGGTACATGCCGAAGGAAATTTTAGGTAGATGAAGAAGATTGCTGGGGAAAAGTGCAGAGGGGAGGAATGGCTAAGATGGATGGAGGGAACAGCATTTAATGACACTCAGAGGCAGAGGTTGCCTTAAAGGTTAGAGAGGAAGACACAAGAGCTAAAACATAAACGAGGGAGGTGGAAAATATGACACGGTGAAAGGAGGGTAAGCGTTGAAGGCAGAACAAGGGGGAGAGGGAAATAGGGAATGATGGATGGATGGAGGGAGATGAAATGGAGAGGTAGACTTAGTGTTGATGGATGAAGCCGCAGCCTGGAGACCCTGTGCATCTCCATGGGTCCCTTTGGAGCCCAATGTGTGTCATGTACGTCCGTCATAAGGTGTTTTTGTATCCCACTTGTGGAATCAAAAGAATTTCGAGGACTGTTCAGTGGAGAATAAAGGTCACACCTTTTTTTTTAAATCCAGTTTTCCATAGCACATGCGTGCCAATTGTCACGAAATTCACTTCTTATGGGATTAAAATCAGAAATGATCAGAATTCAAACAAAAGCACTTAACCATTGAGGCAACCTTGAATATTAATTTATTTTAAATCTTTTTTTCTTCTTTTTTAGGCTCATCTGCTAGATATGACTGGACTAATGACTGTCCTCTATACAGAGCAGCAGCTACAATGAAGTGTGGTTGTAGCAAGGGTTTGTTTTCTCAGGACTCCTTTGAAGACAAGCAAAGAACGTTCTGTTTAAAACTGTAAACTTTTATTCAAAAGAAGAGTCTGCAAATAGCAGAACTGTACATGAATAAAGCATTTCAGTCGCTGAGTAGACAAGGTAGAGTAGGGGTTGTTGAGTGGAATCCTATCAGCCCAAAGGAAGCCGAAAAAGCCATGTCAGCATTTTGCGAGAAATATCAGCGCATGAGTATCTAAAAAATTAACACCACAGGTACATTTTGCTTTTTGGCGGGGAAAAGGGGGTGGGGGGGTGGTAATTCCACCGCATGAAGGTATTAGTGTGATATGCCATAAAAACAGTGTTCTTGACAGTTATACCTGTGGTGTCGAGGGCAAAAGGTTCAGTTGGGAGCAATGTTCCCTCGAAATTTCCATCCATCTGAGCATTCACATCAACTCTCTGAGCATTCCTTGGACCACGGTGAGCAACATCAGACTTGCACACGGTGGCCAAACCCATATCACGCCCGTCCTAAACCTGCGGTCATAACAAGCTACGTGATGTGGTATGTGATGAAAAAATTCTAATCACCTTTATCTAAAATTAGAACACATCATTGAATAGAGATTTATGACAGGAATAAAATCGGCCCAAGTTAGTTACTGTACTTTTATTTTACCACACACGTCATTTTAAGCACAATTAATGAAGCTACTCTCTATAACTACGGTCACATATTATCCACTCAGAAATAATGGAAAACAAGTCGTTTAATAAAACACACACAAAAAATCCTAGTCAGCTGACCTTGGAAAAGCGCGAAAGAGCCTCTTTATAGGGGCTGGTCAATTATGTCCATATTTGGACTTCCTGATTGTCCTGAGCAGTCCGCGAGTCGCCTGCAGCCTCTCGCCTGTGGTTGGGTGAGATTGAATGTGTGTCAATGTACGCATGAAACTACCGTAGATCAACTGAGTGTGCAACCTCGCTCGCACTACTGAAACTGGAATGGAAGCGTCAATAGCGCGGCGGAAATGAAGGAAGGAGCGTCGAAATGTTTGTGCACGGTGCGCGCCAGCTGTCACGGTGTGCGCCGAGAGGGTGAAAGAAGTGCGCAATTGCTCACGTGCGCAGCTTCGAGGGAACGTTGGTTGGGAGGGTGGTGGTTATAAGCCCCCGCCCAACACACACGCACACACGCACACACACACCAATTCACTTGCACGCACAAATGCAAACATACATGCACGCACACATTTCAAGTTCAGTATTCATTTTTTTGCAGTCCCTGACATGTTTTATCGATGTCACAACATAAATTTATGTTGAGCACTCAACGAGTCTGTGTAGGCTATGCAACAAAAATTCTCATCTGGAGCTGCCACAAGTGATTATTTTGCTCGTCGATTAGTCACTGATAGCCGTTGCAATTTGTTGACTAATTGGATCCTATATAAAAATATTGCACCAGCTCTTTATATAACCATAATTCACATATAGCCTTAATTCTTCAAAGTGAAAATGAAGACAATTGCGATGATAGTACATTCAACTTTGTGAAACTTTGTAGCTCGTACCAGCAGACCTGTCATGTTTGTGATCGTGCAACTTAAATTCAATACTGTGGCCTTAACATTTTTAGCTGTCAATGTTTTGTGCATTTTAACATGGAACCATAACATATTGTATGTGGTATGCATGCTTCCATTACAAATACTATGTAATTATATATAATTACAAAAAAAGTACTTGGAAAGATATTTCCCTCTTCACACATATCAGGCATTGTTTTTTTATTTTTTAAATGGAGAACACAGAGAAGAGAGGGGTGGCTGCTTATCGCGCTATTATTCTCCCTCCCCCCCACACCCCCCTCCAAGCATGCAGCACATCTCATTTTGATAACGTGTGCGCCGTGCCTCTGTTGGTGGCTGGGATTGCCAAATAATGGCCTATTCCAACTAAAGTCTCATTTGGGTAGGTGGCAGCCTTGAACAAAAAAAGTACCTGCCGTTCATTTGCCCCAGACCCAGAACAACCTTGTTCACAGAAACGTTCATGAAACAAAAATACACTACGTTCCGTTCACGTTTGGAGAAAATATGAACAAGTTCAAGGACTTTCGTTCATTGAACTCGTTGATGTACTGTACATGTACTGGTCTGCGGATCAGAAATTCACAGTCCTATATGTAATAACTTGGCACAACATCATAGTACTATAAGAAACATCCCAGAATCACCATTCAATGATTCACAGTTTTCTCGGACTACTGTGGCTTGATTTTAGTGTTCAGGGCCCTCTGATAAAAAAGATCAAAACAGCTCCCATCAGTACACAAAAACTTGTTCTTTAGGGCAGTTCATGTGTTCCTTGAAAAAAATATCAACTTCTTGAGCACCTTGTTTCAAAGCATCTTGAAGAAACGTAGAGGTTAATGTGGCGGACGCTGGTCCACCCAGTGCATTACTGTGAAGCAAGTGTCAGAAATAATGGCTCTACAAATAAATATTAGTGCAGTAAGGAAAGCAAAGTATGACTGTTAACGTTTGTAAAGAAAAATGCACCCACTGCAGCCTGGTATTTATTTATCTTCGATTCCCTGTTTCTATAAAGGCATCGAATGTTTTAAATGAAATGCTGTCTTCCCAACGCATTGATATGGGTGGAAATAAAAGCTATTACCGTATTGGCCCGAATATAAGACGGTGTTTTTTGCATTGAAACAAGACTGAAAAAGTGGGGGTTGTCTTATATTCGGGGTCTAGACATTATACCCATTCACAACGCTAGATGGCGCCAGATATCAATGAAGCGAATGCTGAACGTGACTCCCCAGGCCGAAGTGAAACCCTGCCACGAAGAATAAAAATAAAAATTGTGGTAGCACGAAGGAGAAAAATTAAAAAATAGCAGTAAGAGGGAAAAGAGAAGAAAATAATAGAAGAGATAACAGAAAATAGAGAAACGTAGTGACAATCTGGAGAAAAGTGGGTCGAAGATCGACCAGGTTAACCGGCAGCTGAGGAGAAGTTATGATGTCATTTACATTTCAAAAACCAGAAGCCATTCATTTATGAATGTGATGGCACTTTAGATTTGAATGAGGCAAAATAACATGCTTTTTCATTTGTTTCAGATGTATTGTAATTATTTTCTGTATAAAAATTAATTTGGTGTTCAAAAAGTCTTTTTTCAAACTTGAGTCCTGAAAAAGAGGGGGTCGTCTTATATTCGGGCCAATATGGTATAAGCATTTCGAGCAGGCTTTCAAGGCTGCTATAATTCAAAACAAAAATGTAAGTACAGAACAATAGTAAGATAATTAGTGGATGTGTCTTTTTTCTTGCTGTTCAGCACAGTATGGCGAAAGGGACTATAGGTCAACATTGTTAAGAAAAAAAGCACTGAATGCACACCCTAAAGTCAGTCGTGTTTACTCTTAATACGAAGAGACTCACCTCCCAGGTGAAGTGACGTCCATCTGTAAATTCATTCGCATGTTATTGCTGAAGTTTCAACACGCAGTGGTAAACTGCTTTTTTCCCTCATCCATGTGGGTTAAGAATGTTAAAATGTGTGATGTATCAGGTCAACACCCTCACCAAGCATACGTCTCTCTTTCCTTGAACTCAACTCAATGAAGTAACCACATGTAAAGTTAGTTACCATGGCGTGCCATGGAAGTGTGAAAAGTTTGGGAGAGTTTAACAGAAAACTATAAAAGAAAAAGATGAAGAAAAGGCAGGAGCACCGAGAAGTCTGCCGCTTGTCTGGCTTACTTCAAGTAGATAGCTTATAGAGATTAATGTCTTGCTTGAGCTGGTGGACAGGTTTGAGTGAGAGCTCCGGATGGCGGTGCGTGACCTGGATGCATGGTTGATGGGAGGTGCAGAGAACGATGAAGGTGAGAGCGGGGGCAGTTTGGGGTGCGAAGAAGCGCTGCCAAATTCAGCAATAAAGGGTGTGGTCTCACAGTGAGCCAGGAGATTGATGAGAATAGAGTAGAGGTGGTTTAGTTAGCGGGAGGGTCACAGATTGATGGCAGGGAGCTGCTGTGATCTGCCAGAGGAAGACAAGCGGAGGAGGTGGCTCATCAATGAACGCAGCAGCCAAATTTAAATGTTGAGGTCGGCCTCGGGAAATCGGAATTTACATTCCAATGCGGCTTGCCGAACTCGCTGCTCATGAAGACATGCTGGGATGTCTATTCACGGCATGCAAACTATATTTGAGGAGCCATAGCAACCACGCCCACTTCGATCAAATCTGACAATGTAAATCATTTTGATGGCAGTGAAAATTCAAATGAAGAGAGCCTCTCTCTTTCTCTCTCTCCTCTCTCTCTCTCACACACACCACCACACACACACACACACACACACATAAGCACACGCTTAATATTTTGCCCCACCGCAGAGATAAGCCATAATGAGCTCCACCGGCACCTTCGACACACCTTTCACAGCCCTGCAGCTCTTTTGCTCTTCATCACCAAATTCTGTCCATCATCTTATCTTCTGGCCTCCCACCTCTATTACTCTTAACTGTTTCTTTACCCCTTGGAGTTTCTCACCCCTCCCTTGTCTTTGCTCTTCCACCTTCTCAACAACTTTGAGCTTTCACGTGAAGTCATTTCCTCGCACTTTATCTTTCCTTTTCCTTTTTTTCTCAGCTCATTGCTCTCTGCCACTTTTCACCATTTTAATATTCATTACCTCAGACTATGGAAACGATTGCAGCACACTCACCAAATGCAGCAATGACAAGTATTTTGTGTTTGAGTATACACTCCACTCTAAAAACATTGAAATGGTGAGGCAAATTATTTTATTTCTTCTCACGGTTTCTTGTCCATGATTTTAATAGCTTGTTTGTACATTACTAACAATTATGTTTTTGCACTACGACGATCCTGAGACCAATTTATGCAATAATTTAAGTGACTGAAAATCACAAAATGCGAGAAACTTTTTCATTATGCAAGTTGCAAGATCCATTTTTACATTTCTACATACTTTATCGGTATGAAATCACTGAGGCAGCATGGTGGCGTACTGGTTAGCACATCTGCCTCACATCGCAAGGGTGCAGCGTTCGATTCTGGCTCTGGTCTTCATGTGTGGAGTTTGCATGTTCTTGTGCCTGTGTGGGTTTTCTCCCGGGACTCCGGTTTCCTCCCACGTTCCAAAAACGTGCGCCGTACTGGACACTCGATTGTGACCACCCTGTAGTTGGAACACACCCTCCACACCTTGTAGTAAAAAGAGGTCTCTATCACCATCCCTGTTTACCAATCCTGAGACACTGTCCCAGATGTCCACGCATGTTTCAGAGGCGTGTCAGCCCAGGGCAGCACCACAACATTCAGAAACTCCAGGCAGAACTCATCCACCCCCGGGGCCATGCCACCAAGGATCTTTCTTAATCGCCTCAGTGACTTCGGCTCGAGAGATAGCAGAGTCCATCTCAGCAACAGGACGAAGCCAGTTGTAATCCCAAGCAATATCAAGAAGAAGGAATTAAAAATATGGGAAAATACAAAGGGATGAAAAAAGAGCCAGAAAGACAAGTGGAAAGTAAAACTCCTGCTGTGTCCCAATTTTCAGGATGAGAGTTGCCCCACCATGAAGTTTTGAGTTCCAGTGGTGAGTAGTGAAGTCCAATATCCAGGTGTGCACTGAGCTGCGAACGTCCAGATTTATTTGAAGACAATTTGTGCGGTATGACTGTTCTGAATGCGGAGCTGCTACTTTTGGAATGAACTTGAAATGAAAAGAGATTGCCAGGGCCTCGCCATCAACATCAGTGACTTTTGGCAACACAGGTGCACTTCTGGAAGAATTGACGAAAGAAAAAATGCCCTATCGATCGTAAATCTGGTCGAAACACTTTCCAGAGAAGTCATATTTGCCAAGGTCAGTCATTTTCTTCCATTTTGAGTTACTTTTGGTGCACCAGTGTTTTTGTCATGCTATATATTGGCAAATCACTCAGACTTTATACTGCTCTTACAGTTGGGCCTGCCTTGCACAGCTTTCTGTCGTGTATGAGATGTGTGCACAAGTGTTCTGGAAGATAGCACAGCAGCATAAAATATGCCTTTTTATTCACAGTAACACTTATGTTGGTTCTTTGCAGTTTTTTTTCGATCATATTTTTTTTTGTGCTGCTTCTACAAACGTTGTACAAACCCTCCCATATCCCAAATTCCTCTGCTCTTTATTCTGCCATCAATCCCGCTCAGAATTGTGCTTAGACTTTTTACTTCAACCTTTTCTCCATACGCCCTTCCTCATTTCATTTCAATTACCGCCTACCTCCTCTCTTCCAACTGGCCCTTCATTTCCCTATCCCCATTTCCCTTCATTCTCTCGGTGTATTTGTGTGTGTGTGGCAACTGGGTGCCTGTGGTTATTTTTCAGGCAGCAGCCCAGAAGATTGGACTGTCATAATCTATGGTCTTGAGTTATAAGTGTTTCTAAACCAAACCTGGGGACAGGACTATTTTTCCTCTTTTCCATCACCACACCCTCTCTCTCTCTCTCTCTCTCTCTCTCTCTCTCTCTTTTCCCCCTATTTTCTTCACCCCCGATGCAATCATCACTCACTCTTCATCATATTCTTTGGTGTCTCAGTATCCATTTTCCCCAGTGGTCACAACTGAAATTCTTGCTATTGATCATTTCACGATGGATCCCTCTTATCGCTCACGTAGTAAATTAGGCATTTGCCATTGGCGTGTTTTAGTATTTAAATTGGCAAGCGAGTACGATGCTCATCTATTTGCCCATATTTATATTAATCCGATTAGAATGCTGATGACAGGAGTTCCTGATGGAAGTTCTCATTAAATGTTGAACACAATCATAGTGGTGCTACTCAGTACATGACAATAACATTCAAATATGTTTTTTTTTTTTAAATCAGTGAGACCGATGTCACTGAAAAAGAGGAGAGGAAGAAAATGGTGTTTAACCCCTATGCAGTAATTATCCCAAAATTGGACATTTCGGACTGTTGGACAAATGGACACCACAGACAAAACAGTGAAAAATAACTCCACGAAGCTGAAATTTTGCATAGGATGTCTATCTATGTCTTGGCCAATTCCCACTGAACATTTTGAGGGGTTGAAAGTGATAAAAAATTAAAAGTGAAAAAAGTTGTTGCACATTGGAAGAGGGACCTTTTTGGGACGTAATACCCTTCATGCAGCCGCTTAAAAATACTGCATGAGGGTTAAATATTGCCAATATGTTAAGAATTAAGGAAGTGATGACATTTTAAAGACTTCAAAGTGTGGGAAAAATAAGCCTTTGTTTCCTGTTCAAAACAGGAATGGGCTGTGAGTCAGTGTCTGTCCGTAGTGGTGTGCGGCCGTGTAGGGACAAGGAAGATTAAAGAGAAACATTTTGAGTCGAGATAAGCATAGGCAAAGACTACAGTTGTGATAAAGTCTGCAGTGTGACCGCCATATGCCTGGTGTTTGTTTGGCGACCGGATTTCCACGCCATCGCTGGCAAAGGAGGGATGGCTTATTCCGGTGGACGGCTCCCTGGTGTCCCTCCACCCCTCCCTACATTCAAGATTAAGTGACAAAAATTTTTTTTTTCTTCTTCTTTCTTTCTCTAGCTCGATAAAAAAAAAAATTAAATCTAGATTTTAACACTTTTTGGGCGGTCATAAGAGGAGTTATCCTGCCGTGCCTGTGATAAACATAGAAATACTGTATGAAAATAATCAAATTGGAAATGAGGTGGGACTGGATTCCGCTGCACATCAAGTCTAAAAATCAACGCAGAAACCACATTTTCAACCTCCCAGAGAGCATTTTTATGAGAGGAGCGCACACAGACCTGCGTGACGTGATCACACAAAAATGGCGTCACGAGTAATCAAGTCGAGTACAACTTTATTGTCAAATGTGCTGTAGCACAGATACAATTTTCTCCCTCTTAAACAGACAATAGACAACAAGAGGAGCCGCTGCGGGTGCCCGCACCGCCATCAAAAGAACACGTAACATAAAATGACAAAATAATACAACACAACACATAAAACAGAAAGTCGTGCCATCTTAACAACTTTTTTTCTCCATTCACTTTGTTGTTTGAAGCAGTAATAGATGAAAGAGGAGCGAATCAAAGTGTCCTTTTCACCAGTGGATCAAAGACGTCATGCGGCAATGTGCACACGTCTGCAACAAGCTAAGCTTGGTGAAATGGAGTTCATTGTCACATACCTAGTGATACTTCCGCAACGGTATATATATGTCTCCGCAACCATTTACACTCAATTCTGTACTGTGTGTTATGGGCACTGCTATATTCCATCCATCCATTTTCTGATTCGCTTTATCCTCACAAGGGTCGCGGGGCGTGCTGGAGCCTATCCCAGCTGCAGTGCGCGGGGGACACCCTGAACCGGTTGCCAGCCAATCACAGGGCACACAGAGACAAACAACCATCCGCGCTCACACCTAGGGACAATTTAGAGTGTTTAGTCAGCCTGCCATGCATGTTTATTGGAATATGGGAGGAAACTGGAGTACCCAGAGAATACCCACACAGGCACAGGAGGTGTTTCAAGGGCATTGGCTGTGGATGGCCACGCCCTCTACACAGCGCTGGCTGGAACATGCACGTGCACTGCTACAGTTAATTTTGTTTAAAATACTCTCAATTTTACAATCAATATAAAGATCTCCCCAAATTAAAGTTCAAACTGTGACTAATGTTTAAACTATGTGAAATTACATTATGTGAAATGATTATGTATTTGATGTAGCGATGTAAATGATGGCTATTAGGATGAGGAAATTGCCTCTCCACTTAATCTTTGGATACCCAAAATGCCTACTGAAGAAGGCAGGCTTATGGAAACTTCACTTCAACAAACCACATGCCTCAACCGCAAAGACGAGAAAACATTAAATTCCCTCAGGAGATAAATAAAGGTTATTCGTCTGTCTAATGTTAATCATTTTAGGACTACATGTGACTGGTGTGAGCCTCTCACATCCAATTGATCTCAATCTCCCTCTCATACTCATTTTAAAGAGTAGGGCAACCATAAGAAGTTACTTTTTCACTATTTCCCATTTTTATGTCGACTGAGGAATCAATATGTCATAAAAATCAGGCAGTTAAAACAAGAACAAATAATAATAATCATCATAAAATTAGAATAACCTCAAATGAAATGCTGTCAGATACAAAAGCAACACTATTGGGCAAATGAGTACGAATACTGATTACAATAAAAATCACAGCAAAACTCATGACAATATTTTGTTGTGCAATCTTGTTGTAAATTGTTTATTCTTTGTTTACCGTTTGTCTTAACTCTGTATCACAGTCGCAAAGTTCTTATTATGTTTCGTCTCCAAAGGCAAATGGTGAATATTTTACCAAGATGGGTCTCTTTGGCATTTTGGGCAAGCACCAACATCTCCTGCATATGTATTTCCGATCGTAACCCCTAGAAGGCTTCTTGTCCAGCTGTCAGCCAATTTTTCTTAATCAGTGATTACTTTGCATCTGTGACTGTTTGGCAGTTCCCCAGTGGGCATCCTCAGCCGATAATCCTCAACAAGGTTAGTGTATACATGAAAAAGGCACAGCACTCATTCAACTCCACCCAAGGCCTTTCATTATCTCCACTCTAGTGATTGAAAGCTTCATTTCCTCTCTGTTAATTCATACATTAGCTTAGGGTTTGTCTTTGCCAGGGGATACAGTATTGACAAAGGCATTCTTCAGATTTTTGACAGCACAGAAAAATATAAAATATATTTTGATTGATTCAGAGATTTAGGAAACTATACTCAACGAGCATGAGATGGCCATGATGATATAGCCACGCCCCCCGAAAGTGGTGCCAAACAGTACGGAGTAGTAACAGGACGAATCGGGCATCTGAAAAAGTATTTTCCAACACTGCAGACATAGACTGCCCAAAAACAAAAGTCATTCAAGTTGTCTTGTTTCCTTTGTCTCTTTCCCTTTAAGCTCTCATCTATCAAGCTTGATAGGGATGTGACATTGTCAACATTTAAAGCCCCAATTAAAGCCCGGAGGTTCTGGTGAGAGCGGGGAAAATCCAGTGCAACCCACTAGGAAAAAAATAAATAAATCTCAAAGGGCACAAGAGCATTAATAGAATGAATGGCGGAATTTTGTATTTTATCTTAACACGGACATGCAAGAATGAGCTTTGTCCTGTCAAACACCATTACAAACAGATGTGACGATGGGGAAAGAATTATGGATAACCAGAGCTTTCTTTGAGCTCTTATGTGATGCCGTAGTAGGTCGAAGATGATATCGTAATGTCAAGCACTAATCCCGCCATTTTTTTTAACTTTACTCTATTGTGCTTGACAAAATCCCACCAGACATAATTTACGACGATACTGAAGCAGTATCTCGCACCAAAAATGCACGGGTAGCAAATGCTACAAAGAATAAAAGTTATAAAAGAAGAAAAAGAGATTACTGAGTTTATTAGATGTGGGAGGCACATTTGTTTGGAGAGAGAATCTGATTTCCTATATCAGTGGCAAACAACATAATGAAATATTAGTTTGTTATGTGACTCCATCCTCCCTTTTATTCTGTGGTAGATGACTTAGTATTCCAAAGTTCTGCACAGGTGAGTGATGAAACAGTTTACCAAAAAAAAAAAAAACACGATAAAATCTGATTAGTATGACCGTATTTTTAGTTTTTTTCCCCTTAACGTTTGCAAGAGCTTTTGGTTTATTGCATTTTCTCCTGGTTCATTGTTACCAGCGTTATTGTTTGTACTTTGTCTGATTTGCTTTGTACTTTAATGAATTTCTGTCACTGGATCTATCTTGTTCTGCGTTGGTGGGATCCACTCTGATTCTGGATTTCCGGACGTATAACATAAGTATGAATTCCGGGCCATTTAGTCTTTGTAGCTATAATCTTAAAAACAAACTATTCTACTCTTGAACTATTGAGGCTACCCGTACTTAACACCTATCTCAATGTCGTATTTTCAATGCCTGTCATGGCGCTGAAATACTCAGCCATCCTAGACACTTCATTAGGACGGCCTTCTTCATCTGTCATTTGATGCCATTTGGTAACTTTGGTGATTACTGCTGCCCACCCTGGAGTCAGCCACTGCTTTGACTTATTGTCTGCTGAAGTGGGGTATGCTGAAATGTCATGTCTTGTGTTTGACGCGAGCACATTTGCAAGGTACGACAAAAAAAACAACAACAAAAAAAACAAAACAGTTGGAAATGTAAAGGCAATATTATTCCGAGATGGTACATACAAAAGCATTCCTGAATGCAGCTGATGTCTGTGTCTGTGACAGTTGGTTTGGTTCCGATGTTTGTTTGCATTGTTTCCTGTCTGGCTAACATGCGAGTCTTGCTTGGGTAAGCACGTTTTATGTCCGCTTTTTTTTTTTAGATGCCAGTCATCTCTTTAAATGGTGAGTCAGCATGAAAAAAGAAAGATATAACTGTCGATGGCAGCATAATATTGAAATTGGCAGAAAATAAAATGGGACAAGACACACTTCTGAAGGCTTTCTTGTCGTTAGTGTGTCATTGTGGGTGTATGTGTGTGTGCACGCATAAGTGTTCTCATGTTTAAATGTGCAGATGCAGTATATTTCTGCTGTAGAGTCACAGAAATAGAAAATGCTGACCTCGATGCTCATTACCGAGCTTTGTCTCCAACCAATAGGATTGGCCACACTGACACAAGGTTCCGCACATTTTTACTTGATCCTTTACCCACCTGCATAATATGCTGACAGACAAGAAAGTGCAGCGACTTTTCTGATTAAAGTTGAAATACCATTTCTCAAAATGGCAACGAGAACATGTCACCACGCAGGGTCTGAAAGGCTGAAGTCTCATCTCTTACCCTATTCTTTAACATTGCTTTTCTGTTGGTAAACTGATGATACATTTTCCATCAATGTTCAAGATGAGTTATCACTACAATTAACAAGGATTATACAGTATATGTTGAGTAGAAGTCTTACCCCTCTAAAAAATTCCCAGGTACCACTGAATCGGTTCACAGGGATACCGAGAATTGCACATTTAACCACAGCTTGCACTGACCAAAGTGCTGGTTCACATGATGAGCAAGTGGTGATCCTTAATTCCCGATACAGATGATCAATTTACAGTCGCACAAACTTTGTGCATGTTACTCTGTTTCTACAAGCTGCCAATTTTGATGAATTTCTGACAGTTCATATACCTATGTGTGTGTATATACATACACACATACATTTTCCGAACCGCTTTATCCTCACTAGGGTCGCGGGGGGTGCTGGAGCCTATCCCAGCCGTCTTCGGGCAGTAGCCAGGGGACACCCTGAACCGGTTGCCAGCCAATCGCAGGGCACACAGAGACGAACAACCATCCGCGCTCACACTCACACCTAGGGACAATTTCGAGTGCTCAATCAGCCCGCCATGCATGTTTTTGGAATGTGGGAGGAAACCGGAGTACCCGGGAAAAACCCACGCAGGCCCGGGGAGAACATGCAAACTCCACACAGGGAGGCCGGAGCTGCAATTGAACCTCTGCACTGTGAAGTTGACGTGCTAAGCACTGGACTACCGGGCCGGGGGGTGTGGAGCCTATCCCAGCCGTCGGGCAGTAGGCGGGGGACACCCTGAATGTGCCAGCCAATCGCAGGGCACACAGAGACGAACAACCATCCACGCCCACATCACATAGGGACAATTTAGAGTGTCCAATAGCCTGCCATATGTTTTTATAGATCCACACAGGGAGGCCGGATATATATCTGTGAAGCCAATACTGGGCTAGCCCCTATATATATATCTATATATATATATATATACACATGCAGTCAAACCTTGGTTTTCGTCCATAATCCGTTCCAGAAGGCTGTTCAAAAACCGAGATTTTTCGAAAACCGAAACCACGCTCTTTTTAAAATAAAAATGTTTACTGAACACGTCTGCTCACAATGGAAAGCAACACGAGGAAGCGTCACTTCCTCGTCTACCCGAGGAAGGGTCACTTTCTCGTGTATGGAAGGCAAGAGGAGTCAAATGATGCATTCAAGTGCGCTCAGTTTGTTCGAGAACAGAAATTTTGGTCGAAAACTGAATTGGGCGAGAACCGAGATGTTCGAAAACCGAGGTTTGACTGTATATATACATACTATATATATACATATATATATATATATATATATATATATATATATACGCACACAGACACATACATCCATTCATTCATTTTCTGGGACACCCTGAACCGGTTGCCAGCCAATCGCAGGGCACACAGAGACGAACAACCATCGGCGCTCACACTCACACCGAGGGACAACTTAGTGTTCAATCAGCCTGCCTTGCATGTTTTTGGAATGTGGGAGGAAACCGGAGTACCCGGAGAAAACCCATGCAAGCCCGGTGAGGACATGCAAACTCCACACAGGGAGGCCAGAGCCGGCCGGGGCTGCACTGTGAGGTCGACGCGCTAACCACTGGGCCACCGGGCCGCCCCTATATATATATATATATATATATATATACAAAGTACATAGGTTTATTTATAAATAAACAAATACATATATTTATAAACCTATGTACTTTGTAGAAGGGTGCCTACAGTTTTCAGTTGTCTGACTTCCACAGCTTGCCTTTTTCTTTTAAATACAATAACAAGACAAGGTCCTGAACACTATATATACACAAATATAAAAGCTACACACAAATGTCTCATTGTTTTTTTTCTTTTAATTAGAGGAGTACTTCCTCTCGTATTCCCTCTCTTTGTTTGGTATTGTGTGCAATACCAATCTGTTCATTGTGCCATGATATTAGGTGATTAAAAATTACCATATTACACGGCAAAGTGTGTGTGCGTGTGTGTGGGGGGGGGGGGGGGGGTGATGCTGTGGTTGCTTCATCTGCACCTGAAGATAATTTTTTTTTTTGTGCACCAGATGCGTCTGGACTGCAAATTGGTATTCTAAGCATCTTTTGCCGAGTGAAAATCCTTCACAAAATAATAATCATGAAAAAGAGGTCAACACAAACATTGGCAACTCTCAGGACAAGCAAAGCATGTTCTCTTTGTTCTAATTGCAGTTGCTGGCTGCTGCTTCGAAGACTTGTGAATGAGGATTTCATCAGTACTTAACAGCGATAACAAAACATGCCTTCTCACAAAGCACAAATAACAAAGCCAATTGTACAAGATTCCAATGCTAAAATAAGGGGAGTGAAGTGTGAAAATTGATAGGATGCAGCAGGTGTTTCTTGAAAATTGGCAGAAACGGAAACAACGGTTTTGCCGTTGTTGAGGTATAATGAATGAATAACAGATTGCAACATTATCTGCATTCTCGACAAAGGGCAACAAATGCCCTTCACAATGGGGTCTCACAAGTACTACCTTCAATACAACCACATTCCACTTTATACTTGATGAGGAGAGTGGGCACAATGATCCGATCCCATGTGTTTTATCTAATACAAGCTCAGCAGAATTTTCTGAAGTCCTGTCACATGTGCTCCATCGCACTCAGAGTCAACAAAAATATGATTCTTTATCCCTGCTCATATGCTCCACCATTACGGAGACATGGCCAAATAAGACACTATTATATTCCATATGAACATTTTCTAATACTGTATTGCAAGCAACAAACACTAATCATCAGAGATAACCAGCTTGGTTGTGGTTGTGTGTTCTCACGTCGTAAACAGAGAGGAGGAAGTTTGCAACGAAACAAGTAATTACATTCTGTAAACTAAATGAAATGAATTTCTAGATTGTGACTGTATGTTGTCCTTTACTATGCAGTTACGACACACCTTTATTAAGTGACCTTGATTATGTCATATAGATTTGGGCATGGCCTGATGTCTCAGTTTTTAAGCTTGACTTTCTCAGTGACACGTCAGTACGTCAAGCTTTTTTCCACGGCTTAGGCATCCAGCCCGGCTACTTTGCATTTTTGTATAAAGACTATTTACTTTGCCACTTCCGAGGGCTGTCTGAGACTCAGACATGCTCCCTCAACCACTGCACGCTCATGGAGCACTGCTCGGCATGTACAAGCACTGCTTCAAGGAGGGTATGGACTCTATTCAGAACCGTTCCTCCAACCCAGCTGCCAACCTCCAATCAGGAGGTGGCCGTCTCAACTGTGACTTTTATGTCTATTATTCAGTCAGGTAAGGTAGGAGAATATTGTCTCTCTCTCTCTCTCGCTCTCTCTCTCACTCTCTTTATATATACAATGCCCACCTGGTGTGGCCAACTAGCCAAGAGAATATTGTGGTCCCATCGTATAAATTGCAGCATTTAGATCCAACAAAACCAGACACACATAGTCTCCAGTGTCATTCACCAGGAGGATGTCATTAAAAACTGACTCTGTGTTGTCGATCTTAAAACCTGACAAAAACCTCCATTGCATTATGTTCATCCAAGAAAGATTTTAACTGCATGCGTGCGCCACTTTTTCCAGAAAAAAAAATAAAAAATGAATATATATACATATTGCCCTGCGATTGGCTGGCGACCGGTTCAGGGTGTCCCCCGCCTACTGCCCGAAGACTGCTGGGATAGGCTCCAGCACCCCCCGCGACCCTAGTGAGGATGAAGCGGTTCGGAAAATGGATGGATATATATACATATATATATGTATTTACACACACATATATATATAAGCAGTCTCACACACACACACGCACGCACGCACGCACGCACGCACACACACACACTGTTTAACTAACTGCCAAAATGGCACTTGACTGACATTTCTTATTTTCTCATTTGTTTGAGCATGTGATATGTATCAAAATAGAAACATTAAATGTATCTGGTATTTGTTCATGTGTGTGTGCACGAGTGCGCATGTGTTGGTTTGGGGGTGTGATGACGGGGGGTGGGGGGGGTGTCATTGTATTACATTAACATGAAGAACAAAGACTCTGTGATGGAAATGTGCCTTTTCCTCTGACAGCTTGTTCCCATGACAACTGCTGTTCTGGGTGACATGGGCGGAGATATGTTCACTTTGGAGTTGCATGGATGCGCATACACACAAATATGAACATTATACCACCCCTCCTCAGAAGCCTCAGTCTTTGCTTTTGTGCACCCAAAATATTTCAGAACTCCCTTGCAGCCTATTGTTGCCCTTTTCTTGTTTATGCCTTCTCTTTCAACTTAGGGGTGGGTTGTCATTTCTACAATCCCCCCAAGTCAAATGACAACTAATATGTCGGCTTTTATGTTGCTTCCAAAAAGTTTTGTTTCCTTGGCGACCTCCTTCTATCGCCTGCTTTGCACTTTCATGTCTTTTCTTTTCCCCCTTTCTTATTTCTGAACTCCGTACTGAGTCCTTTCTTGCACGGCAGCCACTGAAAAGAGTTGAAATCGACGAGTGGTGCTCAATCAGCCAACAAATCAGGCCATTTATCTGTTTGTTACCTTGCCCCGAGTCAGTTTACTTCTGCTCCTCACTCAACATCAGGCATTTTCAGAAGCTCATTTATGAAACCGGGCGGCCCGGTAGTCCAGTGGTTAGCACGTCGGCTTCACAGTGCAGAGGTACCGGGTTCAAATCCAGCTCCGGCCTCCCTGTGTGGAGTTTGCATGTTCTCCCCGGGCCTGCGTGGGTTTTCTCCGGGTGCTCCGGTTTCCTCCCACATTCCAAAAACATGCATGGCAGGCTCGTTGGGCACTCTAAATTGTCCCTAGGTATGAGTGTGAGCGTGGATGGTTGTTCGTCTCTGTGTGCCCTGCGGTTGGCTGGCAACCAATTCAGGGTGTCCCCCGCCTACTGCCCGGAGACGGCTGGGATAGGCTCCAGCACCCCCCGCGACCCTAGTGAGGATCAAGCGGTTCGGAAAATGGATGGATGGATTTATGAAACCCCCACAGACACACCTTCCGTTCATATTTTCCAGGCAGAGGAGAGATTGTTTATGAAGTCAGTGATCTGCTACTTTATTTTTTTTTCAAAAGGATTATGATAGCTTTTAAATCTTTGCCCATTAGCACTGGAAGCATGTGAACTGCCATTAAGGGAATCACAAAAGACCTGAAAAGGGTTTTCTTTGAAAACAACTCATCAGGTGGGAAAGATGGCTCTTGGTACATCTGATGGAGATTATTCTGTGAGGTTTAGTGCCCCATCAAATGGCGTAAACTGCATCGTCGTATTTCACTTAGTCTCTTTATGAATATATTTTTTTTTCACGCAGTAAATGTAATGCAAATGAAAAAAAAAACATCCACTACAAATTCAAATTGTCACCATCACATTAAATCTTTGTCCTTTCAACCTCACAACCTGAACTCGCTTACTTATTCACATGGCGACTCCTGGCTCAATGTCGATTTGTCTCTCGCTTCAATGCTCGACAATGCTGAACACTTCCATTAAGAGTGAATGTCAGTGGGCTTAGTTTACAGTTTGTAATGTACAGTACAGTATATATGTCTGCTCTTCACATGGTCTTTATTTTCAGGCTGGGCTTTTATTTTTCAGCTGGGATTGGCTCCAGCAACACCGCGTGACCCTCCGTGAACCTCTCCAGGAAAAATGGTGCTGAAAATGGATGGATTGATGGATGTCATGATGCTTATGCTAAAATTGGCTCCATTCTTAGTTAAAAAGATCATTCAATTCTACCCCTGAAATGAAATTATTCATAAATACATTATAATCGGTATTGGGGTCTGTTTTTGGTTTTCTGAAAAAAAATGTAATAATTTTAGGCCACTATTTTAGGAAGGTGACAATATCATAGTGCTCTTTATGAAGAGAACATTTTATGTTTGAAGGCGTATCTGATTGGGAGGAGTCAACTATAATTTTTCTGATATCTTTTAACAATTGGTCGATAAACCATTTTTTTCATTCCAAAGGAAACGCACTGTTCTTCTTTTCCTCACGGCTTGACCCATGAAATGCAACCGCAGTGAGTCATCCTGTTCTATCCAAGACATCCTCCTCTCTACCACGACCTCATGTCTTCACTGACTGCATCTCCCAATTCTCTCTGAAGTCTTCCTGTAGCTCTCTTGCCTGGCAGCTCCAACATCATCATCATCAACCATCTGCCATTATAGACTCGTCTCCTCTGAATGTGTTCAAACCATCTAAGTCTGGTATCTAACTCCCTCTGATGAGCATATTAAAGAGAACCTCAACATCTTCATCTCTGCCACCTCCAGCTTTGCCTCCTGTCATCTATTCAGTGCCACTGGCTCTAACGCATATATTATGGCTGGCCTGGTCTGATAAAACTTGCCTTCATAATCATCCTACCAGAGACTCTTCTGTTACAAGGCACTTTGCTCCCCCTGTTCGAACTAGTGCTACCACTACTTTCTTTACCTGATGACAACACTCACTATTACTTTGCAATATTGGCCCCAATGCTGCGCAGGCCAAACGCGAGCTGAGTGTCTCTGGCAACGGATTTCTTTTTAGAATAAAGACACTTCGCATTGTCAGGTGCGGTTGCGGGCGGGGCGGCACGATTAATGCATGTGAGGCAATAATTTTGATCCTTTGCCCAATTTGCCATGGTCGGCTAAAGTCGTAAACTTTTGGTAGCGGTATGGTGGTGACAGCCCGTTGACGTTCAGAATGTACTTTGTCACAGACGGGTGCAGAACAAGCAAACACACAGCCAAATAAAAAAACAGATACTCATACACCGTGCTGAAATCAAAACAATGTGGGTGCCCAATACGTCAATCGCGATTGACCCAGAGCCAGCAGACTGGTCCCAAGTCGAGGTCTAGCGTTGGGAGGAGGAAATGAGGGGTGGGGGGGGGTATGTCTGTGTGTTTCGATTTCGTTGGTGTTCAGTGAAGTTCCGGCTCTCGCTCATCTTGGTGTCTGCGTATGCGCACGTGTGCGTGCGTGCGTGCGTGCGTGCCTGTGTGTGTGTGTGTGTATGGTTGCACGTGCGCAATCGGGTTGATGACGAGAGGTTCGTCGCTTCAAAAGTCAAATAGGTCAAATATGTAGCAAGATGACCCATGCAGTAAGTAACTACTGCAGCTCATGTTTGTGTGTGTGTGTGTGTGTGTGTGTGTGTGTGTGTGTGTGTGCGCGCGCGCACGCGTGCATGTGCGTGATGTGGCTCTTTGCAGTAACACAGTAAAAAAAATTGGCTTTTAGTCTCTGACTGGTTGGCCACCCCGGGCCTATGGACATGTTTTTCTCTTCTCCTTCATCTTTAACCCACAGTAACTATTTCACCAGTCCCTTGTTGGTTAAGCCTGGCATGAAATTGTAAAAATAAACACAAGAAGCACATTTTTAGGTCAGATGCCTTTTTTGACCCAACCCTCTGCATTTATGTGGTTCCAAATGCATCTTATTTAGAGTGATAGGACAAGGTCTGGATTAGAGATTCTGCATCTCAGTATTATGACCAAGAGTGAGCACAAGATCAAATCGGCAACTTCCTCTCACGACTCTGCTTTTCTTGTCGAAAAACCAAAACAAAAACAAACAATCTGTCCATTCATGCTATGAAACGCTTATTTGCGTAACGGGTCACGGCCGCGCTATCTCAGGTGGCTTTGGGCAAGAGGCGGGGTACACCCTGAACGGCAGTACATTCAGTCACCACTTGGGGCACCACATGTTTTTTTTTTCTTTTTAAAATGTAAAAGGCTCAAAGATATGAAAAAAACCTCTGAGAATCAGTCATGAGTTCGACGGCTGATTCATTAAAAAGCTTTGAGTTGTCTTTTGAAGCTTAGAAATTTCATAAACTAGTCATTTTTACTCACTGATTGTCTTCTTTATGGATGAGCTTTGAGGTTGTCCTGATTCGAATCTGCAGTCAAGCTGGCCTATTTGTGAAGGCAGGAAAAAGTTGAAGGCCGGGGCCCTGATTTGAACCCATAACCTACGTATCGTGAGGTGGATGTGCTAAGTAGTTGTCCACCGTGCAGTTGTCCACAGGACAGAGCTTAGCTGCTGCTTTTCGATGTACAAAGCAATACTTTCATTGCCTTAGCCTCAACACAAAGCAACTAAATTCAACTGTATTCATGGAACACTTTAAAACAATCACCACTATACAAAGTGCCGTACATAGCGCAAAAATAATTCACACAACAACAAACACAAACACAATAATAACAAAGACAGTAGAAAGCAAAAAAAAAAACAATACAATTGAAATTCTCATGCTGAGTCAAAAGCCAAAGAATAAAAATGAGTTTTAACACAAGTTTTAAAGTTGGACACTGCTGGGGCTTGCCGAACGTTCAGTGGCATGTCATTCCAAAGAGAATAGGTGAGTTTTTCTGTTTCCTGTCAACAAGTATAGTTTAAAAAAAAATCTGAATGCTGAATCACAAATATGCAGGGATTCACTGCATCCTATTTGTTACAGCTCAGCTCAAACCCAGTGTCGACCCAGACGCAGAACCCAATCTCATGACATAATCCTATAAACTAGTATCATTGTGTTCCTTGCCAAGTTTCTGGAAAGCATTAGCCTGGTGAGTGCGAATAATTGGTGGGAGATGACAGGAAGAGTATCTCCTCACCTCTCCGAACCCCCACGGCTAAAGCTCCTGCCTCCTGCCATGTCATGCATTAACCCCGACAGGGGGAGAGGAAGTCAGAGAGAGACGATGACGGAAGCTGTGTCTCTGTGGGAGAGGATTAATAAACAGTTTGTGAGTATTAAAGAGAGGATGTGACAGAGAGGGAAGAAGGTGTGTAACTAACTCAGCCTATACACTTGGTCCAAAATTGTATCACTTTTCTCAGCTAACCCTGGCTCACCACGGCTGCAATTTACAAGCAAAAAGACTGGTGGCCATGCCGAGGAACACAATCGAGGCTCCAAACGGGACAATATTTATGCGGGTGAATTCGGAAGAAAACCACACACCAGGTGAATAGTCCATAAAGGAACGTATGATAGAGGGAACACATGATTCTGCAAGAGAGTAGAGACTAAGATCGTGTCGCGAATCAGAAACTGAGGAAAACATTCTATATCACAAAGGGTGTGTCAGAAAAGTGTTGACAACAGCTTTAACTAAATCTCAGGAGTGGCAAACCCTTTCATAAAGGACCTGAAAAGAAAATGGAACAATATTTCACCTTGGTAATTGTGAGTCACGTTTTGGCGGGCAGAGCATCTCAGGAAGATGTGGTCATATACAGTCCACGTTAATTGACAAAAGAAGAGAAGAAGCATCATGGGGTGGAGAGGCGCTCCAAGGATAAGGATGTCTGGCCGTAGAAATGTAACTCAGAAAGAAGAGAGTGGACATGCTCGCGCACACACAACAATGTTATTATTCTTCATCTGTTACCCTTTCCAGCTTCTCCAGTGTGGCTGATGAATCTCTTGCGCACACAATGCAATACATGCACGCACACATGCACAGACGTGCACCGAGGACACCCTCCTTGTTCCCACAGTGAGAGTGAATTGAAGGCCTCAGCTCAAGGATGGCCTTTGACTGTTTGTCATTTTGTATCTGAGCAAAAATTGCCTGTAGATGGCAGTGTAGCACTTATAATACTTTGTGAACCTGCACACACACCTACATACGAAAAACACCCACTCAAACCATGCCACTCTATGTGCGCGTGCATCATCTCTCATGTTCGTGAAATGTACTGTCTGATATAGAATAAAATACATTTTTATACTCTGGTGACTGCCATTGTGTGTTTGCCTTTGGGTTGGTGCTTGGACCACATTTCCTATTCGAAAACCACTCCAAGACAATCTACTAGCACTACTGTATATGTTTGCTCTTCAACAGGTTTTCAGTGTCACTGTGATGACAATGTAGGAACAGTGTGTTTAGTTGCGGTCTTTCTTGTAACGGGCTTCTTAATACACGTACACCCACACGTGCACAAATGCATCCATCTGCATGCAGAAGAGACGTTATATTCAAGACCCTGTAGAGCAAAAATGAATTTCCTCTGAATTTGACACACCCCAGAGAAGAGTATTAAGATCCCTGCTCAATCTGAACGATTAAATAACTCAGCGAGTACAGAAAATGAGGCTTCAAACTCATGAAAAATCAAGCCTTTATCTCTGGTCTCAAACGCTGTTGGCGTGTCTGCTGAATGCACGAAAACCACGCCCGCTCGACTGTCAGATACCACAAGGGTTGTCACAGACAAATCTTTTTAGAATCGATTATCTTACTGAGTGATCGCTATCAAACCGCATCCCCCGCCGCCTCCCCCGCACACACACACACACACACACACACTGCCCAGTTGACAAAAATCTTTTTCTTTAAAATGTTTGACAGTGATACGCAATCATCTATGGAAACACTTGGGTTTATTGTACTATATTAACATTATTTTTGCTTAAAAGTAAACAATAGTTTTGTATTGACATGACTGTTGTGCTCTCTCTGTCTTGCCAGGTCAAGTGCCCCTACCGATGTTTAATCTGCTGCCATGGCCTGCGGTGGACGCAATAACTTACTAAAAAAATACAATCCAAGAAAAGCTCGAGCCATGACTGTCATGCTTATTTATTTTTCATTCACATTTCACGATAGTCTGCGATTGGCTGGCAACCAGTTAAGGGTGTACTACTGCCTGAAGACATATAATCAGGGACACAGAAATGGTGAAAAATAGTTTCATGCTACATCTCACGATATACAGTATGATTCAATACAACCGGAACATAGAGCTTAAATATTTTCAGGTTTTCAGCAATTAACCTTCAAACAATGTTATTTCGAAACAAATCTATGAATCCCATCTCTGTCAGCAGTCACATTTTTGACAAAAAGACTCGGGCCTCTGTTCCACACGGTGTCTTTTCAGATCCGTTCTGAAACATAAGGTAAGTCCTTCTGCAACCTGCAGACTTGAGAGGCGCTGAGTGTTCAGTTGCGTTGATGCCAAGAGAGGGGAAGGTTGCTGAAATAGATGACACGCTCAGGGCTGAACACACACTCAGGAGCAGATGCAACCGCAGCACTTCTGTAATAGTTCCTGGCCCAGTAATGGTGGAGATATGTCTGCAGGGTGAGTGTGTGTGTGTGTTTCGGTGTGTGTCTTTTCACTACTTTACAACTTGATGGTATGATGATGAGGAGGATGAGGAGGAGGATCATGGCAGTCATGATTCATCACTTTCGATGGTCTTAACCAGGGGTCGGCAACCCAAAATGTTGAAAGAGCAATATTGGACCAAAAAACAAACAAAAAATCCAAATATGACAGAAATGTTGAAATTTAATACATATTCAACACATTTTTACAGCATTAGAAAACGTTAAGAATGTTTGTGTCATGTTTGTCATTCTACAGAAACCATATTAAAATAAAAAATATATTTCCCTTTCCCATCTTTTTCCACTTTCAAACATGTTTTGAAATATCTTCAGGGAGCCACTAGGGCGGAGCCGCGGGTTGCCGACCATAAGCCTATCGTGAATGGAGCAATGGCCTGTTAACATTTTTTGTTGGTGTAGTGTCCTACATTTTACACTGTCGACTCAAAATTCACATTCAAAACATGAAATAATAACAAAATATAGAATAATTGTGTGTGTGTGTGTGTGTGTGTGTGTGTGTGTGTGTGTGTGCACGCACACATGTGTGAAAGTGAGAGTGAGAGAATGAGAGCATTTGATTGCTTAATAAACCACACAAAATACTGTAGCTGCCCTTAGATCCGGGCTAATCCTGTTTGTGTTAGAGGGAGACTTAATTAACAAATAAAGTCATGCTGGTGTGCCTTCTGCCTCAATGTGTCTGGTGTCTCTCTTCATGGAGAGATACTTTTTTGTTCCCCAGCCAGAAAAAATATTTATCCATTCCATCTTTCTTGTAAAATTAATTTAAAACCATTTATGGAACGATCATCAACACTGGGATATTTAAGTTGCTATCTCTTCCATATTTATGCTGCAGTGTGGAACGAGTAGTACTTTTTCTTTGCTACAATTAGAAAGGAGGTCACTTCTGTCGGATTTCACTGTGATTTTAAGGTCACCAACAATGCAGGTCAAGATGGTTGAATCCATGCTGTACTTGGCACAATGTTCAAGGTTGCTATTGACCCACAACAAGCAGTCTCTACTCAACTGTAGAATTGGGGATCTGTCCATCCAAAAATATATGTCCAAATAGAAGTCCAAGATGGCACCCGAATAGGCAGCAGTCGGCAAGTGCTCTCATGAGCCTCGCTTTTTGTTTGGTTGTTTTGTGTTTGTTTTGTCACTTTGTGTTGTTGTTGCGTTGTGTGACTGGATGTGGATTGTTTTTCAGCATTTTTTGGCCACGACATTAATCAAGGAGGAGACTCGGTGCCCTGGTGGTTGCATGGCAGCATGGGTATACCAGCACTGTTTTTGATTGGGAGGAATGTCGGTGCCATTTGACTGTCATTGCTGGACAGCTCCGGGGGTGTTTTTTTTTACACCTGTAATGCATTTTACACAGCCCCGCTTTGTTCAGCAGAGAGATCGGTGCTGTTGGACGGTCTGCGGCTGGATGGATGCAAGGCTTGAGGAGCCAAAGATGAGAAGAAAGGAGCATCAGCGCAGAGCGCCGATGTGAATGTGGAACTGGGAGTCGCGGCTTGGAGTTGAAGCGGATTACGTGGGACAGGAGATGTGAGCCAATCTCTTTTCGTCAATGGACGCTACAGCGTCCTGTTTGCTTTCAAAACTTAGCTTGTAGCAGACATGTGCACATTTTCAGCATGACGCCCGTGATCCACTGGCGAAAGGACACTTTGATCTTCTCCTCTTTCATCTATAACTTTATTTTGTTATTTTGACTTTAAGATGGCGCCGCGAGAGTGGCTGCCTTTCCAGCAGCTCCTATGTTTTGTTCTTCTACTTCTTCCTTTCATAACTTTGCTGCTGGGAATTGGAAATTTCTCCACATCGAGACTAATAAAGGATTTCTTATCTTATTTTATCTTAACCTGCCATCCATCCGTGCTCTATCATGTCCGTCCGCATTAGGTTTCTGAGTGAGCTGAAGTCTATTCGGGCTGACTTTGGGCAAGTCTGGACAGGGCGGTCAGTCAATCACCGGCCGGGCCTGTCCAGGTTGCCGCTTTCCAAACATCAGGTTCGTCGCACATCGACGTTGATGTGCACACATTTTTTCATCAACATGGATGTGAACAGGGAGGATTCGATTTACAAAAGAACAGTCAATGTTGCCAACTGAGAAACGTTTCTGAGTTGGCAACATTGACTGAGTACTAAAAAAGCAAACAGCCACTTAATTTCCCGCAAAGAGACATTCTGAGCTGAATCATTTTCACATTGATTTCCGTATGACAAGAAAGGAGCCCGGTGGAAGGCATTCAAGGGGTGAGTCGCACTGAACATATCCAACGACATGGTGTCCTTTTGTGTTCTGAAAAGGCAGTGATTTGCCGACACAACTGGAAACTTTTGACTCAAGGTTTGTTTGCCAAGCTGCAAATCTTTTGCTGAGTTCCCGCTGCTTCACCCGTGCAAAAGTTGCAGGGGCTGTGGTGTAGGTAACAAAAGACATTCACCACATAAGCCATCCAGTGTGACTGCTGATTTGATTGTGAAGAATTCTTGAATGTTTTATGCATGTTATTTTATGTTGTATTTTTACATACAGACAAAAGGAATTGACAAAAGCACATTTTTTCTCATTAGGAAGCACTTATGTGTAAAAAAAAATAAAATAAAAAAGTAAAAATGCATATATTTCTATTACATTTGTGGGAGTTGATAAAGGGTTCATGGGGGGTACTTATTTTGTGCGAAACAAAGCATCATAAAAAGCTCAAATTGTTTTGAATAGTTTGATTGTCACTTGTTATTTCTGTCAGTGAAGGAGGATGAAAAAAATATATAAAAATCACAAATTGAATTTTTATGGAAAAATAAATGAAGATTTTCTTTTCAAGGCCATATCCCCGGACTGACAGATTGATGAACAACAGATAAAGGTTTGCAAAGCCTCTAACTCTGATATTTAATTACTGTATTAAGATAAAACCCTGGATATTTTGTTTGTAAAACACACACACATGCACACACACACACACACACACACAAATGGAATTAGTTAACATTTTCGAATTTGTTTAGAGTCCCAGGGCACTCAAAGCTGTGTTTGTATTTTAATTCACTGGCCTGACCTTGACTATGTAGAGTTTAAGTGGATAGAGTTTGACACCACAGGGACATTTTTGCAATCATTACCCAAAGACAAAAAACTGACACTGAATTGGGTATAAACTGTACTGCATATGTGATAGGGCAGGGGTCACCAACATGGTGCCCACGTCACCTGTTTTCTGGTTTTGTCATGTGACGTTCGCAAACTGAGCCCGTGGGCACTGTGACATCAGTTCCATTTTACAGCCGGTGGCAGTACAGGACAAAAAGGGCTGCACCCTGAGATGCATTAAAAAAATAACCATAAAATGAGTGGAATTTATGCTTAATATTTCACAAATGCAAAAATAATCAGAATGCCGTGTTGAGACTAGTGGTGGCATAGAACATTAATGCAAAGAAAATGTTCAACTTGACTTCCACTTTAGAGTTTGCAGTCTTAAAAAGAAAGCATATGACAGTAGAATATTATTAAAAAAAATTATCCCTCTCTGACCCCATCTCATGCCTTTAATTAAAATTGTAATCATTAATTAAAAACTTGTCATGGTGCTACAAAATGGGCCAATCAGAAACTGTAGACAGAAACCATGACCTAATAATATGTCAATAATTTTTCCATGCACGCCACGCACACGCATTTGCACTCTCACCTGCGCTCAGTCTGCAGGTCCCGGCACCAGCACAAAGCCTCGCCTCACTGATTATTCTTGGGCGGATGAATCACCTTTGATAAATGGGCAGCAGGTTTTGATTGATTTAACTCGTCCGGGGTTTGCGGCAACTGGGCATACGTGTCCATCCCGTGTCGCAATGGATGACATGAAATGACTTTAACGGAGCTATTGGGCTGCTGATTAGTTGTGTTTTGTTTGTTATTTTGACCTTGGCTTACTCTAAAGGAGCACTTCCCTATTAATATTGTATTGTTTTTTGTTTTTGTGTGCGCGTGATCATAAAACACTTTGGTTTGATTACAGCATTACTGTATGGTCTTGTTTTATGTTGCACTACCTTAACCCTAGACTAGGCCGTAATGTAGATTGCCTCATCTTCCTTGGGGTAATTTTAATTGGCATCAAATCTTACCATATACGAGCCCCGTGGAAAATTTCTGCTTTCATTTTGCCAGCATTGTGATTGCAACACTTTGAATGATGCAGATGTTGCCATTTAAAGGTGAAAAATCAGACATTGCAATTTTCTCAGATTATATAAATTACTACAAAAATTGTAAAAAGAACCTGGTTGTAGATACAGCACAATGCGCAAAATGAACTGCAGGGCATTTTAGAGTGTTTGGCTGACACGGTTAGCAAATCAGTCATATCTACTGTATGGGGGTGCTGAATCAAATTTGCTCCCGTTTTTGCATGCATAAACCTTTTACCAAAATGGGGCCATAGAGACAGTTAGCCATTCAACTGTCACTGAATCGGGACTGAACCCAGAAGATTGCACGGAAGTCAGGCCAGTGCACCTCGACACCATCAGCAACCTAGTTGACACCAGATTTCAATATTCCGGTTGTTTTTAAAGCTGCAGTGAATCAAACTCAAAAGGTCCAATTTTCTTAATTCTCTCATCAGCACAGCCTTATTAGATTTGTGTAAAACAACAGTGTCCTTATTATCATTTTGCCCCTTGACACCATCAACTTTTTTGTAGACCTTTGTAAATATTGCTAAATAAAATCAAATATTTCAGTTTTTTAAAAGAATCTAAAAGGTAAGGTGTGTTAATTCAGTCCTGACTCCTCCAAGTGAATAAAAAAAGTGCATTATCTCAAACAGCAATAAAGCACAATCAGAAAAGTGATACATCATAGATGACATTTTTAATGAAGCACAACTTTATGATCAACATGTCTTCCCTCTCGTGAAAGAAAAACTAGAAGAGCTCCAACATTTCTTCCTTCTCGTCATCCAATCCCTTCACAAACTGCTTTCCTGCAGCTGGTTCTCTCCCGCAACGATGATCATAAACAGATCTTTAACGAGTTTGCCAGGAAGCGGGCCGAGCACGCAAGTTGTCTGTTTTGCCGCACTCACCAGTTTTGTCAGTCTTTCCAGAGATACTTATTCAAAATGAGAAAGAGGTCTCAGACAACTGTTAGACCTTAATTAACATCGTTCATCGCAGAATTTGACTGGGTATTTGGGACAGTGTCCTTAATCTCATCCCTAATGAGCTGAATGTTCTGAGTAAAAAATGGCATAAATTCTTCTTGAGCTGAATGGGGGCGGGGGGGTTGGAGGTTGGCTGCTGGTGCGTTAGCAATGCCGCTGTGTCAATTAAGTATTTCGGGTTATTTATTGAGACTGATTTATTTTGGAGAAATAATTAGTTTGGGCTAAAACAAGTGCTTCTTTGTATTTCAGCAAGCTATCACACCGGGCCTGATGGAAGACATCAAGTTTAGTCGCACGTCATTTGCGCTCCAGTTTCCGACATCATTGTTTGAGTGCGCATTTTAACTGTAAACCATGGAGTAAGCCTCTTAGGATGGGTTTTAAGTCTCTGTACTGTAGCCGCGTGTTGCCGACCCCCGTTTTAAGTATATCAAGACACTTACCATTTTCTTCTAATTATTCAAATGAGTGTCTCTTTGGCAGGTAATATATGCCAACCTTGCCGGGCTGACGGAGCCATGGCAGCGTGGCGTGTCCGAAGTGTGGAAGATTAATGCGTTACTGGATTTATCTGTTTCTTTGCACTTTTCCTTGACAAATGGCTGTACTGCCAGATATTTTTAATGGTATTTGTTTGGCCAGTGGATATTTGTGTTTGAATTTATTTGCATGACTCTTGTCTTAATTTTTTATTCTAATGTGTGTATGTATAGTTTTTTTTTCCTCTTATATGATATAATTGCCATTCATTACATATAACCAGAAGGAGTGGGATCTGTTTCGTTATTGAGACACACAGTTACCTATAATGGGATAAAATATATATTTTTTTCCATATTATACAGCATTATTGTCACAAGCAAGAAGCGTATTTTGGTTCTGAACTTTTCGTCAAGGCAGAACCACTTCCAAGGTTTGGCTATATTTCTTCATAGAGGACCTGTGTTTTTCTGAAATAATTATGACAGCCTCTTTCCTTGGCAATTGCCCAATGAGTTTGTAACTTGAAAAAACATTCATGACCCCACCTCTCGCCGTCAGTCAGTTGAGATAGGCCTAGCAGACATGCAACCCTAATGAAGATAAGCAGAATAGAGAATGGATAGATGAGGAAAATGGACAATATTGGATTTTTGAGCTCACATTGAAAAAGCCCTCTCCATTAATTTATCTGTTAAGCTTGTCTGTTGTTAGCCTGAGCTCATTAGAGGTGGAATAGATCCACTTGAAGTGGACTGGCACATACAAAGAAAATAACTGCCGTCTTTGACCAACCACCTACATCTTCCATTTTTAAAATCCCAGACGTGGCCTTTTTCATCCTTCCTCTGGCTCTCCACCAACCCTTGTAACTCCGTCTTTTCTCAAAAAACAAAATTTGATTCCCCTGCTTTATTTTTCTTTCTCAGTTTTCCTCCCTTACTTCATTCTTCCATCTGTCAGTCATTCCGCCCAAATTATTTATTTATTTGTGGTCATCCATATTCATGTAATTTCTATAAGACAGCTTGTGACTGCCGTTAGGGACCAAAGTGACTGTTACTTTATGCTATAAGTCTTAAAAGCCTGCCTGATTTACAGTAATAACTTGGAATATAGCCAGAAATACCATTATTGAAGTTCCTTCTCATTCTCATACACACACACACACACATACACACACACACACACACTATTTTCTGCTTTGTATTACCTATATTCAACGTTGCTTGCAATTTTCAATGTACCCAGCGTGCCAGTAACAATCACATATTCAATCCTACAAATCTATGGCTTGCATTGCAAGGATAAAAAAAAAAACGTCTGGCCTACCTGCAAGAACAAATGCAAGGTGTTTTTACATGTTTTTCCAATTTACAAAGTCATTTACATCAGTGATTCCGAATCATGTGTCACCACCTAAGCAATGGCCAAAGACTATTTATTTTTAGTTGTAAAGCATTGCAAATGAATTACACTGGATCCTAACATTTTTTAACATTAACAATAATAATAATAATAATCATAAACAGCGAACCTAAAAGTATCTTTGCTATGAAGATCTATGATCCAGAACAAACCGAGGCAAGGTGGGGACGTATTGAATGACCCCGCAGCCCGCCGGTGGCGTCTCAGGGGCAGTTAGCCTATGAGCCAGTTGTAGCTCTTGTCACAGTGTAGAAAAACCTGCCGGGCGATGACTTGATGGGATATAGTCTCGCCACCGGAGCTTGTGGACAGATAAGACAAGAGGGCACTGTAGTTGGTAGCAATCTTCAAGAGCTCTTCTTTTTATTGTTGTTTTTGTGATTTGTTTTTTCCATATGGTGTTTGATGTCCTTCGTGTGGACCTGTGATATTAATCAGAAAAAAAAAATCTAACCTTGATGGTTGCGCCTCGCCGTTTCGGTCAGAGGAGATGTCGGCGCTGTTGGACAGTCTGTGTTGGTGTGACTGGATGGATGCCTGGTGGAGCTGAGGATGAGGAGAAAAGCGTGGAGCGCGTATGAGTATTTGGAACTGAACAGTATCGGCGCTTGGAATTCACCCGGATCTGTATAGAACAGGAGAACTGAACCAATGTCTCTATTCGTCAGTGGACACAACAGTTTCTCGTTTCCAATCAAACTTGGAGCAAACATGTGTGACGTCATGCACAATGTCATCATGATGTCTCTGATCCATTGGTGAAAGGAGACTGATTCTCTCCATCTACTTTTCTCTTTTATAATTTTGCTGCTGTAAATTGGGAATTTCTCCATTGTGAGACAAATAAAGGTTTTCTTCTCTTATCTTACCTATAACTGTTTCAAACAAGGCGTATGAAGGAATCGTTAGAATTGGAATATTGTCCATATTTTATGTTGTGTGTTCTGTTGCATTATTTTTGTTATTTCACGTTAAATGTTCTGTAAAGCGCTTTGTTACACCTGCAGCTGTTGTGAAGGTGCATTTTCAATAAAAATGTATTGTCTATTTTCACAGCTCAAATATATGAATGACCATAGTATTTGATTGACTCAACTGTTGACAGTTGAGGTGGGCATTCAGCAGACATGCCCACAGCATTTGAGAGCTGAGCGAATCACGTGACTTTGAAGCCCGGTTTTAAATGCATCCCTCTGTTTCCTTCCACTTGGAGGTTGGGTTCCCTTACACTAGTTTCAGTAGCGTGACTCATTTTGTTCGACTGTAGTTTGAAGCATACAGTAATCCCTCGTTTATCGCAGTTAATGGGGATCGAAACCACCCGCGATAAACGAAAATCCGCGAAGTAGCGAACCCCCACCATATAGGTGTATGTACATGTATATGAGTATACATAATATTTATAAGGCCACATTTAATGGTATACATCAGGGGTGTCAAACTCATTTCACATTGTGGGTCACATACGGCCTCGGTCGATGGCAAGTGGGCCGGACCATTAAAAATTATAACATACTCTGCTATGAATAAACAAAATAACATGTCTTTCCTTTGTTTTGGTCTAAAGAAGCACAAGAACACTAGGAAAATGTTGAAATTTAATGAACATATCTTTTACAAAACATTTCATGAAGCACCTAAGATTTCCTTATACAAATGTGCAATTTACTTTTATCATTCACATATATGCATTGCAACTGATCCCACTGACTGTACAAAGGCACAAAACCTGAATTGGTATTGAAAAACATAGTAATGCACTTTTAAGATTGAACAAAATTTATAAAGAAAGGAATGTTTAAACCATTTACACGAGCATATAAAATCTAAATGTAATCCCTGCTTACACTTTACAAACTAAGGAGAGTGCTATAATATGTGTAAAGAATAAAGTATTCACATGTCCTTGATAGCATCTGCTGTGTTGGGTCTGTCTCAGTGACAGACTGAGGCTGCTGTTTTCTTCTCTGATCAAAACAATGTTGTCTTTTCCTCTGATCAAAACTGTGTGTCCCCCTAGCGGATATTCCATGAATTTCACTTTATTAAAACTATTCATTCCGTGTCTTTTATGCATTTTTTCACTGTTAAATTGTCCTGCAGGCTTTGCGGGCTGGGCTGTATGTTCGACACCCCTGGTATACATGCATGTTTGTAGTAATTAACATGACTTAATGTCATATACTAATATATTTAAACATGTATAAGTTAGGTTAGGTTGGTGTATGAATAACGAAATCCAGTAAACACATACATGTAGTACTGGATATGTTGCTCTATGAGACTTGCTGTTGTTTTGCTGACTTTCACTGTCTCTCGCGGACCTTTTGCGACATTTTCGCTTTTTTATTTTTTTTATGAATATGTTTGAAAAAATCTGCGATGCACCAAGGCCGCGATAAACGAACCACAAAATAGCGAGGAATCACTGTACTTTAACACACACACACACACACACACAGACACACACAGACACACACACACACGCTCATATTCACCACGGACGAGGTGTTTCAGGCGACACGTTTTCCGTGGGGGGGGGGGGGGGAATGTCAGAACATAATTACACAAGTGGTACTAGGGCTTCAACTGTGGGCTTTAATAAAAGTTTGTGTAAATGCTCAGACACATGAAAAATTTGGGGGAAGCCACCCCCTTGGCCCCTCCCACAGGTGGTGAGGCCATGGGAAGGGATCCATGTTATCTTTATGGCCAAACCCCACGGGTATAGGGTTGACCACCATTGCGCCCCACCTCAGAAGAGGGCACAGTAGACCTGCACCCGGGCAAGAGACACTGGCATCCATGTATATTTTTGATCACAACGGGTTATTTGAGTCTTGCGTCGTCTGGTCCCTTATGTAGGATCTGTTTACACTGGATGACCACACAAGGGCCATAAAGACACTGCAAGTTTGCCCCTACGATTGGGACGCACTAACCCTTCTTCCATCACAAAGTGGGGGCTGAAAGATTTTATGCACTTGATCTTATTTATTTATTTATTTTTTTTTGTCCATTTAGATTTGGCAACACTGGTGTGTCAAATTTGTAATACATTTGTATTGACATGACAGCTCTTTTTGTTTTTAGATTGAAACTAAACTATAGATTCAACGGTGTACATAAATCTGTTGTCTATTTGTAAAATGCAATATCGTATGATCCAAATTAATAGGTTTATGAATCTTATCATATTGTTCAAATTTCCTGAAATGTAAAAACACTTCCATTTCCAAATGGTAAAAATTTTTTTTTGAAATTTTACACTTTATACTTTCATCATCATTATAATCTGATCAAAAATCAACCAGATAGAACCTGCATCGGTCTGTTTTCAAAATACGTTGTTAAAATCACACCTGAACTGCTGATACAATTTTAAATATGCACAAGCTACCGAGGTTTTGCTCACGCCTGGGTGCCTGCCTGTGGTGTCACAGTAAATATTTAACATCACCACACTCAAACTCCTTGAGTGCCTACCATGCTATGGTAAATTCTAAGAACGGTTGTTGTCCTGCTTCATAAAAAAATTTGCTGAATATCCATAAATGCAGTACATTAACCTTCTTCTGAATCTCTGTATTTCACTTTGGGATGCAACTTTGATGGTGAAAATAATTGGGGAGGTCATTAAACTCAAGGCTGTGTCAGATTCACCCAGACCATTCATTGCATAAACACGTTTGCAGACATGGACAACACGCACACATACAGAATAATCAAATGAGAATAAAACAAAATGAATCTTTCATATGGAAAGGGCTCCAAACAAACCAAAAAAAATAAATAAGATGAGTTAGGAGTTGTAATGGACTCCCAAACAGTTGAGACTCAATTAAAAGTTGCTTCATTCTTCTAATGACAAATTACTGCAGTAATCCAGGGTGTGATTGAAACAAAGCAAAGCCACAAAGCCTCTGATTGCTTTCTGAATGAGCAGAGCTATTGAGGTCAGTTTGGAAATAGGGCTCCGTTTTGCACGTATGTCTGAGACGTAGTCAGGGCACCTGCCTTTGGATGCACACACACACACACACACACACACAGGAGCATGAACTTGTCAAAACAGAACAAAGCATCGATCCATCCATCCATCTATCCGTTTTTCTGAACCGCTTTATCATCGCAAGGGTCACAAGTCATGCAGGAGCCACTGTGGAGTGGCATTGGCACGATATGTCTTTAAAATATGCCCTTGCCTGAACATTATTATCCTCTACCCCCCCAGGTGGATGCCTGTGGGCCCCACCCGCTGTACGCTCCTGGATGACACATCTCCAAGGAGCAAATGATCGAGGTATCTTCAGATTGCTTCATTTTTCCACAGTCAATACGGCTGGGACATCGTTGTACGATTAAGCTCTATGTATGTGTACTGAAAGTGTTATCTATGGCAGGTGTGCCCAACCTTTTCTTGACTCAAGATCAACTTGTCAAGCAACCAACCTCGCGTAATCAATGTCAACATCGTAAACCCACACACCTTTTCCAGCATGCAGTCACGAACCCCGCAACACTTTTTGTTGTTTTCATATAATCACTAGACATCACCTCGCACTCTCTGCTCCTCTCGCACGCGTGCGCAGACACACACGCGCACACATGCCCGCCATGATGAGCAATCGCCATCACTGACCCTAACACATTAACAGAAAAATAAAACAAGAGACAAGACAACTATTTATTTATTTATTTCACAGATCTGATTGCATTTCTGCAAGTGACTGCTGCCTGTGAACAACTTCGTTTCGTTTCAATAGTTCCTGGCCAAGAGCACCATTGCCGTGCTGGAGCAACATCACTTCTCATCCAACCTAGCCCCACGTGATTTTTACCTCTTTCCCAAACTCAACATGGTTATCAAGGGGACATATTTTGAAAAAAGTGGGAGCCATCAAGATCGCCATGACGGTGCAGCTGCACAGGATCCGAGAAAAATCCTTCCATGAGAGTATGACTATGTGTTCGAGAAGGCTGGGTAAGTCCGTTAAGGTGTTTTCATACTGACTTAGCATAGCGCAGCGCAGTGTCAACCAACCTATTCCCTCAGCACACTGACGAAGCGCACCCACATGGTGCATCAATCCAACAGTGCATCAGCACAACGACAGGTAGTTGCAGCCAAAGTGGAAACTGAGGTCGGTGCATGCCCCTGTGGCTGCAGTGCTCAAATTGAAAAAAAAAAAAAAAAAAAATCTATTTTGGAAACAGGAGAGATGATGATTATTTTTCTAATTTACATTTTCACATCCTTCATTGAAATTAGGGTTTGAATATTTTTCAAATGACTGCATTTTTTTCATGCAGCACACAACACTTGATCATATCTAATCTTGTGATAATTCATTATAAAGGCTTTGATGTGCAGTGTAGCTCGATTATTTGCTGCCTCAGAGATGGAATTCAGACATCAGGTCAATAAAGTAAGAGGTGGGTATTAATGTAGCCAGAACACTGACATTTAAAATTTTGATATTGTAGTAAAATATTACATTGATACAGAAAATATTGGCACTGGAAAGAAAAAATCCACTTTAAAAAAAAAATTTAATGTAAACTAATGTACAGAGAAATTGGACATTAAATATTGCTCAGGAAATAATTAGAGTGGACTAAAAGTGTGGTTATCCTTTTAAATCAGTGAGGAAATACTCAGCCCGGGTCAAGTAAACAGTATGCAACCCTGAATAGTTGTGTTATTGCATGATATCAGTTAGTTATTGACATGCAGTTTCGGCATCTGCATGTGGTTTAATATAGCAACTGAATGTAAACCGTGATAGCAGATTTGTATCACTTAAAGTACAGGAGTGCCCAACCAATCTCCCAGTGTCAGGTCTCCCACTAAGATAAATGGTGATTTTCTTTCTTTTTTTTTTTTTCAAACACAAAGAGACGTATCTGTCTTGTATCTGGTTTATGTGTTTTTTTTAAAAACTGTTTCATTCACTCTAGGGTCAGCTCTGACTACTGTTCAACACGGCATGCATACGTGCACATGCGTGTGAGAGAGAAGTAGAGAGAGTGATGTGATGTCTGGTCCTTGGTTGTATGACAACAAGAAAAAGTGTTTTGCAGTCAGATACTGCAGGCTGGAAAAATGTTTGCGGGTTTGCAATGTTGACACAACTGGTCGAGTGGGGGGAGGTTGGCTGGTTAAAAAGTAGATCTTGGGTCAAAAAAGTTTGGCTGCTGTAAAAGACCCTTGCACCTGCATTCAAAGATACATGACAGTGTCAGTGCAGCAGTGCAAGTTGCTTTCAGCACCTCGGGGCTTGGGCGGAGCGCATCATGGTCTGTAATGCTACAATGCCACCATTTCTTTTCAGTGATTCGATAAGAGTGTTCTGTTGCCATAAGTGCTACATTAAGTAGCACAGTGTGTAAGAGTTCAATGTTTGAAATGTAAAAAAAACTGTTTTTAGAAGACAACGAGTTTAGCTCTTTGACTTAAAATTCATCCAGCAAGCTTCTCTTCACAATGACTACAAAACTGCAAAGATTGGGATAAGGGGAGTCCTGTGACATACTCACTTTCTAGACAGAACCGCTTCACCTTTTAAAAGGGATGTCATTCAATGGGAATCCAATTGATGCAAAAACAGTGTATGTTCACAAAAGGGTGTTTCCTTCTTATTGCGTACACATTAGTGCAGGTACACACTTGCACACAAAATTACACAAGTATCACTCTCTCTGTGTGGGACTGTCTGCCAGCAACTTGAAATAATAGTGGGAGGTCTCGTGTTAATCTAAGCTGTGAATCAGAACATCAGCGAATTCGCAGACACTACACCCTGAGGTAAGGCTCCGACAGGGAGGGAGAGAGAGAGAGAGAGAGAGAGAGAGAGAGAGAGATGATGTGTGTCAGCCTCGATACTGCAGTCCAACAATTGCTGCACAAAGATAGAAAAATACGGAGGCTTCTATCCATGTTTTGGGTTTGTCTGGCTCAATACTTGCAGTCCTATCATTACTGCATAAAGATAAATATGTGGGTCAGTCCCATGGTTCACTGCAGATATTGATTCTATTGCAGTATGTTTTTACAAAGTATTTTGCAGTTATTTATCAATTCAGAATGCCAGGAGGTTTCACCCTATTAAGGATACAAAAAATTTTTTTTTTTAAATGATCTAATGGATGCAATATCTTGCACGTTTGTTAATTATTTTTACATCACCAAATCTCTTCAAAAGTGATGCCCCATAAAATTGGGCACCATTCTAAGCGAGCCTGCTGAATCTTTGGCAAAGACGGAAATTTTCAGGACATGAGGCAGAGGTATGCAACATATAGATGTTGAGTCCTGAATAGAAACATTTTGCCCTTGACGATGCCCAAAATAATCCATCCATCCATCCGTTTTCCGATCCGCTTTTCCTCACAAGGGTCGCTGGGTGTGTTGGAGCCTATCCCAGCTGTCTTCAGGCAGTTGCACGGGGACACCCTGAACCGGTTGCCAGCTAATCGCAGGGCAAATAGAAACGAACAACCAGTCGCGCTCACACTCACACCTAGGGACAGTTTAGAGCAGGGGTGGGCAATCCCAGTCCTGGAGGGCCGCTGTCCTGCATGTTTTCCAAGTCTCCCTGTTGCTACACACCTGATTTGAATGATCAGATTATCAGTAAGCTCTGACGAGGCCTGATATTGAACCTGTTCATTGGAATCAGGTGTGTTGCAACAGGGAGACTTGGAAAACATGCAGGACAGCGGCCCTCCAGGACTGGGATTGCCCACCCCTGGTTTAGAGTGTTCAATCAGCCTGCCATGCATATTTTTGGAATGTGGGAGGAAACCAGAGTACCCGGAGAAAACTCACGCAGGGACGGGGAAAACATGCAAATTCCACACAGGGAGGCCGGAGCTGGAATTGAACCCAGTACCTCTGCACTGTGAGGTCGACGCACTAACCACTGGACCACTGGGCCGCCCGCCCAAAATAATATTCCATTTAATAATGGAATTTTGTTTGTTTATCTTTCTGCTGTCCTTGGCGAGCAGAACAAGGTCACTGTACTATCTTGATACATGACCTAAATTGTGTTGATTTGTTCACGGTTTCCATACTGTTGAATGACGGCAAATTCTGTCTCGTGGTACCAAGCTGCAAATAAAGTGAAGCACCCATCTGAAAAAATCTCACCAGTACACTGAACGGAAGTACAGCTAAAAGAGTGGGTTTTGGTTGTTGTTTTGTTTTTTCAGGGGTATGTTTTTAATGGGGAAATTCAGTTTTATGTAAGAATACAGTACAGTGAAACTCCTCTACAACGAAATCATGTTTGCGGCAAGAATCTTTTCACCACAGGGGGTTTTTCACTGTAGCAAATTTGACATTAGATATAAACACACACACACACACAAACGTATGTGTACACGCACACTCAATCATATGTGTACTCTTTATTTGTATTCCAATAGTGCATAAGTATGAGCACACACTTATTTGACACTTCATATAGTCGGTATAGAAAGAAAAAAAAGGGAAAGAAATTGCAAAATTTACGATCAGCATTCACTTACATCAATTACTTGGATAATGTCTTTTATTTTGCTTCCTCCGTCTTTCATTTTGATCACTTTTACCCTCTCTTCCAGCGTCAGAGCGCTTCTTTTCTTAGCTGTTTGACATCCAAAGGTCCGTTTTGTAGCCATTTTAGCAATGCAACGTTCATGCTGCATCTGAATCTAACAATAACAGATACTTCCTGGTAACCCGGTGGCTTTTCTTTCCACTATCTCACTGTCTCTAACTGAACCTACCCTCGATCGCCACCCAAGACAGCGTTGCTCAGCTGATGAACTTTTAAAGCCAGCCACGGGACGTTTCGTAGTCCTCGGTGGCCATAGTTAGCGCGATGGAACTCGCCTTCTCGCTAATTCGCGCTCCAGTTAGCGTAAGCTTTTTAGCATGATAACAAGTAAAGCATTTGAGGAAACGTTCGTTTATTGGAATGTCCGTCGAACCATAAGCAATTTACTCTGAGCAGCTAATCGGATGCATTCCACGCTATCTTCCACGGATCTAGCTAAAGCATGTACACACATAGCCATTGAGGTCCCTCTTGGCCAATCGGAGGCCAGGATGATGCTCGGTAAGCCAATGGCAGAGCAGCTATGAGTATGTTGCGTCCAGGAAACTTGCAGCCGTGACCGAAACAAACACCGTTCACTATGTAAACCAGTGTGGTGGTTGCTGTTGCCGCTTCCGAACGAAGCAGTAGAGGTTCGCTGTTGGATTATACTTCGTTGTAGTGAATGTCTTCGCGAGGCAGGAGCAGAGAAAATTATTTCGTATAACGCAACAGGGGTTTTTTCGTCGTATGGGGGGGGGCAGGAGAATGGGAATCGTGTTAATGCATGAACATTTTTTCACATGAGGGGGTATTTTCGCCCATGTAGTTTTCATTCTAGAGGAGTTTCACTGTACAGAATTATATCTTGAACATTGGACATTTATGGTTTATTTATATAGGCAATTGTGTCCCCTGCAGGGCTCAGTGCCTATCCACGAATGAAAATGGAACCAAATAAGCAATGCATATAAACCTCTTAATCTCATGCTGTTTGTAACTTGGCTCACCGACTCACTTGTTGCAGTTGCTTTTCACCCATCCATCCCATCTTCCGCAAATATTTTTGAGTTTGTTGTCCCTACTCAATTACAACATTTTTTTCCTCCTTTCACCTCTATCTCACGATATTCTTGTCACCACAAGGGTTTTGATATTCTTCTTTCTCCCTTTGTTACTTTATTCTCTTAATTCTTTTTCTCACTTATGTCCTTGGTTTGTCCAGGCTTGTATAGAAGTGAGGACAGGAGTGGTGCAGAGAAACAATAACAACGAGCCAAGACAGGCATCTCTTTGTTCCCTTTGGATCGTGTGTGTGTGTGTGTGTGGGGGGGGGGGGGGTGTATGGGCTACAATGATTGACTTTTTGAAATTATGGTTGCCCTTGTGATTGAAGTCAACCAACCACTGATGTTTCAAAATGACAAAAGATCCTCTAAAGAGGACACAGCTTTGTCAGGGGAACTCAGATAGCATCTTTAGTTTGGGCACAACTAAGTCCAGTAATTAGTTTTTCACAACAGTAACCCTATCCTGGAATTCTGAACTTTGCCCATTCACAACCTTGTTCTAAAATAAAGTTTCTGGCCATTTTTGGGGTCAAGAATATCCCACAAGCAAGATAGTACTTTTGAGATGATTTTTGCAAGTGCAAGTTGTGCAACACTGAATTTTTTTGATGTATTTTTTTGATGAGTGCCGTCTTTCTCGCTCTCCCTGTCAACATAGTTGCTGTGAGCATCCTCCGAACCGGCTGGGCAGGGAGTCCTCTACAACCGACCTCGACCGGGAAGAGCCGTGCCTGCCATCGTCTCTCCTTGCAGTCATGAAGAGATCCTGGTATTTGGCACTTTTTCTTTCAAAGGCCTGTTCGGATCCCTCTTCCCGCGATTATCTTTGCGCCACACACAAATATTTCCCAATAGTTTTCTCTTCGAGCGTCCTTTTTCTGTGAGGCAAACTTGACATGCATCACTGGCCAAACTGGCTGTTAAGTTTTTATAAACACCCGCCAGGAGTCTGTTAATTCATGCAAACGACCCATTAAACTCCAGTTTAGATTTCTGTTTAAGATTTACCCATTTGAAATGTATCTAGGCAAGAAAATACAGTTTGCGGGGAATACAATGTGAATTTAAGAAATAAAGACTGTTGATTATACAGTGATCCCTCGCTCTAACGCGGTTCACTTTCATCGCTGTTTCACAGATTTTTTTAGTGCAGTTTTTTTTAATGCTTTTAAACAATGAATTGCGTTCTGCATCCTGATTGGCTAAGGCACTGACCGACATGAACAGTCTCCGCACCTCGTCTCTGTACAACTTGCCAAATTTACCTTTGCAAATTTTTGGTCTTTGGTTTTATTGTATCAGTGGCGGATGCTGGTCTGTCAAGGAGGGGAAGCTGAATTTCGGCCTACATAAACTGTGTCCGTTTATTTATACCTGAATTCTACTCTGCATTCCTTTTCAAAAAAATGACAAGGTTGCCTTCACCATAAGATCGATAATTGGCTCATTTCGCTGTCAGTCAGAGAGATCCAACCTCAGACAGATCATCCAATTATAATGCAGAAAAGCTGAGCTTCCTGGCCAGCCGATAAACGCCCACTGTCCATAGGCTCCCAGAGACGCTGAGCGTCCGATGGGCGGGACACAACCAGCATTTTTTTTATAAATCCTACTTCACGGATTTCACTTATCACTGGTTCTTTTTGGAACGTAACCCCCACGATAAACGAGGGATTACTGTATTATGAAAAAGGAAATCCGCCACTTACGGTATTTGTTACATTGGCATATTTGTATTGTTTCATAAACCCCTTGCTTTGGGTCCTTGTTATTAACCTGCTAAACATTCCTCCTCAAAATGATACATTTGCACCTCAAATGGGCATTAATGACCAAAACTGCTTAGTTATTATGAGCGATCTTGTGTCTGTATTTGTACAGGCTAAGGACATGTCTAAGGTTTGTAGTGACTAGTCCCACGATAGGACTGCATTTGATGAAATAGTGAGCAACGTATAAAAATGTCAATGTCATTAAAACGCATCAACAAGAATGTTGCCTAACAAGTCCATTGCCAACCAAGTTTTGTATATTCCATAGCAGTCAGTAGCGTAAATGTTGGGTAAATTCCATTCAATGTTATGGATATAACACCAAGTCACAACAGAAATAATCTCAGGGCACATGGAGCAGGTCTAAAACCAAACACCTCACTTATGGAAAGACTAACTCAAACCCACATGAGCTAGCAAGACATAGCCAAGGAAAAACTTACTGAGAAGAAACATTGAGCAGAACCAAGACTCAGTGAAGGGTGGTTGTCTGCCGTGACTGGTTTGGTTCAAGAGTAAGAGAGAGAGAGAGAGAGAGAGAAGAGAGAAATGACTACAAAGTTCTACACGGCATGCTTATGTGCAAATTGGATCCTCACAAAGTTTATGGTATAGGAAATAAGTGTCAGTTCTATGTATTTCTGGTAAGAGCTAGTGTGCATTGTTTGCAAAGGAGTGCATTTCAACAACTTTGATTGGGATTTTCTGTCACGATTGCGAGGTGGTGGAGGACCCCAAAAAGCAGGCAAGAGGGAGGAGCAGGGTGTACTTGACAAATTGTATTAAAACATAGCAAAAACCAAGTCCAAAGTATCAAACAAAAATCATGACTGAAGCTAAAAACTAGAACAGAACCATGACAGAAACAAACATGACAGCTGCAACAAACAAACAAGCAACAATGACCCGACAATGAGTGGTCGAGCTGGGAGTCCTTTTAAAGCACTAATTACAGAATGACCAACAGGTGTGCAGCTGCAGGGAGAGCCCTACAGTGCAACCTGTTGGTCCCAAACAGAATCATGACATTTTCTCCATTCTCGAACTCCTCAATTCCTGAATTTTAAATTGAGTATCTTCGCCAAATATTACTTGATTTGCACAATCGACACATCATTGGAAAGCATTTCTAATCTGCCAAATTTCAAGTATGCAAATGCACTATTCTTTTATTGTTTCTTTGATCTCGTGGATGGTATTTTCACTGCACATGTGCACGCTCAGACCACTCATGCGCATCCTTGGTTACAGTCCTTCATTTCTTTCTTGGCAAATGAGTTCAGCATACTATTGCTAACAGAATTGCATTTTTTTTCTTTTTTGATTGATTTATTTATTTTTGAAAAAACTTCTAACAGAAAAAAAAAAGAAAGTGAAGTTTACATTATTCAGACAAGTCAAGCAGCAGACTTTGGCCGCTTAATGTGGAAATGCTGTATCGGATCAGAGAGTATGCGGGTCATGTGTTCTCTCATTGGCCCCGCATGTGGCATGAGAAGAAGTAAGGTCAGTGGGTTATAGCCAAGCTTTCAGCTTGGCTGTGGGAATGAGACAATGATTGATGTGAGGACAGAAAAGGGTCAAGCCCTACCCTTTCAATCATGAGGTTAGACTGAAAATGTGATGCCGGATATTGTACAGATGGAAGTAACACCTTTCTCCAAAATGAATGTAGCTTGCAAACCCCCTCCCTGAACTCTGTACTCAATATGTCCATCATTCCCATCGTCAGTTGACACTAATCAAATGAGACAGCCAAAACTCACCTCCCTCTCTGGTCTCTTTCCTCTCCACTATGCTCATTCTTCCATCATACTTTACGTCCACAGTTTTGTTGCATCTTTAGCTGTCTTTACTGCCCCTCAGTTGTCAGACAGTGTCAGCATTTGAACCTATTGAAGAGATTGTTTCATCTCCAACTGTGAAGAGTGTTTGTTTTGCAATGACTCAGAACAGAAAAAGGCGATGACTCTATAATTTTATGTTGTTTTATGTTGAGGGGGAAGAAATTTCATCTGTGCTGTATGTTACACATACGTACAGCACATTTGACAATAAAGTTGTATTCAATTCAATTCAATTCAATAATCACACATCTCACTGGCTGCCATGAAGTACGGTTTGATATTTAAGTGGATGCCATGCCTTCCATCTAAATAGAGTATAACTGCACTTAATTGATTTGTGCCTAATTCTTTTATGTCATCCTATTTACTATTTATTCTATAAGCCACCTTTTAGCTCTTGTGTTCATCTTTTAGACAGTATGGGAACTGCACTTAAGAGCACTACAGCCAAGTGAAATTGCTTTTCGGGGTTAAAAACCACACACAAGTTGTGTACCGAGATTTTATTAGACTCTGGAAGAGGTACAGCAAAGGTGATGAGGCTGTGAAGATGTCATGACACCACTTAGGGAACCTCATACAGCAGGAGTAGAAGTCCAATATAAACCCATTTACATTTCTGGCCCAACAGCTCACTCAGTCAATAAAACTTGATTGAACAACTGAATTTGTTGGAAGCTTCCTACATATGAAGACCATGAAGGAAATTAATGAATGAAATGAAAAACCTCGCTTTCTCATCATCTCTACCTCTTGCACCAATAACACCCTGCCTATCCTTGACGCACAAATAAAAGCATAATAACTTTTATGATATGTATGCAAACCAAAAATAGTTGCCTATTAATATAAACATGGCACACAGCCTGATTTGCATGAATAGTGCGAGTGCATTCCACTCATGCATGCGGATATAAAAACACAGGCCAAGTGGATCCTGACATCCAATCTCACCTTCTCTTCCATCAATTGCAGCAGTCAGCCATGAGATACCTGTCTCGTTTCATGTTGTGTACTGTATATGTGAAGTGTGACTTTGTCCGCACATACTGTATATTTCATAAAACATGCATGGTAGTTTCAGTGAAGAGTTTAAATGGTCCATAGGTTACAAGGTGAAGTGCTGTTTTGCCCTAGCTGGTGACCAGTTCAGGTTGTACCCCAGCCCTTGCCCAATCAGATGCGATAAAGATAGCTAGCTAGCTACATAGCTAGATAGCTAGATAGATGAAACAGAGACTACGCCATGAAGGATTTGCATTCACTTCCTCTTTGAATGGTTTTTGTCCTTCTCTGATTGGCTCTGATGTTCCTGTCACTTAACTTGTTTGTCTCTTTTCTTTTGACATTTAACTATCAGCTCATAGATAGCCTCATATTTATAATCGCTTCTTTTGGATCAGATACCTTCCCGTAAACACTGGAAAAGTGCTTGGTAATTTATAAATCCTTTGTTTGCGCACGCTTATCTTCTTTGGCACGTCATTCTGTAACCTTGAGATAAAGAAGTGAATGACACTGGAAGCTGTTGATGCGTAATTAATCACAAGTGGACATGCATACTAATACAGAGAATTACACATGCATGAATATGTGTGTCCGTGTGCTCACAGAAAAACATAATGGCATTCACTCTCAGAGGAATATTTTGTTTTGCATGAACAGCTTATGACAGGCCACACTAGTGCACCTACAAATTATATGATGACATCTTTATTCATGAACTTGGCATAAAAGTCACAGGTACAACTTGCAATACGCACTGACAAATGTGCAGTCTTTCTTCTCATCAGCATGTGCATCACATATGGGTGTACTATGTATGATTATACGATCTAATCTCCGGAGACATTTTCAACAGTGAAAATAATTTTGTGTCAATGTCAATGGAAAATGTCTCGCAAAACACAATAAATTAGACTGCCTTCTTCTCCAAACATCAAATTGTATCAATACATCTCACAACACCAACCACAAGATTTTCCACCAAGTGAGCTGCTCCTATCTATCCATTGTATTTAAAGTGCAAACAGTTTTTTTCCCCCCAGAAGGTAAAAAAGACTTGTTCCTTAAACTTTTTTATCCTCATTTTTAGTATGAAAAAAGAGATAATGTTGATAACAAACATCTGCATTAGCAATGTAAACATTCAGGAATAACACCTAACTTGCTCTCAATATGATTACAGCTAATATTAGAATCACTCGTAAGAAGCTAATGTAATAATTTGCACAATAGTTTGCACTACGAATAAGACCCCTGACATAATTTCTCAATGTAAAAAATTAGCGAAAGACTCCAATTCAAGTTTAAATTCATCTGGTTTTATTTTCAAGCACAGTTCAATTTTTGACGCGGCCATCTCGGTTTGTGGCATAAAACTATGGAATAAGAGCCCAGCCATCTTCAGGCAGTAGGCGGGGGACACCCTGAACCGGTTGCCAGCCAATCGCAGGGCACACAGAGACGAACAACCATCCACGCTCACACTCACACCTAGGGACAATCTCGAGTGTTCAATCAGGCTGCCATGCATGTTTTTGGAATGTGGAAGGAAACCAGAGTACCCGGAGAAAACCCATGCAGGCCTGGGGAGAAAATGCAAACTCCACACAGGGAGGCCGGAGCTGGAATTGAACCCAGTACCTCTGCACTGTGAGGTCAACGCGCTAACCACTGGGTTCACCGGGCCGCCCACACACACACACACACACACACACACACATTTTTATATATAATATATATATATATATATATATATATATATATATATATATATATAGAGAGAGAGAGAGAGAGAGAGAGAGAGAGAGAGAGAGAGAGAGAGAGAGAGAGAGAGAGAGAGACTGTATGATGAATAAGAAACATAACATTCCTCCAGAAGAACTAGTTCAAAATGACACTATACCACATGGTTATTTAGCGTTTGTCTGAAATAGGTAAAACTGTAAGGTGTCAAAGACCAATAAATATGCATATGTGTGCCAAGTTGGAATGCAAAGGGGAGAAAAATATTTTAAGGTTATCCAGACAGAGAGACTGAGCTAAAGAGGATGTGCTAATTATGTCTCAATATATAGCCTGTGAATGGAATGCTCTGTTCATTAAAAAACAAACAAACAAACTAAAAACACAATATCAGTATAAAATGACACTCAGGTTTGTGAAATATAAAGACTTTCTATCTTGGTGCAAATAGACACTTGCTAAATCAGCCACTCTTCCCTACTGCTGTGCTCATTTGAAGTTGAAGTCTTACTGCCAAACTGAGTTAAAAGGGAAGCTGTCAGCATGTTAGCATCTCATTCTTTCATTCTCTTGGACCAAATTCGGTGGTTTATTGACTCAATGAAAAAGCAAAAGACCATGAGAAAGACTAATCTAGAGTGAGCGAAGCAAAGGTTTCTTTTCTGTTACATCTGTTGACATTGTCTTCAACTGTCTGGCTGTTTGCATATCCATTTAATTAAACTTGAATACATATCTTATTTAGCCTGCCACAGAAAGTGATAGCAAATTGCTGATTGGATCTTTAATCTCTCTTCTATCGTGTCTTTCTTCCACATACTGGCCATTTTAATCGGCCGATTACCCCAATTACAATAAGTACTACCTCATTTAAATGCAGTCTTTTGTATTTTTGTTTGCCTTGTTTTCATGGAGTGATAATCCATTACCATGGGATGGAGTTTACACATTTCATAAAAACGATTCTTGGAAATTATGTGAAATAATTGCCAATTACTTTGTACAAATACACTGTTTATTCTCAATATGATGGCCATCGATCCATCCATCTTCTACAGTACAATATGGCGCTTGTTTTCATTAGGGGTGTTGGTGAGGTGCAACCTTCACCCATTTTTTTATCCACTTTATCCTCACAAAGGTTGCAGGCGTGCTGGAGCCTATACCAGCCGTCTTCAGGCAGTAGGCGGGGGACACCCTGAACCGGTTGCAGCGTGGATGAACAACCATCCACGCTCACACTCACACCTAGGGACAATTTAGAGTGTTCAATCAGCTTGCCATGCATGTTTTTGGAACGTGGGAGGAAACCGGAGTATCCGGAGAAAACCCACATAGGCACGGGGAAAACATGAAAACACAGGAAGGCCGGAGCTGGAATCGAACCCGGTACCTATGCACTGTGAGGTCGACACGCTAAGCATGGGACCACCGGGGCGCCAAGCTGGAACCTGTACCAGCTAATTATGGGTGAAAGGCAGGTCATGAATTGGGCACCAGCCAATTGCACTGCAAAATTCTCACCTATGGGCAATATGTCAAACTTGATTTTATTCTAGGGCCACATTGTTGTTATGGTTGCACTCATGGGAGCAGTAACAATGGTGGAAAAACGTAGGGCCTGATTTGCTAAGCTGTCAAATAGCACGCACTAAATTGTTCACTCGAACAGATTTTGTGTGTTGTTAGTGGGTGTGCTGCTTTATTTACTCCTAAATAATAAGTGGGATCCAGGAAAGACCAGGGCAAAACAAAGTAGGGGATGAATCCATCTCATGTCAAGGGACCCAGCCATGTCTGCATGCAATGCAAGAGGCTACACAGCCATTCGTTTGCTCATTTGTTGGCAAGTGTCCTTGCGTTCCCCATACTGATCAATGGAAGGAGCATTTTAAATCTCCTGTCCTTGATCTTCACACTCTCTTTGGTGTTGGCTCCCTTCCCTCAGTGAGTCTCTTCATATGTTTTCCGGTAAGTTTGCAAAGTGGATGCAGAGTACATGTTTAAGGACAAACCTGACGTTTTAATTATCGGTCCTGGAACTTTTCCCGAAATTAAAAACACTGTTAATCCTACACAAGATAAACATTTTGATGTTATTTTCATCTCTGGGCTAAATTTTATTCCACATATGAAGAATCTGATGAATATAGCCAGAGTCTGACCGTTTCTCTCTCGTGAAAACTCATATTGATTACTTCAATGCTCTCCTTTCCAGCCTTCCCAAGAAAACATTATCTAGTCTTCAACTTTTACAGAATACAGTGGCGCGCATGCTGACGAAGACCAAAAAGAGAGAGAACATTACACCCATTTTAATGTCACCGGATTGGTTTCCTGTGTGTTATTATATTGACTAAGGTTCTTTCATTGATTCATAAAACTCTTAATGGGTCCTTATCATTTATTGGTTTTGCTTTTACCATACCAACCCTTGCGGACCCTGAGGTCCTCTGGTACTGGACTCTTAACTGTTTCTGCAGTTAGAACCAAAATCCGGAGTGAGGCAAATTTCAAATTTGAAGTTCCATTTTTGTGTAATGGCCTGCCAGAGGACCTGAGGGCAGCACATAACGTCGATATTTTTAAAATGAGACTCAAGACTCACCTTTTTAGTTAAGCGTTTGCCTGATTTTATCATCTTTTTTTTTTCTTTTACAAATTTATTCTCACCGATTTACTAGTACATTAATTTTTTTCTTGTGATCTTATTTTATCTTGTTTATTGAATTTTGTTTAAACTCCAGTCTTCCTCACTGGGGGGCCGTCTCCATTGGGGGTTCTGTGCATTCTCTGCTGGTGGGGATGCTGCCGTTGGAAAGGTCCTGGCTCGGCGGGGAGGGGTCAGTGTTTCTTCAATTTTATTCTCAATGTGAAGCACTTTTGAGTTGCATTTTGTATGATAAGTTGCTATACAAATAAAGTTGAATTGAAATGAATTAAATTGAATTGAATTGAATGTTTTATGGGGAATTTTTCCCTGCATTTACGCATCCTAAACAAAGAAAGGGAAAAAACTGCTAGCCCTGATATTCTCGAGCAATAAATGTCATGGGAAAAATGCCATAACATTGGCACCAGTTCAGTGCAACACATCACTTCATGGTAAAAAATGAATGCATAAAAAAAAAGTGACAATGTACAAACAAAGGAGAGAGCTGACTGAGCTGCTGAGCTTCAGATTGCCATTACACGGTGCCTCTCTGATTAACTCATGATCAAAAAAAAAAAAAAAATAACAAGTTTGTAGTGACGGAACTGGAAATGATGGTGGGAGAAAGAAAATAAATCACATAATTTTGAAGACGCCAGCGACCGCATGAACAATTTAGTTTTCACTTTTTAGAAATCAGTAATTTGCTGTCTTTGTATGTTCTCTCTGTGCCTGCATGGGTTTTCTCCTGGTCCTCCGGTTTCCTTCCACATTCCAAAAACATGCATGACACATTAATTGAACACTCTAAATCGCACTGTAGGTGTGAGTGTGGATGTAAATGTCTTTGTCCAAACTTGCCATGTGAATGGTTGGCAACCAGGTGTACCCCAACTCCAAAGGTGGGCAATTTGTCAGTACTGACGGAAAGTCTGTTGATCGTCACTGATGGATGCCCATTTTACTGACAATTGATGGGAAACTTTTAATTGAAAAGTGACAAACTATGCACCAACAGAAGTGGGTTTTCACTGGAATTGTCACTAACCGGGTGAGTACTGACGGACATTCTAAGACTGTCACTGATGGACACCCGTGACAGAAATGTTCCGCGTGTCTTGCGGGGGTGATTGTACACTGGGGTTGCTTTGATCATACTGCATTGACTGTGGGCTAATCTTAATACTATATTGCACATTTTTAAGTTCTCGCTCCTCTGTTTACATCATAGCAACTCCCACCAGAAAGTCAGTTCAGGAGGGAGGAGATGACAAAGGCGCAAAGGGGGAGGAGGTAGAAATGTGTTGGGGTAATTTACCAGATAAGCCAATGAGACACGTTCCGTTGACACAGGTGGTTGCAGCCATATGCAGCCGTCCATGCCTCAAACACCAACATTATATCCCTTGACATGAAGTAGGAAGATTTCCAATTTCTCTCAACCATAATAGTCTCTTTGGATGCCATCATTTGATCAAGACACCTGCCAAAGATGACTTCATGTCATTGACACATGTCACAAGTGCGTGACAGAATTATGATTTTCACCACAAATATCGACTTCATGCTTTTTGATCGAAATGGGATTAAAGTAAAATGACCACTCTGTTCCGCTTCACAAATTTACCAAATGCACATGGGCTGGTATTACTTTCAATTGGTTGCCACAACAACAGAAATCTCCAGTCTTTTAGTCTAACTTCAGGCTCTGTTGAGTCCTGGATGCTGGATGTAGGGAGAGAGCGAGAGAGAGAGAGAGAGAGAGAGTCAAGAGCTTAATGTCGTGTTTTGGACTTTACCACTCTGGGGTTTCAAGGCACACATGGTATGATGTATTTTGTTTATTTATTGAATGTTTTAGTCAAAAAGATGATTATAAATACAATATCATACCATACCATTATCTCCCGCTTACCCAGGGTCAGGTCATGGATGCAGAAGCTTCAGCAGGGAAACCAATACTTCCTCTCCTATGATTGTAAATACTATGAAATATGTTTTAGTTTTCACTTTATGATACACTGCTTCTGCTGCAAATGCATGTGATGTATAGAAATTAGCAAGTTCTTGATGCCAAATGGCTGCCACTGAAACGACACTGCTAAAGAAGAAGATCTAACTGTTAAAATAGTGGTGACGAACTGCGATTTTGCAGTGATGAAAGCACGGTTAAAATAACAATGAAGTACTGATGAACTGGTTGACGGTCATGAAAGTGTGGAAACAAACTGTAATTTAGCATTTAAAAAAATGACGGCGCGCCAGATTGACAATTACAGTTGTATTTTTCTTGAAACAATGACAGAATGACGATGATGGACGGGTGTCATGGCAGCTGATGAACAACGAATGATGGACGGGCAACAATTCCTGACGCGCCCACCTCTTGCCCAAAGTCAGCTGGGATCGGCTACAGCACAGTGAAGATGAGCGGTACAGAATGGCAGCATGGACATTCCGATGAATTCCCATCCCTAATGGTGATGCATAAAAAATAAATTGAACTTTTATCTCACAATATATATGTCAGTATGCCTCATAGTGGTCTAATCCCACCTACAACATGACTTTGGGGGACAGTCGGCTGATATAATTGATGTGCAGAACTACAGTTGCTTACAATTCTAGGCTATTTGACACACACACACACACACACGCAAGAAATGGAGGGACGTGTTGAGTAAACTGCACCATTCAATTATAGGAAGAAGTCATAAAGCAAAATAGACATAACAAGGTTGTAGTAAAACACCAGGGAATTCATCTCTTCTCATTGACCCGGACAAGTTTGCTCGCCAAACAATGGCTAATGGGCAAATTACTCTCCAAAGTGATGATGTAGCAAATGAAACTTGATTACACATGTGGACACCAAAATGGATCAAGTTGGAGCTAGTCTGACAAAAATACATGTCACTTCACATGTTTGAAGAACAGAGGCCTCGTGTACAAAGACAAGCGTGGCTTTCGTACTCAAAAGACAGCGTATGGTCAAATCCAGCAAATATCACACACACAACAATATGGACGTATGAATCTCTGCATATGCATGAAGCCAAACACATTCCTTTCGTAAATCTCAATCACGGTGGAAATATTGGAATATCAGACTTCTCCCTTCCACACCCTTCTATAAATATGCAAATTAGTATAAACAATGCCTGCCGGTCAGAAAAATAACTCATTATATATGATGAGATAATCATAATATCCATCCATTTTCTACCCCTTACCCGAGGTCGGGTCGCGGGGGCAGCAGCTTTAGCATAATCATAATATCAAGACTAGAATTACTAATGAAAAAAAGTGGAACTTCACAAAATGTGACCTGGAAATGCTGCAAACAGAGTTAAGGCCCAAAAAACTGTTCTTTAGCATGCTGGAGTCAGCACATTCTAATAGGGTGCAAAGCAGCCTACGTGGGTCTGGCGTTAGCTCCCCAGTGAGCGCTCGACACTTCCTGGAGAGGTGGTCCCCACATGGGTTTGATCGACATAAAAATATTTGGGGGGGGGGGGCATCAAAACCGACTGTCCGAATCCAGCAATGTACTTCCCACGCCACTGCACCTGCCTCTGCCTAGCATCATGTCTGTGACTCTCCAATGGGTCTAAATCAGGGGTGTCAATCTCATTTTTGTCGCAGGCCACATTTTAGTTAGCGTTTCACTTGGAGGGCCACTATGACTGAAACCATATAAAGAAGTCAAGAATAACTGTTGATTCAACTATTGTTTAAGCTGCTATCATGAGGGTTTGGTAAAAAGTATATGCTTAGAATATATCTCTTATTTATTAGATGTGAGAATTTGAAATTTTGGTCGACATTTTAGAAAGCATCAAGGAAGTTGACATGTTTGAGCTGCTTTCGCAGGCCACATAAAATGATGTGGCGGGCCAGATCTGGCCTTCAGGCCTTGATTTTGACACCTGCTCCAAAGCATGAAAAACCTGCGCACACCAGCCAAGTAGTTGCCATGGAGCACTGCACATTCCCGCGGTCATTTCACTCTTGATACATCTGAATGAGAGTGTGGGAAAGTGTTTACTAGTGTTTTTACACCACCCTTTGTACATGAAGCCCCAGGTCAACAAGTTGGAACGAATAATTGCCTCAAACGAGGATTACAGATTTGGTCAGATTGTCACGTTTGCGTGGTGGTGGTGGACCCCATAAAGCAGGCAGGAAGGAGGAGCAGGATGAACTTGACGAATTGTATTTAATGAAACAGAGAAAACTGAATCCTAAACAGACAAAGTGCTAACAACCAAAACAAATCCAAAGTATCAAACAAAACCATGACTGAAGCAAAAACTATCACTAAACGAAACAAACATGACAAACAAACATGACAAACAAACATGACAAACAAACATGACAGCTGCTAACAAGCAAACAATGACCCGACAATGAGTGCTCGGGCTGGGAGTCCTAATTTTAAAGTCCTAATTGCCTAACGACCAACAGGTGTGCAGCTGCAGGCAAAATCCCCACAGTGCCACCTGTTGGTCACAAACCGAAACATGACACAGAGGGGTAAAAGTGCTTGAAAAGTGACCTGAAATCTTGGGCGGATGGCATTGGGAACCAAAGCAGATGCACCAATCTATGCTGTATTGGCAGTCCTGCAAAAGTTGACCTTAACAACATCCTTGATTTTGTGAATTGACTGATTTCGCAGCTTCTTGCTAGAGAACATTTTTTCTCTCCTCCGCTGACTGTGCACTGTCATCACATTGGTGTCAAGGATAATGCCATAGCCAAGAGTCCAAGGCTCATTCTGGTAAAACTCCACTACTCTAAGGACAAAGCAAATATAATAAAATTCTCTGGGGAAAAGAAGTATAAAGGAGCTGGAGTTCACATCAAACCTTTCTGCTGGTCTGATCCAAATATGTCTGAGTTTTGACCTGCTTCAGAAAAAGCCACCCGACCTAGACATCAAAAGCATGCTTTGATTCTCCCCTGTACCTTGAAAGTTGGCCATGCCGGTAATACTTTTTTTCACATATCTGATGAAGCGGTGACATTTCTTGATGAACTCTTGTTCAGTGTCTCATCCATTGACTCTCGTATGCCAGCATAACATAACATTAGTGGCCAATGGCTCATGCTAATGTTGGCAATAACTTTGATAGCCAGCAAAATTTTTTTTTTTAAACCCTGGAGAACCTAAGAACCTTTTTCTTCTTTGGAAAATGATGAATTATACATTAAATGACTGCTATATGTTCACTTAACACCAACATATGTTTTTTTTTCAAATATTCAATGCTTTAATCCTAATTTAGGATTAGGGCCAAATCTGACTCTTTGGGATTTAAGGGCAGCATTTGAGTAGCAGAATTTATAGGGGCCAAATTTGACTTCTTGGGTTCTCCAGGGTTAAATTACTTTTGCATATTATCCCATGAACTTTTTATTTCCCTTTTGGTATTAGGTTTTGCTGTTGTGTTGGTCAGTTCCGTGTCAGTTATTTGATTTGTTAACTTTAAATTCACACCAGAAAACAACTTTATAAATACAATGTATCATAACCACATATCATGTTTTCCCTGTAATCATGAAACCGAGTAGAATAACTGCTGGTATAACCACACGAATAGATAACATATTTATAATTACAATTTATCATAGAATAGAAGGTAGAGGTCTGAATAATAACAGAAGTAATCATTCTGTCTCTGCAATTTTTCAAAAATATTTTGATTAAAAAAAATGCTAACATCTTACAACACATCACAAATAGGAAAACGAATACAATGTTTCGTTGCTACCTTTAAATTGGACCAATAAAAGCAAACCTGTTCTGCGGTCCATTCAAACGAAGACCCCAATATTGCGAATGATGCAATGCAGTGGACCGTAATCCATCCATCCATCCATCTTCTACCGCTTATCCGGGGCCGGGTCGCGGGGGCAGCAGCTTTAGCAGGGAAGCCCAGACTTCCCTCTCCCTAGCTACTTCTTCCAGCTCTCCCCGGGGGATCCCGAGGCGTTCCCAGGCCAGCTGGGTGACATAGTCTCTCCAGCGTGTCCTGGGTCGTCCTCGGGGTCTCCTCCCGGTGGGACATGCCCGGAACACCTCACCAGGGAGGCGTTCAGGAGGCATCCGAATCAGATGCCCAAGCCACCTCATCTGGCTCCTCTCGATGTGGAGGAGAAGCGGGTCGACTCTGAGCCCCTCCCGGATGACCGAGCTTCTCACTTATCTCTAAGGGAGAGCCCGGACACCCTGCGGAGAAAACTCATTTCGGCCGCTTGTATCCGGGATCTCGTTCTTTCGGTCACGACCCATAGCTCGTGACCATAGATGAGGGTTGGAACGTAGATCGACCGGTAAATTGAGAGCTTCGCCCTTTGGCTCAGCTCCTTCTTTACCACGACAGACCGATGCAACGTCCGCATCACAGCAGACGCTGCACCGATCCGCCTGTCGATCTCTCGCTCCCTCCTGCCCTCATTCGTGAACAAGACCCCAAGATACTTAAACTCCTCCACTTGGGGCAAGATCTCCTCCCCGACCCGGAGTGGGCACTCCACCCTTTTCCGACTGAGGACCATGGTTTCAGATTTGGAGGTGCTAATTTTCATCCCAACCGCTTCACACTCGGCTGCGAAACGCTCCAGTGAGAGTTGGAGAGCCCTGTTTGAAGGAGCCAACAGTACCACATCATCTGCAAAAAGCAGAGATGCAATACTGAGGCTACCAAAACAGACCCCCTCAACGCTTCGGCTGCGCCTAGAAATTCTGTCCATAAAAGTAATGAACAGAATCGGCGACAAAGGGCAGCCTTGGCGGAGTCCAACCCTCACTGGAAACGATTCCGACTTATTGCCGGCAATGCGAACCAAACTCTGACCTCGGCAGTATAGGGACCGAACAGCCCGTATCAATGGGCTCGGTACCCCATACTCCCGAAGCACCCCCCACAGAACTCCCCGAGGGACACGGTCAAACGCCTTCTCCAAGTCCACAAAACACATGTAGACCGGTTGGGCGAATTCCCACATACCCTCGAGGACCCTGCTAAGGGTGTAGAGCTGGTCCACTGTTCCACGGCCGGGACGAAAACCACACTGCTCCTCCTCAATCTGAGGCTCGACTTCCTGACGGACCCTCCTCTCCAGCACCCCTGAATAGACCTTACCAGGGAGGCTGAGGAGTGTGATCCCTCTGTAGTTGGAACACACCCTCCGGTCCCCCTTTTTAAAAAGAGGGACCACCACCCCGGTCTGCCAATCCAGAGGCACTCTCCCCGCTGACCATGCGATGTTGCAGAGGCGTGTCAACCAGGACAGCCCCACAACATCCAGAGCCTTGAGGAACTCCGGGCGGATCTCATCCACCCCTGGGGCCTTGCCACCGAGGAGCTTTTTAACCACATCGGTGACTTCGACCACAGAGATAGGAGAGCCCACCTCAGAGTCCCCAGACTCTGCTTCCTCCAAGGAAGGCGTGCTGGTGGAGTTGAGGAGGTCTTCAAAGTACTCCGCCCACCGGCTCACAACGTCCCGAGTCGAGGTCAACAGTGCCCCATCCCCACTGTACACAGTGTTAGTGGTGCACTGTTTCCCCCTCCTGAGACGTCGGATGGTGGACCAGAATTTCCTCGAAGCCGTCCGGAAGTCGGCTTCCATGGCCTCACCGAACTCTTCCCATGCCCGAGTTTTTGCTTCGACGACCACCGAAGCTGCATTCCGCTTGGCCAGTCGATACCTGTCAGCTGCCTCTGGTGTCCCACAGGCCATAAAGGCCCGATAGGACTCCTTCTTCAGCTTGACGGCATCCCTTACTGCTGGTGTCCACCAGCGAGTACGGGGGTTGCCGCCACGACAGGCACCAACCACCTTACGGCCACAACTCAGATTGGCCGCCTCCACAATAGAGGCACGGAACATGGTCCATTCGGACTCAATGTCCCCCGCCTCCCCCAGGACATGGGAAAAGCTCTGTCGGAGGTGGGAGTTGAAACTCCTTCTGACAGGGGATTCCGCCAGACGCTCCCAACAAACCCTCACAATACGTTTGGGTCTGCCAGGTCGGACCGGCATCTTCCCCCACCATCGGAGTCGACTCACCACCAGGTGGTGATCAGTTGACAGCTCCGCCCCTCTCTTCGCCCGAGTGTCCAAGACATGCGGCCGCAAATCCGATGATACAACCACAAAGTCAATCATCGAACTGCGGCCAAGGGTGTCCTGGTGCCAAGTGCACATATGGACACCCTTATGTTTGAACAAGGTGTTCGTTATGGACAATCCGTGACGAGCACAGAAGTCCAATAACGAAACACCACTCGAGTTCAGATCAGGGGGGCCGTTCCTCCCAATCACGCCCCTCCAGGTCTCACTGCCGTTGCCCACGTGTGCATTGAAGTCCCCCAGCAGAACAAGGGAGTCCCCAGCAGGAGTACTCTCCAGTACACCCTCCAAGGACTCCAAAAAGGGTGGGTACGCTGAACTGCTGTTGGGTGCGTACGCACAAACAACAGTCAGGACCCGTCCCCCCACTTGAAGGCGGAGGGAGGCAACCCTCTCGTCTACCGGTGTGAACCCCAATGCACAGGCACTGAGCCGGGGGGCAATGAGTATGCCCACACCTGCTCTGCGCCTCTCCCCGTGGGCAACTCCAGAGTGGAAGAGAGTCCAACCCCTCTCGAGAGAGCTGGTACCAGAACCCAGGCTGTGTGTGGAGGTAAGTCCGACTATATCCAGTCGGAACTTTTCTACCTCGCACACCAGCTCGGGTTCCTTCCCTGTAAGAGAGGTGACATTCCATGTCCCTAGAGCTAGCTTCTGCAGCCGAGGATCGGACCGCCAGGGTCCCCGCCTTTGGCTGCTGCCCAGCTCACATTGCACCCGACCCCTTTGGCCCCTCCCATGGGTGGTGAGCTCATGAGAAGGGGGACCCACGTTGTCTCTTCGGGCTGAGCCCGGCCGGGCCCCATGGGAGCAGGCCCGGCCGCCAGGCGCTCGCCAACCGGCCCCACCCCCAGGCCTGGCTCCAGAGGGGGACCGTAATCTCTTTATACAATAAATATTATCCATTAATTTAAGTAAACAGGATGTGTTAAAAGGCTGAAATAAACCATGGATGACTAAGGCGATAAAGAACACATGTAAAAAGAAAAATCTTTTACATAAAAACATTCATGAAATTGAGACGATGAAATCAAGTATAAGACCTACAAAAATAAATTGTAATTTAATCAGAAAAAAACAGATCATCTTCCTTCATTATTAGAGCAGAATAAAACGCACAAGAAGGATGGAAAATACAAAATCATTACCAAAAATAGCTCCAAAAAAAGATGATCCACAATATTTTATAGAAGATAAAAATATAGCACTGTTATTGATTAAAAAAAACAAAACAATAATCACTAATGAATTTAAGGAATATTTTTTTCAATGTCGCAAGTGATCTCGCCAATAAAATCCCTGAGCCAAGAAAAAAAACTCACACAAAATAGATAAATGTCGTGTTTTGCGTGATGGTAGTTGGAGGACCCCAAAAAGCAGGGAGGCAGGGAGGAGCAGGGTGGCTGACCAAAATGTATTTAATAAAAATACAAACAGGAATACACTGGAGAAACTAACTCAAAAACTCACTCAAATAAAGTCCAGCAAAATCAAAGTAGCAAAAAAACCCAAGACAGAAAACAAAACATGACACAAACAGCAACAATGACCCGACCCCGAATGGTCATGCCGGGAGTCCATTTAAACCATAGGTGTCAAACTCAGTTCCTGGAGGGCCGCTGTCCTGCATGTTTTCCAAGTCTCCCTGTTGCAAAACACCTGATTCAAATGAACAGATCATCAGCAAGCTCTGCGGAAGCCTGGCATTGAAACTCCATCCATCCATCCATTTTCCGAACCGCTTTATCCTCACTAGGGTCGTGGGGGGTGCTGGAGCCTATCCCAGCTGTCTTCGGGCAGTAGGCGGGGGACACCCTGAATTGGTTGCAGGGCACACAGAGACGAACAACCATCCACGCTCACACTCATACCTAGGGACAATTTAGAGTGCACAATCAGCCTGCCATGCATGTTTTTGGAACGTGGGAGGAAACCGGAGCACCCGGAGAAAACCCACGCAGGCCCGGGGAGAACATGCAAACTCCACACAGGGAAGCCGGAGCTGGATTTGAACCCGGTACGTCAGCACTGTGAAGCCGACGTGCTAACCACTGGACTACCGGGCCGCCCGGCATTGAACCTGTTCATTTGAATCAGGTGTGTTGCAACAGGGAGACTTGGAAAACATGCAGGACAGCGGCCCTCCAGCACCTGTGTTTGACACCTACGATTTAAACAAACAAATTAATGACACAATGACTAACAGGTGTGCAGCTGCAGGCCGAGCCCTACAGTGCCACCTGTTGGCCACAAACATGACAGTAATATTTTAAAAGCAACTCCTGAACTATGTTCCTTAGTGCTGTAAATGATAGAGAAGTCTTAAATGCTGTAAAAATAAATAAATAAATAAATAAATACATACATAAATAAATAAAAACACACCAGAAAAAGGCCACTGATTGTTTCAAAATTGACATGACAACATATCAACAGTATTCTCAACAAGAATTTTTCCCCTTTACCCTACATGAGTTGTTGTCCTAAGTTATTGAGGTAGAATGTTTAAAGTCGAACTTGAATGCCATTTCCAATAAATCATGAATACATTCCCGAAATAGAATCAGAAGGAGACAGTCCGGGAAAATGTGAAAGTGGTCTGTGGCAGAATTTCCACAAGACGTCCAGGAATCAGGCTGAGTATTTAGTTTTTCAGATTGGATAATCAAATTCTTACAACTCGATTCCTTCCATGAGGGGGGAACATGTTATCCACCATTGCTGCCTACCAAGTCTTCTGGTGAAAAACATTTTTCACATAGACTCGACAGCTTTATTGACAAGCTTAAGCATTTCAGGAAATCTGCTTTTTGAGAAAAACGGACCACCTTGATGGCACTAATGGAACTCGTGGTAGCAATAGCTACCAGTCTAGCTACCAGTCTAGCTATCAGAATAAAAATGGAGAAAGCAGTTACATGTGTGATTCACATTTGCTACCGCTTGTATTCATCTTGCTGCTGTCTGTCAGCCGCCATCCAACTCAAGACTGTCCCCATTGTTGACATCTGCCATAATGAAAAAGGATGTACAGTATTTGAATGTTTGTCGGTGTGCGGTCACACCCAGTCGCACCTGTGCGCGTGCACACACACACACACACACACGCGCACACACACACACGCACACACACACACACACGCACACACACACACACACGCAAGTGACGTTCTTGGTAATGAATAAGGATGTGCTGTGTTTCAAGCTGGTCGTTAATCACTGGCAGTGCTGGCAGCTAACAGATAAGCAGATTGATCCAAGGCCACAGAGGGAGCATAGCCTGGCACTGGCCATTCATCACATGCATGCACCCCAACACCCACACAAACATGCTGTACTTTTGTACACAAGACTAAATGCTGGCGAAAGTGTTTGCGCTCATGATATGCTATTCACTCTATCCTCCTCTCAGAGAATTACTGGACTACCTAGAGTAGGCTAAGCAGACAGGGAAAGAAGAGTCAGATTGTCGGACACCACAACACATACAAACAGTTGAAAACCAACACTCAACCTGCACTTTAAGTCTGTGTTTTGGCTATCCATGAATCCCATTGGGAACCCCAAGACCTAGGGACTGTGAAAAGAATGGCCCGGTGGATAGACGGATGTTATGGGAGAAGCCAAGATGACACAATGACAAAACAGAGTAAAGGACACGCTCCAGTACGTGACAGCTTGGCAGGCTCACAGGGGATTGAAAGGAAGACAGCCAGTAAATATATGGGAGGAGAAAATGTGGTCAAACATCTGTGGTTTCCTGTCCTTTTTGTGGCTGCCATCACAGTGCCATTGATGGTAAGAGACAGTGACAGAGAAAATGGACACAGAAAGAATTTCAGATCATAACAAGAATCATATCCCAGCTCCGGCCTCCCTGTGTGGAATTTGCATGTTCTCCCCGGGCTTGCGTGGGTTTTCTCCGGGTGCTCCGGTTTCCTCCCACATTCCAAAAACATGCATGGCAGGCTCGTTGGGCACTCTAAATTGTCCCTAGGTGTGAGTGTGAGCGTGGATGGTTGTTCGTCTCTGTGTGCCCTGCGATTGGCTGGCAACCAATTCAGGGTGTCCCCCGCCTACTGCCCGAAGACAGCTGGGATAGGCTCCAGCACCCCCCGCGACCCTAGTGAGGATGAAGCGGTTCGGAAAATGGATGGATGGATGGACAAGAATCATTTTTATTGGCAAAGTATGTAAGTAACACACAAACTGTTTGTTCTTTATTAGTATGTGCCACACCAGTATTGGGGTAGAAAACATCTACAGTGTATTACAACAACAACAACAAAAAACAAGCAAAAAAAACCCCACACATTCAGGCCGTGACATAGAGAGAGTCTTTACATAATGTCGGGGTACAATTTGAGATTTAGTACCAAACTATGACAGCTGTGCAAATGATCCAGAGTCATCAAGCAACAATTATTTGACCAGTAGTGATAGAATGACAACTATTGCAAATGAGACTTCTTGAGTACTTTTATCTCCAGTGGTGTGGAATAGTGATCAACAAGCGTTTTACAAATAAAGCTAGAATAATGAATACAGTATTACCATCAGACAATGGTGTGTGAAATTCGCACAAATTGGCAAAATGTCAATATGGATTAATGAGACAAATGTTTAGTTGATGGAAAAAGGGACACTATTGTAATGTTTGATGCTTTCTTTGTGCATAATTAAATAATGCCTACCTGAGAGAAGGAGCTGGAAGAGGTGGTGACCTGGATGTGGAGGATTTGACATCATCATGCTTGCCCTTGCCTTCGTTCTTGCTGCATGCTCCTAAGTGCGTAGTGGATGGATCACTTATTTTCCGATTTGATCTTTTTTGTGGCAGCACCAAACCATACTGTAATGGATGACTATAGGCCTGATTCACTGTCTGCTGTTTAGAACCGATACCGAGATCAAGTACCAATACTTGGTAACGTTGAATAAAATGCCTGCGGTGACATATTTTCCAGCATTATGCTCTTGTGAGTCAACCTAAATACCGCAATTAAAATGTGTGATTATTTTTATGAATCTACTTGAAGCTCGACAACACGTTGGAAATCTCTTTTGCACCTCTGCCTCAGTTCTGATGCTCGGGGTTTGACTGGCCTTCCCGTCTGAAGTTTGCATGTTCTCATTGAGCTAGTGTGGGTTTTCTATGGATAACTTTCCTCATGAATTCCAAAAAACAGGCATGTTAAATGAATTTAACAGTGTAAAATGACAACAGAAAATGTAAACGGATGTTTGTGTGTACGTTCCCTACGACTGGCTGGCGAACTTTCCACCAGGCCATTTGCACAAATTAAGCTGGGATAAGCTCCAGCTTTCCTATGAGCCGAATGTGGCCAAGTGCTGCAGAAAATAAATGGATTGGTCGTTGAAGTTAGCGCAACGTGTACCTATTTAGGAGAAAAGTTGCTGACTCTTCTGTTTCCTTTCCCCCCGGCACCACCAACAAAACCTTTGTACTCTGGTATCATTTTGTCTCTGGTCATAGAGGGATGTTGTGTGTAATCTATCGGTGTTGATTCAGTTTGTTTACTTGCTTGCAGTGCATACGGTTTGCCAGCCGAGTTTCATAGTTGGCACTGAAGAATGTGAAAATGGTCTGTCCAATGCCACCGCTATCCTGAAACAGAAAAGTCAGATGCTAGCCCCCCACCCCCAATTTTTTCTTTTTATTTTTTTCTTTGTGGACTGTTAGTCAGTGTTAATTGTTTGTGTGTCTCTGACATGCATATCACATGTATTTATTACATGAGTTTCCCAGTGTGACCTCACAAGTGTCAGCAAAGGATCACCAGCTGGAGAAATGTGTATACGCCAGCCATGAAGATGTGTGAGGCACTGCACATTTCCGCGGTCATTTCACGCTTGAGGCATCTGAACTTTGCAACTTTGCACCAATTATACATGTACATGAGGAACCCTGCTTTGCATTTGGGTAGTTTTTTTAAAGGGACTATTTATTTTTAGCGGGAGTATTTAATATCAGCTAAAGTCATAGGAGGGTACGTCATCAAAAACTCGCTGCCTTTCTGCGTCAATTTCTAATTGAGATTGTTCCGCTTGTGCACTTGCCGTTGACCAACACTATTCTTGTTGAACGCAAGTATAATGCTAAGTACTTTATTAACATACCTTTTCCTAGTGTTGAATGTGTTGCGTGTCACTGTGTTATGTTGATGGCACTACTTTGTAGTGCGCAAGGTACCACTCAATTTGTTAATGAGGGAAAATAAAGTGGCGGAGCCTCCCGTTCCCTGATAGTTTCCTGAGCGAGAAGAGAGCAGCGTGAGTGGCTACCGGCTAAAAGAATAAAAGTGTAAAAGTGTCTCCTTTCTTGTCTGTACTGAGTAGGTTCATCTGCGAAGATGTCTCCTGAGAGGACAGCTACGAGAGAGGGACCGGATACTTCCCGGTCCACTGCCGAACAGCCAAGACGTAGGTTAAATTTAATTGTTTTAATTTGGTTTATTTGACTGTATTACCCTGTTTTGCCACCTCCCTCTGTTATTTTCTACTTGTGTTCTTTTATTGGGGTGACTTTGTGTCACTTCTTTTTCGTTCTTTTTGGCAAAATTAAATTGTTGCCACTTTGCCATATAGAGAAGCGTCTAGTTAGAATCGGGCATCGAGAACATTCCAAGGACAAATGAAATTGAGGTGTGAGGATCAAGGACCAAAGACGTTGCAAATAAAGAAATAAGATTTGGCCTGATGTATCAGCAAGATGTCTGAGCTGAAGAGAAAATGAAAGCGCTGCTTTCAAAATAAAAGTTTCAAACCTATTTTACATTTGATTTTGACTTCATAACAACCTCTTGAGGCCGAGTCCCAGAGTGTTGACATGCCAGATGTGGACTATGGATAATAAAATGCCATAAGCCTCTTTTTTGGATTTAAGTGCTTCTTGAATACTCACTTGTTATGCCTTAAAAAGTCTCCAGTTAGCATCATAGTATGTTTAGTGATCATTAAGCCCAAAGCTCATTGAGTAGCAAACTGTAGTGCTTGTAAACGGAGTGAATGCAGATTTTTCATCAGGCTTCTTTCAAGGTTGTAAACGGTGACAAAGATGTTTGCCAAAATTTTTGATGGTGTCAAATTTTACACCTCAATTTCATTGTGATAAGAAAAATAAAATTGACATTCATTACATTTGCAAACACTTAGTTCTTTCATTCATAAAACAATATGAAAAACTAAATACAAAATCATTATCATAGTTATAATTGCATTACAGTATAAGTATGACCGACTTTTGATACAAGGACGATGCAAGGATAGAAAAGAAAGACATCTCATAGTTAGTTGGAGTATGACAAGAAAAATAAAAACCCAATTCTATCAGCGTCTAAGGGATTTCAACTTGGCAAACAGCTGATGTATGGAGAAAAACAGGAAATGGATATGAGAATGATGGAGATAGGATGTGTCTGGGATTAGAGAAATACAAAAGATGCACACGCATAGACAATCGCACAACCCCGTGCCTATCAGTTATGATTTAGTGCTGCGGGTTGGCAACTCTTTGACTTCTAAAGAAGAAAAGGAAATGAAAAGCTGATAAGGCAAAATATAATAGGAACACACAGCAATACAAACACAAAGGCAGACACACACGTGTTATATGGTGCTCAGTTGGAGTGATATTAGTCTGGTTTTGTGTCATTTCAACATCTTACAGCCTTGATTGACAGGATCTGACTCATGCTGGGATTTACAAGGCAACTTGAGACACCTCGCTAAAATGTGTCTTCCTCCTACAAGTGGTCACTGAATATATATATATGCACACACGCACGCACGCAAAAACACACACACATTTCCGCATATATTTTTTGCAGCGGCCATCTGTTACACGGTTTGAGTGTGTGTACATGTAGTAGCATACTCATAAAATACAATAGTCTCACATTAATGACCCAGATCATTGACAGTTTATTATTTTACCACTATGAGTACAGGCTGTAATTTAAAAAAAAATGGTAATGGTCCTGCACTGTGCCATTTCAGTGCAAAAGTGTGTACTTTGTGTGGATTTGCGGATTTTCCACTCACTGACAGGAAGGAAAACGAGGTGGCACAGTAGTTTCTTCTGAGGGATACATGAACAATGCTGATGCATGAATCAGTCGTACTGAAACAACGTTTTCTCTGGGTACTCCGGTTTCCTTCCACATTCCAGAAACATGGGTGGCAGGTTCACGGAGCACTTTAAATTGTCTCTAGGTGTGACTGAGAATGTGGATGTTCGTCTATGTGTCGATTGGCTGGCAACCAGTTCTACTACTACCCGAAGACAGCTGGGATAGGCTCCAGCACGCCGCACGACCCTTGTGAGGATAAACGGATTAGAAAATGGATGGATGGATGCTTAATTAGTTGACATTACTTATTAATGCTCATTGATCAAATTTATTTCACATGCTTTCTCATCGTAATTGTGTTTTCAAATTCAGTCAAGTCTAATGTCTCAATATTACTCATGAATTCTGAGTGAAGTCTACTTTTTGATTGGATTATTGTAATCACTTGTTTGAACTTAAACAACACACGACATTGAGTTTTAACAACTATTTCATGGAATTGAATTGTGAATTCTGATTCTGTGCGAGACACAGTGTGGCCACAGTTACCTTAAAAAAATACTTAATTACATGACAGATTATCTTCTTTTAAAGTCCATCCATCCATCCATTTACCGCCGTTTATCCGGGGTCGGGTCGCGGGGGCAGCAGCTTTATTCGGGAAACCCAGACTTCCCTCTCCCCAGCCACTTCTTCTAGCTCTTCCCGGCAGATCCCGAGGCGTTCCCAGGCCAGCTAGGTGACATAGTCTCTCCGGCGTGTCCTGGGTTGACCCCGGGGTCTTCTGCCAGTGGGACATGCCCGAAACACCTCACCAGGGAGGCATCCAGGAGTCATCCTAATCAGATGCCCGAGCCACCTCATCTGGCTCCTCTTGATGTGGAGGGGAAGCGTCTTGACTCAGAGCCCCTTCCGGATGACCGAGCTTCTCACCTTAACTTTAAGTGAGAGCCCGGACACCCTGCGAAGAAAACTCATTTCGGCCTCTTGTATCCGGGATCTCGTTCTTTCGGTCACAACCCATAGCTCGTGACCAGAGATGAGGGTTGGGACGTAGATCGACCGGTAAATTGAGAGCTTCACCCTTTGGCTCAGCTACTTCTTTACCACGACAGACCGATGCAAAGTACGCTTCACGGCAGACGCTGCGCCGATCCGCCTGTCGATCTCTCGCACCCTCCTGCCCTCATTCGTGAACAAGACCCCAAGATACTTAAACTCCTCCACTTGGGGCAAGATCTCCTCCCCTGTTCTTTTAAAGTAACTAACTGATACAACCAATAACTTTGGTCACACTCAGTAGATACCAACCACCATGCTTAGCATAAACATGATACCTGGTTTTGACACTTGTCACTGACACTGTTTTTAACAGTGATGTCAAAACGATGTCATGAAGATGTCCGACCTCAGACAGACCTGCGGTGTGAGCGTTAACACAGCGTGGTGAATCACTTTGCCCCAAAGATATACAAGTTCTCGTACAAAGGAATGAATAGCAACTGCATTTCAGACCACTTTCATTTGGATAAAATGAAGAATTTTGAGCTATCACGTTACTTATTCACAATTGCAATTGTGCAATTCCGGAATCATCCTCGCTGCTATGCACTCTAAAGAAAATGCTCAGAGACCACAGAAATTGATGAAGGAAAGAATACACTTCTTCTACATTGTATATCCCAAACATAAAAGTGGTGGCTATTCTCTGAACAAGATATTGGTGGATTCAATTTATGGTAAATGATTACCCACCAAAAATAATTGGTATAAATCATCCAAATGTTTATCATGCCAGTATATTCATTTTTATTTTTTTTCGCATGCGAAATGACTGAGTCGTCAGCAAAACGGGTGTCCGTCAGTGATGAGAGGTTTGTCCGTAGTTGACCCAGTGAAGAATGATTACACTGACAGATGAAAAGCCACTTCCATCAGTGCTTGGTCCATCCTTTTTTTATTTTATTTTAATAAAAAAATAAGTTTCCCGTCATTTGTCAGTCATCAGCAAAACGGGCGGAATACCTACTTCTGTTTGAAAGGTTAAAAATGGATCCTGCTACAGTTACACACTAAACATCGCTCTGAATGAAATCAAATGTCTACCTGGTAGACAAATTCCTTTCACATTGTGGGCCACATACGGACTCGGTAGATGTCAAGTGGGCCGAACCATTAACATGATACCATACTGTGCTATGAATGACCAAAATCTCATCTCTTTCCTTTGTTTTGGTCTCAAGAAGATTGATTGGCGCTTTCATATCATTTGCTGCGTTGGGTCTATCTCAGTGACAGACTGAGACTGCTGTTTTCTTCCCCCGATCAAAACAATGTTGTCTTCTACTGTGATCAAAACCACGAATTGCATTTTATTTAAAATATTCATTCTGTGTCTTTAATGCATTTTTTCCTCTTTTAAATTATCTCACAGGCCGGATCGGACCTCCTTGGGGGCCGGTTCCGGCCCACGGGCCGTATGTTTGACACCGATGGTCTACCATCTTCTCAATAAACAATTAAAAACTTGAAGATTGTTATAGTATTGGTGTTCTCATACACAAGCACATCAATGATGAGGTAATGCTGTATTGGTATACTATTTGGGAGGCCTTGGAATGCCATTAGCTAATGCGATCGTGCATGGCCAATGCTGACTCATCACTCCCATCCCATTTCGTCGAGATGGGGAGAGGAAGAGGCATCGCAAAGTAAAAGGAGAAAACGACAATAAGAAATGTGAAAAAGGGATACATGGAAAATAATTAAGAGAAAACGGGGATGTGAGATTGAAATAAATCAACACAATCACTTGACACAACTCAGTCGGCGAATGATTGCTCAGCATATATTGTACAATAGAGGAGAGGGAACAACAGATTTACCATTTAAGGTCGGTCTAATGCTCCTGTGTGATTTACTGTGGTTGCAATAGCACATCATTTCCCAGTTACTCTCCATATAGAGAACAATATATCAAAGGGATTGTTTTTTATTGGACTCTAACTAGACTTTACCGAACAATTACTCATGGGGCAATGCTTTTTTTTTCTCAACATACTAATCATGATAGCGTTGATTAAGTTAGAGGACAAAAAGCCTCACTATTTGTCCATATGCTTTCATTCAATGCAGTACATGTGTTAATAATTTTCCTTCTATCCTCTGGTCCTCTAAGCTGATGCACTCCTAGTTTCATTACCTTTTCTGCTTTTTAAATCACTGCTATCAGAACAGCAACAGGAAAATGCTGATGAACAATTCAACAGGGTTGTTCCCCGAGGGGCCAAGGTCCTATATTATGTTTCTGCAGTATATGTGCATGTGACCGAGGGGTGGTTTTAAGGTGTTTTGTGTGTGTGTGTGTGTGTGTTTTGTTTGCAAACCACAAAACTGAAGGGAACTGCAGTGTCACTCACCAGTGATTTAAACTCATGATTTAAACTATTGAATATGTAATATTGAAAGTTAAAATGATAGATTTTCGTGTTACTGCACCCTAAGCATCCTATCAGTTTCATTTTCACAAAAAAGTACTGAAAAAATAAAACAAAAAATGCAGGTCGTCTTCTGTATCACCAGAAGTTTTAGCGGTCAGTAGTCTGCAATTGCACCTTGCGATCAGAGTTGTTGTGATGTATCTTTTTTTTTTTTTAATTCTCATTCAAAGTTTGTTTCATCTACAATTCACTGATGACACTTGCAAAAAATGGTAATCTTATGGCAATTTTAAAATGGTACACAACACGTGAGCTACAATAGTGATGTTCATGTCCTTAACAAGCTGCAAAAGTGCATCCCATGCCTCCGCATCAGGTCTCCCACTAAGGTAGGCAGTGATTTCCTTTTCACAAACTCTTGTATCAACTTTATTCTTTTGTGTCGTTCATGTTAGGGGCTGTTATGGTTGTTGGTCATCATGGCATGCGTGTGTGTGTGTGCGTGTGCGGTAATGGGTCGATCGCAGGAGGTTGGTTCCTTGGAAAGTAGATATTCGTCTTATTCTGTTCTTTTGGCCACTAAAACAACTGTTTGCCTGAATGTATAGCGTCCATTTCCGCACAGCTCTGAGGCACTTCATCGCATAACTTGATAACATTGGCAAAGAGCAGTTAACAGAACAATCAGCATTGCATTACAATGGCTAACTGGCTACTAGGCATTCTGCAAATGACGTCACTCGACGGAAATTGCCAAACAAAAGCATTTTTGTTGTTAAGTTTGTGGCTACGAGTCTAACCATGTTGTGTTAAAAAAAACTACCAAAAGTATGCTTAAAATAGTTTTAGCCCAAAGGATTATGGTACTCAAAAGATGGTTGGCAAAGTTTACTTCACACCTGACCTATAAAGGAGAGGTCGCCTCAAAAACATTCTTTACAATATGTTGTACATACTCCCACTAGTCTGAAAACAGCATTTTGATTAATATTGTCTTTGTTAAATATGAATTAAACAAGAAAATTCACCTGCTTTTATCGATCTCAGCGGGCGCCCATTTTGCCACCTGCTGTTGACTGAAAATGACATAACATTTTTTTTTAGTCCTATCAAGAAAAAACATTATTACCTCCACAAAAAATAAATATCACGATGATCGTTTTTATATTTTAACAGGTTGAAGTGGACATCAGTAGGAATGTGCATGTAATTATTGTTGGAGTTCCATGTCGCGGAAGCCCACCATCCAGGCAGCTGATTAGCTCTGCAAATGCTGCTGGTCAGGCAGCAAAAAGGCTCATGTCGTGTTCGATCTCCGATTAGATCTCCGTGTCACGAACTGCTGCCTCTCAGACAGTCAAGGAGCTCGCATTGCGTTTGCTCTCTTACCGGACCTTCAAGGCACGGTTGGCCGTCCTTCATGAAGACGCAGCTGGTCCAATGCTAATTCTGTACGGCTGGAAATTCAGCTTAGCGTCGCAGTGCAAGTGAGTGCGTATACTTTGGAAAGAGGTCGGCTTAGCCAAATTTCAACGTCTGAACTTGAAAAATCCAGCACACCTGTTCACGACTCAATTGAGGATATGTAGCGCAGAATATGGATAGACGGACGGACTGGATGTCCTTATGAGGAGGCCAGCCAGCATTTTCGGATGAGTTGTGCGGTTGTACCACCTGGAGGTAGACTCGGAAAAAAATAAGATTGAAATATAATATATAATGACCTACAAACAATTCATCTTACGAAAAACCTCTTGTGACGTATGTGTTTGCTTATCAAAGAAAACAGATCCAGCATGAGAGAGACTGCATGTAAGATAGTTGAAATGGGCATCAGTCCACATACATTTTGGTGTCCGCTGACGTTTTGGGAAATGATTAGTGACATATGTACAATGATTTTGAAGGACAAATGTTGTCCAATTTCTCGCCTGACTCAAACCAAGACAAGGGAATAGTGTGCCTACAGTATATTGCTGACTAGAAAGGGTCGTTCTCAGAATAGTTTGTTATATATATTTGCCCTGTGTCAACCGTCGAGACCTTCAAGTTCCTGGGAATCACAGTCTCCCAGGACATGAAGTGGGAGGTCAACATCAACTCCATCCTGAAAAGGGCCCAGCAGAGGATGTACTTCCTGAGGCTGCTAAGGAAGCATGGCCTGCCACAGGACGTGCTACGTCAGTTCTACACGGCAGTCATCGAATCAATCCTGTGTTCTTCTATCACGGTTTGGTTTGGGGCCGCCACAAAAATGGACAAAATCCGACTTCAACGGACAGTTAGGGCGGCGGAAAAAATCATTGGCACCGCCCTACCCACACTTGAGGACTTGCACACTGCAAGAATCAAAACAAGGGCACGGAAAATCCTACTGGATCCACCGCACCCCGCCCACCACCTTTTCCAGCTACTCCCCTCAGGCAGGCGCTACCGATCCATGCGCACCAAATCCAGCAGACACTTACACAGCTTCTTCCCTCTAGCCATTAACTCCCTAAACAGTCACTAATTTATACTCCACCGCACCAGACACTTTAAAGCGCTCAAGGACATCTGCATAATTGCACACTTCTTGTAAACAAATACTGCTACTGGTCACTTTAAAATGGTTCAATGATTTTCTGCACCAACTGTTATAGTATTGTATTCTACCACTGATCATTTTAGCTCTGCTTAATACTTTGCACTTTGTCTCACAGTTGTCACTGTACTACCGCACTACGGTTCACTACATTACGAAATGTCCTTTCATACTATTTGTCATGTCCTTGTTTATGATGATACTAATGCAGCGAGTCAAATTCCTTGTGTGTTACATGCTACATACTTGGCCAATAAAGATGATTCTGATTCTGATTCTGATTTACTTATTTCTCCAAAACAAATTGATAAAATTGAAAATGTAACCTGATATGATCCCCTTAATCGAGGAATGACTAGACTTGATTTGCATGATTTCTTTTCCCCTACAGTAACCTTCGGAGCAAATTGGAAGGCTACGGCTTTAGACTTGTTTGAGACTCACTCCCACCTCTGCAGATATTACTGTATATGTAAAACACAGTAGGGCATTCTGTTGTTGTTTTTTTTCACCCCCTAAATTATATACCAATCTTCTCTTAGCTATTTTTGCTGATTTGCTGTGGTTAAAAAAATGTCAGTCTTATCCCCCAAGGCCAGAGACTATTGATGTGTTCAAGAGTTGAATATGTTGATTTTCTAAAGGCAAGTTATTATTTAAATAAATTCCTCTACTTTATTTGCACTGTTGGGAGTGGTAGAGGGGGGTTAAATTACAATGGTAATTTGTGAATGCAAATATTTTGCAGCTTAGAAAGGCTTAAATAACTTTAGGGTGAAAGAAATGATTTAGACCTGCTTATCATACATTATAAACAGACACGTCTATACAGTGTAATTTATTGTTGGCAGCACAAAACAATCTTTTGTCGAACGTGTGTTAACTGTTTTAACAGAATAGAATTCAAATATGCAGTTCAATAAATGTCTTTTTTTTTCCTCCTCAGAATAATCAAAAGGGATTTGTAGTTGTATGTATCACACTCTCACTTCTACTCTCTCATTCATTCCTTGATGAAATTCATCCAGTTCTGTGAGGTTGGTCAGAACTATGGTATTTCAGTCAATATTCTGAATTTTACTTCCCAACTTGAAATCATCATGTCTGATGGAAGTGTCACAGAATTCAAATGAGAAGTCAAACCTTCCCGTGTGATTTATACTCCGGAGCGATTTATAATCCGGAAAATACGGTAATATATTGACTCTATCAAATATTTAATTTTGAATACAAATAATAATGGTCAGTTTTGACTGACAATGTTAAATTAATAGTTCTCTGCCAATTAAAACCCGCCACTATTTGATGCAGCTTTGCAGATCCTGTTTGTGATATTGCATTGGGCAAGAGGTCATGAGGATGTGTCTGGCCGCTTCCAATTTTTATTCATATCCATTATTTCAAAACCCTCCTTATTTAAAGTGAAATCCTATTTAACTGAGCACCAAATTGATATAATGTCCTTAACAGAAAGCCATGCCTTATTTGGTTTCTGAATGGCAATGGGTTTATTGTGCCTGCTCCCGCGTAATGGAAGAGCATTCTACTTTCTGCCTTTCATGATATGTCGTAAGCATAGGTTGATGAAGAAAGATATATTGGTCATTATTAAATAATAATATGCATGCAATTTAAGTACAATGTGATGATTCCCTGCAACAGCCCTCATTATCTCTAACAGCACGCTAAGGTGGCACAACCCAATGATTGAAGACAGGGACAAACAAACATTATTTACAGACAGAATTTTAAACACGGAATTGCCAACTTCTTGGTTGAGCGTTTCCCAAACTCTTCCATTTTTTCGGTTATTGTTTTTGTGAGCCACTAGCCGTATCTCATGAAATAGAACTGTTTTTCTTTTTGGAAAACGAGCTCTAATGAGGGTTAACTAATCAACACTATGGGCAACTAAATCATTGTGCCTATTGGACACAGATCTTCATATGATACCTTCCTCTCTGCTGGCAAACAAGAAGAGAAAATGTTTTAGAACAACTCACGCATTTATCCTCTACACAGCATGGTACAAATCCAGAATCATATTTTTCTCACAGGAAACAGTTCAACTGCTCACTCAGGGGTTCGCTCTGGCCTCAACCCTTCAAAGGCCTTACAAGACATCCAGCTGCGGCACACCTGTCTCTTTGACACTTCTCCATGTTATATCTGTCACACAATTCAACCACCGGCTTCTCATATTGAATACAAATTCCAGCTGGCAAACAAGAGTGCAATGTGATCCACACAGGCGCACCGACATTCCCTGTCCACTGCACAATCAACTCTCTGCCCCATGCCTGGTGTGGTTTATCTTGTCTATCTTCATGTCTTTCTGTCCTTCCCTCTCCCCTAAAAAACATCACGGACAGTGAATGTAAAAAGTATAAAAACCACTGTTCACATGCCAAGCTTTTCCGATCATAAGAAATAAGACTATTAGTCTGCTGGCCACGCAAGGACTGGGTTATTTTCAGATTCTGGTGATTGTGAACAGATCAATGCACCATGAGACCGAGCATGATCATGCTACAACATAAGATGGTGGTTGTGGATGAACATTACAACAGTGTGCCTTTCTGTATTTTTGTGCATTCATCTATGAAATGCAGCATCATCATTAAATGCCGTACAACAAATTAGCTCATTGTGCATCACATATGTCTGCTCAAATCATAATCCCGCAGCCACCATGGGCCACTCGCGCCGCGATGTTAACATCCGCAAACTGCACACCCACATGTTGCCATACACGCTGTCTGTCATCTGCCGTCTGCCCTGTACAGTAGAAACCGTGATTCATCCATTCATGAAGTGAACACATCTCCAAAGTGCCATACCCTATCAAATGCAAGCATTTGCCAACTCAAGTCAGTGATGAACTGCAGCCAGCTCGAGACGCCGATGAGGAGAGCGAGCATGCAGATGATCTTGCTTGATCTTGGTTTGGCAAACTGATTGTCCGGCTGATTTCAGAAGATTTTATTGGTGAAGATGCTGGATCTGATCTGTTGTGGTTTCATGTGGCCTTGGTTATAAGGCAGGTTGGATAAAAAAGAGCTTTGGTAAACATTCCCTGTCAAAATGCCAACTCTGCACCCCCTCAAAACTTGTGATATCTGTAGCAGTGTGTGCTCTGAGAACAACTGCACATTTTAGAGTGACCTTTTTTGTAGGCAGCCCAAGTATGTACCCTTCTCTTGATTGACACCATTGAACAATGAGATTACTCATCTGCAGGGGAAGCTCTCTGCCGTGGCTTGGGCCATATGCGTCACATTTTGCGTGTTGGTGGGTAGAGGACCCCAAAAAGCAGGGAGGCAGGGAGGAGCAGGGTGGACTGAGCAAAATGTATTAAACAAAAATACAAACAGGAGTATACTGGAAAAAACTAACTGAACGTCTCAAAGTCCTGAAAACCAGAAGGAAATACATTAACAAAAACCTATTACAGAAAACAAAACATGACAGGAGGACACAGTCACATGATCCAACAAAGACTGACAGAACCCAGGGAAGTAAATACAGTAATCCCTCGTTTATCGCGGTTAATGGGGACCAAAACCACCCGCGATAAACAAAAATATGTAGCGACCAATTACCATATATTAAAAAAATGCAGCAGAGCAGAGCGCACTAACACACACACAAACACACACACACACACACACACACACACACACACACACGTGCGCGCGCGCACACGCCCGCACACACTAGCAGCATCGTAAACAACACTTAGACATTGTTTAAAGACCAAAGAGTAACCCACGCGCTAAGACAGAAAGAAGATGCACAGCCAATCAACATGGCTTTACATCTTCTCAGCCGCGACCTCACCCCACATGTACTGTATATGTTGCTCTATGTGACTCATTGTTGTTTTGCTGTCTTTCGGTGCTTCTCGCGGACCGTTTGCGGACTTTTTGCTGACTTCAAACTTGACTTGAATATGTTTGAAAAAAGCCGCGATGCACCGAAGCCGCGAAAAAGCGAGGGATCACTGTACAAGCCAAGTGACGAGACAACAAGAAACACCTGGTCAAGGCACAAAGGGTTGAGGAAGCTGATTGGTTAAAAACAAGGGACACAGATGGCGAGAACAGGTGGAGATAAAAAGGGCACACGACGGAACAAAATCAAATGTAACCTAAACAAAAACATAACAGTACCCCTTAAGGGACGGATCCTAGAGGTCCCAGAGTCACCCAACGACTTGACTCGGCAGAAGGGGGTGGGGGGCAACACTTGCGTCGCCGGGAACAGGATTGGAGGGTGACCGCAACACTTGCGTCGCCAGGAACAGCAACGGGTGGCAGTGGGGCCAGGCCTCTGGTCCTGCGGGGTCCAGCCTTGGTTGGATCAGTCTGTCACGTTTTGCGTGTTGGTGGGTAGAGGACACCAAAAAGCAGGGAGGCAGGGAGGAGCAGGATGAACTGAGCAAAATTTATTTCACAAAAATACAAACAGGAGTATCCTGGAAAAACATAAGTGAAGTACCGGTACTCGAACAAAGTCCTGAAAACCACAAGGAACCAAAGTAACAAAAACCTATGCCAGAAAACAAAACATAACAGGGTTGAGGGAGCTGATTGGTTCAACACAAGGGACACAAATGACGAGAACAAGTGGAGACAAAAAGGGCACATAACGGAACAAAACCAAATGTAAACTAAACAAAAACATAACAATATGTGACTGCAGGAAAAGGCTACTCGAACAACTTTGGATTTGGATTTAATCAGAAGAACTTCAAATTTGAGTGTGCGCTGATCCTCATTGATCATGAGTTTGAATGTGATTTCTGAATTCTTAACAGCCACATCCCCAATTATAAGTAGGTGTACAGACTTGTGCAAGCACATTATCTCAGATTGTTTATATTTACTGCCCTCTGAAAAAGATGACATTTGAGTACTTTTTGAGTTGGACAGGTTTTTGATCACATTATTGCTGAAAAACCTTTTAAAATTATCTTGCTCTTATTTTTTTTATTTCAGGCATATGCACAGAATAATTACGTGTCTAAAAAAATATGTCTCAGTTAATTTAATTGGAAATTTGAATGGAAATGTCACCGTACTTTGTGCTGCTGTGCTCCGAAGTCCATTTCCTCCCCCTCGCCATTTATACTTTTTATACTTGTCTTGGTAAATGTTTGAGCTTGGTGCGACAGTGCTAAAAGTCTGAAAGAATATCAAAAGATATGTGAAGCGCACCCACCGAGCATACGTGTCTGTAATTGTACACTTCCTGGAGTCTGGCCCACAGCCTATATGTGTGCAAAGTTTTAACTTGTTCGCATTAACCTGTGACCTCATACATGGGAGCTCTGCTGAAAGACTTATTAGCTGCATTGACACATTGGTCACTACATGGGTCAAAGCATCCTCATGGCGCCCAATACTCAGGGCTACAGTCTATTTCAATATACAGCTCGCCTGTCTGCACAATAAGCTTTAGGTCAGGTTAAACAAGCTACTCCGTTTGTTACTGAGTGGTCCGTTCCCTTTTCAAAATGATGTAAAGATTTGAGTGACCATTGAATACAATGTCAAACCAAATGTATTAATTTCATGTCATCAGTGATAAGATAAAATGGACTATATAGTGTCAGAAATTGGACTATTGCAAATAGGGTCTTGACTACAACTGTTCTTTTTCCTTGACTATTTTATGAAAACACCACAGTGGGGGGGAAAAAATGAGGCCATAAAGCTGCAAAATGGACATCTTGTGATGATTGTAAGGCGGCATTGCAACCTTGCTAGCTGTCCTTGCTGCTCAGTACAAAACACTGTTGTGGAGACACATCAGCTCAATGCATCACCAAGTTGTGGATGTTCTGCTTCAGTCCAAAAGGGGCATATCAGGCCCAAGCTTCCTCTGACGACTCGAGGCAGATTTTGATTAAGGAGATGACAATGGCCGCTGACGTTAAAAAAAATCATGTTTCAGCACAACAGTGGAGGGATAGAAAAATCATACAAGCAACTTTATGGAAAGTGGACTCAAAAGACACATGGCATGAATTTTGAAGTCTGAAAGACTGCTTAATTGCTTGTGAGTGTGGCAGAAAAGAGCCCAAGTTGATTAACTGGTTGCGGTGTTGTTCTTCAATTTGCCTCCATTTTTCACTTTGTTGCCGACTGTTTTTCTCAGGAAGGGAAGGGAGGGAAGTACTCAATGAATAAATAATGTAAGATCTAAGCAGAAGAGAGAGAGAGAGAGAGAGAGAGAGAGAGAGAGAGAGAGAGAGAGAGAGAGAGAGAGAGAGAGAGAGAGAGAATGTGTCTCCCTGTGTAGCATTTAAACCCATCAAACTCGTGTTACGCCACGTGCGCCGCACCTTAAACCTGGATTTAGGTAGTCTAAAATCTAGTTGACTTTTGGCCACCAGATTGCCAGACGCACCAGGGTAGGCTGGAAGACCTATCGAGGCATAAGGTGGTCTCCCAAATTCACTAGCATGCTAAACGAGCCTTGCTCTGGTGCAAAAATTAAGATGCACCCTTTTCTGTGCAGAGTACAGTCTACGTTCTGTCAGTTTCCAGGTGCGCCGGGGCAATGACATTTCCATTCGTCGGAATGCCCAGCGATCCCAAACACGGTAAACTGGACTTGCCCCAGCAAAAAAAAGAAAATTACGATTTCACGCTGAGCGCCTGTCTCCGAAAATAGAGCCCAAATAAGTAGAATAAAAGTGAAACGGAGGGGCCTGATGAAGCAAGGGTGTTAGTTGCATCTTTGAATTGTCGAATGAATGAATGGATACATCCACAAGCTAATGAATTATTGGCAAAAAGCTGAATGAATATGGACTAGTCACTAGCCTCTTCTTTACATCTTTCTAATGCGCTCCCCTATCTCCCTCTGTCTTACTCTGACCGGATGAGTAAAAGCTTTGGTGCTGGGACTTGACTGATTAATGTACTTGAAGGGAGGTGGAGCACAACAAACAGATGAGGCGGGAGGGGGAATAGAGTAGATGGTACTATGAGTGTGATGTGTGTGTGTGTGTGTGTGTGTGTGGGTGGGGGGGGGGGGGTTGTGTGTGCATGAGTGTGTGGGCATGAATGTGGGCGTGTCTGTCTGTCAATCTGTCAGTCACTCTGGTCACTCGGCCAGTGCATCAATTGATTTAATTCTCCCAGGGAGGTATATTTCTCCTCATCAAAAAAAAGTGAGGTCTCTGTTCCAGTTTTGAGCAATTATACTCATGCATGGATAAATCAGCAGTGACAAATCTAAATCCACGGATGAAGGGACCCGCTCATGGCCACAAACTGTCAAAAGAGAAACACAACAGACAAAGGTATGACAAAAAAAGTATCAAAGGAACTGGAAGTGTGTCATTTTCTAGCTGGCAATTTCATCTGTAAGATCGTTAGAGGTGATCCAGGACACTCAACTCCTTATCACGGTGTGACTCTCCACTCCATCTCATCTCTGCTTACCCTAATGGCTTTCCTCTATCTTTCCGCTCTGTCTCATCTTAATGATATCCTAATGGTGCGCCATACAGTAGATGAAACACCCTCATGTTTGTTGATTAGTTTTGACCATGGCAACCGGGCACTCCTCCTCGTATGCCCTGATAAAATAATGGAATAAAACCAGTGCAGCCTGTCCAGCTAGACTAACGATCAATTCAGCATGAGCCTACTTCAAATTTTAAAATAGATCTACGTTGCGGTAAATTTATTCCAAAAGTTTTCATTCTGAAATCACAGATATAAGACAACCTGTGATTGCATGTCAGTGCTGTGATTTCCCTTCTACTGTTCCACTATTACTGTCAGTGTGGCTTTGGGGTGGGTTCTGTGGCAAAAACACTGATTCCAGTTGACCACACCATTGCGAGAAAAAAAAATAGGGAGCTATTGGAAATGATTGGGACCCAAGCAAAACATTAATTCGACAATAGTTTAAGATAATGTTCTTGTTTTTCACTTTTCCTTCCGTGTCTCAACTGCTACTTTGTCTTTCACTTGATTATCAGAGGAGCTGTTCGTTTCACCAACAACACTTTGAACAGTTTACGTTCATTCTCAATCCATCAATCAGTCTGTCAATGTCTCCTTTTGGGTGACTCTGCAGGACTGTATATGCTTTCATATTACTTAGACCACTTGGTGGCACTGTGGCACTGGGATTTAGTAATGATCAAATTCGTTTTTTTTCTCTCTTATCTTTTCTAATGAGGGCTCACACATTGGAGGAACGTGTGAGAGCGACAAACAAGGTAGGTGAATAAGAATTAGAGTGGGCTGAGCAAGAGAATGAAATGACAAAGGTGGAACTGTAACGGTGGAGTTTTGACACGTGAAACTCAATGAGAATAAGAATAGTTCTCTTATCAGTTGCAGTGTCCACCAGTGGCATCATTCGGTTGATTTTAGGGGCGCTGAAATCTCTCTAGAATGTACGGTACTTAAGCCCCCCCCACCCCCGCCCCCCCTAAATGAATTGTTTGTATTGAAATACACACACACACACACATTCATACATCCTCATCCTCACAAGGGTTGCGGGGCATGCTGGAGTCTATCCCAGCTGTCTACAGGCAGTAGGCAGGGTACACTCTGAACCGGGTGCCAGCCAATCGCATGGCAAACCAATACGAACAACCGTCTGCACTCACACTCACACCTAGGGACAATTGAGAGTGTCCAATCAGCCTGCTATGCATGTTTTTGGAATATGGGAGTACCCGGGGAAAACCCACGCATGCCTGGGGAGAACATGCAAACTCCACACAGGAAGGCCGAGGACCTCTGCACTGTGAGGTCGATACGCGAAACATTCGACCACCGGGTTGCCCCCTCTCTCTCTCTCTCTCTCTCTCTCTCTGTCTCTCTCAACTCAACTCAACTGTATTTATAGAGCACTTTCAAACAGCCATCGCTGCATACAACGTGTTGTACATGGGGCAACTAACATATACAACAGTAAAGTTACAAATCGGTAACAAAGACGGTAGAAAGCACCGAACAGCAAAAACCAAGAACTCTCTCTCTCTCTCTATTATATATATATATACACACACACAGTCAAACCTCGGTTTTTGAACGTCTCGGTTCTCGTACAATTCATTTTTCGAACAAAAATTTAGATTTTTTTATGCCTCGGATGACGAACAAATTTCGGTTCTTGAACTAACTGAGCGCACTTGAATGCGTCGCTTCCTCGTGTAGCGACGCTACAGTAGCGTCCATTGTGAGCAGACGTTTTTGTATTGTTCAATAGATTTTTTTTAAAAAGCAGACATGTTTGGTGAAATGCTTCCTCGTGTAGCGTCCATTGTGAGCAGATGAGTTTGTATTGTTCAAGAAAGAATTATTTTTTTAAAAAGCAGACGTGTTTGGTGAGAACTACGTAGTATCAGACTGTTATTTTTGCATCGTGTATCAGCCCCTAATCATGGCACCAAAGAAAACAAGTGGAAGTGGTAAACCTGGTGAAGAAAAGAGGAAAATAGTGCGCAAAACGATCGAATTGAAGAAAGATTTGATCGCGAAATATGAGTCAGGTGTGCGTGTGTCTGTGTTGGCGAAGGAGTTCGAAATGCCGAAATGCCCCGCCTACTGCCTGATGACAGCTGGGATAGGCGCATGCCCCACGACAGATAGAGAGAGAGAGATATTCCTTCAATTTTTATCTTACTATGTTAATGTTAAAATTGGTGAAAATAAAACATATTACAGTTTGTTTTTACAGTATTTTACATATTTTGCTGCTCTCCTAATACATTTGTACAGTTTATGGTGTGAAATTGTAAAAAAAAAAAGTGGTTTAAAAAAGTTGTTTTCTTGACTTGGAACGGATTAAAATGTTTTACATTGATTCCAATGGGAAACATGGTTTGGGTTTTCGAACAATTCGATTTTCGAACAGTCTTCTGGAACGGAGGGCGGCCCGGTAGTCCAGTGGTTAGCACGTCGGCTTCACAGTGCAGAGGTACCGGGTTCGATCCCAGCTCCGGCCTCCCTGTGTGGAGTTTGCATGTTCTCCCCGGGCTTGCGTGGGTTTTCTCCGGGTGCTCCGGTTTCCTCCCACATTCCAAAAACATGCATGGCAGGCTCGTTGGGCACTCTAAATTGTCCCTAGGTGTGAGTGTGAGCGTGGATGGTTGTTCGTCTTTGTGTGCCCTGCGATTGGCTGGCAACCAATTCAGGGTGTCCCCCGCCTACTGCCCGAAGACTGCTGGGATAGGCTCCAGCACCCCCCGCGACCCTAGTGAGGATGAAGCGGTTCGGAAAATGGATGGATGGATGGATGGTCTTCTGGAACGGATTAAGTACGAAAACGGTTTTCGTACTTTTTACTTTTTTAAACCACTTTTTTTTACAATTTCACACCATAAACTGTACAAATGTAATGGGAGATGACCAATTTCAACAATAACATAGTAACTTAAAAATTGAAGGAACATCTCTCTCTCTCTCTCTCTATCTGTCGCGGGGCTTGTGCCTCTCCCAGCTGTCAGCAGGCAGTAGGCGGGCCATTTCGGCATCCCGAACTCCTTCGCCAACACAGACACACGCACACCTGACTCATATTTTGCGATTAAATCTTTCTTAAATTCTATAGTTTTGCACACTATTTTCCTCTTTTCTTCACCAGGTTCACCACTTCCACTTGCTTTCTTTGGTGCCATGATTAGGGGCTGATACACGATGCAAAAATAACAGTTCAATATAACGTAGTTCTCACCAAACACGTCTGCTTTTAAAAAAAAACATTCTTAATCGAACAATACAAACTCGTCTGCTTACAAGCTGTTTCTGTACGATTATTGCATAATAATGAGACACCGGACACCAGAGTGTTCATTATGTGCGGCTGCATTGAAAAATGCAAACAAACGCAGTTCGAAAACCGAATTGTACGAGAACCGAGACGTCCAAAAACCGAGGTTTGACTGTATATATATAATGTACATAAACACACAAACACACACACACACACAGACAAGTATATACAGTATATACACAAAAGCTTAACTATAAAGTATCCAGAAAAATAAATTAAATATTTACCAAACCTATAATTATTCATGTAAATATAATCATAAATCCGTGGGGTTCACTTTACTTCCTCGTGTACGCTAGACCGCGCTTGTCGTGTGTCCTTTTCCAATCCATTCCACTCAATCACATCGAAAACATCAGGATTAGTAGACACCAGTCCACGGTTTCATTGCAACTCTACTTGCAGAGGTGCTTGCCTCTGTTAGCGTCTGGGTAGCAAAGAGTGCTGAGTGGCTAACGAAAAGCAGCGTGAAGAAAGTACTGTAATATGAAGGATGGACTATAATTAATTACTTTTCAAGTGACCATAAATCAATTGATTTTCTTCACTTCATACAATTAGGTTGAGAGAGCCCTTTCAAACAATTCCACTTGAAGGTCCCTATTACTTCAAATCCATTGCATCTTTGAGGGCTCCATTAAAGTCCGACAGTTGCCTGGACCCCTGCAACAGCAATTGATGAACACCTACGCCTAAGCAGAGCAAAAAAATAATAGGTGTGCTTTGTGAGCTGAACATTCAAAAGGTGGGTGGACATTGTGCATACTTTGACTGTACTTCTGAAGTGAAACTACAGTGTTCTCAAAGCCAGCTGAGTTCCTTTGCAACATGTGGGTAAAAGGTCCGCCTGGCAGACAACGTTCCTTGAGAGGAGGTGAACAAAGGCCTGTTGAACCACTGCTACGATAGCTTGATGAACAGATGATTGGACTCACTGAGATGTGCTGGTGTCTTACAAAAAAAGATACACAAATAAAATATATATATTTGACATACAAAATAACATGGAATATTGGCTGAAAAAGAGTGGGAAGGAAAAAAAAAATCCCAGCCTGCTTTCTCATTAATATTGTCCCCACACGTTTCTTTGGGTTCTTTTGGTGAACTATTTCCACATCATGGCCTCTGTATTGCTCAAATAATCATGGGAATGATTTCGAGACGAAACTGTTCAAGTACGTATTGTGTTAGGTTTTGTGGAAAAAAAACAAACAAACCTGACATTCACTTTTACTTGTTTTTAGCCACATGAAGCTGGATGATCATAATAAGGTTCACCTTGATTTCTAAATTTATGGAGTCATTATTAATACACAAAGAAATGCCACTATGAATGACTACACACCAATGACAATAGCTGCACGAGATCTTGAAAGAAGCATCTTATTTCTCTGGGAATGAAACACTGATAACGCTGAATTACAAATAGGTTCTTATAACTGTAATGCCAATGTCAGACTCAACGAACGTAGCCCGATTCTGAGGCGACAGACGTGTTACAGACCAGCATAGTGTCTCAAAGCCGATTTTGAGTTGACTTGACGCGTCCTAACCAGTGTCATCACATAAGCAACAATTGGGATGCTTCACGACCACGCACCGAAAGTCTGGCATGTAAGAATTTATGTTTGTCTTGCCGCACAGTGTGATATGTCCTGCGTCATTTTTTGATCAGTTCTTCGGTATTGAACAATAAGAACACATTGCCCTTCTATTTATGACGCAAGATGAGACATGGCACACACAATCAAGTGGCTTGAACCAAAGGGGTAATATTGGAAGGTGTACGTAGCACTTGAACTCATGCTACATTTGCTCACTGCAAAGCTAGTAGCTGATTCGCAAATGCGGTGTCATTTAACATATTTGTTACCTCAAGTTCGTTTTTTGGAGAATAGGCAGTCCATACACCATCAACTGGGCCGTTAGCTGCAAATGTTATCTTTCCAGCTAACGGCCCCAAAAAGTCCATAATACAGTACAGTATATGACATACTGAAGGAAATTACTCTGAAAATAGACTGTTCCAGAGAGACTTGGTATCAATCCTGGGTTATGTGAAAGACACACATTAGATTACACATTCATTCATGAGTTACTATCTTCCACAGCCCTTGACGAGTCACGCAACACACTGACTGTCTGCTGAAGCCAACCTTCATGCTTTTTATGGCACTCTCACCCTTTCATCTGCATTGTTCCTTTGAATAGTGCATCTCAAAGACATTGCATACACACTAATGACAAAGCAACGTTTAACTTAATACAACTGTGTACAACTATTTACAAGCATGTCCCGTGCTTTTTGTTTCGTCAAATATAAACACTTTGATCTAACACACACAACTAAGTAGGGTTCTCTCATGCAATTTTCAGCTGTTTGGTCACAGATGAAAAGATGGCATGTGTTTATTGATCTCATAAAAGGAATATAATATAATGGGAAGTCCAAAATTTGCATTTGTTTCTCAACTTAACATCATAACATTGAACAGATGGACATGAGGCAACTCGGACTCTGAAAAATGATTTGCTTCACACAACACTGAAGCAAGACGGCATGTTTATGGCACTTTGTCCTTCCTTTCTCCACATTGTTGTAATATACTGTAAATTGATTAGCGGTCCAACCTTCGTTGTGTGATGTATGCTATCTGGAACATTTTTCTTACAACAATGTAGGAATGGAATGTTTTTCAGACCCAGCAAAACTATGGATTCGTAGTTATTACAAGCTCCTCTAAACTGTTTTTTGTTCCATCGATGCTGCAACCACATGGAGATATGATTTGAAAGACGGTGGTACCTTGACCTAGTTTATTTCATTCCTTAATCAAGTTTGTGACTCGATTTTCTCATATATCAAATACATTTCTCCCATTGAAATTAAATGAAATGCCAGCCCACACAAAAAAAAAACATACACTTTTCGAGGCATCATTTTATTCCAGAAAAACAGCACCGCAGGCGGCACGGTGACTGTGCAGAGGTGCAGGTTTTGATTCTGGCTTCAGCCTTCCTGCGTGGAGTTTGCATGTTCTCTCCACGCCTGAGTGGGTTTTCTTCAGGTACTCTGGTTTCCTCTCACATTCCAAAGACATGCGTGGCAGGTTAATGGAACACTCCAAATTGTCCCTCGGTGTGAGTGTGATCGTGTATGGTTGTTTGTCTATGTGTGCCCTGCGATTGGCTGGCAACTAGTTCAGGGTGTATCTCGCCTACTGCCCAAAGACAGCTGGGATAGGCTCCAGCACACCCACGACGCTCTTGAGGATAAACGGATTAGAAGATGGATGCATAGATGGAAAAAAAGAAGACACCGTTATAAAGTCTAAATTTAAAAACATTATGAAAACATAATAAAAGACAATATAAGTAAACTGCTTCTACGAAGTATAATTGAGCCGAAAACCACACACACGCACGCACACACACACACACACACACATACACACAGTAGTACAATAGTGTGTTGTATGCCTTTAAGGGGGCACCGCTTACACTGTGTCTTCAGGAGCTTTGCTCACACGGTCTGCTCAGTATTTGCATGTCCTTCATGCTCGTGTCCAAATTTTGTATTTGCATGTGTGTGTGTGTGTGCGTTTTACTGTCTTCTCCATTAACGAAACAACTGAATGTGCACCGACTTTTTTTTCCACTTTACTTGAGTTACTTGAGTTGTGGTGGTGCATCTGAAGCTGGCACATTTTTCCGAGCAAAAACAAAACAAAAACAAAAAAAACCTCAATAGAGCCATAAAGCAATGACTCGTTACTTGAGAAATGCACAAGTTGCCACACCAAGTAAGCCATATGTGCAATGATGTCATCATCTCTATGCAAAGGGAATGTGTTTATTCACAAAAATATTTTAATTCGGAAATAATACATCTATTTCAATTAGAAAAGTAATTGAGAACAAACAATTGCTGTTTGATATTCACTGATCCATATGTAGAAAATGAGATGTTGTGTTCTCGCTCATCTGCTGTCAACTGTGAGGTCTTTTAACAGACTGATTTGTGCATGTCAAATCACGTCCAATCAACTTTATGTACAATAGCTTGCTTGTTGTAGATCTGATTGATTCTCATCACGAAAGTGATCTGGTTCAATTGAGTCACTGAAGTGGTCTCGTTCATGAGAGACGCTTGAGTCGTTGTTGGACAGTGGAATGAAATCAGTGAACCAAACCAGTGGAGTGTGTGGTGTTTCTGGTGACTCAGCATCTCGGCTCAGTACTTGGCAGTAGCTAGTCAAAGGACTCAGAGTCCAGATCAATAGAAATGTATGATTCATGGTTCCTGACTTGGGTCCCTACATATAATTTCAGACCCCTCTAGTCTCCAGTTGAAATCACAATGTAAATGTTTTTTAAAAAAAAGTCAAATCTGTATATGTACCATTAATATATTGTAACTTCATCCTTCTTTTTTAATGAGTGACAGTACCACAAGTACCACTATAACCTAGCTTTAGTTGAAATGTGTGTATCCACCCAAACTCATTCGGAAGACTACAATCTAGAAATTACCATGAACCCGAAACAATTGTTCCAATAAACATGTCAGCCTCAATCCTTTTTTTTTTTTGTAACCTGTTCTTGTTCAGCAGCATGGTCATGCGGAGTGATGGACCTGTCTATCTTTTCATGCTGGAGTTCTTCTGTGCAACAGAGGAGTTTGAAATACTCCCTTAGCAGTTGTTTATTTTATGCTATTTATTGAAAATGCAGTTTTACAGAACACGATTTATGAGGGGGCAGGCAGAAGGAACAAAGACAACAGAACAGAACTGAAGACCCCCCGCCCACCACCACCAACTCAACCCAAATAAATAAATAAACAGCAGAACCTTAACAGATTGGATAGCAGAGCATTCTTCTCTGCAAGGAACTGTCAGATGCTCAGAGAATTGAAGCGGGAATGGCGTTTTGGTAAAGCAGCCACAATTCTTGCCTCTTCTCACGTATGGGATGTGGTGTTTGATTGCCTAGTTGACATTAAAGGGTAAGAGTTGTAGTTTGAAGTTTAAGTATGAAATAGAGTATACTATATCTTTTGTTACATCAGTCCTGGTATTTTACTGACACATTTTATCGAAACATTTTAATTGCTCCCATGAGTTGCTGTGAGGTGCCCTTGGCTCCCTTCAAAGGTGCATTTTGTCCCTGTTTGAGGGAAGTGGATAGACTGAGAGCATCCACAGAAGAAATATAGTATAGGTCTAAACAGAGGTTATTCACAGCTCTCTGGGAGTTACCAACTCAATTCCTCCCCTTTAATTTACTGCATTTTTTCTGTTCACCTGGTCCCCCTTCCATCTCTTCTCTCTCTCATCCCTCCTGCACGCTTGCTTAATATTTCACCGTCTCAAGGCTTTCTTTACCTTAATCTGTCTCAGTTTCTAGTATACAATCAGATCAGTTATTTCCTTTCCTTCTATTTCTTCTACTTTTATCCAAAGCCATTTCCCTATGCTTCTTCACTTGTAATACCCACTGAGCACTACCAAAGCTCAGGGCTTCTTCGATGTCTCCTTAGACATTTGCTGTTGCTATTCTGCCAGACTCCACCAAATGATTCGAAAACAAATTACTTGGCTAATTCACAGGCATAATCATCTCATGCATTTGAAATGAAAATGTGTTCATGAATGCCAGTAATGCTCCATTGTGACAAAATCCCTTGAAAGACTCCAACAATAATAGTTTCACAAAATGCTCTCAAGGTAATCATAGTATTCGTAGCATGTGATAGGTACAGCAGTAGTAGTAGTAGTAGTAGTAGTAGTAGAAAAAGGCTAGAAATAAGTGGTTTCTCATCACAACATGCAAAGGGGGAAAAAAATAATTGGATTTTGACCCTCATTAAAAGACACTGAATAGCAAAATTGAGACTCAAGCGTCGAGACGGTCCCTAGGCTGGACGTGCTTGTGTTAAAGTGGAGCAATGCGCCAGTCAGAGGTCACATCTCGATTAGCTCAGCGCTACTTATGCTGTAGCAACGAACAATGAGCTTCAAGATGGTTACTGCTAAACACGTTGCAGAGTCACTCCTAAGTCAGTAATCATCACCTCCGTGGCGGCGCATAAGCTTCACTTCTGTTCTGACAAGTATCGTTTTCATGAAGGGATGATGAAGAAAGACAGAGAATCCATGCTGACAGCATAGCAAAACTATTCTCGGCTCTAGCGTTTAACACCGGAATTAACTGCTTGGATGCTTGAGTCCATTTCTTCACACAGACGTCTGGCTGGAGCTGCGTTAAAGCGCAGAACATCCAACTTTGACCAAAAATTAGCAGGTCATTTCATAAATGTCTGAATTGTGGAGAGAAAATCTACTCGCTAAGCAGAACTGGAACTGGGAATGAATTATGCGACGCTGCAAATCAGCGAGGAGGAGTGACATATTAAGTTAAAAAATATATTAGTACAGTTTAAAATATTTATAAAATCTGTTATTTGTTTGTATGTACAAATACAATAGAGTCCTGAGTTAATTTTTTTCCTTTTGAGGTCTGCACAATAAAACAGCATACAATGGATGGATAAATCTGATTCCTTTTTTTTTCCAATTGTGCTTTGCTTATAAAGTGTTATTTCCTGTCAGCTATGAGTGTCAATTTCTCACAGGTTAACACTTTTTTTTTTTTGGTCTTAATTTATCAGTTACTTTTAACTTTTAAAACTGGTCACAGATGTTACCAACACAGAGGTATCGGCGCAGGTCGTCAGACAAGAGAGTCACAGATTGTTGAAATAATCCAGAAATGGGGACGCATACATTCATGGCATAGGAATGAGCTGTTAAATTTTTTGTTTTGTTTCTCTGTACATTAGTGTATCCAAAAACAAAGCAAACAAATAAAATGTTGGTCAATGTCCAAAACAATTCTTTTGCTTTAGGTTACCTTCAACTTGATCACAGGTGATGAAGGAATCACTTTGAAAGTAAATGAAAGTGAAAATTCTTCAAGTAAACACCAAAACATCACCTTCAGTCAAGCATATCTGTAGTGAAAAATAGATACGTTACAATTTATTACATCAGCTTCAAAGGGAGCCATGGAGAGAAACTTTCCGTGGTTTCAACATTTCTTGCCCAATCATATGCAACCTTGATGAACTTCACAAGCAAACACTGACTGTGGGGCATCACAAGGTATGAAAAGCTGTCGTCGGTATGGTTCGAGGGAAGATTTGATTTAAAAAAAGCAGGAGGACAGGGGGATGACAGGAGGAGAGACAAGAAGGATGAGAGGAACAGACTGATTTGTGAAACCCTCCAGCAGCCCTCCAGCAAAAATCCATCTCAGTGCCACTGTATGCTGGCTGTCATAGTGCTGCAGTCAATCACTCATTCAGACACACGTGGCACGCATGCACACGCACAAACATACATGATACATGCATGCGCTAAATACACCCCAATTTAGCCCTGTGGAAGCATACATAATACCATCGCATCCCAAAAAGTAGAATTATACAGTATAAAAATAATGCAGAGTATGTGTATATAAGCAAATAATATGATCAGTCTTTTATTCAATTCAATTCAATTTTAAAAACATTGTCGTCGATCACATATTGCCAGAAAATTGTCTTTGGTCTACGTCTCGGAACACCCCCCCCCCCCCCCCCAACTCATTCAAATACAGAAAACCACTTCAACCTTGAAAATAGTGAAACCCACTTGTGATTACTTCACGTGATTATTTAAAAGTCACCCTGCTGTGTGATTAGCATTAAAAGGTAAAATAAAATGTTGTATTCTTTTTGGCTATGGGTGCGTGGTAATGGATGCCTGAGGGTAGTATTGGCCTTGTCAAACGCCACAACTTTTTTGTTGTTCATGGCGGTCACGCTGTCAGACTACCAGATAAATATCGTTGTGTGTCTTGGATCCGGTGCCGGTGATATATCACACTACAAATCCATAACTGACCTGACTCTGCCCAGTCGTTGCATACTTTTCGTCTAGATTCAATCCAGTAGTGCAGGTTCGTCGGGGAGGCAGGACAACCACCTGCAGTTATGTCAACTGAGGTATTATGTGCTTGTGTGTTGTTTCTATCCTCAGAAAAGGCAAACAAAGGGGGTAAAAAGAGAATATGGGCCCGTTTTTGGATGGTGGGGAAAGAGAGATATGGGCTGTGAGGTAACAAATTTGTATTATGACACCGCTGTTTGGAGAGAATAGAGATGACCTTCCCCTCACCCACACTGATTAGTGAGGATGGAGGTGGTGATGGGCTTGTCCTCTGCAGTGTCACTCCTGGTGCTCATGGCAATGGTTTAATGGGCAATCACACACACACACACACACACACACACACACACACACACACACACACACTTTCATGATGACTACAGCGTGCACCCCTTACCTCACTCCTGCACTGTATATTTTTCAACAGGCCATGTTAGGGCAACTACTCTTGGCTCGCGACGCCATGGTCAAGCAAGCGAGTAAATACAAGGACCGGTGATAAGATAAGATAAAATATCCTAATTTGCAGTCGACAGCAGCAAAATTGGGGGGTGGGGTGGGGGGAATAAAGTGTTTCATTGCACAAAATAAATATTTCAGAAAAGAACTGAACTATACAGTTCAATATAAGATCAGAACACATGAAGCCTTTCGTTGCGCCGTTTCATTGGTTTGGCACAGATTTAAGAAGTTACAAAAATGAATGATAGGCTCTCCAGTGTGTCCAGGGTACTGCCCAGAACCTCCTCCCAGTCGGATTGCCTGGAAAGACCTTGCCAGGGAGGCATCCAGGGGGCTTCTTAACAACCAAAGCCACCTCATCCAACTAAAAGCAGCAGCTTTACTTTGAACCCCTCTTGGATAACCAATCTTCGCACCCTATCTTTAAGGGAGCGCATTGACACATTGTGCAGGAAACTCATTTTGGCCGCTAGTACCTGTGAGCTTGTTCTTTCAGTCATGACCCACATGACCATGGGTGAGGATATGAGTCGTGGTCGACCGTTAACTTGAAAGCTTCACCTTTCGGCTCAGCTCTGTTTTCACTACAACGGATCGATACAGAGTCCGCATGGCAGAGTGCACTGCAGACGCAGCACCGATCCACATGATGACCTCCCGATTGATTCTTTGAAAAAGTATATTATTATCATCATTATTCTGGTAAAATTAGAAATGTAACATAAAACCACAGACATCTATCTGATCATTTTGAAGTAGTAAACCGTGTTGGGGGTTACACTTCACTGTAACATATTCTATTCAGGCAATACCAAGTACTTTGTCATGTAACGAGTTACTCATTAGTTTTACAATATTATTAGTTACTGAGTTGTGGAACATGTTACAATTTTGCAAAAACAATTAAAAAGTGTATATGGTCATAAGAATGTTTCTTAAGAAGGGTTTAGTCATGTTGATACACTAGACCGGGGGTCGGCAACACGTGGCTCGCGAGCCGCATGCGGCTCTTTTGCGCCCCCTCATGGCTCCCTAGAGCTTTTTCAAAAATGTTTGAAAATGGAAAAATATATTTTTTTGTTTTAATATTGTAATGCCCTTCAATGTAGTCAAGGATGCACGCAGTCGCTGATGCAGTCTGTTCGCTTTTTAATAAACAAAAAGAGGCGGCAATTAAAACCCATTCACAGGAGCTGCTGCTGGCCACAACTCACGCCCATGCTCTCCACACTCAGACTGACTCCTCAACCTGGCTCGTCCCCTCTCTATGACGTCAACCCCTACTCAACTAACCCAGCCCTCAAATACACAAATACCAAGAAACAGGTATTACACAACGTGTCATGTTTGTCCTCTGACAGAAACCAAACATTATTAACGTTTTCCGACGCTGTAAAAATGTGTCAGAATAAATATTAAATGTCAATATTTTGTCGACGAATATATGCGTCATCGGCTGCGACACACGTTTGTATAAGCAGGGCGGGATGTCAGTCAAAGGGCTGTTCTTTAAAAAAAAAAAAACTTTCAAGTACAATTCACCGAAGGGACTTGCTAAGAATGGAATCTGGGCGACCAAGCGAAGCAGTTTTAAACGGTACACGTGAGCCTCGTTCATTTTAGCGGCCGTTCTGGCTGTTGCTCATTACGGCATGCGTGTGTAAGTTTGTGCGTATGCGGCAACTGGTCGATCGCGAGAGGTTGGTTGTTCGAAAAGTAGAACTTCCGTCAAAAAAGTTTGGGCACCCCTCCTCTACAGGATGAACTGGAGGTCAAAAAACAACTTTTAATCATGAATGCTCGTTGTGCATTTGTAGCCAACTTAGTCATGTATAGCTCGTATAGATACATACAGCATGTGTTGCCTTCATTATAAGCCTTTTTTTTTTTTGCGGCTCCAGACATATTTGTTTTTTGTTTATTTTGGTCCAATGTGGCTCTTTCAACATTTTGGGTTTTAGACCCCTGCACTAGACAGACTCTTACATGGCTGAGGAGTCATTATTTGAGATCACTGTCATGGTTTTGCAAAATAAAACGCAAAACATTCAGTCAAAAGCAGCCTTTGGAATGAAGATGTAAGTTTTTAGATATGATCTGAATGATTGTGCCATGAATTGCAGTATACAAAATGGTGTTCAACACTAGTTCACTATTAACAAGCAAATCAAATGCTGGCCGAAAATGTCACGTTACGGCAACTCCAATCGGACAAAATACATTACGCCCCATTAAGAAAGTGTCTCTCTGCTCGTATATTTATTTCCATTTGTTCGTTCAATTCTTTTTTTGAACCAATTATCAATTATACCTCACCTATCACTATTATTTGTTCGACCAATGATGAAGTAAACTTCAATACATTAAAAAAAATAATAGTCTATTGATAATAGGAATGCAAATTGGCAAAAAACTTTCCTGTGTGTAAATTCATTTGAGTATGTTGATAATGTTATTTCTGGAGTACAGTCTGGTATCATGCATTTGCTGGACAACATATATTTTCCTTAATACTATATTAATCAATGGCTGTGATCTGTCACCAGAGTCAAAACATTTAACAATTCATTATGTACATACATTATGTAGTGAAATATCTTCATTACAAGTTAACTTCACCAGCTAAGGTTGCAAATTTTGTATTTTCCTTTTAAAATGACAAAATCATTATCAAATCAATTAATCCCCCCCCCCCACCAGAAAATAAAAAAACAAGTAACATGCACTTAGTTATTTATTACTCACCAGAAATTTTGTAAAGGAACATTACTTTCAAATGCAAGTAACTAGTAATATGAAATATAGTACAATTTGGAAGCAACTTGAAATAGCTGGCAAGTAGTCAGCCTCTCTGTATAAATAGGTGTGTTGCTGGTCAGTCCTGTCACTCTCTGTGCCACAGTCCAGCAATGGCCCTCAAAACACCGCAGGCCATGCCTCCAGCCAATCAGAGTCAAAAGTTCTCACAGTGACTACCCTAGCAGTTGTTCACCCGTCAGACTGATCACCATGACGACCACCGTGGATTTTGATCTTTTTCACTGAAAAAGAATGCACTTGCACCTGTCTGACACCGGGCAAATTCCCCTGCCCATGTTTTGATATACCTTTGTTCTTCAGACAATCTGTGTGTGTGTGTGTGTGTGTGCGTGTGTGTGTGTGCGTGAAAGCAAAGGGCAAATTTGTCATGTGCGCTTCTCAAAGTTTACACATTTTGACTGTTCTGAGTAGGTAAAGCTCAGGATATCGACAGCACGTAAATGATTCTTCCCAGGAGAGGGAGTGATTAAGGGTATGAAAGGAAGACGTGAAACATGTCAGATAAAGATTGGAAGATGATGCAACAACAAGCCAATTTGGTCAGAATGTGTATACTCAGTCGATGAGGTTTGCACTCCTTGTTAAACTCTTGCAGCAGAAAAGGAATGTAGATAGCACTGCATTTGGTACCTCGGCCTTCAGAGGGGATTTAAACAATTCCATCCTCCTCTTAATCCCACCCGTATCGTGTCGCAATTATAGGAACCCCCCAAAATTAACTGGCTGGGGCCAAAGCAGCCTTTTTCAGGAGATTCAAATTAACGGGTGCGGGAGCTGTCTGAGACATGCTGGATCCCCCTCCGCGATGACCCCCGCCCCAGGACATGGACTTTCCCTGTGTGTGCAATAAACAGGGAATTGATAAACAAGTTGGCTTCTACATAAAAGCAACATGTCTCCATGCCCCTAAAGAAGCCGTCCTTCTGCATCTGCGGAGCACAGAACGATGACAGGCTAAAGACCCAGACCATCCGGGCTGTATTCGGACCAGAGGACCAACTTCCGAGGAGGAGAAAAGGGGATGTGAGAGGCGTTCGCTGCAATGTCCCCATATCGACAGCAAGAGCTCGTCAAGTGATAGTACGTAATTAAGAAACAATAAAAACGACCATGCCCAGGACAAAAAACAACAACAGAGACTTCTGTCAAAAACAGTCTGTCTTATTTTCCAAGCTTTAGATATAAAATGAGCAATTACAAAAACATAAAAATGAAAAAGCCATTTAATCTTTTCCTCATTTGGCCAGTAGAACCTATCAATGTTATGCCGTTAAATGTCATTCAAGATACTCTTTCTTCGATCATCATAAAGTGTGCAATATCAAAGAAAAAGGAAAATCACTCACATCATTCAAGCCACACATTTTACAAATGCTTCTACCTTAAGGAATATGAACAAATCGACCGGTTTCAATGGCCAGAGGGAGAATGCCAGGTCTCAACGAGCAAACAAAGAACTCTGATTTCTCTAACAAAACAGAAACTTTTCTTTGATCTATATGTACGTTTACAATTTGGGTTTGGACAAAACACTTTGAAATCAGCTTTTCTTCAAACTTAAGAAGCTTGTTTTAATATTACAACACAGCTTATTTTTGTAAGTATACATATTGCATTAAAAAAAATCAACTTAATTAACAAAAGCTTTTTTGGGGGAGCAAGGAGATTCATGTGATAATACTTTCCATTTGATTTTACCCTCCCCCATAGTAACCAATCGAGTACGTCAGTGTATACTGTTGTGACTGAGACAAGAGTTTTTTTCTATGGTCCCTTGATGTTGTTTGCTGCTTGGGACCTTTATTTGGGCACACGGGGCTGGGCTTGTTTTTCTAAATATAAGTTTGAGTTACTCAGTTACACGTTGTCAGAACGTTAAGCCTTCTATGCTCTGCTGTGTACAGCCCTGCTCTTTGTATTTTACTTCGTTTTTTGCATTTAAAGACTTTTACTTTCGTGTTCTGTCTGCTTCTGGCTCCAAATTCCGCCCCTCACGTGACAATCTCTCAAACTCAATTAAATTTTCTTGTCGAAATTAACACTGGATTCCATACACGTAACATTTTGGATTTCCGTTGGAACGACCTATGGACCCAGCCCATACCTCCATGACTCCCTAGGGTGCGAGCAAGTCCCAAGTAAACCAGGAAAGCACTTCATCCTCTTGCGCTATTCTTAATACTATTGCTTTTTATTCTTTCGTTTGCCACAACCCAGCAACATCATTTCGATTAGGAAATACAAACACTGTACAATAGAGTACAGTATATGTAAAATAACAAGCTCCGTTCATACTTTTGAGTTTGTTCATTACCAATCTCAAAGGTCTCCCGGCAGTCAGCAAGAGCCCCTGGTTCAATGTCAAAACTCATGAATTTGTCAAGAAAAAGCCCAATTATTTATATGCACTATTATATTCTAAGGCAAGCAAAATGAATTGACTAGCTGCTTATTTCCATATTTTTTCCCCATAAATGCATTATTTGTGTTTTGTTCTGTCTCCATTTGTGGCACCGCGCATTTAAGATGTTTAACATGTTCTGTACTTCACCTTTCTTCCCTCGACTACATGTGCTATCACTCTGCCATCTCTCTGCCTTGCTTGCTTGAAGCTGTGTTTGAATTCCAGCGATGGAATATTGCATTTCTAATCTTGCTGACAGCAGGCAAAATCTGTTTTCTTTCTTTTTCCAATATCCATGCCCCATTCTCATGTGCTGTCGAACCCCCCCTCACACACACACACACACACCCTCACCCCGATTTAATACTACAGTACAAACACGAGCCTTTCTCGCTCTTGTTTTTCTTCCCTCTGTCTTCCCCCACGATCATTTTTTTTCTTTGAGGGCACATAAGAGGAGAAGGACACGAAATTAATGTTGGGAGTAAAAGAGAAGGGTGTTTTGGAAATACAGCCAAGAGTGCTGCTGCTGATGGTTGTGGTGGTGTTGGCAATTCCCAAAAAGGAGCAAGACCTTAACAACAACATGATTGGGGCTGGGAGACTTGTTGGAAGGCTCTGTTTACAAAGAGCAGCGGATCGTGCACTATGCTGTGGGGAAATAACTTTTCCTTGGCATTCAACTCTATGCTTCTGGTGTGTGTGTGTGTGTGTGTGTGTGTGTGTGTGGTACTTTTTTTTTTTTTTTTTTTACCTATGCGCTCCCTTTCTCTGTCTTTCCTGTGCAGCCAAATGCCATTTTAAGTCTGTTCACATTGTCTGGATGGTCCACCAGTGTCTGTCACTTGCCTATTGGAGACCTCCTCCCTCAACGTCAACACACACAAACCCACACACACGCATCTACATAGAAGGAGTCCCAAAAGGCTCTCCCCCTGGTTAATGTCTGACAGCTCTCTCCCAGAAAAGCCACATGATCTGCATCGGAATTAACGTACAAGGATATACACAGAAACTGAATAATGGCATCATAATAACAGAATGTGCTTAGCTTAGCAAGCGTCTGCTTATTTCAATTTAATGACCTTCATTAGGGTTTTGTTGAAGTCTCCCACTCTGAAGATGTAGAAGTACATAAAAGTTTGAGTGTGCATGTCTATGTATTTGTCCTCAATCGGAGTTGCATATTTACACTTTTTTTTATCTGAGACCATAACATGAACAACACATTAACACACTTTAAAAAAAAATGTTTTTTTGTCCTCATGTGCAAAGAAGGAAAGACTAAACGATCCATAAACAAATATTTATGAGTTGCGGTGAATGTCGGGAGTAAAATATTCAACAGTCATTCCCTATTCAAGGCAGGCATCGAGGTCCACAGGTCTGCCACGGCGTGGCCGGTTACATACACTCCGATGCACTCAATCACCCGGGAGATTGAAGCATGCATGTTAGTTTGTCAAATACTGCCTGGAAAAAAAAAAAAAAGCTGCTAGATAGCCAGCATCATCACTTTTTCCACAGTTATAATCCCTTCAGTCGGGGGGGTGTGGGAGTTATTCACAGTTTAGAGACACAAGAGGAAAAGGAAAACACATGCATGCATTCAAAAACACACATACTGTTTGTTTAACAGATTGAAAAAGTGCTTTGCTGTTCATATGCATCTCAAGACCGCACTCACGCTCAGTGACTTCGGTGATGAAATTCAAGTGAAGGTTGGTAACCATCTTTTTAAATTGTATTAAGTATTAAAGACATGGGTTTCCTCTTTGGGATTTGAGGCCTTCAACAATCCAGACTTTTATATGCTCATCTGCCAGGTCTGATTTTCACCACAGCTCCACTGCCCAGACATGATGAGCTACAGCAGCACACAATCACCCACTGCAGACACACTTCCACACTGCTTCCACAGTGGTACCATATTACTTGACATGGAAATATAAGCACAAATTAGACAGGCTAATATGAACATTTGAACCATCCTCTCAAATGAGAAATGAAAAGTCAGCATAAACATTGCTCGGGTATTCAGCAACACAAATATATAATGAATCAACCAGTCATGTAATTTGAAAAACATCCTCGATGTATAAAAGAGTCTACCATTTGATTAAGTGAGAGCATGATATTTCTATCGAGCCAATGGAAATGAAATGAAAAAGTTATTTCTATCGATGCCAATGGAAATAAGAAATGACACTAAAGTCGAAAAGACCTAGGTTCACCATTTCTTGAAAAGAAAGGGTAGACGGACACATTTTATGATGTCGGCCAAAATTGAGCTTCCCCTCCTTGACAGTCCAACATTCGCCACTGCGGTGCTACCACCTGTATGACACTTAAGGTTTAAAGATTCAAAGTGTATCCAATCCACGAAAAGTAACACATGATTTAAAAAAAAAAAAACCCGACCGTATTTTCCGCACTATAAGGTGCTTTGGAGTGTGAGGGTGACCTTCATTGAATGGCCTATTTTAAAAACTGTTTTCATATATAGCGCGCACCGCATAAAAAAAGAAGCTACAATGGTGGCTGCAGTTGCATTATGCGGCCACTAGATGGAGTTTTGTTAAAGGGAATACAATACATATCAACTTTATTTGTATACTGTAGCACTTTCACAACTGCTGCGGCTTTAACAAAGGGCTTTACAGAACATTTAAAATACTACTTCCAAGAAATCAGAATATTGATCCATATATATATATATACGGCAAATCGTCTTAAAAGGCACACTGTCGGCTTTTGAGAAAATTGAATGCTTATAGATGTTTAGGTGCACCTTACAGTGTAGAAAATACAGTAATTGCTTTTCTATATGTTGGGATATTTGCAATTATGTTCCAAAAATGCTAATATTCTAATCACCTTTAATTGTTTTAAGTGTTTAATTGCCCCGGTGCCACATCTGAGTATGTAGGGAGGTGGACACCTGCTCAAAAAAAGTCGTCTCAATGTCATTAAATCCTCACCGGTTTACTGTTTACTCTTTTATTATTTTCTAAATCATTTGTCTATATTGAGCATCACTCTTCAGGGAGCCAATTTCTCCTCAAATACCACTTGCAAGGTTTATTATGTTTAATTGGTCGTAAGGGAGCTCCACCGCTGTGGATATCTTCTACTACTCTCTTGCCAAAAGTATTCATGCGCATGTACGCTGAACAAAATAATCAGGATATTGACACAAACAGAAAAATGAAGTACACATTTGTAAATTGTATCGATTTAGGAATCAACTGTGCACTGTGAGTCACATGACTTTTCAAACCAGGCATTGGGTAGACCACTTTAATGTGATATGAGAGATCATGAGTGGCGCCTGGCGCAATGATCCCAATTGCACTTGATTTGTAAGAAAATTATTAATTACACATTAGAAATAGTTCCTCTATCTATGCCAAAGACGTACAGTGAAAGGCAAAACAGTGAAACGCTCTTCCATACATTAAGTTCGCATCTTCCTACTTTGGGTTCAAATTAACGGGGCCACATTTCACAGAAGTCAATTTGTGAGCAATTGAGATGTGATCATCATTATTTCAGTATTAATACTTTTTTATTTGTGGTGTGCTATGAGATTTTTATTATGAAAAATATGTGCCTTGGCCACTGATTCAAGACAGTTTTACCGGGTGTGGGACTTTCAGCTGGGAGGGCAGAGGTTATAACGCCTCCCCAACTTGACACACACACACACATACGCACACATACACACACATTGGCATTCAGGATTTAATTCCTGCATTCTCTGGCAAATCATGCATGTCACGTGAATAATTTTGAGCACTAACCCAGTCTGTGATGGCAGACAAAATTCTCAACTAGGACTCCCACAAACGATCAGTGTTGGAAATAACGCCATTTAAACTAATGGCATTGGATAACTAACAAGTTAGAAATAATTTGTTACGCACTATTAAAATTGGTTTTATGGTTTAAAACTATAAATGTAGTGAAAGGTTCATTCTACTTAGAGCTATGTTCAATATACTTGTTAAAGTAATGCCATAACATTACATTGTCGTCAACAGAGCATAACTTTATTAGAATATTTAGAAGAATTATTTCACCACTTGTAAACCTTAATTTGATCAGGTCAAATTTAACCCCAAATTAGTTATTTTTCATACAACTGTTGTTAGAGTGTAATATGTAAAAGCTATATTGTAGTACACATCAAACGGATGCAAATGTCAGTCCCGAGCGAGAACAAGGCTTTTACCAACGCATAGTTGGTACTAACTCTGCTCTGCTAATTGAAATCCAATGCACACATTTTCACAATGAGGTATAATCCCTGAAGAAATAGACTGAATTGAGAATAACAGAGATGCTTCTTTTTGAAGGTGTGTTTTGATTGCCTGATTAGGACTACCATGCCACAGGAACACAAAGTTCCATATCGGCAAACACGTGAGCCCAAAAACATTCATCCGCCACAGATGAACTAATACTGTATTTGGCAAACAGTTGGAGAGATGCACACGGTTGTATTCACTCACAAACTGTCTTTGTGACCTTTATCAGGTTGGATTCCACACTTATACACGACTAAATACTACAGAGAGAAAACTTTATCAATTAATCTTTAAGCACTTTAATTATTCACGTTTGGTGGCATGCTCTGTTTTGCCTCGACATGTCAAGTCTGCTGCACGCACATCTCAACATATCTGAATTAAAGATGTTAGCAGTTGACCTTCTCAAAACAGTTCAAGTTCAATATAAACTTTTAACCTCCTATGGAGCCAGCGGCGAAAAACATAGCATGAGTCCTGGCCAAGTGGCAGTAATAAATGTATAATGCAGCTACGTACTGAACACATCATTTTCCAAACACATTCTGAAAAACAAGTGCATATTGTGGAATTTGTTTGGATTTAAAAGTGAGGCGCAGAGGAAACAAAAGCTCTTTTACCCATTTCTGTATGAGCATCGGGGACCGAAAGCAGCAAACAAACGTGACTGAAGAAAATAGGATTCAGCATTTTTCAGAGTAATTAATGCACAAAAATATGAAGGTATTAGTCCCCATATTGCCGAAAATAAAAGTGTACCATGTGACCGGCCCTTCAAGTGGCCAGAGCAAGCCCTCCTCCTTGAGAGTATAATTGACGGTGGCGAGCGGACATCTTACAGTTGGTAATGGACCTCAAACAAAAGCATCAAAGTAAATAGCCTGTTCTAAAAATATCCCCCTACATCGTTACAAAGCTTATTAATATCTTCATGTTCCAGTGGCACAATGTTGAGATTGTAATTGGTAAACATGTGTACGTTGCCGCGTATATCAGATATAATGTGCACATACATACTGTACGTATGCATGTTGTTCTTGTGGTGTTTTACTGCATTAATTACTGATTAGTTGGTTTTCAGAGTGTACTGTTTTTTTATCCATGTCATGTAAATTCCCCCAAGATGATAGTTGGCTGTTTGGACTGCAGAGAACATGATCATGGACTATTGTGAGGCAACTCAAATGTTGACCCTTATTGCTGTATAGACAAGGAAAACTTAACAAAGTTTCCAGGAAGATACAACAAAGGGCACACACATCTGTATTATGGATAGACAGAGCTGCACGTGATGCATGAATGGATACAATCAGACAGAAAACAGCAGAAAGTAATTGCCGTATTTTTCTGACCAGGGCCCAAGTGGAATTCAGTTTTAGCCATGCAGTTTCATGACTCCGACCGGTCCACTTCAGTTCATAATATTTTAATGACATTGCATAGTTTTACTGTCATGTAATGAGTGTGACAATCTAAAATACCTGACCATTTCCTCCAACATTTTTCGAATATATTCACACTGCATTGGATGAAAAAATCAATTCCAACTGAATGTGCTAAAATATCACATGTTGTTTATCTGCGCAAATATGACAACACAAACAGTAAAAATGGAAAGAAAAAAAAAAGGACCAGTATGCTTGTAACATAACATGGGATGTGACAATCAATACTTTTCAAGGCTTATCAGATATGGTTCAATTAGCAAACATGTAGACAGCAGTACTTCCAGGAAGAAATGCCAAGAGAGAATAGAGAATAGAAAGAAAGCCTTTATTGGAACGTTTTATCGTGCAGATGCAGTAAAATAGAGGTTATGAAAACGTAAAAGTCACCCAATAATGAAATAATAATAATGACACACACAAACTGCAGGCTGAGTATAAACGTTCCCTGTAACCGCAGCTTCATGGCAGAGAAGGCGACATCATCACAACGCTAGCCGTGTGCCAAGCAAAACGGAGCGGGAGAGAGCGAGTGAGATGAGCAGTCGAAGCTGCGCCTCGCTCGCCAGGGAGCCATGCAAGGAGAAATGGTGAGAAAGATGGACAAACTACTGGCACCAATTCAATGTTGCAATATGGGTAAACTTTCCCTCTCGTTTGTAATACCGCTTCAGTCTGATAAGTCGCTGATGGTGGAGTGGTACGCTTGCCTGATTTGTGCGCGGGCAGCGTGGGATTGGTTCCTGCTCAGTGACGGTGTGGATGGTTCTTGGTATCTGTGGCTGTGTCCAAATTTACAAGATGGGTCTTCCAAAGGCCCCATTTTCGACCACAAGACCTTTTTTCCGACGCAACGCTATGACATGCGATCAGCAAATCCTCATTAAGTCCGTCCAAATTCTTATCCTCTCCTGAGGAGGGCAGCCAGTGACACCACAGGCGCTGTCTTTGCTGATTTCACAACAAACACACAGAACTGACCTTGGCTCCGGCACATATGCGCTATCTTTGTCTTTCAGCATATGGTCCTTTATTATATATTGATTGCTCACATTACTGGGGGGATTTGAGAAGAAGACATGGACAGTGGGACAGGCACAGCTAATGAGCTTGCCTGCAGTCTGTTTGTGGAAAGGTGCTGAAATTTGTCTGGCACGAGATGCAGATATTTTCAACGGGGCAAAAAGTGCGAATAGAGAAAGCCCCGATAAGTGACACACACACACACACACACACACACACACACACACACACACACACACACACACACACACACACACACACACACACACACACACACAGTACACTCTAGGCATTGCAAGAGCAACCCTGAATCATTCTCTTTCACATTATGCTTTAATTGGCAGAGGCGGGGCCAGGCCCTACCTCTTCTTGTCACTGGGCAATTGTTTGGTTCATTAAAGTAGTGAGTACATCAATATGCGTGTGTCTGTGGGGTTATTTGTAGTTTTGTGTTGTAATTGACACGTGTGTGAGGGATGAAATCTCGACCTAATGGTGTGTGTGTGTGTGTGTGTGTGTGCGTGTGTGTGTGTGTGCGCATGCGTGTGGAGGTTTTATGAGTTCTCTTCCCCAACCTGACCTCCTGCCACCCCTTTGGCACCCATGGACAAGACAAGTTGTCTCACAAGACAGAAGTGAGACACATCCTCGTGCTTTTGACGTTCTCTTCTGAAGCATACCCCCCCCCCCAAAAAAAAAACCCCAAAACATTCAATTATGTTACATTTTAGTGCTGTGGTCCGTGCACGGCCATTTGAGCGGCATATCTTTGTTGTGATATATATATATATATTTATGTGCGGCGGCCCGGTAGTCCAGTGGTTAGCACGTCAACTTCACAGTGCAGTGGTACCGGGTTTGATTCCAGCTCCGGCCTCCCTGTGTGGAGTTTGCATGTTCTCCCCGGGCCTGCGTGGGTTTTCTCCGGGTGCTCCGGTTTCCTCCCACATTCCAAACACATGCATGGCAGGCTGATTGAGCACTCTGAATTGTCCCTAGGTGTGAGTGTGGGCGTGAATGGTTGTTCGTCTCTGTGTGCCCTGCGATTGGCTGGCAACCGATTCCTACTGCCCGAAGACGGCTGGGATAGGCTCCAGCACACCCCGCGACCCTAGTGAGGATAAAGCGGTTCGGAAGATGAATGAACGATATATATATGCATGCATGCCCGACGACAGCTGGGATAGGCTCCAGCACCTCTCGCGACCCTTGTGAGGATCGGAAAATGGATGTGTGTGTGTGTATATATATATATATATATATATATAGCGGCTGGATAGCTCAGTTGGTAAGGCACCGGTTTGGGAGACGGGGGTTCGAATCCCGCTTGGGGCAAAAATGAGCACATAACACCATCCAGTGTGGGTCCTTGGGCAAGACCCTTCACGCAAATGCCTACCTCATACAATGATGAGAGACAATAAAACGAATGACATGCCGGCTCAGACGTCGCCCGGCCAAACAAGGTCTGCGTCAGGTGCTGGGGAACCAGAGCACCTTGATGAAAAATGGGCTACTGGAACAAAGCGGAAATGGGCGAGATGCGATAACATGACTCTGTTGGAATGCTACTACTCAAGCAACCCTAGTCAGAGGGGTTACCTGCAGAGAATGCGGGCTCAATGGTTACTTCGGAACCCACAGTCACGGTTGACCAAGAAGCAACTAGTAGCTCAGTGTTCCAACATCCACAAACGACAACTGCTGTCACAACTTGAGATTGATGGGGTACAACGCAGGTTCCATGGTGAAGGGCCCCGGGCTGCCAGATCAGAGAAGGAGGTCATACCAGATATTGGGAGGCAAGCCCCAATGAATGCAGATGATGAGATTGGGAGGCCAGCCCCAATGAATGAAATGCTGAGCGAGGCAGCAACTGACCTGCAAGCAACTGACCTGAAAGCGAAGATCATGGCGAGAATGAAAGCTGGGCAACCTAGGCACCGATTACAACGGCTATGTGAAGTACCACCTGAAGGTCTCATGGAAAGTGTGAATGCAGCACTGAGGGCGATCCCTACCGTAACGATCACGGAAACCAATGAGCTGATATACGCTTCAGCATCAGTGATCCTAGAGATGCTTGGCTATAAGAGCAACCATGGGAGCCATGAGATACGTTACCCACCATGGAAAAGACGGTTGGAGGCTAAGATCAAGGCGGCTCGGAAAGATGTGAGTCAATTGACAGAGGCCCAGAGAGGTGTGATGAAAAGACCGATACCCAAGAGGTACATCCAGATGACCATACCTGAAGTACTCGAAACTGCCAAACAAAGGTTCCAGGCCTTGTCCAGCCGCCTAAAGCGGTACACGAAAGAGAATGAGGCCAGACGAATAAACAGGCTGTTCGCAACACAACCTGCGAAAGTGTACGCTCAGTGGCAGGGTCCTAACAGCAGAGCTGACCCACCAAGACTGGAAACTGAAAGGTACTGGAAAGGCATATGGGAGAAGGAGGTTGCACATAACAGCAGTGCACAATGGCTGGTGACTCTGAGAGAGGAGCACAGCAACCTCCCTGAACAGAACCCAGTTACCATAACAGTGGCAGACATACAGGAAAGAGTCTCAGATATGAAAAACTGGACAGCACCAGGCCCGGACATGGTCCACTCCTACTGGCTAAAGAAACTCACAGCACTCCATGAGCGCCTAGCAGCACAAATGAACCAGTTGCTGAGGGATGGGACTCACCCAGGATGGCTAACCGAAGGGCGAACGATCCTGATCATGAAGGATCCCTCAAAAGGTGCAGTCCCATCCAACTATCGGCCAATAACCTGTCTCTCCACAACATGGAAGCTCATGTCAGGCATCATAGCGGCTAAGATAAGTGGACACATGGATCAATACATGAGCGAAGCACAGAAGGGCATTGGTAGAGATACCAGAGGAGCCAAACATCAGCTCCTGGTTGACAGAACAGTCGCACAAGACTGCAGGTCCCGACCTACCAACCTGTGCACAGCCTGGATTGACTACAAGAAAGCCTATGACTCGATGCCACATACATGGATCACTGAATGCTTGGAGTTGTATAAGGTGAACAGGACCCTAAGAGCCTTCGTTGCAAACTCGATGAGGATGTGGAAAACCACACTTGAAGCCAATGGCAAGCCACTTACCCAAGTGTCCATCAAATGTGGCATATACCAAGGTGATGCACTCTCCCCACTGCTGTTCTGCATAGGACTGAACCCCCTAAGCCAAGTAATCGCCAAGACAGGCTATGGATACCGCCTCAGAAATGGAGCTACGATCAGTCACCTCCTCTACATGGATGCCATAAAGCTGTATGCTAAGAGCAAAAGGGACATAGACTCCCTGATCCACACAACCAGGATCTACAGCAGTGACATCGGGATGTCATTCGGGCTGGAGAAATGTAGTCGGATGGTGACTAAGAGAGGCAAGGTAGTCCGCACTGAAGGGGTCTCACTCCCAGAAGGAACAATAGCAGACATTGAGGACAGCTACAAGTACCTCGGTATACCACAAGTCAATGGCAACCTCGAACTGGCAACAAGGAAAGCGGCTATGGCCAAATACCTCCAGCGAGTGAGGCAAGTCCTAAGAAGCCAGCTCAATGGCAAGAATAAGACCCAGGCAATAAACAGCTATGCCCTGCCAGTGATCAGATACCCTGCAGCAATAATCAGGTGGCCAAAGGAAGAGATTCAGACCACGGATGTTAAGACCCGAAAGCTCCTAACCGTGCATGGAGGGTTCCATCCCAAATCCAGCACCCTGAGACTGTACGCAAGCCGAAAGGAAGGAGGCCGGGGACTAGTGAGTGTGAGAGCCACTGTCCAGGATGAAACATCCAAGCTCCATGAATACATCAAGGAGAAGGCTCCAACGGATGACGTACTCAGAGAATGCCTCAGACAATGGGGAACAGAGGATGAGATGCTGGACGAGGGACCATCATGGGAGGACAAGCCCCTACATGGGATGTACCACCGGACCATAACTGAAGTGGCTGATCTCAAGAAGTCCTATCAGTGGCTCGAGAGGGCTGGCCTGAAGGACAGCACAGAGGCACTCATCCTGGCTGCTCAGGAGCAGGCCCTGAGCACCAGAGCCATTGAGGCCCAGATATACCACACCAGACAAGACCCAAGGTGTAGGTTGTGCAAAGAGGCACCTGAGACGATCCAACACATAACTGCAGGGTGTAAGATGCTGGCAGGGAAAGCCTACATGGAACGCCATAACCAGGTGGCTGGCATAGTCTACCGTAACATCTGTACGGAGTATGGACTGGAAACCCCAAGGTCAAAATGGGAAACACCTCCGAAGGTGGTAGAGAATGACCGAGCAAAGATCCTGTGGGACTTCCAGATCCAGACTGACAAGATGGTAATGGCGAACCAACCAGATATCGTGATCATAGATAAAGGGCAGAGGAAAGCCGTTGTAGTGGATGTAGCGGTCCCAAGTGATGGAAACATCAGAAAGAAGGAACACGAGAAACTCGAGAAATACCAAGGGCTCAGAGAGGAGCTGGAGAGAGCCTGGAAGGTGAAGGTGACAGTCGTACCTGTGGTGATCGGAGCACTTGGGGCAGTGACCCCCAAACTAGATGAGTGGTTGCAACAGATCCCGGGAACAACATCGGACATCTCAGTCCAGAAAAGCGCAGTGCTGGGAACAGCAAGGATACTGCGCAGAACCCTCAAGCTTCCTGGCCTCTGGTAGAGGACCCGAGCTGAATGGGGGGATGAACACCACCCGTGGGGTGAGACGAGGATTTTTTTTTTTTTTTTATATCACTAGGTGATCATATCTGGTTGGCACATTAATTGGTTAATTTGTGTAGTGCCTAGCCTGCATCTAATGAAGGTGTTGTCTCATTTTAGTTCCACTGTAACACTAACTTGAAGGCAAGCCAGTCAGAGAGATGACCAGACTGCTCATGAAGAACCTATGGACTCAGAGCCAGAACAAACTGAGAACGATTGGACCATGAATTTCGTATCTCACAATAGTTCTGAACCGGATGCACCAAGTGATCAACAAGGCCCTTCTGCCGAATTGTACCGATCATGTAACTTTATACAATATGTAAAAAATCCATCCGTTATCTGAAACATTTATAATGAGCCTTCTATTTGAACTCATTTGAAAGTTCTGCACCGTAGTCGAGTTGGGCTGAACATTTTTGATGCGTAATCGAAATGTGTTTTTTTTTCATTTATTGTTGTTGTTTTTTTGTTTTTTTTAAACGAACACAAACAATACATTAATCTGCATTGCAATCAACAATTTAAAGATGCATTATACATATAAGATTTGGTTACCTATATGATCCTTCTGGTAAAATAAAGACAAATGAACCACATGGATTAATATGAAAGTTATTTTATCTTCTTCAAGTAGAGTGGTTTACAAACCTCTACCAAACAAGTAAACATATATCGCTAAATCATAAATCAGATTACACTTCGCTTGAACACTTTTCAAGTTTCTACAAACCATGTGTAAACACATGGATGACACTTCTTATGTACTTATATGTGAAAGTGATGTCAGCACTAAAATTGAAACTGAGCTAGGAGATTACTGTACAACTTCACAAAAGGTATGTGCTAGCTAGATACAGTGTACATGATACACAATGGACTGAAACAAAATTTACTGTATCAGCAGAATGTGCCAAGGCAGACAGGAGACATATGGCAAAATGCCAGTGGCAAGCTGTGAAGCACCATCTGACAGTAACACATGCACATGCTCAGAGGACCATTAAGACACATCTGTCTCTACTTAAATGAAAAGATCCTGTGATATATGATGATATGGAACCAATGTGGTTAAATTTTATAGGCTGAGCTTCTGTGCCTCTCCAAACAATAAATAACATCAGGTACTCCTGTACGTAACGGGGCTGTACATCTGCCTAAAAGTTTCAATTATATCACAGTTGCTACCTTTTTCATCATGATCCTCAACTCCGAACCGCAGTAATGGTGGGGGGAATGCATTGATTTATTTGACTTGTTGAGCTGGAGACTACTTTCCAGGTTATGTGCACCTAACAGTGCAGACAGTGACATGTAGTGAGCTTCAATACTGGTGACACGCTGACTCCTCCACAGCCGGATGTAAAAATATGGACCCAAAATAGAAGATGAGCCTACACTGTACTTTAATTTTGACCGTAATTGAAACATTTGTTTTCAAAACTGTTTATTCTGCTTCACACAAAAATATTTAATATAAGGGTCCAGTTTATTGTCGTTGGTGGGGTTTTTTTTGTATGCTGATCTTTCTTTTTTTAAGTACAGTATGTAAAAAATAAATATATACAAAAAAACATTTAGACTTATCTTTATATTTAATGAAAGCCCTGCTTATAAAATGTGTCTGGTATCATAAGTGTATGTCTGATGTTTCCGTGTCAAAATCGGTAAAGATGAGTTGTTATTAATTTATTGGAGGAAAACACAGTTACCACAATAAAAGTGAATGGAAGATATCGCGGGGACTCCCGGTGATGTCGAAGGGAAGAGCACTGCAATTCTTCGACCAATTGCATCAATGGAGCTCAGTAACTGCCAGTCCTTTAGTGGCTCCATGGTGCACATTTAAGCACTTGTCTGGCCGATCAGAAAGACTAAATATGTCACACACATTCATTCAATGTATTACACTTTTGAATGTCAACATGTGCAGTACTTGTTTGACAAAATGTGCATATTGGCAATATGAAGACAACACAAAGTTTCTTGTGTGAGGGCAGGCACCAACTGCAGGCGTCAATTAATGTTACCGTAGTCGCTGGAAGCCCTGACAGTACAATGCGACTGTTCCCTCCCTGCCTGCCCTGACCGTGAAGCCCAGCGCGTGGAAGGTTGTAAAACAGGTTGTTGCCGTCCTCTGAAGGCTTAATTGTGTCCTCATTAGGAAACAAACAACGGCCCTCAAAGGATATAAAAATTAGCTGCACCTTGGACTTGAATAACTTGCCTCTCTGACCGTATGTCCCTCATTTACACCATACCTGACAACCCACTCTTCCACCTTGTTCCCACTCACCAATGAACACGTCACACAATGCACATAAAATAATAACTGTCCCAAGCTATGCCGGAAACACTGTGGCTTTGGAGTTGTTTTTGGAAACCTGCTTGCTATTATCCAGTCCCCGTTTGGTTTATTAAAAGGTGATTAGTATGAACAGCAATTGGGTCGGGCTGTCAGCATCTAAGTGTGAGTCAATCATTTAGGGCCGTTGACTTGAGCGCTGCCAGCCGGGGCTAGCAGGGCTAGGGCTGATTGCGGGGCTAGCGCTAAATGCTGACAACAGACACTGTACAATACAATGTCAGCGTAAGTAAGTCGTGTTTTTAAGCTTCCTTTATGAGTGATTGAACATTATTTCAGGAAGTTTTGTTGTCTACAGTAGCAACAGTCAACTCGATTATATTTTGTACTTCATTGGACATAATATCTGATTGAAGTACAGAATAATCCGATTTTTTTTTTTTTTTAATCAGTGTTAACTAATTTCTCAAGGTGATTACAAACTAAATTTAGGCATATTTATACTGCTAAGAAGAAGACTAACTTATTGTCTGTGCTTCAACACCATATGTTAACATACCACTGGGGTAGGTGAGAGTTGTTACTTGGTTTGGGTATGGGAGTGCTGTAGATCTTAGAACAAGCTCTGGTGGTTTGTGTCAATGTCATTGACCCCTGTGTCTCCCATCTGGCTGTTAGACACGATGAGCCAGCAGTGGCAGCTGTTCAATCAAAGCTTCATAAGAGGCCAAACTACTTCCACATCGTTTGCTGATTTGAATCTCACTTCAAATATGCGTGATATCGTATTATAGTCTCCAGCTTCATCGCAAATCATTTCACCGCATGAGAGGGTGATAAGCTTAACGAGGCTCGGGTGAGATAAACTGAACAAATTTCAGATCCCGTACAAAAAAAACCAACTGAGGTGAGAGCAAAACTAAGCACATACAGTACATGAAATATCTGGGCACAAGTGAGGGTACTCAAGCACAAACATAGACATTCATCTATGCACATAAACATACAGATGATGTATGTTTTACACACACCCAAGGTGAAAAATCTATGCTTTCTTTGTACATTTCATTGAACCCTTCAAGACAACCTTTAAATATTTAAACATCATCATCATCAGGTCAGTGTTGGGGCAGCATAGCATAGATTTCACACAATCACTTCAACTCACATGATGGAAAATATATAAATCTGATGAACCCATTTAATAATGCCTTCGTCGACTTTCTCAATTACTTTGGGACATTTTTCCAGATCAGAAATGAAATTCTTCTCATTTTTAATTCAAAATTACTTGTTCAATTTCAGACCTGTCAACTTTTCGAAAGTTACTTCCAGAACAATTTGTCTGAATTCCCTTATTTTACAGTTTACCGTGCGCTGCCGTTACCACAATATATCTGTATTTGAATGGGATTTTACAAAAATGTGCAAACTGCTCAATTACACAAAATAATCATCTCTCTATAATCATCATTTATTTAAATGTATTTATTGCATCAACCATGTAATTAAATATATAAATATTTTTCCATCCATCCATTATCCGAACCGCTTATCCTCACAAGGCTCACGGTTGTGCTGGAGCCTATCCCAGCTGTCTACGGGCAGTACACCCTGAACTTATCACCAGCCAATCACAGGGCACACATAGACAAAAAAGAACCATTGACACTAACAATCACACCTCAGGACAGTAGAGTGTTCCATTAAGCTGCCATGCATGTTTTTGGAACTGGAGTACCCGTAAAAAACCTTCACAGGCATTCAAAATCCACACAAGAAGGCCGGAGGTGGAATACAATTCTGGACCTCTGCACTGTGAGGCCAACACGCTAACTAGTCAACCACCATGCCGCCACTCCATTTACCATTTCAATCAAATTGAATTTGGCATTGGGGAAACTGAAAGACTGATGATAGACAGATTGGTGGACAGTAGTGATGTGCCCAACTGTGCCGAGGCTCCGATGCGTGTGCCGAGTGAACCGGAAAAAAAATCTGCGAGGCGTGCTTCGAGGCATGTGTCGATTACGCATGTGGCCGCGCCCGAAGCCTCGGAACACGCGTTGCTACGTCCGAAGCCTCGAGAGACGGGATTCCTACGTCACCGCCAACAAATAGTTTCGCGGGTGATTCGAAATAAAACGGCGCACCGGATCGACAATGAGCTGACAGGTGACACTGACTAGAGGTAAGATCGGGCCGCCCGAGCCCGAGCCCGACCCGACCCGACTTCGGGCTTCTCTCTCGCTGACTTTTTTTTTTTGTTCGTTACGAGGCCGTGAATAGTTTTGGCCACAAGAGACCTGGTTCGCAAAAAAACAGAAGTGGCCTCATCACAACACGTACAGTACTAAACTCTCGCAATTACATTTCAAAGAACTCCTTCATGTCTCTAAGATCCACCCGTCATTGTTTGTCTTTGTCTCTCTGCTTCTCTCTGTTAAAGTGCCCACTAGATTCTTAAGGACGTACTGCTGTTGGGGTTTACAGCCCTATTTTCAACCCGTCAAAATGACGGACGGCCTTAAATTTTTCCTACAACTCTTAAAAAAAATCCGTCAATGATGGAAAATTGTCGGTTAATGTACCCTCTGCAGAAACAGACAGAAATACATGTTTAAAAGATGTAAATAATTATACAGACTTGTTTAACTTAGATTTCGTGACAAAAGACAGGCTTTAATTTGTTATCACAAATCACCCCTCTTCCTCCCGAGTCATCACAAAAAAATAGGAAATGCCGGGTTTGCTTCGGGCTCGGGCCTGCAAATCAAGTTAATTGGTCGGGCTCGGGCCGGGTCGGGCTTAAATACCAGCGGGCCGGTTGGGCTGGATTTTTTTGGCCCGAATTTACCTCTACATCAAATCCATGGTATCATTTTAATCACTGTCTGTCATGACAGTTATTTTCCACATGATGGCGCAATAGCACAAATAAAGCCTCATGATGCATCGGCCCAGGAACGAACCAGTTGGATGGAAAGCCTCATTGCTTCATGAGGCTTCATTTTCCCATCAGTAGTGGACAGGTGAAATTTACTGATGGAAACTATGACGGAAGCCGGGTTAAAATAACATGACAAACTGACCAACTGATGATGACAGTTTTCTATTTCAAGCTGGCGTTGCAGTCGAGTGAGAGAGAGAGAGAGAGAGAGAAAGAGCGAGAGAGAGAGAGAGTCACATGAGCAGGTTGTTTAGTAATCAGTCTCAGGGGTTCGACGGAGCCTCTGCCATGGAGGGTAAGACACACCCAACTCAAGATGAGAATTAGTTATGACACACCTGCCTGGCTATCACTTGCTGCAGATGATCACATTACATTGCTTGTCCAATCAGTGCTGCGGGAAATTTAGTTCTCACAGTAGTCAAAATGTGACTGTTTATTTTGTGCACAATAAAAAAAAAATCTACTTATGTCTAGAAGTTTTATTTACTTTTTTTCAGTTTTTAATAAATGCATTTTTTACATGTTGAATTTATGAAAAATCATATTTTTATCTGTCACTAATGAAGGGTTCGATGAATGTGCATATGAACTGGTTGGGTTCAGTACCTCTCACAAGGTTAAGATCCACTGTGTTAGTGTTTGAAGAGAGCTGTTTGTGCCTTTTCCAGTGTAACGCCCATGATAGGTTAGTGGCATTGCCATTTAATATATTGTAATTATTTATTGGTTAAGTTTAAGTTCTCCTGCTACTACCGATGGACGTGCACAAATGTTCGCATTACCTGCCGTTGAATTGGCTTAGCGCATAATGTCACTTGTGCCTGTTTACCTTATTTCAATGTGGCCTATATCTGGTTTATTTGACAAGGACATTAGCATCCAAGTCTGACGCTTACTCTTGTCAGCAACGGATGTCAGACCTCTGTGGATGAGGGAGAAGGTTCGGCCTTTTGTGCAGACAGATCAGTTAGCGGGACAATTTGCACAAGAATTGAAACAAATAGCAGTCAATCATAAAATCATTCCAGGGGATAACTGAAGACAGAGTGGGTCATTTTAATTTTTAAAACATGATTTTATAAAAATAGTAGGGTCAAGCAGAAAGAGGAGGTTCTGAAGCACCACTAGGAATCTAGCTGTGGATGAAATGTATCTTATCTCTAGTTGTTTGTAACATTGGCATCCCAAGTTGGCAGTGTAGAACAAATCCAACACACAATGCTGGTCTAAAATAGGCTCAAATATATGACAATTTGCTCAGCATTGATTGTATGCCTGTTGACAAGAGCTGCATTGTGAATATACCCGGGAAGAAGGGTGGTACTGCATAAGGAAGTCTGGAGTGGCAGAGAACTGTTTGAATAGTACAAAACTTGTATCAGGGTGGCAGAGCAATGGCGGAGTGTGCTGCCGGTGTGACAGAGGAGTTTACTGTGGAAGTGGGACTATATCAGGGGTCCGCTCAAATATTTAGGGTCTACAGTCCAAAGCAACAGTAAAGATTTTAAGGAAGTGAAGAATTGGATCCAAGCTCATTGGAAATTGCGAAGTGTCAGCCGTGTTATGTGATGAAAGAGTCTCTGCTGGGATGAAGGGGAATGTTTATCAGACAGTGGTGAGGCTAGCCATGATCTAAATCAAGGGTGCCCATTACGTCAATCGCGATTGATCGGTAGATCGCGGACCAGTCCCAAGTTGATCGCAAGGGGTGTAGAGTAGAAAAACTTTGTGTGTCTTTGTGCATGTTAGTAATATATTTTTTGTGTTAATGTACACTGCACCTTAATCATCCTATCAGTCTCATTTTCACAAAAGGTATTTAAAAAAATAATATTAAATAAAGCAGGTAAATCTTTAACCTACGGTGGTGCGTGACCTGCGTCACCGGAAGTTGTTAGCGCTAAGCAGTCTGCAATTGCAGCTTGTGATCAGGGCTGTTGCGCGATATCTTTTATCATTATCATTATTCTCATTCAAAGTTTGTTACGTGTACAATCCACCGAGGGCACGGGCAAAGAATGGGAATCTAGAGGGAAGAGGGAATCACTTTAAAATGGTACGTGTGAGCTACGATATTTAACAGGATGCAAAAGTACGTGGCATGCCTCCATGTCAGGCTGTTGCTCATCATGGCATGCGTGTGAATGTGCGTGCGCGCTAACAGGTTGGTTGATCGAAAAGTCGATCTTCAGTACAAAAAGTTTGGGCACCCCTGATCTAAATAAAGGTGAGCTGACTTGGCGTTTGTTAACTGTTGATTGGCATACCTAGTGTGTATTTTCTTATTATTGTTATGTTTATTTTTATTTTTTACAACTGTTGAACTTTACCAAATATAGTAGGAACTACAATATGAATCACTTCGTCCTATGTGGCTCTTTGCAAAATGGCTGGTACAACTGCTATCGTCTAGCAAGCTAAGCCCCTCCCCTTTTCCTCTGGTGTGAGCGAATGTAGTCGCTCCGTCACAAGGAACTCCTGCGGTCGAATGCTAGCGAATAAAGCAAGGCGGAACGGATTTGGTGTGCACGTATCATAAAGGAGGGTTGATAGATGAAGTAAGAGAAAATATCCGGACAGTTGGCATTAGAGAGGACGATGTAGAAGATAGGTTGAGATACGAAAAGAATGACACGCTGTGGCGACCCCGAACAAGACAATCCGAAAGGAAAGAAATAAGAAAAAGGGGGAAAAATACGTTTGTATGTGAATGTATGAAGTCGTAAATCAAGTGTTTATATATGGCAACATATTTCTATTCACAACATGATTAAAAAAACACATTGAATGTACACTTCAAATGCCTCTAAAATTCTCACCACTTTTATTCCCTTCGGAATACGTTCTGTAATCCCTCATGTATGCCTTCATATCCCTAGTGACTCATTTATTTAGTTTCTGTTAAGCATCTTTGAGTATTTTGTAAAGCGCTACCTAAGCCCCATCTGTTTTTTTTTAATTCACACACACAAACACACACAAAACAGAGGACTAAAGTAAATGAATTATCCTCTGCCTACACCACTCTTCATATATTTATTTATTTTTTTAACTATTTAAGTCAAGTTTTCTTGCTGTTTGAAACAGAAGTAATTTTAAGCATTGCATTTGTTGTTTTAAATAAAATTTTAAATGTAGTTGGGAAACCATCCAGGTAGCATGTCGTGGGTTTATTTTTTCTGACAGCCTCTGTTCCTGAGAAGTCTTGGTCGTCGAAATGTCCCAGATTAATGGGAGACTCGGATGGCACCAAGTTGATGTGTACCTTGGTGATTCTGAGTGGTTGCGTGGATGAATAAAGCGATTTCGGAGGGGGGAAATGTGAATGAATGCTCTCTTCGTTGTAAATATTTAACACCACTTAAACTTCAAGCTCCCTACTGGGTGTAAGAATTGACTGGAGATTTAAGAAATGGTGGGAATGCAAAAGGGGGTCTGAGGCGGAAGGGATGAATGGTGGATGCCCAACTTAACCCCAGATCCAATTAACTTAGCACACTGTATGGTGTCCTGGGAAATCATTTTGAGTGAATAAAAACACCGCACTGGATGCCTCAATGCACTGTTTGGTAAATAATGTGTGATATATTCAATATGTATAAGTGAATGAGAGAGAGAGAGTGGGAGATGGAAAATGCACTTAAGAAACATCCCCAGGTGAGAATTTGAGTGTTGACTGGGCTATGAGGTGTGATTTGTAGGTGGATGTGGGTCATGACTTCCATATTCTCTCATTACTTTATAATGCTAGTTGGAGAGGAAGATGGGCTGCATCTTTTTTTTTTTTTTTTTTTGCGTCTGACTGATTTTTATTATTTATAGATGTTTGTCCTAAAGTATTTTATTTGCGTTTTAAGTCCCCTGTGAGGGCTGACATATGTCATAATGTTGCATATCGGATCTCAGAGATGAAAATATTCTGCATTCATCGAGCAGCAAGCACGCCATGTGTATGAAGTGGAATTATTGTAGCATGCACTGAAATAAAATACTGCAATGAGTGATAGAAACATGACTCTCATGGGAGATGTCCAAATAAAGATTCATGATGAACTATATGTTTGTTGATAACTGTATAAATTGGAGGAACAATTACAAAACTGTTTTTTGAGAATCAATCGTTTGCATTTTTCTGTTTGATTTCACACTACCTACAGTCAATATATGTTTATTGCAGGAATATGCTTCAGACCCACCCACATTGGGGTGAAAATATGTGGTATAGGGAGACCATAAAAATAAAATTGGGGAAAAAAATAATTTGACTCCTCCTACACACTCTGAACGCATGAACTTATCAAAACACAGTTTTTAAAAAAAATTGTCATATATCTGAAGGCCCAGTAGGTCTCCTTCAGTTTGATGGCATCCATTAGCACTATAGTCAACCAACGGGGGTTACCGAGCATCTGACGGCCACAGCTCCAGTCAGCCATCTCGCCAATGAGTCCACTAAGACTCAATGTTCCCCATCCCTCCCCAGGAGATGGGTGAGCCCATGAGAAGGGGACACACATGACCCTGTCAGGCTGTGCCCCCATGGCAGGCTGTCGCCTTTGAGCCCCAAATCCAGGCCTGGCTTTAGAGAGGGGCCTCGGTGACTTGCGTACAAGCAAAGGAAAACCTGTTCATACATTTTTGATCATCATAGGGGATTTTTTTAGCTGTGCTTTGTCTGGTCCCTCACCTAAAACCTGTTCTCCATGGGTGACCCTGCCAGGGTGATTTTAGCTTCAAGGATCAATGGGACCCACAAACAATTCCACCTTGATAAGGTAATGGCTCAAGGAGGGGGTGACAAATTATTTATTAGAATATTCTATTGGTTTGTGTATTGATTTACAATTACATTAATCATATAAGACGATATACAATAGCAAAGTTTCCCGACGTGAGCACATTGCAAGGGGAAGGTGGAAACATTTAATTTCATTTCCCACACCTGTGGCCCAATCTCGCCAAGATCACAACAGCCGTGTGTCAAATCAAGTATCTCATGAAAGCCCAGATGACTAATGAAAGACAGTAAAACTGCCATAGTAGGTCTGAATATTATTCACATTTCGGGTTTTGTGGCTGATCTTTAAAGTTTAAATATCTGTGTGCTGTCTCAGACATCGCCTTTACCAACGGATTTACCCGGGCTTTTGAGCCCAGGGGCTTTTACAGCCACTCTGTCAACAGGTCACAGTTGTCCGTGACTCCCAACATTTCCCAACATGCATACAGTATATATTAGTGTATTAGGTTTTATATTAGTGTATTAGGTTTGAGCTCCTAACTGTCACTCTCCGTGAATGCATTAGTGTTGGACTTTTGGGAAGATAAAGCCTTTTTTTGATGCGATGGCAGTAAGCCTAAAGAACCAGAGCTTAAAACAATTAACAAGCTTCAGGTTGTCATAAAGAACAAAATATCGTTTTTTTTTAAAAAGTGGGGGGAGGGTGTGGGGGCTCAAATCGGCTGCGGTAAAGATTAAAGTTATACCTTGGGAGACCAGGTAGGCCTCCAACTGCAGCTTAAAGATTCAATTTTTGATGTCATAAGACTTGCAGATCTCAAATGGTATTTGCAGTAAGACTGACATTAAACGCATGAAGTGTGGGTATTGGATTTGATCTTTGAAACCGCCGTTTAAAAGCTTGTGCTTCTTTCTGGTTCCTTCTTAATTTTGAAAGGCTGCAAAACATCTCGTGGAAATGTACTTCTAATCGAAGCGTTTTAATGGTTAGCGTAATTTATAAAGTACCACAAAGACTTTCATTCAATTCAATTTCATTAATACTGTACTCAGAAGCAACCTTCTATTGCCATATGCTTCTAAATTAGCATAAACATGCATGGACAGATGCCAGCCAATTTGTCCTTCTTCCATTTTCCTAGCTCCCATTTCATCGCTGTTGTAAACCGGTGTGAAATATTCAAGAGAATTGGCTGTTCAGCAATTTGATGGATAGTTTTTAAAACAGACCAACTTTTGCGAGTACAGTGGATATGGAAAAAATAAAATCAACTCACCCCTGTTCAAATAGTGCTTGTTTTTTTTGGGGTTTGTTTTGTTTTTTGTGATGAAAAGTGAGACCTTTTTTCACCATTTATGTGACCTGTAACCTTTTCAACTGAATTGAAAATGACATCTTTTTTAGTGGGGAAATAAAAATAAACAACAGATATAATGTAGTTGCACAAGTGTGCTTATGTCCTGTAAATTGGAATGTGGCTGTGTTCAAAATGAACCAGTCACATTTAAACTCATGTAAAATGGGATTGAGCACACACCTGCCACCAAGTGCCTCTGAATAACCGAGATGCTCTAATGAGTACCTATTTTGTGTGCTCACTGATTCCCTGCAAAACAAAACAAAAATCCATAAATAAATAAATAAAAACTGCATACACCAGCATGATTTTTGTCACCTGCAATAGCAAAACAAAGCAGGCAAATATTCAAACAGCTAAACCTACAGTCAGTGGGCAACCTGCTCTATGAACTGAGCCACAGTCAGTCAGCAGGACCAGAACTGTTGCTGAGGCCCTGCCAGGATCTGGTGACAGCTGATGATTATCTGGACTCAGCGACCAGCAGGGCAACAACAGCATGTTAGTCCTGCTTGGTGGTTTTGGCTCAGTCGGTTGCCCTGTGACCAAAATTCTGCTGTTAGAATCTTGGTTGTTTTGCTTTGCTGCTGGTCTTACTGGTGACACCAGCAAGACCAGCACTGAAACACAACAACAATACCAATGCTGGTTATTATTACAGTATTGTCATTAGCTGGGTTGCTATTTGGAACTGTTCATAATTCCCTCCACTTTGACAAAGGCCCAGTTCCAACTGAAGAAAAATATTCCCAAAGCATGATACTGTACTCCCATTACAAGTTTCAGTGAAGGCATGGTGTTCTTTTGATGATTAATTATTTTAAGTTTGCACCAAACACACCGTTTTTGAATTGTCGATACAAAGTTCAACCAAGGTGACATCAGACTTTTTCGCCTCATGCAATTTGGAGTATTTCAAATATGGTCTTGCTTGCTGGGGCTTGGATGGTTTGGTTTGGAAGATAAGGCTTCCATCCTTTATTTTCCTATTTGTCCATTTATTTCAGACAAGAGCTATTAGAGGTTAATTTTAAAATGTATTTATTTTGGCTTCACCGGTTTTCGATAGCTGTGCTGATTAGCAAGTCTTGAACATTCTTTTGGGAATTTGCAATTGTTCACTGACTGTTGTTGCCAAGAAGCAACCTCATTGGGCAGGGCCTTTCACTCAACTCACTTGCTCTTTGCTTCAGTCAATACCCTTCTTTAAAAATGGTAATTAAATTCAATAAAACCAACACAGAAACTAATACCACATTAGCCCTCCCAGTTTGAGTTGGGTGTGTTGGTTTCTTGCATTGCCTGGGTTTATCAATCAGGTGATAACTGACATCTACTGCATTGTCTGTTTGGATTTTTATTCTCGTGATTGTGACTTGTTTTATGCTTTTATGCTCTGTCAAAGCACAGTTTAACCTCACGTATCAAAAAGGTACTTTATAAATCATTGATGATGATGATGATGATGATGATGATAATGATAATGATGCTTATTATGACCAACACTGGGTTTTCGATGTGTTTAACTGTAGTTAACTACTTGGTAGGAAACCTGCAGGTAAGATTGGATATGACCTAACATACACTAAACTGTACCAAAATTACAACCACCACTTCCACCACAACTGCCTGTCACAAATTTCAATTTCTTCTAGTGTCCAGTGTTATTGTTGCATGGCCTCACACTGGATGTTGACAATAAAGCAAATAAAATACTATTTGGAAAAAAAATAATAACCTATGCTTCGTAACCCTGAAAGGTTAATGACAGTTCTAGAGTGGAAACTACAAAATAAGGCATTATCATAGTTGGGAATTTGGCTGTACTAACTTGTTCGTGTTGGAAATCAAATTTTACACAATAGGAATTTGGTTGGAGGAGAGATGCCTCTGTACTCCCTAGATTTGCGTTCCCCTTCATGCCTACATGCCTATACATGCCTCTTCACTTCCCTCCAAAAGTAATTTAACAGTCAGCCCAAATTATTCACTTTTACTGTGGGATGGAAACATTTGGGTTTGAAAGAAAGACATTTTGCATAGACACACCATAGCACCGTTAGCCTTAATCCATACAATTTTCATATGGGCCCAGAACTGACAGGTATGCTATTATTCCAAAATTGTTTCCTTAAATTGCACAAACAATGAATAGCACTCAGTAATTATGGCTGAATGTCAACACTCAGTTTCAGATTTGGAGAAAGGTGCCTTCGAGTGAAAATAAGCAATTGTGAAGCTCAGAGAAGACGGGAAATCAATCAGAGCCATTGGGGATGGCTAATACAATCATTTAGAATGCATTGGTCTCCCAAGTAAGTGACGTCAATCTGATACGCCAAGAAAACTAACGTGTTGACAACAGAAAAAATAGAGGGCTGTAAAGACTGTAGAATAGTAACAACTCATCACCATCAGCAATTGCCTTTTAGAGGGCAGGAGTGCATAAACCAGAACAAAAGGATGGATGCACTAGAACAGTGTTTATCAAATGGGGATGGGGGGGGGGGGGGGCTGAACCCCTAGTGGTCCCTCATTTAATTTGCAAAGGATCGATCAAAATTAAACATCACTTTGGCAAGAACATTATAAAGGTCATGATGGGATTCTTTAAAAGCAGAGACGAGCCCCAAACATCCCAAGACAAAGTTTTATGGACTGATGTCACTTTCCTTCGGTTATTTTATTTATTTATTTATTTAGACCTTTCCCATTAATCGGCAGCAAAATGGGCATTCGTCAGTGATGGGCTGACAGATCTTCCGTCAGCACTGACGGAATTCCCACCTCTGGGCAACAAACAGCAGACAGCCAAGAGTACAAGCAGCGGGAATGAGTTACTGACAACTTCTGTTATCCATCCATCCATCGATTTTCCAATTTGTTTATCCTTCTGAGGTTCGCAGGCATGCTTGAGACTATCCCAGCTGTTTTCGGGCAGTAGGCTTGGGTACACCCTGAACTGGTTGCCAGCCAATCGCAGGGTAGAACAAACAAACCATTCATGGTCACCATCACACTTGGGGACAATATTTAACCTGCCGTGCATTTTTTTTGGAACAAGGAAGGAAACCAGAGTACCTGGAGAAAAGCAATTTAGGCACACCTCTATCTAATAAGGTTAAGAACCACTGGTATTGATTGATAGATAGAAAGATAGTTGAAGGAAAGACAATTAATGCAAATGTGATAAATTGGAAAACTGACAAAGGAGAAAATGAGAGGAAAGTTGAATAGGAAAGGTAAATACAAACATGAAAGCTGAGGAAGGAAGTAGTTAATGAGGAGAAAGGGAGTGATATGGTGAAAAGTGGAAAAAGAAAATGAAAGCTCCGGTGTGCTGGAGTTGTTGAAAGCAATAAAGGAAGAAGGGCTCAAACATTTATAAGGCCAGGAAGGAAGCAAGTGGTGAGGAAAAATGGAGTAGAATAAGGTCAATGGTTGTGACCATTTTTTGTGGGTAGGGGAAATGGTTTCAACAAGAACTAATTAATGGTCTTTGCACTTAAATGTGTCGATGTGATCCTCTCTGTTTTGTCAACTTCCTCCATCACCAACCATTCATTTTGGATGCAAAGGATGACAATCCGTTGGCTAACGATTGGAGTAAATAGCATTTCAAATGGATGGCGAGTGAATCATAATGTGAGTCGGTATTTCGCCTGCATGCATAAGAGTGTGCGGACAACACGTCACGCCACCGCCACCCCCCCACCCATCCCTCAACCGCTTCCCTCAAGTGCACACTCACACAGCAATATAATCTCACGAGCAATTAGTTGGGTCTTCAAAGAGTGAAGTTACTCTGTTAGATTTTGTATGCTTGCCCATCAAAACGAGCTCCTGCGTTCATGTGCTATGAGCCTGAAGCAACACATTTCAGAGCAATCCTGCCTTGACATTTTATAATTAAAAAAACACAAAAAAACTTACTGCTATCATTTGAATACATATATCCCAAAAACCTTGGAATAATTGAATAATAATCATGCAAATAACCTTAAGACAGTGTCACAAATGTGCGAAGAGAGTGAGAGAACATGCTGCACGCAGATTCATCATACTGGAGGATGCTTGGTATTCGGTGCTGTTGTGTGCTCGCTGAGATTGGTGGGTTTTCGGACAGCCTGACCTTTAGTTATAAATTCGACCAATCACCCGTGTCTAAATACTGTATTCATCACACACAATACAGTCACAGTTTGGGCCTCACAAACAGCAAGTTTGTGTGTGTTTGTGTGTGTGGGTGTGTGTGTGTGTGTTTAATCCATCCAGGTGGCTTGAAGATTGTGTGTATGTTGACGGTGGAGGAATACTTTATGGATTACGGCTTCATTTTGTCCTCTCTAAATATTGCCTATTTGTCAGCTTGCCTGTTGATCCGTTGTCTTCTTCTGCTGTTCATCCATGTACTAAACTGTCAATCCTCAAGCTGTCAGACTTCCTTTCCCCACATCTGTTGGATTCTCATTGCATATCATTATTTCTGTCTGACACCGTTCGTAGCCCTTTCTAAAGGTCTGCCCATCAGCTGTCAAATTGCATTACCTCCACCATTTTATGTCTGCCGAAGAGTGAGCAGAAACAATTCTGCCTCTTTATAGAGTTGCGCCATGACCCAAGGAAAACAGCGAAGGTATTGTTGATCTAACTGTGATTTTTTTAATATATTTTTTAACTTAGCATCAGTACTTTTTTTTAATTCTGTTTTTAATTTCTCAGGGAATAATGCATGACGAAATTGCGGCATTAATAGGGGGTTGGCAAAAATATAGGTGGGTTGTTTGATTGTTCAGCGATGACTTCTGCATTCATGCTGAATACATTAGTCGGGATTTATCACCATCAGACTTTTGTTTCTCTCCTTCTGCCTCTCTCCTACGTTCCTTTTACTCCTCTCTTCGATGGAGGATTGCTACCAAAAATGTTTTAAACCACCTCAGGGGTCTCCTTGCTGAGTTAATAATGTGTGTCATTATTCCTTTGTTGTTTCCTTAGCAACACTGCGGCGCAGCTTTAAAAGCGTTTATTTCTTTTGTGGTTTGGAGAAGAAAAAAAAAACAGCTTTCGACGGGGCGTCTCTGGATTGAATTTTGGCGGCGTTCTGCAAACTGTCAATGGGGGGTGCTACAATGCAAGGGAAAAGAGGGTTGCGCAGCAATGGCTGCAGCATCACACTTGTCACATGGTGCACTGCTGGGATCGAAATGGGATTTCCCAATACAGTATTCATCTTTTTTTTTTTCCTCTTTGCCTATTTAGGGCATCCTAAAGCCAAAATAAGTTTGCAACCCAGACACAGACCCTTGTGATTTACTATGATGGAGAGGCCCAGGCTGCGTGGACTCTCCAGGCTGCTTGGAATGAGTTATGATCAACAATCGATAGTCATTGATGCGCACACTTCACAAATACACTCACGGCCGCAATAGAGCCAACGCATGTGCCCAAGACTTCCATCACGCTGATACAATTTTCACAGTGCCTGTTTTTAATCAACTTCCAAGGCCAAACACACTTGATTCATCCGGTCTTCTCACTCCAACGGGAAGATAAAATAACTTTACCAATAAATTATTATTGATCCCTTGTGTTGGCGCCTGCGCTGAGGATGGTCCTCACAGGTAATTTGCACGGTTCCGCCGTTTATCAATAAAAGGAGTTTTGGGTACAGTAAGTGATGAGTGTGTTGTTTACTCTGTTTCTTAGCACTGCACTGTGTGTATGCATGTGTATTTGTGTGATTTTCGTTTCTGGTTTTCTGTGTTGGACTCCCTCAGATCATCATCCTCCCTCCGACTGTCAGTGGCCCCTGCCCGCCTGAGCACCATGGGAACCAGAGCCTTAAGTCGCGCTGCTCCAAAGCTCTGGAACAGTCTACCTCCGGACCTCCAAAACTGCACACCTCTTTCCACCTTCAAGTCCCGTTTAAAAACACCCTTGTTCAGGACTGCCTACAATACCTAATTTCTTCCACTTCCCATGTCTTGTGTTTTTATGTCTTGTTCTTATTTAATATTTCTCTTATCTATTTTTATATTGCATTTCCTCTTGTCTGTACAGTGTCCTTGGGTGACATGAAAGTCGCTTTTAAATAAAATGAATTATTATTATTCATTTTATCATCATCAGTTGCTATCACGTGGTATCAACTGTTCAGTACTTGAAAATTAACGCAAATTGGAAAAGACCCAATCACCAAATCAAAATGCCTTTTGGCATTTTTGGCTACGTCATTGAACTGTTTGGAACCCTTGTCTGATTGAATATGGTCAGATTGTGTGACAGAGGTGTCAGCGTGTCCTGGTTGATTTGACACTTTAATGGCTCTATTCTTTGGTTCATTGTGATGGTGTGCACATCGGATTTCAGATGTCACTGCTGAGATGTGACATGTTTTTGATGTTGTCAGAATGAAGTGAAATACTTTATTCAAGCAGCTACGTTGAAAATGAAAGTTCATTCTCTTGTAGCGGTTGAAAATCGATCTTGTCTCTGTTATGGCAACAAAAAAAAGGCTCATGCTTTGTAAATGTAGCATTATGGCTTTCATCTTTATTCTTTCCATGATTGGGCCAATGTCAAAGTAATCGATTTGTAAACATCTTCATCTTAGATGTGGTCATCAATTTTTATTTGCAATCACCGTCTCCTCCACATCTCCACATTGATTGTGGGGTTTCTCGAACCAATAACATTCTAAATGATTGGTGCTGTTGTTTTTCCCCTCTTGCGATCCCAACTTAATTCAACCCCGAACAAAAAGAAATTAAATATGCAATCAATCCACCTCATAATTTACTTCTTGTTTCTAGCCTGACCTTTCTTGTTTACTTTGGCTGAACTGCAGCTTTGAAGACAAACTCCCAACTGTGTTTCTTCATAAAGAAATGCTGCTGGCTGACTTCCTTCCTTTAATATCTTTCAAAGGGCCACGGCTGCCACCAGATATCCAGCAGCAAATATGAATGGAGACATAGACAGGGGCATGGTCTGAAATAGTACACGGTGTATTGTAGCCACAAGTGACATGCGCAAACAGCCATGCGTGCACAAAGCCAAACACACACACATTCACGGTGAGTGACAGCTACTGGAGCCCTGAGAGGTTTTTTTTTTTTTTTTTCTGACTTCACTGCAATTAAAGGAGCAAGCTGGCAGTAAGATGCCAGATCTGGCTGTTCTCATCAATACATGACCTCTTGGCAGAGCTCACCCTCCTTATGCAAATGTTTAACATCATTTCTAAACTCTAAACTTTTTCCCGCCGGCATGTCACTGACCCATACCACCTTGTTGACATTTTGTGTCTGACAGCTATATGCTGGCCTCAGCTATTTATTTTCATTTCTTCCTCACCTACTCACTTTACTCTTACCACTTAAGTTTGCTTAAGCTGACTCAGGGTCACTTCAATTTACCTCTCTGGCCTTGGGTGAATGATGACGACTGCGTTAAGATTCCGTCGCCTAAGTTAGCGTTGCTGCCTTCATGCATACTATACTATACTGTGTGTGTGTGTTTTTACATGTGCGGGTACTTATGAGATACAGTAATTATATCGTCAGAAATATTGGGACAGTGACAGTCCATTTCTGTATTTGGAAATACAATGTTCCCCGTGTAGGCTAAATTAGTGAACCCCAAACAAACTTTTCTTTTGATGGCGGCGCGGACACCCGCAGCGGCTCCTCTTGTTTTATGTCGAGGGGGAAGAAATTTCATCTGTGCTGTATGTTATACATACGTACAGCACATTTGACAATAAAGTTGTATTCAATTCAATTCAATTCAATTCAACTGTGTTGGTTTTCTGTCGAGTGTTATAGGTGCTAGTGGAGAGTTCAGTTCGTGGTGATTATAGGTTAGCCTAAATGCAGATTAAGTTATTTATAGACACAAAAAAAAAAAAACAAAACAACAACTCGTAGACACAGTGTGTGTCCATTTAGATTCCAGGCTACTTTGTGTTGCAATTTCTTTATAATCTAACCAGAGACTTCAAAAACAGTACTGTGGTCTGATGTAATTAAAACAGCTTTGGCAATGGGAATGTTTCTCTAAGCAATCAAACTAATACATTTACCCCTTTAAAGGACAGCACTTACTACAGCTTATCATGTTATCTGGTTACACGGTGCATGAAAGGGTTAATAATTGGCATGTCCGGTGAGTGAGAACTATATATTACAGTCAAACCTCGGTTTTCGAACATCTCGGTTCTCGTACAATTCGGTTTTCGAACAAAGATTTTTATGCCTCGGATGACGAACACATTTCAGTTCTCGAACTAACTGAGCGCACTTGAATGCGTCACTTCACTCCTCTCGGCTTCGCTTCCTCGTGTAGCGTCCATGTGAGCAGACGTTTTTGTATTGTTCAATAAAGATGTTTTAAAAAAGCAGACGCGTTTGGTGAAACGCTTCCTCGTGTAGCGTCCATTGTGAGCAGACGAGTTTGTATTGTTCAGTAAAAAAAAAAAAGCAGTTTGGTGAGACGCTTCTGTTCGGGGGAGTGAAACCCCCCTCTTTTCAGAATGGTTTATCCCAGCAGCACGGGGGAAGTGTGTGCGTGCGTGTGTTGTACGGCCGGCAGTTTTCAATACAGCGCCACATAATGCACACTCTGGTGTCCGGTGTCTCATTATTGTTGTTCAATAAAACACTTGGAGTCTGACTCTGTGCTCACTGCCGTTTATTGTCAGTAGTCACCTTTTTATATCAACACTTTTCGGCAACCGCCCACTTTACGGCAGTGACGTCACGCCGTCGTAACCTGACCCTGTGCCTGTGGTTACATGCCACAATTATTATGTAATAATCATACAGAAACAGCTTCCTCGTGTAGCGTCCATTGTGAGCAGACGAGTTTGTATTGTTCAATAATGATTAAAAAAAAGAAGAGCAGACGTGTTTGGTGAGACGCTTGTGTTAGGGGGAGTGAAACCGCACTCTTTTCAGAATGGTTTGCCCCAGCAGCACGGGGGAAGTGCGTGCGTTTGTTTTCCGGCCGTCAGTTTTCAATACAGCGGCAAAAAATCAACACTCTGGTGTCCAGTGTACCATTATTATGCAATAATCATACAGAAACAGCTTCCTTGTGTAGCGTCCATTGAGAGCAGACGAGTTTGTATTGTTCAATAAAGATTTTTTTTTTAAAAGCAGACGTGTTTGGTGAGAACTACGTAATATCGAACTGTTATTTTTGCATCGTGTATCAGCCCCTAATCATGGCACCAAAGAAAGCAAGTGGAAGTGGTAAACTTGGTGAAGAAAAGAGGAAAATAGTGCGCAAAACTATAGGATTTAAGAAAGATTTGATCGTGATATATGAGTCAGGTGTGCGTGTGTCTGTGTTGGCGAAGGAGTTCGGGATGCCGAAATGCCCCGCCTACTGCCTGATGACAGCTGGGATAGGCGCACGCCCCACGACAGATAGAGAGAGAGAGAGATGTTACTATGTTAATGTTAAAATTGGTGAAAATAAAACATATTACAGTTTGTTTGTTCATTATTTTATATATAACCTGCTCTCCTATTATATGTGTACAGTTTATGGTGTGAAATTGTAAAAAAAAAAGTGGTTTAAAAAAAGTTGTTTTCTTGACTTGGAACGGATTAAAAATTTTTACATTGATTTCAACGGGAAATATGGTTTAGGTTTTCGAACAATTCGGTTTTCGAACAGTCTTCTGGGACGGAAGTACGAAAACCGAGGTTTGACTGTATATTTAAATATTTATTTATTTTTGTCATGTTATTAGATAAATATTGATGATGAACTGATAAGTTATATTGCATCTTTGTATTGGAAAGCGTTTTGTTACAGCTGTAGCTGTTGTGAAAGCGCGATATAAATAAAGGTGAATTGCATTGTCGTGTATGTATTGATCGATGGTTTCTATAATTGTGACATCATGCCACTAGTATTAAAGGGCAAGTCAACCCAAACATTTTCTTTACGATATGTTGTTCTATGCAGCCTTTAAACCAGTGGTTCTTAACCTTGTTAGAGGTACCAAACCCAAAAGGTCCATATCCTCCGAACCCTTAGTGAAAAATAAAAATATGATTCGAGAACTGTTCCTTCAGTTTTGCTGGTGCGAGATGAGAGTTGCTCAACTTGGCATGACAAATGATGCAGATAGGATGCAGAGTCCCATCACGTTCCGTGCTGCATGTGAATTTATCTTGTGCATATTCGTCCGACCACTTTCCTTTTTTGCTCGACATAGCATGTGTTAAAACATTTTTTTTTTTAAATCGCAGGACGTACTATCATGACAGTCACACGCTGACTAGTGAGGTTCACTAAATTTCCCACAGCACTGATTGGACAAGCAATGTGATGTGATCTGCAGCCCGTAATAGCCAAGTGGGCGTGTCATAAGTAATTGACATGTTGAGTCAGCTGTGTCTTGATTGACATGTTCACCGAACCCCTGGGGTTCGTCGAACCCAGCTCCGAACCGTGTCTAGGGTTGAGCCTCCAGTAGGCGGGGGACACCCTGAGTTGCCAGCCAATTCGCTCACACTCATACCCTGGGCCCGAATGTCACCGCAAACTCCACACCCCTGAACCCGGTACCTCTGCACTGTGAAGCCGACGTGCTAACCACTGGACTACCGGGCCGCACCAGTTTAAGATCCACTCCTCTAAACCAGTATGTTCTATGCAGCCCTATTAGTCTAAACACGTATTGTGATAAATATTGCGCTTGTGGAATATTAATTAAGCAGCAAAATCCACCCATTTACTCAGTTGGAGGCCAATTTGCCACTTGCTGTTGACTGAAAATGACATTGCGGTGTACTTACTTAATGACCAAAAACAGCTGCGATAGGCTCCAGCATGCCCGTGACCCTTGCGAAGACAAGCGGTTTGAATGATGGCTGGATGGACTTCCCCTTTAAGAGGTGGAATAGCACAACTGACCAGGGCACAATGAAAGCCATGTCTGGAACTCAGTAGCAAAGACATGTGAAGGGCAGGGCAAGACAAGGACACTAATCATCAAGCGATGATGCATTCACACGAACCATTACCATTAACCAAACCAGAACGTGACAAACACAAAGGTGATGATGGACAATGGCAATCCAAACAGGTCTGCAACTCATGTGAGTAAATGCATCAAGTACAAAACACAAAGATGAGCCATTGTTCACCAACACTTGAAAAGATGAACGATATTTTCCTACAAGTGTAGTGCACTTTGTGGTTTGTTGATCGAATAGCAAGTCAGAAGTGAAATGCTTTTTGTTGGAGTTGTTGAAAGGCATGATGCAGGTGTGTGTGTGTGTGGGGGGGGGGGGGGCTTGTGCGTGTGTGTGTGTGAGTGTATATATGTAGTCGAATCTGAGATTGGTTCACTCTCTTGACACATGATTAATTGGCCACTTAGCTTGTACTTTAAAAACGGAACACATTGGCTGCTGTTGTGGTTTGCTATCCATAAGGATTGAAAGAAGACAAAGTGCTCTCAAATCACCATGCTGGCATCCTTTCAAAAACAGAATGTTGCTGCTGAAATAAACAATGGTGTTTATGCATTTGGAGTTGGCAAAAAGTAACCTTGTACACAACATGCTATTGTTAATTATTTAGGTTTTTTTTTTTAAAAACGAGGTGAGACTTGATGTTGAGGGATGTTTATCCACATTGAGTGTCAGATTTACTTAAAGGCAAGAATTGCTCACACAAATGGATGGATGCTGATGTACTAACTTGGCGCACTCAGAATCATGCATGTACATGTATGCCAAAACAAGCGAAATTGCTGCATCTGAATTTGCATATACTGTATTGGGAAGACTGTATTCAAATACCGGTAGATTAATTTAGCAAGTGCAATATGATAAATCAACCCCGTTTCTTTGGTGAAACGTTATGGTGTTTGGTCCCAGTGGCCCTTGTCTTATCTAAAGCCAACCGTCTCAAACTTGGGTTTAAATTGAACTTTGCATGCAGCTATGGTTGTGCTTTATAAACAGTTGCGTTGCACTGAATTGAGCCATGGACAAGATCATCCCCTGCCACCATCGGGAGGGATCCCAGTTTCCAGTTTCAAGAACCTCCACTGGACACACCGCTGTGGTGTCCTTGAGCAAGACACCAATAACCCCCCAAAATGGTACAGTATTTGTTTTAGTACAAATAGGAACAGCCATACCAACCAGTTGAAGCCCTTTCCTTTCAGGGCAGTGCCTCTCAAATACATTCTGTTACCCCCGAAGAAGAAAACATTTCACACCCACCCAACTCTCCACTGCAACTATAAATAGGATCATTTATCTAATAGATTTTTTTAAGGACACTTCTGCATGACACTGAATCTTTATTATCATGAAAGAAAACAAAATAACCGCGCCATACTAGGAGGGCCCGCCCCATCATTTGAGAACTGTTGTTGGCATCCTGTGTTTCTCACATTCTCCATTCTTCTGATGGCTTTGGCAGCTACATGGCTTGCAATGGGTGGACATCTGATGGAAGACCGATGGATGCACTCTGCAGGATGCCCTTCAAGAATATCACAGCCAACATCACCCCCGCCCAACCCTACTTCCTCATTCTGATCAGTTGGCTCCGGCAGAGGAGGCATTTCCGTTGAAGTACTTCATGTAGCCATAACCAAGAGCAGAACATCTTCAATTACCGGCTGTCACTAGCTTGGCTTCAGAGTCCGACGACAAACTTGAGTTATTGTCTACAGAGTAAGCGGCAACAAATACCGGGCCATACTCCAATTACTCGCTCCCGAGGTGTAGGTCTTCTAAGGTCACCTCACATTCATGCTCTTTTTGGAGCATGTGAACAAAACTCCCTTGATTCTACTCAGCACACACGATCAACGTAACAAAACGGCAGCCAGTTGTCTTGTCTACTGACAATCACAGTGTGTACTTAGTGTGTAGCTTGAACTGTTGAGCACTGGCATCACATCTTAGATTGGTTTATCTCTTAGCGAGTCATGTTGTTCTGTTGTGTGAGATATTCTGCAGCTGATGGGTGATCGGAATGTGTCTCTCTTGCAGGAGCTGGTTCTTTTTGGAGGAAGGTTTGGCTCTCTAAAAAGAGCCACCTCTTTCCCAAGTGGCTCCTCAAAGTTGTTGTTACTTCAATTAAAAAAAACAAGTGTATACTGGATATGTACTATTCATATTGCTTGGATTCACATATTCTCAAAGCACTACAAAAATGCAGTTGACATATTTGTATGATCATTAGCAGCAGATGCACTCTGCCCTTGAATTGTCATCCAATACCACTTTTTCTCATTAGGGTTGCCCAGCTGACTTTGGGCAAGAGGCAGGGTACACCCAGGACGTGGCGTCAGCCAATTGCACCTCAAACTAACTATTAACTTTAAAATACAACATTTGACTTAGTGTTTTCAGACTAATGGTTTCACCTTATCTGTGTGTCGTCTCTCACTCTATAGCAACATTTTCTGACGCGCCTATCTCTCCCTCATGGTAGTTTGTGTGCTCACTCTGCTCCGTGTCTCTAACCTCCTCCTCTTCCCCCCTTCTGTTTCATGCGGACACACAGACATGAGGAAAAACACACGGCTTCCAATTAAGAACTGGCTGCTTTCGTTCACTTCAAGGAGTGCCAATAACTGCCTGACCGACTCATCAGACAGGCAATGAGCGTTGTGACTCGTGAATCATATCTGGTACACGTATTGGGAGGAGGAAGGGGAAAAGATCCGACTTCCCTTCCTACTGATGAGCCCTCGCTTTTTGGCAACTGAGAACAGCTGGCAAGGAAGTGGCCTCCCTGGATAGTATATATATATATATATATATATATATATATATATATATAGAGAGAGAGAGAGAGAGAGAGAGAGAGAGAGAGAGAGAGAGAGAGAGAGAGAGAGAGAGAGAGAGAGAGAGAGAGAGAGCGAGAGAGAGAGTCCTCTGTGAAAGACATGAAAAATGACTACAACATAACTCACCTTAGCTGCACATCAACGAGGCGTGGCTGTATGTATTCCAACAAGTACAGTCTGACACAGAGCAGTATCATAGCGTTTGCTATCGATCCATCCATTTTCGGAACCACTTATCCTCACTATTAGCATTTAAGCCGAGTCATAGTTTGGCTCGGCTGTTCCGCTTTTCGTTATGTTGCCTCGAATGGCTAGCAGACCTAACAAAAATCCACAGAGGTCCCGCTAGTTGGCTATTCATGACTAGGAAGCTTTGCTGCCCGGCTTTTCGTTGCTTTCCGCCTACTACGGAGCCTCTCAGAATTGACAACAATTCACAGAGGTCCTGCTGGTCATGCGCCATCCTATCCGCGATGTTGAAAGTGCGGTGAAAAATCACTGGAGCGCGTCCGCACGATTATAGTATCCGATAATGAAGGTACGACTACAGTTAAAAAGGAAAAGACATCGGTTGTTATCATTCTGCGGCGGCCCCGGAAGCAGGCCGCTCCCGGTGACACGGCTGTCGGCCAGGTGACCGAACAGGAAGCCTCAGCGACAGCTCTCATTTAAGTGAATGAGATCGTTCGCTAGTGAAATTTTTGCACCCTGAGTTTAAATCTTTATAATAAATTTGGTTTTAGAGTTGAGGAGACTTAGGCTGGTTGTACATTCACGGACTGTAATGCAGCTTTCAATATCTGCCTAAATATCATCCTACATTTGCATTATCGGACTGATAAAAATATTTTTCCAATAATGCGCAAATAATTCTCAGTCCAGTAAATATCGTACATCTCCAATTTCACAACTACAAAAAAAAAAGGTTTCCCACTGCAAAGCTTCTGATGTATTTTATCTAAACATTTTCTGGCTTTTCTTAATGAATAATGAATTCATATCTCAGTAGTTTGCCATTCAAGTGACTACATGGACCAAATTATTGCTGTTGGCCATGACAGCTACAATTGAAATCAGAGGAAAATATGAAGTTGGTGTTGCCTTTGCATTCTGAAGAGACCAGACCCTCATTTTGAAAAATTTGAGTACTTCCATGGACATTTTTGCCAATTCATCCAGAAGACCATTTTGAGGTCACAGTTCACTGAAGTTGGACAAGACGGTATTACTGCGCAATTTCCCTCAGTCGTGGCATTTTTATATGAGAAAAAAAGGCATAGGAGATTCACAAGAAACGCTTGGAGTATCTCACCACACCTTGGTCAACAACATGGCCCAGGAACTTTTTCAGTCTGTAGGAGTTTGCAGTCGTCCAGACATAGTTGACACAGTCATTGAAACGCCACACCCAAAGGTGAGAAAAAGCAAGGAAGTAAATGACTATCAATAGACGAGCAATGATTCTAATTATTCATGCAACCATTGCTGCACAAGTCTTTGGAATGTAGCCAGTGCAATACAGAGTCCAAATGGCATACGTTCAAATTCAGTGTCTAATTGGTATGGTGAAAAAAAAGTTTTCCCCTCAGTCTTAGGGTCCATCTCCACCTGCCAGTAATCGCTGGCTAGGTCCAGGGTCAAAATCCACTTTATGTGGGTCAAACTAGTCAGGAGTTTTTTCAGTTATGGGTTGAAGAAAAGTATGGGCGACTGCATTCGAACTACTATAATCAACGTAGCACCTCCAACTGCCATTTTGTTTTTCTCGCCAACACTTTTGTTGCAGCCCATAGAGTACACCTCGTTCTGGTCACACCCGTTTCCAACATACCTGCAAGTAGAATCTCCATCTCCTTGTGCAGTATATTGCTTGTGGGGAGAGGCTAATAGCGCTCTCAGATGGGTTGGGTGTCACCTGTGCAAATAGCGCTCTCAGATGGGTTGGGTGTCACCTGTGCAGTGTTGTTCCAGGTTTGTATTGCTAAAGTCATCTGCATGCTGTGCAAATACAGACTTCCACTTGCTAAGCAGGGTATTAGCTCTTTGTGTTCTTCCGACAAATGAGATCTCTTCGTCAGTTCACTAACCTATTCAGGCTTTCTTTGGCAGTAGCTGTTTAAACAACATATCCATCTTCCATAAAAGATTCATGCACATCAGTATTATTAATACTGAAGAGTTTCCCAAGCTTATGGTAATGACTAAGAATCATACTTTATGTATGTAGATGACAGTAGGCTGACCCACTCATTCCATCGGAGCCTGACACCACACCAGAATCTCATTCTTTGGACATGTTTTGAAGTTGTGTCTGTTAGCTGGTTGTTTGTACCCTACCGTACCCCCGTCCTTCGCTGTGATGGCGTCAACACATGGTAGAGGCATCCCTCCATGCTCTCTGGCTGTTCACTTTCTGCATTTCAGAAGGGGACTTCTCGGACCATTTAAGAAGGACATTACAATAAGCCATCATAACATTCATTCCAATAAGGAGGGGGGTTTGTACATCTTTCATTATAACCACCTGCTCGTCCACAGTGGCTGAAGATGGGCCTCTTGTCGTCCCCCGCCTGGTTTGTAATCGAGATTGTGGAACAGTGGGGGGCTGTCTGAAACAGTAGCTTGATTACTCATAGCAGCTCTTGAGTAAGTCCAGACATGTGTATCTTCGCATCCTTCATAATATCTCTTTTAAGTGTCTCCTTCCACTTAGTCTCCTGTGATGGTGTGGGCGCACAGTTAAATACAGCATCACATCCTACCTAAGGTTGGTGGCTTCAACGCTCTGCATTCAGTTCCTTTCAGACAGCAGCAAAACCCTCCCTGGGGTCCCAGTGAGCCAAAAACTTCAAAGCACAAGCCAGAGAACCATCACAAAGCCCCCAGCAACAGCTGATCTCCTAAAGCTGTGTCAGAGGCAGTGTTGTTCGGGTCATGCTGCCACAACCTGCAACAAAACTCTCCTAATCTTAATATAAATGCAGGCACCGATTCATCAGGTTTCTGGCCACAACTAAACAACTGAAATCTCAAAACTGGAGCATTCAATGTGTCTGGAAAAAATAAATAAATATGTTGCAGACCTGATCCCTCTCATCATCTTTAAAGCAGGTACCTGTCGTTTGGCCTCTCCTGCTAATGCAGCCATAACTTTTTTGGGCTCTGTTAATTATTGCGTCCCAAGTAGACCTTGCGTTTGTTGCTCCCAATCAAATTATTTCAAACAAAAACCTCCTTGGTCACACAGGTGCGATCAAAACCCAATCCTGCTGACAAGGTCAAATTCAAAGCTTGTCACATAGGAAGAGGATGACGAATATGAATGAGGAAAATAAGTAGACCCCACTGTAATGATTTACTCTCAAAGATACGTTTTTGATTAATCGGGGAGGGAGCAACACGGAGTGATCAAGAATATAGGGGAGGCTTGAACACAAGTTACTCCGTGTAAAACATTTTTCCCCAAAAATGAGTGCCGAGACCAGTTTACAATAATTGCACCAGAGATAAAAATAATGGAAATTACAAAAATGAAAATGAAAAAACAAAGTTAAAACCAATAATGTGGAGGGGACTGTAACTAAGCCTTCCCATCAAAAAGCGAAGAGTGGGGACCACAGTTTCCCTCATGTATCCCCAACAAACCACAGGTCAACACCACCTGCAGCGATGTAAACACAGCACACCAACATATGTCACCATCGTCCCAGTCCTGGGCCTGCAGCGTGTCACTTTTTTTAGGCACTAAAATTGAGGGTACCCACGGCACAGGCAGAGTTCCTCCCCCTGCCACTGCGATTCTATAGTGTTGTAACACTTCCCAGACTTGCCAAAGAAACGTCAATTCTATCCACCGCGGCTCTAAAAACATCTCACCTGTGCCCAGCTTGCAGCTGCTCCTGTTGTTTGACCTCTTGCGTGTCCATCCAACACACACACATATATATATATATATATATATATATATATATATATAGGGCGGCCCGGTAGTCCAGTGGTTAGCACTGCTGCCTGTTGTTTCCTCCCACATTCCAAAAACATTGGCAGGCTCGTTGATTGTCCCTAGGTATGAGTGTGAGCGTGGATGGTTGTTTGTCTCTGTGTGCCCTGCTGGCTGCAACCAATTCGTGTCCATGCCCGAAGACCTGGGAAGGCTCCACACCCCCGCACCCTAGTGAGGATGAAGCGGTTCGGAAAATGGATGGATGGAATGGATATATATATATATATATATATATATATATATATATATATATATATATATATATATATATATATATATCAGTCAAACCTTGGTTTTCGTCCATAACCCGTTCCAGAAGCCTGTTCAAAAACCGAAATTGTTCGAAAACCGAAACAACACTCTTTTTAAAATAAAAATGTTTACTGAACACATCTGCTCACAACGGAAAGCAACACGAGGAAGCGTCACTTCCTCGTCTACCCGAGGAAGCGTCACTTCCTAAGGAAGGCGAGAGGAGTCAAATGGTGCATTCAAGTGCGCTCAGTTTGTTCGAGAACCGAAATTTGTCCGTCATCCGAGGCATAAAAAACTTTAATTTTTTGGTCCAAAACCGAATTGGTCGAGAACCGAGACGTTCGAGGTTTGACTGTATATATGAGAGCCATATATATATATATATATATATATATATACATATATATCTTTCTTTTTTGACTAAAATTTCATCAAAAGATGAAAACCAAGATGGCTAAAACAGCACTGCTTGAAAGGGTCATAAAAGATTGACGGTCACATATAGGTAACTGGCAGCAGCAGCACTTGGCCCGCCTACGGAGTGCTGCTGCTGTAAAGTTGTGCCCCAACTTTCCCTTCTAGGGATTATGTCACACTTCATATGTGATGATATTAACTGCCAAAATAATTCAGTCTTTTTTTAATTGGAATGAATTAAACAAATCTTGTACATTAGGATAACATGTTTATCTTCTTGCAGTTATGGCATTTCCTTTAGTCGCACCAAACAACACAGAAGTCTACTTGTGGTTCTAAATACACATGAAAAATGTTTTTCAGCCCAAACGACCTGAAAGAATGCCTTCAGCCAAAAATCCATATCCACTCTAATTCTCAGCATGTCCCCAACGTAACCTTATCCTCACACAGCCTCTAGTTTAGCCTATTGCCTCCCCACCCTCTTCTAACCCCCCCACCACCAACACCTAGCTAAACCCATCATCTTTATTCAATATCGCCCCTGGTAAGCATTTTAAGTTGGCTTAGCTTGTCATAAAACCTCCTTTTAAAGTTTTGATTCTCTCTCTCTCACTTTACTTTTTTTGTCACTCATTTATTGTCCAAAGTCCACACTCACATTAAATAGACACACTGCCATGAATCCTGGTCAAATATTCACTAACGTGCATGCCAATTTACTGGCAAATTAGATCTAATGAACTCAGCAGTGATATGAAAAGCTTTTGCTACCTGACAATATCGCATTCCGTAATATCCCATCAAATTCAAGCAGATGCATCCCTGCCATACTTGGGGACTGTGCGATGGTGCAAATAATGGAAGTGATGAACTCCAATTTTTCCATAAAATCACATATTCCCCCAGACAGTCTGTGAGAGAGAAGTCTGGCTAACATTATTGATTGAAGTAAATCTCGACGGTGATTTATTTGTTTGGAATAAATGTCAATTTAAGATATGAGTTGTGACACCTAAATTCTTGAGGGACAATGTTGGGAAGAATAAAATTGACAAAAGTCACATGGGATGTGCTTTGCTATCTGTGACCCTGAGCAAGATACGTGGGGTACAGAATGGATGGCTGATTACTATGACTGTTACTACTGCTACTAATAATACTACTACTACCACTAATAATAAAAATAACACATAACATGCTTTTAGCAAATGATGTGGATCTGTTGGTTTTCGAGTGCAAAACAGTTCAGATAAAAATTAGCACCTCCGGTTCTGAGACCATGGTCCTCAGCTGGCATCGGGTGGACTGCCCTCTCCAGGTCAGGGATGAGATCCTGCCCTACGTGGAGGAGTTCAAGTGTCTTGGGGTCTTGTTCAGGGGTGAGAGAATAATGATGTGAATACGCTGACTCTGAATCGGTTTGTCGTGGTAAACGGAGCTGAGCTGAAAGGTGAGGCTCCCACTTTACCATGTGAGCTACATTCCCACCTTCAAATGTGTTCAGAAGCTTTAATGTCATGACTGAAAGAACAAGATCATTGCATTGACAGTGTCCAGTTGGGTATATTATGTAGACCCGCCCCACGAGTGGACCAAAAGGTGTTGTGTCCGCCCAATAAGATATGATGCTTGTGCCCCTCCAACTGAGGCACACATTTAATTTTTATTTTATCCTAGTAGTTCTTTTTGTATTATGAAATATTGAGTTGCTTATAAAAAAAGCCATTAAAAACGGATTAGAAAATGGATGGATGGATATTGTATTCCTCGCAATTGTTGACATAATATGCAGCTATTTCAACACTGCTTTGCAAAGTGACTTATTTTCAATTCTTCTTTTTTTGGGGGGGGCAATTTCTGAATAGTTATGTATGAGTGAACAATTTAGACAACACTGACAGATCAAAGCCTCTGATTAGCATCTCTGGTGAGTATGATTTTTATTTATTTAAAATGTTCATATTGATTAAAATTGATTGTGAGGTACTATATTGTAAAGTAGAGATTTGGAGTTCTTGCGGCGATGTATTGGAAGACGAAAGTAATCGAGTTTCCTTTTCTTCTGGTAATATCCTCAAATATGTGAAATGCTCTTTCATGCCACCCATTGACCTCTTGTGTATAGATGCGTTTGGGTGAGAGTGCTTGGAAGGGAGACTCCCCAGACAATCGTTTGTGAATCTGCAAAGGTGTTTTTAGGAACAGTTTGGTAACACTGCAGAGCGCAGTGTGAGCGTGGCCATATTTATATATTTCTCTAGGGTTTTTGGGAGGTGGGGGGTGGTAAAATGTGACGTTAAGAGGTGGATTAGATCACTCAATACTCAAAAACCCACTGAAGGCACAGGTCCAAAACTCACCACCTGGCTCTGATCTCTCTCTCTCTCTCTCTCTCTCTGTCTCCCTCTACATCTATATACATGTGTGTGTGCGTGCGTGTGTATTAATAGCGGTGTTCGATATGAGTGTGTGTGTGTGTGTTGCCGGGGGAGGGGGGTGTAACACTGTCTTGTGTGGGCAAACAGCATTCTCTTAAACGGCATCATGCTAATGACTCCTCACTAAAGAGTGGAGCTTATTACTACCAAAGACGGAACACATGAAAATAGTTGGACACTCAAAGTACAACCAAGTGAAGCTATAGCTGACCAGTAATCTTGTTTTTGATTATTTTTTTAAAAATATGAATATAACATATTCAGACAACTGTTGGCCCATTAATACTACATATTAGAGTCTGGATATACTGCAAGACCACATTTTTTCGTGAAGCAGCAAACTTAAAAGAAATGGATGACTTCATTCAAAACAAAAAAGAAGAACTTGAGAATACTGTATTGTCATTATTAGATTATTCTGATTTGCAGTCAAACTCACCCCCCCCCCACACACACACACACATTTTGTTCTCAATTGAACAAGATGTAGTATTATGAAACTACCCCGAAAACAGCAATAAACGGTAAATGCAATGCGAGTCCATGGCACCCATTATCAAAACAAAAAAAGGGTTAAATATGATCCCTAGCAAGGTGGCGGATATTTCATCGCCAAGACAGTGCAACTCATGTTTGTAATCTTCAGTGAAGAAGAAAAAAAAAAAACAATGACAAAGTGACGACCTTTCATGGAGAAATATCAAATGAAGAGTGAAAAGTGGAAATACACGGAAACGCCTGGAAAACAAACACACTCCCTGTTTTAAAGCTTTTCGTTATGTATCAATTTGGTTCACGGTTTGCCCATGAAAACTTTCAAATGTGTCACTTTATTCAGGAATACATTCATGCCCATGCGGGTAAAACTACAGGAGGTGATGACGACGCACCCAAATGTGTCACGTATAAAGAAAGTTACTCAAGCAACAAAATGCTTAAATGTACAAACATTGCACATTCTACCCCCTAGCCCACCTCCCCCCCTCCTGGAATGGGCAGAATTTCTGCTAAGTAAGCGAAAGATAAGAAAACCTTTATTTGTCTCACAATCGATACATTTACAATTTCATTAAATAAACAAATAAATACATACATTAATAAAATAGAAGTTGATTATTTATTTATTTATTTATCGGGGTTTACACCTCGCTTAAGCATTGCATTAAAGTAAGTTTAAATGCAGTGTTATCACCACATTAGTCAGCTAACATGACCACAGCTTATTTGAATCGGACGTGAAATATCAGACATCCTTTTTTTGTTTGCTGATGATCAAAGTGGCTGTGACTTTGTGGATGCAGTGAAATATTGTCACATGAATCTAATTTCAGCGTGATCCAGTTGGCTGATTCACTGACAGTGATGACACCAGATCAAGGACCGTATTTTCGAGTCCACATATTGTTGCTCAATTTTTACTCATCTTTATAATTTCTTCCTGTTTCTGGTTCTGTTGGCAGCATCAGTATTATTTTATTCTACATTGGAGCTTCGCACATGGCTCTATATATTGATTTATTATTGTTGTATTTTTTTTTTTCTGCAAAGCAGTCACTTTGGTACCCAATTCATTATCTCACATACAGCTTCACTATAAAATTCACAAGATTTGTGTTCATTGTTTTTGGTTTGTATGGCATTGGTGGTACTTCGTGATTGATTATGTAGCTCCCCCCAAGTCTCTGTTTCTTATTTCACCCGGGGGAGAGCACATATGGATTGATCATTTTCTAAGTTCTGTTATTTATGGTTTCTGTCACATGCTATTCCAGATAATGTGTGAAAACCTCACAATCACAGCAAAATAATATATTTGGATTGCAGAGTTATTGATCAAAGTCGTGTCTATAAAGTGGTGCCTGGAATGCTGGGGGGGGGGGGGGGGGGTTAATGTTTTCAAGGTTCAAGTTAAATTTCACAGTAAAAACGCCCAATTCACTTATAAACAATTCCTACTTTTGAATGTGTCTATGTTGTGTGTCTGTGCTCCCTGTACAGCAGCTGAACACGTTTCTATGACTTCGAACACCAAGCCGATGTAGAGAGCAATGTACTTACAGTACATGAGTGTTGTTGCTGGCCTGCCAACTTTGTAACTGTTTCCAACGTTTTCAACACCTGGCAAAGCACAGGGCATACTGTTTTCTCATAAAAAATGGATTACATCCAGTTTTGCTCGAGAAGAAAAGATTTGGGAGATAAACAAATGAGCAAAAGTATACATATTTCATTATACTGTAGTTGACAGGTGGTTTTGTGCCAAAAATGTTGCTTATACAACCTCAAAGGCATTCTGTTTCAAAGGTTATCTCTTTTTATTGTATTTATTTATGTATTGTACATTTAAAAACACTTTCTTTTGGGCTGTTTAATCGAGAGGAACACTGATGCCATTGTGCAATGAGTTACCCAAATGCCAAAGAATAACCTGTAGGTGTTGCATAAACATGTAGTTGGCACAGTGAATTAGAAGCCAAACGCTTGTTGTTTGTGATATCAGTCAAAAGAGACCTTTGGCTGATTCCAATGGACATTCGGTTGCAAACTTAACTGAAAAAGTGGCAGAAGACCCAATGTCTCATGTCGCTAAAATCTTTCATAAAATGCCCCAAAATTAAACGACCAATTCGGTATGACTACATTCCAATGTGTAGATGTTTCAGAGAAATCTTGTTTTTGATTATTTTTTTAAAAATATGAATATAACATATTCAGACAACTGTTGGCCCATTAATACTACATATTAGAGTCTGGATATACCGTAAGACCACATTTTTTCGTGAAGCAGCAAACTTAAAAGAAATGGATGACTTCATTCAAAACAAAAAAGAAGAACTTGAGAATACTGTATTGTCATTATTAGATTATTCTGATTTGCAGTCAAACTCCCCCCCCCCCCCACACACACACACACATTTCGTTCTCAATTGAACAAGATGTAGTATTATGAAACTACCCCGAAAACAGCAATAAACGGTAAATGCAATGCGAGTCCATGGCACCCATTATCAAAACAAAAAAAGGGTTAAATATGATCCCTAGCAAGGTGGCGGATATTTCATCGCCAAGACAGTGCAACTCGTGTTTGTAATCTTCAGTGAAGAAGAAAAAAAAAAAACAATGACAAAGTGACGACCTTTCATGGAGAAATATCAAATGAAGAGTGAAAAGTGGAAATACACGGAAACGCCTGTAAAACAAACACACTCCCTGTTTTAAAACTACCAAAAAAAAGCAATCAGAATTATTAATAGATCAAAATATACGGAACCTACGAATCCACTATCTATCAAATTAAACACAATGACATTTTCAGACCTGGTTGACTTCAAAATCGCCCAATCAATGTACAAAGCACACAATAACCTGCTCTGCCAAAATATCCTGAAGGTTTTCGAAATTCGTGAAAGCTGCTATGATTTAACGGGTACTAACCTATACAAAAAAATCCAAAACAAGAACTAACATCAAGCAAAGAAGTGTATCGGGAATAGGAGTTAATCTGTGGAATAATTTTGAAACGGACCTGAAAATAGAATAGTACAACAAAACTACATCAATCATATATATATATATATATATATATATATATATATATATACATAATCATGATACATTTGAAACGTTCATTAAATATAATAATAAATCAGAATTATGTTGATAAATGGAGTACGGGGAATGTACTGAAATATTCATCATGAATACAAGAGATATGTCGATTGACATATACAAGTGCTAGGGTGTGTATGTATATAACCTCGATACATACCAAAAGTTTTAGAAATAGATAAGTATAGCACAGATAAGGGTACAAACATTAGGTTTTATGCAGACTTCTGCTTTCTTTTCTGATTGATATAAAAATGATCTATTTACATATTAATACATAACTTGTATTTGTATTGACCAGATATGTTTTTTACTTCTTCGTACTCCTTTGAACATATAATTGTGTTGTATGATGACTGTTTTCATTTCCCTTTTTACTATTTTACTTACCTTAACTTTCTGTCAACTTATTACTGTATGTGTTTTTATGTTCAATAAACAATAAAAAACAAACAAACAAACAAACCAAAAAAAACCTAAGTGGGCTCATTGATCGGCAAGCTAACGCATCTGTTGTTGCCACAAGATAATGTGCAGCTGTTTTTCTTTGTGTTTAATTGTTGTAGCCTACCTACTGTAAGTAGGAGAAGAGTTGAATGTTGGAATTGACTCATTTTAGATATTTCTTTTCGAAATAGTGCTTTGCACATCTCGGGTAGAGTTCACATCGAACCAAATAGCAACATGTAATCCTATTACAATAGGATCTGAACAGGTTCCAGGATGGATTCCATCAACTCCCTTTCTGGATCTACTGAATGTGTTCTTGCATGGCCTGTATAGTTTATCAGATGGTACTTTCATGTGACAGTAACAGTGAAAGGCTTTGGTCTTATCACCAGTCTTTTAATTGCACCCTTCTTAACTCATCCCTCCTCAAAACACAGTTCTTCCTCACACTGCCATTTTAAGGAGTATCTCAGTTGTCTTAAACGCAGTGCAGTTTGATGATTACGCATGGGAGGTTCTACGGGCTAGCTTTAGTCGAGGGACCTAGGATGTAGGTCTTCTAGCATTGTGACATATGAACTCAGGCGTATAGTAGCAGGATCATAAATTATGCAGGCATTCAAATTAATTAGTTAATCCTCTGTTTGTGTCATTCTTGGTTTATTTTAATTTGACAGTTTTGCTCTGTGTCTGCTCTATTTGGGGCCGGTATTTAAAACAACGAAGACTTGAATGATTACAATGCCTCATAATAAACGTGAACCCTCCCCACATTCTTCCACCAAACACTGATGAACCTCCAAGATGTGTTCCCGTGAAAAGCAGAGGATCCCTCCCGCCCAGCCATCTCCCAAAAAAGAACACAAACCCAAAACAAACAAAAATATATTTTTAAAAATACTCAAATAGTTGAACTGGGGTCATTCCAAATTGGAAGGTGGGTGAGGTGGTCTTTGGATGGACCAATCAGGATCATCTATATGCATTTGCAAATTTGTGAAGTGTAACAGTGTTCATATTTGATACTTTAATTTAACCCTACTTGAAAAATGAAGCATAAACATGACATCTGTGGAGTAATCACGCAGCGTGCAGACGGTTCATTTGTGACACGCGTCATTGACGTGAGGTCATCTTTAGTAGACGTTCCATCAAATGACAACATCGAAGAGCCATTGTCTAATTGCCTCACAAAATTCGTAGCTCCTCCTGCCTCGCTCCTTTTCTGCTGGGAGGCGCAAGCATATAAACAGACGAGCAAGGACTGAGGAATTTGTAATTAGAAAAATGAGCTGAGCCCTTTGTTTACCCTTTGGCAGTTTGCAATGAATCTGATTTTGATTGAAAACTGGCACAACCGAGATAGGAAACAGGTTTCCAATTAATTCTATCATTCATACATCATCATCCTCATTTCCACGAGTGGGGTATGTTGACGATTTATTTTTCTTTGTTTGGTAGGTAAATTGAACATTCTAAATTGTCCATAGGTGTGGCTGTGAGTGTGAATGGAAGGCGAGGATAAGCGGTTCAAAATATGGATGGATGTTTTTGTAACTTTGCATGAACGGTCATTCTCTCTCTCTCTACTTTTCTCTTCTCACTAACGTGTTTCATTCAAAGTCTGCATTATGTAATCTTATATTGCATGTCTGAAATGTCATTCGATTTGGAAGAACGTCTATTTTATGCAGCTATTGCTACGGTTACTTTGTAAAAATGGTGGAATTGCTGGCATTTTGAAAATGTAATATGAGAAAAATAAAATGACCCGTAGCTGCTCTGCCAACAGAGTACTGCTGCCCTGACCCTTTGTCTTGTGAAATATAATCGAGCTGTCTCATTCGTGAGTAGGGATAGCCTCCAGGTGTAATATCCGAGGCCAGGAACCTGTAGCTACAAAGTTCGGCCTGAGGTGCACCGACGTAAATGTGATGACTAACACTCGCAGGCTATTAGGAAGAAAGAGACAAGAAACACAGTCGGGCCAAAAGAGTCATGGGCAGATGTCCCCCAGCTATCCTGTCAGTAACATTTCAACTTACCAAGACAGCATACATGGGCGAAAAGAAATGACAGCAGCATAAATAAATCAAAATAATGAAAGATTAAATATGATGCATGAGAACCATGCTATCTCAAAGGAGCTGCTTCCTTAACAACACTTACAATACTGTCGGAGTCAATTATCTAGACAGGCTCTGTGATTGTGGAAGGAGGAGGGTAAGTCAGGAATAGGAGCAAAAGGTCCATGATAGGTTTTTTTCCCCTTCATTCCAACTGTTGTTTCAAATGCAGGATGCAGTGAGGGCTTTGAAGACCTTCTGTGTTTACGTAAACACTCTCACAAGCACCGACCTTCATTTAAAACTTAGATTAAATCCTTTTTTTAGAACGTGGGTCTCATTCTGCACGGGTTCTAAATCGCCTGTCTCAGAGCTACATGTTTATTTTTCCCTGCATTTGTGGCACATGTCCAGAGGTGGCAGTGCAGGTGTTCCTTAGTTTTCATAAGGACAGGTGGAGGTGATTAAGACACATTCCAATGGCGATATAAAGAAAAGCCATATGTCAGCGCGTCCCCCATGTTGGATGTGGCCATCGTATTAACTTTAAAATCGGTGCATTGTATTTGTAAAATTGACAATAGACGAGAAAAATAGACTGATTTAATACGATGAAAAGCAGTGATTCAGTAGAAATCCCATGAGTTCTCACTTGATGTCTCCAAGGAGCAGGTGAACTCGATACCTTCACAAATCGCTTCACTTTGCTACGTCCAATATGGCTGCGGCATTGATGTGCTCAAGTGGGGTACATGTGCTGTAAATGCTGTCTATGGTAATACTTGTCAATGGTTGTTGCAAAGGATGCCATTCAAGACTATCGTCTAGGAGCGGCAGTGCTGCTTCAAAAAAGTACAGTAGCATCGAAAATATGGAGCAAGTATGAAACGCGACTTCACTGTAAGGTTGGTCCACACTGCTCCAATCTGTTTGTCTTGGGCATCCACTTGGGATTTCCTGATAGATCTCTGGAGCATTCACACACGTGTAGCAAACAAGCCGTCATTATGATCATTCACATCACATTGATCCAGGTGTTCTACAGGTCTCATAGGCACTTCCACTTGCATATCCTCCTTCCAGAGACTTGCTTCACGACCACACTCCCATTCCTGACAATGGAGTTCGGCACCTCATCGGCCTCAGTTAGAGTCCCATTGTCACGCTGAGAAGTGATGAGAAAAGGCAATGCAGCCCGTCCAATTCGGCACTGTCTCCCAGTAAGCTGTTATCACCCATCTTCTCCTGCCGTGTTATGTGGAAGTCAGAGGTCCTGAACATCCTGGCATTGTGGACCTTCCCTGGTGGTCCAGCAAAAATGACAATGACTCACCCCGTCTAAGCCACATGCCTCTGAAGGAAGAGTCACAGCGGTCCATTGAGCTTCACCAACACAACAACCGTGACAATTTATCCACTTGGGCACTGAGACCTCAAATAAACGATGGCTGTCTGCGCGCAAAATATAATCCTGCAAAATAATCTCTGCTTTTCATGAATGCACTTGTAATTCGATTGTGTTTTGTAACTGTATCGGAATACAATTACATTTGTACTCTGAGTATGTAAAACTGTAACATGTATTCCGTTACTCCCCAAGCCTGTGACCAGATGATTTTATGCATGAGCGTGACTCGTAAACTGTTATCCAATATACGCACAAAAACATACACACACATACAGATAATATCAATGAACTATACTCGTGTGATGCTTTTTTAGAAAATATTGCTTCTGTGTAGTTACTTTATTTTAAAGTGTAAAATATAACTGTGCATTTAAAAACATTTTCTGGGCTTTATATCTTGTTTAAGCCATTCCTTATTGATGTTTTAAACCTGTTTGTGCAAAAAATGTGTAAAGAATTCCATGATGAGTGATCAGTTTAAGAGGCTAAAACTGAAATTATTGAATATAATATATCTAAAAATAATCATAAAATGACTTGACTTAATCATGTTTATTTATCAACATTGATCTGGCGAGGTCGGAGTCAATGAACTCCGGATGAGTCGACACGGTCATGCAGCGACACAGGGTGACTATTAATGTAGAATCCTGATCTTCCATTAATGATTGAAATATCCACCCATCCATCCATTTACCGATCCACTTTATCCTCACAAGGGTCGCGGGGAGTGCTGGAGCCTATCCCAGCTGTCTTTGGGCAGTAGGCGGGGGACACCCTGAATTGGTTGCCAGCCAATTGCAGAGTCAAGTATGCTTTTTTCACATGCCGTGACCAGGATTCGAAGCAGGACTGCTGCGAACAGGGCCCTCTATATGTCTGGTGTGCATTTTGCATCTGGGATCTAATGATAAGTGTATTTATAGGTGCATCTGTGCACAATGTCCACAGATGTTCCATGGCAATTCAAACACAGCAGCCTTATCTCAACCATGTTCCTTCCCTCTCACAGCCATGCCAAATGCTTTGTCGGCCATCCATCAAGCAGAGAGGGATGTGATTGGCTCTCTTCGACTGCTCATCCTCACAACACTCTGCCTGGTAACCATGACCGAGGCAAGAAAATTACCAAACTCCCCGAGATACAAAACTTCTAATAATAGCTGACATTAAAAAAAAGAAAAAAAAAGAAATCCCTGCTGCTTGTTCCACCCTGTGTCTGTGGGTGAAGTGGATGTTGTAGGGAGGCTGTTAGAGAGCTAGAAATAGGTGGCAAGAAAACGGCAGAGTGACAGAATGATTGAGTGACTAACATGCTAAATGGCTGACTGATTGTAGGATAGATTTACTTTATTCATTGAAGCCTACACTCTTGAGGCATACTATTCCAGAAACTGAGAGAAGTAACCCCCCTGGATCTCAACCTTTATCTAAACCCACAACAAAATGCAATGGTTTATTTTGCGGAAATTCATGAAATAGTTTTGTGGTATTACCTCTAAAACGCGTGATAAGGTAATAAACGGACTCATACATATTAGTGTTGATTTGTTTTCAATAGGTGAAAAGAGATGTTACTTTTTTTTTCGGTCTGTCTCTTGCAATTATCACTTTCAGAACTCATCAACCTTTTGAAAACTTTCAGTGCCCTGCCAATAAAATGGGGCTATTCAAATGTATGTATGTCATATCTCCAATTCCCTACTCGACTCTCCCTTGAGTGCCCACACACACAAATATGCACAGACCCAATTTTTCAGCATGATATCAATACATATTGGCAAAGCTGTTGTGTCCTGCCATGTCTGCTGTATTCCCTCCTCTTAGAGAAACTGCAGCACATCGTGCCAGCTGGAAGCCTTAGTGATTATTTAACTGCTCTGGGCTAAGCTTGGCAACCCAAGGGGGGAGGATGAGGGAGGAGAGAAGACGAAAGAGGGAGGAGAAGACCTGAATTAGCAAGGGATGAGTTGTTTCAATGCATGTTTCTGTTTGTGTGAATGTCCGTATCTTACATGCGCATACTGTATGTGGATGTTGAAAAACCATTATTGTTAAGTCATGGAAATTCACCCAAAGCACCCATAAGTCGATTTTCCAAATGCCACAGCTTCTTCTTGGATGTGTGCATGCAAGTTTTGCCTCGCCTCAGAATGTTGCGACGAAGAATCCGGCAGCAATGCCCACAATCCTCATGAGGATAAAGGGCCCAGATAATGATGGATGGATGGAAAAATCTCTCAAAGCAAAAAAGCAAACATCTCATTTGAAATCTGAATTGATGGCAATCGAAGTAAAACGACGACGCTGTGTGCAGCAACAATTGTACAGTCATGGATGGGATGATGAGTCATCAGGGGCTAAACCTACCCTCACGCATATTCTGCAAATTAACACTATGTGTCCAACTAACACTCGCCAAAACACTTCTTTGGAGGTACCTGCCTGGGACCTGTGTCAGTTGGACTCCCCTGATGCCACTCAACTCATCCCTGTTGTTCACACCTCTGCCTACTTTGGAGGTGTCATGGCATCCCGCTGCCATTTTTGGATCTGCTTCACAGCTACCTGCTCCGCTTTCGGTGCCTGGCTATTCTACGACAAGTACCTTTTCATGTTCCGCTCAACATGTAGCTGGAACCTCTGCGGTTCCACTGAAAGGAACAGTCTATTCTGCTTCTGCGCCGCAGCCAAGTGGCACACCTCCTGTTTCCCTGCGTCAGCCATCTTCAGCCTGACAGGACCGTCTTTGCCGTCCAGATGGAACCTGCAATTCCCTCACATTCTGCCTGAGCACTTTACCCAGGTCAAACAACCATTTTTGAATGACTTTTAGGTACCCTAAAAGTTAATTAAAGGTGTCTCAAATAGGCCTTTATTTGAAGACCCCAGCGGAATCCCTTCACGCACAAAGCATGGTATAGTACTTCAAAAAGTACTATACCATGACACATTCGTTGACCGAGGCGCTGACATCACAGTCATGTCCAGCACGTTGGCCAGACGCTCCGCCTCCTACACTGCACATTATATATCTAAGCATTTGCCTTAATAAACACTCATTTGGACTCTGTGATGCTTTTACACTGGATATTTGCACCATACAAAATGGTCCACCATTTATATGTTTCCTCAGTCCGAACAGTCCTTCCACTTATCAGTCAGGACCTACTGGACCGTTTCATGGCCCTGATCAATTACAATCAAATGAAAATTTGATCACAGGTGCAACGGCCATTGCCTGTTTCACCGCCAACCAAAGCAATTGTCCATTGTTACCCTCTAAGCCTGTGGCTTCATCTCAACTTGTCCTGATTGTACAAAACCCTCATCAGTACATCAATCTAACAAAAGGGGCGACTGTACCTGCCGTACCCAAGGTGCACAGGCGCGGTCACCTTGGTGACACTGGCCCTCTGCCAAGTTAAACAATCCACTTGTGGTACGCAATGCTGCCCCCTTGTTGAATGTGACGCTGGGCTAAACAAGACAGATACTGAGGATCCTGTCCTCAATTTTGTGGCAGACAATTCAGCTTCACTTCTGAGTTCAACAGTGAAATCTCACTCGAACATGATGTCCAACGATCCCACTAAGATGTTTTATCTTGACGCTGTGGTTATTTCTGAGACCAAACCCACCCTTTCGATGCAGGTTTTACAACGCCACCCTATGGCTGCCTTTGCTACCCACGCTTATGAATGTATCGAACTTATTTTGGATCACTTGCGACCAAACTGCATCCCTAGAAACATGAAGATGACTTCAATGAACTTGCAGTCATTTGTTCACTTCATTTTGTGGCTCACCATCGCCGCTTGTCTTTCTCGTCCACCCGCTGGCAAAACACTTATTGATGATGAGACTTCCACTTTTGATTGTCGCGTACTGCGTCCTGTCTTGGGATTTTTTTTTTTATGTCTCCCGAAAAACGCAATGCATTACTGTTCGTTGCTCCTGGGAGCCAAAAGACGGAAGTGACAGCATAAACCCATGACACTGCACACACATGTCAAAGGGAGGTAATGACAACAGAACTGGCCCAACCAGTCTGGCCGAATCTTCACTACATCAGTTCCTTGGTTACAAAAGATGAACAAAACCTTGTCCACCTCTGTTAACCATTACCAACGGGTGAAAAACACAACTAAAATGTTTCATGTGAGTAACTCATATGCCTTGGAGTCTAAGGCTTCCACGTAACAGGAAGCGATGGGTGCATACGTATTACCAACTGATGCAGGACCCAAGCGGGCCCATTTCAAACTGTGGTTTTGGACACCCTAGCGCCAAATTAGAGGCGATTGCTTTAAGACTGCAAGGGAAGCTCAACTTCCCCCTAAAATGTCAAAAAAGAAGTGATCAAATATATGCGTGTACATACAATAGTGTGTACATGTCATTGACTAAATATGCGCTACAACGCGCTCAACTTTTGTTCTGAATCAGCCTCTTATTATGGGGTTACGACTCTCTTCTCATTCATTCCAGCAGCTTCACTGCGCTTTAAACTGTGTGGACGCTGAGTGTCTACAGCGTGGACGCTGGACGTCGAGAGAGTTCAGAGCCTGTTGTCCCAATGCATTGAAACGAGACGAGTCATTGGATAAATGCAGATTTTGTCCCGCCCACCGGACGCTCAGCGTCTCTGGGAGTCTATGGACAGTGGCCGTGTATCGGCTGACTGGGACGCTCAGCTTTTCTGCATGATGATTGGATTATCTGTCTGAGGCTGAATCTATTTTTGATTGACAGCAAAATGAGCAAAACACCGATCTTTAGGTGTAGGCATCCCTAGGAGCATCTTTCAATTCTCATTCTGTTCTGAGATGAACTGGAGACATCTTCTAATCATCTTAGCGACACTCTCTTTGTTGAAAACGACAAGCGATGAATTAATCCTTTATTTCTGGTGGGTTTTATTGTAGTTGTTGTAGTTGTAGGACACTAGCTAAGTCCCTGGAAAAGACACATTGTTGGTGTGACAGGGTCACAGATAATTTTCTTGAAAAGAAACGGAGAGTAAAATTCACGTAAAAATAAGCAGACACATTTTATGATGTAGGCCAAAATTGAGCTTCCCCTCCTTGACAGACCAGCATCCGCCACTGTGCCAAATTGCTCACAAATTTGTGTTACTGTTGCGCTTGACCGTGCAAATGACACAACGGAAATTGAACATGCTAAATCCTACTGCACATCAAACAGTCAATTAAACTTGCTTGATGCCATGTGCATGACCAAACATGGAAAGTGTACAGTGAATCAAGCTGACCTCAGCGGAATCCCTTAACGAGAAAACAATTTATCGGAAACCTCTTAGCTATTGTTTCCATTGGGTTTTCATTCAACATAAGTGCCATCATTGTAAACGCTGTCATTTCAAATTCTGTAAAATTACAGAATGTAAAACTCCAGGCTTGGTTTCCTCCCATCTGCCAAAATCATAGCAAAACAAATCATCAATCTACTACTGTCTTTTGGCGGAACGCTAACAGGGACTATCTGAGTCCCCAAACAATTTAGCAAAAATACTAAACCAAATTAGACCAACAACAAATCAACATCAGTCCGTGCTCCAAGGAGATTCCGCTTACAAAATCAAAATGTGACCACATTGAGAAAGGAAATGCTGCACGAAATTGGTTCTCCCATAGAGAAGCTCCACTGTGACAAGGCCTTCCCTCCCTGCAAGCACCCTTAGTGCTCCCTTTGTCCCGCTCGGTAAAAACAAATTCCAAGTTAGGACCAGGAATCCCATCTTCCAATAAGGTTGCATCAACATAACACGACCAAGAATGTTTCCAGATCAGCTTGCGTTTTCTACCCTTAACGGAGACCTTAACAGGACACCTCTCTCTCTCTCTCTCACTCTCTCTCTCTGTCTTTATTTGTTTTTGAGATTTTTCTTTTTCCAAACACCCTGTAAACACTGACACATACTGGAGGCAAAGGGGGGTGGGTTGCAACAATTTTGTACCCTGGCAAGTGCATTGCACGGCTCAGTGGTCGAATGGGGTCGTCTCCCAACCCAGATGTTGTGGGTTCGATCGTATGGATTACGCGACATGGTTTGGGCCGCACATGCTCTGCGGTCTGACTGCGTGGGAAAAAAAATAGTGAGATATGCGGGGTAAATCACAACTTCCTCGGTTGAGGTAATTGTCAGTTTGCATGTTTGTTTCTTAGTTTTCCCCCAAAGGTTCTTATTCTTTGGATGTGGTATAGCCTATATTTGGAGCAGGATTACAGGAAATGCAGTTGACAACGCTGCCCAAAAATATACTAAAAATAAAATGTTAAATTATATCCTTGAAGGCCCAACAAAGAGGATGTGTTTCAGTGTTTCTTTTCCATCTGTGCAGCGGGGCCGTCTGCACTGATTTTACAGGAATCGTGGTTAACATTGGGAAGCTTCAAAGAAAGCAGCCATTTAATTTTGTTTGTTTTTCTGTGGATGTGTGTGCATGACTGTGTCTGAAATAGTAAATAGAACATTTAACCTCTGCGGGATTGTCTCTAAGTCTCTTATTGCTGATTCAGGACTGAGCTGCTTAACAAAAGTGTTGTTGCTGCATTTGTGTGTATGCAGGCAGCTGTGTTTGAGTGAGCACTAGCACCTGAATGTGCCAGAACAGCCTCAGTGGACCATTGTCTTTGAACTCTCATGCTGATGCAGGGAGTTGTGAGACGCATACTTACAGTATGTACTGCTCGCACATACACACGCAGAACTGAATTAAAAGTAGTGAGCATTCCTTTGACACACAAATGTGTCCATGCTCAAATAAAGTAGAGGACAAACTACATGCATTGCTATTTTGCTGTATCAGCAGCTCCTTCGCTCACGCTCACTGCATTTCTCCCCTCCCCTTTTGAATGCCATTCATATTCCAAGCATTTTACAATTAAATTACCCGTGACTGCACGATTATAATGGCATCTCTTCTGTTCAGTGGACAGCGATATGAATTTATGTCACGTAACCAAGCGGATCTTGCATATATATAGATCACATACTGATGACCATATTATAGGACATACCCATAATGTTATTATATAATCTATGACTGGACTTTATGACCCCACTACATTGATCCCACAAATGAGCCAAGGGGGTTTCATCATGAAGTGTCAGAGTCAGCAGATAGAGGGGCTGATGAAAAGTTAAACAGTCATACACAAAAGATAGAGCTGAATGCGCCAACACTTCTGGGCTTTGATTCGATTACTTTTCACATGGTCCATTATTTTTTTTTTCCTCTCCCTCACTTCCAGCTTTTTAATGAGTGTCTTCATTCTGCATGTTACTGTCTGAAACTCTGCTCCGAGCGACACTTATCTTTACGGTCCAGTACACATTATACTGCCGATACACTCTGTCCTCTTTCTCACTTTCTCAGAAAGTTGCCAAGTCTGTCTGGCCATTTACAGACTAGTTGAAGTGGTATGATTTTACCCCACGCCAGGGTTCAATATTTTTCTCTCAAGACAGGCCCTCCAGTCAACTCCACTACTGCATCTCTATGTAAATCAGTCAGAGTTCAAACAAAGGTGATACTTATGAGTAGGTAGAGTAAAAATAAAATTAAAATGCGGAAACTGGGAGCATAAAGGGCAACAAAGGAGTTGGTAAAACAAAATACAACAATAAAGTGAGGAGAGTAGGAAAATTAGCAACATAAATGTACAACGAGAAAATAATAACAACGCACTACTAAGTAAGGAGAATAGCAATCAAAGTTAACAGCAACAAAGGTGGTGAAGGAGCACAAGGAGAAATGTGGGTATAAAGACATCATACTAGGAATAGAGCAAGGTAGCACACGAATGATGAAGACAACACAAAGATCAGGGGCCTCATGTATAAGGACTTGCACAGCTTTCATATTAAAACATGGCGTCCAGCCAAATCCAGAAAATGTTGCACTCACAAAAAAAAAGTAGATGACAAAAAAAAGTCGATGAATGAAACAGCATACGCAGGCCGCCAAGCAAATACCTTTCATACATCTCAACCAATGCAGAAATGTTGGTGTGCCAGACTCCTCCCTCTCCATACTGCTGTATAAGTATGCAAATTAGAATAAATATTTGCTGAAGGTGGGAATTATCATCTGCATGCTCAAATAATCAGATTATCGAGACATGAGTCACAAATGAAAAAGTAGGAACTTCACAAAATGTGAGCTGGAAATGCTGGTAAACCAATTCGAGGCCCAAAAAAACTTTAGTACTGTCCTGTGGAGTCAACATTCTCTAATAGATAGCTGGAACGGCCCGGCAGCCCAGTTTTTTAACTCAGTAGTCAGCACTCTGCGCTCCCAAACCTGGGATGTGGTGGTGGCATGAGTTTGATTAGCTAGTTGACCCTCGCATTGGGTGGACAACGTAAAAGTAAAAACACCCCCTCGCTCTGACCATCAACAAAAAAAAAGTAGTTGACGTGGAGCACAACACATTGCAACTGTCATTTCACTCTTGATAAGAAAACCTTTATTCGTCTCACAATGGAGAAATTCATCTGAGCGACAACGTGGTTAGGTGCATACGCCATGTTTTTGTGCGTACGCACCCTATGAACAAAGTACATGAAGCCCCTTGTGTGTTTGCATTGGATTTCTTAGCCACAATGCGGTGCTGGATTATGGTCAAGACAAGGTGATGTAAACTTTAAATTAAAACTTTTGGGCATTTTAGGGGATAAAACCGCTGCAGGTAGCCACCAGTTTGATAAATTGGCTAATAAGCGCATGTGTAAGTGAGTCCACGTGTTTGTAAAGGTCTTTGGGCAGTACTGTATGATGTAGAAACACTGAGAGATAGTGCACTCCATTCATTCATTCATTCATTTTCCGAACCGCTTGATCCTCACTAGGGTCGCGGGGGGCGCTGGAGCCCATCCCAGCCGCCTTCGGGCAGTAGGCGGGAGACACCCTGAATCAGTCGCCAGCCAATCGCAGGGCACACAGAGACGAACAATCATTCACGCTCACACTCACACCTAGGGACAATTTAGAGTAGTGCACTCCATTTACCATTTTAATGACGTTAGATTTTTCATCTGTTGGACTATGACGTGTTTTGGGTTTTTTTTAGGGGGTGGGGCGGGATTGCATTGACTGACGGACTGGCGGTACAGTGAAATTTACAAGAGGAAGAGTGGTTAAACTCACAAGACGATTACAGTTTGGTTTGGCTTAAGAAAATCATGTACCAACGATGACGGATGGGTGCCCAGTCTGCTGACGGATGGCGAATGACGGTAAAATGCCCAACTCTGGTAATTATGTTCCTATTCATCATATTAGTCATATTCTATTCAGTTAAAATTCAGCACTATTCCACTGGCCGCCAGCAACATCGTTTGATTATTTACTAGTCTGCTCAACCATTGACTGGACCTATTTGTTGACAAGAAAAGGTTTACAGAGACAATATATGGAACATCGCACCACAAAAGCATGTCCGTACACCTCTTTTAAAATGCATAGGCATTGTGAAGAAATGATCCATCATGGAATTGATTTCCAACTGGAATGAATAAAAAGATCTTCCAATCACCATTTCCTTCATTACACCGCCTTAGTCAAGGTTCTTTCCTTGCACATTATGTATTTTTCATCTCCCCTCATCTTGTCATCCCCTACCGGCCCTTCTATCTTATATTAGTCAAGGCCTCAGGCTGAGCTGGTCTGCCTTTTCCTACATTATTTATTTCTGCTCTTGGTTTCTTTACAGGTTCATTCAACTCTTTATTTCCTCCTTATCTGATCAGACCATTTTCTCCTCAGTACTGTACTTCATTTCAAATAGCTGTGAAATGTATTTGCATCACCATACAATCATGACCATCATAGCACTCTGCTCCTTGCTTCAAAATATGCCTTCTTACAAGAAACTATCTCGCTTTTCACTGAATAAGAGCCTCCAGAATGCTAATTAGTTTCTTTGAACTTGATTCATATCCTTGTCCAGTGCCCTCTCCCACTCCACATGCATTTCTCTCTGTTGTGTCGATTAGTCAGAGTACAAGGCCTGGAGTCTTGGCTGATAGACAAATTTGTCTGCTCAGCAGTCTGCTGCTGTGCCAGAAGGAATGAATGGGCACACACACACACACACACACACACACCCATGGACAAACACGCACAAACACATGCACACACACACATGCATGCATGCACGCAAGCAAGCACGTTCACACATGAGGTGGACATAACATTTAGGAATTCATACAAACACAAACGCACACACACACACACACACACACACACACACACCTGCCTTTCAACACCGTCAATTAATAGGATGAAATATTTTTTTCTGAAATGATTATCATTTTATGTAACACAATTACTTAATATGCAATTATATATATAAATATATATATCCATTTTCTAATCTGCATATTCTCACAAGGGTCGTGGGGTGTGCTGGGGCTTATCATTCACCTTCACCCGGGCAGTAGGCGCGGGGCACCCTGAACTGGTTGCCAGCCAATTGCAGGGCACACTGAGACAAACAACCACCCACGCTCACACTCACACCGAGGGACAATTTAGAGTATTCAATTAACCTACCATGCATGTTTTTGGAATGTGGGAGGAAACCGGAATACCCAGAGAAAACCCACACAGGCACGGGCAGAACGTGCAAACTCCAAATGAGAAGGCAAGGGCCTGGAATTGAACCTATGACCACTGTACTCTGAGCATGCCAAAATAAAATCACATTTGCAATGGTAAAAACGTGTTCTATCAAGGCAAACCTGTCTAAAGACATTTGTGAGGGTTCACTCTTAGTACCATTTGCCTTGTTGTTGTTGTTGTTGTTGTTGTTAAGAATACATACTGTGTGTCACAAAGTCAAAAAGCTCATTCCTCAAAATGATCGCAACAACACACAAAAAATAAATACAATTGTGTGAAGTTTAATTTCAGTAATTCACTTGATTTGGGACTTGGTATGACATGCGACATTTTTGATAAATTGACTTGATGGGGAGGCTTGACTTACAATGGACGAAGACGCCAGAAGTAATTGGATTGCCAATCACCATGAGCAAGATAAAAGCAAGGCTCATGCTGCAGTGTTTTATTTCTAGAAGTATTTTTTTGCAAGATACTGCAGTCTGGTCTTTTCCTATGAATGAACAGTTCAGTATGGATTTTTTTTTTACATCTTTTACAATAAGCTGGGAGTCATATTGCAATTATTTATTTGTATTTAATCATCTGAAAGTAATGTAAAAGCATTTTCAACATATTTCATGCAGTTTAGGCTCACAATTTTGGCTATTAACCAAGATAACCAAAGAGACGAGTTGTAGCAAAGATGAAGCGTTGTTTCCAATGGAGCATTCTCTAGACTAAGTTCAGCATACTCAGGCAAGTTGAGAGTTGACAAGTATGAAACTCGAGATCAGAGATAATTGGTATTTCCGTGGCTGTCAACCTTAGTTTCTAACCTTGACTCTGTTCTTCCATCTCTGTGAGTGTATCTGTAAAAGACGCCTTTTGCCTTCTCTTGCAACAAAACAAGATTAATTGTAGTTTGCCTTTCCTCAGTAGGAACAAGTGATTATTTTGAATCATGGAGTTTTTCATAATTTAAAACTAATCATGATGACAGAAACCAAAACAAAGGATAAAGTTAACACAGAGAAATGCCAAAAGAAAATTTCAGCTCTGTTAAAAGTTTGTTCAAATTAATCAGGGTTGCGCAGTGTTGTGCAGTAGTTGGCACTGCTGCCTCCAGGAATGGCGCTGCACGGGGGCTAAGGGAGGCTTTAACTCCATCAGCAATCTGCACAGCCCCAATTAGGCCCCCGCAACATTTGATTCGATATTCTAAAATATATTGATAAGATGTAAATGCTGCTTTGTCCTTCAAATTTCTGAAATCCGTCGTGACTTTGCATTAATATGAAGATGCGGGTCCCAGGGTGAGAACAGGTGAGAATCACTGATTTAGACCAGTGTTTTCCAACCAGGGGTACACGTACCCCTCGGGGTACAAGAGCATATTGCAGAGGGTATGTGGAAGCATTTAATAATTCATTTCCCAACCCCATGGCGCAGCCGTGCCAAAATCACAATAGAAGTCTGTCAACTCAAGTGGCTCATTAAACCTCAGATGACTGATGAAAAGAAGGTAATACTGTACTGCTACCGTGAGTCTGAATATTATTCATTTTCAGTGTTTTGTCCCTGATAAATAAAGTTTTAAAGCATGCGTACTATCCGTACGTATGGCTTAGTGTGAGCTAGACAGTGAGCTAAACTCTGGACGCATGATACAAGATAGTTGCTTTTACTATAAAATCGTGACATCAATGTTTGGATGAGTGAAAACTGCACGCATGGATTCAAAGGATTTGTATTTTTCTCAACTGTATTCTCTACATATATCTCACGAGCCCCCAACACTTACTGCTTTACACCGCTTGCACCTAAATAAAAGCATGGTTTTCAAAATAAGACAAAATAAGAGTCGGAATGATATATATATATATATATATCGTGAGCTGGTTGCACCTGTCATTTACTTTTCCGTTTACAGCTTCATGACTGGCCAACAAAGAAATAAAGACAGAATCGTGAGCGAGCATTCCTTTTAACCACTGCACATGCCATTTAAAAGATGTGATCCTACCGGTAGTACTCTTTACAAAATAGTTCATTGGAGGTCCCATTTTCTACCATAGCTATTCATCCCTTAATCCACATGGGTAGAATATTTCAGCATCTCAAGTCAGCACAGATCTTTTCCATAAATAAAATGGGACTCAGATTGGTTTAGTCTGAAATTTCAATGAGATAATGCCTCATCACTTAATATTCCCTGTGAGAATAGGGTAGTCTCGGTTCTGATCTGCAAGATTCCATGAGTTGGCTGTTATTGGGAGTATTACGGTCAATGGGAGTCATATGGTATTGATTTTGACCAATAGATAGTGTGGCAACTGTGAACATGTATCAAAGAGGTGAAGACTGAAGTGATGACGGGTTCTACAACAGAGAGAGCACTGTGATTTGCATACAAGGTAGATTGATTTTTATGCTCTGACATAGGACAGGCAATACCTTTAATACCTAGGGCTCTGACATATCGCCATTGCCAGTGGCTAGATGAATAATGAGAACAAACAATGTTGAGAGTGGGCATCCTTATCGGACTCTTTGTAAAGTTCAACTTCGTGATGTGTGATTCCATTAGTTGCTTTGGGTGAGTTGAATAATGCTGTCATTCAATGAATAAATACGACACTTTGTGAAACAATGCATAACGGGAAAAAACAAACAAACTGTTAAACAGATTCATATTCAGATACCTTATTCATCCCATGAGGGGAATTAGACAGTAACAGCAGTAATATTTCCACCACCCCCCCCCCCAAAAAAAAAAAAGAAAAGACAAATACAAATTCAGCCTATGAGGGGTCCCAAGGAAAAACATTATATCATGGAGAAACGACTATATGCACGACTTACGGTAAGAATTTTACTATTTGTTACAGCAGATTTCATTTCACAGAACGGTTTATTTATTTATTTATTTTGCTCTTTTTTCAGTGATTGTAAACCCCCCTTATTAAATTGAAAAATGTCTTGCACGGCTAGGGAAATTGTTGCACCGTTGGTGGTTGTACTGAGTGAAAATGTGGAGAAGTTGAATCTGTGACTATAAGAGCAATGTTTTGAACTGGCATCCCAGACGAGGAGGAGAGAATTGTGTTGTGATAAACGCAGGATTGAAAGGTTTTCTCTTATCAGCTACAACAACTGGCATTCCCATATTGTTGAAGTCTGTCACTCATAGAAAGTGGACTCATACAAACAGTTATCATTAAAAAAAAAACACAGATAAGAACAGGAATCATTTTGGAGGTGTGTGTGTGTGTGGGGGGGGGGGGGGTATCTTCTTCCATAACTGTCTGAAAAAGCTCCATGACCAAGTTTAGATTTTTTTGGCATCCTTTAACTAGTTCAACGGAGAATATACCATCTTTACGAGTTACTATTAGTAAATCAAGCATTACAAATGAGGTTAAAAAAACAAAACCTTTCAGTAGCAAAGCTGGATGAGTCAGTTTGAAAAAGATTTCCTTTGCTGCTGCACTGGTGTGGAGAGGATGTGAAACATTGTCCAAGAGGGGCAGCAGTTTGCTCAGTAGCCTCTGGTCTTTCAAACATCTTCATCTTCAGTCCCATTACTGCCCCAGGCTTCTTGATGAGTTTATTGATCCTTTTTTTCATCCCTGGTTTGGATGCAAAAACAATTTGCTGAAATATTGCCAATTGTGATTCTGATTTTGTTTTTCCTTTCTTCTCAAAATATAACCCATTTACAGTGGACAAACATATATACTGGGAAAAGTACCAATCCCTCAGAAGAGAAAGGGTTTAACTCTAACATCATGAAACACAAAAATATTTTTTATTGTACTACGTGTTCAAACATGGCAATGACAGGATCAGGACAATTTCTTGGTCCGGAACCCCCTGAGCTGATGTACATGGGGAAAAGTGATGTTGACTGTTTATTTTGGGATCGTGATCGCTCCCACCATAAAGCTTTTTTAACTTGCGTAGTCAGGGAAACCTGAGCAAACGAGATTGTCCCACAAGCTTTCTTCACAGCTTCGACACAGTTTATTTCACAATTTTATTTTCCTCTTTGATAACTTCTCTCTCCGCTGTGGCTGTCATTGTGGTTGCTTGTAGCTCGGCGTTGTCCTCTTTGAGCTCTTTCACTTGTTTGTGCATAAACTCTAAGCAGGGCTTTTTTTGTTCTTTGATCTCTTGGCTCAGCAAGTCAAGGAGTGCCAAATTATTGTTGTTGGCTGTTTCAAGGACATAGTCGGTTATCTCAAGTGAACCGGGGATATACCAACCATCCATTTTTTCAAACTGCTCACCAGGGTCGCAGGTGTGCTGGAGCTTATCCCAGCCATCATTGGGTGTTCGGCAGAGTATACCCTGAACTGGTCGCCAGTCAATCACAGGGCACACAAAGATGAACAAACACTCACAGTCACACCTAGAGACAATTTAGAGTGTTCCATTACCCTATCATGCATGTTTTTGGAACGTGGGAGGAAAACCGGAGTAAACCCACAAATGCATGAGGAGAGCATACAAACTCCACACAAGAAGGCCGGAGCCAGATAAAATGGATGACCTCTGCACTGTGAGTTAGACGCGCTAACCAGTCACCCGGCGTGTCACCCGGATATACCATTGTTACTTTCAATTTAAAACAAAATAGGAATGATTTTCAGTATGAATGTAGTTACAAAGAAACATTTCAGACTCCTCATGATTATTCCTCAATAGTTTATGTGTAATATATTCCAGTTTGTTTCACTTCATAAATACATACAGTCATTGATTTAGATCATGACTGGTAGAGAAAAATCCGTTTATCCTGTGAATTTGATGTAAATGCTGTTCAGGGTAATTGTACCTTTAAGCCTTATCTTTCATAGACGAGGCAGGAAATATATATTTTTTCCTTATTTCCTTTAAAAAGCTCATCAATGTCCCTGAGTGATAAGTCATGAAAGTTTCTAGACCAGCCAGCAAATATCAGTTTCATAGTTAAAAAATTGCGACCACATAGTGATCGCAATTTTGGAGGTGTGAATTATGACGGGAAGCTGAATACTTGCTGAAACCATCAACACAACAGGAGATTGTAATGACTGTGCTGACAGACTTTTTGATACTCGAAATGTTGGTTCACATCCGCATAATTATATTACAAACAGTCTTTGGTTCAAAGTACCTCTCAATAAGTGCTCTGTGCTGGATAGCAACGCATGAAACAAAAAATCAGTTTGCTGGTATTGCATTATTTACAAAACCATGGATCAAAACTGCTATGCGACTAAACACACAATTAAACAGTGAAGAAACAGAAGACCTGCAATGTGTTCTGTGCGTCGACAAAGGTATGTCTATATAACCGGTGACAGCTGGTGGTATTGTCATGTTGTGTTGTTGATGTGACAACAGCTGCTTAATGGAAAAGAAGCAGGCATAATTAAACAGGCTACTTTCATCAAAAAACACAGCTGAAAAGATGAAACATTCGAAGTACTATGATATGAAGGCTCTCCAGTAAAGCCTCATTTGTGATTTAGCTAGGCATGAAAACAGATCTGTACGCTTGAAACATTCTGAAAGTCCTTGCCCACATATTTCCAAGAGTGCTTTGGACTGGAATGAACATCGTACATTCATGAGTGGCGGTTTTCCTTCAGTCTCTGAGTCTCACAGAACACCAGCGGTCACCATTCTGTCTTTTCTCTGAAATGGTAAGCAAGCAAGCTTTAGTAGCAAGCTATAAACACGGTTCAGTGATTGTTAAATCCAAGAGATTTTCCTTCCTAGATGCACAGCACTGTGTGATGAATTATCAGCCTTTCCACAGGATGAACAGTTGTAGAGTGTTAAAAATGACTTCCCGCAAATGTGTAATTAAACCAACTGCGCTTGGGCTATACATTGGACGCACTTTAAAGTGAGCACCCCAACCATCAATCAAAGGAGTTTATCATAAGAACATTAAAATACTATATGATGACTGAGCAATGATAGAATTTTCTGGATGATCTCTTTTCAATTCCAGCTCATCAGTCACAATCATGTGATTCGACCACGTGATTCTACCTGAAACTGAAACACTTACTACACCTGCTTTTGAATCTGCTGAAGCTATTCACGCCATCAGTGAGGGAGCGATATTCCAGTCACTTGACTGTGGTTGGTTCATGACTTGAGAAATAAGGTTAACTATTTACAGCATTAGGGGGGCCTGGTGGTCGAGTGGTTAGCGCATCGGCCTGACAGTGCAGATGTGCAGGGTTCCATTCCGGCTCCGGCCTTCCTGTGTGGAGTTTGCATGTTCTCCCCATGCTTGGGGGGTTTCTCCAGGTACTCCGGTTTCCTCCTACATTCCACACAGGTGTTGACTAAAGGTCTATGTGCAGGACACACAACAGTTGTAGAGCGTTAAAAATGACGCAACCATCCGCGTTGACCTCACAGTGCAGAGATACCGGGTTCCATTCCAGCTCCGGCCCCCCTGTGTGCACTCAATAAGTAACTGCCCTAGGAAATTGATGGATATCTAGATTATATTTATCCATCAGATGAGAAAACATACACTTGACTAACACACACACACACACACACACACAAACACACACACGCACCCTTGTCCGTCTATGTGTGCCCTGCGATTGGCTGGCAACCGGTTCAGGGTGTCCCCCGCCTACTGCTCGAAGACAGCTGGGATCGGCTCCAGCACTCCCCGCGACCCATGTGAGGATAAGCGGATCGGAAAATGATTGAATCAATGAATGAATGAAAAAAATACATGCATTCAAGAACCTAATAAGTTGTGGAGAACACTGTTGGCATTGAGAGTGTTTTCAATGGAAGCATCAGAGGACCCGAACAAGGCATGTGTCCTTTTGCACTCACTTCCTCTGTGACACAAATGGGTTTTTAACTTGGAATAGGAATGTTCGTCATTGATAATGTGCACAGAGAGACCAGCAGAGGGATTGGTGACAGCAGTCAGACTTGTTTATAAACACTTGAGCATGGCACATCACAAAATGTTTCCCGATGATGCCATGATTGCTTTGTCAGTGCTTTTATATTTTATTACCCAATAATTTGCCTCTATAGTTTCTACTTTTGGCATACGGTTTGTTTTTTTGTTGACTTGCAGGGGTACTCAAATACAAATCATACATTTTTCAGCAAGTCAAAAAGCCATTTATATGGATCGTTCAGGCCACATGCAATAATACTGTAATATTCGAATCCATGTAATTTTCATTCAACACAAGTTTCAAAACAACCACCCAAAAAAACCAACCAAACAAAACAAAACAAAAAAAACTATCATGAATCCAAAGTAAATATATCATAGGGTTGAGATATATTTAGGCTTTCCACTTTGAATGTGTGCCAATGTGTGTGTGTGTGTGTGTGTGTGTGTGTGTGTGTGTGTGTGTGTGTGTGTGTGAAAAATAACCGAACACATATTGGTAAGTAAACTCCCACATATGATAAATAATAATAATAGTATAAATAATGATAATAGTCAAATGAGTACACATGAATAACAATCTACAGCACAGTTAAATTAACAATATTAACAGCATTGACATAGCGCCTGCTTATATTAGGCACTTATTCTGAAAAGAATACACCACCTGAGATCTCTGATTTCATGCAAAAAAAGAAAGAAAAGGTTACCTCAATACTTGATCCAAAGATAGATTGGAAACATTTGAGTTTGTGGGGAAAAAAAATGCAAAAGACATTGTCTTTCAATTTCATGATAGCGGCTTGTTTTTCAACTGAATTGTGAAACCTGCAATAAATAACAATGTAGGCAATGTTTGAAATCCTTCAACTTAATCTGTATTTTTTTATTATTATTACATTCCCAAAACGTTGCATTTCAACAGGAATGTAGGCGAGTACAAAGTACATCCAAGATATGCAATCCTTGTCGAGCTTTTGGTATTTCATCAAAGCAATTAGAACTGTGGTTCTTTACCTTGCAAGTGGTACCGAACCCAACCAGTTCATATGCACATTCAACACTGTAGTTCACCCTTCATTAGTGAAGACATAATTCAAGACAAAAAAATTAAATAAAATGAATTTATTTATTAAAAACAGAAAACAAATTAACACAATTAGTAAGTAAGTAAGTAAGTAAAGTTTATTTTTAAAGCACATTTAACCACAGTACAAAGTACATAGTGTATAAGCTAAAACAGGTTAAAAATAGAATAGATAAGTAAAAAAAATAAAATACACATCCAGCTAAAAGATATGCAATCCTTGTCGAGCTTTTGGTATTTCAGTTTAAGCCGGGACCGTCAAAGCAATTACCTGGGGGCACTGGGGGTGGTTCTAGGTGGGTGCCAGGCCATGAAGAGCTTAAAAACCAACAGCAGTGTTTTAAATCGTATTCGTGTGGTGGAAGCCAGTGCAAGGAGGCGACAGGTGTGACCCAACCAGTTCATGCCACCATCAGAGGGAGCAAGATAGAGGGAGTTACATTCAACACTGTAGATCATTGTATGATAGAACAGATTTGAGTTTGGAGATTATTCTTAATTGATAAAAACTGGTTTTTACAACCTTGTCCATGAGAGTATGATGTCAAGATTTCACATAATTGGCAAGATCTTGAAGGAGACAAACTTCAAAACTGAAGGAAGTTGTCAGCCATCCAGACACCTGCATTTCATGGGATGTACAAATCTGCAAATTAGGGGGAGCATGTACAGGCAGTACTGGACCCAAAATGGTGTAAAATATAAAGTATATGTTTTAATTGTGCACAAAATGAACCAGCCAGTGATGGCCAAGCAGGCATGTCCATAAATAATTAACATGTTGAGTCGGGTGTGTCTTTACCTCCATGGCAGAGGCTCCGTCAAACCCCTGAGACTGATTCACCGAACCCCTGAATTAGCATGACTGAATGTTGAATATAGAAACAACCAAACCAAAAACGGATCTCATTGTGGAAAAGTACTGTAAAAGCTATGGTGTCCTATCTCGATATTGATTTATTTACCTAAATCAAATTTGTGGGAGAAAAAGTGGCCAAAGATATGTCTTGAAACTACCTTCCACTGCATTTTTTGAAAAAATCTTTCATACATTGTAAACTCACCCACGTATGTTCACAACACACAGACAGATGTGTCAGGACAGCATTGATCCACAAGGGAGGCTGAGACCACTTGGGGTCATTTCCTTTTCCCAGAAGTCTTTGGGAAAGGTTGCAATGTCAAATCATAATACATTAAGCCTGGCCTCAGAGGAGGGAGATTTTTAGGAAATAGCTAAATTTTCTGACGGTCAAGCACTTTGGGAATTTGAGGTCAACAAATATGATAATCCTTGCACAACAGTTCCCCATGTTTCACTTATAAACGATGCAAGAAGAAACATCAAAAAAGAAAACTTGTGTTTTTTTTTTTTTGCCAATGGCTGTTGAACAAAAGAAATGCTGGATTCCGAGATCAGCTTTTGAGATTTTGTTCTGTTCGTAATCATTGCCTCAAGCTCGACACGAAGAGAAATGATCTTTCAATAAGCTCGCTGCGATTGACAAGACATGGAAAGAGATCACACAAGCACTCTGGAAATGTAACCCTAGTCTATTTACTTTTAGATTTTTCTTTAACCCAAACAGCACCGGGGCTGATTTGGTTTTGGTTTAGCATGAATTACCACAGCTTAGATCCTGTTAGTGCTGATAAAGCTTGAAAATGTCCCAGTTGTATCTTTATCCTCCCTATGAATATTCAACATCTTGCTCTCTTCCTCCATTTGTTTTCGCATCCGCACTGCTATCTGACTGTGCCGCCGATAATAAGATGGAGGAAGATGTGGCAAAGGGAAATGATATATGATCTGATGTCGAGTTTGGTGAAATCCTTCAATGGGCTCACGGGGGCCTCATTCCCCATCTTATCTGAACACTTTTGAAATTAATTTAAGACTTTCACTTATCTTGGAAAAGGTTTTGTCAGTTTGTTTTTGCAATTAAAATCCAGTGGAAAATGTATTTAATGCTGGGGTTTATTTTTTATTTTTTGGGGTGGCTATGCATGATTGAAGACCCAAAAGCAGGGAAACAGGAAGGTAAGGCAGGGATCCACACAAAATGAGAATTTAATCTCAAAAGAACAGAAAGGCAAGTAAACCAGTCACATGGAATAAAAAAATACCCTATCAACAAATTGCAAAAGCAAGATTCAAACACTAGAATAAGGCTCCACACTACATGACTTTGGTAGGTGCCAACTGACAGCTGACACGAACAATGAACCGACAGGGTCCGAAAGAAACCAGGAAACTTACCTGTAAATGCAAACAACTGACGAGACAACGATAAAAAAGACCAGGACAAGACTCAAGTGGCTGAGGGAGATGATTGCTCAATACAAAAGACGGACGGGGCTGATGTAGCAATGGCCAGATGAAGCCTTCGGAATACTTGAAGCTTTCCATCCACCTGGTTCACAAAAAGGTTCAGCTCGTGAGGCTTCATGTTCACACAAAGTCCCCTGGTGGCCAAAGCCTCAAAATTGTTCGAAAACCAAAACCACGCTCTTTTTAAACTAAAAATGTTTACTGAACACGTCTGCTCACAATGGAAAGCAACACGAGGAAGCGTGACTTCCTCGTGTAAGGAAGGCAGGAGGAGTCAAATGGTGCATTCAAGTGGGCTTAGTTTGTTCGAGAACTGATATTTGTTCGTCATCCGAGGCATAAAAAACTCACAATTTTTGGTCGAAAACCGAATTGGTTGAGAACCGAGACGTTCGAAAACCGAGGTTTAACTGTATAGGGCACACTATAGGGGTGCATTAAAAGGAGCTACAATAGTGGCTGCAGTTGCGCTATGCATCCACTAGATTGTGCTACGCTAAAAGGAATACAATACAATACAGCTTTATTTATTTCGAGCCTTCACAACCGCTGCAGGTGTAACAATGATATTGCAAGATATTGTAATAATGATAATGCATATTTCAATTAATCACTACGGTTGATGAGCACAGCTATACACATTAACGTAAAGAGACAGACAAGGACAAAACAGGATCCAAGGAAAACCAAAATCTAAACAACACCAAATCAACAAGACACAGATCATAACATTTTTGGACAAGACAATCAATATGGCTACTGCTCTACACTGCATTCGGAATCGTGAAATATTCCCATTTTATAAACGTTGTTTTTTAGGCTGTTTGTGTTCATTTTTCTGGTGAGGGATGTTGTTAGTTTGGTGAACTGGTGTTACTGGAGTGGTTACAGCTTGTGAATGCATCAACAGTTCTTCAGTGCACGTGTGTGTGTGCGTGTGATCAGCGATGCAGGCGGTAGACAAATAACCATGTTAGAGTAAGGAAGCAGAAAGGCTACAGCTGTCACTTTGCATTTCCTGACTCCTTTTTTGACAAGGCCCACAAGCTTGAAAAGCCAGCAAGCGCTCCTTCTCGTCTAATATACAGCTCACATGCACACAAATAATCACATTGAGCAGGGTTCAAGCAGTGTTGAAAGATAAAACAGCAGTAATTTGCCACTCTGTTTCAGGGCTTTTTTTTACTGATTTTACAGTAGTGACATAGAAAACAAACAAACAAAAAATACACTGTTCCTCTATGTATTCAGTATTCAGGGTTCAAGACGCATGAGATGAAATGGAAGCGTTCCCCTTCAAAGTGCTTCGGAGTTCCTATCTCGAAAGTAGAGTCATGATTTGTCGTAGCCTTTGAATGAACGTCGGAATTCACTCACTTTGTTGACAAATATCAGTATTTTCAATGTTAATGATAAGATTAGTATAAGATGTATGCATATGTCCGAATGTATGCATATATAAGAAACGTATGCATATGTCGAGGCCACGTCTGCTCCCCTGCCATCACCGGGTGATAGTTGAGTACGCTGACCACTGAGCTAAAAGCCTGAGCTGCCAACTCAGACGAGAAACTTTTTTACTAACGTTCGCTGGCATCCATTACACATTCACTTACCACTCCGCCAAGTACACTTGTCAGTTAAGTGGCCGAACATGCGCATTCCGAGGCAATTTAGATTAAAACTGAAAAATGGTATTATGTCGAGGAGGAGTTAACCTGACAGAGTTCTAGGACTGCAAACCATGATTGTCCATGATATTTGCACAAAAATGAAAATATTTGATTTTCAATGCTATTTTTGGTTACCATTTAGCAAAGTCAAACCTTGAAGTAAAACTGCATTTTAATAGTCAGCCTGATTGGAGGCATGTTAAACATTTATTATCAACTCCAGCCCTTTTAGTTCCATGTTCTCTGTAACTAGGCCTCCAGATTGATTGTGATCTCTCGAAGGAGTGCAGCACAGTCACTTTTCTCAACTGCTATTGTGCTTCATCAGCCAAATGGAACTGCACACTGGTGGTATTCCTTCATGTTTTTAGAGTTCCAAACATATGCTTCCTCTCCAGTGCAGGAGGAGAGCACACGATGTGACAACGTGCTTGCTGCTTTTAGGAAAAACACAGCCCTGATGGAGGAACCACTTGTCCCCTCGAGTTGCTTTCCGAGTGGCAAATTACTCACATAAAAACGCAATGTCATGCCACAGAAATCTACAAGGACTAAGTAAGGTGGCTGTTGTCACACTCGGGAGAAGCAGAAGCATCTCATAAAATCCTGCTGGTTGCCAATTAAATTTGAAACTGTGGGAAGTGTCACTGAAAAGACCGCGACAAAAGCGATGATGATGAATATCACAGAGAAGAGGTTGAAAGACATTTTTTGCAAAGTGCTTCACAGTGTGTGAAAAATGCAAGAGAGAGGTAAGTGCTGCATAGGAGTTGTGAGCGTGTCGTTGAGAATGAGCACGGAACAAAAAGCAATGTTGACTTCAGAGTAAGAAGGAAAGTGGAGCGAGATGTTTTTCTTTTTTTTTTTTTTCTAAACCAGCATCCGACTCAACAGATTTTTCCCCTCCTCCTTTTTAAGTGATTCCCACCTCTAAACCACTCTTGTCACGGGCAATAATGTTCAAGTTCTTTCAACCTGCCGTGATTAAAAAATGGAATTTAAAGATCAGTGCTTTATTGTTCTTCCTCTTTATACGCCCTACATATGTATGAACGGCATCTATCGATCTATCTATTGATCTATTTTGTCCGTCCGTCAGTCCATCCATCGAACTAACTACATAAATGTGTTTTCTGTGTTCATGACTGTGATGGCTCAAACGTGTGCGTAATGAAAAATTATGATATTTCTTCAAAATAGTTTGTCCAGTCCCTGTGTCCATAAATGCCATTTTACTCCTGTGAACAATTAACCATACATATCTTTGGTACAAGCATGGCAGCTCTAGTTCAGCCGTCCCCAACGTTTTTTGCACCACGGACCAGTTTAATATCAGATAATATTTTCAGGAACCGGCCTTTAAAGCTGTATAAATACAACAAAATAATATGATATGACCTGCATGACAACAGTGGTATTTTCGTAACATAATCATGAGATCAGATCTGGCCGCAACACTCTCTGGTCGCAAGGGTAATGTTTAAACGTGCCATCAAAAATCCACCACAAATGAAAAGTGCATACAAAATACGACTCACCATCGCCACATATTATGCAGAGTGGGCTTGGTGCGTAAGAATCTCCCGTTGAGATGAATCTGTGTCTAAATTCGGACTCCTGACACTGTCTTATTAAATATAGCCTTCTTTTTCTTGGAAGTCGTAGGCTCCTCGACTGTCTCCTGGCTGGACCTTTTCCCCTTCCCAAATGAACTTTCCAAACACATTTGAGGTTGTTTTTACTCATTTTGCTAGCTCTTTGGTTTGATTTTAGCTAGTCATGTCCACCTGGTGGGCCACTGTCCTGCCTGTTTTCCATTTCTCCCGGCTGCAACACACCTGATTCAGATGATCAGCTCATCAGCCAGCTCCGAAGCAGAATTAGAACGATCCTGATTATTTGAATCAGGTGTGTTGCTCCTGGAAGGGCAGCGGCCCTTGAGGACCGAGTTTGGACACCCCTGATTTTAGCGGTAACCTATCACGTGACCGAGAACGCCACCTTCCCCTGCATCAAGAATGACGTACTGTACATGGATATAACACAGAATCCGGTATTTTTTCAAAATAAAACATCTTTTAGATTACGAAATGAATAAAACGTGAGTAATTTAAGTTATTTAGTCTTTCTGTGCGGCCTGGCACCAAATGACCCACGGACCGGTACTGGTTGCGGCCCGGGGCTTGGGGACCACTGCTCTATGCTGGCAAGGCGAACATGGTTGACAAAGCAGCAGCATTTTTTTTTTTCTGCTTTTTCTTCTGCTTATTTGTGTGAACCTCCATTGCGGGAATTAACTTCCAGAACACCCCCGCAATAAGTGAAAGTCACAACATAGAACTACACCTTGGGCATGTTATGATTGCATTTATGGCAAAAAAACAATGTTGATGATCTTGAAAAACACGTTTTAAATGATACAAAAACATTCAAAAATGGTAGAATATATTAAGAGAGAGCAACATCTATGAATAGTACAAAAATACGTAGGCTACTCACAAGGACGATAAAGCTGCCACAATATTGCAGTGTAGTAATGGACTAGATACATGGTGGCTCAGACGTATTTTCGGTGGCGTATGAACTTCCAATTTATGTTTATTCCAAGTCACCAGGATGCTATCTCCAGGAAAAATAGCCTCATTCTTTAATATGTTTTTTTGTAAGAGGTATATTGACTAGCTCAGAGCTGTCGCTTTTCAAGGTGGAAATGTCCTCCAAACTCGTGACTTTTTAAAGTCGAAGAAATAGCTCCCTGGCTGCTCTAGTGAGATGATGAAGTCGGCCGCTCCTTCACGAAGCTTTATGAAAACCTTTACCCTCATCTGCAGTTAGTAGTACAGTATATGCTTGTCACTATTGTCATTTTATTATTGGTTGTCGTTTATGTTTTCAAAAGATTACTTTTGTAGTATCAGTACGAAGGCCGGCTGTGGGGGCATAGAAGAACCAGTCACTCCGCGTCGGGTGCCATCAGCGCTAAATTGCTGTAAAAAATAAATAAATAAATATATATATATATATATATATATATATATATATATATATATATATATATATACAGCCATCTCGTTACCTCTGCGTCCCGCGTCCAAGACGCATACTTACCTGTATTAATGATTACCAGTAAATTAATCTTTGCAGTGTGGGATTGGAAAAAATACTCTGATTTTGTAGTATGTCGTATTCATGACGCCATATGAGTACAACATATTTTGATCCATCTATTCTTTTTGAATGAACCTGGAGTACACAGCTGCTGATGTAATGTTCATTGTTAATGCATAGTTTTCAAACATTTACCCTTGAAACATACTTTTGAGTTTCAGAATTCTTGATTATGAATATCAGTCAAAATAGAAAAATGGATTCCCATGATGAACGTTTACGGAACCCCAAATTAGTTACCGTGTTTTCCCATTGGGTAATCCGACGGAACCGAAAAACGGTTACCGTGAATTACCGAAATCCTCAGGCCTGCTACTGAATTATTTAAATTTTTGCAGCATTTGTTTATAATTGTATGCATATGTTGTTGTTTGTGTTATTGTCATACGCAATTGAATAAGTAGACCATTTCAGAATTCAAAATTTGGGACTCTCTAATTCAGTAGTGTCAAACTCATTTCACATTGTGGGCCACATACGGCCTCGATAGATGTCAAGTGGGCCGGACCATTAAATATTATACCATACTCGGCTATATATAACCAAAATAACATGTCTTTCATATGTTTTGGTCTAAAGAAGCACAAGAACACTAGGCAAATGTTGAAATGTAATGAACATATCTTTTACAAAACATTTCATGAAGCACCTAACATTTCTTTAAAAAAAAACGTGCAATTTACTTTTATCGTCCACATTTATGCATTGCAACTGATCCCACTGACTGTACAAAGGCAAAAAACCTTAACAAGTAATTTGTATTGAAGAATATAGTAATGCCAGGAACTTTAACTGTGTGGAGAAGGTCTCGACGTTAAAGTTCCTGGGTGTGCATGTAGCGGATGACCTAAAATGGCACACCAACACGGATGCTTTGGTCGGGAAAGCACAACAGAGGCTGCACTTCCTAAGATTGCTGAACAAATGCCAGACGGGGGCACACCTGCTGCACACATTCTACCGCTCCACAGTGGAGAGCGTATTGTCGTACGGCATCACAGCGTGGTATGCCGGCTGCACGGCCAAGGACAGGAATGCTCTGCAAGGAGTCATAAAGGCGGCACAAAAAATCATCGGCCGCCCCCTGCCATCCCTGGATGACATCGCGAACTCAAGGGGGTTGCAAAGGGCAAACAAAATACTGACTGATCCAACCTGCCCTCGGGTAGGAGATATAAAGTCATGAGAAGCCGGACAAACAGACACAGAAACACTTTCGATCCCTGGGCAGTCAGGCTGTTGAATCAAAACTCTCAAATTGTGTGCATGTGAATGTGTAGGCCTATAGGAGTGCAATTTTATTATATACCTCATGATTCGTATAATTTTGTAAGACAATTTTTAAAAATCCATTTTATAACGTTGAATCTCAACTTTTGAACATGTGTATGTGATTGTGTGTAGGTCTAGGGGAGTGCAATGTATTTTTATTTTTATTTATATACTATTTTTTATATTCACGATACACTGGGGGGGGGGAGCTCCTGCAAAATCTCGTTGTAACAAGTGTGCAATGACAATAAAGTATTCATTCATTCATTCATTCATTCATTCATTCAATGCCCTTTTAAGATTAAACGAGATTTGTAAAGAGGAATTTTTAAACCATTTACCCGAGTATATAAAATCTAAATGTAATCCCTGCCTACACCTTACAAACTAACAAATTCATTCCGTGTCTTTTATGTATTTTTTCACTTTTAAATTATCCTGCGGGCCTGATCAAACCTCCTTGTGGGCCGACTCCGGCCCGCAGGCCGTATGTTTGACACCGCTGCTCTAAATGCATAATGGGACTCACACTTTTCTGATCAGCGAGTCCCTGGGACTCGCTGCGGGTAAACTGTAAAATGATCACTGTATATATATATATATATATAAAGTATTGGATAAGCAGTTCGGATGATGGATAGATGGATGGATGGGTGAAGGTGACTCTGTGAGCTATGGTACCTCAAGTTAATTATAGTAAAGTACAGTGTACAATGATATCAAGGACTGTAGCTCCATTAATTATTTTATAGAGCGGTTCATTTTTACATTTTGTTACTTCTTTTAAAGGATAATATTGCTGGAAAATAATGGTGTGATTACTGATATGTCACTGAAGTTCATTTATACCTTGAGAGATACGCTAATAAAGACTGTGACAAAGACAAGGACGTACGGCTCCACCGTGTTGTGATGATTTAAGCACTTGCGGAGTTGTCAACACAGTTCAAAAGTGACACAGCAACTGCTTGCATCACCAGCCTCAAACCCCCTCCAATCTTCATTGACTGACTGTGCTGACTAAACTCCCTCAAATGGCTCTCATGCGTTTTTACCATTGCAGGAAGATGCACAATTAACTTCCACAATTAAGTATTTGTGTGTGTGGTTTGTGTTTGTGCATGGCCCAAAAAAGCAGACATCATTATTCATTATTCTATATGAGACCCTGAACTGGTTGCCAGCCACTCGCAGGACACACACAGACGAACAACCATCCACACTCACACCTAGGGACAATTTAGACTGGGGGGAGCGAGAGAGAGAGAGAGAGAGAGAGAGAGAGAGAGAATAAGTATTGTAGCGTAATCATTACACAGCATATTAGGGGTATACAGAATTTCCCCTATAACTATCCTGCAATAAGTGTCCTGCAGACATGAGCTTGACACAGTGTTAGATAGTATAGAAATGCAGACCAACTGAAAGAAGATTTCTATAGGTTCGCGGCTCAGCTTGCAGAGGCCACATGATCAAACTCAAAAACAGGTGAGCTGTGATTGGTCATTACCTGAGCCCTGAGCTATTTTAATGTCATTTTTGGCCGACAGCAAGAGGCAAAATGTCCGCCCCCCGGGATGGATTATTATGGGTGCATTTTGCTACTTAATTCATATTCCACAAATGCAATAATAATCAGTATGCCGTGTTTGGACGAGTGTGGGCGCATACAACATGTCATTCTTGACTTCCACTTGAAGACTTAGAAGCCCAATGTTCTTATATTTTTGTAAGAAACCGTGGTTCTCATGTTCTGATACATACGGGAGTGAGCTGGTGATATCCTCAATGCTTCTAGAAGTGCAAAGCATTGAATGCATTCCTCAGACTGTCCATCATATATTTCACCATAATAAATTTTTACCCAGCGTCACGGCTGGCCCTTGCACAACAGAAACCAATATGGCATACAGTCCAAGTCATCATGCAGTTCCTCCAAAAGGAAAGCATATCTTTGTACTGCTACCTTAAGATTTGTAGTCAGGGTAAAATAAATGTCTTCACAAACAATACGACCTTTTCCGCTACCGTTTACTCCGCTCATATATATTTATAGCTTCAAATAAACAATTCAGTGGTTTTCTTAACATGGGATGCCACAATGATGAAAAATGACAGCAACATGTTTTTTGTTGTTGTTTTTTTAAAATGTGTTAGTGGCTTTAAAAGAGGAAGGTTGAATAATCAAAACATCCCAGCAACTCACATCCTTTGTCTCTCATCTGCGACCACCAACAGCTTCGGTACAATGCCCTTAGATAACGATTTAGTCATGAGTTGTTACTGACCAATGAGAGCAGGGAAAGCTGTGAGTCATGCTTGTCACGATAAAGCAAGTGACAGCTGAGATTGGGGCAAGGTTATCATTACAATGCAATGCACGCATTATCGCTGGCTCTGTGCTTATTTTCTGTCCAGATAGACTCTGTTAATTCATATGCTAGTTCTATTTCAAAAAGTTACCTCTGTTTGTTTGCAGGTCAAGGAAACTACTTGAATTTGCCTGTGGATTTGAATAATTTACTGTCTGCAGTGATGCAGTTAAGCTCTTAACAAGTGCTTTGCGCAGTACTGTTAAAGTGAGCATAGTGAAATTATGTTGATTTAAACATTGTTTGTTCCATCGCCAAAATAAAACTATTGTACAGCTTGCTGACAAAAGACAATTGAGGTAACAGCACACAATGTGAGAGGTGATTATTTTGAAGGAAATATCCAGATCATCGATATATTGTCATGCTTCCCCATTAGGAAATGCATACAAAGTGTTTGGCTCCATGCAAAAGCCAAGTTCAGTTCAAGTGTCAGTGCAGACTGACAACCGGTCTTGCAGTGTTAATAAGGTTTGCACAGATTTATGCAAATCCTCGCTTTTATGTCATCTTGTCATACCACAACTTTTTAAGTATGAATTGAATTCGCCCTTTCATGCACCCTGTTACCCGATAATGTGATGAGCTGTCCACTGTAGTAACGGCTGTCCCTGAAAGGGTTATAATAGGGCATTACTGTATTTAGAAATATAATTGTGATGATTTACTCAGTAGGGCTGTTGCTACCTTGAATGTATGGCTGCAATTTCGCACTGCACTCTGAATTGTCCCGGCGTGTGATTGTGTGCGTGAATGGTTGTTTGTCGAAGTGTCCCCTGCGATTGGCTGGCAACCGGTTCAGGGTTTACCACGCCCACTGCCCGAAGATGGCTGGGAGAGGCTCCAGCACACCCGCACCCCTAGGGAGGATAAAGCGGTTCAGATGATGCATCAATGGATGTTCCCAAGTGTCCATGGCAGAACCGTTTCAGTCCACCGTGAACCAAACAGGATTGTCATACTCGAGTAAACTACTAAAGTAGGTGGCAGTAGCACTCTCATCAGTGTGCGTCATTAGCATGAACAAGGACATAGGGTTATTCAGGAGATTTATATGTTTTTGTTGTTTTCAGTAATGCTAATAAGAATACAATGTTATGCAGGGGTATAAGCATAACAATTAGACAGAAAATAGACAAATAATACTATTTAGGGTTATGCAAAATATTTCTTCTTTCTCGGGGATGTGACAGAAAATACCTGAGAATCACTGGTGTCGATGACTCGCAAGAAAGAAAATGGCGCTGCAGTCAAAGGGGAAGTGAGAAACCAAGTCGGCCATAGGAAAACTGGGTGAATGCGTATACTATTTTCTTATTTTCTTCTTGATTGTTCTGCCGCATTTTGGTTTTTCTTTTGTCCTGTTTATCTACCATTCGAATGGCACGCTAAGGCGTATGGTAGCCATTTCATCGCATTCAATCACGGCGTGACCAAGCATGTGACAGTTTACTGTCCTTATGCGATGCTGTGCAGTGCATTCTACTACCGTCTGACATCTATTGAAAAGTGCCCTTACGCACAGCTTGCAACTCTTTTAACGCCTACTGTACAATGCTCGCTGTGGCACACCTATTTATAAAACTTGAGGTCTCTATTTTCATTGATAGCGCATCGATGGGGTTTACCGGCATTTCCGGATTTTCATGCAAGTGCATGGTTCACTGTCTGTGTTGTCTTTGCAGATGCGATTGGCGGAGTGAAAATGTGGTGGCAGAAAATCTGTCTTAAGTTATTCTTGCCCAAACCACGCCAAAAATACCGGCGCAGCTTGTCTAAAGCGATTTAGGTAAATGTGATCAGGGCACTGGCAGACAGATTCTGAGCTCTGCCGATAGGTGTAGCAATGTCAGATTTAAGCAAACTTTACATAATCTGCCTCTGGAGATCTACTTGCAGGTCTGTATAAAAGTACTTTGGACAAATTGACCTCCCGGATGAGCAAGTCAATTTATTTTGGGTAAAATTGGGTTTTCGGTGTGTGACTAGTGGGCTGCATTTAACACATTCAATGATAACCATTTTTTTTAAGAAAAGACAATCCCGAGAGTGCTAGCCATTGTTGAGCCTCTTCCACAATTCCCAGGGAGAAATAATGTCAAAGATGTGAAAACATGTTTTTGGCACTGATTATTTCAATTAAGAAAGATATGCAAACACATTTTTGCCACTGAGTGAGTTAAGGGGACAAGAGGAGCCGCTTTGATTGGACACAAATGAAATGCCGCCTTGTGCCAGTCTGTGAAATAACCATCATCCTCTGTCCAACCCGCCTCATTGCATATTTTCGTCGCCTAGCAAAGAGAGAAAAAAAAAGCAATGTGTGCACACCGCTATGCATATGTAAATAACGGGCTCTTTTGCATGTATTGCTAGAAGAGATTAATTTGTGAATTAGTTGTTGACAGAAAACTATGGTTATTAAGTATTTCAAGAGCGGCAGTATGTCCCCCCAGCACACTGACTGACACTGCGTCTAGACTTTGGGCCCAGTAAGGGAGCTGCATTGCAGTCTGATCAGGCCAAAAACGTGCTCCAAAGCTGTCCTGCGTTCACCTGTAAAGTGACTTGACAAATCATGAGAAATGTGAAGGACCCTGACAGGGTTAGGGTGTGCCTTTTGACACTGTGATGGACTTAAACCAAATCAAACTGTGCACTATACACCGGACAAGCAGGGCGGCCATGGCCAATGGAAACATTGTGTAAATGTAGTATGTGTTGCACTTCATGTCCAAAGAAGCCATCGATGTTGATTGTCTTTGACAGTTTCGTTCCATGCACATGAACATAAATGCCTCCTACAAAAGTGCATGTCGAAGTGTTCATAAATGAATTATGGCTAACAACCTCAGCAGCATGTCCTTTAAAAGATGGTTAGCCTAAAGCACAAAGGAGCACCAAACTGTAAACTCCTGGCCTCTCTGATGTATTTAGAGACCGTGGACTTAATCCAACCCCCCGGACATGACTGATTACACTGGAGTGAAGCCACAAGGCCTTCATGTGCAGGGACGACCTCAGTAAGGAAGCAAAGCACAACCAGACCAGAAGAACTGGAACATACAATTGTTAACTATTCATTAAAGTGAATAGTTAAAGATTTACTCCTTTTTCAAAGTCCTGAATGTGGGAGCCACATGGGGAGGAGTGGCGTTAGCGAGAATTATAGATGTACTGCCAGAAAATAATGACACATGCCAATGAAATCATGTATTATTGACTAGATTAGCAGCTTTTTACTTTAGTTTTTACTCCCCTGGAGGATTTTGAAGCTCGTAATTCACTTTAGGTTCTCCATGGCTTAAGTATATATATATTTTTTCAAATCTTCAAAAAAGTGGGAGCCCAGCTATTGTTATGTGCTGTTTTTGTTGCTCGGAATATACGGTATTTTTGCTTTTGTGACATTTAGGAAAAGTGATGCCAATTCCTTGATTAAATTATCATGAATTATCAACATTGCAGCTTTTAATACCACTTATTTACATTTGCATTGGTTACACAACGAAGACAATAGCTTAGCTTGTAGCAGACGTGTGCACATTGCCGCATGACGTCTTTGATCCACTGGTGAAAAGGACACTTTGATTCGCTCCTCTTTCATCTATTACGGCTTCAAACAACAAAGTGTATGCAGGAAAGTGGTTAAGATTGCACAATGTTGTCTGTGTTTGTGTTGTCTGTGTTTCATGTGTTGTCTTGTATTATTTTGTCATTTTTTGGGTCAACTTTTCTTTTGATGGCGGCGCGGACACCCGCAGCGGCTCCTCTTGTTTTATGTTGAGTGGGAAGAAATTTCATCTGTGCTGTATGTTATACATACGTACAGCACATTTGACAATAAAGTTGTATTCAATTCAATTCAATTCAATGTTTCATGTGAAGGAACCCATTTTTCACGTGAAAAAAAACCCCACTAGTATTTTGTTACAGCGCCTCTGAATTTCATGTGCGCTTGCAGTCTCTGTGGCATGAACTTTTAACCAGTGACAAACAGTATTCTTTATCAGTCCGGCACCAACTTTCTGTTGGTTGTTGCTGTTACCAGTTGAGCTTTCCAGGCATTGAACATTTTCACTACAGACTTGTGACTGGATTTGCCAGCTATTTGCAGGCTATGTCGTTGTCATAGATGATGAAATCCCGAAATTCCTTGCAATTGTACGTTGAGGAACATCGTCTTTCAACTGTTAACTATTTTCTAACACACTTGTTCACAAAGAGGTTGAACCTCATCCCATCTTTGCTTGTGATTGAATGAGCAATTCAAAGAAGCTCCTTTGATACCCAATCATGGCTTCCACCGGTTCCCTTTTCACCCTGTGGGATGTTCCAAACAAGTTTCTCAACTGCCTCAAAGTTTTTGACAGCTTTTTTGGAACACGTTGCAGCCATAACATTCAAAGTGTTATTTGGTTGTTTGCTCAAACCTATAGTTTGAACATTCAACATCTTGTCTTTGTAGCGTATTCAAATAAATACAGGTTGAGTATGATTTTCAAATCATTGCATTCTGCAATGTTTAACACAATGTCGCCAACTCATTGGGATATGGTTTGTATTTCAGCATGTAAAGAAGACACACAGAAGCAAATGTTCTGTAAGCGATATAGGAGCGAAAAACTCCTGTGGTTGACAGTCTTATTTTTCTGGTTTAATTTCAAATAGGGCAACCTACCTGGCATGTAGACCCTTTCATTTATGACAACAAAAACTTTGGAATTTACCGGATTTTCTGTGCTTTATTTTTCTCGTAGAATATTTGACTGTAATTAAAATTAACATCAGGTATTATGTGCCATTTCAAGCATAGTATTTAATGGGTTCTTCTTAATGGGCTACAAAGATAACAATCCGACAGACCTTCTCCCTTCCAGTGGGAACAAACTCCCACATGGATAACTTGTGTGGGAGGCTGCTGAGTGGGCAGGTTTTTTTTTCGTACTCTCGCTCTTGTGGATCTTTGGCCCTTTGCGTGTTGTGGGAATTTAGCACAGGGGATAAACAGTGCCTGACCTGTGTTAAATTGGGAGCACAGAAAGTGGTGCAAAGGCGAGAAAAAAACTAGAAGAGTTGTGTTTTCTTTAATTGTACATGAACTTTAATGAAACAGAAGCTTTCACAGTTAACGTCCCTTCCATATTTTGTTAATGCATATGTTGAATGTAGAACATGTCTAAATTGTGAACTAAAAAAATAAGCCTGCCTAGTCTAAGAACAGAAGTATATTACTTAATTTCAAATTTCTTGTTTCTGCTCATTGAGATAACTGCGACGAGAGATCACATTAACGTTAACATCTCCAGTGGGACAATTACGCTTCAAACTAATAGCCTCTCTCAAAAGGTGATCGGAGGTCTGTGGCGGCTGTCACTGCTGGAACCAGCACACACAAGCTCAACAGACAAGATCTCATTTAGAAGAAATTAATTGGTGAAAATGGACAGACAACCCCCACAGACCTCAACATTGAGTTTATTTCTTCCCAGGGACGTGGATATATGGCAGTGGAGGCCCAGTAGCTGTAAACATGTAGAATCTGCCTGGTTAGCAGAAGGCATCTCAGTGGGGGAGACAACTGTACAGCGGAAATTGCCTGATGAAGAATGTGATCCATTTGTTTGGATGTGTGGGGGTGTGAAGCTAGCATGTGCAATGTTCCTTCTTTGGTAAGTTTAATACTATTGCAGGACTTGTCAGGGGGCCCCGAAATCAGTGCGACTTTTGTGGGGGCGAAAACTGCCAAGGTCTGATGAAGTGCGCTGAACAGCACAGTAGGCATCTGACCATTTATGACCTTTGTGTATCAAACAAGGAGAACTTCTGGATAAAGAAAACACAGTCTAATCATTGCCAAGGCAGAGGTGAACATTGCTGGAAAATACATACAAAAGGAGTCAGGAGGGTCACATAGAGCAATATTTTTCCGTCAAAATGCTGCATTCAAAATACAACTTCTTCAAAACTATATTTGTTGCAAAAATAGCAGTAAAAAGTTGTTTTCCTTCAAAATGTGAATGTGTATTGCCATTCCTCTCTTCTTTGTTGCTGAATTGTATTTTTTATTCTCTTGATTTAGCATATGACACCGATACCCAAATGTCATAATGACCCCACAGTATTAAAAAAAAAAAAGGACAGATGTAAGGAAAAATGATATTTGTATAATTGATGTATTGATAGTTGCCTTGGATGTTTGATAAAACAGAAGTTCAAGTCAAGTCAGGTAAAACTTTATTGTCTGTATGTGTAATATACAGCACAGATGAGATTTCATCCGCTGAGGATCGCCATCAGAAGAACACTTACCCTCCTGTTGTCTTTACTGTGTTTCCCCTAACTTGAAAATTTATGACTTTTCCTAGATTGGTCCTAACTTTATGTTGTTTGAAATTTGTCCATGGAAGATGTACAAAAAAATGTACAAATCGGGTCAAAATGACCCGTGAGGCACTGATACACACCACCAATGTTTTAGTTGTGTCTCAAATGTGAACAAGACATAGTCATAAACAAGACAGATAGGTGGCGTTCCACAGACGGCAGAGTATTCAAGGAGTTGTAAAAAAAAAAAATGCCATGAGTGTGCGTTATGACTGAAGAGGCTCGAGAGCTGAGATGTCCAGCAAGACAAATGATATTTGTATAATTGAGCGTTTGGTTTTGTATTGATAGTCATGACCCCAACTCCAAATTTAATGAAGCTTGGATGTTTGATAAAACTGAGAGGCCTACTTAGCTACTAAAGGTGATCAGATCAAGACCTGATACATGAGAAGAACAAGTCAAGCTCCACTCATTGAAAGAAGGAAGCAGTCAGGTAAAACTTTATTGTCTGTATGTGTAATATACAGCACAGATGAGATTTCATCCGTCCTAAACAGGCAATTAATCCAAAAGCACACTTAAACTATAGAGAAGAGACCTATATCACACATATTGTGGTGAAGGACGCTGCGGGTGCTCTTATTTGGGGGGTTTAGTGAAGACAAGTCATTTTGACCCAGAGGACACGGGGTGTGTACGGAAAATGAGGACAACTTAACATAAAATGACAAAATAATTCAACAATGATTTGCATATCCTTGTCAACCTATATTCAATTGAAAACACAACACAGACAAGATATTTCATGTTCAAACTGATGGAACATTTTTGTTTTGGATTCGTTTTTTTCCCCATATATAATCTCTCCTTGGAGTTTTTGCTCGTAAAGTGTTCGCTCAAAGCTGGGACAGAGTTGACAAAATACTGGGAAAGTTGAGGAATGATCGAAAAGGCACTTGTTTGGAACACTCCACGGGTGAAAATGGTTAACGGGAAACAGATGAGTATCATGATTACATAAGGAGCATCCGGGAAAGCCTCTGTTGCTAACAAGCAAGGTGAGGGTCACCACGTAGTGAACGCACCTAATTCAAATCATCAGGATGGTTCTAATGCTGCTTCAGAGCAGGCTGATGAGCTGATCATTTTAATCAGGCTGTTGCAGCCAGGAGAGCTGGAAAACAGGCAGGACAGCAGCCTTCCAGGCCTCGTGCTGGACATGCCTAGTGTAGTGGTACACTTGCCTGACCTTGTGTGTGGGCAGCATGGGATCGGTTGCAACTCAGTCCTGGTGTGGAGGTGGGTGTGAATGGTTTTTGTCTGTGTATGTGCCCTGCTCCAGTCAAATCCACCTTTGTCGAGTCCAAGTCAAGTCCGAGTCCAACTCGAGTCTGAGTCTACATCATAGGTGTCAAATTCCGGTCGTCGACAGCCGGTGTCCTGCATGTTTTCCATGTCTCCCTGCTGCAACACACAAGATCCAAATGATCAGCTCATCAGCAAGCTTTCTAGGAGCCTGATAATGATCCTGATCATTTGAATCAGGTGTGTTGCAGCAGGTAGACATGGAAAACATGCAGGACACCGGCCCTCGAGACAGGACTTTGACACCTGTGGTCTACAAGGCCCAAGTCCAGATAAATTCAAGAGTAAACCTTAAGACAGAAAAAATAAATGTATATATTTTCATGGCTGTAAAATTTGAGAAATTTCATTATGTCCAACACTCTTAGATGACATGGAACCAATGTTTGCAAGCAACTAAAAAGTAAAACAATTTCAAAAACAAAAAGGTTACTAATGGTTTATTAATCCATCCATTTTCCACTTTAGCGGGGTAGCTGGGGGTGTTTGAGTCCATCCCAGCTGTCTTCAGGCAGTAGGCGGGGTACACTCTCTACCAGTTGCCAGCCAATCGCAGGGCACACAGAGACAAACACCCAGACTCACACTTAAACCTAGGGACAATTTGGAGTGTTCCATTAACCTGCCCAGCATTTTTTTTGGGACTGTGGGAGGAAACCGGAGTGCCCAGAGAAAACCCACACAAGCCCGGGGAGAACATGCAAACTCCACATAGGGAGGCCAGAGATGGAATTGTACCTCTGCACTGTGAGGTCGACACGCTAACCACTGGATCACCGGGCCGCCCGGGGACGAGTCAAGTAGGAGATATGGCACAGGCGATCAGCAAACTGTATTGAGAAATGAGAGGCAGCTACAAAAGAGCGCCAAGCTCAAAACGTATGAATGAACAAGAACATGCAGCAAGGTTTGCTGTCTTCGATTCCCACCTATCATGAATGAATGAATGAATACTTTATTGTCATTGCACACCTGTTACAACGAGATTTTGCAGGAGCCCCCCCCGCCCCCAAGTGTATCGTGAATATAAAAAAGTATATAAATACATTGCACTCCCCTAGACCTACACACGATCTCATACACATGTTCAAAAGTTGATATTCAACGTTATAAAATGGCTTTTTTAAAATTGTGACTGTACTCCATAGGTGTCAAACTCAGGTCCTCGTGGGCCGCTGTCCTGCATGTTTTCCAAGTCTCCCTGGTGCAACACACCTGATTCAAATGATCAGATCATCAGCAAGCTCTGCGGAAGCCTGACATTGAACCTGCTCATTTGAATCAGGTGTGTTGCAACAGGGAGAGTTGGAAAACATGCAGGACAGCGGCCCACGAGGACCTGAGTTTGACACCTATGCTGTACTCTGTTCAAGGAAGGGTTAGAGTAGATTGTTCTAGCAAAATATATTAATTTGTATGTATCAGGCATTGACATGAGGATATGTAAACTATTCGGCACTAATTAAAATACAGTCAAAGTTGTCTTACAAAATTATATGAATCATGAGGTACATAATAAAATTAGACTCCCATAGGCCTACACATTCACATGCACACAATTTCAGAATTTAGATTCAACAGCCTGACTGCCCAGGGATAGAAAGTGTTTCTGTGTCTGTTGGTCCGGCTTCTCATGACTTTATATCTTTATATCTTTTAATCTGCGAATACATATTAAACCAAATTAAGTAATGCACACTGATGGTTTGGGTTGGCATGTGAAGATCACTGTTACTTTTTTAAAGATGTTTTAACTTGATTTGTCTCTGTAGAAACCAGTTCTGTGCTGACGCATGTTGCTTTTTTGCCCCACTTTGACAAAGGTAATTGTGTCAATCAAAGCTAAATGGATTCTTTGGAAAATAACCAAAAATGTTAGTCTAAACGAACACTCAACTTTGACACCAGAAAGCTGCCAGACAATTCCTCAAAATGAAGTCAATAGCATAAGCAATTTTCAAAGTGCAGATGTCAATGCCGGTCTCTTTTGATAATCTGAAAATATCAAGTTTCTTTTGAAGGACTACATTCATGTTCAGGAATAAAGACATACTTGGGAGTTGGACTCAGTTGAGTAGATAAATATGGCTTAGCCTAAGACAAGTCCAAGTGAAATGCCAAGGCATCGGAGTAAAGTCCGTGACAAAAAAAACAACAACAAAAACGTGTCACGTCCGGACTTGAGTAATTCAGCTCATCATCAAGCTCTGCAGGTTTCTGATCGATCCTGATCATTAAAACCAGGTACGTTGGAGTAGGGAAACCATCTAAAACGTGCAGGATAGGGGGCCTTGAGGACTAGAAGTAGTGACCCCTGTTTTACATTGATTTGCAGTGTTACAGACATTTTTTTTAATATGACATTTGAATTAGACAATCTTTCTCACATTTCTCCCCCTTTCGGTACTCCTGAGAATAGCATAGAGTGTCAAATCCTTTGTGTAACCTCTTTGCTACCTTTTTACCACATTTACAATATACAGTATGCCCATATGTACAAGCTCTATATCAACCTTTTGCCCATTTCAACTGTTTTTTTTTCCATATGTGCCTTCCCACACTATTGCATCATTCTCAATTGGCAGCATGGTTTGCTGGTCGACCTAATTACATGTGTATTTCTCTTCTTTTGAATGTGACAGCATTGTGGGGACACAACCATACTCCCACACAAACACGCACCCACGTGCAAGGATTTCATAGCTTCTATTATATGTGTGGCACGCAAGCCAAAAATTAGGTTGTGGAGCTGTGATGTTCAAACAAGCACAATTAAAGCACATCAACTGTGAAATAAGATTGCGATATGAGGAAAATATAGGGGAATACACACAAGTCTCCGTGCATCTGACTGTTTTTTACGTGGCCATTTCAATCTATGCCCTCTGGTTACAGTATCAGATGTATGGTCATGTCCTCAAGGTATAAGACCGTGCTTCTGAGTGTTGGAATGATGAGAGGGATATTTCATCTCAACACTTGAGGCTATCTGCTTGGTTCTATCCATCCTTTTTGGTAATGTGTGTGTGTGTGTGTGTGTGTGTGTGTGTGTGTGTGTGTGCGTGTGTGTGTGTGTGTGTGTGTGTGTGTGTGAATGTTTATGGAAAAGTGTGAGCTTGTGTTTTAAACTTGACGCACATTTGGGTGAAATATGGACTTAATATACCGTTTTGGAATTTTAACAGCAGTTTGGCAGACCACTGCATCCCCTTAAACCCCCAGGACAGTCACTGCATCGTCGTATTGACCAGCAGTACAACCGCACAATCATTCAATTCTTAGAGTTGCCATTGTCATAAATCAACTTCAAAAATTCAAGGTTATTGGTCAATATTTCATTCTTTTTAGCCACTAGAATGAAAATGGGTGTCAGATTAGAACTGATTTGGGACTGTAGTGCATGATTGCTATTGCATCACATGTAATAATGTAATACATTTTTACCTCAGGATGTCTTAATTTAGAAAAACATCAGAAAAAAATCAGAGCATCATTAACTATTGGCAAATAACCAAGATAGGAATTACTTGATGTTAATTCAACACACAGGGTGTTAATTTTAACACCGGGAAAATGTATATATACATCTGCACTACCCGATGCTAAAAGTAACATTTACAAAAACGTTAAATGTTCAATACCCAATAGTATGTTACAGCAACAATATGCAGTGTTGACAGTGCAGTAATTATGCCACTTTTGTCAAGTTTGTCATTCACTAGTGTGTGTTTTCAGGGAAACAATTCAAAGACCATTGGAAGTGGATCCTACCAAGTAATTATGTAATACGAGGGTGAGTCAAAAATTACCCACACTTTTGTCATTTCCATTTATGGGCAAAAACAATAAGAGAAATCCCAAATTTTTCTATATACAGTAATGCACATTTTCTAGTGGGCCACAAGGTTGTGAATTCCAGTTTTTTGCTGGTCATAGAACCATTCATGCGCCGCTTTGTGTACTGCTTCATTTGAAGACAGTTTATGCTGTGGCAAACCTCTGTGAATGGAGCGAAAAGATGGTCGTCACAAGGCGTGAGGAACGCTGCAAAGAGTGTGCTATTACCACTCGCGTTAGTGCATGGGTCTGTCAGTACCATTTGTTGAGCTTGCCGCTCAATCTTCTTGTCAGTGGTAGAGCTTGATAGACGTCCTGCTCCTTCTGGATGTTTCACGCTTGTCCGCAGCGGTTTAAATTTTTCACTCCACTTATTCTGCATTCTTTTCAATGGTGCATTGTTTCTAAATATATTTTATGTTAAAAGCCCACATTGAATTTCAGCCTCTGATGTACCTTCTGACCATAACAATGGGATCACTGCGCATTGTTCTTCGCTGATGCATTATGCTTGTGGAGTGGCCATTTAGTTTTATTCTTATCAACCGAAACCAATATGTGGGAAAAAAAAAAACACTTGAACAAATAGATCAGCTGATCAAGATCACATGACACAGGAGTCACCATGTGCATAAAAAAATTGCACCAGAAACCAAAGCAAGAGCACGGAATAGAGCAAAATGCGGATACTTTTTGACACACCCTCGTAAATTCAAATTTCAAATAGATATGTATTTTTATTTGTTCCTTCCAGAGATGGGTGTTATAAGGAGTTACCATATTTTCCGCACTATAAGGCGCACCAAAAAGTCTTCAATTTTCTTAAAAGCTCACGGCACGCCCAAAAATCCCGTGCACCTTGTGTATGGTCATTACGGTAATATGTCGAACCCAATATGGCTCCTTCCTGGAGACATGCTTACAATGTTATAACTTGCTGTTGGTTCAGTGAACTGTGTCACTGCTTTATTAAATATTTTTTTTGTTGGCAGCTCCGAAAAAAGGAGAGCTCTGGTGTTGTTTTTTTTAAAACACACACTTTATGAATGTTTTTCACAGTCTCAACAAGTACAGTTACGTCTGTCCGCCGTCTCTGTGCCTTCTCTTCTTCTGTTTGACTCGAGAGGCGTTCATGACCGCCTCTGAAAAACGTAAATTAACATTGCCTTCAATGAAACTACGAAAATTGAATATAATGCATCAAAACAGAAAATCAAGTGAGGATATCACAAAATAAATTCTATAGCCCCCCTACAGAATTTATTTTGTGATTTCCTCGTTTCTGAATACAGTACAGTACACAACAAGGAATGAATAACAAACACTTCTGAGACAGTCCAGTCTCCTACAATTTACTGACATCTGATCTTCTGTTGCAGCTACGCTCAAGGAAATGCCTAAATATATTCTGTTGGGGGGGGCTATAGAATTTTTGATGCATTACTGTAGTTTCAATTTTCGTAGTTTCATTGAAGTAATTGTTAATTACGTTGTCTTGTGGCGAATCTCTTGATCGTTTTTTTTTTTTTCTCACCTGCTTCCACCTGTGCTCGTCAACCTGGACCCTCCTTACCCTTCTTCCTTCATTGAGTGTTGGATTGTTAGGTGCAAAGCTGCTCTCAATCAGCTCCTTCAAGCCACTCCCATTCTTTTCAGGTGTTCCTCTTTGTCTCATCAGTTTGCTTGTATTCAGGCCATCACCACATGGAAACAAAACAAAAAATCTTGTAAACACGGAAGTGGTTCAAGAAATGTGTTTCAACAATTTATATTTTTAGTCGAACGTGGTGCTGTAGTGCAGCCACAGGGAGTTAATAGAAAACAGAAAAAAAAATGAAGCCAGAGCAGAAAAGAAGGAAAATCAACAAAGAAGAGAAGGTGCAACAATGACCAGTATGCAGATAGGTAACAAAAGGCACCTAAAAATACCAAATGCAAAACAAAAACTGACAACGGCATATGGAAAGCCGCAAGAGGAGGTGAAGACAGACAAGGCTGTATGACTAAAACCAATGCTGGGGAGCCAACTGATGATGGACAGGAGTACCACAAGATAAACATGGAATAGAACAATACCAAAAATAACAGGGGCACTCGAGAACCAAAGTCTCCACAACATTTGTTACATACTAGCAGTAACAAAGACCGAGAAAAACATGCAATCGGACTACAACAAAAGCAGCAAGCAAAAGAATAATGCAGCGACTCTTCTACGCCACGGCTGAGCCTTGAACTCCACCTGAGTGAAATTGCCAGCAGGTGCATGACAGAACGATCCTCCCTCCAGCAATCCCCAAGGCAACTGAAAATAGAAAAGAACACTGAAGAGGAACATTATACTTTGGACTAAATATACCATGAATTACAGTGGAGAAAATATGGCACAACAGTAATAATTAATAATAATTCATTTTATTTAAAAGCGCCTTTCATGCCACCCAAGGACACTGTACATACAATGAGGAGATGCAATATAAAAATAGATAAAATATTAAATAAAAACAGGACATAAAAACACAAGACATGGGAAGTGGAGGAGATTACGTAATGTAGGCAGTCCTGAACAGGTGTGTTTTTAAACGGGATTTGAAAGTGGAAAGAGGTGTGCAGTTTTGGAGGTCCGAAGGTAGACTGTTCCAGAGCTTTGGAGCAGCGCGACTGAAGGCTCTGGCTCCCATGGTGCTCAGGCGGGCAGGGGGCACTGACAGGCGAAGGGAGGATGAGGATCTGAGGGAGCGAGTGGGGGTATACACCTGAAGAAGGTCGGACAGGTAGGGAGGGGCCAAGTTGTGGATGGCCATGTATGCATATAGGAGCAGTTTATAGTTGATGCGGTATTGGACAGGGAGCCAGTGGAGCTGCTGAAGGACAGGGGTGATGTGCTGGTGGGAGGGTGTTTTTGTGATGATGCGGGCAGAGGCGTTTTGAACCAGCTGGATTTTATGGAGGGACTTTTGAGGTAGGCCGAAGAGGAGAGCATTGCAGTAATCTAGGCGGGATGTGACAAGACTGTGGACAAGAATGGCAGTGGTGCGGGGGGTGAGGGAGGGGCGAAGTCTGTTAATATTGCGGAGGTGAAAATAAGCAGTGCGGGTGATGGTGTTGATATGGGACTGGAAGGTGAGCGTGCTATCCAGGATGACACCCAGACTCCTAACCTGAGGGGAGGGGGACACTGAGGAGCTGTCAATGTTGAGGGAGAAATTGTTTATTTTAGATAAAGTGGATTTGGTGCCAAGAAGGAGAATTTGGGTTTTATTGGAATTTAATTTAAGAAAGTTTGTCGTGAACCATGTTTGAGTTCGGAGAGGCAAGAGGTAAGGGAGGAGGGTGGGAGGATGGAGTTTGGCTTACAGGAAAGGTAGAGCTGGGTGTCATCAGCAAAGCAGTGGAAGTGGATATTAAATTTGCGGAGGATATGACCAAGAGGCAGGAGGTAGATGATAAAGAGAAGGGGCCCGAGGACAGATCCCTGGGGTACACCTGAGGTGACTGGGGAGGGCTTTGAAGTGAAGGATTTGAGCTGGACAAACTGAGTGACATTACCGTGAACTGGACATCACTCCAAAACTGAAAACACAAAAAGAAAACTGGTCAGGGAGGCTGCCAAGAGAGCCGCGGACATTTCCAGCGAGTGCTGGCTGTTTTATGACAAAGTGAGTATAAAAATCACCAAAAGGTTAGAACAGCAAGCGTAAGACATATGAAGAGCCTTGTAACTGCTACACCAGAAACGCAGCTGGTCTAGTGTATGGAGGAAGTAGAGTTTACTGATAATGTTGTTTTGGTTGACCAGCAGACGCTCTCATATGAACTCTGTCGTATTTGTAGCTGCTCACCTCCTCTGCTGAAATGAGTGCACTCTGCTGAAGTCAGTGACAAATTGCTTTGTTTTTTATCTTTCCAACATATGCTTCAAACAACAAAGTGTATGCAGGAAAAGTGATTAAGATTGCATGACTGTCTATGTCTTATGTGTTGTGTTGTGTTATTTTGTTATTTTGACTTCAAGATGGCGCCACGAGATTGGCTGCCTTTGCAGCAGCTCCTATATTTTGTTCTTCTACTTCTTCCTTTCATAACTTTGCTGCTGTGAATTTGGAATTTCTCCATTGCGAGACTAATAAAGGGTTTCTTATCTTATCTTATCTTATCTTATATGGTGAGCTGAGTGAACTCATTGAAGACGGGAGCAATCAGGTAAATGAGCATTTACTTGTAATCCAAGGCAGCTTTATTTCGCACGTTTCATACACAATGCGTCTCGTTCATTTACTAACACAGGGGTAGGGAACTCCGGTTCCGGTTCTGCATGTTTTAGATCCCTCCCTACTCCAACACACCTGATTCAACTGTTCATGATTGTGTCAGGCCTCTACAGGGCTGGTTGATGAGCTGATGATTTGAATCAGGTGTGTTGGAGTAGGGTGGGATCTAAAACAGGCAGGATATGGCTCTCAAGGAACCGGAGTTCCCTTCCCCTGTAAAACAGTTAGGCGTTTTAAAGCAAAGTCAAGATGTTAAAAGCAGCTTACTGTACTTCAAGAAGGAAGATTGCAAGAACACAAATTTGGAAAACATGAACTTAAAATGCTTTGAAAGGCTTTTATCATAGGTATGGAGAAAATAGCATACGGTTTATCACAGATTTAAAAGCTTGGGGCTGACTTCACTTCTGTTGGCATCTTATTACATTTGCTTGCAGTATAACAACTAAATGCTGCTTCGGCGTGTTTGCTTTGAACTCTGGGCTCCACTGATTGACCCAAATCTGCAGACCTCAGAGCCCTCCTGGGATTATAATACATTACCATTTCTTTCATGTATTCAGGCCCTAAACCATTGTATAGTGTTTTTTTTTTTTTTACCTATATGGTGCTCAGATCGCTTTCACACTGTCTCCTGATTCGCCAACTGATGACACAGCATCAGAAGCAACTGGGGGTTTAATATCAAGCTCTATTCTCTTCTTTCTCCCCCAAGACCACCACATCTTCCTCCTCTACAATAGTACAGCTCTTTTGATGAATTCAAGTTAGAATATATAGAGGCTTAAGGAGATTGCTACTTGATACCCCCCCCCCCCCCCCCTTTCCAAGGATGAGAGAATCTTGAGGAGGAGTTTATCTGTGTGTTTGTTCCTGCCTGGGTGTGAGTGTGTGTTTTTCGTGTATATGTTGCACGCTGAGCCCAGGGACATCAGCAATGTCACCACTGCCCCCTATTTCTCACGCGCTTTTCAAAAACCTGTTGATTCAAACAAAATATCCATCTCCAACACAGCTCTCCCTCTGTCCTCTAGGGATGGACTGAATGAGATATGCAACCGGAGCGAGTGTTTTTTTTTTTTTCTCCATTCTTTAATACACAGTGTTTTGCTCTTCCAAAACATTTCTTTCCCCAGTGAGTGATGTGAGAGGCGAAGAGTAAGCTTGACACTATAACACAGGTTGAGCATGCTACAGTACATGCTATTCCAACGACTTGCAAATCTCTGACAATGGCAGCGCCACTGCTACCTATTCTGGTGGACGTGCAAATACACTTTATTCTCGTAGGGCAAAAAAAAAAAGGTTCTTGATGTCATACCGCTGGCATCGCAATGCTCTCCCCCCAATGGGCCCAGCCCCGTTTGAGGACTGCTTTAGACTCCCAAAAATTGTGGGTGCGTCGCCAAAGGTCTGCTCCAACAGCGGTCCCCAACCTTTTTTTTACCCCACGAACCGGTTTATTGTCAAACTATTTTTTCACGGATCGGCCTTTAGGTCGGATAAATACAACAAAATAATATAATATGACCTGCGTGAAAACGGTGGTATTTTCGTAACGTAATAATAAACACAAATCATGACACGAGGAAAATCCGATCTGGCCTCAACACTCTCTGGTTGCTATGGTAACGTTTAAACGTTGAGATAAATCCGTGTTTGAAGTAGGACTCCTGACACTGTCTTATTAACATGTAGCCTTCTTGGAAATTGTAGGCTCCTCTTCTGTCTCCTGGCTGGGTCTTTTCCCATTCCCAAAGGAACTTTCAAAAGACATTTATTCATTTATTTATCTATTTATCTATTTATTTAACTCATTTTGCTCACTCCCAGGTTTCATTTTAGCGGTAACCTATCACGTGACCGAGAAGCGCTGCCTTCACCTGCATCAAGAGTAACATACTGTAGACGGAAATAACAGAGAATCCGATAATTTTTCAAGATAAAACAGCTTTCAGATTCCTCAATGAATTAAACGGAAGTAATGTAAGTGATTTATTTTTTTCTGTGCGGCCCGGCACCAAATGACCCAAGGGTTGGGGACCACTGCTCTACAATACTTCTATCCAGTCCTGAATGTTTTTTTTTTCAGTTACTACTGCAGCTGACTCCCACCATTTTATGGTTCGTCGGTATACTGTACAATAAAAAAAGACTTTCTCAAAATGTAACTCTAGGGAATTCATAACTCAGAACAACATCAGGGGGTGATGAATAGACAATTGACAAGGGTTTCTATCAAAATTAGTTTGACCACAATAGTGCCAGTCTTGGTTTGGGGATGTGGAATCTGCATGCTTTCTGTGTTCTTGTTTCAATTCACTGAAGTATTTAAGTATCCAGAATCCTCTCACAGTCCACAAGCTTACATGAGCTGTTTCCATAACAAGGTTTTTAAATAAAATCAGGTCGAAAGCATGCTGGTTCGACTCTCACTGGAAAATGAAATGCAAGCAGATAAAATATTTCACAATGCATGCGTTTACTGGCTTTTTATAAAACAGAGAACATCCAAAACAAATATAATCAGAGTCACAGGGTGCGGTGGCCATCGGGAATTTCGGGAGAAGTCTTGTACGGCGGGTCCATTCCAAGCGAAAAGTGCTGGTTTGACAGGAAGTCCTTGGAAAGGATCCCACGTTATACGTATCCAGAGAGCACTGTAATTTCGGCAAGATAGATGTAAGATGTAGATGGCAAGGGGGCATCAGTTCCTCCTGAAGTCCACCCCCATCTCCTTTTTTGTGTTCAAGATGTATTCCGCACCAGTCAACTAGATGTTCTAACTCGTCTCTGTACTCAGACTCACCGTTGTTTGTGATGCCAAAAATGGTGATGATATTCCTCCACTGCTGGTTGATAAATTACTAATACATATCTAGGAACAATTTGCAAGCATTAGTACCTCTGGATTCCGGCCGGAGGCGACACGACATCCTCTTTTGGACTGCTTTGATCGACTTGTGCCACGGTGCTATTTTTGGATTGTAAACATGGATAATCTGTCAAATTTGAGACCAGGATAAAAATAGACCGTCCTATTGTGTACTTGTGTCGCTAATGTGATGTAGTAGATTGCCCATATCACATGTTTTTGACAATAATTGAACAAATTCAGGCTGATGCTAATTCACTGCAGTCGGCTACAATGGGTTTTATTTTTCTGTCTGCAAACACGATGCTGTGTCTTGAAGCCTTTCAATACTCACGTGCATTTTATTCACCAACTCTCACTCTAGTTAGTCTCTTTTAGCATTATAAAACTGACATCTAGTGTTAGAAGCGTTATTTCTGTCAATCTAAAAATGAAATGCAGCATCCTCCTTTTTAAAAAAAGGCAGATACATCTCGATTGCTTTCATCACTCACACATATTTCATCTACAATCTGCCACCTAGTTAGTATTTGTAAGCATGACAAAAACAACATGGTTAGTTACAAGCATTAGATCTGATGATTAGCTATCACTCGAACTTAAAATGAATACAGCATCATCCCACATAAAGGGAGCAGGTGGATTTTGGAGTATGGCACCTCCTGTGGACAGTGATGGGAGTTGTCTTTGATTGTGGGGACAGTGACAATGGCCGCACTCCTAAATCAGGTGAAAATATGAAAATATGTGGGTAAAGTTTCAGCTTGTTCGCGACATTTAGGGATATACCTATGTGTACACATTGAATAGATGCACGTCTGCTCCTACGTGATTTCATCTTTCTATGTCATTGTGTAATTGTCAGGGCCACACTGTGTACAAATGTGCAAAATGCAGCGTTCATCTGTGCTTCAACAAAAACAACTGCTTTTGTGAATACCACAAGTGAAGTGACAAGCTCACTCCACACTGAAAGGTCGGTCAAACTGAGTGGGAGTAAAGGTAAATGAACTTGTGTATTCTGTTTATAACGCGTGTTTTGATTGTTAATAGCCATCCTTACATCCATTTTCTAATCCACATATCCTCATGAAGGTCGTGGGCAAGCTGGAGCCAGTCTCGGGTGTCTTTGGGCAGCAGGCGGGGTTCACCGTGAACTGGTTTCCAGCCAGTCATCGTTATTGTTCAGAACAGTGTTTTTTTTCTCTTCTTTTTTTTCCTTTTTACACTCGTATAGCATGTTTAACAGTTGTAAAGGATGAGAATAACTTTGTCTCCACACCTGAGATGGGAACAAGTGCTTTTTTTTTTTTTAACCTTTTTTAGATATCATGGATGTCTTTTCTCACTAATTTGTCAACATTCTTAGAATTTATTTGTAAACAAAAACACCACTGATCATTTGTTTGATCGAAAATTAATTCAGGCTTCAAGGGTTTGTGTAGTGCTTTCTACCGATATGTTCTAATGGTTATAACCACACGTGATGCTGTAGAGGAGGGGAGCTGTCCAATTCCTTACTGCCCTCCTTGGACACAGGTTCTTTTATTTCTCTATAAGGTGGAAGAAGACCCAACACCACGTCGTCTTTTTCTCAGTTTATCACAACGCAACACGAATCGATTCGGGCTCCTGAGATTCTCAGATTTCGTCAGGAAGCCCCGGACAAACACATTCATGAGATTATATAGAGACAATATGATAATGAGAGGCGTGGAGGTACGCCTCTCATGCAAATCCCGGAAACAAAGAAAGTAACTTGTCATCTGACCCGGTGTGGCTGGAGGAAGTTGGGAGCGGTGAGGTGTGACCAGAACACCACTACCCACCATTTGGTGTGATAGCAAGTTGCAGACCCCCGCTGTGCATACATCCTGAGATAAAAGGTCTTCCCAAGGGGGGTTAACAGCAACCAGGGACTTTCCCAAGGGTCGGGGGACAACAGGAGACACTTAGGAGCCGTTAATCGACCAAGGGGGAAGAAGATACAATCTAACACTACATACATTGCTTTGGGTGAGCGAACAGATGCCCACGAAAGAGACTGGGAACAATCGTACTCATAGTAAGGCGCAGTCCCGCAATAGCTGCAACACAGATACTTGAGATAACAGTTCTTTTGATGTTAAACAAGTCCTATGGAGGGGGCCTTAAAAGTGGTGGGGGTTGAGGGACACTAAAGGTGATTGTAAACACAGTGAGCAGGAAAACCTCCAACAACATTCTACATTCTTTGTTTCTTTCAGAGCCAACTAGAGTGGGGCTAAATAAAATCACAGTAAGGAATAAATTCCTTAACAATCCCTCTCTTGAACACAATTCATATTGTGATCACAAAATTGTCTGCATATCCTCCCTGGTAAGAAGTGGAACAACCGACCTATCCTTCCCCCCATGACCAGGAGATAACAGTGGCATTTGGCGAACTGCTGGTGCTTGATTGAAAATCATGGACGACAACATTCGGCGGACACAGGGTACAATACAAGAGCTTAAAATGCAAACTACCATCAAACAAACTACAACCGGAAATAAAAGTTTCAATAAAGCCTGACTCCAACCCCCCGACAACAGCCAATCCCAAAATCCTAGAGTAGGGGCTCCATCCCGGGTCATAGCCTCCCGGAGGGCATATAAATTGGACATACCCTCTGCAACAGACGTGTGTACCTCATCCGGGATAAAAGTACAACAGGTCTTATTAAATAGAGCACAGACACCACCGGTAGCTGCAGTCTGCAAATCCAACGCCATCCGATTTTGTAATACCATGAGGCGGATTGCTTCTAACTCTCTATTTTGGCCCTTTTCCACTTTGATGGAGAAATTTACAAAGGATTTAAACCGATAGTCTATTGTTTCTAATCTGAGCATATTTTTAGCCACACCGGCCCACGGAAACAAAGCCAGGCCAAATTTCTCTCCCGCAGACCAATGTTTAAACTCGTCTGGTACGTCTGATCCCCATACCGAATCGTGGGGCAAAAATGTTGGGACGTCTCTCCTCAGTCTGGACGTCTGGCTGGAGTGCGTTATAAAAAAGGTGTGGTCTGTAACAAAGATAGGAGTACAAACGCCTGTCCAATCTGGAGGCAATACCATGTAAGCATCATCACCACATAACCACCATCCCCCTCGTATGTTATATGTGCCATTCTTCACGGGGGCGCCTCCTCCGTTTATTACGAATCTGTTGTCCCTGCACTGAGTCATAACATCAAGTTTTCCAAGAGCAATCGAGCCGTTTTCCCTACCATAGCACATTTCATATCTTTTCCCGGGCTTAACATCCATAAAGACCTTTTGGGGGAGAGGGGTTCCCTTTATCTTATAGTTGTAGTCTACCAAAAGGGATTTGTCACATGCTTGATCTTTTAACCCAACCCGTGCCCAGGGCCCAACACTTTCATTAAATACTATTGAGGGATGTTGATAACCTACACCTGCATAAGAAGCAAAACATTTAGCCTGTTTTCGATTCATAGATTTCCCAGTCAGGGATATTTGGGTCGCGGATTTGGGCATGAGAGAACACACATAACAACCTGACTTGTTGTAACTTTTTGACATGAATCGAACATATTTATACCACAAATTAGTTTCTTCCGGAATGGTCGCTTGCAGGTTGTGCCACTCGTACTTGGGGTGGTACGCCCACCTCTTCAGTCTCGTTGCCAGCTGAAATGTTTCCTTTCCTTGTCGAAACCCCCACACTAGTGGTGGTATGGAGGCCACGACAATCAGTCCGATGAGAAGAACGTATGTCATGGTTTCTGGGCCACAAGGCGGCCTTGTAGTGGTTTCACGTCCAGTTGCCCTTCTGAACGTTACTTTGAAGTCGGACACTCTCCGGGGGCTGATGTACACTGCGACACGTGGTACCAAGTCGGTCCCTTTCCTTCCAGGCGAACAGCATGACTGGTCCTCTCCGTCACTTTGTAGGGTCCCGTCCATCTCGGCTGGTGCCACTTCCGCTTATGGACCCCCAGATACACATGCTCAGGACACGTCTGTGGGCTCACGGAGTGTTCACCCTGGAGTCTCCTCTGCTCCTGAAAATGGGAGACGAGAACACTCAATGAGTCTATCTTTGCTTTATGAGGAATAGAATTATCTGTTGAGGAGCACCCGGGTCCATGGATTATCATGGAACAGGGAACTCCTGGTCATGTACCACCCCAAAGGGCGTGAAATCTGTGGCAGGATTAATGGTGGACCTCCTGGTGAGCAGCGCTAGTAGCAGCTCCTCATCCCAATCCAATTTCTATGAGGTCATCACCATAGAGAGTTTTGATATAAGCCTCTGATTCGTTTGTTCTAGCTTACCTTGAATTGCAGATGAAAAACTCATGCCTCCCAAATTGGAGTCTTCAATTTATTTGCCGACGTTTGCTGGACGTCCATCAATTTCATGCCGATACAAACCAGTCTCATCCCTGGCCACTCGGTTAATTTTTCTCCTCCAGGATACCCTCTCTTGGTCTGAAAGAAGGTGGTTAGTGTGGAAAACATACATTTTCCCATTCTTGGTTCCACTACCATCACTGACTAACTCAAGTCGTCGTCTGCTGTCTCTTTAGTCATCTTGTCTGCTTTGTCATTTCCTACTTCTATGTGGGAAGTTTGTATTGGGATTTTATACTTTCACACCCTGGTACTCTTATGTCAATTTTCTTGTATTCATAATGGATATCGCAGTACCTTTCTCTATTTATCAACTTAATTCTGATTTATTATTATATTTAATTAATGTTTAGAATTTATCACCTTAACTCTGATTGATGTAGGTTGTTTGTACTATTTTCCTTCTAATATGTCCCCTGCATTAATAATAGCTACTTCTTTTGGTTTTAGTGGGGCTTATCTCAGATTTTTATTTATTTAATTTATTTTTCCACACTATGATTAATTGATGTTACTGCTGCTGTTTTTGTTCGTATTTGCCTAATGCTGTCGCATATCTGACGCATGCTGAATGTTTTTGTTCAATTGGGTTCAATTGCATGCTGACGTATGTCAAAATTAGTCTTTTACTTCCCTGTTGTTCACGTTCCTTTCATTCACGTTCCCCTCTCTTTTCTGAAAAAGACCTACGGAAAGAGAGTCTTTTTTTTTCGGAAACATCCAAATGAACCAGCTAGATCAGGCTGCACAAGAGAAGCCGGCATCGCTGTACCTTCTGATGTGTCCAATCTTCCCCAAAATTTAATTACAGTGGGCATTGTAATTTTCCCATGCAATAGTTTGAAACCGCAAAAAGCCAAACGTCAATGAGAGGGAAGAAATTTCATCTGTGCTGTATGTTGCACATAGAGCACATTTGACAATAAAGTTGTAGCCAATCCAAAAGGAGCCACCTAGTGGTAGTCCAAACAAGAAATCCCTGATGTCGCACCGGGAAGAACATTGCCATAGTACAACGCCATCTGGAGGTTGGAAAGAGTAGAAGTAGCTGTTTTCGCACTTAAAAAAAAATTCCCGAAGACAAAATTGAATACGTGCGGTAAACGAGTGTAGCGAAATATCGCTCAAAGGTGGAGAATGAGAAATTTCCCAATATGATTCTGAAAGTGGTAAATGGAAAAAAAAACATTTGCGAAATCAATTACAGAAAAAATGTGTACGAATGACAATTTTTGTATATTTGAGTAGACGGCAAAAACCATATGTGTGGCGCGGCTATGTCAGGCATACGATACCAGTCAATGAGATGAGATCCTTTGACAGGTCCACTCCGGCTGCCACACACTCCTCTGAACCTATGACAATTTAGGAATAGGGAACATTAAATAAATTGCCTTGTGTTTCAACCAACCAGGCCATGCGATTAGATTTTGTTCTCTAGTCTGTCAAAAGCATTGTGCAGTGGGAAGGACCGATCAGCGGGTGGTAAGGTCATATGGAGGAAATCTAAGGAAACCAAAGCCGATACTGTTGGAAGACAGAGTTCAGTGGCGGGTTATCAGCTGACTTTAGCAATAGTCAGCCTGGTGTCAGCAGTCATTGGGAGCAAGTGTGGTCCAGCATGTTCAAGTTCATGACAATCTTTCGATGAGGCCAGCTGCGATCCCTTTTGTTCAGGATTCGGGTACCCACGGAGCAGATGGGTATTGTCCATGTGAGGGTGCCGTAGCTTGTCATTGTTGCAAGTTTCGTGGAGGAGGAGTCAGAGCTTGTTGATCATAGCCTGATTGATGAACAGATGGGTGCCGGCGGTGTGGGCATTTCCATGTCCAATGATTCACATCACCACAAATGAAACAGCCAGCTTGGTTCCCGTGACTTCCTCGTCCATGCCCACCTTCCCGTCTCGGACCTCCCCTCAGCCATGCGTCCCGGCCCTGCCTTGGGGGCAGGCCGTAATGTTGAGGTGGGGCTTGGAGCTGCGGTGGGGGTGTGATCAGCCGTGGTGGAGCCTGTTGAGAGACACTGATAGACATTTGATTAGATCTCCCATGTTTCTCTTTTTTGCATGCATTACTGGAGACTCTCTTAGCCTCTTGTATTTGTGAGTTCAAAAAGTTGTTCTGTAGCTTGGATGTTTTCTCAGTCTCTTCCTTGGCTCTCATTCGAGAATGCTGCACATAATATAGGAAATGAGTTCGCCAGTTCGCGTCATCTGAAGTGGGGAGAGTGGGAGAGTTAGTCATCATTTTCTGCACATCAGACGGACAACCCCCAGCACTGCTTGCCTGAACAAAGCTTGATTCAATGGATGACTATTGGGGTCCTGCCCGGTGGCAGTCACCCACGCATCCATACAATTAACCAAATAAGTCATTGGGTGTACCTCAGATAACAATTCAAACGCCAATTGTTGTAGGGAACCCAATGGAGTCGGATAAAGGGAACTCAGTGCGTCTGATTTTCTATCATTCAACCTAGTCAAATTACAAGAAGCTATTCCCTCTAGAAGGTCCATAATTTCTTTGGGTAAATACTTACTCTTAAGCCAGTCTATTGCCCACAATTGTATGTCATAGTCAATTTTAGGCAAATCCAGCAACATTTGCCTAGCCAATTCAGTCTCATTACTTATAAAAGTGTTCGCATCCCAAGCACTCATGCTATCATTATCCTGTTTAATTTGCATACATTTTTCTAATTTTACCAATGGTTTATGAACCACCCTGGGCAAATCAGGGGGAAGCTTGGCACACAATGGATTTGGGTGGGGACCAGCAAAATGGCTAGAATGTGTTACCCCCTTTTTCTCGTCTATGTTAAATTGGCCACTCGGCGCTTGTAGTGGGATCATAAGTTGAGCGCTCCTCACCCCATGCGGCGGAGGAGGCATCATCGCTGCCTCGTTTATCATAACTTTCTCTGTGTTACTTTGTTAATTCTTTTTTTTTCCAATGTCGACGGCAGTGGTCAAGCCGCCCATGAAATGCAATATAGCTCAAATTGAATTTCACCTCGCTTTTTCTTCTTTTTCTAAACTTTTGTCTTATTCTTACAACTTATTCTTAAAACCTTGTTTTCGCTTTACTTACCTCTCTGCGCAATGCATTCGCCTTTTTCTCTTTCTGCGCAATGCATTCACCTTTTTTTCTACTTACCTCCTTACGGCATTTTACCCGTTTTCTTGCCTTCAGGCCTTCCGTCTACTGTTCGAAATCCACTTGTTCTGACTAATTCCTTCGATTTCCTTCAGCCTGCGCAACACCGCTCGTTCCAACTGGCCAGATGCCAGCCAAAGATCGGAGCGTGAATTGTCATTCGGCAACAATTTCCTCTCCTGTAAATTAGCAATTGCCTTCCTCTTTATCTCCACTTCTTTTTCCTTTTTTTCTCTCCGTCCCACACAACATTCCTCTATAAGTATTCAATGCTTTTTCAAGTAGAATTTTAACCATTTCCTTGCCTTCAGGCAATTCGGCCAAGGTAAAATTCACCAGGTTTTTATCATATTGGCCGTCCATTTCGCTCCTTAATGGACCATGCGACGTCACACAATTCTCTAATTGTAACAATGGAGCTGTCCCTAACTTGCCCTAAAAATACAGCTGTTTACTCAGACCCCGATCTCCAGTCGTCAATCCTACACTTTAACAGCATCCAGAATAATAAAAATTATCTGGACCTGCCTCAGCAATTAACCACTAATTTTTTAATTGCCTACAAACTCAGTTTGCTCTTTGCTCGTCAGCTACTGGCCAAACCTACGACTCAGCGGTTCTACCTAATTTTAAACCGCCTACGTGGTGACTCAATAACTGTACCAATTCAGTTATCTACTACTCAGTGGCAAATTTTAGACGGTATATTAATTTGAATATACCTCACACCTACTCTACTCAGACCCCGATCTCCAGTCGGCAGTCCTACTCAGCCATTACAGTATCAATTTGGTATTTGCCACCTACACAAAATCCAATCACTATACTTGGTTCAACACATTCAGGTTCAGAGCAGTTTGATTTGGATATAAGCCGAATCTTGACACTTTGCCCGTAGGAACCGGTGTGTCTTACCTTTTTAAAGTGGAGCGCTCCTTGGTTACTGCCTGAGTCTGAAGGTCCTGAAACCGATGTTGGTCTTATTCCAGAGAAATCCTGTTCGTGACGCCATTTGTAGAGGAGGGGAGCTGTCCAATTCCTTACTGCCCTCCTTGGACACAGGTTCTTTTATTTCTCTATAAGGTGGAAGAAGACCCAACACCACGTCGTCTTTTTCTCAGTTTATCACAACGCAACACGAATCGATTCGGGCTCCTGAGATTCTCAGATTTCGTCAGGAAGCCCCGGACAAACACATTCATGAGATTATATAGAGACAATATGATAATGAGAGGCGTGGAGGTACGCCTCTCATGCAAATCCCGGAAACAAAGAAAGTAACTTGTCATCTGACCCGGTGTGGCTGGAGGAAGTTGGGAGCGGTGAGGTGTGACCAGAACACCACTACCCACCATTTGGTGTGATAGCAAGTTGCAGACCCCCGCTGTGCATACATCCTGAGATAAAAGGTCTTCCCAAGGGGGGTTAACAGCAACCAGGGACTTTCCCAAGGGTCGGGGGACAACAGGAGACACTTAGGAGCCGTTAATCGACCAAGGGGGAAGAAGATACAATCTAACACTACATACATTGCTTTGGGTGAGCGAACAGATGCCCACGAAAGAGACTGGGAACAATCGTACTCATAGTAAGGCGCAGTCCCGCAATAGCTGCAACACAGATACTTGAGATAACAGTTCTTTTGATGTTAAACAAGTCCTATGGAGGGGGCCTTAAAAGTGGTGGGGGTTGAGGGACACTAAAGGTGATTGTAAACACAGTGAGCAGGAAAACCTCCAACAACATTCTACATTCTTTGTTTCTTTCAGAGCCAACTAGAGTGGGGCTAAATAAAATCACAGTAAGGAATAAATTCCTTAACAATGCCCAATACATCATGAACCACCTTTTGGGGTTTCGTGCAAAGTCGAGTTTTTTATTTATTTATTTTTAACATCTGAATATAAAACTTCACATTTTTGATGCATAAAATACAATTAAATATGTTCTTTCCTTTGTGTAATCACAGAATTTTTTTTTTATTTCTGCCTATTGGGAACATCAAGTCCACTGCAACGCAGTCCATTTTCCAGCCTCTTTATTACTCTGTAATCTACAGCCAACACCCTCTGAACTGTACGGTGTTGGCGGGAGACTATCACAATGATATTATTCATATGCAGTCAGGTTTAGATAATCCTTCCAACAGTGAGACCAAACCATAAAAAGGACGATGAATTATTGAAGAGCATCAGAGAAATAGGAAACCTTTCTGTGAATAGGATCAACCTTTTGGGAATGCTTCAAAGAGCATTCAGTAGTCAGGGAAAAACAGCCTTCTCCCTGCTTCATCCCTGTCAAAAAGCTGTGCCCTGGCTGTGAAGGAGAAAGGGAGAGCAAAAAAGGGTAGGCGAGAGACTAAAAGCTCACCTATTGTTCACCCTCGATTTGCATGAAATTGTTTACCACCTCTTCATGCTGTTGCCTCTTTTTCCCATCCTTGTCCCCCACCGCTCAATTTTTCTCGCTTTGTGATTTTGTTTAGAATGCTCATTCTGGCTCTGCTCATTTGAACAGAATAAGAACACAGCAACTGAAGCAGTGGTTGGTCCAATTAGCTCAAATTGGTCTGCACTGCATGTATGCAGACTTAAAAAAAAAACAACAAAAAAAACAAGAACCGTTCAAAACTAGATACCGTAATTAATTACAGCTCTTGGATGAACAGTGAACAATACAGAAATACTCAAAATCAAGTCCATCTATCCATTATCTGATCCGCTTATCCTCATGAGGGTCGCGGGCGTGTGTGAGCCTAGGGTTTGTGCTGTATTGTGCCGGCTTGCCACACAGTGCAACAGCGATTAAGTCTATGGCCTTTAAAGCCGAGCAGAGGAGCTGCACGGCCGCATGGCAGCACCACACCTCCGGCTCCGGAGCAAGGCAGCCATGGATTCTCATTTGAATATGTCGTTTCCTTCCAAACTCTGATCAAAACACTTTATCTTCCAAGTCCGAATGATAAAAATGTGCACTACTCATTACACCACGGGTGCCCATTACGTCGATCCTGATCTACCGGTAGATCTAGGACTCGTCCCGATTAGATTCGAAAGGTGTAGAGGAGAAAAAAAAACAACAACAAAAACATTTGTGTGTCTTTGTACATGTTAGTAATATATTTTTTGTTTTAATGCACACTGCACCCTAATCATCCTATCACTTCTCATTTTCCCAAAGAAAGATTTAAAAAATAAAATAAAATAAAGCAGGTAAATCTTTAACCTACGGTGGCGCGTCACGACGTCAGCGGAAGTTGTTAGCGCTCAGCATTCTGCAATTGCAGCTTGTGATCAGAGCTGTTGCGCTATATCTTTGATCGTCATTGTTCTCATTCAGACTTTGCTTCATGTACAATTCACCGAGGGCACGGGCAAAGAATAGGAATCTAGAGGGCTGAGGGAAGCACTTTAAAACGGTACGTGTGAGCTCCGATAGTCAAGAGGCTGCAAAAATGCATCGCTTGCTTCCGTGTTTGGCTTCTAATCATGGCGTGCGTGCGTGCGTGTGTGTGTGTGTGTTTGCGGTAATGGGCGATCCCGGGAGGTTGGTTGAACGAAAAGTAGATCTTCGGTCCAAAAAGTTTGGGCACCCCTGCATTACACTATTCTTGCTAGATCCGTCCCAGTTTTTGCAAATAAATTTCACTCGAGGTCCATAGTTTCCTCACTCTCTCATCCTTTGGGAATTCAGCCACACTGCAACTGTGAGGTTTCCATCCATCCATTTTCTGACCCGCTTATCCTCACAAGGGTCGCGGGGTGTGCTGGAGCCTATCCCAGCTGTCTTTGGGCAGAAGGCGGGGTTCACCCTGAACTATTTTCCAGCCAATCGCAGGGCATACATGGATGAACAACCATTCACACTCACAATCACACAAACAATTTAGAGCATGTTCAATCAACCTATTGCGCATGTCTTTGGAATATGGGAGGAAACCTGAGTACCTGGAGACAACTCACGCAGGCATGGGGAGAACATGCAAACTCCACAGAAGAAGGCCAGAGCCGGATTCAAATCCATGACCTCTGCGCTGTGAGGTGAACCTACTAACCAGTGCCACCCAAAATCAAGTCATTGATGATTTTTGATTGATTTTTTTCAAGGGCTAAATTTAAATATATCCAGTAAGTGATCAGTAAGTGGAGATGCTGGGGTAATACTGTACTGTATTTGCTTCTCAGACTGTACATTTTTTGAACACATTTGGTATGTGGTTAAATCTCTGCCAAACACACAAAGGAAGAGCCCAGAAAGGTTCCTCTCAAATGCAATGTTGACCACAGCTATACATATAGCTTCTGAAGTGTGTATTCTGCCCATGTTTGAACATAATGTACAACTATCCCATGTCAGCATGAGAACACACACCCTGCCTCCTCTCCTCAAGCCTGCAAGTAGACCTTTGCACCCTTGAATCATCAATCACTTCATTGAATCATCAATCACTTGATGATATCAGTACTTCCTTAGTGGAGACCTTGTGGAGACACACAGACGTTCGGAAAGCGCTGATTAGTTTAGGAGAAACAGAGTCCGATGCCCCGTCATAGGTTTCGGTACCGCCCCTCTGATGATATAAATGTGTTGTGCATCTCTTCCACCTTCGCACTCGTGATCCGCAGCCATTGTCTGTAGACCGCGGGTGCCCAGAATATTCTGCAAATAAATCCTTCGAAGGTACTGTTCATTGGCTCCAGCCTGTATTTGAATAACCAACATCCTCATCGTCCGAAATTAACGAACACGTGGAGGAAGAGTAAGGCCGACTCTCTCCCCCAACACTTCTTTCATAAACCATAAAGAAATGTGAAGGCCCATTTTCTCTCCACTCTCACACAAACACACACTTAATCATGTTCATCACTCATTCTGAACTGAAAATCAAATCAAACTATATTTAAAGGCATGTGTCATTCAAGTATTAGTAATATTGATGTCACATGAAATGCTTTCGAATTAGAGATGTGCACGTATTACTTCCCTCAATAATTGTGGTGCCAAACTAGATCCTGATTAGTACACTTCTATTTAATTAACTTGATATTTTTTTAGGAGGGTGGGGAGGTTGACAAAATGATTATCAGAACACTAATGAAATTCAGTCTCTCAATGTCAATTTGTCGTCAGACTATTCCAAGACAACGGCTCTTTTAAAATGTACTTACAATGCATTTTAACAGGCCTGAAGATTTCACGGGAATGATCGTGACCGGTAGCGTGTCGTTTCCGTGGTGTCTTTTTGACGGTACCAAAAAAATAAAATTGTTTCCCATAAATGTCACTGCACACGAGTTGGCTGTACGTGATCGAATCTCTCCTGTGTGATCAACGCGATTTCACTGTGCCTCTATGTGTGTTTGTGGTATGTGAGTGTGTTTCTTCTAATTTACTTTTGTAAATTTTGCAACTTGTCCAATTGCAAAAAACAAACAAACCATACAGTAGGACCTCAATTTAACAGAATAATTGGAGGAAGGCATCTTCCATACGATTAGAAATTCTGTTAAATTGAAATACTTTTTTTTTCATGGCCTAAAATGCTAGCCAATCGCAGGGCACACATTGGCAAACAATCATTCACACCTAAGGACAATTTAGAGTGATCAATTAACTTGCTGTGCTTGATTCTGGAATGGAGTAGGAAACTGGGGTACCCTGAGTAAAATCATGCAGTCACAGGGAGAACATGGAAACACCACACAGGAAGGACAGAACCCCCCCCCCCCACAAAATCAGAGCATTTCTTGACAGAAAAAAGAGTGGCCAGAGTGACCTCATGCATATGGCTTATTTGTTTCTCTTCTCACCGTGTTGGTGTGCGAGGGAGGAACCGATGGGGCTTAAGAGTAAGAGACAAAAAAGAAACGGTAGGAGAAATGGAGGGAAAGGAGGAGGTGAAGAACACTTTTGTTGTCAGCAGAAACACTGCTTTATGGATGACGTTTTTAAAGTGCTGTTGCTGTTGTTTGTGTATGCATTTTGCACATTGGTTTTATTATTTTATTTATTTTGGCCTTATCCATCCCAAAGGATAAATTAAACCTGTGAAGTTTCTTTGCACGCATATGCATGCGTGTTTATGTCTGAAGTTCTAAAATGTATTCGTCCTGTCTATGGTGACGTCTCCTGTTTGTTTTAAGTCTGCCTGGAGGGCTGATGCATTCTGCATGAGAGAACTGTGCTTTATGTGTCAAGCCCGTTTGTTTGCCCAGTGTGTAGCAAAAGCTGTAGCACTCCACGGACCTTTTGTTCAGCTAGTGTTCTCTCACATGACAGATATACAAACGTACGCAGATAACGTGCCTTGTACTTGAACACTTGGACATTTGACTCTCTTCCATTGTTAAATTATAATTCTCAACACAGCCATATGTTTTTTTAAGAGTGCATCAAAGATTTTCATCACTGAAGTCATTTTGTTCTTTGCACCAACTCTTCAAGCAGGCAAGTTAAACAGAGGTTGAATGGATAAGGAGAAATTTGCACTTCCACCATTTACAATCTTTCAGTCTTCTGTGGTAGCTATTAGAGGTGAAACGAGAGGGGGCGGGCAATTTTAGAATTAGTTCCCTCTGAATAAAAGATTAGAATAAAAAAGGCTCACATTTATGAAGACTGTTATTCACATTTTTAGACTATTTCAATTTTGTCAGAATGTAATTTTTTTTTCTTTTCCCAGTTCTTGCATTTTCATTCTGCAGCCAGGTCCTCTTGACAATATTTGCGGCACTTCCAAGAAGTTCAGCAATGTCATCAATTTTCATTCTGTGATCTTCTCTAACCAGTTCTTTCCATGATTACGGTTAATCATAAAAATGGCCTTCCACTTTTTTGTCTGTCCCAGAGGTCCCTTAAACGTGAATCTTCTCCTTCATCTTTGATCTTGGATACCTACTTTTTGACAGTGCTGTCGCCTATAACCGGCAGCTATATCCACCTCACATTTCTCCAATCTTTTGAAACTGGTTATTGGTGGTTCCCCTTCCAAAATAAAGAATTGAATCACAGCTCTTAGTTTTTGACGAACATCCAATGATGATATAAGTTCCAAAATGGCTGACAGGAACTGGATATGTTCAAAATAAAATTAAAAAAAACTAGAAGTAAATTGAACAGGGCCTGTTACTTTTTGACTGTCTTTTGTAACTCAAAATCAGCTGCGTTTGTCATCAAATATTCACATTTTTATCTCAAGAAATGAAAGTATTTCATCTGTTCCTGTTTATTATGTTGTCTATCTAGGTTTACAAAGCCCTCCAATGCACCCATCTCTTCTTGCCCCAGGCTCCATCTCACAATGCAGGTAGTGAGCAGAAACACTGGGGAATCTCACACCCAACCAAACCATCTGTCAGCCGCATTCATGCTTCGTGTGTGGGTCAGGATGTCTTTTGGGCTTTGGGCATTGTCCCCACAGCCACTCATCTGTTCGACATTTGCCAGCCTCAGAACTGTGTTTGTGTGCTCCTGTTATCGCCCCTACTGCTTTACCACCGGGCATCAGCATTGCAGCATTTGCATCATGTTGCCCCATAAAGAGCTTCAGGCTGTCCCTTGGAAAACCTTTGGGAATTGATTTGGGAAGGCTTCTGGGAATGTGTTTCCAAAGCTGTCAGATGGATGTTTGTCCATCGCATCCGTCTAGCTCCAGGGACACAACAGAAGATTGGAACAGATTCTCTAAAGGAGCAGCAGATACAGTGCCCAGGCATGGCCCAACTAACCCACTTCTGAAGTAGAACAATGACAGAGGTTTCTGTTTTGGTGAGCGGTGGTGGGCTGGGTGGGGAATCACTCAGTCTTGACATGTTTAATGGTACTCTCACTGCTGTTTCTTGTTTGTTTATTTTTGTTCATCCTAAGAAAGACACTGGACATCCATTATGCACACAATAGTTGCGGCATAATATGGAACTGCCAACTCTTTATATGAATAAATACTTATTTTGTAAAGGTCAGCATCTCCATAAAGCAGAAATAGAGAAATCCACTGTTTACTGTCACTTGGCTCAAGCCTTGAATAATGCAGGGAGATATACAGTAAATGAACACGAAACCTGTATGAAAAGGCCTCTGCCTTTGGTTGATATTTATGCCAACTTGATTCAATGTTTGTATAAAAAACGGCCAGAGCTGACTGGAAATTGTTGCAGCAATATACATGGATGAGCCTTATATAAAAGTCAGCGATGCTAGAAACAGAAAACAGTTTCATACCATCTCTGTACTCCTGAAATTCACTTTGCATTGGAGCTGTTGCGGTCCTTCATACTCGACTTTCCTTGTCCTTTGCTTCTTTGTTCACAGTTAGCTTCCCCCAAACCCCCTCACCCACACTCAACCAAAGCTTTCTCGGAAGTGCACTATACTTCATGAACTGTATTTGTTTGGCTTAGCGGCAGCTAAATTCCGATTCCTTCCAAACACGGAAGTGTATTTTTAGGACATGTTAAATCCTGCGTGAGTGGGTGACATCTTTACGCTAGTGTGCGTGCACCACTGGATTCATGGAAAATCGCCAACTCTTCTACTCCTGCACAGTCACACCATAGAGAGTCGCGCTTCGGAACCATCATCAGCAAGCTCTGTAGAAGCCTGAAACAGGCATGATCAATTGAATCTGGTGTGTTGGAGTAGGGAGGGATCTAAAACTGGCACGATATAGCTCTTGAGGAACCGGAGTTCCCTAACCCTGGGCTAGTGCATGTAAATGACAACATAGATGTTAACTTTAAACCATGTTGTATCCATCCATCCATCCATCCATCCATCTATCCATCCGTTTTCTAATCCATTTATCCTCACAAGGATCACGGGCGTGCTGGAGCCTATCCCAGCTGTCATCGGGCAATAGGCGGGGTACACCCTGAACTGGTTGCCAGCCAATGACACCTTGGGAGACATTAGTGTGTTCCATTAACTTGCCGTGTATGTTTTTGGAATGTGGGAGGAAAGCGGAGGCACGGAGAGAACATGCAAACTCTACACCGGAATCGTACCATGTACGTCTGCACTGTGAGGCAGACGTGCTAACCAGTCGCCCACCGTGCTGCCTACACACTGTATATTACACATAAAACTGGAAACATTTATTTTTATGAAAGGGCCCCTTAAATGTCAAGCCCTGCCTATTACACATCTACATAATCATGACATTCAATGAAGCAGGCTTCTGATGAAAGAACTCGACATGGTATGAAAGAAAACAGAATATTTACTGAAACTGAAATGCCTTGTAAATAGCAAGCACTCTGTGTGTGTCAGGACAAGAAGATGAGAGAAAACTGACACAACCATTGCATCATGACTGTAACATGTGAGACATTTTTTATTCATGAATTTCTTACTGTATGTCAAATGACTTTGCTCAATGAAAAGATAAAGGGAGGTGAAATGGAGCAATGGACATACAGTATATCAAAGACATTCAGTTTAATGAAGAAGTATTTGCATCTGATTTATGCATATTTGGCACACTTAAAGGTTTCAGATCATAAAACACATTCTTCATATTGCAAATACAACCAATGGAAATATAAAATTCACTTTAATTGTATTTTTTTTTTAATTAAGGGGAAAAAAAACTACTTTGTATTTGGTTGATGTGAATGCAATTCTCCCCTGCACTAATAATAACTGCAAGTGCCACCTTTGGCTCGTCATTTTTTGCATTGCTGTGAAAGAATTTGGGGCCACCTCTTCTTTGCTTCTTTGTTTTACCTTGGTTCCAGGATATTGCAGGATTTTTGACCACCTCCAAAACCTTTTTTTTCTCTTGTGACCATGCACAGGTAGATTTGCTGAATTTTTTCAGCTCATTGTCCTGATGATTAAACACAGAGTACTTGATCGTAAGGCAGTCCTTCTCAAATAGTGGGGTGAATGTTAATAAGGACACGATGTAATGCACTTAGCCTGCACTGCACAAGCACTGGAGTAATCAATGGAATAACCGATAGGAAAATTGATGATAAAAAGATTTGTTTGGGACAGCGCTATCGTGTCTCAAACAATTTAACTGTATGGCACTGCACAGAAAGAGAGGCATTTTGCATGTTTGAGGATGAATGTCATTATTACGAAAACCAAGAAACATAATAACACATAATAAAGCTTTCCATTCTATAAACTCCAAACTTCTACATTACAGTTCCGTTCACAATAAATACAGACTATGTAAAAAAACACGACAAAAACTTAACACAAACACTTAAAATGAAATATGTAGTACTCATCGGAAGTGCTTATTATTGATACAAAGGAAACAAAATCCATGGTCAAGCTGTATTGAGCAGTGAGAGGGCCGACAAGTTCTTTTTTCTCTGGCAAATAAATCCTCTTACAAGTGGAAAGAGACAGACAGCTCCAATATAGTGTTGGCTGACCTATCATCACGCCGTCGAGTTTTTCTTCCAAATTTGGCCTTGGATATTAACTTTTAATAACCACGATTTGACCTCTCCCGCACAGTCGCCTGTGCGTAATCAATCACATTGTTTTGAGCAGCTCCGATCATCCGATCTGAGGAGAGGACAGAAAAACTTTGATCCTTCCCCTGGAAGAGTTGGAGGAAATGGATGGGGAGAGGGAAGTCTGAGCCTCCCTGCTGAAGCTGCTTCTTCCGCGACCGAACTCCGCTTAGACTGTGGAAAATGAATGAATGGAAGCTTGAATTTTCTTTTTTAATTTTTATTTTACCAAAACTCCTCAAGGGCTTCACACCATAACCTGACTGTGGACCGACCGATGTATCACTCCAAAGTTTGGTCAAAAGTTGACAGTCCTGCGTTAATGCACCATTTTTTAAAGGCCTCTTATTTGGCCATCCATTTGTGCTCTTAGGAGCAGGCCTTCCAGCATCCATTTAGCTTTGCCAAGATAGTTAAAGTGTTGAGCATTGTTTTCTGTAAGTGTATAGGAATTAGTTGTGTGTTAAGAACAGCTCCGTCAGAGTTGTTGTTGTTGAGCCTCTGACCGTCCAGCATTTGCTCAGAAAAAAAAAGTAGTCTTTCATGAATAATGTTGAAAACAGACTGTGACAAACCTTACGTCAACCAAACAAACACCATGCCCCCGGGGGAAAACGGAAGATCAAACAACACGCAGCAACTTCACTTGCTGTGTGTGCATCTGAGTGTGTGTGTGTGTGTGTGTGTGTGTGTGTGTGTGTGTGTGCGTGCGTGTGTGTGTGGTTATTTTATCAACGCTTCAGAGAATGTTTTCGAGCAGGCATGTGCGACTTAAATGATATGGGTTGGAGGGGAGGGCGGGGATTTCATCAGTGCTGCTAAGGCGCCACATAGGAATGCATATTTTCTAAACGGATGTATGAAAAAAAAAAGCCATTTTAACGAGGGACAAAATATGTGCACACGGATACATTATTTTTTTTTTGTCTCGCTTGCATAAAAATGTCCATTCATAGGTATCACAAAACTGCTGAACAGCAAAACAAAATCAAGTGAAAGAATGATTTTTGTCCATCCATCTATCCTTTTTCCTATCCGCTTCATCGTCACAAGAGTTGCGGGGTGTGCTGGACCCTATCCCAGCCGTCTTCGGGCAGTAGGCGGGGGACACCCTGAACCGGGTGCCAGCCAATCGCAGAGCACACACACACGAACACCAATCCGCGCTCATGCTCACACATAGGGACAATTTCGAGTGTTCAATCAGCCTGCCATGCATGTTTTTAGAATGTGGGAGGTAACCGGAATACCCGGAGAAAACCCACACAAGGCCGGGGAGAACAAGCAAACTCCACACAGGGAGGCAGTATCTGGAAATGAATCCATTACCTCTGCACTGTGAAGTCGACGTGCAAACCACTGGACCACCAGTGCCCACATTCTCCCGTAGACTTCAGTGTCTTTTGGCCTCCGCATTCTGTAGGCTGTACTATGGTCTGGTATCTGTTGAATTCAAAACATCATATTGCGTGCTTTGAGTCATTTCACAGGTGCTGACAGCATATGATGACTGTCACCGGCCGACTCAGTTGATTCTCATGGACGGGGAGTGGCGGGGTTATACCAATCCCTTATACTACCCCTTACTACATTACAATGACAGATGAATGTTGACATTATGTCATATTAAACGGTAAAAAAAAAGTAGACGCAGAATTTTTTCTTCACCCATGAGGAGCATTTCCACATGCTGATGGGACTTGCAGTTGATGAGCCGATCACAGCCATCATAATAATGGGCCATAAGTAAGAGATCTCTTCAGGTATGTGATGCGCCACACGTGCAGTATGTTGCCTGGCAACTTGGTCAGCACTCAATTTGCTCTAAGCATTCCGTAATGACTATGGTATTCTGATGAAATTGCTACTATTTGATTCATTAATAAATGAATTTAAAAAAACGTACTTCTTTAATGTAGCCTGGAGATGAGCCGCACACAGGTCACTAGTGATAAGTTCCAGATCCATGACGCAAGTGAATTCATTCATTCATTCATCTTCCGAACCGCTTCATCCTCACTAGGGTCGCGGGGGGTGCTGGCGCCTATCCCAGCTGTCTTCGGGCATTAGGCGGGGGACACCCTGAATCAGTCGCCAGCCCCATCCAGACTCACACTTAAACCTCGGGACAATTTAGAGTGTTCAAACAGCCTGAATTTGAAGTCAAGTCATCCGCCATAATTTAAAAATAAAACTTAAATCAGTTTTTTTCAGGGGGAGGGGGGGTTCAGTTGCATTGCATAGTAGCCTATGAACAACCTTTGTCGCGACAACCTCCCTGCTAATAGCGACATTAGCCGTGAGAATGTGGCCAAACGTGTTGAAGGAGGGCCGGGGGCGGGAGGGTCATCTTTGTGTCGCTGCGCCACAGCTACAACAATGCATCAAAATATGTCCTTCAGCGAAAGCTATCCGTGTCGCAAATACAAGATTGGGCACTGGACGGCTGCTCTCGAGAATTGTCTGTAAGCAGACAATTCTCGAGAGCAGCCGTCCAGCTTGACAAATGAACTCTTTGTGGTTTTCAAAACCAAAGTTAATTAATGAGGAGTTTTCCAACATCGTTTCAAATTTTTGTTGGGCTAATCACATACAGTATATAGCTGATCACAGGGTACTGCAAATCAAGGATGGGCAGCAAATTTTTTCTAAAGGGACAAGCAACTCCATCCTTCCATTGATTTTTTTAATCCGTTGAACCTCACGAGGGTCGCAGCGTGCAGTCGCTGATCCGAGCTGTCTTCAGGCAGTAGACGGTACACCCTAAACTGGTTGCCAGCCAATCGCAGAGCACACATAGAGACATGCAACTGAACTGTGTTGAATATGCATTTTATGTCTTTTTATAACACATTAAATTGTATTCTTTATTTTTTTTTCTAATTAGGAAATAAAAACTCAACTTGGAAACAAAACACCCAAAGTTCATTCAGTTATATTAAATGTAACATCAACACATGCAAGATTTTAGTCTGCATATATGTGCGTATATGGATGGATGAATGGATGACAGGTATTTAGTGTTGTAGTTTACACCGCGGCAACGTAGGCCAAGACATTATCGAGACGAGAGAGTTTCGAGACCTTGACAAGACGAAGACTTTTGGAGGTCGAGAGCGAGATAAGACCAACACTGAATGCCCAGTATCTTTTTCTCCTTTCGTTTTCAACAAGTACAAGTATGTGCTGAGTGTAAACAAGCATCAAATTATAGACTCTAAGCCAGAGAAACACATCAAGCATCACTATATAGTCCAATTTACTGCTTTCAATAATCTTTCTTTCACATTACCCTGACTGAGTTTTTCTATGGTTATGAAACACATTTGATGAGTCATTATCATTCAGTGTTATTGACTTTGCACTACTTTCTTCCAGGTTTATTGCTGCATCTCCAGTCATCTTCATCCTCTTCATGTTTTTTCGGGTTTTTTTGTTTGTTTGTTTTTTTCCCTCTTGCTTGCTCCCGATTCTTGGTACCATTTGGATGTCACATCAGGTCTCACTCTGCAACTGCAGGTCCAAGCGTTTCTTACGACTGCTCAAATGTCGAGTGTTGTCATTGCCGCAAACACTGCCTCGCTCTTTCCTTGATTTCCTAATTTGGGCACCTCATGGGAGCGCTTATGCGCTATGGATGTGCGTATCTGCAGGCATTGCGCATATCCGCAGCCATGCACATGCTTCCTGTTTTTTCATGAAAGATGCCATTTTCTTGTTCTAACACATGGCCTGTTGAGAGCCCAGGACAGGGCCCCGGTATCTTTGAAATGCTGTTCTGCTCTCCAAGGCCTGTGACATAAAAACCGATACACTAGCCCAGCATCAATAATGCATTAACAGGCCAGTGGGAGTCCAACGCAGTGTTGAGAAAATGAGAAAAGGGCTTTTGTACTGCACAACACATCTTTCTCTTGTTCGTAATAGAGCTTTGCATTGCTTTGCTATGTTTTTATTCACTTTTTTCTTTCATCAATATCATAGAATTTAACAATAACTTGATGAATAACTGGATGAATATGGACAGTAAAAGTGCTGATCTTAAACTTCTTGCTGGGTAACGAACAAACATGAGAAATTGTTGACCATGACTGTGATTTTAGGTGAGTTCACCATGACAACATTTCAGCATTGTAGTATAAAAATGTATTGCGGTGAGTGTCAGCTCAATTTATGCTGAGAGCTTTCATGGTGCCCTTTTAAGCAGCAGCAAGTCTGGGAAAGACTGTCCCCAATGGCGAGTCCTACTCGGGTGCACGGATGCAAGTTTGCCCTTTTCAATTTCATTTTCTACTAAAACAGGAGAATGATTCTGCGCCATGCATTTTCTTTTATGGAATCTTCTTCCAAGTACAGTAGTTCAATTTTCAATAATGACATCTCTGTTTTCCTCCAACGCTGCTTTTGCCATTTCTTTTCCCCTCCTCTCTCTTCCTCCAATTGTAAGGCCTGCCTGCGATGCAAGCAAAAAAATATTTTTTTGGGGGGGTTGTTTTTCTGTGTATTGTACTTGTGTTCAGAGTGTATTTATGGACAAGGTGAATTTGATGACATTTTCTGATCATGCTGTTTTAATGATTCTCTACGCAATTTAGCATTTCAGATCTAAAGTTGCGGCGGCCCGGTGGTCCAGTGATTAGCGCGTTGCCCTCACAGTGCAGAGGTCCAGCTCCGGCCTCCCTGTGTGGAGTTTGCATGCCTGAGTGGGTTTTCTCCGGGTACTCGGGTTTCTTTCCACATTCCAAAAACATGCATGGCAGGCTGATTGAACACTCGAAATCGTCCCTAGGTGTGAGTGTGAGCGCAGATGGTTGTTCGTCTGTGTGTGCCCTGCGATTAGTTGGCAACTGGTTCAGGGTGTCCCCCGCCTCTGCCCGAAGACAGCTGGGATAGGCTCCAGCACCTCCCGCGACCCTTGTGAGGATAAGCGGATCGGAAAATGAATGAATGAAAAAAATCTAAAGTTGTGAAAAGTGAAGGTTGCGCTCAACCGTGTTCCACTCAATTCCTGTTCATGACAGTGATTCGTATTGAAACCTCAACAACAATGTCTTGTACTTCAGACCAATGCCTGCAAAGTTTTGTGGAGATTGGTTTAGTTGTTGTTGTTTTTTTGCATAATCTGATAAACATTAACACAAACACAACAAAAAACATTACTTCTTTAGAAAGTATTAAACCTAACAGGCATCTCCTAATTATATCCAAAAGCCCCTAAGCATTTTCTATATGAATGCCTGTTCCTCATGTATTTTTTTTCTCCCCACAGACTTTCATAACAATTTTCTCCTCATCATCCAGCCGAGCGTTTTGCTTCCTCCCTCCTCCCTGTTCATCTGAGAGGCATATGAGGAATGACACTGGACAAGTCCTTGCTGCTATATAAATCCTTTTAGATCCTTTAAGCTTCTGTGGCAGGCACAAATGCAACTACTCCAGTTCAAATCAATGGCAATCTCTCCCAAAAGTCATATTGGTGGACTGCATGAACGTGTTTTGTGTTCACGAAAAACATACATGTTGTAACTCATACACACACAGATGGTCTCTCTCTCTCTCTCTCTCTCTCTCTCTCTCTCTCTCTCTCTCTCTCTCTCTCTCCCATCTCACCCAGGCACAAAATGAATTGCATTGGCTGCTTATGGTGGAGCCAGCCGGCTTACTGCTAGAGGAATTCATGGGCTGTTTGGTCAAACGGAACGCTGAGCCATAGGCCTATCGAGCAACCCCAGTCATAAATCTTTTTCTCTCTCGCGCACACTCACATTCCCTGTCTTCACTATAAAGCATAAAATCATTTCGACAGATGAAGGCAGGGATCAGTGTATTGTGCTGGTTGCCGGTCACAGATTTCCATCACAAAGTCTCAATGGCAGCCTGAGAGAGTAAGGGTCGAAGGAAAGACAGATCGGGTACAAAACACTGCTGGTCACAGCCCATCAATGTTACGTTTTCCACAGTGAATAACTTCTCAGTGAAGGGAGGAGTTAGAGCTCAGCGATCGTGTGCCTTGAGGGCTAAACAAGATTTTATAAATAAAAACTAAATAAAATGTTTCCTTACCCATCTGGCGGTATCTGCTAGCTCGGGTCCTTTGCCAGAGGCCCAGGAGCTTGAGGGTTCTGCACAGGAGTTTAGCTGTTCCTAGTATTGCGCTCTTCTGCATGGAGAGCTCGCATTTGTTACTAGTATCTGCCGTCCATCCAGCTCGGAGTTTATAGTCCCCCGTGCCCTGATCTCAACTGGCATCACTGTTGAATTTACCCCACTCATTTTTTGGAGTTCTTCCTTCAGTCCTTGGTATTTCTCCAGCTTTTTGTTTCATTTGGGATTGCTCCATGTATCACAACTCCTGTCATCTGATGTTAATCCACCACCACTATCAAGTTGGTTGGCTCTCACCAGTTTGTCAATCTGGATCTTGGATTCTGGGTCCTCTGGTCCATATTTGGCACAGATGTTCGAGTACACTATTCCTGCTATCTGGTTATGCTGCTTCATTTAATATCCTGCCTGCCGGCATCTTACACCCTGCTGTGATATGCTGCACCATCGCTGGGGCTTCATTGCACAGCCAGCACCTGGGGTCCTGTTGTGATAGACCCTATTTATCTTGTGTTTAGGGCCTGTTCTTATGCTGCCATGATTAGTGTCTCTGGGTTGTCTTTCCATCCAGCCTTTACCAGCCACTGGTATAGTTTCTCAACGTCAGCTGCTTCTTCAATTAAGAAATATATATCAGTGGTTGGAAAGGTCTAGACTGGGGGTCAGCAACCCGTGGCTCCAGAGCCGCATGCGCCTCTTTAGCGCCATCTTGTGGCCCCCTGGAGCTTTTTCAAAAATGTTCGAAAACAGAAAAAGATGGGGGAGGAAAATATATTTTTGTTGTTGTTTAGAATAAATATTAAATTTCAATGTTTCTGTCAACGAAGATTTGCGTCATAGCCTGCGACACATGTTTCTGTTAGCAAAGCGGGATGCGAGGCATATGTCTGTTGGAAATAAACAAAAACAACAACAACAACAACAAAACAGCATTTCATGTCCAAATCACCGAGGGTACTGGGAAAAAATGAGAATGTGGAGGGCAGAGAGAGGCGTTTTAAAACGGTACACGTGAGCTACGATAGTGAACATCTACCACTCCCGTCTGACCCGCCAAGCCATCCAGATCGCAGGTGACCCCACCCACCCATCCCACAGCCTCTTCAGCCTGCTGCCGTCGGGAAGGAGATTGCGAAGTCTCCGTGCCAGAACCAGCAGGCTCAAAAACAGTTTCTTCCACCGGGCGGTCAGGAGACTCAAACCCTCTGCCTCTGCCCAACCCCTGCCTCCTGTCACAGACTATGACTATGACCCTCCCCTCATATCCATTATCCATCATCTGCATATTGCGAATTGCGTATTGCACAACGCACTACCTCACTTTACTTTGTCCATATTGTCCATATCCATATTGTCTATATTGTCTATATTGTTTATACCGCTCAGTGTACATTATGAGTGTAGCTGCAGCTGTGTGATGCACAGAGTTTGCATGTTTGCACGGAGGAGTGAGAGAAAGAAATTTCATCTATGCTGGTACATGTAACGACAATGATGACCTTGACCTTGACCTTGATTCCTTGACCTTGAACACGCTGCAAAAGTGCGTCCCATGCCTCCGCGTCAGGTCTCGACGAAGTGTGTGCAGTAACGGGTCCATTGCGGTAGGTTGGTTAATCGAAAAGTAGATCTCGGTCAAAACAGGTTGGGCACCCCTGCTTACAGGATGCAGTGCAGGAAAAAAAAATAATCATGAAGGCTCATTGCGTATTTGTAGCCAACTTAGTCATTTTGATAGTAGGCTAATATAGCTCACATTGATACATACAGCATGTGTTTCCTTCGTCACAAGGCCTTTATTTATTTTGTGGCTCCAGACAGATTAGTTTTTTGGGGGGAATTTTTTTGTCCTATATGGCTCTTTCAACATTTTGGGTTGCCAACCCCCTGGGCTAGACTGAAAGACCGTTATATACTTTTCAACGTGTATTCAATTATACCGCAGAGACAAAATATTTAATGTTCAAACTGATGAACGACATTGCAAAAATTGTCTCACTTTAAATTTGGTGCCTCCAACATGTTCCAAAAAAGCTGTAACAGGGATAACAACTGTCTGGAATAAATGAGGAATGCTTTAAAACAGAAGAATATCACCTCTTTTGAACATTCTAGAGGTGAACAGGTGAATTGGAAGCAGGTGAGTGAAACGATTGGGTATAAAAGGAGCATCCCCAAAAGGCATAGTTTTTTTACAAGCCATGATGGGGGCGAGGATCACCATTTTGTGAACAACTATGTGAAGACAGCTTAACAACAAGGTTTCAATGTCAATTGCAAGGAAGTTAGAGATCTCATTATGAACAACGTGTAATATCAATAAACATTCAACAAATCTGGATAAATCAATGCATGAAAGCAACACGACATGACCTTGAGTTCATCAGGCAGCATTGCATTATAAAAACAGCATTATTGTTTCCAAGATATTGCCTTATGGCAGGGGTCACCAACATGGTGCCCGTGGGCACCAGGTAGCCCGTGAGGACCACACCAATAGCCCGCCAGTGCTAAGATTGTGATTTGCTAGTAGAAATTAGGATTTAAAAATGCAAACACTGGCAGTAATGTGAGACATCTTTAAGATGATCAGAGCCGGAAAATTTAAATCATTAAGTATTAAAAATAACGCATGTTAATATTATTAAATGTAATTTGTACAAATGTTAATTCCGACGTGTATCAATTTGGTAGCCCTTCGCACAATCAGGACACATGAAGTAGCTCTCACTCTCAAAAAGGTTGGTGACCCCTGCCTTATGGCCTCAAGAACACGTCAGTAAACTGATCTCAATTAACACAGTTTGTTTCTGCATCAAAAGATGAAAGTTAAAACACTACCATGTAAAGTGAAATTCTTATGCTGTATAAGCAAGACCCAGAAATGTTGCTGGATTCTCTGGGTTCGAGCTCATTTAAGGTGGACTGACACAACGTGGAGGAGTGGTCTTTGTGTAATCAGAAAAGTCCATATTTCAAATTGTTTTTTTGGAAATCGTGGCTGTGGATGGATGTCCTTCGGGCCAAGAAGGAAAAGGTCCTTCCGGATTATCAGCCCAAAAGTTCAAAAAACAGTGCCTGTGTGATGTGTTGTTTTAGTGCCCATGGCATGGGAAACCTCCACATCTACGAAGGCACCATTAATGTAAAGTACATAGTGTGAAAAACATGTATCCATTACTTTTGTCCGAAATGACACCCAATTAATGTAGTAAAAGAGTGCAGATACTATACTGGCCTTCCTGCAGTCCAGACCTGTCTCCAATTGAAAATGTGTGTTGCATTCTGAAGCAAAAAATACGACAATGGGGACCGTGGACTGTTGAGCAACTTAAGTTGTACATCAAGCAAGAATGGAAAATAATTTCACCTAAAAAGCTACTACTGTGATGAGTCTCTTTTGTTTGCTTTGTTTTCTTAGTCCGCAGATGGAGAGTGGGCGTTCCCTCACAAGTTCCATCTGCCTCATTACCTGTCTGCTTTAAAAGCCAGGTCACGCCAACAACCGAATGTCGGATTATTAGCCTTGCACACGACTCTCTCACGCCAAGTGCTTCATTTTCTCGACACTCTTGACATTTTGCCTCTTAGACTAAGTATCGTTGCATGTCAATAGGTTCTTGATATATTTTGGTTTGTATTCTCGCGTATTGGATTTACTTGTCCTCTGAGTTTGACATGGGATTTACGTTTTTCCTGTTCTTTGCTTTTTGCAAGCGTTTTAGGTTTAGTACCACCCAATGACAGCTGTGAGACAATGTGCAAGGTATTAAGCAGAGCTAAAGTGATCAGTGGTCGAATACAATAATATAACAGTTGTGCAGTTGGTGCAGATAGTCATTGCGCCATTTTAAAGTGCAGTATTTGTACAGCAAATTTAACTGTGCAATTGTACAGATTTTGTTTCTATTTATGTTTTACACAACATCCGAACTTCATTGGAACTGGGTTTTGTATTTGCCTAATCTGTATTGTTGTACAAAGTCAAATATGAAACAAAACATAATTCCCTGACAATTCTAAGCATTCAAAATCTGCACCCATTTATTTCTTCACATTGTTGCCTCATGAACCCGTTCATGCTTCTTGGAAACTAGGTAACTAGCTGATTCACAACCAGGATGTATCTGGACAAGCAAGAGATCAACTCAGCCAACTTCCAATTGCTACCACCTGAGCCATGCTGCAAACAATTACGCGCGCGCACACACACACACACACACACACACACGCAAGCGCACTGCCCACACACACTTTTATTTGGCTGTTCATACCGCCTGGATTCACTCTGTCATTTGTAACAGCCTGATCAATGAGCCATTCATACAGCCGCCCTATATTGAAACAACTCCCCCCGATGAAATGACACAGCACCATGTGTGATGCCGTAAATTGCCTTATTCAAACACTTTCACGGATTCTTGTGGGAGCCAACACTCTTGTCCGCTTTTTTGAGAACATTTGATGTGAGAAAATAGCGATGGAGGGAAAGAAAAAGAGGGAATGTTTAACTTGTGTTTGTTTTTCATTCCCCATGAGGAGTTTCAAGGTTTTTGGTGAATTAGTGCACTTGTGTTTTGTCGATGTGACTGTGTGAGGTCATTATGACGTCCAGATACTCGAGGTTGCTGTTTTTGTTGAATGAGGACACTGTTCTTTGAATTATTTGATTTCATCCACTCTGCTTTCCCACCATTTTGCATTAGCACTTAATGTGCTCTTTGTATGGTCACTGGCCATGAATTCAGCGGCTAGAATAAACTATTTTCGTAATTCAACACTTGGGATGGACGCTAAGTGCATATGTTAGTGTTTTTGAGGCAAAGTCTAAAAAAAAACTTAATGGAAACGGTGACAAAAACATGTTATGAATGTGAATCAAAAAGTGATTAAGGTGATTGATATGAAGAAGTGTATGGTGGTGGCAGAAACCAAATTCGAAAGTGATAATTAGAGGTCATTATACTGCAGAGGAACGACTGATTATGTTCCTGATTCTTTTTGGGCTGTTTGTGTGGGAGTCGAAGCAGAATTAAGGGAACGGGGGAAAAAAATCATCAAAAGCCTATACTGCAGCCGGAATTTAATTTGGGAACATGCACTTTTAATGCCTTGTGAAGCGCAGAAAAATAAGCTTCCACATTTGGGTTCATTCAAAAGATCCATCTTTTTAGAGATATGAATGAGTTGAAACAGAAGCTGGCATGTGAAGAAAAATAGCTGTAATCCACAGCAACAAATTAAAGTATAATATGGTCAGTGAGTCTATATTCCATTTTCCGAACCGCTTCATCCTCACTAGGGTCGCGGGGGGTGCTGGAGCCCTTCCCAGCAGTCTTCGGGCAGTAGGCGGGGGACACCCTGAATTGGTTGCCAGCCAATCGCAGGGCACACAGAGACGAACAACCATCCACGCTCACACTCACACCTAGGGACAATTTAGAGTGCCCAACGAGCCTGCCATGCATGTTTTTGGAATGTGGGAGGAAACCGGAGCACCCGGAGAAAACCCACGCAAACCCGGGGAGAACATGCAAACTCCACACAGGGAGGCTGGAGCTGGGATCGAACCCGGTACCTCTGGACTGTGAAGCCGACGTGCTAACCACTGGACTACCGGGCCGCTGAGTCTATATTCCCATTCCCATTTGCTTAAAAACCTGTGAGTGCTGTGGAAGGGAGGTAATATTCTCAAAATAGAGAAATAGCGATTTCAAAGAAGGTGACTGCATTGTAAGTTTGTTGCAACACTCGATGCACACACGGGGACTCTTTGATGGACAAATGATGTTTCAACTCAAGTGTTTGCGCTCTCTCTTCAAAAGTGTCTTCCCATTCCCTCCTGTGCACCTTGGATCAGCCATGAGGATACAGTTTTTATTGGAGTAAACATGACCATTTACAAATCCATTTTTCATCTTGGGCGAGGTACACACTAACCCGAAGAATTTAGAACATGAATTGTTTGGTTCATACCAACAAACAGACGCTTTACACTACAGAATATGCCTGTTCAAGGAAGGGAAAACTGAAACCAATCTGACTTTGAGCAAAATAAATTGTACACCCTGGAATGGCTCACCAATCAATCACAAACATTTAGAATATGCGGATAAGATACAGATAGGTGACTTTTTGTGGACTATACCTGTGAGGGAATACGTCAGTTATGTTTGTTTATTCCTCTGTACTTAACATAAATTGGAAGAAGAAAATAAAATGGCTAGACGGGAGTCAGAAAATGAGAATTTGGCACTTTGACCTGCAGGATACGGTTAGCCCATGTACCCCATAAAATTGCTCATGTGATATAGTATATATTTTTGCATGGTAGTTAGGGATTTCTGTGGAATGTTGTGATATGTTTTTCTTCCACTCTGGGACATTATTGGAGGTTACATGCAGTTCCTGAAAGAATAAAGTGCATCGGGTTAAAGATGTGCTGGCTGGGGTCAAAGGTTAAATTCGTACATTTTTCACACGACCCTACAGAGCCATAAACCATTTTCTGGCTATGCAGCTTAGATTTGCACTACCTATGTTTATACTGTCAGCAAAAAAAGTTTAATAGTCCATGTGGTAAGGAAGATGACTTTGCCATCAGTCTCCAGAGCTGGTGGCAGTGCACTACAGCTGCAGCTGATTGGAATGATGGAGGGTACAGTGAAAAGTGATTGAACTGAAATTGGAATTGGTACTAAGCCTTGGCAGCAGTGCAAATAAATGAAATATATCTAACTATAATACCTTTCAAATGACCCCCCCAAGATAAACTCCTTTCCTGCCATGCAGTATGTGTAGCATTTGCACTCTAAGATAGCAAATAGCAGTTTCCAAGTTCATGGTCGTGCATACTTAAGTAGATATTTGTCAAAAAGAGAATACTATGAATTCAAATCAGGTCATTTCCAATTCTTTTATTTGTTCTCCATCTTAGCCAAGGTCCATTTTTCAATCCAGAAATCTTTCAGAGCTCCGGAGTGAGGATTGATGGTGAACAATATCAAACCAGCATATGCGCGCTGTAGTTTTAACAGTTTGCATATATTTTCATTGATATCATGTAGATATACTCGTAGCCATCCCTTGCATCAATTTTCTGATCCGCGTTATCCTCACAAGGGTGGCAGGTGTGCTGGAGCCTATCCCAGCTGTTTTCGGGCAGTACGTGGGGTACACCCTGAACCGGTTGCCGGCCAATCACAGGGCGCACATAGACAAACAACCATCCGCGCTCAGACTCACACCTAGGTTCAATCAGCCTGCCATGAATGTTTTTGGATGGTGGAGAAATACCTGGAGAAAACCCACGCAGGCAGAGACGGAACATGCAAACTCCACACAGGAAGGCCAGAACCGGATACGAACCCTGCACCTCTGCAATGTGAGGCCAACATAGTGACCCGTTGACCACCAGGCCGCCGAAGGGTATGTTGTTGCAATAAAATTTGCAAACCCGCTACTTTTTAGGAAATCTGTCGAGACTGGAGATCTACTATTTTTGATCAAGACTGGATGAGACCAGGCCAGTAGTACTGGAATCAGTGAACACAGAATGCAGGTGCTCTGCTACGTTCCAGTTGACTTCTGGAGTGCCACACCCACTGCACAGACAGAGAGGGGGAAGACAGCTGGAAATGCAGCAATAAACCTGGAAGAAAGTAGTGCAAAGTCAATAACACTGAATGAATATGACTCATCAAATGTGTTTCATAACAAATGCTGCCTACAAAAAGTTAAAGCATATTTTAAGACAATAATGAAAAAACTCAGAGTAATGTGAAAGAAAGATTATTGAAAGCAGTAAATTGGACTATATAGTGATGCATGATGAGTGTATAATTTGATGCTTGTTTACACTCAGCACATACTTGTACTTGAAAATGGAAGGAGAAAAAGATACTGGTCATTTTGTTCTTTTTGTTTTTTTTGTTCAGTGTTGGTCTTGTCTCGCTCTCGACCTTCAAAAGTCTTCGTCTTGTCAAGGTCTCGATACTCTCTAATCTCGATAATGTCTTGACCTCGGTTGCCGTGGTCTAAACTACAACACTAAATACCGTATTGGCCCGAATATAAGACAGTGTTTTTGCATTGAAATAAGACTGAAAAGTGGGGGTCGTCTTATATTCGGAGTCTAGACGTTATACCCATTCACGACACTAGATGGCGCCAGATATCATTGAAGCGAATGCTGAACTTGACTCCCCTGTCTAGAAGAATACAAATAAAAATAGCGGTCGCACGAAGAAGAACAATAAAAAAAATAGCGGTAAGATAGAAAAGAGAAGAAAATAATAGAAGAGATAACAGAAAATGGAGAAACGTAGCGACAATCTGGAGAAAAGTGGGTCGAAGATCGGCCAGGTTCACGGGTAGCTGAAGAGAAGTTATGGTGTAAACTTCAAGATGCTTTTTTTCTCAAATATATTGTTATAATCATTTGTTTCAGATGTACTGAAATTATTTTCTGTGTAAAAAATTATTTGGTGTTCAAAAAGTCTTTTTTCAAACTTGAGTCTTGAAAAAGAGGGGGTCGTCTTATAATCAGGGCCGTCTTATATTCGGGCCAATACGGTACTTGTCATCCATTCATTCTTCCATCCATATACGCAGACTAGATTCTTGTATGCGTTCATGTGTACATTTAATATAATTGAATGAACTTGGGTGTTTTATTTCCTAGTTGAGTTTTTATTTCCTAATTAGAACATAATAAAGAATACTGTTTAATGTGTTGTAAAAAGACATAAAATTCATATTCAACACAGTTCAGTTGCATGTCTCTATGCCTGCTCTGCGATTGGCTGGCAACCAGTTCAGGGTGTACCCCATCTACTGCCCGAGGACAGCTGGTATAGGCGACAGCACTCTGCGACCCTCGTGAGGATCAACGCATTAAAAAATAAATGGAAAGATGGAGTCGCTTCCCTTGACAAAAATTAGCTGCCCCATCTCTGATTTGCACTACCCTGTGATCAGCTATATACTGTATGTGATTAGCCCAACAAAAATTTGAAACAATGTTGGAAAACTCCTCATTAATTAACTTTGGTTTTGAAAACCACAAAGAGTTCATTTGTCAAGCAGAATGTAAGCAGACAAACTCTGTCATATCTGATATGCTGCGCTCCGGCACTCCTTTTTTGGCGCACTCTGAATTCCAGAACAGCACATTTGAACAGTGTGTATATATGCGTCCATAGGTGCATGCGTACCAAACACTCAAACCATCACAAGATGCTGCAAGAAAACTTCCAATATCCATTCTTATTTTTTAGGAGTTGTTTTTATACAGTTTCAAAACATGTACGGTTAAGTTTCAGAACATTGAAGCCTTCGTCTTTAGCATAAGAACCCACACAGACAGGTCAATACAGAGTGTTGATGAGTGGATGAAATACATTTGATTTTATCATTTGCGTAATGAAATTGCAAAAAAAAATTTGCTTCCAATTTGAAAAAGGCCTGACTGTGATGCACTCGTCATGTGTTTTCTTGTCTTCACTGAAGGCTGATCACGAGTGCATCACAATCACAATAACAATCACATTTTACAGTAACAAACAGTGGTCATGTATAATATTTTGCTTGCACTCTCAGTCATGCAACTTAAAATGCATTACAACAATATGGCAACCAAAAATATTTTCTCAAGGCAAACAGTATTATTATTATTTCTTGCGACCTATAAAATCCATGGACCCATTTTTTACACACTTGTCCTCATTAGGGTCACAGGTAACTGAAGCCTATCTCAGCTGACTTTGGGCGAGAGGCGATTTACAGCCTTAACTGGTGGCCAGTCAATCACTGGGCACATGTAGACAAAGGACAGACTTAATCACACCTATGCCCCATCTTCTTACAAATTGTGACTGTGCTGTCATTGTTTGGTGTTTCAATCACTGTCAGTACATCCTTGGATGCCATCATTATAGCAGAACCACAGGTGGATGGTGATGCCACTGAGTGTGTGGTATGTTGGGCAGCCAGCGGCTGTCTACATTTGATTTAGTTTTTGCTATTTTTAACATTATTGACAGAGTTAAGAATATTGGGCCCAAATATATCTTGTGCAAGAATGACAAAATGATGAAAGATGACTGAGTAGCGGATGCCCTGCTCCAATTTTTGATTTTGATCCATAAAGCAATATAATCCAAATCTTGTAGTTCATTATTTTGGCAAAAAAGTAAAAACCGTCAGTAGAAAATAGTCATAACAATATTGTTTGTTATCTGTTTCCACATATGTCAAGGCTGCATTAATGCAGTAAAGCCAATGTGCAGTTATTTCCATTAAATAATACAATTCGATATGTTACTTTGGAATTTCACTGTTTGGATACAAGTTAACACCAAATGGCATAACCACTTACCTATAATTCAGAGAAAGTATTCTTGAAATGCAACAAATTACTTTCAAATGACAGCTATATGTCATGCTGCATATAAAACATTTTGAATTTGACTTGGAGAACACTGTTCAAGATAAGCTACAGAACAAATAAGGACACCAAACATTTACGTTTAATTGAATTGACTTTGGGTTTACCTCGTCAGCAACAGGATCGTCAGTGTATCTCAGTTGACGACTGTGACCGCTGCCAATGTTTTTCAAATTAATTTGGTGCCCTTAATAGCCAATGAGAAGGGCGAGACATCAGTTATGATCATAAATACGATGCAGTTGTATTCTAAGAAATGGCATACTGTAACCACAGTAATCTTGCATCTGGTTTCACAGGTAAAGCTCCTATCCGACTGAGTGGAGAACAATTGTGAGTGTTTTCGAAGGCAACGAATGTTGCATTCTCGTCCGGGTTCGTTCAAGGATGCTCATGTTTGTCAAACGGATGCCAGACGTTCACTTTCCTTGCGTCAAGAAAAAAATCATTGAAACATTGGCGGACACAAGGCAAAAGTTTTGTAATCTGGAATGAACCATGATGAACTCTATGCGAATACAATATTTGCTGCCTTCTAAAGCACTTGCGATTGTTTGCTGCTCAGTGGGATCGGCGCTTAACCGTGATTTGCAATCTTGCATGCAAGTAACTTTGAAATTGACGGCAACTATTCAGTATACTTGTATTAAGACAAGTGGACGTAACAGCAGACATTCTGGACGGAGAACTGAAAAGCACAGGGATTGAATTACCTGTAGGGGGACTTGATAGTGAAACTAAAACTGTATCAATTGTCCAGTGGTTTAATTTCACATGTATGATATTCATTTGCAAGCAAAATTCTACTGCAGTTTGTCTCAATTTTAGTTCATTTGAATCTCAGGAGCCCATTTACGTGTGCATGCAGGTGCCCTGTGCTCGGTGTAAAAAAGAGGCATAACTTCATTTGCATGACAGCGCAAATCTTGTACAGTATATTCTGCCCAATTATACCAGGTCAAGGTAAAGAAAGAAAACTACACCCATGCGCACAGTTGTCTAACTGTGCACTCTTTTCGCGAGACTTGCGCTGCGAACGAAAAGGGATGTTACTCCTAAATGGAAATATATTTTTTAATTTACATTTCATCAATCAAGTGAATGTATTCATTTTTATCTGATTGTTATAAAAAAGTCACTCAAATGATTATGAGCATTCCCCTCTTAATACGTGAATTTGCTATTGAATGCTCCCGAATGTCCTATTCAAAAACAAACAAACACCAAATATGTTGAAACATCAGTCTTAAATGACCCATCCTATTCTCTGTACTCGTGTTGTTCTCAAAAATCAGAACCCAAGACTGAACTTGTGTAAAAACTGTTAAAAAATGAAATATGCTTTATATATGCTTTATGAATAAATAAAGACATTTAACCCAGTCCCATGTTGGCAGGAGACTGTTGAATGTCGTGGGTCTCTCTGTGTTCTTACAACACTAAAATGACTTAAGACTCTCCACCAGGAGTGCTCACATTTTTTAAGCATGGGAGCTACAGTGATCACTCGCCACTTCGTGATTCAGTTATCGCGGTTTCAGTGCGTCGCGGATTTTTAAAAGATATTCACGGTAGTCCAGTGGTTAGCACGTCGGCTTCACAGTGCAGAGGTAGTTCGATCCCAGCTCCGGCCTCCCTGTGTGGAGTTTGCATTTCCCACATTCCAAAAACATGCATGGCAGGCTCGTTGGGCATAAATTGTCCCTATGAGTGTGAGCGTGGATGGTTGTTCGTCTCTGTGTGCCCTGCGATTGGCTGGCAAAATTCAGGGTGTCCCCCGCCTAAAAATATCCAGCACCCCCCGCGACCCTAGTGAGGATGAAGCGGTTATATGGATGGATATATATATATATATATATAATTATTTTTTTATTTTTCTATTTTGCATTTGCATTCACACAGGAACAGCAGCACAAATCTTAGTCGGGTTGTTTATTTTACTTCTGTATAAAATATGCATCAATAGAAATGTGCAATCAAATCTGTTGATTGATTTTACAGGGAGAAAAAAGAATCGACTCTCAAACTGGGCCACGAGCCGCAGCCCGGGTCGGACCACAATTTCTGACAACCCAGAACATTAAATATCAATGTACAATGTTGTCTAGAATGGCTTGTGAAATCTACTATCCTTGTGTATTACAGTAAAGACATTTTTTGAAGAGATTTCTTTTTTGACCCTTTTCAATATTAAAAATTCTCCCATCAGCATATCTTGAGTGACGTGATGATGAACAGAAGCAAATGCAATGAATTCCTTCAGGGGTTACTTTGTAAAATGTCGAACCACTCTACCTTTCCTGAAATGTGTGACGAATAAGAGCTTCAGACCTCTCCCTGAACTTCCATTCTTTATTTCCCTCTCATTTGGTTTATTCCCCTCCCAGGGGATTACTTGTTAACCGGAAGACATTTATGATATTCCTTCAGTAATACTATGGAACAGAATGTTTATACGTGCATGTGCTAATTTCCAAGTGCCCAACTTCCTCTTTCTCTGCAGTTACTCTCTTTACAGCTCAGGTCGAGTTATCTCCTAAGAGGTAATCTTTGACCTCACCAGGAAGTGTGACCAGAAACCATTGCCCTCAATAAAAACCTGTGTTTTTGTACGTGCGTGTGTGTGCGTGTGTGTGTGTGTGTGTGTTTGCATGCATGTGAACGTTTGCATGAAAGTTTATTATGAGGGAAGAAAGAAAGAGCCCCAGTGTAGCTGAGAAACCAGGGAGCTGCATTTTTTGAGCTGATTGAATAAGTTGTTGATTATAGCTGGAACCAATGACTGCTGAGTGTGTGCTTTCGCCTCGTGGTAGTTAATGTAATTGAATGCAGATGTCAGGCTTTTCTGCACAAAGCTTTGTGTCTCAGTAGGGTCCAGTGTTATTACATGTTTAGTTAAGATGTGCTTTCATAGGGGGAACGGAATAAGAAGGGGACATTTGTGTTTTATGCCAGTAAGTGATCGTGCAAGTGAAGTAAAACAAACTGCGGGGTCCAAACCCCCCATATATGCTGACCCCACTTGGCTGCCGGGCCAGTATGGGGTTCCACATGAATGAACACATGCTTGCCAGCTACAACAGCAGTGGACAACTGGATAGCAGCTGGCTGGCACAAAAACCGGGTGAGAAAAGAAGAGCGGAATACTAGGACAATAACAGTGTTAATCTTTACGGTGAAATAATTCCCTGAAACAATTTCATTCATATTGTTGGCAGAACAATCCTTTAAAAAAAACAAAATCCCAATAAACAAAGCTCTGACAAAGTGCTCATAACATCTTCCTTTGTGAATCCAAGGTGTGTGTAATGTTATTGACGGTTGCTTTGTAGCTACCCTACAAAATAAGAACGTATTCTCTCGTGTATTATGTCAGCAATTTTTTGTAACATCGCAAATAATTCCAATATCCTTTTCTGAAAACAGTCACTCGATTGTCCTGGTTATTTACTCAGAGTCAGAGAGGGAGAGAGGCTGTGGGAAAGAGCTCGGGAGTGGTGCTCCTTCATTACAGGGTGATCATTCAATTACCTTTTATTTTAATAGGGTCCAGGTGAACAGGAAGCGAATGTCAGGGGTTATTTTGAGGGAAGTTGCAGGGATCCGGTATTTACTGGGGCAGCTCTTTTTACCGAGATTACTTCAGCCATTCTGGATTTCAGTTATATCGAGGTTTTCGAATATACTGACCACTAAAAGCTTTATGACACATTCACTTAAACACAGACATTCTTTCTGCGGTGAACAAAGTTTAAAGCGAGGTCAGTAGTTTAATGTCCTCAAGTGCGCACTGACAAGGCCTGTGGCTAACCCGAGCCATAGCAGCCCCTTGAATCCAATCAATTTATACACGGGGTTGGGAGGCTTACTTTAAAAAAATGGATTCCAATATAGTTACAAGTTACATGTTAAATAAATGTTACTAGTAATGTAATCCAAGTACGGTAGTATTAACGAAGGCAACGACGGGGATGTGGGGGTCGGCCATCACGCGACGAGACATCATCTCGTTGGGAGCGGAGGGGTGGGAGGGTGGTGGTGACTCAGGCCATCACATACCGAAACGTAATAGACGCTGGGGGGAGGGGCGTTCATACGAAGGATATCACACGGCAAAAGTTCATCAGGAGGGAGGGGGCGGCGGCATTCACACGGTTCGACTGGCCTAGAAATAGACAGGCTGCTCGTGAAAATCAATTCATTTTCCAGAAATTCTCAATGGCCAGCACGGCCCTGCTTATGATGTTTAATATGCATGGTTTTAGAATGCGAGAGGAAGCCTGAGCACCTGCAATTTAAATCCCCCAAAACGGTTGAGGCACCATGCTGCAGAGATGGCGGCATAGAGAGAGAGATAGTTAGATAGATTGCTAAACGTTTAGCAGATGATATTGTTATATATGGTGTTTGAATAGTAAAGCGGTGAGTGATTTGTGATTGGAATTAGTGAAATACTGTAGTTTCAAATTGAGGGTGGAAGGCACTTTCTCTCTATCTCTCTTGCACCTTGTGTGTGTGTGCGTGTGTGTGTGTGTGTGTGTGTGTGTGTGTGTCTGTCTCTCTCTCTCTCTCTCTCTCTCTCTCTCTCTCTCTCTCTATATATATATATATATATATATATATATATATACATTCAAACCTCGGTCAAACCTCGGTTTTTGAATGTCTCGGTTCTCGTCCAATTTGGTTTTCGACCAAAAATTTAGAGTTTTTTTCTGCCTTGGATGACGAAAAATTTTGGTTCTCGAACAAACTGAGCGCACTTGAATGCACCATTTGACTCCTCTCGCCTTCCTTACATGAGGAAGTCACACTTCCTCGGGTAGACGAGGAAGTGACGCTTCCTCGTGTTTCTTTCCATTGTGAGCAGACGTGTTCAGCAAACATTTTTATTTTAAAAAGAGTGTGGTTTCGGTTTTCGAACAATTTCAGTTTTCGAACAGCCTTCTGGAACGGATTATGGACGAAAACCAAGGTTTGACTGTATATATATGTATTTACACACACACACACACACACACACACACACACACACACACACACACACACACACACGGTGGTCGACTGGTTAGCACGTCCGCCTCCCAGTGATTCCAGGCCTAGCCTTCCTGGTGTGGAGTTTGCATGTTCTCCACGTGCCTGCGTGAGTTTCTCCCCATATTCCAAAAACAGACACCATAGGTTAGTGGAATACCCTAAATTGTCCCCAGGTGTGATTGCAAGCGCAAATGGTTGTGCCCTGTGATAGGCTGGCAACCAGTTCAGGGTTCTGCACCGACTGCCCAAAGACAACTGGGATAGGTTCCAGGATGCCCGCAACCCTTGTGCGGACATTAAATTCGATATTCGATATTCGAACATATGTAGGTGTGTTTGTGTGTGTGTGTGTGTGTGTGTGTGTGTGTGTGTGTGTGTGTATATGTCTATTCAGACAGTGAGTGATAATTGCGGGGCACTGCTCAGGAAAATAATGAAGACGAAAGGTAAAGTCGCAAAAACTTAAATGGAGCAGCATATAGCAGTTAAGCTGATTGAGAAAAATAGAGGTGGCTAAATGAAAGGGAATAAGGCTAAAATCAGTCCTAAGTGGGTTGCTAAGCCCGGGGCAGCGTAATGATCAGTAGGGAACAGAAGAGGGTTAAATGGCGTAACCGAGACTGGTCGCGAATGAAGCGATTATGGTTGGAGGAGAAGAATGTCGCAAGGCGGCTGTAGGGGCATGATTTGGAAGAACATGATCAGTTGAGAGACAGAAAGCTTCAAGGGGATGTGAAGATGTGCAAAAATCTGAGAAACTGCGTCTAGTTCCCATGAACTCTTCAGTCCCAAGAGACCTTAGCATGTGGGTGAACTGTCGAGTGCACAACTTCCTGTAGGTCTTTAAATAGGCACAGATGGAAACTCCCATGAAGAATAAGTCAAATACCTCAGCAGATGCAAAGTGGTCAAGTCTCCCTTACACAGGCATCACAAGAAGCTGTGTTTGGCTCATTGGGAAATGAAGATTTTCCCTTTTATCATACAGCTAATGGAGTTAATTTGTTCCTCGGAGGCAAGTGTTCTTTAACCACAAACACAACGTGACAGGAACAGTTCGATTAATGCAACGAAGCACTCAGCAAAAACAAGAACACTGGAGCGGTTGCCATTTGGGGACAGCTAATTAGTACAAGTTGTCACTGGGAGTGTTTCCTTCGAAATACTTCATCTTAATCAGCTGTCCGACACATATTGTACTTCAATGACACCATATTGCTTGAAATGCTAAGCTCCGTATCTCCCTAAAAAACTTTGACACAAAAAGCCTTGCTGAATTAACATTTCATATTCTCTTACGTCTCCAAAGCGCTGTTCTTAGTTGTTCCCCGAACCCTGTATCTTGGTAATTCTTGAGAAAAGACTGTATTCAATAATACAAGAAAAATTGTTGCACTTTTTTTTTCTTAGTTGTGGGTTGGACTGTTATTTTCCCGCACTTATTTCACCTCACTTATTCAGGTCCCCGATATAGCGTCAATGCATTTTTGGCAGACTAAGAAAGGACTCTGTTTATTTCTCCCAAGGACATACTGGCCGGAAGAGAAGCCGATGGTCTGTGTGTTTGTATATTTGCAGTTGAGTGGGTGGAGATGAGAGGGAGAAAAAAATGCATCTGAGTATGTGTGCTATAGTGTAAAAAAAAAAGGTCATGGGACTTCCTGGCTGTCGAGTATCACATGATAGAAATCACTGTTGGCTTTAAAACGGGGCGGGAGAAATCTTTACTTTTCTTTCCCAAGCTATGGAAAACTGAATACTGGAATCAGCTTGATCATGTACTACAATATTGACAGAATGAGAAAAAAGTCTAGTTCATCCACGTTGTAAATGTGTACATTTTCTCAACGTGAACACTTGGTTTTTGAATTAGAACAATAATTATGCAATAATACCTAATTGACACGGTGAGGTGTAAAGAATCATTGACTCGACCACCGTACAAAACACACATTAATCTCTGTGACAAGTATAGAAAGGCAACCGTCCAGTCTGTTGAAATGAAACAACTGGGAAGGTTTGGTGTACTCGCTTTGGCAGTCGTAACTCAGGGCCCTAAGCTCAATGGACGTGGAGCAATAATAATAAATGAAGCAATAAAACCAATACCATGCATTGAAGGTTATAGGCTCATACACCTCTGAATAATTCCCTCTCATATAAACCCGAATGCATCAAAATGAGATCTTTCTTCAGCAATTTCAATCAATAAAACGCTCTGGTGCACTTCAATGTCCTCACAGCGCCACCCCATACGGCAACCAGACTTTGCGCCCGAAGGGGCCCTGCAAAACAAAAGACTCTTCTTTTCAGTTGAAGGCCTTTCACTTTGCAAGTTTGAACTCACTTTGAACATTTCCATCAATGGCCAGCGAAAAGCCACCAGAGACATCCCATAGCCAATGTGCCCTATTTTTATTTGTCTGTATGACCGTTACTGCAGTGAAACTTGACAAACGAAGTGAGTGATAAGACATCGAGCCGCACATGTGGCGCAAATGCCTCGCCTCCAACCTTTAAACCCTTGTTATCATCAAATCTGCTGTTTGCAGTGCTTTAAGTGCATAAGTAGACCAACAGCTAATCCTAAGGGCTTGCACTGCTTAGTAGCTCCTCGCTGTCTGGGTTCAAGAGGGCTTGCATGCTGAAGTTGTCAGACGCGGACAAAGAATTGGGAGTTGATTAGCCATTGTTTTCCCAGGAAAGCACAGAGGGCTTGATCGGGCAGCGCAAGAGTGATGCAACCTTTTGAAATAGCCCTCTCCCTTGGTGTTTAGGTTTTCACCATCTGCACACCAACTCGTGGATGGGTCGTATATTTACATGCGCAAATCAAACACGACATGCTTGGATTCTGCGGCACCTCTGAAATCATACGGCAGGTTTTTTATATGTAGCACAGGCGCTGAACGACCTCAGTCTCTCACCTCAGCTGAAGATGCTAACGAAGAACGCTGTGTGTCAGAAGGGTGTGCCATTTTAACGGAACAACAATACACATCACACACCATCCTCTATCCTACATACCACTTTTGATTAGCGTCAAACTCTGGGAGCTTTTGATATCCGATCGCTCCAAAATGTTTTGTTTTCTCCGCTATTGGAGGCTCGCTTTGCTCTTTTTTTTTTTCTTTTAATGTCAATCCTTGCTTGTGAGGATAAATAATGCTGTTTTGTTATGAGTCTCTGATGATTGTTATTCTGACACTTTTTCCTTCACTTTTTTATTCCGACTTATAAACAGACAAACCTTCTAGAAGGTTCCTGAACCAGATCGTTAAATATTTAAATGACATGCTTTATTGAAGTTAAAAAATGTTTCGGCAAAGATATGTTGGATGTGCCCCCACTAGTCTAAACATTGGTATTCCAATAAATATTGCATTTGTGGAAGACGACAACAAGGAGGCTGACGTTTGATGTAGCAGTGCCCCCTAGTGATGACTGAAATTGACATCAAAGCGCCCACGGGCTTGCCTTGCGGACTTCACGTAACCGAACCCAGAAAAAAGATGAGGCGAGATGTTCGGAAAATTGGGTGGATTAGTTTTCTCAATGTTTATTCCGCAAAATTAACACAATAGTAATCTGAATACCATGTCCGCGGATGACATTCATCTTGTCTTCTTATCAATTAAAATAGATTTAAGATTTCTTTTTATCAGACAATGTTTTTGGAATACCATGTTTAGACTAGTGGGGGCACATAGAACATCATTGTAAAGAACATTTTGGACTTCACGTACGCTTAACAAAAAATATGCAGGAAAGAATGGCACAATAATACCATGGCTACATACGTACTCCTTTTGTTGTGTGGCTAACCAAACTCTCAATTGCACCACATTTGTCATTAGACTTTTGTGTCGGTCACAAACTGCCCTTTCCTTAGAGCTGACTTTTTCAAGTGAGTAATGACACCCGGCTACCGTTTAGGAGCTGGAAGTTGTTGGGGGTTGTTTCCTCATCCTTTTTCTGTTAAAGCCGCATGTGATTGATCAGGAGGTGTGCTGGCTTTACTTTGGATTTTCATGCAGACCACAGATGTCTTTACACCAAGTCGGACCGTGTTCCAAGCTTGAGCTTTGGTATTATGGAGAAGATAAAATGAGCGACCACTGAATGAGAATCGGACCAGGGATGGACCATTCACCAGACTAGCGCAACAAGTGACATTATTGAGCAACTTCATTAATTTTTTACAGAACTTTACATTTTAAGCTAATGATTAACTCACTCAATCAAAAGATAAGGCGGACATCCATTGTTGTTTTTGTCATGGCTGGTTCACAACAATTGGGTTGCATGCAGCCGACCACAGAAGGCTCCGTGCACATTCACACTTTATTTCAAACAGATCTCTGCCAGTATTTATATTAAAAATGATCACAAATACAACGCCCCCCCACAGCCACCTCCCCTAAAAAAAACAACAACAAAAAAAAACAATGTTCCATCTCTGGTGAGCTATTTTTCGAACAGGCAGGGCCGTGGGATACTCATGTGGGCCATGGGGCAATTTGCTGGTGTACTCTAATCTGATAACATCCATCCATCCATCCATTTTCCGAACCGCTTGATCCTCACTAGGGTCGCGGGGGGTGCTGGAGCCTATCCCAGCAGTCTTCGGGCAGTAGGCGGGGGACACCCTGAATTGGTTGCCAGCCAATCGCAGGGCACACAGAGACGAACAACCATCCACGCCCACACTCACACCTAGGGACAATTTAGAGTGCCCAACGAGCCTGCCATGCATGTTTTTGGAATGTGGGAGGAAACGGGAGCACCCGGAGAAAACCCACGCAAGCCCGGGGAGAACATGCAAACTCCACACAGGGAGGCCGGAGCTGGGATCGAACCTGGTACCTCTGCACTGTGAAGCCGACGTGCTAACCACTGGACTACCGGGCCGCCCTTCTGATAACATTGTCCAGACAATTATTAACGTTATCAACAAAGATCAATTTCGTCCCATGAGCTACAGTATTACACCTGTGCTTCAAGGAAAAGGCTAAACCAAAGTTTGGCCAGAAATTACAGTGACAGGATAAAATATGTCACTGTCTGAGTTCACCAATCCTCAAACTGAATACAGTCAAACTTCGGTTTTCATCCATAATCCATTCCAGAAGGCTCTTCGAAAACCGAATTTGTTCAAAAACCGAAACCACGCTCTTTTTATAATGAAAATGTTTACTGAAAAGGTCTGCTCACAATGGAAAGCAACACGAGGAAGCATCACTTCCTCGTGTAAGGAAGGCGAGAGGAGTCAAATGGTGCATTCAAGTGCGCTCAGTTTGTTTGAGAATCAAAATTTGTTTGTGTCATCCGAGGCATAAAAAACTAGAACTTTTTGGTCGAAAACTGAATTGGTCGAGAACCGAGACGTTCGAAAAGCGAGGTTTGACTGTATTCTAACTGAAGCCATAGATAAAAGAATAAAAGTTCCTCCTGTACAGAAAGAAGAAATTATAGCACCCGAGATGTCTGGGCGGCTCCGTTTTTTTCAGGTACTTTGTTTAACATTCTAGTAATAATAATTATAATCAACCGATTTCATGCAATTTTTACATCTGTCAAACACATGACTGAAACGAAATATATATATATATATCCCCATCCATCCATCGATCCATTTTCCAATCCACTTATCCTCACACAGGTCGCAGATGGTGCTGGAGCCTATCCCATCTATCTTCGGGAAGGAGGCAGGGGACACCCTGAACTGGTTGCCAACCAATCGCAGGGCACACAGAGATGTTCAACCATCCATGCTCACACTCACACCGATGGACAATTTCGAGTGTTCAATCAGCCTGCCATGCATGTTTTTGGAATGTGGGAAGAAACCGGAGTACCCGGAGAAAACCCATGCAGGCCCGGGGGGAACATGCAAACTGCACACAGGGAGGCCGGAGCTGGAATTGAACCCGGTACATCTGCACTGTGAGGTCGACGCACCCAACATGTTTTATAACATTGTTGAGAGAAGTTCTTCGTATTATGCTAGCTAAAAGGAATACCAAAGTTCTTATGTGCATGTGTGGGCAGACGATTGTTTGTGTCCATTGATGGGTGAAAAGCAGCATCCTCATTTTACTCCGCGAATAATAAAAAAAAAAACTTGCAAAATACTACTCTCAGCACCTCAAAGCCTCTCTAATTAGCAGCTGTAACAACCATTAAGTTGTTGCAATGCTGCAGTAAAGCAAATATTTCACACTTAAAGCATTATTTCAGCAAAAGCAAGAGTTGAGTGAGCCGTTTGATCCCCGATCTGTCAGATGGCGCCACTGTTTATAATGTTCTAAGTCAATGTAAAGTGAATATAAAAATGTCTTGCAAATTTGAGACACCAAAGAGAGGAGTGTTCCTAACAACCCTGCCAAATTTTAAAAAAAGCCAATTATCTAAAAAAGGCTTCAATATAATAATAACTTGAGCCGTTCTCTCCACTGTCTGACACTGAAAATTATGAATGCGCTCAAACCACACCGCGCTCAATTGTCAATAAAATATCTTTACCGCTACATAAAAAAATGGACGCTAGTTAGTCTCGAATATTTTCTTATTCCTACAAATACTGCATCTATTATCCCGACGAGAAGCTGCAGCCAACAGCTTGTTCTCAAACTAACTGGGGCGCCTCTCGACAGATGGATGGATAGCGAGCTCGTGTAGTGTCAGTGCGGATGGCCACATAACAGAAACATTTCAAGTCAACCTTTTATTAAACGCTTGGCACATGTGATTGAGCTTGTGGCTGACACTCGATGACAGACTCATGCTTCTTGCTTGTTTTATGCCTCATGTTTTAACACATTACTGTAGACTGAATAACACTAAATTCATAACACCTGGGAATTTCAATAATGACATTGAGCTTTTCTTTCAAACGTGGCATCCAGGGAAAAGCTATAGCTAGCTAAAATATTGCTAGCTAACTGCACTCTGTAGCGGTAGATACGGGCCATGTAATTAATTACTGCAAGTGTTGGACAGCCGCTGATGGATGCTCAGCTTTTATGATGTAGAGGAGACATGATTTAGCTGGTTGCTAAGTGTGTCATTGGGTGCCATTTTATCCAGGCCACCCACAAATCTGTGAAAAACAGTTTACTGCTCCATTTCTACAATTGAGAACACATTGTCCTCAGTCTTTGCAATTATTCTTTTTTTTAAATCATCTTCAACATGTAGAATGTATTTAGAAACAATTCTCTGAATTCACTAAACAGGTTCTCTAATGAAGAACATGATGAGACAGATACTCTTTCCATCGTTTCCTTCCTCCACTCCACTCAACTCTCTCTCAGTTTGCCTATTGAACTGAAGACTGATGGAGCTGAAGGGCTACGCCAGGTTGTGTTTAACTGAAATGGATCACTTCCTGCCTGTATGAATATATTAAACCTTTCTGCTACTTATTTTCCTGAACAATGTAACTGCAATTGGGGGCTTGTTAGCTTCCCATGCTCTTGTGCACTTCACCAAGTCACGCAATGAGCATATTCTCAACTTTTTATGTGGTGCATTATTATTGTATGAGATCAATTCATATCGACATAAGTATATTTTGTTCGGTTTTATGATCTGGATGTGTGCAATACTTCAACACCATCCTCTAATATAGCTCTAAACCATGGGTAGCCCCCCCGTTTCCCTTCACAGTCAACCTTAATCGATTTATACCGTACACTCTCAGCGTCACATTGCTGTGGCCATTTCCTCATTCTTGTGATCATCTGCATTCGGCCTCTGGATTTAGGACAGTGCCCAGGGTGGTTTTAAAGACACCAAAACATTGAAATGCATGACGCTCTCCGTCTCTACTATCAGGCAAAGCTTGCGGAGATCTGCCTGTCTGTCATCCTGTGTGTCACCCTCCTCTGTCATTATCATCATTGCCTTTTAGCCACAAAAAAAGTGTGTGTATGAATTTTATGCATGAGGAGCCTGCGTGTGCACATATTCGTAAGCGTAGTATATGTTGTACCACACTTGCTGACAGATGGGAACCTCAGGCACATCGCTGGAGGTCTCTCTTTGAAGCAGCCATCCTTGCACCCCTCCTCCTCCATCATATTCTCCCGCTTCCCCTTGCCCGTCCGTTCATTCCTTGTGCTCACCCACCAAGCAGAAAGAAAAAAGCTTCTCACACAGGCAGCCTCAAGAACCAGGCCGCAGGCACTGGAAGCCGTCCTCTGTAACTATGGGGAGACAGATCCAACCCTGTGTTTGACATAATAAGTCAGAGTGAGATGTTAAGGTAGAACAGATGCAATATTCATGTGAAAATTACAATGCTAGTAGCAACGTAGCCTGGCACGGTGGTAGTTACGAATATGTTAGAATTTTGAATATCTGAGCACGCTCAGCTATCTCGTTTTGGTCTACACTAGTGCTGTGTTGGTCAGTGCCCGCATACTGTTTGGAGTTCAGTTTGTATTCACTACCAGCTGTAAGCATGCCATAACAAATGTCAAATGACACGTTTTGATTCTGTTTAACTGATTTGAAAAGTGATCATTTATCAGAAAAGCACAACAGAATTATTTGAAGTGATCCATCACGACTTTTCTGATAAATGTATTTCGGAAAACAATGGCCTTTTTTAACCCCGGGTTTATGAACTCCTATTAAGTAAACAGCACACTGCTCAATATAAGGTACTAATGCGGATGGAAATGAAATCAAAAATATTGTAAACTTCATAATCTCGTAACACATATAATCATTTAAACACTATCAATTCATCCATCCATCCCTTTTCCGACCCGCTTTATCCTCACAAGGGTTTGTTGGGCGTGCTGGAGCCTATCCCAGCTGTCTTCGGGCAGTAGGGGGGGGGGGGGGGGGGCAACCTGAAATCGCAGGGCACACATAGACCAACAACCACCCGTGCTCACATTCACACCTAGGGACAATTTTGAGTGTTCAATCAGCATGCCGTGCATGTTTTTGGAATGTGGGAGGAAACTGGAGTAGGCGCAGAAGAGAACATGCAAACTCCACACAGGAAGGCGGGAGCCGGGATTGAACCCATGGCATCCACACTGTGAGTTTGACGCACCAATCAATTAATCAATAATTTAAAAAACAATACAGTGTATTCTCTCTCTCTTTAAAAAAAAAAAAAATATTATATAGCTACTGTGCCCCCCAAAAGTATTGGAATGACAAGGTCATTTTCTTTATGACATGCAGAAGAGATTTGGAGACTGAAAGGAGAAACTATAATTGCAAATGAAGAATGCAACAGTAAGGCGAAGTCAATGGGTCGCATGCTGGATGCAGTTACTGCAACTAAGGGTTACACCACCCAATATTAAATGTTATTCACTCTAAGTTCATTTAACAATATCTGCTCCAATACTTCTGCTCACTTGAAAAGTGGGTGGCTTGTCCTGAGGTGTTTAGCATTATTCTTTTGATCTGAAACCCAAATGTCTTCAGTGTACAACAAAAACGAAGACATTGACCTTGCGATTCCGGTACATTTGGAGGGGGCTGTATGTTGGCTTGAGCAATGGGCATACTGTAATTCAAGACCTTTTAATGTATCTAGTTGGGCGGATGGGTGTATGGAAATGTTGCATTCGTTGTTTTCTGTGATACCTTTTATTGAGTCAATGACATTTTCTAATTTAAGCCAAACAAACAAAGCCAATCAACTCATTTCAAGTATATTTCAATGTTACAATTGAATAACCAATTATTAATGGGTTACCTCCAGGTTGCAAAGAGCCAAAACACAAAGGGCACTTTTTTTTTTGAGTGTGTGGGCGCATGAAATAATGAGCATTGCGGTTATTTCTTGTTGGGTGCCGCATTGCCCACACGCTGAACATCACATTTGTCATTAAATACCAGGGAGATGTTTGAATTGCTTTGATTCTGGAAGATCAAAAACGGACAAGTACTAATTGCGGCACCCAAGTGAGACTTGACAATACTTGGTTTCCAGTAATATGCATGTGCTGGTTCTGCTTTGCAGAAGCATGGTGATAAATGGTACAAATACAAAGATAAAGTTTAGAACGTTGTAAAATTTGGGTAGATTGAACGTCTTGATCCAGCTTGGTACTATTGCACACTACTTCAAAGATATGGAGTCTGTATGTGTGCTCACACTGATGGAGACACGTAAAGTGATTCCTTTGGCCTTTGAAATGCAAAAATACTGTAAAATTAATAGAATGCATGCAATATTCACAACTAAATCGTCAAGATCAGAAACCTCTTTTTCTTGGCCAAGTCTCACACTATAGTGAGTCTCAACAAAGTATGTGTTCAAATCATATGCCTCCATCCTCTGTAGCCCTCATCCTCACTTGGGTTGCTGGTGTGCTTGAGCCTATCCCATCTGGTCTTGGACAAGAAGCGGGATGCACCCGGAATCCGTCACCTGCCAATTGCAAGGCACATATCAACAAACAAACATTCCATTTGGAGTCGTCAATTAAACTTGCCAAGCATGTTTTGGGAATGCGGGTGAAAACTGGCGTACTCTGAGAAAACACACACACAGGAAAGAGGAGAACATGCAAACTCCACCTAGGAAGGCCGGAACCAGGATTTGAACTCATGACATTGAAACTGTGAGGCGGCAAGGCTAACTAGTGGACCACCGTGCCACTCCAAATCATATTAGTAAATCATAATTAGTGTGAAATGTACCGTGTCATGTTTGCTGGTCGTATGGTGGTTTGCCTGGCTGATTTTTATGCAGCAAGCATTTGATCAATTCCTGCTCAGTGACCATAGGTGTGGAAGTTGGTTGCAGTACAAAAGTTGTATCTTTGAGCATACCATTAAAATGACAAGCCATTTCATCCATTCATCCATCCTTTTTCTATATACCACCTATTCTCACTGGGGCCACTGATTATGCAGAAATGCAGATTCCCAATTACAGTTATTTTCAATAAGTGCAGTTCTGAAAACGAGTAACAAAACATCATAGATCCCCTCCAAAAGCCAGCCTCTTGCTCAGAGTCTTGATTTCATCTCTCAAAAGTAAATATCCTTCATTGATCATGTCAGTGCCACCAGAAAGACAAAACATTGCTTTGTCATGTTGGAGTGTACTCCGCATTGAGGAATATTGTAAATGGGTGTAGGCACGGCCACCAGGCGCTCGCCAGCGAGCCCCACCTCCAGGCCTGGCTCCAGAGAGGGGGGCCCAGTGATCCTGCATCCAAAGGGAAAACGAGATCTAAATCACTTCATCGTGTTCAGGGGTGTCAGAGCAGTACTTTGTCTGGTTCCTCACCTAGGACCTGTTTGCCATGGGTGACCCTGCCCGGGGTATTAAACCTCAGACAATTGAGCTCCTAGGATCATTGGGACACTCAAACAAACCCCTCCACCACGGTCAGATGATGGCTGCACTGGTTAATTTCTTTTACTTTAATTATTAACAATTACATATTGAAATTATAGGTGTCAAATCATCACATTAACTGTATTTAATTATTTTTGGGTGTGTTAATTTTGGTTTTTAGCACTAACTATGTTGTTTCTGTAGGTGGGTTGCATTTTTCTAATATCCTTTTTATGTGTTGGCTTCCTGTGTTCGAGTTGTTGAGGGTGGGGAAATAACTGTCAGTCACAGCCTGACGTGGACATTGATTGGCTGTCATTATGTTTGGGCTTGTTTAGCATAAGCTGATTAGCTCCCATTTGAGTTGGGCGGGCTAAGTAAGCAGTGTGAGGAGAGGAGCATGTCTGTCTTGTATCGGCATAATAAATGGACTATTTCCATTCCAAAAACGCTCTGACGGCACTATTGATAAAGGTAGAGTGTTGTGACTAATTTGTAAGAAGGAGTTTGCTTACCACCGAAGCAGCTCAAGTTTAGCCTACTACATCAATGCAAAGCACCCAGTCGCGAGTGCAGCCACGCCTAACGTTACCACTGAAAGGGTTAGCAATAGAAGGAGCCATAGCAAAGCTCTTCGCCAAACTAAACTCGAGGAGAACACCCCGCGTACGAGGCATGTTTATTTCAGCACTTTATTTTGTCATGATGAACAGTGTTATTTCTGAAGTGCTAACTTACAGCACTGTGCTTTAAAGGTTTATTTTATTTATTATCTGAAGCAAATTCCTTGTTCAGTACTTGTATTGCTCAGAAAAGTGTTCTTACTGTTTTTGATATGTGAACCCAAGCACTTTTTATGGACCTGGTGTTCTCTTTTATTTTTATTTTGTAATTGTTTGGAGATTTGCAAAAACAAAACAGTGATATTGCCCCTGGTGGTCGAAACTAAAGGTTGCAGGTAGTATTTGGGATTACTCTCAAATACAGCAGAAAGCAAATGGCATGGGCTGCATCTGTTCAAGTCTGTTTGAACATAATAAAATACTTTATAATTCCACTTCTTTGTGATGTGAATTGTTTGATCTGAATCAATGCTCAATAATGTAGTGAATTTAAAATGAAAATAGGGTTTTTCTCAGCAATTTTTAGATTAGATTAAAATAGATTAATTAGATCAATTAATTACAGATCATAATTAATTAACCTAACAATCTCTTTTTTAATCTCTTGACAGCACTGATTGAAATGAGAATTAATTATTGGGAAAAAAAATGTTTTATTAAACCAAAAAAATGCAAAGGTAGATTGAGCGATTAGGTGGAACGTATGCGGAAGCAGGAGATGAGATGAGATAAGACGTGCATGGGACACATATCCCATCACTACTCCTGCAGAAAATCTCTTTCTGTCAGCAAAATATCCCTTGCCTGCCCGAATTCTGTTTTTATATTAAATTAAACTGTTTCCAAGAACACCTGGCAGATGTCTGCAAATAGAAATCCGATTTGATTCAAGAGCGATCCCTCTATGCTGCATGTTAAAGTTAAATGTTAATTCTGTGTATAGGAGTGCATTGAAATTTCTGCATCACCTTGTTTTTTCTGTCCATTGCTGTTGGAGCAGTATTGTCAGGTGGCCCCCAGGCCGCAGTTTAGACATGCCTGTAGCTAAGCAGTGAATATCCAGTATGTTGTTACTGTAAATTATGTCCATAGTAGATGTCGTAAACGGATTGAAATCAACGTAATGAATATAAAGTGAGAAAATACATTAAATGACTCCAAAATCTGATTTTGGTATTCTCAGATTCCCATTTTCAGATGTGTAGATACTGTTTAAAATAGAATGATGCTCCCCTTTTTGTCTTTGAAAATCTGATAGCTTGCTCACCCTCTGCACTCATCAGCCATCTTTGTCTGCTCCTACCAGCACAGCTCCATCCCTGGACACGTTGTCTATAGTTAAAAATGAGAAATTAGGTCTCATTGTCTCAAAGTTATATCCCTTGAGCTCTGAGCTTCACTGCGACCTGCATTTATCATCTCTAAGGCAGAGGTTCCACACTGTGTGCGTGTGTGTGTGTGTGTGTGTGTGTGTGTGTGTGTGTGTGTGTGTGTGCACGTGTGTGTGTGTGTGCGCACGTGTTCCTCCCTCCAGCAGAATCCATCCTACTGGAGGACAACTTTGTAAAAGATAATCTAGTTCTGTCAGCCTCACACCCACCAGGGCTAAAGCTTCATTACAATCGCCAGCTGGACAGACACCTTGCTCCATCCATCACGGCGCTGTCTCGGATTCACACGAAAGCTCTTGTTTTGCACAGTCACCACACACACACACACACATGCACTCAACATGTGTGAATTCAGAAGACTAGAGATATTTTTAGGCTAATAAATTGATGCAGTACGGTGATTTTATGAAATAGTGATTGGGAAATAATTAACTGTTACAACATAAAATAACATGAGATTTTTGTTTCAATTTCTTTTTATTTTATAGCCGCTGTAATACACACACGCACTCCAAAATACCATTCGTAAGACAACAACATGCCGTCCTTCTGTCTGTTTCTGTACAATTTATCCTTACTAGTGTGGTGGGTGAGCTGGAGCTTTTCCAAGCTTACACTGGGCAAGAGGCGGAATATAAAATATAGCCTGAATTGGTCACCAGCTAATCACAGGGCATAGAAAGACAGCAGGCAGTCAGAGAAGAACAATCATTCAAACCTATGGGCAATTTTCTGGTCTTTAAATTTTCCCAAGAAAGATGGTTTTGGAAGGTGGGAGGAAGCACCGGAAGAACCTACATATGTCACACAGGAAGGCTGATTCAAAAATGTGTACCCCAATTCCAGTACTTTGAGGCAGCTATGCTAACCTCAAGACAACCTGAAAAATAACAATGAAACATTAGTGTTGAGTTGATCAAATAAATGAACGTACAGTCCCGTATAAAGTCACTGAGCATGAAGGACTGGATGACTGTGACAATAACCACCGAAAAAAACATGCAGAATCTACTATTGCTTGTGTAAAATTAATCTTTGTGATAGCTTCGGTTGTGGTGGGTCAAAGCAAATGAATGACAATCATTCACGGACAGAGTCATAAATGTCACAAATAATTCTTAAGTGTAGACTTATAAAATGTATATTTGAGGTTCATACTCCCACGCAATTGACCAAAGCGGAAGTTGCATCAACTATGAGGCACAGTCTCATAGCTGCTATGCAGCCTCACGTTTTGCCATTGTAAGGGTGTTACAATTGTGTTTTAGCCATTTGTTGTGCAAATAGCTTTACGCACATTTTAATATTTGAGTCGAATCACTCTGTGATTGTTTTGACGATTTTGACCATCCTGATGTAAAATTCGAGCAGTGCTGCAAAATGTCGAGCGTTTTGTTCATGAAGAATTTGATACACTGACTTCAACAAAACAAGCAATACAGTATCCCTCAAATAGTTGGAACCAGAGTGAGTAAAACAAAACATTTGTTTGCCACTCAAATATCTGTATGAAAAGTACCATCATTTCTCGAGAATAACACCATTTTTATTTTATTTTTTCGCTAAAAAATATTGAGAGGGCATAAAATACACTAGTAGAAGCAAAATGTAGTTGCCACGTTCTGTAGATGTGTTTCTAGGGATGGTGAGAAAGGTGTAACGCGGTAACGGGTCGATCGCGGGAGGTTGATTGATCGAAAAGTAGATCTTCGGTCCAAAAGGTTTGGGCACCCCTGAGGTAGATATTTGAGCCTGAACTCATTTGAAGCGGGGAGCGTTTAAAGTACTGTAGTTGAAGTCCATTCCACATTCTATTGCGTCACATTTTTCAACCATCCGAAAAGAGTCTAGGGGCACTTTTTTTTTTTAACTGACCCAATTCTGACAAGTCAGAAAAATACTGCATCATGCTTGACTGTCAGAAAACAAACCAAAGCTATGTTTCTTGTGCTTGCTCATACTATCTCAACTTGTTCTAGTCGTTCTAGTGAAACTAGAACAATTGTGACACAAGATTCTTTTGTTTTGTTTTCTTCAAAAACCTGGGTAATGTTTTGAATGATGATGCCATCGTTGGTCTGTCTGACACTGTACACTTCCAGTCAAGTAAGGAATACATTACAAAGTTCATGAGAGGAATTTCTCCACCCCCATATTCTGAACATTTGCACGATCTGCATGAAAGCAAGTGAGATATATTTGTTTCTCTTCAATAATCACATTTGTCTTATTGTCCAGATCAGATATTCAAGCCTGAACCTGTACAACAACATTCAAAACACACTAAACTTAAAAAAAAAAGAGACTCACCGAATATTGGGGTCAATTTCTGGCATTAAAGGTGCATACTCTACTCATCTAATTCAGCGATTCACCATATGGCCAGAAATGTACAGGTATGTACCCAAATTATAAAAGTGTCAAGAGAGCAAAAGCATTGAATGTACAAATTAGCAATTAAATTAGTTGCTCGCAAAAAAAGGCAATTAGAGAGGTCCTTTCTTTTATTTTTCCACATGGACAAAAAAGATAATGGTTGAGAAGGAGCAGCTGAGATTTTTGAATGTGCGGGGAAAGAGAGAGAGAGAGCGAGAGAGAGAGGGCAGAGGGGTCCACATACACGTCTCCTCATCATGAGTGCTTGTGATGTTGTGTGTGTGCGTGCATGTGTGTGCACGTGTTTCCTTGACAACCAGAACAATGCTGAAAGGCTGTTTCACTCCAGTACGAGATGAAAATAATTTTCTCCATCATGCATTTAGAGAGCAATTAGCGAGACAGACAAGGAATTTAGTTAAAACCTGGTGAGTCGTTCCAGCTTCCAGAAAATAGAGGGGTGGATGCGAGTGGGGTTGGGCGGGAGGGGTGGGGGCGATTGGAGTGGAATTTTAATGCACGATGGAGAGCAAGGGAAGAAATTAAAATAAAAGAATAAGTCAACTTATGTTAAAGAACAACCAGAGAATGTTAAGCTGCGTATAAATAGGAGAAGTAGTGGACCTCCAAAGAGATTAAATTCCCTAATTTTCAATAGATGTGAGAATTAAGTGAATATACTCAGAATAATACCCTGTAATAGGTCTTTGGGATCATACTGTTCCAAATGAAGAAGTGAGGCATAACGAAACAATAAAACCAGAGGTAATTACTAAAGAGAAGCGTGCCAAATTATGGATGAAAAATGGCATAAAAAATCACTCACATGTTCTTTTACCCTTTTCAGGATATCTGTCGCATGCAGGTTAGGAAGTGCCGCAGAATACAAATCAGTCAAACTGAATTACTTGCTGCGCCCAGCTCCAAGAAAATAACATCAAGTTTGACTTAAGCACGATTAGTGGATCTTGATGTGAAGTGTTGTAATAGTTTCAGCACCACTGTGCTAATTCATTTGGGTAAATGTGACAGAGGCACACTTTCGTCTGGCACATTCAATCTTGTTATCGGAATGCTCGTTTTCCAGCAAGATCCATCCATTTCCTATACCGCTTGTCCTCATTAGCGTTGTGGTTGAGCTGGAAACTATCATGGCTGGCTTGAGGCAAGTCACGGCGAGCTGCCTGGACCGGGAGCACACAGACAGACAGCCACTGACACCCACAATCGCCCCGATGGGCAATTAAGGTCTTGAATTAACCAAGCATGCATGTTTTGGGAAATCATTCTTGAACAGGTAGCACAGGCAAATTCCACAGGGAGACCCAACAAGAGATTCAAACCCAGAATGTCACAACCGTGAGGCAGCTATCCTAACCACTAGTCCCACCGTGCTGCCTCTTTGCACAAAACACAATATTTAGATGAAAATATGAATGAAATTGTGTGTCTTGGTCAAAACTAAACAATCGTGTCAAGATCCGCAGTTCTTTCCTTTGCTCGTTCGCTCCCTCCCATGCAGTTTACATGCCCATTTGGCACTCAGGCGCAACAAAAAAATAAACATCGATGTCATGACAAAAGAGACAACCGCTCTGCTTCACTAATTAACTGACATAAAATGTTTGCAATGCATCTCCATCCTGAGTGTTTCAAGGATTTGAAATCCACCATTACAGAGAGCAATAACACAAATAACACAACCAAGACACAGACGAAGCAGCAGGAATGGAAAGTGACTCTGCCATTTATCACACTTTTACCTGTACAAGAAAAACACTACAGCTACATTATATCACTGTAATAGTGCTTGGTGCCTTGCAAGTTTAAAATTATGCTTGTTTGTTTCATTTATATCATCGTTGCGGAAAATGTGTTCAACTAAACCAATCTAGAAGATGCCTCCCAAGTAAGTGGTGGTTTGCTTTTTCTCCTTAAAGTATAGTCCTTCAATCTTTGTTGAATAGACTAGTTGGGAAAAAAAAAACATCATGAAACATGCCTCGATTGACCCAGCATCCTTCCATCCATCCACCCATCCATCCATCATTTCCTGCCACTGACACAGGGCATGAAGAGGCAAACAGCAATCCATTCCTTTGTTCTGGGCAATTTGGAGTCTTGAATTAACCAGCATGCATGCTTTTAGGATGGCGCAGGAAAGCTGCGTAGAGAGACATAACCCACACAAACAAGTGTCAAGTGATCCATGAATTAATCATTAATAATCTGGAGTTGTGGATTTAACTCCTTAAATTATTCATTTTACTGAGACATTTTGGGCAATTCTATGCTCGTAACTACATTTTAACAGTTAATTTGATCAAAGGATTTCTCAACCCCATTTATTGGAATGAGCTTGAATCAAGATTGTGAGCAACAATACTCTGCGATAGTAAATATTGCACAGCAAATGTTTCTCGGTCAAATTGAATATGTCTCACATACACCACAAAAAGATCAAATGATGGGTCTTGTCACTGCTTCGAATATTCTACCACTTTTGATGAAAGCTTGTGCAACCTCCTCTGCACAACCGTCAAATCACACTGTTCCCCATTAGGATCCAAATGACCATCACGACCGCACTTTTATGTGCAAACACCTCATCGAAGCATGCGGGGCAAACAATATTACGAGCAGCTGTCCAGCTCTCTTTTGAGCAACGTCGGACTTTGTACGTAGTAAAGTAAGCAATGACTCAATCCCGTTTGCTGGACAAAAGGCACAAGAAGTCATGGAGGTGGGCAGTCAGAAAGCTGTGTTGTGCTAATAATGGGGAGGAGGGCACTGGCGTTCCCATTCATGGAACATGGCCACGGAAACAGATGTGAGGGAGGGGAAATGTGTGTGTGTGTGTGTGTGTGTGTGTGTGTGTGTGTACGTGTGTGTGTGCGTGCGCAGGCGAAGAGGGAAAATAGATAGTCAAGCAGAGAAATGGTAAGGTAATGTGGCGCTAAATAAACATAATGGATTCAGAGCACAAAGACGCACTCTCAGCTTCGAAATGAAAACGGTCTTAGCTTATATATTATTATTTTAGGAATATAAGGGGGGGGGGCTCAGTTAGGATGGAAAGAGGAAAGCGGGCTGAGAAGGAGGTGCCAAAGAAGAGCCAAGTTTGAGAACGTGAAAGGGGTCTTTGTTTGACCCCCTCTTTTGCTGTTATGATTTTCAAGCCTCTATTCTCAATGAAATCAGCATAAAGACACGATGCACGCTTCTGAACAGACAAGCAGCAACGAGGTGACAAAGCACAGTGACACCTTTCTCCCATTCTCCCATTTCTCATCACGCACAGAACATCTTGTAGCACTTTCACACACACTCCCCGAGCTCCTGCCAACTAACAACACACATACTAAGCAGGCAGTCCCGTTGGCGTGGTGAATTTGTCTGGTTGTAGGCTTATCAGCCTTATGCAACACGATGTAATAGTGCGACCATTCTTGAGTAACCTTGGCGACGGCCGCATTGGGTTAGTAGGTGCAAAAATTGGCAGTATTCCCCAGTGTTTTCGTTGCGTCAGTTTGCCCTATTTTCTCAGCTTTGTGCTTCTTGCTGTCTCACATTGCTTTTTCTGCCTGCATGAATTAAGTCACATAAGAAAAGTTGAAAAGTTTAGCATCACGATATCAAAATGACCGACATTCACACACAGTTGCACTAATATCGTGTGCATGCACTCAGTGCGTGCTGGCCCGGCTTTGTATAAAAGCATACATGTGCATGCATGAACTTTTTGTGGTTGATTATTTGGAACTTGATGTATTTTTGGTCAGGCACCCTTGTTGGTCAGCTTAGGGGTCCTAGATAAGACATTTTGTTTTGGTTATGGCGGTTGCAGCCATTTCTCAAGATGAAGAATGTAGATGATATAGTCTTGTGAACAAGTATGGTCTTCCTAAGAACATACTCGAGAATGTAATTCCAAAGAATGCTTGTCTCTTTGTAATTACAATCGCTGTGTATTTATGAACTCATCAACTTTGACATATTTCTGTAAAATGATAAAAGGGGGTTGGGGGGACCAAAAACTTACAAACACGAGCCCTCTCCTCTCCTCAACTATTTAGATAACAGCACAAAATGCATCTTGGGATAGATTCCCTGTCAAGTCTTCACAAGCCACCATCTTGGACCAATATTCTTGGTTCTCTGTGGGTTCTGGGTTCTGCGTCCTTTGAACTGAAAGAGAACTTGAGCCAAAGCCTTCACGAGATCACAAGGGCAATAGAAAGCAAATTGAGAAATGACTCTTTTCCTTTAAACCAAAGCCATTCTATGTTTGTGATCGACAGAAATATTCATTCATTCATTCAATTTCCGAACCGCTTTATCCTCATTAGGGTCACGGGGAGTGCTGGAGCCTATCCCAGCTGACTTCCGTCAGTAGGCGGGGGACACCCTGAATCGGTTGCCAGCCAATCGCAGGGCACACACAAAGACAAACAACCATCCGCACTCACACTCACACCTAGGGACAAATTAGAGTGTTCAATCAGCCCGCGATGCATGTTTTTGGAATGTGGGAGGAAACCGGAGTACCCGGAGAAAACCCAAGCAGGCCCGTGGAGAACATGCAAACTCCACAGAGGGAGGCCGGAGCTGGAATGGAACCGCGGTACCTCTGCACTGTGAAGTTGACGCGCCAACCACTGTTCTACCGTGCCGCTAGACAGAAATATTTGAGGAATTAAAATGAAGACAGATTCCCCAGTGCTGCTGTATATGCTGTATATGTGCAATGATTGGGTGGAACAGTGGTCGACTGGTTAGCACATCGGCCTCACAGTGCAGAGGTGCAGGGTTCGATTCCCGCTCCGGCCTTCCCATGTGGAGTTTGCATGTTCTCGCCATACCTGTGTGGGTTTTCTCCGTGTACCCCAGTTTCCTCCCACATTCCAAAAACATGCATGCCAGGCTAAATGGAACACTCTCAATTGACCCTTATGTGAGTGTGAGTGCAAATGGTTGGATGTCTATGTGTGCCCTGCGATTGGCTGGCAACAATTTCAGGGTGTACCCCAAGTCGATGGGGTACACCCATGGGATAGGCTTCAGCATGCCCCGTGCGGCCTTTTGAGGATAAGCGGATCAGAATATGGATGGATGGATTCATTCATAGAATAATTATTGTATGACCATTTTCTCCTACGGAGACCAAAAGATGTTTAGTGCATTTCCGCAACATAATGTTTGGGGTGCCATCGTATGGGCCAGCGAGGGATGTCATCAGTTGATGCACAATCTAAAAGATTAATAACTGAAAAATACATGTTTAAGGCGCTGATGATCTTAACCAGCACTGTCATCTTTTCTACACACAACAGTTTTTTTTTTTTCATTTTATGGCTGGATAGTAATCAAATTTCTTGGTGGGAGGGACTAATTATTATGGTGACCCAGTGTATTTTTTTTTCTTTTTTAAACCCTAATACAAGCACGAATCAAATAAATATTCATCATCAAAGTTTTAGTTGACGCATGCAGAGTCCGAAACAGTCCCTGACTTGTCCCCTCACTGTGTGCACCCTACTTGGGCTGTCAGATTGGGTTAATGGGAGTCTCTCGACTCCCATGGCCTGGTGTTCCTCTAGAGAAGCGTCCTGCTGGGACATACACACTCGTGTGCACACACATCGTGAACCCTGAGAGGCTTTTCATCACACAAAGGAACCTGCTGGCCTATTGTTGGTCTGCGTGTAAACGGGATCACCTCTTACGCTGCCCAAACACAGAATGCACAAGAAGTCGCTCAAAGCTCCAAACATACACATGATCGTTTCATTTCGATTTAAGCTTGCAAGTCCGTGTTTTTTGCTTATTTTTCCATGTTTTCTCTCCTCTCAATTTCCTCACAACTATACCGCCAAGCCTCTGTCTCACTGACCCCTTGTTTTCTCTCTTTCTTAAGCCCCACCGACATTCATATTACTAATGCCCCTTCATTCAGACCTTCCTTCCACCCCTCTCCTTCCCCTCGTTCATCTCTGGCGACAACTTCTCCATAGCTTCTGCTCTCCCATTGAGCCGACTTGTCCCGATGTATTCATGGACATCGCTGATGGAGTGGGGAGTCTTTGTCAGTGGGTCAGCCTCCTATAACCCCCCTCTGACCCTTCAGCTTACCCCCTCCCACACACACACATACACACAACCTCACACTGGATCCTTCTCACTTGCCATATGGCATGGGCAATGAAGGACTGACAAAAGATAGCTAAAGAGGTGTCAGAGAGGTTTTTATTTGGGTGTGCGGCATCAAAGAGGCTGAACATCCAGTCCGCTGGGCAGGGTCCAGTTGATGAAATGGATTGCTGTCTTTGGGAGCCATTGAAAACACAGGGGAGCAGAAGGAGGGTTCTTTCCGCCTCCCACCATCAAATCCATTGGCTGGATGAAGAGTAATGAGAAGAGCCGGTGATTGGGACACAATGGGTGCACGCTTGATGGAGTGCTGGGCAAAGCAGCTTTATCTTCATTGGTCATTCTCCAACAGCAGATGTGTTGTTATGACAACACAGTTATCATTCTGTCATCGTCGTCCGTCCATCCAATTTCAAAAGTTGCAGTGTCATTGTACTTGTCTTCATCATCGTCATCATCATTATCATTATTTATCCTCAACGTTGTTGGGAGGTGTTGTTTCTATCATCACAGATGAATTTGACTTTTCTCTGTTCTGAAGAATGAAAGGGTGTTTGAGTCAGCCAAACAAACCAGCCTTCACCGAAAGAATGCGTGTGTGTCTCCTGATGTGTATGAGTACACAGCGGGATGAGCCTCATGCCCTATTTCAGTCAGGCCCGATATCATCAGATGCCAGAACATGAGCTATTCGTCTCTCAGTGGCCCTTGGCTTTTCAACCTGAAGGTGAGAGTGGGCCTAATTGCTGACATCGTGTAAGATTGCCTCTGACTGTCCATCCCTACAAAGACACACAGCCAGTGGAAACAAGTGCCAAAATCATCCCGACGTTTCGACGTCCAGCTTATATGTACAATTGGAAAAAAAAGGAAAGAATGCAACTACCTCAACGTTACAGATCAATAGTGAGTCACTTTTACTTGAAATATTTAAATTTCACAACTACAAAGGCTGTTGTGTGGCATTTGTTCGAGAATTTCTTTGACCAGATTGTTCCACGTAGTCCAATGAACGGTACCCATTGGCGGAGCTGTGTTGGGGGGTGTGGGGGGGTCACTAACTCCACCAATATGCTTGGAGACCACCCAGGTGCCAAGCCATAATGTTGACTTTTGTGTTTTCCGATTTTTCCCGGAATCTTATTTCACATTTTACCCCGTCCTCCGTTGGGATAATTGAATGTTTAGCTGCATTTTCTGAATATTTTTCTGGGTTTTGAACATTTTGGGGAGGTGAGGGTAAAATGTATCAAAGGATTTTGGAATTAAATCATGTCTGTTATCCAGAAGAAAGGTCAAACACGCATTTGGAAATTGTAATCATTTTACGATGCGTCGCCTAGAAGCGACGTCATGTAGCTGCAACCCATAAAAAAAGGCGTCACCAGATGACGTTGCTCCTCGGCGACGAGCACTTGCTTGAGGCTTGCGTGTTTGTCATGGCATTCCTTGCTTTTGATACTCAACACAGCTCGAAATGCCATGCAAAGTAACAATTGCTCTCCTTTTTCTTGGTGTGCCTTCGTGGGTCGTTTCGGCCCACCCATAGCTGCGGGTGTGCAAGCACGTATCAGGTGTATGTCCTGCAACACAGTCTCCACCCTCTGTCAGACATTCATATGAGAATGCGGCCACTTTTAGTGTAATATGTTTTGATGGCAGCTCATATTGAGTATTTGGTGGAGATGATGGGGGATGATCAGAAACGGTGAAGGGAATAACTATGAGAAAACGAGTATTCCCTGCACCAGTGATATATTCACTTGGGGAAAAAGAAAAGAAAAAGATTATATTATTCAAGAGGAATGGCAGATCAACTAAATTCTTTTCAACGCCCACAACTGTTCTTTTTTACCATGAAGAACATTTCCACAAATATCTCCTCACATTTTCTGTGAAATTTTGGATAACTCAAAGGCCAGACATGAAAAATTAAGATGAATCACGCATAAGCAAAAAAAAAATAAAAAAAATCAAATACAAAATATAGACTATTAATATTCTCCTTTTATTTTGCTTTGCTCCCCTTCTCTTGCTTAGTTCAAACAGACATTTTCATTTTGTGAAATGACATCTATCAGAAGCAGCAGATGGTTGCAAGCACTTTATGTTGAAACACAGCTGCTGACTGTTTAGCTTTTAGCCATAGTCTTATCTTTGAACGAACATAACATTTACATTATGTACTGTATGTCGGTGCACCGATGCACACACATTGCCACGGATCACAGGTCCCATTTATGTAAAATGTGTTGCAATAAGGGCTGAAACGGGCTAATCACCTCCTAAGTAGACAGCTTCACTAATGAGACAAAAAGGGAGGAGTTGAGAGGGGAGGAAGGTGGGTGGAAGGAGGGAGACACACGACCAAAAAGAGTAGAAATAAGGATATTGGAAGAGAAAGTGACAGGGAATGAGGCTGTTAGGGCTGAGTCGATTAATAGAAGGAAGTAGGAAACAGATGAAACAAGAGGGGAAAAGAGGGGTACGGAGGGTCGGATGATGAAATGAATAGGGCTGTAAAAAAAGAAAAATGAAAGAACCTTGTGTTGCAAAGAAACGGATCAAGTCAAGAGACTGGTTTGGAGTAATGAGAGAAAGGCTCAAGAGAAATAATGAGTTTCATACCTCCCACAAAGACACCCCCCAGACACACACACTCTCTCTTTCCTTCTAATACAACTCCCCCCACCCACCCCACCCTCATCTTTTTTCCTTCACACCACCCTGCATGGCTGCTCCTTTCACGCTGTCACCCTGTGAGTGTCTGAATAGCCTTTTATTATTCAACAGTCTGGGTAGGTCACAGGGTCAACACGTTGCCCACCACGCTGCCACCAGAAAACATTCAAACATACACATACAAACACACTCAAAGGTTTTCAGCGCATTCTCGCACCACTCACACAAAAAAGGGTTTGTGGAAGCATGCAAAATTGCAAAACAGAGGCTGGCAAGCACTTGAAGCCATGCTAACTTAAGGCACGCCAAGTTGACAATGTGTGACAGTCCCTTATGCATTCATTATAACACTTGTCCACTCCTTAGCTACTGCAGCTATCTCTCCAGTGGATCTGTGCTAGAAGCTAGTACCCGGTACAAAGTGTGTGCTGACACACGTGCTTCTTATGAAGGTGTATGTCGGTTCATGTGTGACAGCAGGAAACTGAGATAACAGCTGCTTGGTGGTATCTGCTCGATCTTATCTGCTGCACAGCCAGAAGCAGGTACACAAGCTAATTGGAAAGTGATAGGACACACACACACACACACACACACACACACACACACACACACACACAGTAGACTTGTGAAACCCACGCTCACCTCTCCAGCATGCGGAACACACGAGAGAATTGGCAGCAGGGGAGTTTGTGAACAAGAGTGGGGATAAAGAAAAAAAACTGGTGGGCCAAAATGAAATGATAAAATGAGACCAAAAAAAAAAAACTTACTTTTTTGTAATGGTTGGGAGCTACAAACACACACAAAAAAAGAAGAGACTGCAATCATCAAAACTGTGTAGAAAACAATATGGCTCACATTCAATCAACAAAGATACCTTGCTCATCTTTTTTTGTCCCACCATGCTGCTGGAACTTGTACATTTTGCTGAAAATTAAAAATAAATAAATAAAAAATAATAGTCTGAGCTAAATAAAATATAATATTAGCATAAGTCCATTAAAGTCATTGTATGCAGACGAAAATATCTGAACACTTGGGGGGGGATCTATTTTCAGAAATATTGCATCTGCCCGCAGAGCCCCAAATGCGGCGGATCCTTATTTTCATACGAGCACAAGGCTTGCTGTGTGTGTCTGTCAATTTGGCAGACTGGACTCCACCAAGCTGGGCGTTCGGGCATAGCGACGGTGTGTCCTTGGAGGTGCACCCAGCAGAGCGATAATTTGGTTGGTCTTAAGTTCCACCTGCTTAGACCACATCTAAATACTGGCACAGGTGGTCTAATGTGATTGTGGTGAATTTGATTGGGGCAGAGGCAGACAGATACTGGACTCTGCATACATTTTTAAGTCGCCAACAGTTATCACCATCTCATTCTGTAGACCCGTTCACATTGTCTGTTGTCACGCCATGGCGAGAGCTGTGACACTGCGCTAGTCATGCAGGGATAACTGCAATGACGCATCATCCTCTTCCTCCCTGCCGAGATTGTCAGTTGCCGCATATAACCTCCTGACTACCAGGGGAAAAAAATATCGTCCAATCACATTTATTTTGAAATTCCACAATCTATGTGAAGTAATTGGACTACTCCAAAATAAATTTTTGAAATTCCACTACATTTTTTTAACACTTACTAAACACTAATACTAGGCTCAAATACACTTAAAACAACTCAAACAACACTTTAACGTGTTCATAAGAGTCTTATAAATAAAATGCCAATAGCATTTCCAGACAAAATGTGTTTGATAGAAAGTATTACTTATCCTCTTTCCATAAAAAGTGCTTGCACTGAGGGAAGCCATTTTCTTCTATTGAGAAGTTAAAGTAACAAAGCCCCACCCCCTACAAATTTGGTATCATTGGAAAGCACTGAGTTAATGCGATTGGATGCACTGGGTGGGAGATATTTAGGTTCACAAATGTCCTCTACAGAGGACAAATTTGAACTACTGGTAGTCAGGAGGATATAAAGCGAATGCGAGGAGCCGCTTTGATTGGCAGCAATTGAAGTTGGCTGTAAACACTCCCAAAGTGCCCGCCGACCTACAGATCGGCGGGCTGCGCTCAACCACAAAATTACCAACGAGGGTTTAACTCACAACTGATGCACAGTTCGCGCTGCCCGCCTTGCTGGATTGACAAAAACGCAACTGTTGAACTTTAAGTGAAAAAAAACCCAACTGATCTCCACTTTACAATTATAATTGTTTCTGAGAACACTTTCAACAAGATTTGAGTGTCTGTTTAACCCTCATGCAGTATTTTTAAGCGGCTGCATGAAGGGTATTATGTCCCAAGAATGTCCCTCTTCCAATGTGCAACAACTTTTTCACTTTTAATTTTTTTTCACTTTCAACCCCTCAAAATGTTCAGTGGGAATTGGACAAGACATAGATGTACATCCTATGCAAAATTTCAGCTTCGTGGAGTTATCTTTCACTGTTTTGTCTGTGGTGTCCATTTGTCCAACAGTCCAAAATCATCCAAAGTGTCCGAAATGTCCAATTTTGGGATAATTACTGCATGGGGGTTAAATTTTTTGCCCATTCAAAAATGCAATTGTGTCCCAAAACTAATGTTCTTTCAACCAGCTTGCACAGTGCCAGTGTACATTAGTAAAACTTTACTTCTTGCAGCCTTAAAAAAAGGTGCTGAGGCCTGACTTAGCAGCCAGATTGTTTAGCTCAGCGGTCAGCGCAGTCGGCTCCTCAGCCAACAATGTGGTGGTGGTGTTTGTTCCAAACACGACTAGGTGTGGCTTAGACAGTGTAGGAGTCACCACCATTACACTTATGCCCTATTCTTGTGCTCAGCGCAAAGTGTGGTTTAAGTGTGTGCATGGGAGGATTCTTCTTTCGTTTAGTATTTTCATAGACGTGTGCAGTTAGAAATAGGTCTTTGCGCGATTGTGGGAGTGGACACAGTTGACTTGCTTCCTGGCCAATGGAAGCGGCTCCTCTCATTACTTTGAAAGTCAGCACAGGAGAACCGTACGGTCAGAAGCTTAAAAAGGACTCTGAAGTTCATGGAAGAGACTGACATGCGGAAAGTACGTTTATAAGGAACTGCAAGATAATCTCCACTTGCAGAGGATGTAAAGATGGCTTACATTTTGAGACTGATCCCCCCTATCCATAGTTGTGCATGCCGTTATCATATCTATGAATGAAATATAATGGTATACACCACACACAACCACTGAGCTCGCAATCTGTGTGCCGTCACCATGATCAAATCCACCACACTCATCTTACATTACCTGCGCCACAACTTAGACTTGCTTTTAGCTGGTCTAAAGATAAGTCTCCTTTCTGCCACCAAATTATCAGGTGTCAGGGATTTGTAAAAGAAAACACTCCTAGTCAATTGGATGACCCGAACCAGGCACGGCGCAACCTTGTCTGCCAAATGCCCTGAGACAGTAAAGAAGGCTTGCATCAGTACAAAAATCAAGATGCACCAGTTTTTCGATACGGGCATACGTGTGCTAACTACAAGACTAGAGCCCATTATGCACTGGTCTATGTATGTATATTTTAACTAGTCACCCAGTCTGCCAAGACGGCGTACCATACAACTCCATTTAAAAAAACATAGAGTGCAGCTATGGTAAAGGCCACACGACACTCAACTGATGATCCCTGTTCTATGTTTTACAGTTTTTCAATGTTCTGAATAATTATGCCCCATCACTTCAGACTGAACCAGACGAAATCACTAACCACATTATCCCCTTTTGCATGCAGGTGAGAAGTTGTAATATTGATTTTTGATTAGCAGGGTGGAACACCATGTCCTGTCTTGTTTTTAATCCAAATGGAAGCCACCATCCATCAGTGTCTGCGTCATGTGCTTACTGAAGGGTGACTGAATGTGTGGGAGACAGATGCGGGATGTGGCATAGCTGTTGCTGTATATTAAAGCAATCAAGCATGAATGCCTGTGTTGATGATGATGATGATGATGTGTTACATGCAGGAATTAATTTGGCTAATTATGATGGATGCCTGTTTAACAGCAGTCAAAAGGGAGGAAGAAGTCGCAGAGGGCATGGTAATCAACCAAATGCGTTGGTCTGTGTTTTTCTGTACTAATGCTCCAGTAGACATGGATTTAGTTGTATATGGTTGAGTTTACCAAGCGCTGGTTCTCTGCTGATGAGGCCACTGGGAGCCTTTTCCCCCATTTTATGTGTGCAACTATTGAAGTTTGCAAGAATTAAAACAATGATCACCTTCTTAAATTAGCCTTTTCTTAGGTACAGCAAAACCTTTGTCCTGATTTATTGCTTGTTAGCTGAGAAGAGGCTTCAATAAAACAGAGAGGGTGATGCCGACTTGTCAGGTCTCGTCAGATGATTTGCAACAGATCTGCGCATTACATTTATGACTGCTCATATGCTGAAAGAACTCACATTTGTATTCTACTTTGACAAAATGAAAGGAACATTTCATTTTGGGAGGTCAAATGGCATATTCACGAGTATGTTATTTTTTTATATATACGGTATATTTTATTTCAGCATCATTTTAGGATACGTCCACATTTCTGGGTAGTAGTCTTGCACATGTGTGTGTGTGTGTGTGACATACTCGATCTGGTTTTAGTGACAGCAATGACAACATGTTGCCATGGATTACAAAATGCAATCATCCAATGAAACCCATCCAAAATCACCTGCTGTTATCAGCTGTGAGAAGAATGTGCAAAACTAACGCTTCACTATCCCGTATTGGGCTTGGCGATATATATCGCTCTATAAGTTTCTTTTACGATGTACAGTTTTACATTATCAAGAATTAATACAGTCAAACCTCGGTTTTCGAACGTCTCATTTCTCGTCCAATTCGGTTTTCGTCCAAAAATTTTGAGTTTTTTATGCCTCGGATGATGAACAAATTTCGGTTCTCGAACAAACTGAGCTCGGGTAGACGAGGAAGTGACGCTTCCTCGTATTGCTTTCCATTGTGAGCAGACGTGTTCAGTAAATATTTTTATTTTAAAAAGAGCGTGGTTTCGATTTTCGAGCTATTTCGGTTTTCGAACAGCCTTCTGGAACGGATTATGGACGAAAACCAAGGTTTGACTGTCCTGTCTTTAAAACGGACAACAGAATGATGGATCACTAGTTTTAAAATCCAAAGTGAAGAATAATGACTGTTATTGTGGATTACATTTGACAATTTGAAATTTTGGTTCAGACTTTAGCAAGCATCATGGAACTTGACATACTTGATTTGCTTTCACAGGCCACATAAAATGATGTGGCGGGCCAGATATGGCCCCCGGGCCTTGACTTTAACACTTGTGCCGTTTCGGGCTTAGCGATATATATCGCTCTTGATAAGTTTCTTTCACACTGTACAATTTTACATTATCAAGTATAAATACTGTCTCCAAAACGGACCTGTACAAAAATGAACGGGTCCACCGATTGGCTGCAAATCAGGACAAAGTGATGAAATGATGAATCAGCGGGCATGATTCACTCACTTTGCTGCAGCACCCCAGGGGACCCAGGATTACGTGACTTGGCGACGCCACGACCGCTACAGAAAAGATAAGCAAAGCTGAGCATCATACCCATGAAAGCCGCACATTGTACAAGTGACAAAGCAAGTAAACGTTGATGACACATCACTACCGCCACTGTCACCTGAACATTACTTTATGCGAGGAGCTAAATGTTGTCCGATATTCACTTAACATTCAGTTCATATACCGAATCATAGCTACACTAGCGACTAAATCTCATGTACTATGTGTCGAAACATTTGTTCTCACTTCAAATAAATATGCATTAACGGCACTAACAGCTGTATTTCCTTCACGGTAGAATATCATTGCACCATGTTTTGCAGAAGATCTATCAAGCAATTGAAAAGATAAACAAGAGCTGTTGTTCAAAAATGCTGTCTATCCATAACTTCTGTGAAGCAAGTGCAGATTTACATTATTTTTTGTGGACTATCTTCAAACTTTCGTTACTTTTTTTTAAATCTCAAAATTTCGTTTCTTGCCCATATTGCCCAACACTTATCCCATGTATTGTCCAGCACTTTTCTATGTCATCAGTCAAATTGCAAGAGATCCTCTTTCCGCTCTCTCTGCCTTTTATACTTCTGTGGCTTACTGCACGCTGAAGAAAATGAACATTTGCTGATCACTGTTTGGATTCTGCCCCAAATCCCCTGCTTAAACTTGAAGCACCATGCTAAACATTCCTCAGCAGAAGAATCATCATCACATTTGCAAAATTGGCAGTAAACAAATGATTGTCTATACTGTATTCACTTCGTCTGCCAACTTCTTTATGCCCATTCCGAATGATGTTTTCCACTCAACTGTTTTACAGTTGGACTTATTTTTTTTTTCAACTAAGAGATACTAAGGGCAGCCTGACACTCTAAAAGTGGTCATGTATCAGTCTGGAGGTGTTTTCAAGAAACAATGGTGAGACTTGAAGTGAACTGATATTAGAAGGGTTTTGATGATGAGCATCTGAGTGAGCAGAGCATACACTATCAAAGTCAATGTTCCCTATCTGTATTGTTAGCTTCACTCCTTCACCTCTTTGCAAACACAAACCTGTAGTGATGGGAAAAATTAAGCTCCATATCTGCTCCATGAACTGGTTGTTGTATTTTTTTGACTCCTCGCGATGGCACTTTTTGTTCAACATTGGGCACAAAGCGCACTGACTTGCTATTTCATAAACCCATTCATTTAAGCCAATGGTGTCATCAAGAGAAGTAAAAAAATACAACTGGTTCATGAAACAAATTGAAGCTTCTTTTTTCTCATCACCACATACTGGTGTCCCCATTTTCCCCCATGCTTTCAATAAACCCTATTTTTACCCCCATATTGAATTCCTTGCTTTTACAATGATTCATTCCTGTTCATTTTAATCATACCCTCCCTATTTGACAAATCTCTAAACTTCTTGGGCCCTTTTTTTCTCCTCGTTTCCTCTTCATCGCTCTTTGTTTCATTCAGGCTTTAGTCGCCCCATCGAAGTTCAACTCACTTTCTCTTTAAATATGTTCACATAACCATTCTTCTGCTTTTCCTTTCTCCTTCCACTCTTGCTCACCATGCACCCAAATGTAGTCCTCCATTCCACAGCTGCCATCTTGCAGAACCCCAAGAATCATAAATCTGGTGCACCACCAAGATGCGGGTTACTGGGAGACACTTAACCATCTACGGTAACGTTCCTGTGAGGCTCTTACCCCTTCCAAAGTGTTGCTTGATGCTCACAGACATACACAAACACTGCCGTGCACATGCAGTGGATGAGTGGGCTTGAAACAGAGGAGCCTAAGTATAAGTCTGCGTTATTACAGCTCATGTTCTTGCCTCTAATCAATCCAGGTTGTTGGATTTGAGCTCAGGGGAAACAAAGAGGGCTTTCTGTCACTAAGACAAAACAGTACTTCTGCTTTGCCCTGTTTCTTTCTCCGTGAACCCACACCCATCAGTCTGGTTGGTGCCTGCCAGCAAGTCTCTGGAGCTTGTTATTCTTGTGTGTGTGTGTGTGTGTGTGTGTGTGTGTGTGTGTGTGTGTGTGTGTGTGTGTGTGTGTGTGTGTGTGTGTGTGTGTTTGTATTCATGACATATCAGGACAATTTTATGATAACACACCTTCAAAATGAGGACCTGTGGAAAAATGAGGACATTTTTCGCGTCCTCATTTTTCCACGCAGTCTACACTACTCTAGAGCTCACGAGGATACTCCCACACCAAAAATAAGTGATGTCCTGAAAGAGCACATTTGTCAGAAATTGTGTGTTTAATTGTGTTTAACTTTCGACTCACTTTTCATTTGGAAAACTAGTGGCCAACTTCTGTACTTTTACACACTTTTAACACACTTTCAGTGACGTCATTGTGCAGGACCTCAAATGTCAGCTTTTTCGGACTTACTCACACACTTTCCCCGCCCTCGTCCTGGTAAGTCACAACAATTAGCAGTCACACAGAATCCAACATGTGAAGCAGCCAGACAATCCTACAGCCAGATATCTATTAAACTCTCTTAAACAAACACGACCACGCGTGATTGACCACCTGGTAAGCAATTCCTTTTCATTTATCTTACCGTAACATAACATGTTTAACAGTGCCCACCAAAGGTAATGTCATTCAATTAGACAGCTAGCTAGCTAGCTAGATCGATCGTTAGCATGCTAATAAGCTTCCAATAAAAGTAATGTGGACATGTCCTGCAGGCAAGGTTCTGGAAAACTTTTCTAAATCTTTAACAACACAGTCTATGGAAGTTGATTTTGGTGCCAAATGTTTATTTCAGTGCAGTATTTGTTTTATTCCATTGCAGTTAATTGAGATTAGTTAGTACAGGTAGCCTAATGAAAGTGGGCCATGCACTATTAGCATTTATGCTAAGTCCGGTGTATTTACACTGTTTATTCTTGTGTTGATTAATGTACACCGTTTCAAAGAAAAAACAAACGTTTGCAATGAAATTATAGCAGTATTCATCTTTGTCGGTCAAACCTCTGGTATTTTTCTTTGCTATTCCATACATTCTGTTCAATTAATGGCAAGGAATGTAAACAACTCTGATGTAAGGAGCCACATTATTATTTTGTGCTGATACAAATTGCTAAAGAAAATTATCAGCGATTCTGATAATTGTTTTTAGTTTTACATCGAATGATTTTGTTGTTGCACCACTAAACATGTTTTTTCCCCCTCTCTTTAAATTTTTATTTTTTGGTCTGCATGTATTTTTTAATATCTGATTAACTGCATTGTGTAAGCCTGATTTGGATTGTATTCATCGACATTTAAGTGTCAACTTTTCGTGTCTTAGGACGTGGTGTAGTTACAAGTGAACCAATCGAAAGGGGTCCTTTGTGGTTGAGTACCGTGGAGAGTTAATCTCAAGCTATGAACGAGACAAGAGACAGAAAAAGTACACAGAGAAGCAAAATTGTTTCCTGTTTGATTTTGAATGGAAAGGTAGCACATGGTGGTAAGTCAAGATCTAGAAAAACATCATGTGGTTCTGTACAACATTGTAGTTTTGCTGGAAAAACAATTCATGTTTCATTGTTCAATTTCAGCATTGATTCCTCCCATGAAGATGGTTCATTGGGTCGACTGGTCAATGATGCTCACAAAGGCCCAAACTGTAGAATGAAAAAGCTGACAATCCAGGATAAACCTCATCTTTGCTTGTTTGCAATTGAAAATATCCAAGCAGGGAATGAAATAACCTATGACTATGGAGATTCTCAGTGGGCATGGAGAGCACTGGTAAGTAATGCCTGAATATAGACAAGCAGATCTAATAAGCAAATCATTATATTTCATAGGTGAGTGAAAGATCATTTTCATCAACAGTTTATTACCTTTTAAAAGTTAACACGAGTGTCTGTTTTAGAGTATTATTTGACAACAACAGAAATTCAAAGTCAGGAACATGGACTCCACATTTTTCAGTCATTACATTCTATTAGTCTGAAAGAGTATGTTTCGGGTGTTGTCTTTATTATTTGAACTCAGTCGTGTGTGTTGCCCTGAAATTGTTAGCTATCAGAGCTGTACAGTGGTAAGTACCATGAAGAGCCAGCTTGTGCTGTGAATGTGGTCACTGAAAAAAGTACTTTAATTTATTCAAAAGTCATATAACTACGAAATATTTCTGACACTCTATGGTTGGTATAATGTTGCTTTTAATGTTTTCAGTCATGCCCTCATACTTCTTCAGTTACTGTAGAATACTTTAGAATATTTCTGATAGTGTAATGTTGCTATGTTTCAGACACCAAGTGACGGGATCCTGACTGAACCTTCTGAAGATCAAGAAGGGAGTGAGAGATCCGCTTCATCCTTACAACAGGTTACTATGTCTTATCAGTATATACTAGGTTTGAGTTTACAGCTTTCTTTGACAAACACAGGAGAAGTTATAAATCAGAAACATGGACTCTCCATGATTTCAGTCGTCATGTCCTCATATTTCTTTAGACCTGAAAAACCTGAGTGTGTTTCAGGTGACATGATTTTTGTCTGAACCTAACTCTGGAGAGCTTGTGTTCGAATGTCCCCGTATTGCTCTTCCACAGAGCTGAACAGTGTTAACTTTCTATAGTGTGGTACATTAATCCCAAACCCTCCTGTGAGCGATGTTCAATGAGAAATAATGTTTATTCATTTATTAACTGGTCAGAATGAAGAATGCAGAATATTTTGACACCGTAATGTTGTTATGTTGTAGACACCAAGTGACAGGATCCTGACTGAACCTTCTGGAGACCAAGAAGGGAGTGAGAGATCCGCTTCATCCTTACAACAGGTTACTATGTCTTGTCAGTATATACTAGGTTTGAGCTTACAGCTTTCTTTGACAAACACAGGAGAAGTTATAAATCAGAAACATGGACTCTCCATGATTTCAGTCGTCATGTCCTCATATTTCTTTAGACCTGAAAAACCTGAGTGTGTTTCAGGTGACATGATTTTTGTCTGAACCTAACTCTGGAGAGCTTGTGTTCGAATGTCCCCGTATTGCTCTTCCACAGAGCTGAACAGTGTTAACTTTCTATAGTGTGGTACATTAATCCCAAACCCTCCTGTGAGCGATGTTCAATGAGAAATAATGTTTATTCATTTATTAACTGGTCAGAATGAAGAATGCAGAATATTTTGACACCGTAATGTTGTTATGTTGTAGACACCAAGTGACAGGATCCTGACTGAACCTTCTGGAGACCAAGAAGGGAGTGAGAGATCCGCTTCATCCTTACAACAGGTTACTATGTCTTGTCAGTATATACTAGGTTTGAGCTTACAGCTTTCTTTGACAAACACAGGAGAAGTTATAAATCAGAAACATGGACTCTCCATGATTTCAGTCGTCATGTCCTCATATTTCTTTAGACCTGAAAAACCTGAGTGTGTTTCAGGTGACATGATTTTTGTCTGAACCTAACTCTGGAGAGCTTGTGTTCGAATGTCCCCGTATTGCTCTTCCACAGAGCTGAACAGTGTTAACTTTCTATAGTGTGGTACATTAATCCCAAACCCTCCTGTGAGCGATGTTCAATGAGAAATAATGTTTATTCATTTATTAACTGGTCAGAATGAAGAATGCAGAATATTTTGACACCGTAATGTTGTTATGTTGTAGACACCAAGTGACGGAATCCTGACTGAACCTTCTGAAGATCAAGAAGGGAGTGAGAGATCCGCTTCATCCTTACAACAGGTTACTATGTCTTATCAGTATATACTAGGTTTGAGTTTACAGCTTTCTTTGACAAACACAGGAGAAGTTATAAATCAGAAACATGGACTCTCCATGATTTCAGTCGTCATGTCCTCATATTTCTTTAGACCTGAAAAATCTGAGTGTGTTTCAGGTGACATGATTTTTGTCTGAACCTAACTCTGGAGAGCTTGTGTTCGAATGTCCCCGTTTTGCTCTTCCACAGAGCTGAACAGTGTTAACTTTCTATAGTGTGGTACATTAATCCCAAACCCTCCTGTGAGCGATGTTCAATGAGAAATAATGTTTATTCATTTATTAACTGGTCAGAATGAAGAATGCAGAATATTTTGACACCGTAATGTTGTTGTGTTGTAGACACCAAGTGACGGGATCCTGACTGAACCTTCTGAAGATCAAGAAGGGAGTGAGAGATCCGCTTCATCCTTACAACAGGTTACTATGTCTTATCAGTATATACTAGGTTTGAGTTTACAGCTTTCTTTGACAAACACAGGAGAAGTTATAAATCAGAAACATGGACTCTCCATGATTTCAGTCGTCATGTCCTCATATTTCTTTAGACCTGAAAAACCTGAGTGTGTTTCAGGTGACATGATTTTTGTCTGGACCTAACTCTGGAGAGCCTGTGTTCGAATGTCCCCATATTGCTGTTCCACATAGCTGAACAGTGTTAACTTTGTATAGTGTGGTATATTAATCCCAAACCCTCCTGGGAGCGATGTTCAATGAGAAATAATGTTTATTCATTTATTAACTAATCAGGATTAATAAATGAGAATATTTCTGACGCTACACTGTTGCTATGTTGCAGACACCAGGTGTTCGGATCCTGACGAAACCTTCTGAAGATCAAGAAGGGAGTGAGAGATCCGCTTCATCCTTACAACAGGTTACTATGTCTTATCAGTATATACTAGGTTTGAGTTTACAGCTTTCTTTGACAAACACAGGAGAAGTTATAAATCAGAAACATGGACTCTCCATGATTTCAGTCGTCATGTCCTCATATTTCTTTAGACCTGAAAAACCTGAGTGTGTTTCAGGTGACATGATTTTTGTCTGAACCTAACTCTGGAGAGCTTGTGTTCGAATGTCCCCGTATTGCTCTTCCACAGAGCTGAACAGTGTTAACTTTCTATAGTGTGGTACATTAATCCCAAACCCTCCTGTGAGCGATGTTCAATGAGAAATAATGTTTATTCATTTATTAACTGGTCAGAATGAAGAATGCAGAATATTTTGACACCGTAATGTTGTTATGTTGTAGACACCAAGTGGCGGGATCCTGACTGAACCTTCTGAAGATCAAGAAGGGAGTGAGAGATCCGCTTCATCCTTACAACAGGTTACTATGTCTTATCAATATATACTAGATTTGAGTTTACAGCTTTCTTTGACAAACACAGGAGAAGTTATAAATCAGAAACATGGACTCTCCATGATTTCAGTCGTCATGTCCTCATATTTCTTTAGACCTGAAAAACCTGAGTGTGTTTCAGGTGACATGATTTTTGTCTGAACCTAACTCTGGAGAGCTTGTGTTCGAATGTCCCCGTTTTGCTCTTCCACAGAGCTGAACAGTGTTAACTTTCTATAGTGTGGTACATTAATCCCAAACCCTCCTGTGAGCGATGTTCAATGAGAAATAATGTTTATTCATTTATTAACTGGTCAGAATGAAGAATGCAGAATATTTTGACACCGTAATGTTGTTATGTTGTAGACACCAAGTGGCGGGATCCTGACTGAACCTTCTGAAGATCAAGAAGGGAGTGAGAGATCCGCTTCATCCTTACAACAGGTTACTATGTCTTATCAATATATACTAGATTTGAGTTTACAGCTTTCTTTGACAAACACAGGAGAAGTTATAAATCAGAAACATGGACTCTCCATGATTTCAGTCGTCATGTCCTCATATTTCTTTAGACCTGAAAAACCTGAGTGTGTTTCAGGTGACATGATTTTTGTCTGAACCTAACTCTGGAGAGCTTGTGTTCGAATGTCCCCGTTTTGCTCTTCCACAGAGCTGAACAGTGTTAACTTTCTATAGTGTGGTACATTAATCCCAAACCCTCCTGTGAGCGATGTTCAATGAGAAATAATGTTTATTCATTTATTAACTGGTCAGAATGAAGAATGCAGAATATTTTGACACCGTAATGTTGTTATGTTGTAGACACCAAGTGGCGGGATCCTGACTGAACCTTCTGAAGATCAAGAAGGGAGTGAGAGATCCGCTTCATCCTTACAACAGGTTACTATGTCTTATCAGTATATACTAGATTTGAGTTTACAGCTTTCTTTGACAAACACAGGAGAAGTTATAAATCAGAAACATGGACTCTCCATGATTTCAGTCGTCATGTCCTCATATTTCTTTAGACCTGAAAAACCTGAGTGTGTTTCAGGTGACATGATTTTTGTCTGGACCTAACTCTGGAGAGCTTGTGTTCGAATGTCCCCGTTTTGCTCTTCCACAGAGCTGAACAGTGTTAACTTTCTATAGTGTGGTACATTAATCCCAAACCCTCCTGTGAGCGATGTTCAATGAGAAATAATGTTTATTCATTTATTAACTGGTCAGAATGAAGAATGCAGAATATTTTGACACCGTAATGTTGTTGTGTTGTAGACACCAAGTGACGGGATCCTGACTGAACCTTCTGAAGATCAAGAAGGGAGTGAGAGATCCGCTTCATTCTTACAACAGGTTACTATGTCTTATCAGTATATACTAGGTTTGAGTTTACAGCTTTCTTTGACAAACACAGGAGAAGTTATAAATCAGAAACATGGACTCTCCATGATTTCAGTCGTCATGTCCTCATATTTCTTTAGACCTGAAAAACCTGAGTGTGTTTCAGGTGACATGATTTTTGTCTGAACCTAACTCTGGAGAGCTTGTGTTCGAATGTCCCCGTATTGCTCTTCCACAGAGCTGAACAGTGTTAACTTTCTATAGTGTGGTACATTAATCCCAAACCCTCCTGTGAGCGATGTTCAATGAGAAATAATGTTTATTCATTTATTAACTGGTCAGAATGAAGAATGCAGAATATTGTGACACCGTAATGTTGTTGTGTTGTAGACACCAAGTGACGGGATCCTGACTGAACCTTCTGAAGATCAAGAAGGGAGTGAGAGATCCGCTTCATCCTTACAACAGGTTACTATGTCTTATCAGTATATACTAGGTTTGAGTTTGCAGCTTTCTTTGACAAACACAGGAGAAGTTATAAATCAGAAACATGGACTCTCCATGATTTCAGTCGTCATGTCCTCATATTTCTTTAGACCTGAAAAACCTGAGTGTGTTTCAGGTGACATGATTTTTGTCTGAACCTAACTCTGGAGAGCTTGTGTTCGAATGTCCCCGTATTGCTCTTCCACAGAGCTGAACAGTGTTAACTTTCTATAGTGTGGTACATTAATCCCAAACCCTCCTGTGAGCGATGTTCAATGAGAAATAATGTTTATTCATTTATTAACTGGTCAGAATGAAGAATGCAGAATATTTTGACACCGTAATGTTGTTATGTTGTAGACACCAAGTGACGGGATCCTGACTGAACCTTCTGGAGACCAAGAAGGGAGTGAGAGATCCGCTTCATCCTTACAGCAGGTTACTACGTCTTATCAGTATATACTAAGTTTGCGTTTACAGCTTTCGTTGACAAACACAGGAGAAGTTATACATCAGAAACATGGACTCTCCATGATTTCAGTCGTCATGTCCTCATATTTCTTTAGACCTGAAAAACCTGAGTGTGTTTCAGGTGACATGATTTTTGTCTGGACCTAACTCTGGAGAGCCTGTGTTCGAATGTCCCCATATTGCTGTTCCACATAGCTGAACAGTGTTAACTTTGTATAATGTGGTATATTAATCCCAAACCCTCCTGGGAGCGATGTTCAATGAGAAATAATGTTTATTCATTTATTAACTAATCAGGATTAATAAATGAGAATATTTCTGACGCTACACTGTTGCTATGTTGCAGACACCAGGTGTTCGGATCCTGACGAAACCTTCTGAAGATCAAGAAGGGAGTGAGAGATCCGCTTCATCCTTACAACAGGTTACTATGTCTTATCAGTATATACTAGGTTTGAGTTTACAGCTTTCTTTGACAAACACAGGAGAAGTTATGAATCAGAAACATGGACTCTCCATGATTTCAGTCGTCATGTCCTCATATTTCTTTAGACCTGAAAAACCTGAGTGTGTTTCAGGTGACACGATTTTTGTCTGAACCTAACTCTGGAGAGCTTGTGTTCGAATGTCCCCGTATTGCTCTTCCACAGAGCTGAACAGTGTTAACTTTCTATAGTGTGGTACATTAATCCCAAACCCTCCTGTGAGCGATGTTCAATGAGAAATAATGTTTATTCATTTATTAACTGGTCAGAATGAAGAATGCAGAATATTTTGACACCGTAATGTTGTTATGTTGTAGACACCAAGTGACGGGATCCTGACTGAACCTTCTGGAGACCAAGAAGGGAGTGAGAGATCCGCTTCATCCTTACAGCAGGTTACTACGTCTTATCAGTATATACTAAGTTTGCGTTTACAGCTTTCGTTGACAAACACAGGAGAAGTTATACATCAGAAACATGGACTCTCCATGATTTCAGTCGTCATGTCCTCATATTTCTTTAGACCTGAAAAACCTGAGTGTGTTTCAGGTGACATGATTTTTGTCTGGACCTAACTCTGGAGAGCCTGTGTTCGAATGTCCCCATATTGCTGTTCCACAGAGCTGAACAGTGTTAACTTTGTATAGTGTGGTATATTAATCCCAAACCCTCCTGGGAGCGATGTTCAATGAGAAATAATGTTTATTCATTTATTAACTAATCAGGATTAATAAATGAGAATATTTCTGACGCTACACTGTTGCTATGTTGCAGACACCAGGTGTTCGGATCCTGACGAAACCTTCTGAAGATCAAGAAGGGAGTGAGAGATCCGCTTCATCCTTACAACAGGTTACTATGTCTTATCAGTATATACTAGGTTTGAGTTTACAGCTTTCTTTGACAAACACAGGAGAAGTTATACATCAGAAACATGGACTCTCCATGATTTCAGTTGTCATGTCCTCATATTTCTTTAGACCTGAAAAACCTGAGTGTGTTTCAGGTGACATGATTTTTGTCTGGACCTAACTCTGGAGAGCTTGTGTTCGAATGTCCCCGTATTGCTGTTCCACAGAGCTGAACAGTGTTAACTTTCTATAGTGTGGTATATTAATCCCAAACCCTCTTAAGATAGTTTAGAAGTCAGGAAAATTGACTTTTCAGAATTTCAGTCGTCATGTCCTCATATTTCTTTAGTCTGAAACACTTGAGTGTGTTTCAGTTAAATTATTTTATATATTGTCTCCATATTGCTGCTTCACAGAGCTGAACAGCGTTCAGATTTTTTTGTGTGGTACATTGGGCCCAGATCATCCTGTGTCAGGATTAATAATGCTGAACAAATATAAAATATGTATTTTTATTTTTTTTAAATTATTGTTATTATTTTTTAAGGCCAGCAAAATCATTGGATTAGTCCCCTTTCACCAGACAGCTACTGCTGAGCAGGTAGGATAGCTGCTTTCTCCTGCTTCATTTGAATTGCATGGTCTTTGACTTGACATATTTACTGTCTGAGGAAATATTGTTGAATCTCAAGTAACACGAAGACTGTTTACATTTCATACATGATATGGACAGTTAAGAGCCAGCCGTCGACTGCAAAACCAGGCCAGGAAAGAGATTATCGAAAGAGAAAGGCAAATCACGCTGAGACCGATGGAAAGAATGACTGATTCGGTGAGCATTGTGGTATTGTGGTGAAGTGATATTCTATCCATATATAAATATAAAATACATTTTTTCTCTTCTTTTAATTCAGATGTCTCCTGATGAATATTCGGATTATGACGACATGGACTATGTTCCAGACACAAGTGGCAATTCATCAGAAGAAAGTACTTGCAGTACAGAGCACAGAATCACAGATTCTCTTGTTTCGCCAAAAGAGGACATGCCAGTAAAAGATGCAGTACAGATTGAGGAAATCACCACCTCAGCGATAGCTTCAAGTCATTCGGTTTCAGTGACAAGTTGCAGTGCCACTTCATCGGGGAATGCATTAGAGAGTAACAGCGCTATCAAGGTCACACCATTGCCAAAGGGGGCAAAACAAAGCAAATACAACAAGAAGCAGTATTGTTCAAAATTCTCATTATTTCCTGGAATATCTTATTTTGCATTTTTAACATTAGCAATGCCATTTTTAATAAATAATGCCTTCTTTTACAGGTGGGAATAAGAGACGCAAGTGGACAGGTGATGAAGTGAAAGCTGTTGAGCGACATATGTTTGACTTCATAACAAGCCATAAAGTTCCAGGTAAAACGAGCTGTGACGCCTGTCTCCACGCAGAGCCAGTAGCTCTGAAAGACAGAGACTGGCTGTCCATCAAAAACTACATCCACAACAGGATAACTACATTAAAAAGGAAAATGAATATATAGTACATTGAAATCATCACAGTATTCACATTTTGACATAATCTTCTTCAGTTCAAACAACCTTCATCTATTGCACTGCCTTGTGTCATGGAGAGGAGGTGGCATGTTTTCTATGTTCATAAGTTCATATTCGTCAGCAATTAAAAAAGAAAAAAGTAACCTGACCACATATTTAACTGTCTCTTTTTCTTCACAGCTTAGTTTTACTGTCTTGTATTATTAACGTGAATATCTGAGGGATGACGGGTGTAACGACTGTTTGGCACATTCGCCTCACAGTTCAGCAATTGGTAGTTCGAATGTGGGCTTCCTTCTGTAGAGCTCTCCCCGTGCCCGAGCATGACAATTGGACACATGTTTCTAACATATACTGTTGGTATGTTACAGGAGTCAATCTAAAAAGACACACTTTATACTTAGCTGGTCTTCATAAGTCATATATACTTGAAAATGATGTGTATCTAGGGGGCTCAAAATTCACAAAAACATGAAAAGGCAGTGTGTTTGAGGTGATTGTCTCCATAATACACAAAAACCTGTCAATGTCCTCATATGTCGTAGTTTTGTCATAAATCCAAAAAAAATTACATCTTAGCCAAAATCTGAATAGATGGGTGTCTTCCTGATTTTTTTTCATGGTTACCATATTTTTTTGGAGCCAGTAGGACCACGGGAAAGGCATGTACCCATATGTTGGATGAACAAACGGACGTCCTGAAAATGCACCAAAACACGTGTGTGTGTGTGTGTGTGTGTGTGTGTGTGTGTGTGTGCGTGAATCCATATGCGGTGAGTGTGCCAACATTTTCTGGTTTGAGTTAAGCTATATTGTCTGTGACTTACGCTGCTATTTGTTAGACTTCTGTGATGCACTGTTAACATTTCTGACTTCAAACAAGATGTAGAAAAACTAACCCATAAAACTGTTTGATTTTTTTTCCCCTCCCTCTGGGTCTGCAGAAAGACATTGACTGCATCAAAACTTTGTCATCAAAACCACACCGCAGAAAATATGCAGCTTTGTGAATGCATCAGTCAAAAGCGATTTGCATGTAGTCTGAAATCACACTCATACAAAATAGCTTATGCCATTCCCACAAAATGACACACTCTCTTTGGGGGTCCAAAACAAATATCTTTCAGATGATGGCTGCCTTTAAAAAAATTGGACAGTTTTCATTAGCAGCTTGACACTCGATATGTCAAAGAAATCACACTCGATGGATCCAAATCTGTTTGGACAAAACACACCACTAAGCGACTTCTCTTTCTTAAACCCAAATCGCTGGGTCACAAATTAGCTGTCAGTCAGAAGGCATCGTATCAGGGATGATGCCGTTCCCCACAAACTGACAACATGTCAATCACACACAAACACAAACTCGCTGCCATTGACAAGACAAGTTACACAGGAGAAGGCAGACATAGCAAAGCACAATAACTTGTGATGTTTCTTGCTTTCAAGTGACTAACAACTGTTTTCTCCGTGCAGTCGCAGTGACTCCTGCAAAGCACTAGGGAAAGGATATTGAGCTGAGGCCTCAAAAGTGCCCACTAATTAACATGCATTCTCGATGTATATCCTAACTTCATGAAGCAACACTCATCTCGAAAAAAAAATGAACTGTTTGAGAACCAGATGAATGTTTGGAAGGATTCCACTTGACACTAATTTCCACTGATGTTAATTTGTGGCTGAACAGTTTGTAAATTTAAAATATTAACAGAGGGACAACAAAGCAAGGTCGAAATCCAGATGTTTTTTTTTAATAATGATCTTGATTGAGTTATTTTACACAGTATGAATGTATTTGCGTTTGCTTCAGATGCAGCTAAAACACAATAACATGCTTTGTTTGTAGCTTTATTACCGTAGCCAGTAAGACATTCTGTACCACAGCAAACTGAGTCCATCCCGCAGTTCATTATAACCGCCAGACTTCTGGACCGATTTCAAAACCTCCAGTCACATAACGCAACAGGATAGAATATAATTCAATTTAATGAAATTATTTAAGTGGTGGATGGTATTTCCCGACCAGAAGTTCAATCACATTTTGCTCTGGTGTTGCAGAGAAAAGATATGAATATTTTATACATAGCTCTCAAACTAGCATTGCCAGTAAAATCTGTTTTAAAAAAAAGCAATAAGGCTGTTCCTTTCATTGGGTGTGGTACTGAGGGACAGGCAGAGCACATACAGCAACGTGACCCACTTCAAAGGTGACCGGACACATTCTTTCTTTGTCTCGCAGTTCTGCTTGTGCTATAAATTTGTCACCCAACTGTTGACATCGCTTGCAGTATGCTGCGCTCAGAGTGTGCACTGTGAACAAGAACAAGGTTGTGCACTTTGTCACGTCTGAACGCACGTACACTCACAATGGTGGCCAACGAGTCATAAAGCAATAAAGCTCTATGGACCCCCAATAAAAGTAAAGCTGAGGGGGAGAGGCACCATGCTCTGATGAATAACAATCGCCGCAGTGTGCGTGTGTGTGTGTGTGTGTGTGTGTGTGTGTGTGTGCGTGTGTGTTTGAGGTGGTATGTAGGTTGGGGAAGGGCCTGCCAACTTCTCTCTTCAGCGCAAGTGAAAGCAAACTCACATAATGTCTCTGTGTCTACTCCGCCCCTCTGGAAAAGGAATCCACAAAATCGCTGCTAATTGAAAATGTGACAAAGAGTGGGCAGACGAGGCGACAGATGCTCGCGTGCCTTTACAAGGAAAGCGCCAGCATCACGCACACATGCGTGGACACTAGCATTCCTCTCGACTTCAATCTGGAATGGGGTGCAGGGTCTGTCTTCGGGGGGCGGGGAGAAAATGGTCAGTCCAACACAAAGATCACCTTCATGCTAACACCAGATATCACTTTAAGACCACAAAGGTAGGAAATATGGTGGCATGAGCAGGACAATGTTTGTGCTGTTATATGCATCTGTGCATATGGTATATCCGAGCATGCACACAATTGTTCTCCCATGTTTGAACTTAAGTTCTAGAAAATATAACATCCCTGCACCTGCTGCAGAAGATGAATATGTTTAACCTAATTATTGCTGTTCCAACGCATCAAATGGCTTTTGTTTGTTCGGCTCCTCTGGTTATGCAGCGTGCCTAAACGTATTAAGCCTCCATCTGCTTTTTACTTAGATGATGCGCCCCTCCATACGTTAATTGTTTTATTCTGCGCACGGTTTAACACCCATACCCCCTCTAACTCTGTCGCTTTCTTTTGCCCCCTTCTTCTTTCATATCAACCCAAGAGCTGACTTTGTTCCCCAAATGTGATTAGTTTCTCTGGGACGCGAGAAGTAATTGCATTACTGCATTGTGAGCATTTTGAGCCATGGAAATGTTGGCCGCCTGCATCAAACCTGTTTAAATACCAAACGCGCTAAGCTGAATAATGGGCATAAAAGGGAATGAATGGTAATGTTATGCAGACAGACGTAGACTCTGGTGTTGAATCGACATTCAGTCTGGAACTAAAGACAAAATATATTTTGTACCAATTGAAGGTGTTTCATGGTCACAAGTTTGTGTTATTGTGATACCGGCTACTAAACTAATATACCTTTTGTATAATGCACAAATGCGCTCTCTCTATATTTATATTTGTGTTGAGATTCATGCAATGTGTGCTCATGGCAATTTTTGTTTGGTTAATTATGCTCCTGTTCCAAAATTTTAAGTGTCGCTGCTGTTTTCGTATTTCCTTCCCGACTTAAACATTTCTCATCTTTATTTTTGTTTGAATAAGAGTTATATTGTCACTGATCATAGGCAACTGATAGCCAAATTCATTGTACTCAAAATGTGCCTCAAAATCAGCAAAAGCAAGTACGAACAAAATATGACTGCTTGAATGACTGCTTGGTGTTTTAAAATCCTCCATGACAGCTAATTTCCTCACATTTGTGTGCGGGCTAGAGACTCCGCTGAAGTCTTATTTCTTCGGTTCTTATCGTTGGGTTCTGGTGCCAAACATACCGCACAGATGCTATCCAAAGCTCTCTCACCCATCGCTACGTGAATTTGACAATGGGGATACATAACAACGCTTAATGGCTTTTTTTGGTGTGTATGTGCTGTATCCATTATCGTACGTCCATCCTGTTGGGGAGTTTGGAGTGTTGATGAATAGGCTTTTGCACGAGACTAGAAGTGTTCCACAACATGCCCCAATATTTAAATGTATCCATTAGACGCCACTCTAATACGATTTGCCACACAGCTTAACAGGCTTCTACTCTCCCACAAGAACAGGTGATGTGAAAGTATAATAGGCTGTAAAAAGCCTCTCAACAAAGACTACGGAGGGAGAGAGGGCCAAGTGTGGACTGCAACTTCAGATGAGATAACTAACAGACCTTCCAGGACTTTCTTTTACGCAGTAGTTGGGTGACAGCTGCTCATGGCTGAGCTATGAAGTGTCCCCAGCCAGTCTGAGTAATGGTTCTTGTAATGATTGAATTGACCATGTTTAGAGTTTTTTTTTCTTTTGGAAATTAATTACTGATGAGTCAAACAGACCGAAAGCGGGACTCCTAGGTCCTCCTGTGGTTTTATAGTATAGTAAAAATTTCACAGTGTATAAGAACTATGAATGAATGTATTCTTAGACAGGTTTAGTTTATCGCTTGTCAATGAGGTGGAGGTGGTGGTGGTGGTGGTGGTGGTTTGGTTACTGTGTCAACCCCAGCATGGCGCCTCCCTTCTCTTATTTTCTTTGCATCCCCTCTTGCGCCCCCAAGCCAGTATTAGACTGAAGAAGAAGCTAATGTAGCGCTTAGTTGAGGCGGGTTCTTTTGAGTGAGTCTCAGTGCAAATACGCCTTAGTGAGGGAGAGGGAGAGAGAGAGAGAGAGTGGAGGAAGAGCGAAGGCGCACGGGCGCAAGAAGGGAGGGGAGCTCGAGAGAGAGGCGCGCACTCTTATGCGAAATCGATGCGTGCAACAGATCTATATGACAGCGGACTAGGGGTATTTTTAATCTAAATTGGCGCAACTTAGCCAGTATTGCATATGAATGTTTTTGTGTGTCAAGATCGAGGAGCAATGCAACGGGAAGCACCCTATCCAGTTGCCTAAATCAAATCTGGAAGTGACCGCCTCAACATTTTGGAGCTCCTTTTTGCTTGATTTCGACCACAAGAGGACATAATGACGGGACTCTTTGAAATGAGAATGTGGGCACTTTTCATCGTTTTCGCTCTGTCAGCGCCTCACGCCACCGGTAAGACACTGCGATATCAGATTTTTGAGGAACAAAAGGTTGGCACCGTTATTGCTCGTTTAAAAGATGATGTTGCGGATGTTCTGGCTAAACTTCCAACCTCGGTGTTGCTCCGCTTCCGAGCCATGCAAAGAGGGAGTTCATCCTTTCTCACGGTGCGCGAGCAGGACGGAGAAATAAGCATCAAGTCCAGAATCGATAGAGAAAAACTTTGTGAAAAGAATCTCAACTGCTCGATCCAATTCGACGTGCTCACGTTGCCCACGGAGCACTTGCAGCTTTTTCACGTCGAGGTGGAAGTGTTGGACATCAACGACAACGCGCCGCAGTTTTCCCGTGCCATCATCCCAATTGAAATATCCGAGAGCGCGTCCGTCGGAGCGCGCATTCCCCTGGACAGCGCCACGGACCCAGACGTGGGCGAAAACTCCCTGTACAGCTATGCGTTAGAGCCCAACAATGTTTTTAATATTGAAATACAGTCCAGAACCGACGGGGCAAAATATGCTGAGCTGGTGGTACTCCGGGAGCTGGATCGGGAGGTGCGTTCCAGTTATGAACTTCAGTACACAGCTTTTGATAGGGGTGTTCTCTCCCGAACCGGAACCACCCTGCTTAAGATCAGCGTTGCAGATTCAAATGACAACAGCCCGATCTTTGACAAGTCCTCGTATGTGATAAACCTTCCCGAAAATGCACCTGTTGGAACATTGTTAATTGACTTAAACGCCACTGACGCAGACGATGGGACGAATGCCAAAATAGTCTATTCGTTCAGCAGTCACGTATCCCCCAAAATCATGGAGACATTCAAAATCAACCCTGACAGTGGTCACCTGACCCTCATTGCTCGTGTAGACTACGAGACTGCTAATTCCTATGACATTGATGTGCAGGCGCAAGATATGGGTCCAAACTCCATGCCAGCTCACTGCAAGATCCTGGTCAAGGTGGTTGACGTAAATGACAACAAACCAGACATTAGCATAAATATAATGTCCTCGCAGGGCAATGGGGATGCAGCTTATATATCAGAGGCTGCTCCTCTGGACACATTTGTTGCTTTAGTAAGGGTGGAGGACTTGGACTCTGGTTTGAATGGCGAGGTGGAGTGCAAGCTTCACGGTCAAGGTTATTTTAAACTCCAGAAAACATACGAAAACAACTACATGATTCTAACGAATGTGTCTCTGGACCGAGAGAAGAGGTCAGAGTTCAGTCTGACAGTCGTGGCAGAGGACCGAGGCACTCCGAGCCTCTCCACAGTCAAACACTTCACTGTGCATGTCACTGATGAAAACGACAACCCTCCACATTTTGAGAAGGGACAGTTTGAGATCTTTAAATCTGAGAACAATGCTCCGGGGGCATATTTGACCTCCATCATGGCAACAGACCCAGATCTGGATGTCAATGGACAGGTGATCTACTCCATCCTGGAGAGCTCAATACACGGGAGCTCCATTTCTACGTACGTGACCGTTGACCCCTCTAATGGTGCCATCTATGCGCTGCGTACATTTGACAGGGAGGACGTAAGTCGCATCTCCTTTACAGTGCAGGCCAAAGATGCTGGAAAGCCACCACTGCTCAGCAATGCCACCATTGTTCTAAACATCCTGGATGAGAATGACAATCCTCCAGTGATTGTGGTCCCCCAGCTGTGGAACTTTAGTGCTGATGTTCCACTGTCAAAGTTCACTGAAGCCGGACATCTTGTGACTGTAGTCAGGGCAACTGACCGTGATACGGGGATCAATTCTGAGCTTGTTTGCTCCATCGTCAGTGGCAATGAAGAAGGTTTCTTCATTATTGATCCGAGAAACTGTGAAATTCACGCCAACGCCAGTCTGGAGAACTTCCCTCATGAGCATGCTGAGATAACTGTTGTGGTGAGGGATCAAGGAAGCGAGAGCCTCAGTGCCAAAGCAGTTCTAAGGATCAACCTCGATGAAAATACGGAGAACCATGTCCAACTGATGGACCGAGGGGAGTCTCCACTTGATGCATCACTGATTATCATCATCTCCCTTGGGGCCATCTGCGCCGTGCTGCTGGTAATCATGGTGGTGTTTGCTGCTCACTGCAACAGAGAGAAAAAGGAGACAAGGCAATCTTACAACTGCCGGGTCGCTGAGTCGACCCACCAGCACCACCCCAGGAAGCCCTCACGGCAGATCCACAAAGGAGACATCACCCTGGTTCCCACTGTGAATGGTACCCTACCAATCAGATCCCATCACCGTTCGCCTTCAGCTACACCCCCCTTGGACCGAGCCCAGATGGGGAGCAGGCAGAATCACCACAGTCGCCAATCCCTTAACAGCCTGGTGACAATCTCATCCAATCACATTCCGGAGAGCTTTGCCCTGGAGCTGGCACATACAACTCCACAGGTGGAGGTGAGTGCATGCGCACACACACTTGCTCGCACGCTCAATCACTCGCTCACTCACACACACACACACGCACACACACACAGTGTGTGTGATAGGATTTCCTTTGTAGTTTTGAAGTAACTCTCATCAAGTGTATTGACAGTTACAGCCCTTTGTCTTTACTTTGTTTGCACCGTGTCCCAATCCATGCTAACCCTGAGTCATCTGTCTCCAAATTCACCGAGATTCACTCTCTCAACGAGCAGGCACCCCTTTTTTTGTTTAACACCGTCCATTTTGTGTCATCCATATTGAGCAGCCTCTCCATCATTCATTTTGTGTACTCATCCATTTTTTTGTCTTCTGTCTTGTCTTCTCTCTCTCTTTCGCTCTCTCACTCTCTCTCTGTCTGTCACCTTTATTTACCACCCCAACCCTTTTCATTTTTCCCCTATTTTTTGTTTATTTGTTTTATTTGTTTTGTTATTTTTGGATACAGCAAGTCTCACAGCTTCTGTCCATGCTCCATCAGGGCCAGTACCAACCCAGACCCAGTTTCCGTGGCAACAAATACTCTCGCAGCTACAGGTAATCCCTCGGCCCCAAGACTGCCAATGTATTTTTATTCACCTTTTTAAAAACCACTTTGTTGTCTTTGATTTACATCTGTGCGACATCTTCAACAACCTGTTGCATAGTTTGTCTTCTTTTCCATATTCCAAATGTCAACATACATACCAATGCCATTCACTATCCAAAGTATTCAGCTCATTTGTCAAAATGTCCCATTTAGTTCTCGACTGCCCCTGGAACAGATTTGCAGTATGGAATTATTACTACTTTGTCCTGCTTATCACATCACTTGATCGACTTAACAATATTTGATAGCTGTTGTCACATATTTACTTATCAGACCTAATTTCAGGAAGTAGAAATGGGACAAGATAGGCTCCAACACACCCGCAACCCTCCTGAGGATAAGCGGATTAGAAAATCAATGGATGAAATGGGACCCGCTTGTTTGGAGATTTAACAGTCGCAAAAAATAAATTTGACGACTCAAATGTTTCATAAAACATAACGGGGCATTCAATTTGCAATTTTTTCCAGGCATTGAACTTGCACTTTTTGTAATGGTTCTATCTAGGTATGCATTACAAGACATGGACAAGTTCAGCCTAAAGGACAGTGGACGTGGGGACAGCGAGGCGGGGGACAGTGATTGTGAAATGGGGAGAGAATCCCCCGTGGACAGGCTGCTTCTGGGGGAAGGCTTTTCTGACCTGATACATCTCGAAATGCACCACCGCCTTCATCCAGGTAAGCTACCTTGATGCAACACACGGATTCTGATCGTTTTCCTCAGCCCGTGTCTTGTTGCAACTGTTCGGTTGGCTCTGCTCTCGTGAGTCACAAACGTCCAACACCCTCACATGCTCCTCACGCCTGAGAACAAAATCACACCTCCAATTAATTTTGTCACGCAAAAAGTGTTGAAGACATCGTTTTAGCCACTTGGAATAGCATATGCAGAGAATGACTAAGTGTGTTTTGAATTTGTTTTTTTCCAAATACGAGACCAGACCAGAAGGAAAATGTAGACTTGAAGCAATCCCTAATGCAGAGTCAGCCAGAAAGAGATATGCAGTACGGATGGACATCCAAGCATGTGAGATGGCATTTTCCATATTGAATTTGAATTGCTGCCACTTGCAATCTGCATTGGATTTGGATGAGACTCGGTTCGCATGGTGAACTTTTGACTCTGCAAAGCAGATTTCATTCAAGTCTTTTAAGGTGTGAAACAGCTTTATTTCCCACCATGAGAAATGCTATTAAAACAAAAAAAGCCGTAATTGGACGAATAACTATTGATGGTGCCCATCATCAAAACAAAGCGACTTATCAATACCCAACCATGGAAGTAGGACACAAATAAAGTTACAGAGGAAAGCATACAAACCTCCTCGGCAGATGTAAAATTATTTTGGAAGTGAACTGAATTAAGCTGTTTCCTCTGCACAGCTCATTGCAATTTTGTGGACATGCCGTCTGACAATTTTTAGCACTATGGACAGGTCAGGCCTGAGCCAACTAATAGCCCATACGCCTGCCTACACAGCCATTCAGCACGCTGAAAACACAGTCCCATTGTACTCTGCCCATTCTTCCACACAGACTCTATTTTCTCGCTTGTTATCACACCGAGAGAGGTTACAGTATGCCGGGCTGTTTGTGTCATTCTGCACGCGTGTGTGTGTGTATGCGTGTGCGTTATCTACGCCCCAAGTCGTGTCTGTAAAATCCTCCCCGGAGCGGAGATGAGTCGCTTGTCACTCATCGCTATGCGTCTCAGGGTGCTGTTTTTTTCTCCCCCCTTTCCTCCATTTTCGTTCCTTTCTCCCCCCCCCACCCCCCTCCTCTTTTGAGTGACAGTGTTGCACTTTCATGTTTGAACTGAAGAGAATTCACAGTAATTGCTTTTAGAATTATGTTATTCTCTCGCTCACTCACTCTGTCTCTCTCTCACCCATTACAACCCGGAGAGCTTCGCCATATACATGTCTTTTTGCTGTACATCTTAATTGTGATGTATAAAAGGAAGGGTGGTGGGCACCAGTGTCTGTCAATTTAAGTGATTTCCACTCCCCACCTCCCATCTTTTTTTTGTGGCAATTTGTAAAAACAAATGTGAATGAATGGGTAGGATTACTGTATCTTGATTTCTCTTCAATAGATTTAATTTGTTTGGATTTTCAGTCGTGCTGGATACGATAAAGCAAGACTGTATGTGTCAAAGATGCGGGCAATATGTTAGGAAGATCAGTCAGATTTGAATTTATCAGCCACCTTTGATGCCAGATGGATGGAATCTAGCAATTAATCATTTTGTTATCTCATGATTGTTTTCTTATCTGCCACAATATTCCTATCGTAGCCTTTAAATAGCACCACTGTGCTCATACTGATAGAAATATGAAAGGCTGCAGAGAAAAGGGAGGGAAAACAATTACCCAGCTGTGGTTTAAGAATAAGACAGAACCACCCTGTGAAATATTGAACAGGCATCGTACATTAATATTCCAAAATAAAAAGTGAATACATTATTTCCGCTTTTCATGCAGAAAAAAAAAATAAATAAATAAAAAACACTAGGACAACCACTGTTGAGATGCTGCAGCTTCTGAATAGCACATGTCCCTATTCCACTCCCAAATTTTGCACATGTATTCAAGATGACAGCGAAGTCGTACTCCCAGTGTGATGCTTTGGATGTATCTGACTTTCCTGATTTTGCAGTGAGCACTTGTTTATAAATTAGTTTTCCTCTCTATGCATCATAAGGGTCACGAGGACACTCTCTTCTGTTGAATAAGCTCCTGATGGTTGTCACTGTTGTTTTCCTCTAGCAATGAGGCTGTGCACGGACGAATGCCGGGTCCTGGGACACTCTGACCAATGCTGGATGCCTCCCGTCTCCTCTCCAACATCCTCCTCAGATTACCGCAACAACATGTACATCCCAGGGGAAGAGTCTTCCCAGCAACCCCAAATTGATGATGACCAGTCCTCGGAAGAGTCAGAACAGCTCAAGAGTTTCTCCACTTTTGGCAAGGAGCAAGGGGGTGAGGAGGCGGGGCCTGCGAGAGTCGCTGCTGCAGGAGGAAGTGATGTGTGCCCACCTGCAGGAGTGGCTGGCTCGCTCCTTACTGAGATGAACAGCGTCTTCCAGCGGCTCCTACCCCCGAATATGGACACATATAGTGAGTGTGCTGAAACAAGCCCAACGTCATCATCGTCAACCGGCGAGAAAGGAAGCGGACGCGCTGGCAACATTTCTGGCAATCCGAGCAACAACGCTGTTCCTCAGGATAGCCGTAGAGGCTTGTTACCAGGTGGGAAGGGTCCCGCTTACCCGCCGGGTGTGGCCACGTGGGCTGCCAATACTCACTATCTAAATCCAGGAAGTGGATCTGTGGGGAACAACCACGTTTCCCCAGCCCCTCCCTCATCCTCCAACTCCACCAACGGACAGCCGCCACACCTCAAATGGCTCCCTGCCATGGAAGAAATTCCAGAGAACTATGAGGAAGATGATTTTGAGGGTGTGTTCTACCAGGCTGGCAAACGTGGCGAGAACCGCCAGGAGACTGCCATGGATGCGAGCGAGCTAGTCCACGAGATAAACAAACTACTGCAGGACGTCAGGCAGACCTAGAGAGTGAAATACATAACATGGTTCCCTTCGAGTCATTTGACCAATTTCTAAAGAAAGTCAAACGTGCAAACATACATAATCAATAAGACGAACGTGTTGTACTCATTGTAATGGCTGTGTTGTTTGTTTGACCAAATATCTTCTCACCACTTTGAGATGAGAGACTTGAAGAGTAAAACTCTGCACTGTAAAGGAAGCGGCGCGATGACCGACAGCCTCTACAATTGTTGTTGTGTTTGTAGGTGATTTTGAGGGAGAATCCACCGACGGACTCCCGATTCATCATTTGTACTGTTTACAGATGCCAGCAGGAGAACTGTGAACGTGATCTCATCTTACACTGTACAACAAATGTACAGTGTCTGTGAGAAAAAGACTGCTTCACTTGAATATCGTGCTTCGTCTCATGTTTTGTTATCATGGAATGTAACTGTACAAATGGATCTTTGTATTTTAAAAATACACTCTTTTGTATTTCTATATATTTATATGTGTCCATGTATGTTTGTACAGAAAAAGAAAAAAAAGCTGTCTATTTTTTTATATTGTCACTGCATGTCTAAATATTCGGTGTGTCTCTCGTTGTTCTTCTTTGTTACTTTTATAAAACAATTGTATTTAATTTTGTATTGAATGTCTGTGAGCACCATTTCACAAAATCACATTCCAATGAAGTAGAAGTGTTGAAATATGGTTTTGTACAGTGTCCTTATGACAAAGACGAATAAAGTAGAAGAATCAATAATGTCATTTGGGCCAAGTGTTTTAATTTTAGAACATCCTGACTATGTCACTTTCAAATTCCACTCATTTCAACTTGTATTTCCTCTCGCCAGGCTTCGTTTTGCCCCTTTGTCTCTTAGCTCCTCCTAATGTTCACCATGTGAACTGCACCATTTTCCCCTCAATATTAACAGTGCCCGCAGACTGTACAACAATTCGGAAGCATCACTCCACTAATACAGTAGACGCCTATTCCTAAATCAGCATTATTTACAAATGTCATTTTGGAATACCTATTTAAATTACCTTCCACAAATGTGCTACATTCTTCCTTCAGCAACTGTAAATGTGCTGCTCCCCATGAAGTGACGAGTGCTGCCATTTGAACTAATAATTCAGTTCAATTGAAAAGAAAGTTTGTGTGCGTGTGTGCGTGTGCGCGTGTGTGTACGCGTGTGTGTGTGTGTGTGCGTGTGTGTGTGCGTGCCTTACTTTCTCTGTTTACTCGTGGGTGCTTTTTTTTTTTCGAAACACTCCTGGGCGCACATAAGAAAACGTACAAAACGGACACATCTGAGGTTAAAACATCGAGTTGTTTTTACAAGAAGCAAAAACCAACAACTCCGGCCAAATAGTGCACTTCAACCTCATTAGACGGAGCTCGAATAAACGTGAAGTTTACAATTTGCACGCGCACACAGGCACACGCGGAGCCTGATATGAATCGGCCCTACATTAGAGGACACACACGCACACACACACGCACACACACGCGCGCGCGCACACACACGCACACACATGCACGCACATCCGCACGCACCGCACACGCACACGCACGCACACATAAAAGCACGCACGCACACAACGGCGGACGCACGCAAGCACACACATAGATTTATTAATGAGCTCATTTGTCTTCATCATTAAAAAGACCAAGCCTCAATAATCAGCAATGACACTGTGTGTGAATGTTCTAAGCATGCTAGATTCTCAATTAGCTCAGCTTTGTCAGGGATTTGATGGCTGTTAGCATCTGGAGGGACTGTTGTTTACTATGGCATGTCTAACTTTCAAGTAAACATGCAACAGTATATGTATAGAATTCAGTATGCATTCACTAGATTCATTCGTACGACGGTGACAATCTTTTATTTTTCGTCTGCCAAAGAAAAGCAATTAAATATTCAGTGTTCTAAATAAGCTTGATTTCCACATTTGAACACAGGCGGCGTGAGTAAATTTACATTTTAAACAGTGTTGCAAAACAAGCGAAAATACATCTAAAAATGAGCCAGTGAAGACATGATGGATGATCTTTAACAACAAGAAATATCTTTGGTTTTGGGTAATGGAGTGTGTAATAGAAAAAAAAAGGAAAGAAAAAAAAACATTGGATGAAATATTTGGTGGGGCTGATTTATTACCGTGGAGGTGCAGTAATTAATTTTACACAAATAGCTACGACAGTCACATTGATAGGATATTGAAATATAACCTCCACCTTATCATTGTCTCTGCAAATCCTACATTATTTGTCAGTCCCAGACTCACTTGTCTTCAACTCATGCCCATTTATAACCCGTTTTCTTTGGTGTTTCTCATCTTCCAGCTCTTTCCGTCCATCCATTTTTTGACAGACATTCATTTGCATGCACGGTCTGTGCTTCCTTCAGTCTGCATCTCATCACTTACCACATTTTCATTTCTTTTTTTAATCCTTTACTGTAATCGTGTTTTGAAATGCCTCCCGCTGAACTATTATAATGTCACTCATGTAATACGGATGTGTTTCTTGACAAAACGGCACACTCTTAGCTGTTTGAAATGTCTTGTCTCACTGTTAAACAGGAAATTAAGACGGCGATGGCCTCTGTAATTTTGATTTATGGGAAATCTCAACTAGACAGCAGTTTTCTTGTTAAGTCGAACACAGCATGGTGACCCAACTCTCTAGCAAACAGGATATTAGAAAGTGTGATATAAGCAGTGCTATATGTGCATCACTGTGATAAAACCACTGGGGTTGCGAGTGAATTTTTGCTTTTGTTCATCTTATAATATTATATGCTACATATCTATTTTATTGATTGATTTATTTATTTATTTACATGTTATTATATTGTGCAGACTCTATTTAATTATCATGTCCATTCCTCTCTGCCTTGCATCGTGGTAATGCAGCAACATTACTTTATATGCTTGATTAGTAAAAATTACTTTGGGCTAGGGGGTTGTTGCCAAACATTATTGTGGGCTTGTCCGCATGGCGTGACATACAACAATTTTAATCAGGTATCATGACGCGGTACACTGGGTTAAAAAAAAAAAAAAAAAGCAGTGATATTTACTTGGAAAAAAAGAACACCAGCAACCTTTTTTTTCTGTCAGAAATTCTAAGTCACTTTTGCAAGGAGAGTTTTTGACTAGAGTTGACTTGGACAGTATTAGTTTATTAAAAAGAAAAAGTCACTCCAGAGTTGAGGAATGAAGCCACCATCCACTGATTGGGAGATGGCCACTTTACCACCTGAGCCAAGTCGCTCCTTCTGTGTGTTTGTAAATCACTGGTGTCAGGCGAAATATATCTCCGAGACCATATTTGGGGTCTCCTTTTGGAGACACCAGTAATATACTAATACACAGTAAGAATGGCGCGGCTCAGGTGCGAGAGTGAAGTTTGAGGGTTTGTTGATTTAAAGCCGAGGATATTCTTTTTTTTTACACCTCTCCCGACTGACATCTTTGAACAATGGTATCCTGCTGATGCTGGAAGCTCTCTTGAAACCATTGTAAGATGTGACTACCAAAATAAAAGCCTACTAGAACAGCTGTGCCTAATTAGGGTTGATCAGAGTCATTTTTAAATGGCGGCAGCTCCATGTTAACTTTGAACGAGAATGTGTGAGTTTAATTTGACATCTCCACTAAAAATATTCTTTTTTTCCAGTTTAGTTATACGGGTTCAATGTCATACTGTATCACAAAAACGTGGTATTTGAACAAGGGTGTGTAAACCTTTTTGATGCACTGTAGCTTCCCTTCAGCTCCTTTGAAACTGGGTGTGCTGACTGTGTTGATTGTGTTGACAGGAATAAACACATAACTAAAACATGGGGGATATATAGGACTGTTTGTCTAAAATGTGAGAATACATTTGGTGATGGGTGCTCTTTTTTGACTTGAGGAAATGTTTGTGCATATGTGCCTGATAGCAAGGCGACCTTGTGAGTGACTGGTAGTTAGAATATGTGCTTTATATATCTGACACAATTATTTTTCGACAATTTACACACTGCACATACTGCGTACTGTGAGCTTCATTAATGTAGAATAAAGATCAAGAGGATCGAAAAATAATGTAACAGTAGGTATACCTGCATCATCTGTTTAGCTAATGCAAGGGCGAAGTCAGACAGCTGTCATACTGGACCTCATTAGATTGTGCAAGTGTGCATAATGATGTGGCTCCTGAACGTGAACTTCAATTAAGGCGACTTCAGCTATTTTAAGTTAAATTGCAATGGATTCGTCCAGCAGATGGCACTGTGGTTCTTACCTTCCCGCATCGGGGGAATTTCCTTTCATGCAATTCAGCCTTCACTTCAAGCCATACATTCAGCTTCAACAATGCTGGGGGGGCTGGTGAGGGGACACAGCAATCCTGTCTTCTTAATTGTGTTAAATTCAGACGGCAATTCTTTCTTTTATTTTTTGATGCCCAGGCGCGTTGTCTTTCTTTGTGAGCGAGTGAGTGAGCGAGCACATACAGTGGCCTACTAGCTGTCCGTATTATGTGTGGAACGTGTGCTGGACAGAATGTTTGGATGAGGGTGTGACCACCGGTTTGTAGGAGTGCTGGTGAGGCCTCTGGACGCGTGTTCTGCTTGTGTCTGTGTGTATGGGGGGTAGCTGGGTGCGTTTGCAGTTTCCTCACCCTCTCGCAGTTATCCTCATCCAGCTTGCCATTTAGAGTTGGATCGCCGCCAATCACTGCATGCTCCATCTCAGTGTTTCTCTTTCTGGCTCTCTCCCTCTGCCTAGCTTTCTGTTTGAACAATTGGATTAGTGCAGCGTGATAGAGACAAAAGCCAAAATCGCACTCTCTCAGCCAGTTGCTTGTCCTCGTGACATGTATGATGGCGACACACACAAATGGGAAACGCACATTCCTACACGACACTGCTGTCATTGTATCCTGAGGCTGAGCTAGTTTGATATCCAGATGGCTTAATTATTGCAAACACAAAATCACACCCACACACACACATACATGCACACGAGTAGGCTGTTTTGTGACGGTCCATGACTTCATCTTGTGGCTCTTAGTCATTATTATTATTAGTACAGTCAAACCTCGGTTTTCATACTTAATCCGTTCCAGAAGACTGTTTGAAAACCAAATTGTTCGAAAACCGTAACCATGTTTCCCATTGGAATCAATGTAAAAATTTTTAATCCTTTCCAAGTCAAGAAAACAACTTTTATAAACCACTTTTTTGACAATTTCACACCATAAACTGTACACATGTAATAGGGGAGCAGGTACTATGTAAAATACTGTACAAACAAACTGTAATATGTTTTATCTTCACCAATTTTAACATTAACATAGTAACATAAAAATTGAAGGAACACCTCTCTCTCTCTCTCTCTCTCTCTCTCTCTTCCTCTATCTGTCGTGGGGCGTGCGCCTATCCCAGTTCTCATCAGGCAGTAGGCGGGGCATTTCGGCATCCCGAACTCCTTCGCCAACACAGACACACGCACACCTGACTCATATTTCGCGATCAAATCTGTCTTAAATTCTATAGTTGTGCGCACTATTTTCCTCTTTTCTTCACCAGGTTTAGCACTTCCACTTGCTTTCTTTGGTGCCACGATTAGGGGCTGATACACGATGCAAAAATAACAGTCCGATATTACGTAGTTCTCACCAAACACGTCTGCTTTTTAAAAAAAAAATCTTTATCGAACAATACAAACTCGTCTGCTCACAATGGACGCTACACGAGGAAGCTGTTTCTGTATGATTATTGCATAATAATGAGACACCGGACACCAGAGTGTTGATTATGTGCCGCTGTATTGAAAACTGCCGGCCATAAACAAACGCATGCACTTCTCCCGTGCTGCTGGAGCAAACCATTCTGAAAAGAGGGGGGTTTCACTCCCCCTAACAGAAGCGTCTTACCAAACACGTCTGCTTTTTAAATGAAAATCTATTGAACAATACAAAAACGTCTGCTCACAATGGACGCTACTGTAGCGTCGCTTACTGTGTAGCGTCGCTACACGAGGGAGCGTCGCTACACGAGGGAGCGCCACTACACAAGGTAGCGTCACTTCACTCCTCTCGGCGAGGTAGCGTCACTTCACTCCTCTCGGCTTCGCTTCCTCGTGTGCGTCGCTACACGGGGTAGCGAAGCCGAGAGGAGTGAAGTGACGCATTCAAGTGCGCTCAGTTAGTTCGAGAACCAAAATGTGTTCGTCATCCGAGGCATAAAAAACTCGAAATTTTAGTACGAAAACCGAATTGTCCGATAACCGAGACGTTCGAAAACTGAGGTTTGATTGTATTATTATTATTATTATTATTATTATTATTTTGCTGCTTGTTGATGGTTTGGGGCTAAAATTTTAAAAAGCTGACAACATTTAGAGATACGATTCTTTTTTGTTTGTTTTGCAGAGTGACAAAATCTCATAGATGAAACGTGTAAGTAGACTATTTTAAACATTAAAAAGTTATGGACAACATAATTAGGCCCTTGTTTACGATGCAGTACATTTCCACTTACAGTACAGAATTCACATATTGATGATCAGTATGAGACTCACAATGGGGAAACCTCATTCTAGAAGAAAGAAAAATAAAAGCAAATATTCAAACTCTTAATAAATGCTAATGAACCATCCATTTCAAGACATGAGTTGGCAGCAAACACTAAAATGGCCTAATGTAAAGAAATAGATAAATAATACTTCAAATGCTTCAATTAAAAAAAAAACGCATTAACTGAATAGTCAGTGTTTTAAAGTAGGCACTTTGTGCATTTGTTTTAACAAATTTAGTGCACAATTTGACCCTACTCTGCAAGTCTTGGCTCACCTCGTCCCCCTCTGCTGCAGTATTCCAAACCAAAAACAGATTTTGGGACCTTGAAGACAAGGGGCAAAGATATTTGTCAAGCCCACGTTAAAAAAATAAAATAATAATAATAATAATAATAATAATCTGAACTACACAAGCCACACAAGACCAAATGATTGTATTTTTTCACTCACCCATTCAAATTACACATCTCAACTCAATTACTGTACAGATCTATGCTTTTGCGTCATGCAGCGGACACGTCAACAAACGGAAACATTTTGAGCACTCTTTTTCAAAATGCTACAAATTCATTTTGATTATATGGGGAAAATTAGATTACTTTCCCAAGAACAGCACATTTTACAAACATTAATTGTATCCTACAAATTACTTCTTCAGTCTGAACATGTTGAAAAAAAAAGAGTGAATAGTCCTTGCCAATGAATGGCACAGTAAATTAAATCTTAACTTTTGGAATTTACCTTGTTTTGGAAAAAAAAAGCTCTTCATTTGGCACAATGTGGTTCTGGTTACCCCAAAATGAATATGGAACTCAATCTGCAGTTGAAGTTAAAGAAGCAGCATTGAAAGCAATAAGACAAAGTCGATTTGAAGGTTGTATGTGTGTCGGCACCGTTGCATTCGAGTTACACATGCACACATGCATGCACACATGCAGTTGTTTATAGGGCAATAATAACCCCCCCGCCCCATGCATTTCATGTGCTCCCCTAAAGACTGAGGTCTGGTGATGGTTCTGGAAGGAAATTCAATGTATAATAGTGTAAAAAGAGAATACCCGGGTAAGAAAGAAAACACTATTGATGGGGCGAAAAGGTGCAGCAACTGCACTGTTATTTCCCAGATGACCCGTCTCCCCCTTGTGTCCCACTGCAACTATGGGTTACGTCAGATTCCATTCACTCAGCAATTCATCCCCCTTTAGAGTATCTGCCTGTGTGTGGGATTGTTTTGGTTCGTGTGTGTGAAAGAAGATAGGAAGGTGCCATATCTGACTAGGCTTTGTATTTCGAAATATTATTCACCCACCGTAACGGTGCACAAAACTATGTGTTTCTTGTTGCACTCATACACTTGTGTGGAGCAGGGACTATTGATCCAGGTATTCTGCATCATTCTTGAATGGGAAATCAATCTTTGAGGAATTCAGATTACCATTAGCACAAACAACCAAGACATACCAAACAGTACGATACTTATAAAAGGGCCTCACTCAAGTGAAACAGTGATGATAATGTATCACTTGAACATGCTCTCAGACTTTGAACTATCTCTGTTGATATATCATTGATAATTTGCATAAAAGATGCATCGTGACTTTTTTTGTATTAAATAGTTTTATGATTACCGGTATAAGAAAACAGGCAAAATGAAGAAGAAACATCAAAATATGTGCATGATAAAGTTTGATATAATTCTGTGTGTGCTGTGCACTGAGAATATCCTGTGGGTCTTGTGTGAACTCTTGCACAAATGAATAGGCAAGTGCAAATGCTTCGTTGATTAGTTTTTCCAGCCAGTTGATGGTAGCAAAATGCACAAAGATGTTACGGAGCATGTCATTACCATTAATTTATTTGCCTGTTTGATATATCTGAGTGCTTTGCTGAGCTCCGCCCAACCTCTGAGCACGGAAGCCTAAATGTTAAGTAAGCCCTCAGTATCTGACATCTTAATTTGACATCAAACAGAACTGTCATATGGTGTTATGGGGTTCACAACGAGCAGGAAGCATGTGCTCAAATGTGGCTAATGTGTGTGTGTCACTGTAGGGAAAAAAAACAAAACAAAACATTCAACCTTCCCCTCTCTTTAATGTGGACCCACACAAGAATATTGTGAAACCTGTTAGCCCGCAAGCTTTTGAGTTGCTGACGCCCAGGGGCATGGTGTCCATCGTGAATTTCAAGAAAATTCATTGCTTGTCTATTTCCAGCCATCACGGCCGCCAGCCGCCCACCCCATGATTGCCGGCTACATATATACAGTAACATTTATACATAGTAAAATAAACAACCAAAATGTATGTTCTAGCTTTATTGGGAGTTTGAACTAGTGATGTGCACCACAGATTTTTTTTTCAGCGTACTGAATCAATAGATGCAACAGATTTGTTCAAAAGATAAATTCACCAAATGGTTCTGCATTCAACATTTTCGAATGAAACGACACAAGTTTGAACTCTTTGTGTGTTCTTTGGTTCAGTTTAGTTCTATCATGTTGCATAACAAAAGCCTGGAGCTTGATAAGATCAAGCATCCATACATGGTCCCTGCCAGACGGTAAAGGCCCACTGCTTGAACTAAAGAACCATATATTTCCCTTGGGATTAGGTACCATGAAAAGATGAGCAGAAAAGTCCAGATTTCAAATTGTTTTTTTGGAAATCATGGATGTCCTTAGGGCCAAAAAGGAAAAGGTCCTTCCGGTTTATCAACCCAAAGTTCAAGAAACAGTGTCTGTGATGCTACCGTGTTGTGTGAGTGCCCCTGACAGGAAACGGGCACATCTTTGAATCGGAATCAGAATCATCGTTCTTGGCCAAGTATATAGAACACACAAGGGCCTTTTCTCCAGTAATACAGGCTACACTAATATTACCAACAACAAGCAACTACGATAAACAAGGCCATGACAAATAAGTATCGAAAGACATTCCGTAGTGCAAGGGTGTCAAACTCATTTTTGTCGCGGGCCACTTTGGGGTTACTTATTTCCTAAGAGGGCCGTTGCGACAGTGAAACTACATACATGTTTATATATTACTTGTACACAACAAATTGATGGATTACCAGTTTTGAAATCAGTCAAATCAACAATCAATGTTTGTTCAATTATTGTTTGAGTGAGTGTTAACAGGGTAACAGAATTATTGCAAAATCTCAACATTATTTATTACACATGATAATTTGACATTTCAGTACAGGTTCTATCAAGGATCAGTGGAGTTGACACACATGATTTGCTTTGGCGGACCTTGAGTTTGACACCTGTGCTGTAATGTAAGGGTACCGTCATGCAGTAGTACCACCAAATGACAGCTGTGAGACAATGTGCAAAGTATCAAGTCGGGCTAAAGTGATCAGTGGTAGAATACAATTCTATGACACTTGCACGTGCAGATAATCATTGCACCATTTTTAAGTGACCAGTAGCAATATTTGTAGAACAACTGTATGTGTGCAATTGTACAGAAAGTCCTTGAGTGCTTTAAAGTGGGTGGTGCTGTGGATAATGTAACTTTTGTTTGTTTGTTTTTTAAACCACACTGCCGGTTATATGGCAAATTGCAGGTTTGCTGCCTTTTTTAATGCTACACAGGAGGATATAATTGTTTATTAATCATAATTTCAGAAATAAGCGGCTTGATAGATGAGTGGTTCGCACATTCACCTCACAGTTGTGAGTTTGGGGGTTCAAATCTAGGCTCTTGCCTTCCTATAGGCAGCTCATGTTTCCGCCCCATGTTTGTGTGAGTCTTCTCTGAGGACTCTGGCGTCCTCCCACATTTGAAAAACGGCCCGATAGGTTAATTCACTAAAATGTCTGTGAGTGTGAATGTTTGTTTGTCAGTGTATCCCCTGCAATTGACAGCTCATCCATGACAGAAAATGGATGGATGGATGGATGGATGGATCCTACCTGTTAGGGCGGGGCCAGACAGGCAGCCTCCTCAGACAGGATGCTCTGCACCTCACACCTGAGGCTTGCCAGCTCATTACCCACCTGTAGCTCATCAGCTGATTTGGGCTGGTATAAGTTGGCTCCCAAACCAGTCCTCAGTGCGTGTTTGTGTTGTAACCACCCCGCAGCAAGTCCTGGTAGACACCTCGTGCAGTTCTCGCGTCCTCTGTAGTGATGGGAAAATGAAGCCTCATGAAGCAATGAGGCTTTCCATCCAACTGGTTCGTTCCTGGGCCGAAGCATCATGATGCTTTATTTGTCCTATTGTGCCATCATGTGGAAAATAAATGTCATGACAGACAGTGATTAAAATGATACCATGGATTTGATGTAGAGGTAAAATTGGGCCCCAAAAAATCCAGCCCGACCCGGCCCGCTGGTATTTAAGCACGACCCCGACCAATTACTACAGGTAAGTATTGATGTGGCTTGACATCCTCTTCCCAAAACGATGCAATCAATTTGACGGAAGAACACACGTCATCATTTGTTCTACCAACAGTTAACATTAGCATTACTACACCTTGTGACGAATGTTTTATTCCTAAAGTTACCATGCTACATCCAGTAAATTATAGAATAACCAATACTGTTTCATAATATTTTTCATAAGCGATTAGCCTATAGATCTAACGACCAACTTGCCTCGTAATCGTGCCCCCCGTTGTATCTCGCTCTCGTGTTCTGTGCATACATCACAGGTGAGTTTAGTGATATACCCTTCGGACGATTCATGCGAAAAATCAGACTGGCAGTCCCATTTCTTAAATGTCGTAATTAGTAGACCTTTGTGAGTTTTTTTCGCCGCCATCTCAAACTTTCATCCGCGCGATTCCTCAATTTGCGGACTAAAATAGCAACCCGCATGCGCACATAACGTTATCTGTTCCGCCACCCCCCCCCCCCCCCACCCATACACACACACTGAAAACAAAACAAAACGAAAGTAAATTAGAAGAAACACACTCACACACCACACCACAAAGACACATACAAGCACAGTAAAATTGCATCGATCACACAGGAGAGATTCAATTGCGTCCAGTCAACTCGTGTGCGGTGACTTTTATGGGAAACGATTTTCTGTGACGTCAAAATGACGCCACGGAAACAACACGCTACCCGATTGTAACGATTGTAACCATGAAATCCTCAGGCCTGCCTTAGTTTTTTTTTTGTTTTGTTTTGTTTTGACTGAGAAATTTCCTTGCTTCCCAAAAACGCAAATTTTTTGGAACTGTGCGTCCCGCGGGAAAATCATGCATCTAGGACGCGGGACGCAGAGGTAACGAGATGGTTGCCATCCGTCGTTGTCGTCCCGGTGCACCGCTTTATTTCGAATCACCCGCGAAACTATTTGTTGGCTGTGACGTAGGAATCTCGTCTCCCGAGGCTTCGGACGTAGCAACGCACGTTCCGAGGCTTCGGGCGTGGCCACATGCGTAATCGACACATGCCTCAAAGCACGCTTCGCAGATTTGTTTCCGGTTTACTCGACACACGCATCGGAGCCTTGGCACAGTTGGGCACATCACTAGTCCTCTGTGCATGTATACTCACCACGTGGACTCCTTGTGCTCTCGCTTGAATGCTCAGTAAGTTTTCAGTTCGAATTCTCCTGAGTTGACTTTGGAAGACCAAATTTTGGCTAACGGCATCCTTGTCTGTTATCGTGCGTTTGGGGTTGCATGCAAACCCTAACACTACCACGACAATACTGCAAATTAAAAATATAATTTTCATGGGATCCCTGTCAGTCATGAATATTCTCCCACTTATAGTGCCCCAACCCATGATGTGAGACAGATGTGCTAGCCAATTACCACAGGAAAAAAAACAAACTTCTCTCCAGGTATGACTATCACACTTGTTTGGTAGGCTTGAGGTTTAAAAACTTAATATTATGGTCGAACACACGCATGGGCGGACGGGGGGGAATACACTGAACTTGAATGATTCAGTTAAAATGTATTCCTCCAAAAAATGGCATGAAATTGTACAAGTACAAGTATCATTAAAAACCAACATTTCTTCAAGACCAAATACAAAAGTATTGAACTGAAAAATTTTATGCACCTATAGTGAACTTAGACAGTGACTCCATATGTGTTGCACTCAAGAAAAACCCACGACTATTCATACTACACTTGGAGAGTCACTGTGCCAGACCATTTACTCTTGTGCTGCTTTATGAATAAATGATTTGCAGGTGACACTTGACTAAATAATGTTTAAAAGCTCATTATGCCAATGTATGAGTCATTCGAGTGTTGATGCTTTGACACGCAAAGAGCCTATTTTCTAAGTACAGTATGTACCAATAAGAAATTTCTAATACAGTATTGCCAAAAATATTGTATCACTGTTGGAAACAGCTGTGGCTGAAGCTGATGGTTTACTTCTCTGTTTTCTTTGGAGGATGACAAGGGTAATTGCGCGAGCTCTTTCTCTCATGTTGCAATCTCCCTCGCCCTGGTCTAAAATATCTTCCTAAAACTATGTCACAAAAGAGTGAGAAAATGCAGTGAGAAAAGCAGGTGTTATATTTGAAGAATCGAGTGTGTGCCTGTTGCTGGGGTACAGGTGCCAGGGTAGTGTCAGAGTAAACAGTCTCAATCTGGAATGGGCTGATTGGCCAATTAGGGACTGTTTCCATGTGACACAGAGCAGTCAATTTACACTCCCTTTTCCACCGCCTCTTACAATCGCTCCTTTGCTCTCATCCTTAAGTGCTTCCGTCTTTAGCCCCATCCCATCTGTCTCTTCCAGTATCTTGTCTCCTTTTTCTTCCTCCCATTTAATTTCTTTCTCCTCACTTGCCCACATCCGAGGTCTATCCATTCCCTCCCCGGAACCTTTAACTATGACTTGCCACAACATTATGAGGTGTTTACGCATGAGCAATTTTAACTGTAAACCGTGCTATTGCACGGATCCTTCCACAATCAACATTAATAATGAAGATACATTTAGCGTTAGGGTATCTAAGGTGGATTGGTTGCACAGCTGATCAAAGACATGCACAGTTGGTCACATTAAACTAACAATTTACATCGAACAGTAATTAGAAGCTTATGCGCAGCCATTAAATATATCGTAAGGGGCTGTTCCTGAAACACTTAAACGCAGCAATATAGACAAAATTAATGGCATCAATACTAAATCAAATCGCAAGTTAGTCAGAGCCTGTGATTCTTTCCTCCCTCGCAATGAAGACTTTGGAAATACACAGACAGAATCACTGATGGGCACTCTTCAGTTTGCCGACCACAAAGGTACAACAGTTAATGATGATAAAATACTGTCTAACATGAACAAGCAATCCCACAGCCAACCTGCTCTTTGCAGACTTCTCTTCTGCTTTCCACTCGCCACAGCAAAACACATCCTGCCAGAGAAACCTATTCCCTTTTTTTCACCTCAATTACCAGCTACAGTATTACAGTAGTGCGGATCATAGGCTTTCAGATGAGCGGGTCGTAGAGAATTTGCCAACCTAACTTTCACCTCTCCATGGTTGTGTCCTCACCCCAACGCTGCCCTTTATTTTCTACAACAATAACAGCGGGACCACCCATCCAGATGTGTCACCTGGTCAAGTATTCGGATGACACACTTTTGCTATCAATGCACTCGGCTCAGTGCTCCTTAGATTTGTGGAGTGTTGCGACAACTCCCACCTGGAGTTACATGTGAGGAAAGCACGTGAATTTCTTCATTTCTTCTTCCGAGGGAGCTGGTTGGAACAGCCTGACACATAACACATATAGAAGCTGCAGTGGTTAGTGGATGCAAGTCCCTCAGACCTCCAAGTGCATCCCAAGGAGTTCAATTATCATCGTTAATCGATATCGGTTCAATCAAACCCTTTCATGCACAAATAATGATAACGTACGTCAAGATTTTTTTTCTTGTGTTTTCATTCATTTTTGGGCATGAAAAAAATGGCAGTGGTTGGCAACACACAAGGGTCCGTTGTAGAGGTTGTTGCACAACTGTGACAGAAAGATGAATTACCGTATTTTCCACACTAAAAGGCGCACTGGATTATGAGGCGCACCTTCAAAAAACTGCCTATTTTGTGATTGTTTTCATATATTGGACGCACCGCACTATAAGACTGAATCTACAATGCATCCAGTAGATGGAGCTACGCTCAAGGAAATATCAACAGAACTGTAGCAACGCCACTCGAGTGAAGCGGGCCTCAGAAGTCCATTATCCGCTGCTCTCTGCTGTGCTTGCGCTCAACTGATCAAAGAAGCTTTGAACAAACGACAACAGCTAAGCTTAGCTGTTGAGTGGCGTTGCTACAGAACGATCAGATGTCAGTAAAACCTATTTAATAAAGCAGCGACACAGTTCACTTAACCAACAGCAAGTTATAACATTGACTCGTTAATGCTGAACTCTCTTGCCACTGTTCTATTTACGTGTTCAACTGCGTAACCGATCGCCTTAAGTTTGAACTCTGCGTTGAAAGTATGTCTCTAGCAAGGAGCTATTTTGGGGTCGACGTATTACCGTAATAACCATACACAAGGTGCATCAGATTTTTGTGAGCTTTTAAGAAAATGGAAGGCAGTGCAGAAAATATGGTAAGAGAAAACATTTGGATAGCTGTCCACTCTAGCAACCACTGTCTCTGAAAGGGTTAAAAAGCTGAAATTCACACGAGATTCATTTAACACATTGGAAACTACTTTTTACAAGGAAAATCTCAACCTATTTTCTATGTTAGATACAAAGAAACACTGACTGATGTCCATAAATGTCATAAATGGTTTTAATCGACATGTTTTAACCGTGATCACCAGGTCATACTCTTCAGCAATGTAGTCCCCCCTTCTACCGCAACGCACGCCGTTTGTGACAGCCCTGCAAATAATCTCTGTTAAAAAAAATTCCACAACTAAAACGCTGCAATATTGCAAACAGTTTAACACGATGCAAAAGAATAACTGTGGAAAGTGCCAATTCGCAGGCGCACACAACACCAGCAACTGTCAATACTCTTTGCCCAAAAACACCGCCACAGTCAAAATGTTGCAAATATTCAAAACGGTTTGCACCAGGCCATGCATGGGGGGAGCGTGTTAGATGTCTGGATGGGAGAATTGGCAAACCTTGCAAGTGCACACGCAAGGAAAGTTAAAAAAAAAAAGTGAATTGGGAAAATATTGCCTTAAACGCTTCGCTCTTTATTTTTCACCATCCATGTGTCGATCTCTGCTGCCTTTTGATGCTTGGACGCACAAGGCTGCCAATAATTCATCTCCAGATTGGAGAATGCGGAGCAGTGATGTTGTTTGCTTCATCAACAGTACACAACACTCCACAATTTCGCCCTTACACACATGCCAGTGGAATGTGCTCTGCTTGACATGCAGGCTCCCAGATGTCCAAACATTCAAAAAGAAACACAATTATCTGTCATGCACAGGCCTGTTGTTCGCGCACTGACTCACACAGTTGCCACTGGAACGATTGTCTCCCCTCGGTTTTCTGAGCACTTGGCTAGTGTTTCCAAGCCTGGATTCCTCTGACCTGCTTTGATGCTGGTGTCTTGTTTTATTGTCATCTCCCAGCTCTCCATCACTCCGGGAATATCAAGGCCACAACAATGCAAGACATCGACCGCCCCCCCCTGCACCTCCCCACACACACACACACACACACACACACACACAATCTGGTTTTTGTGCCAGACAATTACAATTCCATGTTCTTAAATGCTATTTTTGTGGTATTCCCTTCCTTGCTCTTTGGCGTAACATTGGTAACCCTGGTGAAAAAATGAAAAAAATGCTGCGTTCATGATGCAATCCCGATTTGTTTTCTTCATAACGTATCAATCATGGAAGCAACATCTAGTGAGTGAATATGTCACAGAATGAACAGCATACCAGGGACTCTAAAAGTCCAAGGTCACTTATTCATCATGACAGGGACAGTTTTACCCTAAGTAAGGTAAGGCAGTCTGAGTACAAAAGTGAAGGAAAAAATCAAAGCAACTTAGGAGACAATGGATGAGTCAACAAGACTTTGATTCTGAGGTATCACGAAGCATGACACTGATATCCTGCGATACTCCAGAGTGTGCCACTGACAGTATGTTATGGGTTGAATGCAGAAAACGGCCATGATATGTATGTTATCATTACATAATAGGATTAGGAATTATTCTTAGGATTGAGACTCCCCCCGCACGCAAACCTTTTCTCTTTCTCTTTAACCATATGCATAAGTCATATCCTTTCCTCTGCAACATGGTGATCGACTGGTTAGCACGACAGCCTCACATTGCAGAGGTGCAGGGTTCGATTCAGGCTGCGGCGTCCCTGTGTGGAGTTTGCATGTTCTCCCCTTGCCTGTGTGGGTTTTCTCTTGGTACTCCGGTTTCCTCCCACATTCCAAAAAAAATGCGTGGCGGGTTAATGGAAAACTCTAAATTGGCCCTTGGTGTGAGTGTGAATGGTTGTTAGGTCTCTGTGTGCCCTGCAATTGGCTGGCAACTGGTTCGGGGTGTACCCTGCCTCCTGACAAAGGAGGCTGGGATAGGCTCCAGCATGCCCGCGGCCGTTGAGAGGATAAACGGATTAGAAAAAAGGTTATTTTACTCCCTTAAATAAAATGCAGTACTACTGTCATCCCTCTCTTAGTGGAACACAACTGTCATGTTTTGGATAACAATGTTGGAATGAAGAGAGGAGGCATAGCTGACCTTGAACTGTTTCTTGCTTTTAAATCACTAAGCTTTTCTTAGATTTTTATTTAACACCCCCCACCCCATCTCACCATATATAATTGCACAGTAGTTTGCTTGTGTTCTCCTGCCTCCTTGCTGTCCTTGAGTAGTTCTGCAGTAAAAATGTTCTGGTTCATCGACCATATATAATTTCAACTCGGTCTTTCCCAATTAGTTCTGCAAAATGATAAGCTGTGAAAGAAAGCAACGTCGGGAAAATTTCGCGATGTAATCCGGCAAGATGAATTAATAGATTAATAATTGCATTATTATATGAGAGCGGACCAATAATGGGGCCAAAAAGATCAGGTAGCAATGATTAAGTCTGTCAGTGCTAAAAGGACAGAATTTTTTGCACAGCTGTTATTGTGGTTCCTCAATGTTTTTGCTGTGATTTGAAGGAAGTTAATTCAGAAATCGATTTGCAAGAGTTGACCTTGATGGTAGTATCGTGCAGTGATTCTCAGTCACTGTTAGTCTTCCGTAAGAAGTCATTAGGTGTGCCAGATGTTATCCAGTTTCAATTAGTTTGAAAACTTTATTTATTGCCACTGTGTCTTTTTTCCATCTATGCTAGCCATGTTTAGTGTCACGCAGGACAATTAAATGCTCTTCCATTAGATAGCCAAAGGTACAAAAGTCATGCATCTACCTCTTGCCGTTCATACAACACCATACTACTGTACTTTCATGTTGAGATAAATAGGCCCAGATTTTGGACTCTGTAAGTACATTTGTGAATAAATTGAAACCATGTCATTTGAATGCTATTGAGTCCAGTTTACACGTGAAATTGTCTCTTGCTTTTTGCCCGTTCTTCTTCTTTTTGGGGAGAATTTAAGCACATTAAATTGATTCAGGGATGAGGCATATAGTTATTGAATGATGAGTACTGTATTAGATAAAATTAACAACACGTTTTATTATAAATAAAAAAAAAACATCTGTTACAGTGTGATAAATGCCTGGATGCTTTGTCATTCCAAACCGCGTGTAGGATTGTCTGTCACACCCATTCCCCAGTGAAAAACATTCTATTTACATGCTTCACACAAAGCTGAAGTGGGTGCCTTGTAAATCTTCAGGTTAGCTAAATCTACTGCATTTTAAAACCCATTATGCTCGTGTATGGGTCAAGAGCTACGAACTATGTCACTGTTTATGTCAATTATGTCATTGTTGTATTTTCTTTCTGTAATCGCACAAGGTGTCAAACAATGTGCTTCCAATTGGGGCATTGTGGGGAAAAAGGCTCAGTAAAGCCAGTGTTGAGATGTGGAGACACAGTCTTTGTCATTAAAGTGGTCTTCAAAAGCACAAATCGATTTCTAACAACTTGGTTAAATTATAGTTGATGCACGGACGTCAGGAGATGCAGCAAACTGCACTAACAAATAGTAATGTGACAAGAATTCCCAAAAATATTAAAAAATAGGGTTTAAAAATATGTTAACAATGTAGGGTTTTATCATAGGATTAGGGTATTAAAGGTATTGTTTCAAAGTAGGGTTAGGGTTTGAAAAAAAGCATTTTATAGTCGGGTATCAGAGTAGACAACCATTAAGTATCATGATGAGATCGTCTGGGTTCCATTTGATGCGTGACAATGCTGGACCTCATCTGGCTGGAGTGTCTCAGCAGTCCCTGTCTGATAAACACATTGATCTTATGGACTGGCCTTCCATTCCTCAGACATCATTTGGACACAAATATTCTCAAATGTGATCCCCGCATCCCCACCTCCAGAGCTTTAACTCATTCAGTACCAGCCAATTCTGGACCAAGTGTGAAAAGATGTTTAAAAACGTCTTTGGGAGTGAATGAGTTCATTTATCCTTATGGTCATTCTCGACAGCCCAAAAGCTTTACCCTGCCCTTCTGACATCTCCTGGATACAAGTATCCCCCCCCCCCCCCACACACACACACTCAAAGCTCAGAAAATGGTGGTCATGTTTATAATTTTGAGATGCAACTGTCAGAATGTGTGACCTCACTCTTTGGGGGCTCAGCATGACTGCAGACTTAAATGTGCATGGCTGGCGCTCGAGCTATACTCGTGCCATTTTAATCAAAGACAGCATCATAATTTTTTTTTTTTTTAGCATATTAAATGAGCAATTGAACATCATTTTGGGGTGATGTGTTGATGTGACAGTACAACAGCTTATACAAGATATAATACTGATTTAAATAAGGCAATTTTGCGCAACTTAGGCAAGATATTTTTTTTTTCATTTTACAGTGTGAACCTTCCACATTTCTAAATAATGCATGTGAATTCAATGAAGACAATAAATTGCTCATATATGTGAATGTCAGTGGAAATGGTTGTTTGTGTTTCCTGGGACTCACTGTTGACTAGTCAACAAGGCTTTGATGAATGGATGAAGGCACATCGTCAGGGTAATGCGACATGCATCAAGAGTCCCTGCGTCTCTCTCTCTCTCTCCCCCTTTCTCTCTTTACCTCTCAAGCTCACGTACAGAACACACACACACACACACACATGCACAGTTGCCGCTTTCAGCGACAATAACTCAACTGAGGTCTTGGCCCTCTTTATGAGAAGATTCTGGCTTTAGGAATCCAATCACATCGGGGGATTTTTTAGAGAGATCAGAACCACAATAGTTTTAATTGTGACCTCAAGCTTCGGGTAAATGACACAGATGCATGCCACTGGCAATGTCTGTATATTAGTTTGTTATAAACTGGGTTGCAATGTGAGATGTACAACGCTCGACTGATCAGACAGTGTTGATTTTCATCTCACCCGCTTCACACTCAGCTGCGAACCGCTTCAGTGAGAGTTGAAGACAAACCCATGAAGAAAGACATTACAGACTTCGTTGGGCCTGTTCAAACGATGCGTGTGGTAAATCTTGCCATCAACCCCCTGCTGGCCTGCTTCGCCCATTACCTGTTCCGTCTCGTCCATGGTCACACATCTCATTTGATTTCATCACTGGTCTCCCTATGTCTCGTGGCAACACAGTCATTCTCACCATGGTTGCCCGTTTTTCCAAGTTGGCTCATTTCATGGCTCTACCTAAGCTGCCGACAGCTCTGGAACTCCTTATTATCCATTTTTTTGTTGCAATCATGGTATCCATGCAGATATGGTTTCTGACAGGGGTTCGCAATTTGTTTCGGAAGTGTGAAAGGAATTATGCAAGACATTGGGAACAACGGTGAGTCTTTCGTCTGGGTAACATCCACAGACCAACGGACAGACCGAGAGGGTTAACCAAGACCTGGATGTGTGCCTCGATTGACCTATATCAGGGGTCTCAAACTCAGTTCCTGGAGGGCCGCTGTCCTGCATGTTTTCCAAGTCTCCCTGTTGCAACACACCTGATTCAAATGAACAGGTTCAATGGCAGGCTTCCATAGAGCGTACTAATGATCTGATAATTTGAATCAGCTGTGTTGCAACAGGGAGACTTGGAAAACATGCAGGACAGCGGCCCTCCAGGAACTGAGTTTGAGACCCCTGACCTATATCTTTGGCCATCCATTGTGTGGTATACGCACACAACTACCTTATCTCGTCTGTCACAGGTCGGTCCCCCTTTTTTGTCTTCTTACGGTTATCAATCACTTTTGTTTCCCTCACTGGAAGGGCAAGTAGAAATCCTGTTGGTACATCTCTACCTGCAACAGGCCCACTGACTCTGGAGGGAGACCAGAGAAGCGTGGTCAGGCACAGCATCCCGAAACCAGCAAATCACAGACTGTCGACATCGCACCTCGCTCCTGTTTACCAATTCAGACAGAAGGTCTTGCTGTACTTAACGAAAGGTGGGACCTCGGTTCATTGGACCAATCAATGTGGGGGCTATCATGAATCTATTGCCTGTCAAGCTCTGGCTGCCACCCACCATCAAGATAGGTCAAGCCTCTGAAATACTGACCTTTGGCTCCTCCACCTACCCCACCACCACCTCCACGCATCATTGACGGTGAATAAATGTACACAATGGAAGAGATTTTGGACTCCATATGTCGGGGGAAGGGTATCCAGGATCTAAACAAAAATATCCAGTACAAATAATAATGCAATGAACATGACAGGAAGTGTTGTGCAACAAGAAAAAATGTTCTGCCGCAGAGAGTCTGATCGATTGTTGGACTCTGTCCGCTTCTCTCATTGCCATCCCATGATCAAGAACATGGTGTACAACAGCTGCTCCAATTTCATTTCATCCGTGATGATTGTTCTGGGTCGTGCTTGCCCACCTCCTCCTCATCCCCTTCCTTCTTGTCTACCACCTCCCCAACAACCCCCTCTACCTTGTTGTATGTTTCTGTCCATTGTAGAGGGAAGCACATGTGACACCTGCACACTCTGAACCAGATTTTATCCTGCCAAAACGGTCTGATCACATCATTATCTACAGTTTTGATGCGTTCGATTTTGAATTGTTGTGTGGAAAAGATGACATACATTGGAGTTGTTTTCACATTGTGTAGCCAGCGTTTACAGTGTTGCAAGTATTTTTCAGAGTGAAAAGGGTTTAGTGACTGATAATATGTTTACGGTTTTGCAAATTGACAATGGCAGATCACTTTTGCAAATGGGGTCTTGGGGACCTGTTTTTAAGGTTTGGCCAGCAGAGTGTCTGAATGTTTCAGTAATTGTTAAAAAATGTGTTTGCAGTCCTCTCAAGAGCTACAACAGTACCTTCTTCAATGCTTTTTGGGTCTGCAACTAACACTTGACAAGCTAACCTGAGTGGTTGCAGACATTAAGAGTTCCACTTTGTGAGCACAAGCTAATGAAGTGCTGCTGATTTTGCACCCCGCATGTTAATGTTATTATTCTCAAATTTTATGATGTAACATCCATTTAAAACATGTAGTGTAATTCTGTTTGGATTTTTTTCAAATGCTGACATATTGAATTAGACTTGCTTTGACTGTGTGAATTTAAATGTGTGTGTGTGTGCGTGTGCGTGTGCGTGTGCGTGTGCGTGTGGTGGAGAGTATGGGTAGATGGTGCCAAGACTTCAGAGTGGACCAAAAGGGGTTCAAGCGCAAGGTCATCCATCATTATTCTCTTTTATTTGGTGTGGGATTTCAAGACCTATGATGCAGTACCGACACTCAGGGCAGATGAAAAATGGTTCCACTGAGTTCGGTAAACAGGTGGTCATAACTACCACTGAACACCGAGGTCACTGCGTCGTCGCTCTTTGTGGTCTATGGTGGATGTTTTACCGACTAAGTGTTTTCATTATAGTGTACTGTAAGTCAATTTGCACAAAGCCAGTCGTTATTCGAATGGCAATTAATCATCAGTATGCATCCGTTTACCATTATTTGCATCTTTTTTTCTTCACGTTTTTAGTTAGATCTTTTTTTTTCTTTTTTTTTTTCTAAAAGGTGTGTTAGTAACTACGACATGCCAGCACAGGATCCCGGAAAGATAATATACAGGACAACGCTTGTCTCTTTTTCTCAAGGAAGGGAATATAAATTGCAGGGTATAGAAGGGGTCTTTACGACTGCATTTTGCTGGGGAAAGAAAATGGCAAAGCGGACAATTTCACATGTAATAGCACCTCGGCTGCAATGAACAATGTTTGTGCATACTTTCTGACGATGACCATAGTCATCGTCAAAGAAGGAAAAATGTAATAGCCCACATCATGCTATAAATAGAGACTGGAATGAGAATGGGGCACTCAGGCCAGGAAAGGCTTCCAATAATGACTACAAAACTGAACAAGATCAATAAACAGCCAGGTATGTGTTACAAATGGGCTATGGTGTGTATGTGTCATTCATATTAATCTCTTGCAATGGCCATTTTAGTGGAGAGCATACCTTGAATCCTTCATTAGTGTTTCTTTATTTTGAGGGGGGGGGGGCATGATGCATGTCACGGTACTGAGTCACGTGGAAAGTCATATTCCTAATCGAAATGGCCCTGTAAGGTGTGGTTATGTACACTGTAGTGGAAATAATAACAGAGTTTGGGGCAAAAATACTGATGTCAGTTCAACAGAGTCTCCGTGGGAGGCTAATTGTGTGTCATCCACGCAATGAGTTACATTCCTATTCCAAATCCTTTATGCGGTTACTTCTCTTACCAGCAGATGGCAGTAAAGTCTTTCCACACATCGCCAGTTGAGTGGCGCCAAATGCATGGTAAATGTTGGCATCAAACTAAAAGGTCTGTTTCACCAACGCATATTTCATAATGTGTGCTTCAAAAATAATGAATGTTTTTTTTTTTTCTCTCTTTGTCTCAATTTTCTTGTGATTCTATTCTGGCAGTCACCTTCCAGTACTAAAGTGTCATTCATGATCTCACTTTTAACATTTGCAATTTACTAAACATAAGTGTCTCAGATAGCGGTCTATTAGAAGTTGTCATATTTATGAATGCGTCTGTGTGGTGATATCTAATTTATAAGAGGCTATTTAAAGCTGTAAGCAAGACAAGATTGAGTAAAATGTGATTCCTAGGTAGTCAGGCAAATGTTTAAAAACTGTCACCATAGCAACACCACACAGTAGTGGAGAGAAATCATATAGCACACGCTCAAACACACACCAAGAATGCCACAGACTGTATATGCATTATATATTATTGTTGTAAAACCTGTGTGTTACTTCTCAGGGGTTGCACTTAAATTCATTAGTCCTAATCCAGTTTTATAATCTTTTGTCCATGCTGTCGTAGTAATATCACCATGACATCTTGGCCCCTATACCAGATATAAAGAAGCGGGTGACACATATGAAAATGAGTTAAATCCTAAAACACTTATCAAATGTTAAGCCTTGCTCTCAGCAAAATTGGATACATTTTGTCAAGATTTGTTAATTTGCTGTTAAGGGGTGGGGGTGAGTGGGGACATGAGCAATACATTGTATAAAGAAGCCATGTTAGTGCTGATATTTTTTTGTTGTTGTTTTGTCTCTTAAAATTATTACAATGGCCTCCCTCCAAAAGCTGCTTTATGAATTTGGACCTGTGTGGAGCCTTAAAAGCCGAAGAACTATTAGAGAGTTAATCTCGTAAAACCAAGAGATTACTGAACATTCTTTGAGAGTCAAGGCAGTGGCCATTAGCCTAAAGTGCCTCCTTAGGTTCGCCTTTTTTTTTCCCAAAATATATTTCCTTTTAATCCCTATGATGCTACTTATACTCAATATAGATAATAGCTCCACAGATACCGTATATCGGCAGCTGGACATGGGTGTGCGGGTATGTGTGTGTGCGTGCATGGCTGCGTGAACGTTGGCCTTGTTTTGGCTGCCTGTGCATGTTGCGGCCAACGTGAGAGCAAGACCCTCGGATAAACAGGAAGGAATATTTCATTATCAAATGTCTCTCTCAGTCTGCTCATGCTTACGCAAGCTAAACCCGGCTTTATGAACCCCCTTGTCACACTGTTCCTTTCCATTTTACTCAGATTATATGTGGAAGCTGGGGATGGCACACATGCATTGCATTGGAGACTAGAGGAGGGTGAGTAACGAATCGGATAGGAGGGTGAACGAAGGACTGACTGCGGGCTCGATACATGTATTACATCCTGTTCTCTTCCATTGATGGCAGGGGCAGATGCCTATTTGACATTTCAGCCATTAGTCGAGCAGTGAGGTGTACACAACGGTACATTGGTGCACACACACACACACAGACAGACGCACTGAGTCAAATGTAGCCCTTGGTGCCTAGCTGTATCGATTAGAGTAGGAAGTTACATAGCTATTTCTGCAGGTCTGTCATCAGCAGCTGCTGTCCCCCTGTAGCTGTCGGAGATCAGAATCATGGGGAGGCAGGATAAGAACACTATAAACAATATCATGAAACACACCAAGAGGAACACTCAAAGTGCCCTCATTTTTTCCCCCTACCGCTTCCACCTGTTCATGGTCATGGATGAATAGTAAGTCGTTAAGTATGTAAAATCCATCCATCCATTAATTTTCAACACCACTTATCCTGAACAAGGTCACGGGGAGTTGCTGGAGCCTATTCCAGCTGACTTCGGGGGGGGGGAGGCAGACTCTACCCTGAACTGGTTACCAGTCAGTCGCAGGGCACATACAGAGACAAACAACTATTCGAACCCACATCCACACTATCACTGAGTGAGAAGTGACCCCGCACCGCACCGCACACAAGTCAGGCGAGTGTACCACTACACTATCAGCGAATGGTAAGTGAAATCACAGAGCACTTTTCATCGAGACTACTTCACATAGGTAACATGCAGTCATAAAAATATGAACTCACAACAGTTGCAGTAATACAAGAGAAACACATATCAGTCAATTCAAATTAAATAATACCAATCAAAATAATCACGTTCCACTGAAATACCTGCCAAAACAAATATGCTTGTCACTGTCTTTGTTCACTGCAAAGATACTGTAGTGTAGCTCTTGAAAAAAAGGGAAACATTGTAGGGAAAATGGACTGCAAGGCTCCAATGATGACTCTGTAAGAAACTGTTCGAATTTTGGAATGAGCCCCAAAAAGTTCAGGAAACCAGTGCAAGCATGACAGACCTAGGACCTAGGACCTAGCCAAAAAACTAGCGGGTATTCTCAACAAATTGGATGGTCCAGTTCAGCAGGTGAAGAGCTGATTATATCAGGTAAAGCGTGAGAAGACAAAAGCAAGAATCATCATTTGTAATTCACATAAAACCCACATGAAGAAATATGTTTTTGCATTGCCTGATCAAAAGTGACACCAAGGTTTCTTAAATGAGTTTGCGCATTTTTAGAACTAAATCCTAATCAGCCACAACATCAGTAGCCATATAGAGTACACGTACGTGTATATCCCTGTATACAGCCTCCATGAAGACCGTCATCTTATTTCCATCCAGTGAAGCTGCTTCTGTCAGCTGAATTTTGCAATCTAGCCGGAAACTGTAGATACCTCCAAACAGTAGATACCTGTTATCAGAGGCCCGATGTAGATGACAGTTGTAACTCTCGAGTTGGGTGTTCTTCAAAAGTTACTCCAGAAACTCCATCCATTTTAAAACTCTGAAGCTCATCTGAGGACCCAAACTCCCCAGCACCACCATATCACCCGCATCTTACAGCAACTCCATCGGCTTTCAATTTCATACAGAATTCAATTCAAAATTTCCCGATGGACATTCATGGGCAATTGTCAATTGTTGCTACTCCTGAACTCTCCGACATTCTACATATTGCCACTTCTCCTTACTATCTCCGATCCTCCTCCTCTACGAACCTAACTCAGTCCCCTGCTTGCCTCAACACCATGGGATTCAGAACTTTTAGCCGATCTGCTCCTCAACTGTGGAACTCCCTGCCACCTGACATCCAAAACATGATTTACAATCCTTGTCAAAAATCTGACCTTGGGTTAGTGTGAGAACGTGTATGTTTCCATGTGTAAATGTGTTGTATGCATGTGCATGTGTGTTACCCCCTCCACCCTGCATAATTTTTTGGGGCGTGATACAAAATGGAGGAATTGCCCTGATGCAAGGGCCCACAAAATGTCTTACACCACATTCTGCTTTCACTTCGCTTGCCTTTGCGAAGGCAGACCCAGCACCTTCGCTGCTCCCACTCTCCGTGCGCCATGCGGGCCCCGTGAAGGCACACAATGTCTTTTGATGATCGCTGCTCCCTTTTGCGTGGACGTAGTGTCTCACTTTCAGCAACTCCATCTCCCTCGTCATGCTTGGTGGATTTTCTCTGGCAAAATCTGTCCTCAAGGGTTAATCGTTTCGATGTTTCTTGCGCTACTGGTTCAAATGCACTCTACTAACTCCACGCAACTCCATACGACTCCACACCACTCCACAACTCTTCCCATGCATCCTTCCCCCTCTATTTCTACTTCCACTTGTTTAGCAGCATTATCTTGGCTGATCCCTTATACCCGCTGTCACCTGTTGGACAGATTGTAAATGATTTTCAATGCAGACAAGCCTGATCATGAGTCAGAGGCTACGGCAGACCCATCTGCACACTATGATGCAAAAAATCAACAACAACAAAAAAGCGCAACAGATGTCAAAATACGTCATGGTAGGTGGCTGCAGTGGTTTTTCAAGCAGTATTAATAAGTCATGGGAAATAAAAGAGTTAAAAACAAACTATGCCAAGATTCATTTCTCAGAGTTTTCAAGAGAACCAACTTTTAGCCCTCGTTCTCAAACTCCTCACTGATTAAATGCATACACAAGGCTAGTAAAGTGTGACAGAAGACAAAATAAAATAAGACTCTCCTCCTTTGGCATGCCTTGTTTTCAAAGATGGCCCTCATCAGAGGTGGGGAAGAGATTAACACTAAATCACTCAATAAGTGACCGCTGCTCAAAGATTGTGCTGGAGTGAGCTTCGTTTGGTAATCGTTTCCAGTGTGCATCCACTGTGCATTAAGAGTACTTCATCGCAGTAGAGTGCCAGTGTGGTTTCACATTTTCAAGTCGGAAGAGTTAAATGTCAGAGTGGAGTGTCACTGACAGAAAAACACTGATGTGGAAGAAAAAAATATTTCTCGCCTCCCTCCCTCTCTTCCCTTTCCCCTCACACTTGCTCATCTCAGACACCCTGATGGGCCAAGGTCAGCCAATTACCCTTCAGTGACCAATGCGTGCCCACGCGCACACACACACACACACACACACACACACACAGGCTGGCCTATATTAGCTCACGTGTGTCTGAGTGTGGGGCAGTGGGCAGCAGCCTGGCAAGCTAGATTCATGGTGAATATGTCAGCCATCAGCCTGGGCCTTTCAAACAATGCTTCACAATGTGCTTGACAGCCCTGAAAAACAGCCTGGTGCTTGCAAACTGCCAGCCCATCATCTCCACTCCCTCATCTGGGCTCTCTCTGACTCTCTCTCGCTCTGTTTGTGCACTTATCGCTCAGCATCACACTCTCCATATCTCATGTTCACTCCTAATTCACCTTCAAGCTCACATTTTCTGTCACACAAATGCTTACAACAAGTATATATTTCCATTGTCTCTCTCCACAGTATTGACTAGCGTCTCCCTCTTTGTAATAAAGGATTTGATAATGCCGACCAATTTTGTTTTTCAACAGATTTTCTACCCTGCAAATGCACATCCTGTAAAAGAGCACCAAATCACCAGATTCCACTTATAAGGTGCTGGTCGCACGCTATTTTAGCACATAACATGCACTAACAGGGATGTAGATGTTGCACGCACGCGCGTGCGCGCACACACACACACACACACACACACCCACACACACTTATGTACATTAAGGTATTATCTGGACAGCTGGTGATACATCTTGGTGGGACACCAGCCCATAAAACTACAGGGATATGCAGTGCACCCCCCTTCTATTCGGCAGAGTGCCTTTCCCGCACCTCCTTTCTCTCTTTGCCTCCCACTAGTCGCATGCAATAACAAACAACCCTGATTCACAGGCTCATAAGAACAAGCGATGGGCTCTTTGAGATTGGAGGACTATCGGTATCGGGTTTGTGTGTGTGTGTGTGTGTGTGTGTGTGTGTTTAGGGGTCAAGAGGCCAAAAAGTACTGATGTTGCGAAATGAACGTGGGTGGGAGAAGTTTTTATATTTCCAATATGTTAATTTATTGTATGATCACTCAGTTGGCGATTTTCTATTCACACTCCATTAATTTTTGTTGCTGGAACGATATCACACACATGTAGCCATGCAAGGAGAGTTGCCAGTGGAAATGAATTCACAGTTCAGTGTCCCTTATGCTTGGCTTGGGGTGGTTGGGCAATAGATGTTCAATTCCTTGCTCAAGTGCTTCTTGACTGTCAGGCAGCAGGATATCATGTCTAGTTGTCTATTTTTGTCCGTTGCATGACTCAAACCTTGATCTTCCAGTTCCAAAGCCAAAGTCCTTTACAGAAGACCAAATCAGTATGAGCATATACGTATTTCCGTTGTTGCAGCATACCCTGTTTATTTAAAGGACTACGGGAAAACAATTTATATGTGTGAGTTAAACCAAGTACCTAGTATGCATTTCTGTTCACATTTTTTCATTCTGTTACGTCTCACTCCAAGGTTGCAAGCTCGCCATGTTGTGCCTTGCGGGTTCATGGTTTGATGTGTCAGCAAGGGGGTTGAAAACAATACAGAGAACAGATCGACCCCAATCCCATTCCCCATATGAATATGTATTATTCCAAAATCCCTGATCCATATCTACATGCTGGAACTTTCAACAATAAATCCCGAGCTCCACTTTTCCACTCTTTGCACCACACGATCCATACCTGCAGTGAAAATGTAAAAATAAGCTCTGAGTGAACAGCACATTTTCTGTATATCCAAGCATTTATGTTGTATCTTATTTGTACCTTACTTCAATTGAAAAGCCTATCCAATCATTTTCTTTCCAGGCTGTATTTTTTTTTTTGTTATTCTGAATAGAATAATTATGAAAACAGGGGGAAACACCTGAAATTATCAATTGATGTGTTCCATATTTTTCATTGTGATCAAGGTCAAACCTGTTCGGCAATCACATTTGGTGAAGAGGATGGAAGCATAAAAAAATGAATAATTTATTGCTGTTGATTCATTCCACTCGGTTTTATCATACTGAGCCCCCAACGTTAAGCGTATGAATAGGTACCAGCAGAATAAAACACACTTCTCAGCAAACTTAGCAAAGTCACATCTCTAGACACTTTTTATGTGATATTGCTCCCCTGCTTATGCACATTATGATGATGTGCATGGTGGGAGGTGTTAAGAAAAATTGCATTGCTTTTAGAACACAACCCATTTGAATTCATAAACATCTATTTAAATGACTACCTCCTTAGAATTTTGAAGGATGTGAGCTATGAATCTGACATTTTAATGTAACGGTTGCATTGAACACAAACATCCTATGTGATTTAATTAGAATCAGAACTTGTGGCCGATAGGATTAGGCCTCATAGTACATGTTAGTTCCTGAGCGATGTTAATGTTTGCAGTGTATGTATTATACATTTTTTGCATAATTTTCAGTATATTAGTGATTCCCAACCACTGCGTGCACAATCGTGTGCTATGAGAGACCATTACCTGTGCCGTGAGAAAGTATACAATTTCACTCTAATGGTCATAAAATTATAAGTACAAATAATGTATCTTTCTTATGCCAGCGACAAGGTGATAATTGGTGGAAAAATTCAAATGCTTTTCCAGTAGATCTCTGCATACATTTTTATTTGAGTTCATATAATGTACTGTACTGTTATGGCCATGTGGGGGCATGCAGCTGCTGAATGGTCCGGACCATTTGCCGTGGTAATGTGCAATAATGATGAATGCACCGGTGAGGAAAGCTGACATTGGTGCATTCTCATAACTCATGATCTGCATTGGGCATGGATCATCCTGATTGTCCCTCAGGCTGACAGAGATGTGGCACACCTGAGTGCAATGGGGAGATATTTAGCATTCACACTCTAGCCTGAGTGCAAGTTTCAAATGGTCAGTGACATCTAGGGTAGGTGATTCATATTCCAAAGTACATTCGTGCAGCACTGGTAAAGGTCTCTGACACATGCTTGATCATTGAGATTCATTATCTGCAAGAGGCTGAAGTCACAGAGATGTCAATAGATGGACACAGGAGGAAGTGAGGCACCAGGAGAGACAGAGCAGAGATTGGGCTGTCTTGCCTGTCATCTCTTATTTGAAGAGGGAAACCCATGGGACCTCAGACCTCTGTGTAGCAAATGGATAGGACACACACATGATAGCCCACTTCAAGGGTATTGTAGTTAACAGAAACTAACAAAACAAGTCAAACTTAAATAGAAAAAAAAAAACCACCCATGCTACCGTATTGTAGCTGTCATACATTTTAGCATGCCTGAGTCCAATATTACGTGTCTTGTGTATATGTTAAATACAGAAATAGCAGCCATAACGGACACTTTGCCTTTGAATACGGTGCGCAGTATGGTCATGAAAATACGGTGTGTGTGTGTAGATGTGTAGGTGTGTGTATATATATACATACTGTATATATACTGTATATATATATATATATATATATATATATATATATACATATATATATATATATATATATATATATATATATATATATATATATATACTGTATATATATATATATATATATACATTTAATTTATAAGGGCCTTTCAAGACACCCAAGGACACTTTACAATCAGGAACAAAAACAATAAAACACAACGTATATATATACATATATATATATATATATATATATATATATATATATATATATATATATATATATATATATATATATATATATATCAGAGGCGATTGCTGAAAGCTCAGCTTCCCCTAAAATGTCAAAACATAAGTGATATGTATGTACGTACAATTGTGTGTCATTGACTAAATATGCGCTACAACGCGCTCAACTTCTGTCCCGAATCACAGCTTCTTACTACTGGTTACGACGCGACTCTCTTCCCATTCATTCCCGCAGCTTCACTGTGCTTTAAGCTGTGTGGATGCTAGGCGTCTCAAGAGTAGTCCCAATGCCTTGAAACGAGACGAGTGGCTGGATAAATGCTGGTTTTGTCGTTTATGGGCTGGCCCGGACGCTCAGCTTTTCTGCATGATGATTGGATGATCTGTCTGAGGTTGAATCTCTTTTTGATTGACAGCGAAATGAGCCGATCACCGATCTTTTAGTGTAGGCATCCTTGGGAGCATTTTCCAATTCTCATTCTGTTCTGAGTTGAACTGGATACTTCTTCTAATCATCTAAGCAACACTTTCTTTGTTAGAAACGACAAGCAACAGATTAACATTTTATTTCTGGTATGTTTTATTGTGGTTGCTTGTGTTCGCAGACTGACTTATATCACCCAGACCCTGGAAAAGACGCCTTGTTGGTATGACAGGGTCACAGATGATTTTCTTGAAAAGGAACGGAGAGTAGAATTCACGTATGAATAAACGGACACATTTTATGATATAACCCGAAATTGAGCTTCCCCTCCTTGACAAACCAGCATCCGCCACTGATATATATATATATATGTATATGATATATATATATATATATACCGGTATATATATAAACAATTATTCGTCTCACCCCTCGGGTGGTGTATGATATATATATATATATATATTTAGAGAGAGAGAGAGAGAGAGAGATAGGTATATCTATATATATATTGTGAGATGTTGAATATTGTTCATGTGACAGTGACATTATTACATTCTAAACATTTGGACCGTTAGAACTGTTACAGTTGCATTGGTCTGCAGCCTTCATATCCGAAACAGAAGATACACTATTGATCATGCTGTTTCCTAAAAAGAAGAGATCTGGGCCCGGATAGTCCATCCTCAGTTTATTTATAAGGTGCAGTGAAATGCACTTTCAATTTGTGGGCATGAGTTATGTTTATGACATTCTTACGTTTTCACAATACATGTTCTTTATTGTTCCTTACTTCTCTTAAAAAGTGGGTCACGACTTACCAACAATAGAAAAATGCAGGTCCCAGGGCTTCAACAAACAGAGAACCAATGGTCTGTACATTGCAAACATAACCTGATATAAATTATTTTCATCTGTCTTATGAGGCAATTGAGCTGCTCATCCCAGCAGACTATCCTTGCATCATTTCCTGCAATAATGTGTATAGTCAGATGTTTTACACACATCCCAGCGATCTTGTTTATCTCAGAGAATGGCTCTGGACGAGTGATCACAAAAGGAATTTAACAAGATTAGACAAACGAGTGTGATTCGACAATGTTCTGTTGTGATGTTTGTGTGGTTAAAACGTAATGTTTCAAACATTAAAATATGGCCTGCAGGACACAACCGGCTTACTTGGGGGCCACCGGTTTGACCGGTGGAACGGAGTTACTGTGATACTCGGATAATTGCACTTATTCATATGGTGTTGGGGTAATTTAATGACTTAAGAGCACCCCTCTCTTAGACAGCGGCTATATATATGGTAGGTGTGTTCCAAACTCCGCCAGTTCATGAACACCAGCTACATTTAAAGTGGTTCTCAGTTCTATTTACAATAAAATGGAACAGACTCACAGTGCAGAGATCCAGGTTCCGATTCCGGTCTCCGACCTTCCTGTGTGGAGTTTGCATGTTCCCCCCCGTGCCTGTGTGTGTCGACTGTCTGGAAGCATTCCGGACAGAACAAGGAATCCACAAGCAAAGAAAGAAGTAAGAGGCTTAGAAGAAAACATATATTTATTTTAAAAACACAAGACAGTCAAAGTGCAACGAAAGACGTTGGTAACAAAGAACCATGAAAAGGCGAGAACAAACCAAAGCGCTTGCAAAAGGCAAGGAGCAAGTAGAACGTAAATTGCTTGTCAACTTTAAAGAACAAGAGAATCCTTTACACAAAGAACATAAACTAAGAGTACATAACAAGAATACTTACAGTACAAAAATACTATGAATTATAGACTATATAAATACTATCCATTTGAGGACAGAGTCGTGAGCAAGGCTAAATAATCCGACAGCCAGTTGTCAGCGTGACATGTTTTGTTTTTTTTAAAGGAAAGCTGTAACGAGGCCGGATTCGGGCAAGGTGAGAGTGAATGCCTACTCTCCAACTGGAGACTGAAAAAACAAAACAGACAAGACAGGATCATGACAGCGTGGGTTTTCTCCGAACATTCTGGTTTCCTCCCACATTCCATGGCAGATTAATGGGACACTCGAAATTGACCCTCGGTCTTATTGTGAATGCGAATGGTTATTCGTCTACGTGTGTCCTGTGATTGGCTGGCAACCAGTTCAGAGTGTTCCCCCCTACTGTCCGATGACAGCTAGGATAGGCTCTAGCATGCCCACAACCCTTCTGAGGATAAGCAGTTCAGATAATGGATGGACGGATGGATGGATAAATAAGCCCTTTAGTTAAATTTGCTAAACTTTCCTTGAGTGGCAATTAGTGGGATGGTGATTTTGGCATGTTGTGGCGGATGTCGTCATGAGCAATAACATCAACAGCTTCTAATCCAAGGCTTGACGACTGTTACTCATGAAAATGAGCATTGTGAGAAAATGTCCAGACTCTTCTTGGACCACACTACTTTCAGGGCAGCGGGAAGAATGTCTCACACTTAGAGTTGTCACTTGTCACATAGTGGCACATTTAGTTTTCTCGGTTTTCACTTTGTAAGAAGAGAGATCAACTATGCACGATACAACTTTGTGACTCAAACATCAAACAAAGAAATGTGAGGTGTCAGAAGAAACTCAGCCGCAAGCGATTTTTTTTCTTTACTTTTAATCATTTGTGCTCTTTGCGAATCCTTGCTGAAGTAAGAACGTTGTAAAATAGTTCACGATTGCATTTGCTAAGTGTGTTTTTGAAGATGAGTTAAATAATATTCTGAGATTACATCTCAGATACAATTACGTTAAATTTAAAGGTAATATGTGTGGTGCATTTTTCTTTTGAGGATGACATCCTCAAAAGAAAAATGCACCAACTCCAAATGCTGACCCATCGGCAAAAAAAAAAAACAAACGGAAATTTTCAGAATCCGTATGATTTGTGCGATACGGCCATATACGTAAGATTCACCACAAAATCCGTATGAACTATGGCTAAACCGTATGAGTTGACAGGTATGGGATGTGGTGATCCCTGGCCAAAGGTCACCCAGCCGTCATTTCTCTCTGCACACACGAGTTTCTGATTTCCACCTTAACAGTTTCCCTGCATCCATTGATGGCCTCTACCTTCTCTTCCTTTCCAACATATTTTTTTCACTCTTATGTTAATCAGTAGAGCCCTACTGTGCACTGTTAATCTCTCCCTCCCTCTCACCCATCCTGACCATTTCACCTGATCCCATAAGCTCCATTTTCACTTGATCTTTCCCCAACGGCTACACTTTAATGATCATTCTCTTTGCGGTTTCTGCTCCCAGTGCCTTCTTTTTTTAGACTTCTTTTGCTCTTCGAACCCTCATCGAATTGGTTACGCAATGGAAATTAGGTTCTCAATCCTCACTGCCTACTGGTCTTTTTTTCCTTCTCTTGTTTGTTCCTCGCCCTGGGCTCGCAGCCTCTGCTGTGACACAATTTAATATTTTTTTGGTGGCACAGTCAAGACAGGAGGCTGAGGTTCACAGGACAATGCAAGGGCACACATTGAAAGCTCGCATCAAAGACTGACTCTGTAGATTATTTGGTACGGTATGGTAAATCTCAAACAGGTGAAAGGGAGGATTAGAAATAAACAGCTAGACTGCAGGGGTGGGCAATTCCAGTCCCGGAGGGCCGCCGTGCTGCATGTTTTCCATCTTCCCCAGTTGCAACACAGCTGATTCAAATGATCAGATCATCAGTCAGCTCTGCGGAAGCCTGATATTGAACCTGTTCATTTGAATCAGGTGTGTTGCAACAGGGAGAGATGGAAAACATCCAAGATAGCGGCACCCCAGGATTGGAATTGCCCACCCCTGAGCGAAAGAGAAGTTGGAGAAATGTATTTTTACAGCCAAGCCTCACATGTGAAACATGTTGCAAGACATGTATGACAGCATTGACATTAATTAGAGCAGGGGTTGGGAACTCCTCGGGAGCCGTATCCTGCCTGTTTTAGATCCTTCCCTACACCAACGCACCTGATTGAAACAATCAGCTCATCAGCAAGCTCTGGAGAAGCCTGAAACATTCATGATCAATTGAATCAAGTGTGTTGGATTAGGGAGAGCTCTAAAACAGGCAGGATATGGCTTTCGAGGAACCGGAGTTCCCTACCCCTGAGTTGGAGCATTTTCCCACACTGTATAAATGTCACTTTTTGCATATTGGGACGATTGGCAATTATAAATAAATAAAATAATAAATAAATAAATAAAAACACCATCATATTTAGCTACTCTGCCATTTTTATTAATTTTGTTCATCACCATTTTATGATCTGACTTTGTATTTTTGCTCACTTTGTCCTTCCCCTTCTTATTGGTGCAGCAAAGCACACTGTCCCAAGATAACGAGACCTTTTCTTGCAAATGTAAACAATTGATTACGTTTTGGGGTACAAATGATTGCACCCAATCAGTTCTGCCTCGCGCTATGTGGCCGTTCAAATGTGGCGTCAACAGAAACAAAATTACAGTGCTGTGAAAAAAAGTATTTGTCCTCTCCTACAATTCTTTTTTTTTTTTTGCATAGTTTCATCCATCCATCCATTTGTCGATCCACTTATCCTCACAAGGGTGCTGGAGCCCATCCCAGCTGTCTTCGGGCTGGAGGCGGGGGGCACCCTGAACCAGTTGCCAGCTAATCGCAGGGGACAGACAAACAACCGTCCACACTCACACTCACACCGAGGGACAATTAAGAGTGTTCAATCAGCCTGCCATTGGAATGTGGGAGGAAACCAGAGTACCTGGAGAAAACCCACGGAGGCTCGGGGAGAACATGCAAACTCCACAAGGGGAGGCCGGAGCTGGAATTGAACCCGTTACCTCTGCACTGTGAGGTCGACGCACTCACCACTCGACCACGGGGCTGCCTCTTTTTTCATTATTTCCCCACTCAAAATATCTGATAAAATTAACCCAAGTAATATATATACTATAACTAACTGTTTGGACCATTGTGAGTGCTGACCATGTTATCTACAGATAAGCAAAGTTGCTTTCTCAAGCGCCAGACTTCATCCTGTTATCTGTAAGTGTCGCTGTCCAAAGTAGTGACTGTCCTATGTACTGTAACCGCTCCCAAGAAGAAAAAATGGTATAAAAGAGGAGCACCCCACTGCTTAGGGGAGGCTCCATCACAGATCTGTCAATGGTGCTTCTATATATATTTTTTGTAGCTGAAATAAATATCATTTTACAAAGACTTTCGTTGTCTTGGTTTTCCTGGACGAGACAGGGGGATGCTGGACAAAGCTACCAGGGCCTGTGTGGAAAAACACCTGTGCCCTCAACTGAAATGAAACATTTTTACTGGGAATGAGTCTTTGACATCTTTGGGGAGATAATAGGCCCACTCTTGTTTCTTTAATTCAGCAACACAGGAGGGCTTTTGAGCAACAATACTTTTTAACAGCACCGCAATAAATAGGTGGCGTTACAGTTCTGCATCCACAAGCTGACAAAAATGTTTACAGTCAAATTTTGATTGCCCCAAATGGTGAAGAATTGACATCCGATAAGGTGCCATGATTGTCACTTGGGATAAAACTGTGTTTTAGGCATCTGTATGTGGTTTTATATTTTATATTACTGCTTCATTTCAACTAAGGTGAGAATAACAAATGGCCTACAAATTATGACTTATTCTGAATATCTATTAAATAACTCCGGGATGGGCAACTTCAATGAGTTTGTCTTTTTCCCTTTTCAAGAAAATTTCCCTTCAAAGATGCCACACAAAATAACAACAACTCAATATTGACAACTCATTTTGCAGACATTTCCGCCAAAAAATTAGCTCATAAATAATTTACGATTTGATCAGTTGCATTTAACTTTTTTTTTTTTCATAGTTGCCTTTCCATGAAATTACTGTACTTTGTGGAAGATAACTTTTTCTTTAACTTAACCCTTTCATGCATCTTGTAACCTGATAACATGATAAGCCGTTCACTATAGTAGCCACTGTCCCTGAAGGGGTTAAACAAGGCATAACATCTTATGCCTGTTGATTTGTTAAAAGAACATTATACAAGACCTGACAGAATCACGGTGTTTGTGTGCGCTATGCGCTATTTATTTTCCCCCGCACGTATGCAACAGCATGTGGTTCGCATTTTTTTTAATCTTGTGTGAGGTCTTGGAGCGTCCACCTATAGGGAAAACTAACACATGGGCACTTCTAATTGGCCCGTGTTTGTGACACAGTTTTCCTTAGAATGAGATGGAAAACAACTTTTGGTCAAAAGCAAGCAACTGTCAAAAGTCTGTTTCATGGGATGCACGATATGATTGATGCTTTTGCCATTGACAAAATCTGTGATCATCTATAAATGAGATGAGTCAAGAAAAGGGGAAACAAATGTATGACTGACCTTTTCTTTAGATAAATCAACAATTTCATGCTGTCTGCACTCATTTTTACTCACCCGTTTTCGTAGTGTCATTAACTGACCTCAGTTGACAAACCAAAACACCTCAGTAGAATCTCTTAATTTCCATTCACCTTCTCAAAAGCACTTTGTGAAGATGCATGTTGATCTGTAGAATGAGACTAAAAATCAAGAAAACCAACCCGGTGGAGCGTGGACCAAGCAAGCAGCCTAGGTTCTGAGCTATAATGAACAGCATTTCTGTTTTTTTGTTGTTGTTGTTTTCGGGGGGGGGCGGAGCAATGCATTGACTTTGGATTTCTTTTTTCCCCCCCCATGCAGTTATTCTTTGTGAAGCTTCACTTGTTTTGACTTTTGTTGTGGACATGTGAGCTGCTGTCAGTTGGATTCTCCTTGGGCATTTTGCCATCTAATTTAATTTGTTTCGAGACTGTACCTGATAACATCCTTTTGTCACTCTCAAGAAAGACAGAAACTTGCAAATATAAAGCATCTTGCAGGTTTTGAGAGGCAATACGGAACATAGTATGTACCATTTGAGACATTACTAGAGAGTGGTATGTTTGAGCATTTGGTGGGAAACGTATCAAGCGAAATTGAATGAAAATTGTTATACTTTGACGATACCATCATGCTCAGTGAATGAACACAAGAATCTCATGATGAATGATGCTTTATGGCATTCAATTCAATTTATGTCAAATGTTTGAGGAGGGATTGATCCACTGGGTAAAATGATGTATGTGGGTATCATGTGTTGAGGCACTTGGCCAAGGTTTTAGGTTGGGACCCTTGTAATTCATAACAGCCCCATGAGGTATGTTGCAATACTTGCGCATGTCTCTGTGTACGTGCAAAACAATATTTGTGTGATCCATAACACGGCACCCGCTCAGCTATGAGGGAACTCATTAGACTCCTGTCTTCTTGCCTGCTGGTTCGAAAAAATACCTGGCATCTGGGGGTTTATATTCCCTCTACTTTACAACTCTTTATTGCTTCCACACTCTGCCACAAAAACGAATGGCAATCAATCGTATAAAGCCACCTAGCATTCCCTCCACTGCTAACTATCACGTCCATGTTGTTACATCATTTTTACTGTAAAACAAATAAACCGCAGTAAATGACTTTCAAACATATCCATAATATTGTGAATTATAAACTTTCATTGTCTATTGTTAGGGTCACAAGTGAGCTGGAACCTATGCCAGCTGACCTTGGTCAAGTGGCAGTTTGTATGCCGGATTCTCTACAATGATGTTCCAACAAAGATCTGAATCTGGATCTGTGAGGCAGGTGCTCTGCTGTTAAAAACTCTACGATTAAACTGAGAAAGAAAGAATCCTCTTTTCATGAAAAAATATACATACAAAAAGAAACGGGTGAAAAAATCTGATTGCATAAAATATCCGGTCACTAATACTTCAGATTTTTATGTGTGGTGCTCAAACTTTTAGGCTAGGAGTCTATAAGCATGGCCTGTCTTGACTTGGCAACGTTGACCCATTTTTGTTTGCAAATGTGACCCAGATGTGTCAGATTGTGATTGTCTCTCTTGTGTTCAGCCCCATTCAGGTCACGCTAAAATATTCCCAACAAGGTAGGCTACTCCAAAACTATTTTCTTCTCACAAAGACATTGTTTGGTTGATTTGGGTATATATTTTGTGTTCTTGTCCAGATGAATGAGGCAATTCTTCCTCATCTATCTTAGGGGTGCCTGAAGGTTTTGTGCCAAACATTTAGAACTGTTCATAATTCCCTTCACCTTGACTACAAGGAAATCATTCCAAAAACTTAATACTGCCATGTTTCATGGATGGTATTCTTTCGTGCAGTTTTGTTTTTGCTTCTGCATCCTCCTCTTCAGTGCCCTCATGTCTTACCTCACTACATCAATCGACCTTCTCTTAGCGTCTCTTCGCAGCCTTGCTGATTTGACTTCATCTCGTCGTGTCTTCACTTTTGAAGGGACAACAAAAAAAAAGTGCCATATTTTTGCCATTGAATGACTCTCTTCACTCTGCTCCATGGTATATCGACACATATTTTGTTCCATTCTCCTGAGTAACACCTTTTAATGTGATTCTTCCGATTCTTTGGGAGCTCTTAGACGACCGTGGCTTTTAATGTAACATGCAACCAAGAGAATGGGAGGAAAATTCGACCAAGAACATCTGTCTATCCATTAACTGACCTGTTTATCCTCACAAGGGTCGTGGGCATGTTTGAGCCTATCCCAGCTGACTTCGAGCAGTAGGCGGGATACACCCTGAACTAGACATGAGATTGGTCAGTTGGTACACAGCCAGTGTGCATACTTTAAGCATATTCTTCTTCTTCTTCATATTCTTCTTCTTACACTTTCATAATTTTTTCTTCAATTTGATTGTCCATGCTTTAGCTCAGGGGGAATTATTGAAGTCCCTGTAAAGTTGAGATGAAAATGTCTTAAGAATTTGACACACCGCACAGAAGTTGTGAACAAGTCTGCCATAAAAAACACAAAAAACAAAACAAAACAACACATCATGCCCAAGTATATAAAACCATGCTTCCAAAAACCAAGACGGACAAGCTAGAACAAGCTCAAAAGTGAAACTCCAAAATATGGTAAATTTGATACCGTAACACAACCAACAACAATAAATCACATCCATTCATGGACATTAACAAAATATTTGAGCACTGTCCTTGAGTACACATTGTTATTATCTGTACTTCAGTACATTTTCAGAGTCAGCATTATTGTACTTCTAACTCCACTCACAATTTCAAGAATGAACATTTTACTCTCGACTCCACTTTAAGCCAGTGGTGTAGGCTGCGTGTGTTTTCAACATTTTCTTCTTTTTTTCAGGTTACTAGCCACGCAGTGTTCTTAAGAGCACAACAAATAATAAAATTAATTATTAATCAATTAATTAAATTAATCTGTCATTAAGAATTCATACGAGGGCATGCTTTTCGCAAACCGGCAACCGCTGTTGGTGGGTGGGGCGGGTGCTTTGAAAAATTATTAATCATAGTCACAACATTACATTTATAAATTGACAGTTTACATTTATAAATTGACAGTTTTAAACCATCAAAGCCACATCTGAGATTCAAACCGAGAACCTCAGAGCTGCCGGGCAGATGTGCTCATAACTCCATCAAACCGATGTGCTGCACCAAGAAAATCAACTGAACCAAAACTTTAATTTAACAAAGAGACTGCTTCATCAGACCAAACTTTGGGTGGCAAACTACTATTTCAAAGCTGTTGTCACACATGAGCGACCATGTGAGCATATTAAACATGAGAGCACCCACACATATATTAAAGCTTACCTGACTGTCTGTGGTCAAGTTAAAATGAACCTGACTGTTTTTCTTTCATGGGTGGCACCAGTGGGATACAGCCACTTCTTTTTGAAAGAAGGTTGTGTTTGAGTGAGTGAGTGAGTGAGTAAGTGGGAGTAAATTCCGCACACAAGGGAGATATTACAATGATTGCCATTTTTAATTTAGTATTGATAGATTTATTGCCAAGAGAGGACAATGGAGTTTCAAGGCATTTGGTCAAGTATGTATGTACGAGTTCTGTCAAGGCGCAAACACTCAAACAACATCAGAAACACAGACCTACATGTACAACATAAATGAAGTGGATGTAATTCATTTCCAACAGTCTTTTGTCTTCATTTCATTGTGTGTGTCTTGGCCACACAGCTTCCAGTCCTCTGTGAGTTAATATATATATTTTTGTGGGGGGTCCAGTCAGATTTCAGCTTCAATGTGTTGCCATGTACATATTATTTCGTCCAAATTGTTTCAGAATGTCCAGTGAAGGGACCACACACACACACACACACACACACACACACACACACACACACACACACACACACACACACACAAACAACACTGAAATTGCTGGTTCTTCTTTTAGCCAATCAGATTGTAGGTTGACTTCTGTAAAGCCATTCCGCAGGACCCATAATGAAGCTCCGTCCTCTGATTGGTTCAACAACTATCACTTCTGATTGATTCAGTTCGATGGGTCATTGGAGTTTGATTTACGATGGAGGACGATATTGGCTCATGATTGAAATTTCACTTTTCGAGAAAAAAAAAAAAGATTTTATGAGACAATTTCAACCAGCACTCCTCTTTGTTGAGTGGCTTGAGCCACCTTATATTTTGTATTTTTTATATTGCATTCTGTACAGCTCTATTTTTTTTCTGGAACATTTATTTGTGCATGCAATACTTTGTTTTTCTTTCTACCCCCCCTTCAATTCTGCTGCTGAAGATTGCAAATTTCCCCAGTGCGGGACAAATAAAGGTTTTCTTATTCTTATTATTCTTATTCTTGTTTTCAATCTGGATATTTTTACTTGAGGGGGGCGGGGGGGGGGGGGGGGATTTTCAAAGTAGTCATATATGAGTGGACATGTTACCCGACACAGGCAGGTAGGAGTTTCAGCATTAGCATCTTTGGTGAGTGTGATTTATTTCTTTTAAGTTTTCATATTGATAAAAAGTGATTGTTAAATACTATACAGTATTAGAGAGGTATGGAGAACTAGTGGTGATGTTTTGAAAGATAAAGGTAACTGTGCTTTCGGTAAGACCATCAAATGCCTGAAATGCTCTCTCATGCCCCACAGCGGCCTCTTACCTGTTGATAGGTGTGGCTGAGAGTGCTTGAAAGGGATACTATACTGTACAGCAGGGGTGTCCAAAGTCGGTACTGGAGGGCCGCTGTCCTGCCTGTTTTCCAGCTCTCCCAGGAGCAACACACCTGATTCACATCATCAGGATTGTTCTAATGCTGCTCCAGAGCTGGTTGATGAGCTGATCATTTGAATCAGGTGTGTTGCTCCTGGGAGAGCTGGAAAACAGGCAGGACAGCGGCCCTCCAGGACCGACTTTGGACACCCCTGCTATACAGACAATAGTCTGTGAATCTGCAAAGGTGTTTCTAGCAACAGCTTAGTAACACACTCTGCAGTGTGAACTTAGCCATATTTTTTTTGACCTGGGCCTTCAGTGGTTTTATATTTATATGTGTATGTATGTGTGTGTATATATATATATATATATATATAGAGAGAGAGAGAGATGTATAAATTATTTATTTATACATGTACACACACACACACGCTTCATATGCATTCACGAGGTGACTCATCTGAGTTGTAGGGTAGCGCCCTAGGGACCTCTATTGATCAGCTAGCCAGCACTGATTACATTTACATGCATGTACGGCACTACACCGGGGCCAGCGGCTGCTCCAGCCCCACCATCAGAAATCTCCCTAGCCTCTATTCAGCCCCCCTGCAGCTATTTATTTATTTATTTACGTTCTAAAATATCACAAAGTTCATATGCAGGCCTTCTGTTCCAATACAATCCTGTGTTTGTGTTGCAGCTGTGTACCCCATGTGTGTTTGTGAGGGCAGAGAGGGACGGGGTAAGTCTTTCAGTTACGTACACATTAACTTATTTACTACGCATTAGAACGCATTTGCAAACACTTTCGAACCTATTGATAAAATATAGGCTAAATGATAAAAACATAGCATTTTCCCCATAATGCCACAGGGTATTATTGACTTGTGAATGCACAAGTGAGGTGATGGGTGAAATAAAAAACAATCTTGAACAATGTCATTGCAGTCTGTGTGGCCGAAATATATATATATATATATATATATATATATATATATATATATATATACAGTCAAACCTCGGTTTTCGTACTTAATCCGTTCCAGAAGACTGTTCGGAAAATGAAACCATGTTTCCCATTGAAATCAATGTAAAATGTTTTAATCCGTTCCAAGTCAAGAAAACAACTTTTCTTTTCCAACTTTTCCGCCCCCACCCTCCCCCGTGCTGCCAGGGCAAACCATTATGAAAAGAGGGGGATTTCACTCGCGCTAACAGAAGCATCTCACCAAACACGTCTGCTTTTTTTATTGAACAATACAAAAACGTCTGCTCACAATGGTCGCTTCCTGTGTAGCGACGCGACACGAGGGAGCGCCGCGGCAGGAGGGAGCGTCACTTCACTCCTCTCGGCTTTGCTACCTCCTCTCGGCTTCGCTACCTCGCGAAGCTACACAAGGTAGCGTTTCTACACGAGGTAGCGAAGCCGAGAGGAGTGAAGTGACGCATTCAAGTGCGCTCAGTTAGTTCGAGAACCGAAATTTGTTCGTCATCCGAGGCATAAAAAACTTGAAATTTTAGTTCGAAAACCGAATTGTACGAGAACCGAGACGTCCAAAAACCGAGGTTTGACTGTATATATATATATATATATATATACATTTTTTTTTCTATTTTATAATTTGACTGTTACTTGTTTTTTTTGTCATGTCTGTGATCTGCATTTTTCCTGAATGAACATCCTCTGCGACTGGCGATTCCATCATTTTTGCCAGCGGTTGTAGCTAAGCAATGTAAATTGGGGTGGTGTTATAATCCTGACCTGTTTGTTTTGTTTTTCCAGTCTCCAGATGGAGAGTGGGCGTTCCCTCATGAGCCCCACCTGTCTCTATTCATGCCTCGTTACCAGCTGCCTTTAAAGACTCTGCCACGCCGGCAACTGGCTGTTGGATGATTACAGCCTTGCTCACGACTCAAGTCTCTAATTGCCGAAATATTCTCAACGTTCATAGTTTTTGCCTGACAGCTTCTCACCACATTTCTTGTTTAAGTATTTTCTTGCATTTCCTTGTTCTTATTTCCTCTTTTTAAAGCATTCTCATGCATCTGCTTTACTTGTCCTTTTGTGACAAGCCTTTTGCGTTCATATTCATCCTTGACTTTTTTGGGTTTGTTTTGTTATTTCCTGGTTCTTTGTGATCAGTGCCTTTTGTTGTACTTTGTCGGTCTTACGTTTCAAATAAAAATGTTTTTGTCACAACCTTATCTGTGTCCAGACTTGTTAAGCCCTTTGAAACTCGTTTGTGATTACGGGCTCCCATAAAGAGGCTTGACTTAACTTGCACATATGTTACTTACTCCCACTTCTGCATTAAATTATTTGTATTTTGTATTGTTATGTCTTAAAATGTCATGACTGAAAAACATCCTTACAGCCTTGAAGTCATCACAATTCACAAATGAAAGAGAATACTAATCGTCCCCCTCAAAAGGGGAACTCAATACCATTAGAGTCAATGCGGAAATTGAATGAAAACAAGTAGGTGTTTTAGTGGCACGGGGCTAGAGACAGTATATGTCATAACACAATGCCAAATGCTTGTTTGGTTGTTTTGAGTGGCGTCGCCTCATTAGATTTTAATGGTGGTTTCAGTGTTAAGTTTGGGCTCAGGGATAGCTGTCACCTAGGAAGCTAATTTCGCACAATGATGGATTGACAGAAGGAACTGTTTACACTGCTCACCGCATTGCCTCGGGTGTGTGGGGATGAGGTGGCACCTGAAAGTGTGACTATCCGCCTGTTTTCTGTATTTGACAGTGAAGATGTGCGCGCTGATCTGGATCAGTGTGTAGGTGAAGGCACTCTGCCAGGTATTTCTCTCAACGATTTCATTCTTATCTTCGCAGCCTCACATAAACAGAGTTGCGCATCAGTATGCAAGAAGGAAACTTTGCAGCAGGGAAAAAAAAAACTGGAACAGTTAGGAAAGAGGGAAGATTTGCGTGCATGTTCAAGCATAAGTATTTGTTTGCATTATAAAGTACTGCCTTAGCGAGCAGATTGTCAACCTCAGTGGCATATGGTGTGCGTGCAGGTGATGAGCCAAGACTCCAACACCGGGCCTTGCCGTGTAGTATTGTGTAAGTGTGTGCCTCCGTCTTTTTAACGCTGCTGACCATCTGTGGCCCTTCTTCAAAGAGTCCCTTGTGCTCCGTGCTGGTGACAAATTAATTATTTAACGGCTTTTCCAATTGATTCAACCTTTGTGGTGGGACAGTCACAAACTTCAGGAAACATCCATCCATCCATCCATTTTCTGAACCGCTTCATCCTCACTAGGGTCGCGGGGGGTGCTGGAGCCTATCCCAGCCGTCTTCGGGCAGTAGGAGGGGGACACCCTGAATTGGTTGCCAGCCAATCGCAGGGCACACAGAGACGAACAACCATCCACGCTCACACTCATACCTAGGGACAATTTAGAGTGCCCAATCAGCCTGCCATGCATTGAATGTGGGAGGAAACCAGAGCACCCGGAGAAAACCCACGCAGGCCCGGGAGAACATGCAAACTCCACACAGGGAGGCCGGAGCTGGTGGTACCTCTGCACTGTGAAGCCGACGTGCTAACCACTGGACTACCGGGCCGCCCCTTCAGGAAACAATCACTCAGAATTCATGATTGCTCCCTCCCACCGAATTCCCTCCGGTCCAATTTCCCCTGCTCACCCCATCCATGACTTCTTAGGTAACTGTAGCACTCATTTACTACGATTGTCTGCTGTTCTTTCACTCTTCTAATTGCTCCCATTCTTTTAACTGCAATGACTGAATACTTAATTTTGTGCCTTTCTTCACCCACACTTTAAATCCTATCGTTCTCATTCTGTCCAAATAAAGTCAATTGTCCTCCTAACCTCAATGGCAGGGACAGCAGACACTTGAGGAATCTAATAGGGCTGATTAAGTGCTGACAATATAATTACAGTGAGTGTGCAAGCCCAATCAATATTTTGCTTCCACAATACAGTACTGTACTACAAATTTGCCAATATGTGTCACAGGTTAACTTCAGCTTTGACAAATACATTTTGTGATTCAAGATTCTTTCGGGAATCCATTCAATGGTTACACATTGAAAGGTAATGTGTGTTTGTGCAGGAATATACATTGGTGCGTGTTAATATTGAGAAGTTACAGTCTTCGCTCAATATGAATATTTTGGGAATGGAGCAAGACTGGAGCAGAGATTAAAAATGCGGAACCTCATTATTGTGGGACAGATGTGCTAATAACTTGGCCACCATGCTGACACAGAGTAAAATCACAATAAAAATGTGTTCCTTAAGAGTCTCATCATTGATAATGTAACTTTTATCAATGGACATTTAAAGATTCAATATGTTTATTTGTCATTTGGACAGTAAAAACACAATGGTAGCACTGAGCAATGAAATTCTTACTTTGCTAATCTCCATCAAATTGTACAAAGAACATCAAATTTAACAAAAAAGAGCACATTTAAACAATGAAAGATTAATACTTGAAGGAACAAAGAGGGACAGGCAATGTACACAAGAACCATAAAAAAACAACAACAACAAAAAAACAGCAATTATCGGAACCATTTTATCCTTGCGTGGGTTGCAGGCATGCTGGAGCCTATCCCAGCTGTCTTTGGGCAATAATTTAAACAAATGAATACATAAAATACAAAGTACAGTATATTTGAGTTCAGCAGTGGTAATAGTCAAGTTAGTGCAAAAGGAAAGAATATTGATAGAAAATGTGCAAAGATGCAAGCAAGCAGTGGGACATTCATGTATTGCAGGTATTTCACAGTGTAAACGTTCAAGTGAGTTGAATGAGGTGAAGCATTTGAAGAGGAAATTATTATTAATCTCCAGTATGTGTGTGAATCCTGAGAGACCATTCACTAGATGTGGGTGGTGGATGACGCAAAGTGATGTAGTCCTTGAAGCCAGATTGTTGCTTCCCTGTATAAATTGTATTTCACAGTGTTATGAGAAGTTACGAATCATGCGTTGTGACAACAGGGCATCACTTTTAAACACTTTTAATAGTTTGTGAGCCCAGGGCTCAGTGCCAATGGGTTTAATTTTCAGTTATATAAATTTCCCAAGAGAAATTTAAAAGTCTGTCATGAATCAATTATACTTTTTTTGCATATAGTTACAAGAAAAAAAGTATGTATGCCTAAAATGGTCATTAAATGCTGTTCCTCTTTCCAAAATACTGTAGAAAAAAGTTTTGCAATTATTAATACAATTATTCTTATTGATACATGTCACCTTATAGAAATGGATACAAAGCTACATTATTCTGAGATTTGTAGCTATTGTTGTTGATTGTATTCAGGGACTCTTTGCTGTTTGAGTTTAAAATGTCAGACTGTATTTAAATGCACCTCACCTCTTGCCGAGAGCGAGAAGTGTCGATATTTTAGTCCCTCCCAAGACAACATAAAACAAGGAGTCGGGTGCCCGCACCGCCATAAAAATAAAAGTTAACATAAAATGACAAAATGATACAAGACAACACATTAGACACAGCTAATCGTGCAATCTTAACCACTTTCTTGCAGACATTTTGTTGTCTGAAGCAGTTATAAATGAAAGAGGAGCGATTCAAAGTGTCCTTTTCACCAGTGGATCACAGACATCATGCTGCAATGTGCACACTAAGCTTGAAAGCAACAAGAAGCTGTAGCACCCATTACCGAAAAAGAGATTGGCTCTCTTCTCCTGTCCCATGTAAATCCGCTTCAATTCCAAGCCGCGCCTCCCAGTTCCACATACGCATCGGCGCTCTGCGCTGACGCTCCTTTCTTCTCATCGTCGCCTCCTCAAGCCATGCATCCATCCAGCCGCAGACTGTCCATCAGCACCAACCTTTCCGCTGAACAAAGTAGGGCTGTGAAAATGCTGCCGATTTCAGGCGCAAGACACAAGCGCCCCGGGGCTGTCCATCAACGACAGTCAAATGGCGCCGACATTCCTCCTAATCAAAATCAGTGCTGATACACGGGTGCCAACAAGAAGGCGCAAACACCAAGCACAGAATCTTCTTCTTTGACGAATGTCGTGGCCAAAAATGCTGAAAACAGTCCACATCAGGTCCACACAACGTAACAACAACACCATGTGACAAAACAAGAGACAAAAACCACAAAATACAACAAAAAAAGCAAGGCTCTTGCACTTGCCAACGGCTGCCTACTCGGGTGCCATTTTGGGGAAAAAAAATAAAAAATTAACATGAATTTGACTTTGTAATTCGACTGTCTTGCTTTCTCCAGCCTTGACAACGTCAGACTGTTCCTTCCTTTTCTGGCTCTGGCATTTTGTCTCAGTGTTGAACTGAAAGATTCATGACTCATCACTAGTGACGACCGTTCCTCATATAACTGGTCTCATCATCACTCACTCTGATCATTACTTGACGACCTGACACAGAGAATGCTTTTAGAAGCATGTAAAAAGAGGTTCAATATAGCAGCAGAGAGCCGAGGTTACAGTCATACAATCCAAGGGTAATTATGTTGAAAGCGAAAAGCCATACTATGTAGTTGAGTTCGAAAAATCTTTTCGTGAGACCAATCCTGCAACTCGTCTGACACAACTAATATGTATTTCACAAGGGTACAAAATGCATCATGCTTTTTAATTGTAAGGCTTTTGCACAACGATACATTCAATTAAGTAAGAGCAGATTAGCGAATATTTTACTACAAACAACCTGATTTGCTGTCTGTTTAATTTACAAGCTGTCTTTTTAATTTACAAGCTCAGCAAAACATACAGTACTTTCTTTTTGGGGAGATAATAAGCGAAGAGATGGTGGCAAGGTGGTCAGCACATCTAACTCACTTCCTTGATTCTTATTTCTTACTTCCCAAAATGCTTGCTATTTGAAAACACTAAATTGTCCATTGATGTGAATGTTTTGTTTTGTTTTTTTCAACTATATGTGCCTTGCAAGTGGCCGGCAACCTATCCACGGTGTACCCTCCCTCTTGTCCAAAGTCAGCTAGGATAGGCTGCAGCTTACCCATGGCCCGAATGGGGTCAAGCAGAAAAGACGAAGGATAGTTGGGTAAAGTAAACAGTTTCTCAGATTTTCTAAAGTGACATAACCTCAGCTGTCAATTAAGCATGTCTTTTGCTTAGTCTCACACGAGTCGTCAAGCTACTGCCTTATCAATGCCGACATTATTTACTTAATTAAAAGGGATATCACTGACACTGGAACTTAATATGCAATGACGCAACACTTCGAAAACTCCTGATGATGAAGGGAATGGGGGTGGGGGTGGGGGGAAGTAAGGGAGAAACACTCCTTCCTCACCGCTATCCTTCTCTTTTGTCAGTCCACTGGGACGAGGAGCTTAAGTACTTTGGAGCTGCAGTGTCTGTCTTTCACACATCAAACGATTTGTTTTATCCGGTTCATATTCTCCCCTTCCGACCCTGTGCAGCCTGATAAGGCTTTGATGATGAAACGCAGAGGACATCCATTGCATTATATGTGAATTGGCATTCACATAGGTGTGTTTGCATATGAGTGTTTTGTACGTGTTTTACCGCTTCAACAATGTAATTTCAGGCAATGTCCTTCTCTGACAGCAATGGCAATAGACCTAATTCTCTCCACCTGTGCCTTTTAAAAAAAGCTGTCATCCTTCGCTGCCCTCTTTTTCTCTGTCGGCTTTCATCTCTCACAGTCCTCTCATCTCTCAACCTCGCTGGAGTGAGTGCAACCAAATGAATAAGATAATTAAGCAGGGAAGATTTCTTAACGACCTCTAACAAGTTGTCGCCGAGTAATTTGGAAGCAAAGAATTCAAAGAAACAATAAGACACCTTCCTCTCTGAAGTTTTACTAATAAAAAAAATGGTTGGTGCTCAACCTAGTCTCATTATCTCGATGACATTGTAGGGTTGGTAAATCTAAAAACGCCCACATTTTTCAAACTAAAACTTGTCCATATATTTCAGATGGTCCATTGTTACTTCTGGTAAACACTGTTGAAATATGGCAGTAAATAATATTATTTTTTTGTATTAAGAGCATTGGTGGGACCGAATCAGAACGCATGCTACACATCACAATGTCTTGGATCTTGGTTTGACATTTACTTGAACAGGACATGTTTTCCTTGAAAGCTTTGTTCAGAATTGTCACATTTGGTTGTGTTAAAGTCAACCCTGGTGTGATAGCTCTGCTAAACGTGGCTTGTTTGGTCAAGTGCAAAAGCCAGCATGCAAACACTGATCCGCGCCAAATTATTAAAAACAATAAATACATAAAGTTTGATCAGCTTGAAAATGAACGGTGCGGTTGGTTGATGTGAGCTGAGTTATGATTTGCATGCATTTAAGTAAAATGACAGCGTCTGGAACCCCTCTATCTGTGTTCTTAAGTGGTTTTCTCACCAATCCCTCTCCTTCCACGTCTCCATAAATGCAGGGCTAATTAAATACTTTGAGCTGTCCAAAATTGATTCTGAATGTTTTAGTGTCTTGCTGGCCTGCGATTGAGTCCGCTAACATAACTCAGTCAGCCAATTCAAATGAATCATCGGAGTCCACTAATTCGCTTTGTACACTTAACTGCAGAGACCCAGAATAGTCATACGATTCAGGTTGATGGATAGATACCTCTGACTCATGATTGTTCAGTCGATGTAGCGATTTGATTCACGAACCTTATGTTGTGACTGCTTGCTCCTCCTCATTTCTTGAGTTGCTATGCAGTTGCTTCGACTCTTTTGTGCTTTGTATCTTTATCCTGTCATATAGGCTTGATGTCTCATAGTATATATAAACTTGGATTCATCAATGACAGGTTGTCACTCAATACGTCGAGCTTTGTACCAGGGCCCCGAACTCTTCTGTGTCTTCGCATCCAGCCCTGCGCTCTATAGTTTGTATTTTCATGGGACAGACTTTTACTTTTCAACCCCTGTGTCATGTTTGCTCCGAGGTCCTAATTCTGCTCCTCACGTGACAGATTAATCAAAAACAGATCCTTTCTAGTCTGTCAAAACTTCTATTGCTCTCATAACCTGAAACTAAAAACCCATAACTACACAGACATATTAAACACCGTACTAATTTACTATTGCCGCTACAGTAATGCCATGGCCGGTCAATATTAAATGTGTTTACCAGATGTACTTTGACACAAGACTAAATCTTACAAGTAAATTTGAGTAACGTGTCCTGTACTAAAAAGTGATTTCTTCACGCCACAGCCGTGACTGACATATCCATCAATTTTCTGATCCGCTTATCCTCACAAGAGTTGAATTGAATTGAATTGAATACAACTTTATTGTCAAATGTGCTGGACGTATGTGTAACATACAGCTTGTTGCGGGGCGTGCTGGAGCCTATCCCAGCTGTCTTTGGGCAGTAGGCAGGGTACACCCTCAACTGGTTGCCAGCCAGCACACACAAACGAACAGCCATCCACGCTCGCACTCACAGCTAGGGACAATTTCCAGTGTTCCATTAACATGCAAAGCATGTTCTTGGAATGTGGGAGGAAACCGAAGTACCCAGAGAAAACCCACATCGGCACAGGGAGAACATGCAAACTCCACACATGGAGGCCGGAGCCGGATTTGAACCCTGCAAAGCTGCACTGTGAGGCCGACGTGCTAACCAGTCGACCACCGGGCCGCCCTGACTGACTCAGCATTCCTTAATTCATGAAAACACACAAACGATTTTAATGATTGACCCAAGTGGGATTGTTTGTCAAAATGCATATTAAAAAGTAGTGGAAGCGAATTGGCTAAGACCTGCTCCAAAGAGCACACTCAATTCCGATTTATCCTTTCGGAATGTTTTTTAATCCATCTGCGGAAATGGTGTCCCAAGCCTGGTGCTGGAAATAGCCTGGTGTAGAAAACACTACATCATGACCATGAGTCAAGAGTCTAACTAAACCTGCATGGCCTGGAGCCGCTACATGTATCACTGCAGTGGGCTGGAAATATCACAGCCGTATACCCTTGCCACACTTCTACTTTGCTATGACAAAGAGCCAGTGTTGTCGACGTGCACAAACTCACAAAACGTCGATAGCTTGTCACATCTTAGTATTGGTACTTCTCCTCCCTACATCATGTTGTCCATTCACTCCTCCTGCCAAAAGCCCCTTGATCAAATGTACTTGCTTAGATTTATACAGTTCCATTGTGCCTCTGCGACATTTCCATTCAACCCCTCCTCTCATCCATCTTCTCTCTCAGGAAGGCACTCACACTCACTCACTATGGGTCAGAGGGTTAAGATGCATTTTTCCGATAACACATTGTAATATTCAGAATCTTCATCCATTCGAAAATAGCTAAAAGCAGGTCCGGGCAGCGAAGTGAATAGACTGTTTTTGCTTTTGGTTCATTCATTCATTTATTCCATGCACTGTGATGGATGGTCAAATTGAACAGCGTCAACCATGAAAAATTAGGAATACTCCGATTAGGGATTTGAGGTTTTCAATTTCACAACCCTAACAACTACCAATTTTTCTTGCATAATCAGTTATGTGTTTTTCAATTCATTTTTTAAAATTAATTAATTAATCAAATTAAAATAAATTATATATATATATATATATATATATATATATATATATATATATATATAGATAGATAGATAGATAGATAGATAGATATGGGGTAGGACTAGATACATTTTTTACTTCTTCCTACTCCTTTGAACATAATAATTGTGTTGTATGAGGACTGATTTCTCTTTTCCTTTTACAATTTTACTTACCTTACTTTCTGTCAATGTATTACTGTGTATGTTTTTATGTTCAATAAACAAACAAACAAACAAGCAAAATATAGACATATATAGATAGATAGATATTGAATTGAATACAACTTTATTGTCAAATGTGCTGTACGTATGTGTAACATACAGCACAGATGAAATTTCTTCCCCCTCAACATAAAACAAGAGGAGCCGCTGCGGGTGTCCGCGCCGCCATCAAAAGAAAAGTTGCCCAAAAAAATGACAAAATAATACAAGACAACACATGAAACACAGACAAGATATATATATATATATATATATATATATATATATATATATATATATATATATATATTTGATGAATTTCTATCCCTTTAGTATTCAAAAACAGGCCATTGGTTCAAATTGGCAGTTCAGAAAACGCACAAATTATGATCATGTTACTATTTTGGTCGGTAATATGTCACAAAATAGAGGGAAATGTGGATCATTATTTTCCCAAAGGAAAAGGGTGTGTGTGCAAATACTCCTACGCAGATTAAACACAGGCGGCCTGGTGATCCAGTGGGTAGCGTGGCGCCCTCACAATACAGAGTTACCACGTTCAATTCCCGCTCCGGCCTCCCTGTGTGGAGTTTGCATGGCAAGACACACGTATCAAATGTCTGCTCAAGGATCCATCGGCACCTTCACTTCTTGCGGCGTCTACCAATATTTGGAGTTGGCAGAGAAACATTATGTTGATCTTTTGTAGAGCAACCATTGAATCAGTCCCTTGCTTAGGAATAACCAGTTGGTTTGGGGACTTAGCTGTTCAATCCAAACCTCAGAAAACAAGCTTGGTTAAGACAGCAGGGACGGTAATGGGCAGCCGCCACCCCCTGCTCCCCAGCATATAAAGTATATGTCCAGCCTGTTATTCAAGAGGCCAACAACATTTTAGACAATCCTTCCCATGTGCTACACTCCCAATTTGAGCTCCTAAACTCAGGAAAGAGGTATAGGACTCCTCTCTGCAAACTAAATCCATAGAAAAACTCATTCATACCGCAGGCTAGCATCTTAATTAACAAAAAATTAGAGGGAGGCAGACAGACAAGCAGGAGGACATGAGGGCAATGTGGAGTGGGCATATGCCTCTTATGTATTGTCCAATATATGTAGAGTATATATTGTCCTGTACTGTAGGTATTGTCCAATGTATGTAGCGCCACGGGGAGCCTGTCGTCCGAGACAAGTTTCTCCTACAGGAGACCAAATTAAAGTCAAATTCAATTCATACAAGGACAGTAACACATATTCCATTGAAACACCACATTTAAAAAAAAAAATCATTTCACAAATGAGAACATAAAAAATCCCTTCATAATGAACCATCAGTTGGTTTCCTCCCGTCATTTCTGTCAGTACAACGTGCCAGCAACGGATTAAAATCGTTCAATAACCTTGTAAATGAAAACAAAAGTTTCTCCAGCTCTAAAGGTGCTTGCCTCCCCATTGACACAGGTTGGGGAAGTCCGGAACCAAAGTGCATCCCATAAACACAGACCAAGCTGGATCGTTTGACAAAAATATATCAAAGAACAAAGCAAGACTGACAAACTACAAACAGCGATGGTGGTAACAATGAACCCGGAGAAAACGCAATAAACAAAAAGCGCTTGCAGAAGGCAAGAAAGAAAACAAGAACATAGATTGCTTGCGTCAAAAGGACAAGAGCAATGTAGCTGTTTTGACCAGTTCTGTCATCCAGTTCAGTCAGCTCCACCGTTAATACATTTTGGAACATATCAACAAACAACAGTTAGAAAACTCAGGCAGATCTACAAAGTCTCCTTGATTGGATTGTGATTTGAGGAAAGCTATGAAAGAAAAGGACCAATTGGGGAAAACAATTGTTTTCCCTTATTGGTCCTTTTCTGCTGTTGTCTGGTAATTCTGTTGACTGGCAACCCTATTAACAAAGTAACAAAAATGAATAAGAAGGAAAAAACAAATACTACCAAAATATATTTCATGGATTTAATAAAAAGACCACACAAGTATGGACTAACACTCAATTACATTTGGGTTGAACAAAATGAGCAAAATATCTTCATTTTTAAGGTGCATGCACCTGTATTTTTGTTGCAAATTGCAACTATTTCAATAATTCCTACCGAGATAGAATGAAAAGTATCAAAAATAAAATGTCCCAAGTGAGTGATATGCTGTCAGAATCCATCCATCCGTTATCTGAACCGCTTTATTCTCACGTGGGTCGCAGGCGTGCTGGAGCCCATCCCAGCTGTCTTTCGACAGCAGGCGGGGTACACACTCGGCTGGTCGCCAGCCAATCACAGACACATAAACAAACAACCATTCGCGCTCACAATCACACCTAGGGCGGTCGATCTACCGTGAATATTTTTAGAATGTGGGAGGAAACCAGAGTACCCGAAGAACACGTATGCACGGGGAGAACTCCGTACACATGAAGCCCGGGGCCGGAATCGAACCCCGGAAGAGAGGCGGACGTGCTAACCAGTTGATCGCCGTGTCCGTAAACTGACAGGAACAGTTTATTCATTTTTTTAAACGACAATATTCAAAGAATACTTACAAACTGCGACAAACTTTGTGGAAGTGACAATACGGATGGAAAATGAAAACTTGTAGCTTATCAGTGGTCACACTTTTATGTAAGAATTCATCTATCGAAATTTGTGAAAAATTTCAAAAGTTATTCCTCTGGCTAAAAATTCCAAAGAGCCACGGATTAGATTCAAAAGCAAGGTTTCAAAAGAAGGCGTCCACTGCCATTTTTGCAGAAAATATCAACATTTGGCAGGATGTAGCTCTAAAACTCCTGCTCCGATTGACCTAGAATTTAAGATTTAGTACGGTGCCAAATGATTTGATCAAAACATAATAATTCAAATTTTGGTGTTGAACTGCTTGATGGAATATTGTTGTTTTTATGCAGTGACAGGTACGGTCACGGGACAGGATCATTCTCAGAGCACTTAATGTTATTTCCGGAGAACAGCTGCTGTGAGGATTTTACCAGATGCTGACCTTGCATGGTCCAGCAAAATCTTCATGACCATAATCTGCCCTACCGCCCTTGCAAAGGACCCTTCAACTCCTTCAAGCATTTAAATGATAATTAATGCTTAAACCGGCAATTGTAACAATATCCCACAAGAATGAGAACCGCCTCTGTGCCGGACTCCTTGAAAAGACAAAGTAACAGTCTAAGGCTGACAGGCAGACTACTTTCAGGGCCATGAATAACAACTAGCCAAGGATAAAGCCGAGGCCCCACTCAAGTAGGTGTCAGGAAGTCAAGTGGGTTTGGTGTTATCTCTGCGTACTTTCAGCTGGCCATTAGCATAGCTTTTCAGTCGGCACGGCACATGGGCCACAATGGGAATAGAACGGAGGGAGCCAATCTCCCTCTCTTATTTTCCTCTTTATGTCTTCCACTCTTCAGACCTTCTCTCTCCTTGCTCCCTTACTCCTCACTAATCCGCTAAATCCCAGGAGGGGGCGAGAAGTTGTTGAGGTTGAAGTGGCTTTTTGTCTTCTAGTTTTGTGATGAAAAGTGGGAAGTCCACCTGCTCCTGATAATTTCCAGTTGTGTGAGAACACTGTGAGTTTGTGGTTGTGTAGATGGGTGCACATGAATGCAACTCAGCGGGTATGAAATGTTCTGTCGTGGAAGATTGTGTTTTTCAAGACTAATGTGATTTTAGGGGGAATTAGGTGGGATATGTCATTTTAGGTCTGCGTGTACATCATTCTTTGCAAGTAGAAGCTTTTAATCATAAGCGTTAAAAGAAGACAGATGGCGAATCAAGCACCCGAGAAAACAGCAGAGTACATTCTGTCTTTGGTATTGCAAGGAAGCACTTGGACCCCCCAAAATCTGGAAATTAGGTTTTCTTCTTTTTATGAATGGGAAATTATTCTCTGAGGATGATGCTCTTTCTGAGAATTGGCAGCAGTGTAATTATGATTTAATGACTACTTAAAATTAGAACATATTTAAATGAATTGCATCACTGGCAGTGTTTAATCTCTCACCTTTTCTTTTACAAAAATAAAATAAAATAATAATAATAACAAGAAAGCATCACCAATGAATATATCTTTAATTATTTGCACAAAAATGCTCTGCTGCAATGTTGCTAGCATGCAATTTGCAATTTGGACCTGTGGGCTATTAGACAAACCATCAAGATGACTGACCTTATGAAATGTGTTGGGATGTCATTTTGTGCATGTTTTTACTTTGCTTTTTTTTTTTTAATCAGTGTAATGTGACTGCGGGGGAAATTAAGAGTTCTCTTTCAAACTGTGCATAAACCCTAAGATGCAAAATTGTTTTTTCACACAACTAAAGCATAAGTTGGAGAAAATGCTCCCCATTTCTTGAGCGACATAAGGATCCTTTCAAATTCTTCTTGAGGATTATTGTCTCACAAATGTATCATCTGAACACTCAAATCAACATTTAATTTCGGTCTATTTCAATGCCTTGTATTTTGGATGCAAGAAATGCTAACTTTTCTACCGTTCGCGATTAGGTCGATTCCTTAAACGCATTTCTTGCGCACTTTCAAGACGCGGCGACTCTGCTTCTTGACACACCTACCATGCGTATCCCGGGAAGACGTGCGCAACCACCAAAGAGGCGTGATTTTGTGAAGTCTGTGGGGGAGAGGGGGTGGCTTAATTTCCGGTTTGTACAATTATCATGAGGATTCTAGAGAGATCCATTCTGAAAACATCGCCCACTTTGATTTGGGAATTGAATTTGCATCGATGACCTGGATGTTAGTGATGTGTGCAGTTCATCTACAGGCTACTTAGAAAGAGCATGTGTTTTTGCATTCAGTTTTAATGAATCCAATACAAGCAATTGAATCCAAATACTGTGCTCCGAGCGGAATGCTTTGGAGAAGTTAAAAATTGAGAGTGAACCAAGGTTGCCAAGCAGCCAGTTTAGTTTTTTCGCCTGCTTTTGGGGCTCATAATTGGTTTCTGACATTTTGTGACATGTTTCAGGTCACTGTGATTAACCTGTAAAAAAAAAAAAATTACATTCCTCAAATTTTGCAAACTGCCTCTCAAGCGAAGCCATAGATTAGCAACATTGATCCTCTCACAAAAAAAACAACAACAAAAAACATTCAGGGCCTTGAATTCTATTTTGGGGTCATTTTTTACCTCACTCATGGAAAAATGTCCATATTGGTAAGTAAAGCATCATCTAGGGTTAAAAGGACGGTAGACTACATATTTTTCTTAAAGCCAAGAGATTTTGGTAGGAGTTGTCAACTGCTTTTTCGACATGGGGCGTTTTCACAGCTCAGCCCATGGGAAAACATGCACTTCAGATTCCTCAGAATTTACAGAAACATTGCAGGCGGCAGTAGTCCAGAGTGAAACCACATCATCTCAGATGTGACTTAAAATCATTCACTTGAGATGTTCAGGCCACATTAATGCTGGGAAATGTGTTGACATAATTTTTGTTTGTCACCGTTTTTGTCGCAAAAGCCTGGCATTTGAACGGGGGTGTGAAGACTTCATATCCACTGTCCATACTACATGTCGACTGTTCTAATCTGGTTGAAAGAAAAGAAAGTTTGTGGAGCACTGACAAAGGTTAAGTGGCTGTTGCTATTGGAAGTTATGGAAAAGAAATTCTCAACATTGATTGTACAGGTATTAACATATATGTACTCATCTCTGAGTGACAGAGCAAGACTTTAACATAATCCACGTGTGCAGAAACCAAATCCATTTTTGTTTTTTTTTAATGAAAGAGGTGTACAGGTATCACGTTTATAAATCAGGTTTGTCATCTCCAATTTCTTATGGACAGGACTTGAAGAATGCCTTTTAAAATTGCAGTCTTGAAAAGAATGTGCACCTTTGTCGCAATAATATCAACCGGCCACAATTTGGATCAATCTTTTAACTGTTCCAATATGAAATGTAGCTCAAATTGGTGTAACATCCGCAGTTTTAATTTGTCCTACGTTTGCAATAAAGCTTCACTGCAATAGCCGTGTAATACTGTTATAATGAAAATTGGCATTGCCATTTTACTTTGGTACGCTATTGATTGAGCCTTTTGCCACCGTACAAGTTCATGACGTTGTTCACAACACGACAGTTTTGCCCTTTTCACTGACCTACGCATTAGTTGTTTGACATCTTCCTTTATCGGTATGTGTTTCCTTTCACCATCTCATATTGATTCTTCATCCTGACGTTCATATATCTATGGTCTATTTCAACATAGGATGTCTTCTTGCAGTCATTCTGGAGGAATTTGCACAAGCTATAATGGGATCTGATGACTGCAAGTGCTCACAAATCACTTTGCCATTGAACCAAGCCTGGATTGAGGAAAAAGTTCTGAGCCATGGTGCATCACTCTAAACAGATTAACTTGGATTTGACAGTGTTTATAAAGATTCTCTTCAGACCTCATTCCACTTAAAATATACTGTACTGCATGTGCATTGACTCACCTATTAGCTTCCCACTCTTACCTCAAAATCATCTATTCCACACCATTCCTTCTCCCTGTCCATGTCCCTCGCAAGTCGATGCTTTGACCTTTTTAGCAGCTGCTTAAACTGATTAGCTGTTATTAGAAACTATGCAGTGCTGATGACTCTTTCATGAGGTGGGACCCTCTGCCTCATGGGCAGGGTGATGTTGGGGGGGAAATTGGAGATAAGTCGGATGTTGACAGAGTAGTCGGTTTCGGGCCGACCGTGGGCGGGCAAGGTACCAGACATGTCAGAGACGAGTACCATTTTCTGCAGTGAACTTAGAAGTTGGCAAGGGACAGAAATTGGGTGCAATGTAATTTAATTATTGAGGAGGAAAAAAACATCTGCATTTTAAATTGAAACCTAAACTCACTACCTCACTCATGCAATCATGAGCTATATCTGAGCCGTTCATTTCATGTGCAATATGAGTCCTGTGTGCGACATAAGCTTCAGTCCACACTACCACTACAGCTGCTGTTGTTGTGTGTTGTGTTTTGTATTTATCAAACCGTTATTTTATTCTATTTTTTTTTTTTTTTTACGAAATGCACTAAGCAGTGGCACCCAAATTTCGTTGTAAGCTTATACAATGACAATAAAGGCGATTCTGATTCTGATTCTAATTCTTTCAGGGACAGCGGTTACTATAGTGGAAAGCTTATCATGTTATCAGGTTACAGGGTGCATGAAAGGATTAAAGTGTTCGATAAATGAGCGGGAATGAAACTGGAAGGATTCAAGAAATGTATGAGGTGCAATATCGTGATTTATTTTAGAGGAACAGCCCGATTACGCTAAAAACAAAATGGCGGAGCTCGCAAAATGAGTAAAAAAACTGCTGGAGATCGCAAATGATGGCGGCCTTAAAAGTACGATCGAGACAACTGGCTGAATAATCTGAGATCGCCACAATAGCAATGTTGCTATTTCCGACATCCTACCTGTGTGAGGTGGGGTTTTCTGCAGCAACGGCGACTAAAACAAAATTACGAAGTAGACTGGACATAAACCACACACTTGAGGTGTCATTGTCTCCTATTACCCCGAGATGGGACCGTCTGGTTGCAGAAAACCAAGCTCGGGGCTGTGGTGAGTCGTCATTTTCATGCACTTTGAATTTGCGTTGTATCGTATTTTGAAGGCATTAAACATTGCCATAAAATTCAGAGTGTTGCGGCCAAATTAGACGCTCCTTGTGTTTATTATCATATTTCGAAAATACCGCAGTTTTCATGCAGCTCATACCATATTATTTTGTTGTATTATTTCCGCCACACCCTAAATGCCAGTCCCTGAAAATATTGTCTGACTTAAACCGGTCGGCGGGGAAAAAAAGGTTGGGGACCCCTGATCTAGAGTAGGTCACTCGCATTATTTATTTATTTGTGGTGGGGGTACTATTTTTATGCCGAATGTCGTTCCTAACGCAACTCATTCATTTTTCTAATCCAGGTTGAGGACTGAGGCACTGATTAGGAATCGGACCTGCTGTGTGAAAGGCAACAACATGTACTGTACCACTATGCCTCTATAACTACTCAGTTTTTGAAAAGACGTGTATTAAAATAGCAAATATTTATACTGGCACCTTGGGGCCTGTTGGACTGCATTCATTTCAAGTGACTCATTATTGCTCTTAAAAATGTAGGATTATTAGCCAGTTCTTAAATTCAATGCTTCATCCTCACTAGGGTCGCGGGGGGTGCTGGGCCTATCCCAGCGTCTTTGGGGGGTTGCCAGCCAATCGCAGGGCACACAGAGACGAACAACCATCCAGCTCACACTCACACCTAGACAATTTAGAGTGCCCAACATGCCATGCATGTTTTTTTTTCCACACAGGGAGGCCGGAGTGGGATCGAACCCGGTACCTTGCACTTGACGTGCTAACCACTGGGCTTGTATATCAATATGTTTATCACAAAAATTAATGCAGATGTACAGTCGGTTTATTCCAGGTTTATAGCTGTAAACGATTATTTTCCTGATGTGGTAATCAGTATTGCACTGCGGATGTTCCCAGTTGACCTTGTAAAATAAGTACGATAGGATTCTACACCCCACCACCACCACCACACCCCTTGAAAATCCATCCCAAACAAAAAAATGTGACATTGGGACTTAGTTACTCCCCAATGCAATAATACCATTTACAAAGTCTAAACCAAAATAGTCTGTTCTGTACAAAATACAGTTTTAGCATTTCTTCCTTTGTGGTAAAGTCTTTGGGAACGACGATGAGTCCCTTGATGATAGGGGCCTTCATAGTCGACGAGGCCGTTCAGAGTAGTTCTACCATTTGTTTGCACAGTTTTCATTGTGTTAACTGGTGCTTGAAAGCGAGATAGGCTTCATTCAATTAAAAAGAAAAAGAAAAATCTGTGGGTCTTTTAGGTTAATAGAGTAAGCACTGTTGTACGATCAAAGACATAATTCTGAAGGTGAAATGTTCATGAGAGGATGAGTAAAGTAATTAACTTAACTTTAATATTTATTTTCCCTTTTCAAACCAAAATCCAATTTCAGGCTTTGCAACACCCCATGATAGGTCAATCACAGAGTGCCTTAGCCAAATTATCAAACATCTTTTCATTTTTGGCCCAGTTAAACTCCTCATACGGCCTCTGCTCCACCACAATGCACAAGAACTTCCATTTAAATAAATTGTGCGAAAGAAACAGACCTACAGGAGTCTATGTGCATGCATGTTTCATTCTTCTAGGACTCATGTTTTATTTTTCTCTCTAACCTATTACAACCTTGTTTTCTTTGTCAACTTTCCTTCAGAAATAACCACTGGCTCCTAACACAGCACCATTTATTCATCCAACACAGTCCAAATGGAAAAAGAAAACCCAAGGTCACATTTCATCAATTGAAATTGTGTGTCAAAGTTTATTTCCCTCTTAAAACATCATGACAAGTTTGTTGTGGGTAATTTTTCCCTCTTGTGGTGCAATAGCTTGTCAATCTGAGTATATAGGTATACTGTAGGTGCATCTGTGTAGAGAAGCATAAAGCGTGTATTTCTGCACCTACACGATATTATTTTGTTCACTCGTGTGATGTACAATCTAGTCAATTGAAGCAGTATGGAGATCGGGCCATCCGTGGATCAATCAGTTGATTTACAGTCTTGTGTAGGAGCTCTTTCAGAAGGTGGATGTCATTGTTATATGGATTGCGTTGAGAGTATTTTTGTCCGCATTTAATACATCTCTTCCCACTGGATGCAATTAACATTTTCTGACATTCAAATGAACACTTTTTATCATCCTCTCCGACTTCATAATCAGTGAGGCTTAAAAAAGCAATAAGATTTCCCATCTGGAAAAAAGATCCCTCAAAAGACTAAAGCCCTGAAATGTCAGTTTTATGGTTTGACAATTTAATGGTAAACACGGCTGTTATCTCAAAAGATTTGAAGTTTTTTTTTTCTTTTCTCACTTGCTTCAGTTTCTCCTGACAAGCACATTCCATGGATAGTGCCTGACAACATCAGTGCGAGAGAGTCATTCATTCATTCATTCATTTTTTCATCTCACTAGGGTCGCTGCTGGAGCCTATCAGTTTCTGCCAGCCAATGACCAACGCTAGGGACAGTTGCCATGCATGGATATGCAAACTGCCTGACGAACCCATCAGTGCGCTAACCACTGGGCTACTAGAGAGTCAATACTTATGTAATACTAAAACACAAAAGTCAAATCTTGTCGCGTTGGGGGAATGTGCGTGTGTGTGTGTATGTTTTAATTACCCCTGAGTCATGGATTTAAGCACAGATTAGAATTAGCATGTAAACAATGGCGACAGCAAATCACTAAGAAGCGCTGGTCATTAATGTGACAAGGCTCCTGCCGGAGGATGGGGGGGGGGGGGGAGGTGGGGTCACAATGGCAGGATTCACCCGCTTGCTCTGACAACTGTAAAAGGTATCAGACACATTGTTATAATGAGGGCCAGACTGGCAGACCACCATGTCCTTCACGGTGCATATGGAGAGCAAATTGAAACAAACACACAAAAAGACAAATAAACAGCGACTCAGTATAGTACACAGGGAAGAAATGGTTGTACTGCATTTTGAAAGCTGGGCCAATGAAAGTTCACGAAAAAGTTCACCACAAACAGTATTATTAGGATTAGTATTAAAGCCAAAGTAATGAGTAGGTTCCTATTCATATAAATTCAGTATTTGTCTCTGGCAGTTCTAGAGAGTTTTATCCGGGGTGGCAACGGGGTGGGAGGCAGTTCACTTGGCAGGGCGAAGGTTATAACATCCACACAAATGCAACCACACGTGTACACACACACGCATTCACAAATGCGTTTCAAATTCAGGCTTCATTCCCCTTTTTTATGCTCGTCACAACATAGCTTCATGTTGAGCACTTAACCCAGTCTGTGTCGGCTCTGCAATAACAATTCTCACCGAAAGGCTTGCCACACGTTAATATTTCGTTCGTCAACTAGTCACAGATGGTAGTTGCGTTTCGTGAACTAATCAGATGTAAATGTAAATCGCAGCATATCGCTGCAGCAAGCAGCTGCTCTTATGTAACCATAGTTATCTGACAGTTCAAATTGTTTAAAATATGCACAGAATAATCATAAAGACAATTAAGATGGTAGTACGTTGAACTTTGATTGAACTTTGCAGCGTGTACCAGCATTTGAGACATGTTTATAAATGATGGTGCAACTTCAGTCGAAGGCTGTACTGTGTGGCCTTAACATTTTTACCTGTAAATGTTGAGTGCATTTTAAAATAGAATCAACACCTTCTATACACACATGCACTATGACTACAATGAAAGTATCTATTGAACTGCTATGGTTTTTGTACGTAAGAACAATTTGATTAATGCGTTGATCCTGCTATATTTGAGACATTCCAGGTGGTGTGAAATGCTTCGCAGTACATATTGCTCACACTTAAGATGACTTTGATGAACTGAGAATACACTGAATTTTATCTATAATTCATGTGCCATTTACTTAGTTGGGTTTCAATAAATAGCAAGGCACAATGAAAATAGAAAAGGCTCATTCATATGTTAAAAGGTGACTATTGGTGGTAGTCCAAAATGTGAGGAAAATATGGCTGGTTTGATGTGATGATTTTTCTTAATTCCAAAGGCTGCATGAGTAGAAGCCTGAACGACTGTATTTTCTCAACTGATCAAGTGCGAAAAAACAATCAGTATCAGGTTAGATCACATATAGCCTACGCAGGCATTAAAAGTCGCACTTCGCAACCATAAGTGTAATTTATCATTGTTTTCGGAAGTTTATTTACCCCTAAACACAAAGGTGACTTTTCCAGTGTGGAAGCGCACACATTGCTTGACATTTCATAGGCAAAATTTGAAAAATAAATTGTGCGCAGGCAATGTGCATTTATACAGATAAACTGCAAGATCTCCTTTTGCGGATGATGGAGTCAACTGCGCATGTTATGTGGGCCTGTCTACAAAAATACGGTCTCATGTGATTTCTGGACTGGCAAAAGACTTCTGAGCGTGTCCCTTGTGGTGCTCTGTGTGGGGGCTCTGGGGATAACCAGGCCTTGTAGAATCAGAGTAAGAACATGGTTCACATTCAAGATGCCAACAGGCAGGTGACGCTTTTATGACCTCAACGGAGCTAAACACTTGGAGGATAAACTCGAATATACTATTTGTACTAGAATGACCAACACAGGTCAGAAACAAGGCTGTTGACCAGCTTGAGGAGGTGCCAAGCTGTTGTGGCTGTGTATGCCATTTCCATATGCTCACTGAGGCCCCTGACCGCTGATTAAAATAACAAATTGTGAAATATCCAAGATGAGTTGTTACTGATAAGACTTGCATCATTCAGTCCTCCAAATGACAGAGTCAATAGCATCAGATAATAATATGTTTGACTTAGAAAGTGAACATTTAACATTCATTCATTAAATTTTACTGATACGGTATGGAGAATGTCTGGTACAAATGAATCTGCTTAGCATAACAATGATCTCTTTTTAGACCTCTGATGTCTTTCCTGTGAGATTTCTGGCTTCTTTTTTTTGAGGGGGGGGGGCATATCGGTATACAGTCCTGCATTTTTTGTGATGTGCACATCTGAGTCGATTGGAGTGCCGTGCTCCAAAACCAATTCATGCTATGCAATAAAACATCGATGAGTGAGCTCACAAAATCTCAGTCTCGAGGCAGAGAATAAAACCACAAGGTCAGCTAGCCAGCTTCATACTTGACACCATAAGTATTTGTCAATGGTCTTTCATTTAAACGCTGATGGAAACAGAGAGGAGCTATTGATGTTAGCTGCCACTTTTCAGGTCATGCAGTCAATCCACTTGGTAGGTTAAGTGAAGACTTCCTCCTCTTTTGCAACAGTTTTGTCACACATTTCTTTGCCATTCGGCTTAAAATGTAATTCATCACTTTATTCCTTGTGTTGTGTGTGACTTCTCATCTTGCTCTAAGTTTCACAGAGGGCTCGCGTTGCTTTTGTAGCCATAGTAGTCGAAGTACACTTTGATGTAAGACGACAATGTGGCTTGTGCCTCTGCTAAATTCAATCATATTAAGTAGTTAACCATGCCACCACTGTAACTCTGAACGTCTTCAGTTTCATTCATTCTCTTTTTGTCTATCGTCACCTAGCCTTGGGGCTGAGAGGAAGACAGCAGAGTGCTTAACAGAGGTACTGCTACCTAGCGCCATCTATTCATGAGCCAACACTGGTAGTGGGACACTCACTTAACACTGGAAAAGCAGAAAATGGCTGCCGAAAAAATGCTTATTGTAATTTGTGAACGTTTGCGTTCCCCTTAAATGTAATAATTCAAAATCAAGGGTGAAATACAATAGAAATTCCCATTTGTCTGATTGTATCAACCAGGAGTTCCAAGCCTTTTGATTGTGGTTCCACTGGTAGAACCTGGACTGCTGGCGATGGGGGGTGCAGGTGTGTGTGTATAATATTAATTAATCAATTAATTATACATTTTGTGTTCGTGTATACCACAGCCTGCACACCTTATAAGTGTCATCTCCACAAAAAAGAGATTTAAAGGAAAAAAAAAAAAAAAAAGGTGATTTTTAACCTACGGTGACGCGTTACCTGTATCACAGGAAGTTGTTCACGGTCAGCAGTGCCTTGAGGATTGAGAGGCTTGTTTTTTCTCATTCAAATCTTGTTTGTTTCACCCGCAATGCAATAATGGCAGTGGCAACTAAAGGTCATCTGGAACGCTATTTTAAAATGGTGTGAAAACACGAGACCTACAACAACGATGTTCTTAAAAAAATGGCTTGAAGCATTACAAAGCAAGTCCCTACCTCCATCTCCCAGTGTCAAATCTCCCATTTGGGGTGGCAGATCAGTGTTAGAGTGGTCATTTCTTAATCCAGAGGTTGGTGCTTCAATCCCTGACCACATCAAGGTGTCCTTGAGCAAGATGCTGAACCCCCAGTTGCTCCTGATGCTGTGTCATCAGTAGGTGAATGAGGTTAAAAGTGTAAAGCACTTTGAGTACCTGGGGTAGAAAAGCGCTATACTACATTGTACATGTGACAGCCCATTTACCACTCAGGTAAAGAGTGAATTCCTGTTTTTTATGTGGTTTTATTTTCATTCATGTGAAGGTCAGTTATGGTTCACCATGCAGATTGGCATGCAGCAGTGTGTGCCTTTATGTATGGGCTTGTGTGCATATGTGTATGCATGTTTGTGCCTACGCATATACAGTATGTGTGTGCACGTGTGAAAAAGGAGCTGAGAGAGCGACGTGATGTAAAATGGTTGCATGACAAGTGTTATGGTTGGTTACTGCAGGTTAGAAAAGGTGTGTGTTTGTATGTGTGCGTGTGTGTGTGTGTTTGCGATGTTGAGACTGAACTGGTTGATTGCGAGAGGTTGGCTACCCAGGAAAGCCTAAACACTTAGCAAGAGAACACAAACAAAATATATGTCTGCACAAAAGAAATCCATTTCTGAGCATGAATAACAGCAAATTAGGGGAGCTCCTAATCCATGAGGACTAAGCAAAATCATCTTTTGTCAGCCGATTTTGGGAGGCAGTGTATGATATGAGTGTGTTATTCTCCAGAAATTACAGTTCACTAACTGGATCATACTGCCAAGTGAATGTGTCGCTCAGATTCAATGGTGATTAGTCCAGGGTGGACCTCACCTCTCATCCAATGTCAGATGGAATAGGCTCAAACTCTCAGTGATCCTGGAACGAAGAAGCAAACAAATCCAAGTGTTTGGACCAGTTAATTAAAAAAATAAAATAAAAAATCAATTAGTATCATGCTGTCAGACAATTTATAACAACAGTAAATATCTCACAGGGTTCATCAGGAATGCCAGCTAGATATAAAAACATCCATCCATCCATTTTCCGAACCGCTTTATCCTCACTAGGGTCGCGGGGGGTGCCTATCCCAGCTGTCTTCGGGCAGTAGGCGGGGGACACCCTGAATTGGTTGCCAGCCAATTGCAGGGCACACAGAGACGAACAACCATCCACGCTCACACTCATACCTAGGACAATTTAGAGTGCACAATCAGCCTGCCATTCATGTTTTTGGAATGTGGGAGGAAACCGGAGCACCCGGAGAAAACCAGATATAAAAACAAAACAAAAAAAATAATGAAAACAATATATAAGGGTAGGCACAGACATCAAGAACCGCTTGTTGAACAGGTGGAATAAATGAGTATCTCTTTTTTTCTTCCCTTGCCTTAAAGAAGGAACTTTTTTTTCCTGAAACTTTTCCTTTTTCAGATTTCCAGTCACAGGGTAACCAGTAGCAACCCTGAAGGCATGGTTTGCTCGTATCCACTCTACCTGCCAGTTTCTCTTCAATTGAAAACTCTTATATTGCCCACACAGTGAACATCTTTATCTTCTCAAAATGTGTTTTGTTGTTAGTGTTGCTGCTCCAGGCATTTGGTGTTAGATTACTACTAACTTGGAGGTTGTTGGTCTTTCACTTTTGGTGTCACAGAAGTCCAACCTCACAGAAAGGCCCGAATTCGTTTTTGGCAGGTTTCGGGAAGCTTTGTCAATGGGTTTATTTATGCACCAACATCTCTGTTTTGATGAATGTTGCGGATGTGATTATTGATGGCTCTGTGGTTTCCCTTCGCTTCTGCCGTAGAGGTCAGTGTTTGGAATTATTAGCGTCTCTCCAAAATCTGTGTTTATTTTTGTCATCATTCCAATTTCACTGGAGCAATCACTGTGGCAACAGCCCAATCGTCTCTTCACCATATGTCAGCTGTGTCATCATCCCTTATCATATGGCTGTCAGGCTAATTGTAACTCTATCACTCAATGCTTTGTTGTTAATTACATTTCATGTTTGTTAAAAGATTATGTTGCGAGAAAATGAAATCATTAACCCAGCTGTTGTCCACACTTTAGTTTTGGCCTTTCGTGCTCAATTGGCTAAATCAAACAAGCTCTCGACTAAGCAGCCACATTTACAGCATTTTTATGCCGAGTCTTTTATGTAGTGATGCTCCTATTGCTTTTTATATCATGCCTTCCAAAAGAATAATGAGTCAATTAACTGTTTTTTTCCCCTTTTGTTACACAAAATAACCCCTTCAAGTTTCTGCATGCTATTCAGATAATGAAATGGAGTTATGCAGATTTGTGCATTTATACAGTGAAGTATAATAAATCTAATCACGAGTTTCAGCAAGTCAACAAAAATCATTAGAAGCCCCCTTTTCCTCTTAAATCTTACAATACTACTTCATAAATGACAGGAATACGCTGAGACATAGCATTAGTGGGGAATTTTAGGATTAGCCAGGATTTAACTAATCCTCCCAGAGAAGGGAAGGCTCTAGGAGGGATAGCACAGCACAGGTTAAAAAGTAGGAGTAGGATAAGGAGAGCAGAAAACCCTCAGGACGGGTTAAAGGTAAGAAAATATGATCTGTTAATGTTGCAAGAGCATTTGGGATAAAAGTGGGTTGGCAGAGAAGGACAGAGGAAAACAGTCAGTATTGTTTTAATCCTGTCAGTAGGAGCCTTCTAATCCCTTGTTGGGAACATCACAGAGACACTTTGGTGTTTTTGTTAGCGAGAGTAATCCCTGGTTTGGCGGCCCTTAAAACCGGGGTGGTACATCATAAATACAGTTTTATGTCCAAAGTCTTTCTGAAACTAAAGCATGTAAAGAACACAAGCAATTACCTGTACTGTAGTGATGGACACCAGGAAGAACACCAATCCATTTATTCGATGGAGCCTACCCCAAAAGACAGATACACCCAGGTCAGATCACCGGTCAATCACCTAGCTGACACAGCAAAAGACAATCGGAATCTTAAAATATATACGTATATGTATATATCACAGGTGTCAAACTCAAGGCCCGGGGGCCAAATCCGTCCCGCCAGGTCATTTTATGTGTCCTGCGAAAGCAAATCATAGGTGTCAAATTGCTCAAATCTGTCATAAAATGTCACATTGCCATTTGTAATAAATAACATTGAGATTTTAGATAATTTTGTGACCCTGTTTACACTCACTTGAACAATAATTGCACAAACTATTGTAATTGACTGATTTCCAAAACTAGCATCTCCTCATTTGTTGTGTACAAGTAATAATTTTGTGGTCTCACTCTCATAACGGCCCTCCGAGAGAAGACCTAACTCCAAATTGGCCCGTGACTCAAATGAGTTTGACACTCCTGATATAGATTATATTATCCTGGGTCACGACTGAAGCCAGTCATTGCTTGTTGTCAAAGATGCTTGGCAAAACATCTTTTGCATCGTGAAAATCTCTGCAAACATCTATCCATCAATTTTCAACACCACTTATCCTGAAGAGGGTCGCGGGGAGTTGCTGGAGCCTATCCCAGCTGACTTTGGACGGGAGGCAGACGACACCCGACCTGGTCGCCAGCCAGTCGCAGCGCACATACGGAAACAAATGAGCATTCACACCCACATCCACACCGTCACTGAGCAGGAACCGGTCCCACGCTGCCCGCACACAAGTCAGGCGAGTGTACCGCTACACCCTCAGCGACAGTGCAAACATACAGTACAGCTTATGGTGAATACCTTCCCTTTGTCGTATCCCCTCATATTCTATAAAGACAGTGAATATAAGCTCTTGCCTTGAAACACATCATAGATGTCAATGTAATCTCGTTGCTCGGCGTGGTCAAGGCAATACACAAAAGACACACATTTAATGACACGGAGATTCCATTTTTGATTCTCTTGAGGATAGTCCGACACTGTTTTGCCTGGTGGCTTAAAGTTATGATGTCAGTGGGTCATAGTGGTTTATGGGATTTAGCCCCTGGAGGAAGTCGTAGGCTCTTTAAATCCAGGACAAAATGGCCCCTAAACTTAATTGAGGTTGCAAGTAGGTGCAATAACACTGATTGTTGTTATCATAAACCCACAGAGGCATTGCATGCTTCACTGTTGTTGATATTACAATAAAAGCCACAATAGTTGTGTGAATCCAATTGAGCTTAACTGAGGAAAAACAGTGGAAGGGTGTCCGACACAGTAGAATTATCCACCAATTTGAACTCTGTAGGTCAAAAACAGATTAAACAACTGTAACAACAACTCAACATTAATGGGACATTCCATTTCACTGCCATGACACGTACATTATGGGGCTTCATTAGCAGAAAAAAAAAAGATTTTCTCCCTCTTAAAAAATGATATAAGTCATCAGGGGTGTTCACACGGCACACACTTGCATTGGTGCTGCACCGATGTATTTTGATGCGATATGTCTTACACCGGTGTAAATTTTGTGGAGCGTTCACACATATAAAGCCGCTTACTAAAGAGAAGCGTGTTAACAGCCCCACTTGCGTTCACACAGCAGTTTCTGCGGTCGTGCAATACGATAATATGGAAATAAAACGTGAATGTGTAAAGTGTACTTCCTTTTCCCCACCTTGTTTGTGACATATCGAAAAACCATGGTTTATATTTCTCCAGACAAATCAACGCTGTGGTCTCTCAGACACCGTAAAAGGATGAGAGAGAAAGGAAAGATGATGCAAGTGCAACAGCACGAAAGCAACACATTCTGCCCGTATGTAATCAACTCTTCTCAGCGAGTCTACTCCTGTAGCGTTCACACATCCCATTTTTTTTCAGTGCTGCCCCGCAAACTAGCATTTACTCCGGAGTAAATTTTTAAACCATCTCCTGAGCAGGGTTAAATTTTCTCCGGTTTAAGCTGTTTTCAGGGGTTACACCGGTATAACTTTGTACGTGTCAACGCGCTGCGGGGGGCAGCCCCGGTGATACACCGGAGTATAAGTTGCCATGTGAACACCCCTATATTTAGAGTCCCCCCCCGCCCCAAATCTACACACACACACATATATACAGTGTATATATATGTGTGTATATATATATATATATATATATATATATATATATATATACACATATATATATATATATATATGTGTATATATATATAATTCCAATGAGAAACCGCATATGGAGCAAACAAAGATTCTCTGGAATACTTTGCCTGGATGAATATCTGAGACCTGTGTGTGGATACCTTGAAATGCTCATGTCAAATATTAATGTGCATATGCGCTGATACACAAATGCACATTTAGCCCTTCACACACAGAAGTGAATATTTACAGATGATAAGTAGTGATAAATGTACAAAAACAAAAAATATGGTGAAAATTCCACGTATATTTGTGGATCTGAAAAACACGTGTGCACATGGCACAAAAGGCTCCCCATAGTAATGCAGTCTATATCGTTTTCCTGATCATGAAAAGTATTTATGCTCTAAAATTGGCTGGATAGGCTCCAACTCCTCCAACCCTCGTGACGATAAGGAGTATACTGTAGGTTAATGATGGATGGCTGTTTGTTATTATTAGAAATAAATTAAAAATCCCACATGGTTAATATAAATCAACCATTAATATAAATGGTAATGGATGAATTCCCAGCATTACTTGCCCCAAATAGCCTATGAAGTAATCACTGAAGTAAATCAATCTCTTCCCTAAATGGATTCTGTAAATAACTGAATACTGCTACTGTGTCGTGCAGTGTTTTTTCCTTTTTTTTTGTCAATGATTTAAATTTATGCACTACTGTATTAATTTAACGTTAATGTATCTCATGTACTACTGAAGGACTGATTGTATACATCTCGCACAGTAAATGATTGAGTAGATATTGCTTTGATTTGGAAAGTGTCAGATAATTTTTTCATAAGTGTAGTCTGCATGTTCTCCCTGTGGTTGTGTCTCTTTTATGTGTACAGTATGTTGCATATTTGCATTGCACCAACGGTTATTGATGCATGGAATTGAATATGAATACATATGAATTACGAATCTTGTTGATTTTAATGTGAAATACATTGTAGATATATACATAAGGTAGTCCAGTGGTTAGCACGTCGGCTTCACAGTGCAGAGGTACCGGGTTCAATTCCAGCTCCGGCCTCCCTGTGTGGAGTTTGCATGTTCTCCCCGGGCCTGCGTGGGTTTTCTCCGGGTACTCCGGTTTCCTCCCACATTCCAAAAACATGCATGGCAGGCTGATTAAACACTCTAAATTGTCCCTAGGTATGAGTGTGAGAGTGGATGGTTGTTCGTCTCTGTGTGCCCTGCGATTGGCTGGCAACCAATTCAGGGTGTCCCCCGCCTACTGCCCGAAGACGGCTGGGATAGGGTCCAGCACCCCCCGCGACCCTAGTGAGGATAAAGCGGTTCGGAAAATGGATGGATGGATATATACATAAGGTAAAAAAAAGTGTTTCCTTCTGACCTACCTTTTGCGAGATGAGTAACATACAGGATTTGCAGCTGAATTGTTTCCGTTTTTCATCTCATTGCATCGTAAACTACAGTATGTTGTTTGAAAATCAAAGCAGTGATTTTTGTTCATTGCTCTCCTTCACCACGGAGAGCGAATGAGAAACAATGTTACTCTTTTGGGGGAAGATGTTTGCCAGAAAAAGACAAAAAGTGATGCATAAGATTTCAGGAAATGGTCCATGTGTCGTCTCTATCACCACTGACAATATTCCAGTTTTCTCGCTCCCCAGTGACATTGATTGGAAAACAGCTACAGGCAACCCCAAGGCTCCTGTTCTTTTTTTTCTTTTGTTTCTGTGCATTTGACGGTGACAGTGCATGTGTTTGTGCTTGTGCCCTGATCTCCTTCTCAAGCTGTTTCATTTTCATTAGCAGTTGCTAGCTTTCGATCGATCGTTAATTCACTGCTTTTGTATCCATGACATTGTGAACGCACATGTAACTTTTTTGCTGTTGCCAAACCATTTCCCTGGGATGTAATATTTACAATGATTACTATAATTTGCCCGATGGGATATTAGTGCACATTTTTCTTAATAAGTTGGACATATCAAACACCTGAGTGACTACATAAAAAAAACCCTACAGTTCTGAAATATATATTGTGGGTTTTATGAAGAAAAATAGACACGAGCCTGAATCAGACCAAGGAGAGAAATAATGGTGGAGGAGCAAAACAGAACATAAAATGGTGTTGTTTACAGATGTTTACAAAGTGAGAAAGCAATATCTGAACCGAGGTAGGCTTCCCTGCCTCTATCTTTTTCACATTATCTGTCTGTGTTTCCACTGTAGTCACAGATAGAAAAGACATCTTTTGGAGGGGGGCTTCAATAATAAAAATATAATTCAACAATATTAGATACACTTTCAAATATTTTCTTTCAAACATTGAGTGAGGTACACTTTTCATTTAACGTTTATTTACATTTAAACTGAATCACTAATTATACAGTTTTATTCTTAATTTCGATATTTAAGTAGAGTGTTCTTGTTCCAACTGTCCATAATGTGACAAGGATTTTCAATTTAAAATCTATAATGGTGGGATACAAACTTAATCCAATGGTGGTGGGCTAGTGGTCTCGCCCGGATTTGACTTCCTCCTGTGGAGTTTGCATGGTTTGGTTCCTCATGCTTGGATTGGTTTGGTTTAAATACCACAGAAAAATATGCACAATCTTTCAACTGATGACTAAAGTGCCCATTGGTGTAAATGTGAGTGTAAATGTTCGTTGGTGACTAGTTCAGGGATTATGCGTTTTTTTGGCCCAAAATCAGATGAGAGAGGCTCTACTCTTCCACGATCCTACGAAGCACAAGCGAAATCAAAAGAGGAAGGATGCATGAATGGAAGGGTAATCCCAAGATTGTGTAAGTCATTTGAAGTATTGATTCAGTTAAAAAAAAAAAAAGATTATACATCAAACTTCCACAGCATGTTTTCTATTCATCGCATCAGCGAGTCTGTGAAATTGACGCGCAGCATAGCAAGGACGGCGTCTCAAACAATGCTCCTCATCTATCTGAGAGCTTTCCATACGCTTTGTGCACTCACAAAAGCACACGCATTGTGCCTAGATCTCAGGGAAGAGGCAGGGAAAAGCATTGGAGCGCTGTCTCCATTCACTTTCATCTCTCATCTCTTTTTAATACTGAGTTTTCTCCTTCCACCCTCGCTCCCTCAGCTGTTATTTAACCAGCCTGCTGTGTATGAAATGCATTACCGATCAGTGAATGGGTTGAGCTGGAGTGTCAAAACAAAATCAAACTGTTGGCCTTCAACACAACATATGTGCAGATATTAGATCACGTTAGGCCCATTCTCTTGCATTGTCTCTTTTGGTCGGTTGTAAACATGGCAGGCTGCCTCATGTCCATTAACACCCCTCGCGCACCCTCCCGCCACTTTTTCTTTTGAGTTGGGTGTCATGGTTCACTGAACACTGTCAGTGTTTGTATATACACATCCAATTTCAAATGTGTCCATCTTGAGGGGAGGCGTACAGTAATTGTGAGTGTTAAGTCTGTTTCCGTGTGGCTATCTAATGCTTTTGCCACTCAGTCTTCAATTTTCCTTTTTCAAATCTTCCGCTATAGACCTGAGAATCCCAGTGAATTCTCACATGGGGTGCTGCTTCAGTAAGCATCTTAAATGGCAACAAACTCCCTGTGATACTGTTTTCTACGGAAGAGGATTAGGGCCACTGAAGAAAAAAAAAAACCACTGAAGAAAAAAAAAAACAAGGTTGGCAAAATTCTCACTTTAATCTCAGAATTCTGACTTTATTCTCAGAATTCTGACTTTAAAGTCAGAATTCTGACTTTAATCTCAGAATTCTGACTTTATTCTCAGAATTCTGACTTTATTCTCAGAATTCTGACTTTATTCTCAGAATTCTGACTTTAAAGTCAGAATTCTGACTTTAATCTCAGAATTCTGACTTTATTCTCAGAATTCTGACTTTAAAGTCAGAATTCTGACTTTAATCTCAGAATTCTGACTTTATTCTCAGAATTCTGACTTTATTCTCAGAATTCTGACTTTAAAGTCAGAATTCTGACTTTGTGACGTTCGTGGAGCTATGAATTGTGGGCGGACCGTCTGCGTGTCGTGTGGCTTCGAAGAAAGAACATCATGTCGTCACCTAGCGATTTTTTGCGTGGCCGAGGAGTGTCGGAGGACATCCTTTCACGTTTGGAGGAGCAGAGGGTGAGTAAACAGTGCGTCGTGTTTGTTTCATTTGGTGGTTATCGTGTCCATAGTTAACGTGCTCCATGGAGCTTGTAGCTTCGTTGCTAGTCCGAATGTCATCAATGGATGCACCCAGTTTACATTCGTGAATAAGTAGAAAGTAACCCATTTAAATGGGTACGTCCCTGTGACGCCACATAACGTTAAAAACAACACAACTCCCGACATCGAACCCCTTTGTGTGGATGACAGTGGCCGACTGGAGCATCGTTACAGCCTAATTACCGTGAACTGAACACACTGGCCACACGGTCGTGTCGTAGCAAGTACTGTAGTGACGTGCCGCAATTCAAGGCTACATCATTTGAGGTTTGTGCACACGCACGCATAAATGAAGTCAACAGTTGATGAACTGCTGTCTAAATAGGGACTTAATTATCATCGTTGCATATTCTAATACAAATAGGTTATAGTAATTTTCAAGCATAAATGTACCTTTGTACATTCTTAACGGTTTTCAACATTGAAGAGTTGCAACATGTTTGCCTGTGTATTTGATTTACAATTGTCGAGATTAGTATTACATTTGTGCTTCATACTGTAAAATTAAGCAATTATGTGTTATGGTGATTGAGTGATTTTTTTTCTATTTGTCTTGTTCTTGTGCAGATAGACAGTGATGCCATAGCACTGATGGACGATTCCACCCTTGCCAATTATGTCCCTTGCTATGGAGACCGTATTGCACTCTTCAATTTTTGCAAGACTAAACAGCTCCCATCCAAACGAAAGAATGGACTTTTGGCAAAATTACATGAAAAAATGAACCTCGGGAAAGACAGCGAGAAAGAAGACACTGCCTCAAAGACACAACAAGCAAGACAGACAAAGAGGCAGAAAACAACGAGAAATGTTGCAATCGGATGGATACACAGTGATGGAAAAATAACCAAACAGGTGAGGGAGAAGCAGGGAGGAGGTACCAGAAAACTTCAAATGTCCACAGAAGCTGGGTTGAAAGACATTCTCAAGGAAGGAAAGAAACTATTTTTCCCCGATGGAATTTCTCCAAAAGGATCTGAATTGGACTTTCAGTTTGAGGTGTGGGATTTCAAACAAAACCTCCTCACTGATGAAACCTGCCAGTCCATCGGCAATATGTATGAAGCTGCAAAGCTAACGTTGTTGCGCTTTTACATTGCAACAAGGCCAAAAGACGACCACCATGATGGAAGCACAGCGTCCAAAGAAGTCGTGCTTTTATCACACAATGCCAGTGACTACAACTCTGAAATTGAAGAGGTCTCCGTCGACGCAAATGAAATCTACACAGCATTCGACATTTCTGTTGATTCAGAAATTACTTTTGGTCCCACGTACAACACAGAGGGAGATGCAGACATCACACTTATCTATGATGGTCCACCCGATCCACAAGATGTGATGACAATAACTGTCCACTACACTGACACATTGAATGATATGATCCTAGCATTCTCTGAAAATGCAATCTTGAACAAATCACTCAATGTGAAACGCATACTCCCAGACAATACCGAAGAAGCAGGCGTTGGATCTGGAGTGATGAGAGATGTTCTCAGCTGCTTCTGGCAGGAATTCTATGACCGATGCACTGTTGGTACATCAATTAAAGTGCCATTTATTCGCCATGATTTTCCTGCAGAAAAGTGGAAAGCAGTTGGGAGAATCCTTTTAAAGGGATACCAAGATTGTTGCTACTTCCCAAACAAACTTGCGTTTCCTTTCCTCGAGCAGGTACTTTTCAACTGTGTCTATAGTGATCTCAAAGCCAATTGTCTGCAGTTTGTGAGCAGCCAAGAGCGTGAAGTTCTGATGGACGCAATGAAGGACTTTTCAGAAGTGGACCTAGATGATCTTCTGGAAGTTCTTGACAGCTACGGGTGTAGAAAAAGAATCTCTGCTGAAACTTTTCCCACAATACTGCAGGAAATAGCACACAAAGAGCTTATCCAAAAGCCCATGTTTGTGATTGACTGCTGGAGGGAGGTTACTCTTCACCGTATCTCCATCAGTCTTGAAGCATTGAACAAGTTGTGCTCGGACTTGCAACCTACCTCAAAAAAGGTCTGCCAACTGCTGAAATTTGCAACTGATTTAACCCCAAAGCAGAAGGAAGTGGCCAATCATCTGAAAAGGTTCATCAGGGAGTTGGATGAATTCAAGCTTCAGAAGTTTCTCCGGTTTTGCACTGGATCTGATCTTGTTGTAACCAACACCATTCTTGTGGAGTTCCAGGAAATGACGGAGTTTAGTAGAAGGCCGGTGGGGCACACATGTGGAAAGGTTCTGAATATTGCTGACAGCTATGAAAATTTCCCAGATTTCCGATCAGAATTCAATGCTGTTCTTGAAAGCAATGTCTGGGTGATGGACATTGTTTAGCTTTTTCATACCCGTAACTATGTTAATAAGCCATCGTAGGTTGCATCAGCGCTACACGGCTTGGGTACGTTACACTGTTACACTGTTTACAATATGTTTGTAGAAACAAAGTTGCATTGTTTGCTGTTTTTATAGTTACTCTATATAGAAATGGCTTGCATTTGGTGTTATATTACAGTAATATACAGTTCTGGGGTTTCATATACAAAAATGCCTAAGAAGTTATACATAACCATTGGATGGTTGTTTCAACAGCTATGCTGTATTATTTAGGTCCAAGCTTGTATTATTGAAAGTAAGATTTTATTGTGTTCAATAAACTTACTCTTCACTGTTTTTCTGTCTACACATGAATGTTGACAGTTAATATCATTGTGTGCAACGGTGAATGGTTGAATAACATTTTACAGATATTTTCTAATAGCTGTGCAGCATGTCGGCCTCACAGTGCAGAGGTGCAGGATTCGAATCCGGTTCCGGCCTTCCCGTGTGGAGTCTCCGGCCACATTCCAAAAACATGCGGGGCAGGTTAATGGAACACTCCTAATTGTCCGTGGTTGTGAGGGCAGAAGGTTGTTCGTCTATGTGCACTGTGATTGGCTGGCAACCAGTTCAGGGTGTCCCCTGCCTACTGCCCAACGACTGCTGGGATAGGCTGCACAGCATACCTCATGACCCTTGTGAGGATAAAGCGGATCAGAAAAAGTATGGAGATGTTTTCTATCAATATTCACAAGGGTCACGGGGCATGCTGGAGCCATGGCACCGTTTAAAATAAAGGGGTTTCAGAAAGGGCAAGTCTGTACTTCCAGCCCACTGCTGAAAAGAGTGCAATCTAGAGGAGTCAAAAAACAACAACTGGTTTATGGAGCAAATTTGAAGCTTCATTTCCCCAAAATTGCATCAGTACACATGTCAAATAGACTTCAGTATTTCATCTCTCAACTTAACATACAAGTCACTTGCATCCAATGGATCTGATGGCGCGTGCCATTCATTTTCCTCCATAAGCAAACAACACAGTTCAAATACAGTTTCATCACAAGGAAAATTGCCTTTTGTAGTGCACTCTTCCATACATGCAGTGACCTCTTCCGTTTCAACAGGTTTTAATTGATCCTCTGCACTGTGCATCGCAGGGAATGAATACATGACGACTGGTCGACCTGAAGCTGTATCACGGTGCAATCTTGGTCTTATTTTGTGTGCGTTCCACGTGCTCACAACTTCATCCAGATCATCCTGAACAAAAAGCATCATAGTTAAGTATTATATTTTCACCATTCGTCCAAAATGAATTTATGTCCAGAAAAATTATTCTACCTGCACAAGATTAAGAAAGCAGAACCGGATAAGACTTTTATCCAGAAAATCTCCTGAAAAGTGGCCATCATCTTGAAGAGTTTGAAATAAATTAATCCAAAACTGTGCGCTCTGTTTGCGAAGGGTGGACCACCACCCTTCAATACGCTGATTGGCTGTACTTCTTCCGTAAAGGAAACTTTTCTCTGCAGCAAAATTGTCTGAGTGGTTTCTCCGCAAAAACATCTGCATCTGTTCGACACAAACATTTTCTGTGCCCCTGTCTGCACGGATCCTCTCTGGACACCCACCGACGCGGGAAACTGTTTTTATAAAATAACTTGCAACCACCTTAGGGTCACTGTTTGTGGTATAGGCTTCTGCCCATAACACATACCGGCTAAAGCCATCAATACAGCCATGGATGCCAATCCCATAGGGCTTTAATTTGTCATAGCCATCCAGGTGCCAAAGAGCATTTGGCCCCCGACAGTTGTATTGGCGCCTTCTTAGGCGTCGTGCTCTTCTTATTTCCACGCCTACAGGGTCAACAAATTTTATAATTTGTCTGATTGTATCTTGTGACACAACAAATCCTTTATGAATGGCACGCAGATGAAGCCAGCGATAACCTTGCATCTGTCCACTAGTCAGGATCTCGTGCTGAACAAAAGCCAACACATCTCCCAGGTCTGATTGGTTCTTTCTTCGAAAAAGACCAAGTCTTTTGCATATCCTTTTCAGAGTCCGAATACTTAAAATAGTTTGAGCATTATGTGCTAAAATTGCAAGTATTTCCTTATTGCTGAATCCAAGTCTAAAACATAGCTTGATCAAGTCATCCAAATCTGGATTTCCAGCCACTGTTTGAGTTGCACCCTCCATCAGTCACTTTATCTGCACAAGAAAAGAAAGACAACAATTTCAATCTGACAAAAAAAAACCAACAGTGGACATTTTGAAAACATGACTGTATGACCGTATGCTTGTTGTAGAAAGTTGCTTTTAATAATGTTATCGCTCATGGTACTGTGTTCGTTCAAACTCAAGTATACTCATATTCAGTAAATGCACATGCTTGCTACGACACGACCGTGTGGCCAGTGTGTTTAGTTCACGGTAATTAGGCTGCAACGACGCTCCAGTCGGCCACTGTCATCCACACAAAGGGGTTCGATGTCGGGAGTTGTGTTGTTTTTAACGTCATGTGGCGTCACAGGGACGTACCCATTTAAATGGGTTACTTTCTACTTATTCACGAATGTAAACTGGGTGCATCCATTGATGACATTCGGACTAGCAACGAAGCTACAAGCTCCATGGAGCACGTTAACTATGGACACGATAACCACCAAATGAAACAAACACGACGCACTGTTTACTCACCCTCTGCTCCTCCAAACGTGAAAGGATGTCCTCCGACACTCCTCGGCCACGCAAAAAATCGCTAGGTGACGACATGATGTTCTTTCTTCGAAGCCACACGACACGCAGACGGTCCGCCCACAATTCATAGCTCCACGAACGTCACAAAGTCAGAATTCTGACTTTAAAGTCAGAATTCTGAGAATAAAGTCAGAATTCTGAGATTAAAGTCAGAATTCTGACTTTAAAGTCAGAATTCTGAGAATAAAGTCAGAATTCTGAGAATAAAGTCAGAATTCTGAGATTAAAGTCAGAATTCTGACTTTAAAGTCAGAATTCTGAGAATAAAGTCAGAATTCTGAGATTAAAGTGAGAATCTTGCCAACCTTGTTTTTTTTTTTCTTCAGTGGTTTTTTTTTTTCTTCAGTGGCCCTAATCCTCTTCCGTACCTTTCCGCCAGTCTTGAGTTCCCAGGATGCATTTCGGCATGCAATACTGAACCTTTTCCGTCATTATGTCGTTAATCATTTGCGCTTAACTGTTTGTCACCCATAGTTCATCGAATGTGTGTCTCAATGAACGTTTGCATTAAATTTAAGTTGCGCATTGTTAACGGCACACTGTGACTTGTGTCTGAAATGTTAAAATTGCCGTTTGCTCCATTGATGCGACAATAAAGTCTGAATGATCTCTTGCTAAACATGTGATTGTGATGAGATTAGAGCAGTGGTTCTTAACCTGGGTTCGATCGAACCCCGGGGGTTCGACGGAGCCTCTGCCATGGAGGGTAAGACACATGCGACTCAACATGTCAATTAGTTATGACACGCCCACTTGGCCATCACTGGCTGCAGATGATCACATTACATTGCTTGTCCAATCAGTGCTGTGGGAAATTTAGTTCGCTTAGTAGTCAACGAGTGACTGTCATGATAGAACGTCGTAAAATAAAAAAAATAAAAAATACACTGTACTTATCTCTTGAAATTGTATTGACTTTTTCTGTTTTTGATGAATGTGTTTTTTTTTTTAATCTCTTGAATTAAAAAAAAAAATATATATATATATATATATTTTTTTTTTTTTCACTCATGAAGGGTTCGGTGAATGTGCATATTAACTGATTGGGTTTGGGACCTCTAAAAATATTAAGAAAAACTGGATTAAGGTATCTTTGTCCAAACATAGTAGACCCTTCATCGTCTTCTCTATGTTGGCAGGGTCGTCATTAGCTAGGTTTTCATCTCTAATAGGGATGAACAGGTGCAAATGCTACACATTTACATGACTAATATAATTAACATTTCATCAGGTGATGCCAAGGAATCATTTTTGTAATGTTACCCAGACTACCCTTTGTTGGAAAATCTATACCAGGGGTGCCCAAACTTCTTTGACCGAAGATTTACTTTTCGATCAAGCAACCTCCCTGGATCGACCCGTTACCGTACACACACATGCCATGATGAGCAATAACCTGACGCTTGCGACGCACTTTTGCAGCCTGTTACCGTTTTAAAATGCTTCTCTCGGCCCTCCAGATTCCCATTCTTTGCCCGTCCCCTCGGTGAACTGTACAAAACAAACTCAATGAGAAGAGAGATAATGGTAAAAGATTAGTGCAACAACTCTGAGCACAAGCTGCAACTGCAGACTGCTGAGCGCTAACAATTTCCAGTGACGCAGTCACACGCCGCCGTAGGTTAAAGATGATCCGCTATATTTTAGTTTCTTTTTTAAATACTTTTTGTGAAAGTGAGACTGATAAAATTATTAGGGTGCAGTGTGCATTAACACAAAAAAAAATATATTACTAATATGCACAGAGACACAAATGTTTATTTTTTTCCTCTACACCCCTCGGATTGATTTGGGACCAGTTCCTGATCTACTGGTCGATCACGAGCGATGTAATGGGTACCCCTAATCTATACCCTTTGGTACAAATATGTACCTAATGGTACAGTACATGTAAATGTACATAATTGAACTTTTTGTCTACTTTGTAGGTAAATACCTTACCAAACACTCAGGGCCCCCATCTGTACTGTGGTTGAAGGGAACAAAAACTGTTCCCTTGAGACAGTGAAATGCAAAACCTCGATTTCCATTTTGACCTTTATAAATGTCCCAACTTAGGCCATCATTGAAATTTGCAATTTATACAAAACTGTTAAACAATGCAATGGCAAAACAAAATAATATTGAATATAATGTGAAGTTAATTGTCTTTTTAAGTAAAAATTGCATTTGATCATCCTTTAATATACAATTTTATGGAAACCCCAATGATAAAATTACCAAGGTGCCTTGTATCATTATTGCATTTCTGATCTTTCGTCTAATCCAAACCGCGTCAAAATTGCAAAAGAATTAGACCACTTATGAATTTATTGGAAACGAGTAAATGGGAGGGATCGCCGGGGACTTCAACATGGCGATTAAATCTGTTCGGCCCCCAACTAGCCGAGGATTGCTCGAGTGGTTGTATATGTCGGGCCTCTTCTTCCCATTGCGCCAATGGAGTGTAACGCTGCCACATGCTTGCTGTGGCACTGTACTTACCAGACTCGTCTGTGCACCTTAAGTGGCCGCCTTCAGGATCAATGACAAGCCATTAGACCATCAAAGGGTCAAATTGAGCACCTTTTCTCGGACAGTGTGCGCTGGTCACCGGGCAATTGCAGAGAAAATATAGATCACTCAAACTAACAATAGATCACCACACTTTTGTTGCCATTGAAATGAACATGAATCGACATTTATTATAATTTACCCTTTCACCCACTTTTATATTTACACTGCTGATGAAAAAAACACGTGTCATTATCCACTTTATCTCATTATATATATATATATATATATATATATATATATATATATATATATATATATATATATATATATATATATGCTGTATTTATAAAATAACAAATACTGTAATAAAGTCATATATCCAGTCAAGTAAAAACGTTTCAACACGATACACTAATTAGTACATTCTGGAAGCAATGTTTTCTTGATCCATGAATGTTTCATGTTAGCAATCCGAACAATTTAACCATTGGCTTTGCTTTATAGGCAAATGCATCATTAGCATTTTTCGTAAACTGTGAGCACAATCACTGTCCTTTCTAAACAAGACATGATTAATGAATTTGCTTACTCTGAGTGTCATGCATATTGTTTTGGGGCCAAATAACTGAGTGATTTGACTTTATAGTCGAATAGTATGAAGGCTTTTGGAGTTGTCATTGAACCACAGCCATAAACTTGGTTACAAAAACCATAAAGGCTACACTGACATAGACTTACCAACTGATTTCTCAGTCAGCATGTTTTATTGTGAACAGATGCAGCACAAATTGGATTAAAAAAAAACAAAGTACAGGTACATGAATGCTTTGAGATCTGAACAAAATCCTTCCTCAATGCTGACAAACAAATAAAACTTATCTTATCTTTTGATAAAATTTTAAGCATAATGTAATTTACCAACTTCCCCACCAAGAAAATCTGATGGCCGTAGTAAAGTGGTACATTATGCATTTAATAATTTATTTAATTATTTTATGAATGGCTACATTGAGTCCAAGCATTCCCAAAAACAACAAATACAATCTTTATTGCTAAAACACATTTTTAGATCAATTTAAGCAGAGGTAATGAACAGAAATTTATTTCCACCTTATTCCTGGTGGCTATCATGAGGACACTATTATGTGAACGACTTCTGGTAAGAATTTGCTTTTTGTTTCATGGAACGGTTTACTTGAACCTTGTTTTCCCCAACCCCTTTTTTCAGAGATCATGAGCCAGCGGCACCAGAATCCATTTTGATTGCGGGAATTGACAACAAAATCAGCGTACAGTCTATCTTACTGATGTCGGTGCATCAAGGGAGCTTAAAGCTTGCTTAAACTTGCTTCACATTTGTATAAAGACCTCACTAATCTATGTGCATCATGCAATATTTATTTGGCGTTTTATGTAGATTGACATTGATTACATCTGTTGGAAAACAACCTCACACATATACCAATTCTGAAATATATAATAATTCGATATTTACACTTGAAAATAAATTTATTGGGCGGGTTCAGGAGTTCCACGAACATTGCTATGTTCCTGCTATTTTGTTCAAATCTGAAAATAAACTCTGGGGAATATGCGATGGCTGAGGGCCCATTGATGCGGGCTCAGCCTTCATGTGGAACAAAGGCGCAAAAGGGGCGGGGCAACAGAGTGCTTTGGAGAATCGGGACACCCTACAGTGCCTACACACTCGCACCCATCAATGAGAAGGCCCAATTTAGGGGCACATGGGTGGAAGTGCGATGACTGGGACAGGGCCAAATAGATAGATCGTCAGATCGGCTGTAATTAGAAGTAAAATTGTTCATGGATGACCTTCCTACACAAGGAAGCAATCAAATTGTGTTAAAGTGAACCTAATTTGACAGAGCTCACAGTCAGTGCCTAAAGTCAAGGACATTCCCAATTGTATTGCTGTCACTTCAGAGTACGTGCATGAATTTCCGGCAGAATTGCCCTCAAGCAAGATCCAAACCTCGATGTGCTGGAGCATTGTCGTCCACGGTGATGAAATTAGGCCTGTCTTGTTCATGCAGGGGCACAATCACTGGTTTAAAAGTGTAGGGCAGTTCTGTACCACCTCGACACCCTTGCCCACACTGTAAAACCACCAAAACCTCGTCTGGTGACAACAATGGCAGATGCATAGAGCTTCCCTTGACGTCTCCAACATCGTTGGCGGCCAGCATTTCTAATCAACGTGAATCGACTTTGATCAGAGAACAGCACTGAGGCCCACTGCTCCCTGGCCCATGCAACATGGTGACGCCTGTACCCGGGCGTGTGGTCAGGTACCCTTGCAGGTCATCTGGCATGCAGATCACCCTGATGTAAACGGTTTCGAATGGTCTGACATGACTCACCTCCTTATATCTGGAGTTGAGAGGCATTCATCATCTGGTTTCTCAGGGCATTGTTCACAATGTAGCGGTCATCACCATGGCCAATTCTACATCTTTCTGTGACTCTTCCACTCTCTCTCTATCTCTGTTGCAACCTGCTGATGACACTTTGTGACACTCTAAGCTCAGTGGCCACTTCAATTTGAGAACGTCCTGTTTGAAGCATCACAATGGCAAGGTACTGTTGATCCATTGATTGGTGTCATCTTGGTCTTATGATGAGGACGACTGTTTAAGCACCAGCTCTAACCCTGAACCAGGATATTTATTGGTCGATTAAAGGATCAAACACATGTGAATTTTGCCGTTAAACTCCTCATTACAGAAGAGCAACTTCTGCTAAAATTACAGGTCACCTTAAAATGTTTTTGTATGTAATGTATTTTTGGCTCGTCCTGAAATTTCACCTGAAAGCCAAATATCCAGAACTTTTTGTGATGTGTGTGTGTGTGTGTGTGTGTGTGTAAATATACCGTAATTTCCGGACTATAAGCCGCGACTTTTGTCACACGCTTTCAACTCTGCGGCTTATTTAATGAAGCGGCCTATCTAAAGACTTTTCTAACGGCCGCCTGTGTACCATCTTTCTTTGTAAATATCTCATGTTACAATATGGGCACCTGCGGCTTATAGACAGGTGCGGCTTATGTGTGAACAAAATGTTTTTTCCTTTAAAAATGTAGTGGTGCGGCTTATAATCAGGTGCGCTCTATAGTCCGGAAATTACGGTATATAAAATCTTGAAGAAAGTGTGACAGATGTTTAAATATTGATTGGTCCATCTTTAACACCTTGATGTCTTGTGGCCAGTGATGCACATGCACACACCCTTTGAAGATGAGCAGGGAAGTTGAAAATTTGTGGCACACCACCAGCTTTAAGCCTCACAGTCTGCCCCATCCTGTCAAAAGCTTCACTTCGAAATGTTCACTGCAGAGCGGTGACCTATCATTTGCAATGAAACCATCCATTCTGAAGGCAAGTTCTCACTGCCTCCCGCGCGCTCTGCTTTTTGGAAAGCTTAAAATAGGATAAAAAGTACATGGTACAGCTTTCTTTCCTTTCAGGATAAGGACAAGAAAATACAGTTTATAATGTTTGGGGAGTTACATGTATACATGTATATTTTGCATGTTTTAATATATATTTAGCTTATGGAAACATTGAGAATTTCAACAATTAAAAAAAAATCAGAATAAAATGATTAAAGTAGGCTGGCACGTTTCTAAAACTCCAGGGTAATAACCAGAAAAAAAAAAGGTTTATCAAGAAAAACATGTTTTGGTTACACTGGTTATTTTCAAGCAAGAGCTCACGGAACCTTTCCCTCCGAGACGTCATGGCTGTGAAACCGCACAGATACTTCTTGGCTCTTGGGAGAGGCGCTGTGACGTATTGTCGTTGAAAGGCGAGTCTGAATTGCTTTTGCCTGCCAGAGGCAGTACCTGCTCGCACAGGAATCTGGTCTGTCATAAAAGCTATCAGGGTGTAATATAAAGTGTATGTGGATGTCGCAATAAAAAGCGGGTAAAAAAATAGTACAAGCGGTAATTGGTCATTAAAAATGACCGCCAAATGAGTATTTACCCTGAGAACAAGTTAAATACATTGAGATATTCTGGAAAAAATAATGGAACACTCGAAATTGTGTGCGGATGGTTGTTCGTCTTCGTGTGCCCTGCAATTGGCTGGCAACCAGTTCAGGGTGTACATCGCCCACTGCCCGAAGACTGCTGGGATAGGCTCCGGCATGCCCGCGACCCTTGAGAAGATAAGCGAATTAGAAAATGGATGGATGGATGAAGAAATGCAACAGGTGACTTCTGTCAGCTAAACAACATGACTCCTCCTCCGATGGTCACAACACAATCATACATATCTGCACTGTGCACTCATACAGTCAATGCACATGCACAGGGATATACACTTTCAATGTCACAAGTGCAGAACTGGTTACCCCAGGCCCCAAACAAGTAGCCTGGGGCCATTGGTGAGCAACAAAGCAGACAAGGAGTAAGTGAAAGGACAACGATGGAGAGAGGAAGAGGGGGGGAGAGAGAGAGAGAGAGAGAGAGAGAGAGAGGGAGAGATGTGATGACAGGGAGAGGACAAAGTGCAACAGTGCTCTGAGCCATGGCACAGTCACAAACAGCAAGTGATGAAGGAGAACAAGGTCACAAATCATTGGCATTGGCGATATGAGCAGTCACATAAAGCAACATATCTACTCACCCTGGTATCCTCTTGGCAAACAGAGAATCTGAAAGATGACATACCTGTGTACATAATCCATCCACATCCAAGGCTTGAAATAATTGTTTGATTTGAAGGGTAGTTTTGCTCAATCAATGAATTTGTCTGAGGAGCAGCTTTCTAAATGTAAGGAGCCATTTTTTTGCAATAAAAATTAACTTAAAAAGCAGCTTTGCATTTTTATTTTTATTTATTTTTTCTTGCCTTGGGACCGAAAATGACTCGCTACATCCCGGGGCTGAGACAGCAACATTGCAGTTCGGCTGACATACTCGTCGCAGTGATATGCATCAATTTGGTTTGCCTCTTCGTTGGGTTATGAGGGACCCACCAGGGCTGCTGCGCTTTCACGTCTCCCAAGTATTGGACTCGGTGCCAAATTCAAGCAATGTCCAGAGGAAAGGGAAAACTAAAGCCATCTGTACTGGTGACCCTTTGGAGGATTTTATTTTTAAAATATATGTCTAGAACAATCAGTTTTACAGGTGTAACGTCTGGTGATTTCCATAACATTTGGCAGTTCAGCATTGTGCAAAGCAGGGCGTTCATGCTCATTCACAATTTTGCTTTTCAATGTGTTGAATTTGAGCGGAAAATGCTCAATTTTGAATCACATACTTTGTTGCAAATCTGCTCCTCAAGGGACAAAACTAAAACGGTAATTCATCAATCCATCTCTCTCGAGGCTTTTTTTGTCTGCCACACGCAACCTCCTTATTTATGTCAATACTCTCAGGGAAAAAAAAAAAAAAACCTCAAGCTAACCTCAACAATTGGTCATGCTCTACATGACAGTATGACAGTGCCAATGCATTACGAAGGCCAAATTAAAAATAAACTTCACCTTACAAAATACTATATGGACATCAAGGACCTTGATATTTTTTTTATTTTTTTTATTTTGAAGACAGCTGGGATAGGCTGCAGCATGCCTGCGATCATTGTGAGTCGAAGCAGTAATGAATGGATGGATGGAAGTTGTTCCCAGCAGCGTGGCGTGGCGTGGCGTAACTGCAGACTTCACTCGTCTTCCAGACTGTTTGGAGCATTTATTGCTCTAACGAACTGTCGCTGATGATGACGTCACAACGTTGTTCTGAAATGTTTAATTGCTAATTAACAGCTCCAAAAAAAAAAATAGACTTAATTATCATCTGCCTTTATTGTTCATCGCCCGTTGCCAGTGTTTAGCGATAGCCGCTAGCAGCGCTAGCTGTTGCTTGCACACAAGTTAATAGACCTAAATGACTGTGCACAGTTTGATGCTTACAAACTTATGTGGTTGCCATTACTGAAGTGTGTTGTTTCAGCCAGCAAAATTGCTACTGTGGTTCTGACATCTCTTCATCTTACAGACCAAATTGTAGGGAGAGAGATATCAACATTTTCACAAATGTTTCTAGAGAGGAAACAAGAGTGCTGTTTTGCACAGTTTAATTATAAGTAAATGTAATGTTCTTAAAAAAAACAAAAAAAGAAACTGTTGGCCTTGCATTATTAACTCATTGAATCCCAACCATTTTCACTGGAGCAAATCCCTCAATTCCCCGCCATTTTAATGGACTTTGACTGATTTGCAAGGCCCACAGATTGTGTTCTATTGTGATATAAGCATGCGACCTACCAAAAGAAAGCTGAGGCCCTCTTCTTTCAGCTGAAAAAAACAACAACACATTTTTCCATTCGTTAGCAATCAACATGAGATAATAGCTACATTTCATCAGATTTCCAGTTACTGAGGAAAAAACACGGAGAAAAGACATTTCAAGCATGCTTTTAAGTGTGGCACCACTATTTTCTTTTTGCTTTTGTGACATCTCAAACATCTAAATAAGATGTTCTTTCTACAAAACAACATAAACAAAACCACAAAAGAGCTTTTGATTGCAAAAATAATTATTTGCACTCTATTGAACTGATGGCATGAACTGTGAACAGAAGTGAAACAATGGGTTCAGTGAGCATGTGCACGTGTGTTCGCCTGTGCAAGTACATTGCACATGCACGTGTGCATGTGCATCTCTGTCTCCTCCACTCTGCAATTACGTGCGTGTGTGTGTTTCCTTCACCCTGTATTTTTTTTGTGTGTGTGTGTGTGATACAAAATAAAGCAATTGCCCTGATGCAACATGTTTTACACCACCAGTGATAATTTTACAGTTTACCCCCACCGAGTCCCAGGGACTCGCTGATCAGAAAAGTATGAGTCCCATTATGCATTTAGAAAGTCCCAAATTTCAAATTCTGAAATGGTCAACCTATTCAATTGCATATGATTATAACACAAAAAACAACATATACATACAATTATAAACAAATGCTGCAAAAATTTAAATAATTCAGTCGCAGGCCTGATCATTTCGGAAATTCACGGTAACCGTTTTTTCAGTTCCATCGGATTACGCAATGGGAAACCACGGTAACTAATTTTGGGTTCTGTAAACGTTCATCATGGGAACCCATTTTTTATTTTGACTGATATTCATAATCAAGAATTCTGAAATTCAAAAGCATAATGCTTCAAGGGAAATGTTTGAAAACTATGCATTAACAATGATCATCATCTCAGCTTTGAACAACAACAACAAAATGCCCTCGATTGCTGGTTTCACATTCGTTTTTAACCTCACTGGTACTATGTCAGTCAAAAGTAATGTACAAGAGCTGACCTGAAAACAGCTCCGCCTCCAGGCAATTTGTTATTCTCCCTCCCCAGTGAGTGCTTTTTAGACTGGTGTTGCCCGGAGTTGTCTTGAGTCTATTAGTTCACAGTTTATTTACAGCCAAATGCCCAGAGACCCGCCTCTGTAATGTTGTTTGGGGGTTATAAGAGCAGAAATTGAATGAAAAGCATCGCATTGCATGCATAATTCATGGGCATCATTATCAAGCACACCCATATGCACAGATAAATGCACACATAAAAACACAAGTGAACGCATGCGGGAAAATACAAAGAGGCGAGCGCGTGAGCACACAGGTCGTTATGTGCACTTATTAGAAGGCCTTTTTGGTCATTTGTACTCACGTTGAACTTGAGCCAATTGTCCCAGCATGGAGTCTATTTAGACATAATAACAGAACAAGAACATCACAGCCAGCGTTAAGGCCTACTTCAACAATGGAAGCTAGAAAAGAAGAGCAATAAAGATGGGTGTTTATCCAATACAAAGAAACCTCGATGGATGGAAATGTCATGGTTTTACCAAGAAAAGATCCATTTTGCATAGTAATGGTTGGGTTACCTATCGACTTTGTTGAAAAATATGTGTACAGTTTTGTGTGGTGCATAAATCACAGGGGCAGTTTCAGAGCGACAAGGAGGTGGGTAACAGAAAGGTGGGATGAAATATGTGTTTGTCATAGTTATTATGTGCTTACCACCTGACAGTAGCCTATGATGTAGTGCAATTCTACACTGCTTCAACCTTAATCAAAACAATGTAATCTAGTACTTTTACTCTCAGTATTTGTATATTTACTGCAAAGGACTGTAAAGGCATGATACGCCGGGGCATAGCATCTAATGGGAGTACAGAGAGTAATGGCTAGCATCCTCCTGTTGCCCACCTCCTCCAGAGTGTCCAGGGAGCATCCCGGGACCGAGCTGGCCCTCCTGACCAGTCGATCCAGTCTCTCTCTGTCCAGGGCTGAGATGCTGCCTGACCAGCAGACTATACCATAATGAATGGCTGAGGCCACCACAGAGTCATAGAAGGTCTTAAGGAGTGACCCCTGAACTCCAAAAGACCTCAGTTTTCTGCCCCTTCCCGATCAGAGCGTCCGTGTTGTTAGAACAGTCTAGTTTATTGTTGAGAAGAACACGCAGGTACTTGTCGGAGGTCACCCTCTCTATGTCCGTACCCTGGATGTCCATCAGCGCAGGTGAAGACAGTTTCCTGCAGAAATCCAAAACCAACTCCCGAGTTTTCCTGGGGTTGATCTGGAGGTGGTTCTGCAGGCACCAGTCCACAAAGTCCTCCGTCAGTCCCCTGTACACCTGATCATCTCCATTCAAAATGAGCCCGACGATCGCGAAGTCATCAGAGATCTTCTGAAGGTGGCAGGTTGGAGTGACATGGCTGAAGTCCAAGGTGTATACAGTAAACAGGAATGGAGCCAGGACAGTCCCCTGCGGTGCCCCGTTGCTGCAGAGAAGCCTGTCGGACTCACAGCCCTGTGCCCTCACGTACTGAGGCCAGTTTGTGAGACAATCTGTAATCCATGATATGAGGTGGGGTTCCACTCCGGCGTGCTGCAGCTTGTCATGTAGAAGAGCCCCTTAAATGAGGCTCTTTTGTGTGTTTCAGAGAGTTTGTGTGACTGCTCAAAATTAGATCCTGGGGTACTTGACTTAGTACAGTCAAGTAAAAGTACAAGTGCTTCAGCCAATAGCGGAATGCACGCTAGACCAGACTTGATGGGAAATGCACACATTTTAGGGTTACTCTACTCAGAGTGCATATCTGGCATGAAGGTACGTAAATGACAGATTTAAGTGCATGGGAGAATCCACTCAGCCAGAAAAATGTAAGTGCGCATGCATCTTTTCCCTCTTAAGAAGAATAAGCCCTCATATGAATAACGTCCGTGTGAAATATTAATAGAACACAGAAGTGCAACATTAACATCAGGTTTTCAAGTGTTCTCATCTCAACCGTTTGCATCTAATTTTATTCATCTCATCGTCTTCTTTTTCAAAATGCTTCGACTGTATTGTGTACATTTTCATTGATACACTACCCTTTTCCCTTCCGTCTTTTTTTATCACAGCAAAGAGTAACATTCCAATTCTGTTATGCAATACAATGACAATATGCTGTTCTATGTTAGCTCTTTTATCTCATATTTACAAAGGCAACATTTTTGATACAGCCCTGCAATGGGATCTCACTAGATGTAACAAGTGTATGTCCAGTGCGTTTTTTGGTATAAGTATGCGGATGGAAAACTACGGAAGAGGATTAGGGCCACTGAAGAAAAAAAAAAACCTCTTCCGTAGAAAGGTACACAAATATATATATATTTTTTCTTCACAAGAACCGTTGACAGTGCACAAAAAGGCAATACCTATGGCAGGGGTGGCCAACCAGTCAGAGACTAAGAGCCAATTTTTTTACTGTGTTCCTGCAAAGAGCCACACACACACACACACACACACACACAAAACCATGCACTCGCGCACATATGCATGCACGCCACGACGAGCCGCAGCCGGAGCGCCCGAACATAAATTAAACCTCAAGACACAAACACACAAATCTTTTTTTTTTCCCCTCCTCCCACCGCTCGCGGTCGACTTGGGACCAGTCTGCTGGCTCTTGGTCGATTGCGAACGACGTATTGGGCACCCCTGCATTAAAAACAGAGATAATTCGCTGACTAGCTTAGCACTTAGCGCCGTTGTCTGCGCATGAGCGTTGTCTGCGCAGTCACCTGATTGGTTGGTCTATCAAGTAACGGGATTGATGATAGGCTGACATAGTACGTTCTGTGTATTAAGGACCGTTGTTTGAATGGCAGCGCCACGCCGAGGCATTTTTGACAATTGTCGTGTGAAAGCCCCGGAGCCTAATTGAACCAGCCAACCGGCTCGCGAGTCACGGGTTGGTCACTCCTGCCTTATGGTCTGTATTACTACTATTACAATTTCTTGAAATTGCCTTCCAGACAATAGTGGAATCTTTCGAAAGACATTCGCACAGGCTTAGCACTTTTTTGTACCCTTACATGCAAACAAAAATAAAGAAAGATGGCTTTTTTTTTGCTGTTTGTGGACTTGAATGCATAAGAAATAAAAACAACAAAGCTTTGTGCTTCCCTTGGTTCCTCTGTGACCTCTGCCCCCAAAAAATCACAGACAGCGGCACATTCCAAGAATGAGTCACCTATTTTGCCCAGGCACAATGTGGGTAAAATTACTCAGAGAATGGCAAATACAATCTTAACTCTGCCGCCAATGTATTAGATCAGTAATAGGACTGACCAATTTACTGACCTTCCAAAAATTCATCTGAAGGTCAAACGACGGGGGCTGCAAATTGTTTTTCGTATGCACCTGTACGCTAAAAAGACAAACAACTTGAAACAGGTCCCTGTTCATATTTAGCCGACTCAGAATGTCCATGATGTCCAGCTTTACCTTTTCCAGTTTGTCTGGATTGGATGAGAAACTAATATTAATGACAGTGATCTGTTTCAATGGTCCATCATAGTTGTGTCCTGTTTTTGTCCTTGTGTTCTGTTTTGATTCTCCCTACTGATAAGATGGCAGAAAAACAACTGGACACATTCAGAATGGTCTCGTGAATATAGATGCAAGCAAGTATTGCCCGTGCTGACGACAGGTGCAAGTGGTGAAGGTTTATTAGTTCGACATTTTGGGAACCCTACAGTGCAACTGCGGGACTGTCACGTGGGTTAATAGCCAACAAATATTTAACTCTTACCATTATAATATTTAACTAGACATAAGTATGAAGTGTTTTTGTAATGAATTAATTCATTCATACAAATCATCCCAGCCCTAGTTGCAAAGAAAAAAAAAAGAATAAAAATGACCAATGTATTTCTACCTGTTTTTTGTCTTCCTTGTTACCAGATTCAACACACTTATGGCCAATCACAGTCTCACTCCATTAGGGCCAACTCTTAAAAGTCCAATAACTAAGGTATGACACATAGCATTAAGTAACAGCACACCTTGGCCCAGAAATGACATCAAAGGTTAGGGATCAGAAAGAAAGAGGGAGTAGGGAGCGTGATCACTCCTTTTATCACCAGTTCCCTTCTTGCAATTGACTGCAGATCGTGCCAATTACTTCTGGCTCTTTATCATAAGAAATATGACCACTCTCTATGCTGCCAGGTACATAATGGGAACCTTTGGTATGGTATAATACCTGGTAGCCATTTATATGACGAAACTACCAATCTCCATAAGACTACAAAGAAAGAACCCTTTCAGTTTTGGTGCTTACCTGAAAAAACGACGGAGCTAGTGCGGGCTGAAGTATTATATTGTGTAATTTGGTAAATTTTAGATTTGTTCATAAATCGATACTATTGGTCAGTCCACAAGCGTGGGTGTTATTTTTACAAAAGTGAAATGACTTGCTGTGTCACACCGGTAAAGATCACTTATCCTTCCTCCTGTGCCAGTCTGATTGTAGGCCCCACCCTGATTGTTTCCACCTGTCGCCCCTTACATTGTGTTTAAATGGCCTCCCTATGTCTGGCGCCAGTGTATTTTGTCTCAGTGCGTGCGCTCCAGCCTCTGGCCATAGTTCTGTCCAGCCCTTGTCTTGTTTTCGTAGTCATGCCTATTTTGAGTTTTCACCCGTTGAAACTAAAATTAAAAAAAAAAAAAAATCTCCCCTTTGCTCTGAACTCTGCAACTGTGTCCTGTGTCCAAGCCTGGTACAGACACTCTTTCACGATGGAATGTGAATCGTTGAACAAGCATGCTGTTTTTTTAATCTCTTCAAATCAAAGTGATGATTTTGGAGGTACAAAGATTCCGCGTCATGCCAGCGATATGATATGATAATCACCTTTCTACACTTCCAGTTATAATGCTATCAATAAAAAAAAAAAAATAAAATAAAAAAAAGCAATAATGAACCACATTGTTGTATTTTTCACTTAACTCAGCAGTCTGGCCTTGGCAGAGGTCTGCATTCTGAGTTCTATTCAGGTTATTGCTTCAGTCCATTCTCACTGGTATCTCTAAACCTCATGCACTGCACCGTAACTCGGATATGCGACTTCAAATGAAATGCATGTGCATGTACACTGTATTTGCAGTGATGATTCAATGCTTCCTTTCTGTGGAACTGTCTGGCAACTAGTTCAGGATTTAGTCCACCTTTTGATCCCAAGTCCCGAATCCCTGAATAGGATTAACAGCAGAGTCAAACCTCAGTTTTCGAACGTCTCGGTTCTCGACCAAAAATTTCAATTTTTTTATGCCTCGGATGACGAACAAATTTCGGTTCTCGAACATACTGAGCGCACTTGAATGCACCATTTGACTCCTCTCGCCTTCCTTACACGAGGAAGTGACGCTTCCTCGTGTTGCTTTCCATTGCGAGCAGACGTGTTCAGTAAACATTTTTATTTTAAAAAGAGCGTGGTTTTAGAACAATATCGGTTTTTGAACAGCCTTCTGGAACGGAATATGGATGAAAACCGAGGTTTGACTGTATATGAATGGATTATACTGTTTGGATTATATGTTCTGAATATATGTATGGTTCTATGGATCAATGTTTCGTGTGTCTCGCATCATGTCACTATTTTTTTTTTCAATTCATTTTTAATGATTCAGGTGCACCAGACAATAAGAACACATTTTTTTGTAAACTATAACGAAAACTCATATTGACAACAAAAGAAATGATGATCACCTGATAGTCATTATCGCCACAGCAGCTGCCTGATTGTCTCGGGCTCCTTATCCATTATAAAGCTCAGGCTAATATGTATTTCTCAGCTAATGGTGGGATGGTGCCGCAGTGCCTTGAAATGAAAAGAACTTTGACCCAGATCTCTGAAATTAGAAATCCATATTTCATTTCTCAGGCAAGAACCTTTGTTTCTCCAAGGCCGGCAGCTGATGCTGGCAGCTATGATAGGTTCTATGTCAGTATTCAGGCCAGCTAATGCTCATGTCTCCTTTTTTAGTGGTTGAAAACTGAAATGAGATAATGAGAGACAGAAAGAAAGTAAAAGGAGAGAAAGCGAGACTGAGAGCGAGAATAAGAGAGAGACAACGACAGTGTTCCAGCATGCTCCAAACGTTCAATCGTGATATTAGGTCATATGATCTGGAATGCTCATAATTGAAGTAGAGAAGCAGAGGGTGATGACATGACCTTTTCAATGATCACCAAGGTTATTCTTTTTTTTTCCCCCAAATTATGTTTGACTTATTTGTCTAACTGTATAATGCCTGGAGCAAAATACCCATAGGGTATGGTTCATTAGCTGGCTGGTTGTTGGTTGACTAATTTTATTTTCTGCCAAATAAAGACTGACCCTTAAGGACTTTACTTTGTCTCCTGTGGCACAATCATGCTGGAAACAAACAGAATAATAAGAAGAACAAAATAGACAACGGGTTTACCTTAAAATGTGATGGTCATATGGTCAGTTCAGCAGAACTAAACTTGTAATGCAACATTTACTGTCAACAGGCATATTTTTGTTACAGTTTAATTCCTCACGGAAATGTCACCTCATTGTAGTAGAGGGGTTTGTGTGTCCTAGTGATCAAAGGATGTCTGGAGCTAGATGGCCCTGGCACGGTCACCCCTGGAAAACAGGTCTTTGCTGAAGGACCAGACAAAGTACAACTTGAAAACTCCTTTTGATGAGTAAAACATTTTGTACATTTCGCCTTTACGCATCACAATATTTCATGAACAGCCATAACCTCCCATTTTTTATGTCCTACTCCTTTCTTAAACCAGAAAAAACAAACAAACAAATAAATATTAAATTTTGTTTTCATTTATAGCTGATCTTCAAATTGTGGCTGATGTGCCTTAGAATTAAATACCTGACCTTTTCATTGCCTTGATGACATTTACCTGCTTATTCACACATAAAGTACTGTACAAATTAAATGAAGGTCAGAGGTTTATGTCAGCTGTAGGCTAACGATGAACCATGTTTCATATGTCAGCTTGTGTGCCTTTTTCACTTCAGTGCTATGACCGGATTAATTGACCACCATTTAATTTAAGCATGACACATTAAAGCCGTCTCACATTCTGACACACGTTTAAATTTTTTACTCAGAGACTCATCCACAGAGGAGGGCTGGGAAACGCAGCACAAAAACATTTCAGTTAGTTTTTGAGGTCTTTAGTGCCACTGATCCACCCATCTTTATTCTGAATGATGATGACAAAGGTTATTGTCATGAGGTGTGTGATGGTAGGGGACCAAAATAACAGAAGGGATGCAGGAGAAGCAGGGTGAGCTCTACCAAATGAATTAACAAAAACACTTACCTTGAACAAACTAAATCAATAACATAAAACAAGTCCCGAAAACCCCCAAAACTCATAGTAACAAATAAAAAGCCATGACAGTGGCACAATGATCCAATGCCGAGTGGTCAGCCTGGCAGTCCTTTTAACGGAAAGGAGCTAATGACAATGATGAACAACACGTGTGACGCTGGAGGAGTAGCCCCCCCAATACCAACTGATGGTCAGAAATGGAACAGAACCATGACAATACCCTCCATTCCCTCATCGGATGGATCCCAAACATCTTAATGTCACCTAGTGGCGGTCACAGGACATGTGGGAACGGGAGGACGTGCCGCAGGACGTTCGCCTGCAGAAGAGGAACAGGTGGAGGCCACAGGTCATGCTTCGCCGGGACAGGAACGGGTGGCGGCCGCAGGATGTGCGTCGTGGGAAAAGGGTGGCTATGGAATCAGTCCTATGGTCCTGCTGGGACCGTTTTTGGCCGGATCGTTCTGTCATCAGGTGCTTGATGGTAGGCAACCAAAAAACCTGGAAGGTAGGAGAAGTAGGACATACTGCACCAATTATATTAACAAAAACACTTACAGGGGCGCATTGGACAAACCATTTTGGACTATTAACGCCTCACAAGCAATGGCGGTAAAAGTGAAGGTTTCAAGAGGAAGCACAGATCCTCCCTCACGCAAATCAGCTCCGACCTCCGGGTTGTTAAAAACAATCATGTCATCTGTGTGGCTTGCCCCAACTCAAACTGTATAGTTCACTGCTCACACGTGCCTGGGACTCAACAAAACATGCATCAGTACCCTTTTTGTGGAATATCATGCCTGTGTGCAACTTGCTTATTGTTTCTGATCGACCTCTTGCAACCTTTTGCAGTGCATTATGCCATTGTTTTTGTTTGTGTCCTCCTCATTGTCAAATGCCTCACTGTTATCTGGCAAGTGAGTATGCCCGCATATTACATCTCGTTGGCTGCAACATGGATGTATCCTTGTGTTGCCATGAAATTGAAATACTCAGAGATGTATTTTTCAGCTCCAGTGCATTTTTCCAACCTCAACTAATTAATTACTGTACTACACATTAGGCCACATACGTAAAATTAATGACGCCTTCTTTAAAGACGTGCTTCGGCTCAGCACAGTTGACATAACTGGATACGAAAATCTTATTCCTCAGCTTGAACCTTGCATTGCATTAGAGAATTTTTTTTCAAGACAGCTATTTAAAAGCTATACTTGAGGTGAAAGGAGGCAGTAGAAAGTGAAACTTTGTCAGCAGAGCATGTTGCGACAACCTCTAACATTTGGCCAAATCGTTCATGCAAGCCATATTGCAGTTTGACAATTCATTTAATCAACAATGACTGGATTCTGAAAACAAGATGCCTGGAAAAACTGTGTATTTCAACCAAAGACCACGCTGGAGCGTTAATAGCTGAAGGACTGAAGGAGGCAATCTTGGCCTGGAACCTAATTGAGGACGAAATAGTGACTGAAATTTGATTGACTGGTGATCAGTTATTTACCCTGTTTTACACTTGTAGCTCTCAATGTTTTGCAGGGAACAATATAAGAGTGCCTGCATGGTACTCCGGACATGTTTATTGACTTGTATGCTTGATGTTCAGACGTTCATTGCAATTGTTTTGCGAAAAACATTTCGTTTGAATCAGCTTTCACTGTGTTGATTTGAGTTTTTCATCATGGTGACCTTGAAGGGTGAAAATTACATAAAACAAATTAGTAAATAACTTCAGCCTTTTCGAAGCGATTCTTATTTGGAATAGGTACAACTAAATTGATTTAGAACTCTTTAGTGACATTTTACCAATTTTTGACATCTCTGTTGTCACCATTATTACCAGTTTCATTCTTGTAACTATTTCACTCTGTTATATGTATACCTGTTGTTGTTTTTTTCCCCCAGTTTTACAGTGGCACACTACTGGACACGTTTAAGTGCTTGAGAGCTCTGTATCATTTTCACAGTTGTCGTTTATTTAGAATTATACTGGTGGTCACTTTAAATTGTTTAATGAATGGTTGCATCATTTACACAATTGCCATTGTATTGGCAATAGCACACAACTGCAACCATTACAATGCTCACTGACTTGCTCTCCATTTGTGTTTGTGTCCTGACCTAAACGTTTATTTTGTTGTCATAGCTCGTTTGCTGTCATACTAGAAATTCTGATGTCGTTTAGTTACTTTTGTCATTTTAAAATTAGCTTAGCTTGCTCCATTTTCCAAGTAACTTCCTCAACGCTGGATATAAAGTTATTTATCTACTGCATGTATGTACTTGTCACACAATTTAGCCAGCAGGTACTACATATGTACATACATCAATAGTAAAAGGGGCATGTCCTCCAGCATCCAAAGACTGCTGGCAAGGCTGATCAAAGGAAAGGTTTCACGACTACACAGAGTGTCAGCTCGTCTGGGCTTTGATGAAATGGAATTTAGTATGGATGCATCCATCCATTTTCGGATCCGCCTATCCACACATGGGTCGCGGGGTGTGCTGCAGCCTATGCCAGCTGTCTTTGGGCAGTAGGCGGGGACACCGTGAGCTCGTTGCCAGCCAATTGCAGGGCACACATAGACTAACAACAATTTGCGCTCACACTCACACCTAGGGACAATTTGGAGTGTTCCATTAACCTGCCGTGCAGGTTTTCGGAACGTGGGAGGAAACTGGTGTACCCGGAGAAAACCCACGCAGGCACGGCGAGAACATGCAGACTACACACAATAAGGCCGAAGCGGGAATCGAACCCTGCACCTCTGCAGTGTGAGGCCGACGTGCTAACCGTTCGTCCACCGGGCTGCCCTGTATGGAGGCATTTTAACATTTTATTTTTCCCAACAGATGTGGTGGAAATCATCAGACAATATAACCTTTTTTCACAGTATTTTTGGTGACATGGGCCTTCACTTTACCCTTCCACCATATTACTTTTTGCACAGTAGAGGAGAAGGTCATGGAAATGTGCTGTCATGAAATACCCATTTACTTTCAGGAACAGGTCACGGTATTCCACAAGTGTGCCTTCTTGATGTAAATGGACTCTTCTGGAGTGGGGGCGGCACGGCTCAGTGGTAGTGGTCGCTTCCCAACTCAGAGGTTGTAAGTTCAATCGCCGGTCATTGTGACCTTGTCGAAGTGTCCTTGAGCAAGATTCTTAGTTGCTCCTGATGGTGCGTCGTCAGTTGGTGAAATGAGGAAGACAGTGTAGTGCAGTGTCAAAGGTGGAAAAGCACTGACAAAAAGACTGTGACTTGAGCTGGGTGGCACATTTGCAAGAATAACAGTCATACTACAACTGGATAGTCCACATGTAATATTATATATAGCTATACACATATACAGTAGGGCGGCCCAGTAGTCCAGTGGTTAGCACGTCGGCTTCACAGTGCTGAGGTACCGGGTTCAAATCCAGCTCCGGCCTCCCTGTGTGGAGTCTGCATGTTCTCCCCGGGCCTGTGTGGGTTTTCTCCGGGTGCTCCGGTTTCCTCCCACGTTCCAAAAAAACACATGCATGGCAGGCTGATTGTGCACTCTAAATTGTCCCTAGGTATGAGTGTGAGCGTGGATGGGGCTGGCAACCAATTCAGGGTGTCCCCCGCCTACTGCCCGAAGACAGCTGGGATAGGCTCCGGCACCCCCCGCGACCCTAGTGAGGATAAAGCGGTTCGGAAAATGGATGGATGGATGGATGGACATATACAGTAAATGGATTCTTTCTGTAAGTGACAAACGCAGATGTAATCAAATAAATATGAACGCATACACGTTTAGTGAACACAAGCATGCATATGGTGGTGTGTATATACAAGCACACACTTTCTTGTTCTTTTTTGATAATCCATCAAGCCTAGTCTCGACGAGAAAAGCACAAAGCAAGAGGTGCCTTAATGTTTCACAGCATCCCGGAGACTGCTGCTCTCTCTGGAGAAGCTGGTGTTTTATGAAATAATTGACTACATCACAGTATGCGTAACCAAGCAAGGGCTCTTCTCGAGCATATAGAGTGTGGGGGACTAGATGAGTGTGGACTCAATTCAATTACTGGTAAATGTTATTACATTTTTACGGATGTATGTGATTTAATGTGGATTATGCCTGACTGCCTTGTAATGAAAGAATTTGAATGCTTGATATTCTTTTTGAATATACATCAGAACACACACACACACAGTGCTGCTGACACCTCTGCTTACTTATTAGCCTACGTTGCGGTAATCCCAAGCATCCTTGACTCCTTGCAGTGCATGCTTCTCTCATGTTACTGCTATGCTTCCGGATGTGTTTACCTTGTGGTTTTCTTTGAATTACTCTGGCTCATCAAGCTATCATTTAAAAACAGAAAAAAAAAAGAAGCATCCTTTCTTTACTGCGTGAAGCTCTGAGTACATTTGCATATTTAATTAGTGACAAAGCAAGTAAACAACTGAATATGTATCACTTTCATACAATGATGATCAACACTCCAGCAGTGTCAGGACTACCTAATCAATTTCAAATGCATGGTGAGAGAGAGAGCGAGAGAGAGATTCCCCAAAAACGTGATTTCTTCTCAAACAAAAATCACTGCTCAATGAAAACAAGTCATGCATTGGGAAAACTCGACCCAAAATTACTTGTTTTGTCAATATTCATTCCAAAGATACAGAAAAAAAGAATAATAACTCACTTTCTCATTTCTGATTTTGTGCACAAATGAAAAATGGAGAAAACATATGACGGGCTTTGAAAGGCACACAGTTCCGCTACAGGCTGTTTGGCGAAGAAAATAGATGGTCACTTGATGGTGTCCACCATGATCCTGGAATGCAATGACCGGAAATGAACATCGTTTCTGTCTGTTCAGAGGTCATTTTCAAATTATAATCGGTCATTTGTACCATTTTTCCAACGGAATATCTTTGATTGAAGGTCGTGAATCTGTTCAAGTGGAAAAAAATAATAAAAAAATAAATTGCTACTGGATTGCTTAGTGTTTGGTGTCCATGTAGCAACCAAGTAGACCACGACGTTCTACAATCTCCTGCAAACAAAGAGCTGAGTGAACTATTTTTATTTATTCAAAGCACTCTACTGGAACGTTTGATTTAAAGAATATATAATATTTTTTATTACTGGTTTTGCACAAGTTCATTTTGGGGCTCACATGTTACACTCCACGGCCCGGTAGTCCAGTGGTTAGCACGTCGATTTCACAGTGCAGAGGTACAGGGTTCAATTCCGGCTCCGATCTCCCTGTGTGGAGTTTGCATGTTCTCCCCGGGCCTGCGTGGGTTCTCTCCGGGTACTCCGGTTTCCTCCCACATTCCAAAAACATGCATGGCAGGCTGATTGGACACTATAAATTGTCCCGAGGTTTGAGTGTGGGCATGGATGGTTGTTCATCTCTATGTGCCCTGCGATTGGCTGGCAACCGCCACCCTAGTGTGGATAAAGCGGTTCGGAAAATGAATGAATAAATGAATGAATGAATGTTATACTCCTAGACCATGTTTTCTGATAACAACCGAGCAATCAAACTTTGGCAAGGCAGGCCGGGTGAAGCGATACTCTGTCTTTGGTCTGAACATAGCGTAATGGTGGCCCTAATTCCTCATCAAATGATAAGTTGATATCGTCACAGGCCAATGTGAAGACATATTCACGGACCAAAACGATTAAAAATGTCACTCAGCATAGCTTCGCTTCAATGAGCAGTGGCAATATGTATTCCAATAAGCACAGTAGGACACAGTGCACTGTCATCCATCCATCCATTTTCTGAACCACTCATCCTCACAGCTATTAGTTCAGTCATAGTTCAGCTCGATAAAGCGTTTGCATGTACTCCCCATTTCTGTGTGGGCTTTCTCAGGGTGCTCTGGTTTCCTCCCACATTCCAAAATCATGCATGGTAGGTGAATTGATCACTCTAAATTGTCTGTAGGTGTGATTGTGAGATGAATGTTTCTTTGTCTATGTGTTCCCTGTGATCGGCTGGCAACCAGTTCAGTGTGTACCCCACCTACTGTTCAAAGTCAGTTAGAATAGGCTAGTGAGTGCCTGGCTGTAGCAATCAGGCCATAATAGAAAGTCCGGTCATGTGCCTGATGGATGCGGGAGGACAGGGGGAAGAAAGCCGCAACCTGGCACACCCAGGACAGTCTTGGGTGCCCTGGGGGACTTCACCAGCAGGGAAGAGATGGTTTGCAGGGTGTCTGGATGACGTCCATGGCTGGAAAGTCATTACCGAGATGTGCTACATGTCCAACAAGTTGGAGTCCATGGCGCCTCACTGTTCTTGAGACTGTTTCTGGACTTCAGGCACCATTAATACTGAAAGGTACCTATGTACCTATGGGTTCTGGATGAACAGATGCAGCCAACCACGCAAAGTCATTTTAAGGAGTGTCCCAGATTATTTCAACCAGACAATGTCAATCCACATTCTTCAAACATCATAGCTTCATAATAAAATAGTACAAGTTCTAGGCTTGACCGCTCACGGTCCAGATCTATGCAAAATACGTCAATGAAGGTAGGGTTGTTGAGCAATTGAAGGATTCCACCTTCAACAATTAATAGAGTCCTCAGTTCCCAAATGTTAATTTGGTGTTCGCAACAGGAAAGGTGATGTAACAGAGTGTTAAACATGCACTTTTTTTTAACGATGTTTCCAAGCAGTGCCTTTTATTGAGTACCGCATTAGTCTCCAAAGCACACCAGCCCCTCCTCCCCCTCCACAAAAAAATATTGATTACTGGAATAAAACAAGAACTAATATACAGACACACACACACACACACACACACAGCACAAGTGAGAGTTTGAGATCACTCACAGGTTGAAGAAGCCAACAGTATCACATCATCTGTAAGAAAAATAGATTCACTACTGAAGCCACCAAAATGGACTCCCTCTGCGCTAAAAAAAGTCTGTCCATAAAGGTTATGAACAGATTGGCAGAGAAAGGGCAGTCTTGGGAGTTCAACCCTCACGGGAAACAAATCCGACTTACTGCCGGCTTTGGTAGCCATTGGTGGATGGCTGTTCGGTGCATTTTGGGATGGCCAGGGTCATATCATGGGAAAGGGTGAGGGGTGATGAAAAGAGGGGGTGGGTGTGGTGTAAATTGGATTCCAATATTAACAAGGTTTTTCATCTTGTCAGTGAAATCCAGGATGGAGTCATTCAGAAACTACCGGTACTGTGTTTTATGCAGAGGTTTGAGTTACGTCCATCATGGTGATAAAGACTCCAGACTCTATCTCGTTGGTTGAAGTTTGAGTTAAATCCAGGCATGAGGAGGGAGGTGTGAGGGGGGGCGTCTGAGGTGATGTGGAAGATGCCCTTTGTTTGTGCTACGTCCTGCTAAAGTGTGAAAAGACTTTCATTTTAAATAAATAAAAACAGTTATGCGTTGTCATTTCATTACAGTCGTTCATCTGTCCATTTGATGGATAAGCAAGGCCATCCAATAGAATGATGTTTTTATACCAGTGGAACATCCATTACCAGTGAATGAGTTTATTGGTATTAGAGCTTGTTTCACAGTAACTGGAAAAAAAAAAGATATTCTCAAAATAACTAAGACACGAGAATAGTCAGGCATACTCAAGTCTGTTTTACACTTTTAATCAAAGTGAAAATAATATTTGATGGGATTTTCTTTGACCCTGATACGTAATCTGTTGAAGCTGGCTTCAAACACTGAAACAGAAGTATAATATACGATAGACTGTCACAACCTGATTAAATCATATTTACATTTTTCAACAAATCTCTAGCCTCCAAAAAATTAAGGATGACCATTTTCTGATGATTTAACATACATTTACATTGCATAACATTTAATACAGAAAATGATATATTCTATCTAACCAAATCATTACGGTGTTAAAAACAGACTGTGATTAAAGACAAAGTGTTAAGAGGTTACTAACATAGTTTTTGAAAAATAAATAAAATTGCTGATTGGGTGCAAACTTGTTAATAACTATAAAATCTACATCTTGGCTCCTTGGCGTGTCATGTGCCCAATTGGTTCAAAAGAAAATCTTTGTGAAACATTATGCACAATTGATTTCCACTAAAAATAATAATAATACGTTTGTGTTCCAGTCTCAGGTGGGATTGGAGGGTGTTCCCAGGTGTCATGAATCTTATTGACCATTTGTCTTAAAAATAAATGGCACTTTGACTACTTGCTTTCGGATTATTCAGCATTGCTCATGACTCTTGTTCCATGTGCCTGTATTTTCCAGACATTCAGGACATTGGCGTTGTACTTCTCTTGTCCGGTTTTGTTAGGATTTTTCATGTAAATAGTTCTTGTTTAAAATATTATTCTTGATGTGTATCATATGTGTATTGGATTGCCTTGCCCTTTTGTGACACTCGTTTTGCTTTTATCTTTGTCCTTTTTGGTTTCTCTCATTTCATCCTGGTTTGTTATCAGCAATGTTGCCTTTAATTTAGCATCGTCCAAGCATTCACATTAACACCCTGAGCTGTCCTTGGACCACGGTGAGCAACATCAGTGGCCAAACCAGTATCACCCTTGTCCAAAACCTGCAATCATAACAAGGTACATTATTTAGTATGTTCTGAAAAAAACCCCATCTAATTACCTTTATGTAATAGAACATATCATCAAATGGAGATTTAAGTTTGTTAGTTTTATTTGAAGGATAATTCATTCAACCAGTCTGTATAACTATGGTCATACATTGTCCAATCATAAATAATGGAAAACATTTACTAAAACTAAAACATTTGTGACCTTTGAAATGCGCGAAAGAGCCTCAGAGACTCATGAAGTCCATGTTGGGACTGCCTGAATGGATCGGTCCGTGCGTCGCTGCAGCCTCTCATCTGTTGTGACTGTGAGTGAATGTTTGTCAATGTATAAATGAAACTACCGTTGAACAACGGAGTGCGCACTCGGTCGCACCACTGAAACTGTAAGGGAAATGGGAATCGTGTGGTGTCCGGTTTGTAGATTAGAATGGGGTGGAAATGAAGGAATGATAAAAAAAATTGTGTGTGTGTGTGTGTGTGGTGCGCACCAGCTGTCATCATGTGCACTGAGACAAGTGCGCGGGTGCGCAATCGCTCGCGTGAGCAGTTTAATAAAGGCAGCATTGGTTACCAGCATCTTTGGTTGTACTTTGTCGGTCCTATGTTTTGTTAAAAAACTGTTTTTGTCAACTCTTATCTGTGTCTTCGCTTCTGTTCCAGAATACTTTGGAATCCCAGACAATTGAGAGGGCACTTTAAAATGTTATGAGACTACAGCCTATCTTATAAAACTTGATCTCAAGAAGCAGCCAAAGGATGTCTTTAGATGCCCCCCTCCCAATTATGCAAGCGCAAATAGAAAAGCTGTGATGTTGGCAATGGAACTGAAAAGTGAATTTACCACCAGCAGATCACGTAAGTCATCAGCAGACCTCATTTCAACTCTTGTGACACATTTTGGAAAGGACCGCAGTGAGGAGAGAAGGGAATATGTTGGCCGCTGAGGTTATTGTGAAGTCAGCATGGGATAGGGCTTAACGCAGCTGCCTCACAGTCAGTAAATCTCTGTTGAAATATTCTCTGTGTGCAATAAATAAACATTTGTCCATGAAATATCATTTAAATTACGCAAAACTTTCAGAACTATAATGGCTTGTCAAAAAAAAAAAAAAAATGTAACTTCAATGTAAATCATGCATCGAACAATGGATTTGGCAATTACCCCTTGTCACAGTTCAATTAGTGAACGCAGGCTGGATGAGATCAGTTCCCTAACAGGATGTAAATATGATGGTTGTTTGAAATGAACAATTTTCCAAGCAAAAAAAAAAATCTGAATCTTCACTCCTCAAACTCTCCCTGGCATGTAATTACTTTATGCATTGGATATTGCATTTAGTTTTTAATATTTCACACACCCCGTCTGCCATCTCTCTCCCAACCTCAATCTGCCTCGCCACATGTGTTTAATTCTCATTTTCACTCCAAATGGCAAATCTTTGCAAGAAATTAGATATTGGCATAGCTGTCCATTTCCTTTCACACTACAATGAACAACTCTTGAGTTGGGGGTGAAATACGAGTAATGTCTCCTGTCTTTCCTCGCTCCACGTTTCAACCCACAAACATAGTGTCTTTGTCCTCTTTCAGTTTTACTTGAAACGCCCCGAGCATCCCACCTCCAAGACCACTCATCCTCACGCATTCTGCTTCACCTTTCACATGCATTAAATCAAATGGAATACATTAAAATGGCATGCACAGCAGACAATAGCTTTTATGATTGCCTGTCATGTTCAGCCTGGTTGTGCTGCAAGGCCCCATAAAATGCCATTTGAATCACCTCATTTGATCAGGCCTTAGTACACACGGAAAAAAAACAGGAAGGCGAGCAAGATTAGAGGGAGACATCAAGCGGAAATATGGTAGGTTGAGCATGGAAGGGTCGAAAATGGGGAAAAAGGAGAGCCTGTGTGATAGGAAAGATTTGGGCCAGAGTTAAAAAAAGATTTTCACAGAGAAAAAAAAAAAAGAGTTGTTTTATATTAGATAAAATAGTAATAGCACCTATAAATTAAAGTTATTGTGAACATGGGAAATGAGGGTTAAAAAGACGAATAAAAATGAAACGTGGTGAAAACGGTCAAAGTGGAAAGATTGGCAGAGTGAGAAAAGACAATGTGACAAAAAATATTGAAAAATGATGCTCATGAGAAAGCCACAGTAGGAACAAATAAAAGGGCTGCACACCGACTTAATATCCGTATAGGAATCCCGGAAACCATTAAAAAGAGAGGCTGGCTGCCAGGACAAACGCCAATCGCAGGACAAACAACCATCCACGCTCACAATCACACCTAGGGTCAATTCAGAGCACAGGTGTCAAAGTCAAGGCCCGGGGGCCAGATGTGGCCCGCCACATCATTTTAAGTGGCCCGCGAAAGCAAGTCAAGTATGACAACTTCCATGATACCTGCTAAAATGTGTACCAAAATTTCAAATTTTCACCTGTAATAAATCAGTGACATATTGAAAGCATTTTCTTGTTCCCAAACCCATCATTACAGTTACTTAAACAACAGTTGAATCAAACGTTATTCTTGACTTCTTGATATACTTTCAGTCATCAAGGCCCTCCAAGGGAAACGGTAATTATAATGTGGCCCGCGACAAAAATGAATTTGACACCCCTGATTTAGAGTGTTCCATTAACCTGTCGTGCATGTTTTTGGAATGTGGAAGGAAACCGGAGTACCCGGAGAAAATCCACACAGGCAGGGTGAGAACATGCAAACTCCACACAGGACAGCCGCAACCAGAATTGAACCCTCCCACCTCTGCACTGTGAGGCGGACATGGTAACCGGTTAACCGCCATGTCGCCCTGCGGCTAGTTTTTTTTAGGCCAAAAAAACAAGTATTTCATTGTGGTATGAAGTAGTGGTATATTGCTGTGCATTACATTGTGAGGTGTTTTACATCCGTGCAAGTTAAATACATTGGCAACATCATTATCGGAGAACAGAAATGATATGACACGACTTTGGGCTTGGCTTGACTTAGCGCTGAGGTTATCTGGGACTTGACTTAACCATTTCAGGGACAATGGTTACTACAGTGCACAGCTTATCATGTTATCAGGTTACAGGGTGCATGAAAGGGTTAATTTAACTGGCCTAAAACAAAATGACTTGTGACTTGAAGGTTACGAATTGTGACTTGCACTGAATTGCAAAAAAGTCATTGTTAACCGGGCGGCCCGGTAGTCCAGTGGTTAGCACGTCGGCTTCACAGTGCAGAGGTACCGGGTTCGATCCCAGCTCCGGCCTCCCTGTGTGGAGTTTGCATGTTCTCCCCGGGCTTGCGTGGGTTTTCTCCGGGTGCTCCGGTTTCCTCCCACATTCCAAAAACATGCATGGCAGGCTCGTTGGGCACTCTAAATTGTCCCTAGGTATGAGTGTGAGCGTGGATGGTTGTTCGTCTCTGTGTGCCCTGCGATTGGCTGGCAACCAATTCAGGGTGTCCCCCGCCTACTGCCCGAAGACTGCTGGGATAGGCTCCAGCACCCCCCGCGACCCTACTGAGGATGAAGCGGTTCGGAAAATGGATGGATAATTGTTAACCTTCCTTAACTTGCATTTGAACTGACATCCATCCACTGACACCGATTAAGAACCTCAACTCTTCTGGGAAGGCTTTCAGCAAAATATAGGTGTCTTTTTAGAGGAAGGTTTGACTGTTCTTCTAGAGAAACGTGTGAGGTCACATGACTGTTGCTGGAGGATAAGCTCTGGCTCTTAGTCTCTGCTCTAATTCATCCCAATGGTGTTCTCTCGGGTTGAGGTTAGAACTCCGTGCAGGCCAGTCAAGTTCATCGACACCAAACCGTACGTGGCACGGTGAGTCTGAGCTTGTGGTATTTGCTTTGCTAATTGGAAAATGTTCATCCCCCTGAAGTGTCTGGATGTTTATTGAGGGACTGATAAAACACGGCAGAGCGATAACAATTGCAGGAACCACAGAGAGATGGGAGGGCAAAGTGTAAGAGGAGCACCTTGGGGGTATTTACCGGTGAGAAGGAATATGAAAAATCAATGAGTGCATAATGAGCTTCATTTAGAAAGTTGTCAGACACCAGCAGAGGGCTTTTTAGCATGCTGAATCCAATGTGTGAAACAGACACTGCTTACTTAACACAGTGCACAAGGTTACTCCATTGTTACAAAACAATGTCCGGTGCTAAGATTGAATCCAACAGGAATGCCTCCTTTCTGCATTTGAAATATATTCAAGACATATTAAATTAATAATATTGCATGTCTGCACATAAATGGACATTGGGCAATGAATTAAAGAATACATTTTGTCATGCTACGGAAAATCATATTTTACTTTGTAACATGAAACTGCGTAGTGTAGCCCAAGCCGAGTGTGACCAGAGTTTCAAAATTAGTAACCAGGCCAAAACAATTTAGCTGAAAATGAAATATATAATAAATTCTCACCAGGAACTATTTATCACAATTTGAATCGCTAGTCAATCCAGTGACCGTGGTTGTGCTGTTATTTTAGCTAATCCTAAAGTTATTTTGGTTGACAGTTCAAAAGCACTAAATGAGTCAAGTCACCTTTTGCCTGTATGATTTAGAAGGGGGTGGGCTGCTAATAAAATTCCACCATACCCCCCCGCCCGCCCCCCCAAAAAAGCTTCTGAGTTCCAATATAACAACAAAAGCAACACTGATAAGGATTTTCTTGTCTTTTCATTAGTTGCGCCGACACGCGAACCACTTCTCGGCACGGCGAGGGTTCATACCTCATCAATGGTGTCAGTCCCTTATAATGACTCACGCTTTGCTATGCGCTTCAGAAATTCTATCCTGGATTATTGGACACACGCTTCGAAGCCTCTGCACATTTTGACTCATCACTACCCTAGCCCTAGCTGTGCACAGTTTCCACGTTACAATACATTTGCATACAAAATCCTCATTGTACATCACCGCTTGTCTATCGCTCAAGAACAATCCCCAGAAATAGGCATATCCTTGATGTGCACCTACAGGCAGCATTTTCCACATGTTCTTTTAAGAGGTTAGAAATACTCCCTGTACTGCCCCTCCACCATTTTACTTCCTTTCCTCCTTATAATAATATAAGCAGCAGATACCAAAAGCTGCAAGGAGGGGCAAAAACAGTTTACCGTGTTTCCATATGGCCTTTCTTCTGCTGAGCTGGCCACACATTAATGCATGCGGAACAGACACACAAGGAAACATGCTTGCCATACTTGTCAGGCAAAGATTCCAGATACACATCACCGGGTGCAACCACTTTCATTCTCAGAAGTTTAACATGGAATTGTGCTACTGTTGCTGGACTTACACTTAAAGGATTGTGATAGAAATACATTGCATGCTTGCCATATCATTTAACATATGCTTGCCATTTTTTTATATTCCCATGCCATACTAATGCCATACACCAGGGTCACTGTCACCCGACTGCAAATATAAATGACCCAAAGCTGTTGCAAGTTTAAAAAGAATATTGCATCTGCTCAGTCTCATGAAACAAAACCAACTCTTTCTATTAAACCTCCCAAAACAATTTAGCTGGGAAATATCAGACAAATGTATGTTTTTGTTGACGTTTGATATCTGATGTCATTCGATCTCTGGTACTATTAGAGTTGTGATTAAGTGCTTCATCATCAGCAACTAGTTCATCACTGATGAAAATCAGCATTTCCTACAATGAGTTAAGCATCGAATAAGGCCTTAGGTGCACAATCTAATTATCAGAGACATTAGATGATATTTGTAATTAATTTATTCTTTTTCTTGGTTTTAACCATCACACTGTTAACTGCTCCATTACCAATGCTGACACAGCCGTCTGCCATTTTACTCAGTGTGATGCTTACCCACGTACCTCCTCCGAGCACCCAGAAAAAGGAATGCAGGTATACTTCATCCTGTTGCACTTGGACTGGTTAAAGAGTGTGTGGGATTTCAGTTTGGCCAGTTCGCTCAGGTGGTTGCGAGGTCATCTCTCAGCTTGAATTTGAAGAGGACTGATGCTATCTTGCTGGCTGACTAATGTGGCATCACATCTGGTAGTTGCAGCCAGCCCTTATTCTACTCTGACTGGACTCCTTTAGAATTGTTTCAGACTGCTGCAAGTGATGTTTATTTTGTTCTTGGTAATGATAGCAGAATAAAAAAAAAAAATCCACTAGCCAGGTCTGACAGCTTATAATGCCCTATTTTTATAATGCTTGTCTCCGTGCTTGCTTTGATTCTTGCAGTGGAACATGTCTTTATTTCTTTTAGATAAAGTTATGGAGCTGGATAAAGATGGAGTTGTCATAATGACCCAAAAGCTGGTTCAGGGAACCTGCCTTCTTCATGTTGACTATGATTGACTGGTTGTAAATTCCTGGTGGACAATACAATGCATTATACATGCATCCATCCCATTATATGATCCGCTTTTCCTCCTGAGGGTTGTGGCTGTGCTGGAGCCTTTAACAGCTGTCTTCGGGCAACAAGCATGGTACACCCTGAACTTGTTGCCAGCTAATCACTGGGCACACAAAGACAAACGACCATTCCTGCTCACAATCACACCGAGGGACTGGTTGGTGTAGATATTTTTCGAATGTGGGAGGAAACCGGAGTACAAGGAGAAACCTCACGCAAGCACAGCAAGAACATGCTAATCCAAACGTGAACAGAGAGACAAGTTTGAAGTCAAACTTTCAACATTTTCATTGATGTAGATGCTGAAGTTTTCTCAGGTAGGGACTTCAATAATACTGGAACCAGAACAGAGAATGCTTTAGAGCCTGCTGACTTCTTTGTAGCTCTGTCACCAAAAGATAATCTCGTTGCGAGTGTGAGGCCCGGGATGGAACATTAGGTCGCACTAAAGCAGCTCAATTAGTAAGTGCTATGACATGTAGTATTTTATAAGTAGCAAAACCTGAAAGTCACTGTCATCCTCAGGGAGCCAGAGAAAGATGGCCAGAATGGAAGAAGGTTGAAGCCCAAGTGAAGATTCTTGCTACAGAATTTTGCACTCGCTGCAAACTTTTACTCAACATGGAAAGGCTGGAAAGCAACATGTCACAATAGTTAATGTGAGCTGTACTACGTAACATGCTTGAACTATGGTTTCCCACGTCCCTCATGGATAGACTGGGCCATATTTTCAAGACGGAAAAAAAACCCTGCGATTCTAATGACACTCCTTATGTGTGAGCTTCTGTGAATAGCAGTACTTTGGTCAACGCTCATATATTTATCCTGAAGCACTGTGTCTGTGTCTGGTCGGACCAACAACCAGCTTCTCAGTTTTTTTTTCCTCTTCTGATTTCAGGGTACAGAAGTCAAATGTTACAGGGCATCCTTATTACATGCCGCAAGATTATGGCAATTGCATGGGTTACTTGGGACTCCAGGCACATATTTGATTTGCACCATCATTTCGGTGAACGCTGATGTCTGATACCTTCAGGTGGAAGCACTGAACAATAAAGGACCAATCTCTGCGGCACTTAACAGCCAACATTGAAACACTCATAGGTCACAGTGTCATGAATTTTAATCCCTTCTCCATTTAACTGAGCGCTCCTGTCTTGTTTGCCAAATAGCCAATAACAAAAGCCAGGGATTGGTTATCTTGTCTTCATTCCTAATATGCATATACAGTAATAGTGATTAAAAGTAATGTGAAGCCCCATTGATTGCTTAGAAATATTCTGTCCTTGATCTGAATGGGACCTTTCCGCACTATCGAGCAGCGCTCATTGTCTGATTACTCTATCGGCCAGTGTGCAGGATCATCTTCAAGTCGGGAACACTGATTAACGTGACTGTTAAACTGCTGAGTGAGTGATGAATCTTACAATCCAGCTCCTCATCATACTCAGAGCTAGACTGGCGGTCCCCTGGCTGGGTCCACTACTGTCTCCTTCTGAGAATCCATGCATAAAACGGTTGTAATCTTTATGCAGTCACAAAAGGTAACTAAATGCAATTTCTTCCGATACTGTACTTTAGTCCAGTTTTGACAAAAGGTGAGGATGTAATTTAAGACACTTTGTCACAGGAGGTTTGAGGTGTGATGCTTTTTTGTGTGCTTTTTTTACATGTGAATGAGAACAAAAACAAGAATAAATATTTTAAATCAAATAAAATCTGTTTTCATGTGACGATCATGGGGGTGAGGATGTGAAATGCCTGTGTTTGCCCAATGATAAGTTTTCCTTAGCTGAAGATGTGCTGCACCATTTGCTCTCCCTTTATACTCTGACATCTCCACTCCCCTGCCTATGTAAGCTGGTTTTCTGTTTGGTGTGCAACAAAAACAAAGCGGAGTCGGTTGAATTTCCCCATGAGGGATTATAATGGGCAAAATAAATAGATGTGCCGATTCTCTTCTCTGGGTGTATTTGTGCAATCCATCCATCCATCCATATTCTGTACCTCGTATCGCCATTAGGGTCATGGGAGAACTGGAGACCATCTCAGTTGAGTTGTGGGGGAGATTCTGGACCGGTTCCCAGCCAATTGCAGTATATGGGCATTACATTAGAAATACACGGAAGCGCTTTTGGCTACCATGTCTCAATTTCCCTGCTACAGTGTTATTTTTATACTGCTATGTGTCATGGCTTATATGGGTAGGTTGCTCTCTGACTGTTAAAAGTAATGGTTGCTGGTCCCTCAGTGATTTGTCTCACCGATTGTTCAGGACATGGCATGTGGAACAGTCTGTGGATACGTTTGCGTGGCGGGCGGACTGTATGTAAACAAAGAAAAAAAATGGGCACATGGTTACAACCAAGTATTTATTTTAGGGGTGTTCTGATCATGCTGCTGATTGCGACACAGATAATCCATGACTGTAGGCCTCTACAGATTCCAATCACATGGATTACCTGCCATTTTTCAATTATAGAGCTGCTCACGATGATTACTTTGATAATCACTTAATCTGACAATATTTTTTTGATTAATTGATTCATCTGATTAAAAAAAAAAATCACGTTCCCCACAATAATCACATCACGTTTGCTCCGGGTTTCCTGCCACATTCCAAAAACATGCATAGCAGGTTAATGGCACACTCTAAATTGTCCTTCTGTGAGAGTTTGAGCATGGATGGTTGTTGGTCTTTGTGTGCCCTGTGATTGGCTGGAAACCAGTTCAGGGTGTACCCCGCCTACGACCCAAAGACAGCTGGGTTAGGCTGCAGCACGCCCGCAACCCTCGTGAGGGAAAGTAGCTTGGAAAATGGATGGATGGATCTCATGGTGCTGAAAATTAATCGTGACAGGCTTTCCAGTCGTGTAGGTCATTGTTTTTGTTTCAGGGGCACGTTGTACGTGTTAAGTCAATTTCGTTGCTCAATTTGCATGCGTGATTACAATAAAGATCCATTCATTCAAATGTTCTGAATTTCAGCTTTAATTTCATGGCATTTACATTTAGATGTGTTAACCATCCAGGACAGAGATCCTATTCTTTTCAAGTGAGCACATGTATTCAAAGGGACATTATTAAATTTACTCAGAATGATGACCATTTATCATTTGGTGGCATAACCCTTACTTGCAATAACTGCATCAAGCCTGCCACCCATTGACTTCACTAGACTTTTGCACTCTTCATTTGAAATGCTTTTTTGGGCCTCTATTGCAGTCTCTTTCAGGTCTCGTTTGATTCTGGGGATTTCTCCCCTCAGTCTTCCTTTCAGGAGGTAAAATGCAGGTTCGTTTAAGATCGGGTTTAGACTTACAGGATATAGCATATAACTGTTGTTCACACTATTTCGTGTTATGCAACTTTATACATTAAAAAAACTATGCTATCAATGCCTTGGCCAACGTCCTTTAGATACAGTGCACATTGGTTGTACAAATGCATGTCACGTGCATGTACATGAGGGGCATTGTTATATTTCGGAACACAAAGCAGGAATGATCGAGTATGGCTAAAATAGTGCTTTATGCATGTACAGTACATACACCCAGCTTAGGTAATGCTAGGAATCTCTTTCAAAATATATTTCTCTCCGATTGTAACCATAGATAGCACAGTAAATTCATGTATGCATGGAGCTCACAATGTGATGAAAGATGTCATATTTTAGTGTTTACAAAATTTGATTAGTGGTGAATTTTCTCACCTGATTTTGACCTGGCTACATCGCACAGACACACTGACAACATTGATTGTCAATTTCTGTGTAGTTGGCACTTTATTTTTTTTTTCTTTCAAAGTAATGAGAGTCAGCCCAGTCACTGACATTGTTGATGGTAAGTCTTCACTATTTATGGTTGTTGACAAAACATGGCAGAGAACACCAAGACCCCAAAACAAAGTCCAACTTGTCAGGCTTATTGACACCTGATCCTGTTTCTGCATATCAATACATTATCCTGAGAAATAACAATCGATCAATTGTGATATGGATACTGTACTTACAGCCCTCAAGTTGTTGACTTACAGTATTTGATAATTGGTAAGTTAACAAAATGGTTCATTTGCATAATTAAAGACCAATGCCGGTATTTAAATCAGGGTATTTCCGTGTGGGTACTTACACAGTCATGAAATTCCATCTTTTGAATGACTGCTGTCAATTATTAGGCTTGAAAGGAGCAGCGAAAGAGTAATGGTCTTGAGATTCCTTTTAATCCCCATCAACTTCAATTACCTGTGCACTATAAAGTGGAATAATGCATTCAAGGTGCCCACAAGACTGACTGAATGTCAAAGTCATTATTATTTTTTTACATGAAAACTTAAGTGTCCAGAAGGTCGGATTTTTTATTTTTTTTTTCCCCCATGAACAGTCTCCTCATGTATTTTTTGATCAGTAAGATGAAACTCATCCAGAATAATATCCATTTATTAAGGAGCAGTTTGTCAATAACAAATTCACCCTGGAATGCCCCTTTTTCATTGCCTAAATCGATATGCCATCATGTCTTCAGCGGCAGAATTGGAAACCAAATTAGCTGTATAGTCGGTGTAGACAAACAAATGTACTTTACAATAGTATTAACTTGTCTATATTATATATACTGGCCATCAGGTGGCATCCCTTTCTCCAAATGTAAAACTTTTGAGGACAAACAAACATCTTTCTTGAGTTTCCAAACGCTGCATTATTGAAGTCGGTGTTTTATGACCGTAACATACACACGCAAACACGAAAGCATTTCAAAGTTATATGTCCTTACACTATATCCAAACTATGGCCCGGGGACCATTTATGACCCATCATCTCTTTTTAAACGGCCCGTGACATGTACTAAAAACAACTTTGCAACAAATGGATTGTTTGTGTATGTTTGTGTAATTTTAGATGGCGGCGTTAAAACTCACAAATGTCTACTAATTACGGCATTTAAGAAATGGGAATGCCAGTCTGATTTTTCGTATGAATCGTCCGAAGGGCGTATCACTAAACTCACCTGTGATGTATGCACGAGAGCGAGATACGACGCGAGGCATGATTACGAGGCAAGTTGGTCATTAGATCTCTCGGAGAATCGCTATGAATAATATGAAACAGTATTGGTTATTCTTTAATTTTCTGATTGTAGCATGGTAAATTTAGGATTAAAACATTCGTCACAAGGTGTAGTAATGCTTATGTTTACTGTTGGTAGAACTAATGATGACGTGTGGTAGATTCTTTCGTCAAATTGATATTAGATTACCCATGCATCGTCTTGGGAAGAGGATGTCAAGGCACATCAATACTTACCTGTAAATGATTCCTCTCTCCGAACCGCTTGATATGCCAGCCAATAGATTACCCATGCAATTTGGATGCCCAACGTCATGTTTTTGGAATTGGGAGGAAACCGGAGCACCCGGGAAAACCCAGCAAGCCCGGGGGATGCAAACTCAAGGCACCCACCTCTCTGTGAAGCCGATACTTACCGGGCCGCCCCTGTATTAATGATTACCAGTAAATTAATCTTTGCAATGTGAGATTGGAAAAAAATACTCTGATTTTGTGGTACGCTGTATTCATGATGCCATATGAGTTCATCATATTTTGATCCATTTATTTTTTGGGAATAAACCTGGAGTACACAGCTGATGTAATGTTCATTGTTAATGCATAGTTTTCAAACATTTACCCTTGAAACATTATACTTTTGAGTTTCAGAATTCTTGATTATGAATATCAGTCAAAATAGAAAAACGGGTTCCCATGATGAACGCAAAATTAGTTGCCGTGGTTTCCCATTGGGTAGTCCGACGGAACCGAAAAACGGTTACCGTGAATTTCCGAAATCCTCAGGCCTGCTACTGAATTATTAAAATTTTTGCAGCATTTGTTTAGAATTGTATGTCTAGGTTGTTGTTTGTGTTATTATCATATGCAATTGAATAAGTAGACCATTTCAAAATTCAAAATTTAGGACTCTCTAACTGCATAATGGGACTCATACTTTTCTGATCTGGCGGTAAACTGTAAAGTTATCACTGTATATATACACACACACACATCCACACCGTCACTGAGTGGGAACCGATCCCACACACAAGTCAGGCGCGTGTACCACTACAACGTCATGTGTGGTGAAAAAATAAAATTAATTTATACAAGCAAAAATGGTTTACTTCACTTTTGCTCTGTGTCAAGGTCCAAATTGTGAACATATCACATGAGTGATTCACAGCCTGTTCACCAGTATGACGACTAACCTCCTGTCTGCTTTTAGTTTAAAGTGTATTTAATTAATCTGTTCAAAGTCCTGTTCCTGTTAGCTTTCTGCCAACACCTGCCCTGTGATGGATTCGGCCACCTGTACCTCGTTTCACAGTAAAGTGCCACGCTTCTTCGTTGCTTGGTTTCCATGTTAGTCATCATGTTCATCTTGCTGTTCATGCCCCCCCCCCCCCTCAAAAAAAAAAGTACATTCCTCAAGCTTTGGACCTACTGGTTTTATAGATCGTATGTTTGTTGTTTTATTCAGGTGCAAAATCTTGCCAGATTAAATTTTAAACTGTGGTTGCTGATTTTCTCCATTGGCTGCACTTGCTTTCACACCTCATCAAAAATGTAGCGTATCCTTTTCAAGGTTTGCTTCTTTTTCACTGAATTGAAGGAATAATTCTTGCTTACAACAGCCCTGGATATTTCAGGGCTATTTTAATTTGTTCACGTCCTCTCAGACTTCTGAAAGCATTTTGCAGTTACATGGGAATGCAATTATGATAGCAACATAAGACTAGTTGAAGAAAATCACGACTTCCTATGACATATAACCACATCAGGTCCTTCATTTTGGCATCTGCATGTTACCGAGATGCTTGTGTGGGTTTTCTAAAACTAAGTACTGTACTCCGGTTTTCTCCCACAATCCTCGTAGGTGTGAATATCAGTGGAAATCGTTGTTTTTGTGCCATGCAATTGACTGGCGCTCAGTCTCGTGTCAACCCTGTCTCCAGCTCACCAGTGACCCGAATGAGGACAAGCACTTTAATGGATGAATGGATGATGCACTTAAAAAAAAAAGGTATTGCAGCATATTTCGATTAAGTGGAAAAGTATTTCAGTGTGGGCAATTTAAAGGGTTATAGTGAGCCAGAGCTCGAGACTGGACAAAACGAAAACAAATATGGAATCAAAGCTGATGGTGGTACTATTTTGCAGCCATTTGTAGCTCACAAGTAACATTGCGCCATGAACCAGACACCCTCAAGGGCCGGCACATAACAAGCAAAAAAGCCCGTCTACCCACTCAGCTTACCAAAGAGTGTGAAGAACATTTAAGAACATTTTTGAGCTAACTTTTCTTGCATAAATAGTGTGTTTTAAAAAAAGTTAGCTCTACATTCACACACACCCACACGCACGCGCGCGCACACACACACACACAGGCGGGCTGACAGACAAGGTTGGTGAGTGTCGATGTGGGCAGGTTCAGTGATTCTTATGTCAAAGGCAGTCTGAACACTGTGTGTGTCTCTTCTCTCTCCAGCAGACCTTACATGGCAGTTCTCCTCTCATGGGTGTTCTGAAAAGAGACAGGAAGGGCAGAAAAAGAGAGGGATAAGTGGAAGGATGGGAAATGATGGCAGGTACTGGGGAATTCTTCCAATGCCCTTGACATCCAGGAAATGCTAGAATAAGAGGTAACAAGTGCCAACCAAGAAGAGGGATCAAAGATAAGACACCCTTAAGAGAAGCGTGTATCTGGGTGGCAACGTGTACATGCATGGAGGGGCTTTTAACTAATTTAACTACCGGTATATTCCGTATATACTGGAGATAGACGTGTTTTCTTCTAATTGTGTGTTAAGTGTGACACCAACTCAATACATTGAGAAAGACTGGCACCTTGTGTGTGTGTGTGTGTGTGTGTGTGTGTGTGTGTGTGTGTGTGTGTGGTGGTGGGGTGGAGGGAGACCCAGACTGAGGCTTTTCTTTGGCGGAGCAGATGTTTTGCTCTCACCTTGCCACACCTCATAAAGCTTGATGGCTCAGGACCCTGGGGCCAGAATATCACTCACATAAACACACACACATGCACCAATATGGCAGCCCATGCTGAACTTCCACATGCATCCCCAAACACTTACAACCACCATTAAATGGTCTCTCTCTCTCTCTCTCATCATATGTGTCCCAAACAGAAAATAATTGCGTGAATTTTTCACAAAATATTCTTGAAATAAATAATTTCACCAAGATTGAACAGAATACACATGCATAAAATATTAGAATCAAACAAAGATTGTCAAACAATAGAAAGTAATGGAGGAGGCAGCGTGGTTGCAAAGTTGTAAAGCACAACAATGTTAATATCTCACTTTAATTTAATGCCACTTGAAACATAAAACAGAACGTGAACATTTGTCACGATGTTAATAATTCTGACACGCAGACAGTGCATGTGACAAAGACGTGATATCATTTTAAGCAGATGTCTCCATCAAATGAGGGTTCGAAGAGCCACTTGTAATTAGTGGCGATTCGACTGATGGATGAAAACCCACTTCTTTCAAAGAGTCCATGTTTTTTTTAATCATTTGTCAGTAAAACAAAGCAAAAAAAATTCTGCATTGAAACAAGCCACTCGGCAAAGCAGTTTTGGTTTAATTAGCCTCATCCAGTCCAGATTTCTTCGAAAAGTGTGCCTTGTAAGTGAATTTATAATCATGCTCTGATATCGTCCTCCATTGTAAATCAAGCTTCGGCGCTCATCGATCAGAAGCAATAGTTGCTGAAACAATAAGAAGACCAGGAAACTCCCTCGTCACCGACAGGAGAGAAGGCATAAACAGGTGAATCTTATATATTTTATATATACGTATATAGATCTATATATCTATATATAGATATAGATATATAAATAGATATATCTCTATATATATCTATATATAGATATATCTATACATATATAGATATAGATATATCTATATCTATCTATATCTATCTATCTATGTATAGATATAGATAGATATAGATAGATATAGATATATCGTCACAGTGATTGACTGGTTCACACTTTGGTTTTGCGGTGCAGAGGTGGAACGTTCTATTTTGGTCCCGGCCTTCCTGTGTGGAGTTTGCATGTTGTCCCCGTGCCTGTATGGGTTTCTCCGGGTATTCCGGTTTCCTCCCATGTTCTAAAAACATGCATGGTTGATTAATGGGACCCTCTAAATTGTCCCTCTGTCTTATTGTGAGCGAGAATGGTTGTTTGTCGATGTGTGCCCTACAATTGGCTGTTAACCAGTTAAAGGTGTACCCCGCCTACTGCCCCAAGACAGCTGGGATAGGCTCCAGCACGCTGCGGCCCTCATCAGCAGATTGGAACATAGATTAAAAAAATAAATAAATCAATAAATGATGCACACACATACATACACCTATTTGGAATTATTCAATCAAGTCTAAATTAAAATGGGTTCTCTAACTTAATTAAAAAAAAAAAAGTATTTTTATTCTGTGTGTGCCTACACATAGAATAAAAACAAAAAAATGATTGTGTGATTTTCCCATCTCGACAAGCTGGTCAGTACCATGAAGATGTAGAGATGATTAAATGTGGGACCACGAGTTTGATAATTGGCAGAGTGATGGACAGAATGACAGGCAATGTCTCGTCTGTGGAGTCATTATCGAGCTCCCGAGATTGTCAGAGATTCAGGGATGAAGGTGTTGGCGTACTCCTAAAATTTGACTGATTTATTTCTGTATTTATTTTACTGTATGTCCTTTTTAAACACGCGAGAGGATTCACTCAAATCCACTATTTAAACAACAGAAATAAAGCACCACCCCTTGCCTCAAAAACAGTTGATTCCACTGAGTCCCCCCCCCCCATTCTCTTCGACTGCCAAGACAGTTAGTGAGAGACAATTTTATATTCAAAACGACACAGATTATTTCTTTTCTGATTTTTTTTTTGTCCAAATAAACCACGACAATAACAGCCCATTTCACAATTTTTATGTGTTTTGTTCATAACACCACCCACCGAGATGAATAAAAGCGGGTGGCTTCTACTGCTTATTTCATATTCTGCCAATGCAACATTAATCAGAATATTATGTTTAGATAAGTGGGGTGCAAAGAACATATTATAGTAAAGAAAACTTCTGACTTGAGCACGTCGGCTTCACAGTGCAGAGGTACCGGGTTCGATCCCAGCTCCGGCCTCCCTGTGTGGAGTTTGCATGTTCTCCCCGGGCTTGCGTGGGTTTTCTCCGGGTGCGCCGGTTTCCTCCCACATTCCAAAAACATGCATGGCAGGCTCGTTGGGCACTCTAAATTGTCCCTGGTGTGAGTGTGAGCAGTGCCCTGCGATTGGCTGGCAACCAATTCACTACTGCCCGAAGACAGCTGGGATAGGCTCCAGCACCCTCCGCGACCCTAGTGAGGATGAAGCGGTTCGGAAAATGGATGGATGGATGGACTTCTGACTTGACTTCCTTTTTAAATTATACCAATTAGTTACATTTATCTTGCCTGGGTTGGAGCTCAACACCTCTGATTCTAAAATCAACTCTTGTGCAAACTGTCTGAGAACTATGATGGTGAAAAACGGAATATATATAGATAGATAGATATCTCTCTCTCTCTCTCTCTCTCTCTCTATATATATATATATATATAAAATATAATTACCTGCATTTAGTGACAATGTTATTATTTAAAACTGTCTTCCTTTTTTCCTCTTTTTCACTTATCACATGTGTGTTTCTTCATGCCGAATGTTCATGTTTGTTTGTTTTTAAATACAGAATGTTTGATGTCAAGAGAGGTGGTTCTTCAGAGAAGTAATGTCCCAAACAATTGTACCAATGAGAATAAAGAAAACACAACAATTTAAGACAAGAAAGAGAAAAGTGCACACACGCATTCTGTGGGTTTGACAGACAAACCAGAGGGCGGTCAACACTGCTGCGATTCTCATTAAAACACAAAGGAGAAAAGCCCTCCTAATCGTGAGAGAGCGTTGCCCATTCGGTAATCCACGGTGTTGGTTGTGCTGAACATCAACCCGCAAGTAAAACCACAAGGCGGCAGAGAGTTTTGGCTGTGTGGCTACAAAAACATACATTTTAGTTTTAAGCTCTTGAAAGACTGAGCAGAATAAGAAGTAACCACAGGTGAATAACATCTTCCTTTGTACGTATTGTAAATATCAGAGACAATTTGCACCAGATATCTTCAGCAAACAGGTTTTAATCAACGGTAAAGAACTCTTCGTTTCATCAGTACACTGTGGCTGTAGCATATATGTTTGTTGTGTTGGTTTTTGATATTTTATTCATCTTATTCATTTTTTTTTTTGCTGGACTGAAATATTTTTATTGCCTTTTACTGTTATCATAGTAGCTTGATGTTAAGGCACTTCCAATCACAGACAATTACCGTAATTTCCGGACTATAAGCCGCGACTTTTGTCACACGCTTTCAACTCGCCTGTGTACCGTCTTTCTTTGTAAATATCTCATGTAGCAATATGGGCACCTGCGGCTTATAGACAGGTGCGGAGTACAAAATGATGTAGTGGTGCGGCATATAATCAGGTGCGGTCTATAGTCCAGAAATTACGGTATTCATATCCTCTTGAGGGGCTCTTCCTGAAACAGACTTATTCAGCTTCATTGCTGGAAACATTAATACAGATCATCTTTTATACCGTTTTATACACGATTCACTTTTGTATGGAGCCATTCTGCTTTTTGTGTGAAGAAAAAAAACACTGCATATTGGACCATAATGTACCCTCTGCATGTTTCCCATATACAATCATCCTTCCTTACATTCTTTTTTTTTCTTCTTTTCTTAACATCGCTTATCTTGTTCAGGGTCACGGGGAGCTGAACTAGCTGCCAGACAATCGCAGGGCACAGACTGTACAGAGACAGACATGTTATGCTCACATTCACATAAATGAACCCACGCTGCCTGCACCAAAGTCATAAGAATGAGTCTGGGTGTTTTATAATTCACCAATACGTCATTATAGATCACTGTCACCATGATCATTTCCTATTGCACTCGTTGAATGGCTGCTGCTGTGGCAGAATTGAACTGTATTACTTTTATTATTTATTAGTTGCCACAGCGGCCCGGTAGTCCAGTGGTTAGCACGTCGGCTTCATAGTGCTGCTTTACCGGGTTCGATTCCAGCTCCGGCCTCCCTGTGTGGAGTTTGCATGTTCTCCCCAGGCCTGCGTGGGTTTTCTCCGGGTGCTCCGGTTTCCTCCCACATTCATGCATGGCAGGCTGATTGGACACTCTAAATTGTCCCTAGGTGTGAATGGTTGTTCGTCTCTGTGTGCCCTGCGATTGGCTGGCAACTGATTCAGGGTGTCCCCTGCCTACTGCCCGAAGACGGCTGGGATAGGCTCCAGCACCCCCCGCGACCCTATTGAGGATCAAGCGGTTCGGAAAATGGATGGATGGATAGTTGCCACAGACCATCAGGCAACACCTGTCTCATTTTAGATCATATTGACTGTCTTCACTCCTGCGGGTTCCTCTCAAAGGTTGCTCTTGGATTTTTTTTTTTTTTTTTTAACTTCGTTGGTTGCTGTTAATATGGTGGAATTGTGATGGTTTCTGATGTGACAAAATCAATTCCATCACTGAATAATCCATACATCGACCCATGTTTCTGCTGTGTGAGTGTTAAGCATTATTGTTTGCATTAAAAAAAAAAGAATTTCATTTGACGGAATTATGTATTTGTAGTCTGGTTGAACAGTTGTGTACAGAGTGTTTATTTATTTATTTTTTCTACATGTCGGCTATTCAGTCGACCTCAGCTATAATTGATAAATAAATGGCTTGAAGCAAGCATGATGCGCCTCTTATTTGGAGAACTGTGCAAGCAAAGTGCTTCCTCAAAGTGATACGATACGCGTAAGTCTTCCTTTTTTTGACAGCGTAAGAGTGAGAATTGGTGTTAATACCGGAAATGTTTGTTTTTATAAGTTTGATTGCAACTAAAAAAAAAAACAAACAAACATGTTCAGATGGTTTATCTCACAGATTTTCATGGGTTTTCAATCTAGAGCAAAACTAAAATATTTGGCATCACAGTTCAATACTTGTGGAAAGGAGTGTATGTGTCGACACGCCGGAGCTCAAATCACAGACCTTGATACTTTGCATCTTATCTTCCTGGCTAGTATCAGCACCAGAGGCGTCCTGTTTAATCTTCCGCCCGACCAGCGATCACAGTCCCTCCGTCGTCTTATTGTATTGGTTACAAAAGACTAAGCAAATGTATTGTCTTTGAAAAGACATTCTATGCATAGTGACTTACTTTCCATCTCAATTGGGCTTCGTCTGGTTGACTACCCCCTGATGAGAAGCGTTCACACATTTGGCCCTTCTTACATTGACTGAAATGCACAAACATTGCTGTCAAATGCACACACATACACACCGGCACATCGCTTGTCATTATTCGCTCAGTCAAAGCAGATCATAGAGACATTAATTGAGAGTGCAATCATGCTCTGAGCCTACGGTTCAAAGGAGCTGATAATAAGCTGTGATAGGTCCAGCTGATGAAAAAAATCAGGCCGGCAGTTGGAATGCACAGACACTCTGCCGCGCATGCTTTTGTCCTTGGATGTTTTTTTCATTACACACTAGAAATCAATTAATATCAGGGACCTTTTTAAGTGGATGTGGACTATTGAATTTGGAGGCAAAGTAGAACAGATTTAAAACTTGATTATTTGTGACGCCATGTTGGATTTGAGCCAATGTTTTGCCTTCACTGATTCTTACAATCAGGCAACTGGTGGCCCGAAGGCCACACAGACAGAGCCCAACCCTCACCCGATCTGGCCTGCGCGTTAGTGGATGACATGTACAGTAATTGCAATCACAGTTGGCAAGCAAGAGTGCTTAGATAAGTTGTCCCCGGTGCAGGGCAATGTGCAAGAAGAGGTGGCTCGGTGATGCTTGATGGCAGTTCAGCTTCACAGTGCGACACTGATTGTAGATGGTTGGGGAAAATGGGTTGCCAATAAAACAATTGTGATTGCAATCGTCAGAGTTTCCGATCTGATATTGAGCCTCCCAAATTAAAATTTAGTTTAACGGTTAACTGTTCACTAGAAGCATCACTGAATTCCTTCAATCATCAACAATTGCAAGCACTAACACATTTAATGGATTAAAGGATTATGAGAGATTAAAAAACATATTAACCAACATGCTTAAAGAAAGTTTTATCATCAATTGACTGATAAAAGACAATCAAGACCATCCAGCTGCTACTGTTCTCTCATTGCCCCTTTGTCATCATTCTAAATGGGACTGGGTGCATTTGAATTACCGAATGTGTTTTGCGAACATCCTCTCAAGCCGGTACCATGTCTCATTGTCACGTCTGTGTTCCTGACACAGATGTGCTCCATAAGACAGTTCAATACAAAATCAATGTGTGTTGGAGGTGGCTATGTCATCCTTTTTCCACACTACTGCTCATCATGGTCATGGGGCACTGGAGCCTTTCCCAGCTGACTTTGGGTTAAAGGCGGGGTACGTGACTCATCACTTACAGTGCACATACAGTATAGACATTCCTCCATTTGGTATCAAATTCACACTAGTGGTTAACTTTGAGTCTTCAATTGACCTAAGAAGCATGTGTTTGGCATGCGGGAGCAACCCAAGTACCTGGAGAAAACCTACACAAACCTGAGCAGAATATGCAGACACCACACTGAGATGTTCCAACAGAGAATCGGAACCAGAGCAACTCATTGTAGGGCACCAGTGCAAACTGCTATTTCACCTTGCTGGCCTTATTAAAAATATGTTTTTATGAGGGGAGGCCCCATGGGCCAGTGGTTAGCGCGTTGACCTCACCGTGCAGGGGTTGTGGGTTCGATCCCTGCTCCAGCCTCCCTGTGTGGAGTTTGCATGTTCTCCCCGGGCCTGCGTGGGTTTTCTCCGGGTACTCCGGTTTCCTCCCACATTCCAAAAACATGCATGACAGGCTGATCGAACACTCGAAATTGTCCCTTGGTGTGAGTGTGAGCATGGATGGTTGTTTGTCTGTGTGTGCCCTGCGATTAGCTGGTAACCGGTTCAGTGTGTCCCCCGCCAACTGCCCGAAGACGGCTGGGATAGGCTCCAACACCCCCCGCGACCCGTGTGAGGATAAAGCGGATCATAAAATAGATGGATGTTTTTATGAGTGTAAAAATAAAATTAAACAACTTTTAGTGGTGTGAACAAAAACATCCACATCAATATTCAATCACATTTCTTTCCTGGTCGTACTTGTCTTTAAAAACAAAGTGTACACAATTATCACTCCACTATAAAAGGATCTTGAATATTGTCCAAGGCCATTTGGATGGTGCGAGGATTTTTCCGCGGTTGCCTTTTATTGATTCCTCCTCAGCTTTTAATTGCATACAACCTCACATTTTAGCAGCTCGGCTCACCAGCACCCACAATGTTGACTACAGTCTAATTTGCTGGCGTGATAGACCTTTTAACAGATTGACCCCAAAATGTGAGAGTTCATGGTTTTATCAGATCTTCTTTTATCTTCCACCGGATCCCCACAGGGATGTGGTGTTCTCTCACCACACTGTAAAATGAATTTGTGTGTATATATATAAGTGTCAGAATCACCAAAGGCATGGATTCATCATGAAATTCACAGATGTTTCTGTAACTCCTGTCATTTTTAAATGATGATGACTCTGATCATGGTATTGTGGCTAGTGCTTTTCGCGATCATTCTTAGAAATACATGTTTCCAAAACAAAATAAATGCTCATTGATTGTTGAAGCAAGTCTCCTCCTCTTCCTCCTGTCCTGATCCATGGCCAGCCCGTGGAGGTAGGTGAAAATCCAAAATACTTTGGGATACAAGCTAACTTTTGATGCCCACATTGAGTCTGTTTGTGCAAAGGCTCATCAGCAAATAACATTTTATAGGAAGCTTAGCGGTCTTAATGTTGATTCTTTTTTTTTTTTTGTGAAAATGTTTTTATTTTTGTTTTATTGAGTCTGTGTTAACATTTTCTTTTATACAGCGGTTTGGGTCCCTTGTAAAAACAAAAAAAAGTGCTTACAACACATTTTAAAGGCGTGCAGCAAGATTGGAGGCCTCAATTTCCGGGAGCTTCCCTCACTTTATCGAGCGAGAGTAGCAAGCAGCAAAAGCCCGTTCCATCACAACAGACACCTGTCATCCTCTCTGCTGAATATAAACTACTGCCATCAGGGTGCAGATACATTATGCCCAGGTGCAGGACAAACAGATTTAAAGGTCAAATGTGAAGTAATTTTCGAAAATCCCAAATCAAATAGTTTTATGTCACAAATAATTGAACAGAATACATTCCCGGTAAAAACATAATATTTCCTAAATTAAAAAAATTTAAAGTATGGCCTTCCTGAATGGAGTTTTTACGTTCTCTCCCTCAATAAATTATTTCATAGAAAGCAATCACTTTGGTTGTGAGGTTTGTCAGTAGGATCATCAAAAGCTGTGGCAAACCAACACTTTTTTTTTTTTTTTAATGGGGGGAGGTAGGTGTGCGAGCTAAAACCCATTACAATGAGTGACTTGTTCTGAGCACAGCGCAGCAGTTAGTGAACCATGCTCTACTGCACTTGATGGTGCATTACTGACTCTCGAATAGTTGAAGTATATATTTTTGTAATTCAGTGTACTTGTCAGCAGAAGGGAGAAAGTACACTCTTAGGACACATCAGTAGATACACTTCCATAATGAGATCCCATTTTCAAACTCTTTTAAAACTAAAGCTTTCCAACAACGAGCTATGTCTGCATTTAAACTAAACCAATCTAATCGTTTCTCAAATGTTTACCATACACACACAGAATTGTTTTAATAAATGCATGTATCCACACAAATATGCTGAAACACTGTAATATATATGCCAGGCCTGAGGAGATGCTGTCACACTGCCAGAATTGGAGATAAGAAGCCCGTATGATATAAACATATAACAATGACAGGCAATGTCGAAAGAACAAGAAACGAGCCATTTATGTGGACTGACGATAAGGTACAACTTTTGCGAACGTACTTATCTCAGGAAAGGGAAAGAACCTCTGACATGGTTGTTTGACGTTGATGGCGGTGTTAGTGCTCGGTCACGAAAGAACTGGGACTACTGCGTCTTCTCAGTGAAATTGTGTATGTGTTATGTGTTACCCAGTTTCCAAAAACGATTTTCAGGCTCCCAAGAGTCCAGTTCTGTGTGGACGCACTGTAATAATGGGTAAAAAAACATTTTCAAAATAACTTTGCAAATAAACATGTTTCCATGTGGACCGTGTCTTCGAATGGTCAGTTTTGACACGCTGCCAACGATAGAAATTGAACAAACTCTTTCAAAACTGTGAAATTTGAGAATTCTATGTTCTCTGTTTAGTTTCCGTCTTACTAACACAGTCTTCAAATGATCAGACACTATTGCAGTCAGTTACACACTACTGTGATCAGCAAAACATATTTGCAACCTCAAGTATTTTAAGAAATAGCACGTGCTAGACTTGTTTGCCATTCATTTTATTGTAAGGGATATTTTCTGAATTTAGTGACAAAAAGATATTGACAAATCCACAACATTCTTCAATATTACTTTGAGGTATACTGAGAAAGTGCACGAACACTATACACTTTGCAAGCACTGCACAACACCAATACTGGAGACTGAAACAATTGGTTTTTTTTTTCTTTTCCTGAGCATATTCGGTTACCTTAACATCACAATGAAAATAGTTTCTTACTACTGTCAAGTGTAGACATGAAGTACACACAAGAACAGCAACTCCAAAGGAAACAAAATAAATACATAAATACATAAATAAATAAAGAATGGCCTTATGTGGTGACTCCTCCACCGTACAGAAGCTGCTTCAATAAGATCACAGTCCTTCTCCATGCCTGAAGGTTGTATACCTTCCACCAGAAAAAACCCTCCTCTATTGGGTTCAGGAAGGGTGAATATGGTGGAAGGTATAAAACTGCAAATTCAAAATGCTCATGGAAGCAATTCTGGTCCAGAGAAGATCGATAGAGAGGGACAAATGACAACATCCCAAACGACAATAAACTGCATGCAGTCCACTTTGTTGAAATGCAAAAGTATTAGATTGCTGTTCCCAGATTAGCATGGTGGTGGAAGACCCCATTTTGGGTTATGGCTGTGCAAAGGACGATGTTACACCCTCGCTGTTTTGCCACATTGGTAATTGCCCTGTGTCCAATTACAGTTCTCCCTCTTCTCATTTTTGCAGGGTCAAATCTAGCCTCATCAACATATTCAAATCCATGCTGGGTTTCTTCAGTATTCATTTGCAAGACTCTCTGAAACACAGTAAAAGACAAGTGGGCACTGTTCAATATCTATTTCACCATCATTTTTCATGCAAAAAGGGTCTGCATAGTGCACAATACCACATTGTGTTACGGTGAACTACTTACCTCTGCATACTCATTACGGAGAGGTTTCATTCTCTCTGATTTTTGTTGAATCTAACTCAATATAGATGCTTCGTGTGTACTTGTATTTTGTTGTTGTTGTTGTTTGTAGGGGGGGGTTGCCTTCATGCTGTCAGAGAGACTTGATGGGTGTTCTTGAAAATGTCGTGATCACTGATCACATTGTAATGTATTTCTCTCAGCCTGATACAATTGCCGGCCAAAACCATGTTTAAAATGGTCGTCTCCTGTGCATAAGTAAACATGAATGGGAACCCCGCCACCTTGCTGTCCTCAACCCTCAAGTCGACAAAAGGAGGTGTCTTTTCAGTCAAGAACATGGGTGGTTCCACAGCAGGTGGAAGTGTTGATCCAATGTGTGCATTCGTGTGGTGACTGGCAAGCCATGGCTTTGTCATGAGAACGAAGTGACCTCACAATTCTTATCTGAGTCGAAGGTGTAAAAATAGCTTTAGCGTTTTGCAAATCTCTGTGTTTTTGCAAAGAAGTGTGACGTCTCCGCTTGATGTTGTGCAAAACTGTTTTGCTCCTTGAGTGTAAAGATCTGTTAAGTGTGTGAAAATTTCCATTGGTCAACATTAAAACTGAAAAAAAAAAAAATCAAGAGTGAAACCCCTGTGTCTTTTTTGGAGAAAAAGTCATGTGACCGATACAGCCGCTCAGTCATTACCTTTTACTGAAGCACCTAACTTTGAAAGGAAGGTCAGCGGGTTGCATCCCTGACTGATGATTGACGAGTCTTTTTTAAGTTCAATTCTTCTCTTCAAGTGATACGGATCTCGAAAGAAAAAGGAAGGATTTCACCTTGCGGGACCAGTTTGATCTCTTATTGGCAAGTTTGGTATTTGTTTTCTCTTAATTTCACTTTCTGTGCCTTCTACATGAAGGAAGTCTCTTGAATGCAGCTGTGTCTTATTTGGTCAGGGTCTCTGTGCAGTTATAGTGGTCAAAAGTTGACGTTGTGGGTTCAAGCTCCAGGTGAGGTATGTCATAATTACATTTGTTTAATTTATGGAATTATTTTATTCATTTTTTTGTTTTTTTCATTTTTGAACATCAAACGTCCATATATTGCATTAAGAAATCCACTTTCTACCATCCACTTTCTAATCGGCTTATCCTCACGTGGGTCGCGGGCATTCTGGAGCCTATCCCAGCCATCTTCGGGAAGCTGGCTGGGTACACCCTGAACTGATTGCTAGCCAATCGCAGGGCACACATAGACGAACGACCCTCCGCGCTCACACTCACAGCTAGGGACAATTTAGAGTGTTCCTTCAACATGCCATGTTGATGTACCTGGATAAAACCCGCGCAGGTATGGGGAGAACATGCTAACTCCAGGAAAGCCAGACTCCACACCTCTGTGCTGTGAGGTGGACGTGGTAACCAGTCAATCACCGTGCCTGAGATATATTACGAGCCATCATATGTTTTGCCAAAAAGAAACACTTGCATAAAAACTGTTTACATAATAGGTTATATATTCAATCACTTTTCCATCCATCCATCCATCCATCTTCTACCGCTTATCCGAGGTCGGGTCGCGGGGGCAGCAGCTTTAGCCTCTCCCCATTCACTTCTACCAGCTCTTCCCGGGGGATCCCGAGGCGTTCCCAGGCCAGCTGGGTGACATAGTCTCTCCAGCGTGTCCTGGGTCGTCCTCGGGGTCTCCTCCCAGTGGAACACCTCACCAGGGAAGCGTTCAGGAGGCATCCTAATCAGACGCCCGAGCCACCTCATCTGGCTCCTCTCGATGTGGAGGAGAAGCGGCTCGACTCTGAGCCCCTCCCGGATGACCGAGCTTCTCACCTTATCTCTAAGGGAGAGCCCGGACACCCTGCGGAGAAAACTCATTTCGGCCGCTTGTATCCGGGATCTCGTTCTTTCGGTCACGACCCATAGCTCGTGACCATAGATGAGGGTTGGAACGTAGATCGACCGGTAAATTGAGAGCTTCGCCCTTTGGCTCAGCTCCTTCTTTACCACGACGGACCGATACAACGTCCGCATTACAGCAGACGCTGCACCGATCCGCCTGTCGATCTCTCGCTCCCTCCTGCCCTCATTCGTGAACAAGACCCCAAGATACTTAAACTCCTCCACTTGGGGCAAGATCCCCTCCCCAACCCGGAGGGGGAAATCCACCCTTTTCCGACTGAGGACCATGGTTTCAGATTTGGAGGTGCTGATTTTCATCCCAACCGCTTCACACTCGGCTGCGAAACGCTCCAGTGAGAGTTGGAGAGCCCTGCTTGAAGGAGCCAACAGTACCACATCATCTGCAAAAAGCAGATATGCAATACTGAGCCTCCCAAAAAGGACCCCCTCAACACTTCGGCTGCGCCTAGAAATTCTGTCCATAAAGGTGATGAACAGAATCGGCGACAAAGGGAAGCCTTGGCGGAGTCCAACCCTCACTGGAAACGATTCCGACTTATTGCCGGCAATGCGAACCAAACTCTGACATCGGCAGTATAGGGACCGAACAGCCCGTATCAAGGGGCTCGGTACCCCATACTCCCAAAGCACCCCCCACAGAACTCCCCGAGGGACACGGTCAAACGCCTTCTCCAAGTCCACAAAACACATGTAGACCGGTTGGGCGAATTCCCACATACCCTCGAGGACCCTGCTAAGGGTGTAGAGCTGGTCCACTGTTCCACGGCCGGGACGAAAACCACACTGCTCCTCCTCAATCTGAGGCTCGACTTCCTGACGGACCCTCCTCTCCAGCACCCCTGAATAGACCTTACCAGGGAGGCTGAGGACTGTGATTCCTCTGTAGTTGGAACACGCCCTCCTGTCCCCCTTTTTAAAAAGAGGGACCACCACCCCGGTCTGCAAATCCAGAGGCACTCTCCCCGCTGACCACGCGATGTTGCAGAGGTGTGTCAACCAGGACAGCCCCACAACATCCAGAGCCTTGAGGAACTACGGGCGGATCTCATCCACCCCTGGGGCTTTGCCACAGAGGAGCTTTTTAACCACATTGGTGACTTCGACCACAGAGATAGGAGAGCCCACCTCAGAGTCCCCAGACTCTGCTTCCTCCAAGGAAGGCGTGCTGGTGGAGTTGAGGAGGTCTTCGAAGTATTCCGCCCACCGGCTCACAACGTCCCGAGTCGAGGTCAACAGCGCCCCATCCCCACTGTACACAGTGTTAGTGGTGCACTGTTTCCCCCTCCTGAGACGTCGGATGGTGGACCAGAATTTCCTCGAAGCCGTCCGGAAGTCGGCTTCCATGGCCTCACCGAACTCTTCCCATGCCCGAGTTTTTGCCTCGGCGACCACCGAAGCTGCATTCCGCTTGGCCAGTCAATACCTGTCAGCTGGCTCTGGTGTCCCACAGGCCATAAAGGCCCGATAGGACTCCTTCTTCAGCTTGACGGCATCCCTTACTGCTGGTGTCCACCAGCGAGTACGGGGGTTGCCGCCACGACAGGCACCAACCACCTTACGGCCACAAGTCAGATTGGCCTCAACAATAGAGGCACGGAACATGGTCCACTCTGACTCAATGTCCCCCGCCTCCCCCGGAACATGGGAAAAGCTCTGTCGGAGGTGGGAGTTGAAGCTCCTTCTGACAGGGGATTCCGCCAGACGCTCCCAACAAACCCTCACAATACGTTTGGGTCTGCCAGGACGGACCAGCATCTTCCCCCACCATCGGAGCCTACTCACCACCAGGTGGTGATCAGTTGACAGCTCCGCCCCTCTCTTCACCCGAGTGTCCAAAACATGCGGCCGCAAATCCGATGATACAACCACAAAGTCAATCATCGAACTGCGGCCAAGGGTGTCCTGGTGCCAAGTGCACATATGGACACCCTTATGTTTGAACAAGGTGTTTGTTATGGACAATCCGTGACGAGCACAGAAGTCCAATAACAAAACACCACTCGAGTTCTGATTGGGGGGGCTGTTCTTCCCAATCACGCCCCTCCAGGTCTCACTGTCATTGCCCACGTGAGCATTGAAGTCCCCCAGCAGAACAAGGGAGTCCCCAGCAGGAGTACTCTCCAGCACACCCTCCAAGGACTCCAAAAAGGGTGGGTACGCTGAACTGCTGTTGGGTGCGTACGCACAAACAACAGTCAGGACCCATCCCCCCACTCTCGTCTACCGGTGTGAACCCCAATGTACAGGCACTGAGCCGGGGGGCAATGAGTATGCCCACACCTGCTCTGCGCCTCTCACCATGGGCAACTCCAGAGTGGAAGAGAGTCCAACCCCTCTCGAGAGAACTGGTACCAGAACCCAGGCTGTGTGTGGAGGTAAGTCCAACTATATCCAGTCGGAACTCCTCCATCTCGCACACCAGCTCGGGCTCCTTCCCTGCAAGAGAGGTGACATTCCATGTCCCTAGAGCTAGCTTCTGTAGCCGAGGATCGGACCGCCAGGGTCCCCTCCTTTGGCTGCTGCCCAGCTCGCACTGCACCCGACCCCTTTGGCCCCTCCCATGGGTGGTGAGCCCATGAGAAGGGGGACCCACGTTATCTCTTCAGGCTGAGCCCAGCCGGGCCCCACTAGGCGCTCGCCAACGAGCCCCGCCTCCAGGCCTGGCTCCAGAGGGAGGCCCCGGTGACCCGCGTCCGGGCAAGGGAAATTTGGCTCCATTTATGTGACTCATCATAAGGGATCTTTTGAGCCATGCTTTGTCTGGTCCCTCACCTAGGACCTGTTTGCCATGGGTGACCCTGCCAGGGGCATAAAGCCCCGGACAACTTAGCTCCTAGGATCATTGGGGCACGCAAACCCCTCCACCACGGTAAGGTGACGGCTCACGGAGGGGTCAATCACTTTTGTATTCAGGATATCTACCTTTGGGCGATCTCCACTGTTTTTAGACACACGAGCCACATTGATACCAAAATACAAAAATAAAACAAAATATACATCGACAGTTTTAAGAATTCCGTGCCTCACTGGGTGGTACCACCGCACTACGGTTCACTTACATTACGAAATGTCCTTCCATACTTATTTGTCATGTCCTTGTTTATGATGATACTAATGCAGCGTGTTATACCGGAGTCAAATTCCTTGTGTGTTCTACATACTTGGCCAATAAAGATGATTCTGATTCTCAAGACAAGTACATTGGCAACATTATTTCAAAATCCTGACAGTTTCACTCTGATTTTATTTTTAAATAAATTTAAAATGGAAACAGATTACCGGTAATAGAAAAAAACGTACGATACAAACATAACTAAATACTGATGTTAAATCCAGGTGTTTATCCTCACAAAATGCCAACACAGTGTCATTATTTTGCCCAGTGTGTGTGCAACACTTGATTAGGCCTCATCTACCCATCGCTAGTGAAATTAATGAAACTACAATTTCCCATTATATTCTTCCCGAACTGGTGAACAAGACATCATACGACTGATGTTACAACCCTTTTGTCACATTGCAGAGGAGAAAAGGACCAACATGGAAGTAACAGCTGGATGTGAACAAAATAGGTATTTTAATAGAGTTTTCAGACATATACGTGACAACCTGCGCCCATGATACAGGGAACAAGGGCACACCACAACACTTGACCTCCATCGAGACCTTTCACTCAAGAATCCCCCATCTGCTAGTGCTGCACAAAAAGGAGTTGAATACCATTGCACACGGCCGAGTCAAGATAATTCTCGAAGAAATGAAAACGATGCACTGCATACAAACGACAGCGGGACAAAAATTCACAGGATGTATACAAACAAACTGCACACATTCATTTACAGCCAGTCCCCCTCTAATGGTAAGAAGAGTCATTTGTAAACAGTGATGGTAATTAGTGCAGCCAATGGCACAACTGGAATCCAATTAGTGATCAGACCTCTCCCTTGACACAGGTTGGTGGGTTGAGTCGGGTGGGGGCTAGCAGTTGGAGATTGTCAGCAAAACACCAGCTCACACACAGATTAACATTAGAACGCAATTTAATGGCCATGCAATATCATGAGCCGCAAGACTTAAACTAATGCGTTTCGGGCAGGATTTCATCCCCGACCAGAAGAGGGCACTCCACTCTTTTCAGACAGAGGACCATGGTTGCAGATTTGGTAGACCGGATGATGTATTTGGCAAATATTGCATATATTTGCCAAATACATCATCCATCCATCCATCCATTTTCCGATCCGCTTAATCTTCATAAGGGTCACGGGGGGTGCTGGAGCCTATCCCAGCTGTCTTCGGGCAGAAGGCGGGGAACACCCAGAACCGGTTGCCAGCCAATCACAGGCAACACAGAGACGAACATTCGAGCACACTCACACCTAGGGACAATTGTTGAGTGTTCAATCAGCCTGCCATGCATGTTTTTGGAATGTGGGAGGAAACCGGAGTACCCGGAGAAAACCCACGCAGGCACGGAAAGAACATGCAAATTCCACACAGGAAGGCCGGAGCTTGGATCGAACCCAGTACCTCCTCACTGTGAGGTCGCTAACCACTCCTGCACCGACCCTCCCCAAATACATCAGCAAGATACAAATCCTCCCTGGTTTTATAACAGTTATACCATTTTAAAAATGTCAAAAATGGACTGTGGATTAGTGGCTCATTTATGTATTCAACTTTATGTATTTTGTTTTCATTACGGGTACATACACACTCGTTCACATGAAAGAAAAACACTTTTCTGACTCGGATTCACAGTTATCTCTTCCAAGCAGCCCGGCATGTTTGTTGTTTTCATCCTGTGCTCATATCATTGCCAATACGCCCATCTGCCCACAATGACACTTCAAACAAGAAAGGTCCATAAACATGTGGTGCCGCCTTGTACACCAATATTGCTCTTTTTCTATTCGATTTATTTCATTTATGCTGGGGCTCTGAGCATCAACTCTGGCATTACACCCATAGTACAGAAGATCGACAGAGTCACCAAAGTCACCATGATTTCATTGATTACGCTTCCATGCAGTCGATAATCCTTTTAAAAACAGAATAAAAGAAGTATTCAGGTTTTTCAAGGCCATATAAACACGTGCAAAAACCTGAATAGGTTCTTATTCAGGTTTTTCACAACATTACTTAGACCCCTGGTTTATCCCTTTTCAAATATTGAGTCATGTGAACGAGATTGAGTACCTCTTGTCGAATGGAGCATTGATTTGCGTTCTGTGCATGCTCTTGCTCTATTCGCAAGGATTCTTGGTCTATGAGCCCTATCGTCATGCCCAGCTCAAGTCTAGCGCAGTGTAATCTAAAGGCTATATTCCACTGAGTGGCGAATGTTTGCGAGTGTTTGCAAGGGTAGCAGATACTGATTTTTAGACAGGGTTCATTCAAGGTCGCAAAGTGATCTTGAGTCCGTCCAATATTCCCCTCTGCTAAATATTGCTGGACTTCAACCATTGCATCTGCACTTACACTTCTCCCAAGTCTCTCCACTTCATTATCCAAGTGCTGCCACAGATCATCTAAAAAAAAACAAAAATATCGGAGTACATAACTATTGCCAAAACATCAGATTGTAAAACCAACACCTGTGGAAGGAGCTGAAATATGAAAACTTGAGAAGGTACCCTTCAAACCTGAGACAGAAGCGCAATTTGCTCAGGAGGAGTTTTAATTGTGCCAGTTTGGACACAGTTTCAAGTATTTGGCGAGAATCAAACGTATACTTTACTCTTTGTAAAATGTCAATGTTTTAATCGAACTGGATTATATCACATAAAATTGACCAATGCATTTGGAAAACCTTGTTGCGGAGCACATGATTATCAAAATATGGAATTTGGGAGTATCACTGCCCTTCTTCCAATTATTGGTAGCAGACAGGCCTGTCATGTCTGGCACTGAATAAAATATTCCCATACTTTCTCTGCCATTCTGTCAAAAGCAGTTGATTAATGAATAGGCATGTCAGCTACGCATTCAAGGCTATGTCTGGTAACAAGCAGAAGAATTATGCATCAAACCTTCCTGGATTGTCGGATGGAGATGAGGGCTCATATTTCTCTTAAATGACACTAAAATATATATATTTAGTAATGTATAAACAACATGGAAAGTATCACACTTATTTATGCATGAATTTATGGAACCGCACATTCCAGCTGGCTGAAATAACACTCAATTCAACACATCAGCACAATCTCCTGACAGCTAATCTAATGAAGTACCTCTTCTCATCACCGGCCGCCAAGTGGCAACGCTTTGTCAAGGCTCTTTAGCATCTCTTACTGATGAACAATGCAACCTTTTGTGATTGTAAGAGGCATGGCGGGCGGTTAATCACTTCCAACGTAAGGCCTCTCGTAAACTCAACAGCTCCTGTCATCATACAGTGAATGAGATGTGTGATACTAGTGATGGATGTGCAATATTGACGTATCTTTTTTTTTCAACTGCAACCATGACGACACCTCCGCCCACCCCTTCCTTCCATCCATCCATCCATCCATTTTCCGAACCGCTTTATCCTCACTAGGGTCGCGGGGGGTGCCGGAGCCTATCCCAGCTGTCTTCGGGCAGTAGGCGGGGGACACCCTGAATTGGTTGCCAGCCAATCGCAGGGCACACAGAGACGAACAACCATCCACGCTCACACTCATACCTAGGGACAATTTAGAGTGCACAATCAGCCTGCCATGCATGTTTTTGGAACGTGGGATGAAACCGGAGCACCCGGAGAAAACCCACGCAGGCCCGGGGAGAACATGCAAACTCCACACAGGGAGGCCGGAGCTGGATTTGAACCCGGTACCTCAGCACTGTGAAGCCGACGTGCTAACCACTGGACTACCGGGCCGCCTCCCTTCCTTCCCACAAACTCCCAAATATGTTTACTTTTGTGAAACAGACCGCAAAAACATACATTTCACTGGGCACATATTCTAATGCCAGCGAACAGCTACAGGGCATGAATTATTCAATCACAAGAATGACACTCAATTCAGAGTGCCCTCGGATTTGTTTGGACATAAAAATGTGATGGGCAGAAATTTTATTCCACTTCACAGATGTTATTGGATGTACCTGGGAAATTCCAGCTTTGACCACTCCGAGCAACTTCCTTGGGATATTTCTGTTTGGATTTTAGGGAAGGTAAGTATTTAGACCCAAAGTAAAGGTAAATACTTTGACCCAAACACACACACACAAACACACACACGATTCATGCTTGGCTTCTGGATATGGTCAAGGTTTATTAACTCCACCAATTGAAACATACAAGACACACAATATCCTACACCACGGGAAGCCTGAATGCAAAACAAATATCATGAATGAATGGCAGGTAAATGGGATGTCTAACAGTTAAGTGTGAGAAGATTATAATGAGTATTGTGACAGTGCCGAACTTTATGAAACACAAAGTTTGCCAGTGCTCATTAAGTCTTTATATGCACCAAACTGATGCTTAATTGGGCTGCAAAGTCAACATTTAAATATGACCAGCAGAGTCTCACCCGATGAGCAGGTGGAAGAAACAAAGATAAAAATGAAAAAAAAGAGGTAGCTGGAAGCAGGAAAACCAAAGCTTGGTAGGTTTTGTCGTGGCTCGGAACATGTGCATTTCCGAGTTCCGTCAGGATTTTTTCTGGTCTTGTGGCAGAAGTAGAGCCATTTTGGTGCTTCAGCTTGTGCTCCCGACAATCGGGTTGTCACGGCTAACCTGGTGGTTGGAGACGAGAAACCAGAAGTCAAGCTAGTTGGAAGTCCATTGTGTACATTTCATAATTTCTCACTTGGATAATTTTTTATGCATCAGGTGGAAACATTCTGAACTCATCCTAAATTCATGCAACACTGATTTTGGTTTTGACATTTTTTCGACACTCATATGTCATAAACATCCATCCGTCAAGTGTCTCATCCGCATATCCTGACAAGGGTCGCGGGTATGCTGAAGCCAATCTCAGCTGTCTTCTGGCAACCAGTTCAGGGTGTCCCCACACCTTGAACTGGTTGCCAGAGTACATTTAGACAAACAACCACTCACATTCACAATCACACCGCGGGACAGTTTAGATCGTTCAATCAACCTCCCATGCATGTTTTTGGAATGTGGAAGGAAACCGGAGTACCCGATGAAAACCCACGCAGGCTCAGGGAGAACTTGCAAACTCCACACGGGAAGGCTGCTAATCAATTGCCCGCCGTGCCACCTACCGTATGTGATAAACATGACAAGAAAAAAGGATTATTATCATGGCCTAGCTGAGTCATCAATGCAATGTTAACAGGATAAGCATAGCAAACAAATATACTTTGCATTCAATTATTTATTTATTTATTTTTTCATACACACAAATGCAAAGGAAGGCGTCTATCTGCAGTTTTCATGTCTATCCATTCGAGCCAGTCTGGGTCTAGCAATACCAAGTTGTTTGGAGTCCCCACCCTAGTCCCCCACCCGCCGCTGAGTGGATGCCTTCCTTTTGGGAGTTTTATGAGATATTCTCCAATGTCAAAGCTGGAAAGATGCCACAATGGTCCAGGGCAGTTTGAATACACAACAATATGTCTATAGAGCTTCCCCAGGTACATCTCCTCACAAGTTTCTTTCTTTCTGAGGATCGAGCAGGCCTTCGTCAAAGCACAGTGCAGTGATTCCCTGGCGATTCAATTGCTTCGAAGATAGACTTGAGCAGACAGGGTGTGGCAGTCTGGGCAATGGGGGTCTTGGAGATGAGGGGACGTAGTCCACATGCAGCAAATTTATCACACTGGAAAAACCTGAAAAAGGGGTGATAACCCTTGTGTTACAATTACAATCACCTTTAGTAAAAAAAAACAAAAAAAACCATCACGGTCAGTGCATCCCCCCCCCCCCCCAGAAAAACAAGCCAATCGAAAAGTTATAGGGTGAAGCTACAACCTTTCTAGCCTACATTCTTTTATATGACAAACCCAATTCCAGTGAAGTTGGGATGTTGTGAAAACAAAGTATAATCATTTGCAAAGCATACTCGACCTATATTTAATTGAATACCCTACAAAGACATGATAGTTTATTTTCAAATGGATCAACTTTATTGTTTTTAGCAAATAATAATTGACTTTGAATTTCATGGCTGCAACACATTCCAAAAAAGCTGGGACAGGTGACAAAAACGAAAGTTGAGGAATGTGTTGTGACTGGTTGTTCCTTGCTGTTTCAGTTGCGATGCAGTTGCTGTGGCCCTTTTATACTTTGTTCTTCATTCTGTCATATAGGCTTGATGTCTCACAGTATATAAGATCAAGTTACTCAGTGACACACGTTCAGTATGTCAAGCTTTCTTTCAGTGAACATGTCAACTCTCTTCATTGTCTTATGCATCTAGCCTTGTTCACTGTAGTTACTTTGTGATTTGGTTGAAAAGGACTTGTTCTTTGCAACTTTTGGGTCATGTCTACTTCTGTGTCCAAATTCCACTCTTCGCACGGCAGAAGGTTTATTAAACACTTGTTTCGAACCTCCCACAGATTAACGGACTAAATGGGAACAGGTGGGTGCCATGATTTGGTATACAGTACAAGGAGCTTCCCTGTATTGGTCACTCATTCACACACAAACATGGGGTGGGGTTCATCTCTTTGTGAACAACTGTGTGAGAAAATAGTCAAACAGTTTAACGACAATGTTTCTCAATTTACAATTGCAAGGAGTTTAGGGATTTCATCATCTATGGTCCATAATATCATCAATCAAGAATCTGAAGAAATCACTGCATGTCAGCAGCAAGGCTGAAAACCAACATTGAATGCTCGTGACCTGCATCAAAAACCCCCCAAAAATGAGCAAAAGTTAAAACAAATGTAAAGCAGCTCTAAATTTGAACTGTTGTGAGTAGCAACACTGCAGTTGTGTTACATGCTTTTGAGTTGTTTGTACAATTTTCTTTCTTCCAATTTATTTTTGTCTGAGTTTGATTGGATGAGTGAATGTGATTGAATGTGTGTGTCAGTGGGGTGGGGGCAACGGCGAATGACAGTGTTCATGTCAATGGCTGGGAGAATGAACATGGATTTAGGGGCTGAATGCAAACAGTTGTGTGAATAGCAAGGTGACAACTGCAAAAAATGTCAATGAAATCATTGACTATAGTCAACATTGACTCAACTATCACCACTCAGCTTCGACGACAAAAAATATCTGAAGGTGTTCAACCCCTTGAGATGGGAGTGAGCCCATGGGAAGGGGGACCCACTCTGCCTCTTAGGGCTATGCCGAGCCAGCCCCCATGTATGCAGGGCCCTCTACCAGGTGCCCGCCATCGAGCCCCAACTCTCGGCCTGATGTCCAGGTGAGGGAAAATTAGGGGGATTTGATACGTGCTTATTCTGGTCCCTCACCTCGGACCCGTTTGCCATATGTGACATTACAAGGCTGACAAATCACCAGACCACTCGTCTCCTAGTATCAGTGAGGACACATAGACCCTCTGCCAAAACAAGGTGATTATTCAGAGGGAAGAGAAAAAGTGCCAGAAGCTTCAGGGTTGGAAAGTCTGGGTTAGGGGTTTAGGTGTGGCATGCCTCAATTCTCTGAGGCATAAGCCAAGTCTCATTGCAAGCTGGTGTAATGGGGTTGCATAAAGGAAGGTGAAACAGTACAACAAAGGGAAAGACAGATCCTAATAGCAATATCCTCATTCCGTAACACTGTCTACGCATCACAGCTCCCAGTGATCCAAATCCACATTTTTGTGATTTCATTTAAGATTTCAGCGAGAGCTGAAGATCACAGCTCTCTGAATCCAACAAAAACACTTGATCTGCAAAGAGTAAAGACAGAAAATTCAGGCCACCAAATCTGAGTCACGCAACGCCATGGCTACAACTTTAAATTTTGCTAATAAAGCTTATGAAGAGGATCGGTGACAAGAGCAGTGATTACATTTAAAACTCTTGACATCGATAGCCAGGCGCATCAGATGTCGAGACAAGGTTTACAATGGAGTTAAGTGACAGCTGGTTGTGTCGCAGTTTCCTGCGGGTATTCATTGTAAGATTCGAGGGCAATAGAAAGCATTGCTGTGTGACATCCTGGAAGCATCATTATTTGATGTCATGGCATGAGAAGATTTTAGATGAAAATGACAAAAGATCTTGGAAAAAACTGAGTACATCATAAGATCACACAATTCCAATGAATGTAACTTTGCTATGATAAACAAAATGAGTAATTCGGTAGAGGTCTGTGCTCTGTAAATCATCTAGTTTTCTGATTTGTTGCAACTTGGTGTTAAATTTCTGTCATGATTATCATACAGCTTTACTGACAGGATATCATGCAATTAATAGCTAAACATATTAAAAGATCAGACTGACTGCAGTTAAAGCCTAAATATCGGCAGCAAGCAATTCATCTCTCCCTTAATCATAAATGGGTTAACTTTCTGCCTGGACTCGGGGTTCCACAAGGATTGCTTACATGTGTGGTTTTGGGATAAACTTTTATATATCTGGATTAGCTATGACATTAGTGAGTGTTAAATGCTCTGAGACTGGATTAGATTGTTTCCTCGTTTAATTCATACATTACCATTAAATGTGTGGCTTTGCTCAGATAGAAGTGGCATTAAAAGCTTAACATATTTTGTTCTGAAACCCCCCCCCCCCACAAAATTAATAACCTTTGCAAGATTTGTTCATTTTTATATACTATTAGTACATGAAGGGATTCAACCAGAACATGTACATTACACATTACAGCCAAGCTTCTCAATATGTTTGTAGCTTTTTTGTTGTAAAAGTGATTGTACCTTTTTAAAACACTTGAGTCACTCTTTCCATCCTGTCACCTACAGAACGAAAGTGAAAAAAAATAAACCAAATGTGACAAACAAATAAATGAGGTATTTGTACCAACAGAATGCCAACAAAAATTGAAATTTATATATATATACATATATAGTTTGCACAGATTTTCTCCGGGTACTCCGGTTTCCTCCCACATTCCAAAAACATGCATGGCAGGCGGATTGAACACTCTAAATCAGGGGTGCCCAAATTTTTTGGACCAAAGATCGACTTTTCGATCAACCAACCTACCGCGATCGACCCGTTACCACATTTTTTTTTTTTCTCGTCTACAACACTCTCAATCAACTTGGGACCAGTCCGCGATCTACCGGTCCATCGCGAACGACGTAATGGGCACCACGGCTCTAAATTGTCCCTAAGTGTAAGTGTGAGCGCGGATGGGTGTTTGTCTGTGTGTGCCCTGTAATTGGCTGGTAACCGGTTCAGGGTGTCCCCTGCCGACTGCCCGAAGACAGCTGTAATAGGCTTCAGCACCCCCCGCGACCCTTGTGAGGATAAAGCGGATCGGAAAATGAATGAAAGAATGTATGTATATATATATATATATATATATATATATATATATATATATATATATATATATATATATATATATATATATATATATATATATATATACATACATTCAAATCAGGTCGTTTGCGAGTCATTTAGCACCGAGCTCTCCACAAACATGCGGTGTCATAAACCAGAGAGGGGCACCCATCATCCGGGCGAACCCCAGCCCAGTATCGAATGGCGTTCCACGCGGCGTTCCGCCGCTAACCTTGACCAACCGGGGGGCCGCGGCGCTACGGTATCGGCGCGTCTAGGCGAGATTCTGACTTAGAGGCGTTCAGTCATAATCCCGCAGATGGTAGCTTCGCCCCATTGGCTCCTCAGCCAAGCACATGCACCAATTGTCTGAACCTGCGGTTCCTCTCATACTGAGCAGGATTGCTATCACGACAACACATCATCAGTAGGGTAAAACTAACCTGTCTCACGACGGTCTAACCCCAGCTCACGTTCCCTATTAGTGGGTGAACAATCCAACGCTTGGTGAATTCTGCTTCACAATGATAGGAAGAGCCGACATCGAAGGATCATATATATACACACACACACATACGTATATGTATAAATACACACACACATTCATTTTACAGTATTTCTATTCTGACTGCCCAAGTCAGCTGTTCAGGCTTCAGCACGCCCACAACCCTCGTGAAGATAAATGGATCAGAAAATGGATGGATGGAAGAGAGAGAGAGAGACCGGGAGACAAGGCTTTCAAAATTAAAGGGCTCTATTGTCATCTAACTGTGTGATTGGTTGGAGTTTTTGTGCAAATTACTTAAAGCATGAAATAAATTAACTCAGTTCATGTAATTTTATTTCCTTCCTGTCGAGCCCTCTGATTTCTGCTGACATGTGGACCCAAACTTAGAGAGTTCCTGGCGCAAAGATGGATCAATACCGTATTAGTTTTATGTCTTCAGCCTATAATGCTAGAGCAAAATACCCTACTCTGGTTATCTCCACAGGGCCTCGCATATCAACACTGTTGGAGTGTGGTGCTCATGGGCTAAACTAAACCTTTAGGTGAGAAGTTTTGAGAATTTATTCTTTGCGAAGAATCAAAGCGGAGTCAGTTTCAATTGCTTTGTTCAACAGTTGTATTTTAAAGGACTAAAACCTCTCCTTTCGCATGAGCACTTTGAAACAGTAATTCATGCCTTCGTCACATCCCGGCTGGATTACTGTAATGCACTTTACTTTGGAGTCAGCCAATCCTCCCTTAAGCGTCTCCAGTTGGTCCAGAATGCTGCTACTCGCCTCTTGACTGGGACTCGTAAGAGGGAACACATGACTCCTACTCTGCATACCTTCACTGGCTCCCTATATATTTTAGAGTTGTTTTTAAGATCCTATTATTTGTTTTCAAATCTTTAAATGGCCTCGCTCCACCTTACCTCTCTGAGCTCCTCCGACCCTACACACCTGCCCAGCGCCTCGGGTCTGCGGACCAGACATTATTAGAAGTACCAAGAACTAAGCGGAGGGTCAGATGGGATCGATCCTTTTCCGTTGCTGGTCCCTCTCTTGGGAATGACTTCCCTCTAAACATTTGGCAAGCTCCATCGCTGCCCATCTTTAAAACTTGTCTCAAAACTCATTTGTATTATTTGGCATTTGACTTGGCATGACTCTGCTTGATATTAGTTTTTCTGTGTTTTTGTGCTTTCTACTGTTTTCGTTAATAATTTATTTATGTTGTTGTTGTACATATGATATTTGCTCCATGTACAGCTCTTTGTATACAGCGATGGTTGTTTTAAAGTGCTCTATAAATACAGTTGAGTTGAGAGTTGAGGAGAAGAACTGTATTCAAAGAGAGAAAATGTTAAAAATGGAAGGCCATTGTACTTGCGTGTGCTCGGCATTGTGCAGTGCTGAACGGAATTAAGGCAGAGAATAACGCAACAGCTAGTTTAAAATTGTTTTTGCAGAAAGCCAGAAAATATTATAGTTTCAAAAGCTAATTGTGGAAGTAGTTACGCTTGTTGAATTTAAAATCACTCTCATTCAAGACACATCATAAAGGGTACAGTAAAAAGAATAACACATCAGTGTATTGATCTGTAGCAGAAGGAGCACAAGCATGTCTGTCTTTGTTGTCCTTTACGTTTGTTTCTTTGAAATAGCCTAATTAAAAATTAAGAAGCGCATATCATGTCTTTACCAAATTATCTCATGCATCCTTCCTGATCTTAGCAGCCCCAAACTCTAAAAGCATTATGGAAGCTTTAAAATCTCTTCTGTGTACTGCTCGGATCATCCAATTACCCAAAAGCAAACTGCACTTGATTTTAGGAAGTACAGAAAGTCAATCCATTTGCCCTGCTTAGGCTTTAAATAATTGCTTTGGAAAAACATTGTGTACGTGGCTACATTTGCATTAAATATGTAAAATGTGCATTGCATTTAAAGGGGGAGTTTGCAGTTAACCTGTGGTTGACTGTTGAACAGTTTAGGGTGAACTCTGCATATTGCCCAAAGTCAGCTGGAAATAAGCTCAAGCACATGAACGACCATAGTGAGGATAAGCAAGACAGAGAATAATGGATGGCTGTTTGCCATGAAACAGAAACAAAGTAATTTACATGTATGTTTCATCTGTGTATAAGATCTGACGGTAGAATATTGAAAACAATCTTTGGAAAAATCATCCCTCTCTTCCCTTCCCATTTCATTTCTTTAATTTTACTTTAATAATTACTTTAATGCCCTACGATTGGCTGGCAACCGGTTCAGGGTAGTCCCCAGCCTACTGTCCGAAGACAGCTGGGATAGGCTCCAGCACCCCCCGCGACCCTTGTGAGGATAAAGCGGATCGGAAAATGAATGAATAAATGGATACTGATTTTAAAACGCATCGCTTCTTGAGAAGAATAACCAATCAGCGACTGCAGAGACACAGAAGGTGTGACCGAGAGATCTTGTCACTCATTTGCCGTGCACAGGCAGGCACAAAGCCGCAGCTTGGCCGTGTTGCCATGGACACGTGGCAGCCTCGGTTACTTTGCCCGGAACATTTACCTCCGGTTCACAGCAAAGTTAAAAAGAATAAATTGGACAACTCTCGAGACAAAACAAAGGTAGCAACACAACACTCCATCATGAAGAAGTCATGCTAACAATGTAGCCGCCGTGGCTAAGAACAGTTTATTTGCCGTGCACGTTCACATTCTGAGGGGCGTGGCTTTGGCCAGAGACTCAAGGGTGGGGAGTGAAATGAAGCTACATTCCAAGTTTGATCATACTCGAAAACTCCAACTCGGCTTGAAGTCAAGAGATGGATTAAAACGGTAAAACGGTACAACATCAACAATAAAACTTGTTTTGTCATCTTTACAGTACGCATTTGATGTCTATTATTTGCTTTTTTTTTGTGAATTAAAACATTTTTGGCTAATAAAAATAAGTGAAAGGTTTGGTTTTACCATTAGTGAGAAGTTAATGCTGATTATGAGGTAGATACAGTAAATCCTTTGTTTGCCTTTTAACCTCTGCTTTTGTGCCCCAATCTCTCTGAATTAATACATGCGGCATTGTAAGAAGGCATAACAAAGAAAGTCCGTACAATATAATAGATAAAATAACAAACAAGAAACAACATCGACTCACTGTCAAATCTATTGGACTACAACTAAGGGGAAAGAGAGTGCATTTGTTGTCATCGAGACCTTTCTTGCCGTGCATGTAGTTGTTGAGCAATTTTGGCTACTTACCGTATGTGTCTGAATCTCTGTGTGCACGTATGTACCTGTGGGAAGAGGGGTATCAGAAGTGCATGTGTGGCTGTTACTAATTCACAGCTCGCTCCAGAGACTGTTATTCTCCAAGAAAAGATCAGTGTTGCATATTCAGATGATCTGTCTCATGGGGGCCATTAAAAAGCATGTTTCAGAGGAGCCAGCAACTCCACACTGCTATTAATGAGCGATGGTTATGGCTTTTTTAAAACTACCACTTGTTAGCCTGTCTACATTTGGACATCGGCAGAGAAAGGACATCAATGTGCATTGGCCTTTTTGCTGGGTACTTGCACTTAAGTTTTTTTACCAATCTACTCCCGAAAGACTTTGAATATGCAGCATGCATTCATTAACTGCTCTGTGTCAGTAGCATCCAGATATTTTGAAAATTGAAATGTGCTGCCAACCTCCAAAGTGATATGAAACACTTGACAGCATTGTAATTCAGTGCAACAGGAAGCCTGCCATTCATCGCCAGACCTCTAATTTTAGTGCAGCAACTGAAAGCCTGTTGACATCCATTTGTGAGAACCACCCCCCCCCCCCCCCCTCACCACCACCACCTGTACTTTCATTCCATTTAAAGAATGTCTTTCGAGAGAGTCATAAGCTGTTTGAGCATAGGACTTGGGTCATTTGGAAAATGTGGGATGATAAAGTGACATTATATTCTGTGAGGAATCAAGAAACAAATGAGCAATGTCAGTGTGAATGGTATCGACGCATTTGCTCTTTTTTAATTGTATTTTTTTTTTCATATTTCCTCTTGGGTAAGGTGTTCCATTATTCCGTTTTATGTCATCTTTATTTTAATTCCAGCATGTTATTGTTTTCATGCACTTCATTTAAAAGGCGAAAAGAGCAGACGATTACATCTGGTCGGGTCATCACAGCCTCTGCAATCGAACTAATGGTCTCCCACAACTGGACACATAGCAGACAAAATGTTACACAGGACCTGACCACCATGCTGTCATATGTCTCAGCCAAGAGAACATTTTCACTGGAACATGCTCTTATCTCTCCAGTAGCGCTTGGATTGGGTTAAACAGAGCACAAGTTACAAAACTGCTATGAGATCAGATCTGTAATTATTTCGATCCACCGGAGGACATCGTCTCCTCCAACTACTAGGAATTGAAGCTGATCCTCGGTGCCCGAAGCAGCATGCTCTCCATGGAGCCAGATAAAACACGTGAGGCGCAGGCCACCACTGAATAGTCCAAAACCAGTTTAGCAAGGGAAGCACAATCCAATAAAACCTTTGCTACGCTCAAACCGTTACAGCTGAAGGAAAGTGCATGAGTGGGTAGGACGGTGTGAGATCAGAAATGCTTTCTATTTTTTTAATATATATATATATATATTAGTCCTACGTCGGCTTCACAGTGCAGAGGTACCGTTCGATCCCAGCTCCGGCTGAGTTTGCAGCTCCCGATGCAAGGCTCGTTGGGCACTCTAAATTGTCCCTAGGTGTGAGTGTGAGCGTGGATGGTTGTTCGTCTCTGTGTGCCCTGCGATTGGCTGGCAACCAATTCAGGGTGTCCCCCGCCTACTGCCCGAAGACAGCTGGGATAGGCTCCAGCACCCCCCGCGACCCTAGTGAGGATTTCAGAAAATGGATGGATGGATGGATATATATATAATATTATATATATATATATATATATATATATATATATATATATAACAAGTAGCAAAAGATATTTCAAAGAAGAGAAAGTACATAAATATTCCTTGTCAAGCACACTATACATGTTCAAAAGGGAATAGGGAGAAGTAAAACGCTGATATAGTACTACCCTTTGGTCTGTGTGTATATATATATATTACAATCAAAGGTTATTCATATAGTATATTCCAAGAGAAAAAAAAATAGTTTCACAAAACAAAACTTAACCATATACAACTGTACCTAAACAAGTGCATACATTTCCCGTATAGCCTCATACTCTTACATTTAATTGTCTTTGGACTCCAACTAATACGTCACCGAAGTTCCGGCATTTCTGCTGTTTCACAAACTCCTTCCTGATTTGCAATATATATTTTTTTGTACTTTGCTTTTGAAGCTCACCAGCAAGTGATTCACATCTTTTCAGGTCAATTGACAAAAGAATGCCTCGTACAGAAACATACCTTTAATTCATGTTTGTTCATGTTTTGTACTTTTTGGAGACACTTGTGCCCCTTAAGCCCTAGCAACTTTCTCCATTTTCGAACACCTTCTGAATATTGTGGCAGAGTAAGTTATTGTGTGCTTTGTACATTATTTGTGCTGTTTTGAACTCGACTACGTCACATAATTATTTTCTTAGATGCTTTTATTGAGGTGCAAGCAGTGCAAAGCTGAAAGCATTGAGGGCTTGTGTGCACAAAGAAGTTGGGCAGTTGAGGGAGGAAAAAAAAAGAAGGACACAAGATCGCTTTGAATCCACGCACGTAGTTTTCACTCTGCCAAACATTAACATCAAGATTTATCTTCAAAGCTTCAAACCACTATCAGGACAAATTGCCTCATGTGTCCAGACACCCTGAACCTCAATAATGTTCAGACCCATTATAACATATTTTACTTTGTTTTCATCAGTCATCTGAGATTTAATGAGATGCTATCCATCTATATATCCATCTATCTATCTATCTATCTATCTATCTATCTATCTATCTATCTATCTATCTGAAAACAGTCATTGTTGCACATGGCCTTCAATCCATCCACCCATCCCTGAAGCATGGTGACGAAGTGGGTAGCACGTCTGCCTCACAGTTCTTGCACTTTGGATTTGAATTGCAGGTGCTCGGACTTTCTCCAGCATTCCAAAACCATGCATATTAAACAAATGGGCCGAGGAGACCCGAAAACTTTATTTGAAAAAAATACATCACTTTGTGTTTGTTTGGATTGTTCAAAACATACTTACATGGAGCAATTTGAAAGTCATCCACGGCTCAGCAAGTGAGGCATGTTGTTCAGTAACTGGAGGATCGGCTGTTCGCTGGTTCTGTCTGAGTCATGTGTTGTGTCCTTGGGCAAGACACTTTGCCCACTTGGCCTCCAGTGTCACTCACAATGGTGCATGGCTGGGTTGTGAGTGTTTGATGGAAAAAGGAGTGCCGTAGGCTCACACCGGCTGCCACACTTCCGGCAGCCACCCGAGGGCAGCTGTGGCTACCTACCTAGTTTGCCACCACGAGACTATGAGTGCATGAATAATGTATCCATTGTGAAATGTCCTTTTGTGTCCCCCAAATTGGTATATAAATGTGATATATTAGTATTAAAACTAGAGATGAAAGTCCTCCAGATTTTCCTGCAATTTCGGACTTTTAAATTTTCATGAAATTTCCTCCGGAAAATTGAGGAAAAATTGCCTAAAAATTAATCCGGATATTAGTTGACAACATTGAACGAACACGCATTTGAGTTCGTTTTGCTTTCAGGAGTGTAGCCATGTTGAGGCACGAACACAAGTAACAGTAACACCCCTCCCCTCGCATTGTCATGGCCTCTCCACATCTCAGAGATTTCGAAATTTCGGCAATAACTGAAGCCACTAAGGGTGCACGTCTGCACACAAAAGACAGAATAATCATTGAATGTCGAGTATTTCAATAACGTTTTGTGGAAACTAATTCATGCATGATCGGCCAGGTACGGCCCCAGCGCAATGATCAAACAGGTAGACAGGCTAGCTGACATACATGCAATAGACGCGAGTGTTAGGACCACTCATGGCTTGAGGAAAAGGACTACATTAGAAAAGTCGACAAACCTGGTAAGTCAGTTAAAAGTATATATATATATATATATATATATATATATATGGGAGGATGGTAGACTAGACTTGCAGCGCAACCAAAATGAAAATGCGCTCATCTTTATGTCAAGCGTACGGCTGCCTGCTTACGAAAATAGGGCCTAAAGTGTTTTTTTTTTTTTATAAAGAAATGTGTGACCTGACATTTATCTTTGAATGTTACAGGCACGTACTTCAGAAAATATACGAAAGGCACTTAATAGAAGATGATGAAGTGATGCAGGGGTTGAGTGAAGTTTGCATCACTTAACTCCCCAGCCACTAATGAGTTTTCATCTTCTGTTTGGGTTTGAATGACACCCTTTCATCATCACACCATACTGTATGCATAGAAAACAGGGTCTTTCATTTTTTTTCAGAAAACTATTCAGAGACTGCCATGGTAAATAAATGGATTTTAACTTTCGAAAATGGTCAAATGTAGCCCTCCAAATGATTCTTTGATTTCGAGTCAGAACTGCACGAAGAAACTTACTCAAGTCCTGAGAATATGGTGAACTAGTTTCAAGAGTGAATGTCAACTTCAGACATTGCCCAATAATATCAGTCAAATCCAAATAATAACATGTTAATTTATTATAAAATAGCAGTAATTAAGAGACATTTATTTCAAGGAACTTCCTCACAATGGGCTCACCAGCCAGGCAAGGCATTACTGTTCTTTTTCACAGTGAGTAAGGCAAACACAGATGGAATCTGAGTCCAGGGGTGTACTGCTTCTTCCGTGTGCGAGTCACACACCATTGTTTTTATCTTGTGGCAAGGAAATGAGTCACTTTAAAAACTGGGTGGATCTCAAGGCCATTAAATGTATCATTTGTGTGGATCTCAAGCTTCTTCACGGAATCATTTCTTGCACATTTCTCCTTGATGAATTCATGTCTCCTTATTAAGGAGCATTACGATTGTTTTAAATATGGATTGAAGTGCGAGGAACGCGCATCAAAGAGGTTCCAAGGAATAGCTAAAGTCAAGGAATAATTGCTGTTTCTTTAAATCATCAAGCTTTTTAGTTTTGTCTTTTCCTTAAATGTTTTAGTTAACATGTGCATATTTTGCCAAATGTCATCCTAAATTTCACACACACACACGCGCGCGCATATATCAGTGGCATGCGGTGAGTTTTGGACCTGGGCCTTCAGGGTGTATTTAGTAATCTAATCCACCTCTTAATAATGGCATATCGTCACAATACATATCCCCTGACCCCTCCCCGACAAAAAAACACACAAAAAACTCACTGTATAACTATTGCTATGTTCACAGTGTTACTGAATTGTTCCTAAAATCAACTTTGCAGATTCACAGACGATTGTCTGTATAGTGCCCATTACACGCGCTCTCACCCGCACGCATCTGAAAGGGGCTGATGTGTGGCATTAAAGAAAAATGTCTTATCTTCTGGTACATCACCTCAAGAACTCCCAATCTCAATTATTATCAATATAAAAATTTTTAATAAATAAGTAATTACATCATCCTCACCAGAGATGCGAATGAAGAGGTTCCTGCTTGTCCGTGTATGCTAACTCTTCCAGTCACACATAACTACTCTGAAAGTGCCCCCCCCCCTACCCCGATTGAGAAAAAGCCACTTTGCAAAGCAGTGCTGGTTGAAATAGCCTCACAAAGTCCAGTTTTGCTTGAAACCTACACCTTGAAATTGAATTTTGAATCCCAATATTTGTTTTCCATCGTAAATCAAGCTTTGACCGCAAATCGAGTGGAACCGATCCAAAACGATAGTAGCTGAACCAATGAGAGGACTCACTTGTCACAACACCTGCAGGATGGCTTTGGTGAATCTACAATCTGATTGGCTCACAGAAAAAAATAATATACAATACAATACATCTTTATTAATGTAGTGCTTTCACAACAGCTGCAGCTGAAACAAAGCACTTCACAAAACAGTCGGGCAAGTAGGCGGGGTACACCCTGAACTGGTTACCAGCCAATCGCAGACCTCTGGATAACCATAATTATAAAAGTGAGTAAATTAGATAAAGGGAAAGTGGTTTGTTAGTTTGTTAAACATGTTTGTAACTATTTCTTTGACGTTATGGGCTGATGAACACTGTTTGTGATTAAAGTCGATAGACAATGTCTTGCATGTTTACTGCTAGATGTTTACTGCTCGGTGACCTCGACATATTTATCAGCTTCAGGACTCATCAGATATTGCCATACTCACTTCAATTGTGGCGTCTTCCTTGTCACTTATTGCCTATTAGCATTTACAAATGATCTGCATGCTCAACAACATGAAATGCCTCCTCAATTTCCTCTGAGTGAATATGAAATGACTTCAAGGGCAGACAGAAGATCGTATTGGGAGAGGGAGGGATGCACTAAGAGGGATACAGAGGTTTATTTTATTCTATCGCTCATTCTGGCTTATACGTCCCCATGGGTGATTAAGTCCAGCACTGAGAAACCCGATAATTTCAGTCCTGAATGAATACGCATGTCATCAGTCGAAGCCGCACCATCTATTGTGGTCTTATTGGAATGCATGACTGGGAGGGTTTTTGTGCCTGCATAGATTGGCTGCAGAACAAAATGAGAATCGCTCGTTTTGTGTGATCCATGCCTGGCTGTGCTGGCAAGTCTTTACCATGCATCAGCTGCCCCTGCTCTTTGGAGACGGGCAGCATCTGCGCACCATGTTTCGCTCTGCCGAGTGAGACAGCCCAAGGTTGTGCACAGCACAACAGGGACTGAGTGACCACGGAAGTATATGGAGAAGAAACAGATACAAATTTTAAGAAATAAAAATAATCAAAACAATAGCTCTGAAGGGTTACCAAATTGACTGGAGAGAAAACAGATCAGAACAAATAAATCAAAACAATACAACAGTTTTTTTTTGTGGATTTGATGTGATTGCTTTTGTTGGGGCGGCCCGGTAGTCCAGTGGTTAGCACGTGGACTTCACAGTGCAGAGGTACCGGGTTCGATTCCAGCTCCGGCCTCCCTGTGTGGAGTTTGCATGTTCTCCCCGGGCCTGCGTGGGTTTTCTCCGGGTACTCCGGTTTCCTCCCACATTCCAAAAACGTGCATGGCAGGCTGATTGATCACTCTAAATTGTCCCTAGGTGTAAGTGTGGGCGTGCATGGTTGTTCGTCTCTGTGTGCCCTGCGTTTGGCTGGCAACCAATTCGGGGTGTCCCCCGCCTACTGCCCGCAGACAGCTGGGATAGGCTCCAGCACCCCCCGCGACCCGAGTGAGGATAAAGCGGTTCGGAATATGAATGAATGCTTTTGTTGGTGATAGACACGTAGAAGAACGGCCCCAGACTGACGTACACAACTTAAGGTGGTAGTGGTGTGTGTGTGCGTGTGGGGGCGGTGGTGGTATGTTCCTCAGTTTAATGTGGCACTGACCTTTAATTTTTTTGCAGTTGAACCTCAGATTTTTAATGTGGCACTGATCGTCTTTAATTTAGTCCAGTTTGCACGTCGGCTTCACATGAACCATGCAAGATTTGCATGCACACTCTAAATTGTCAAGTGTGGCGTGGATTGTGCGATTCTGCAACCAAATCCCCCGTCTACTGCTGGGATAGGCTCCAGCACCCCCCGCGACCCTTGAGGATAGCGGTTTGGAACTGTTTTTCATTTTCCCCTCTGTGAGCCGTTCTCTTACCGTGATGGAGGGGTTTGTGTGTCCCAAAGATCTTGTGAAGTACTAGATTTATGCACAGATTCTGATCGGTGTCATAGGAACAAACAGATGACAGAATCTGACGACGCACTGAACATTATTAGTATTTTTTTGTGTATTTTACTGCAAAGAAGAAGAAAATACACATAAATTCAAAGGGGTTCAACATGTCAATGTGATCTTGCCAGCAGCCTTGAAGGAGCTTTTTATGATGCAATATGTCATGGAATCAATATGTAATGATGTTGGATAGCATCGTTTCATCTGCAGAGGTCAGTCGTTTTAATTGTATTTTACTATGGCAGACATCTTAGTGCACCAAAGGGGTGGGCAAACTTTTTGGCTCGAGAAGACTTTTAGAATTTGATAACGGGCCGGGTCAGCTGATTTATTAACATCAGCCTGAACAAAAGCATTAAAGTATTAACATACTTTTTATGGGAGGGGGCTCACCCATTTTAGCCAGAGCAAATGTCATGGGAACTTCAAAGGGGTTCAACATGATGCAAGTGAATGCAACATCTTGCCAAACGGCAACACTGTTTCCGGGTCTGAGAAGGGACATGACCTGAAGTGCCCTGTCAATTTTTCCAAAATCACAAAAAGGAATTCCTCAGCAGTCATCCAGTATTTTAAACATAGGCCAGTGTGGGGAAAACAAATGACTTGGCTGAATTTGCTGAAAATAAAATCATGAAGGCTTGGACATTTCAGTGTGGACAGGAACCAGTGGCTCTCTTCATCTTCTTCTAATCCTTTTGATATTCAGGTTGAGTCTGAAGCGTCATCAAGGTGGCTCCCCTTGAATAAAATTAAGACTGGCTTTCTCTATTCCTCCTGAATTATGCAGTGTAGAAAATATTCTCTTCAGCATCCCGATTTTTTTTATTGAGCTGAGCGAAAATGGGGCACTGTTAAATCATGTCCTTTCAGGGATATCTCGAAATTCTCATTAATTCATATATTATCGTTGCCTCCAGTGCCAAAGAATATAAGACTTTTTTGAGCTTGCTGAGTGTTCGAACTTCAATACGGCGAATAATAAAATGCACTCTTTAAGAAACTCCCCTTGGATGGAAAAAAATCTTGTGTTGAAAGGTTGCTGGCGTAATATTTTGGAAAAAAATTGAAGAAAAAAGAGAAAAGAGAAATTCTTAAGCACTCACCCTGTTTCTTTGAATAGGTGGCTTGCAAATCTGAATATTGGCTGCTCTCAGTGCGCTCCCTCTCTCTCGCTCTCTCTCTTTCTCTCTCTCTCTCTCTCATTCTTTCGGGGTCCGGGTCAACAGTCACTCGCCATCTTTTAACGCCTGTTGCAAGTCAAAATGAAATTTTAGCAATTCACAACAAACTTGTACACTAGAACCAATCGGCGGGCCGGATTAAAAAGCCCAACGGGCCGGATCTGGCCCGCGGGCCGTAGTTTGCCCACCACACCTAGACGGAGACTTATACTGCCCTATACTACATTTTGAGTAGGCCTAATATTTTTTTTTTGCAAATTTAGAATGTACAGAACAAACAGCAATTAAAACAGCACTTTAAAATTTTCACAGAAGTTGATTTTTGTGAAAAAAATGAACGAAATGAGTTCTTGCAATTCATTTTGGTTTCTTGTTGGGCAGTATTGTGTCCTACTTGAATGGTTATTTTTATGCAAGAGGACTGGAAAAAAATACAGTATGAGCTTATTTTGTAGGTAGTTTCAAACCCTTTCTTGCTCGTTTAGCATTGTGAATATTTCATACATGCATTGAAATATGTGTTATCAAAAATAAAAAATTAAAAGCACATCGATTGCATGTAGCACATATTTTGTACATATTTAAAATTTTAAACATGCCACATACAGTATACCCAAATCTGTTTTAGTCATATATTTGTTGTAAATTGGCCATACAGCACACTTACATGCTGTTAAGTTTCATCTTAGTACCTTTTTTTATGACCTGTTGTTTGACAAGGCTTGGTCACCGTGTCAGAGAACAATCTTTCTCCCAACGGTGCCTTTAAGAAATGAAATGACTTCAAGAGTGACTTGATATTGAATAAAACTTGAAAGTGTTACTTTAGTTTTCCACCAATAGTTTTCCCTCTTTCTAAAAATTGTTAGTATAATGGCAATTACTCTTGAGTCATTTAAAAATAATCTATAAAGCATTGGTACCATTGGCGGTGAATTCAAGAGGTTCGCTTTCCTTGGAGATTAGTCATCTATCAGTAGTTGTTGATTTATTTGCTTCTGCATCTCATTAATGTTTGCATAAGAGAGGTAAATTAGTGGGAGAGAAAAACAATGAACAGCAAAAGATCAATGTTTTTAATTCGGTCTTTGCACTGTATCGTCTTTTTACGGACATTGTAGGCTGTCGTTTGAAGGAGCCTGACTTGAATATGCAACAGCTGAAGCTTTTGTACACGTGTTTACCATAACGCGAGCTTTTTTCAAAGGCCGAAAAGAAGAAATCTAGCCCTTTGAGATAAGCGACGCTTTGTTTTTAATCAAAGCCTCTGTTTGAATGAGAAAATGTTCAAAATGACTAGCATCATATGACACAGAGATTTATTTAGGCAGCTCCAGAGCTTTTAGTTATCAAATCAAACCTCAGAACCACAAACATAAGAGAGCAGACTGTAAAAACAAAATTAAGATTTTGCTACCTTGGAAAAAAAAATCATATTAACACTCTTGACATTCTCAATTCACAGTTACGGAAACTGATAGAAGTTTGTGCATTTAGTATGTAGATATGCAGTGGTGAGCAATTTGTCTTTTATTTGCCAGCGGTCGATCAGTGGTGAGCAGTTTTGGACCGTTTGGATTCATGGACGCTTGTCTGTATAGTGTCCCTTCCAGCACTCTCACCAACACGCATGACATTCATATCCGATTTATATATATAAGCGAAAGAGGTTGATATGTGACATTAAAGAAGAGCTTTGGAAATAAATAATTTCCACTACATTTAAGTTTTCAATGTAGGTCTATGCATCTGATAGTGTTTGTTCCTGAAAAGACGTTTTTGAATGCTGTGTTGCCTCTCTCTCTCTCTCTCACACACACACACACGCGTATGCACAAAAGAACGAACCAATCCAACAGCATTTGACCTACTCCTGATCTTGTGAGTCAATAAAAATAATACAAAAGATTATGGAAGCTGCACTTGAGTCACCCCTGTTTTGCAATCAATGATCTGGTGCCTGATCTTATTTCGGTTGGGAGGCAGTCTCTTACATTAAACATTGCAGGCGCAGAAACACATGAAGGAGCAATAATCAGGAAAAATCATTTCCATTTGTTTTTATTTTGCCTAAAAGCATCATTGGGTTAAAAAAAAATCAGAAGGTATTTGGCTGGGAAAGCATCCATTCAGAGCCGCAACCTACGATCATCAAAATTATAATTTAATAACATAAAATCACAGATGCTACTGCCCACCAGAACATGTGATATTACGCTTTTACCATCTCAGCCACATATCTACCATGACAGAAAGGTTTAATATCAAAGATTAAAATCAGAACACCAGCACTTAAACGTGAAGGTCTATTTTGCAGATTTTGTGTATCACTGCCCCCGTGTGCGTGTGTGTTTGTGTGTGTGTGCCCGCGTGCATGCATGTGCGTGTGTGCGTGCGTGCGTCCATGTGTGTGAAAAAAAAATATGTGCAGCAATAAATTAATGCGTTTATAAAATTAAAAGTGGAGCTCATTCTATTAGAGTAAAAATACTGTTTGTTCATAACATATGGTCTTTGCCTTGTGAAAAACTCAATTTTTGTCATAAAAAAATAAAAAAATAAAATTGGCCTGAATGCATGTCCGAAACGGGGACACCCCATGTACACAAGTAAAACCAAAAAGTAAATTGGATCAAAATTATTCTGGCAAGTACAATTTATTCTAAACGTTATTCGAGGAAATGTAACAGATATTACACCCCACCTCTGCTCAATCACACATTCACGGTAATCCGTCAATACACTCATCCATTCCTTTATTATGCCACTTGTCGTTTGTGGGCAATCTATTGGGAGGGACTGTAATCAGCAGTAATCACAAATGTTCCCAGACAGTTAAATTCAAATTCGGACCTATATTTAGCATCTTCAATTAACACATTTTAGTTGTGGGAGGAAGTGAGAATGACTGGCGAGAATAAGCAGAATCAAACCTTGAAAATTATTGCTCTCCTCTTGCAATTCGCACTCAATTGTCACCTTTCTTTCTTATCAGCGGAACAAAGCACAAGCATGTGTGGAATTGGAATGGATTGCCCACCTCATGCATGGGAGTTTATCATTATATATTACGATGTGGCCTGTTTTGACTGTGTTTTCTTCCCTTAAAGTGATTCTTCACCCACATACACTGATACAAAGATTTTAATTGTGCAAACTGGCTACTGAAGGGCTGTATTTTGCCTTGTGTGTTTCATACTTCAGTCCTCCATAGTCCACATAGAGGGCAAGTCAAATATGCTAGAGTGTTCACTGCCCAGTAGCTGATGTCTAACAAGAGCAGAGGCCCATACTCCATTCCTGCATTTTTGAAGGTCCTTTAGAAGTCAATGCTAACAAGAAGCTGGGGAATTAAGTGTCTGAGTTGATGCAGAAGCGAGTTGAGTCCCGCAAGTGGCTCCGTCAGACCCTCAACGCTTGTACCTCATACAGATTCTCTTTCATGTGGACTATTAGCATCAGGTAACATGCAACTCGCCGCTTTGAAGTAAACTTATATATCACGGATGTAGGAAGAGACGTGGGAAGAGGATGCTAACCATTATATGTAATGCTGGCGTTGGGCTGAAACCCCATATGCCCAATATGGACTAATTTAATATTTTTTTCACAAATCACAACTAATCGTCAGTCCCCACATGCGTATTGTATGTTATTTGTTGATCTATTTATTGTCTGTTTTATAAATTAACCAATATAATGTGTCGAAAAAAAAGTAACATTCAGTCAAACCTCGGTTTTCGTCCATAATCCGTTCCAAAAGGCTGTTCGAAAACTAAAATTGTTCGAAAACCGAAACCACACTCTTTTTAAAATAAAAATGTTTACTGAACACGTCTGCTCACAATGGAAAGCATCACGAGGAAGCATCACTTCCTCGTCTACCCGAGGAAGCATCACTTCCTCGTGTAAGGAAGGCGAGAGGAGTCAAATGGTGCATTCAAGTGCGCTCAGTTTGTTCGAGAACCGATATGTGTTCGTCATCCGAGGCATAAAAAACTCAACATTTTTGGTCGAAAACCGAATTGGACGAGAACCGAGAAGTTCGAAAACCGAGGTTTGACTGTATTTTACCTAAAGCTTAACTCATATGTGTCATGCATCTAGTTAGGAAGTGTGTGGTTTTATATGGCTCCCCAGAGCACTGATGAAAAATTGTGGCCCCTTCCAACATGTGAGTTGTCCATCCCTGGTGGAGGGTGTATTTGTTGTGTAGCGGAAAGTCAGCATAACCGTAGATGCTTTCTTTACTAATTTCACAACAAACTTGGAGGCTGTCAGTGTTTTGGAAACAGTTGCAGCGGTTTTGAATGAAAAAAAAAGAAAGATATAGTGTCATGCAATATCGTGCTTACTAGACCGTAACCACTGTAACAAAACAGACTAGTATATTTCAAGGGCCAAATCCGGCCTATCCACAGTCTAGAATTCACAGTGACCATGAAGTCAAAATAAAACGTGTCATATGCATTGCATAGCGCAGCCGTACAAGCGAGGTAGCGATCAAAAGCTTTGTGACATTATTGCAAAATGATTGGTTGAATTTGTGTGGCCGTGACTTACGTTATCGGATAAAAGCTATTTTGAATTGAAGAGATGTCAAAATGTTATTAAAAACACAAGAAAGCTAGCTTTTTTTTTCTCTTTAAAAAAAAAAGATTTGCATACTTTTTACTAGTTAAAAAAAAAGAACATCTATATACAGTCAAACCTCGGTTTTCGAACGTCTCTGTTCTGGACCAAATCGTTTTTTGACCAAAAATTTGGAGTTTTTTTATGCCTCGGATTACGACCGAAATTCGGTTCTCGACCAAACTGAGCGCACTTGAATGCGCCACTTGACTCCTCTCGCTTTCCTTACACAAGGAAGTGACACTTCCTTGGGTAGACGAGGAAGTGACGCTTCCTCGTGTAGCGTTCCATTATCAGCAGACGTGTTCAATAAAGATTCTTTTTTTAAAAGAGCGTGTTTCTGTTTTCGGACAGCCATCTGGAACGTACTATGGTCGAAAACTGAGGTATGACTGTAATCCATGAACACTCTATTTTGTTGTCATTGGAAGGTCGAGGGAGCAGAAGCAGAACCTCCGCCACCTAATACCTAAAAGAGATTAGCTATCGGGCTCACTTATGCACTATGGCAGTACAGAACAAAACCGGAGGGAATGAGGTTTTGTTTGCTGTCATATGTTATTTCACGAATGGGATCACTGACATCATTAATAAATCTCGCAAACATTACAGTCAATCAGCGATTGTGCATGAAAAGCAAAATATAAACAATTTTGATCCAGTCGATCGGATCGGTGAAAGCTTAAAGGCATGAAATGTTGGCATTTAAAATGTAAACATCACATGATTTATCAAAGTGGATTCCAGCCATTCATTTAGCACTGTAATTGCACTAGTTTGAGAGATAGATTACACATAGGTTGTAATGAATTCTTCCGTCACGGATAAGCTCTGGTTGGACACCGCCATTTTGAACATGTAAACGACGATGTCTCTACACATTTAAGTCAAGACAGAAAATGCGCAGACCGGACGCAGCCAGCCAAAACAGGTAACGTAGCGTCAATGTGTTTAGCGGCACATGCCATGATAATATGCTTCAGTTCGACACAAATACACGCTCACACGCGACACAGGTTGTCTTCCCTGATTGATTGGTATTCGGAACAATCTGTGATGGGCGTGTCTATATAGCGTTCCCTGAGTGATTCTGTAACATTTGGCAGCTCTGCCTTTTGCCACGTAAAAACTGTCATGAAGACAGCCCCACTTACCTGAACTCGCAACAGAGGAGAATAGCTCCACTAATCAACCTGTTACTGGGTCAGTCCGAGTTCACCGCTGGTAGTGCAGTTTTTTAACTTTCACTTTCATTTTTGGAGAACTTCAGAGTTGATACTCTGCCAGTCTAGATTGTGCGAAAGTGGCGTGTTCTAAGTTGACGGCTAAAAGAAAAGTGGACAGTGAAAATTGGCACAGGCACACGTGTGAAGGCAGAATTTTTTTTTTCCTCCTTGCTTGCTCCTTTATGTTCCTCGTATCTGCATGTGTTGACGAGCATCATGTTTTGTTTTATTCAACTTTTCAATTTAAATTCAGTGTATGTCAAAACAAAGTGACATTTTAGTTGGTATTTTGTGGTTGTTTTTAAAACTAATTATTTTGTTTTAAATTTTACAGTATAATCATATGTGACCTGAGGTAAGTCAAGAAATGGGCCTGTGACTCATCCCAAGATTTGTTTTTGAGTACACCTGGTCTAATGTCCAGTATATTATTCAATATATTCATGTTCACATGTCAAACAAATATTAATGCCATGGGAAGAGATTGTCTGGAATTCTCAAAAACAAAGACAAGCACTTCACAAAGCACATGATGAGACATGCATTTCACACCAAAGACACTTTTTTTTTTGTGGCTTGGTTAATCTTGTGCCTGTATAGAGAAAGAGAATAACTGAAAGAGATGGACAGAGACTTTCATGTACGGGGTTCAGCCAAGTGTGAACACCAGATATGTGGAATACTGGAAGGGAGCCTGATACCCAGGGTCCATCTCACAAACACAATCAGACATCCACTTGTATACACACACACACACACACACACGCACACACACACACGCACACACACACAGTACATGCACAGATGCCTGAAAATGTATAAGTAGGTGAATTGCAAAGCCATCCCAAGCCCTTTGGAAGCGCCTTAAGAAGCAACTGGTAAATCACCATCAGATAATCAAACCAATGACTGGCAAGAATCAAACTCTTAAAATAATGACACATTTCAATAGATGTTGTATATGCCCAAGCCTCGAAATAAGCGGTTTCTCATTGCTGTTTGCAACATAAAACGTGTATTGTTCCCTACAAATGAACTGCCAGTGGGATGTCGTTTATTTGGCAAAACGCTGCCAAATGTTATGGAATCAACGATTGAACTGGTATCTTGTTACGCCCGTCACACATTGAAATTGAATGTTTAAAAATAATAATAATAAAAGATCGGAGTTGCCGCCGCTTGTGAGTCCTTGTTTTTCCTCCAGATCCATTCTCTTTGTTTTGTTTTTTTCTCAGTCCACTCCTTCTGCCGCTACTTTGTGTGTCCCTCCTAACCACACAGCCGGTCTCGTGTGAGCCTATCTTTGTGCCGAAATGAAGCATATGACCGTGGCTCCAGCCGCTAAGCAAAACGATGCTGTATTTAGCTGGCTGTGTCCTAAACACTATAACTGAAATTGATGAGGACATTAAAAACATTCACTATAGTTTACCGTTTCAACTGTTTCCTCTCGATGTTTCTTCAATTTAGGGCCTTTCACACTGCCAAAACGACTACAACTCAATTTGTGTCTTCTTCTTAGTTAGCTGGTCTAAATTCATAATCATACAGCCATAAACATTATGTCTTCGTATGTTGCATGCTAAAATGCTAGCTGCTCAAGGGAAGTTGCGCAAAGACTGTTCAAGACTAACTGTGTTTAATCCCTTGGGGTTTTTGATAAGATATGGTAAATTTAGTTTTAAATTGATATTTGTTTAAAGTTGCCCGACTGAACATAATTTTACACAATAAAAAATGAAATCTGTTGATTATATTAAAATAAAAGAAAGAAACAAATTGCTTGTTTGTTATGAAGTGAGACAGGTTAATTAAAAATATGCTTTACACTGCAATTGGCTGGCAACCAATCCAGGGCATACTCTGCCTAATGGCCGAACACGGCTGGGATAGAATCCAGCACGCCCCACAACCCTTGTGAGGATAAGCGGATCAGAAAATGGATGGATGGATGGAAGGATGGATGGATGGATGGATGGACATCCTTTTATAGGAATACACTATATTTTACAGGTTTTGGAAATGTGAAAGGTGATCAAATAAAGAAACCTATTTGGATAGATATCTTTAAAGTTGTATATCTATAAAGATATCTAAAGACGGACCAATAGATCGGCAATTGGACATGGTTTCCGAACTGGTGCATTTGTTACCTTGTTGAGTCTTACTATGAACAAAACAGAGCTATGGATTGCTTCTGCTTTGTAGAGGTAATGCATTGCTCTTGTTCCAGTTTCCTGATCACTCTGATTAATTAAAATGATTGGGGCCAGAGATTTTTTCCCAAGGCCACCGGAAGTGAGTGCTGTGCTGCATTTATCTGAGCAAGCATGCGGAGAATTATTGTCTATAGGATGGAGAAGTTAACCACTGTTGCATTAAAACAATGAGTCATTCTCGAAAGGCTGCAATTATTGGTATTAAAGGAGTGGCGTCAGCCATTCATTTCAAGGAACAAGTATTCAGAGACATGCCAGAGAATTCAAGATGTAATCTGAACACCGTTGAGGTTAAATGAATAAATATGCTGTGTATTTTTTTTAATAAAAAAAAAAGATTTCCTTATTCTTAATATAGACATGCACCATTTCCCTCTGCCAAATTATGAAAGAGGACAGATGATATAGATTTGCAGCCACATCCTCTTCCTCGCTCTTCCACTCCCCTGAAATGTTTTAGTCAAAGTGATATTAAGCGAGTGTGGGCGGTGATTTTTGGTTAAATGTGGGGTTAATCAGCTTAATGCAGAGTTAAAGGGATGATGGGATGCTGGCCAAATAGCTGAGCTATTAAAGTCGCACCGCATCCCTGACTGTGACCTCAACTGCAAGCTTTAATTATGGCTATGGTGTTGCCTTTAGCTCCTCATTCCCCTCACTATTTGTCTTTTACCTCCTTTGCAGCTCACATTCTGACTTATTCCAATTTATTGTGAGAGTACTTTCACACTGACGCCCTTAAGTGTATTTAAATCAAGCTGCACTTCATGCAACGCCCCTGTTGTGGTTCATTTGGACACCTGAATATGATGTGCTAAATAAGAGATCTTTGTTCACATTATACTCTTCATTATTATTACCATATATGACTTACTGTGTGGAAATATGGGGAAATGCCTGTAAAACAAACACACTCCCTGTTCTAAAACTACAAAAAAAAAAGCAATCTGAATTATTAATAGATCAAAATGTACGGAACCCACAAATCCACTATTGATCAAATTAAACACGATGACATTTTATGACCTGGTTGATTTTAAAATCACCCAATTAATGTACAAAGCACACAATAACCTGCTCTGCCAAAACATTCTGACATTTTTGGAAATTCGAGAAAGCTGCTATGATTTAAGAGGTATCAACCTATACAAAAAATCCAAAACAAGAACAAACATCAAGCAAAGAAGTGTATCTGTCATAGGTGTTAATCTGTGGAATAATTTCGAAATGGACCTGAAAATGAGTAAATTGCTTGCTGAGTTCAAAAACAAATTCAAGAAAATAGTACAAACAACCTACATCAATCAGAGTTAAGGTGATACATTCTAAACATTAATTCTGATGTATTATTATATTTAATTAAGTTGATAAATAGAGAAAGGTACTGCAATATCCATTATGAATACAAGAAAATTAACGTAAGAGTGCCAGGGTGTGTATGTATAAAATTCCGATACAAACCATCCATCCATTTTCCGAACCGCTTGATCCTCACTAGGGTCGCGGGGGGTGCTGGAGCCTATCCCAGCAGTCTTCGGGCAGTAGGCGGGGGACACCCTGAATTGGTTGCCAGCCAATCGCAGGGCACACAGAGACGAACAACCATCCACGCCCACACTCACACCTAGGGACAATTTAGAGTGCCCAACGAGCCTGCCATGCATGTTTTTGGAATGTGGGAGGAAACCGGAGCACCCGGAGAAAACCCACGCAAGCCCGGGGAGAACATGCAAACTCCACACAGGGAGGCCGGAGCTGGGATCGAACCTGGCACCTCTGCACTGTGAAGCCGACGTGCTAACCACTGGACTACCGGGCCGCCCCCGATACAAACCAAAAGTAGTAAAAATATCTCAGTTAAGGGGAAAAGCATGAGCCTTTATGGAGACTTCTTCCTTCTTTCTTTCTTTCTTTTCTGATTGATATAAAAATGATCTATTTATATATAAATACATAACTTGGGGTCGGACTAGATACGTTTTTTTTACTTCTTCCTACTCCTTTGAACATAATTGTGTTGTATGATGACTGATTTCTCTTTCCTTTTACTATTTTACTTACCTTACTTTCTCTCAATGTATTACTGTATTTGATTTTATGTTCAATAAACATGCGTTTTCAAACAAATATGCGTTGTCTGCATTCTGGTCCAAACTAAAAACAGCTTGTCTAAGACCATTTGCAAGAGGTGATTTCCAGTGTGACCAAGGAAAATATGTATGATATGCTAGTTTATTAAAAAATAAATAAATACATACATATATACATACATACACACATGCATACATACATACATACATAAATAAATAAAACATTTAGGAGTTTTGATACATTTTATGTTTGTTTGTGTGGCTTCATTTACTTCATGCCTTTATGGTGCACTTGGAATTTGGCTTGGAAACCTGGGAAGTGCGGGCAAGGGGAGCAGGGGAGGCAGGGCCTCACCTGTTCTTTATGAAGAGTACAACACTGTACTACTACTACTACTACTACTGTTATCTTTTTGTTTAGATTACATTTGGTTTTGTTCCCTCATGTGCCCTTTTTGTCCCTACCTGTTGTCGTCATCCGTGTCTCTTATGTTTAGCCAATCAGCTTCCTCAACCCTTTGCGTCTTGTCCAGGTGTTTCTCATTGTCTCGTCACTTTGCTTGTATTTAGTTTCAGGAGTTCTGTCAGTCTTTGTTGGATCACTGTATGTGAGTGTGTGCTCCTGTCATGTTTTGGTTATTTTGGTTCCTGTGGTTTTCAGAACTTTGTTTCTATACTTCAGTTAGTTTTTTTATTTTTTCTCTTTCCCCAGTGTACTCTTGTTTGTATTTTTGTGAAATATATCTTGCTCAGTCCACTCTACTCCTCCTGCCTCCCTGCTTTTTGGGGTCCTCCACCTACCACCTCACAAATGTGACTTCTACAAATAAAAAAAAATATATATATATTAGTGTTTCGGCCAAAGTGAAATTATTTGGTCTATTTTTAAATGAGTTTCATTTTTGAATCGAATAATGTCCACAATATTATTCTTAAAATTGCCAAATTTACATACTTTCTGTTCAAGTACATGAGCAATGTGAAGTGCGGCAGCCAGCAATCAGCTTCACCTCAGAGTGTGCAATCCCACACCCAAAAAAATCTGAAAGAGCAGATCAAAAGCACAATTTACGAAACTACCGTACTAAACCAGAACAGATTTAGCAAGTCCATATTATGTTCAATATGTTTTCATTCACTTGTTTTATGCATTCAGGTTTTTCATAGTCAAGGTAATGTACTGAATATTTAATGTTTGTCAATAATCCAAATTAAAAATATTTTAAATCTTTATTTTCGGCTACTAATTTGTTGATAGAGTTGTTTCAAATATCTGAGCATGATTGTCAAAAAGTTAAAGTAATCACCATGATTTAATGTCTATTTCAAATATGCCTTTTTAGGTGGGCGGGGGGGGGTCAATTAGTCGTATATTTTTGTTATTTGCAGGGAATAGGGACCTGAGCCAGAAATATGTAACTGCATGCGTGACTCTAATTCCAGTGCCTTGCCAGCCGTGCACTTCACCGCACACCACTGGTGTGAACATAAACTGAACCAGGGGGATGACATTCCTTTGAAACTTGGCAACGGATTTGCCCCAGAGAAAGCAGAAGGTGCGAAAGCACTCGACTCACTTAAGAAACTCCTCGTTTCTCGGGTTCATTCGTAGATGCCATTCCTCCTCCTTTGCTTTTCCACCTCTTGTGACATACGTTCATATTTCTGAAGCGTCCTCGCTCGGCCCACCCACCCTCCTGTTCTCGCCTCCTCTTCCAACCCTTCCATCTTGTGAGGGGAACAACGGCACATGAACACTATGCTCCTTTATCTGTCACCTTTTTTTCTCTCGTTCTCCCTTCGCGTCCTGCATTCTGTGCTTTGCTCTTGCTTGTCACTTCAGGACACTGGAGGTGAATGGCAGCCTGAGTGAGCTCGAAAGTATGCCACTCGTTTGATGACATCAAGAGAGGCTAGTAGGAGGTTTCATACCATAATGACTGTGATTTTTATTTTTTTTACTTTGTATTACAGTGGTACCTCTACTTATGAAATTAAGTGGTTCTGGAAGAAATTTCTGAACTAAAAAAAAATTGTAAGTCGACACATGTTTTCCATGTAAATGCCCTAATCCGTTCCAAACCCCAACAAAATTCAGACATAAATGTTTTCTAAAGCATAAAAATGCATCAAAATATGTAACATGCGTATTATAGTTAGATTATTGCACAATAAATGAGGGTTGTGGATAATGAAAAAAAAAATGAAAAAATATGATCATTTAACTTTTAACCTTGTCCTCATCTTTGTTTGTCCTCTTTAGTTCATGTTCTCTCTCAGAAGTGGATTTGGCCTGCCGCTTTGTAAAGAACTGATCCAAGGACATTTGCTTTTGTGGTCTTTTAATAATCCTTCAAAAATGTCCAAGGCAAACATCAGCATACTAGTGAGCGATCTCCGGACTGGTGAACACTTTTTCTGGGTGATTCACATTTATGTAAAACTATCGGAAAACTTTATGGGCAAATAACGAGGACTCTGCATAGACACCTATCTATCTATTTATCTATCTACACACGTAGACACATACGGTAGCCAATGGGATGCCAGGAAGACGCTCGGTCATAGCCAATGGCAGAGCAGCTATACAGTGAAACTCCTCTACAACGAAATCATGTTTGCAGCAAGACATTTTTCACAACAGGGGTTTTTTTACTGTAGCAAATTTGATCCCAGATGTAAACACACACACACACACACACGGATGTGTACACGCAAACACAATAGTATGTGTACTCTTTATTTTTATTCCATAGTGCATAAGTATGAGCACACACTTATTTGACACTTCATACAGTCAGTGTAGAAAGAACAAAAGGGAAAGAAATTGTGAAATTTACGATCAGCATTCACTTTCACTTACATCAATTTCTTGGATAATGTCTTTTATTTTGCTTCCTCCCTCTTTAATTTTGATCACTTTTACCCTCTCTCCCAGCGTCAGAGCGCTTCTTGTTTTAGCTGCTTGACATCCAAAGGTCCGTTTTGTAGCCATTTTAGCAATGCAACATTCATGCTGCATCTGAATCGAACAATACGATACTTTCTGGACCCGGTGGCTTTTCTACCCACCATCTCACTGTCTCTAACTCGACCTCCCCTGGATCGCCACCCAAGACAGCGTTGCTCGGCTAATGTCATGCAATGAACTTTTAAACCAGCCACGGGACGCTTCGTAGTCCTCGATGGCCATAGTTAGCGCGATGGAACTTGCCTTCTCTCTAATTAGCGCTCCAGTTAGCGTAAGCTTTTTAGCATGATAACAAGTAAATCATTCCAGGAAACGTTCATTTATTTGAATGTCCGTCGAGCAATTTACTCTGAGCAGCTAATCGGATGCATTCCACACTATCTTCCACGGCTCAAGCTACAGTATCTACACACATAGACAGTGAGGTCCCTCTTGGCCAATCGGAGGCCAGGATGATGCTTGGTAAGCCAATGGCAAGAGCAGCTATGAGTATGTTGCGTTCAGAAAAGTCGGAGCTGTGTAAACCAGTGTGGTGGTTGCTTTTGCCGTTTCCAAACGAAGCAGAACAGGTCGCTGTTGGATTAAAGTTTGTTGTAGTTAATATCTCGCGAGGCAAGAGCAGAGAAAAAGATTTCGTATAATGCAACAGGGGTTTTTTTCGTCGTATGGGGGGCAGGAGAATGGGAATGGTGTTCATGCATGAAGATTTTTTCACATTAGGGGGTATTTTTGCCCATGTAGGTTTCGTTCTACAGTTCTACAGTTTCACTGTACATATGTTTCGTTCCGGAAACTCGGAGCTGCAAGTAGCAGCCAATGCTGTATTTTTACGTTTTGTATCTTGAAATTTCTTTTGTAACAAGAGGCAATATTTTCCTGTTGAGGCGTTTCGTGACTTGAACATTTCGTAAGAAAGTAGAGGTACCACTGTATCACGAGTTAGGGAGCAAAGTGATGAACAATGCGATATTTCTCTCAATGGGTACCAATATTTTGGGATATCTGAATCTGCCTATTTTTCTTATTTCTGTTCACTTCTTTTGTCGTCTAATGAAATTCCTCTTTTCCTTAATGCCTCTTTATCTCTGTTCCTGTCATCTCCTTTGACATGATCCCTTTGCCTGCCTTTTTTTCTCTTACCAAAAAAGACGTGCAATAGAATTATATAACACTGTCGCTCTGTTTTTTTCGGCATGAGTATTCTACCTCTCTCATTTTGCAACACATGACTTCAACCATTTTTTTCATCCTTCTCAATCCCTGTCAAGTACAATAAAACCTATTTTTCTCCTCTTCACCACCTAATTTCTCTTAATCACCATCTCTTTTTATCTATGTTTGATTTCATTGATTAGTTTCCTCTACATTCACCAGCGCATCGTTACCCCAAAGATTTATCATCAATAAATGTTTTCTTATGGTGGCTGCATACTTATACTGTTCGCGTTTTGCGTGCAAATGCGCCTGTAAGGATCAGCTAGTCACTTAGAAATATCTGTTGACATGGTGAACATTTCCATTGAACCTCGGAATGATGCTGCTTGCCCAAACACGTCTTCCATACTCACAACTCGACAGTGCAGGTTCACACGGCTGATTATTATGTATATATTACAGTATATGCATACTGTAGGGGAGAATATTGGCGGCAGCAATTTTGCTCATCTGCAACTGGGAGAGGCCCGATGGATCATGAGCTCCCACTGAAAAAGATCAAACCTATACAAAGCAACTCCCAGAATGGAGAACCCAGAATGTTATTATTACATTGAGAAATGTTTGCCTACTGCCCGAAGACGGCCGGGATAGGCTCCGGCACCCCCCCCCGACCCTAGTGAGAATAAAGCGGTTCGGAAAAAGGATGGATGGATGCTTAGTGAATTCATACGAGAGCAGGAATTGTTGTTTTGAGATGTAGGCTCCTGCAACAACTGTGTCAAAAAAGTTAGTGTGACGCCACACCAGTGCGACCAAGTGGAACCTATTAACCGATTTAACAAAGAGCACTGCTCATTGCATTTTTTTCTTCTCAACATGTGGGTGCTGTTATTTATAAGAAAAAAAATGGTTGGGGGGAAAAATGTCTTTGCATTCACAGTACAATATAACTAGCCTAGCGTGAGTGCTCCCTGACTGTAACCTTCAGGTACTACAACACAGCCATCTGCATCCCAACAGTGGCCAAAGTGGTGGATTACACAGTCACTTTGCTTTTCTTTCCAAAATGGAACAGCGAATGGAAAAAAAATGTGAAGTGAACCAAACTGTATTACTGGATGGAAACTGACATTGAGCGAAAAAGCTATGGGAATCAAAGACAAATGTGATTTACCGTTATTTCGGGACAAAAAGGGGATTTTCTTTTTCAGTTTTTCATGTAAAATGTTTGTCTTTGCACGGATGATCTGAGGCTTGTTCAGCCATGATTGAATGATGTGTCTGGTGATGCTTGTCCTGTGATCATGTGTGCCGAACAATAAATGTCCAATAAAATCTCTGACAGTCAGTTGTAAGGGGCTCTCAAAATGCATCGTGTGCCTCAAGTTACAACATACCATCTCTTAAAACTGGTATGCCCAATTTGTATCATAATTTTTTATGATTGTACAGCGCTATTGCCTTGCGTTGTATTTTTTTTTTTTGTGATATTATCACTGGAGGCATAGTGGTGAGGGCATTTGACACATAGTGCAGATTTTCTGGCTTCAAAAGGTGAATTACATTCGGTTGGAGAAGCCTTTCCTGTGTAGAATTTATTCTCCCTGCCTAATCGGCCAAATCTAACATCCCCATGCTTTTGTGGATTTCTTTGGGTACTCCAGTTTCCTCCCACATTGAAAAAACAAGGTAGGTTCATTAAAGACTCTGATTGCTTGTCTCTTTGTGTCCTGCGATGGACTCGGGACTTGTATAGGGTGTACCCCAGCATGTCAGCCAAAGTGATCTGGGATAGGGTCCATCTTACATGCACCCCTAATGATGACAAGCAGTGTCCAAAATGCTCATGACTGGAAAATGATCTTGAACATTTTTGTGTCTGAGGGCCCAATTTGTTGTGGGCTACAAGAGAGAGCGGTGCAGTGTGAGGGAGTCGGCTGACACAGGGATGATTCTTATAGACGATTGCCTTAAGTTGTTTTTTTTAATTACCGGTATGTGTTTTAGTTGTTTTTTGTGTGTGTGTGTGCGTGTATATATGTGTGTGTCAAGCCACTGCTGACCGGAGAACCAGCACTCACTACTGTAACCAGGCACCTCCAACCTTAAGCCATTTTGTGAGGGCTTTTGACATCATGCCATATTTTGTGAAGTGTGTTCAGGAAAGAAACAGCAATTTCAGGGGGATGTTGAACTCAACACTTTGAAAGCATCGACACCATCTGCGTCAAACTCAAGGCCCGGAGGGCCAGATCTGGCCCGCCTTATCATTCTGGGTTGCCCACGAGAGCAGATCAACCATGCCAACTTTTAGATGATGCTTGCTAAAGTCTCAATCAAAATTTAAAATTGTCATATGTAATCCATCATTACATAGAGAGATGACAAGCATTAACGCATTATTACTTATTACATTAGTGTAAACAATGGCTGAAGTAACCATTATTCTTGACTTCTGATTTCAAAACTAGTTATCCACCGATTTGTTGTGCACTGTATATGTAATATGTGGAGGTGATCAAACATTTATACGGTTTCACAAAATTCACAGTAGAAAAAGGCCCGCTCAGGGAAACTGTAACTGCAATGTGGCTCAAAAATGAGTTTGAAACCCCTGAGCTACAATGTAAAATAAATAAATAGATAAATGGCTTTGTAGTAACCCCAACAATACATTTACACATTCTAAATTTCAGTTGTGTGAGCTGGATTGAATCTGTTCTACACACTTCTTGTTGAATGAGGCCATGCAAAACGGTTTTATAGACTTAAGAATGCATTCATTATGAGCTCTCCCAATGTTTATGTCATCAACTGCTGTTGATACCTTTGTTGAACCTGTCCAATATTTATTGCTCAATACGGCAGTAGTTTCTTTTTCAGGACATTCCAAAGTGTATTGTCTATGCCCGATGTTTGTGCGACAGCTCTGCTTTATTTTCCCTCTTCTCTCTGTTTCACAATCGTTTGCTTTTCTCCCATAGACAGCCGTCTGGTTTTCATGTTTGCTTAATAGCTCATGCAGTTTTCACAGGTGAAACCCAAAGCCTAAAACAAGCATGATTTAATGTTTAAGCAATCAAGCTATCCTGAAACACCTGAACAACGAGTAACACCCATCAGTCACATTTCAATACTTTTGCTCACTTGAAAAGTGGGTGGGTTCAAACAAAAGTTGCTTCGTTCTGAGTTAGGAATCTAATTGTGAATACAGTACCATGAAAGAGAAGATGGACTTGTGAACATGTCTCATATTCATATTTTGATCGGAAACTCAAATGTTTTCAGTATGCAACACGTTAGACTTTCACCATTCGCGGTCTCAATCCTCCACAAGTAGCGGGGGGTCGACTGTATTCAGTGACATTTGAGCAAAATAACCATTAACGTACCCATCAAAAAAGTGTATTGAACAATCAAGCCAACTTTAACATGGGACTTAACATTGTCATGATGTTGATTTTAAAATAAACATTCATCACGCTAAACACCAACTCTTGCGGGACCAAAAGTCTTACGTAGTTGAGCTTGACTCAACAAATGAACACCAGATTTTTAACGGACATAAGCATTCCATCAAAACTGACAGTCCGTCATCGTTTCTGCCAGTATTTCAGGCCGACCCACGTGAGCCCAGTCCGTCCCTCGTGGGTGACAGCTAATATTTGTCGAGAGGCCGTCACGTAGCCAAAAATAAAGGAGGAAAGAAAAAGAAAACACCAGACACACACACTCAGCGTCCTGGTTGGTGAAATAAAAACAATATGGGGACACGAAGTTTGTGGGACTAAGAACCTGCTTTATTCTCTATGTTTTCTGTATTTTGGCAACGTGTCAGGTGTACGACACCAGTATGTACCGGTAAGTCCGTTCTCAACGCCCCTTTCCGTCACTGACAACTTGGGCAGTCTGAGCAGGCCTGAAATACTGACGGAAGCTCACTGACAAAACTCACCTGGTAGACAATGCTCATCTCTGATTTTTAACACCAAACACCACTGGGGGAAAAAAACAACAACCCCCCCCCCAAAAAAAAATTTTGTTGTGAAGATATTCCATGGCATTGCAATTGATTAGGAATGGAGATGGCCATCATTTGACTCTAACAATATTACATTGGCTTATTTAGCCATGAGGAACATGACAAACAGAACTTGTTAAAAGGATTGGGATCAAGAACTACCATATCAAATTCCAATTTGTAATTTTTTTTTTAATGCTCAGTTCAAGTTCAACGGTATCTGTGGTTGTCCAATAAAAAAGTAAATCTGGTTTATCCGAAAACAAAAAATGCATCCAAACGCAATTTGGTTACACTGGTTGTATTAAAGCAAGCTTATAATGGTTCATGCGACCTATCTGTCCGAGAAGCGGTGGCAGCTAATGTGACGTAGCATTCAAAGCTGGCAGTACCTGCTTGCGCAGGTTTCTGGTCTGTGAAAAAGCTATCATGGAGGAATGCAAAGCATATGGATTTCTCCAAATGCAAAAAAAGCAACAGCAACAACAAAAAAGATGTACACTACTTCCGCGTGGCTAAGCCTGTTAATCCAGAGCGTGAATTGATCACGGAAAGGTAGCTGCAGAACTGGGATCACTCATGAGCAACTGGTCGGTGCAAGGGAAGGTCCAGTCAACGATGTGACATCACATTTGTTCCGACCGCTGCACCGTGCACAGAAAATGAACCAGGGTGATTGCGAATGTGCTTTTTTTTTTTGGGCGAATACACAAAGACTAAAAACAAAGAAGCCGAGATATTGATAACATTTTACAATATTGCTGTGTTTCCCCATCAATACCAGGAAATGCTGCTGTCCCTGTGCTTCATGTGACGGTCAATCAGTCCTTCTCTCCCCCCCACACACACACACACACACAGAGAGAGAGAGAGAGTACAGTATTTGGGCACATTAAAGAAGATTAGAGTAAGCAATCAAGTAATGGTTGTCATGGCAATGTCAATCCTAAACTGTTATTAAGTGGAGCCCAGTGGTGAGCCAACAGTCAGATTTAACAATGGGGATAAACTACCCGGGATAGGTTTTCTGGCTCTCCTCGCTCGACTGTAATTTGCAATCAAGCAGGAATCCACCTAGCAACTTGCCTAGCACATACACATTGTATTCTAAATACATTTTTATTTGTGTTTATTCTGGGCAGCATGGATTACAGAATGAGCATTGTTTCAATTATATTCATCCATAGATGGGAAATATTAGGAAACAAGTGACATTACAACTAGCCATTCATCATCATGGCTTGTAATTTATTTCTATTAATCACATAAAGTCAGTGCAAGAAACTACATTTTTCAATTTACAGTATGATCAGTTCGCTTGGCATCTTTTTATATGTATGTGCCTTTTTACAGCAACATTTAAAAACATTGACTTTCAGTGTTGAACATACATTTTTTTGTCAATTTCAAAGGTTGAATCAATAAAGGCTTCTCCTTTTCGTCTACTTCAGCAGTAAAGGTCTTGCCAAACTCCAGGAACCATATCAAACAGGCAAACTAGCACAGAGTGCTTTCTCATTCCACATGTAAGAACAAATCCAACCAACCTACACCAGCAATGCTCAGCGCCTTCAGCATTAGTTTTTTTAGAATCACTGGTCAATGTTGTAACATTCATGCTGGCAGACAGAGACTGTATAAGGATGCTCTAAAAGACAATGTCATGCAGTGCAGTTTTTGGAGAGGGATTTTTTTTTTTTTTTTTGCAGAGATAAAAATCCTTCAGATTCCTGAGTGACTGATGTTGGACTCGATGGAAGCCAAGGCACTTAAGTTCCTTCATACTACCCTCATCACACTATGATCTCCACTTCCACTGAGCTAATAGATTTCACAAAGTGTTTAGGATCCACCACATGCGCCCTCCAGTCAAAAAGGGTTGCTCTAATGGCGGAAAATATGTGTACAGTATTTGACTTAATGCAAATGTAAAACTTAACTGGCAGAGAGCGCCTTCAGCTTCTTGAACTCCATAAGTGATGGTGCTTTCTTTTTCTTAAAATAAATAACATCCATTATGTAAATGTGTATTTTTGTATGGCGGGGGAGGGGGGGGGGGGGGCTGTGGAGAGGATTTTGAATCAGGCAAAAGATATATCACATTTGAAGATGAGAAAAATAACCACACAAATCTAAAAACTCCATGCCACCAAACAATTAATAGTGATGATTTTGATTATCATGATAAGTCTTTGTTAGCACTGTGTTAAGTGCATGTTGACACATTTTGTTGAGCACTGTGTTACAGTAGCATAATTGTACAGCATTTGCAAAATCCACCGTTTGCATTCTCCAAAAACATTTGTCTCCACTTCCACTGCAACCAATTCAGGGTGTCCCCCGCTGCCCGAAACTGCTGGGAAGGCTACAGGTAACAATATATATATTAAAAAAAAAAAAAATACAGCTACTAGATTTATAATGTCAAGTGGTTAGATAGTGCAAAATAGCTCCGGCCTCCCTGTGTGGAATACTAATCAGCTGTAAACTAGGTGTGATGTGAATGGTTGTTCGTCTCTATGCCCTGCGATTGGCGCAACCAATTCAGGGTGTCCCCCGCTTTGCCCGAAGATGCTGGGATAGGCTCCAGCACCCCCCGCGACCCTAGTGAGGATGAACAGATGAATATTATTATAATCTGCGATTGGCTGGCGACCACGATCCTTATCTTCCTTCTTAGATGAGATGTACATTATATATATATATATATTTTATAACTTTTTTTTATTTATTTATTAACAGGCGGCCAGTGGTTCAGTGGTTAGCACGTCGACCTCACAGTGCAGAGGTACCAGGTTCAATTCCAACTCTGGCCTCCCTGTGTAGAGTTTGCATGTTCTCCCCAGGCCTGTGTGGGTTTTCTCTAGGTACTCCGGTTTCCTCCCACATTCCTAAAGCATGCATGTCAGGCTGTTTGAGCACTCTAACTGTCGGTGTGAGTGTAAGTGAGGATGGTTGTTCGTCTCTGTGTGCGCTGCAACTCGCTGGCAACTGGTTCAGGGTGTCCCCCGCCTACTGCCCGAAGACGGCTGGGATAGGCACCAGCGCCCCCTGTGACACTTGTGAGGATAAGCGGATCACAAAATGGATGGATGGATATATATTAAACCACCGGTACTGTAGATGCATACAGACAGACACTTTGCCGGTGTCTAAAATGAGCACTATAGGTGTTGAATCAATAATCATAAAGAGATTCAAATTACAGTATGCTCAGGCTCTGTTACAAATTACTCCATAATTACATATACAGTGTATAGCTGCAGTACGTACTGGTCCAACACTGACAACTACTACAGTAATTAGATTGAGAAAACATGTTTAAAGAGATTCCTGGTGAACATTTCTGACAATTTATTTCATGCGCTTTCTCCATAATGAGAGATAGCAGCAGCGTTTGTTTGTTGTATGCCAATTTAGCCATTCCCAGTTTACCACAGTAATCATAATGGGAAAAAAAGATATATGGTGATTTGTGCCACGTCACCCTGTAATTTATGCAAGTTGCAGATTTGAGGATGATCCTTCACACAGAGGGTAAGAAAACTATAGCTGGTAGCCCGGTTACTGCTATTCATTTGAAGTGAGAACAAATGCAGCCTCAATCTTTTGACAGATAGTTCGGCTTCGTTCGAATATCCGGCAAACTTTCACCCACCAGAAAGGAATGTTGGTGATGGTGGCGTTATTTCTCACCAACTTTTACTTTATTTGTCAACTGTACAGTATGTGTTTGCTCAACTAGGCAATTTGTGTGTTGCTCAGCTTTACTTATCTTTTAACAAGGCGTACGTAGGAATAGTTGATGTCATGTCCTCTGTTGTATTATTGTTGTTAAATGTTCTGGAAAGCGCTTTGTTACAGCTGCAGCTCTTCTGAAAGCTTTAGATACCATAAATAAAGATGAATTGTGCTGTATTGTATTTTCTTTAGCAGTCGTAGTACATCTGGAGTTGCAAAGTCAGGTCATCTTTCATATGGTTTGTGGTTGAACAGAAGTTTCGGCAAATTTCTCTTTACTGCAGCAGCTTATCGTGTTTTTTTTTTTTTGACCAATGTCAATCTTATCAAACTCCGAAACATTTCCACAATACAGATGGTGGACTTAAATCAAGCTATTAATGCCTTATGTTAAAACGGTAGACTCTTCCATATTTGAAACAATGTAGTTTTCCCCCGGCTGCTGCCATGTTCACATGACTGAATCCTGCCCGCTGATTGGCAGAATGAGGATTTAGCTCTTCTTTCTCTTTTGCCGTCCATGCACGCGGATGCGCCGGAAGAGGACTTTCAATCACTTCCTCCTACTTTGCAGCCAAGCAAAGGATCGGTTCGTGTTTTCTTTGGTGACAGTGCCAATACTCGATAATGTCAAATTGCACATTCTGAAAACAACATTGACAATAATATCAATGACGACATGCATCGCTCACCCAGAGTCAACACCATTCCTGTTTTTCTGAAAATTTGACTGACTGACGAAACCCTCCCCTCCCATCTCCTCTACGCCACCCCGTATACCCTGGAAAAGTTTCCAAACAAAAGACTCCATATTGCATGCACTATGTTACTCATGTTTGTGTCGTGTCATTACACCTGTACTACATGCAAATCCTGCCCTTTCGTGAGCACGGGAGTTGAGGAGCAAGTGCAGCAACGTCCTAAATGGCAAGTAGTGACAGAGGTCACCTGCATGCATCTGGGGATGCTCCTGACATTAATTATCCTCCCTGTTATATTACCCTATTAACGAAATCCCAAGCGATACCATATCTTTACTGCCATCTGCTGGCATGGCATAACAATTGATTAATTAACAAACAAGGCACTCATTAAAAGTCATTTTATAGGAGAGCCACTGTACTGGGTCCCAACAATCTTTTGGGTTCTTCAGACTGACTTCCCTTCACATGCCTTCTGCCCCCATCTTTCAGTACCTTAGGGAGCAATACTGAAAAATGGTGACTCCTCCTGAATGTAGGTCCATAATTAAGGAGAGAGGATGAAGGGAGTAGGGGTGAGCGTGAGGATCTGTGTGTGTGTGTGCGCGTGCGTGCATGCGTGACGGCGGAGCGGAAAGACTTGAGGGAAATATGAGAGACTTGTGATGCACCTGCATTACAGCAGCTTGTGGCCCTCAATAATACAGGACGAAACAGAAGCACAACACCATTAAGAACAAGTTATTACCCTCGAGGGAGTTATTGGCTTTGGGATTTTTTTATGGGCACTTTGATGGCTGGAAATTGGCAGGAGATCTTGTAGCATTAATGGAATGCTGTTTAGAACAAGTTCCCGTTGGATGTATTTCACACGCCTGACTGTGCAGTGCACAGGAATATGTGTATGTATGTTTCTGTGCTTGTACTTGAAAATTGTAACATTTTATATCCCTCACTGGTCCAGGAAATTCACATGAAGTACCCTTTATTATTATACTTTTAAATTTCTATCTGCCGCCAAATGGCAGCAATGGCACGCACTGTGTCCCCACTATGTTGTGATGCCACAATGATCTCTTCCTCTTCTCATGACAACAACAGTGAACGTTTAGAGTCCAGCTACATCCAGACACAGCTACAAGTACCGTAGTCAAATTCTACTGTACTTCATCAGAATTATGTGCCACAATCTGGTAGACTCGGGAACGCTTCAGAATCCTCTGCATCGTAGGACTTCATACCTTGCCAGTCTGCTTCACTTACGATGGACTTGACGGCTGTTTTAAAGGAAGCAGACGGAAGGCAAATGAGACCCACAAGTCACAAGTCTCACGCCAAATTCACATTCACTTAACAATCAAAAGGAAATGTATACAGCTGCAGAGAGCTCCGGACACGTTACATTTAATAGAGTGCATTATACTCAAAAGCTTTGGTACCAGTCATAACAGAGTAAGATTTGAACATTTTACACTGAACACAAATTTGAGCAGTATTTACTTGAAAAAAATCCATAGTTACGTTTTTTTTCACTATACGTAAATATGTCAAAGACAATTTTAAATTAAATTTTACTTGTGTCGTATGATCCATCCATTTTCCAATCTGCTTATCCTTAGGAGGGTCGTGGGCGTGCTGAAGCCTATCCGAGCTGTCTTTGGACAGTAGGCCGGATCCGCCCTGAATTAGTAGTTGCCAGCCAATCACAGGGCACACATAGAAACCATTCACAGCTCACAATCACACCAAGGGGCAATTTAGAGTGATCAATTAACCTGAAATGCATGCTTTTGGAATGTGGGAGGACATGCGAATGGCACACAGGAAGCCCGAGACCCAGACTCGAACTCTGCAACTCTACAGTGTGAAGCGGACATGCCGCCCTGTGTCATATTAGTTTATTCAAAAAATTGATGGATGCATGGATAAATTGATTGCTAGAGTGCAGGCCATGTGAAAGAATTGCAGTATTAGGGAACTGTCCCGGAATGCAACATCTCACATAGAAAGACAGACAGATATTGTAGATAGACACAATTCATCCCATGAGGGAAAGTAGATTTACTTGCTTTACTTGTTATTGTTCCTATAAAGCGGGAGTAGGGAACTCCGGTTCTCAAGAGCCAGATCCTGCTTGTTTTAGATCCCTTTCTATTGCAACACACATGATAATTGATCATGATCGCGTTTCAGGCTTCTCCAGAGCTTGCTGATGAGCTGATCGTTTGAATCAGGTGTGTTGAAGTAGAGAGAGAGAGAGAGAGAGAAAGAGATCATAAACAGGCAGGGTATGGCTCTCGACAAAGAGTACCTCTGCCACAAAAAGTGGAATGGGGGGAAAAGAGGATGAAAGAGGGCAAATTCACTGTATGAAGGCAACATTTTTTGCCAGTAGTCCCCAATTACCCACACACATGCAAACACGCATGAGTGCTCACAGACTCGCTCAGTAATTATGAGGCCGTGAGATTGACGATGCGTGCCGTCAACCACGAAAAAACGTTTTTATGCCAGTGACAAGTTAAACCATTTTTGTTGTTAATGTGGTGTTCAAATAGTAAAGCTACGGGTGGTTTGTGTCGGGAGGGTAAGACTTAGGCTTGTGGTGCAGCGGCTACAACCGCCGCCATACATAGCAGTCCTCTCAACAGCTCACGTTTTCTTTGTAAATGTTATTTAGCAAAAATCAGTCATTAATTGAGTATATTCCAAACAGTGACTACCGCTAACCACATCCTGCTTTCCTCTGTGTGTGTGTGTTTCCTCTGTGTGTGTGGCATAGTAATATCTCAAAATGAATTACCGGCATAAAGATTTGGCCCACTCACAGCTCTAAGGGAAGCTCATTTTGCTTGGCCTCAAATACAATGCTAAGGCCAACCGATCAAAAAACAACCCACCTTCTTTCATGGATGGTTGCCAGTCCGTGAATAGGGAAAGATGATCTGAGATACAGGTGTTGATTCACTAGTGTGGACAAAGCACAAAAACCTTTCTCCCTCATGTAACAAATAGAAATTGCATTTGAAATGTCGTCCCTTTCTCATTTTTTGGCTTTTTAAAATAAATCCTACTTCACGGATTTCACTGATCACTTGTTCTTTTTGGAACGTAACCCCCGCGATAAACGAGGGATTACTGTATTAAAAAAAGGTTCAGAAAAATTTAAAGAAATAAATAATAGACATTAAAAAAACCAAAAATGTTGATTGTTGGCATATGTTCTGTCATATCCTGTCATAGTATTGTACACACACATCTGATGGCAGCCAAGTGAGCTGAAAGCTTTCAAACTTGGAAAAACATTTGGCGCCTCCACTGCAAGAAGCGAGAATTTATTCTTCACTTAATCAAACATGCTTTCACTCCATAAATAAAAGGGCCCAGTCAGTTGAGCTCCCTTTCGAAAGACACAACCCGAAAATCAACAAGGGAGTGGAAGGACACCGTTCCATCTTGACCAATGGCCACACCTGCTGCCTCAACTCTTCTAAATCGAAGCTGTGTGTTTATCTGACCAAATTCTTACTGTGGGAAACCTGTTCCTAATCCTTAATGTATTGTGGGTGTGTGCATGTGAACCCCCCATCACTACCACCCCACTCCCCTCCGAACAGAGCAAATGCCCCCTTCCTGGATGTGCTCTCTTGCCAACAATGTGCAGAGATTACCATGATACATGCAATTGATTCATAGTACATTTCTGGAGCTGTTACATTTTTTAAAATATACTATTCTGGCAAAAGACAAAAAAAAAAAGATAATTCCAAGACATACATCAGACAGACTTCTTTACATTGCATACTGAAAAGGTGCTCAACAGGCACCATGATGCAAAGTTATAAACTGCCAGGATTCATCGTCAATTCACATTGAGTGAAAACACACACGCATTGGAATGTTCTCATTGCCGTTTCTACATTAATATTTTACAATTCTCACACAAATGATGAAGTGCATTCATCATTTAGTCCTGTGTTAAGATGTCAGAGCACACTGACTGTGGATTTTCCCGTGTTTACACATCCTTTGTAAGTGTTCTATTTCAATAATGTCACGAAACCCCATAAGCTCCTCTGGCATCTCTGTATCACTTGCAGACAGCCATCGCTAAAGCTATTCTCACTGAATAAACAAGTGTCCGCCTCTCCCAACACTCGTCCCCTAATTATTCATAAAGAGCTGAATGGAACATTGTTCGTCAAGACTGTGGCTCCAGCGGCCCTTGTGGAATGGGCTGTACACCTATGTGAGTGTATGTGTGTAGCATGTTAAGTCAGGGGAGAATAATGAAGAAAGAAAAAAAAAAGATCTCGAAGTAGCTGATGCTCAGCCAGCCAACTTTTTAACTGGTAATTAAAATACTTTCGACCAAACAAGTTCAGCTGTCTTCTCACCATTGTTATGCTAATGACGGTTCAAGAAGTAAATTGGGTTCCCACCACCAAGGGGGTGAAGAGGGCTCGTTTTAGACGATGTATTGTATAATGTGGAGTATATGTTTGGTCAATAACACAGAAATAAGTATGAATATATTATATATTGTATAATTATAATGCCATGAGCATGAATTGGAATAGCATTAAGACAAGACTATACAATTAAGATGGAAACTGTGTTAATATGACTCAGGCTCGAAAAGAAAAAAAAAATCACTCTGCAGAGCAGTTTGTGAATCAATGACTTCGTTTTGAGGAGATGCTTTCATATCTGTGGAGCAATTGTTTTTGTAGGTTAATCCCAGGGACCGGAAGCATTTTTTTTTTTTATCAGATAACACAAATCAGACAATTGAACAATTAGTTGTTTTTTTTTTTATTTCTTTTTTTTTTTTTTTAATATAATCACCGGTTTTTATTTCTTAAATCCATGACTAGATGCAAAGCTGAATTGTTTAAAAAATATACTTCTACTGTAATGTAATTTGGAGAACAAAATCAAAATCATTACCCGATTGTGAAAAGAAAACGGATATGATGAATATGTTATGCTATATTAAGATACTTTTAACCTTATAGGACACTCCTGGATTGACATAGGGCGTGGTACACCATATTTCCGTTTTCCAATTCAGTTTAGCAACTATAAATTTCTCTTTGGCGTGAGATGCTTATTAATGTGCCTGCAGGGCCGTGCGAAGCACAGTAGATGCTCAAATTGAATGGCCGGTTTTGAAGCTCCCAAATTTGAGGGGCTCAATAGAGAGGGGGTATGGGTGGAGGGTGTCAATGTAAACATCCTCACCCAACTCGGGGATTGAGCCCGGGTTACTGGCTTCATCATATCATATTTAAGTAAGTAAATGCTTTTTAGTGTTGGGTTAACCCTTATAACCAAATCCGCAAAAATAGTTTTGCCATATTATTTTGTTTTAGATATTTGTTGTATCACATTTATTAGCATTATGTAGATTATATCAAAAACTGGGGAAATTTGGGGAAAATCATATTTTAAACCTGCAGTATCAAATTTGATACAGATGATTTAATGTACTCTAAAGAATGAGTTACATAATGAAAATGCATGTATCAAATATGGTATGAATGGCATTATAGGGCATGTAAGTCGATGTGATGATAAGAAGTGCCACAGGTACGTGCTTCAGGGGAAGTGGTCCTCCTCAGGTCCTGTCCTGTTCGTTGATGGAGAATCCTCCACAACAAATGCCTCACTTAGCCATCTCGTCCTCTCTACAAGCAGAAGAGGGTAAAGAGGCCAAAATCCAGATATCAGCGAGTGACGCAGGACGAGAAAGAAATTGCAGACGGGGTGTGCTTTAACCACTTTCAAGAGTGTACAAATAGGTTAAGTGGAGATTTAAACATTTCTACAGCAGTAGCTGCTCTAATTTTAACAAATGGAACAGGTGGAATAAAGGTCCAAGAGGCCCACAGACACACATGCAGAGTGAAAAGCGGCGGGGGGTTGAAGGAGGACAGTCAGACGACCTGACAATTTGGGAAAACTTCAGCAAAATGAATGTTTGTAATTGCAATACACAAAAAGTATATCACACTGCCTGGATGGTTCCTTACGCTTCGGGGCAGCCGTAGTTGAGTGCCGCTCTCGAACAAGGCACATAATCCCGAAAACTTCTCCTTGAGCACTCCCAGCCCCTTTCCTGCTTTAGGGTACGCTGCTGTGAGGCCCTGGTCAGGCTCCACTCGCCCTCCTCTTTGGCTCCTCTCTCAGCATTTCGGTGAGACTGCTGGACCGCCCTGAAGCCATGAGTGTCATTTGTGTCTTGTTGTCCGGGTCTCTCCATCCTCATTGTGTCGGCATGGAAACTCCGTACCTCTCTGATAACTAACGTGCATGTCTCTCTAGACACACACACATATGGGATTTAATTGCTTGACGTGGGCCCATACACACTCTTATGATTACTTAATTTCCTGGACCCGTCTCTTATTTTCGCTTTATTTCTTTACAAGCATCATTGGCAGGAAATAATCACTCCCACCATACACTGGTAGCATTGCCTGGTTCAGTACCCTCGCCCTGACTCATCTTGTTTTGTTCCATCCTGTTCATCTGCTACTGTACTTGTTAATTCCTCAGCGAATAGTTGTCATATCCCGTTCTGCTGTCATACTTTGTCTGCCCCAAATTAAATTGATTCTTGGGTGACTTATTTTCACACGTTTGTGTGCAATGTTCATGCCACTAAATACATGTATACCCTTATTAAATAGTATCAGTTTGACTTCTGATGCAATTGAAATGACAAGAAAGATTTTATTTGTCTTAATTATATGTGATTATAATGTGATCATTCGTTCCACTGCACCCAGGCAATTCATCGCTTCACTAAATACAGAGTTGCTACTTAATACTTCTTGGCAACCTGGATTAATGAGATATCAGGACAACTGCAACTGAAGTCCATTTCCTTCCCTTGTGTTTGAAATTTTCATTGCTAAAACAAAAATAAATGCGATATTCCCTTCTCGATTTCACAATCATTCACATATTTTGGCATATCTCCTTGACTGATTTTCATGAGATTCCACTGACATTTACAATAAAGTCGGATGGAAACGTAATGAGGGATGCAGAGAGGCAGACATGGCAGTGGTTCTCTGCACATTCATTCAGAAACCTCCCTGGATAAGCACCCACTTTCGAGATAAAGCCCTTGTATCATTCAAATGTTAATAGGCTTTATATAGGCTTAAACCTGCATTTATTATCGTGCAAATTAACCAATTTCCTCATATCTATATGCTGCTGTTAGCGCTGGCATGTTTAGTTGTCTGAACTTAATTAGAATTATTAGAATGGAAGGATAATAGAAGGCAAGTATGAGGACAAGGGGAGAAAAGAAAAGGGAAAGGTGAAGCTTTTGCAGAAAGTTTCCTCAGACTTTCTTTTTAACACGCAGATTGATGGATGATTTAATTTTTCTCATTCTTTCCTTTTTTCTAAAAGAGAACATTGCCATACTCTGCGAGGGGAGATGTTTTGCCAAAAGCAGATGTGGAGAGAAAAGTTGAGATTAGCAAATACAATACAGTTGACATAAAGTTGATGCGAACAATCAATAAAAATCAATTTCAATGGTAGCGATCTATTGGGGACCTTTGGGGTTTGAATGATTAAAGCTGTGTGTCTGAATGTGTGTTTAAAATATAAACATTTAGACAGAGGATCTTGTCCACCCCAAGACAAATATATTGATAGCATTGGAATAATAATTGACAGTTAGCATATGCAGAGGTACATGTTCGATTCTAGCTACGGCCTTCCTATGTGGAGTTTGCATGTTCACCCCTTGCCTGTGTGGGTTTTGTCTGGGTACTCTGTTTTCCTCCCACATTCCAAAAACATGCGTGGCAGATTAATTGAACACTCTAAATTGTCCATAAGTGTGATTGTGAATGCAGATGTTTGTTTGTCTATGTGTGCCCTGTGATTGTCGTCCCCCACTTGCTGGTGTTTGTGACACTGGTCTTGAGTCAGGAGCCGCTCCTCGATTACTTCAAAGAACACCCTCAAAGTGCTTTTCTTTCATTGCACACGTGCAGTTTGCTGTGTTCTGCCACAAAGATTTAAAGAGTGGCCTAGTCAGAGCCATTGATTTTGCATTGATCAACAACATGAATTGCAGTTGCACAATGTGACAGGGTCGCAAATCACAGCCTAATCAATACTCTCTGTGTTTTAGTTTTGACATCTAGTGATCTACTCTCTATTAAGGTGCTTTTCCATTACAGGTTACTGAACGGCCTTGGCACCGCTCTGCCCTGGCCTCGCTTGACCTGACTCGCCCTCTGTTGCTTCTCCATTCCAACAGGCACTGGTCAATTCCAGCGGGATCAATTGAACTGCACAAACCTTCACTTGCACATTCTCATTGTGCGGGGTTCTGGCATATATTTCACATGTGGCCGAATATCGACCACTGATTTTGAGGTATTTCATGATAAAAATCGCAGTTCCATTATGTGGCAATTGAGCAATTTTTCATGTGCACACAAACTTCTTTTTACAGATGGCTTGAGAGAGAGAGGCACAGCCACCTGTGACCAATACATAAAAATACAGAATAAACAATGTACAGTAATCCCTCCTCTATCGCGTTTAATGGGGACCAAAACCACCTGAGATAAACGAAAATCCACGATGTAGCGACCAATAAACATACTGTATTAAAAAAAAAAGCCCCACGTGGGCCTTCGCGCTTGAGCAGAGCGCACTAACACACACACACACACACAGACACACAGGCCAACGATCCCGCTCGTGCAGCAGAAGTGTTGATGATTAGTTAATTAAGAAAATTAAGGATGAAAGAGACCTGCTTTTGTTCTTATAAGCCTCTCTCTCTCTCTCTCTCTTTCTCTCAGCAACACACTGAACGCACCTACGCGTGCATGGTGCACACGTGCACACACACACATGCCCCACGTGGACCTTCCGCTTGAGCAGAGTGCACTAACATATACACACACACACACACACACATGCGCGCACACCCTAGCATGCATCTAAACAACACTGATTTTTGCAGATTTAAAAATAAATAAATAAATATATATATATATTTTTTATGAATATGCTTGAAAAAATCTGCAATGCACGAAACCGCGATATAGCGAGGGATCACTGTACATATATTGTTTTACAACAATACTTAAAAAAAATATTTCAAATTTCACATGTACTCTGTACCCGTGGATGAAATAAGTGAGACCTGTACACATTTTCGCAAACAGTGGGCACAATGTTCCTTGCCGGATTACATCATACAACCACCTACTTTACAGGAAGTGCAAATGTTTCCATACATAGTCAGTGGAGGCAACCCGGCTTATTCAGCCCTGTGAAGAAACACATGAGAAAGTCTTGATTATAGATAATTTCACCAAATAGAAAACAACAACCATAACGCTTTATACACAAAGAAATACACATACATCAAATATTAAACTTAAAAAGATTGCAGATTTGTGTTGTTAGAGCAAAAAAAAAAAAAAAACATGACATCATCTGGTTTCCTTAGCCAATCACTGTCCCTGCAGAGATCCTTTTGAAAACCGGAGCACTCACTGTCACAACTATATAGTCAATGCACTCCTCGCTAAGAAGCCCTGGAAAACAGCACACGAGACAGACGAGCGTGTTTCTGTCAGCCGTCAGCAAAACGGGCATCAGTCAGTGATGGACAGAGAGGTCCGTCAGTCCTGGCAGGATGCCAACGTCTGGCAATCATGTCACTCACTGCTCTCTGCTTCTTTATTACTAAATACAATGCTCCGAAAAGGAAGGTTAACCCCAAGTAGAAGAGTAAAGGTGTCTAATTCATCAAACAGTACCACGTCACATCAAAGGATCTTCCACCATATAAAATGGGGGGGACTGAATTATGATGGACTACTTCAAGACTCCAATTGTATGATTCAGAATTATCACTGTAATCCCCCACTCCAACTAAAGTGGCACTTCATTTTAGAAACTCAGATCACACTTTGATGTCTTTGATAAGCAGATCCATTTAGTTTTTTGAAGCAACCCTTTTTGATTGAGTCCATTTGGTGATACTGATTCTGTATTAGACAACACTAATGATGTGGACAATATCAGTGACATACTGTATTTTTCGGATTATATGTCGTTCCGGATTATAAATCGCACCAGCCAAAAAATGCATCCTAAAGAAGAAAAAAACATATATAAGTTGCACTGGAGTATAAGTCGCATTTTTGGGGGAAATTTATTTGATAAAATCCAACACCAAAAACATATGTGTCATCTTGAAAGGCAATTTAAAAAAAAAATAAAATAGAGAACAACAGGCTGAATAAGTGTACGGTATACTAACGTTACATGACTGACATGCCTGGTAATGTCAGTAACGATGTAACATATTAAGAGTTAGTCAGATAACTAAAGCATAAAGAACATGCTAACAAGTTTACCAAACTATCAGTTTCACTCCAAATCACTAAATCCAATGAAATCTTCATCTTCAGTGTCACTTTTAAACAATTTCCCCCAACTCGGGAGGGAGACGATGCTTCCTCTTCTACGTCGCTTAGACTCATCGTTGATTTATCGAACACAGGCACAGCATGCCCTCTTGTGGTTTAATGTGAAATAACATAATCATGTGTTAATAATTTCACACATAAGTCGCTCCAGAGTATAAGACGCACCCCCGGCCAAACTATGAAAAAAACTGTGATTTATAGTCCGGAAAATACAGACTCTGGAGCATCTCTGGTAAGATGTTTTTTTTTTTAAGATATTTTTTCGGTAACTTCACAATACCCTTTAGTTGCAGTTTGTCAATTTTCCATTCATGCTCACACAAGTCATGGCACTAATCTAGTGGGTACAGCGAACCAAATCATTGAACTGGCTTAAAAAAGAAAGATGTTCAACCATCTGTTCGCTTCTTCAATTATATACGGTATATTTCAACAAGTACATGTTGGGAATACAAAAAGGAAGTGATTCGTTATTTGTAGAGGACCAGGATCTGCGTGACAGTCTGGAGTGGCAGTAAATTAAACTGGAAAACGAACAGTAACGGATTATAATGAGCTTGAAGGATTCATTTATTCTTATTGTCTGACACAATTTAATTTGTTTTCACTTTCATAATAGATTGTATACCGTTCATCTCGTGGACATATATTGTGTATCATGTTGAGCCATTGGGACAAGAACAGAATTTGTATCCCAGTTGGACAAAAGAAGTTCAGGGCTTCCCAAGGCAAGACTGCAAGGATAGGGGAGAAGGTTGCTGGTATATCCAAAAACATCACCACTACTAAGGTGAATTCATGGATGAACTTGTGATATTGGTTTGGTTAGCCCGAGTTAAATTGAGGTTTGCCCTCCTATCTCCAAATATCTCCAACTATCTGTGGACAGTCAATTTAAGATAAGAGAACAGGATCAATTTGGTCATCAGTGACCACAATCCACAGATTTGTCATTCCACTTTTTCGTGACAGATGACCTCCATCATGCCCCCTTTTTTCCACAAAATATTTCTTCTATACCCTGCTTTGTCTGCGCGTAGCCACACATTTTGTCACTGTACCCGTGCCTTTCTGGTCAATCAATCATTATTTTTCTTCTCACTGCTTCTTTTTCTTTTTTTCTTTTTTACTATAGATCTTGAACTTCTCTCTGGTATTAGAATGTACAAATATAATACCCACATTGTTTTTGTTTTCACCTCACAGTTCTCCCTGTCTTTTTTTTTTCTTCTTCACCGCCTCTAGTGCTCTCCCCAGGCGAGATTGTGTCCATCTGCTACATCACTGTGACAAGACAGTGACAGTGACCACTGACACCCGCACAATCAGTCAGAGTCTGGCAATTGGGGCCGACAGATTTCTTTCTCACTTGCTTTTTGAACAGTCCAATTGCTCACTTGCTGAAGCTTGGCAAAGATTTTCAAAAGATTGTTAGAATAGATGAGGCCACACGGGACAATACCAAAGAGCAGCGGTTTCCACAGTCAGGCCAGACGGATTCTTATAACACGCAAATAACAAGAACCTGAATGCGTTACGCTTGAGCGTGAGTCTAACAAGGTTGGAGCAATCATTCGAAGAAGATTAGTGAGGGTACTTTCATGAGTGTGTAACATCACAAGTCAGTCTGAGAATGTTTGAGGCGTGGTGGGAAAAATATATCTTTAATTAAGTCAAGAGGAGGTTTGACTGTTTAATATGCATGGATGTAATTTCAGACGATAATGCTTGAAGACAGAAGTAAAGCATGAGAATATGTGTCAAGGGGACAGCAGACGTACACGAGGCTCAACTCCATTTTTACTGTGCCCCTAAAATGTTATATTTATTTTATTTTACTCCACGACATGTAATAAGATTGCTGATGACACAAACACCACCATTTTTTTTTCAATTGTGCAAAATATGTCTGTCTCTCTGTATATATCTCTGTATATATCTTTATCTCTCTCAAATTAAAGGTTAATGTAACTTACTTTGACCTCCAGGATCCCTCATCATACACTTGGCAATGGCAGAACACTGGGTGTTCGATTTTGGTCTAGTTTTAAATCCATTTCTATTCTGATGTACCAGCTAATAATTTTCTCTCTGGTCCAGCATCCAAGTTAGCAAAGTCCCTTCATGCTTGCACGGCGTAAGGGGCCAACAGTGAAGTAACGACATAGGAGTTGATACACTGCCGAACTTGACCGATTGCTCAATAGTAGAATTAATAGTGTGTACTGTGTCATTTTTTCCCGTCCCACCGACCACATGTATAAATGTAAAGATTCACAGTGCCTCCAGGCAAAGTGGAGCCCGTGGGCCACATCTGGCCTGTCTACAGTCTCTACTGACTTCAGTAAATAAAACTATAACATCAAGTATGCACTGCTTTTATTTAAATGTGCACGTATGTCAGCATATGTTCAAAAAAATCAGTGTTGAGAATAACAGCGTTTAAATACAATAATTTTATTGAGTGCTTTAAGTTTTGAATATTGAATTCATCTACTTAGTATATTTGTTGTCATGATGCTATTGTTGTTACCGATGCTGTATTGTGCCACCAAGCCAGCATTTTGTAGGCGTTTAACTGTTTACATGACTTTTATAGTTCATGATAAACAACACCTTTGTTATGGACAACATAAGTTAATCATATAGCTAGGCTAGGGGGTCATTCTTTGTTGTGGAATACACACCAAAATCTTGCTCAACACATTCATGGTGCGGGCGGGAACAACCTCAAGCAAATACCAGTGTTCAAAATTGTGGATAATTAATAGATTTTTGTGTCATGGTGCTTTTTGACATAATGCGTCTGATACAAGGCAAGTTAATGGCAAAAAAAAAGGCATTTTCTAGTAAATTCAGCTCACCAAAATACTTTTACTTTGTATCAATTATTTGTATCAATTCTACATGTGTTGCAGATGTGTTGTGTGGCTTTTTTTTTTTTTAATATGGCGTTGATAAAAATCACTTTGTAGTTACAGAGAGCACAGGAAGGAAACACGTGTGCTATTGTTTCCGTGAGATGAATCAGCGCGCTCGTGCGAACGGCTGGTTTCAGCTTCATGCTGCACTCCTGCTGCAGGCTTCTGGAAAAGTCACTGCCATACTTGTTCAGAGAGATAAACCTGTCTGCGTGTAAACATAAATGGACTTTTACCTCTACCATCAGACAAGCTGCGGACACCTGCAGTGGTTCTTAACCTGGTTTCGATCGAACCCCAGGGGTTCGGTGAATCGGTCTCAGGGGTTCGACAGAGCCTCTGCCATGGAGGTTAAAATGCACCCGCTTGGCCATTACTGGCTGGTTCATTTTGTGCACAATTTAATTACGCACTTCATAGGAATTGTGTTTACATTTTCAGTTTTTAATAAATGCCTTTTTTATGTCTTGAATTTGGATAAAGAAGTCATATTTTTATTTTTCACTTATGAAGGGTTTGGTTAATGTGCATATGAACTAGTTGGGTTCGGTACCTCTAAAAGGTTAAGAACCATTGTTTTATCAGTAAAGTAACATAATTTAACATGTTTTTTTTCTTACTCAACATTACAGCTTAGTTTACTGTGCAGCAATATAAAAATATAGAGCTACCTAATGGCCAGATGTTTTATTTTATTTATTTTTTACATTTAAGTTTACGTTTGTATGTCTCGGTTTTGTACTCAAATGCATTGTGTGAATATTATTATTTTTTAATATTTATTTTTCATACATTGTTATTTTACATGTTATCTTATTTGAACTCAACAGATTGAAAGTTGTCACATCAATCTGTTGAGATCAAATAAACACCAAATGTTTCAAAATATGCTTTTTATTACTCATCCCCTCTGTTGTAAACACATTTATTTTAGATAGAACGTAATGAGAAACATTTCATCATTACTGCGCTGAGTTAGTAACTCAATTCCTTTTTTGAACAAGTAATTCATAACTTTGAAACAAAATCGTTTTTTGTTTGTTTGTTTTTTTAGATTTTAAATCTTGTATCTCTTGGTAATGATGCACAAACTGAGTATATGTGTGTTCTCTGATGCTTTAAAGACATGAGATGAGGTGGTGCATACAAAGCGCCCCACCGGCAGCTGGAGCACATGCACCTTTTAGATTCTCACTGTGCCTTTCATGTGACATTACAACGCAATGTGTGTCAGAAGTGATAAAAACAAAACCCGCTCGACAATGCACCCAAGTGACACATAAGTATGGCGGAAACAGAATTAATCATTATTTCCGTGATTCATATTACTCAGTATGTAAAGGGATTAAGGGTCTAATTATTCATTGATTATGTTGGTAGCTTGAAAACGTAGTGGGTTTAATCTCATGAAAAATTTAATTGGATCCTACTTCCTTGGGATAGACTGACACACACTGTCTTACCTCCAAGCATGTGCGTGTCCTCAAATAAATCTAAAACCCATTACATAAGCCACTGGTGACTTGTTAGCATTGAAATGATTTTCAAATTTACTGCTGTGCAACTGCTGTGCTGAAATGTTTCGAGATGATGTGCTAGTGGAATTCACATCATAAAAGAATGAGATCAGTACTGCATATTTTGATGGTCTGTATGTGAGTGGTTTTAATTACAGTACAAATCCAAGATGGTGACTTCTTTTCAAATGCTCACATCCATCCATCCGAACCGATGGAGTGCAGTCTTTCTGCCAGCCAATCGCAGGGCACACAGAGACGAACAACCATCCACGCTCACACTCATATGCTCAGCGAGTGACAAATTAGAAGAGGAATGGAGAGGTGGGGAATTTAGGTGCGTGCATTGTGTCGTGCTCACAATTCTTTTCAATGAAAAACCAGTTCCCTCCTTAGATCAAGCCGGTGCATTGTATTTAGATCGCTTTTCTGTAATAGTTTATCTTCCTCTGGGCAATTCTCGTGGGGCACTTTGAACCCAGTACAAAAGTGGTCGGTGAGGCACTGAAGTGTAATTGATGTACGACAACAATAGTGTGTGCCCGAGTGGATTTGTTTTCTTTTTTTGTTTTTGTTTTAATCATGTTCCTTGTTTTTGTAGTATGCTTAATAGTTTCATAAGGTTTAACACTACCTCCTTGTTATCATCTTAGCTTAATACTGAAACCAGATTTATTTTCTTATACATTCTCAATTTTATGATTTTGATTTCCTGGTTCTTTCCCAAGTTGTTTTTTAACCCGAGTGACATTTTTTTTTTTTTTTCACCACCCCCAAATCCTTCCTTAACTTAAGCCTTTACTTTACAAACGCAGTTGGCCATTTGGCAGGGACCTCAGTGGCGTGGCCAACAAAGGTGCCCAACTAAAAGTTCTGGTTCATCTTGTTATTCTGCCTACCGTATTTTCCGGACTATAAGTCTCAGTTTTTTTCATAGTTTGGCTGGGGGTGCGAGTTATACTCTGGAGCGATTAATGGGTGAAATTATTAACACATTATTATATCATTTCACATTATTTTCACATTTAACCAAAAGAAGCCGCTCTAGACCTATGTTGATAAAACCACGATGAGTCTGACGTAAGCGACGTAGAAGAGGAAGCGCTGCATCTTCTACCTCCGGAGTTGGTGGAGTTGTTTTAAAGTGACACAGAGGATGAAGATTTCGTTGGATTTAGTGATTTGGAGTGACATTGATGGTTTGGTGAACTTGTTAGCATGTTCTTTATGCCATAGTTATCTGAATAACTCTTAATATGTTACTTGAACATACCAGGCACATTCTCAGTTCGTTGTTTATGCGTCACGTAAGGTTAGCATGTCGTACACTTATTCAGCGTTTTGTTTTCTATTTTATTATAATTTTAAATTGCCTTTCAAGATGGCATGTATGTTCTTGGTGTTGGTTTTTATCAAATACATTTCCTCCCAAAATGCGACTTATACTCCAGTGCGACTTATGTATGTTTTTTTGTTCTTCATTATTCATTTTATGGCTGGTGCGACTTATACTCAGGAGCGACTTATAGTCCGGAAAATACGGTACTTTTCTCGCTGTGTCTCCATTGCTCCCCAACCTCGATGGGGGCAGGCTGATAAATGGTACATTCCCATTCCTGCGCCTCATGAGCTGTTTTTGCTGATTTGTTTATGATTAGATTTTAGTTTTGTCATGTCTTTTTATTTTTTTTCTGTCTGTCTCGCTAAGTGTGCTTGTCATTTCGGTCCCACGTGACTTCCTGTCAGTTCCCTCACCCACTTTCCTCTTGTCCAGGTGTTCCTTGATGTTGGTTCGCACACAGTCACGTAAGAATGAATGGCGATATGCATCATCGAACTGCAACAATGCGTCATCAGTCTGCGACCATATTATGTATTTATTTATTATTAAGCGTCATTCCAGGGAAGTATGTGTATGTGCCGCACAAACAGAAATGCAAAGTGCAGTGTTTAGTATTCTATCCACTCTGGGGATCGATTAAAAAAGTGGTCGTTTACATCGTTGATGTGTGGATGAAATGCACAACTGGGAAACAACTTGGGCAGAGTCACTGAAATGCATTTACGTGTGGAAGGGGCCTCGAGAGGTATCTTCTTCCCTGTCGTTTGCTGTCTTGGGTAAAGTTAGATCACAATGTTTGGTTGTAACTTACATTTTGTTTTGGGTCTTTGTTGATTTGGTGTGTTTAGATTAACCCAAGTACTTTGTTTGCGTTTTTTGTAGTTCTCGCCTTCCTGCTTCCTTGCATTTTGGCACACATCGCTTCCAACTGTCAGATCCCCCTTACCTTCGAGACCATCGGGAAAGCCTTGGCTGATTCTCCGTTGAAAGGGTTAAAACTCCCCTGATCACTCGCCCACTTTAACGCGGGAGGGGACGAGAATTTTCCAAAGCCGGCCAAAGAAAGACTTGTCAGTTTTAAGGCCTTTCATCCACCTTTACTGAGTCACCTTAAAAAAAAATAAGACAAATATCAGGCCACTCCCATTTTAACCATCATGCTTTTCCTCTTTAGATCTGGTGTGTTTGTTAAGACTTAGATGGGATTTAGCTGTCCTGGTAAAACCGCAAGGACTCGATTCTAGTTCCTCAATGAATCTGGAGTAACTACTTTATGGCAAAAACTGATCTGGGGTGGAGCCAATCTTCCATTTGAGAGAGGGTGAGTGTATAATAAAATAATGAGGGTGGCCAGAATAAACCAAAATTTATATTTTTAATAGATTTAATAGCAAAGAAACAATTTAAAAAATAACTATCAATCCAATATGGTCGAAAATATTGAGTTAGTAATCATCAAAATATGACAATTATTACAGCAATTAAACAATAAAAATGACAAGAATAATTTCATTATAAATTTAGAAGCTGTATACATTATTTATACATCTTTTCTCATCCGCACCTCACTTATGGGCTCTGAGGCCTCAGCTCAATCCAACACAAACCTTGACGCATCCATTTTGTACTGCAATCAGACAATTTATGCAATGGCAGCTGTCCTTCTGGGTACAGTAATAACAGACACCAAAAAGCACTTTTTATTGGATATCTCCTTTGAATCAAATAGGTAGCTAATTTTGCAGAGGAAGCCCTTGATGGCAAAGGAGATGGCGAAAGGAAAAATGATGAGGATGGTACATTTCAGCACAAATGGACAGATAAATTAGCCAATGTCGAGAGAGCAGTTTCCGTTGTACCTAAGATACAGTTGAGATTGACAAAAGTAGAGATGTTCACATAAACTTTGAAGAGTGATCGGAGTTTTATGATAATGAACGACGTGAAGCTTGTTTACACTAATTTCCCGGTCATGTGGTTACCATGCAGTGGGAAACAGATTTGGCTGGGTCCTACATCTGCTTTAAGGTAAATACGACTGTTCAACCTCTTTTAACAAAATGCATAAGAGCTTTTGAGATTGCTCATTGCCTCACGCCTGAAGTGACAGAGTTCAGAATGTAGTTAAACATGTGACTATACCTTGTGACATATATATATATACAGTCAAACCTCGGTTTTCGGACGTCTCGGTTCTCGTACAATTCGGTTTTGGAACAAAAATGTTGAGTTTTTTTATGCCTCGGATGACGAACAAATTTCGGTTCTCGAACTAACTGAGCGCACTTGAATGCGTCATTTCACTCCTCTCTGCTTCGCTTCCTCGTGTAGCGACGCTACATGAGGAAGCAATGCTACAGTAGCGTCCATTGTGAGCAGACGTTTTTGTATTGTTCAATAGATTTTTTTTAAAAAGCAGACGTGTTTGGTGAAACGCTTCCTCGTGTAGTGCCCATTGTGAGCAGACGAGTTTGTATTGTTCAATAAAAAAAAAGCAGACGTGTTTGGTGAGACGCTTCTGTTAGGGGGAGTGAAACCCCCCTCTTTTCAGAATGGTTTTCCCCAGCAGCACGGCGGAGGTGCGTGCGTTTGTTTCCGGCCGGCAGTTTTCAATACAGTGGCACATAATGAACACTCTGGTGTCCGGTGTCTCATTATTATGCAATAATCATACAGAAACAGCTTCCTCGTGTAGCGTCCATTGTGAGCAGACGAGTTTGTATTGTTCGATAAAGATTTTTTTTTGAAAAAGCAGACGTGTTTGGTGAGAACTACGTAATAGCGGACTGTTATTTTTGCATCGTGTATCAGCCCCTAATCATGGCACCAAAGAAAGCAAGTGGAAGTGGTAAACCTGGTGAAGAAAAGACGAAAATACTGCGCAAAACTATAGAATTTAAGAAAGATTTGATCGCGAAATATGAGTCAGGTGTGCGTGTGTCTGTGTTGGTGAAGGTGTTCGGGATGTCGAAATGCCCCGCCTACTGCCTGATGAGAGCTGGGATAGGTGAACACCCCACGACAGATAGGGAAAGAGAGAGAGAGAGAGAGATGTTCATTCAATTTTTATGTTACTATGTTAGTGTTAAAATTGGTGAAAATAAAACATATTACAGTTTGTTTGTACAGTATTTTACATAATACCTGCTCTCCTATTACATGTGTACAGTTTATCGTTTGAAATAGTAAAAAATTTGGTTTAAAAAAGTTGTTCTCTTGACTTGGAACGGATTAAAAATTTTTACTTTGATTCCAATGGAAAACATGGTTTCAGTTTTCGAACAATTCGGTTTTCAAACAGTCTTCTAGAACGGATTAAGTACGAAAACCGAGGCTTGACTGTGTATATATATATATATATATATATATATATATATATATATATATATATATATATATATCATGACATTATTCTACCTTCTGTGTTTGCAGGGACAAATATATGTTTAATTACCGTCTGTCTAGCGCCAAGTGGCTCCTGGCATATACAGTACTTGTAAGAGCTCTGATTTTCCCACCAGTCAAATCTGTGGCCATTGGGAAGGCATATGTGGTGTTGCACAACTTCTTGACATACACAGATGAGACAAATGCTGCGTCCCTCATGGCAATTTCCCTCTTGTCCTTTGGTACTCTTTAGAAGGTCAGCTACACGTGAAGCAAAACGGTGACTTTCATCCTTAAGGTCACCATCCTCTCCTCTAATGCTTCCTTCGAGTGTCGATCTCTCTCAACAGGTCCTCATCATCGTTACTTCGCTTTCTCTTCTTCGCGCGGAGTTGGAGGAGAGAGGCAGAATGCGGCTGCTGGCCAGTGATGCCCGGTGAGCTCCTGGGCTGAGGGCTGCTGCATTGTGTGCTGCTGGTGTGAAAGCTGCTGGATTGTGCGCTGCTTGGCAGAGGCAACACACCAGGGGAGCCTGTTAGCAGCCATGGCGCATCCGCACCTTCATTTGTTTCTGGCAAGCCAGGGCTGTGTGTGCAGATGTCTGTTGGGGAAACAATTAAAGTTTATTTAAGTTTTTCAGTAGCCAGGGGTGCCAAACAACTTAAAAAAAAGAGCTCTAGCTCCAGTCATCAACTTCACCAATGTTGTGACATATTCACTTCTTCTCTTTAAGTCAGAAAGGAGTCAGTGTAATTTGTCTCCAATGTAAATATTTTTGACTCCCAAATGCGTTTGAACGTATTAGCAAAGAACGTTTTAATGTATTGATAAAATGTGTTCAATGCTAAAAGCAGCATGTTTGCTACAATACTCCATGGGATTATGAGAAAAAAAAATGCATAGCGGAAATCATGCACTGCAGATTTAGTAAAACTATAAAAATGACTAATAAACAATGTATACTCACTTAATTTTTAACATAATTGGTATGATACCCCACACTGACGGTTCCACACATCCATAAATAATTCCTTCAGCATGGTAATGAATGAGTGGTCAAGTTACCCTACACAGACGGTAGGAGCTTGTGCAGTAACATATCTGATGAGTAGGATGCTATTTATTTGTTTAAATGTTTCATATGGATAAAAAATGGATTGTTAAGTACTATATTGTACTGTTGAGGTTTGGAGTTCTTGTGGTGATGTATTGGAAGATAAAGGTAGCACTTTTTCTTTTCTGCTCTTTAATGCTCACATTGGCCTCTTTCCTATCTATACGTGCGGGTGAGAGTGATTGGAAGGGAGACTATACAATGCGAATCTGCAAAGGTGTTTTTTGGAACAGTTTCGTAACAGGCTCTGCAGTGTGAACATCGGCAGAGTTATATAGTGTTTTTTGGTGTTGGCGGGGCGGTACATATTTTGACGCTATGGCATTATTAAGAGGTGGATTAGATCACGAAGTACACACTGAAAGCCCGGGTCCAAAACTCACCTCCCGCTACTGGAAGAATCATTGCCAAAAACTTGACTAACAACATCAACAGTGTGGTCAACAATGACTTCTTGTAGGCTGTTCTAAGCACTGGAATTCTCATTAACAACAAATAGTCCAGGACCAAAAGTAGGCTACTGTGTCCATGTATATGTACAATGTTGATGTTCGACTTTGACTCCCGATGTCGGATATGGGGAGACAGCAACGGCATCAAATAATAAAGAACCATAATTTACAGACTGCTGGTCTCCCCACTCTCCCTGCCTATTCACCTCTTCAAGCGGATGTATTGTTGTTCACTAATCTTCCACTTTCACTGGCACTCCAACAACTCCAAGCCTACTGCCGAGGAAATGTGACGCCGGGAGTTTGCTGCCCTTTGGGCATCTTTGTAACAAATAGCTGGAACTGGCATTTTATAGATACCTATATTTGAGCACCAAATTGCACAGCCTCACTTCTACTTCATCCATCTTTTATGTTTTTAAAGATGGCGGTATTGCAGAACGTTGTGGGGAAAGTTGAGTATGTCATATGACTAAATGGACCAATCAGGGCAAGAGGATGCACGCCGCATTCCGCGAAACACCAATATCTGTCGTGTGCGCCGTATGTGTTGCGGTTGTGTCCGTGATGTTCCGCGTAGCAAAACATGTCAGTCATGTGATGCCGTTGTCGCACGTAATGTCGTTGTCGATCACGTGAACGAGGGAGTATAAAGAGGCCTTAAGTGTCCTTGGGTGTTTTGAAAGGCGCTTATAATGTATTATTATTATTATTATTAACTGTGAGTGTGTTGTAAGTAGATGCCACAGTTATTCATTCACTTGAACCATGTCGTCTTCCAACTCTGCGTACATTGCTTGCATTGTCCAGCTTCTCGGTGATCTCTTTGCAACAAACAACAGATAACTGAGAAGTATTAGCGTTGATATTCAAAGTAGTTGTCGTGTGAGAAGAATATGATGACATTTTCCGCGCGGTGATGGTGCATCATCTGTATGTGACAACAAAATGATTATATAGATATATTGTTTTTTTTATATCAACAAGAACAATGTCACCAAAAAGCACGAATAAAAGAACACCGCTTGGCTATGCGAAGCGGTGTATGACTGTGTAGTTGCAAGAGCAAGGAGAAGCATTTTGACTCAAGATAAGCAAAGGGAACAACTATGATTGCCGTAAAATCCATTTCTGTAGTGCGACACCCATCTGCCTGTTTGGCTACTGGATATTCTCACACCATCGCTGGCAAGGGAGGGCTGGCGTATCCCAGGGGACGGCTCCCTGGCATCTCCCTTCTTTCATGGTTCGGGGACAAAAATGTTGGCACTGTATGACTTCGCCAGCATTGTACAAATTGGATGCCACTACATCTGCATGTCTCCAAATATCTCAAAATTAAGTGAGATATCTCAAGATTTCAAAAATGCAAACTAGATTGCAACACGGTCAAAGATGTCTGTGCTCGTGACAAAACAAAATCATCAAATTGTGACGGAGGCGACGGAGGGGATTCCAGTGTATATCGTATCTAAAAATAGAGGTGGAAAACACATTTTTCACAGGCCAGAGCATATCTATCGGAGAGGAGCGCAAACAGACCTTTCTGACCTGATCACACAAAAACGGGGTCACGAGAAATGGCGAACCGGGTCCACTGTCACATAAAAGGGATTTTTCAACCATTTACATGAGCATATAAAATCTACATGTAATCCCTGCCTACACTTTACAAACTAAGGAGAGTGCTATAATATGTGTAAAGAATCAAGTATTCACGTCCTTGATAGCGTCTGCTGTGTTGGGTCTGTCTCAGTGACAGACTGAGGCTGCTGTTGTCTTCTTCTCTGATCAAAACAGTGTGTTCCCCTAGCGGATATTCCACGTATTAAAAATATTTATTCCGTGTCTTTTATGCATTTTTTCACTTTTAAATTATCCTGCGGGCCTGATCAAACCTCCTTGCGGGCCGGTTCCGGCCCGCATGTTTGACACCCCTGGCCAAGCAACAAACTGCATTTTAAATGCAAATGTGCCGATCGACTGTTTATGGAAGCAATATTGAGCTTGAAATCAAGCAGGACTTTGGCTTGATCAGGAGCGCCATCAACATCTTGCATAGGCTGCTACGCCAAACACAGGACCATGGCTGGGGAAATGAAATTGAGCTGATGATCTGCGCCTACTGGCTGACAATCGGACTTTCATACAGGGTATTTTTGTGTCTCACAATGTCTCACAAGCTACGGTACATCATATAACACCCAAAGGTTGGGGCAAGATATGAAAGCCACATTCGCATGAAACCACCAAGCCAACAGCAGATGGATAATGCTAACTAAAAGGATTTCTACTCCATTAGCATGGAGGCAAGATGTGATGCAAATGGTACATTTTGGGACATTATTGTGGGCTTTTCAGGATGTCTGCACGACACCAGAGTTATGAAGAGCAACCCATTCTACAGACCTCAATGTTTTCCCCCACCTGGCTACATCTTCCTAGGTCCAAAGACCTAGGTCTTGGTGGCTACCCCTGTCTCCAATCTGCTGCCTCATTACACCATTCAAGCAACTAGCTCACGGAAGACTCCAGCAGCAATTCACCTCCTACCACTCCAGAGCACACAGCATAATCGAGAAAGCGGTTGGCATGATGAAGACGAGATGGAGGTCACCGCTTTTCCGAGCTCTCGAAGTAAAGCCCACCGTCGTATCTCTGGTCATCACCTCCTGTGCATTTTTGCACAATGAATGCATGAGCAATGGGGAAATATTGGATATTGGGCGGATTTTGAAGGAGATGACCTTGATCCATAGCCTCCATGTGAACCTGCTGCAAGCCATGAAACATCAGGGAACACAGCGAGGAACAGACTGGCTGCACTCATTTCAGATGACACCGGATAAGTCAAAATGCTTGTGTGAATGTATTTTATTTACTCTCATTGATTTGTTGATGTGTTTTGCTTCCCGACGATGAATAAAATCGGGCTTCCAAAATGTTTGACTGAGTGAAATTTTCAACATTCTTGTGTGTCCCAATTTTCTGGCAATTTGGAGTTCAACGCTGTTTCGGAGGTTGATTAGTCTTTCGAAATCACCACGCTCGTTGAGGGACCCTCCAGCGATGCCACCACCAATGGTGGCTCTATTGATGACTTGCCACCCAGTGCCTTGGGCATGTCCTCATAATACTGCCAGGTGGTGACAGTATTTCCCCCTCTGTCAGTCCCTGAGCCTGTTTTGGGAGGTCCTTCAAGACAAAAACAACTACAAAATAGTCCAATTCCTACCATTTCCAAATTTCGTTCCCTATAGCGTTTTAGGGGTAAAGCTGGAAGACTAGCTTGTGTCCTGTTGTTCTGTTTGGGAGTTTCCCTTTTTTTTCCCCCGGCTTGTTGTCCCATCACCTTTTCCTCATTCCCCAGCATTTCTAACACCTTCCCAAAACAAAGAAATGATAAATAAATAAAGGAGGCCACAAATATCCCCCATGACTGAAAACAACACAACTGAAGAGCACACATGTATAGATGACAAATTTGCATGTTACACTCCCTCTGATATTTCGAGCAATAAAACAATGACAGCAGCCAACAGACTTTACAAGTAATTAGTAGATTACATGATTGATTAAACAGCGAAACAATGAAAAACAGATGCCACTGAATTCAGAAGCAGCCTAGCGTCTCACATCAGTGTTACTATGTTTAGCTCCGATGGCGTGCCGCTCTGTCGCGAGCGTTCACCAACAACCTTTAGACCACGGAATTGCACCAAACTAGTGTCATGCATTAACCTCAGTTTATCACAGCACTCAGAAGCAACAATACTCTTCGACATGACTTTGAGTATCATTATTGTTTTTGGTGTGGCAGCCAGCTCCATCGTGAGTGTTTATCAGTAACTTAAAATATGTAATTGTACTTAAGTGTGGGACATCAGATTAAACCACAAATGTCAGCACTATGAACCTCAATAAAAATTAATTCCATGTATGTGTTTCTCGCTTCTTCTCGTTCACTGATTTCGCCATTGCTGCAGCCATCGTATTGTGTTGCCAAGGAGGCGTTTGTAGGATTTGGGAGGTCGAGGTCTGTCTTTGTGTTCTTAGGCCATGCGCCCCTTTTCTTCTGTGACCTTCCTTCTGTAGTTTACAGATAATTTGGACACTTCTCGGTTCTCATGTTTCTGAAAAGTCTAAACTTTTCAAAATCCAAACTGTACCATATTTCTAAAACCTGACTGGGAAGCTCTTAAAAAGTGAAGAGCTCATTGTCTCGCTTTTCTGGTCTCATTCGCCGTCCTGATGGTAGCTGGGCACTTTTTTTTCTTTTCTACGTATAAGAAAGAAAAAAAAAACCACCTTATTCGGGGATTGGTTTCAGTCGCCTCAATGTCATTTTCGTTAAAGATAAAATAAGTCTCTTGTCTGGTTGATCACAGCTATGTCTCTTTTCAACACATCTTATGGCCGTCAGCCCCTTGTGTGAAATATCCTTTCCATCGGGTCACATTCCATTGTGTCTGGTGGGAAAATTGTGTCACCCTGTCTTGTACTGCTGTTCGCAAGTGGTAGCTTGTCAAGCACACCTGGATTCTGGCTCGTTCCTACCGTTTTGGACACCAGGTTTGGCTCTCCACATTGTGTTTTGTACTGTAGATTCAGTCTGGAAATTTGGTGGTGGTGCTGTTTTCCTTCATCCATCCTGTTTCCACCTCTTTGTTTACAACACTTGATATATTTATAATTTAGATGCTCCAAATATGGGCTCTGAGCAAGGGGTGTGGCATACGGGATATCAGTGATGTCATCTTTAACTGCTGTCACCATGAAATGAGGACATCAAGGAGGAATCATCTCATGTCTCCAAATATTTGTCCCTCCTCTCTTCTCTTGTTTTCCCCAACTCTTCAAATGTCATCTCCTATGGATGGTGCTTGCATGTAAACAGAGTACTGAGGAGGTTGACAACAAATATAATGAATTAGACTGTGTTTTTTAATAATACTTTTTTTTAAATGCAATTCAATTACGGTATATTTGATTTATCTATTTTGTTGAGTCTGGGTTGGTTTCCAATACTGTGTTTTTGCCTTCACATACATCTATTGTTGAGTGTTATTAGCGTGATCAGGATCACAGCAATGGGTGTTCCCACAGTGCAGAAATAGAACAATGCTGGTTTTACTTTAATACATTTTTTTTCTCTCTTATTAATTAATCGACATTTGAACATTTAAATTCTGTGGCATACTTATTATTCATGAAGATGGGACACCCTATTAATATCAAAATGTCTTTCAGATCAGAGTAGTTAGTTATATTAGCATCAAACGATAATACCACGGTTCTATTTTGTACAGTTGCGCACGTATTAAGGATTACCTTTTTAATATGATGTGAATCTTCATATGCTCCTTCATGTATTGTCATGTTCCATGACTTAACGCTTGTAACGATGAGCTTCTCCGCTACTTGTCACTGTGTTCATTTTCTTTTTGGAAGACTGAAACAGTCAAGACAAGAGACATCTGTGCAGTACTTTGTTTTAATCTAAAATACAGTGTAAAAGCAGTGTATTGTTATCATCACGGCATATTGCTTTGATGTTCTGTATCTCATTTTGTTCTGGAAAAAAAAATACAATAAGCGGAGACACGTGACTGAACACTCTTTATTAAGGACGGTCCTTCTTCTAAAAGCCAGGGCTTTTATTCATATCAGTGTTTTATTACTGGTATCTATGCTAGATTGTCACAGAATCTTACTGAATAAAAACATGGCCATGTAAAGCGCTGAATAAATTCCCTGAATCCACTCATGTCCTTGAGAAAAGTATGCACTCAACTCTCATTGACAAAAAAAAAAAAAATGTTACAGTACAGCCACTGGAAAAAAGGGTGGCAAATGTTTTTTTTTTCCTCCCATATTGGGCTTCATGAAGGCATTTTTTTTTAAACCAGTATATGACTCATGTGTCATTATAATTGATAATGCATTTTCTTGTATTGCAAATTTACGTTGACATAAAATCTTAGTCCTACTTTAAGATTTTTGGGGTGTTGTAAACCACAGGTGACTGCGCTAACAGCACCGCGTCGAGTTGAGTGCGTGCGGCAGGTATAACAACGCACTTTAATGAACAGTTTACATAGAATAACAAAATACGGTCATATAACACGGTAATGCAGTCATAACCATATTCCAGCATACGCCTTGTTGTTTGAAGCAGTTCTAGATGAAAGAGGAGAGAATCAACATGTACTTTCACCAGTGGATCATCATGACATCATCCTCGAAATGTGCACACGTATGCTCTGCATCAATTCCAAGTGCCGACTCTCAGGTCCAAATCCGCATCTGCCCTCCAACGACACTCATCCCTCCTCATTATTTAAGTAAGTATTCATTGTTTGCAAAACCCAGCAAACATTTGCAGTTAAACTACAGTATATGGTTATTAGCCCCCTTGTGTACAGCTCACTTCAGAATCTATTTACATCATCCCGGTTCTGTCCTCTGTATTTCGTGTTTCTTTTATTTGTGACTAATACAATTTGCCCTGCCTTTCTGTTGTTTTCTTTCTCACCTTCCGGCTCATTCAAAATTGTAGCTCCAAACACATAATTGGCTTTCTTCATATGCCTTCACTGGATTGGCTCTTTCTGCCTCCGACAACACCCAAAACACAATGCAGATTCTTTCCTTCGTAATAAGCTGGTGTGCCACAGTGAATGAAATTGGGCCCTGCAGTTTTAGAAAGACCAAATAATCACGAGGTACAGTAATTATGTTTCAAATGAATTAATTATAGGCTAATCATTTTTACCACTATGCACATAGCATGAGTGTGCTACACATTTTAAAACGTACCATTAAGCACGAGTCGGTGATTATGGGTAGGTGTCATTGTGGGAATAACTCACGGTCAAGTATGGAGTCTCTACTGCGTATGACTTCCAGGCTGGTTACATCGAGAGCTTACACATCTTGCATATCTGACTCTTGAGTGGCATGCCTTTGATTGCAAGATGTCTCTGCCCTCCGGGTAGAGGGACATGTTTCAAAGTCACAATACAGCACAATGACTCCTTGTTGTCAGGTGATTAGGCAGTCTATTGTATTTTTTTGAAGCAATTTCAAAATACACCGCATGCCAGAGTGGACGAATGAGCAGCATGACTGGCAGTGCTTTGTCACATCGACCTTTTCAGTATGATTACGATGTTCATTTGGAAAGATTAAAAACAAAAGTGTTTTAAAGACGAGAAAAAAAAGTGAAAAAAAGATTGCCCTACTTGTTTTCTGCTGAATATAGGATGGCCATGCGCTTATGAGTTGTGAGCGATACATGACGGTATAGTTAATGATGTGTAAATGTCAGGATAAAAAATTAACACGTTGAGTAGCATCTGTCTCACATGCATCAACCTTTGCTACCTACTGTCAAACTCTCTATTCAAACACACTGGCTGTGGCTGCGCTTGCTTTCCTTTAGCTCTCACGTCTTGTTGTTGTAATTTGAGCAACTGCATTGTGAATAATAAACTTCTTTCTAAAGAAAATGCCCCAAAACAAATTGGCCAAAACAGACTGACCTTCCTTTAAAAAAAAATGTTGACCTATTGTTTGAAGCGCAAGCAATGCCAAAAATGTAATTTCTGCAACCATTGCTATAAAGTTAAAATGTTAATACATTTAGACTAGATATATCTTGAGGGCAGGAATTGAGAAATCAAGGAAGATGTTAGGATGTGAAGGAGAACAAGGTCAGTGCTGGGGTGGGGGTCTGGCTATCAAAGTGCTTATTAGGTCAAAGAAATTCAAGCCCAGGGGCAAAGTCTACTGTCTCACCCAGCGCGGTGGGGGCGCAGAGACAAGTTTTGGCCTCTGACCTTGGATCTCTCCACACAGCTCCATCAGAAAAGCACATCTAACGCCTGTTGACATGTGATTCCTATCTGTTAGTTGGATTTGAAAGAAACAAAGAATATAGAATTCTGTTGGAGGTATTTCCTGCTCACTGTGTTTACAATCACCTTTAGTGTCCCTCACCCCCACCACTTTTAGGGCCCCCCTCCATAGGACTTGTTTAACACCAAAAGAACAACTGTTGTCTCAAGTATCTGTGTTGCAACTATTAAGGGACTATGCCTTGTGTTGAGGAATTTTGCCTTACCATGAGAACTATTGATACTAATCTCTATAATGAACATCTGCTGAAGCACTGACTCCCCTCTTGTCCTTGGGCAACTTAACAGCCCCCAAAGATCTTCCTCCCACCTTCTTCAAGGCTGGTGGTGGAGGTGGTCTGTACTTCGTCACCATGTCAAGATTGAACTGCATTGACCTTTCTTTGTCTCTGATTTTTACGTAAGGGGAAGGACTGCCTGCCCCTCATTTACATACTATGCCTATATAGACGTGTGACTGTATTTTTTCTGGGCTTCCTGATTCAAATCTGGACCCCTCAGGAGCCCGAATCGATTCGGAAACTGCAGTAAACTAAATTAAAAGCTTCGAAGATGACTGTTCATTGCCTCCAGCCTGTATTTGAAGAACCAACATTCTCCTCGTCCGAAAGACAACGAACACGCGGGGGAGAGTAGGCCGCTCGTCCCCCAACAATTGGTGACCCCGACGTGATTTCGGACTGAGGTTTTGGCCAACAGACAGAACATCGGGCGCCCACAATTGACGAGGTAAGAGGACATTTATCCTCTAAATTGATCTTCTGTCTGTGGGCTGAGACCAAGGTAAGAAATACGTCTTGAATTGATATTCTAAAGAGATAACTCGTGGCTGGATGAACAGTGATATGCGCAATTAAAATGAAATTAATTCGGTGAATATGATTGGAGAAAAAGGATCGGGTGTGAAAAAAAAAAAAAAAAAAAGTATCAAACACCTTTGGAACAAAGATTCGAGTACCCACGTCTTCGATCGGGACCGGGTACTTCTGTAAATGAGGATCAAGTGCTTTTGCTAAATTAAGGAATATAGAGATTCGAGCACTTTTGAGAGAGGAATCGAGCACTTTTGAAAGGATCGAGTACGCTGTTCTTCGATGACGATTGGGGATCAGGTACTTCTGTAAAAGAGTATCGAGTGCTTCTGCTAAATTAAAGATCGAGTACTTTTGTTTGGAATCATATCAAGTACTTTTGAGAAGAGAGGGATCGAGCGCTTCTGAAAAAATCTGTTAAATTGTTAGGGAAAGTGAATGGTTCAATTTGCGACAAATACCAAACCATTCTGAATGAGTGTTACTGAATGAACAAGTGAGAAGGTGTGTGCGTGCGCGCATATGTGTGTGTGTGGGGCAAGTGTGTGGGCCTGAGAAAGGACGAGAGAGTGAGAGAGAACGGTGACAAAGAGTGTATGAGTAACTGTGAATGGAGGTTTGCTACCTCATCCGAAAACGTACAAAACTATATTGTTTGCTTAATTGTAAGTATATTGGACGTTTTCTTGTTGCTTCCTGTTGCAGGGAAGTCTTATTTTGAAGGGATGCGGAAAGAGAGAGCGACTTGTTTGACATTGATTTGATGGTGTATGTGTGTGTGGATGCAGGCACAAAATATGTTCTGTGTGTGTATGTGTGTGAGGGGGACATAGACAAGAGACTTGGGAAAGAAAGGGTGGGGGTGCGATTGTGGACACGTAGATGTTCGGTTTAGTGTGTTGGCCTGAACTCACTTTATGTGCCAGTGTGTGGGTGCGTTCTTAGATGAAGTTAAGTGGTTTGGCTGATGATGGGATTAGAAGTTTGAAGATACTTGATTTGGTTGAGAGTGATAGCGAGGTGAATATTTTAGTTTGTCTGTAGAGTTATGTCTGTGATGAGAATGCACACTTTATTAATCTTCCCATGTGTGTCAACAAGCGACTTGGTGTGACTCATGACTTCATGTTTGTTTCGTGATAACAATGATGGTGAGAAGGATAAGAACTAAAGAGGAGCAGACAGGCGAGGTTGGACACAATGATGCTGCGAAAAAGGAGGTCATCATGTGTTTCAGTCGACATGAGCCAGGTCATGGGATGTTTAGAAGGTTGTTTGTAATTCATAAGCACACTTTTGTTTGTCTTAAGTGATGATAGTGAGTGGTTGTATGTGGGATATTGTTGAACATGTATGCGTGCAGTGAAGGCCTTAATGTGAATTACTTGTGTTACATGTCTGTGGGTTTTTAATTTTTTGGTTTATAACTGCTCCTGTTATGCTGGTATTTGATGGGAATTTCAGCTTATGATACATTGTGTTGTAGATTACATTCACAAGCTGCGCATTTCTCTCGAGAACTGATGAGAACCATCACGGCTGCTAATGTGAGAGTAATGATGGTCACATGTTATGAAATGGTGCAAATTCGTTTTCGACTCTGCTGTCATTGAGTTGGGTTGTGCCCTTTGAATTAGTTTGACACACGAGTTTTCCAGCTTTATCAATGTATATGTTTAAGGGTTATGTGTGGGCAATTTGAAGTTGGATTTGTTAAATTCGTAATTCTAAATTCGTAATGACTGCATGTTTTAAGGTCGGCAGGCATTTTTGGAAACCACACCCAAGGTGGTGTTAACCAAGGACAGTAATAAAAGAAAAAGACAGAATGAATGAGCTGCGGCACACTAACATGACGTTTTGTCACCTACCAAACATTTATCTTGCATGAATATATTTTCGATTCCATTTAACACTGAAAAGATGCACAGGATTTAACTCTGTTACATCATTACAACTTCCTGGTGTTTGTTTGTTTGTGTATTTGTTTGTCTGTTTGTTTGTTCATTTGTTTGTTTATAAATAGATTGTCAGGAATTGGCTGAAGAAAAAGAAAAAGAATTATATCTGAAAGACAAATGCTGCTCGGTTGCCACATCAAATTGGGATATGTAAGTGCACAGCACACACAACAAGTGCTGATGACATATGATGCAGCTTCTACATTTTTTGGGCGGAGAGAAATTACTGACTGTACAATTTGAATCCTATTTGATATGCGGAAACAAATTCCAATGAATAATCAAAGATAAAAGGGGGACTACATTGCAAGATGGGGTTTATGTCAGCACTGACAATGAACCCGTTTTGCCCAAAATTCTTTTTACGTCATGGATTACCTCACGCGTTGGCAGGGGGAATGGTGTCTTTGGTTCGGGAACATTGTGCGAACAGAGTAATTGATGAAATTGAATACATGCTTCATATTGATTTATGACACCATTGCTCCTGCCATCCACAATCTGCAGGATGGTGGCGAGTATAGTTCTACGGTTAAAATTCATTTGAAGAAATGCATGGATGAAACACACAGGCCCTGGAAACTATGCATACATTTGGTTAAATTATACTACGGTCATTTGTTTATATAATTTGTGAGATTACATGTAAAGATTTGTCAAAAAGATATATGTATGTGATCATATTATTCGATTGTATTAACTAATTTGGCTGATTACATGCTCGAAACTCTAAAAAAAACAGAATTGAGATTGCCATCCATCCATCCATCCATTTTCCGAACCGCTTTATCCTCACTAGGGTCGCGGGGGGTGCCGGAGCCTATCCCAGCCGTCTTCGGGCAGTAGGCGGGGGACACCCTGAATTGGTTGCCAGCCAATCGCAGGGCACACAGAGACGAACAACCATCCACGCTCACACTCATACCTAGTGACAATTTAGAGTGCACAATCAGCCTGCCATGCATGTTTTTGGAATGTGGGAGGAAACCGGAGCACCCGGAGAAAACCCACGCAGGCCCGGGGAGAACATGCAAACTCCACACAGGGAGGCCGGAGCTGGATTTGAACCCGGTACCTCAGCACTGTGAAGCCGACGTGCTAACCACTGGACTACCGGGCCGCCTTTGAGATTGCCAGAGAGCATGAAAAAGGAAACATTGTAACTTTGAAGTGTTGCTGACCACACTGATTGATGTACATTGTAAAAAGGTCATCTATGTTTCTGTTGACATGCTAGAATATCGATGATTGTGTGTCCCCATTTCCTGTTATACTGTATGATCACACTAACATTTGGACAACTGCACTGATCTTCTTTTTCTGATATTTGTGTTCTCCTTCAGCACATGAGAGAGGGGATGTATTTTTGAAGGATAATCTACACTTTGCTCACAGATCTGGACCAGGGGTGTCAAACTCGTCTTTGTCGAGGGCCGCTTGGGGTTGCATCTTCCTTTGTTGGGCCGGTACGACGGTGAAACTTAATTGAATACTTGTACAACTCAACTCAACTGTGTTTATAGATTATAAATTTTGAAATCAGTCAAGTTAACTCTGATGGTTTGTTCAATTATTGTTTGAGTGAGTGTCAACAGGGTTACAAGATTATCACAGAACCTCCACATTATTTGTTATAGATCAAAATTTGACATTTCGGTACTAATTTTAGCAAGGATTTTGAAAGTTGACGCGCTTGATTTGCTTTCGCGGGCCACATAAAATGCTGTGGCGGGCCGGATCTGGCCCCCAGACTTTGAGTTTGACACCCCTGATCTAGATGATCTTAAAAAAAAAAAAAAAAATGTTGGCGAGTTGTTTGATACATTTTTGTTTTGGATGGAAAAGTGTAATATCTATTTGATCTTTTCAATCTTATAAAAACAGAGCACAAAAGCTTTTATTCATTTTATTTTGGAGGTCTAAGTTTTTAATGTACAGTATTGTGCTCCTGAATTAATGTTGCTGAACTGAATGTGAATTATTATCGTTTATTGATTTGTTTAATTTTGTTTTCAGAATGGTGAACTGGTTCAAACGGTGCATTCATTTGATTTGAAAAAATATATATAATAATAATTATACGCGAATTTTATTGTTTACTTCATTTTTGTTTGATTTTGTGTTGTTGTGTTTAGGTTGTCTTCTGTTACAGTTCGAGAATCTATGTTGATTTGTTACTTCATTTTTGTTTGATGTTGTGTTGTTGCGTTTAGGTTGTCTTCTGTTACAGTTCGAGAATCTATGTTGATTTGTTATTTTTCGCTCTGAGTGTTACTGTATTTGTTCTGTTCTTTAATGTTGATCAGGTTTCAATTTAATACAGAAGTATATTTCTAACAATTCTATAGGCAAATAACAATTATCGCGGCAGAATTTGTGTTTTTCTTTTTAATAAATGATAAAAGAAAAAGAGGGGGAATTATAGTTAGTGCAGAAAATAATTGGAACATAATTGGAAAACAATTGAGATGCTATTTTTACTAATGACAAAGCTTCCGTCCACAGCAGAGGATATTTGAGATTCCACATACATTGGTGCAATTGGAGTTCCTCGTGGCGTACTGGGTGGGTAGAAATTGGTTAACCAGGTTGCTGACGGAATCAGCTACCTCCACTACAGTGTCCAGAAGCTTGCAAATTATACTGATGAAGCCGTTTTGGCTATTGGAAGTAAAACAATTGACAGTCACCTCTCAGATGACGTTCCGGGACCGCACAGCGGTGGATGTGCTCTTGGCTGAGGCCAATGGAGCGTGTGCGATATGCGGATGAACAGTGTTGTTCTACCACGCCCTGAGGGCCTCGCACACTGAACCGGACCACACGGGCATGACCACGCCCTCGTCGTCAGAAATAGTGGGTAAGACCTTTGTGACGTTTAAAAAAAAAAAAAAAAAGAAAAAAAATGACTTTTTGTCGGCTATCTTGACATTGTGTGGATGTTGCTGCCTTTCCTGTATCAAGGCTCTGCTTATCCAGTTTATCACTACGGCCGGTACGCCCACGAAGTCTAAAGTGAATGGAATGTACCCTCTGCTGTGACTTTTGGATGGTAAAGGTTCTGATATAGAAAACATCGGCTAATGGAGACATGATTTCACATCAATAGCCAACTGTCATCGATGATTTGTAACCATCTTTTCCTGCATTATTTTGTTGATTATTTTGAAACTGGTGGTAACCTATTTTTTCCAGCCCCTGAGTATAACTATGACATGACTCCACTGAATAAAGTTTGACAGGAAGGTTCTATGTGACGATATGAGCAAATGTAGTATAAACACTGTTAGGCTGATTGTTTTTAGTTATCATACATTTGCATATTATTAATGATGCATTGATTATGCTCGCGATGAAGAATGCTTATGCCTGCAATCATTAATTGATTATGCTGCAAAAAAGAACGCTTTTAATAGAGATATGATTATGCAAAAAGAGAAAAGATATGCTTTTTCTTTGTTGGAGTAATTATTGTACACAGATCCACCTTGGGCTGAGCGATCCCACCACCTGACAAGGACCAAAGACCCAAGTCTACTGATCCAGCCCCAGCTGCCCCCTATTGGTGACACCATTCGACAGAGGTTGATTTCACGGTATACGGGCAAAATAACCCCGGTGAATATAAACCTGGGACCAGGTAGTCTACCCTAAGGTCCTGAAGAAAACAACCGATATAGTTCAATTCATCACTGACGAGCCACAACCCCCACCCCTCTCACTCACCATGACATTCCTTTCTCACACGTACAGCAGCCCCTCTCATGGTCATTCATCCAACTCCCCAACACAACGCTTTCGGCAATTCATTCATGGCCCTGCCCCGGAGAACATCTGACACACCATGGACAGGGACATCCCTCAACGATCAACATGTGGTCATTGTTGTGTGCTTTTGCTTCTTGTTGAGATGTTAACTTCCATTTTTTCCACATAACCCTTGCTTGGTGTTCCAACAGTCGCCTGCGATGATGATGCTGCTGGTACCGTTATTTGATTTCAGTGACGGACTCTTTCGAGTCCGTGAGGGGGGTATGAGGTGTGCATTCTGTTATATGTTGACAAGAGATTTTGACACAGATGATTTTGTGATCACAATATTAATTGTGATCAAGAGAGGAATTGTTGACATGTGATTCCTATCTGTTAGTTGGATTTGAAAGAAACAAAGAATATAGAATTCTGTTGGAGGTATTTCCTGCTCACTGTGTTTACAATCACCTTTAGTGTCCCTCACCCCCACCACTTTTAGGGCCCCCCTCCATAGGACTTGTTTAACACCAAAAGAACAACTGTTGTCTCAAGTATCTGTGTTGCAACTATTAAGGGACTATGCCTTGTGTTGAGGAATTTTGCCTTACCATGAGAACTATTGATACTAATCTCTATAATGAACATCTGCTGAAGCACTGACTCCCCTCTTGTCCTTGGGCAACTTAACAGCCCCCAAAGATCTTCCTCCCACCTTCTTCAAGGCTGGTGGTGGAGGTGGTCTGTACTTCGTCACCATGTCAAGATTGAACTGCATTGACCTTTCTTTGTCTCTGATTTTTACGTAAGGGGAAGGACTGCCTGCCCCTCATTTACATACTATGCCTATATAGACGTGTGACTGTATTTTTTCTGGGCTTCCTGATTCAAATCTGGACCCCTCAGGAGCCCGAATCGATTCGGAAACTGCAGTAAACTAAATTAAAAGCTTCGAAGATGACTGTTCATTGCCTCCAGCCTGTATTTGAAGAACCAACATTCTCCTCGTCCGAAAGACAACGAACACGCGGGGGAGAGTAGGCCGCTCGTCCCCCAACACGCCCCATTTAGTTCTGTATGTCTAATGGAAATGCTGCAAGAAGCCGATGCAGTTGTTTTACTCAGTAATCTTTTTTTCCAGAAGTTTTGTGTGATTTATAATACACTGTAAGGTGGGCTTGTCATCTCTCTCCAGTCAATGACATTTAACTGTGGAAGCAACAACGTCAGGCACGGGCTCAGAATCGCAAGTCATCCGGTTCAAGAGCTCTACCAGCAAAGGTGCAAAAACATCATCTCAGTTTTGAATATCATCACGAAGATTCATCATCAAGAACTGGTAATCCAGCAATTGAATTAATAATTAATTTGTGGAGGTGTTCCTAATAGTGGTCAGTGTAATGGTCTCAGACACCTGCATTTATTTATTTATTGAACTTTAAACTTTTTTTAGTTGGCAAAATGGGCAATCTGGTGGACTTGTGGTGAACAGTGCCACACAGTTCCATCCACAGTGTTAATTGAAGACTTGGAATTGAAATCCCCCATCTAAAAAAAAACAAAAAAAACCCTCTTGGGCTGCTTTTCTGACGTTTTTTTTCCTGAAGATTTTGGAAAGCCCACATTTAGGTCGGAAACTACATTGTCAGACTGATGACATGCATAGTATGTGTCTGTTCCCATTTGGTCTGTTATTTTTCAGCAATATTACCCATTTTGTAGTGGTGAAAATTGCTTGAGAACAAATCAAACGCTCTTGAACACTCAAAATGTCTGAGGAGTGATCCACTATTGGCTATTTCTCATTATGTGTATGAAAGCTATGCCATGTAGTTTTCACTTAAACATTTTGGTGTTTTTCTTTTCAACAATAACAAATGGGAATTTCGACTGGTTTGCACATCCGCCTCACAGTGCTGAGGTGCAGGGTACAATTCCGGTGAGGAGTTTACATGTGGGTTTTCTCCGGTTTCCTCCCACATTCCGAAAACATGCATGACAGGTAAATGGAACACTCTAATTGTCCCAAGGTATAAGTGTGAGCGTGGATGGTTGTTCATCTCTGTGTGCCATGCAATTGGCGGGCAACCAGTTCAGGGTGTCCCCCGCCTTCTGCCCGAAGAACGATGGGATTGGCTCCAGCACGCCCCGCGACCCTTGTGAGGATAAAGCAGATTGGAAAATGGATGGATGGATATATTTGAGTAGGCTTGTTAAAAATTGCAAATAGACATTCCAAGTCTATGAGGACCGAGCAACATGGTGTTGATCGTACCTGCTTAAAGTATGCATTTGCCAGCTATATTAAGCATCAGACATCACGAGGTGAGTTTGTGCATGGCATTGAATGACATGAATCTTATTTACATGAAGGGTCATGGCGATGTGGTTCCAATACAGTGGGAAGGAGGAACTTTGGCTGGCTCCTGTGTCTGCTTAAAGTGATTATGTCCAACATCTTTGAACAAAACGCGACCAAGAAGGGACTGATATACCTCAGAGATTTTGAGATTTCCCGTTGCCTCGCGTCTGAAGTGATAACCAAGGAAGTTTGATTCCATCTTCCAAGCACGAAGGAAAATGATGCTGAAGAAAATTGTCTGGACTCAAAGCAACAAACTTCAAGGGTGAGGTTTCAATTTCAAATCGACACCAATCAGGGTCAAATCCAGGTGACATACCCATTTAAACAACATAACAGTGTTAAATCCTAGACGACATAATTGAACGGTGTGTATGCAGACGTTTGTAACACTATCCCTGAATTTTTAACACTGGCTGATGTTCAGCGTAGCCCCATAACAACTTCTACTTGTCGGACGAGAGCCATTTTTACGAATGAATAATCATCTGTTCCACATTAAAAAAGACTGAATCGAAGTTTAACTTTGAGGTCATGTCTCCCCCTCCCCCGCAATCATGTCTGTCTCCCCTCTTGTACATCTGCCTTCCTCGTTTCCTTCATCTGCTTGTTTCACCCGCTCATCGTCACCTCTGCCTCATTTAAAAATTGCTCCTTTCTTCAGGGTAGTGTTAACCTCGACCGCTCAGTCACACAGCCCTAAGGCCATGATTACAGAGACGGACGGGGAAGGCAAGGGAAAGAGAAAAAAAAGGACGTAAAAAAGAGTGATGGTTGCTGAAAATGGGAATGGAAGCCTCGCCAGTACACAATAGTATGATGCAGTCATCAACCATCTAGTTAAAGGTGTTTTCTTGGCCTTGTTTACCTAGAAACACACCTACTTTGATCTCATTGTCTGCTGTGATTGTTTTGACCTTCTTGCACTGTCTTTGCTGGTAAACAAATTATTTATTTACCGGTATGTTTTTGTCAAAATAATTACTGGTAATCATCGTCAGTTATCCTCTGCCTTGCAGGTTCCGGGTACCCGTTAGCTGATTGAATCACATTGTTACCCATATAATTTAACAACCTAGTAATTAAAATTGCAATAGTATTCAGATGGCATTTGTTCTGTTTTTTAAAGACACTTTCTCCAAGCTTTATTAATCTAAGTCACCCATTTTACATCTCACTTCCCCCCACCACACAAAAATACCTCCAACACTATGAATGCTGAAATAATTATTATTGTCACCCTCTAATCATAAATTGACTTACTCAGAGTGAAATCTGGGTTCAAAGTTGATACTTACAGGAAGAAGCCATGACCATTTGCTGCATACCTGTCAACTCATACGGTTTAGCCATAGTTCATACGGATTTGGTGGTGAATCTTACGTATATGGCCGTATCGCACAAATCATACGGATTCCGAAAATGTCAGTTTTTTTTTTGCCGATGGGTCAGCATTTGGAGTTGGTGAAAAAAGTAACGCAGGAATACAACTCTGAACACAGTAATGCCACGAAGTAGAATGATGATTAGACATTAACCAGACATTATATTATGGAGATCTACAATAAATATCATTGAAAATTTCGTGGTTTTTTTTCTGCCGTTATTTTGACATATAAAATGCTTTGGTATGTTATAAGGATTTTTTTGGTAGTTTATACAGGTTGGCGCTCCGAAAAGTTGACAGGTATGTTGCTGGTCTACGGCATCAATGTCTCCGCAGGCATTACTGACTCAAAACAACGGGAGAGATGTGAAGATTTGTTTTTCACTGTGGAGTTGAGTTTTGAAATAGTAACAATATCAACATGCTTACCTGCTGTGGAATAAATTGGGGGAGAAAAGAGTTGAGTTTTTCTCAATTCCAAGAGGAAACAGGCCAGTTCAGAAACACTGATCTTGTAAGTTATTCATTCATTCATTCATCTTCCGAACTGCTTTTATCCTCACTAGGGTCGCGGGGGGTGCTGGAGCCTATCCCAGCTGTCTCCGGGCAGTAGGCGGGGGACACCCTGAACCGGTTGCCAGCCAATCGCAGGGCACACAGAGACGAACAACCATGCGCGCTCACACTCACACCTAGGGACAATTTAGTGTGTTCAATCAGCCTGCCATGCATGTTTTTGGAACGTGGGAGGAAACCGGAGTACCCGGAGAAAACCCACGCAGGCCTGGGGAGAACATGCAAACTCCTCACAGGGAGGCCGGAGCTGGAATCGAACCCGGTACCTCTGCACTGTGAAGTCGACGTGCTAACCACTGGACTACCGGGCCGCCCTCTTGTAAGTTAGTTTTTCAAAATAGTTTTAATTACCTCCTAATCCCTCCTTAGTGTACGAGAAATTTATTTGCAAGATTTATTAAGAACATTGTGATTGCAGTGGTCTCTATGAGCCGACTTATCCAAATGTGTGTACCAATGAACCTCGGCCACTCATAACTCTTGACGACCGTCCACCATGTTTTTATGCGCAGGAGTGTCTGCGTGGAAATAGACATTTCAACAGGTGCGCGATGTGGAAAATTTGGCCCATGCGAACGCCGCACGGAAGGGCATGGTTGCTGAAATGACATAATTTCGCCATGTGGACCTCCTGGACGCAACAAGCATAAACCAAGCTTCAAAAAAAGAGTTTTCCTGTCAAGTAGTTGTAGGTAGATTAGTGCAGGGGTCCCCAACCTTTTTTGCCCCACGGACAATATGTCAGACAATATTTTCAGGGACTGGCTTTAAGGTGTGGCGGAAATAATACAACAAAATAATATGGTATGAGCTGCATGAAAACTGTGGTGTTTTCGAAATATGATAATAAACTCTCTTCACTCAAGGGTTGTTGTCTGTGACAACAATTAACCAAAAAAAAAGATAAAGTCCAAAAACGTTTTGTGAAGACTGCAAAAAATGGTGTGTTAAATTTACTAAATTTTATTTTGTCAAGTGGTTCTACAAATTAAGATCATCTAGATTTAGATTTTTTTTTTAATCGATGTTTAGTCTGCTTAAAATGTATCTGGGTCGGGCCTTAAGTACACTACATATCGCATTTAAAAATGTGTCTAAAATCCAGAAGACTTTATTTCATGCAACCACTTGAGATCAAATTGAGTACATTTAACACGCCATTTTTGTCAGTGTAGTCAAAGTATTACCGTATTTTCCACACAGGGTATAAGGCACACCTTAAAGGAACGTGCTATTTTGAAACTGTTTTCAAATATAGGGTGCATTGCATTATAAGGCGCATAGAATAGAAGCTACAATAGTGGCTGCGGTTGCATTATGCATCCACAAGATTGAGTTATGCTAAAGAAATACAATAGCATACATCTTTATTTATACAGGGCTTTCACAACTGCTGCAGCTGTAACAAAGTGATTTACAGAACATTTAAAATACTACATCCAAGAAATCCGAATATTGATCCATATGTAAGGCACATCGGATTATAAGGTGCACTGTCGGAATGCTTTTAGGTGGGCCTTATAGTGCGGAAAATACAGTACATTTTACTCAAAAAAAACATTTTTTCAATTACTACCTAATTAGATGTTGGCTAAGAACAATAAAAAACAAATCATAAGCAAAACATTGCAAAATGTGGAATGATTGTTATAGATTGTAAATTCTCGTCGGACCTAAATGATCATTGATAGTTATTCATATTTGACAATTAAAGCAGTAGAGACAACTTTTTCTAACTTTAAGTTATAGTGTGGAGAATCAATATATTGTGCTGTAATTGTGCCAAGTCTTCAATAAAAATAAAAAATATATGTATATTGTGCACTGCTTCCTCATGTACAGATCAGAGTTTTTGCTGGTACTGCAGTTCTCTTCCTGACGAGATTTATGGACCAATATAGCTTCACAATTCCAAGGGTTGTATGAATAACATTTGCCACCGATGACATAAATACACGAGTTTGCTACGAGTGTCATAATCCACCTGTCACTATTTCAGAGAAAATTCATCTGGAACAGCAGAACATGTACATTTTTGTTCCCGCCTTTAAAAAAAACATATTTGAAGTGAAAATAAGCATAAATCAAATAAAAATTGGTCATGTAAGATCTGATCAGTGACTGTGCAAAAGTAGATGGTAAAAATGTGAAGCTGTGGATTTTAAGAAAAATGTCTTAGTACAGCAATTCCATTTTGGCACACAATATCCCATTTGATCTTTCAGGTATCAGTGCGGAAAACTACTGTGATTGTTTCACTCTGGTTCTTCATTCCCCCCAAACACAACTATTTCACTAGTCAAGGATTGTGATAGAGCTAGGAATTCAAAAACGTTTCTTCCGCAATCCATATTAAGTTTTTTCACTGTCCCTGCAGGATACCTATGCTGATTTCATCTACCTGGGAGAATAAGTTCAGGACCCGATAAAAGAAGACAGGGTGTGTCCAAATCTGTTCTGTCTCTCCATGATAAGATGCAAGTTTAATAATCCTGGGGGAAGCTTGACTGCTCTTCCATTGGATGTGGTGGTTAATCAACATTCAGTCTTTGTATGAAGAAAGAACTTGAGCCTTCTCCAGCAGCCTGAAGAGACCGGGATCATCAAGGTTCAGGTTCATTTTTGACATTTTTTTAAGATCCTGATGGAGCTTAATTCCAGCAAGATAAGCTCCCACATTCGCAAACTAATTGTCGAACTCTATAGTGGGCAGAAGTAAGTGTATTATATGTACACATGCGTGTGTGTCTTTGCAGCATCCAGTGTGTGCAACTTTGCTTGTGTGTGTTGTTATATTCATGTAGCCTGGAACCACAAGTTGCACTTCGTCAGCACTTTACATGCGGGAGAACCTGAATAGCACTTTGTGGCACTTCGCCATGTGTGCTGGCTCATGGGTTAAGATTAATAAAGATATTTTGAGCACTCCGTTGACCAAGTGACTTGTTTGCATAGATTTCATAAATTGGGCAATCCAAATTATTTATGGTTATACCTGTACATGAATTAATTAACTGGTGTCAATGTGATGCCATGTTGGTTCGATTAAAAATGAATACATTACCTTTGTTCAAGTTTGGTCCGGTAACTAAAATATGAAAGAAAGAATATCACTTTGAAGCATGATTGTTTACATCAGCATGAAATCACCAGTTCATAAGAAGTCACGAAATGAAATGTTTGTCAAGTATTTTAGATGTGATATCCGGACATTGTTTTACTCACATTTACCAAAGAGGACTCGGCATACATTATCTGTTTACAAATCTGAACTGTGTCATCAATTGAATTAAAATATGATTAACAAAAGGGAGAGCTTATTAGAAAAGAATGGAGGGATAAAGGTTCTGACTGTGCTTCCCTTTGTTGCTGCTGTTGAAGAAGGGTTACCCTGGAAACCTCAATTGAATTGTTCACGGTGGTGAGCAAATAATTCCAAGAAAAATAATACATTTTCCAACGCAGTTAAATATGTGAACAATCTGTGCTGTCTGTCACATTAGATTAGAAGTACGTCTCTTTTGTGTTTTGACATGATCCATTTTACATTATTGTATTGTCACTTGCAATACCAGGGGAGATTAATTTTTAAGATTGGTGGTGCATTGTTCCCATAGGTGCAGCACTTGGAGAATGCTCTAAAAGTGTCTTGTGCATTTTTTTTTTTTATTTCCACTAAAAACGTCCTGCTCCTCCAAACTGATACTGATAACCGAATGCAAAAAAAATGTTGAACCATCAAATAATTTTTAATTTCCTTATGTAGCCAAATTCATTTGCGTTACAATATCCATGATAAAATATGAATCCATATTCTTCATCACAGGCCACACCAAACGGCAAATAATCTCGTGACACAGAATTCTTTGATCAAGTTTCCCATTGCGGAAATTTGACCTCATTTTTAAAGCACACAAGACGCAGCAAAAAAAAAAAAAAAAAAGAGGCAAACCTTCGCAGATGACGCCTCAGGAAATCAATTGTAGCTTAATGGTATTTTCAAAGTTGTTTTGGGGTGGAGACCACATGATCTCTCACGGCACACTAAGGCCTAGATCGTATTACGTGCTCAGGACAACATATACCATATAATATTCGTGTTTATGTTCCAGTGCTGAAACATGATTTTGAAAGCCACGCAGATTGCTGTTGCTGTGTGTTAACAGGACACATTTTATGAATTCACTGTCATCTTCTGCATGTTGTCGTCCTCGTCCAGCCAAAGTGGCTTCAAGCCGAGCCAGTCATTTGAGTTTTGGTTAAGACTTGTCTGCAAGGTATTGTCTGCTTCAAATTATATATATATATATATATATATAAAATGTTATTATATTATATATTAATGTGCTGCATCATGTAGCGGAGGGTCGGCACTTGGTGCTCTTACAGTCTTAAAGCTGTTGTTATCGATCCAGTTTCATTACTCTTGGACCAATGACCAATATTAGTCCGATACTCATTGTCCATCCCTAATCTTTACCCTGAGCCTGTTGCACACACAGAGAGACAGGATGAAGTGAAGTTATTCTCGTCAAGGTATGTGCCCACGGACCACATTCTATCATTACTTGTGACGCCATTTTCATGTTATCACATCGCGCGTGTTGCTTTGCGGTCCACTCAGAAAAAAGCGCTCTGGCTGCTTAAAAATGTGTTTCTAATGTGTAAACAAGCGAATTCATAAGAACTGACGAGTTTATGTTTGGGCTGTATTCTTCATCTTTGGATTGTTAGCTGGACATCCTGACTTTTGTAAATTAGTTTGCATGACTTCAAATGTCAATTTGCACTCATTGTTGGGGTATTTTGTAGATTGATCAACACTGCCTTTGCTTTCCCCTTAACAGGATAATGCTGCAAAAGCACCAACATGACCAATCCAGCTGCCGGAGAATGCCATGTGAATCAAAGACTGTTTTTTAATGACCTTTCCTTGGGTGAAGTGGTGACTGAGGCCTACTGCATTGTGCTCTTTAGTGATTGAATTTTCAACAACACTCAAAGAGGTTGGGATGGTGACTGAATCATTGTGATGGCGAAAAGTAACCTTTAACAGTGTATGAATAAACAGTTGATGCTGTGTTTGGTTGACATTTACTTTATTGGCTCATTGTTTGGGGTCCCACAGAGTCCACTGCTGCGTGCTGAATTAATTCTAATAACTCAAAATGTTGTTTGTATTTTTTTTCTGACCTTATGAAAACCTAACGTTTTCAAAATGATTCTTTTTCACATGCTGAAATGAACGGAGTGTTTAAAGGCATCGTCAAAAGTCACATATCACCATGAAGTATTTTGCCAGCCATAATGTCAGAAATCATGAAACGTACTGCATATACAGCATTAAGTTTTGGGGGCAATTAGACCTCTCGAAGCGCAACAACTTACTTCAGGAACAGCTTACAAACAAACAAACAAAAAAAAAAAAAAAAACACTGATAAAAGTGTTTCTTATTGAAGAGTTCACAAAAAGTAGGTACAGTGCTCCCTTAGATATGTGTTTAATTCATTTTGTGAATTATATACACCGTTGTGTGTGTGTGTGTATGTGTGTATATATATATATATATATATATATATATATATATATATATATATATATATATATATAATATGTGTGTGTGCGTGTGTATATAAAAAAACATTTATTTCAATCTACTTTCAGGAGGCTACCCAGAAAAATAAATAAACAAAAATCTTTGGCCTACTGCTTACTGTATGTAAATGAACTGCTGTATCAAAATGAATAAGCTTTCCTCAGAGATTAGTAGGGTTATGACATGTTTGTTTGTTTTTTTCAATTCCATTTCATTCCTCTTGTGCTGTGGATCAAAATTTGAATAACTTTTATCAGATTTGATGGTTGACTCACAGATTTTGGTGTTATGTGCTTTTATATAAATGTGGGACTGAAATTGCATTAAAATGCAGAAAACGGTGGAATTGATCTTGCCTGTCTGGCTGTTGAGCACCCCTAAACCTCTGGAGTATCAAGTCGATGTGTCCTATTTTATCGTGTTTTGTAAAGCAGGAAGTCATGGAAAAACATGCAGTTCAAGGGTCTTAAGTATTGTGATAATCAAAACTATGTTCAGTGTTTTGTTGAGGCAGTCGCAACATTTGGATTGGAAACACTAGACCGCAAATCTTAATTGCACAAACAATTCATCATGTTGAATGTGTTTTTCCTTTAATCACTGCATATGGCGAGTTTACCCTTTCAGTCCGTAGTCTTGACCTGTGCCCCTCACTTAATCTCCTGTATCTGTCCTTTTTTATTCCCATAATCACACCATCTATCATCCCTCCATGTGTATCCCTAACCCCAGTGATCCCTTTTTTGACAATATAGATCTAGATATCCATTGTGCCATTAGACCTCAATATCCCCATTCTCTTTCATTTTGCCTGCAAACCCTCCCCCGTGATCATCTCCTTTATTCTCCAAATACCAATCCTCATTTCAAAACTTCCTGCATCTCCTTTTCTGACATCAAGCCACTCTGATCATTCCTTGCAGCTTTCGTTCCGCCTTCTCTCTCCTCTTCTCCACCCCCACCCAACCAACCCCCTCTCCCTTGCTGGTTTCTGACCTCCATCCTCCCTATGATCATCCCTCCAGATTTAAGACCATCTGTTCCTTCAGGAGAACCAACTCCTTTCCTGCCCCTATTGCTAGCTGGACGATACGCAGGCATGTGCACAGACATGTTTGTTTTGGGTTTTTTTTTTTTGGGGGGGGGGGGAGGGGGTAACATTACGACAAAAACAGTAGTAGATAGGTATTTATGTGAACACACTCAACTTGGTCAATAAAATTGAAAAAAGGAGGTGAGGGAAGTGACAGTGGATAAAAAAGTATCCACAGCCTTGTTCAAATGGTAGGCTTTTTTAACTTTTGTGATATTCAAATATGAAAAAAAAAATCATGAACATTTTTTCCCCAGTACAGTAATTATTAATCTATAAATTGTAAAATTCACCTGAAAAACACATTAAAATATTTTAGACAATAATTCTAAAAAATACGTTTAGTGCAAAAGAAACACTGATCATCACTACGGCGGTGGTGGCAACATCATGAACAGAGGCTGGAAATGGCGCCTTACTCAAGGTGCAGGGAATCGGCACATTTCCCAATTGCAGTTTGTTTATGACAGAAAGCAAACAAAACGTCACAAGAAGCCTTCAAGAAAAGCTGGTTTATTTAGGCTTTTATCAGAGGCACTTGATGTGAAGGCAGGTGTGTGCTGGCTCTCATTCAACATAAGTTTGAGTGTGACTGCTCACTTCCGAACACAGCCGCATCATACTAGTGTCTACAGAGTTGTTTACTCTCACCCCAATCAAGAATATTTGATTCTCATTTTAATTCAGGTGTCCAAGTTGTAGGTTACAATAATGGTGTAATAAATACATTAAAAAAAAAAATATATATATATATATATTTTAAAAAAAATCCTCGTCTCACCCCTCGGGTGGTGTTCATCCCCCATTCAGCTCGGTTCCTCTACCAGAGGCCAGGAAGCTTGCGGGTTCTGCGCAGTATCCTTGCTGTTCCCAGCACTGCGCTTTTCTGGACTGAGATGTCCGATGTTGTTCCCGGGATCTGTTGCAACCACTCATCTAGTTTGGGGGTCACTGCCCCAAGTGCTCCGATCATCACAGGCACGACTGTCACCCTTACCTTCCAGGCTCTCTCCAGCTCCTCTCTGAGCCCTTGGTATTTCTCGAGTTTCTCGTGTTCCTTCTTTCTGATGTTTCCATCACTTGGGACCGCTACATCCTCTACAACGGCTTTCCTCTGCCCTTTATCTATGATCACGATATCTGGTTGGTTCGCCATTACCATCTTGTCAGTCTGGATCTGGAAGTCCCACAGGATCTTCACTCGGTCATTCTCCACCACCTTCGGAGGTGTTTCCCATTTTGACCTTGGGGTTTCCAGTCCATACTCCGCACAGATGTTACGGTAGACTATGCCAGCCACCTGGTTATGGCGTTCCATGTAGGCTTTCCCTGCCAGCATCTTACACCCTGCACTTATGTGTTGGATCGTCTCAGGTGCCTCTTTGCACAACCTACACCTTGGGTCTCAATGGCTGTGGTGCTCAGGGCCTGCTCCTGAGCAGCCAGGATGAGTGCCTCTGTGCTGTCCTTCAGGCCAGCCCTCTCTAGCCACTGATAGGACTTCTTGAGATCAGCCACTTCAGTTATGGTCCGGTGGTACATCCCGTGTAGGGGCTTGTCCTCCCATGATGGTCCCTCTTCCAGCACCTCATCCTCTGTTCCCCATTGTCTGAGACATTCTCTGAGTACGTCATCCGTTGGAGCCTTCTCCTTGATGTATTCATGGAGCTTGGATGTTTCATTCTGGACAGTGGCTCTCACATTCACTAGTCCCCGGCCTCCTTCCTTTCGGCTTGCGTACAGTCTCAGGGTGCTGGATTTGGGATGGAACCCTCCATGCATGGTTAGGAGCTTTCGGGTCTTAACGTCCGTGGTCTGAATCTCTTCCTTTGGCTGCCTTATTATTCCTGCAGGGTATCTGATCACTGGCAGGGCATAGCTGTTTATTGCCCGGGTCTTATTCTTGCCATTGAGCTGGCTTCTTAGGACTTGCCTCACCCGCTGGAGGTATTTGGCCGTAGCCGCTTTCCTTGTTGCCAGTTCGAGGTTGCCATTGGCTTGTGGTATACCGAGGTACTTGTAGCTGTCCTCAATGTCTGCTATTGTTCCTTCTGGGAGTGAGACCCCTTCAGTGCGGACTACCTTGCCTCTCTTAGTCACCATCCGACTACATTTATATATATTATATATATATATATATATATATATATATATATACGCATTATATATTTTGGTCATATTTTTGTTTTTGTCCGATCACACAACTTGCCATTTTTGTATCCATTCTATATTAATATTACTGTAATTATTTCGCAAAATTATTTATCACTTGTAAAATTGAACGGTTGTGAAATCTGAAATGAACACACTGTATATCTTCTTGAGTAAGGTGCCTTTTCCCAACTTTTGGCCTGGAAGCTGTAGTTATAAAATATTGACGCTCCACCATAAAATGTGCTTGTGGTCAGGCTTCTTTTTTTCTGGCTTTAACATCAGTTTGTTTTAAAAGTTTCACTCGTCATGTAAAACTCTCTTTAAACTTGACTGCTGCAGCTGTATGTATATCTGTATGCATGAAATATGACCATTTCATATCAGCAAACAGCTAGAAAAAGCTTTGAAATAAAATATTTCATTTGTTCAGATTGGTGTGGGATAAATGTTAGCAACCATTTTTAGAAAATGTTGCTGAAATTGATTGCCACACCCCCTTGTAACCCAGGTTTGTGTCAACTAGTGAGGCTCATTGTACACCAAACTTATCAAGGAGTAAACATTCCTAACTGTCTGTTCTGAGTTGTTCAACCTTAGGGAGCTGAGAGAGGAGAAGGAAGGGTCTTGGGGCTCGGCAGGAGCGTATGTGCAATTCTCAAATAGTAACGATGTTAGGGTGATTCTGTTTGTGACAAACAGGTGGCACTGTAGGGCTCCTGCAGTGGCGCACCTGTTGGTCATTGTGTCATTAGTTAGTGTTTGGTTAAAAGGACTCCCTGCCTGATCATTGTGTGTGTCAATCTGTGCACGTTTTGGTTTTGTCATAGGTTTTTTTTGTTTGTTACTTTGTTTTCAGGACATTGAGTTTTTGAGTTCGTTTCTACAGTGTACTCCTGTTTGCATTTTTGTTGCATACATTTTGGTTGCTTCTCACTGCCTCCCTGCTTTTTGGGCTCCTCTACACTACCATCACGCAAAACGTGACAAATGAGTTGTTGCGTTATTGACTGAAAAACTCAATCAGAAATCTCCCCGTGCTCAAAAATGACATATTATTGCCAAGAATACCTTGCTGCCATGTAGCGCAGCTGATATTTTTGAAAACCAATACGTAAGCTTTTGGCAAAATGTTTAACTGTTACACACGGTTCTTTAAAAAGAACAATCAGCAGTAGGTGAAAATTTCCAAGTTTAATACGTGTGTGGAGAGAGAGAGTTTAATGCTCAAGTGTATTTATAGAGCACTTTCAAACAGCCATCGCTGTACACAAAGTGCTGTACTGTACATGGAGCAACTAACATATACGACAGTAAAGCAACAAATGCATTACAAAACAGCTTATTTGGGTAATAAGGTAAGTTTGTGTATAAATACGTGTAGAAATATGTTTGTTAGAATATTAAGAGAACTAGCTTGCTCTGATATCAATGTTTTTTTTTTTTTTTTTTTTTTTTTTTTTACATTTTGGAATCAGTAAAGCTGAGTTGGTTTGAAAATAAAATACAGTACAAAGAAATGACATTCTGTGTGTTTATTTGGATTTACCATTAATTTGTTTCACTCACATTTATTGACAGAAAATACATTGTTACTTTGTCAAAATGTTGCTCATTTTGTCAATTTACAACTTCATAATAGTGGTACTAAGATTTGTATTTGTTCACTTATGTCCCCATTGAAGGCCCAGGTCTGAAATGCACGGCATGCCACTGGTATACGCGTGTGTGTGTGTGTGTGTATTTAAAGTAGGCGGAACGGTATAAGGACTTGATCACCTCTCTTTGGGCGGTGCAACATTCATGCAAGAACATCTATCAGTGTATACTGTACTTGCTTTGCAGAGGCACAGTTGCTGTATGTTGCTTGGTAGAAAGAATAAAGACCCCCCCCCCACCCCCCAACCAAGACCTCCGCGATTGGGTGCAAATTAGGGATGTAACGGACTGTGTGAAAAAAAGTACTGCTGAAATATTTTGAGGCTTGTGTCCTCAATGTTTACTTCCTTCCTAAATGGACTGGAAAGTTCCATGCTGTCCTGCTGCTATGATGTCAAGCTATTAACAGCACTCATCCAGCTGTTATGCTGATATGCCATCAACCACACGTGCTCAGTGGAAACACTTACCAAAACAGGATGAACCAAACTGCCTTGTGTGGAATGTGGCTGTATTATTGTTAATTCACCTTAGCACCAGTTTTATTTTGCCTCAGGTGAAAGAGAGAAGGCATTTTTTTGTTCCACTGAATCTGGTGGCCGAAACATTATCTTTTAGAGTAGGGCACACTAATTAGAAATAGTGTGAATTCAAAACTTAATTTAAATCACCTTGTCATTACAGGAAACCAATACAGTGATCCCTCAATATTTCGCGTTTCGTTTATCGTGGCTTCAGTGCATCGCGGATTTTTTCAAACATATTCATAAAATATATATATATATATATATATACTGTCAAACCTCGGTTTTCGGACGTCTCGGTTCTCGTACAATTCGGTTTTAGAACAAAAATTTAGAGTTTTTTTATGCCTCGGATGACGAATAAATTTCGGTTCTCGAACTAACTGAGGCGGACGTGCGTTTGTTTACGGCCGGCAATTTTCAATGCAGCCGCACATAATGAACACTCTGGTGTCCGGTGTCTCATTATTATGCAATAATCGTACAGAAACAGCTTGTGAGCAGACGAGTTTGTATTGTTGGATTAAGAATGTTTTTTTAAAAAAGCAGACGTGTTTGGTGAGAACTACGTTATATTGGACTGTTATTTTTGCATCGTGTATCAGCCCCTAATCATGGCACCAAAGAAAGCAAGTGGAAGTGGTGAACCTGGTGAAGAAAAGAGGAAAATAGTGTGCAAAACTATAGAATTTAAGAAAGATTTAATTGCAAAATATGAGTCAGGTGTGCGTGTGTCTGTGTTGGCGAAGGAGTTCGGGATGCCGAAATGCCCCGCCTACTGCCTGCTGACAGCTGGGAGAGGCGCACACCCCACGACAGATAGAGAGAGATGTTCCTTCAATTTTTATGTTACTTTGTTAATGTTAAAATTGGTAATCTCCCATTACATTTGTACAGTTTATGGTGTGAAATTGTAAAAAAAAGTGGTTTAAAAAAGTTGTTTTCTTGACTTGGAACGGATTAAAACATTTTACATTGATTTCAATGGGAAACATGGTTGCGGTTTCCGAACAATTCAGTTTCCGAACAGTCTTCTGGTACGGATTAAGTACGAAAACCGAGGTTTGACTGTATATATATATATATATATATATATATATATATATATATATATATATATATATATATATATATATATCCTCGTCTCACCCCTCGGGTGGTGTTCATCCCCCATTCAGCTTGGGGGGGGGGGGGGGGGGGGGGCCAGGAAGCTTGCGGGTTCTGCGCAGTATCCTTGCTGTTCCCAGCACTGCGCTTTTCTGGACTGAGATGTCCGATGTTGTTCCCGGGATCTGTTGCAACCACTCATCTAGTTTGGGGGTCACTGCCCCAAGTGCTCCGATCACCACAGGCACGACTGTCACCTTTACCTTCCAGGCTCTCTCCAGCTCCTCTCTGAGCCCTTGGTATTTCTCGAGCTTCTCGTGTTCCTTCTTTCTGATGTTTCCATCACTTGGGACCGCTACATCCACTACAACGGCTTTCCTCTGCCCTTTATCTATGATGACGATATCTGGTTGGTTCGCCATTACCATCTTGTCAGTCTGGATCTGGAAGTCCCACAGGATCTTCGCTCGGTCATTCTCTACCACCTATGTATATATCCATCCATCCATTTTCCGAACCGCTTGATCCTCACTAGGGTCGCGGGGGGTGCTGGAGCCTATCCCAGCTGTCTTCGGGCAGTAGGCGGGGGACACCCTGAACCGGTTGCCAGCCAATCGCAGCCCATGTATATATATATATATATATATATTTCATATATGCTGTTTGTTTAAAATTTCTCTATGAGCTATACCATCACACAAAGTGTGAGTAGCACTAAATTTTTTGGATGGAAAACATAACGTTAAGGATACCTTTTGTACAAACAACCCAGATAATTAAGACTGTAACACTGTGATCCAAGCTTATATTTGCACAGGGATGGCAGCGGAATAGACTAAAGTACAGCCGACATGAGATGAAAAAGAAGAAGAATAAAGAACGGCTTGAGAACAGAGACTTGGTCTCGGAATTTACAGAAATAAGCCACATTTCCACAAGCAGTACACTTCAGTTGGGTATAGTTTGGATTTTCATTAGTGCTAAAAGGTTAGCTTTGATATTGAAGGTTCTTACATTTAAAAACATTCTATTCAATTCAATATTGTCCTCAAACTGTGGATTGGCATGAAAAATGATCTTGCAATATAACATATATCCATCTGTTGTCTGGACCAGAAGAATGCCAAAAAAAAAGAAAAAAATCAAGCAGGATGTCTCAAAAAGCGTATTTGGTATAGGCTGCAAAAATTGACATCGTTCGCTGCAGCTATTTATCTCATTTCACAAGTTCATACAAATTCACATTTCTTTGGTTTAGTAATTTACTCAGGCTAGTAAGTGTGCGTGTACTTACTAGCCTGACCTGCTTACTAAATGTCTGACAAAACCTACACAAAGCATCTGATTACATGGACGGACGTGCGAGTGAGCCGCACGGACGACAGTGTCACTGTCGTCTGTGCGGCTCACTCGCGGTGAACTGCAGGCTCCACTGTTGGAACAAGAGCGGCGGCCGACCCACTAGTAGCAAAACACCAAGCTCCGACAGCGACCCTGGCAGCAACAACGGTGGCACTCACTCACTGGTCTTCAGTGGCAGCATCAGTACAGCGACAAATCCACCTGCCACCTCAGCAACTAACAAGCACCTAGCTAGCAAAAAGTCCCGACAACATGCCACCCAAACACAAGCAGGACACAAAGCCAGAGAATGAATACATTACACTCACGCAAATAAATGAACTACTCCAACAACAACATGACAACTTTAAAGGATTTGTTCAGATGATAATAGACTCAACCAATCCACGACTTGATAGATAAGATTACCATGGAAGTCCAAGAGATAAAAACCAACATAAACTTGACTCAGAAAGAGGTAGATGAGACGAAGAACAAAATGTTCCATTGTTGCTATTAAGTTGGACCCAGAAAATCAAAACTGGTCTGAGGTCTATTCAAACAAAGACCCAAATAATGCATATGATGCATTTCAGTCTTCTATAATCTCCTTATATGATAAACATTTTCCATGAACTAAAGTCACCAGGAAGTATCAAGGCTTAATAAGCTGTGGATGATGAAAGGTACAGAGAACGCATGTAAAACGTTATACATTAAACTTTTAACAAATTGAGAACTCAAGATGCTGATATAAAGTATAAGACCCATAGGTGCATCCGTACCTCTGTCAAAATGCTCATGACTAATGTTTAAACAAAACTGTAAAACAAGGGGTGGGGGCAGGCCAAATGAGACAGAAGAAGAGCCGACAACTCTCAAGAAAAAGAAGTTGCATTTAAGAGACAATATCAGCCCTACTACAAGGTATGAGTTGATAGCTCGTGAATTTGCACGGCACGAGAGTGGATCTACATAATCTGTCATGCTAGGTTTGCAAATGAGGCAACATGGAGACCAAACACCTTGCATTTAAAGACAGGTCGTTGAAGTTTTTGGAAAGAAAAAAAAAATATTACCTCAAGACTGGACGGGCTCATTGAAGAGAAACCACCTCAGGGCTCCCACTAATTACAACAACTACATTCAGGGAAATGGCATAATGGGAGATAGATATATTTAATCGTTCGCTAGATTTGTGTTTATGCTGCTCCATCCAAAATGTCTCTCGGTGAAACTGGTCGTTGGCGCGAAAAAGGGTTGGGGATCACTGCCTGAGTGGAACTGAAACCCTTCCGTATGAATATGATTACCGCTGGCCTTTGCAAGATTGGCGCACAGATTTTAATTTAGATCCATCAACAGCCTGTCTGATAAATTGGGTCATTCTTGTAAAGCGGGCCTTCTCGCTCGAAGAGGATTCAGCCTAAGGAGGAATATGCACAGCTGCTGCTCAAATGAGAGGAAAGGCAATGGAGCGCTGAGAAAGGTGTGTGAATTGTGGACATTCATGGTACCATTTGTTGTCAACGATGAAGTCGCAAGTCTCCACTTAAATGTACAATTGTTGTGACCAGTCGCTTCTCTTTGTGCATTCGAAAAGATCAAATGTGCTAGATACGGTACAATGTTTGTTTGTTTGTTTATTGTTTATTGAACAGAAAAACATACTCAGTAATAAATTGACAGAAAGTAAGGTAAGTAAAATTGTAAAAGGAAAACAGAAATCAGTCATCATACAACACAATTATATGTTCAAAGGAGTAGGAAGAAGTAAAAGACTTATCTAGTCTTACCCCAAGTTATGTGTTTGTATATAAATAGACTATTTTTTTAAATCAAGAAGAAAGAAGAAGTCTCCATAAAAGCTCATGCTTTTACCCTAGACCGTGATATTTTGACTACTTTTGGTTTGTATCTGGATTTTATACTCGCACACCCTGGTACTCTTATATCAATTTTCTTGTATACATAATGGATATTGCAGTACCTTTCTCTATTTATCAATTTAATTATTATGTTTAATTAATGTTTAGAATTTATCACCTTAACTCTGATTGATGTAGGTTGTTTGTACTATTTTCTTGAATTTGTTTTTGAACTCAGGAAGCGATTTACTCATTGTCAGGTCCGTTTCGAAATTATTCCACAGATTAACACCGATGACAGATACACTTCTTTGCTTGATGTTTGTTCTTGTTTTGGATTTTTTGTATAGGTTGGTACCTCTTAAGTCATAGCAGCTATCCCGAATTTGGAAACATTTCTGAATGTTTTGGCAGAGCAGGTTATTGTGAGCTTTGTACATTAATTGGGCGATTTTAAAGTCAACCAGGTCATAAAATGTCATTGTGTTGAATTGAATAAATAGTGGATTTGTGGGTTCCGTATATTTTGATCTATTAATAATTCTGATTGCTTTTTTTTGTAGTTTTAAAACAGGGAGTGTGTTTGTTTTACAGGCATTTCCCCATATTTCCACACAGTAAGTCATATACGGTAATAATAATGAAGAGTATAAAGTGTACAAAGACCTCTTATTTAGCACATCCTTGGTTTTGTAGAGGATCCCTATGGTTTTGGCTATTTTTCTTTTTACGGTCTTGAAGAAGTTATTGTCCGGGTCCAAGTTGTTCTCGGGGTCGAATGGCTTGTGGTCAGTATCATCAAAGGGTTGGAAGTCCATGTTTTTGGTATGTGAATTTCTTGCTTCAGTGGAGTCAGAGTTTTTGTCGTCGGGTGGTGAACAGTTCACAGTATGCCACTTAATGGTGTAGAACTCGAGCCTGTTGTGTTGGAGTACTGGTACGGGGGTGGACGATAAGTTTGTCATGTCTTAAGTAGGCAATTTCCCCTCTGTCACGTGCAGCTTTTAATTTTGGAAGGAGCTCTTTTCTTTTTTGTCGTACGGCTTCTGTAAAGTCTTCGTTGATGTAGATGTTGGAACCTTTTAAGTATTTTGCCTTTTGTAGGATCCTTGTTCTGTCCTTGTATTTTTGAAATTTCACCACAACTTCCCTCGGTCGAGGTCTCCCAGGTTCTGGCCTTCCTGTGCGGTGAGCTCTCTCCACCTCAATTTGCCCCTGTATCTGCAGCTTCTCCTTGAGGATGTTTTGCACTTTTTCCTCTGTTTCGGTCCATGTTTCTCCCGGTGTTTCCTCTATTCCATCAATTACCGTTTCTTCTTGACTGTCCCTCCAAGTAGTCCGTCTTGTCTGTTAATGCTAGCAGGCTGTCACATATTTTGTAGATTTCTGTTTGCATGTCTTTGAAATGGCCAGTTTGATGAATTTGATTTTTTTTAATGTCGCCTACCTCTTTCTGGGTAAAGTTTATGCTGGTTTTTATTTCTTGGACTTCCCTGGTAAAAGTGTCAAGTCGTGAGTTTGTTGAGTCTATTATCATCTTGACAAATCCTTTAAAACTTTCCTGTTGCTGTTGCAAGAGCGCCGTAAAAAGTTCTTTTTGTTGGTGGAGTAATTCATTTACTTGAGTGAGGGTCAGGAAGTCCTCGTCCTGTTTTGTGTCTTGCTTCTGTTTGGGTGGCCTTTTCTCGAGTCTCGTTGCTAGCCGGGTGTATGCTAGTTGGTGACGTGTCCAGTGGGCTTGCTGCTGGCCCGGATGTTGCTGACGTGGCAAGTGCGTTTGCCGGCTCCCTCACGCTCGCCGTCCAGCTGTCTCCCGGCTCCCGGCTCCCTCAGGCTCGCTGGCGTTTAGCTAGTAGGTCTTTGGTGGTGGATTCCGGCTGCCTGTGCCGGACCCAATCGATATATACAACGTAACTCAATTTACTGGCTTCATAATTAACATAAAGCAACCCCTCGTTTATCGCGAAGTAGCAATGCCCCCCCTCCACATAGGTACATCCATCCATCCATTTTCCGAACCGCTTGATCCTCACTAGGGTCGCGGGGGGTGCTGGAGCCTATCTTCCGGCTGTCCCGGCTGTCTTCGGGCAGTAGGCGGGGGACACCCTGAATCGGTTGCCAGCCAATTGCAGGGCACACAGAGAACAACCATCCACGCCCACACTCACACCAAGGGACAATTTTGAGTGTTCAATCAGCCTGCCATGCATGTTTTTGGAATGTGGGAGGAAACCGCAGCACCCGGAGAAAAACCATGCATGCCCGGGGAGAACATGCAAACTCCACACAGGGAGGCCGGAGCTGGAATCGAACCTGGTACCTCTGCACTGTGAAGCCGACGTGCTAACCACTGGACTACGGGGCAGCTAAACAAACAGCAGTAGGAAAAAAAAAAGTTCTTGGAGGTGCACAAACCTACATTGTACACCTGGAGAGCGCATTCGTAAAAAGCAAAAATGAAAAGATTTTGCCGTGACATCATGTTGTACATAATAATAAAACATACTTATACTAAGTATGTTAGTATGTGTGTGATACGTATGTATCTTAATGAGGTGCTGCTTCTTTGGATGGCATATGAGAATGAGTGCGCGCGTGTGTGTGTGTGTGTATCACCGTGTATTCCATTTTCCTCCCACATTCCCAAAACATGCACTGGAGGGTAATGGGACACTCCAAATTTTTCCCAAGGTGTGATTGTGAGTGTAAATGTGTACCCTGTGATTGGCTGCCAAACAGTTCAGGGTGTACCTCGCCTTATGCCCGAAGACAGCTGGTTTGGGCTCAAGCACGCCCGCGACCCTCGTGGGGATAAGCAGTTCAGATAGTGGATGATTAGATGTTTGAAGCCTGAAATGTGGCAAAACATAAAAAAAGGTTCAAGGGACTGAGTGCTTTCACAAGCCGCTGTATAGCATGCACTGTCATGGGAAGACTGGAAGGTTTTGAAGCTCCACATTTCTCCGGTTTCTTCACTAATCTTAAGAAAGATATTTGCTAGTATATGAAAAAATGAAAGTGCAGCCTTGGTAAAGCCAACTGCTGAGAAAAGAAGTAACGCTCTAGTTCAGATCATACAAGCACTAAACGTTCAGAGTTAGACCCTGCTGTTCTGCAGATGGATTGGGGGCAGCCACCTCCTCTGTGCATGGTGGAGATTGCCTTTTATTGCTCCTGTAGGTTGGTATCAAACTTTTTGGGCACAAAGCAAACACTTGTCTCTGCAATGGCAGCTTCATTTGGCCAAATTATGATGATGGTGATGATTATTATTACATTTTCTGCACAAATATATAGTGCTACTTAACGAAGTAAGTAAAAAAGCATAATTAAATATCTAATGTTACACAACTTGGCATAACCTATGGCTAATATACTGAAGTGTAATACACAGGTGCCTTTACTTGTGTTTTAATTCATTGTGTGACCAAGGTTGGAACTGCATTTGTTGTCCTTAACCATTAAAAAAAAAGAAACAAAGATGACATTTAGAACGCTGCCCACATATTCATTTGTTGCCTCATTAATGCCACATAGTTTACTCTATTGCACTTTGAGATTTTTTTAAATGTAAACTGCAGAACAAATGTATAATCGTTTTTATGATTATAGTTATTTTTTGGGGCGGCCTGGTAGTCCAGTGGTTAGCACGCGGCTTCACAGTGCTGAGGTACCGGGTTCGATTCCAGCTCCGGCCTCCCTGTGTGGAGTTTGCATGTTATCCCCGGGCCTGCGTGGGTTTTCTCCGGGTGCTCCGTTTTCCTCCCACATTCTAAAAACATGCATGGCAGGCTGATTGAACACTCTACATTGTCCCTAGGTGTGAGTGTGGGCGTGGATGGTTGTTCGTCTCTGTGTGCCCTGCGATTGGCTGGCAACTGATTCAGGGTGTCCCCCGCCTACTGCCCGAAGACAGCTGGGATAGGCTACAGCACCCCCCGCGACGCTGGTGAGGATCAAGCGGTTCGGAAAATGGATGGATGGATGGATAGTTATTTTTTGGGGGAGAAATGTACACCCGGTAGTTTTGAGGCAAGTTAAACTTTGTAGTTTGCAGATATGGCATGGTGTGGGAAAAAAAAAAAATCTCATTTAAAAAAAATGGGACAAAATCCTCCCGATTGTCTTTATGTGTGTGCCTGGCCTTTGCGTATTGTATATGTGACCGTATTTACCGTTCAATAAAAAGGTGAAAGTGCATCTGTGTCTCTTGTCATTTTTTACCATGTCACTTCAGTGGCAGTGTATCTGAAACTTGCTCCTGAATCAAATGTTGGCTTACCAACACAAATAACTTGAAAACCTTGCAAATTGGAGCTGTCTTCAATCGAGCCACCACAGGACACCAGTATCAAACCCAGTTGGAAACATAACTTTCTATAACCCGAGTTTCTAGTCAGAATTGGCACATATGAGTGCAATTACAACTTCCTTTTCTTTTTTGATGGACTTATTTGAGAATCTGAGGAGTGCGAAATCACAGGAACGTAATGAATAATCCTCACTTTAAAATTGGAAACCAACAGCCCATCTGTCAACAATGAATGTGTGAGCACTTCCTCTGCAATATAATCTCTCTTTAAGATCTGCCGACACAGGTCTCGCTTCATTCGATGACAAATGACAACTATGTTAACATATGCTAATGTACTGTCTCCACAAGGGGTGGGCAATTAAATTTTGAAAGGGAGCACATGAGAAACTGTTGGGTTTGATTTAGGGCAGGGAGACCAGAGTTGGACTCTCTTCGTTTTGGGTTTCTCCGGGTACTCTGTTTTCATCCCACATTCCAGAAACATGAACTGGAGGTGAACTGAAAGACTCTTAATTGTCCATAGATGTGAGTGTACTGGTAAATGGGTGTTTGTTTATATGTGCCTTCCTATTGTCTGGTAACTAGTACAGGGTGGACCCCAACAGATGGGATTGACTCCAGCACACCTGTGACACTAGTGAGGATAAGCGGCACAAAGAATGGATGGACGGATGTTTACTTTGCCCTCTTAAAAAGTTGAAGAAAAAAATGTGAAGAAAAATGTGTGCAGGTTGTAGGACACATTAATGGTGGATAACATTTTTAAATGTTTTATCGTGGTTTCATGTTTTTATGTCACAAATAATGTGGCCTTTGATAAGGGCTGTATAGACGTATATCCATCCATTTTCTGATCCACTTATCCTCATAAGGGCCGCAGAGGGTGCTGGAGCCTAACCTAGCCGTCTTCAGGCAATAGGCGGGGTACACCCTGAACTAGTTGCCAGCCAATCGCGGAGCACACATAGACAAACAGCCATCCACGCTCACACTCACACCCAAGGACAATTTTGAGTGTTCCATTAACCCACCGCACATGTTTTTGGAATGTGGGAGGAAACCGGAGTACCCGGAGAAAACCCAAGCAGGCACGTAGAAAACATGCATACTCTGTACAGGAAGTCTATAGATCCAATTATATAAAAGCCTGATTGTTTCGATGATAGGTAGCAAATATTCTACCAAATATCAGGCACCCTAGAGAATGAAAGTGACAGGGAAAAAAAGCTAAATTCAACGTGTTGAACTCAAGCACAGTCACAAATTATCAGTTGCACTCTTGTTTTAGCAAACCCATCAATTTCTGAGTAAGCAGCAGGGACAAATAAATGTGAGTCATCTCGCCACTTATACTGGTATGATGTGTGGTGTAATATGTGGTATTAATGGGAAGGGTGAAATGAAACAAAAGCGCACATGTAGTATTTATTTTGCATTTAATGTGCTTATACAACTCTTGAAATATGTACACCTTCGACTAGATATTAAAAACACTGAAGCTGTAGCGGTAGAAGAGTATCAAAACAAATGTGGGGGATTTCAAAGGATAACAGTATCTGCCCAGGAGCAGACTTCTGAGCTGGAATTTCCCTGCAGGAAAAATACACACAGAGGGATGAAAAATCCCTGATAATAACTGTACCGTTGAGGGTTCAAGAATCCCCTGTAAAATTAGCTCCCAGATGCTTTGCTTTTGCTCTTAACACATTGCAGTATAGTCGATTCAAAAATCAAAATCCAATAATCAAATCAGCTCTTTACAGTACATTGCTGAGACATGTTGACATTTAGGAATCCACATTTGGCTTTGTATCAATTCATTCCCTTCAACATTGAATGTCACAACAACCCACATGGTACATTTGCGTGGCTTAATAACCGTGACCTTTCCCATTAGTCAAGTGACATCAACCCACTGGTTCTTGGGCAGATATTGGTAATAGAGATTTTAGAGGAAAGCAATGCCAAGCTGTTCGGAAAACAAATGCAAGGTTGTCTGCACCAGTTTTTGAATATTACGATTATATAGTCACTGAACTGAATCGGAGAGGGAACGAAATGGACACATAATCTTGCCTTGCTACACTCCATCCGCAAGATAAGTGGGCCAGAATCATTGCGGTAGGCATTGTTCATTAGTTGTCAGCTACCTCGGAAAAGCTGACACACACACATCATCATTCAGTTGGTTCTTTTACATGACATAGTATTTAACTCTCATGACCCACTTCAATCAAAATCACGTTTAAAAAAAAAAAAGTATCTGACATTACACTCAGCAACAGCAATATTTTTTCTTCTTTAAATTCAGATTGATGACACTGAGTTAATATTGTCCAAACAGCCAACCTGAGATTGTTCTTGTTATTCTCTGAGGAAAAAATAAATTCATATCAATATTAATAATAATAATAATAATAGATAAATTATGTTTTTATTTGGTGCATTATAATCCTTTTGTCCCTCTTTTGCTGTTATAGATATGACATTTTACATTAATGAACATAATGAACACAATTCTAGCCAAAAGGCTAGTTTCCATTGATATCAGCCATGTTCCTTATGGCAGGGGCACTATCAAACCACAGCAATAACATGTTAACGTAACGGAAAGTATAATACAAGCTGTCATGTTCTGCTCTGCTTTGTTTTTGTTTCAGCACCAGCTGGAGTGTTGGGGCGGGACCCTTCAGCGGTGCACCTGTGTATCATCATGCAATCAAGCTTCTTTGTATATTAAGGACTCTGACTTCTGTTTCTCTTTGTTGGCTTATTGACCTTGATCGCTGTTCATGTGCAAGTGCCATTTTCTAGAACTCATTCGGCATGCGCTCCTACATTTTGCCTTGATAGATTTCGTGTTTTCTTAGTCGAGCTATTTTTGACTGGTTTTATATATGTGTGTTTGGACTTGAGTCATTTCATTTTGCGGACTTTCGGTTTTCAATTTTTCCTTGATCGTTTGATTTACCTGTTTTTTTGTCACCATTGATTTCTACTTTGTCGGTCCCTCGCTTTTCTAGGAATGAATACTTTTTTTTTTGGTTATCATTTGTCTGAGTCTGTGTTTTTGAGACACACTTACCACCCGGTCTTTGTTCAGACCCTGTTAGAACCACAATCTTTAAAAAGAGCAGATAAGACATGACTAACGGGCCTGCATGCATCAGTGTTGGCACATTTGGTTGTCGATTAAGCATTTATTTGAATTATGTTTAAATGTGATGTATGTGAGGGACTCTTATATTTTGTGGGATTGCAAGGAACACCAAGTGCTGGCTTCAAGTATTCAGGGAAACTCCGCTGAGTGAAAGAAATGTATTCATGCTGCAAGTTTGAGGTTTGCTCAAGACACGGGCAAGTTCCTTAATCTTAACAGTGTCAATTCATTCACATCCTTGGACCATTTGGATTTGAGGGCATCAATCACCTTTGCTATATGAGTTTCAGATACTTTTTTTTTTATAATTCGAAATTGGGACAGCCAGGTGTCATAGCTCGGTACGATAACACTGCTGATGTGAAGCAAAGACTGTTACCTCATTATTTATCCTTCATCTTATACCTCCATCCATCCATTACTGGATGCATTTATCCTCACCAGGGTTGCAGGCACTTTGGAACCTATCCCAGCTGTCTTTGGGCAGTAGGCCGGGGTATACCTTGAACTGGTTAGCAGACAATTGCAGATAATTCAATCCTTTTCCTTGAATTATGTCCTCCAATTAATTTCTTGATTTGCTGCCATCTCCTTTTGGAGTTTCCGTTATTTCAAGAACGCAATTTGTCAAGGGTTTTCTAAATTCGCTTGTTACTTTATTTCTTCATGATGTATTTGTGCCGATCGGTTGTGAATTTATTTGCAGTATGGGTTTTTTTTGCCCACGAAATAGTAACCCTTATTTCTTTTTTTTGAATGTTTTTTTGAGTTCAATAAAGTCTTTAATGAACTCTCATAAATCTGTAAAAAACTGACTGGTAAAACACAAATGATCATATTTCATCAGATCAGCCCACTTACTGGTACTACTCCGGACCATATTTTTTAAATCTTCCCTCTTACTCTTTGGTATCCTAATGTCTTACATACATTGAGAAGAATTGTGAGGTCTTTCTGTTGGACTTTCGGATCATTAAAATCGTATTATGATCACATACTCCATGTATATTGTGAGAAGTTTTAATTATTCTGTTTGGCATAAAAATTACATCCATCTGTGGGCTAGAGAAATTTGTCATTTCAAATCCAATTATTCGTGTCAGATTAAAACCGTCAGTCACCAGTTTAATTTGCTTTCCCAATTTGCATTTTCATCACCGATCTTGACTAAAATCTCACTGCTGTAATAATTCTCAAAACTTTTCATAAAAGATGGCATTAGATGAGAGCAGAGTAAATGACATTTGTCATGACAGTATAATCTTTACACCCAGACATTTGCAGAATGTCACAGAGAACATTTGTGAAATTGACCGTATGGTATCTCGAAGTGACTTTGACATAATGTGTAACACCTGTTTTTTTTTTTTCCATTGTCAACGATGATTCCGAAAATGTTTTGAAACCAGACACATTTACGGCCACCTGAGATGAGTTTTCATTCAGCAATGTTTCAGTTTCGTTCATCATTGTAAAAAAAAAAAAAAAGTACATCAAGATTTGATTTGTGTAGATCAGGCTTGTCCTGCCTGTTTTCCAGCTTCCCAGGCGGCAGGACATCCTGATTGATCCTATATATCCCAGTACTCTTGTCATTCGCTTTGTTGAAAAATATTGTTCAGTCCACCCTGCTCTACTGCCTTGCTTCAAATGGTTCCCTTCATTTGGATCCACATCCCTGCCACCACCATAAAATGGATGTGGCCACTGGTAAAATCTGCTCCGAATATTCATAAAATTGAGTTCGAAGGACAAAATATTCAGTCTTAATGACATGAGTCCTGTCTCATTGATCTTCAAGGAGCAAATGAACAAAGCAGCTTCACAAATCGCTTCACTTTGGCACATTGCGACATTGACGTATTCAAGACGGGATTTATGTATACGCGCTGTAGATGTTGTCTCTGGTAGGAATTGCCAGTGGTGTTCGCAAAGGGCGCTTGTCAAAACTACCGACTCGGAACGGCAGTTCTGTGCGAATAGAGTATGGTAGCAGAAAATATATGGAGCAAACTCAGTACTATCTTGAGGGTAATGGGAATAATTTCAAGTGCCCCTCCTATGCATGAAGTCTGGGGAGGGTCTTTTGGTTGTTCTTTACATGCTCAAATGCTGAGTGTCTCAGGTATAGTGGTTTGTTCCGATAACTATTCCTAATGAATTCTCGTATGCATCATCTAAGATGCATTGAAATACAGCTCAAAAAAGTTTTTTAAAAGAAAAAAAATATGAAGCCTTTTTTCAGACAGGAGAAGGCAAGCATACCTATTTGAGTTAGTTTTTGTTCATTTTTACTTCAAAATTAATATTACCTGACAGGATGGATTGCTAAATCAGAATGCAGCATCATTATTTAAAAATTCAGGGTCGAGAGTTCAAATTAAATTAAAATTAAATATATCAAAAACAAAAGATATTGTTCAAGTTCATTCTGATACTAAGTGAGCACAACACAGCAAAACACCGAAACACTGCTGGTGTCAAACTAAAAATTAAAAGATGACATTTCTGTTTTCATGTTTCTTGCTTTTGCTTGTTGCAAAAGTTGTTGTGATGTTTCTTGAACCTTGCCTCACCTCAATCAAATGATTGTCTCCGCTATTTTAGGGAGTTAGTTCAAGGTCATTGCAAAGTGGCTGTTTTTAGAACTTCAGTGGAAAAGATTATTTAGACTTGCATTTTTTGGGTGTGGGGGTGGGGGGCATTGACTATCATAAATAAGAAGAATAAAAATGTAATTAAAAATGCATATGTTATGTGGTTCTACTCCAAGGTGAATGATGTAACAATTAAAATGAAACAGAAATACGTTTTTATTTGTGCAACAATTGAGTCAGCCTGTTGTATACATACTTGGCTCATCCAGTGAAAACAGACAAAGCAATGGATGCAAAATCAGAAGAAGCAGTGGTAGAAAGTTGGAAATACAAAATGCCAATCATGTAAACTTTCCAAAATAGATACCAAATCAACCATTAACATTGGTCGGAATGTGATAAGATGGCGTCTGTTTCTATATACAGTATCAACAATGGTCTTTTTTTCCCCCTGCAATTATGAATTAAAGATGAACTGCCTGAGCAAAAATAAATAAATAAATAAAAAGCACTTGTGACTGAAAAAACCCCCACATGTTCCCAGAATGAGTTGGTGTTTATGGCTGACTACAGAAGCATTTTGTCAAACCTGCAGAGATTAACATGTGTACAAAGTTAGTGACACATGGATTGACTCACAGACAAACAAATAAAAAGACAGCTAGTGACAGATGGGGTCACACACACACACACGCACACGCGCGCGCGCGCGCGCACACACACACACACACACACAGCAGTTCTTCAGATGATCAGAGACGGTTCCAGTGTCACCTCTCTCTCCTCTCTGAGGAGCTTGCTATGTGTCAGTGACGCCAATTTGTAGACGATGTGCCTGCCACCTCTCTGAGTGCATATTTGTTTGTCGTGGGGGAGGGCGTTTAATATTTCATTCCCGTGGAAAAGTGGAGTGTGGATACTTATGCTAGCTTTCCAAATGTCTTGCAAATGATAGATTGAGATTCAAATGCAAGAGAACAACAAATTTGAATTGTTGTTGCTGGATGGATGCTGTCGCTTGAAACCCACTGATTGATGCTGTTCAAGCAAAGGTGCAACATCACGGTCATCGGCCCCAGTGCAATTTTGTTGTTGCTTTTTTGTTTTTTTTCTTTGTGTCCAGATTCCTGCCAAAACACAAGCGCATGTACGCACGCTCACACCCACGTGCTTGGACCCACATGCGCGCAGCCACTCGTGAGAACTGCTATTGGCACAGCGCAATTATGCATGGCGTCCAGTTTTAATATTCAGATTTGTATATTGAACATTAAGAATATCACAAAAATGTTCCAATCCATTATATTCTGTTTTATCCACTTTAAATCATTTGAAATATATGCAAAAGGCTCACTGAGGCACCCAAAAAAAACCCATAAAAATAACTTACAGGTACTTTGAAATTGATGTAAATAAATTTCTCTACACTGTAATTCCACTTCATAATAAAAAGAAATTGCACACACATTAGAAGTTCATCTTACGGGCCTTGTGCTCAGCAAGGTCTTGTACGAGTCTCTATTCGTGTTTTTTATCTCAGAGGAATGGTCAGGTCGGGGCCACCAGTACACAAGTCATGAGTTACGATGACAGCTTTTTGCATTGGCATCAGGAGTATAATCGTAGAGTTCTTGATGCGTGGCCAGAATAGTTTCTGCAATTGGTGCACAGGTGGGCACAGCCAAATCCGCCAAATGTGTCCCCTGAGGCTGGGGTGGCGAAGAAGTCGCCCCGGGAGAAGCAGAACGCGGCAGTTGCATCAATGGCTTTTCACTGATGGAGCTAGCTGGCAAGCTAGCGTTCGACTCCGGAAGTTTTTGCCTGGCTTTGATCAAAAGAAAACAAATCGGCCATAGTCATTTTAATGTTCATCTCATCCTGCACATTTCGGTCCTTTTTTTTTTTTTTTTTTTGCACGCTCTACGTCATGTCATCGAAAGTCATGGTGACTGACAATTGAGTGGACAAAATATAATTTCCTCCTCCCATACTAGCCACTCAGCGTGACTGACCCGCCCCAAACGATATGGGAATTCTGGACAGTTCTATTTTTTTTCCCCCTTCCTTCATGAGTCCCTAATGTCGTCTGGACCCTGGTTGCACTGTCAATTTTTTGTGCCACTGTGTTGAAAATATCAGGCAAGGCTTCTGATCGGATACCAAGCAAGAGAGTACTGGACGTTCAATTCGAAAACATTGTTTCACTGTAAGAGTCATAAAGGGAAAAGGAGAATACATTTTGTTGACTAATGTTAATCACTTTGCGTATACAACATTTCCTAATCATAAAAAAATCATCATAAAATACAATTAATATTGCTGCTGTTGTTTGAGTTTAAAGGGGGAAAAAAATGAAACAAAGTGAATTTTAAACAAAGACAAATGATGTCTCCCACAGCAGCAGTTCAAAGATTCTAATTGTAATTGTTCGTTTGTAGTTTGGGCCATGGACACCAAAAATGATGGCTTGATGTGATTAATGTTACACTGTTTCCAAACAAAGAAGGCGTGCTGCGTTTTATCTCCAAAGCCCTGAGAAATGTGGATTCTATGCAAAGCAACAAAGAAAAAGAACAGACTTGTCGAGCCAATGTTTTGACATCTACAGGCAGAATGCCACCGCTGAGCTAATGGTAAGTGCTAAAATGTAGGTTTATGAGGGATTAGGCGGCTGTGTGTGTGAATTAAACACGCGCACACGCAAATGCACATGAAGGCACATGAGATTCCCCAAGTTTAGCGATGCATTAGTGGTGTTTACAACAGCTTTGAATGGAGCTTACCCTCTGCTCCTGTAATGCCCGCCCTCCCCATCGCCGTTGCCATGTACCAGGCATTCAAGCTACGGAAACCGGTTTTGGAGGGGGTTTAGTTAAAGACAGAAATTGTCAGTCACAGATGTTCAGGGCATCGAAAGTGGGAGGGATGGAAACAGTCGGGCTGGTTGTTATAGTGGGGTTGCAAGGAGAATACAGGGATTGGAGGTCACGGCAAAGGCACCCGGAGAGGAGGAAACATATTTGGGGTCGTGTGAAAGCAACTGCTTTTTACACCTTGCCATCGGGGCTTGTGCGGTTTTTGAATATGGGTGTGCAATGAGTGCCAAAAAAAAAAAAAAAAACAGACAGCAGATGAAACTCAAGAAATCATCAACAAAGAGTAATGGAGCATGTGAAAGAAATAATGTTATCATTTAATTCACCATTTTCGTGAATTTTACCGAATAATCACCAATAAGATGAAAGACAGTCACATGATTTGGTTGGGGTTTCCAGGTCGTGTCTCTAAATGCTGATAATTTTTATATTACAGCAACAGTGGTACTAATAATAGTAAGAAAGCAAGCACCTTTTTGTCTGAGGTTTTTTTTTTTTAATGGAAATTTCATGAATGGTCAAACTGAAAAATTGACAAAAGCAGCAAAAAACGCACACCACCCTCTCTTCTTCCATCACGAGTGAAGGATGACAAGGTTATGTGTGCGTCTCTCTCTCTCTCTAGCTCTCTCTCTTTATATATATATGTATATGTACTATATTTATGTAAATCTTTTTGAATCAAAAAGATGGCTTGTGCTTGATATAGGACAGAAACACTCTTAGCTCAGAGCTTAGCAAACACTGGAATCTTCTTAAATCTATACTAATCCATTATCCTCTGGGTGCACTGTTTTCATTGGGAGGGGCAAGCGTGTGTGTGTGTGTGTGTTTGTGTGTAGATATTGAACAAGTCATACAGTGTATGTCATTGTATCTGAGGTCGCACATGTACTCCAGGTCGATAACTTTAAAGGGGAAGACTTGATAGTTTGTATTTTTTATTTTAAATAGCTTTTGTGATGCCATGCGTACAATTTTTTCTGACACCCTTGTTTTCTTCCGGTTATTATGGGAGTGGGTTGAGGTCAGGTGTGTACCCACACATATAAAGCATCAAAAGATGCCTCTCTACGGTGCCAGGTGTCATTACATATTTTTTCTTAGAATTCCATGTTACTATGGTGATGCAACTCGCTTCAAATTAAGAATAAATTATTATTGGAAATGAATGGGGTGGCTTTTTTTTCAGGCATCACGTTGTACCATACAAGAACTGACAGACTCCTTTCCCATTTTATTTTGTTCAAAACACATCTGAGCTATAACTTGACATTGATTTTTTTTTTTTTTTCAAATGTCAAAACTTCAGTGGGAATTTTTTTTTTAACTTATTAATATTTCCCTTTTCTCTCTGGGCTACAGTAAACTCCTTTTGTTTTGGCTCTCCTCTGAACTTTGCTCAATAAAAACAGATGTTCCCAACCCCCAGGGCTGGACTGTTGCCCAGTGGGCCGGTGTGTTCGAGGGCTGTTGATCTTTAATTTGCTCTTTAATTCTTGCGACGGACTGAGGACGTCCATCAGTACTGACCCGTGGCGATTCCGGCGATGGATGAAAAAACATTTCCGTCGGTGCTCAGTCTGTCAGTTTTTCAAAGTTTTCTGTCATTTGTCATACACCAGCAAAACTGGCGTCCATCAGGGATGGACCTTCCGTCAGTACTGATGGAAAAGATTGTTTTCCAGTGTTTGTTGGATGGTCATCCAGTTTGCAATTATTTTCTATTACCGGTATATTTTTTCAGGGTTTTTTTCCCCACACACATCCCCAATATTGTTTTATCAATACCAATGACTTGAGAGGATGTATAATATTGTTTATAATGCTGCCCCCAAGAGGATCGTCCCCTTGCTTTGATGTACAGATTTTCATCAATGAGGTTATGTTACCAAACATTCAACGAATACATTTTTGGTGGACAGTATTTTGAGTCAATTACTATCTATGGGAGTTTTTATATCTTCCACATTGCTCACAGCCAAACACCATATGCGCAGCGCATATGACACTAAAGTATTTTCACTGCCTCCATTGAAAATATTCAACTCCTGCAGAGGCTGAATCCGTGCTACCGGCTGGGTATCTTTGTCAACAGAATAATTGTCTTTGATTAGTCTATCATTGCTGTAGAGAGTGGAACAGATGCTGCCTCATCACTCACACAATATTCAGTACACACTCATGCACACATGAAGGAAAGGGATCTAATGGATCGTTTGATTCTTTAGTTGTCCTTTGGATACAGACGATGTGTTTCATTGATTTATGTTGTGTGTACATGCACTATTCGCTGCTTTTGGGTGAGCCAGTGCTTCTAAACACTTAGCACTGAATTAATTTTCCAGTACATTTTTTTTCTTCTTACAGTACAACACACAATCATGATGGTGATAGAAAAATGTCCCCCCCAAAAGCGAAGCCATTGGCAACTGCAGCAGGCAGGGCTGGATTGGCACTAAAAATCCACCCTGGCATTATTGGCTTAGACCAGTTCTTGTCAGAGGTGGGGCGGGCCACCCCAGGGTGTGTGTGTGTGTGTGTGGGGGGGGGGGGGGGGGGGGTTGTAAATGGGTTGGCTTTGACACCAGGGAACATGTCAATGTGTCATTGCGCAACCACTACTACAGAAGGTGGCAGAGGTGCCGTCATTTTTAGTGTGAGCAGGGATCTCACACAATACAGAGCAAGAGATATGAAGTGGAGTGAACAAACCCTTGAAGACAACAGAGAAAAAATATTTAACACGAATGACAAGAGAGATGAGAGAGACTAAATACTTTTTTTCGTCTTCTTTAATGTTAAGGAGGGCACAATGTTATGCAGAGGTGTACAAATGATACCATTTATAGTCACGGTAGAAAGTTGGGGAGGCACGGCATCTTTTCTTATTCCTGGGAAGGGTGTAATTGAAAATAATTGAGAACTGGTTTAGAGCAGCCCATGTGGATGTCTATGCATATTGAGAGAGAGAGAGAGAGACTCCTTCTAAGGAGTGGGCTGACCCACCCAAAGAAATACAGCAATTAAAGAACAGCAGTGGACAGGGAAATTGACATTGCACAGCAGTGCTGCGATCCAACATGGCCTCACTTGTACAGTGTAAACACTGACACAGAGAGGGGAACGGGTTATGCAAATGATCATGGCCTGTAAAAGAGGACAGTCAGTGGCGTTTCTCCTCACTGCCAGGAGCAGAAAGTTAACTATTCAAACAAGTCAGGAGAGCTCTGAACCAAATCTATTCTTTCTCGTTTTCCTTGTGTGTGATTGTAAAACTTTGACCTTGATCAAAAATGTTCTGGGAATTTTATCACTGGATCACAGATTGTTAATCCAAACTCCAAATTCACCTCAATGGTTTTTTTTCAGATGCAATTTGTAATTATTCTCCTCTGACCCAAAGAGTTCCTCATATTCCATTCGGTTCAATGAATTGACTTGAGAGAGAGCGACAGGACGGCTGGGTTTAGTGGGTATATTTTCATACCATTCTGGTGGGAGAAACTTGGCCTTGTTTTCAAAGCCTGGTGCCAGATGGTACGAGCAACTTGTGAGGCAAAGGAGGAGATACAAGAAAACAAGGTTGACTCCAAAATGCCAAGACCAGATGAGAAGACAACCCAATTCAGACGCAGCCTGACACACACAGACATCCAATTTTGCATCTTGATCACCACTTCAAAAGACCGCTTCGGATATACAGTATAGATTTATTTTTTTTGCAGGAGCCTTGCATGCTATTGTTGGATTGTGAACAAAAGCATCTGTCCATCCGACACGGATGATCCTGAATTTGCATGAACAATAAGGAGGTGAAACACAAACTCTCTTCTACACTTCTAAAAAGTAATTTCTTCAATATATTTGGTATTGGAGTAATCCATTAGTAATCCATCCATCCATCCATCCATTTTCCGTACCGCTTGATCCTCACTAGGGTCGCGGGGGGTGCTGGAGCCTATCCCAGCTGTCTTCGGGCAGTAGGCGGGGGACACCCTGAATCAGTTGCCAGCCAATCGCAGGGCACACAGAGACGAACAACCATCCACGCTCACACTCACACCTAGGGACAATTTAGAGTATCCAATCAGCCCGCCATGCATGTTTTTGGAATGTGGGAGGAAACCGGAGCACCCGGAGAAAACCCACGCAGGCCCGGGGAGAACATGCAAACTCCACACAGGGAGGCCGGAGCTGGAATCGAACCCGGTACCTCTGCACTGTGAAGCCGATGTGCTAACCACTGGGCCACAGGCCGCCCCATTAGTAATCCATTAACAGTATTAAGTTTCATTCCTTTAATATTATGATGCTCGGATTGCATTACTAGCCTAACTACATTTGTTTTAACTGGTAACTTTAAAGTACCCCGCTCCACCCTGTATGCAAATTCCATACAGGAAGGCCTAAGATGAGGGTTCTTTTTTTTTGTTGTTGTACTACTTGGTCTCCTTCAAGAGGAAATTTAAGTCCCACTATAATGTATACTTTGTGTGGCACACCCATTGACCAAGATCACACACATGATGGGGTGTGAGGAGAGATTCAGGGTGAGAGGTGCGCCAAGAGTGCCATAGATACTTGAGCTGGGGTGGCAGGTTGCTCCAGGGTACCTTGACAGTAGCCAACAAGCAGACTCGGATCTCTCCAACAAATGGTTGCATTTTTTTAAAAATAATTGTGTCCATAGTGGGACTCGAACCTGTGTCATCCAACTCTAACGTCCCAAGCCCAACCTAATCCTGCCACAACGTGAACCAAGAGCCTCTTAATTAATAAATGTACTGTATTATAAATTTGTTTGCAAGGCGTGTCTTGTTCTGTCTGAGACTCTACTGAGACCCTCATGCCAGTTAACTGTTTCAGTTCACTTTGGTAAGAGACAGACTCTGGAACCAACCAAGGTTCCATATGCAAGACACCAACTGCACTTTGAGGTGATTTATAATGCATAATAAATGAGAAACACCCTTGAATGAAAAATAATGACTCAAAATACAGTACATAGAATTGGTCAAACATACTCACCAACAAAAATAAATAAATTGAAGAGCAACATGGCGGTGGTGTTTAGCATATGGTGCAGCCAGACAGCTTAGACCCTCTTTAGACCAATAAGGGGGTACAAGTCAGGTCAACCAGTCAAGTACAAAGATTGTACCTACATGAACTTATGAGGAGATGATCCTGACTTCTGTTTACTGTTCAAACCTCAGTAATCACCCCAAGCTTCTGGTTGGTGCCTTACCATAGATGATCGTGACATCAACAGCATGGAGGATTTTCGGACCTGACATGAGCACTTGTTTCTACAGGTTCCTTGGATCAGACAAATCGGATGGTTTTAGAGATAAAATAATCCTGCCTTTGGGGACAGTGTTTACTAATTGCACATCATTGTGTGTTTTAGTTAATTACATTTCCCTGCTAATGATCTTAAAGAGTAGATCACAACTTACAATTATTAACAACGGATATCTTCACAGATGGCAGCACTGTGACATATGACACGTATGCTTCAACGTCTGAGAATGCTTTCACTCTAGCTTCCCGTTAAATTCTACAGCAGGGATTTTTTATTTTTCATCTGTTCCTGTTCTTGCACTCCATGCGGTTGGACAAAATGTAATAATTTGATGTGTCAGCACACCATTGCACTGAACAAAATTGTACTGTACATCGGTACCACACACGGGACAGCGAGCTGAAATGAAAATGTGATATTATTCCTGTTGAACATGGTGAAATTCTCCAAAAAGTGATATATTCGATTATGGAAAGAAATTCAATCCAAACAAAATTAGAGCTGAACAAAACTAATAAGATCACTGTCTTGTATTGTATCATCAAATATTTTAAGGTTGGAAATGATCTAAGCACACTTACAGAATGTTTAGTGCCCCAAAACTTTTTGAGCTATCACGCAATCTTGATCACTTAGAGCCGTCATGAAAAAAATAAATACAAACATTTTAAAATGGCAATCAGGAATAACTTTTCACAAACCACCTAGGGTAGTGGGCTGGCTGGTTGAGCTTCCTAGAGGTTTTTAAGTCCATGTTTGAGGCTAGGATCCCTTCCTGCATGGAGTCATGAGAGCCTCTCAAAGAACCAACTTCAATCATCGACCATTCAGAGTATATTTTCTCAATATTGGGAATTGTGTCCTCCGCAGATTAAGTTTACATTGGGCTTTGCGTTCATTTCATTGTTGATGGTTCCGAAAACATGATGCGGAGGGTATTTTTAGCATTCAGAGACAAAATGTCCACCTGAGAGAGGGCATCTACAGCAAAATGAGGGATGCCGCGAGAATTGGCCAGAAATAGTCTACTTCCATCCCACAATGGCAGACAAAGGCGCAAACGCCCCGTTAAATTCAATTCTACTGCCGCAAATTCTACCGAGACCAAAAGAAAGAAAACTCCACCCATGCACACAGTTAGACTTGCGCATGAAAATAGGGCCCAAAATGTTCAAATTGTAGATGAGGTCTGTTACTGTACTGTAAAAGCTCAAAATGAGAGCTAATACCTTCAAAAGTCTCTCCGTCTAAATAGAAGTTATTCCCAATAAAGAAAGTCTTCCTTGCTCAGTCCTATTCAAATACATATTATGAGACTTTATGACTGTCACCTCTTGCGCGTTCTAGATCAGGGGTCACCAACCATTTAGAAACTAAGAGTTCCTTCTTGGCTATTGATTAATGAGTAGGACGACCAGTTTGATAGTATGCACTTTTGAAATAAATGTACTTGAACTACCTTCATATGGTATAATTAATAATTAGTGATATTCGTTTGTGAGAAAACACTGATCATATTCGCGATTTCTCACATTACTTATGAAACAGATCAATATCAGTTGGCCCTGCTTCATTATAAATTACTGCAAGTGTTCACATCTTGAAATGATCGCTTCTACAATATTCCTGGAGAGTGACAGTGTCTCATTACTGGTGAGCTATTTTTGGAATAGGCCCGTGGGCTACTCATATAGTCCTTCAGGGCTCCCTGGTGCCCACGGGCACTACGTTGGTTACCCCAGGTCGAGATATATCTGTTGTTCATCTATCCGTCGTTTAATCACTATTCCACACCACTAGACACGATAGAGTGCTCAAGGACTCCCTGCATCATTAATGACTCTCTGAATCTGTTGTGTCTTAATGTTCTTTTTGTTACAGTTGCTTGTTGCTGTAATACTTGAGTTGTTCAAACTCCCTGAGACAAAAAAAGAAACATTTCAATCAACCCCAAAGGATTGTTGGCCCACCGGGCATTTGCCTCGTGTACCCAATTGCCAGTCCAGCCCTTGACCCCCAATAAGTCTGTCACTTCACTGGCATGAATGTTCATAAAATGTGTGAATCAAATTCAAATCATTGACATTGCCCTCACGATGCATCAAATCGAATCTATTTCTTCACCCGCCTCTTGTGCTGAATAGTACAGCACTGTTTTGAAACAGTCTATACTTAAGAAACTACATCATCATTGCATGGTGTGCATACTTTGGACGTCTCAGTTACAATTATTTTCGGAATAAAACTTGTGAAAAGATCTCTATCTAGGACATCAGGAAACAAACCCTATCCTCAGCTCAATACAGCAAAGGCAGATAAGCTCCATTTTCAGATGGATTCGGTATTCCTCCTCTGTCTGTCTCGCGGTCTTCCATTCTCACACTCTCTGTACTAATAAAACCATAGGGTATTTTGGTTCCCATGAAATGGATTAGACTCATTTCTCTCTGGCAACTCTGAGAGTTTGTGCCTCAGTTTAACATTGTTGTAATTCCACTCACTATTATTTCAGTAAAACATTCATCATAATAATTAACCATTTTGACATCTAATATAAACTAATTAATTTGAGAGAAATAATGCTTGCGCTACTGAGCTCCAGGAAAGGCAATGCAACTTGTAATCATGAGGACAATGTGTGTTTCAAGTCGTATAGTCACAAAAACAGTTGTTAATCGGTTCATGTGTTCGGGTATACTGTAACTCTGAATAGGCCGTTTGCCACCAGACAGCATGAACGACCGCTCAGTAGGCAAAAAGGTTACTAGTGTACCTTACAACAATAGCACGATGACGAGGGATGCCCACAGAAAATACTAAAAGCTCACCTGATCATCTGCATTCACATGCCAAGCATTTTGCATTTTTGTGGGAAATGGGGTGCGGAGGGGAAAGGAGTGGAGCGGCAGACGGGGTTCAATTAGTGTTGTGCTGTTCGCAAATGACTCATTCAAATGAATCGGTTGAGTGAATGTGCTGAATGGAATCTCCGTGAGCTGAACTGTTCCTTTCTCGATTCAGTTTAGCTCAGCCACGAGCATGCGTTGCATGAGGGGACTTCCCCATAAGCGGGTGTTTGGTAGCGGACAAACCAGTCGGTGGCAGAAATTGGATTGCGGGACCACTGCCTTTGCAGAACTGCCATATAAAGTCTCTGCGAAATGTAGTGGAGCACTGATTCAACGTTTTCTCCTCTCTGGGAGGGCATTTAAGAAACGGCTTGTACTTGGGTCGTTCATGTCACCGATTCCCCTTGTTAAAGTCACCAAGTACAATTACCAGGGAGTTGGTGAAAGTCAGTTCTAAATCCAAATGTGCTCCATGAACATACGCTTGCAGATATTTCGGAGCAGGAAATATTTGTTGGGATAATGATGTCACATTTTTGGTGGGGAATCAGACACTGCCACCTTTGCTTTTGCTGGAGAGCACTGGACTACGATATCCACGCTACATCTGAAATCGCTCCAGATGTAATGCGGTACCCAGGATCTGGTCACGAAGCTCTGTGAAGCTTTCTTCATTGACCAACTGGCCCGGTTCAGAGGGGGACCAACCTTTCCAAAGGGGTCTCCTGACTGCATTTTCATCTTGTTAGATGGACATTTATATCATTTTAACATTATATCAAACAATATTGTGTCAAATGTTGCCCACTCGGCATCCATTGCAGCCTGGTCATCTGCGACCCCTTCTCAAGGTTTCTTATTTTTCCCCAGAAGGGTTTTTTTTTAGTTTTCCGTTGCCTTCCTGGGGGCTAAGGTCAGGAGATGCCGTTAATATTTGCCAACCCTGGGCATGCGAAACCCTTTGAGTCTGTTTGTGATTCAGGGCTGTATAAATAAATGCTACCATGCTCCCTTTTTGTGCATTTTGTCCCTCTCTTGCTGACTGAGTGCACGTTGGAGTGGAAGATCCTAGGTACGTGTTTTTGTGTCCCCAATACATGTAGTTGCACAAGAATGACAGCTTGTTTCACTCTTCTACGGTGTCGCACAATTTCCATTAAAAGAATGCCCCAAATTCATAGCAGGTGCCCCAAAAATTGGCAATACAGTCAAACCTTGGTTTTTGAACGTGTCGGATCTCGACCAATTCGGTTTTCGACCAAAGATTTTGATTTTTTTATGCCTCGGATGACAAACAAATTTCGGTTCTCGAAAAAACTGAGCGCACTTGAATGCACCATTTGACTCCTCTCTCCTTCCTTACACGAGGAAGTGACGTCTGCTTTCCATTGTGAGCAGACGTGTTCAGTAAACCTTTTTATTTTAAAAAGAGCGTGGTTTTGGTTTTCAAACAGCCTTCTGGAATGGATTATGGACAAAAACCGAGGTTTGACTGTATTTCCATAGGAGTTGCATTTGTGATGTCCTTGAGCTCTTCTTGGGTTTTCGATCATGCGGACATGCAGGGCACAGTCATGTTTCCTATATACTGAACCTGAATTAGATGGCAATTATTTCCAGGTTTGGAAGAAGACTGAGATGGTAAATAATTTAATAACTCATTTTAAAAAAGCCCATACATGCAGCAGTGTATGTGTTATTATATTATATATTTTGTGTTAGCCATCATACACACCCTGTCTGTCTCACAACCACAAAAAAGTAATATTTTCTGGAAAAAATAATTCAAAGGTTTGGTTAACCACACATGACCTACATCACAGGAAGTTGTTCATGGTTGCCAGCTGTCAGATTAGAGTTGTTAAAATACTTATATTTTTTGTTTATTCTCATTCAAAGCTTTTTTGTTTGATCTGCAATGTACAATGTCATTGGCAAAGGGAATTTGGATTTTAGCACGGTACACGCGAGCTACGATAGTGATGTTTTCACGTGACAATATTGCATCAATGCCTCCCTGTGTCAGGTCAACCACTAGGTAGGCAGTCATTTCCTTTATACAAACTCAGATATTTGTATCCTGTATCTGGTTTGTGTTTCTGTTTCCTTCCCATTAGTATCAGTTATGGCTATTGCTCATCATGGCTTGCGTGCGTGTGTGCGCGTGCATGTGTACGATGCACTTCCTTGAACTGATCGATCGCGGGAGGTTGGCGTTAAATCTCGATTGAAAAAAAGGTTGGGCTAGACGTAGTGACATGAGTACAAACGGGTTGCATGCCTAGTATAGAGTTAACCTACAGCATGACGTGTTCAGTGACTAACAGAGTTCAGCATCCGTTACGGTTCGAAAAACTACAGAGGGAGAACTATCGAGTGGGCAATTTTCACAAAGATTTATTTTCACAATATGTGCTGCAAGTTAGACATAAAGACATATTATAAAAAGACATTTATTGCATTTTTCAACAAAGTTGTGAGGCCTCCATCATCGGTTTGAATGTCTCACAAGTCATGTTTGTTTTCCTTCGAGATGATGCAAGTTATCATTATAGGGCTGTGCAGATCACCAATGCATTGCATAATATTATCTGAACCACTTCTCACCAGGTGTGGCAGGAAATTCATGTTCTTTACGAGGAAGACGCGCTGGGTTCTACAGTAGCTAGCGGGGGTACGGACAGCTTTGCAGTTCTTTACAAGATGACTTTTTGTGCCGACTGTATGGGGAGAAGAATAAGAATAATCAACTTGATTATCAAGACATACGTGCATATTCATAGAATTTCATCTTCAGACTGCTGAAATTATGCCATCTGTGGTACAGCAACACAGTTGAACAATGTGGATTTTCCACTCAGTTCGTACGTCTCCTTAGTTCTTGGTAGATAGCGTTCAAAAGTCGACAATACACGTGAACGGGAATGTATGACATGTTTTCCTTTTTCTAAGTGTCTCTTTTTTTCAAATTGAATATGGGAATTATTGTTGACAGGCCTGTGTTGCTCTCATGTTATGTTCTCACTTTTTTGGATTTGCATGTATTTGTGTGTTTGTGTGCAAGCTCCTGTAAAGGAAACTGGTCTTTGCTCTGACACACTATTGCAGTGGGAGCTTTGTGCACGGGAATCATTGATATCACAGGGCTTTAACTGCGGCTCTGTGGAAGGACATGCACAAACGCACACATATACTGTACACGTTACCCACAAGCCAAGACAACATTTTTCCCAACATCAGGTCCATGGGGATTCAACGGATTAAACATAACATCCAACCTTGAGACTTGCCTTTGTATGGAAGAGGCATTTTAGCTCTCAAGACTCCTGCGGGTTTGCTCCCATGTTTTGTCGATAAAACCTAGAACGCTTGCTTATGTTTAAAAGGCTTGAAAAATGCGGCTCTAATTCCGGGGCCGAGGTAAGGCCACACTTGTTTCATCATTCTGTCACAGTTGTGGCAGCGAGAGATCAGAGGAACGAGGGGAAGGGTTGTTAGTTTCATTTCAAGGTGTTGTATTCACGTATTCTTTACAAAGAAGACGAGGCCACGTCAAGACGCACACACACATACACACACACACACAGTTAATACAAAGAAAATTGCTTCACAGAGCTTCTTTGGCCTTGTCTCTTTCCACCTGCATGTGATATACATTATTTATTTTAATCTTTTGTTGAAATACAGCACATATGGAAACAAAATGGGAGAAGTACAGTATGCTTCCTTTGATAAGGACTCTTTTGACATAATGATTGAAGCTTATTTTAGCATTACTCCTGAATTGAATTCCTTCTTTCGATATATTTGACATATGCTAAAGTTAGACTCTCTATTAACAGGTTAATTTAAGTAAAACAAGAATATGTTCATGGCACACTATCCATAAACAATTAGTTCAGGGTCTTATTTGATATTTACCGATGCTAGACCACATTTGGCCTTAATATATATCACTTGCGTCGAACCGAACCCTTCTTTGTCACAATTTGGTCTTTTTTTCTCACTAATTCATACTACTGGTCAGTACATGAGTGTGGGTTTTATTTTGTTGTTTTGTTGTTTGTTTTAATTGTTGACCAATATTAACCAGTGATAATTGCTCCGTTTGACAACACAATGTGAACGGTTGAACAAATGTTTTTGGGGTCTCCTGGAAAATGACAATTTTTGGAGGTCTAAATGTGTGTGTATGCGTGTGTGTGTTTAATGTTGTGGCCACTCTTGTTAAAGACTGGCCATGAGGAGAATAATGTCACTATAAAAATGCCCAAGACATTTTGCAAAGCAGTATTTTTTTCTTCTTCTAAGTTGCAGTGTTACCTGACCTAACGACACTTTAAATTATGTCAAGTGTGCAGAGGAGCTTTGATCAGCTGTGGGGCATCTCTTATAATTATTATTACATCAGTTTGGATGGGGCTTTTATTATCAATAATGCAAATGGATAGTCTGGTTACTTGCTTACAAAGCACAGTGACTGAACTTAACACCCCAGAGCCTGAAAAAAGTTGTGCAACAAAGTATATATATTCAGTGTGTCTTTGATCCTGTCAGTAAAATCAGTGAATCAAAGACGCTGCAAGCTGAGTGAATGTTTAAAATGCTAGTTTGATGTGATGAATCACATTTGACTTTTCAGAAAAAAAACTGCTCCATTACTGTAAATATATCCATGTTTTTATATATATATATATATATATATATATATATATATATATATATATATATATGTGTGTGTGTGTGTGTGTGTGTTAAGAGTCCGTTGATGGGCAAATGTTTTGTGATTCTATATGAATCCTAGCTGCATAAGCTATCTCCCCAGGGGCAGAAGACCCTTGTCTCAGTGTGACAGCTAAGTGCATGCACAAGAAGGACAGGAGGACAGTGACATAAAGAAAGAACTTGACAAAGTAGGAGTTGAAGGGAGGTGGAAATAGATATGGAGAAAGAATCATATCCCTCACTGGATCAACGTCTACCCTGCGCAACATGCGAACAAATCTTCAGTTTTTAGACCAAAAGCTTTCCTTCTGAAAAGGATTATGGCTCCTGCGCCTCACTCTGTATCACTGTAGGACTGAGAGGTTGAAGGATGCTATCGATCTCTCAGTGGTAAGGGTATAACATGCTATATATAGATACAGTATATATATATGTCTATCTATATGAATGTGAAATGCTGTGGCAAGAATAAGAGTGACACGTGATGAGCTGCTGTTGTCACCTCAGAAGGAGAATGTATTCTTTATTTCAGGACACACGTCATGTTTCATAAACAGAATAAAAATCAATAGGCTTTCAGTTTCTTATTTTACAAACACTGCCATAACCGTAAAATACAGTCAATCTATTAACCTTCAATTCGATCAAACACAACCTCTCTTTCAAGTTGCTTCATAATCTATTTTCACATTAAAGTTTCAAGCAAGGCATTTACTATCTTCACAACAAATGAGTTACATATTTTATCCTTTTAACCTATATGGCTTTCCTTTGTTTTGGAAGAAGCACAAGAACAGGAGGAAAAGGGGTGTCAAACTCATTTGACATGATGGGCCACTGTGTGGATATGTTCTCCCCGGGCCGGCCTCGGTAGGCTCGTTGGGCACTCTAAATGTCTAGGTGTGAGTGTGAGCGTGGATGGTTGTTCGTCTCTGTGTGCCCTGCGTGGGCCGGACCATTAAAATTATACCATACTTGACTGTACAAACTATAAATAATGCATTTAAGATTAAATGAGACAAAAGTTTAACATGCATATAAAACCTAAACATAATCCCTGCCTACACTACAAAGTAAGGAGAGTCTATAAATGTGTAAATGTGAGAGTGCTATTGATTTGTTTTGGTCTAAAGATTGAGGCTGCTGTTGTCTTCTTCTCTGATCAAAACATGTTGTCTTCAATCTGATCAAAACAACAGTATTTTTTTATCCTGCGGGCCTGATTGAACCTCCTCGCTGTTCGGTTCCGGCCCGCGGGCCGTATGTTTGACACCACTGGCCTAGATGAACCCCCTTTGTTATATATGAATTACTGTTTCTTTTTTCCATCCTGTTGTTGTTTTTTAATCACTCATACAAAATAATCACATTTACTTATTATTGGCTGTGCAAAGCTGAATGCCATGTCGTCGCATCTGCCACAAAACCTCTCTGAGATGGTCCACTTCACTTTTAGAATAAGAAAGGATGCCATCCAAATATGGCATGCAACACTCATTTTGGAAACCTTCTAACACTACTTCAATGCAACTCTGGAATGCACCGGGTGCGTTTGTTCGACCAAACGGGATTCTCGCCCATTCATAAACACCACGGGGTGTGCTAAAAGGTGTTTGATTCCTCGCTGACAAAACCTTGATACTATGCACTCCCTTAGTCCAAGATAAAGAACCATGAGTTTCTTGCTAAACTATCAGATCTTACATTTGTGGCAGTGGGTGACGATCAGGGATGGTCTTGCCCTTGAGCTTTCTGAAATCAACACATAGGCGCCGGCGGTTGTCTTTTCTGCACACACACACATACACACACACACACACCCACACGCACACACACACAGGCTGACTCTGACTTGTTAATCCACCTCTATATATATACTGTATATAAAACACACTTTTTTTTTCTCCCCCCACGGCCCTTGCGATTGAATTGGGAGCAGTCTGCCATTACCAGTCGACCACGATCAAATGGTCGGGCATTCCTGTATTACCATTGTCAAGTAACAGAATGTTCTTTTTTTCTTTTTGTGCATTTGTTTGCCATGGAAATATGTGCTCCTTTAAATCATTCATCGGGGCTGTGTACTTAGTCTTTTTTGTCTTTGTCAATCCAGTTGCGTTAGCTAAATGCTGGAGGCTGAGGTCTGGACTCTCCTGGTTTATTCCACCCTTGGGGGGGCCAGGGCATGAATCAGAGGCCTGATTCCGTCACCCCGGGTTACCAACTCACGACTTCCAATCCAGAATATTAGAATGAGAGGGGATGGTGGCTGAGGGCAAAATGTTTCAGGCCTAATGAGTGAGTGCACGTGTGTGTGTGTGTGTGTGCGTGCTATTTTTTTGGTGCTAAAAGGGAGTAATTGTAAAGTAGGACAGAACGACTGTGCCCCGATGAGGGACAGATCCCGTTCTATATTTAGAGTTGCCACTTTCCGTCCAATATACAGTATGTCATTTTTTGCTTACTGAAGAATTGTATTGTCAAGGGGCTATCTCATCCACTGACTATTGTCTTACGATCAGAACAAAACATACGCACACACACATCACATTTTGTAAAAATGTGCAGTTCAATGAGCTCTAATGTAAGAGCTAAAATATATTTGCCCTTTAAAAGATGACAAATAATTCTGTCACTCTTATACAGAAAATAACTCCGGTGCACGCAGGCCAAAAAGAAATTCAAAAGAGGTATTGTTGCACAGCTATCATCATCCATCCATTGACTTTCTAATCCACTTAGCTTCACGAGGGTCGCGGGCATGCCTGCTGTCTTCGGGCAGCAGGCGGGGTACACCCTGAACTGGAGCCAGCCACTCGCAGGGCAGACAAAGACAAACAACCATTCGTGCTCACAATTGAGTGTTCAATTAATCGACCATGCATGTTTTTTGGAATGTGAAAGGAAACTGTAGTACCCGTAGAAAACCCATGCAGGCACGGGGGGAAGATGCAAACACCACCCAGGAAATCCAGAGTCAGAATCGAACCCCCCTGCAAATGTATCTAATGTTGTCGATTCATACTGTCTTGGCTGCCAAATTATTTTACTATGAGCATCCTTGAACTTGTTCATTTAGAGACGAGTTCTGTGGTCTGATGAATGGAGAAAATAAAAACATCTTTATGCTAAATGATCTTCCTTGTTTTCCACTTCTGCGGAGGATATTGAGGTTTATTAGCTGCTCGATGCTCCTCTTTGTTGTTCATCTTTTTTTTTCAAAATGGGTCTGTTTTCCTTTTTGCAGGCATTTGGTCAGGATGTGAACAGTCGATTCATGTAACTTGGAAGAGCTTTCTCCAAAGTGTTTATCTCCATGAATTATGCTTAGATCTATGGTGCATGTAGACAGCTCCCTACTTAATGATATGTGCTCCCTACTTAATGATATGTCGCCGTGGTGGTGACATTGAGTCAGGCAAGAATAAAATATCAAAGGATAGAACACTAAGTAAAATTGGAAAAATAATGGGTTTGTCAAGAGGAGAAACCCCGCATTATGTGAGCAAAAATTCAATGTGTGAACATAATGCCAAGGCCTAAGTGTCAAACAACTGTGAAACAAAGTAAATGGGAGTAAACTCCAAACCACATGACTATTTTTATGTATTTATTTATTTATTTGCGAGAACAGATAAGGAAAAAGCCAATGAAGAAAATGTTGGCCTTGTCCACATTGTATTGCAGCTTTCACAGTAAAAGCTGCTGTTAACGGCAGCTTTCATGAGACCTGGTATAAATGCAGACCATAATAAAAGCAACCCTTGCTTTGAATAGTGTTAACTTTGTATCCACTCCAAGGGCTGATTAATTAACCATGTTTTATTTCATCAAATGCGTAATGAAAACATTCTGTAAGAGTATTCGCATTTAGTCTGGGCAGTTATTTTGAGAACTGATTTAATTAAAAATGTATCTTTGGATTTAATATGCCTCATCCGATCACAACAAGAAGTTCTTTTTCTCAAAGGTTAAGAAGTTCAAAAGGACTTTGGTTTTTATTTTTTGTTTTAATACAAGACACTAAAAAAAATAATACTGTACAGTACATCTTTATTTATACAGTGATTTCACAACAGCTGTAGCTGTAACAAAGCGCTTTCCACAACAGTAAACATACAATATGGTAATATCACACAAAACATAACACATGGACATGCAATCACAACCATATTCCAGCATATGCCTTGTGTTAGAAGCAGCTATAACTGAAAGAGGAGAGAATCAAAGCATCCTTTCACCTGTGGATTAGAGATGTCATGCTCAAAACGTGCATGACGTCCCACACAGTAGCTACAAGCAAAGTTTGAAAGTAAACAAGAAGCTGTTGTGTCCATTGCGAAAAAAGAGATTTGTTCACTTCTATTGTCCCATGTAAATCCGCTTCAATTCCTGGCGCTGACTCTCAGTTCCAAATAGGCATTCATGCTCCACTCTGATGTTCCTCTCTCCTCATCCTCAGCTCCAGCAGCCATCCATCCAGCTGCACCAATGCAAACTGTCCGACACCTCTGTCCATCATATCCGCTGAAGAAAACAGGACAGTGAAAAATCCTGCCCATGACATGCGCAAAAAACGCAAGCTCCCCCCGGGGCTGTCCAGCACCGACAGCCAAATGGTGCCGACATTCCTCCCAATCAAAATCAGTGCTGAGAGAAGGCGCAACCATCAAGCACAGATTCTTCTCCTTCGACGACTGTCATGGCCAAAACGCTGAAAACAGCCCACAACGGGTCCACACGCAGGGCGCCAAACACCATTTGATCAAACAAAAGACAAAAACAAAAAAAACAGAGCTCTTGAAGAGCTCTTGCAGATGGCTGCCAACTACGGTGCCATCTTGAAATCTTTGCGGTTCCGTGTGAATTGAGTATCTGAGGCCAGTTCACATTGACTAACTATCTTGGACATGAAATTGTGACATGTTCCAGAGAACCATAAGTATGTCCATGTCTTAAAGTGGAGCAAAATTACAGAGTTGGAGAAGCCTGTGAGGATAAATGCGCATTCGAGTACACGCTGTAATAGCTGTCTGCTGGTGTCCGATGTGGTGGCGAGTTGATGTCGACCAGCAGTGTGTCTGTGAAAGGCTGTACATGCGTGTTGACTGATGGGCCTGTAAAAAGATAAGGCAGCAGGAGGGGATGGGGGTCGGGACATGTGTTCCTGCGTGGGCGTGTCATGTTACGCTTGTGTGTGCGTATGGCAGAGTGCGCATGTCTGATGAGGTGTCTGTGTTGAAAGGTGCTAGGGCTGATGGGGTCTCTTGAAAGTCTATTTAGCCAGAGTAATGAAGTGCGTCTGCCAGGGATGAATATGAGGGAAAGGCTCAGAGGCTCAGACTGACAGCTAGGTCACCTCACTCAACCTTCTATAGTGAAAAGAAGTGAGATAGACACGATGATTCAGCTGCATTGCCGCTGTCTGCTATGGAGGCGCCTTAAGATCAGGTCAACCCAGGGTCATTGATTAGAATGTCTGGCTCCTCTTTAAGGTCATATGTATTTGACTAAACAGGATGCTTACCTTGTCCTTTCTTTTTATGGTTGTGCCAGTTGTGTTCGGCATCCAAAATGCTGTTAAAAACAGCTGTCAGACTTAAGTCAACAAAAAATGTGCACCCCAATGTTATATAATTTGATATTTGTTATATCCTTGCAGTTCAGTTGTATTATTTTCTTTAAATAACATTTTAAACATTTTTTTATTTAGTCACAAATGTCTGTTCTAGTTCATCTGAAAGGTGTTTGATGAATTTTGAGGTCAGGGCCCTGTAAGAGTCAGTCCAGTTTTTCGACAGCTCACCCAGCTCTGCATTCGAGGACCTCGCTTTGTACAATGAAACCCCAAAAACCAAAAATCAAAGTTGAATATATTATAGCCTTCCCTCAATGCCTAAAGGATACACTATTCACAAGTGTTTCTGGAAATAAAATTGAAATTTACATGATGGATATGTCACGAAAGAGTGTTTTCTTTTCTTTAAATGTGAAATATACTTGTCATAAGAAAGGCATTTTTTTCCGGAACAAGATTCCAAGGTAATCACACAGTTTCCTAGAAACGGAATGCAGCATTATCTCAAATCAAAATTGACAACATAGCACAGAACACAGCACATGGAGTAGAAATGTGGTCAGTAAAAAAAAAAAAAAAAATAAAACTCTTCTGAATTATTGCCACACGCATTTCTCTTTTGTATTTTACAGTGATGAGAGCCCATCCACTTCCAGTCTTCAATCTCATGCCTTTGCATTTGATAGAATGTTTCTGGATGAGATCGTAATCCAAAACCCAAAGGCCATTCATTCATGCAGGAAACCACCGGATCAGTCACATGCGGCAGTCACATGAATCTCTGCTTCTAAAAGAAGGCAATCTTGTGATGGACACAAACAGATCGTCTCTGTTTGCAGTCAGCCAATTGACATGACCCCCCCATCCACCCACCCCTTCCGATGACCTCAAATTCAAGAGCTCTTTCTCTTCTTGTAAACGTCTGCAAAGCCATGTGAGAATCACATTGGAGTGAAGTGATGATGGAATTGGAATGTGAGGGTGGAGCTGTCGCCAGTGACTTTTGGAAAATAGGTGTAAGCGAAGATTGACGGGCATTATAATTTGTATTTATTTATTTATTTTAGGTCATTGGAAGGTAGAGCTAAACCATTGCGATTACATCTTTTACATCTTTAAAAGTCCATAAGATTCGACAGGGATAACTCGGTGCCACATGAAAATCCAAGCACTAAAAATAACAGCGAACGCAGAAAAGATGTTCTGGGAAGAAAAGTGCAGGTTTCCCAGCGGACTTCTGGCAAATTATTCCCGACAAAACACACATTAGAGAACTTCAATGACACGGTTTATTTATTACTTGACCTGTGTGTGTGTGTGTGTGTGTGTGTGTGCGTGCGCGTATGTACTTGTGAGCATATGATGGAAAATCTCAGTTGTAATAGCCCCTCCCCCTTCCTGTACATGAGCATACACTGAGTTAAAAATACACAGGCGACCAAGATCTCAGTGAAATGGTGAAAATAACAAATAAAAAGTCTACCAATCCATAGTTGATGTGAATGAGGTTTGCTTTTTTTTTCGTCAAAGCATTCCTCCTTTCCAGTCACAATAACCCTCCATTACTTCGTACTTGGAATACTTCATTGAATGAGCCGTAAAAACCAATGGTTACACAGTTTTCTGGAAAACAAAACGTTTCTGTTTGTATATAGTTTCATATATAGATGTAGTTATATATGTATAGATTGATATTAATTTAAACTTTTTTTTAAAATAGCACAGTAAACACTTTTCACACATGATAAAAACCACTGAATGTGTCTGATTGTTTATGTATAGGCCGAGGGCATGAAAAGAATCACATCCTGGTAGTGTATCACTTCACTTCCATGAATCAACACTAGTTCAGGAGTAAGAACATTCTGGTAATAGGTGACTTGACCTTGAAGCTGGCTTTCGGTAGCAAAAAGTCATCCAGAAGAGGACTGCGACTCTACGTTGCTGTTTGCATCTCAAACTTGGAATATGTATGCCCCTATATTTCTGCACACCGAACCACACAGAAAGAACTGAAACGGAAAATGTATATAAAGACAGTCAGTCAAAAAACGGAAACACAGAATTTGTAGTCCGTTCTCTGTGTCCTTTTTTTCCCTGTGCCATCAAAGACCTGAATAGCACCTGCTAGCCCTCTCTCACACTATATGTCATTGTCTTTGTACATTTGACTCACTGGTGACCAAAGAACTAGCTAAAGGGCTCCACATGACGTTGGTCCAAGTTAATAACGCTTCATGTATGTAAACAGGCACACACAACTCTTCCCGAGTCCAAATCACATCTGGGAGCGAGCAGGTCCTTCATGGTCTGTCGTATTCCTGTTTCACTACTTCTCCACCCGTTGCTGATAACTTTGAAATCCCCAAAACGTCAAAAGACTGTGTCAAGCCCAGATCTCAGTCCTGCTGAGAGGAATAAGGCCTTGGAATGCTCCACAGATACTGAAAGATTGACAGCTACTCAGAATTTCATTCTCTTTGCCTCTTTTTGGCAAGCAAAGCCGAGGCTTTGTTAGTTTGCCACCCGAGGAAATGGCATTAATCCAGAGTTGTTGTTGTCCAGCTTTCAGTTTTTTTTAGTCTTAGTTTGAGGTCTCTATCATGAGTGCGGTGGTCTGTGACTGAACTTCACGCTGTCTCTGACAGGTCCACATGGAATGAACTAGCAAATCCTCTTGCGGGCTGTAAGACAGAGAAGAGTCGTTAAGACAAATGGCACTGTTTCCCATGTGGCTTTTTAGCAACGGCTCCAAATACAGCTCGTTGAAGGATGCACGCCACGAAAGATTCTCTGTGAAGTTATTTATGCACCATAAAAGCTCCTCAACAGTGTGCAATACTAAACAGAAGGAATGGGATTCCAAACAAGGGTGAAGTTTACCATTTAAAGGTTAACACCCCCAAAAATGGATCAATAAAAAAATCGATATATTATGTATAAATACAGCCAAACCTCGGTTTTTGAGCATCTCGGTTCTCGTCCAATTCGGTTTTCGACCAAACATTTCGAGTTTTTTATGCCTCGGATGACGAACACATTTCGGTTCTTGAACAAACTGAGCGCACTTGAATGCACCATTTGACTCCTCTCGCCTTCCTTACACGAGGAAGTGACGCTTCCTTGGGTAGACGAGGAAGTGATGCTTCCTCGTGTTGCTTTCCATTGTGTTCAGTCAACATTTTAATTTTAAAAAGAGCGTGGTTTCGGTTTTCGAACAGCCTTCTGAAACGGATTATGGACGAAAACCGAGGTTTGACTGTACTTTAGAAGAAAATGATACTATTGTATTGCTACAAACAAAAAAAAATATATAATTTTAGGATATCATCAACCCCTGGAGATATCCCCTTTGTTTTTGCAGCCAACTGAGCTACACAACTTCTGCTGTTCCAGAATGAAGCATGGCGATTTGAAAAGACCAAAGAGAAACAGAAAAAAAAATAAAGAAGAAATAAAAGTCTCTAAAATGTAGTTCCACACTGCACATTTATCATTACCCTGTGAGGCAGAAGAGATGAACAACCTGCTATACTTAGAGCAGGCTACCTAAAGGCTAAATAGCAGTGATTTTTTTTTTCTTCCCACACGATGCAATTGATGTACAGGAGAGAAAATGCTCGGCATTTGCCAGGTCAAAAACAATCCGTTACCTGAGAGACAGTCAGCATGCAGTTTCATGGAGGATGGCGGTGTGTATGCTAGTGACTTGAGTGGAAATGACCTCTCTACTGAGTGTGTAGATCGAATCCATTCTGTACTCTTAGAGCTAATAGATTATTCATGCTATGTGGGAGCTCGGAAATGATTTGTTATCATCTTCTAATGAATGCTGTAGAACTCTTTGGAGCTGGAAATTCTTTTTCATTTCCAACTGATGTCAACCTGATGCAGCTCAACTTTCCTAACTGAAGATTTTTGAGTGGTGTTTGTCATCAGTTCTTGCAACACAAGGGACACATTCTTTTCCAGAATAGAGAGAAATGACGACTTATTTCCGTGGATTTCAAGGCATGTGTCAAATGGGGTTTCAATGAAGTTTTAAACAAGAAACAGCATTCAGATGAATGTGTGCGGTGATGAAACAAATAAAAACAGGAGGTGAGCTTGATGTAGATGACCTTTACTTACAGTATATGAACAACAGATAAAAAGAAAAATATAGCTTGGCGAAATTTACACTGGGTGGGAGGGAGACAAATGGGCCACAGCAGGTTCATAAGAATCCGATTCTTTCTTGTTTGTTTATTAGTATTTTTTGATATAACATAAATACAGACAGTATCTAAAATTAGTGGGGAAGTCTATTTCATGGATTTTAGAGAAAAGGCGGGTAAGCAACGATGGATTGCATTTTACATTTGACAAAAAATATATATATATAAATTACAAGAAAACAATACAACAAACTAAAGTTGCAATTTTAGACTCCCTAAAAACAGGAGGAGTAGTTTATAGTTTATAGTCCAGATCGGAAAAAGAGGTATTTTCAGCACCCTGTCCTTTAGTATCTGTACTGGATCAGACCAAAGTCAAAGGGTCCTAGGGATTTTTCATACTGATACTCACAGAAAAAAGTGGATTTGTATGGAAGGGTCCCCCTATTATATTCTTTCCTCTCTAGCGTGCCGGAGCTGTACTGCTGCTGTTGCGGATGGAGGTGGTGGTGAAGACTGTTGTGTGACTGTGACCTTTGACCATCCTTGCCAAAGGTGAAGAATGACCTATCGCTGGACGAAGCGGTGGACGATGTCAAGGCGACTTGGTCGGAGAGGTTGACAGAGGAGGGTACCTCAGTGTCTGGCAGTGTGGCATCCATTCCGGGGACGTGGAGGTTGCTGCGATAGTCTGGCCCCTGGCGTCCGTCGGATGGGACAAAAGATGGCATCCAGCAGCGGTCGGAGTGGCCCAGGGCTTTGCACTCTTCTGTGCAGTTGGAGAACAGATCAGCACCTGCAGTCAGGTCAGTGAAAATACAAAGATGAGATTGTAAGCACAATGGCAACAAAGTGGGGAAAGGGCGTAAATAGAGGGCAGCACATAACCGTGACGGTGGGAAAGAGAAAAAAAAGGAGTCGATCGTGAATGAGAGAGACAAGGATAAGCAAGATGGGAGGCGTGGGGGGGGGGGGGGATCAGGGGCTGGCAGTGGCACCAATTATGAATCTTCCATGTTGCAAGAACAAATAAGTATATGAAAACTATTCATCAAAGAGACAAAACCAACACTGATGAAACAAATACTGTAGTTTGTTTCCCTCTAAACGTCGTCCATTCTGTACGAAATGTGCAATCAAAGTAAGGTAGCATTTAAAAAACAAGCACCCCGAGCACCATCATCTTAAAACACAACCACACGTAAACAAAAAACTACAATTATCTCAAGAAATGTGACATGAAAAGCAACAAAGTATTCACTTGACTGCCAAATTATACTTCAGCGTCAATCATCCCGATAGAACCAGACAGTCTGTAATTGACATAGGGTGACGGCCAAAAACAAAACTTCCACACAAAAAAAGATCATATTAACACGGGAAGTGATATAATAGAAGCAGAGGCATGAAAGGGATCCAATTTATGTTAATTACGCTCTCTTAGAGAGAATAAAGAGAGGAGGGTGGTGGGATAAGTGTGTGAGTGAGATTATAAAAGGGGAAAAAAATTGAGAAAAAAGAAACATGAACAGAGTCATCATAATAATTACACCCTGCAGGCAATTTTCTCTTGTGCAGATTGGATTTGTGTTTCTTCGTGTTTTCCCCTGTAGCATGGTGAAATGCGGGAAAGCAATGGGATAGTGTGATCAAAGAAGGAGACAGGAGGTTGAGGGCTTACATCAGGGAGGGGAAAGGCAACGGGACAAAATGCGAAAAAGAAAAGGGGACAATCTACCACCCCTCCACTCCCCATCCCCCCGAGGCCAAAATGGCTTGCCGTCAAAGAGCCTGCAGCTGCAGAAATGCACGCTGGTGAACCACGTGAACGTGTTACAGTCTATAGTATTTTTATCCACCGTGCAAGTGTACCTGATGTTTTGACCAGTTAATGCATGAAAAAAAAAAGTTACATAATGACATCAACCCATGCAGAGTACTCCAAATGTACATGCAGAAACACCACAGGCACTCACAAACCAAATGCATCAATTGGAAAAAAAAAAAAATATATATATATATATATATATATATATATTACACTATTACTATTAATTGCCATTATGGTTTAAGACTTTCCCATTGTTTTTTGTTTTCCTCTTTATCGTTTCGTGTGCTTGGAGAGAAAAATACATCTCAAAATATCTGACCGTTGTACTGTGAATTATATTTACCCACCATGAACGGAGAAGGCGCAGAGAAAGTGGGACATGTCAGAAATGCACCTTGTCAAATTTTCCATTTCACTTACATTTGCTTTGACAGGCTAACGCTGCTCTTCTGCGCTGCACACCTATCACAACAATTTGATCTCCCTTAAACAGGTCGCTCCACAAGAAATAAATGAATAAGAACAGAAGGGGAAAGCACTATTATTATTGCGTGGAGAGGCGGGAAGATTTCACGATAGTGTTTTGCTTGAGCCCAATCTGTTTACCGTGTGTGATGTCATTGTGCGTGAATGAATGTACCATAAAGTTTTTTTTTTTTTTTATGTTTGTGTTTTTATCTTACTCTAACATGTTTGTTAACACTCCATTGTTGTGTTCTTTCCATTTAAGACATATTCTTTCAGTCATCTAGATCAAGGCCGTATGAACAGTAGCATGGTTCACCCTCAGAAATGTACAAAATACACGAGCAAAGCATTTCTTTTCAACAATGAATCACAACTAAAGATGGGTGCATGCATATAAACATATAATGCGGCCTAATTTGAGCAATTTACGATCTTCTGATCAAAGTCATCAAATACCCAATTGTTGGATGTCTATAAAAGAGTATCGTTACAAATGTTTCCCGTGGTGCTAAGAATGTTCTTTTGGGCAAGGCTGAAAGACTTCAGAAATAGAGGGGCAATTGTTTTTGTTGACTGTTTAAAGAACGACTTTCCAAAGTCATTCACAACAATGAAAAAGATAAGGAAAGAGCTCCCAACTCCAATCCAAGCGGTGTGTCAGAAAATGTCCAGAACAGGTGTCACAGAAGATAGATTTAAAATCCAAACTACTAATTTTTCTCCTCCAAAGGCATCTCTTTGAAGTCTAACACACATTCTCAGCTTTATGTGCCATGCCTTCAGGCACTCTTGGTAGAATTCTTCCGGGATCCTCTGCAGCTTTGTTGTTACGGCCATCTTGATGTCGCCCATGCGCGTTGTCATGGGTGCTGGTCGATCATCTGGCCCACGCGGAAGGGGAGAACTCATAGTTTGTGTTTGAAATATCTTTTGTGACACCAGCCCTGGAACCTTTAGGACACTCCTTGTAGTCACCATTAAAGTGAATGTTGGCTAAGCTTCTTTTTTTTCTTCTGCTATTACCGTATTTTGCGCGCTATAATGCGCACCAAAAAGCATTCAACTTGCTTAAAAGCCAACAGTATGCCTTATAATCCTTTGCGCCTTATATATGGTGTCACAGCGTCTTTATATTCCCGATTGGGGTTGTTCCCCTATTAGTTTTCCTATGCCATTTCGTGGTGATTATTAGCAGGAACCAATTGTAACTTAAAAGGGTTCTGCCCAAAACTAATTGACATGTGCCTTTGCCAACACACACTCAAAAAGACAACTGCTTTGCAAGCTCTGCACAGCTATTGCGAAATGAAGATAATACCAAAAGTATAGTTAACTACTGACTAAACTAAGGAAGAAGGAGACAAGCAAGTCTTCTAAGGATATTTAGCCCCTTGTATATGTGAGCCCACGAGGTTTTTGTCCTTTTTTGTTGAATCATTTGTCTTCAATTGTCTTATAGTGTGGAAAATATGGACAGTCTGGATTCCCTGTTGCATCTCACTATGTCAGTCTTTAGTTGAATGTTAGAATAAATGGTTGTCTGCACTGTTTGTATCAGGCTGTCAGCCCTGTGACTGATTGGTGACCAGTCCAGGGGGTACCTCACCTGTTCTCCGAACATCAGTTTTAATGAGCTCTAACTCACTTGTGACTATGAACACAACAAGGAGGTTAAAATTGATTAATTCATTAATTACCTTGTTTTGTTTTATGTACACAAAGGTAAATCTCTGAAGTCGCTGATGGTGTAGTGGTACACCCAACTGAATTGTGTGCGGGCACCGTGGGATCGGTTCCCACTCAGTGACGGTGCAAATGTGGGTGTTGCTGGATGTTTGTCCCTACATGTGCCCTGTGACTGACTGGCGACCAGTTCAGGCCTTATTCCACCTTTTGCCCAGAGTCAGCTGGGATAGGCTCCAGCAATTCCTGCGACCTTCTTCAGGATAAGCACAGTTAAATATGAATGGATGGATGGATGGGTAAATATCTGATATGAAAATGTACTGTTGTTGGAATAATCTGAATCTATTTCCAATTACTTTAAATGCCATTTATCCTCGTCTAAGTAGCACTGGTCATAGCTAAGGCAGGCCCTTGTGTTTGTATTGCACCATGTATGTAATAATGCTGCTAATGTAATTCAGGACACAAGGCAGACCCTGTGACCGCAGTGACCATGAAGTCAGATGAGACACAAGGCTCCAAGACAATCAACAGCATGGGCCAAAACAGAAGCGGGAGTCACAGATTTTCAGGGCAGTAAAGCTGCAGGAGCCATAAGGAACAGAGAGAAGGAGCGCAAAAAACACAGATGGAGAGCGCAATGGCCAAAAACAGACAAGGGGACACCACAGATGGAACGGGGAGAGTGCTTAAATGCATACAGAAGTGGAGGGATTATATACAAGTAAATACTATTTTAGTGGTTTTCTGTTGTGCAATCATTTGCATAAAAAAAAAAATGGCATTGTTTTATATTACTATGTGTATTTGACCTTTTTTATCCCCATTACCAAAATGACTTAGGGAATGAAAACTCACATTTAGAGGGACATGATTTTCATGATTTGACTATTACCCAATTAATATGAATAATAATAATTATTGTCATTAACCCTTTTATGCTACTGCAAAATCTACGGATAAGCAGCGACATCAACGAGTGGCCTTTAGACTTTTAACAATTTGTTGACGTTTCCCTGTGCTGACCTCAGGCATTCGAATCTCCTCCGCGCCATTGTGCGGATGAGTGGCATGACAGTCACAGTGCACCTTCAACTTAAAATAGATCAATTTTCATGAAATCAAAGGCAACAACGGGGCATTGTACTCTGGGGAAGAAGAGTAAATATAGTGCGCAAAGCCTCTGCAACCTGAGAGTGGTCTTTGCCTGTCAGCTTGCTCTTAACCAACAGCGACATCAACACATATGTTTGCAAACACACAGGCTTAAAAGTACTCTCATGCCAAGTTATGTAAATGCTTGGAAGCAAACAGACAGACAGGCCATGTGCGCATGACACCCAGTGGCTGTTGATCCTCATGAAGCACCTTCACTTCCTCGGGCAGGAAGCAAACAACAACCAAAACAGTGAGTGGCAATGACAGTCCCTGCCAACAGCGCTCTCCCTCATCATGACCTCATCCGGCAGGCAAATACACACACACACACACACACACAAGCAAGCAAACTTGTACACATGCAAGGGGGTAAACAATGCTACACAATGCAAAAAACAATCAACTTTCTAATAAGCCATCAGCACATTTCCCCTCGACTATTTAGTTTTTCATTACGTCGCTGCGCGTTTCAGAAATCCCATGTTGCAGTGATTTGACTAATTGTGCCGCCTGACAGACAATCAGCAAGTGGGAGCTGAAGGAAATGAGGGGAAAAAAATGAGCCAAATGTTTGAATGCTCTGTGTGGGTACCCAGATTAGACCCCCCCAACCCCCCACCCCCCTTCCCCAACCGTGCCCTGCATTCACCCCTCTGTCCCTGACTGTCTCTCTCGGGGGCACCTTTTCCTCTTAAAAAGAAAGAAAGAAAGAAAAAAACACCCCTGGCCGATGGTGTCTTCGAGCTATACTATATAAAAATAATGTTATTTCTTCTTTGTTCCAGAGAGAATACAGGCGTGCCAATATTTGGAAGCGGCTCAAGACGGCAGGAGAGTAGAAAAGCCTCCTTGCACGAGCTGCCCAGTGATGAGAACGCCACAGACCTCCCTGGGCAAAAACAGAGCAAGATGGCTGCCACTCTACCCGGCAATGACAGACAGAGAAATTGTTGGGAGCCTCGCAGAGGCAGCTACTAAATGTTTTGATGGAGAGTCCATATGGCTGCTTGCCCATGCACTGCCTGGTTGATTAATCTCCTTCCTTACTGTACAGGCTCTGAGTGACCACTGGTTATTGATCTGTGGCTTGTGTGTTATTTGGATGCAACGAGATGTGCTGGATACTTTTTTAATGAAATCAATACAACTTCCGCAAAGTTTGTCACACCTCCATTGGTTGCAAAATGCAATTTATTATTTTTTTCTTTCTAAGGAGTGGCACCCAAATTTCGTTGTAAGCTTATACAATGACAATAAAGGCGATTCTGATAGCTTGTCCTCATTTTGCATCGAGGTGAGCTAGGGCTGACTTTAGTTTCCTATGAATGAAAATATGAAAAAAAATACCACGATACAATACTACAGTGTATAGTATTGTACCATATGTTTTAATTGTATTGCCTGTGAGCAAAGGTGGATACCGAACCCAGCTTGCTAAATGCCTTTGACAGATCACTGACAAGGAAACATGATGCCAGCTACTAATTCATAATCATCAATCCTTGCCACGGTGACTTAATTGCCCCATTTGTCATGCCGTTCGTTCTCACGAAAATGTCATCATGACGATAATTTTTGTTCTCTCTACCATCTCACAGTATCAGCATCCGTGTCTGAGATGCCTTTTTTTTTTTGCTTGTTCACTCAATTTCCTATTAGGGAGACAAGGGAGCTAATCCAGAGTAGACAGCACCGTATTTGAATAAAACAATTTGAATGAGGGTGTGGGCTAGATAAGGGTGTGGCAGTCAATCACTTGCAGTTGGGATCCTGACACAGCAGCGTTTCACTGCAGACACACTACGTTCAGGAAAGCTATTTGCACACTTTTAAAAAGCATCTGGAGAGAACCTCACAGGCACAATCCCTTTGATTTAAAGCAACATCAGGAGACTTATTTTCTAAAGTGTCAAAAAATGGCGGCTGTGCGGTTAGCAAATGCAGGTGCGGTTGATGATATGCCAACTGCAGATGGTTTTCGCTTGATTTTAAATATTCAGAGACATACCAAAGGGGACATTGTGATGCGCGGTCCTGTGAGGACAACCTGCCTCTAAACTCCCTTTGATAATTGCTATGCAAAGGCTTCAGAAATGAATTACTGCTCAGCCAAGTGTCGCGGAGAACCAACGTGTGGGGGAAACAGAATGAAGGATGAGACTCTGCCACACATGCGAGTCACATAGCTCTTTGGATGTGTACACACTAGCAAATTTGCTTAAGCAGACAAACTCTGGAGAAATACACAAAACTGATGTGAGGTTTAGGCTGGTTTTCTAAGAAAGATGCACTCAGCACAAATGCATGTTAGCCATCACACACACTGCCCATATTAGAGAAGGAGACGTACTGGTATACAGTACAGATGTCTACAGAGTGAAAAAAGGCACATCCATCACTTTTGATGCAAGAATCCATGAGGTCAAGATGCAACATGCATTGGACCACACATTATTTGCGGTTCAATTCACCTATTCACAGTTGTGTTTTTTGTTTCGTCACCAATCCTCCCTTATTCGTGTAAAAACTCACCTATTCAACATTATTGGTTATGTGGCAAAAAAAGGATTTTTGTGGGGGAAATTATTTTTGTTTTCCTTTCAAAATGCTGTGCACAACCTTTTTGAAACTGAGAGTTACTTCTTTTTTGTTTGAAACACCCTTCTGCATGAAGACATTTTCTGAAAAGATCCACAATAATGTGATTATGTTCATCATTAATGCCTACCTATATCCATTTATGTGAAGACACTGACTATGGTAACGATTCCTCACAGTAATTAGGAAACAGATACAGTAAATATCGACATGGAACACTTAATCTATAAATCCCTGCCGGTGGTTACATTTTCAGATGATTGCTTCTACAAAATTCCGAGAAAATAACAATATCACATCACAAGTAAGCTATTTTTACAAAAGGCCGCGGGCTACTTAATTGATCAACCAAACTTTGGTTCAACTGAACTTCAAAGCCCGAAGGCTGGAGGCTGTGTTGCGGGTCTTGGCAAATGTTTTGCCTCCACCTCATCCTATCACAAATTTTAATGGTACCCAAGTTATATTTTTGATTGTGATTGAGTCGACAGGAGGGGGATACCCTACATCAGGGGTCTCAAACTCAGGTCCTGGAGGGCCGCTGTCCTGCATGTTTTCCAAGTCTCACTGTTGCAACACACCTGATTCAAATGAACAGGTTCAATGGCAGGCTTCCGCAGCGCTTGCTGATGATCTGATCATTTGAATCAGGTGTGTTGCAACGGGGAGACTTGGAAAACGTGCAGGACAGCGGCACTCAAGGACTGGAATTTGAGACCCCTGCTCTACATGGTGGCGCCCATGTGTACTAGAACTAAAAAAGAATCACAAACGTACAGAAGATCGCTACATTCATGTACGACTGCCATTTTGTGTTTTTTTCCGGTGTGGATCCAGCAGCTTATCTGTTGGCTGCCTCAGGAGCGCTGGCACCATTGATATGACTGCTGTGCTTGCGGTGCAGTCAAAAGTTTTACACCAGACATTATCATCATCATTATCATCATTATCATTAGCACAATTTTGATGTGTGTGCTTAGCTGTAAAGTCATTTTTGAAGCCGTTTATCATCATCTGAAATGCTATTGAAGCGTTTTGGCATGACACTTTGCGGGTTATTCATGGTTTAAGCTATCAATATAGACAATTACAATCAATTTTAGGGGAATGTCCATAATTTGCAGTCGTTCGATCATTATCCCCCCTGAATAGGTGATCCACAGTACACACCTGGCAGAGCGCCAAGTAATTGCTCTGACTCCAAAATGAATATCTGTTGAGATTTTTGCTACTTAATACTACTGCTAATACGGGTATATAATCAGTTAAGAGACCACAAAAACAGATAGATGTGCCATATGTAATGTGTCCATAGAAACACATCAAATTGCAATAATAGCTGTATAGCACGTACATGCCTTATTTAGGTTCTGACCATGTCGTTTTTTTGTTTTTGTTTTTACGACATTTGTTTCAACTTTAAGTAAAACATGACAGACGTTGATAATAAAATGCATTATATATACTATATTGGCCCGAATATAAGATGGTGTTGTATGCATTGAAATGAGACTGAAAAAGTGGGGGTTGTCTTATATTCGGGGTCTCCACATTATACCCATTCACGACGCTAGATGGCGCCAGATACCATTGAAGCGAATGCTGAATTTGACTCCCCAGGCCAAAGCAAACCCCTATCACGAAGAATAAAATTAAAAATAGCGGTAGCACGAAGAAGAAAAATTAAATATATCGGTAAGAAAGAAAAGAGAAGAAAATAATAGAATAGATAACAGAAAATGGAGAAACGTAGCGACAATCTGGAGAAAAGTGGGTCGAAGATCGGCCAGGTTAAGCTGAGGAGAAGTTATGATGTAATTTAATTTAATTTATGTATTGTTATAATCATTTGTTTCATATGTACTGTAATTATTTTCTATATAAAATTTAATTGGGTGTTCAAAAAATCTTTTTTAAACTTGAGTCTTGAAAAAGAGGGGGTCGTCTTATAATCAGGGCCGTCTTATATCCGGGCCAATACGATGTGTGTGTGTATATATATATGTGTGTGTGTGTGTGTGTTTTGCAGTCAATGTCAATCCAAAATCCAAACTAACTACAACAAAGAAAGGTAAATTTGTACTGCAGCATTTGAAAACACTAGACAACTATAGGGGGAGCATAAGAAGCAAAAGAATAAGTGAAATCCCTAAAATAAAAACCTTATATTGTATTGGCATGCTTCTCCGCAAACCCACACTGACTTTGGAAGTTTGTGAAACTTGAATGCCTCCACATTCAAAAATAGCACGCATGTGCAATTACTTCCCATGGAGTGGTCATCTGTTCACTTAAAAATCAAACACAAGTGTTGATATATAACAAAATATAAATACTGTACAGTACGTATGTTCTGAGACCAGTGCTCAACCGGAGCTGAAGATCCTGTTATTGCTTCTTTAAAATGTGGCTGTCTCTTATTTACCATGTACGGTAAAAGCAGCTTCCTAAACAGCATTGAATTATCAAACTAAGTGCCAACGCTGTATTTCTCTCTTCTTCTTTGTTGCATAGAACTGCTGACAGTGGTATAAAGAGTCAAATATTTAAATCTCAACTGCTGCCTTTCTGATTTACACGGCGTGACCTTCCTCGAGTGTTTGATAAGCAAGAGCAGAGCATTACACTATCGCTTGCGTGTAGCTGGCTCTCTGTTTTGCCTCAGGTGATAAATAATGTCAAATGCCACAGAGCCCGATGCGTACAGTTCACTATCCTACAACATAGATCCAACAAAGTCTAGTTGATATTCCCAGCACCGATGCGATATTTGGCAGACTCCCGTCTAGACGGAGGTCTTATATGAGATGTGCGGAGGGAAGCCTCAAAGGAAAAGGGCAACTCAATATGAAATGTGATTTCCTATTGCCTCCTCCTTTTGTCTGACTCCACTTGGATCAATAAACAGGTACAACCGTAATCGAATGTTTGCATAAACATGATGACTGTTATGGTAAACTATCAACAAAAAGGGCTGGTCAACGCAGTAGCCCTCCCCCCCTACCATTGGGGTTGCAATGGCTCTATTTGGTATGTCAAGATCATGAATCTTTTTCCACATCTTTGGAAAATACAGGTGCATTGTTGGCCCGATAAAGGTGCAACAATGGCAGATTGAGCTCATCAGAACTTCAGCTACGGATATGGAAGGTCACTGTTCAAGTCACGCTGTGGACAAAAGGAAAAATAAAACGGCACCACACATTGTTGGAGGGATGCTGGTCTGCTTCCTGGCGACTGTTGAGGTTCCCTTGAACAAGCACCGCTTCCTTCCCAACCACACTCCCCACTTCCCTTTCTCTCTCACACACACACACACACACATGTTCAAGCGATGCAACACAACTTTCATGCGTCCTTATACTACAACGTCGCTCCTTACGTGTGATTGGGTTGTGTGTGTGATGTGCAACACGACAAAAAAAAGAGCAGTGTGAGAGTTTGAAATTCCCTTTGAAGGATTTATAAGCCATTGGTGAAGTAACAATTCATTCAAGCCCAGATTCGAATAAAGCTTTGATTTTCAGTTCCAGATTTTGATTAAATTTGATTTTTAGTTTTTAGTTCCCAATTGATTCAATTAGATTTTTTTCACTTTGATTTTTTTATCAATTTGATTTTTATCTATTTTTTTTAATGAATTAATTTACAACCAAAATATGTTCTTATTTTGACATTTGCATCTTGTTAGAAACAACAACTCGTTACTTTACACAAAAAACAAAAAACTAGAATTTTGACTGTTTAACCACATTTTTGTCATTTGACTCTTATTAGTGCCGGAATGAAATGTGAAAATGAATAAACGTACAATAGATTTGACTGTTATCATTACAAATCCATTTGTAATAACAATCCCTAGATTATTTTATGTTTTTGTATAGGTTACATTTGGTTTTGTTCCCTCGTGCCCTTTTTTCTTCACCTGTTCTCGTCATCTGTGTCCGTTGTGTTTAACCAATCAGCTGCCTCAACACCTGTCTTTTCCAGGTGTTTCTCGTTGTCTCGTCACCTTGCTTGTATTTAGTACCCTGGGTTATGTCGGTCTTTGTTGGATCATTGCGTGCGCCCCGGTCATGTCTTGTTTCTGGCATTGGTTTTTGTTTGTTAGTTTGGTTCCTCGTGGTTGTCAAGACTTTGTTAGTGTTTTTGATTTTTCCAGCGTATCTCTGATTTATTTTTATTTTATTTATTTATTTTTTGATATGTTTCGTTCAGCCCACTCTGGTCCTGTCTTAATGCTTTTTTGGGTTCTCTTCCACCACACAAAACTTGACACATTGATTCTTAGTATTTTTTTTTTTTTACATTGATGCAGATTTTAAAAGGTTTTATTCCATTGTAAATCAATTTTTGATTAATCGTCACATCCCTATAATCATGACTTGTCCAAAAAAAAAGCTCACCCACTATTACCTTGATGTCCAAAAATAACTTGTTTTTTCTTCTTGTGAGTCAATACTTAAATGTGGCTGACTAATGATGCTGTCTCCAGATATCGACTATTTCTTACAGCGTTGATTGGCTGATTGGTTTAAAAAGGGGGAATGCAACAATTCATACAGCTGATTAAAATGCATCTCATTATATCACTCTAGCGTCTGTGCCTTTCTCTTACACTTGAGTGAATGTCCTGATGAATGCCACAAGGAACTGCAGGCCTAACACTTCCTCCATGTGAGTTGCTGTCCTTTCAGGACCCCTCAGCGGAACAGCAGTTCAGGGAGAGAAATTAGGGATTTTTTTTTAAAGTTCGGCCAAAATAATCTGGTTTTTTTCACCTTCTATACAGAATGCAATCAATAAATTTAGCTTCTTCTTATAGAAGCTAGCTAGCGTCACAAGGCCATGGCAGTCTTAGTGATAAAAATGAAAAAGACCCATGTCTGCTGAATTCACATCACAGATTAAAAAAAAAAAAAAAAAAACAATATGCAGGATGATGTTTCAAAGAACTCACCGGTAGAGTGGCCCCGGTTTGTGGCATCATGGTCACTGTCGCCTTGTTCACTATCACCATGGCCGCTGTCTTTAGAGCTCACAATGTCTGCTTCTTGGAATGCCGAACTGGAAGAGAGAGGCACAATGCAGCCAGTCACGGAGGTACAAGAGAACGAAACTAATTCATGGGTGGAGACGGAGGTCAGGACACAATACTGCGAGGGGGATTAAATGAAAGGCCAGGAGAGTGCAAGAGAGAGAGAGAGACAGAGAGAGAGAAAATGAACGACAAGAGAATCAGAACCCGCCAACGCATAACTGCATTAATACCGTCACGGAGGCCATCACGATTCTAAATTGGATGTTACACATGGCATGTAATGAAATCCAGTCTTAGAGCTTTAATAGGCACCGCTCTGCCAGTTATGGGACCGGTGCCAAATTGAAGAGCTACATTACGGACACATTGGGAACCATGTAGTCTCTCAGAGCCGCAATTAATGATGCAGAATCCACAAGACTAATACTGATGGGTACAATATTCAGTTTTATAGATCTGTGAATAGACTCTGGTTCCCTTTGGCAAGCTGGATCTTAGCAGTCTTCAGGTAGCCAATGGTTATGTGGTTCGCCTTGCTCAGCACATTTCTCCGATCAGGGTGCATGTGTGTGTGTGTGTGTGTGCGCGTGTGTCCGTGCGAGTGTGAACATGTGCTCTTCACTACCTGTTAACACGTCTTGGTCTGTCCACCAGGTAGGTGAGCTCCGCGCGTTGGTGTTTATTCTAGAAAACCCGAAAAACACAGAGTAGGTCATCTCAACTAAAAATAGACATCCATTCGAGAAACATACGTGACCACAAATGCATATATTGGCATAGCTTGTTACAAACTAGTTAAGTGGCGGCGTAAGCCGTACGAGATGGTGAATGCATCCACTTGCACGCACGCATCCACTTAATGACTGGGTGAGAAGAGAGCAGCGGAGAGTGGGTTAGGAGGCGATTGAATGTGTAAATGATTGAGCCGGCCTACGCTGGGACTGAACAACCTTTGTTCACGCTGCTGCCATGCTGGGTCGTGCGGAGAATACTTAAAGTGCAGCAAAGGCAAGACTGTGACTGGCTGTCTGGCGAAACTCCAGCCTCGCCGCAATCAACAAAAAAAAAGGCTTCAAGTCCTCGAAGCTCTCCGGTGCAAAACGCACGAGCTGAGCACAAAATGGGGCCACCAACTCACTTATCTCCTTTTCATCTAATGTTTGCCGCCCGTATATATTTTGTGCGCATCGAAGTCGTTCTTTGGGGGCGTGATGATAGCTATCCATGTCTTCTGCACAGCGAGTGCGGTTCCTGGATATTTTTTAAGCAAAAATTCTAAGAAATGAAATCATTCGGTTGTGTAATTTCCCTGAATAAATCTGCCTGATGGTTTTGACCACATATTAACTTCAAATGGCCTTGAAATTACAAGATGCAGTCACAGGATCCACAATACATGCATGGGCTGTCTTTGTACTTAAGCAAATAAAAACAATACTTGCATGAGTGTAATATATACTCTTGTTTACACTCTAAAGGAAGACCGCAAAAAATGTCGAGTCGTACAGGAAAACGACTCACTTAAGCGCTGTCTCCTTTCTCTGACATGAGTGAATCAAAACTAAAGGGCCACAGGAGATTGAACAAATTGACAATCGCCATTAGGCATGACAATGATTAAAGGCCACAGAGCAAAAACAGTCAGTCAATACAATATCCATCTTCTGAAGGGCTTTCGTTTGACATGACTTGAATAGAAAACATGAAACAGATCCGGTTGGATGATTATTTGTGCCGATATAATCAAGTTCAATGTTAACATGATCATGCACCTGGTCTGATAATCTCGATGCTTACCTCACTGGAAAGAATGCTGCCATTGGATATGATGTCTGGTTGTTGGTCGCTGTAACCGGTAACTAAGGCGCCGCACGGGTTGGTGTGATCCGTATCAGTGCTTCGTGAGGGGCTGCACGGTTTTAGGAACATCAGATCGGTTTTGGCAGATTCGGGTGTCAGACACACTTGGTAGCAGTAGGAGTTCTGGTTCTGGTGGTGGTGGGAGCCAAATCCTCCTCCCACACTCCCCACTCCCGACTCCTCCACGGGCACCTGCCCCACGGGCCCGACACCTGATGTCACATTGGTACTCTGAACCAACATGATGTCGGACTTACTCAGCTTCTTCTGCTTGCGGCCTCGAGCGTGCCTGCTGCAACAGGAGCCGCAACACATGCAACAGTCGCCGGCTAACAGGCAGGTGTTCAGGTTGAGTTTCTTGTCCTTTTGGCAACGCACGGCCAAAACGATCATGGCCAAGAGGAAGACGAAGGACACGGAGCCGAGGGCTATGATGAGAATGAGCGTCAGGTCAAGGGATGTCTGCTTTGCCTTGGAGGCGGAGCCACGATCCCCACCGCGACCTTCGACCACGGTGTCCACTAATATCACACTCACACTGGCTGAGGATGAGAGGGGGGGCTGCCCGTGGTCCCTCACTTCGATTAGCAGGTCATAATGGCCCTGAGAGTCCCGCTTGTGAGAAATCCGGCGGGCGGTCCTCAGCTCTCCGGTCCTCCAGTCCATGCGAAACATGCCCATCTCGTTGCCCCGCAAGATGCTGTAGGAGAGCCGGGCGTTTTCGCCATCATCCGCATCCATGGCCACGACGCGCGTCACAAGGTAGCCAGGCTCGGCGGAGCGTGGCAGGGGCTCCTTCGCCGTGCCGTTTTTACCAATCGGGGCGATGACAGTCGGGGCATTATCGTTTTGGTCCACTATTATCACGTTCACGGTGGCATTTGTGAAGTGCTCGGGCGTTCCTGTGTCCTTCGCCCGGACCATGAAGCTGAATTCTTTGAGCTGCTCATAATCGAAAGAGCGCAGGGCGTAGAGGTAACCGGTGTCATGATTGATGGAAACATACGTGTCCACAGACATGCCCTGTATGTCACACTCCAATATGGAGTAAGTAATAAGAGCATTCTGTCCAATATCAGGATCTGAAGCGCTCACGGCGTGAATGAAAGCCCCAGGCACATTATTCTCAGTCACATACACGTCATAAACCACCTGCGTAAAACGCGGCGCGTTGTCATTCTCATCAGAGACGTGCACTTTTATGGACTTGCTGGTGGCAAGAGCGGGCTGGCCCTTATCTTTTGCCACCACCGTGATCGTGTACGACTCCGTCGTCTCTCGGTCCAGCGGTCCGTCCGTCACGATCGTGTAGTAGTTTTTAAACGACGACTTGAGCTTGAAAGGGACATCTCCCAGGATCTCGCAGCTCATTAAACCGTTCTCGCCCGAGTCCCGATCGGAAACGCTGAAAAGTGCAATCACGGTTCCCGGGGCGTCCTGCTCGCTCACGGACTCGGTCACGGTGCTGAAGCCGATCTCTGGCGTGTTATCGTTCACGTCCACGAGTTTCACGAGCACTTTGCAATGAGCGGGCACCGCGTTGGCTCCCAAATCTTTTGCCTGCACGTAAAGCTGGTGCGTGTTGCTCTCCTCGTAGTCCACCTCACCGGCCACCTCTATCCTGCCTGTCCTGGCGTCGATGCTAAATAAGTCTTTAATCCGCGGGGTATTGTGGTTACTGAATGAATAAATAATTTCCCCGTTTTGCCCCTCGTCAACGTCAGTGGCGTTGAGCTGAATGACTTGGGTGCCCACGGGGGAATTTTCTCGCAAGTTCACAGTGTAGACAGACTGGTCGAATGTGGGCGCGTTGTCGTTCGAGTCGAGAACTTTAACCACCAGCAGCGCGGTCCCGGTGCGCTGCGGGTTGCCTCCGTCCACCGCGGTGAGCACGTAGCGGTGCACGGCTTGCTGCTCCCTGTCCAGAGGCTTCTCCAGCACGAGCTCGGCGAACTTGTTCCCGTCACTTTGAGTCTGCACGTCCAGGTAAAAATTGTTATTATTGGTAATGGCGTACGTGCTGAGGGCGTTTGCGCCCGCATCCGGGTCGAAGGCGTTCTCCACTGGGAAGCGCGTCCCGGGGATGGCACTCTCGGATATTTCCACCGAAATGTCCGCCTCGGGAAAACTGGGTGGATTGTCGTTGATATCCATCACTTCGATCTCGACGCGAAAGAGTTCCAACGGGTTTTCCAAAAACACCTCCAGGTGCAGTAGGCACGGGATGGTCTGCTTGCAGATTTCTTCCCGGTCAATTTTCTCCCTCACCACAAGCGCGCCGTTTTCTAAGTTCATTTCCAGATAGGGCGTCCGTGAACTGGGCACAGTCTGGAATCGGCGAGCGGAAAGTTTGGTTATGTCCAGCCCCAAATCCTCCGCGATATTCCCAACCACTGTCCCGGGCTCTTGCTCCTCTGCCACGGAGTAGCGGAGCTGAGAGAGCGCTCCATCCAGGAAGGAGATCAGAAAAAGCAAACGAATCATGTTTGCTCTTTTCCTCCAAGTGCACTTCAAAAAAAAGGCAAGGCTGATTTGGAAAAAATAAAATAAAAAAAACTTTACTCCTTACTTTCTACAAGCATTCCCAAATGATCTGCCTGGAAAAAAAGGCGGCGAGATTAAAAAAATCAAGAAAGAGCGCAAAGAGCTCCGGTTGCGCAACTCCTCTCCTTGAACTGGGGTAATATAACATTTCGTCGTTTGAGCGGTGTGAAGCACAGCCATCTGATCCGAGCGCCTCCGTTTGAATCAATTCCGCACCGCACGGCTGTGAGTTTAGGCGTCAGGCTGGTGCAGAGCCAACACTTCCTGTGCGCAGAAACACACTGACCACTTCTTCACAAAAAGTCACCAAAAAAAAAAAAAAGAAAAGGAAATTACTGGCTGATAGACGGGGAGGGGGATAAAAAAAAATGTCAATGCAATTTCTACATGAAGACTATGACGAATAAGAAGAGCGTTTTTTTTTTTCCCCCTCTCAACCTCGCTGAGTGAATGTAAATCAGTGTGTCCGTGCGCTCAAAGCGGATGATGTTCTCAGCTCGGCTTTTGTCAGGCGAGTGTGAGCGGCGGGTTGGTTTTGCGCACTGCTTCTTTCCCCACCAGCCAATGGTGAGCTCAAAGACCGCGCGTAATGCCACCTGATTGGGGCTCCGCGACACCAGCCAGCGCACACACTGGCGCATCTTAACAAAACCAGTTAAGTGCAGTTGCGCTCCTCATCTCTTCTTCCTCTCTTCTCCTCCTCCAGGCCAACCCTTGGCAGTAACAGGGAAATTAAACGTTCTACACATTCGATGAATTAAGAAAGCCGCGCACACCAAGCAGCTGTCGAGGGAATGCTGTTTTGATTCAAATTATTAGAATTAGAATTAGAATCAATCTGTCATCATACCGTCTCTACTCAAAACAAGTAACTTTAGCAACAAGCCGATGCAATGTTGCCAGTAATTATTTTTGCGTGTTTTTGCAGTGCTCCGAAGCAGTGCGTGAGTCATAGCGCAGCATATATATATATATATATATATATATAAAGATGCTCACAGCTCAGGGGCACCCCGGAAACATCCGGTGCTGGTAAAGCTTCCGACTGAACTCTACATGGTGCCTCATTGCCCTTGTCATGGCTCATGTCCAACGGGCAGGCTGCATGTTTTGGATCTAAGTTACATTTCCTATGTTGTTGGGGAGTTGTCACTAAAAGGGTTTCCCATCAGAGCGCGATCACACATGGGTTGCTTTAATTCAGTTTAATGAAGCATTATGCTTTAGTCCCACCGTGATGCTAATAGCTTGGAGTCTATTAGTTCCCCCTGTCTTCCATTTCTTATCATTAACTCGCCTCACATGCTGGCCTTGGCTGTACTTGCAGTTGCATCATGTGCTATTTTAATTGACAATGAATATATTTAGGAGGCTTCCGAGAGCGGCATGTAGTTTGAGGTAGTACTTGTGCGCATTTTTTTTTGGGGGGGGGGGGGGGGGGGGGGGGAGACGGAGATAACAAAGAGGATGAAAAGGGGTGTAATTGAAATTAATTAGCATAAGTCTCTAAATCCAAGTGTAATAGACGGGGCGCAACAATATCGACCATAATGCAAAGCGACGTGCCCATTGTGGAGTGGATTAAACAGCGATTCTGCATCTAGCCACGCAAGTCAGAAGAAACAAAGAGCAGACGTTGGATAAATTTTCACCCATGTCTGAGCCAGAGCTGTGTGACTGAATCGAGCTGACACTGAAGTGGGATCTCACAGCCGCTCTCTCTCTCTCTCTCTCTCTCTTTCTCTCTCTCTCGTTCTCCCTCTGTCATCCTCCCTTCTCCCCGCTTGTAACAGACCATTTTAGAGACCAACGACGCCCCCTGGTGTCTTCTTCCTTTTTGTCCCGCTCCATTTTTGACCACTCATTCAGCTCAGGGTACCAGATGAGCTGGGGCCTTAAATGTACATCATCCCAATTTGTTACTGATAAATATTTTTCGCCATTTATTTTAATCTCGTTATTTTCAAACACACTACCACAGTCTCTATTTCAGCACAGTCTAGGCTAAGATGGCATCAAATAAAATACATACTGAAATGTTTCAGGCACAGACCGACAGACTTGACCCCGAGATAACGCTGTGTCACTAATGGCTTTTCTCCAGTGAGGAGATAAAAGTAAAGTAAACATTTCATGAATGCATGCTCATGATGATAAATAGGGACACACTTTGGAACATACCTGTACCCTTTTAGGCCCGGAAAAGAGAAAATAGTTATACACGTGTAGAGAGCAAGTTGTGACAGTGTAGATAACACGCTAAATCCTAAACATCGAAAAGAGGGATGATGGTTAATGATGGTCTACGTCACGGGATAGTAATGAAACATGCACCACAGAATTCCATGTACCTGTAATTTACTGGGATGTGATCCCGATACAGATTTACAGTGGAACCACTTGACAAAATAAAACTGTAAATTCAACAAAACATTTTTTCAGTGTGCTCAGATGAGAGGAGAAACATTTTCTGAGACAACCGAAGCAGTCCAAATGTGATTCATTTAATGTTCTGAGAATGAAAAGATATCTATTGAGCTACCGTACTTAGGACCATTGTGCCTCTTTTCTGTGGAATTAAAGTGGAATGTCACATTGTCATTTAAAAGATTAATTGGCGACACATTTCTTTTGATAATTTAATAAAATAATGTTTAATTACCTCGCTCATGCGATCACCAGCGAGTACTTTCTAATTTGTCTGTCTAGTACAAACCTATGGCCAGGTTTAGAAGGAAACAAGTAAAGAAAAAGACAATCATGTCATGTTTTCATGTTGGACTTTTTACATTTTCTATTTAAAAAAACAAATCTGAAATGGCAGATCTATAATTGACGAGCTGTAATATTTGACAAATATGTCAGTAATTTGTTCGTGTCACACTGGAAGCTTGTTTATCTGATACTTCTTCTCAAGTTCCAAGAGTTAGCCTCACAACTAAATGCATTTAAAAAGAAATTACAACAAGTTACTTTTTATTATGTCAATTAAATCAACCAAGAAATAAAAATGTATACAAGCTCGACATTGTATTGCATTTGGAGCTTGTAGATTGGCTATTTTTGTGTGAAATACAGTACTAGAATGATGAAGTCAGGCATTCGTTTACAAAAAAAAAAAGGTTCTGCTATACAACAACAATATGCAATGTGGCAGGGACGGCTGCAGGATTTTTTTTCTCTCCCGAGGCTAACGTGGGGCTTGACCGAGCCATAGGAGGCATGAAAAAAGTAATTTATCGATATACTTTAGAGTATCAAATAAAATGTTTAACTGAGGCTCCACAGGTTTCTGACAGGGCTATATAATTTTAAGACAAATATCTCCCCATGGGATTATAAACATCCAGATGTTGGAAAAGTTTGAACACCACTGCCACAGATGATGGCCCTGACAGAGAGCTCAAATGTTACACTCAGTTCCGTGGATATGTGTAATCTGCATACCTGCTGAGATGAAATCTATGTTACCAAGAACATTGCCTATCTTCCCCTATCTGGTCATGTGTATGATCTTGACAGAGAACTCAGTGTTGCAGTTTTGAGTGAATAAATCCAATATACTCGGGATGTGACAGCGAGAAATCCTAAGAGGCAGAAAACAACGAATATACACAACAACAACAAAAATGTGCAACAACGAAAAATTGACTTACTAAGTCAACCCTGTCATGTAAAATCTAAGTTCAACGTGCTTGAAGTGTCCACTCCAGGCGGGGAGTTTTATATTATGGTTTGTATTTTTTTTTTTTTAAGCCACTCAATGACCACCATTTACAAGGCTTGCTCTTCAGTTACTGTATATCACATCTTAGGTAGAATAAATAAACAATGAAATGCACACGCGTGGGCGCACACACACATCAGCAGGGATCACAAGATGATGCCGATATACAAAGTAGACTAAAACCATTGATCTACATACAGCTTGTACAGTGCCATCTTCAAAGACTGGAGGTAATGTACATGTTCTGTTTCTGTGGGAGATTTACACTACAAATGCTCTTTATTGTTTTTAAACCCCTTTTCTACCCACGTTAGCATGCCAATTGATTCTTCTGCCCACGCATTTTTGTGTGGTCACTATTGTCATATCCTACTGACTCACCAACATCCTCCATCCAGGATGAAAGTCTGCCTGTACCATCAGAGCTTGAATGTGAATTAAAAGTGTATAATAGATATCTTCAAAAGAAGCGAACCATTCAGTCAAATGCCATGAAGGGATTGTTTCCTTCACAAAGCCGTCCATCCGTTGGGAAGGAATACAAACATAATTTAGGGTAACAAATGGGCATTTCTCACTAGTTTTGGCACAAAGCAAGCTATAGCAAGCCATTACACTTATATGTTAATAAATGTTGTCATTAACAATCTTTAACATACCAGGGACTATAGCAAGCGATAACTCAACTTACCATCTGTCGTCATTTGATGGATATGGACGCTTGGGTTGCCAAATATTTTTGTAAATCCACACTAACTAAATCAGGCGTTCTCAAATAGAAATGACTGCAGTTCAAAAAGTGTTCTGAGCAGGGCTCCAGACAAAGGCTTTGTTTTTGTTTTTTTTAAACTTGGAACACAGTGGCCCCTAACCTGATTTTTTTTTGTGTGCAAGTAGATTTAGGGGCAGGAGGTTTGTCAGCAAAAACAACAAAAATTAAGAATATCCTTCCATCTATGTTATACGCTCATCCTCACAAGGGTTGCGGGGCATGCTGGAGCATATCCCAGCGTTCTTCAGGCAGTAGGCATTGGACACCCTGAACTGGTTGCCAGCCAATCGCAGGGCACACATAGACAAACAACCATCCGTACTCACACTCACACTTGGGGACAATTTTGAGTGTTCAATCAGCCTGCCATGCATGTTTTTGGTTATCACGTCCGCCTCACAGTGCAGATGTGAAGGATTCGATTCCAGCTCTGGCCTTCCTGTGTGGAGTTTGCATGTTCATCCCGCACCTGCCTGGGTTTTCTCTGGGTACTCCGGTTCCCCCCCCCACATTCCTAAAACATGCATGCTATGTTAAATGTTCACTCTAAATGGTCTCTAGGTGTGAATGTGAGTGTGGATGGTTGTTTGTCTTTGTGTGCACTGTCATTGCATGGTAACCAGTTCAGGGTGTCCCCCGCCTACTGCCCGAAGTCAGCTGGGAGAGGCTCCAGCATGCCCCGCGACCCTTGTGAGTATAAAGCGGATCAGAAAATGGATGGATGGATGGATGCAATTACGAGATCATTAAAGGCATTTGTACCTAAAGGATGAATCTCATGCTTCCGACAGTCCTCCAATAAGCCGCTATCTCGTGGCAGTTAAATAAATAAATAATGGTACTTTTTTTAGTGCAATAGAACTGAGTTGTGGATCTATGAAATGGTATTAAAGGGGAATAGTTTTCCCTTTGTCAAGTGGAGTCAGTAATGTTTGCATTCAAAGAGGATGTCAGCAAAGTTAATCGGATGAAATCCGCTTGTTGATCGATTACAAACAAAAAAGCATATTGTTAATTTTTATGATCCAAAGACATTGATTTTCAAAAGCTCCATGGTCATAAATGTTGGAGCAAAATAAGTCAATAAACAACATGTCGATGAAAACAGATATTTCAGATACTGTGATACCAAGGCAACCAAAGCAAACAAAACACACACACACATGCTATTTTTAAGACGGTATTGATTATAATCAATTCACTTAATTTATTTCTTTAAAGATTTAGAGGGATTGTCCCATGCTGGTGTCATTTTTATGAATGGAATACCATGTCATATATCCCGCACGTCTACTTAGCACAGAATTACTCTGTCTGTGCCTTGATCAGACACACCAAAAGTGCGTTAGATCACCTGCTCAACGAAATAGACTTCCTTTTTGCAAATAAATTTGCAGATGCGTCTGGGGGTGAGGCAGTAAACGCGCTGAATTGACAATCCGCACCTTTTTTACGCTGAGCGCAGACTACTTTCTGTTTCCAAATTGTCGGATGAGCCTCAGGCGAGGCAACTGCGTGCGCCAGGACGCCTACAGAGGTGCAACATGGCCCCAAACACACTAGACCAATTACGCCTATTTTTACGCGCAGCGCACGGGTGCCAGTCAACCAAAATTGGGACCTCGGAGTGCAGAGCACCCAGATGAGAAAAGGGGTATGTACAAAATGGATGGTTGTACCCTCAGCTTAAAGTGACTGTGTGTGTGATAAGTGTCTGTCCCAGACAGCTGCAGGGTGACTCCTGGGTCTTGAGGCTATTACTCAGCCTGATGGGTGGAAGGACAGCAGAAAGAGTGGTGGTGAGAAAATGTAAAGGGCGGTAGGAAGGAAATAGGGATGGATAGGGCTGAAAGGAAGGCAGGGACAGGACATTGAGGCAGGATGAAAGAATGGTTGGAGTGAATGGAAGAACGGGGGCCTCAGGAGACTGAGGTGTTAATGTGTGTTGAGGAGAGTTGAAGAGAAACGGTGGTAGAGCGATGGCAATCTATGTGATGGACTTGACAGCAGCGATGACATGAAAATGGAAAAAAAAAGCTTTGAAGAGCACAAAATGAAGCTTACGTTATTTGGGGTAAGTGGGTGCTTTTCACAAATGATCGTCATGTGTACAGTGGTAAGAAAGAGCATTTTCTAACTCTTATCACATAGGCATGGAAATGGTGATTATCAGAGATCAAAGAATCCCCTGGTGAGATGAACTGCTCAAGATAAAGGAGAACTGGGGGCTTTAATGCTGCTTACGTCACTGCATGTAATAGAATTATCCAGATGCCATGCAAAGCTGCACCTTCTGAGAACGGAAGCAACATTGTTCATATTTCACTAGTCAACAGCAAATTGGCTCTAACACATTTTCAAGTACGTCAAGTTTTTGAGAGATGTTTTTTTTTTGTACAGATTTTACCATGTGTTGTCATTCATACCAATGACGTTTGAGAAAAAAAAAATCCAGCTATTGCTGAAGCTATCCCATAATTCGTGAATTCCACTTAATGTTGCCAATGGTGTCCCTTTTTGGGACGGTAGTCCAAACACCTTTGCCTGGCTGTTAGCCCTTACACTCTGTCCCACAGGGGGGCAGTCTTGGGGGTGATCCCAGGATGTCCCTAAAAGGGACACCCATGACTCTGCCAGGGTAGTGGTGTGATGCATGACATCAGTAAAACGCATACTGCTTCACCCCATGTCGACAACACAGCCAAACATTATTATAACAACATTATTAATTTAAAGCTAATGCTGGTAACACTGTTAGCAAATGCTAATCTGTGCTAAACTTGCAGCTTTGATTGACATGAGAGTGCTTTGTGGCTGGGTTAAATTGTTGTTGTGTCGACCCCCCACCCCCTAGTGGAACGTTGGCTAGCCTAGCTGATCATGTCATTTGTTGGAGAAACTCAGTGTGGAGGAGGTTATTATGTTAATTAGCCTCAATATTATGTAACAGTGGGTCAAGTGCAGAACGGCTCGCTCACCGAAACACTTTAAAATTCTGTCTCCATGCATTCCCTCTCGGAGTTAACATATTTGAATTGTAAAGGAGTCTATTTGTCATTGGTCAAAGTTAACTTAACTTGCTGTCATGTATTAGAGGGACCGTAGACCAGCTAAGTGTTTTGCATATTCACTGGGGATCAGTACCGCTTCTTTGGCATCTTGGATAAATGATGCTGATTTCCGTAAAGCTAGCTCCATTCCATTCAGGAGTATTTGTTATGCGCATTATTTATCTTGCAAAAATATAGGTATTCATCTTTTTTTTTTCTTGTTGTATGAATGTGGCATGTTTGCCTCGAATTTTCTCGAAAGACTGCAATCAAAAAGCCATTTTTTTTAATGCACAGTTATTTTTCTTTTTTTGTTGTGCCTGGTTTGTTCACCTTTCATCTATGCACATCCTGACATCTAACACACCCATTATGCTTAATCTAGGAAATTGTGTGCAACCCACCAACGAGGCGTAGTTTCATTGGAATCTTAGGTTGACTGTAAATCATGGAGCACGGAGTTTTCCTGAGACTTGTGAACATCACAGAAATCCATTTGAAAGTTTGCCTTTCAGTTTTCATCACAACCATACAGCACCAACTAGCTGATATCAGATATTCCATTTTTTAGTTGTTAATATTGCCACTCTAAAAACTCCCAACCAGCAATCTGTGTATATCTCAGTTTGGCCCCTGGCTCTGATGTGCTCTGCCCGGGGTCTGTTTGGTTATGCAGTGATTGCCTGCTCCATTGGCCCTCCTCCCCCTGCGCCTCCAAGCCACACAGCTTCAGCATATCCAAAACTGCATTTTCCAAGTCTCCCCAGACAGTAGCCTGATCTCTGTGCTCATATTCATCTTAGCTGGAACTTTCTTCTCCGCCTAATGCACCGGCCTTTTGCCCCTCCGGGTTAGGTGAGGCCCCCCTCCATCACGTTACTCCCACATGCACTTTTTCTATCGCTCTTCGAAACAACTGGACGCTTTAGTCCAGGAAAGACAGCAGACATGCAAAAAAGCAAATGTAATATGTTCACTCTATGTGTGTGTATAATGTGCAGGATATACACTGCCAAAGAACATGAATTATGAATACGGTAATGGTTTGGTAAAGGATGCATACCGTAGATCGTGTTGGTTTAGGTTTCTTTCCAATCTAAAATCCCACTTATCACCCATCTAAAGCATGTTAAAATGTGAATCTATTGTCTTATGTAGTTGGCATAATAATGTGTAGTTATTTTCCGTGTCTGTCAAAACCTTTGCTGTCAGGAATGTCCATACAATATCAGACAAAAAGAAACATGAGCCCAACACCTTTGCTACGGTTATCACCGGAGGCTAATGGATAGGCAAACTGTGGCCGTGTACACTATTTAAATCAGCATAAATTTAGGTGTGTGTGTGTGAGAGAGAGAGAGAGTGACATTCAAAGAACCAACCAAAATATGAAACGCTTCAACTTCAAACTGCTATGGAGAATCACGCTTTCCTTTGGGCTTTTTGGGGCTGTTTGAGCATATCTTTGTTTATTCAAGCATTGTTCCATTCAAAGTTCACGACATTGAATTGGTTTTGCAGCAGTGTTCTGTGTAATTCAGTATATCCCTAAACCTCATAATCACCAAGATACAGCTTGCCTTTTCCACCGTATTAAAGCCTCAAAAACTCTGGCAGTCAATTAGCGAACGCTGTGGGTGTCAACGGAGTGAGGAAAGTTTGCTTGCTGGTATTATAGCTAATTAGCCCAAACTCAATTCCCCCAAGACAGAGAGGGAAGCACCAATGTATTGTTGTGTTTTCGGTGCCATTCCAGGTGGTATCTCTTAAGTTACAACTCCATAATCCTCTTCTCTACATTTGTTTGGATGGGGATGAAAATGTGCAGTTCATTTGTATGATTCCGTTCAGACTTGGAAGACTTTGCAAGGGAGAGGTATGCTCAGAGTTAATACTTTATCTATCCCTTGGTTTATGCCTACCGGTGCTGTCACGGGTCTGTTTTCAGGTCTGTCAGGTGTACTAAATCATTCCAAAATTAATTCATTCATGGTTCCCAAAATGATCAGTCTCCTATGTGCGGAAAAGCTGGAGAGTGCTATACTATCATTCTTGTCAACACAGTCATTCCAGCATAGGTCAAAAGTGAGCAACTGATTTGTTGATTATATTTGTTGTAACTCACCAAGAAGTCACAGCCACTGACTACTTGGCCTCCAACATGATGGACTGGATTTGGGGAAGGTATTATCTGCTCTACCAATTCCCCGCAGCGTGAATTTAAATTAGGGCTGTAACAAAGGATTATTTTACATGAGTCATCTGTTGATTATTTTGTATATTCATTCATCACTCAGATTATTTTTTTTAATTCTACTTTCCATCCCTTTATTCCAAAAGAGGATGCTATTTCAATGTGACATTGCAGAAAACATGCAGACATAGATTAATTATTACCGGTTTGTCCGTCAGAAAATAGGCACACAAATTGTTTTCCATATTAAAAGCAGATGTTTTCAAAGATTTTATTTGGATTGAAAACAAAAATAATCAGGCTGTTTTCAACGAAGACTGCGGCAATCTGAGAATATTTACTAATGAGAGGCTGAACTTCTGAGGATTTCGACAATGCAAAATTAAACAAGTTCTAAATGATTTTTTTGATGAGCAAAATGTTAATCAAAATATTTTTTTATTTGATAATTGATTAGTTGTTAATTAATTGATGCTTATGGACAGTTGTTTGAATCTTTGCGTGGACCTGTCTGTTTGCCTTTGCATGCGTGGGTTTTCTCAGAGTAATATAGTTCTCCCTGACATTGCAAAAATGCGCATTTGAGGCAAAACAAACTCTGACATGGCCACTGGTGTTGTGAATGAACAAATGTGATTGGTCGTTCGTCCTCATGTGCTCTGTGATTGACTGGCGACCATTCAACGTTGTACTATTGCTGTATCGTCATCTCACCATAAGTCAGCTGGGAAATGCTTGTCTTCACCCGCAATCCTATACAAGATCATTTGTTGAAAACGGATGGATGGAGTTTGGTGTGGAAGAACATCACCTGACAACATCCCCATCAAACATAATGAATTATGACACGGATTGGGAGCCAGTGCCTCTTATACACCATCACCTAGCTCACAAAGGCTCTTCTGCTGTTGTACAGCACTCCACCTTGACCAAGTCTTTCAGGGCAATATGCGGTCACTAACAAAACGAAGCGTCACACCTCTTTTGACTGAACAGTCTGCATTGCTTCTAGAAAGGCAAGACCTTAAGTTGTCACTTTGTTCGATGACCACGCACTCTAACATGCATTTCTATGTAACTTGAAAAAAAAAAAACATGATCAGGCCAATGTACACACAGCTGAGTTAATTGAGAAAAGAAGAGCCGCTGTAAAAAATATGCTTCTGGTAGTCTGCAAGGCCATAACTACAAGGCATCACATTCTCCTTTGAGATTCTCGACGATAGAGTAAATTTAATCAGCTGTAACATTTTCCCTCTCTGGGATGTGATGTATAGTGAGTGTGAGCAGTGCAATTGCGGCAAATAATTCTTCCATTAGTGTCCTTGACTCTTTCATATTGCAGAAACAACTTTATGCCGTCCACAGAGGAAATTCTCGCTAAGCAATATTAATATGAGTCAAAGGCCCTCTTCATCTCAAGTGCCTCCTTTTACTTTACAGTCTGAAGCATAAATGATACTCCAGAGATTAGATTCTTAGATTCAATTGTATGACGTTGATTGCGTACAGGTGCACTAGAACCGAGTTTGGCATTCATTCAAAATTGTGTTGCAAACCATTAATCTCAATGATATTGACACACGGGCGGCCCGGTAGTCCAGTGGTTAGCACGTCGGCTTCACAGTGCTGAGGTACCGGGTTCAAATCCAACTCCGGCCTCCCTGTGTGGAGTTTGCATGTTCTCCCCGGTCCTGCGTGGGTTTTCTCCGGGTGCTCCGGCTTCCTCCCACGTTCCAAAAAAAAAACATGCATGGCAGGCTGATTGTGCACTCTAAATTGTCCCTAGGTATGAGTGTGAGCGTGGATGGTTGTTCGTCTCTGTGTGCCCTGCGATTGGCTGGCAACCAATTCAGGGTGTCCCCCGCCTGCTGCCCAAAGACAGCTGGGATAGGCTCCGGCACCCCCCGCGATCCTAGTGAGGATAAAGCGGTTCGGAAAATGGATGGATGGATGGATATTGACACACATCCAGTAATACCACTATCATGGGTCCCAAACACTTGGAATCCTGGATAACAAAAATATTTTGGCCATGCTTAAATGCCCGAAAGAAAACAGGTAATGTGGAGAAGGCGTGAAGACACGTGCCACTCTCTTTCAATCCCAAGTTTCCTCTGTTAATGACGGGAAGTGAGTTCTCAAACTGGGCATGACAACATTCGAAAACAATGATTCAGATCTTTTGTTTCCTATCCACATATCTCAAAATGAATCTGAAAATTATCTTTTCATCTGCATGTGCAAAAAAAAATAATATTTCAGAGTGTTGAGGGAAGAGCGGCCTCCTCTCCCCCGCGTGTTCGTTGAATTTCGGACGAGGAGAATGTTGGTAATCCAAATAAAGGCTGCAGCCGATGAACAGTTCCTTCGAAGCATTTAATAACGGAATATTCCGGGCACCCGCGAATCACAGACAATGGCTGCGCGTCACGAGTGCGAAGCAGGAAAAGACTCACATCAGGGTGTCCCCCGCCTACTGCCCAAAGACAGCTGAGATAGGCTCCAGCACCCCCCGCGACCCTTGTAAGGATCAAGCGGATCGGAAAATGGATGGATGGATATATTTGAGTGTCACGTCACAAAAATACAAACAATACCAAGTCCCTGATTACCATATTCTCCGCACTATAAGGCGCACCTAAAAGCATTCAATTTAGTTACTAGCCGCTAACGCTGCCAGCCACCAATGGTGACGCCACCGCTCAACGCTGACAACAGACGCTGTACAAAAGCATTTTTAATTAGCGATTGGACTTGATTTCAGGACAATATTGTGTTGATGACATTAGTAACAGTTTGTGACAGTAATATAAACGGCTCAAATATGAAAATTATTCCAGGCAGCAACTTCTTCCGCTTTCCCCACGACTGTTGAACAGGTGAATAAAAAAGATAGAAACTCTCAAAAGCGGCTGTTGTCTTCTGAATAGTTACAGAAGGTCCTAAATTTATTCACACACGTTAATTAAAGTGACAATAGTTTTCCATATAAGATCTATGTTCAGTTAGTTTGTGGAGTCAATAAATGAGTTTGGATTTATGGCAGCAAACAGCAGACACCTTGATGAAACCGGCGGGATGCTACTGTCAGTCAAAATCCACTCCTTTGATATTATGAAGCTCTTCCTCTTCAGCAAGATTACGTAGTAGTATTGTACGAAGCTCTCTTAGTGGCACAAATGTACTGGAAGGGCAAAAAGGACAAAGTATTAATTGAAATGAGTACTATATATAATTTCCCAGCCCGTATGCTAACATTAATAAAAATGATCAAAACATCGACTGCCTCCCATTTAATGTGTGCCTTGCCAACTTATCAGTGTACTTTAGAAAGAAAAGCAGTCGAGGTGGGAAGTTTTAAAGGGAGACCAAACATGATGAACTGTGGCTGACACACTGCAGTTCTGGTTGGGTGGCTGGGATGAAGGAGGTTGATAAGGGATGCAGGGCACAACGTTTTGAGTGGGATGTAGAGACAGAAAGAGCAACGTATAGCACATTCTATGACCATAAATATGGTACAAACACACACACGCACGCACAAACACACATATACCGGTGTATATATATATATATATATAACGTTTTAAAAATTTCTCTGAGCTACAGATGGCAATTATTGTATCATCAAGATTCCATTCATATTGAACTAAATGCACACATGCACGCCAGTGTGCATTCCACGCACACATGCGCACGGTTAAATTTCTAACAATTACTTCTTTGCACTGGTAGCTTCACCATTAACGGATCAAGTTTGCCTCGATGCACCCTGGTTCTTCTCAACACGGTTTGAATGCAAACATCTCAGCGTGTCGTCATGTGTATGTGCTCTTGATTGCCACAACAGCAGCAATCAACAAGGGGGCAATCCATCAGCTGTCTGCCCCGTTGTGACGTTTTAATTAATTACACAGAGGGAGACAAGGTCAACACTGCACACCGCGGTGGACTGCTGGCCTTGCCTCCCTACGGGAGATCAATAGGGCTTTACACACGCACAAAGACTGAGACTCTTACACAGAGTTATTAAGGAAGTGGCAATCGGTCTTATGTGTGTTCCGAGGACTTGAACAGGCGTACAGGATGTCAGAATGGTATGGGTTCACAGTAGGGGAGCTCCTGAGTGGGACTTAATAGAGGTAATGGCTCTCAGAGAGGTGGAGTGTTGAAGAGGTAAATGAGCGAAAGAAAGGTAAAAGGATGGCAATTGTGCTGCAAGCATTGCATTGAAGTTGTTTTATCATAGCTGATATGGCAGGGCTTCTCCTTGTTAATGGCTCCAAGTCAAGGTTTGGATCATTTGAAAGCTCTAAAATGGCATCGTTCAATAAACATATTTAACACTTTTTTTTTGGGGGGGGGGGGGGGGGCGTTTCAAAAACATTTACATGAGTGGAAAATATGTTTTGTCCATGTTGCATCTCATTCAAATTTGTGTTTTTTGGGTGCGCTCTGTGGGTGCGGTGTAAGAAGTACATTCTTGACAGCGATTGGCTGTTGTCATGCGGCGCGGCGAAAAGTTCACATTTTCAAATTGTAGCGATCCCCGGCAAATGGGTCATCCGCACATGTACACCACATTTATTCACGCTTATACAAGTTATATGGAGTCGTACCATCAGTAACGCTCAACTAGTGTTGAATTGGACCGCAGCATGAGTAATGGGATGGAAGTGACGGGAGGTAGCTTTTTAAGTGTGTTGCACTATTCATTGTAATAAAGCACACATTTCATTGATTCAATTCAAATACAATTCTTATCTTTAGATCGTGCAAGAGGAGGACAGAATTTCTTACAATATGTCTCACTGGATAATACTATGAGCGACAGTAACCTTCATGGACTGGAGCACAGTTTAAGAACAGGTACTTGACGACATAATGAGTGAGATATTTGGAATTTGAAGTACTCTCAAAGCTGATGAAAAACATGAAAATCACGCTATGTGTTCTAAGTGCTTTATTTCAGCAAAGAGGTTTGTAGCATTCAGAATTATATTCTGGGTAAGCAGGAAGTGTGTTTTTTCTTTGTCAATAGTGACAGATCCAGTTCGACGTTTGGCTCTGGGGGCGCTTAGCTAGTCTAAAATGCACTAAAGCGAGGAACGCCAGGGGGCAACTCTGAAACGGCTGTCTATTTATTGCAGAAGGAATATCAACACACACTCATAGGAAGATCATTTTCTCTTTTTAAACATTTCAAAGCACTCACAAAAAGTGTGCAGGCCTCACAATTCACACACTCACGTCAACCTCCTGAGGTGAATCAAACCAACATTTCAACATTGGTTGATTTTTTTTTTTTTTTTAAACCCCTTGAGGTCTGAAGTGAAGTAATACCCTAGGCTTTCTCCACTATAATTCCAATACCTGATTTTGCACTGGTACCCAACATGCCTTAAGGCACTAATTGAAATAGCATTGGGTGTCTTTTGATTTTTTTGGGATGTTCATCCTCAGGTGGATCACATTTTCTGGTCCACTTGTGGAAGCGGTGTAAAGGTCGAAGTTGTAGGTGGAGACCAAATGGGGGGATTCAGCGTCAGGCTCAGAATACATCAGGCAAGTGGTTAGATTTGGAGATTTGGAGACGTGAATTGTGCTCTAAACAGATGGATCTGAAAATCTCTACATTTCAGAGGAACAGAAGAGTAGCGAAGGTTTGGTTAATTTGAGCACCAAGTCAAATATTTAAGATCATAAAGACCTTGAACTCCCGTTTCCGAGAGGACGTGTCAAAAAGTGCGCAAGGATACAAACTACATGAGAAGCCGAACTTAACAACTACAACAGATATAGCGGCCATTATTTTTTGACCATTTTGAAATTAAACCAGATGTAGTAGAACACCACAGCCAGAATCTCATTTAAAATACAAGATGAAATGAGAATCTTGTCAAACTGCAGTCCATACATCTGTTGAAAATTGTTGGCCAGCTCAGGATCCCCCCCCGAATACACACTTACAAGGGCACATATTATGGAATTACAACTTTTTTAATTGTTTGTAAACAATTATGCAAATGTCATTACCTTTTTTTCTGATTGGTTAGTGACTTCTAATGGTGTCTCTATTCGGTCCTTTCTGTCATCTAATGGTGTTGATTACCTGACTATCAGCTCACGGTCACTTCCATATTTGTTTTTTTCACCCCCTTGTTTTATAACTGCGTAAATTACTGGAAATGTGTGGATGCAACGTGGTGTTTTTTGGGGCCCTTTCAGTTTCCACATGTTTCTCTTTCTCTAAATGCTAATCTCGCTGATGTCATATTGTAACTGTATGCTTAGGTTTGTTTTGTCAGTCTCATATGCAGACTGTCGATAGCAACCGTTAGCATGCGTGCTATAGAGGCCTCTGATTTGATACTGTAACAATTAAGTAGCAGCCTGCTCCCCTGCTTATGAGAGGCACTCAACTATATTGGAGTCTCTTCTTTTCATAATTATATTTTTCAGTCACAGTGTCACTTTTGCAGTGAGAAGAATACCCAAATTATGTGTTTTAACAATGACATGGTGTCCAGTATTTTTGAGGAAATCAAGGAGATCGCTACTGAGCAGCCAACAGTGAAATCGGTTTTCATCCACACAGGAATCCTGGATGTTCTGAAGTAGCAAATCTGAGGTACTGAAACAGGATTTTATTGATGAGGAGATGAGCCTTGCAGCAGATTATTGGTGGATGCCAACATCAGTTGGATGCCCAGGACCACCGCCCCATTGGCCCTGCCCTTTGCATGCCCCCGGTCTCTTGTTCACAAGTGTGGGAAGAATGGAAGGGGGGATCAACAGTTGAGTTGATGATACATCTACAGTGATCCATACTCTGTCTTAGTCTGTCGTGGTGAAGAAGGCTGAAAGGCAAAGCTCCCAAGATCTCAGATTCAAGTGGCTGAAATGAGTTTCCTCTGCGGGGCGTCACGGCTACCTCTTAGAGATAAATCGAAAAGCTTGGTCATTCAGAAGGGACTCCAAGTGCCACAGACGCTGACACTGTTGGATCTATCCTAAAGCAAGCAGAATGTAACAATGTAAAGTAGGGGGGAAAAAAACAACATTAAGATCGATCCTCACCAACAATTTAAAGAGTTCTTCATTGGCTGCCCCTTTTTAGTTTCTTTTTTTTTTAGGAAAATGGTTATAATTCTATTTTAATTTTTTCTGAATCCAGCTAACACATCAATCCCTATAAAATGTCAAATGCCAAACCATGACTTCTAGCACTGCAATGTGCTTGGCCGATTTGATATGCATACACTGCATGAAGGCTTGACAGTAACATGTTGTCCATTTGTATCATGTTTAGGTTTGTGTGGGGCGGAGGGTATCGGTACATTTTTGCCTGCAGAAGGTTAAATGAGCTGCTTGCAACTAAGCAGGGTGCACAACAAAATAGTTGCTTTGATCGGCTGTGAGTGCTGCTCCACTGCCTGCAATTAGCCTCAGGGCTCATCTTTTTAAAAAGACATAATTTTCAGCATCATTCATCATCCCACTACCTGTAAAATCATTTCGGCAGTGTAAAACCGAATGCTATTTATAATAATCTCTGTTTTCCAGACAGTGCCGGCAGATCATTTAAATGTGTATTTTTTTCCCCCACCTCACACTCTGAGAAAATGAGACAACAATACTACTGTTAGAATTTGAAAATGGATACATTTACTCCCAGTAAGCTGCACGGACAGCTCTCCATTTCTGAATTTTTCATGAGTGGCTATATATCTGTAATGCATACAGCTCACCATTCCATGCTGCATTGATTGAATAACTTGTTATAGTATAGTGTGATGGAGTGGAAGCAAGGACAGGTGGACCCAAGTGCTGAGAGGAAGGCAAGGCAAGGCAAGGCCGGAGTGGAGGCAAAAAATGTGTATTCATAACATGCTGCATAGAGCCAAGATCATTCAAAATCCAAAGAAGGAACTCCGATGGGACATATTATGCCGAGGTTTAGGAGTATGTGTCGAGAAACTCAAGAGGCAATTCATGACAAGCAAATCGACGTGTAATTCATTATGGTCGAGTAATATCATATATGTATGACATTTGAAAATGTGTCAAGTCTTATTTTCAGGAAATTATTCCAGCGTTCACATGACTTATGAACACAGATGGGCAACTTACAAAATGTTCCCAGCCTGTCATTTGTAATGGTCATCCCGCTATTTTTCAATGATTATTATTAAATTATTATGATTAAAACAATCAAAATTCAACCATTCAGGACACACATCATTATATGTTGTGGGCTTGTCAGACCACGAGGAATCATTCTAATTTGTGTAACACCATTCAAATAAGATGTTCTAGCTTTTCTGGAGCCTCGTTGACAAGTTCATTCACTTGCGTTTAAAGATGCTGCAACCGCAAACTGTTTATTGACAACTTCCAAAGTGTTCCTGAATTCCTAAGTGGTAATATCAACTCATTAGCTTGCCTGAGGGATTTCAGGTCACAAGCATGTAAGTTTCCTCTTGGCCTTGTGCTGTACAAATGGGTTGCATTTATAGAGTGCTTCTCTTCCTTCAAGGCAGTAAAAGCCATTTGACATTAATGCGTCATTCACACAGAGATGCACTGTATGCTGTCATCAATCACGAAAAGATAAATAGTCTTCACCAACCTCTCTTGGTAATATTTTTTGTCACAGCTGTCAAATACAAAAAGTGTAACCAGAGTGAATATAAAACAATAGAAACAACACCTTCGCAACTTAAGATGTGTAGAATGACACTCCAGTCATAGTGCTTTAACCCTTATAAGCATCACCTGCCATACGTACACGCTTCCACGAGGGAGGTCAAAAATGACGATACAGTACTGAGAATGAATGCAATTTAGGCTGTAAACTGTAAACAGTATTCATCGTGGAGAGTGGATTATGGCCATTCCCGTGGACAACTTAAACCAGACACATCACGCCAGTGTGGAGCCCACCTTATTTAAGACAAACATGTATAAACAGAGGCGCTGTCCATGTGAAGGTGGATTATTCACCAGTAGGACAATTTCAAGTAACATGTATTACATGAGAGCGACACAATGGTCGAATGGTTAGCGCGGCAGCCTCATAGTTTGGAGGTCCTGGGTTTGGTCCCGGCTCCGGCGTTCCTGTGTGGAGTTTGCATGTTCTTCCCGTGACTGCATTGGATTTCTCCGGGTACCCCGGTTTCCTCCCACATTCCAAAAACATGCATGGTAGGTTGATTGGGCACTCCAAATTGTCCCTAGGTGTGATTATGAGCACGGATTGTTGTTCATCGATATGTGCCCTGTGATTGGCTGGCAACCAGTTCGGGGTGTATCCCACCTACTGCCCGTAGCCATCTACTGCTCCAGAACCCCCCGCGACCCTTGTGAGGATAAGGCGGACTAGAAAATGGATGCATGTATAAAATGAATGCATTTAGTGTTTATAGTTTCTTTACAGTGAAAATTGCATTGATATTCTGCCATGCGCCCCAAATTAGCTTTTGCATATTGATAATAATTTGTCTTTGTTTAAAAAAAAAAAAAAGCTAAGTCTCATAGCAGTAGACTAAACCCGTTTTCAACTTGTGCACAGTATTTGTTTTGGTGTGAAAAAAAAGTTTAATATCCTGTTTCATTAGGGTTGCGCCATATGATCTGCTGTTTGTCATGTGCACTATAATGGTGCCGCCTATAATCCATTGGTAAAAGACTGTCTTCTTTCATCTCTAACCGCAAACAACATGGATGCAGCATACCCCGCAAAAAATATGGGATCTCTTTTAATGATTTGTTTCAAGTGTCTCTTGCCTCCCGCTAAACTGTGTGTGTGTGCATGTACGTGTATGTGTGCATGTATACGATATAATTTTCCGTCGTCTGCTTTGAAGTGAGTCTCACCCCATTTTCACTCATCACTGGATGTTAGATCTGAATCTGGATGAGATCAAAACAAATTCACTTATCTTTGACGTTTTCATCCCATCCTTGATTCAAATGGCAGTCACCTGAATGCCCAGCTCTTTCAAGCAGCTGCCTTGTCCTTCAATGCTGTGTATCTGCATACATTCATTTACTCACTTCACTTCAATCTTTATTTTTCATGAATAATATCATTTGTTCTGTCTCCTTCACCACACACTACATTACTGGCTAATTACCTGGAATGTGTTGTTCAACCCTGTCTCATTGGGTTTGATCAAAAGGTAATTGTATCCCAGTCAAATATTTGTATTCCCCACCTTGTCTGTTTGATTTGACTGCCAATCCCAACACTGGACCCAGCCATAGCTCACTGCCCCGCAATCTACTTTGCGCATGCAACGGCTTCGAATGACAAAGAAAGTCCCTGGATCCCCACAGGGAGCGTTCGATGCCAATACGTTCACGGTCATTCTGAAGAGTAAAGCAGGGATTTGTTGGAACAATGGTTTTATTGAATGAGTCTCAACCCATCCGCAAGGGCGTATATTGGGGCCCAAGGCAAAGCCGGTCATTGGGCTCTCCACGTCTGTGTATTGCAAAAATTGAGTATATTTATGTTTATTATCATCAACTAAAAAGTCTGAATTTGAAAAAAAAAAATCTTCAATATCCTGAACTAAATAAAGTCTTTATAAGTCCTGCTAAGGACGATTATCAAACAAATGAATCGTTAAGTCCTGCTAAGGACGATTATCAAACAAATGAATCGTTTCAACACTGTCACAATCAGCGCTTACAAGGCTCGAAATACCTTTTTTTTTTTCTTTGCGGAGCAGTTTTGTGAATCAATTACTTAATTTGAGGGTCAATTAGTTCAGCCAGTTCCAAATTCCTGCTCGGGGGGCAATTACGGCCCGTCTTCAAATTTCAACTGGCCCGCGGCCGATAGCATAAACGTACAGTACTGAATGGCCACAGTCGAAAATGGAAAAAAAGCTATTTTATATTTCACCAGAAGATGGCAGCAATCCCGTGGCCGCACACTCAGGTGTGTTCGGAAGTCCTTTCCGAATGTGCTTGTTAGGATGCATTGTTTGTCCACGGTGTCACCCCTCCCTTTTTGTTGTTCCCTTTTCAGTGTGGACTGGGCGTCTCGCTAATTGGTGCACCTGCCTCACTTACACACCTGCGAGTCTTTTGCTCATCAGCCACTTGCAGCATAAAAGCCAGCCTGAACAGTCACCCGTTTGCCAGTTCGTCAGCGATTCCTTCCTGCCGCACTCGCTTCTGCCCAGCCGTTAGCCCCTGCTCTCCTTGAATTGGTCATATTTTGTTCTACTGTTCGATTCCTGCCACCTTGACCTATCCCACTACTAGCTAATAAATCCTGAGTTCATTGTGTCTGCGTGTGGGTCCTGTGATCTTTTTCCACGTAGCCTAACAGTGCTCTGCCTCTCCAAATACACCACTATCGAAGTCAGGGGTGTCAAACATACGGCCTGCAGGCTGGAACAGGCCCCCAAGGAGGTTTGATCCGGCCCGCGGGATAATTTAAAAGTGAAAAAAAGACAGAATGAATATTTTAAATACAATGCAATTTGTGGATTATCCGCTAGGGGGCACACTGTTTTGTTCACAGTAGAAGACAACATTTTGATCGGGGAAGCAAACAGCAGTCTCAGGCTGTCACCGAGATAGACCCAACGCAGCAAATGACATGAAAACAGCAAACGACATGAAAGCGCCAATCAATATTTCTTAAGACCAAAACAAAGGAAAGAGATGATACAGTATTTTGGTGATTCATAGCACAGTATGGTATAATGTTAATGGTTCGGCCCACTTGACATCTACCAAGTCCGTATGTGGCCCACAATGTGAAATGAGTTTGACACCCCTGCTCTAAGTCATGTAAGATATCGGAGTGAATTTCTGAACGCCTGCTTGCTGCATTCGCCTTTTGTGACCCTTGCCAGCCCATTTCCAAAATTGAGATTGTCACAAAGACAAAGGAAAGTGGATGGCGTCTTCCTCCATCGTCAGAGCCAACACAGTATAAGATGGTGAGAAGTTGACAGCTCTGTTTCTCTCTTCACCTGAGTGTCCAAGACATGAGGACATCGGGTCTCGTCATCTTTGTAGCTCTCGAAAACATCTTGTGTAAAACGACGGTGTCCATACCAGATGTGATCGGACTGCACGATTGAATATGGGTCTTTTGCACCTTCCGATGATGGCATCTCCATCTGAACAAGGTGTGCAGTTCAAATGTGTGCTATTTGGTTTAATTCATTTTTTTCCCCGTTCACCTTGATCCTTTTTTCTCTCCATATAAAATGCAAAGAATTACAGTTTTATGACTGCTTTAAATGTTTATACAAATGTTTATGAATGTAATGGAAGGAGTGAATGTACTCAGGCTCCCTATTTACAAATAGAAATGTTTCCATTTACAGTCAAACCTTGGTTTTCGTCCATAATCCGTTCCAGAAGGCTGCTCGAAAAATGAAATTGTTCAAAAACCGAAACCACGCTCTTTTTAAATTTTTTACTGAACACGTCTGCTCACAATGGAAAGCAACACGAGGAAGCGTCACTTCCTCGTCTACCGAGGAAGCGTCACATATCCCCGTGTAAGGAAGGCGAGTGGAGTCAAATGGTGCATTCAAGTGCGTTCAGTTTGTTTGAGAACCGGAATTTGTTCGTCATCTGAGGCACAATAACTTGAAATTTCTTGGTTGAAAACCGAATTGGTCGAGAACCAAGACATTCGAAAACCGAGGTTTGACTGTAGTTCAATTTTTCTTTTTTCTTTTCCTGGAACTGTGGCTAGTCAGCTCCTAGCTCGCTTCACTGACATTTCCTTCCCGCTTTCGGTACCGGATGTGGTCGGGCTGCAAAATTGTTTTCATATTGCGTACTGTAATTATATAATGTGAAATATCTCTTCAGAAAATGTGTCTGTTTTCCTTCCAAATAACTATTACCTACAATCCCAAAGCCATAAAACATTCCCACTTCTATCCTAGCGTAGCATGACATCATCACGTGTGCAGACCACCGATGGACTCCGATGCAATCTGCAGCTCGATCAAATCTGGTACAGACATTGGTCGCTGGATACGCTAAGGCCTCAGAAATCAGTAGGTTTGCTTAATCTGTAAGCATCTACCGGGCGACTAACATTTTAGACATATTTCAGATGTATTTCCCTAAACAAGAGCAGAAGTGATGATAGAAGGATGCAAAACACACACACACACACACACACGTAATAAAAACAGCATAGCAAGCTAACAACCAATGCCAGCAAACTTACTTTTCAAATTGCAGATGTTCGATAAGATGTAAAACTTGAATGCCATTTCCAGCATGCCAGCTTGCCATGCTTGACTGCCATGCATAGACAACATAGACCACAATCCAATCATATGCAGCTCTAAAACACAGTTTCACTCTCCTAGTCAATTAGCAGAAGCCAAATGTGATGTTGGCTCCATGGTGTGAGTGTGCATTCCTGCGTGCTGGTTGGAATTCAATCACCCACCGTGCTCCCACCTCTGTCCAAATTGTCAATGGCTAAATCTTTTTTTTTTTTCAAAAAAAAGAGAGAAATCAGCTTCTCACTTAAATATCAATATAAATTATACATATGTTGAAATATTTTTACTTTGTATATAATTTTCTTTTCAGAAAGACATTTTTATCTCATCCAAAGTGATTCGGCCGAGCGCCCTCTATTGACCAGCCGCCACAACGCTTTCATGATGTAATTGACAATCTGCCTACTTAATCTCGGACAGATTTACAATTCATTTGACACATTCTGATGAAACTGAGTTCCCAAATATCGGCGCTGACATCCTCCATCATTTCTGTTTGATATGCATGCACCTCCAATGGCTTAGTGTGCTTGTGTTGACAATGTGGACGACTGTGTATTTCCATTTTCTCTTTAAGATTATGCATAAATGAGTGTATTCATACATATGCATGCACTCATGTCTATCACTATATTTGTCTCCATGTCTTTCTCTAGCTTATGGCCCTCCAGATCCACAAGTCATATTAACATTAGCCTTTCCCGGGACTGGGTGGCAAGTCTGAGCCAGGGAGGAAATGAGGGATGTGATAAATAAAGCAGTGAAGGGGTCACCATTGTCAGGCAAGGTTGGGGATATGAATATTGTCACACTGAGAGCATGTGGGAGTGGCATTCTGCAGCTGAGGGGAATGAAAGAGAGGAGGCCAAGTGAGTGCTTGTCAAGTGGGAGAGGGAGTGGCAGGTCTTAGCTGGAGCATGACTAAGTGGAGGGGGCACAGTTCTGCGTCACTCACTTTGAGTCGAGTTCGAAACTAATCAAAGAGTGCGCCGTGTGTTTGCCGCTCAAATTAGACTTTCATGAGAAATGACTTTTCTCTTTGAACTGCACATAATATGAAGTATATTTTCAAATGATTCAGATGGAGCCCATTCTTGTGTGTAGGTTCACCACAAGATGTATTATTAGCATATTTGTTTTATATTTATATTAGCATATTTATTTCATATTTACCGTTTTAGCAGATTTAAAGTGTTGAAAATATCTTTAAAAAATAGTTATGTGCTATTTGAGAGAGTCTGTGCTGTTAAAAATGGATCACCGTAATGCTGCAGGGAGACAGAATGAACTTGAACGTTTCTTGCGGCGATGACATAGTCAAGTGACAGTCAAAGCAGTTCGTGTGAATGATGTGTCTGACGCGACGCGAGTCGGGATGAGCTGCATAATCAACCAGAGCTAGCCAATACATGCTGTATGCAGTCAGGTTGACATTGCAAATGAATGCTACTGTTTGTGTCCACCATTCAGATTATATCCTGGCAGTATCGTTAACCGTAACTCACAGAGGTTAAGTTTGCGTTTCGCTTGTTTGGTTTTTTTTCCTCATGGGATTTGCTTTCATTTAATTGTTGATGGCACTGACAACATCATAGAGACAAATCACTCAGAGATATACCTTAGAGATATACCTTTCTAATCGCAATGAAATGTGCAGGGTGCGCTTCTCGGAAACAACGTGAAAATGGCGTAGAGAAATCAATGTTTTCAAGTTGCAAGGTGCACTGAACAAGAGGCAAAGCAACATGAACGGCCATGGCTTCACTTCTCGCTGCGGTGAGTATAAGCGGCCTTGTTAGTCAATTATATCAAAGTTAGTGGATGAGAGAATTAAGATCCAGCCTTAGCCTCTCAATCTATCACAGGCCAGCTAAGTAAATTTGGTCGCATAATAAATCCCAGTTGTTGCTCTTTTGCAACGTAAAAAAAAAAACGAAACCTGCTGAGTAACGTCCAATGAAGCTATGTAATGTTTCGCCATCATGTCTCAGAATTTGCTCATTTAATCTCTATATTGACCAGCATCTATTTGTCTTTTTCATCGTTGTGTTGACCTCCTTTTAAAGATAGGCAGGAGGTTCTAAATTTGCGTTTCTGGTGAGTGCAATGTGATTTTTTTTTCTCCATTTTTAAATTGATAAAGACCGATTGTGAACTGCTATAGTGTCGACGTTTGGAGGTGATGTGTTGGACGACAAAGGTAACTGTGTTTTTTTGCTTCGATAATAATACATCTTCAAATACGTAAAAAGCCTATGTCTCTTCTTTTTTGGTATACATTGGCCTTCATTCGTATGTGGATATAAATTGAATATGTATGTGATGCGTCTGTAGAGGGGGGACAGTGCTTGGGAAGGAGACTACTGATGAATGTTTGTGAATCTCAATTTGTTTTAGTAACAGTTTAGTCACACACCCTGGAGTGTGAACATAGCCGTTGTTATAAGGCATGGTGTTGATTATTTTTTAGGGAGGGGTATTATTTGGCACATGATGGCATTATTAAGAAGTTACTAAATACCCAATGAAATCCCAGGTCCAAAACTAATCAGGGGTCAAAAGTGCTCTGAGGTTTATATCAAGTATGCCAGTTGGTTCTATTTAAAAATTAGTAGCCAAAAAGTTTTAAGTTTTGAAAAGAGACATCATCATAAAACAATCCCTGCTCACACAAAGTACGGAAGCAACTGGAATATATTTACAATACTGTCCTACTTGCCTTCCAAATAGTTCCAGTTAATGTGTCCCTACTAGTCACAGGAAAACTGAATGCCATTTATTATCCTTAGCTGCACCCACACCTTTTTTTTAATGTGACAGTAGATGTACACATTGCCTTCTGTCAGTGTAGACGAGGGTCGGTTATTTGGCCCATGTAATGCATGCCTTAATGCTCATTACTGTAGTGGCACAATAAATCTACATTTTGCTGGAGGAGCTTAAACTTAATAAACCCAACAGAGTTGTGATGTCACTATTTTTTCCTGGTCTGCTTGTTATTTTACACAGCTAAATTGATGGCTCTATTCAGTACAGTGTCTATTTATTGTGGAAATGCCTGAAAGTTGCTGAATGTATTTATATTATTTTATTCTTTTAACATGACTAAATGGAGAGACTTTCCAATACTTTTACTTCATGCGCAATCCCTAAACAAGTTTGTGGTGTAGAAATTAGCAAAGAGATTGTTCTACAACACATGTATTGATGTTACAGTTTATTCAAGTCTCACCTCACCTCATTCACACTGCCACAGTAATATTAATGGGATACATATTCATGATTGGAAGCAGTGATAATGCTTTATCTGGAGAAAATGGTTCTCCATCAGCTCTGTTACTGAATGCTTTGAGTTTAGCTCGTGGTTTTTATGGATCTGTTCCATTTTGGCTTTTGTCATGCTTTCTTAGTACCTCACCTAATTTTGTTGATAATGTGTCCTTCCCTTCCTACTCATTTAATTAACTGCTATCTCCCTACTGTGTCTCACTTTGTCTTTAGTTGCTCTTCCTTTATATACCCTGGGTTGTCTTAGACAATTTGTTCCATTGGCGCACGTTCTGTCTCCTGATGACATTATATGACAAGTGTACAGTATTATATTAGTACCGTATTTTCCGCACTATAAAGCGCTTTGGAGTATAAGGCGCACCCTCAATGAGTGGCCTATTTTAAAACTGTGTCCATATATATGGCACACTGCATTATAAGGCGCACAGAATAGAAGCGACAATAGTGGCTGCGGTTGCGTTATCCATCCAGTAGATGGAGCTACGCTAAAGGAATACAATACAATACCGCTTTATTTATATTGCACTTTCACAACCGCTGCAGCTGTAACAAAGCACCTTAAAGAACTTTTAAAATACTACGTCCAAGGAATCTTAATATTGATTCATAAATAAGGCGCATTGGATTATAAGGCGCACTGTTGGCTTTTGAGAAAACTGACTGCTTTTAGGTGTGCCTTACAGTGCGGAAAATACGGTATTATATTATTATTAGTATTAGTAGTAGTAGTATTTATTTATTTTTACCCCTTTTTGCCTGTTCATGCTGACATCACTTCTTATTGGGTCATGTTTGATGCTTGGATTGTCTTCTGACATTTGATCTGTGTGGGGTCGTAATTATTCTTACAATGTCACTGCGGTGCTTGTAATCTTGCCCTGGTGCTTGGATCCAGCCCTTTCCTTGCACGGTAGGACATCAACGGGCTGAGGGGGAGCTGGAGATTGGACTAAAACTATGCTACCACACCACTTTTGTAAAAAAAAAAAATACTCCCACACACTTAATTAGAAGTGGTTCCACTGTCATCAGCAGCTGTCAATGCAATGCTTGACCACAACACCAGCCAATCAACCCTTGTTTATGATATTTATATCTTATTATTTTCAAGAATATGTGAAAAAAAAGTTCTTGGTTTCAAGGTTGGTTTTAGGATTCCTGAGTGTCAGAGCTGAAGCCATGTGAGGCTGAGACATGAAGGTTATGACTGAGACTTCTTTGGTGTCACATGGATTACCATAAGAAACACAGAGATCCTAAAGCAGCCAGCTTTAGTGATGGGGCTCAGCTTGAGTTGATATGGCCGTGATGTGACATGGAACCTCATCTTAATGCGAAGTTTCTCAAGTGTTTTATGCAAATATACGCCCAAGGGTGAACATGAAAGATGTCAGTATTTCATTTGGCATACCGATCCTAAGTTCTGTTTATCTATGCCCAAACTGGGGTACTGAAGGTTGACTTACCTTGCTTATTATGTTTTTCCAACAGCTCTGCTGAGAGTCATTACGATTGTGCTACGTTCACACTTTGTTCTCTGTGGCCATGGCAGCCAGCTTTTAGGCCAGCATGGACGAAGCAGGATGGTCGTGAGACAACACATGGGAAGAGGATGGGAAAATGGGACTGAAGTTGGATACCTGGAGGGATTTTAAAATGATCAAAAAAGACAATTGTGCAGAGGATAAACCTAAATAGCCATAGGAATACAGATAACGTCTTCGATGCTCATTTTCTATGATCAATGGGGAGAGATATGTCGAATGTTTCAAAAGAGGAAAAGTTTGCTCCTGAGCACAGTTTAAAAGTTTGCAAAAAAACAAAGAAGATTTAAAAAAATGAATAATGGTCCTTCATTATTAAGGTGAATCTTATTTTTAGTCTTCTGTATTTATCATTGTTTTTTAACCGTGCAGAAATATATATATGTATATGAATATCGGAACACCAAAATATTGGATAGCTGCAGCCCAACGGTTTGCATTCTGTCAATCCTGAATGAAGGTCCGTCAGTCCGTTACTGATGGATGAAGAATGACAGGAGGCTGAAAAGAAGTGACAGACTCAGCATTGACGGAAGTGGGTTTTCCTCCATCAGTGTAATCGTCACAAGACTATGACCATTTTTAGACAGGAATAGGCGACTTGGATTGGATTCTACCCTTGGCCATAATGTGAGATGGAATTATGGGTAAGGTAAGCGATTCAAATAGAGGTTAAAAGAGCCGCAGGCAGCCACCCGCATGCTCCCACTGTACATAACAGTTCAATAGATTGTCAAATAAGTGTATGTGAAATGTATGTCAGTGTATGCATGTGCTCTTTGGTTAGGAACTGTATGATATAGATACACTAATATAGTCCACTCCAACTGATCAAATTAGATTTTTCATTTGTTGGATTATGATTTTTATTTTTATTTTTTTGACGGTCTGACCAATTGGCAATTGATGGACAGGCGGACCTGTGAAATTTATTCACGTAAGTGATGACCGAAAGGTGGTTAAAATAACATGACAGACTGAATGACTGTTGATTCCAGTTTGGTTCAGCATGAAATAATGACGGATTGTCGATGACAGATGCTCGCCGAGTGTGCCGATGAATGACGGACTTGCAAAATTTGAAAACATTGACCACCACCGCTACAGGCCTGGAGTCCACAGATTGTGATCCCAGAACAAGGCAGAGTTTGTTTGTACAAATATTAAAATGTTACTGCAAGTATGACTTTTACAGAGCAGTACATTTTTTCAATGATTCAGCTTGTACCAGTCAGCGAGTAGCAGCCTCATCTTCCTTCTTGATTCCACAAAGCTAAACGAGCTGAAAGGATGATTGCCACATCGTCTTGCAGACGAGAACATTTAGAAACTTGACCGTTAATTGAATGAAATTGTGTGTAAACGGCAATCAAATAAAAAGTACAAATTCACTAAAAATTATATTTGATTCAGTCTGAAAATAAAATTGAACACTTATATAACAATCAGTTGAACTACTAGGCTAGTATAGAAATAGCACAAATGTCTGCTTATCAAACTCAAGAGCTTTCCAGGCAATATTCTTTGCATGTAAACAAGACGTCTGTTGTATTTATGTCTCATTCTCAAGCAAAGACAACAACACATTTCCTTCATGCACAAATGTACCAAAACTGATCCATCATACATGCAAACACATCTTCATAAATCTGCACATACAGGCACACACACACGCACACATACACACACACCATGCTGCGCCCCATTTCTGTTTAGGGAAAAAAGTAATTACTCTCTTTCCTTGCCTCAATGCCTTCAGAAGCCTCAGAGGGGTGATTCCCCAGTGAGCCAGTGAAATTCACTTAAACAGCTTTTGAGAGCGTAAGCAGTCTTATTTTTGCACAATGAAACTTTGACTGCAAGGGGGAACGTGTGGAAGTGGAAATGCACAAAGGTGAAGGAAGATGGTAAATATTAAGCTGTCGGACAGCAGTGTTTTTCCATTTTTTTCCCATCAACATTTCACACAACTCTTTGAATCCTTATATTTCTTCACTTTGTTATCCAAACTAAAAAGTGTGGGCTTTCGACAATCGACAATAAGGCACAGATGTACAATATCCTGCTGTGTTTCTTGAAAGAACTGATTGAGCCGTGTATGCGTGTGTGCCTGTATGTATGTGTGTGTGTGTGTGCATGCGTGCGAGCATTCACTGGCATCCATTAATTAACCTTCTAGAGGTTTTTCATCACACCTTCAAAAGCACACAACTCAACAGTTAGGTACTCAACTTGTTTTTTACACCAGTCCATTTCTAATACATTTTTGTGTTACAGCTCCTGAGTTGGTACTTAAACGCAATCCATGGAATTACAACTCATGGCGGCCAAGAGGGGAATCCCACTAGAACAAGCTAAATTAATAATGATCGAAGGAAAGAATGATATGATGTGTCCAAAATCTGAGGAGTTCAGGGGTTGGGGCGGTTTGCATTGAAGAATGACATGCAAGCATTGTGACACACTGGGGAGATTTGCAGCGTTATGCTAGAAATTTCATCACTTTGTGTTTTCATCACAATATGTTTATGTCATTGTGCAAACAATGAGTGCTCGCCTGGATACATAAAATGGATGCCTACAAGACACACACTGCACACACAACCATGGTGTTTTGGATCATGATTTCTATGGCTGAATTGGTGAAGTGAAGAATGTACTTTCCTCTCAGGGCACTACAGAGGTTGAATGGATGAAACCCCTGGGAAAACAAAGTCTATGGAGAAGTGTGTGTGTGCACGTGTGCCTTCATCCGCACTGTTTCATCTTTCTGTAGCCTACACGGATATATAAATAATATAATTTGTTCAAGAGTGTGTGGTTGGCTCAGTGTGATAAATTCCTTTCTCTGTGATAATAAATATAAAAAAGGAACAAAACGGAAAGGACATGAATAAGCTTTTTGAATTATGAATTAAAAGATACATGAGCCTATGGCAGCTCCGGAGGCTGATTAAAGCACAATGATTTTTTTTGTCATTCCTAGATGTATTTGAGCCTCTTTCTTGAGGAAGAGAAGCTTGATTTGAAAAAGGAACAGCCAATATCTAGCGAGCAAAAGAGCTGCCCACACCACAGAACTGGACAGGGGTCTCTAAAAACAACACTAACCTCACTCCCGGTGCAAACATAATGACAGCACAATACTTCAATGGGAGTTTACAGTTTCAAAATACTAGCGGGATCTGAATTTAACCTTACGTCACCAATCGCCCACCCACTTGATTCTCTGACCAAAGCCACGCTCGTCATTGACGTCCACAAGTGCAATTCTTCAACATGGCCATTCATAATGACATGTGATTGAGAAAGTGCATAGTTGTGATGGGGGGAAGCATCATGCCCATGAGAGTGTGGAGTTCCCACTCAAAGATGAGTGCCGCTTGGGGTGCATATTGTGGACTCTTGCACTGTCATTCGGTATGTCCAACAGATTAAAAGGCAGATAGAGGTCCCAGTCACACTGCTAACGAGTGGTCAGGAAACCAAGATGTCTTGGCCAAGACGTACCCGGAGTTAAAGCGCTCCACCAGTCTATTCCTCTGGCAATGTAACAGTGTCGTGTTGGTGTTCTTTCAGGTCTAGCCATCAAAAGACCTCCCCAATGACCTAGGCTTCAAAATTTGACCCTTCGTCTCTGTGCACCTCATCTGGTGCATCAAACAGGCAGAACATTTTACCAGTTTCCCGGCAGTGACGGTGGTTACACTGTACTCTGGAATTGGGTAGGCTTCGAGGCACTTGTTAAACTGCTTCATTGCTTCCCAGGACATAGCAATTATTTTTGCTCAGTAACTAAGAAGGGGCCCGAGATGTGAATATCCACTTCCTTCATGGGCAACCCCACCTGTTGGAGCCGACAGGATGGGAGTGATGGGTCAGTCTCACCTAAACAATGCAGGTGCTGCAGCGGGTCTTGTTGATGCCAAAGTGGTCTTCCCCACCAAACCCTGGATCAGCCGGGGCACATACGCGTCGACTCGTGGGAGTGTAAGCAGCTGGAGGACACAACGGTTGCCTACAAGGTCCTTCCATTGGCAGTGGAGGAGATTGATGCAGCCAGTTGTGTCAGCATTACTTGGACTTTCAGTCATGATTTTATTCATCTTTGTTACTTTATATTTTGTGCTTTTTTTCATCTTTCTGTTTTTTCTCTTTGTTTGTTTCTCGATCTGCCTGGAGACAACAGATGGAAATTAGCCTATGGCAACAATCCGGTGTGGTGTGTTTACATGCATGAGTCCCATATATTATTCATTAACATGCAATGTCCCGACAAATTAGAAAAACATTGAGTCTGGGCCATTGTAAAGATGTGCCTTCTTTGCCAGGTCGAGCATGCTTTCATCCATGTCTGAACACAATTTAGATTGGGGTTATCCTTCTGTTGCTTCATGCTCTGGACTGCAGGTGATGCACGGATTACAGCAAAGGTAACAGACAACAGTTCTTAACGGGTTACACAATAGTTTCGTTTGGGACTCCGGAATGTGCAGCGATAGTAAATGATTCTGTGCTCCTCTTGTCAGCACCGTCTCAAGGTCTGAATTCATTGCTGAACGTCAGGGGATACCAACATACAAACCTCCGCCAGCTAAAACCGTGTCCAGGAAAAAGTACGGCCCATGTGTTGATGATCTGTGTCACATTGGATGATTGTCGTCAGAATAGTTGTCATATTTTGGGGTGAAGATTCAGCTCAGCTTGGTGGATGATGACCACTTTGCTGCATTTCAGAGCCTTGCAGGAAGCTATGAGATCATCCAGGAAGATCACCGAGGGAATCGACGTGATGTCAGCCAATACGCTCTCCACTGAGCATTTAACGGCGGCTTGGTGTTGCACACACCTAAAGGCATCATTTGATACTGTCACAATCTTGGCCTGTGGAGAATACAGTTATAGTGCATGCCTTTTGTCCTAGCTCCAACACCCAATAACTGTACAGTAGGTCAAGGAATATGAATCAACAAGACCCCTTGATGTAGGCACGGGCATATGAGTCCTGCCAGGTTATTTTGTTGAGGTGGCAGCAATCCACACAGAACCCTTGCCTTCCATCCTTCTTCCAGACCAGAACTACTTGGAGCTGCCTATGGGCTGGTCAAATACTTGATGACTCCCGCCTCCAGCATTTGCAGCACCTTTCGCTCTGCTGTAGCACCCTTGGCAATGGGCAGGGGGAGGGGGTTTGCTCATCCCACCCTCGTGTTGATCTTATGCTGAACCGGGTCAATGGACATGCATGGTTGGAGAGCAGCTTGTACGATAATGACAGTGGTCCTATATTTTGACCAATCAAAACTTGCGGGTCACACATAGTGCAGTAAAGTCAGTGGTAGGCTCTTTCCATCTTACATCTTGTTCTTTCTTGACAATGGTGATGTGGCACGTGGTGCATTTCCATCTTTGTGGTTTTTGGACATCTGGTCGCAGCTAGGGTCACGGGGCAAAGTGATGACATAGTGGTGACAAGGCTGCCCAGTTCCAGCTGTGATTGGGTACGAAAGCTAGGCATGATCACAGGCGACAGTTCTCTCACTGTATCACTCTGCATTTAGGTTAACTGCGGCGAGGAAGCTGGACTTTTTGGTGCCAGCTCTAGGAAGTAGCACACAATATGCTCTGGTGCTATGCATTGATGGAATCCCTTAATAGACCGTCAATTGGCCTTTCTCATTTCACGCTGCAATTGCTGCAGAGGTGGGCTCGTGGCTTGCTCAAAATATGTTTTCAACTCGGTGTCTTTCCCTTTAACTTGTGTTCTGGTATCCCTCTAAGTGGCTGGTGTTGTTGTTTCTTTTCATTAATTAAAAAAAGGAGTTACATCAGCAGGTAACAAAGTAAAAAAAATAAATAAAATGATTTATAGAACGGGTTTCAGCCATGCACAGTACACCTCGCCAGTCTTTGTAAAATCAGATGGAAAGCTGATTAGGTGACTATAGAGATCGCATTGGAGCTGTGAAGGTGCCTGTGTAAATGAGACAGTAAGAAACGGCAGAGGAGCTCATTAAAAACGCAGATGGTGCTGACACACCTCCTGCACAGAATGCCGGGCTGCTGTGTAAAGTTCATATTCTCGTGTATTGTCACTTCTAAGTAAACAAGCAGGGTGGCATGCCAGCAGCCTCACTTTGACTGCAGTGTTGAACCTTTGCAAAAGTGAAGACGTACATTTTGGGAAAAAAGTTGATATGGCAGGTTGGAGGATTTAAAGGGAGGGGTGAGTGTGATTGTATCATGTTTTTGGTGTGAACATGTTTGTATGTGCGAAGGACGTACTTTCTATATCTGCTGTGGTTTGAATTTCCTCTTTCTCGCTTCTATCTCTGTGATTTCTTGTCTGGAAAGGCAACTCCAGAGAATGGCAAAGATAGTCACAGAACATGAAAAACAAGATAAAAGAGTACCAGTGATAACTGAGGTCAACAAGTTATGAAGACAGTGTGGAGGACAATCGTAATTTAAAACAACAGGGCGAGAATAGTACGAGTTGAATTTTTGATTTTATATTTTCATGTGCACACACTCACAAACAAATGTACATTATCATGCACGATAATCTCCATCCATCTATTTTCTATACAATTATCTTCATTATGTGCTGGAGCATAGCCATTGTAGATGAGAGGCAGGGTAGTGGTCTGGATTGGTCGCCAGCCAATTGCAGGGCACATACTGTATAGATTAACATAGACAAACGACCATCCGAATAACGTGCCTTGTTTTTGAATGAATGATTGCATTATTCGGCACTCTCCCACTTGAACCGTATGGGTTTCGTGGGTGACATTTTGACCGCAGTTTGTTTGCTCATCTGACAAATAATTGATTGGCTAATTGAACTTTGGTACTCTTTCATGTTTCGACATGTGTTCCTGGTTAGATGATGACAATGACATGTTTGAAGAAGAAAGTCCCCGCTGTAATCATGACACCCTGTCAGCCTCAAATGGATTAGCGCTTGATTTTCGTGGCGGCTCAGGGCTCACGTGTGAGGGAGTGGCGGGATGACAGGCAAATGGTTGGAAGACAGCAAAAGGCAGAGACGGTGATTTGAAAAACAGGATGCATACGCAAGAGAGACAGTTGTTTGATGTTGGAATTTTTGCAGTAAAAGAGGACGCATAATTTAATTTTTTTTTTCTCTCTCAATTGAGTTTTGTCGAGCAACAAGCCCAAAAAAGTCCTGTCTGCCAAAAATGATATCTTTATGTTTGGCTTGATTAAATGTATACAATTTAGGATAATTCTGGTCTGTGTTTGTGTTCTGAAGACTTGCATGTTGCAAGCGTACAAGTGAGGGTGTTACTGGAGCTGCAAATTATACACAGTGTGCGATCTCCCCATTGGTGTACGGTGCCATCTGTTTATTATGATACATTCGATAGAAATCATTTTGCCCTTCTATTGGCTGGCAACCAGTTGTAGCCCGGCTCCTGCTTGAAGACAGTTGGGATAGGCTCCAGCACACCCGCAGCCCTTTTGAGGATAAGCAGATTGGCAAACGGATGGATGATTACTTATATATTTATATTATTGTTTCCATACATGTCCCTGTATGGACTGGTTGTCAGTCAATGGCAAGGCAAAAAAACAAAAAAAACAAAATCATAATAAAATTCGCACCAGTCATTGAGTGGGAATTAATCTAATGCCGGCAGCGCAAAGTCAACCTCTACATTCCAGGCACACAGACCATTTTGCTAACTTGTCATCTATGTATTTGTCCTAAAAATGAGTGTTACTTCATTTTTGTGCCGGCGCAAGTTTAGTGTATAGTGTTTGTGGCTGTAGTGCGGGTATCGCTGGTCGTTCCAGCGCAAAGTATTGCCCTGCCACTGACTCATCTGACAATTTGGTAATGCAGTAGTCTGTGTTTGGCGCAAAAACGGGTACATCTTAATTTTTGTTGGCAAATATTAGTATGCTGTTTTGATATGAGCAAGTAGTGTAGGTGCAAGAGTGCATTGTGCGCCAATTTGGTTCAGTGTTGTTTTTTATTTGATCAGTCCAATACTATTAAAAAATATTTGATTAATAAGTGATGAAAAAAAATTTACTATTGGATTAAAAAAAAAAGTATAGTGTGTGAGCCTACTGGTCTACTGGTTAAAATTGTAGAAAAGCATAAATATGTGTGCTAATCTGTTTGTCATTGTTGAAAAATGAATAGACCATCTCTGTTAGGGTGGAGGAAGAGGGACAATATTTGATGGTTAGTTCCAGGGCTCATGAGAATATAAAGGCAGGCCTGACTGTAAGGGAAAATGTTGCAGTTTACCTGCAAATGTCAGGCACATATCCCAGCAAGTATAGTAATGTTTCCACAATTTCAAGCATGGCGTACTTGGTCATTCTGTGCTCAAACCACCCTGATTTTGATGTAAATGAGGGATGGCGTTTGGATTGGCCATGGAAAGACTACTTACATCCCACAACGGCACACATTCCCCATTGCACCCATTTCCAAAGGTGCAGTCTAGCAAAATACCAAAATAAAGAAAACTGGGTGTTCCCCTCCTACTGCCCGAAAACAGCTGGGATTGGCTCCAGCACGCACGCGACCCTCGTGAGGAGAAGCGGATCAGAAAATGGATGGATTGATGGATAAATTACTTCACATATTTTAAGAATGTAAAATTAAAGTCACAGATATTCAACCACAGCTAAGTCAGTCAAAATCCAGGAAATATTACATGTTTGCAATAAGAAATGGATAAATGCCTTATATCACAATAGGGGATTTATGTTGTGCCCTGTAAATATATATGTATAGAAATTTTAAGAGGTGTCTCCTAAATGTCTTCTCCCCAAGTAAATAGAAGTTAACAAACTAAAATTGAACTGACAAAGCATCGATGACAACCAGAACTGTCTGTTATATAGATATTTTGTCATGAAAATGAAACAACCAAGAGCAACCCTCCCAACCTCAAGTAGTCTCACTAATGACTTCACAAGCACTTCTTCTGTTTTATGTTTCCAGATGTTCTGAGGTGTTGTCTTGTTTTATATTGATATGTGGGAGATGAAGCACAACAAAGAAGAAAACAAGGTCCTGAAGTGCTCCCCCGTGAGAGTGCTGATGTGTGCCTCATGGCTGCCTCCAGGGACGTCTACCATCCTCCTTCACCCACTTCAGGGAGTCGTCTGTCCCCAAAGACTCGGGCCATGTACCAGCTCTCTGCGATAAGTAGGGCATCTGGGAGGAAACTTCACAGCATCATTAAAGGAGTGTTTGTGGCTCTGATTTTGTGCATGTATGATGTTTCTGTTCGTGTATGTCTGTGTTTGCTTCTTTCACCTTAAAGCTACTTATTAGAGGAACATTCAATAACTTTCAATTGCTACCGAAATGTCTATCACAACTTCCTTCTCTATTTCCATTAACTGTTGGGGAAAAAAAAATATTTTTATAGTGACTGTGGGGGAATTTAACATTTTGAGTGGTGTGTTCTCATCAAAATTTGACATTTAAAAATAACGCTAAATTGCCATTAACACATGATCGTAGATGATCCAGTTCATTTGTTCTCATGCGGTCACACACTGCGGTTAATGCAAGATGTGAAAAAGTGAAATGCGACACAAATTGGCTACTAAGTCATTATTGTAAGTTGCTGAATAAACTGTACCTCGAAGGGCAGTGGCTTCTTCCCAACTCCTCGTTCCATGGATTAGAAAATAGCAAGATAGAGGCACCACTCACTTTGTAAAAACATGAAATAACACTACACATAGAAGAGTCCCATTGGATTTCTTCCCCTCTTTGCAGCGGCTGACAAAGTATTGACACTGAAGGGAAAAGCCAGATGCATTTTCTCACATGCATCACACACTTTGTACTTCTGAATGATTGATATAAATTGAGAAAGAGTAGAATGTTGCCCTAAACTCTGGTCCTTTTTATTTTAACAAGAATTTAGTAGAGTGCCTGAAGACTTTGGGTACAATTCTTGGCTACAACATTTGAACAGTAATGTAGTGTGCTGTATTTTTTTAATACAGTATGTTATTGTAAAACACAACAAATACCCCCGAGAGCAAAAATAAATGAAGCTCTTTCCCTCTTGACTGTAATTTTGTTCCCATTGAAACTTTATTCCTCATATGCCCTATAAGGCCAAAGGCATTGTTCACCTCGACCAACGTTGTTGACTTCACAACAAAAGAATTCAGTCTTTGTCTTTAGTCTTTGTCATTAATATGATGATGATTATAATGGTGGGGATGGTGATTATTATCCAAATGATAATTTCATCCACCCATTTTCTAATCTGTTTATCCTCACGAGGGTCAAGGGTGTGCAAGAGCCTATGGGCAGTACGCGGGTACACCCTGAACCGGTTAACAGCCAATCGCAAGGCACACATAGACAAACAACCGCGCTCACACTCACACTTAGGGACAATTGAGAGGAAAATGGAGTACCCAGAGAAAACCCACCCAGAGAAAGCCCACACAGGCATGAGGAGAACATGCAAACTCCACACTGGAATCAAACCCTGCACCTCTGCACTATGAGGCGAACATACTAACCAGTCAGGCACCGTGTCATCCTAATGATAATATTATATTAAATATTATTATTAACAATCAAAACTTAATCATCAATTAAAACAAGAATAATCAACAAAATGATAAAAAAAAAGTTGCAGATTATTATTCTGTTTTTAATCACAGATAATAAAAGACAAGAATAATACACCCAATATACTGTAAGTAAACAGACATTTAATGGGAGGGGAAAAAAAGACAGTATTTTAATGTATCACTAAAAATTACAATGTTACTGTTAGCAGTGATCCAATAAATGAATATTTCTCCAGTATGTTGTTGTCTAGTTATATTTTATTTTATATTACATGAAGTTACTTAAATACTATAACTGTTTATACATTTACAATACAGTATTATTCCATTATTTATAAGTATGCCAATATCCTGTTGAAATGTTCAGTATTTCACTGAAGATAACACACTATAGATATGTCATTTACGTTTTGTGCATCTCAATGGTTGCAGTAAGTGGGTAAAAATCATGATTTATTTTTTTTATCATTAGTTAAATGTATTGTTGTTCCATGTGCAATCCACGGTATGTTTTGTTGCACACAGCACAGAGAACCAGACCACCTACGTGCAGGCCTTCAAAGAGAGATGTCAGAGTGATGGGGAACACAAATGTTGGGGAAAAGGCCACCTCACCAACAAATAGTTGAACTTTACTTTTTGACTAGGACTTAAACTGTGATTCCCAGTTCCAAGAGCCAAGTCCTTCCCAATTGAGATACTGCCAGTTTGATAGTTTTCATAAAAAGGGTCCAGATCAACAGCCGGGGAGATTAAAGCTTGCCATACACTATGCAAATGAACCCAATTTCAAACCAGACTGATTAATTCACACCCACTCCTCAGCATACGACCTGTCCATATGGAATCAAGAAAAACTGTCATCCGCTGTTCATAGTCAAGACGCTACCCAGTCATCCACTACTATTTTCATGTTGAGTGTAATAAAACATCAGTACACAATGTGATTTAAAAAAAAAAAGTTCCTGTGATGTATTAGGGCCAATAGGTAGTGATATAATTGGACCACCTACTCAAACTACAAGGAGCTAGCAAAACTAGCACTGATACTGCTGTAGTGGCCTTATAAAAACTGACATCTGAACAGAAATATTGCAGCAACACATACAGACAGAGAATATAGTGGCAGCTTGAGAAATAAGTCTTTTTTTTTCCGTGACGACGCTTATCACGCAAACCACATACTGCATCTCCGATCGTCTTTTCCCTGTGAAATGAATAGAAACGCCATTAATCCATGTCAGCATTCCCAAAAGCAAAAGAAAAATAAAATAACATGAGGATAAATAGCACTTTGTAGTTTTGTATTTCATAAAAACATATAGGATGTCATAATTAAATATAATGTAATTAATGAAACCATTTTTGTCACAGTTTTTGCTAATTTAAACAGTCATTCTGCTAAGAAGACCTCCTAACTCATCAGCAGTCATATTATTTGTTCTTCACAGAGGACAGAGAATATATTTGGGCTTACTGTAGTGATACCTGAGAATTGTGGACTGTGCATAATGCCTCAGTCATATTAAAACATTTTGGAAAACAAGAAAAAAAAAACACCATGTATTGTTATTTTTTATTGGGTATTTTACCTTTCATTTGTTCACCCATCTGCATCAAGTTTTTGTGACAATATGAATAAAAAAATGATTGATCACAAAATGCTGTATTGTCATGTTTTCCAAAAAAACTGAAATATGACTTCAAGCTGTTTAGTGACGGAACTGTCTTACAATTGTAAATCGAGGGGTTCGCAGGTTTTAGATGGATTGCTCTACGTTTAGAATGGGCAAAAAGGAGAGGACCACTTCGTGTGAACACAGCTCTTTTTATTTTTTTCTCAACGTCTCCCTCGTAACTCTAACGAACACACCTCCCTCCGTTAACGACCACACTTCCTGCTTTCCTTCACCAATCAAATGTAAGCAAGATAAGAATATTACAGAAAGTATTAAACAGAAAATAATTTAGGTAATTGTAACATAAAATAATATAATGCTCAAATATAAAACGATAATAATTCACAATTTGATCAATATTTGAAAAGGGGGGGAAAAAACGCTTTGGTTTTTGATGCGTAAATGTCTCCCATGCTGAAACATCCATGTTTAGAGTGTTATTTTGCTAAAATCTATTGATGCTTTAACATTTTTAGCATTCATAGTAGAGTCAGTCCTTATTGATAGCGCAAATTGTGGTGGCCCATTTAAAATCCACTTCTTTTTAGAACTGGAAAGACCAAATGCATAAATGCAAAGACATAAACAGCTTCATAAAAATCCTGCACCTCGTACAATTTACATTGCCCTTCAGACTCGGTGGATACTAGTGCATCAATGATGGTAACTGTTCATTAAAATCCATCACACTCATTCTACAGTTGTAATAATGATTAAGACACGCAGTAGATCCGACACACTCACACTTAGAAATAACACAATCTGCAGTATTTTGCTGTCTGCTATTACGTGGATGCAAAATGGCTGCCACAGCCTGACACTTCGGCTCACAGATACCTTTGTTGTCTTGCAACAACCTAATGAGGCTCTCTCTGGTGGCATTAATCATGAGGACAGCTTGAGTGACAAAGAGGGCCCATTTGTTCAGAACCCACCCAAACCATTAAAACAGAAAAGATCTCAATAAGATGCATCTGTGTTAGTTTTCATGGAGAAGGCATGTTAGGCGATAGGAGAAAACATTTATGGATAAAAACATTTTACTTGGACGTCCTGGTGGGCGACTGGTTAGCACCCTCACAGTGCCGATGTGCAGGGTTCGATTACGGCCCCCACCTTCCTGTGTGGAGTTTGCATGTTCTCCCCGTGCCTGCGTGGGTTTTCTCTGGGTACTCCAGTTTCCTTCCACAACCCAAAAACGGCTAATGGAACTCTCTAAATTGTCCCTAGGTGTGAGTGTGAGCGCGGATGGTTGTTCGTCTAGGTTTGCCCTGCGATTGGCTGGCAACCAGTTTAGAGTGTCCCCGACCTACTGCCCGAAGACAGCTTGGATAGGCTGTAGCACGTCCGCGACCCTTTTGAGGATAAGTGGATCAGATAATGGATGGATGGAGACAAGAGCTGATGTTGACCACCCACTCGGAAGCTTTGCTATGAAGATTTCTTCATTGACCAAGCGGGCTGGGTTTCGAGGAAGACCCACCTCACCGAAGGTGTCTTCCTGCAGCGTTTCTGTTATGTTTTTGTTTTGGTTACTTTTGGTTTTGTTCCCTTTTGTACCTTTTTTTTGTCTCCACCTGTTCTCGTCATACAGGTGCCTTATGTTTATGTTTAACCAATCATCTCCCTCAACCCTTTGGGTCTTGTCCAGGTGTTTCTTGTTGTCTCGTCACTTTGCTTGTATTTAGTTCCCTGGATCCTGTCGGTCTTCGTCGGATCATTGTGCTCCTGTCATGTTGTGTGTTCCTGTCATGTTTTTTTTCTGTCATAGGTTTGTTTGTTTGTTTGTTTGTTTTCTTTCTTTCTTTCTTTCTGATTGACTTTGGTTTAATGTGCTTTTCAGTACTTTGTTTGTGTACTTGAGTTAGTTCTTCCAGGGTACTCCTCCAAGTATTTTTTGTTCAGTCCACCTTGCTACCCCCACCTCCCTGCTTTTTGGGTCCTCTACCATCACGCAAATTATGACAGTTTCATCTTATAAAATGGATTACATTATTCAAACTAACATTGTCTAGCATCATATTGTGTCAAATATCGCCCACTTAGCATTCATTGCAGCCTGGTCATCCTTGAAGGGGGATTCACCCATCTGCGGCTCTCCTGGGGAATAAAATCAGAGGATGTCATTAATATTTGTCAAGTGTGGGCATGTGAAGCTCTTTGACATTTTTTTTGTGATTGAGGGTGGTAGAAATAAATTTGGCTGAACTTGAAATTAAATTCATTTAAATTTTTATCAATCTGCTATCTTGTTCCATAACACGTTTATTGTGTGTGTGTGTGTGTGCATGTGTTTTACTCTGTCTCAATCATATTGTCTCACTTTCTGTTTTACATATTTGTTGCCTGTGATCCATGTTCAAATCATGCTCTAGGACATAAATATAAACAAAAATGTGGAATGCGAATCACAGTCTAATTTCCATTTGTTTGTTTGTTTGTTTGTTTATTGAACATAAAAACATATACAGTAATAAATTGACAGAAAGTAAGGTAAGTAAAATTGTAGGAATCAGGAAGGAAAGAGAAATCAGTCATCATACAACACAATTATGTTCAAAGTTCATTTCAGTATTCATGATGTTAGACATTTTAACACATAAAAAGGGCAACGAAATGCAGCCTGTATCGCAATATTAAGGAATAAGTGCATCATCTCTTACTGCTTCCCCGTTTCCTCGTAGGCATGCGATGGCACACAGAGGCACTGTTCTATTTCCTTTGACTTCCTGGTGCACTGGCCACCTGAGGCGTACCCGTAAAAGCAAAGATCTAAGACTTTAATTCATCTGATTTCATTAAAGATGTGTGATTGCATTAAGGCCTCCTTATGCAGGCACTGGTGTGTGTGCATGATTGTGCTCGTGCAGTGTTTGATTTGATTCAGGGGATTTCCGAGCTTATTTCGTCACTTAATTAGACGGGGAATACTGTACATTGTTCAGCCTTTTCTTTTTCTGTTTTGTTTATCTAGTGGCCACAAAGGTACAGTCGTTTGTATGGCTTTGGTCCAATTTATTTATTTATATTATTACTGTAAAAGCAACCAAAATATGAGCATATTAAAATATGAGCATATTTTAATGATATCATGTAATGTTTGAACAATATTACAACAATCAGCGCATACCGTGGGTATATCCCGAGACCCTCAAAGATTCTTTGTAATGGAATCACCCTTCTCAATTACCCCTGCCTTGTTCTAATTACAGTCAATTAAGTCCAGAGACAGGTACAAACATCAGACCCCCTTCAACAATTTCTTTCAGCTGATTATGAAGCACATTTCATCTCCACACACAACATCCCCCAGAGGGCTAATTGAGTCTTGGATGATTCCACCGTTGTTTATTTAGCCCTGATTACACCTGGGAGAAAAGGCTTCAATTAAAAATCAAAGCTGTAATGATCTCGTCTTAAATGCCAGCCATTTTCACCGATGGCCTCCTACGGAAAGGTCACCTGTGCTCGCAAGCACACGTTTGTTTTTGTTTTCTTTCTCTCTCTCTCTCTCATTTTCTGCAGATTTACTGCTGAGGCGAAGAGAGGGAGAGAGTGGCCTCCATAAGCACGAAACATCATAAATACTTAATCGCACAAACTTTCTCTTTTGAGCCAACAGGGAGGAAGACAACAAAGTTAGTCACTTAAAGGTGCTAAAATGAGATGTTTATTCTATGTTTACATCACATGCCGCCTCTGGGCTACAGCCATGGCAAAGCCTGATCATCATGCTGACAACAACAGCCAAGGAGGGGCTAGTGAGTGTGGATGAGTGCATGTTTGTGTGTGTAAATTTGGTGGAGAGAAAAAGTGTGTTTTAACTTTGCTCATTTGTTTCCCCTTGTTTACCTGTAGGCATTGTAATGAAGCAGAAGCGTAAGCTGAGAAATCACTCCAACTGATTGCTATATCAGGTCTGCTGTTTTAAATGACTCCTCACGATGAGTGCTTCACTATTGCTCTCTGCTCTCTGCTTTCGAAAGGAATTACGCATTTTCCCTACACAACTTTAAGGTGTCCAGGAAAGCAGATAGGCTGGACAATGTATTTATCTTCTTTCAAACTTTTGATTGGTTACCAAAGTCACATATAATATGGTGTGAGTGAGTGTTGTCTGGAGCACCCATGGCAACTCGGAATGTGATTAGGCTAGCTTTTCATCTCCAGTTTCTTCAGGTTGCATCAGTGTGACTTGTCACCGACATATCCTTCCTTGCTAAAATCCCGGGGGGTCTAAACCAACATTTCTCTCCTTTCAAATAATGTCCTTTGTTTCACAATAACATCATTGTCAGCATGACACCATGCACACGCTGATGTGTCAATGTAGCGAATGTTGTCATCCTACAGAGCTGCAAAGACAAGATGCTTTGCTTCCTCTGTGTCAGAGATCACCTTGGAAAAATCATGTTCCTCTTCTAATTGTCATCAGGAGAATATCAAACATTTCTTCCGGCATGATGCACCCTCCTGTTCAACCTTCCCTTGAAACAAGTCTCCTGCTATCCATTCACACACAAGCAGTAATATTGATCACTAACATGCTAACATGCTGTTCTAAATAATTGTAAAAAACTAAACTATTTATTTATTTTAGTATGACACTTATCCCGTACATGGCTGCACACTCTGCATTGATGTTTGGTGAGGTTCAGGGCTGGTGGGACAGTAATAGAAGTTAATTTAACAAATATATGAGCCAAACATCCATCATTCTTTTTCCGAACCGCTTTATCCTCACGATGGGGGGGGGTGCTGGAGCCTATCCCAGCTGTCTTCGGACAGTAGCCGGAGGACACCCTGAACCGGTTGCCAGCCAATCGCAGGGCACATGGAGACGAACAACCATTCGCACTCACACTCACACCTAGGGAAAGTTTGGAGTGTTCAATCAGCCTGCCATGCATGTTTTTGGAATGTGGGAGGCAACCGGAGGACCCGGAGAAAACCCACGCGACTACGGGGAGAACATGCAAACTCCACACAGGAAGGCCGGAGCTGGAATTGAACATCTTCACTGTGAAGTCGAGGTGCTAACCACTCGACTACCGGGCCGCCCTGAGCCAAACATATTGATGTATTAACCATTGAATTAGTAAACAGACATAAAACAAAAAAGGTAAAAAAAAAAAAATGCTATGGTCCTTTAAGTTACGAAAGTGTGTGTGTGTGTGTTGGGGTCAGGTTGTGCAGCGGACTGATTTTTGCCAAAACTGCCGGACACAGTTAGACGGGTCGTTCAGGAGTTGTCCCGAATTTCTCATTTGCCACCCATTCCCCGCTTATCATTAAATTACAGTCTTCAAGGAGAGATTATTTTACTTTAAGAAATATCACGCTTAGATTTGAGAGTATTTCTTGATCATGCCAAAATATTTTAAACAAAGACAGATCGAACAAAATAATCTGAATTAGATTTAAGTTCAAGTTTACAGGTTTTTAATTAGATTTTTGGGTTGTTTGTTTTATTAGTGATATGAAACAAGATCAAGGATGCACACGTATTTAGCAAATACACCATGTCTAATCACTTTTGCATGCTGAAACCAATAGAGACTCACCAGACGCATGGAAGACATGCACGGATACTGGTGTGTTTATAACCAGAGGTGAGTGCCTGGCCACCCGTTCGTTTTCGTCATTATTTCAAGCCGACCACATCTGTCACAGTCAGACCATCACTCTGTCATTGTTATATTAACCAAGCTAAATCAGAACTTGTCACCACTATTTTAGCACCGCCAAATCTTCTGCTTCTTCTTTTTCTTCTTCACCGATGTCACGTTGGCAACACTCAGACGGCAATAAGTACGTGCTAGTTACGACATCGCACACATTCACAGCACAAGAAGCCACAGACATTTATAATAATTGTTATGTAGGTTATTATCAAGGTCAAGGTCATCTTTATTGGCATGCTTTATGTGTGACATGCAGCATAGATGACATTTCTTCCTCTCAATCCTCAGCGCAAACATGCAAGCATGCTGTGCATTAAACACATACAGCTAAGACAAGATAGCAGCTACACTGTATAAAAAGACATTATATGTAATCTGAACAGTATAAACAGCATAAACAGTGGCACTTGTGGCTATTGTGGGTAAAGTGAGGTAGTGCATTGTGCAATACGCAGATGTCGGATGATGAGGGGAGGGTGATAGTCTGTGACAGGAGGCAGGGGTCGGGCAGAGGCAGAGGGCGGGGAGTGCGTATTATACTGTATACGACCATAACACTCGTTCAAATAAAGTTTGAAAAAAAAAAACAGACACACACACACACATCATCATCATGATTGGTGAAATAAAAACATGGGACAATGTCGTTGCAATCTGTGAGACCAGCAACGTGTATACAAAATAGCATATGCAACTTGGAGAATAGGAACCGAGATTTACCAACAGGTCACCAGGTCGACTGCCTCTGTTCAAAGTTTTTCTTTTTTTTTTTCTCCGCCAGAGGACGAGGAGCTTCTGCACAACAGAAATACTCGAACTAAAGAGAGAATGTGTTTTGTCATTGCCAGACCAAACAGCAACCTTCTCTCCAAGTCCACCCTTCCCTGCTGTTACTTGTCCTCAACCCGTCTTGCTCCAAATAACATACACGGAATAAAGATAATGTGGTATTTTCTCCCGAGTTCATCTTGTGATGTAGTGCCATGTTTGGCTTGTCAGAGAGGTACGTTTTCAAAATGAACTCTGCGGCGTGGTTCGATGAATAATGGCTTCCTGAAATCGTTTTCAAGGTTAGTGTTCACTGAAAAGTACATGGCTTCCTAATCGGAAATGTTGAGAATGCACACAAGTGTTGTAAATGGGGAGCTTATTTTTTTGTTTGCTTTTAAAGCCGTTTCATACTCAAACACATTCACCGTTTGATTTTGTCTCTTGCTCTCTGCAGTCGACTGATTCTGTGTCGTCTCACCTCAAATATTGTCTTTTCCTTTGTGTATCAAGTTAAGACAGACTTTATTCATTCCACCAAAATGTTCCCAAGGTGGGAACGCTTTGGGTGGTGATGACATCATGATGAATGCGCTGGCCCAGCCATACATGCTTGTGATATGATGGCTGAACATTCTCTCCGAAGAATTAAAGTTGCAACAATTCATGATGGTATAGTAAATGGATTGCATACATTGTTACAGTATGTTGTTGGAGACATTTTGCATGATTTCAGGCCAATGTTGTACCAGCTAAATTACATTTTAGAGCAATTTGCTGTCCACAGGAATGTGACAGCTCCCCTATCTAGCTGCTTTGTTTCGAGTGGCTTCTGTGTGCTGTTAATTTGCTATTTTGGGGCAGTTGCACACAACTCATTCTTGCTTCCCTGTACATAGGGTTAATATTGTTTTTGTTGGCCCTTTTGAATTTCACTGTGTTATTTTTGCAAAAAGTACGGTTTGAATGTGATATGTATGAGATATGTTTATCACTTTTATAAACATTATGTATAAATAGGATTTTAATATAGAGAGCCAAAGAATATGAAGCGGCTGTACTCCACTCATCTTCCCGCACGGTTTTGATGTGGCCGAGACTCAACAAAGGAATTCAGCCACTACCTCAAATTCGACGACATTTTTATCCGGAACCTAGAGGAGTAAGGACAGGTTACACTTGTCTTTTGTCTCGCCACAGTTTTTTTCTCCCACATCATGTGTAACAACTGTAGTATTTCCACCTGGTTTTTTTCCCTTTTTATCAGTGTATATTTCCTGACCTGTCATATTTTACTCATTCCTAAGTAAAGTGTCTCTTCTCCAACAGGCTTCCTCCACTGTGGAACTATCATTATAATGACCTTTATATGGCAAGGCTTCCACAACAGCACTTAAGGGACCTTATCGTGAACCCCCCCCCACAATAATAAACATTTCAGAAGAGCTTGATGCATAGTGCCTTACTTTGTTCAACCGCTGCAGTAGAACATAAAAATTCCACATGAGGGACATTGACGAGATTTGAACCGTGACTTTCAGAATTGCAAGGTTCATGTGCCTACCACGAGGTCATCATGCTTTTCTGTAAAATTGTTGAATAATGTTAGTGTAAGTGAACTGGACAAAGTGATGTATGTGACAAGAAGAACAACTGGAAGGAAAAATGGGTTTTGTACACAAACACACACACTCACGCACACACACCTATATTTATATATCAACAGGGTAGTGCGTTGGCTTGACAGTGCAGAGGGTACGATTCCGTCTCTGGTGTGTGAGGGCTGTGGACTGGGACAGATTGTTGCGGTCCACTGAGTTACAGCATGTAGTTTTAAATAGTTTCAGAATCCAATGTATGCACTGTGTGTGTTTTTGTGTTTCACTAGGATGAGAGCACACATCTATATACAGAATGCTGGGATTTAAGGATAGAAAGGATTTGTATTGCCATGCAGTGCAAAGGTTTCATATGCATATGCAAGAGCATATTTTTATGAAAACTGCATGCACACTTGTGCTCCTCAAGTGTTTCTGGTTATTTAACTTTTCTTAGTAGTTTTGTATGCCAGCATGCATGAATGACTTTGTAGAAATGGTGTGCGTGTGTGTGTGAGAGGCAGTAGGAATGAGCAGTCTGTCATGCCTGAGAGGGAGCCAAGCCTGTTTAAATTGCCTTCTGGCTTCCGAGCCTCTCATCTGCAAACTGGCACCTCTTGCTCACTTCTCTCCGTCCTCTGTTTGCTAAGCATGTCCGCCTTTGTATTTCCTCCTGTTTTTTGTATTGTATGTCTCAAGTTTGTCCTCCTAGTCTGTTTATTTATTTACCTCTCTCGCTATTATCCTCCTATTGTGAGTTTATGACAGTGTTTTGCCACCAATCACCTACAAGGTTTAAGACAGTAACACTTCTTTGCAGTGTCACCAATACATATTTTTAAAATCACGTATATGACCAAAATAGCACCGGCACGGGTGGCTGCCTCGGTTACTCGCTCCCTATTATTGTCTTTCTTTTTTTCAATTTAGCTCATTTTGCCGCCTGCCAACTCGAGAAAAGACTTAGTAAGTATTAGGAAGTCTACGCTTGGGCTTTTTTCGCCAAGACACGGAAACCCACAAGGTTTTTCAGAGTTGATATCTGGCGGGGCAGTTGCTCTGTACGGCGCGCGGAAACACCGTCGGAAGAGGGGGAAACGAGCGGGTGTGCTCGTCAAGCTATGTCAGCGTGGCTTCAGAACCCCGCTCCCATCGATCCATCTTGCTAATCTATGTTCTCTGCCAAACAAGATAGGTGAATTTGTTTTCACAAGGACAAAAAAAAAGAATCTTTTGCACGTTCTACCGCACCCTTCAACAAAACCTGCCATTCTACTCATCACGTGAGTTCTCCTTCTTCATACTTCTGGGTATTTACATCCCACTGCAAGATGGCTCTGGTCATCACACAGATCTTCAACAGATCCCTGGAGCTGTGTGAGGTCCAATCCTGCTTCAAACAGTCCACCATCATGCCAATCCCCAAGAAACCAGCAACATCGGAACTGAACAACTGTAGGCCTGTCACTGTGACGTCTTTGGTCATGAAGTCCTTTAAATGCCTTCTGCTGAAGCATCCAAAGAATATCATCGGACCCCTGCTGGAACCCCTGCATTTTGCCTACCGGGCAAACAGGTCAATGGACGACGCAAACTGCCACAGTTATATGTCAGTGTTTCGCAACATGTCACTCGTTGATGACAACCACAAATATCTATTGAATAACAATTTCACCTTTTCTACAGATATAATAAATTGACCATATGTATTCTCTGTGCTCTGTTGACATTGCATTGCTAAATAACCAAGAAAACACAATTTATCAAGGACTACCTTTAAAAGTGGCTCCAGCTGGCCACCAGAGGTGTCCATTAAATGCATTGTCACTTTGAAGGAACACTGATTGTGTAACATTGGTGCAACTCTGACTTGTTTTTCTTTAAATTATGGTGAAGAAATTATGGTAAAACAAGATGTCAGACTCTTGGAATGGCTTCATTCTAATACTTTAGAGCCATATTTTTCTCCCCCAGATTTTAGTCAAATTCCAAAAGGTTTCTGTACTTGTGCTACCGCGTTCTTTTATTTGCGGAAAAACGAGGCAACTAACAACATGGTGAAGACGAGCCCAAGGATATTCGATGATGATGCTCGAAAGTCAAAATGATGTGATTGTTAGCCGTTAATGGTTGATAAACACCTGTTAACACGGTTTCACCTGTTTTCCAAACAGACATTGATTATATTGCTAAATATTTTAAGTTTCATGTACACACAAAACAGATGCATATTTCTTACACTGAATCTGTCACCTATCATTCATTTGTTATTTGGATTTATCGATTGTAATCCATGATAAAATACTCAAAATATCATAAAACGCTGAAGAAAGTGAATGGAAAATATGCTCTAGGTTTCAAATCCACTCTATATTTTTGAAACCGAGTCTGGTATGTTTTTTTCTTTTTTTTTCTCTTGCATGAAATCAACTAATGGACAGACTGACACTTGGCAAAGGGAATAAAAGATCTATTCATGAAGCAAAAAAATAAAAAAAATTGCAATTACACTGTGAAAACCTTTCCATTCCCTAAATGCAACGGACATTTTGTGCTATTGTCCCACACTGAACACAATGTAAAATAACTCCTGTGTTCAGAGCTCACTTTTGTCCATCAATGCGTGTGTGTGTGTGTGTGTGTGTGTGTGTGTGTACACGTACTCTTGATACACCACTAATAACTACCATTTTTTTTCTCGTTCGGTGTAATGGCCTCCATAAATCACATCATATCCTCCTTAGTGATTCGCCACTGGGCCCCTGGCTCCATCTCTTGTAGCCTTGTGTCCCCCCCCCCCCCCTCCCCCCCGCACCCCTGCCTCACCTCTTTACACGGATCCTGGCTTTCCTCCCTCATTCCGGCCCTTGTTCAGGGTTTCTGATGAGGTCTGCTTGATCGAACCTGGTTGTTTGGAGGCCTTTTCGTTTATCAGCTCAAGCACTTTGACTCTATTTTTCTCCCTCCATTGATTATCACATTAGCAAGGCTTGATGTTAAGTCCCTATCCTCATCGTTTGCTTGCTCCAAGGTTATGGGCTGTGGCACTAAACGAGGTGAAAAAGCCACATGTCAGATGGAGGGATTAGACTTGTTTGTGAAGCACTGTGGACAAATGGCTAAACAGTTCACTTTGGGATCATGTGGAGTGTGTGCGTGTGTGTGTGTGTGTGTGTCGAAGTCTAAAGGGCATTCATGTTCGTCCTTGGATACTCAGGCATCATCAAGATTTTGAGAGCTTTAAAAACCTTCACGCTATTTCAGCCAAAGCTGTTTACCTACCTTTTCATTCCATTGCTCTTCATCACTCATATTTATGTACTTTTTTTCTTCATCTGTGGACTTCTATCGTACACTTTTAGGTAGGCATGCACATACATACATGCGCACAGACTCGCACGATACCGTTTACAACCTATTGCCATTACTCAACCGACTGTGTCCATGATAAAGCATAGCTCCTGTACAGCGTTTCAAAACACCAAAGTACACCACAGTAACACACAACTGACCCAAGATGACATGTCACTTATCGGTACGCATAACGAGTGCCTTCTACACTTCAAAGTGGAACAGCCAACAGTATATGTCTGGAGGAGGCAGTCTTGGGTGCTTACATCATTAGAACATGGATAAAGAAATATTTATTGAACCTGGACATGTGCTCTCAAACACATCTAAAGCCTCCAGTAGGGAAGAATCTTTTGAAAATTGCCTTAAGGGAAGTAAATACAGTACACAAAACAGAAAGAAACAAGAAATATATGGCGCGGTAAAAGAAAACAACAATAATACCCAAAAAGGAAGTAGACAATTCACTTAGGTGTTCCAATTTATGTATCCATGACATAGCATTGATGGTTTCAGCCAGACCTCTTTGGCAAAGTCGGACCGTACTCTGAAAAATAAATTGACATTGTTTTCAGCCCAAAACCCACAATAATAATATAACATTGTTCCTTCCTAGGACTAGAAATATGTGTGTTTCTGAAAGAGCACAGGAAAGTGGCTCTAATGTATTCCATAAGGTACAGTAAATGCTTTTCTCAAATCATTAAAGAGGCCTTGACTGCTTGCAAGTTCAATCAATCGGTGTGACCATTTAAATAAACAATGTTGTTTTTTTCCTTCTCAAGGGGCATTTCTTGAAGTCACCACTGCCGAGTGTCTCCTCACAATAAATGGGTTATGGCTCATTATTTCTTACGTTTCGATGAATACACGTTTACAAAGAAAAATACAATGAAATCATTTGATTCTTTTTTTTTTTCTGGTATGGATTTGAGCCCCATCTGAAGTTTACTTTTGGCTTGAAAGAAAATTTCTATTAAAACTCAAATCAACTTTATACTGCACTGCTCAACAGCTCCAGCTGTAAGAAGTGCTGTAAATAAATAATAACAGAACCATTAAAACAATAAAAACTCTTTTAAATGCTATCTTTTAATACAAATTTACAATACTGTAGCTCCCTTGACCTAAATCTACACAAAAGGTACACTTTCATTACCTGTTGGTGCAGGGTGTGCAAATCCACTGCTTCCCGTTAATAATAAAAAGACAATACGATGAATGTTGTTTGTTAAATATTACATCCAGGTGTACACTAAAATGGACCGGCTGTTCGGGAATCACCCGAAATCACTCGTGTCCATTTAGGCTCCTTTGGAGGAAATATGGTGGGGAGTGCATTTGGTTTTATACGTCGTTTATAGCCAGACATACGACAACAGCACAGCTGCGGGTCTTTAAGCAGGGGGACTCTTCCAAATCTCCCAGTGTTTTCTGAACTTCTTTCTTTTGGAAAGCTTTGAGGACTTACTTTGCTTTGTTTCTACCTCTCTGGTTGAAAATGACACCCAAAAGCTACGCACTGTGGCATTTTGGCCACTATTTGCTGATGCTAGGAGTAGTTCCTAATTATTTTGCTTTGCCGAGCTGAGCGCAGCAATGTGGGCAGCAACCGTCCCACGTCATCATCCCAGACTGCATTGCAAATGCGAAAAATGAATCATCGAGCAAATGTGTCATTACAGTCAAAGTTCCTTTCAAATTCAGTTATTGCACTGAACTTCAAAACTCGTCGATTCTGTGATGACCATGAGAAGCCCCGCCAATCCATAAATGTGTCTAACAACATAAGCTATCCAAACCAAATCACAGGTATCAAGTGCACATTTTATTCCCCACTACTGTGGTTGGAATAGCAGTAGAAGTGCAATAAATCATTTTGGGAGCTGTTATGGTTTACGAGTATTATTTAGGGGCGACCCGGTGTTTGACTTGTTAGCGCTTCGGCCTCACAATGCAGAGGTGCAGGATTCGATTCTGGCTCTGGCCTTCCTGGGTGAAGTTTGCATGTTCTCCTCGTGCCCGCATGGGTTTTCTCCAGGTACTCCGGTTTCCTCCAACGTTCCAAAAACATGCGTTGGATAGGCTCCATCCAGCAAGCCCGGGATCCTTGTGAGGATAAGCAGATCGGAAAATGGATGGATAGATGAATAGTATTATTTAGCTATGGGTGAAATAACAAATATTTCTGTTTAATTGAGCGATGTTGTATTAAAACATCTCATCTCATCTCATCATCTATTCCAAGCATAACAAATATATGAATCTGATCTGCCCACAATAAATGCATGAAAACATTTTTTATATTCTGTGGTGTCACCGAAAACGTAGCAACCAGTCTAATTTGTCAGTAGCAAACTGAAATCACTTTGGCAGCACTTCCATTGGGAGTATCCTTTATTTATCTGACAGTCAAGTTTCAAACAAGATGGCTCACACTCTTATTTTCACCCGCCTCCGCCACCACTTGTTCATCTTTTCTCACACCATTTCACTAGACTGGCCGTCACTGGATCTTCATACAGCGAGTGTCTGTTTTTCAACGTGTCGGCTATCCCTCTGGACCTTCGCTACACTCCAATTAGGTTTGTCACTCAACTACTGTGGATGGGATTAAGGGAAAAGGATTGGTGGGAGTTGCATACAGAGTGTGAGCAGCAGAAGATACATTATAAAGGGAGAAGCAAATGGTGTGCATCTGAGCAATAGATGAGGAAAATGCAAGCAAAGGAAATGAAGAAAATAATATTGAGCTGGAGGGCTGCGAGAAAACGGCTGGATTTGGCCTGCGGGACTCTGAATAATATGTCATTAAATGAGATTCATAAACCCTCAACCCTTCCTACTAGTCTACTCACCTTCGCTGCTTCGTTTCCTTCCATTGTCATATTCGACCATTTGCACGAGTGCATTTTCCATACAAAGCTTCATTTCAAAACTAATACAGACAATGTGAGCGGAACCGCTGTGTTATATTCTGCCATTGTGGCTTGTAATAATATTCGGTCAAGATATATCACCCTGTTGGTTGAAGGCAGCTCACCATACATACATCGATGAAACTGTATAAATATTTGAGTGGTCTTATGTTGTATGAATATTATCTTGATGCTGTTGATTGATGCAGGAGAGCAATTTACTTGCAGTCTGAGAGCGATAATGTCAAAATCAGCTAACAAGACTTTGGGCTTTCAACCCTTGCATTGTAAGCCTTTAGTTGCAAGTGGACAAATAACGGCTTTCAGCTTTCATTGTTGCTTGAATATTTAAATTAGTCCTGAAGTTACTCACTCAATCAGACAGTATGTGCTGGAGGCAAACTAACATTTCCAGCTGTTATAGGATAGCATCACAATTGTACAATATTTTATTTGTGACATGAAGTAAGAAGGCACGCCCGACTTATTTAATGGACTTCGGTGCTAATGAATCCGACTTCCTGATTCAGCTTTAAATTTATGCTTCTAGTGCTTGGGGTTTTATATGACTAAGAATGCCTTTTAAAAGGATGTGTATTGAATATAAAAAACCCAAAAAATATCACGGTGTCATCTGGAATAGAAAATTAAAATGCACATTATAAAGCATACTTTTTAACTTTTAGTGCCGATGCTTGGTTTTAAGCACTTAAATCTAATTATTTTAGATTATTTTATTATGCTGCGATTGGCTGGCAACCAGTTCAGGGTGTCCCCTCTACTGCCCGAAGACAGCTGAGATAGGCTCCAGCATCCCCCACAACCCTTGTGAGGATAAGCGGATCGGAAAATGGATGGATGCATTTTATTATGATTTTTGCAATATCTTAATATTTAGTTTCTCTTTCTGTAATGCTTTTTAGGCCTTGTTCAGACTACTAGCCAAAATCAGATTTATGTATTTATATATATATTTTTTTGTAGTCTGAACAGTCACAAAGCACATGAAAACAAGTTTTTGTGAGGCGGATTGAAGCCCCATTTAGTAGGGAGTGTAATATCCGATTTGGATGTGTCTCAGTCTGAACAGCTCCAAACACACCAATTAATTGTGACTGTCCGTGACGTCACTCTACATGACGCAAAACCCAATGCGCCAGAGCAGAGAGCACCAATCTCAGTGCGGAGCGGGAAATAATTGAGCACATTCAAGAAAATGAAAACTGCAGTCGCTGAACAGAGGAGGAAAGGCATTTTGCCTTTTTGGTCTGTCGGGAGATAGCGCCATACAAGCAAAGCTCGAGGGCCTGTATCATCAGTTTATGAAAGTATTTCGTGTGTTGGCTAGTGAGCGTCATGGGCACTATCCAGGAGGAAACAGGCCTCCAAGAGTACATCAAGATGATGGCCTCTTGGGACAACCTGCTTAGTGAATGCTTCGGGCAACAGAAGCCCGGTAAGGAGAAGGAGCCTTCTGGAATGTCATGAAGAGACAATCCCCAGCATGCCATGTACCACCGACAAACCGAAGAAGTGTCCAATATCGAGAAAACAGACTAGTGGCTGGAAAAAGCAGGACTGAAAGACAGCACGGAGGTGCTAATCATGGCAGCGCAAGAACAGGCCCTAAACACAAAATTGATAGCGGCTGGGGCTCTTGTCTGGTGTGGTTGAACCAAACAGGACCCCAGGTCCAAGTTGTGCAAAGAAGTCCCACAAACGGTGCTGCATGTCATAACAGGGTGCTGGCGGGCAAGGTAAACACGGAGCGGCATAGCCAGGTAGCAGGAGTGGTGAATTGGAACATCTATCCCAAATATGGACGAGAGGTCAAGATGGACGATGAATCAAGATGGTGGACACCTCGAAACATCCAGGCCAAGATGTACTGTTGTACAGTTTTCTTTTACAATATCAGCAAAATGCGATTTTTTTTTGCTTGAACTATTTTGCACCGTGTACTACTGATAGAGTATAGACAAACTCACAGTTATCATGTTTAAAAGTTTAATTTTGTTGTATGCTTGATTGACCTCGAATGCGAGTGTTCATACAGCTTTAGAGCACACAGAAAAAAGGGCCAACTTGATAGTACAGACAGGAAGGTTCAACTTCAGGTGGGCAGCAGGATAAGATGTCCTTGAGTTTGTTACAGTGTCTCAATTCATGCAAACAGAACAAACAGACTCTTCCTCAGCATCTCGGACAACCACAGACTTAATACAGTACTGACTTGAGATTTGTACAATAAATGTTCATATTTGTCATTATGTATTTTATCAATAGTTATGTTTTTGTTCAGATAACATTTGATTTTGTTCCCTCATGTGCCCATGTTGTCTCCGCCTGCTCTCGTCATCCGTGTCCCTTGTGTTGAACCAATCAGCTCCCTCAACCCTTTGCGTCTTGTCCAGGTGTTTCTCGTTGTCTCGTCGCTTTGCTTGTATTTAGTTCCCTGTCGGTCTTTGTTGGATCAATGTGTTTGTGTGCTCCTGTCACAGGTTTATGTTTACTTTAGTTCCTTGTTGTTTTCAGGACTTTGTTTGAGTACTTTACTTAGTTCTTTCCAGTGTGCTCCTGCAAGTATTTTTTGTTAATCTATTTTGTTCAGCCCACCCTGCCCCACCTGCCTCCCTGCTTTTTTTGGGTCCTCCACCTACCATCACACAACCTTGGCAATAGCTTCACGAATAAACAATATAACTAACCTATTCAGACATGATTCATTGATTATTTTTTAAAATTAATTACCCTTGGGGCAGGTTGGTTCCCAAACGTTCACATTTTGCCTTTTTTTAATGTTTTTGATTCTCAATATATTGGTCAGTTTGAAGGCTAATTTTATGAAACTTGGCCAGGATTTATTTTTTAGTATTATTCTAAAAATTCCATTATACCTTATGCCTACAGCTGTTCGGTGAGTTACCGTTTTGGGCCCATTGACTCCCATCATAGAATGACAAATGTAGAATGAAATAGAATGAAAAATGAAATAAAATAAGTCTGTCCTTAATGTTATATCGTTATACAAACCGTTATCGTGTGTGTGTGGGGGGGGGGGGGGGGGGTGCAATTGATACTCCCTTTTGTGGCCCATTACAAAATGAGTGTGACACCCCTGCTGTAAATGAATATGTGCATCAATTGTTTATCATGTCAACATGCATCTGGCACTGCTACATCCCAAGAGTAAAATCAGTTCAAATAATCCAATGTGAATGTCTAATCTCCCCCAGAAAAAAACCCCCCAAAAAACCCACAGCTTTATATCTGTCTTGTGGAAATCAAAACATTCACCTTGAAAGGTAACTTTGGAGAGTGGAGACCCACAGAGAAATGTTTAACGAAATAATTAGTTGACAAAATGCTTGCTGTGAAATTGGCAAATATCTATCACATGGAATCCCTTTGTTATCAGTGCATTGTACGATCAAAATTTTGACTGCTTTTGGTGACGTGCCGGGAAACTTAAATAAAATTAAATAAAAAATATATTCATAGTGGATTAATTAGCAGCCTTTTTTTTTGGCCAAAATTAAACATGTTTCGAGCAGCTGGATATTAATGGTCTGATAGTGAGAAGTCTTGCCTTCCAGCAGTACGTTGCAATTTGGCAAGCAACCCTGCCAAGCCTGAGTGTCTCCATGTGGCTAATTGGTTTTATTGTGTTTGTGTTCTATATAAATGTTTTGAACTTGTAGTGTGAGTGGCACAGTTGCGCATGTAGTTAACACGTATAGCTCACAGCCAAACGGATCTCCATTCCAATGTTGGCCAGAATCCCAGTATGGAGTTCGGAAATCTACATTAGGCCTCTTAATAATTAAAAAGGTGACTGTGACCTTTTCCTCCTGGCTCGGCATCATCTTATGTAAGACACCCTTGGCACACGTAATAATTGATTTCGGTTAAGGCAGAGTAGAGTGTGATAGAGTCACAGACAGTCGCATGGGCCAGGCAGAGCCGCCCCCATGTTGGTAGGCGGCAATATAAGAGTAGAAAACATTTTGATAGATCGGACTTTCTTCCGCAATCTTGCAGAAAAGGCTTCACAGCTGTGTCTCGATGTTTCTGCCATCCACTATTGGTAGTTACAATAGCATCGCGAGCATTAACGATTAAAAAAATATATAATAATAAAATAAAATAAAACTGGGAAAGGCTCTCTCAGGACTTTTCAGTTTGTTCTTTTATCGCCCAAAGTCAGCCTGTATAAGTTCCAGCTACCTGCAACGGCATAGGCAGAAAAGAACATGAATGGATAGCTGTGTTTTCACATAGTCAAACAGAACATGTTGTGAATTGCTCATCCTTAATGTTTGCATTATGTCCAAGATCTTGAATGCTGGCTAATTTGTCATTTGTCTCCTCAAATGTCCGATTGATTTTTCAGGAAAAGTTTTCAACCAACATGCATGAAAAATCTGTGTACTGAGTGGAGTTTTAGGCCATGATTGTCTGGTACAGCTTCATACGTCATATTAGTAAAGGCAAGCTGACCATCTGTCGTCTGAAGTCATTCTGCTTTGTAAGCATAATGTCCTTTCTTGAACTAGAGGGTGAGTGGCGAATTCAAAGCCCAGAAAAACCTACTTTACCCGTTTGATGTTCGAAAGACCTGTTTGCGTGAAATCAATCAGAGGCACTTTTTTTTCCCCCTATACCAGACTTCAAAGTGCTGTCCTGTCCCATTGCTGTTGCTGAGGCCGCTCTCCGTTTTCATCAGTGGGACCACAAGATTGCAGTCTCTCGCTTCTTAAACAAGATTCTGCTCTCTGATTACACCTCTTCTCGTTGAAGGACTTTTACTGGAACATAAAAATAACTGACCCTGAAACTGTGAAGGGTGGAGCGGAGGGTATTTTATTGAACTCCCCCAAGAAAGGAACAAGAGCGGCTACGAACACACAGCAACCAAAAGTTCCGTTAACTGCTGAGAAATACTCTCAACATTCATTGAGCACTCTAAATAAGGTGACCACTATTCATCTTTTAGTATTGCATACTGAGCTGAAGCAAGTGTACTTTGTGTTGAAGCGATTAAATCAGTGCAATCCGATATTGCTACATCGTACGGGCTGTAACCAAACAACCGTATCATGGAACCATCATTTCATTTGCGTCACGCATTTCACTTTCTACAATGTCAATTGCATGCATTTCAGACCCGTTGAGAAAATGGAGGGAAAGAATCGGCAGACATTTAAAACAAGAGACGAATTGTGTGTGTGTGTGCGTGAATGTATATATATATATATATATATATATATATATATATATATATATAGGTATATATACATGCACGCACACACACACACATTCCCTCCATTTTATATATATATATATATATATATATATATATATATATATAGGTATATAGGTATTTTTTTTAAACCACACAGTGAATGATCTTACCATTAAGTTATATTGCAATCACCATTCAAAGTGCTAAGACAATAATGTTATTTGGAATGCATCTCAGTCGTGAATGCATTTTGTCTATAGTATATACAAATAACATTTGCCAGGTCTGTATTAAATTCTAACTGTAAACATACACATTCCTCGACAGAAAGCCAAGCTGTACCATGACACCTTCTCAGACATCTGCAGTGTCCCACTACTTGGTTAACGTTGTTTGAGGGTTATACATTTGGCTATTATTATAATTGGTCTCTTGTGTGCATGTGTTGCAAGAACGGTTGGAGCACAGCAAGGTTGTGGATCGCGCTGCCTGTGATACAGTACAAACAGGTGCTGCGGGAGCAGAAAATAATGCGTAAAAATACGGACAACAACATCAATGGGGTGACAGCATGGGTTCACTGGGAACTAGTCCCAATGTTAATGTACTCGATATTACAAATCTGCTTCGTGAATTATTAACAGCATCACTGTTTTATGCTCTTCATTATACAAACAAAGGATACAAAGGGATAAAATGTTTTTTTTGTGTGTGCATGCAGTTATTTTACATCTTGATATTTTATAACAAGTCTGTAAGATGAGAGGCACCCACTGAATAATGTGATCTCTTCCCTCGATACAATATTTTTCCTGAGCTGCAGTTTAGAAATCCACTTGCCCACTGGCATAATAAAATGTGATGTTAAAAAAAAAAAGAGGGGTTTTTCTCTTCCGCTTTTGTCTGATAAACGACACAAAGACACAGACGGTAGCACAGGCAGAGTTTGGCAAACTATAAAGACATGAGGAGAATAGAAACAAGTGTCCAGCTGCGCTGCAAGGCAAAAAGGCAGAGGGGCAACCTGCACGTGAGAAAAACAACTCCAAATGTTGCATGTTGTCGAAAATTTGTGATAAAGAATCACAAAAATACATTACCCCAACAGTTAGAGAGCCTCCTTTGATGGAATCTGCTCTGCTATTATGCTGTGAATGTTTTTGGTTTTGTTTTGGATCATTTTTTTTAAGGTGTTGGTATAGTCTAATTTCTGAATAAAACATTTGTTACGCATTGACTTATGGAGCTCACGTTGCCAAATTTAATTGGAGGCTGGGAATCAAGAGTCACTTCTTACTGTCAATCACCCCCCCCCCCCCAAAAAAAAGGATATACATCACTTTTAACACAAACAAAGCTTTGAAGTTACCAATATTTAAACTGAAGAGAAAAATAATAAAAATAAGAGAATAATTTTTGGTATGTCACAATTTTTTTAGGTTGACCTCTCTCTCTCTCTGTTAAGGCTTGGAATAAGCCTTTTACATCGAAGTTTGCAGGTCAATTTTTTTATTTTGTACCTCACCAAGACACATTGAATCACAAAAGTGAGATTCAAAGGCCGACCTTCAAAAGTCATGATGCGTATTGGGAGCCTTTTCATGCACTTGAAAGAGCTGGCGCATGATTGTCAATTACTCAATGAGTCACTGACTGGACGAGGCGAAATGACGGCAGTCTTTGCACAGAGCAGAGACAACGCTAATGAGGGATAAAGTGAAGAAGATGAGGGAAAAAGGGGTATTCTAGGACACATTTAATCTTTATTGACAATATAAAGGCAGAATGTTGAGTGTGCGAGGAAAAAAAACAAGAAAAACAGTCTATGATCGTAATGAAGAAAGTTCCACTGTCTCGAATGCCAGATGGAAACTGCATTGTAGCAATTTGTGTCCCTTCTGAGAGAATCTTCTTGAGAATTTCTAAGAGAAGGAACCAGATCAGCTGCTCAAAGAATAGACACTTAATTGTTCTCATTGCAAATACAGTGAAACTCCTCTATAACGAAACCTACATTGGTTTTTACGATGGCGCAGCGCATATCCCTGTTTGAGTTTCTTTTCGTCTCGTTATTTTATTTATTATCTTTTCCCATTTTGGTTTGTGTGGTTTTGTTCCCCAAAACTACGGCGGGGAGATGGGCACCTTCATTTCTGCTTTTCTCGTATTTTTTCACATATCCTGTGAACGGCGATCCCATTGTTTACAGTAGGGACCAGCTTTTAGCATTGCGGGCTAACAGCGGGCTACTGGCCGGTGACAAAACTGTGTTTACATCTGAGATAAATTTGCTATAGTGAAAAGTCCCCTGTTGTGAAAAATTTCTTGCTGCAAACATGATTTCGTTGTAGAGGAGTTTCACTGTATTACCGTATTTTCTGCACTATTAGGCGCTTCACATTATCAGGCACACCTTCAATGAATGGCTTATTTTAAAACGGTTTTCATATCGGACACACTGCATATTAGGCGCATAGAATAGAAGCAACAATAGCAGCTGCGGCTGCACTATACATCCACTAGATAGAGCTACGCTGAAGGTAATACAATACAATACTGCTTTATTTACATAGAGCCTGCACAACCAACTAAGGACACAAACATGGACATGAAACACATAAATACAAATGGCATTACAAAACAAAGTTATGAAGACAATTGATTCAACACAAAACATGTGGGCTCATATCCACAAGGGGGTAAAAATCCTTCAAAGTCTTGCTTGTCTTCTTCTTCCTTCGTTTAGTCAGTAGTTAACTTTGCTGTTGGCATTACCTTCGTTTCATAATGGCTGCCAGAGTTCACAAAGGAGTAGTCCATATGGGTGTGTCTTGGAAAATGCACATGCCAATTAGTGTCGGGCAAAACCCTTTTAGGTTACAATTGGTTCCTGCTAATAATCACAGCTAGATGGCATAGGAAAACTAACAGGGGAACAACTCAATGGGGGAATATGAATAGACTGTTCAAACCGTGTATAAGGTGCATCAGAATACAGGGCACACTGTTGGCTTTTGGGGAAATTGAATGTTTTTAGGTGCACCTTATAATGCAAAAAATACGGTGATTTTTAGAGATGATCTTTATCATGCAGTCATCTAGGTCCATTTGTCGCTTTGTTCCGTAAAGGGAAAAAAACGGCGCCCGGATTTGGCCATAAAGTGCAGAGGAAACTCCAACCTGTGGTTTCCTAGCCAATACCAGCCTTAGTGGCATCCTCCGACTTGGAGTGAATCTGCAACACATTTTCAAAACAACACATGTGGCTTTGCCGCAGTGATGAGTATACTGCAAAGAAGCCTTGACTGAGTAAACGCAGTTTTGTTTTCTTCTTATGGCAGCCAATAATCTCTCAGCCAAATTTAGAGGAGTCACTGATGCAAACACGGACTATTGGTAGTTTTACTTTCAGTTAAACTTACTTTTCATGCTTGTTGGAGAAATCAAATGTCATTTGGGCGCTTTGCAAAGCAAAATTCAAATACAAAATCATTTGTATGTCTTTGGCGTCTCACCTCAGAGCAAAATACCCTGCTCGAGTTACTTGCAAATCAACGCTGCTGGTGGGCAGAACTAAATCTGTAAGCAAGACGTTTTCAGAATTGAGTCACTTTTGATCCTTTTGGTACACAGTTTTATTGGACAAAAAAAAGAATTGTATTTAAACATCAAAGGAAGCTATTACAACAGTCTTTAAATCGAAATACACTTTCTTTTTGACGATTTTACTCAAGTAATCAGGTCAGGTCAGGTCATCCCATGGCCTAGAAGGCCGTAGGGGTGCCATGGTGGACGTCTGGGCAGTCAGGGATCTCCAGCACTCTCGGTCCTTTGCTGTTCGTAGCAGGGTCTGGAAGCTGCAGTCAGTCCATTCCTTGATGTTGTCCATCCAGCACTTTCTCTGTCTGCCTCTTCTCCGCTTCCCTTCCACTGTCCCCTGTAGGATGGTTTTGAATAGCGAGGTATGCCTTGTAACGTGGCCATACCAGGCCATTTTGCGACGTTTTACCGTTGAGAGTACAGGCTCCTGTTCTGCAGCGAGGGTGGTGACTAGCTGTCTGACATAGTCATTTGTCCGGTGTTCTCTGTAAGATATATGGAGCATCTTTCTGTAGCTCTTGTTCTCAAAGGACTGAATCCTGCGTTCCGTGTCTGCTTTGAGTGTCCAACTCTCACAGCCGTATAGTAAAGTGGAGATTACCAGTGATTTGTATAACCTGACCTTCCCCGTGAAGCTGATGGTTTTGCTCCTCCAAATTCTGGCCAGTCTTGTCATGGCTGATGTTGCTATGCCAATTCTCGCTTTAATCTCCTTTGTGGAGCTGCCATCCTACATAGAAGTAGTAGTAGACAAATGCATTTAATTATGGAAAATTGTGCGATTCAGAAGTTTGTTTGGAAAATAAATTGTCACTTGACAGCACAATTGTACAGTTGAACCATATCTCTCAAGCTATATTTCAGGTCTGGAAAAAACTTGTATTGTCAAAGGCTGTTGTACTACCTACGAAGTACAGACATGAAGAAGGGATTGAATCATTTTATCAGTGACAAAATCACAAAAAAGATATTTGTTGGTATATTACACCAAATATTGTTGTAATTTAAGTGGTGCATCCATTTTCACGACTGCTTTTCCAGTTCTGTGGACAGCTGGAGTCTCGCAGAAGGTTAAATGGAAAGAAAGAGATGGGGAACTGTCAAGTCAAGTCAGCTTTATTGTCAAATGTGCTCGATGTACAACACACAGCACAGATAAAATTTATTTCCTCTCAACCACAGTACAAACATGTACTGTGTACTTCCTGCCCCTTGCTTTTAACCTCAACCAAGTGGGGATAGAAATTGTGTCGGTCTCGCTGGATACCTCTGTGTCAGTGGTTCTTAACATTTTTAGAGGTACCAAACCCAAGCAGTTAATATGCACATTCACCGAACCCTTCATGAGTGAAAAATAAAGAAATATATATATTTTTTTTTAACAAACTCAACATACAACCCCCCCCCCCCGACATTTTTCTAAAACTGAAAAAGGTAAATCAACTTTAAAGAGAAGTACCAGTATACATTTTTTGTTGTTTTTAATTTTACGACATCATATCACAACAGTCACACGTTGACGACAAAGCGAACTAAATTTCCCACAGCACTGATTGGACAAGCAATGTCATGTTATCATTTGCAGCCAGTGATCGACAAGCGGCCGTGCCATAACTAATTAACATGTTGAGTCGCGTGTGTCTTACCCGCCATGGCACAGGCTCCGATCAAACCCAGATTAAAAACCACTGCTCTGTATGTATTTTGCTCCTCACTTCTACATCTTTATTGCTTCACTTTTTTTCCCCCCTCACTCTGCCGTATGTATCCAAATTCTGGATGTATCTTTCAGCATCAATGGTCCCTTCTCAGATGTGTAAATTAGCCATGCCACTGACACTAACACAGCCCCATATCACCACAGATTCGGGTTTTTGAACTTCCATAACAGTCCGAATGACTCTTTTACTCTTCGGTGCGGAAGACACGATGTCCACGATTTCCCAAAACAATTTGAAATGTGGACTCATCAAACCACGGAAACACTTTTCCATTTTGTATCAGTCCATCATAGATAAACTCAGGCCCACACAAGCCAACCGTTTTTCTGGGTGTTCTTAAATAATGGCTCTTGCTTTGCGTAGTAATGTTTTAAGTTGCGCTTATGGATGTATTGTACCACTAAATATCATATCGAACTGAACCATGAATGTTGTGTATCGTTGCACCCCTAATAAATTAAACAAATAAATATATATTAGAATGAAGATAAAATATAATTAAGTAACAAGCATGCCAAGCCGTCATAATTATTCTAAACAAACAGCACTTCATTGCATAAATATCACATAAACGCCCTATAAGAAAACAATAACCAAATATGGATGGCCGCTTTCAAGGATCATTGTTCTCGCTCAAATTCTCATCCCTAATTGTCCGCTGTATGGACACACGCACACATTTCAAACACAAACACACACACTGTATCTAATAATTATACTCCCCCGCAAAAAAAAACACTGAACCTTTGAAAGCTGTGCTCTTAGGGATACCACAGAATAGTAAATATGAATTGTATCTAGGGCGGCCCGGTAGTCCAGTGGTTAGCACGTCGGCTTCACAGTGCAGAGGTACCGGGTTCGATCCCAGCTCCGGCCTCCCTGTGTGGAGTTTGCATGTTCTCCCCGGGCTTGCGTGGGTTTTCTCCGGGTGCTCCGGTTTCCTCCCACATTCCAAAAACATGCATGGCAGGCTCGTTGGGCACTCTAAATTGTCCCTAGGTATGAGTGTGAGCGTGGATGGTTGTTCGTCTCTGTGTGCCCTGCGATTGGCTGGCGACCAATTCAGGGTGTCCCCCGCCTACTGCCCGAAGACTGCTGGGATAGGCTCCAGCACCCCCCGCGACCCTAGTGAGGATGAAGCGGCTCGGAAAATGGATGGATGGATGGAATTGTATCTATGTGTGCATAGTACCCCAAACATGGCCTAATTAGAGTCCCTAAGACGGGACAAACAATGTGAATTGCCGTTTTAATTTTGTTTGTGGTTATCTGAGAATAACTTGATGGTGCTGATGCAATTAGTTGTAAGACTGTATGTGTGTGTTTGAAATGATGCAATTTTTTTGACATGGATGCGTTTTCTTACTCTGTTGTCTATCATTTTTTTTTTGTCATTATGTGATGCCCACCACATCAGTCAGTATTGAGGCTGCAAGGATGATTTCACTATCATAAAGAAGCATTAGATCGCAGGAGTGATTTTGATCGGCTCTTGGGTCACACATAGTGAGTGTGTGGTGTGTTATTGCGATCCTACGTCGCGAGGTGGCGTGCGGAAGCAATGCCACCAGTGAGAACATGGATAAATACCGGCAGCTAACGCTACAACAGAGCTTGGAAAAAAAAAAAGATGACTAAAGGGGTGTTCACACGGCAACTTTTACTCCGGTCTAGCACCGGGGCTGCCCCCCGTAGAGCGTTCACACGTACAAAGTTATACCGATGTAGCCCCTGAAAACAGCTTAAACCAGAGCAAATTTAACCCTGCTCAGGAGGTGGTTTAAAAATTTACTCCAGAGTAAATGCAAGTTTGCGGGGCAGCACCGATATAAAATGGGACATGTGAACGTCACAGGGGTAGACTCGCTACGCGTAAGAAGTGTTGATTACATACGGGTATTGCATAACTTGCATCCTGGGTATTTTGCACTTATTTACTTTCTCTCTCTCTCTCATTCTTTTATGATGTCTGATAGACCACAGCGTTGATTTGTCTGGAGAAGTATAAACCATGGTTTTTCGATATGTCACAAACACGGCGGGGAAAAGGAAGTACAGTCAAATCTCGGTTTTCGTCCATAATCTGTTCCAGAAGGCTGTTCGAAAACCGAAACCACGCTCTTTTTAAGATAAAAATGTTTACTGAGCACATCTGCTCACAATGGAAAGCATCACGAGGAAGCGTCACTTCCTCGTCAAGTGCGCTCAGTTTGTTCCAGAACCGAAATTTGTTCGTCATCCGAGGTATAAAAAACTCGAAATTTTCGGTCGAGAATTATTACGTATTGCACGGCCGCTTAAACTGTCGTGTGAACGCAAGTGGGGCTGCTTTGGGGTTAACACGCTTCTCTTAGGTAAGCAGCTTTATACGTGTGAACGCTCCACATAATTTACACCATGCAAGATATATCGCAACAAAATACATTGGTGCAGCACCGATGCAAATGTGTGCTGTGTGAACACCTCTTAAGTTCCATCATCATCCTTGACAATTACACACACACACAATTTAATGTTCATGAAAATTTCATGCATATGTCTTGCATCAGTGCAGTGTTTCTCAAACACAAACTGACTTTTTTTGTGTTGTTTATGTTATGTAATAAGAAAGCATAGTTTAGATATTTGAGGTCACAAATGCAAAAAAAAAATAGCATCAAAGTGAAAGTTCTGCCTGAAATGCATCTTATCACAAAATGCTCGGATGTCAAATTCTTCTCATGATATTCCATCGGTAGAGCTGACCAGCACAGTGTGTCTAACCGGTAGCCATCTTTGCTCCAAGTCGCCAAGAAACTTTTTTTTTTGTTGGGGGGGGGTGCTTGTTTAGGAAGATTTCAATCAATTAGCAGTGCATGGCATCTTTATATTCTACTGCCTTGGAGACATGTGGATTCAATCTTAACATTGGTTTAAATCAATCTACAAACTTGCATTGCATTGCAGGTGTGGGTGTTTACAGATGTTTGGCATGTTGAAAAATTGATTTTCAAGATTTTCATAATGTAAACTGTGACAATGGAACACAGGAGGCTTTGTGAAAACAGGACATACGACTGGATGACTGTAAATGCACCCTTTCAAGGCATATTGAATACAATAGCTAGATGTTCACAACCACAATTTAACAACATTGTTAAAATACAATGTTGGTGAGGAATCATTTTGTGTGGATAGCGGATGTTGATTTTTTGTCAGGCTTCATTCAAGGTCACAAACAATCACAAAGATGTCCACCAATAGTTTCAGTGTGGGATACACCCTTAAGGGTTCACGGTTAGGCCTTATTAAGGGTGTGGTGGGGTTTGTTTTGTTTTGGTTTTCTCCCCCAATCTTTCTCCACAAAGATACATCGATATATTGGCCGCATATGATCACTTAGTGACCTTCTGAGGGCATACAAATTCCACTTATTTTGCCTTTTTTTTTTAAACTAAGAATATTAATTCAATCCAGGAGAAAAGTACATTACGGTACAGCAAATTCCAAGTATTGTATGCTGGCAAACTCTCTTAACCTTACATAGAATAGCTCTATTTAACATAACAACTCAAACAATGAATACTTCCTGAAGGATCTGCACACCCTATTTCCGGTTTCAAGTGAGCCCCAACTCATGCCATATTATGCATGCCCAATCTCAAACCTGTCTTTTGAAACCATGACGGCCAAGTGTAAAAATGGGCTGGATCTTGCCACCAAGTGTGCATGTTCCAGCTGGTGTTTGGCCGTGTCTTCTTCTAAATCGCTCTGAAGGCTGGCTCGCATCATTTGGCCGCAGACTGTGCAATGAGGCCAGCTGCTTACTTCTACTTGCGGAAGCAGAGCCCAGAGTGAAAGAAAAACAGTCATCACCCAAAGATTAGAAAAGCATTGTAACTTGTAAGGGTAGCAATTCACACAATACACTGTGTGTATGTGGGACAGATGGAATACCTACAGTTCTACAGGAACCAATGTGAAATACATGTTGTATAAATGACTAACATGCATGGCACCCTCGTGTGGACGAGTGGTTAAGATGTCTGCCTTACAATTTGGTGGTTCTTGTTTGAATTCCCGTGTGGAGCATTTTCTCCCTGTGCTAATGTTGGATTTCTCCAGCTTCCACCCACTTTCCAAAATTATACAAATGACTATTACGTTTTTTTTTAATGTTTATTGACTCCAAATTGTCTACAGATGATTGTCGGACTCATCGAGTCGACCATTTTGTTGCCTCGGCTGAGTTTCGTCTGGGAGACTCCGTTTCAGAATTGAGACAATTCAAGCATTGACTCAGCAGAAGCGTTGTTTTGCTTCGAAAGTCGTGATGTCAACATATTGACAAAATCCCATCTACCCAATTAACTGAACCCTGCGCACAAACTACCACTGGGAGAATGTATCCTCCTGGCAAGGTAAATTAATGATTTTGTGAACACCACTATAATTCACAATGTCTGTGTTTCATTACCTACTGAAGAAGTATCTTATAATATCGAGGCTCGTTGGTGAGTTTGACTAACAGCATAGCCATCCATTTCATCGTTATCACTGTAAAACAATGATACAGCTTTTCTGTTTTGTCTACGCCAGTCTTGTGAACAGCGCCTGTAGTCATGTTAGTTTTGAGCTTGCCAGCCAGCTGGTTGGGTTTGGAAGTTTACAGATAATTTACCAGCGTGTTATTTTGCTAGTTAGGCAATTATTAATTAGCAATTATCCAATTTAAGGACAATTCCAGGCAAATTCAACCTGTGGACATCGTTTCCTAATATTCTGTTAGCACACTTTATATAAATGTGTACGGATGCCTGCTTGTACTGTGCAAATGTACGTAAGTAAAACCTTACATATACTCATTATTACACATATACAACAGTGGTCCAGTATATTCATAGACTTACACAAATGTGGTACCTGTGCACCCTTGAAAAAAAAACATTGCTGTGGGCTTTAGGTTTTATTTATGTTGGGTACATAAGAACAATATCACAGGTATGCCATTCCTTAACTTATTGATACTTATGTAGTCCTAGACATCAAGTAGAGGAACACTGAGAGAGCTGCCAGCCATGCTTCATGACTATAAATCTTCTGTTCTATAGATTTGGCCACAATCCAAATGAGGCATAGTGTTCAAGAAGGGCATCTTGACCTGTGTTGACAATAAGCATGCACGTCGAGTGGCACATTTGAAGGAACTTAATTTAATTTTAACACATACCTCTTATTCTGGGGACAGAATACTGTCCCAGTGTGAAATCTGGGCTTTTTGACTGAGCACAAGCTGATATATTTCCAGGGAGCCATGACTTATTCTGTCGGATGTATGGAAACTGTTGGATACAAAAGTTCATCGATATGCCTTTTGCCAGCCACTGGAAGAACATTAGATGTTTTACAATATACCGCTTGCATATGTAGAAAAAAGATATATTTCTGATGAATAAATCGTATTTAAAAAAAACAATCAACAAAAATAATAATAATAATACTAATCATAAACATATTTCCAGTGATCATTCTTTCAGTTTTTACATACAGTAACTGCAACACAAATCCCACCACCAAAAATCTGAAAGAGAAAAAAAAAACACCAATGTCAATGCTTGTAAGTGTAACTCTTTCACGGAGCCTGAAACCTTTTTTTTAATTATATAGTTTATTCTCCTACATGTCATATGCAAATGTTCAATATTATTGAGAATAAAAAGCTGACAGCTCTCAAAATGTCCGTTGTTTATTTTTGCTCTAATATCATCACTACATTAGTAGCATTAAAAAAAAAAACACGTAAAAAGTAGTTCTGGGGAAGAAATTATCCTGACAGGCCTAGCCATTGTGGCTTGTTTGCAAATTATTGTCAGACAAGAAAGAAAATTATGTTTTCTCTAAGTTATCCAATAACAATAAATTATTTTGGAAAATTATATTTAATCAGAACATTCTTCCTTGCGCACTACCCTCACTTACTCTCACAACGCACAATTATAGGCAATATATTACTGCTGCCAAATGTCTCTCCAATATACATAAACATATTCATGAATGCCGAGCAGTAACTCACTCTGTCTAAAGGTGACTGCCAGAGGTTATAAATGTATAGAGAATATAAATGTAACAGGATTTGAGAATATATATGAGCTGCATGTTATGATACGCCACAGTGCACGAGTCCTTCTTGCTCGTAAAACACACATTCACAGCACGTGGAAGTAAACAAGTTGCGTTTTAGACTTTGCATGTAATCAATTCAAGTTTTTTTTCAAGATGCTTTTCTTCCATGAGCAGTATAGTAAGCCACATACACATGAAATATGATTGGGGATTGATTATAAAATGCACAGTCGAGCTCACACTATAATTTGCTGCAAGGCTCACAAACTTTGATACTGATTAACGTGTGTCTGTGCTAACTTGATATGGCTACTGTATTTGCAAAAGTATTGACGTGTCTACACAAGGCGCCGCAGATGATAAAACATCCAAATCAGATGATCTACCTGCAGAGTTCAAAGACAAGATTATGGCCTGCTATTTTCCACAAATTTCATCTAAATACTCCCAACGATCAAGAATGACACACCTTTAATTAACACTCATATTGAAATTTCCACTTCATGCCACTTCTCAATCGGCCCTGATCTACTGCGGGGTGTGTCAGCACGACAACCAGGAACAAGCTTTGAGACATGAACTTAAATTTTGAAGAAAAGTAACCTGAGCCATGGACCACGGTGAGACACATCAGACTTGCACATGGCAGCCAAACCAAAAAGCAAAATGGAGCATTTCATTGAATCCCTGGTGTGGATGAATTAACTATTTTATGCTGTGAATCGGACTAAATTGACTTGATCAGAAATCAAAGCAAATAAATTGGAAATTTGTAATTGTGATACTTTTTCATACATTTTGGATCTAACATCTGCTCTCAAAACTACTGTATGATCAAGTGGGAAGTGACATGCGTGGCGCTTTTCATGACAACTATGTGAGTATAAGAGAAGGTAAACTAAATGTTTTTACTGAGAAATTGTTGAGATGTTCACTTATTCTCAAGGAGGGTTTAAAGGAAATAGGATAATTTTCTAAAATTCATACGTTTTAATTGTTGATAAATATTAAAATTCAAAATCTTAGTCGAGTAACTTGTAACAAAGTGGCCTAAATGTCATGTATGTTTGACTGAGCCGGGCAACGTATGATCATTAGCGGCTTATAAATTGGTGACGAAGACAGCTCGGAGCTGCCAAGATGATTCAATTGTGGAGGCATTCTTACACAGCATACAAGCTCCTTTCCCCTCGGTTATGAGCGGTTTGGTGAGGTGACGAGTAGATAGCGTGAACGCTGGACAACGCCTCCTCTGCTCGTAGGATTGGCTTCGGCGGAGAGCAATGTTCACGTGACAATGATTACATGATGTGTGTTCGCCTTGCATTTCCATTCACCCATTTTTCGATCCGCTTACCCTCACAAGGGCCGTGGAGAATGCGGGAGCCTATCCCAGTTGTCTTCGGGCAGTAGGCGGAGTAGACCCTGAACTGGTTGCCAGCCAATCGCAGGGCACACATGGGCAAACAACCACTCACACTCACACCTTGCGACAATTTAGAGTGTTCCATTAACCTGCAATGCATGTTTTTGGAATGTGGAAATTACCCGGAGAAAACCCACGCAGGCATGGGGAGAACATGCAAACTCCACACAGGAAGGCTGGAGCATTTGCATCTTGCATTTTTTTTTCCTTCTAGGTGAACCACATGTGCCAAATAAGTTTAGATGAGGAGAATATGAAGAAACAAAATGCGAATAAAGCTCAGGTTCAAATTTTTTTTTGCTGCATACGTTTGCTGTTCATTGAGGGAATATTGGCCCCAAATACTAACAAATGAGCAGTGTGGCCAACTTCTTTGTAAGGAAAGTAGCTGTCCAGAAGGTCACTAGAAGTCTCTAAGTGAAGCTATCACCCAATTTGCATAATGATAATGTGCATGGTTTCACAAAAGAGTCTCCAAAAACACCATAAAAAGTCGCTTTCTTGAAAAAGGGCCTGTAGAGGGGGCTGAAAAATCACCAAATATACCTGTAGTGAGAAAGACCCAAAGTTGGCAACACTGCCAATGAGTTGTGACAGTGACTTTAGGTCTCATTATTTATGCGGTGTAAACTAAAGGTAGTCTAATGACATTGTCAACCATCAAGACACTTTAGGATGCCCCCTCCCGCTCGTTTATTTGCGAGGGTGTGGGGGGGGGGTTATGTGATGCTTTGTTATCTGAAACATAAATGAAATAATTTTGATTCGACTAAAGGAGAACAAAGCAGGAGCATGAATAAATGTATTTTCCAAAAACCGTAAGGACCCAACAGTGACACAGGTGTCGTACTCAAGTACTCGAATTACCGGGAAAAACACAAACAAAAAACGAAACAATTCCATGGCTATATTTTTATATCCAAAATGTGTTTCGTGTTCACAGGTGATGGGTTTTTGGCAGGTGATCAGCTTCTGTGGCAGCCTAAGAGGAAAGCTCTTCACTGAGTGAACATGTGTCCTCCAAATGCACTCGAGGGAGGAAATAGCAATAAATGTGCTCAACTTATTGTGTCTTATTGTAAAGATGTGCTCATACAACCCAATATATGTGTGTGATTATTTGAATATGCAACCAAGAGGAATACCTGAAATTTAAAAAAAAACCAACACATTTTCCAAATTTTCCTGTGTTAGTGTTGAACAAGGTTCGAACAATACGCGCACTGTGCATGTGACTGCACAAGATGACTTGATTTTTAAAATAGTAAAATATTCGACATGCATCATAACACGGTAAAGAAAAAAAGTTCAGTCTTATTCAGTTATTTTTCAAAATCTGTCCTTCGTTCTGCACAGGTTCATCTGCCAGGGCAGGAAAAGAAAATGGAATGTTTTGCTACTAAGACTGCCTTGGAAAAAATGATGGCCCAGACACGAGAATGCAAGAATGGGCAAATGTTGGTCGTTTTAATTCAGTACCAGGACAGCTCATATGGTCCAAAACCACCAAACATCAATGCAGCATTCTCTGTCAAATGTCATTAATAATTAAAGAAATGATCTATGCAGTGTGTATCACTGCTGAATTTAGACCGCAGCATGTCAAGTATGAGTAGCACAATCTGATAACATGTTCACGATCCACTGTAGATATTGACAGGGATGTGAAGATAGCGTCTTCAGGGTATCCATCGAGGCTAATTACAAGTCCAGGAAAGAAGTCATGGCGAGTAATGACTGATGAATCAGGTCGATCTGGTGATTCCAATGGAAGTTAATCAGATAACTTTGATCATGTATCTTAACCGAATAAGAACCGCAGGCAAGAGTCTGTAACTGTGCAACTGTTCAAGGTAGGAAAGTTATTAGAGAAATATTTTGAGATCTGTGAGTGCACATGGAAAGGGCAGAGAATCACATCTCCAGATGACCTTCAAACTCCCCTCGGGTATTGTAGAAATAGAAGAAAAGCATAAATGATGAAGAGCTTAAATTAACAAAAAAAGTGAAGTCCTTGGACAACCATAATAATCAGGTTCATTTATTGATTCTTCAAAGGGTTCTGTTTTTTCCGAACTTCAAATGACATTTGAATATTCACTCCAGATAGAACTTTTTGGTATGTAAAAAATATCTGAGAGTAGCAATAGGTTTTGTGTGTGTGTGTGTATGTATGTATATATATATATATATATATATATATATATATATATAGATATATATATATATATATATATATATATAGATATATAGATATATAGATAAATATACATATATATATACATGCACAGTATAGATATATAGATAGATATATGTATATCTTTTTTTTAATTGGATATGTTTGGTGTGTGTGATTTGGAGGTTTCTATTTCATGTGTATTCCCACTGGATTTGCCAGTCCAACGACGGGGACAAATTACGGGTCGGCATGAGTCGTTAAGAGGTTCAGAGGTTCACGTGATGAATCCATGCTCGTTGATTGTGACTGCTGATGTCTGTAGTTGAAGTGATTGTTTCAAATGAATATTTTTCTAAATGCTTGATAGCGATAATAAACATCTGAAACTTAATGTGTTTTCTATGATATTGTTTTTGTATTATTGGTGGAATATTGGTGTCCGTTTGTACTTATTGTGAATATTCAGAAAATAAGATTCTCGCTTGAACTGCTGAAGAAGAAGTAACTGTGTCCAAGTGGTCATTGATATCTCCCTTATCCAGGTTGTAACATTGATAGGTATTGGTCAAATGTTGGGGAATAATGCCAGTCGGGAAAATGACATGCAGTGTCCTTTGCTAGGAAGTGAGATGTCAAGCAACCATTTTCAAATGCTATGTTCAGACTGCATGTCTTAATGCTCAATTTGGATTTTGGGGGGAAATCCAATTTTGTGGTGGAATCGTTCACATGACTTATTAATTGCGGCCTCAGTCACACTGAGCCAAATGCATCGCCAAAAAGACCCGTATGCGCATAAGAAAACACGACAACACTTAGAAACACAAGTATGTAGTGAAGTAAATAATGGCCCATCTTTTTATCACCTCATGTCTACAAAAGAGCGATGCGCAGGGAGATAGAAATGAGACAAGGCTTTTCAATCTCCTGATTTCATGGGGATATCTCCTCACCATGATTCCACGCCATTGCCGCGCGTAATAAATGAACCGTCTGCATGGCTTAATTACTTTAGTGCTATCGCCACGGATGTCCACTTCACGCTTCACGTTTCAGGTGGGATTAAATTAAAGTTAAACATAAAATCAATACGGCGGCCCGGTAGTCCAGTGGTTAGCACGTCGGCTTCACAGTGCAGAGGTACCGGGTTCGATTCCAGCTCCGGCCTCCCTGTGTGGAGTTTGCATGTTCTCCCCGGGCCTGCGTGGGTTTTCTCCGGGTGCTCCGGTTTCCTCCCACATTCCAAAAACATGCATGGCAGGCTGGTTGGATGCTCTAAATTGTCCCTTGGTGTGAGTGTGGGCGTGGATGGTTGTTCGTCTCTGTGTGCCCTGCGATTGGCTGGCAACCGATTCAGGGTGTCCCCCGCCTACTGCCCGAAGACAGCTGGGATAGGCTCCAGCACCCCCGCGACCCTAGTGAGGATCAAGCGGTTCGGAAAATGGATGGATGGATAAAATCAATACTGTTACTCAAAACTACTTTGCAGATTCACAGATAATTGTCAGTCTCCCTCCCAAGAAGTCTCCCCCACCCGTGCCAAGCGCATATTGGGCTTTTGATCACATATAGATCGGGTGTGTGACCTGTACGGTCAGACTGAGGGCACGTTCCCCCCCCAAAAAAAAGAATCCACAGCGTATCCAATTTAGGACCATGTATGAAAGTGACCCAGGTCAAAAAAAATTGAAAAACTTTAAATTGACCCATTCAGATAAAAATGTCTGATCAGGTAAAGAAATCTGATATGAGTCGCATTTGCCTACAGCCTGAATGTTGCCTAAGTGTCGGAATATCCGTGTTCATGACTTGAGAAAATGCCTGGATGTCACTGCTGATGGACAAATACAATAACGTCCTTCAGAAGGACGAACAGCCAATATGAGAATGACAAGCCCAACCCTCGGGGATTGAAAATTCTGTCCAGCTGCTCCTCCTCGGTAATCCTTTGTGGTGTGGCGGTCTATGAGGGTAGCAATTTTGAAAATAAAAACTTTGTCATTGGAGTTGAGGTTGTGATTAAGCTCCATGAAGCTCTTCCACCTTCCATTGCAAGTACAAAAAAAAAAAAAAAGTGTCGATCTCCATCTTACCAAGGAGTTTTATTAAATTTATACTGCCCCAAGAAATTCAGGTTTCAGGTCAACTTTATGTCACACAGCAAACACGGAATAATATTATTTTCTTTGTAGTCAATCACAATGTGGTGCCAGCAGAAAATATCATAACTACTGTGTTGGCAGCCTTGTTTGAAACCAAAGCTTCAGCCACAAAAGAGGCATGAACACACACGCGCACACATGTGCATGCACGCAAGGCCTTGCCAAGCAATTCTATTTCAATAGAATTTTATTCCTCTTCACAAGCGGGACATGTAGACCGGAGTATCCACAAACCTCTTGCCTCTACTTTTTACAAAGCACCCTTTTGTGCAGCAAAAACTGTCGCTTCCAATTCTTGCTTCATGTTTTTCAAGTGGTACCCTGTAATTGAAATTCATATCAGTGTGGGATCTACAGGAGCAAAGGAAAGCATAGTTTTACTTTATTCGTTAAAGTATTGGAACAGTGGGGTCGATTTGTGAAAAGTATAAAATATAATCATCTTTAGGGCGGCCTGGTGATCCAGTGGTTAGCGCCTCAACCTCACAGTGGAGAGGCCGTGGGTTCGATCGCGGCTCCGTCCTTCCTGTGTGGAGATTGCATGTTCTTCCTGGGCCTGCGTGGGTTTTCTCTGGGTACTCCGGTTTCCTCCCTCATTTCAAAAACATGCATGGCAGGCGGATTGAACACTCAAAATTCGTCTCTGTGTGCCTTGCAATTGGCTGGCAACCGGTTCAGGGTGTCCCCCGAAGACGGCTGGGACAGGCTCCAGCAACCCCTGCGACCCTTGTGAGGATAAAGCGGTTCAGAAAACGGATGGATTGATTTATACATATTGGATAAAGTAAAGTGTTTCATTAGGAAATATAATGTGCAGTGACTTGTGAAAGTATTTCCCTCCCCCCCTTGAAGTTTTTGACTTTTTGCCACATTTCCAGCTTCAAAGACATAAAATTATAATTTTGGGATGGAAGAATCAAAAGCAAGTGGGACACACTCGTGAAGGGGAATGAAATGCATATATATTTAAGCTTTTTGGAGAAATAAAAACAACTGAAATGCGGGGCACACAAAATTATTCAGTCCCACTAAGTTTAATACTTTGTCCAACCATCTTTTGTTGCTATTAAACCTGCAAGAGGCTGACTTTTTTTTGCCCATACATACTTACAAAACAACGTCAGCTCAGGTAGATTAGAGAGTATTTGTGAACAGCAGTTTTCTTTCCACAGATTTCAATTTTATTTGGGCTTTGACTTGGTCATTCCAACACCTGGATATTTTTACTTTTGAACGACCATAGGATTTGATTTGATGTTTAGGATAAGTGTCTTGTTGGAAGGCAAACTTCCATCCTAAACCCGGTCTCAGGTCTCTTGCAAGCTCCAACAGGTTTCCCCATGTCCATCTTGCCCATCATCTCTATCTTCTCTGTCCTTGCTGAAGAAAAGCAGCCCCAAACAATGATGCTGCCACAACCATGTTTGTTACAAAAAGAAACAAGGAGATGTGTTTTGAGAATCGCATGATTATTCTTTATTTTTAAGAAAATACCTTGTTTTGTCTTATCGGATTGCGTAATTGGGAGGTACATGGTGTACAGTGAATGTAAAATTTGAGCAAAAAAAATTAAGTATTACTGTACTAGCCATCTTTGAATGGTCTTGCACAAAAATGAGTAAAAGCACAGAATACAGTTATTGTAATAATTAACCTTGGGGATGATGGACCTCCAAGGTCAATTACCAGAGACATGAAGCAACTCTATGAAATAAATGATTGCTTTCATCTCACCTTTCATATTCATTTAATTATTGCTCCAGCATTAGGCACATTGGAAGCGATGGTTCAGTCCGGTGTCAGTGGCGATATTAGGACCATTGTAAGACAAACTTTGAATTGCAAAAAGCAACTAGCAACTTTTTTTTTAACATTTATGCGATAGCTAAAATACTCAAGTATGTCATAAACTCTCTCTCTCTCACACACACTCAATGATCTAAAAGCCAGATGCATATCATCATTTTATGGCACAACTGCTTGGAATGAATAAATTGAAGTAGAGAAAAATATTCTATTCATAAAAAAATCAAAAGTCTTATTGTGAGTAAGTCTTTGAAAGGTGCATATGAGTATGTGCTTTAAGCACTTATTAAATGGTCAAACATTGAAGTGACAGGTCAGGTTGAAACATGAAAAGCTGAGGCTTCTTCCTATATATTTCTTCACAATGATTTCTATATTTTTCATTGTCTTTTTGTTATTTATCTCGTTTTTGTTTTAATTTTGCAAGATCAAATAATGGTGGCATAGTGTTCAACTGGTTAGCACATTGAACTCACAGTGCATAGGTCAAGGGTACAATTTGGGGCCCCAGCCTTCCCGTGTGGAGTTTGCATGTTATCCCCGGGCCTGTGTGAGTACTCAGTTTTCATCCCACATTCCAAAAACATGCACAGTCGGTTAATGGAACACTCAATTGTCCTTCGGTGTGACTCTAAGTGTGAATAGTTGTTTGTCTATATCCATCCATCCAATTTCTGAACCGCTTAATCCTCACTAGGGTCGCGGGGGGTGCCGGAGCCTATCCCAGCTGTCTTCGGGCAGTAGGCGGGGGACACCCTGAATTGGTTGCCAGCCAATCGCAGGGCATGTTTGTCTATATGTTCCCTGCAATTGGCTGGCAACCAGGTCACGGTGTACCCTGCCTTCAACCCAAAGACAGTTGGGATAGGCATTTCAGATTATTAAGGGTGTCCATAAAGTCTCTTTACCATTTCAAAAATGTATTAAGAAAGCAATTGATTAGATATTTCATTCAGATTTGTTCTATTGTATTCAGTGTTTATTAAAGTTTTTTATCACACTGAATTTGTGTGTTTCAGGGATCCTGTTTGTGAAAGAGGTGATGTTGAATGAACCCCTACAAAATGTCTGTAAATGTTTACCTTGATCTTTTAGCTGAATATGTGGCACCACAGCTGAATGACCTTCAACCAACCATCATTTTTCAGCAAGATGGGTGCACCACCACATTGGGGGCTGCATATTTGTGGGTTACTCAATCAAACATTTCCAGACTGGTGAATTGGAAAGGATGGGCCAATTCCTTGGCCGCCACGTTCATCAGATATCACTCCCCTGGACTTCTTTATATGGGGCTAAGTTAAAGATACCGTGTATCGAACAAAGCTAAGGGACATTCCTGACCTAAAACAAAGGATTAGTAATGCCATTGCCACAATTGATAAGGCTATGCTACAGCGAACACGGCAAGAAATTGAGTACCATCTTGATGTGCTTTGTGCAACTAATGGCGCCAATGTAGAAATGTATTAAAATAGGTGAAAAAACATTTAATAAACGCTGAATACAATAAAACAAATCTGAATTAAAAAATCTAATCAATTGCTTTTTTAATACATTTTTGAAATGGTAAAGAGACTTTATTCAAGCAGCAAATATTCAACATAAACATATTCTCATCAATACATGAACAATTTTGGGAAGAGAAATGTCAAATCCACGAAATTATGAAGAGGAGGACAAAGCGAATGTTTCAGAGGAAAGATATTGGCATACTGACAGCCAAAAAAGGATACACTAGTGAATCCTGAGGGCTGACTGGAGGCTGTTAGCCAGTTGTTAACATCCTCTTACAGTACCAATTAACCGCGAAAAATGAGGGATTTTTGTATCTATCTTGTCTGTGTAGGGGATTTAATTGAATAAAGGATTTGCAAATCATTGTATTGTGTTTATATTTACATTGAACCCAACTTCTTAACTTTAGTGGAATTGGTGTTTGTATTTCAATGTTTCCTCCGAGGGAACCTCCCTGCGCTGGAAGTTGTGGGAGGCCACGGGCAGCGTTCTTGGTTGCTGTGCATGCAGGCTCTTGCTGCACCATTGCACTGGGGGCAGCATGCTGGTGGCATGTATACTTGGCCTGTGGTCTGGTCTTGGTGCAGAAACTTCCCTGAGATGGTGTTTCCTCAGGTCTAGATTCACAAACAAAACCCTGAATCCACTTTATAGGGTCTTTAGTTTTTAGGTCAATGTGTTTTATGTGTGCTACCTAATTTCCTTTTTATATTGCTGACTTATGGATAGTTGTTATCTCTGATGCTTTCAACAGGTCTGTTTTATTGTGAATGATTATCTTACAAGAGCAATAGCAAGTGACTGCTCCTTGGGGACGCAATGCATCTGGCACATACTACTAAGCATTTGTTCCTTAGTCAGTCTGAGCCAGGTGAATTTGCTTTTTTTAGGTAAAGTCTGGAAAGATATGCAAAAAGTGATGGTGGTTTTAACGTCACTTTTTACTTTCCACTTTACTAACATTGCTTTTGCATGAATATAACGTTATTCTCATTAACGGGCATTATGTCACACTGACAGAAAATTCATCAGTCCATCACTGTTTCTGTGAGTATTTCAGGTCGACTTACGTGGTAGTCCGTCCCTCGTCGGCGACGGCCAATGCACGTTCAAAATGTAATTTCCACTTCACACACTGGAAAGAAAAGCAAATAAAAACAAGGGGTACACACACGCACGTGTGGTGATTGGTGAAATGAACCCTTTCATGCATCCGCGTAACCTGATAACATGATATGCTGTCCACTGTAGTAGCTGCTGGTCCTGAAAAGGTTTAAATAAAAGGAACACATGCCATTGAGATCTGTGGGATTGAAAAATATTATTTGTTTTTGGGTTTTTTTCTGTATTTGGCTGTGTGACAGCTGCATGTGTCGACTGGGCCGGCCTGAAATGTTGACGGCAGCTCACTGACAGGCTCGTCGGATTGACGATGCCCACCGCTGGTTATTTATTCCTTCTCAACTGAATGCATTTGCTTCACTTACATGTTATGAAACAATGTGCACATGTCTGTCTCAGATATGTAAAACAGGAAAGAAATCTTCTTGAACAGTTTCAGGATCGACTTGCACCTGTTTCTGATACAGTCACTCTCGGGACAATACGGCATTTGTAGTATTTACGCCCAAAATGCATTGAAAAATTGTGTTTATAGTGTGAGAGGCTTCAGAGCACAAAATAAGGTTGAGGCCGCCGCCTCCAAATTTAATGTGCAGTAAGAATCTTCACAGGTAACTAGGTTACTATTACTCTGGGTTTAACACACTAGAGAGGGTTGTGTTAATAACTAATAATTATCACTAATTGCACAGGAGACTCCATGTAATAAAACAATACTGCCTCAAAGTGTTGAACTAGGTCACATTATTAATACATGTTATTCAGAATTATTTACCCGCGCAACCACAGTTTGTTTCCTCGCGCCACCTTCTCAACATAATAGTGAAATTCATTAACATGACTTGCGCCAGTTCTTCTTTGTCTCCAGAGGGAACTTTTATGAGCAGCGAACTCTCACTCCTGTAGTTAGCAGCCAAATTAGTTTTCTGCGTTGTTCATCATACTAAACTTGAGGGAAAAGTGGTTAGCACAGCACAGGGACCAAACCATCGCAATTACTGCCCGATAGCGATGAGATATATCAAACCGTTTGTAAGTGTTGAACATACATCCCCATAGAAAGCATTTACAGTTCTACGTTACACTATGTGAACTTGTATTTTCTTTTTTTACATATCACTGCAGCAGCTCCGCTTTAATTCTGCCTTGACCTGCTCCTTTGAGGCTACTAAATGAATATTTGGGTCCGAGCTTATGGTCAAGGCTGCATGATGTTTTATCATCACATACTAGATTGTGTTCTACTCGTGAAATCTACCTATCTGCACTGGCACATTTTTTGGGGTTAAAATTAATGAAAGAGGGGTTAGAAAGTATGTCAATTGCGACAAGGATTTTTTTTTTTTTTTTTTACCTGATTAGAACCTCTATTTCATCCATCCATGCATCCATCCATCCATTTTCTGACCTGCTTATGCTCCTGACGGTTCACAGGAGTCCTGGAGCCTATCTCAGCTTTCTTCAGGCTAGAAGAACTGGTCGCCAGCCAATCACAGGGCACAAAATGGCAAACAACCACTCTCACATTCACACCAATGGACAATTTAGATTTGTCATGTTTTGATTTGTGACCAACAGGTGGCACTGTAGGGCTGTCCCTGCAGCTGCACACCTGTTGGTCGTTACGTAATTATTGCTTTAAACACAACCACTCGGTGTCGGGTCATTGTTTGTTGCTGTTACTGTTTCTGGTTTTTGCTTCAGCCATGGTTTTTGTTTGTTACTTTGGATTATTTTTGTTTCCGTGACTTTGTTTGTTCTGGATTTAGTTTCTCTGTGGTTTAATATAATGCGTCACGTACATCCTGCTCCTCCCTCCTGCCTGCTTTTTGGGGTCCACCACCACCTCGCACCGTGACAAGATTGTTAAATTGGACAAACAGACAAAACGCATCTAGGCACATGGAGAACATGCAAACTCCACACAGGAAAGGCCAGAGTTCGAATCCTTGACCTCTGCACTTTGAGGTGGATGTGCTAATCAGTCGTCCACAGTGCCGCACAGCACATCGGGAAACATGATCATTATACAATCAGACCAATATGTTGAAATATCCACTATTATTTTTAACCCGTTTTGTGGCTCTGTACTCAGTTCTGATGTGATCCCCTCTCAACATGACTCCAGGCATTAGTGATGCTCTATAGCACCTCCAGAGGCGAGCTGTCACGCTTAATGTCATACACATAATCAGGGTGCACAGAGCTTAGGCACATGAAACAAAACACCCACATCCCCACGCCCACTTGCACCTCCTGGCACTCTGGATATGTGTGACATTTACTGTATGTGCAAATGCAAAAACATCCAGTTGGCATCAACACACAGTTTAGGAGACATACAAGTATAGATTCACATTCAAACACAGAACCAGTACCTGTGCACTATGTCATACATGTGTAGCAAGGCCACTTGAATTTCGAGTATGATGTTTCCCTAACTTCAGATTGTCTCTGTGAATGCAATAATGTCATACGACAGAAATATCCCCCAGTAACTGCCTAAACCGCGTATTGGAACCAATATAAAAGATGCCTATATTTTCAGAACAAATAAGTCTGACTTTGAGGACGAATACTTTGTATCCCAAGATTTGAATTGGCAGTCCAAAAATGGAATTGGCCTGATGTGCAGTTTCTCATAACAAATGCCAACTCGTAGTATTTAAGACGGTCCTGGCAGTGACACAGTGTGTGAGAGCGTGCTGCCGTTTATGAAGCTGCCAGTGTCTCATTCCTGGCTAAATATTTATAACAGAGAATGGCAATAAGTCAGTCAGACAAACGCGCACACACATATGCTCCGAGAAAGTGAGAGTAATCGAGAGAGGGAAAGAAGAAGGGCAGAGCTTATTATTTAATGTCATACTTGGCAGAAAGCTGTCAGAAACCACAAAACTGAAGGGTTGCCAGGCACTGACACAACTAAATAAATTGTTGTCTTCTTCTACTCAAGACATGAACAAGCTTCATAAATTAAAGCACAACCCCTTTCCTCCTTCTCCATCTTGTAATGTGCAGACAATTTCTTGGGGGGTTTTGAACCAGTGGGCATTGTCAGCAATATTCAAGCAACACAGCAGTAAATCCAAACAAAGGGCAGCTGGAATGATCTCTCTATTATGAATTGTTCATTCAAGTAAACACACACACACACACACGCACACGCTATTACCTTCAGTGATAGTGCCCCGGCTTCCCGAACAATGGCAAAAAGAGTGAAATTAGCAAACAATACAGAGTGCTCCCAGAGCATCTGTGATGAAAACGTTGCGTCTGAGCCAGGCCACATTCCTGCCCCACTCTTATCTCTACCTAACACACTATTCGAATAAATTAGAACAGGGTCCACTTAACTATCCATGTGTGTGTGTGTGTGTGTGTGTGATGTTCAAATATCGCGTGTCTGTTCATTAAGCAACAGGGTGCACTCATCTCATGCCTCCTCTCTTTGATGTTATTCGTAGCTGTTGAAATGATCTCAGGCACCTCTCATTTGTTAAGACCGTGGCGATCGGCTCTCTCTTGAAAGAGAGAAGGGTATGCTTCATGAAGTAGAGAAACACAGAGAGGGGAATTTTGACTGGTCATTCAAGGTTTGTGTAGACAGCGGAAAAAAATGTAAATGGTAAGGATCATGGAAAACAGCACGACAGCCTCACAGTGCGGAGGTTGGATTTTGATCTTCCTGTGTGGAGTTTGCATGCTCTCCCTGTGCCTGTGTGGGTTTTCTCCGGGGACTCTGATTTCCTCCCACATTCCAAAAACATGCATGGGAGATGAATGGAAGACTAAATTGTCACTAGATGTGATTGTGAGCACAAATGGTTTGTCCGTTGATGTGTACCCTGCCTACTGGCCGAAGACAACTGGGATAGGCTCCAGCATGCCCACGACACTTGTGAGGATAAATGGATTCGTAAATGTATGGATGGATGGATCATGGAAAACAGCTGAATACAAATAAAATGTGAGAGAAAAATGGATGGAAGGACACTCAGCCACACCTGGTTAAGATGTGTTTTTTGACTCGTTGCCCCCGCCCCCCCCCCCCCAAAAAAATAGACTAAAGAAAAGTAAATTCAAGTGCAAAAAAAATAAATTAAAAACCCACATCAAATCATCTGTGCCACAATTATTAGCGCAAGGGATATTCCGATACATATACGCTCTTCTGCACCGTAATTACGTGACTAAATAAATATAAGACTGACGACTGAGATAAATGCAGCAATCAAACTTTAATACCAATTCCAGACAGCAATCGCCACCCATTCTGAAACTCTCAACTTGTAGCCATCGAAGGTTTAAGTTGAGTGGAACAAAGCTAGATGCTAATGCTAGGCTGAACCAGCAGTGACGCTCCTTCCCATCGAAGGCAAAGCCTATGCATGTGGATTGAAAATAAGACATCATTTGCTCCATTCTCAAATGCTTTTCATGAGGATGATTTTATTATCCATGCCAAAACGTGTCCGATCAATACAAAGCAGGCATCCTTTTTTTCCTATTGTTTGTCAATGTCTCCCCCCCCCCTCCCCCACCCCCTTTTAAACAAACAGTAACTTTAAGGTGTATGAAATATTGACATCAACTTCTCAACGTTGTCGGTCATGTGTTTTGCATTGCTGGTTAAAAAATCTTGCGATGTAAAGTCAGTACCAAGTCTGTACTTATCTTGTTATAAGCAATTCTTAAAGCTAAGAAACACTTAGGGAGGAAGCACTGTATAAGGATGACAGTTAAAAATTCAAACAAAACGGCACTCTCATAGATAAAGTATGTTGTGATCCTACTTGTCTTTATTTTCATCCCTCAATGTGTGTGTCAGTGTGCGGAACAGTGAAAACGTGTTTGTGGTACTCAGTGAGGAATCAAAGCATATGGACCAGAAGTGAGAGAAGTCTAGTTTGTCTGATTAGGTCCCTCCGGGGAATTTGGAAAAGCTAGTGGGTGGTATGCCACTGCCGTGGTTGTTAAAACAGTCTTTTACACACACACACACACACGCACGAAGAGTAGACATATTTATCCATGCACACATGCTCAGTTGGATTTAAATGTCTATGATGTAATTTCATTTGTAGTTCACGGTGCTTTCTCCTAAAGTGCTCTCTGAGCACCCTGATGTTAGATGCCAGAAAAACTTGCTCTACTTGTTTGATTCTGACTAATTTAAGTTAAGTTACATGAAACATGTAAACATGCGCACACAGGGGGAGTAACAGCAGTGAATGGAATCTGCATTTTTCTGAAGACAAAAGCACAAATTCAAACCGGAGTTTGTCCAACTCCATCTGTACAGTGCAATACAATGCATTTTGTGATTCAACACACTGCATCCGTCAAGTTGTTTATCTCGTGTAGTTCAGAATATTTGTTGTTATCGGTTATCCATTCCTCAGATAATGTGACCCGCCAGCTCGACCTCAATCTGCTGACGGTGGCTCTATCTTTTGTCTGTTCATTTATCCTTTTTGGGTTGTGGGCTGCTTTGTGGTCTTTCCGAACAAGGCCCAGCAGAAATCATTTTAGTGTTCTTAGATTTTAGGTGAATCATATCATTTGATTCAAGTTTCGGCTCCGCCGATGACATTATCGTTTGTTTGTTTGGTCGGTTGTTTTTAATAGCTTGTCATTTCAGAAAGATAGTGAGGTTATTGTGCCAAACAAAACTTATCTAAAAACCGACCTGTCAAGACGTATCCGAAGAATTATCAGTTCTTCTTTGAAGGGGAAGTCTGTTAAAATTCACTGTATAGCGCAAAATATAATCTGTTTCAACAGTTTTTAATTATTTGGTTTCTGCCTTAGGCAGCATAGTAGCACAACCGCCTCACAGTTCTAAGGTTGGAGTGCAAAATCGGATTCTGGCCTCACTGTGTACTGTCTGCATGCTATTCCTGTGCTTTTGATCTTTTTCTGTAATGTGGGTTCCTCCCACTTTCCAACAACAGGCAAGTTAATTCATTTAAGAATCAACATTTTTGTGGACATGAGAGTGAATAATAAACAGCATGTGCCCTGCAATTGGCTTGCGACCAGTCCATAGGGTACACTACCTCTAGCCTGTAATCAGCTGGGATAGGCTTCAGTTCACCCATCACCCTAGTGAAGGGAAGCGGCATCGACGACAGAGAGAGTGATGAATGGCTGTATGGATGTGGCTTAATCTTGATGGCATGATATTATTTAACGTCAACTGAATATGTCTTGGGCGGCCCGGTAGTCCAGTGGTTAGCACATCGGCTTCACAGTGCAGAGGTACCGGGTTCGAATCCAGCTCCGGCCTCCCTGTGTGGAGTTTGCATGTTCTCCCCGGGCCTGCGTGGGTTTTCTCCGGGTCCTCCGGTTTCCTCCCACATTCCGAAAACATGCATGGCAGGCTGATTGAATACTCTAAATTATCCCTAGGTGTGAGTGTCGGCGTGAATGATTGTTCGTCTCTGTGTGCCCTGCGATTGGCTGGCGACTGATTCAGGGTGTCTCCTGCCTACTGCCCGAAGACAGCTGGGATAGGCTCCAGCACCCCCCGCGACCCTAGTGAGGATCAAGCGGTTCGGAAAATGAATGAATGAATGAATGAATATGTCTTGGGCGGCCCCGTAGTCCAGTGGTTAGCACATCAACTTCACAGTGCACAGGTACCGGGTTCGATTCCAGCTCCGGCCTTCCTGTGTGGAGTTTGCATGTTCACCCCGTTTTCTCCGGGTCCTCCGGTTTCCTCCCACATTCCAAAAACATGCATGGCAGGCTGATTGGACCCTATAAATTGTCCCGAGGTTTGAGTGTGAGCGTGAATGGTTGTTCGTTTCTGTGTGCCCTGCGATTGGTTGGCAACTGGTTCAGGGTGTCCCCCGCCTACTGCCCGAAGACAGCTGGGATAGGCTCCAGCACCCCCCGCGACCCTTGTGAGGAGAAATCGGTTCAGAAAATGGATGGATGAATATGTCTTTCTATGACCTGTTGAGAGTTCGAATCTAGTTAGATGTAAAGAATTTGGATTTGAATTCATTTACTTTGCCTGCCCACAAGTACAACTATATACATGTATTTATTTCTTTATTTATTTTAGTAACATGAATGACAATGTGAGACTATTGTACAAAGGGCACCGTGTATTCAGTCAAAGAGTACGGTATTTAGTAAATGTTTGAAATTCCTCATCTATTCTCTTTTTTCATAAAAAACGGGAGCATTCAAGGGCCAGCCTATGATAAGTAAGAAGCGCGGTTCTGTCTTGACTCAGCAGACTGCTTTGTTCTACTCATGACGGAGAGCTAGTGTAACGATAAGAAAGTACACTTATTTACTGAAATGACTCCATTGCCCTTGACATGTTAGGAAAAAGTGAAATGATATACGATCCCTACTGCAACATCTGTGAGAAAGAATATGCCCTGATCAGCTACCACACAGTTTATGCAGTAACTTGAGTACAAATACTTTCTTTAAGCAGATTTATTCATGTCTTGTACTTTATTATTTATATTTCTGACAACTTTACTCTTACTCCACTACATTTCCCAAGTAAAATGTATTCCTCACAGACCTCTTATGAGGAATAAAAACATTGGACACAGTTTTCTCTAAGGGTCACCGGGTCCCCCCTCTGGAGCCAGGCCTGGAGGTGGGGCTCTCTGGCGAGCACCTGGTGGCCAGGCCTACACACATGGGGCTCGAATCGGCAAGGTGGCTCCCCTTCCCATAGGCTCACCACCTATGGGAGGGGCCAAAGGGGTTGGGTGCCAAGTGAGCTCGGCGGCGACCAAAAGCAGGGACCTTGGCGGTCTGATCCCTGGCTACAGAAGCTAGTTCTCGGGACATGGAATGTCACCTCTCTTGCAGGGAAGGAGCCCAAGCTGGTGTGCAAGGCAGAGAAGTTCCGATTGGACATAGTCAGACTTGCCTCCACACACAGTCTGGCCTCTGGTACCAGTTCTCTCTCGAGAGAGAGTGTTGGACTCTCTTTCACTCTGGAATTGCCCACCGTGAGAGGTGCAGAGCAGAGCAGGTGGGGCCATACTCATCACCCCCCAGCTCAGTGCCTGTACATTGGTGTTCACAGAGAGAGGGTTGCCTCCCTCTGCCTTTTGGGTGGGGCGACGGGTCTTGACTGTTCTTTGTGCCTATACCTAGTAAAAACAGGAGCACTCACTGTCACATATATGTAGCCAATGCAGTCTTCTCGAAGAAATCCCGCAAACAAACATGATATAGGTCGGGTGTGTTTCTGTCGGTCGTTGAGAAAACGGGTGTCAGTGACGGACTGAAGGACCTTATATCATCACTGCCCTGTGAATAACATACTGTATATCCATTTTTGTCATTTAAAAAAAGGTTTTATTTTATTTCATTTTTTTATAAAAATGGAAATAGCACAGTGGTCGGTTGGTTAGAATGTTGGCCTCCCAGTGTAAAGATTTGATTCTGGAGTTTGAAAGGAGAGTATCAGAACCCAGATGGTTGCGAGTGAGAACATTCCAAGTCGCCAGTGGTTGATGTGTCAGTTGAGTTAGAGATTGGTTGCTGGGGCCACTGTCACATCTGTGATTTCAAGGGGATCCTTCCCATGAGAGTTTAGGGGAGACCCGTCATTGGTGATCAGAGAGTACAGTGCTAGTTCGGCTACTTGTTGCAGATATATACCAAACTTTGCAAACTGAACAGGATAGGTGAGGGGAAAAAAGGGATGCACTGTCTTTCAAGAAAGGTGAATGTTATAATTTACACAAGCTAGAAGCAAGTGCACACATTGTGAAGAGACGGGAACTTTAACAGGTATTTACCAATGTGAGGTACTATATTAGTTTATCTAAAATCATGCAGTTAGGACAGAGAAAGGACAAAACATTTATGCTGCAGTCATGTCCTGACCCATCCCAATGTGTCCGCATTGAATCTGTTGTAATTACCAACTACAGTATCGATCATAGATTCTTATCTTATCTGAGTGGACCATTTGCTAATAGAGTTTATCAGGGAAAATGACTGGTTAGATATTTACCGCATGAAGGATAAGCAAGGGTATAACTAAAGATTTTTTTTCCAAGATGGCGTCTTCGGTGGTGGCCGTCTGAAAGAGCTTTGCTTTTTTGTTGTTGTTTTTGTGTTTTTGTTTCGTTCTATGGTGTTGTCTTTTGACTGTCTGTGTCTTACATGTTGTGTTATATTATTTTGTTTTTATATGTTAACTGTTCTGTAAAGCGCTTTGTTACAGCTGAAGCTACTTTGAAAGCGCTATACAAATACATACTGTATGCATTGCATTGTATTGTAAGATGTTGCGATTTCACAAGGCCTGTGGTGAACCAAGCATTCTTTCATTTGCTTCAGCTTTTCATGTTCAGGGTCGTGGAACACATCTTAGAAGTTCCAAGGATATTAACTAAAACATTGATATGTTTTTTTGAATGTATTATTATTGTTCTCTCATGTGCCCTTATTGTCGCCACCTGTTCTCGTCATCCGTGTCCCTGATTTTTAACCAATCAGCTCCCTCAACCCTTTGTGTCTTGTCCAGGTGTTTCTTGTTGTCTTGTCACTTAGCTTGTATTTAGTTCCCTGGGTTCTGTCAGTCTTTGTTGGGTCATTATGAGTGTCTGTGTGCTCCTGTCATGTTTCTGGATACTGCTGTTTTCAGGACTTTGTTTGAGTACTTCAGTTAGTTATTTCCGGTTGTTTGTATTTTTGTTAAATACATTTTGTTCAGCCCGCCCGACTCCTCCCTGCCTCCCTTCTTTTTGGGGTCCTCCAACAGCAAAATCTGACAAAGATACAGCTACGACTATAATTGTGGGGAATCCACCATAATATGAGCTGTTATGAGAGCAATACCTGTACCAGAAAAGGAAATAATTCAAATAAGAGACATAGTTATGGTAATCATGCCCCTTCATTCTTTTATTTAAAGTAGGCCCACAGAAGGTTAACACAACGTTTTTCAGGAAGCTGTTCTTTGAGTTATAAAAACATAATAATAATAAATGCATACATACAAACCATATGTGTCAAACTCAGGTCCTGGTGGGCCGCTGTCCTGCATGTTTTCCAAGTCTCCCTGTTGCAACACACCTGATTCAAATGAACAGGTTCAATGTCAGGCTTCCGCAGAGCTTGCTGATGATCTGATCATACAGTAGTCCTGTAGTGCCGTCGTCCATAATATTTTCAATTTAATTAAGTTCAAGTCCATTAAATTGCCAAAATCTCACATGAATGAACATTTAACATTTTCCAAGAAGGTGATAAAATGATCAGAACCGTTTTTTTAAAGCGTGTATAATTGATGACATATAATATCAAATTTTGATCATTCTTATCTCAAAATTCAATGTGTCTCTACATTGTCTCATACTCCTAACTTAACCAAAAAGCTGATTTTTTTTTTTTTGAGGCGCTTAGAAATTCCTCCTAATGCTGATTAATTGCATTATAATGTGAAGGAAATGGTCCCTTTATTTGCTCATTAATACATGTCACATATTGAGTCCTCATGGTTTGGTTTCTTGGTAAGTTCTTCTAGCGCACATTGTCTTCACATTTGTCTATTTAATGCACTCCTAATTTAAATGACTATTATCGGAAGTGTAGTGTCTGTATTACAATGAAAACGTCAGTGCCATGAATCAAAGTCATTACTGTAAACCTCAAAATTCTCAGTAGGGGTGTTTCTGACCAATTAAGCAACATTCAGTCTGATTTCGGGAGCACATACATTAACAATGAAATGTACTGTGACAAAGATTTTTGGTGAAGTTACACTATGTGCCAAGACTAATCGTGCTTTATTCTTGTGCTTCCCGCTGATCCTTAAATACACAGAAATAAGAGTAATGTGATAGCTATAATGGACATGTTTGTCTCTTGTGACAGAGACTCAGCGATGACTTAAAACATTTTGAATTTCTGAACAAAGCTACACATCAGGGATTCCATGATTGATGAATTTTGATGCACATCAACATTTTTAAACATGCAATATTTTCTTAAAACATTTTGAATTTCTGAACAAAGCTACACATCAGGGATTCCATGATTGATGAATTTTGATGCACATCAACATTTTTAAACATGCAATATTTTGGTGATGGTGTTTCGAGCTACAAAAAAGGCAATAGAGTTCTATACAGAGGTGTGCAGGTGCACATATGCACTGGGAATTGTTAACTGTGCTCCAGTCAGTTGCATGGTGGCCATCGGGATTTTCGGGAGTTTATATGTTGCTGTGGGGCACAGGGTTTGTGACAATTGTCAGGTTCATGTTTGGTTAAAATTATAGCTGAATGAAGTACTCTAAAAGCCTTTGGCAGCATTAAAACATAATGCCCTGATTTGTGTTGCTTTTCTACCAAGAACATGCTATTGCGCGTCACTTGCGGGTAAGACAATGTTTTAAATAATTGTTTATTTTGTTACAGTCTTGTTTAGATGACCGCAAGAACCACAGCCACGTTTAGATGATGTGTTTACATGCACTTCAATAGTTCGATTTCTTTCCAAATCCATGACGTAGGCCTCCCTCTGCTACTACCAAAAACCCTCTGTAACTCAAGAATTGCCCTATACAATACACCTTTGATTACGCTATGGTATTTAAACGGAATGTAACGAGACAAAGTTGTTTTATATGCCGACATTTTCGAGACATTCATAGGACCTGGGTGACATCTATAAGTGAAACTGTCATTTGGAAAAAAAAATATCTTAAAGCTGTGTAGATTTCTCCTTTTTTTTAATTCACTGATGTCCAGAATATTTTTATAATGCCCTATCAGTCCTTGTCTATAAAGGTAGAATATGGAAATTGTCATGGACCGGTATTTTAAATATAGGTCGACATAAGAGCATACTTTAGAAAATGTTTGTATCCTGGTTCAAAACTATATTTTACTGTAGAATCCCTGGATATTTTGTCTTGTTTTTTTTAAAACACGATCAATGCTTCAAGATGTTCAAGGAGGAACTCAAGGCCAAGTGAAAATTTCAGAAGAATAACCATGTGTATTTATTTATTTATTATTTTTTTCTTAGAATATTTGGTGCCATTCTTAGTGTTTTAGAAATTATTATTTAGCTCCTATTTTTGTGAAAGATTTTTGAAACATTAATATTGAGAGTGTGGAATAAAGCAAAACTGACACATACTCAGATATTCTTCATTTCTGTCAGGGGTGGTGTAGGGTGTGTCGGGGTCACCCCAAAGCATTGATACTTAGGGCACCAAAATGGCTGACTAGGAAATCTGTACAGTACATCAACATTTGCAAGATGCATTGTGACACTTGAGACATATACTGAGACATTTGCAATTTGATGACATGATGGAGAAATCACATGCCTTTGTGAACAATTGCAAAATGATTTGGGGATTTATCAATGTTATTTTGAGAATATCATTTCCGTTTCAAGAAATGAGCCAAACCAATGGAGAAAGACTAACATCAACATAAGATACTGCTGCTAAGCCTGTATAATCATTTTGGCACGGATATAAAACAACTACAAATGTGCTGCGTTATCTATTTGGAGGGGATTTATTGCATCTTACTTGTTCCTGAGGTAGCATTCTGTATCTGTGAAAGCTGATCTCTTATCAACTTTCTTAATTCTCTGGTCCCATTGACAAACAAGGAAAAGTACAACGTGACAGTTGGGGTCATTTCCGAGTGGCACTGGATAATAATGGCTTCTGTTTTGAACAACCTTCATCGAATGAAACTTTTCCCTTGAGCTCTGGATTTCTTCCGTTTATCCTCAGGTGATTTTTGCTGTCTTGCAAAAAATGTGTCTTGACGACTATCTTGATGACTATCATGGCTTATAAGATTCATATATATTCATTATATTCATATATATTCATATATATATAAAATATAAAAAATATTGTGTGACAGTGATTATTCAGAGAAACACAAACTACCTTGTACATGATGTATCAATTTTAAACCTTGATGATGATCCCCGAGACAAAATTAAGTGATTGCAATACATATTCATTTAATTAGAACAGTACCAGGGCGCCAGAGTTGTTGACTGGTTAGCACGTCCACCTCACAGTGCAGGGTTCAATTCCGGCTCCGGCCTCCCTGTGTGGAGTTCACATGTTCTCCCTGTGCCCGTGTGGGTTTTCTCTGGGTACTTTTGTTTCCTCCCACATTCCAAAATCATGACTGGTAGGTTAACTGATCACAGTAAATTGTCCGTAAGTGTAAGTGGAATATTGAATAGTTTTTTCCAAGCAGTTCAGGGTGCACCTGCCTACTGCCTGAAGTCAGCTGGGATAGGCTCGCCTGCGAGCCTTGTGTGGATAAAGCGGTTCAGATAATGAATCGACGGATAGAGTAGATCCAGAGGGGCCCTCTGAGGCTTTTTTGATACCCCAAATATCTATAAATTAAACATTGCACAATTCTTGCCTCAGTACTTTAACTGTGCCGTTCATCATCTCAGCTACATTCAAATATAAAGCATTGGCTTTAACTGTTTTGGGATTGTGTTAAGGCTGATGAAAATATATATACAGGTATATTTTTTTTTTTCATTCGGTTTCCAAAACCTTTTTAAACATATAGGTTGAAAAGAATATATTTGTGGAGAGCTTGGTGTTTAAGATTCAGGGAGAGGTTAGAGGGAAGACAGTACATGAGAAACTGGTATAAAGTGGCAGATTTATCAGAAAATAAAGCAGACAACCGGAGATGATTGAAAGACAGAGATGAAAGACGATGTAGAGTGAAGTCCTGAACACTTGATCTCACACTCTTTAGAAAGGAGTAACTTGTACCCTGGAAACCCAAAAGATAGCTAAACCCAGCAATATGCGGCCGCTGTTGTTTTGTATCTTTGTTGCATGCTCAATCTCAGGAAAATTACTAATATCTGATAGGGCAATCAATGTGTTTTGAAATTATGGCCCTTTGATTTCTACACTCACTGAACACTTTGGTACAACAGCGCATCAGGTTTCTTAAAATGGTCTCTGGCCAAGATGCCTGTGATGATGTAAATGGACAATTTTCATTCAGGTTAACAAAGGTGATCTTCGGCTGGCGATGTATGGATTCCGCACCGATAGACTGGGTCATGTCCTGAGAAGAGACACTTTCCCAGAGGCGTCTACCTGTGGCACTTTATCTCACTTAATGGGCTATTATGCTGTTTCAACCAACATTGTGCAGCACTGCATTATGTCATAAATGTTTCCCACTCACCATCTATTGCGGCCTTGTCATCCTAGAAGTGATATTCCTCCATCTGTTATCCCATCTCAAGGTTTATTCTTTGATCCTAAAAGTGTTTTTGAGTTTTGCAGGGGATGTTACCAACCTTTGTCTACTTTGGAACTGTGATGTCCTTGAGGGTCTTTTGTGATTCAGGACAACACAAATGAACTTGACTTGACAAGTGGAATTGCACTCTTTTATTGGTGTCTCTTCATAGATGTCCCACTTAAATCTCACAATGAGAGGTAAACTCTGGTACCATAATGCAATCACTTGCACGTGCTGCCTTCAGTGTCATTCAGAGATGACAAAGCCGAGTCTTGTTCAGCTGACACCAACACCTAAAGCTGAGCCGATAGTAGCCTCATTACCTTTGGCTCAGACAGAAATTTGCTGTGGAACAGTGCGGTATATCAAAAAAGCATCCGCATTGGCATCATTATGTCTGTTGGAAGACATTTTCAGTCCCACAGGCATCATTTTCGAAAAGTGAACCAAATTTGTGATTTGTTTCCTCCAGTATAATGAAAAAGCATTGTCAAAAGCATTGAGCGAAGACTGTGCGATTATTTTGAAATCATTTTGATGTTCAGGGCAATGAGAAATCATTCTTCACGCAATACTGTCCAATTATGAAGAGTTACAAAAATCATCTGATTAGGAACTTTACTGCAAAGCCTCAGTTGGTTTATAGTTTATCTGTTTAAAACTGCCTCTTTAAGTTTGGCCTTTCCCAACAGTCTGACTTCTGTGCTTCTAAGGCCTTGTTCAGACAGCCAGCCAAAATCTGATTTTTAGCATATGCATATGTAAACTGGATGGCTCCATTGTAGTCTGAATGGTCACGAGCACATTAAATCCATTTTTTGCAAGAGGGATTGAAGCCATATTCGGGTGGTAGTTTCATATTGCATTTGGACTGGATGCGTTTCTATCTGAAGATTTCCAAACAAGCCAATTGGTTTTGACTCTCTGTGACGTCACTTTAGGCAACATAAGTCCCAATGCACCAGAGCAGAGAACGCCAATCGAAGTGTGGACCAGGAAAAAATGGAGCACAATGAAGAAATTGATAACAACAGTCCCTGAGCAGAGGAGAGAAGCATGCCTTTTTGGCCTGTCAGGAGATAGCGCCATTGAAGCAAAGCTCGAGGGCATGTATAGAAACAAGTCCATTTATGAAAGTATTTTGTGTCTTGCCGCTGTCACTGTTGTATGATGATGATACACACTACACACGCCTCCAATCTGACGTTGTAGCTTCACCAGACTACATGAATGTAGCTTAACTTAACAGAAGTGTCGCAGAAAGACTTAGTGTTTCGCAGTTGATTTTGAGCTGTCCTGATGCGTCGTAGCCCATGTCATGTGACATACTCAACAATGCTGAAAATCTGGCACGTCAGAATTTTTGTTCACCTTTCCGCACAGTCTGACATGTCGTATGTCATCCTTTGACTGATTCTTCTACAGTGAACAATAGGAAGAGAGTGCCCCCCTACTTATGAGAGCTGGAATGTGGCGCACACAATCACGATGTGGTGTACAGTATTTAAAAAGCGACTTGATCAAAAGGGTAAATATTGGACAGTATAAATAGCATTTCAACTTACGCTATGTTTGCTAACTGCAAAGATTACCAATTAATTTCCTCAAGATTTTTTGGGAGAATGACTGTCATCCTCTCCTCACCATCCAGGAAAGGGACTATACAGTACTCTCTTTTCTTTTCTGTAAATATGTGTGTGTGTATCTATCTATCTAGATGTGTGTATGTATATATATATATATATATATATATATATATATATATATCCATCCATCCATTTTCCGAACCGCTTGATCCTCACTAGGGTCGCAGGGGGTGCTGGAGCCTATCCCAGCCGTCTTCGGGCAGTAGGCGGGGGACACCCTGAATCAGTCGCCAGCCAATCGCAGGGCACAAAGAGACGAACAACCATCCACGCCCACACTCACACCTAGGGACAATTTAGAGCGTCCAATCAGCCTGCCATGCATGTTTTTGGAATGTGGGAGGAAACCGGAGCACCCGGAGAAAACCCACGCAGGCCCGGGGAGAACATGCAAACTCCACACAGGGAGGCCGGAGCTGGAATCGAACCCGGTACCTCTGCACTGTGAAGCCGACGCGCTAACCACTGGACTACCGGGCCGCTATATATATATATATATATATATATATATAATGTGTGTGTATGTGTGTATGTATGTATGTATATGTATTGTTAAGGTATTATTCCTCTCTGTTAGTTGGATTTGAAAGAAACAAAGAATGTAGAATGTTGTTGGAGGTATTTCCTGCTCACTGTGCTTACAATCACCTTTAGTGCCCCTCCACTCCAACCACTTTTAGGGCCCCCCTCCATAGGACATGTTTAATATCAAAAGAGGAACTGTTATCTCAAGTATCTGTGTTCCTGCCATCATACCAAATGGTGGGTAGTGGTGGTCTGGTCTCACCTCACCACTCCCAACTTCTTCCAGCCACACGGGGTCAGATGACATGTTACGTTCTTTGTTTCCGGGATTTGCATGAGAGGCGTACCTCCGCGCCTCTCATTATCATATTGTCTCTATATAATCTCATGAATGTGTTTCTTTTACGCTTCCTGACTGATATCTGGAACCCTCAGGAGCCCGAATCAATTCGTAAACTGCAGAAAATAAATTAAACCCTTTGAAGGAACTGTTCATTGACTCCAGTCTTTATTTGAAGAACCAACATTCTCCTCGCCCAAAATTCAACGAACACGCGGGGAAGAGGAGGCCGCTCTTGCCCCAACAGTATGTATGTATACAGTATATAGATGTATGTATGTATTGCTTTTTTCTGAACATAGAAACAACGCACATGCACATAATGCCTCCGTCGACAAGTCTTTGACTGTTGCTTGTCCATCTCCCCGACGCACTTGTTCCAATGAACTGAATATTGACGGAAGCGCGAAATGACTTTGCCGGGTCTGATCGGGGATGGATTTGTGTTACATCTCACCCGGTCCAAAACACAGAAAAGTATTTATCTGATAGTCTTACAGCACGACTGCAGCGAATGAAAAAAATGTGTACAGTTTTACAAGGCCATCAGATGGGTCAATAAAATGGCCCAAAGGGCGAAATCCGGTTTGGTTAATTACTGCAGTCACCCCAAAAAATTTGATTTGTGCAGGAATCTGATTTGAATCAGATATGCCTGCAGTCTGAATGCAGCCCAAAAGCACATAGAACCCAGTGGATAAATACAATTTATAAAATAAATCTGTGATCGAGCAGAGGCATAAGGTCTAACATGTGGTGTGACCTTGGTTACGTCAAGATGAAGAAAAGATGAGAGCATGGAAAAACGAACGGGTAGATGCCGTCCAACAATATGCCTTGACACATCAAGGAACTTTTTTAAAGACTTAAATATACTTTTCTACATGCCTACATTCTTACTGGGAAAAAAAAGAAAAACTTCTTATAAAAACTAAAATAATTGAAGGGACTGTTAGAATAGAAATTACAATGTTGTCATGTTTTAAAGTTTCATCTTGTTACATGCTTGATTGACCTCGAAGTGCTTGTGTCCAGAACATCTTGCACACATTGGAAGCAGATAATCAGGGGTCAGTCTGAGGTCAAGGGACCCGAGCGCATGGTACCTCAGAGAGAAAGATTTAAACCTCACTAGTAGACACACTGGTGCCTGTTAACCAACAACTTGGATAGGAAGATTTAACTTAGGACGGAAGTGCTTGTACGCTCCATAAGGCTCCACAATGACAAACGGTCACGTTGTCACGGGCCAGGGTTCTGGCATATCAATTCAGGGCAGGCACCACTCGTTAAAATGTCTGTGTCTGTCAATTTATGGATGTTGGTGCTGAATCCAGGGGAATGCTTTGTTTTTGGGGTCTATTGAGGGACGACCCTATGGGACCGCCCAGGGGTGCGACATGTTAATGAAGATGGGAGTGTTTTTCTGATATATTCCTTGTCATTTGCATATACAGTCAATAAAAAGGCCGGCAGAGGTTGCAGAGGTCGGGTGTCAGGTGGGAAGCTCACGGTGAGTGACTTCCTTGAAACTGCACCTCCTGCCGGCAGAGAAAGACGATCTGTTCCTGTGTTCGAGCCTTTGTCCACCGTCCGAGCGAACATCTCTGACAGGGACCCACAAGTTTTCTGGTCAGATTCAAGGATAAGCCTTTCAAGAGCTAACTGTTGTTAAATTACAAAGCCCTGTATTCAGTATGCAAAAAAAGAAAGCTTTCGTCTGAAAATAAATCTATATAAAATCATGAAAGTAATTGGTGGTGCGGTGGGCGACTGGTTAGCACGTGCGCTTCAGGACTCCGGTGTGGAGTTTGCCTGCTCTCTATATGCCTGCGTGGGTTTTACCCTGGTTTCCTCCCACATTCCAAAAACATGCACAGTAGGGAGTGAAATTGTCCCTAAGTGTGAATGTGAGTGTGGTTGTTCGTCTATGTGTGCCCTGCGATTGGCTTGGTACCAGCTCAGGGTGTACCCCACCGACTGCCTAAATATGACTGAGAGAGGCTCCAGCACACCCCGATCCCTCGTGAGGATAATTGATAATAAATGGATGGATGAAAGTAATTGCAGGATGAGTTTTTTATAACACTTCCTCAATGACCATTCCAGTTTATAGCAACACAGTGGCATGCCAAGCACACTGGATGACGTGGGTGAATGGCCAATTATGATGCCCCCGAAAATTAATTTGTTGACAGGGTTGGGGTTGTGGACGGATGTTGTTCTAACATTATGGCACCTTGATTCAAAACACATAAGCCTTCAACATGCGTATTCATCCACAATTGAAAATGGGCATGCCCCTACCCCAATGTATTTTCATCAATGATGGGAAAGACTGTGGACGCCCCCTGAAAGGTGGATGCCCCGGCCACCAACTCATATTAGCGTTTCCTAGTCAGGACTTCCAAATGTATACTCTAGGTAAGTGGGAAGTATAATATTATTGAGAGTGATGTATAATGATAGAGTGATGACTACAAGGCACCCACTATGTACAGTATACGGAACAGTAGATCGGTGAATAGTCGTATCAGGCCAAATCATCTTGGCCTGCTTCCCTCGAAAGTGAAGTAAATAAAATTGTTGTTCCCATTTAGGACCACTGTCATTTTTGCTGGTATGTTTTTGGGGGAATTAGTTTCTAAAGATGTCGGAAACATTTATGAATTTATTGAAAATGTCACTTGAAACACGTCATTTGAAAACACTGTAGACACTCGCGGTCATGTGAGTGCAGAAAAGATAGAAGCTCAACTTTCAAAATTCAACCGCTATTTCACGGTTCGTTTATCGCGGCTTCGGTGCATCACGGATTTTTTCAAACATATTCATTCAAAAAATAAAAAATAAATAAAAATGTTTTTTTTAAAGTCCGCAAACGGGCCGCGAGAAGCTCGCAGTTGTTTTTTTTTTTTTAACCTGTACATGTTAATTGGTCGCTACTTTGCGGTCTTCTGGACGGCACCGGGCCTACACTGGTTCATTTTAATCAAACTTGAAATCTGAATGCCCACGATGTTAGTGAGGATAAGCGGTTCAGAGAATGGATGGATGGATGTATACAGAGTACACCGAATTTGGTTTTGCAAGTTTGCAGTCATCAACTGCATCCAACCTCAATATCTTTGCCTTCTTTTGTGATGAACAATTTATCTTTTTACTGCACCAATGAGGATAATGTGTTCAAGGTGTACTTTTAATGTGTACTCATCCTTTCGCTGATGTCTTGTAACCTGCTCGATCGTTAGGATAATTTCAAAGTATTGCAGTCATTAGCAAACAGCAATTTTTTCTCAGTTCTGAATGGCTTTAGATGCTGACTAGACAGACAGCAACATATGTTTTTGTTTACATTCTTGTGACCAATAAGAGTGGAGAGCCCTGTCACATGGTTTGTTATAACGTTTTAAGAGACTTGGAATTTTCACTTTGTGGACACAAACTAAGCTGGGGAACATGGACCTTGTTAAAACTCATCAACTGATTCGAGGGGTGGGTCGGGGCTTGGGGTGTCATGAGTGGTCACACATCGGAATCCGCAAGTGGAGCTCTTGTTGAAGTTCCGATATCCCCTGCATCTACAAGCCATGTAGACCATGCAACTTTCTCTGCAATGAATTTAAAGGGAATGAGAGGAGCCGCTTCGATTGGCTGGCAGTCGGCTGCGTTCGCTCCCAGAACGGCGCACAATGCCCTCTTCTAGCTGGTCAAGCAAAATCCTATGGTTTGCGCTCGACTTGCGCTGGGCATGAAAATAGCGCCCAAAGTGTGAGAGGAAACAACTCGATCTTTAATTATGCCCGCAGTTTTCAGATGTCAGGGAAAGCCTTTGAAAAATGTGTTTTGGGGTAACTATGGGTCCATATGCTATTACCAGCTGTCTAGAAAATGATTATCCTGTCAGTTCATATTTGAGGTTTTACTTTTTGTTCATAGTTTCCGCCATCTGTTCACACTCATACATGGTGTTTCTTGCACTCCAGTGGGAAGTGTTCCAGAAATTCCATCTCACAACATGCCCCCCACACTAAATAAGCATGTGTTGCTCTCTTTACTATCAGACGATGTTTAATGAAAAGTGTTTTTTGGAGCATGAGGAAGTGGTGTGTCTGTGGCATGGTGCATTAGTTTGAATAGAGGTGCACTAATTTAGTTGCAATCCATTCTATTTAAGGATTGCCATCTTGCCACCTCTCTTCAGCAACCACGCATCCAATCATTGTTTGGACGGTCAGTGCATGATTACTTCAAGCTGCATACTTGCGGTTCGGCACCTGTGTATTTGCGGATTCAAATTTGGTTTTCCAGTATTTATTTTTCCGTTTATTCCAGGGATATTTTCCATTTTTCCAGGATATTTTCTCCCCATTTCCTCTCAATTTTCATGGGAAAATGTTTCTGTGAATGAAGGCGTATTACCATTTTTAAAAATTATATTTTAATGTTTTTTTGGGGGGTAGGGGGGGATCAAGGGACCACTTAGAGTATGGTTGGAGGGTGCCTATTGTGATCCTAAGCAGTCGTAAAGGTGTTCGCCAATGTCAGGTCGTGCCTGTATACAGTGGTAGTAGCTGTGTTAAAGGTTATAGTCATTGTAACATTTACTTCCAAAGATGCGTGAAACAAATGAGTGAATTTGACTTTGAATCAAACAATAACCCACAGTGGAATTGTGCAGGGATCTGCTTTGATAAGCAGAAAGATAAAACCATCAGTAGGTGATGTGTTCGTCTTGAGGAGAGGCATTTGGAAAAGATAGTTAACCTGAAAAAGACCCAGCGGGATTTTCATTGCTTTTAATTTTGAAAATCATCATTATAAGAAGCTGAGAGAGAAAGAGACAACTGTCAGAGATTGAAAGGGGCAAAAGTGTCTTTTTAAAAACTCAATTGAACATTGAATTTTCATTCCAAAGCGCATTGCCTTTACCATCCACTAAGCCAGTGTTCGAACTGTGCTTCAACATTTGCTTTTATTTCCTCACAACCCTTACAACTATACCCTCTTGTTTGTCCTCCTGGCAGAGGTCGTAAATGACAATAACTTCAGTTGTATTTATCTGCTCTTTGACTACACTTCAGGAACACTTTTGTGTCTTGCTGATTACATATGCACATATGCCAGTGTTTCTCTGTCAACTATTGCTGGAAACGTATTCTGAGTGGTTTTAAATGTTCCAACAGAGAAAGGCACAGTGGAATATTTTAAAAGGAGGGCACTGTTGATGCAGTCATTTTATTGCAGCATACTAATTATGACCTAAAGTAATTGGTAGACAATTTGCGAGAACAGATTAAAAAAATGACCACAGGGTGAAGGGTTAATTGTGGTCATTCATGCCCGAACATGTACTGGGGCATTTAGTTTGGAGAGGTATTATTTTGAATAGAAAATATTGAAAATATTTAATGTATTCATATAGATCAGTGGGTCCTTTCAGAAACCATTAAAGATTAATGTGATAGAAGGCAAACTGCATTGCAGTACTTCTGGTGCAGTACTTCTTAGATGTCCACATCTTTTATCTTAATGCTTAGTTTTAGGGGCTATTAGGGAGTTAATTTAGCACTAATATTCTGGTTTCTCTTTGATTCGCTCACATCCAATCCACAGCCACCTCTTGCCTGAAGTCAGATGGGATAGGCTCCACCACACCTGTGTCCCTCATGAGGATAAGCAATATAGTAGATATCCTTGTGGTTGTAATTACCAGTGGTAGCGGCACGGTGGATTGATGGCTGACATAGTCGCCTCACAGTTGAAAGGCTCGACGTTCAACTCTAGGTATGCAGTTTGCATGATCTGACCATGCTTGTGTGGCATTTTACTGTGGAGTAATCCCTCGCTCGACGCGGTTCACGCGGTTCACCTTCCGCGGTTTCGCTGTTTCACTGATTTTTTTTAGTGAATTGTGTTCCGCATCCTGATTGGCTAAGGGACTGACCAACGTGAACAGTCTCCGCACCTCGTCTCTGTACAGCTTGCCAAATTTACCTTTGCAAAGTTTTGGTCTTGGGTTTCGTAACCAGTAATAAGAAGCTGATTCGGAAAAAATAAAGCTGACTATCAAGAACCAAGTACAACTTTATTGTCAAATGTGCTGTACATTTGAAATTTCGTCCCTCTTCACGGATTTCACTTATCACTGGTTCTTTTTGAAACGTAACCCCTGCGATAAACGAGGGATTAATGAATATGGTTTTAAAAGTCTAAGGTCGTCAACCTCACAGTGCAGAGATCATGGGTTCGATCCTGTGTGGAGTTAGCATGTTCTCCCCGGGCCTGTGAGGGTTTTCTCCGCGTCCTCCGGTTTCCTCCCACATTCCAAATCCATGCATGGCAGGCTGATTGAACACTCGAAATTGTCCTTAGGTGTGAGTGTGAGCGCACATTGTTGTTTGTTTCTGTGTGCCCTGAAATTAGCTGGCAACCGGTTCAGGGTGTCCCCCACCTACTGCCCGAAGACAGTTGGGATTAGGATCCAGCACCCTCCGCGATCCTTGTGAGGATAAAGCGGATTGGAAAATGGATGGATGGATGGAAGTCTAAATTCATTGATGAATTTTTGGCACCATTTACCCAACAATATAATTCATTCTTAGCATTCATTATTCCTATTATTTATTTATTACATATACATTTCGTTAATGAACTCACCCAATGTAGTATGTGTGTTGTCTGCGGTTCTGGTGACATGAACTGGTGGGAAAAATAAAAACTACAACAACTCTGGACTTTAGCTTGATGTCTGTGCTTGTTGTGGACATGTTAAAATTATTGAACAATTGTCTTTTCTGACTGCAGCTAATTCCTGATACTAATGCCCCCCACCCCACCACACACACACCGAAAATTGTGAATAAACTCAGATTGAATTGAAGCGCCATCAAAATGAGTCCCTTATTCCCAAACTTGTTGCGCTGGCATATGGTAATCAACATTCCTTGTCTCATTCTCTTGACACAGATCTTAATCTCTGCATCAATCTTTCTTTTTGAAAATCTTCATCCTCCTGCATCCATTCAAAGAGGGAGAGGAAAAATATGCATCTAAAGTAGTTTGAATGCGTAAGTTGCACCAGACAGCCCCCCCAAAAATTCAGACAACCTTGTCACCCTGACTATACATTTTACTCTAATTGCTTCAAAATGTGGTCAATTTCGTACACTAAGGTATTTATTTCAGTCAGGATTTCACAAATGTTTTGGAGAAATACGATCTCAAACGGTTTGTTCATGAGAGCAGTTTTTGCAAGGTGAACATTTTCAGCTGAATACATTGAACATGCCCAGTTATGACATCCTTATCTGCCATATTCACAAAGCTGCGGATTTGAACTAACCCTCAGTATTATTCAGCCGAATGGACTCTTTGCACATTGACAAAATCTAGCACGTTTTTGGAGAGAAAAATTGAGTTATTCTTCCCGTATTTACAGGACTTGTCCAAACTTTACCTTTGGACAAAGCACGGTGTGGGGGAGGTTATTAATAGGCTCATAAACTATCAACATGCTCAAAAACAATCCTGGTTACTCATAGAATATGCATGTGGTAATGGATTAATATTAGAATGAACATTTTCACTTATTTCAAACAGCATTCACAACGGGGGGGTTTGCAATTCCGCGAACAATCAAAGCACTCGCCCGCAAGTATACGGTAGTTTCAACACAGTCACTATTTATGTTTTGCTTTAAAGCACATGCGGATAACATTTATTATTTAGATTAAAGTTTAATATCATTGATTTTGTATCCAGTGTAGTTGTACACCTTTACAAACTTTTTTTTATTTTGACCATGAATTTTTTGGCCTTTGTTAATAATTTCATTAAAAAACGTTAACTGTTGAATAGGAATCATTAAGGCCTCTATGATCATTGCACAGCCACCTGAGCCCAGTAAGAGTGATAATTTCATGCATATTTCATGGTAGCAGTGTTCACTGTCCAAATTCCTGCGGGGGGGATTTCTGCAGAAAAAAAAATTCTGAACTGGTTCAATATGAACGGTACATTGGCAATTTATTCAGACTCCATAGGAAAATAGCATTCAGAAGAGTACGTCTGCAGAAGGTGAAATCACCTCCTTCAAAGGAACACTTTATAGGTCTCTTAAAAAAACACAACTGACATGCCTCGTTCAAAATACAACATGGGCCAACAATTTAAAGGACATGTCATCTTCTTTTTACCACTACCATGATGACCAAGGTTGGGGCCGTTTTGAGACTTCAGTCTGAATTTTACTTTTAAGTAGGCGAGTGTCAAGCACACCGGAGCTCCGATAAAACCGGTTAAAGTATTGATTGTTTTTGTAAGTTGTGAACACGGCACTTCTCCCTGAGCCGTGGTGTAGGCTTTTGTGTGTCCAACAAATGAGACTTGGAGCTAAGTTGTCAGGGACTTTAAGCCTGCAGGGTCACTCATGTCCCGGGTTAGGAGGCTTACTTTCAAAATGTATTCCAGTACAGGTACGAGTTGCCTGCTGACAAATGTCGTGAGTAATGTAATACGAGTATGAAAATCTTAAAGTTATGTACCGTAAATTGAATATTTTAAAATTACAGAGGTGCAGGTTTTGATTCCGGCTCCGGCCTTCCTGTGTGGAGTTTGCGTGTTCTCCCCTGCCTGCGAAGGTTTTCTCCGGGTAATCCAGTCCCAAATCCTACCAAATTCCAAAAACATGCATGGCAGGTTAATTGAACACTTGTGAGGATAAGCGGGTCGAAAAATGGATATACAGTCAAACCTCGGTTTTCAAACGTCTCTGTTCTCGACCAATTCGGTTTTCGACCAAAGGTTTTGACTTTTTTATGCCTCGGATGACGAACAAATTTCGGTTCTCGAACAAACTGAGCGCACTTGAATGCATCAGTTGGCTCCTCTCGCCTTCCTTACACGAGGAAGTGACGCTTCCTCGTGTTGCTTTCCATTGTGAGCAGACGTGTTCAATAAACATTTTTATTTTAAAAAGAGCGTGGTTTCGGTTTTCGAACAATTTTGGTTTTCAAACAGCCTTCTGGAACGGATTATGGACGAAAACAGAGGTTTGACTGTTATATATACACAGACACACACATATGTACATACACAATATGTATGCATTGCCATTAGATGGTGACGTGTAGTGGAGGGATTTTAGCCATTTCAGAAACCTTTGCCGCATACAAGAATGGCAGACAATCCAGCCACTACTTTTCCCAGCATGCCTCACAACCCCAACAGGTGTGGCTCCTTAAGCCACTTGATCAAAGGAGTGAGGGCTGGATATAAAAGACAGGAAATCAAGGAGCAGAAGGAGAGTGAGAAGAGGAACGAAAAGGACTTCATTGAGCCAAGAAGGGAAGCCTTTGCAATGTTGAGGAAAGTTGTTTTTGAATTTTGAGAGCAGACTTTAGTTGGAGCTTTACATTTTTGAAGCCTCTTTTGTTAACATTCATGCAGCCAAACTGAGTTTCTCCACCGGGTTTCCTGGCTCTCTTTGAGGGATAAGGCGAGGAGCTCGGTCATGCATTGCCCCCTAAATAAATACACCTAATTTTACAACGGAACGCGAGCATTAGATTGTTATGAAATTTATAATGAACAAATTGTACCAATGTACACCTCATTAAAAACTCTTTCCACAATGCTCCATATGCCCCCTAACAAATAAACAGAAATGATCAACTATGTAAGATGCTTGACGTGGTAAAGATGGTTCATCCAGCATTCCTCACGCTGTCTAATTTCTCTGCAGTGCACCTCCTCGCCAGAATAACAAGTATGTCAGACGACGCTGTGGGTCAGGAGAAAAGCTACATCATTGCCCCTTCGAAAGGAGTTAACATACTCCTTTGAAGAGGGCCTTAATTGGGTTAGGTGGGGGGAGATGGGGATTGTGCAGTGCAACAAGCATGCAGTCGAATGTGAAATCCCCTGGTTGGAAGAGGTGTAAGAGGAGAAAAAGTTTAATTGATCCCCCACTTGTGTATGTAGAGCACCTCTCCCATAAACGTAGCAGTCGTAGGCTGGCTTTGCACCACCATTATACAGTCGAGTCACAAATGTCCTATTTTATTTATCGTTCTTTATTTGGCTGTTGTGGGAATATATTTTCCCAATGGTTAAAGCATCAGTTTTTACCAGGGAAAGGATCATTGTTAAAAGCCACAAGTACAGCGTACTCTTTGGCCATAGAGCACGAATGACATTTAGAAGGAACACATAGCCACACCCCCGTATATCAGCAAATTAATGCTTTTGATCTACAACCTTTCTCATGGCGGTGTAGTGCCAACATATTTCCATGAAAGTAGAGGTGCGGATTCTCAGTAATTCAATTAGACATAAAATACCGGCACAATTCAACAGAATGACACATGCTACTCTCAACATTTGGCCGCGGCACAAAGAACAATGTTTTCGACTATATATGGAATGGGATATGGCTTCAAGTGAGATAGTTAATCATGCACAAATAGTGTGGAGGTGGGCACAGGGACAGAGAGATCCAGAAAATGGATGCTGTGTCAGTTGGTAATGCCGATGGAACGGTGATGTCAAAGTTGTTTCAGAAATGTGTTTTTGTAACCAGTGACAGGTATCCTCAAAGTCATTTTCTATTTGGGAGAGTGGCCCGTTGCGATGGTTGTATTTTGCATGTAAATACACAGTCTTGAGACTCAATTTCATGCAGCTTTCACTGATTTGCTGTCCTACAAACACACACACATTGAAAGAGTGCAACTTTCGCACACAATTTAGTATTGCAGAATTGTGAAAGGAATCATCAAATGTATAGACGTTAGTTAACTTCTGCACATCTATGCTGTGCTATTTTACTTTCATCCACCGAACTGCTTGTCTATGTACTGTGTGTGCTTGTGTGTCAAAGTGCGTGCGTGCGCGTGCGTGTTTGTGCATTTGTGTCTGATGAAACTATAGTGGCATGACAGTGGACTCATTTCTTAAAATATCCATATTTTACTTAGACCAGGGTTGCCCCAAGTAATTTCATGCTTGGTATTTTGCCAAGAAATGGTGTGTGTGCTTGATATTCAATCAACTCTTTAGTCTGATATTGCTGACCTTGTAAAAAAAGTCGCCTAGGTCTCATTTTGTGTCCTAACTCTAAGTTTGAATAAGTAAGTCTGCCTGAGATGTTATTCTATTCAATATATTTATTGTGTAATTTATATGCTCCATTATGTAGTCTGCTGCTTTTCTTCTTGGTGAGGTAAATCTGTGGCAACTCGAGAATCCCCTTGTCGTTTAGGCTTACAGCGAATTAATTGAGGAGTATTCAACTATTGAAGCTCTCATGTTTTTCAACTTTCTAATTCGACATTTAATCAATAATCAGTGGACCATTACCTTTCTAAATTGCTGAAAATAATAAATCAAACATAAAAAATAACTAAAACATTTCCATTTTTTGGTAAATTAAATCGCTTTGGAAAACATCCTCATATGATTTGACTTGTACCATGGCCCACTCTGTTTCAACCTTGTATAAGAGGCTTTCACTGTGAAGGCGTAACGCATTTGTATGCCGTTCTGCATGGCCACTTTTCAGCATCTTTATTTATTCAATGCAAAGTAGCACCTTATTTTACAATCAGATCATGTTTGTGTTTATCTCCGGCATGATTAATGAACTTGGATGAAGCTAAGCACAGCAGGTTTCATTTGGCTTCCTGAGAATGTTGTGTGTACGGGCTGTAAATGATCATCCTCTTTTAAAGAGTATTTGTTCAGAAGGATGCTTCCATTCTCGTGATAACAGCTGTGTGGCGTTTTTTATTTGTATTTTTGATATATGTTTACTGAATGTAGTACAGATGATAAATTTAAGCCAATGTAATGTATTGCACAACAATGACATTTATTTCAGCTACAATTGATGGAGGAACACCATTTATAGATTTGTGATTGAGCGACTCCCCAAGCAGTGAGGTGCGGCCCCTCTTAAAACTTTTTTTTTTCTTCTTGGGAAGGGTTAAAGCCTGACGTACAGGAAAATTACAACCTCACACAGCAACCAACTTTGCAAACCAACACTTACAGATAGCATGATAAGCTGATACAATGATATAAGTTAACGGTGTTAACGTATATCTAATAATGTCAAATTGCCACTACAATACTTAAGTCATGGGTTAGAGAGTGGCCAGTAAAGAGAAGATGTAGCCTTTGAATAGCAAGGTAACGGTACACTTGATACATTGCAAGTCGTAGGTCTTTTTGCACAGCGCTAATTTTGTCTCCCCGGCCACACACCCCCAACTGCAAAACAATAATCCGCCTCTCACTCTGGATGGCAATACTTGGCCTACTTGGTCCCTTTATCATTGTTGTACTTCATTAAGTTTATAATAGATGAAACAAAATGGAAACTGATAGTTTTGCCAATTAACGCCCTTGTATGAGGCTTCCCTGCATATCAATCAAGTGACAAATTTGACGACGGATAATAGGAATGAGTCTCCACTTTATCAAACTCATTCACTGCTGTTGACAGGCAGTGAAATCAATAGCATAAAACTGTGTGGGCGAACTGTGACTGAGTTAATGCCATGTGATCGTTCGACACCCCCTTCGTAAGCTACTGGTCGATCGACACAACAATCACCCCTGCATTAGGTCTACAAAGGTTCCCACACCGGGAAGGACATTTTATACAGGTGTGAATGCACACAAACGAATCCTGGTGCGGACCAAACAACCGGACCAAGACCCACATTTTGTGGTGGTCTCGGTGTGCTTCTAAATGACTCAGTGCAGTTCGCTACAAATCTGAATACAAACCACTGCCAATTCGCACCAAATACAGAATATGATCAACTTTTTTGGGCTTAACAAATGTAGAAAAAGTTGATCATACGTGATCAACATTTTCTTTCGCTGCGCCGCTGAGTATGACGAGTCACATTATGCGGCAGGACAAACAAATATTCCGACATGCCAGGCACCTCATGACCAATCGTTGAGTGTGTCACACTACCTGACCAAGACGTGCCAGACAACTCAAAATCAGTTGCGACTCGTCTGTCTGCTCAGAATCGAGTTACATTCGTGTAGTCTGACCATTAGTTAGTCCGTAAACCTACTGTGTGCTTTGTACTGCAGTCCTTATGTAGTGCTTTGTGTAATGGTCCTTTCACCATTGATATTTAACGGATTCGTTCCTTCAGTCAATTCATTCGGGTGTTGCACTAAAGGCAGCTGGGATTTGTGATTGTTAACGATATTTCTAGGTACAGTGTCATGTGTTTTAGCGTTGTACTGTACCATTGTTTCCTGAAACATGGGCACTTTTTTTTTAGAAAATCATGTTTACTGGATCAAACAACTTTGACATCCAATGTCAGCAGCAAACAGTTTCCTATAGTTCTCACACTTGTAACTGAGTGCAACAGCTCCATACATTTGTCTTAACTGCCAATGCCTTCTCTTGCAGGTTTTCCTAGGGCCACTCTCTGCGTCACAAAACCCTAACCAAAACGCATGCTAACTGGTCCCCTGAAAAACAAAACGGGAAATGTTCATGAATTTATAAAAACCCAAAGTGGACATGACTGGGCAAAATAGGATGCTTGGTAACCCTAGGATGTCAGTGCATCCAACATATTAGATGTGGCCATTATATTACCAATAAAAAAAATCTGCAAATAATTTTCATAAATTTAAATTCAAATGACAATTAAAAGCAATGGTTTGGTCATCCAGTGAGTTACTTTGAGGCATGGTTTTCAAATGTAGGAGGAAACCAGCGTACCCAGAGAAACCCGTCCAGGAGAACAATCTCGAAATTGCTAGGCTCAAACCCAGAACCTGAGAAAAATGAGGCAGATGTGCTAACCACTAGTCCTCAATGCTGCAGATAATCCATTGTTGAAAAATATGTACAGTCAAACCTCGGTTTTCGACCAATTCTGTTTTCAACCAAAAATTAAGATTTTTTTATGCCTCGGATGACGAACAAATTTCGGTTCTCGAACAAACTGAGCGCACTTGAATGCGCCATTTGACTCCTCTCGCCTTCCTTACACGAGGAAGTGACGCTTCCTCGGGTAGACGAGGAAGTAACGCTTCCTCGTGTTGCTTTCCATTGTGAGCAGACGTGTTCAGTAAACATTTTTATTTTAAAGAGAGCGTGGTTTTGGTTTTCCAACAATTTCGGTTTTCAAACAGCCTGCTGGAACGGATTATGGACGAAAACCGAGGTTTGACTGTATTATGTATCACATAAGATTGGACACAACATGGACAATTTGATCTGCTTGGACAGTCCAAACTGAAATACTGAATCGAGCCTGCTGTGAATAAACATTGGCCAGAAAAGTGAACTAACTTTGCAGAGTTTTCAGCTATTATACAAAGTAAGAGACATGGATGCTTGGCAGGTTCCAGACACACTGAAAATGAGGGGTGGTAATGGCAAAGCGATGAGGCCAGTGTACATCATATACTGTACCGCAGAGCAGGTTGCGGTTGACTGGCTGCCAGCCATTCGATAAGAAAATACAGTACTTTATATGTAGATGGAAGTATATGATGAGCGCCCTTGGTAAAAATAAGACATGGGCCGACTTTAAATGTGGATTTACACTTTCCTTGAATGACCAAAAGCCCGAAATTGTACTACTTTTTTCCCATTCACTATACAGACATAAAATAATCACAGCTGGTCCAATTCCCTTTCTCGCTAATCGCTGTCTTTCTCAACAGCTGCTGCTGTGTCTTGTCATGTTTAAATGAATACCTAGCTGGTGTTCACGATGTTCTTGTCACTCGATGAATTTTGACTTGTTAGGCTAAAATAAATAATGAAAGCTTCAGCTTGTCTCAACTGCGGCTGTTAAAAAAAAGTTCAACAGAATGTTACATTGGCAAGTTTCATGAAATATAAATAACTGCGGATAATAAGCGGGCTGCTATTCTAAGGATGAAAAAAAACCTCCCATGTAAAATAATGATTTCACGAGGCAGCTATGGATACACCACGGAGCCATCTACAGTAGCTTATTAAAGCCTTGACAATGTATTTGTGAATGTGGAGTTCATGGATTCATTCTTTTTATCCATCCATCTATTCAGTTCACTGCACCACCTTTGGGGTTCATGTAGACAAACATTTAAACATAGACAAACAACCTGTGGACAGTGTAGAGCAGTGGTGTCAAACATACGGCCTGCGGGCCGGAACCGGCCCCCAAGAAGGTTCTATCAGGCCCGCAGGATAATTTAATAGTGAAAAAATACATACAAGAAACAGAATGAATATTTTAATGAGCTGCAATTTATGAATCATCCGCTAGGGGAATACTGTTTTGATCAGAGAAGAAGACATCAGCAGTCTCAGTCTGTCACTGAGACAGACCCAACACAGCAGTAAAAGCCAGCGACCAAATTGCTAGCGAAAAAGCATTAGCATCAAAGCCGTATTCCGATAGTGGCTTTGTTAAACGATGCATGATGATGGTGGCTGAACTTGTATGTCCCGAGAAGCGACAAGCTTTTGTCAATATTAGCCTGACGAGAAATACTACCCCAGAAAGGATTTCGGACCTATCAGCAGATTTAGACAGACAATTGAAACAGAGTCTGGTCATTTTTTCAAATGTTTTTTAAAAGATTCATTAAATTTCAACATTTTCCTAATGTTCTTGAGATTCTTTCTACAAAAACAAAGGAAGGGCATGATACAGTATTTTGGTTATTTATGGCAGAGTATGGTATAATTTTAATGGTCCGGCCCACTTGACATCTGAAATGAGTTTGACACCCCTGGTGTAGAGTCTTCAACAATCCTAATGTGCATGTTTATGGAATTACCGGAGTACCTAGAGAAAACCCTTGCAAGCATGGGGAAAACATTCAAGGCAAGGTGCGAGCCCACCAGCTCTGAAATGTGCAAAAACCAGTTGGCCGCTTTGCCACCCGAGGGTCTTTTTTCAGAATCAGAATCAGAATCAGCTTGATTGGCCAAGTATGGAGAACACACAAGGAATTTGACTCCGGTATAACACGCTGCATTAGTATCATCATAAACAAGGACATGACAAATAAGTATGGAAGGACATTTCGTAATGTAAGTGAACCGTAGTGCGGTAGTACCACCCAGTGACAACTGTGAGACAAAGTGCAAAGTATCAAGCAGAGCTAAAGTGATCAGTGGTAGAATACAATACTATAACAGTTGTACAGTTGGTGCAGAAAATCATTGAACCATTTTAAAGTGACCAGTAGCAGTATTTGTTGTACAAGAAGTGTGCAATTGTGCAGATGTCCTTGAGCGCTTTAAAGTGTCTGGTGCGGTGGAGTAGAAGTCAGTGACTGTTTAGGGTAGTTAATGGCTTGAGGGAAGAAGCTGTGTGTGTAAGTGTCTGCTGGATTTGGTGCGCATGGATCGGTAGCGCCTGCCTGAGGGGAGTAGCTGGAAAAGGTGGTGGGCAGGGTGCGGTGGATCCAGTAGGATTTACCGTGCCTTGTGTTGATTCTTGCAGTGTGCAAGTCCTCAAGAGTGGGTAGGGCGGTGCCAATGATGTACATGGTAAACATTCAGTGAGGAATAAGATGATTCATGCCACAAGCACACATACAAAGATTATTTTTCAAGACAATGTTTTTCAAACAAGCATCACACCTCAACAACAGCGTTGGTATCAATAGGAAGGAAAAAAAAGACGGGTATGATGGAAGGGCGCGCTTCCTCTGAATATGCATATTGCTGGCGAAGACACTCATCACGGTCACACAAATACTGATGGAAACACAAAAGCCTGACAAGCTCCAGGTAAGATTGATGCTGCAGATGTAGACATCCCAAGCTTCACTCTCCATTTTGCACTCTTATTTGAAATATTTTGGTGCCTCTGTGTCATTCTACTTTTTCAAAGTTTTCCCACCCTTCCAATTTACCTGAGCTCAGCCTCCACATCAATTCATTTTTATATTTTAGAACAAATATTGTGTTTGAATTATTCAACTGCATCTAATAGACAACAATACTGATGAACTTCTTGTTTGTGCTCATTGAATGCGAGTTGGATTGGAGGCAAGAGGATTTGGGCCTTTTTTTTCCCACGGTCCTCCACTCAACTTCCTGACAAAATAAGTGTTTGAGACTTTTCTTCGCCGTTTACATGAATATGGGGGAAAATTTATGTCTAAAATGATGCATGCAAAGGTTAACTTGTTTGAGTACTGTTGTGCATAAATTAAAGAGTCATAAGTCAAATAGCTGTCACATGCAGTTCTTCATTGTGGGTTTACAAATCACAGCTGCAATCGTAACTGTGAAAAAAATATAAATTAATTTGCAAGTTGTGCACGTATTTGTCATGATTCGGTTTGGGACCAACAGGTGGCACTGTAGGGTTCTAACTGCAGCTGCCCACCTGTTGGTCGTTATGTAATTAGTGCTTTAAAAGGACTGCCGGCACAATCACTCGGTGTTGGGTCATTGTTTGTGGCTGTTTGTTGGCTGCTGTCATGTTTCTGGTCATGTGTCTGTTATTGTTATGTTTTATCTTCAGTCATGATTTTTGTTTGATACTTTGGACTTTGTTTGTTTAGGATTTAGTTTTCTGTGTTTTATCAATACACTTCTTCAAATACACCCTGGTCCTCCCTCTTGCCTGCTTTTTGGGGTCCACCACCACCTCACTATGTGACAGTATTGGCCCTAGTTTCACTCTATGATGCCAAGATGGCTGACAGTACTTTATTGTATTTAATGTAATCATTGTGTTGCATAGTTCATGGATTCATTCATCGATGGAGAGTTCTTTCTTTTTTTTCTATTATTTTTCATATGTGCAATGTCAATCAAAATGGAGGCAGTCCCTATGAACCGTCTCTAAATTTAAGGCCATAAATCAATTAAGTCATCATTTTTGTGTGTGTGTGTGTTAAATCAAGGTGGCAGATATTCTTGACAGGGCACAGAAACTTGTGTCAGTGATAATCAGTAGGATAAATGAATCTGGGAATATTAGGCAAATTGGACTTCCTGCTCAGGGGAACAAACGGAGATAAGAAATCTCTCAAAATCTAACTGTGAGCCAAGAAATAGCTTTCTGTTCTGGAATTGTAGCTTTGTTAAACTAACACCCACAAATATGAAAATATTGTATCTACTAGTTTGTATTATCAGCAAATGTGAAAATTAATTTCAGTAATTTCACAGTTGCTGATAAGCATGCAATTCCCTCCCTCCACCCCCAGATAATTTCCAAAGTGGAATGACTTTTGCACCATATCATCCACAACAAGGGTTAAGATAAGCTTTTTTAAAAATATAAATTTCACATTGGCATTCCAGCGGTCAACTGGTTCGCGCATCGGACTCACAGTGCATAGGTGCGGGGTGGAATAGGCTGCGTGCCTTCTCTTCTTCCGTTCGACTCAAGAGGCGTTCATGACCGCCTCGGAAAAACGTAAATTGACGAATCCTTCAATGAAACTACGAAAATTTAAAATAATGCATCAAAACAGAAAATCAAGCGAGGAAATCACAAAATAAATTCTATAGCCCCACTACAGAATTCATTTTGTGATTTCCTCGTTTGTGAATACAGTACATAACAAATGAATAAATAACAAAACACTTCTGAGACAGTCCAGTATCCTACATTTTACTGACATCTGATCGTTTTGTCGGAGCTACGCTCAAAGAAATGCCAAAATACATTCTGTATGGGGCTATAAAATTTATTTAGTGATTTCCTCGCTTGATTTTCTGTTTTGATGCATTATTTTCAATTTTTGTAGTTTCGTTGAGGTTAATTTGAGTTGCCCTAAACCATGGAGGCAAGTTTCATTTGACTCTTTTAAAGCACAAATCATATTTCACTGAAGAATACTTCCATTAGGCGGTTCTGATGCACAAATGATATTGAATAAATGCCCTATTGCTCTCCCTTTTCGATACAGTGGGTGCCCCACCAATGAACGCCACAAAGTACATGGAGCAGTTATTTTCGTACCCCTCACAACTGCTGATCACGGAAATGCAAAACACCGCCATACCAAACTATGCTGTGTTGAACTGAGCTAAACACAACATTTTTATTTTTGTTGATTGGCCACACATTTATGAGCAAAGTGAAACCCTTTCAGCCAAGCTTCCAACACTTGTTCTTTATTGTCTTGTGATAATCTACCTCGGGCGGCTGGCCCGAGTCTATAATTTGCAGAAGTTGGAGACAAGGAAAAGGAACACGAATGATAAAAGGTGGAGGAGATGGGTAGCTTTAAGCTGGGCCAGATCTCGCAGTGAAATCAGTGTTTTAACAGTCAGTGCGCGTTCTCCATTGACCTCTGTACTCTATTGATTTGCACGCTGTTAATGTAGTCTGATCGTGCTCTCTAGAAAAAGGCAAGACCATGGAGAAACTAAGTTGCATTAGTGTGTGTGTTTGTGTGCGTGCGTGTGTGTGAGATCATCTTCAATAAGTACCTCCATAACCATAAAAACCAAGAGGGAATATTCTGTATCAGGAGTACATACCAGAGAAAAAGGGAAAATAGCAAGTATTAGGAATAAAAGTGGGTATGGTGGGTGGGCTGACAAGAAAAAAAAAATGATGGAAGACATTTTTATGAACTATTCTCAAATACAGGAGAAGCATAGTGATAATTCTGAAGAGGTAAAAGGCTCATGGCTTTACCAAACATTTATTACTCCTCTCCCATCTTTCTTCATAAGATGATAAATTCACACATGCGCGCACACACACAGATATCCATACTACCTCTTCACCCTCAAAGCATTTTTTTTTCATTTTTATTATTGTTTTATCTCTGACATTATTCCACAGCTTATGAATTTTAATAGGCCTCAATCAGAACGCCCCAGCAGTGTTTTTCGATCTCCCAAAGTAATGGGCTTGAACCACCTGAGAGTTCTTCGACAGTTCTGCATTCTGTGTAGATCCGAGGACGTCAGAACGAAACAGGGAGCAGTGGGTGAAGGAATGATAAACGTGGATGGGATGCGGATGAATACGAGGGCGATGGAGAGATCGTGCAGGGAAAAGAACGGGTGCACAGAATGTGGTAGAGCGAGAGACATATGGCGGGAGAGAGAGGGAGGCCTTGACTTTGGATGGACGTCAACATTCAATAGCATGAATTTAAGCTCACGAATGCGCGCGCGCACACACACACACACACACAATTACACTTTGATTGTTTTTTCAGGTTTTCTAGCGTTTAATATCCACCCACCTCCTTTCACCACGTTACAATCTGCATTGACAAATGGGCATCCTTGAAAATGCACAGACGCGTACACACTGATGTACAGTGATGCACAGTTTTTGCTGACTGTCGCTGTTCTTTTTTGGCCCCAGTGTTTTCATGCATTTTTCATTTCAGCAGCAGATTGAAAACAAAACCGCTTCGCATTCTTTCAGTGTCCCCTCTTGTCCTCGTAATAATGTGTCTTTTGTTGTAAAAATCAAAGGATCCCAGAAATTGATTATTTATTCTTTCAAAAGTTTACTATCTCTCATTCATTTTCTCCTTTTGTGCTAATGCCTGAATGAGACAATGTGATTACCGAAGATAAAAAAAAAAGGAGGGGGGGGGGGTCGAGAGAAAGGTAACAGCTGTGTCTCCACGATCACAATGGAGCTGCACAGTGAGGTGTTTCAGACACATTCGAGTGCCAAAGTTGATGGTCTGAAAACAATGCCTCACCACTTTCACCGTAATCGCTCCACTTTCAAAGATTTCAGCCTGAACCACAGGAGAATGAGAAAAAGTAGCGTTACATTTGCAAAAGCGACCTTCATTCACGGGCCCTGTAGTTACGGTTTCGGCCATTGTCTTCTCACCACTGCAACGACAGCACACAACAAAGAGAGGCCGAGGCATTCACTGAACGCGGCGTACGGATGCTTTAGTTAGGGCCTGATATGGGAAAACGGGCAGAGAAAGTTTATTTCAATGCGCATGCTTGAAAGGAAGGGATGTGACAGTCATTGTCAAAGGCCTACAGACAGTCACTTGCCCACCGCCAAACCCCAACTAGTCATCTCCAACCTTAGAAATGTCATGGCAAATATATGTGTGTGTGCATGTAACTGAGAATGCAAGCCGGATTGGGTGATTCCATTGACTTGGTGACTATCTTTTTTTTGTTATTTTTGCCCTGTTAGAACCCTTATCAAGTGACAAAAAGGGGGAAAAAAACAACACCAGACAAACTCCTTAATATATGTTTTCCTAATACTTTCTTTCAAGTCAAATAAAATAAATAAATGTGGTAAACTTACTCAAAAGAAGAGAAAAAAATCTATTTATCCATCCGCCCACCCATCAGTCGGTCAGTCGGCCTGTCCGTCCGTTGTTGTATGGATATACTTGACAAATGAATGTAAAGCTTATTTAGAAACAGATTGAACTGAGCGTGATGGTCTCAGTGGATGCGGAGTCAAGGACAGCTTCAGGCTGTAGTGTGCGTGATCTTCCATCACAGTCCATGCAGAGTTGAATGGCCATAGTCATTAAGGCAGAAGAGGCAGTTGCAAATCTCCGACAGCAACTAAAGAACGAAGGAAACACTCAGTTGCAGGAATGTCAAAGCTCAAGTTAGGTTTTTGATAACTGATGAAAAAAAAAAAAAAACAACACATAAAAGTGTTGGATACGTGTGACATGTTAACAGAAATAGCAGAACTTAATAGCAGTTGCACGGTGTGGTAAGCACGACCTAAAATAAGCCATGATAAGTGTGTGTCGCATGCCACAGGATCCAATTTTGCAATACAAACCTGTACCAAAGGAACATTCAAATTGGATGAATACAAGTTCAAAGATACATTTGGTATATGATACTATCCCTTTAAGTCCATGTGCTGATGCAATTGTTTCTGCCGTCTGCTCCATTAGAAGAAAAAAAATGTCTATCTGTTCCAAGGCTAAAATAATTATCATAGCTCATTGATCCTGTTCTAAAGCAATCGCGCAAACCTGTTCGTCGCTCCCCGGCCGCCCTCCATCATTCTCAGTCAAGGATGTGAGAGGCTGTTGTTGCGAGTTTGAATTAGATTTTGAATGATTGCTTCAGAAGACAAAAATCACATCATTCCAGCTTTTTTTGTAGGTTGTGGATCCATGTGGATCACTAAACCTCACAGTTGTTGCAGACCGCCAACTATTTCTCTAAAGCAGGGGTCACCACCTTTATGAAACGAAGTACTACTTCTGGGTACTGATTAACTGGGTTGTGCAGAGACCTTTTAAAGGGGCAAGTGTTCAAAGTGAAATAGGGGGCACAGGAAACTTTTTTTTTTTTTGAGTGGAAGCAATACAATTTTCAGCATGACGTCTCTAATTCTTCTACTTCTCCCTTTCATAATTTTGCTGTTGTAAATTGGAAACTTCTCCATTGTGAGACAAAAAAAAGTGCTCTTATTTCATCTTATCTGATCTGCCGGTGAAAGGACACTCTACTCTTTCATCTAGAATTGCTTCAAACAGCAAAGTGTATGCAGAAAAAGGTGGTAAAGATTGCATGACTGAATGAATGAATGAATGAATACTTTATTGTCATTGCAAACTTGTTACGAGATTTTGCAGGAGCCTCCCCCCCAAGTGTATCGTGAGTGTCTTATGTGTTTTGTTGTATTATTTTATGTGAACTGTTCCGTTGATGGCTGCGTGGGTACCCGCAGCGGCTCCTCTCTCTCCTATGGTTGAGATGAAAGAAATTTAATCTGTGCTGTATGTTGCACATAGAGCATATTTGACAATAAACGCTGACTTGACTTGATAAATACAACCTGCACAAAATGATATTTTGTGGCCATTCGATGTTAATTTGGTGATCCCTTTACGAATTGGGGTCGTAAAACAAAAGCTCCTTTCATGGGCTTCATTCTGAAAGAAAAAAATGGCATTGCAGCTTATTGATGAATACCATACTGCGAAAAGACAGTCGTCTTTACGGACACCACGGACGGACAGATGTCTCCAGCAAAGGTGTGCACCATTTGCTTCCCCGCATGCCCAAGTTCAAGACCAAGCATTTTGGATTCATGTTATACTGTATATCTTGGCGAACAATAAAATTTAAAAAAACATCTAAGATCTGGCTCTCCAGAGATGTTCGTGGATTGAATCTCTGTCACTGTTTTTCTTTTCAGTGAAACAACCTGACTTTTTCCCAACCACAGCATAGCATTGCTGATCTGTCCTCAATTACTTAGTGTTCCTTTTTTGATACAGAGGAAAGTTAGACACTTAACATAGCGCCTTTGAAAATAATGACAAAAAAAAAATGTCAACCATCTAGACCAGGGGTGGGCATTCCCACTCCTGGAGGGCCGCTGTCCTGCATGTTTTCCAAGTCTCCCTGTTGCAACACACCTGATTCCAATGAACAGGTTCAATATCAGGCCTCGTCAGAGTTTACTGATAATCTGATCATTCAAATCAGGTGTGTAGCAACAGGGAGACTTGGAAAACATGCAGGACAGCGGCCCTCCAGGACTGGGATTGCCCACCCCTGATCTAGACGGAACACTTCTGATCTCGCCTGATTTCAGTGAACCATTCCCATCATCCCAATCAGTTCAAACACAATGACAGTGAAGCACGAGTCTCAGGGTGATTTAATGCCCAGTGTTTAAAAAAAAAAAGTAAAGTATCATCGTTGCTTATAGTTGTGTTTTACACTGTATTTTCTTGTGTTTCAGTCCTGGAGAATTTACAAGGGTGGCAGAAGGCTGCTGATGAAACCTGCCTAACCCATTGTCATATATTTTATCGAAAATAAAATATCTTCTCTTGTTCCTTGACAATGGTGAGAATTAAAATTGGATTTTGCAAGACTTTTTCTTTTGTATGGGAAACCAAAATGTCTTGTAACATGAAAATAATAGTATACTATAGTCCAACTTCAAAATGACCTCTATGTCAAATTTTTTTCAAGCGGAACCAAACTGTAATTGTCACTCGATCAGACAGGAGTATTATTTTAATTAAGTCCCTCTATCGTCAGTCCCCGCCCACCCCATAAAAAAAATACACCAGTCCAAAAGGTGAAAGATCCAATTTAACTAAAATGATCAATTGAGCACCCTATCTATCAATCTGCGTACATCATAGAGTGCCTGAAACAAAACATAAATCCATTTGCTTGTCTGTACCAAGACCACAGATATATTGAAAATAGTGAGTAAATCAAGGTCACTTTTGTAAAAAAAAAATAAAATAAAATAAGAAGAAAATATGTCTAACCCAAAGTGTTTGTTTAAAAAGGAACATTTGCAATTCAAGGTTCCATTCTACTTGGTTAATCCCTTCCCTTTTTAAATTCGAAAACGGTTCACAAACTGCAATGAAACCCCCAATCCACACATCTGAAAAAGGGATTTTCCCCTTGCAGCGTTCAATGAAGAATGGGATTATCGGCAAGTGAGTGATGGGACTGCACTCCCCCTTACCCCTGGCTCTTAGCATTTGCATCTCCAAGAGCAGCATCATGTCTGTGATCCTGAGTACCTTTTAGGACTACTGTTTCATTGTGAGTGTTTCCTACTCGAGGCCTCGATACATAATGGATGGGGGCTTGATGGGGAGTAAAAGATGATACTCCCTTGTGAAAACTTAGGAATCATGTAATGAACGGTGAAGGAAATGGTGCAGTGATGTCAAACTATTTGTTTTGCAGTGCAATCCATATGCTGGCAGCACTATGAAGTACATGGGGTCCCAGAAAGATCTGTGAGCACTTTTAGACCTTTGGGATTATTCTGTCATTTTTTGACTCAGAGTATGAATGTGGTAGGGAATTAAAAATATAATGGATGTATTATTTTTCTTCCTATATATATATATATATTTTTATTTAAATGATCATTTCATCGTCATTTTTGTATATTTGTGAATTTAATATCAGTTATTGATGAATATTTCATCATTTCCTGTGTAATTTGCACACTCTGCTTCCATCATACCTGTTGGGCTTCCATACCAGCTTCCTTCCTCCCTCACAATTCAATGATGATTGCTGATGGGAGCAGATGTGCAGTCTTAAGAAGGCAAACTGTGTGCCACACTGTCTCCTGCGGTGAATAAATCCTGGAAACCAGTGAATTGAGTGCCTTTAATTTAATCCTCCAGACTCACACACCCGTTACACGTACAATTACTTAAGAAATAATGTATTGGCGAGATATTTTTGGTTTTCAAGAGTGTAAACACATTTTGAAAAATGTGCAAGCCTTGTTTTATATAATTGTATACTTTTGATGCAATTCTTTAAGAACTGTGTCGACATCTTCCCCAAATTTAGTCGACATGTCGGAATTAATTCCCAAAGTACGTTAATTTTCAATGGGATAATGGCTTCTCATGGGTTATGCTACACATCGATCACCTTGACACAACCAAAGTAAAATTATCCAGAGCAACAATGTTAATGCTGAAGTAAGGTCAATTCTCTGCATATTTTGATGAAATGTGACAAAATAGTCATTTTTTTTCCTCAGACAAAGTGCAATGCCAAGCTCAAAAAGGAGAAAACTGCATTTTCACAAATAACAGCGGCTTTGAGCAAACAAAATGAGCCCTCACAAGTCTGTCTACTTTGACCCAAAGTTGACTTACTGTCCTCTGAACTAACTTTTACGAATGTCACAAAAAGACATTAGCCACCATTGTGGTATTAACCTATTGATCTGTAACATCTGCCCATTTTGAATATTTGAGACATTAGGTTACCCCAAAATCACCACAGCATTTATTCAGTCACTTGATCGCAAAACCTCATAATCAGACACATGGCTCATGGACTAATCCAACTGGTGGATCAAACCTGGGTCACCCCCACGTCTCTGGTTTGGAAGCGCCGTTGGCCAATGAGCTATAATTCCAGTCTTGTCACCTCAGCTCCATATTTGAAGGGACAGAGAAGGAGGCTTTACTAAGGTGATATTTTCTTCTATTAAAAAAATGCAGATGTGACTCTGATAGGGTTTACATCATATAAAATAACATGATGGAAGACATTCTCATGAACTATTCTCAAATAAAGGAGAAGCACAGTGATAATTCTGAAGTGGTAAAAGGCTCATGGGTTTACCAAACATTTATTACTCCTCTGCCATCTTTCTTCATAAGGTGATAAATTCACACACACACCACTTTTTTTCTCCCCCCCAGCAACACCCTTCATGGTCAACTTGGGAGCAGTCCGCGGTCTACCAGTCAACCGCGATTGGCTGGTTGGGCAATCCTAGATTAGAGAGTGGACCTTTTCTCCAATGATGAAACAACCTAATTGTTTCAAATAACACCAGATGACTAAACTCTTCAAATGCATTTTGTTGAGCTCACCGCCAGCATCTCTCTGACATTCTGACTAGTTGCCATTTGTCTTGCCAAGTAAACATACAGTATATGGGACAGTACAGTACACAGTACAGTACACAAAATCAGCTTCTCTAGTGCCCACTGTATGCTTTTCTCATTTATTTATTTTCATTATACAGTCAAACCTCGGTTTTCGAACGTCTCGGTTCTCGACCAATTCTGTTTTCGACCAAACATTTTGAGTTATTTATGCCTCGGATGACGAACGAATTTCGGTTCTCGAACATACTGAGCGTACTTGAATGCACAATTTGACTCCTCTCGCCTTCCTTACACGAGGAAGTGATGCTTCCTCGGGTAGACGAGGAAGTGACGCTTCCTCATGTTGCTTTCCATTGTGAGCAGACGTGTTCAGTAAACATTTTTATTTTTAAAAAAAGAGCATGGTTTCGGTTTTCCAACAGCCTTCTGGAACGGATTATTGACGAAAACTGAGGTGTGAGTGTACTGTATTGGGGGAAAAAAGTGAAACTGAGGTTTTCGGCCAAAAATTTTGAGTTTTTTTATGCCTCGGATGACGAACAAATTTCGGTTCTCAAACAAACTGAGTGCACTTGGATGCACCATTTGACCCCTCTCGCCTCTTCCTTACACGAGGAAGTGACGCTTCCTCAGGTAGACGAGGAAGTGACGCTTCCTCGTGTTGCTTTCCATTGTGAGCAGACGTGTTCAGTCAACATTTTTATTTTAAAAAGAGCGTGGTTTCGGTTTTCGAACAATTTTGGTTTTCAAACAGCCTTCTGGAACGGAATATGGACGAAAACCGAGGTTTCACTGTACGAAAAAAAATCTGGCCCCAATCCATCAAGGCTCAGCTCCAGTTTCACCCCCCCCCCCCAAAAAAAAAACAAGCAGCACAACCACATGCCCAGGTCGTATTCATGTAAAGCTTACTACTTATACATTGCAATATGATCAAGTTGACATTTTCCCGCACCGACAAATTCGCTCCTCACTACTTCACAGATTCTTAACTTTCGTAACTGTTGGTGGGAATAGAAAAAGGTCTTGAAGGCAATTGGAGCAAAGATCCCGAAAGATGCACAGATACAAATGGCAGACACCTGATGGATTACAAGACTGCCTGGGGACTCCACTTTTGGTCAGCAATTCCTATCCGGAGTCAGATGATTAATTGGTGAACCTGTGTTACCTCAGTGGAAGTAAATAACAGTCGGGCTGACATGTATAAAACGGATTAATTCCACTACTGCCTCCAGGTGAGCACACAAAGTAGGTATATTCTTATAGCCTTTCAGAAGCCTGCTTTACACAGTATAAGTTCAGCTGACTCAGGCAGAGAATTTGCAGTTGTGAGGAAAAATCGGCCATCGTAACAACAACAACAAAAATCATCCGACATTGCAGAATGAGACAGGACAAAAGATGAATGATGGAAGTGACTGATATCAAGCAGTATGAGAAATGTCAAGAAATCTCACGGTGTTGATGCTGCAACGAATGCTGACAGCGAACCAACCAAGTGGAAGACACACAGAAATGATGTGAAGATCGCTGTCAGTGCCAAGCACTAAAGAGATGGAGCAGAACCAGAAAGGGCATATGTTTATGTGACACTTAAATATAGCTATGTTCAGTTGGCCCCTTTTCCAGAGCAATAAAGAGAGATGGGAACTCCAATTACTTGTGTAAGAACAAAAAAAATAATAAGTGGGTAAAAGTACTCAGTCAAATAATTACTCAAGTAAAAGAATAAATGACAGGCTCTGAAACTTGTTTGAAGTGTAAAAGTTAAAAAAAATATTTTTAGTGGATATTTCCTCCTCCCATCATATAATTTGATTCAAGAAAATCTTCACTGTTGTCATGGTTCAACGGAACTACAGGAACAAAAAATGCATTTAATGCATGGTTAGCCCCTATCTCCTGCAGTAACGAATAAAGTGGAATTTAGAAAGCGTTAAAAACGAGCTGCAAATTAAATGCGAAAAGCTCTGCCCTATTGGATTGGATGCTTATTGCAAATGTATTTCGACACTTTTGGAGCGGACAGAGATAGCAGGGACCTCTCGATAATGTATTTTCCCTGCGTTGAGAGGTAATGTAAGATACAATATATTTTTCATGGAGCACCTTAGCAGTTGGCTAACCGGCGGGCTTAAATGGCAGCCAGGTTGGGTAGGGTGACGGCGCCATCAAAGGCAATGCGGGCACGATGAAATGAAGTCTTAATGTGCTCATTTCTAAACCGATTATAATGACGTTTAAAAGATACCAAAAGTCATGTTTTCAATCAGTAAACATAATGCCATTCTCATTCGTGAATGAGAACAACATGATACCAATTCGGTCAGTGAACGGAGTCTTGTCATGAAGGAAGGAAGGAAGGAAACACTGACCGAATTCCCGCTTGTTTTCAGCTTTCAGTAACTATGTTTACATGCGGGCAATATATGGGTGTATGTCAAACAATTTCAACATTTTGGAACAACCCGTTTACATGCATGAGCGGACAAAGTAAATCCCGCATTTGAATAACCCAATTTTAAACGATGTGATTGTGGATTGATGTTTTATAATTCTGTTTCTCTCTGTTTGGTTACCGTATTTTCCGCATTAAACGGCGCACCTAAAAGCCTTCCATTTTCTTAAAAGCTCACAGCGCGCCTTAAAATCCGATGCGCCTTGTGTATGGTCATTATGGTAATATGTCAACCTCAAAATTGCAAGAGATATGCTTACAACACCAAGTTCAAACTTAAGGCGATCGGTTTCCCAGTTGAAGATGGAGATAGAGCAGCGGCAAGAGAGTTCAACGTTAACGAGACAATGTTAGAACTTGCTGTTGGTTAAGTGAACTGTGTCACTGCTTTATTAAATATGTTTTACTGACATCTGATCGTCGCCATACAAATCAGGGTATAGTGTAGTGTAGAGTTCTGTTGGCATTTCTTTGAGTGTAGCTCTATCTAGTGGGTGCATTGTAGATTGTGTCTTATAACACGGTGCGTCCAATATATGGAAAAAAAAATACTAAATAGGCCATTCGTTTAAGGTGCGCCTTTTAGTGTGGAAAATACGATATTTGGCTGCACAGACAATGTAATTAAAGTCGTAAATAAAGTGGATTTTCATTGGACAGCTACCAATTTTGAAATGTAACATATCATAGGAATGTGAGTATGAATTAGGATATAACCATTAAATCCTCCTTATGATCACTAACCCTTTCACGGACAGCGGTTACTCCAGTTGACAGTATATCATGTTATCAGGTTAGAGGGTGCATCAAAGGGGTTCAATACGTTTTGTGTGTGGGTTTATATTATTGCACAACACTAAAACACATTCATACACAACAATTTGTGGGATTATTGTGACCCGCGGTCATGTTATGCCACAAAGGTTAGGGGTGTTTCAATAGAATGCAAAATGCCGCATGCCTCCCAGTGACTTTGAGAATCATAGGGATGACACCCAAGTAGGTGGGCAGGCACTATGATCTTTTGGAGATCATTTGACAATGTGACCTATAAAACAAAAAATGGAAGATTCAAATCGGAGACATTTTCATTTGTTGATTGCAGTGTCAAAATGATATCAATTGCAATTTGCCATTTAAAATTTAAAAACATAAGTCAGCATATACGTATATATCCAGTGTTTTTCTTTTTTAAAGTACATTTTATGTCAGTCAGTGTCTTCAGCAGATACATGCGTGGGTGCTTGGTTGTTTGCGTCTGCAAGAGGACGAGATTTAGTGAAACCCAAGTGGCAGAGATAATGAGTGCATGCAGAAGCAGTATTTCTGCGTGAGTGTGTGTAGGAACTCTTTCATCTTCACCCCCGAATCCCCTGCTAGGTCTTCAATGCCAATCCATTTCCTGGTGTTGGCTGCAGTCTCACCCGATGGGACGACACACATACGCAAATGCACAGACTTTGCTCGTTTCATCCCACTGTGAAAGCTTCACAATCTTGCCTCTACACACAGACAGAAACACACTTGGCCCGCTGGGATGACAGTGAGGAAATGGCAAGCAGCTGCTGGGTGGTCCCTCTGCTCCTCAACAGAAAAATGTAGCACCCCGGAGGCATCCCCTTGCCCTATCTTAACACTTTATACTTGCATGTTTACTTGCGCAGGTTTGTGTGCTTCTGTGTGACTAAATCTGAGCATGAATAGAAATATGTTAAGTTGTCCAAACTGATCACCGCAATAGTACCTCAGGCTCACAAACACCTCAGGGTAGACAAGTGTTTCCTTTCAAGCCTCAAGGTGGTGACCGCATTTTGAGTGCCGTACACATTCACCACCGTTCGTCACAGCCCGGCCCTTATTCAATGTCTACCCTCGGCATAGAATTGACGTGGATGGAACAGCATTGTTTTTACCATTGGCTTTAATTCATCCTACCATTAGCTTTAATTAATAACATATGTCACCAAATTTTAAATATAATACATTTTAAATGTGTATTAAAATATGATGCAATCAATTGAAATATAAAAAAGTACAACCAAATACATACCTGCACGTGTTGTCTACTTTGCATGTACAGTATAATATCCAATGTTTTGTTCTTTTTTAATTCTGATGTGCACGTTAGATTAGATAGGCCTTTGTCATGACAGTGAAATGAGGATTAGCAGACAGAAAGCACTTTCATATGACATGGAAATGCAGTAAAAGAAAAAAAACATGTTTCAGACAATTTGTACTGTACAAGTTTTAAAATTCTTACCTATAAATGGGTGAAAAGATTATAGCATTTTGATTGACAAATAATGACCAATGTTAACCATACTTTGTAGGTTTAAAGGTCAAGTGTGAGGTAATTTTACAAAATCCCAAATGAAATATATTTGTCACAAGTAAAGTAATTAGCCCTTTCAGGGACAGTGGTTACTACAGTGAACAGCTTATCATGGTATCAGAGGTTACAGTGTGCATGAAAGGGTTCAACAAAATACATTAAAGCATGAAAAAAAAAAAATCGTAAATTCAACAGCGTAATCATTTTCCCAACATGAAAACATCACTCACCATTCGCCACACTTCAAAAGCCATGGCTGTAATGCGTATCCCAACTACAATAATTGTGATACGGAGACTACTGTATACCACAGTGCAGTGTGATGCCATTCATTATTCTATGATCACTAAAATTGTTGTTAGCACGCCATTGTTTTCTGAGCGGTCCATCCATCCAATTTCCGATCTGCGTTATCCTCACAAGGGTCGCGGGGATTGCTGGAGCCTATCCCAGTTGTCTTCGGGCAGTAGGCGGGGGACACCCTGAACCGGTTGCCAGCCAATCGCATAGACAAAAACCATCCGCGCTCACACTCACACTTTGGGACAATTTGGAGTGTTCGATCAGCCTGCCATGCATGTTTTTGGAATGTGGGAGGAAATCAGAGTATCCGGAGAAAACCCACGCAGCCCCGGGGAGAACATGCAAATTCCACACAGGGAGGCCGGAGTTGGAATTGAACTCAGTACCTCTGCACTGTGAGGTCGACGCACTAACCACTGGCCCACCGGGCCACCCTTTCCGAGCGTTAATGCACATAATTATCAGTTAATGAAGCTTCACTGTGTGTGGCTGCCATTGCTTCTTGCCTCTGATTTGAATCTATTAAAATGAACGGCGACGCCAGGTCGAATCAAGTGTTAGTTTGCAGCTAACTTTGGACTCGTCTGGGAGTGTCCCATGATTTAATTTTTGTTTATATCCAGAACACCACACTTTCCAACTGTAACGAAGGTGTGTTTTGTGGAACAAAATACAGACAATCCCTAACAGTTAGCAACTCTGGGTGTTATGATAAACAATGACTTTAAGCCCATGTTATCTGCTTCCTATGGTCTGAAAGTTATTATTTTGATTGATGTTGATTACAAGAATGAGTGTTTACCTCATTAAGATTTTAGAGTTTGCGTTCCGATCAATTGTAGATGTGATCTTCAAATATGCAGTGAAAATAAATAAGGTGTGGCAGAGTATCAAGAGGCTCTAAGAACACTACATCTGTGTGAAAATGGCAAAAAAGTCACATATTCCCAAATTTTTCCCTCGGTGTTGAGGTGGCCAGAGAGTGAAACCTTGCCACCATGTAGCACTGCTCCTGCATACCATGTTGAGGCTAAGTGTTCATAAAAAAGTTGTCATCTTAATAGTAACAAATAACAGAAACAATAAAACTGATTTTTCATGTCATACTGTAGCGTATTTGGTATGGCAATATCATGTGGAATACAGTATTTGTTGGCTATTGCTTTAGATTTGAATAAGTATTAGCTTTTTCCATTTTAAGAGTTGACTGAACCTAAGTTTTTTTTTCTTTTTATGCCCCCCCTGAAGCCCAGGATGTCCATAGCGTGTCTTGCCGATTGGGCAAGACAGCTCTTAGGATCGTCATATTTTGCTTTATTTAAAAATGAGTTTCAATGCCTGTATTGGAATTAATCAATAGGCATCAGTCTGTGTGATACTAACCACTGGCGTCTGAGCATGTTCATTAGCAGACTTAGCAAATAGAGGAAAGGATGAGATGACTTATTATTTTAGTCACAGTGTCTCGCAGCCACACACAGTGCAACACAGTCACGCAAGCACAATGCTGCCAATTCATTAAGTTCATGTTTAAGACCTGAAAATATATGGGTTAGATGCCTATTAATTTGCTGTGCCAACAACAAGAACAAGCAAGAGTAAAATTAAACATTGATATAGGGAGAGACCTCTCAAAACAACAATGAGCGCCACATTTGGGCCTCAAGTTCCAAGTGATGCAAACACATTTTCCTAATCATGTAAAGTATGAGCTGAGAAGGCCACAATGGTCAAGTAAATGTCACACCACATAATTGAAAGAAGAGAAATTCACTGAACTAGCATACTTTCCTTAGTTTTTTGGAATTTCTCCATTGCGAGAAAGATAAAGGTTTTGTTATCTGTTATCTTAAAGTATTTAAATAAAGAATTTAAATATGAAAAATGAGTTAAGTCATGGGCGGCCTGGTGACACTCTAAATTGTCCCTAGGTGTGAGTGTGAGCGCGGATGGTTGTTTGTCTCTGTGTGCTCTGCAATTGGCTGACAACCGGTCCAGGATGTCCCCTGCCAGGGTGTCCCCCGCCTACTGCCTGATAGGCTCCAGCCCCCCCACAACCCTTGTGAGGTTTGGAAAATGGATGGATGGATGAATTAAGTCAATGCAGCTTTATTTGTACAGTACATTTCATACCCAAGGCAATTCAATATGGTGCCAAACGGCCATGCCATCGTTTGGAAAAGAGTATCGGCTCTTGTATGCACCTTCACCGGCAGCATGTTTACAACGGCTCCACGTTTATTGAATGGAGAAGCAGTTACACTTTTACACTTTTGTTGTTGTTTGCCTACGATGTTATAAACCAAAAGGTGCAACAAACTGCAAGGAGCTACAACCACGAGGAGATTCACCTCCCAACATGAGGCTGAATGCATCCCAGAGGAGATATGGAGAAAGACAAGAACTGGAACTAAAATCACCGTATTTTTCGGACTATAAGGCACTTTGAAGGCACACTTTCAATGAATGTCCTATTTTAAAAACTGTTTTCATATGTAGGGTGTATCACATTATAAGGTGCCACAATAGTGTCTGCGGTTGCGTTATGCATCCACTAGATGGAGCTACTCTAACGGAAGACAATACAGCTATACAGTATTTAAGAGCTTTCACAACCGCTTTACAGAATATTGATCCGGATTAAAGGTGCACTGTTGGCTTTGAGAAAATTGAATGTTTTTCGGTGCGCCTTTTAATATGGAAAATATGGTCATTTGAAGTGAGAAAGACATTTAAATGGGACTGGACAATTGGACCAATCATTCTCTGTGCATGTTACTCAGCGTTGGATGAACTATCCTGACCATTGACTTCCATGATCCTGGCACCTTCCGAGCAGTCATTGGAGACTCTCATCTTTTAACAGCGTCAAAACCTTCTTCAACTCAAATTTGATTGTCAACTGTGGGCATGTAAAGCCTTTTGAGACTCTTTTGTCTTTTCTTTACATTTAACTTGGGTTGATTTATATAGTTTGTTTCCCCCCAAAACAGCCACAGCTGCACCACAGTACTGCACACAAAACATAATAATAATAATAATACAATCATAAATCAACAAAATGTTCTCCAGTAAAACTACAGCATAGCTCCCTTCACACTTTGCATACAGGAGGTGAAGAGTTTTATTCCCTCTTGTTGTCTGTTAGTAGATGAGAGAGGCGAGATTGAAGTCTCCTTTGACCAGTGTGAGAGCAGAGACACATCACTCAAATTTGTTATCAGCTAAGTTTCAAAGTACATAAGCAACTGTAGTTATCTAACAGCCAAAGGTTCACCCCTTGACAAGTAACACACATACAGAACAAAAAGAGAAGTTCAATTCTTCAGTCTCATCTCATCATTGCTCTCGCATCACTGTACTTTAAGGAATGAGAGTCAGTCCTTAAAAGTGTTGCAGTGCCTCCAGCCATACCATTGCACACACTTCAATTTCTACTCAACAAAAAGGGGTTGTTGCGAAATTCAGCAAACTTGCGTTTTTTAGAAATGCACTTCAACAGACAAAAAAAAAAATGTCCAAATTAAAACATGCGCGTGAAAGCCTAACAAAGTTGTGGGCATGTAATCACTATGACATCTGACATATTCACTTGCACACTCTCTCTAACTTGGGCGCAGAGCTAGTGGTGACCTGTGATGGTCATGATCACCGTGAGCAAGACTCCAGCCACCTCACTGCCTATCATTGTGTCTTTGGGCTTTTTTTTTTTAGATATGATGTGAATGAATGAGTCGTGTATCGCCAGAAAACCATGAGCTAGAACACAAAAGCTAGGACAAAAGCATTTACATTGTTTTTGACTTGGATTTGTTCCTTGTTATTATGAGAAACTGGCAAGGTTCTGGATATGTGCATTTTTATTCATGAAACCGTGACTGTGGATTGTATGAGAATAATGTAGTCAAGGCAGCCATGAGCGCGTGTGCATGTGAACTGTTGTGCGCACACACGTCATCTTATGGCTACCTCAGTGAAAAGGTTCTGGCTCAGCCCACCCTCCTACTTCATGTTTAATTAACACCAATTGGCTTGTTCTATTGAAAAACTGCTCAAGCCCTACTGGCAGCAGACACATCTGCTTGTTTTTTGAGAATTTACAGATGCTCATGTCATTTAGGCTGGTAAGTCATTGCAGCACTTCAAATTATAGGACGTAATTCTCTTAAGAATGTTTGAGCGTAGCCAGTCGTGATCCATCACAGGGTGCCTGTGTGCATTCATGTGTAAGTCTCCTTCAAGATCGCATAGCTGTGTTAATCATCGTCCCTGCCACTCAATCTCAAGGTTTTAGCGCCCCAGTTGAAAGCTAAAAATCTGTAATTGAAGTAGAAATGGAAAAGGGGGCTCTAGACACAGCTCGGTGATGCATTCAAAGTTGAAATGTCATTCGTTAGCTAAGACTTGTGAAAATGTCTTTTATAGGTTAAAATCAATATTCGAGATCCAAGAGTATTAGCAGTCATCGAACAGAATTGTGATGGGAATGTATGCCAGATTAAGTGCCAAAGGACAGATGAACTAAACAAACAAGGTGTGATGAAAATGTGCTCATTTCTAAAAAGAAACCTATGAATTAAAGTCTGAGTTCTTACTTCTTTGTTTAGGCCGAATCATGAATGAAACCATTGTTGGTGTTTTATAATGAGTGAGTCAGGGCCAATGTGAACTTCTTCATGACATGCATTCGATCCTTTACTTGAAACCCCACAGTTAGCAAAAGCACCACTGTGAATTTTTATTAATATATATATATTTTTAATCAATCAACCAAAGTTATCAGTTAAGTAGTTATTGGAGTGTTTAAGTGTAGCCACGGTTTGTTCTCAATGAGGGTTTGGTCTTTCCTGTACCCTTGTTACAAGCTATTTTTGTTTTTGTTTTCTTCGCATTATTCCTGGCTTGTTGTCCAGCGTCATTATTTGTACTTGTACTTTGTCGGCTTTACACCTAATTCATATATATATATATATATGAGAGAGAGAGAGAGATGTGTGTGTGTGTACAGTAATCCCACGTTTATCGAGGTTAATGGGGACCAAAACCACCCGTGATAAACGAAAATCCGCGAAGTAGCGACCAATAAACAAACTGTATTAAAAAAAAAATTGCCCCACGTGGGCCTTCGCGCTTGAGCAGAGCGCAATAACACACACACACACAGGCCAGCGATCGCTTGTGTAGCAGACGTGTTTATGGTTAGTCAATTAAGACAATTAAGGATGAAAGAAACCTGCTTTTGTTCTTATAAGCCTCCTCTCTCTCTCTCAGCAACACGCATGCAAGCACACACACATGCCCCATGTGGACCTTCGTGCTTGAGCAGGGTGCGCACACACTAGCACGCATAGTAAACAACTCTTAGACACTGATTTTTGCAGACTTCGAAAAAAAAATGGGTTTTTTTTATGAATATGTTTGAAAAAATCCGCGATGCACCAAAGCCGCGATAAACGAACCACGAAATAGCGAGGGATCACTGTATATATAGATACATATAAATATATATTTAGTTGTACTAAATATATTCTGTAAGTACCATATTTTCCGCAGTACAAGGCGCACAGAAAAGTCTTCCATTTTCTTAAAAGCTCACGGCGCGCCTTAAAATCCGATGCGCCTTGTGTATGGTCATTACGGTAATATGTCGACCCCAAGATGGCTCCTTACTGGAGACATGCTTACAATGTTATAACTTGCTGTTTGTTCAGTCAACTGTGTCACTGCTTGATTAAATACGTTTTTGTTGCAGCTCCGAAAAAAGGAGAGCTGTGGTCTTGTTTTTTTTAAACGCACACTTTATTAATGGTTTTCACAGTCAACAAATACAGGTATGTCTCAGAAGTGTTTTGTTATTTATTCCTTTGTTGTGTACTGTATTCACAAATGAGGAAATCACAAAATAAATTCTGTAGTGGGGTATAGAATTTATTTTGTGATTTCCTCACTTGACTTTCTGTTTTGATGCATTTTTTACATTTTTGTAGTTTCATTGAAGGAATCGTTAATTTACGTTTTTCCGAGGCGGTCATGAACGCCTCTCAAGTCAAACGGAAGAACAGAAGGCACGGAGATGGACCTGTATCTCCCTCTAGTGGATGCCTTGTTGATTGCGCCTTATAGTCCAGTGCGTGCAATATATGAAATTTTTTTTAATATAGGCCATTCATTGAAGGTGTGCCTCGTAATCCAGTGCGCCTTTTAGTGCGGAAAATACGGTACCGGTACATAGATTGGAGAAGATAATACAGTAAATATTCCCATCTCGGAATTCGATGTAAAGGATTTTCCTTCACCCAGAATAAAACCCTATGCATTAACATTTTACCGGAACTTACTTAAGCGGATGTTCCACTATCCGTAACCCGGATGGAGACGGAAGGTCGCGGGAGCACCGGAAGACACATGTTCACTTTGCCGTTTTCTATCATCGGATTCGAAACGACGACGTGTAAGTGACTTTTTATTGCCGTACGTTTTACTGTAATTGCGAACGATTTTAACTTTATTCACTTACGTCCTGTAGAGCTCGGTACTATCTTAAAAAAGCACTCAACACAACGGGAGTCACGACGGAAGAAACGTGTTTGCTTCGCCGTTTTCTATCATCGGATCCGAAACGACAACGTGAAAGTGACTTTTTATTGCCGTGCATTTTACTGTAATTGTGGAAGATTTTAACTTTATCCACTTACGTCCTGTAGATCATGGCATCGAAACAAAACATCCCAAAATACTCATTTTTTCCCAAGATGGAAAAAAAATCAACATTAAAATACTGTATGTACTGTGTTGTGATTTTTTTTTTTTATACACTACACTTGTACTGTATAATGCACTGCAGTCTTTGTTATATAAACAGTTTTTGGACAATATATTTTTGCATTTTATTGCTTGTGTTGTTACACATGCAGGTTCATAAAGGACATGTACCATGCTTATTTCCCAAATAAGGAAATTCTGGACAGCGCAAACATGAGTCCGTACTAGAGAATGTTTACTGTATATAAGACAGATCATTGGTTTCATATTAAATAAAAATATATATGGAAAATAAAAAGTTATATCAATTCAAACTTGAGTAACATAAAATTGTCAAAAGATTGTGAGATACAAAATACATAAAATAAGGATGAAAAGTCTGTATTTTCCATATCTCTTATCATCACTTGGGTCTCGCAAAACTAAGTTTAGGTTTACGACCTTTTATCGCTTTGCATGCCTCATGTGTAAAAATATTATTGGCCATGAATCACTCTTACTAGCTGTGACATTTTATCGAAAATGGTCCGTGAAGTTCATGAATAAGCAGGTAAATGTAGAGCAACACACAAGAGAAATGCAACAGAGTAGTGTGCATGTTGGGCGTAATTAACTGGATAGTGAGGATGGGGGCAGAGCACCTCTGAAGTACTGTCAGACCGTACTGACCTTGATAACAAAGACTTCTCGCCCAGAGTTATTAACAATAATTGGATCTAATTATATAAGGTGTAAACGGGGCAAAAAATTGTAAGGTGTGTTCAATTAGCCATTTCAAATCCTGAAAGAATAGTTCAAGAGGGATCACTGCACTGCAGTTTTATTCCAGTGGCAGATTTAGTCAATATGTATTGTTTTTACTGTGATGCCTTGAAATACCAGTCTAAATTGATCTATGACCACTTTCATAACTCAAACCCCGCATATTTCCCAGTGAAATGAATGGAAACGAAATTAATTCATTCTAGTCCCCCTCCCCACCCACAAAAAGAGTTTGTGATGTGTTTTAAATACATAAGAAAAACCACACTTGAAAATATGTTTTTATAAAAACACAGAGCAAAGAGATAATTAAGTAGAATATAAAGATCATTTTTTTGTTGGTGCAATTCGATGGACATTGTGCAGATCCCTGTGGTGTGTGTGCCTTGGCTGCAGATGGGCTTTATCCTCACAAGGGTCGCCGGGGCGTGCTGGAGGCTATCCCAGCTGTCTTCGGGCAGTAGGCGAGGGACATCCTGAACAAACAAACAACCATCCGCATTCCACACTTTGGCACAATTGTGTGTTTTGGGATGTTTTTGGAATGCGGTACCTCTGCACTGAGAAGTCGACGTGCTAACCACTGGACCACTGGGCCACCCCAGACGGGCATTATAAAACAGAAATAAGGATATTCAGTACGCCTGTCAGTCCTCAGACTTCATGAAGGATAAAGGAACCTGTGAACATTTTGTATTACCTGTCTCCATGTGTTGCTCCACTGTTTATGTTGAATTATTAGTTCCTTACAGCAGTTGTCCCCAACATTTTACCCGGGACCAGTTCATTACTGATATTTTGTGCGTGCACCGGATAGGCGCCACTGGTCTTCATTTTCTTTTTGGAATGTCTCCCGTTTGAGGCATTATCGCCACAGCATGTGAATAAGGTTGACTTTAAAAAGACATCGGGCCTCATCATCAAACCAGCCTTAGGCACAAATAGATGCGGCAAAATGTACAAACGCTCTTGGGAAGGGGGACCAATGTTGTCCATTTGGTCTGAGCCCGGTCCGGCCCCCTGGGTGCAGGCCCACGCACCAAACGCTCGCCTTCAAGCACCACCTCCAGAGGGAGGCCCTGGTAACCTGCATCTGAGCAAGGGAAAATTGGATCCATTATTCGTATTCATCATAATAGGTCTCTCGGTCGTCCTTGATCCGGTCCCACAAGTAAAGGACCTGTTTGCGATGGGTGATGCTACCAGGGGCATAAAGCCTCAGACAACTTTGCTCCTATGAACCGCTCATGCACTGTACATCCACAACAGAATTTTCAAAAAGAACACCAAAGTTATAAGCCTCTTAGAGGGTCTTAATAAGGTTGCTATAGTGTACTTTGGACACAATTATGTTATGTAAGTACCTATAATATTTCATCAGGGATTGAAAAAAATATCTTTACATTCAATATCAACATGAAGAAAGCCAGAGTAGGTTGTGGGTTTCACCTGATGATAGTGTGCAGGAATTATCAAGCAACTTGCCTCTTGAGCTGTTACAGGGAGCATGTCCTCTTTCACCAGTGGAAGAGAGAGGATGAATGAAACACTTAACATTTATTAACGTCTGTGGGGTGTACCACATGTACTCAAGTCCAACACACTAGAACCGGTCCACTCAGTCTTCTCTTAATAAAGCCTGAATTATTTAGTTTGAATCAGTAACAAATTTGCACAATTTATTGTTTCAGCCGTTCATTGTCTTCCCCAAGAGGTTGTTATCACGCATCCCTTGGTTTGTTTGTTTTCCCATCTGTCACTCAGCAGCATCACATAAATGTGTTTTCCCTCCAAAACTCAAAAGAGCAGTAACGTGTCAACTAGTAAAGTAAAACAGACAGGCAGAGAACTGGACTTGAAAAACAAATGCAAGGGATGAGCAGAAGGCAGGCTCCAGGAATGTAGAAGAGGACAGGGTTGGTTTTTCGCATTTTCGAAGTGGCTGGATGCAACAAACGAGAAAATTGTTGACGATCTGGCAGCATGGTGGAATCCAAGAATGGGCAGCTGCCATTTTGTTGGATGAAGCGCATGTTCTGGTTGGCTCCAACATGTCTGTGTCTAAACTTGCAATCAAACACATACGATCAGCCCTGATTATAAGACGGCCCCTTATTTTTCAAGACTCAAGTTTGAAAATTTTATACAGAAAATAATTAAAGTACATCTGAAACAAATGATTATAACAATATATTCGAGAGAAGAAGCATGTTATTTTGCCTCATTAAAATCTTAATATCGGAACATTTAAATATGTAAACTAAAGTGCAACCACATTCGTAAATGAATGGTTTTTGAAATGTAAATTACATCATAACTTCTCCTCAGCTGCCGGTTAACCTGGCCGATCATCGACCCGCATTTTCTGTTATCTCTTCTATTATTTTTTTCTCTTTTCTTTCTTACCGCTATTTTTATTTTTATTCTTCATGACAGGAGCCAGATGAGGTGGCTCGGGCATCTGATTAGGATGCCTCCTGAACGCCTCTCTGGTGAGGTGTTCCGGGCATGTCCCACTGGGAGGAGACCCCGAGGACGACCCAGGACACGCTGGAGAGACTATGTCACCCAGCTGGCCTGGGAACGCCTCGGGATCCCCCGTGAAGAGCTGGAAGAAGTGGCTGGGGAGAGGGAAGTCTGGGCTTCCCTGCTAAAGCTGCTGCCCCCGCGACCCGACCTCGGATAAGCGGTAGAAGATGGATGGATGGACAGGGGTTCACTTTGGCCTGGGTAGTCAAGTTCAGCATTCGCGTCAATAATATCTGGCGCCATCTAGCGTCGTGAATGGGTATAATGTCTAGACCCCGAATATAAGACGACGCCCACTTTTGCAGTCTTATTTCAATGCAATTCGGGCCAATACGGTAGTTTTCTTTTTTGTTTGTCACACGTAGGGCAAATTGTTTCTCACACATAATAAAAGTAAACACAAAATAGCCCACAGTTTTGAATGATTATGTTTAATTATTTAATGTAATTATTCGATTCAATTTGATTCTGCAGTACTGGAGCGTTTTTGAGCATGAATGTCCTTGTAAAGGTTATGCCACAGTTTTTCAATCAGGTTTGTGTCTGGACTTTGTCTAGGCCAGGGGTGCCCAGCCTGTGTACTGGCCCCGAGTCGATCACTTGGGGTGTGAGGGGGGAAAAAAAAAAGGTTGTCTGTGTGTGTGTCATTAATATACTGTATATATGTTTGTGTTTTGTGTACACTGCACCCTCAGCATCCCATCAGTTTCACTTTAAAAAAAAGGATTTAAAAAAGGAAATTGAACAAAAAAGCAGGTCCCCATTAGCCTACGGTGGCACGTGACTGGCATCACCAGTTGTTCGCGATCAACAGTCTGCCAAATGCAGATTCTGATGTGTTTTCAATTGTGTTTCAGTTTGAGATTACTGATGGCCAAACATCTTCCCTCAGAAATGTTTTGGGGTAAAGAGCGGAATTTTCTGTCAATCACAGCAAGTCATTCCTGTCCTGAATTAAGATGGGTAAACACATAAGGATTTTTTGGAATCTATTTGATCTTATTTATTTATTAATCGTTGTCAGATCCCAGACAAAGATTTTTTTAAAAATCAGGCTTTTAACAGTTTTAGTTGTATGTGTGGGATGTTCAGATAATCTCAACACAGTGCTCCAAACACATAAAGATTCTCTTCCACCACTGGTCAAGAGTTCAGCCTTGTAAAGTGACAATGTCGGCAAGGAAATACCAGTATTGGGTTTTGAAAATACTTCCTGCCGCCTAGGGAACCAATGTTTATTTATAAAAAAAAAAAAGAAAAGAAAAAAGAGTAAAGACATCTGGCAGGCCGCCTACGCAATCCCAAAGGTGACATGGTTGAAAAAAGAAAAAAACAACTTTGTGTTCCCTCCTAATCTGTGTAGTCCCTCGCAAAGTTTTTTTTTTTTTTGTAAGTGAACCTTTATGTATTACCGGGTCATTTTGGTTGCTATTTGCTTGAATGCGTCTAAAATATCTTTTATCAAAATCCAGATGATTCTATTGTGTACAGCCAGTTGAGACAATATAATTGAGTAAATTCAACACACCATTTTTTTCAGTGATAGGGGGTCCATACCTACCACCTGAAGATAGCTTGGATAACCTCCAGCACTGCCGCGATGGAGGGTGAGGAAGGACAAGCAGCTCATAAAATTAATGTATTAACATCGCATTGGATATTAATCTACTGACGCATCCTCATTCTTCAGTCAGAAGGCTTCTTCGATTGGCTTCATGCCGTCACGTCACAGTTCATGGAGTCAGCTGGCTCAGGAAAATTCCGCTTGCTCCTAACATATGAATATGTTTTGCTTGTAAATATGTAAGACGTTCATTATTCAAGAGTGTTGGCCTTGAGTATCATTATCAGGACAAATCCATTCTTAAGACACCTCACACATAAAGATAATCTAAGAGGACATAAGATTGGCCGGCATTTGACGTATGTCGGGAAGTGGCAAAATCAGGACAGAGACAGCTCCATTGTCTTTATGTGTGTACCGAGCTTTAGTGAAGCAGCCCCAGACCATCAATCACACCACCATGGTTGGCTGTTATTTTCTGAGATGCTGTGTTCCAATTATACCAGATGTCCATCCATCCATTTTCTACCACTTATCTGGGCGGGTCGCGCGGACAAAAGCTTTTGCAGGTAAGCCCAGACTTCCCTCTCCCGAGCCACTTCTTTCAGCTTGTCACAGGGGAACCCAAGGTATTCCCAGGCCAGCCGGGAGACATAGTCTCTCCAGCATGTGCTGGGTAATCCCCGGTGCCTCCTGCCAGTGGGACATGCCTGGAACACCTCACCAGGGTGGCGTGCAGGAGGCATTCTAATCAGATGCCCGAGCCACCTCATCTGGCTCCTCTCGACGTGGAAAAGAAGTGCCTCCACTCTAGACCCCTCCCGGATGACCGAGCCTGTCATCTTATCTCTAAGGTAGAGAGCCCGGACACCGTGAGGAGGAAACTCATTTCGGCTGCTTGTATCCGGGATCTTGTTCTTTCGGTGACAACCCATAGCTTGTGACCGTAGGTGCGGGTAGGACCGCAGATCGACTGGTAAAACGAGAGCTGAGCCCAAAAGCGATCTCCCGCTCCATCCTGTCCTCACTCATGAAGATCCCAAGATACTTAAACTCCACTACTTGGGGTAAGATCCCGTCCCCAAACCGGAGAAAGCACTCCACGCTTTTCCGACTGAGAAACACTGCTTCTTACTTTGAGGTGCTAATTTACATCTCAACCGCTTCACACTCGGGTGCAAACTGCTCCAGTGAGGGTTGGAGATATAATAATAATAATAACTCATTTTATTTAAAAGCGCCTTTCATGTCACCCAAGGACACTGTGCAGTATAAAAAATAAATAAGAGAAATATTAAATAAAAACACAAGACATGGGAAGTGGAATAAATTAGATATTGTAGTCAGTCCTGAACAGGTGTGTTTTTAAACGGGACTTGAAAGTGGAAAGAGGTGTGCAGTTTTTGTGTCACGTTTGCGTGGTGGTAGTCAGAGTAGGACCCCAAAAAGCAGGGAGGCAGGGAGGAGCAGAGTGGATTGACCAAAATGTATTTAACAAAAAATACACACAGGAGTACAACGGAAAAAGCACCAAGTCGAAGTAATCAAAAAGAAACCTGGAAATCACGAGGAAGCAAAGTATCAAACAAAACGATAACAGTAAACAAAACATGACAGGAGCACACATATGCTCACAGCTCACAATGACCCAACCAAGACTGACAGAATCCAGGGAACTAAATACAAGCAAAGTGACGAGACAACGAGAAACACCTGGACAAGACAAAAGGGTTGAGGGAGCTAATTGGTTACACACAAGGGACACTGATAACGAGAACAAGTGGTGAAAAAAAGGCACATGAGGAATCAAAACCAAACGTAACCAGACCGAAACATAACAGTACCCCCCCCTCAAGGGACGGATCCCAGACGTCCCAAAGTCACCCAATGGCCGGACCGGGCGGAAACAGGGCGGGATGGCGGGACACAACACTTGCGTCATCGGGAACAGGACCGGAGGGCAACGGCAACCCTTGCCTCGCCGGGTACGGGAATGGAGGGCGACAGCAATCCTTGCCTCGCCGGGAACAGGGACGGGCGACGGCAACCCTTGCCTCGCCGGGAACAGGGACGGAGGGCGACGGCAACCTTTGCCTCGCCACGAACAGGGACGGAGGGTGACGGCAACCTTTGCCTCGCCACGAACAGGGACGGGCGACGGCAACCCTTGCCTCGCCGGGAACAGGGGCGGAAGGCGACGGCAACCCTTGCCTCGCCGGGAACAGGTACAGGCGACGGCAACCCTTGCCTCGCCGGGAACCGTGACGGAGGGCGACGGCAGACTTGCCTCGCCGGGGACAGGAAAGGGTGGCAGTGGGACCAGGCCTCTGGTCCTGCGGGGTCCAGTCTTGTTGGGTCATTCTGTCACGTTTGCGTGGTGGTAGTCAGAGTAGGACCCCAAAAAGCAGGGAGGCAGGGAGGAGCAGAGTGGATTGACCAAAATGTATTTAACAAAAAATACACACAGGAGTACAACGGAAAAAGCACCAAGTCGAAGTAATCAAAAAGATACCTGGAAATCACGAGGAAGCAAAGTATCAAACAAAACAATAACAGTAAACAAAACATGACAGGAGCACACATATGCTCACAGCTCACAATTACCCAACCAAGACTGACAGAATCCAGGGAACTAAATACAAGCAAAGTGACGAGACAACGAGAAACACCTGGACAAGACAAAAGGGTTGAGGGAGCTAATTGGTTACACACAAGGGACACTGATAACGAGAACAAGTGGTGAAAAAAAGGCACATGAGGAATCAAAACCAAACGTAACCAGACCGAAACATAACATTTTGAGGTCCGGAGGTAGACTGTTCCATAGCTTTGGAGCAGCGCGACTAAAGGCTCTGGCTCTGGCTCCCATGAGATCCCGACATGAAGAAGCCAACAGCACCACATCATCTGCAAAAAGCAGAGATGCAATATTGAGGCCGCCAAACCAATAAAGGGCAGCCTTAGCGGAGTCCAACCCACCCTGGGAACAAATTCGACCTACTGCGGCAATGCAAACCAAACTTTCACATTGGTGGTATAAGGACCGAACAGCCATCAGGGGGTTCGTTCGCCGACACCCTCAAAGCACCTCCCACAGAACTCTCTGAGGGACATGGTCGAATGCCTTCTTCAAGTCTACAAAGCACATGTAGACTGTTTGGTGGAACTCCCATGCACCCTCGAGGACCCTGCCAAGGGCGTAGAGCTGGTCCACTTTTAATTTAATGAAATTGGATTATTGGTCGGGGCGGCCCAGTGATCGACTGGTTAGCACGTCGGCCTCACAGTGCAGAGGTGCATGACTCGATTCCGGCTCTGGCCTTCCAGTGTGGAGTTTGCATGTTCTCCCCGCCGTGCCTGCGTGGGTTTCCGCCGGGTACTCCGGTTTCCTCCCACATTCCAAAAACATGTGTGGCAGGTTGTCCCTAGGTGTGATTGCGAGTGTGAATAGTTGTTCGTCTAGGTGTGCCCTGCAATTGCTTGGCAACCAGTTCAGGGTTTACCCCGCCTGCTGCACGAAGACAGTTGGGATAGGCTCCGGCACGCCCCGCGACCCTTGTGAGGATAAGCGTGTCAGAAAATGGATGGGTTTCTTGGTCAGATCCAACTTTCTTGATCTAAAACAGATGTTCAGCTGTCTAATTTGTATGTCAGCTGACCAGAAAGCACATATAGTGTGTGTGTACTCCAAAAGACCAGACCACCCTATGGATGATGTTTAATTAAGTAAAAAGCAAATACAGAATCACAGTTTTAAGAAATGGAAGGGCAGAGAGAAAGGGCACGCACTGATGGATCTGACACAGTGAAGGTGTGTAGGATTACTTCCAGAATATCAAAGAGGCCCTACATTTGAAAGGATTAGTTCTGCCTTCATTAACTCTGGTCTCTTAATGATGAAGTTCTCAGTCCTGCACTGATGGGGAAAAAAGTCAGACCAACATCCAGCTAATTGGAGTCGATTTCTGCATGAGTTATCATGAGCTTGCCTCTAAGTATTCATGTGCTTGTTTCTGCACATCCATATCAGCACACGTAAATGCCCGTTGACGTACTTATGAGGCTGTCCCTCAAACTTTAAAATGAGTGTCTTCTTTTTGGCCCAGCTGTCATTTACTGTACCTGAAAACACCTTTTCTGCCAGTCTCAATCAATCAATTTTTCTCAAGGAAGAGACAGGCACCAAGCTAACAAGCTAAATTCAGTCAGGGAACCAATTGAAGGGCGCACATATTGACAGACAGCGAACACAATTGAATCAAATTAGACCACAGTGTATTTATTAAGTCTAATTAGTTCCAGGCCTAATGCCAGAGGAGGAAAACTGCCAACAAACCGCTCATGTCGTAAAAACTCCAACCAATTTGAGGTGAGCAACCTGGTGGATGTGAAAACATGATCACTTTAATGACACGTAATTTTAAATTATTTTATTTCTGCAGTCCGGTGTGGAATGCAGGTCAAGGAAGGTGGACTCAAGTAATGTACAATGTAGCAAGCAAGGCAAGGTAGGAGTGCAGGCAAAACTTGAATTACCTGAATAGGTATACTTTGTGATAGAAAAAAGGCAAGTGGGGTGCTCGAAATAACTGTCCAACCAAGTCCAAACCAAAGCAAGGACACGAAGATCATGAGTAAAACGGACAACGCGCTCAACAAGCATGCAACTACATGCTGCATGGGAGGTATATGATGACACGGCTGTAACACCAGCTTTATAATTCTGCATCTGGAGCACTGAAATAATTAAAACATTAGTGAATTAGTGAATTAAAAGAATTGTAGTCGCCGAATGAAATACTAATAAACAAAATCACAAAAATATTTTGCCATGAAACATTTTAGAACTGTGTTATGCATACACCCAGTTGTTTTATTTTATTTTTTCTTTCCAGGCGTTGAATGAAATGAACTGGAAAAAGAACGTTAGTGTTTTTTTTTTTTTTGTAACTATAAAAAATGTTTCCAAAGATTTTGAAAAATGAATCCTGAATCCACAGGTGCTGAAACGCAAATATGCAGTGGTCCACTATACTATTTTTTCTGTTTTCAAATAGAATTAAGTATTAAACGTGTAAGTGCAGTGTTATCATTTGCATTGGATGTTTGTTTTTGAACATTTTTTGGAGTTTGATTTTTATTATTTCAAGCGCGGCACATCCGCCTCACAGTTCAGAGGTGCCTTCCTGTGTGGAGTTTGCATTTTGCATGTTCTCCCCGTGCCTGCGTGGGTTTCTTCCAGGTAGTCCAATTTCCTCCCACATTCCAAAAACATGAATGAAAGGTTACTGGAACATTTTAAAATTGTCCCGAGGTGTGATTGTGAACATGACTGACAGGTGTCCCCTGCCTACTGCCCAAAGTCGGCTGGGAGAGGCTTCAGCATGCCCGCGACCCCTATGTGAATAAGCGGCTTGGATAATGGATGGATGGATGTTTTCCTTGTGTTCCTTTGACTGTCTTTCTCCTTCGGGGAGTGAGTCCACCTGTGCATGTCACCCCGGTCACTTCTGCTAGCCAATCAGATCCCTCCAACGTTTTGTGTCTTGTCCAGGTGTTCCTTGTTGTCTCGTCAACATGTCTGTACTTAGTTCCCTGCTTTCATTCAGTCCTTATTGGTTTGTTGTCCTTTACTTTGTCATGTCTAGCTGCTGGGGTTTTTTTATGTCTTAGTCCAAGTCAAGCCTTTTCCTGGTGTTTGTTTGGTTACTTGTTGTTTTGGACTTAAGTTTATTTAGTATTTTTGAAACACCCTAGACCTTGTGTTCCTATTGATTAAAATCCATTTTTGAGTGCACTCCTCCTTGCCTGCAATTTCGCGTTATCCCTTGGCTATTTTGAAAGGAGAAAAAAAAAAGATGTACAACCTCCCCCAATTAAGTAAAGCAAATTTGCTTGCTAACAAAGTTGTTGTTAATATCAGGTGTGGAATGGGGAAAAATAGGACAAATTAAAGGCAATGTTTGCAGCCTCACTCCCCGCATTCATATGCACACACACACTCCATAAATATGTGACGTCACCTCAAAATATACTGTGTCAAAATTAGCCAATGTTATTGTTAATATGGTTTTAAAGAGTAAATCTGTGGATGATTTGTGATACTAGGAGACCTAGCAGCTTAGGTCCATCATTGCGGGAGTCTGACAGCTCAAACCTTTCTTTGAAAATATATATTTTTTGTTTTTTTTATTGACCCATTGGCAGATGTGCATAGTCATGCTCTGCATTTACTCAGTTTTATTTGAGCTTCTTTTTTTTGTTATTTATAAATTGTACTTGTCAGAGTAGTTTTAATGAAACATACTTTCCACGTTTGAGTACTTCTGCTAAGAAGAAACACCACTTTTACTCTATAACATTGAGATACACTCCCCTCTCCAATTTTGTTTTTATAGCATGTTTGTAGAGTGTTGATGTTACACATCCCACAATGCACTGTGCCAAAAACAAACAAAACCATTTTGGCAGGATAGAAACCCTGTTGCTAATTTTTAGCAAACACCATACTTTTACTGTGCCATTGTACAGCAGATGTGCACAAGGGTTCCACAACACGAGGGGAGAAAATACGGTGTGAGCATTTGACAAGCTACCAAAAGAAGAAGAACCAAGGTGAAGCCAATGGATAGCAGTCATCATGCATGACAAGAACAAGATGGGAAAAGTGGGATCCTTCTCATAGAGGTGGTGATCACCTGTGTAGTGGTCACTTCATTTCAAGTGAGTCAATTCTTGAAGCAATTAATCTTAATTCCATCCATTTTCCGAACCGCTTGATCCTCACTAGGGTCGCGGGGGGTGCTGGAGCCTATCCCAGCAGTCTTCGGGCAGTAGGCGGGGGACACCCTGAATTGGTTGCCAGCCAATCGCAGGGCTTAATCTTAATTGTATTGTTAATTATCATCAGATGGCATGCATCTTGGTACAGAGTATTCATCTTATGTTTTTGTCAAGTAATGTGTAATGATGGGTATGTTAGCAAAAACTCTGACGCTAACATACCCAATAACAACAGTGCAAAACCCGTGTAAAGCTGGCCCATGTTGGGGTGAAAACGGCTGTTTCGTTGTGAAAAAAGCACTCCTGGCACTTGATCGGGATCTGTAATATCCAACCTGTCCAGCTTGTACTTTGGATATCATTATGTCATTTTTGACAAAGGAAGATGCGAATTCACTTGGACAGAATCTTGGCTGATAAATGCTAGTTCTATTGCTATCTCCATTGTAATCCTTCACTACTGTCCTGCCAATATGGTAGTGTAATCAAATGCAATGTTGTGACGTCAGGTGCTCTATGAATCTACTGTTGCTCATAGGATATACTCTACTGTTTATGTTTTGATTTGTCAGAGAGACGTCCATCTTGGGCGCCATCACATGACTCTGGTTTCAACAATCCAACGGAAGTATTTGTGATGTTGACCAGTTTTATACAGAAGTTCACCATAATTATCCCAACCAGAACATTTAATCATTTGCATTCGATTTCAGTATTGATTGTGTTCTTGTTCTGACTATTAATAATGGACAGTGATTAGAGAATTACTCCAAACAACAGACTTGGTTATGATTAGGAGGAATTCATCCTGCCTCTACCGGTAATTGGGCAGTTATGAGCAACACGTAGGGACATGTGCACTGCGTTTGTCCTGAGCATGTGCGCAGTTGTATGACAAGACACGGTGGCCACCCGACTGCCTCTGTGATTTATCCAACAGCCTGCTGTGGTTGCCCACCTGCCAACGCACACACACAAACACAGAAAATAGCCATTTAGAGACAGAAAGCTGTACACCTATTATTAAATGGCTTATACTCTGCCAACTGCTGCTTCCAACCTCGAGACGGCATCATTGCTCAGCTGGCGTTTTTCAGAAGCGCATTGGGCATGAGGTGTGTGTGTGTACATTGAGATACAGTATATAGAAAGGATGAGATCTGAAGGCATATACTGACCACATACTGTCTGATCTCCGTTATTGCACAGTTTTGAGACCATGCATATCGGAATGGTACCACAAAAGCTGAATGTTTTGACTGTTGCGTTTCCATATATAATCGATGCAGTTAGCGTGGTGGTGGGCCAGGCAGCGCTGATGATGCGCGTCAAGCAAACATTCTTCTTAGCTCATCTCGCCGAGATTTGCGAATGTGAACTTTTCATTGCATTACGTCAAAAACAGCCACTAGGTGTTGAAAATGTACTTAATATGTCACAAGCAGCAGCACAAGCCCCAACAGACATCCACAGCGTGGTGAAATAAACAATGTGGGACAATATCATTACAGGTTATGAGGACCGGGAGGTATATCACAGAGCAAGCTTCAAATACCAGTTGGGACCAAGCCAAAAAAGAACAGGTTTGGAGAATGGGAATTGAGAAAGTTAGCTATCTGTGTGATTAGCTATCCTGAGTGGATTGACTTGTTAACAGGTGTTGAACTGTCAACAGATTGGCTAGCGATGTTCAAACTTCTTTTTTAAAATTTATTTATGTATTTATTTCTACTGGAGGAAAAGCAAAAGCCCCTCCTCCATTTGAAGCAACCCGCTTGTAGTTCCCCCCTAAACAAAAGCACGAGAGACACGCTGGGTGACGCGGTATTTCGTATTTGGTCGGAACCTAGCGTTAACATTTTTCTGAAGATGTTACTGAAGGTCTGCACACCTTGGGAAAACCTTTACTCATAGTTCACCCCAAGGAAATAAAAAAGCAAAAAATACTGTGAATTATTATCATGTTAAATATGAATCACTGTGACAACTGTAACCTCGAGGAACAGTTCCCTACTTGTCTATATTTAGATACCAGGTTAGTCATAATCGTGTTGTGAGGATGTGAAATTGCCAAGGTTGCTCAATTATACATTCTCCCCCTGCCTTTCATTCGTTATGCCACATCTTTTCCTCTTTCTTCACCTCTGCCTCTTCACGCAGATTATGCTCAATCCGTCTCTCCCCAGCAGTGAGGAAGGAATCACGCATAAAGCTTTGAACATGAAAGCAACGGCAGAAAAACAAGGACAACAGATCACTGCGTGCGTGTGTGTGTGTGTGTGTGTGTGTCTTCCTGCTCGCGCCTGTAAAGGAATCCACCCACTAATGTGTTTGCTGATTTAAAATGAAATGCATGATATAATTGTGTTGCTGAGTTTTTGTATTCACCTGTATGGTTCCCGTCTGCACGCACACATCAACGGCCTTATATGTTTGTGAGAACACAACACTAGCAGCGGGCTACAAGCAAACTTTGGTCCCGCTTTACACATGTCACAACTAAAGCGAGGAGTGCCATCGTTCCATCACAACAAAACTTTACATCCTGCAGTTTAAGACACATCCAGCATGTTTCAGTTCGTCTCGCTCTGTAGTAAAAAGCCACGGCTCAGTTATTTAATGTATTCTGCTCAGGACCCTGGCCTAAAAGTAGATAAATCTGAGTGTGAATATAATTCTAAGGTAGGCTGGAGGTTCGATGCTCACAATACAAGTTTGACAGTTCTATTGTGCAAACAAGCAACTCGGCGTGAAAAAAGATATAATAAAGCTTGCCAGCAAATGACACTCAGTTGGTCGTCAGTTACATTCAGCTAGTGGAGGAGGGAGAAATCCAGATAAGCAATTCTGTGCGCACACCCAGTGCAGATAACGGGCTATTCATTTCGGTATGCAATGACAGAGGAGCTTGAAGAAAATCATGCAGGGTTGCTCTGGGGCAAAGGTTCTGTTTAATTACAGATTGGCGTTAACATCCAGTAAACACAATGTGATCCTTATTGATCCTCTTGATTCCCCTATATACAATAACTTGGATCCACGTTACATCCGACCAAATGTTCGTTTCATCCTACATTGTCAGTGAGACTGACAAGAAGCAATGTTTTTAAAATGAGTTTGTCCAGTCCGCTTTTATGTTTGTGTGCTTCCAAAGACAGGTTGGCGGGGCTGGAGGCTGTCCTGGAAGACTCTTGGCAACAGGAAACTTCCAAATCCCTTTTTGATTATGCAGTGGACAAAACCTTGGTAGTCTCTTCCCTCCTACTTCCATGGAAGAGCACTACTTGAAGACATTTTTTCTTTGGTTTGAGGCTACCAAAATACTACTTCAGCTTTAATGCCATTGTACCAATTTACACCTGTTTAAAAAGAAACCAGTTCACTGCTGCATCATGTCAATATATCATCAGCTCTCTGGCATTCTCAGCCTTCCTCCACCCCACTCCCCCCACACACACACACCAAAGAACCATATCTCCTCCTAACATCCACTCCTTCAAATTGCTCTCAACCATGCAACGCAAAATTAAGACCTACTATGGTGCCATTTGCTGATGATGTTCCTGCAAGAATATAATAGGGGAAATATGAATGAATATGTGATCCGCTGTGATCTCAAAACAGGCTGCCACCAAGTATCATTTATTACAGTGTTCAGACAGCGCCAGCCTTAGTTTTACAAGTGACATTAATCATATGTGGACTGTCGTTTAGCTTTTAACACAGTTGCACGCATCTAGAGAATGCACACGCGGACAAGCACATTCTCAATCGCTTTCTCAAGCATACACGTACAGCCTCCTTTTAAAATGAAAATTAGTGCTCAGAAAAATGAACGTCACGACCAAACCATCAGACCGATAAGATTGAAATATGAGGCTGTACCGTTAAGGAACAGCAACACCAATACAACCTGCAATCTCTTCAATCCTTCTGAGTACACAAGCAATCAGCAATCACCATCAAGGCTGCCTCTCCTCTTGCTGCAGATGCGCATCTCCGATTGTCTCTCCTGCTGGCTTACTGACATATAAAAAGGTCCTCAACTAGGATATCAGGGCAGTGATTACTTGATTACAATTCAAATGATATTGACAGAGACATCATAATAGCATCGTACAGGTCAAATCCAAACTAAATTGTATTGCACTTTTTCTTCGAGCTGATATCAACTGCTTAGCAAGCGTGATTCAAGTAGGAGAACAGTTTCCCTTTTATGGTGAGACCAGTGAACTTGACATATTTGAAGAGGTAAAAATTCAAGTATTCAGGGTGGGCGTTCCATGGCAGCAGTTGACTGAATCCTCAGCAGAGACAGGTTGTCAGTGTCAACTTCAGGATATGCTTGTACAGCTCAACAGGTAGGTGTTAAGCATCTGGTGGATGCATTTGCTAAAAAATAGACTGTTGTTTGCTTTCACCATAAAAATCGGTTGACAGATGTTTGACATGGCACAGAGATAAATGCCATTCTCAAATTACTGTTTGATATGAAATAAGAGTGCAACTTCACACGTTTTTTTCAATCTCTCTCTTCCTCATGCCAATATATAATTTTCATGTAAAACAATTTACTAGAACATGTGATTGCCAGGTGTGTTTTGATGCCGAGGTGAATTTTGATGTTCATTTTCAGATTTGGGTTTTGCCTTATATTTATACTACTGTGGTTAAACGTGTAACCAAAATGAATTGGGGGCTGTCTGTGGGTGCAAAAACAAGACCTTCAGCTGCTCATAATTTAATTTGGTGTGTGACTCGGAGAACAAACACAGTTCAGATAAAGGTGTATTAAAGAAGGTTTCTGGTGCAGGATGTCAGAATGGAATATTGGGGTATGAGATGGGAATGGAATGACCCGAGAGAAGGTACCAAAAGGTGGGTTTCTTTCTTGCCATATAATAAGAACTGTACCATCTCACACCGCAAACAAAACCAGACCCCCAAAAAATAAAGGTAACCTGTTACGTGAGATACGGAATTTGGACCAGAAAGAGATATGACACAGAGGTGGACATGTAAAAGTCTATTTACGAAAATCCAGAGTAACTACAGAGAACATGGCTGGATGCAGAAGACACACGGAGAGCTAACATTCTGATTGCAAGAAAGCTCAACGTACTGACAACGTGTCACTGAGTAATCCGAGTTCATGTAGTGTGAGCCATCAACCCTATATGACAGAATGAGGGACTCAAGCATAAAAGAGACAGCAACTGCATTGCAATTGAAACATTAAGCAGGAAGTCACAATTTGCATTCACCGTTATTAACAGCAAATATCTAAACCAGTGGTTCGATCGAACCCGAGGGCTTCGGTGACTCAGTCTCAGGGGTTCGACAGAGCCTCTGCTATGGAGGTAAAGACACACCCGACTCAACATGTCAACTAGTTACGACATGTCCGCTTGGCCATCACTGGCTGGTTCATTTTGTGCACAATTAAAAAATGTATTAACTTTATACAATTTGTTTTTACTTTTCCTGTTTTTAATAAATGTGCTTTTTTATGTCTTGAATTTATTTTAAAAAATCATATTTTTATTTTTCACTAACGACGGGTTCAGTGGATGTGCATATGAACTGGTTGAGTACCTCGAAAAGGTTAAGAACCACTGATCTAAACAATGCGTGCTTTCTATCAATCCATAAAAACTGACATGGCAGGAAGAATGATGGGGGTGAAATCCCTTTGAAGTTTTATTTAATTGCAATCAACAGTCCATCTAGTCACTTACAGTAACGTAAATACCGCTAGGCTTCCGGCCTCTGTTTTAGTGGTTCTGATGTCACGTGGTAAATATTCAATGCGATTATAGACAGTTCAAAGGCTTAAAAAATTAACAGCATATCCTTTGGTGCCCTAAGACTTTGGTACACTCCTGAATATAAAAATATCAATAGTGTGTAAATCCATCTATCTGTTTTCCAAGCCGCTTACCCTCACGAGGGTCGCAGGCGTGCTGGAGCCTTTCCCGGCAGTCTTCGGGCAGTAGGCGGAGTAAACCCCGAACTGGTTGCCAGCGAATCAACAGCACACAGAGAAACAATCATTTGCGCTCACAATCACGCTGAGGGACAATTTAGAGTGCTCAAACCAACCTACCACACTTGTTTTTGGAATGTAGGAGGAAACTGGAGTCGCCGGAGAAATCCCACGCAGACACAGGGAAACACGCAAATTCCACACAGGAAGGCCAGGAACCAGAATCGAACCCACAACCTCTGTACTGTGAGGCAGACATTGGGCACCCCTGGTCTAAACATTTAATTATTCGGCAATATCTTCTTTTTAATGAAAATTTATTCGTAATATATATATATCAATAAAAAATAATGAATAAAACTGCCATTGTTATGTACAAATTTTAATACATTTACCACCCCCCCAAAAAAAGAAAGGAAGCGCTTTAAAAAGTCCGCTTTAAACAGGCTTTCAACTTTAACTCAACCCAAGAGTTTCTTTTCAATAATAAGTTATATGAAACCCTACTAGCCTAAACACGGCATTATCATTAATATTGCGTTTGTGGAATATGTGTTAAGCAGGAAAATCCACGCATTTTTGAGTCAGCTCTAGAAAACGGGTATAGTTACCAATTTGCCTCTCAAACAAGTCATTGATTAGCAAAATTGCTCTTCAAAGAAACAAACTTTTTTTTCAAGTCTTGATATGTGATCAAATGTATAAATATATTGCAGCATTTGTTGGCCATCATGGTTGGTTCAACTGGTATTTGAATAGACCGGCCATTCTGTAATATACCACATAAGCCTCCCAATGCCCAGCATGCTCCTGCATTTTATGTTAATGATATTTAAAGTCAACGGTTCAACAAACTCTGATTTCTGAGGAAAACAAGTACAAATTAATTTTAGCTTTGATGCATACTTGCAGCGAAAACTGAGCAAAACCAATGCCATCTTCTTTGTAAAACATGCACCTTACTCACTTGTTGCTATGGCTACAAAGACTTCCATAGGTAGTATACTGCGTAATACATTTCCTACCAACTAGCAAGCATAAGAATTTTTTTGTTCCGATACCAGGGAGACATCATTCCTTGTGTCTGTGATGAAAAGCACACAAAAAAATTTGCAAAGTTGTGACGCAAAGCCAAGCAAGGTGCTGCTGAGGAGCAGATTTCCCCTACCAAGTATGATTCTCTTTCAATCTTGACTCACCATGATTGTAGATAAAATGTTCTCTTCGCACCATCTACTTACTTTGCTGTCATCGTCATGGTAAAGAGGGTAAGATGGTTGTGGTGACTGATTGGTGTTCTATTGATTAGCTGGTATCTCTTTTTGTGTGTGTAACTCCGAAAGCAGCAGGCTTTGCATTCTTGACTTCAAAGTGGAGCTCGCCCTTCATCCTGACACCTTGCATACTTTCATGGACACAGACAGCATGAGCTAAAGCGCAAACGAACTATTTGATTGACATGTCATGCAGACTTCAAAACAAGCAGGCATCACTGGCAGAGCCATGGGTGTCCTTTTTGCATCCTCCTGGGATCACATCCTGGGATCACCCCCAACACTGTCCCCCTGTGGGACAGAGTGCAAGGCACCAAAACCTCTGGATCTGGCCGTGTTAATAAGATGTACGGTGGGTAACAATAAATTGCAGTGCTGCAATTTTGAGAGAACAGACAAATGTGGAACAACTCTAATGTGGGAAAAAAGTTTCTCTTTACCACCATTTCTTTCAGCCAGGCCACAAAGCTTTGTCTCAGTGAATATTCATCTGAGATGAGCCTCCCAGCTTCTATCATTCATTCATGTATTCATTTTCCAAACCGCTTTATCCACACAAGGGTAGCGGGGGGTGCAGGAGCATATCCCAGCTGTCTTTGGGCAGCAGGCGGGGGACACCCTGAATCGGTTGCCAGCCAGTCGCAGGGCACACAGAGACGGACAACCATCCACGCCTAGGGACAATTTGGAGCGTTCAATCAGCCTGCCATGCATGTTTTTGGAATGTGGGAGGAAACCGGAGTACCCGGAGAAAACCCATGTAGACCCGGGAAGAACATGCAAACTTCAGCTATTTAAAATTATATTGAGGATTGAATTGAGTCATTGTCTGTCTATCCTTTCATGAATAAATGTCAGTGTAAATGAAACGTGTTCTTTTAAAATACGTATTGAGGGACATCAGCCTGGAAAAGATGTGGAAAGATGAGAGAAATAAAAGGAATCCTGTAGCTTGGTGTCGGTGTCAAAGCATTGCGAGTTTCACAAAGGATCTTTAGCAGGCTGGCATTTACTACTAACAAACTGAAGAAAATACTAATTGCTATAAAAGGCATACGAGGAGAAAATGTCAAATGCTCGACTGACAATGATTTGGATTGTAGGGTTTTTTTTTTTAGTATGTTTGCTTGTATTTACATTAAACCATGGGAGAAGTCTAATCTGAGAAATACTGGCATGACTTGATGTAGTTAAGCAAAAGGCACCACATGCAATGGAAACACACCAACATGTGAGAAGAAAATGCGTAGCCTATAAGAAATGTCAATATTGATTTGAAAATGAATTTAACTGTGGTTTTCCTGAAAGACTGGGCCATTGTCCTGATTCTGTTTTTGTTGTTTAGATTATATTGATTTGATTCCATATTCTTTCCTCATGTGCTTTTATGAAATGATGGGAAAATTAAGCTTCGAGAAGCTTCATGAACCACGTGTTGTATTTTTTGACTCCTCTACATCAGGGGTGTCAAACTCAGTTCCTGGAGGGCCGCTGTCCTGCATGTTTTCCAGGTCTCCCCGTTGCAACACAGCTGATTCAAATGATGAGATCATCAGCAAGCTCTGCGGAAGCCTGACATTGAACCTGTTCATTTAAATCAGGTGTGTGGGGGAATAAATAAATTGTGTTTGCACTTCTGCCTATCCTTCCTGCACTGAGGTCCACTTTTTCTGCCACCACCACAACAAACCGCAAGTAGAGACAGCCATGAGATCATCACATGTGCTCTTTGCTCAAACACCAGCAAACCGGGGAAAAAAGTGTCAAAACAGTGAGAACAGATGGTGAGCTACAAGTCATGATATAATAAAGACAGGTCAGTTCACCAGCCGACACTGTGGAATATGCACCATGTCGCGTATCGTGATTTACATCTGCTTTATCTCAAGTAGCAAGTAGTTTGGAATGCCTTTTTTTTTTTTTTTTTGCATATTTGTGGCATGGTCATATTCTTGGGTTTAACTTCGCTTCTTTTTTAAAGGTTTGGATTTGGTATGTTCTCAACGTTTCCACTGGATGCTGCATGCTCTAGCTCCCACCCACACACTATAAACATGGAAGTTAGGTTAATTGTAGACTCACTATTGCCTGTGGTGTGTCTGATTTAGATATTCACATATTCCAATGTGTTGCCTCCAGTCAATTACACGTTCTGTGCCGTTCTGTAATTTTGGAATTGGATGTGGAAACCATTTAAATATAAGGCCCCATAAGCTTGCTAAAGGGGGAGAATTCCTTTAGTATTTTTCTGCTCTTCTCAAATTGAACATGATCCAGTTGTTCATCATGTAGTTTCTCAGTTCTCTTCCCCACAGAAATGGATTCATTTTCAAAGAAATATATTACTTCCAATGACAAATACCAAAACCCTTTGTTCAGCTTGTCTGCAATACTTGTAGTTGTGTGTTAAACTGTTTCAAGTTCAGCGTCACTCAGAAGAAAGAGGCAATACAGATTTTATTTCCCTTAAAGAAAATTAAAAAACAAAACAAAATGTTAAAATTGTTAGAATAGCAGTCAAATGATCTGTACAAAAATGTCCTCTCTGTCTCCATCTTGAGCATCTATTGTGACTTTTAAGAAACCACCTTGCCTGTCAAAAAACAACCCATGTACTACGCTGTTACCTCTCTTCCTCTGCGGCTCGATCCACCACCTTTTGTTAGTGAGTAATACCACATCTTTTTGTTATCATGTCGATGTTTGGAGTTTCTGCTCCTTGTTTGCTTGGACTAACATGTTGGAATAGCCTGTGTCACTACTTTAAAACCTTTTAATCCGCATGGTCATCATTCATTATGAGAGTGGCGCCTTTGGTCTGAGACCAGAGGGGGATTACTGAAGTGAGGTTGCATAACAAATCTTAGCAGTTTTAAGGCCGCAAACTCCCCTTTACAATTAAAAAGTGATGATACAAATTGAGTCAGATGTACATGTTATGGAGCCAGAGTTATTTCCTGATATTTTGAAAAGGGGCATTGCTTTATGCTGCTCAATTAGACTTATCTTATTCTGGATGCATTCTTACCTTTTCCTGCACAAGCCCCTTATTTACATCAGCAGTAGGTATCGCCAGGTATGGAGCCAGAAACCTTTTAGTGGGTGGCCAATTTGACATGACTCACTAACAAGTGGCCATAAGATGACGTCAATGTGAACATGTGTATGTGTTAATGCTCATTACAAGTATCAAATATTTCATTGTTATGATATGTTGTCTGCAGCTATATTTTCCTGTTATGAAAGTCTACTGTATATTGTGTGCAACTCAATAGTATCACTTATTTCGATGGTGAATCTGAATGTACAGTGGCAGAACATCCATTTGCCTCAGTCTAATGCAGGGGTGTCCAAACTTTTTGCCAAGGGGGCCAGATTTTATGTGGTAAAATGTCGGGGGGGGGGCCAACTTGGCTGACATTCTTTACATTGAACAAATTTTAGTAAGCCAGTCTGTGTTTCACATTTTTATTTTTATTTCAACAATCTTAACCCATTTCTTTTGGTTCATTTGAAACAGGTATGTCACATGCAACTGAATATTGACTTGACTTTTTCTTTCTTAAACAGAAGTCTCCTGAGTGGAAAATTGCAACATTTGAAACATAAAATTTATCACCATGATTTTTCAATACTCACAAAACCTTTGGCTCGAACAACAGGGAAATGAACAAGCAATACACATATCCACAACTGCAGGGATCATTTGAAATATGACATATCAGTCAATATAAATGTTGATTGAACTTTTAAAAGTTTACTCTGGAATTAAACTTATGACTGATGTAGATCTTAACAAAATCGTATTCAGAGACTTATTGCCAGCTGACAAATGATAGGGCATATTTTCTTCACCATCGTCATCATGCAGTCTTTGATAAATTCACCTTCGTTGAAAGGTTTGGAACGCTTTGCGATCAGCGTTGCTACCGCGTAACTCGCCGCTGTGGCGTTCTCGTTTGACTCTCGGGCTCTTGCGAAATACTGCTGCTGTGAGATTAAACGAGCATCAAGCCGCTTCAATTTCTCTGTGCGTTCCTTGCCTGTAATCATGTCGTACATGTCAGCGTGTCTTGTTTGGTAATGTCGCTTGGCATTATAATCTTTAAAAACAGCCACTGTCTCTTGGCAAATGAGGCAGACACAGTTGTTGCGTATTTCAGTGAAGAAATAGTCAAATTTCCATCCGTCCTTGAATTGTCGTCCCTCGGAGTCAACTTTCCCTTTTCTGTTGATTGTCGCCATTTTAGAAAACTGGGAGGTCAATATTTGCACGTAGGGTGATACTGCCCTCTAGTGGCTAAATGAGTACCATATTTTCGCGACCATATGGCGCACCGTATTGTTGGGCGCAGACTCAGTAACGGGTGCTATTTCTGTATTTGACACATACACAAAGCGCACCGTATTATTGGGCGCAAACAGGCATGGTAAAACATACGCCAGCTTAAATATACGGCATGCACGCACGCTAAAAACACGTTAGCTAAAAACATACGCCAGCTTAAACATACGGCATGCACGCACGCTAAAAACACGTTAGCTTAAAGCATAGGGTAGCATGCATGCACGCTAAGACATACGGACACACGATAAAAACACGTTTTTAAAACGGCAACGGAAGCAAAACTGAGTTCAGTTGTACTTTATTTATTCGGGGGTCCTTAGAAACCAAACCGAAGTTGTTTTGCAATAATGCACATACCCACACTATGTAAATATTTCTGTACGGATTTTTGTTGTCCAGATCTGTCCTTATAACGAGAAATTCCTCTTTTGGGACAAAGCAGTGTGAACCTCAATATGTGTAACAACCAAGCAATAAAATGCAAAAATATTGTCCAAAAACTGCCGGCCGTTTATATAACAAACAAGCTACACAGTACTTAGATTTAAAAAACTGCTGGGACAACAGCCAGTATTTTAATGTTGATTTTTTTTCTGAAAAAATGAGTCTATTTTGGGTTGTTTTGTTTTGGGGGGATTTTCCTCGTTGTCTATGCCATGATCTACAGGACGAAATGTAAATCACGTTAAAATTTCGATCAATACAGTAAAACGCACGCCACAAATCCATCAAAGTCTGAAACATCCATCGTTTCGAATTTGACTTTCACTTCTTAAGTGTGTCTCTTTGTTGTAGTTCATTTTCGTGTCCTTAGAGTTCCGGTAACCAATCGTACAAAATGTTAATGCGATAGTTTGTTTTACGGGCAATAAGGCACATATTCCCATAGAACGGGGATGGGAATGTTTACTACTGGTACCTGCTAGGGGCGTGCCTTTAGCGTCCTCTTACACGCCCACCCTTCACTCATTGGCGGACAATGAAAAAAAAAAATAAATTGGCGGACTTCCGCTCCGCCTTTTCTCTATATAACCAGCGTGTCGGCCAGACGTGCTCTCAGTCAGGCTTTGAAACTCGGCGCATACACAGGGTGCTCCGCATTAAAAGGCGCCCTGTCCATTTTGGAGAAAATTTAAGACTTTTAAGGGCGCCTAATAGTCGTGAAAATACGGTAATAGCATTTAGGGAATGCTATTACTCATTTAGCCACTAGAGGGAAGCAGCACTCTATGAGACATCACTCACCAGTCTACGACACCTCACTCCGTGCGTCACGTGTACCATTGCGCACAACCTGCAAGCCAGATGGCACTGATTTTATGACAGAGGCCAAGGGCCGGATGAAATTCGACCGCGGGCCGGATTTGGCCCGCGGGCCGGACTTTGGAATGCCTCGTCTAATGTGACAGAGTTGCACATGGAAAATGGACATGCACTGAAAAAAAAAAAGTGTTTGGATTTAATTCTTGTCCAATCGTTAGCATTAAGGTTCACGCACCTCCGACAAGTAGGGCAGGAACTTCACAAGACAGGGCATCCTTTAAATCCCAGCAATGCCTAAGCATCAGCAGAGCGGGATATATCTGATCTTCTCAGAGTCTGGCCGTCAGTTCCTGTCTGTTACACTGAACTGGATGTTTTTTTTTTTTTATCCATTTTATCTTACTGCATCTATCCATCAAAGTGGTAAGTTTACTGGCGTGATATAACTTGGCCTCATCATCAGTGTGGCCACAACCAACAGTCAGTATGTCATCAGCTATGGGTTCAACGCCACTGACCCCGATAAAAGTTTGTGCTGTTTCCGCTGATAGACTTCAGAGGCCACAAAGAGCTTCAAACAACCTATACCCAACTTAGCCTTGCCAGCACTTCTGAGTACCACTGGGGTGTTGCTCAGAGATGCTTTAACAGGTGCAGCTGCGTTGTCCAGCTCAAAATGAACAACCCCTGGCAGTGACAGTTCACAGCCAATGACTTGTCTAAGCATCACCGCCTGAACTGCCTCCCTTTTTTTCATCCAAGGCAGGTGCGAGCAAATAGTCCTCTAATTTGGCCCTAAAATTGTCCCAATTGTTTGCTAAATCCCCGGTCAACTTAATTTCCCCGGGAAGCAAAATACGTTATGCCATGTCATCACTCATTTGCCCAAGTCAGTGCTGGCTTGAAATTTGAGAGATTTCACCTCCTTCCACTCACAGCTACACAAGGTATCCGTGTACTTCTGACACCATGTTTGTATTTTCGTAGAGGTAGTTTACATCATTGTGCGACCATTAATGTACATACTTCTGCAATTCCATCCCACAGGAACCTACCATTGCTGCATTACGGAGTTATGTCCCATAATAGTTTTCAGTTTTTTTGGGGAAGCGATATCAGACATTGAGCTGCGTTGCTTCCTGTTTCCTAAAATAATAAGCCATGTTAAACCACCTATTTGTGTGCGCATGTGTGTGCATATTTCAATCCTGAGTGCCGCATCAAATGTATCTTTCATGAAAATACAAATTGAGATATTTGTCACACATGGTCATTGATCCCTAACCAGAACGGTGGCCAGCAGGTATTTTTATTTAAAATGATCAACAATCAGATGTTATGATTCTCATATTTTTACAATACACTTCCAAATGAATTAAGTCCTCTTCATTGCTTGTATACAAGCTTTGCTGTGTTGCTGAGAAAAAGTGTCATCAAAATTTAAAAAAAAGAAACAACGAAGAAACAATGTGCATCTAGGGAGAAATGTTTATTTTCAGGACCTGTCTGTTGCTCCCCCTTGCTCTCACTCAAAGAGCCTCGCTTCATGAGTGAGTCGATCCCATGCCACCATGGTGAGTCTGGAAGTTAAAAGAGTGTTTATTGTTTCCAAAGAAATATAAAAATGTGCAGACAATTCATGTCACTGCTTCCCTTTTGAAGTGTGATTTGTGTTTATTTTTTTCCACACGGTTTTAGTTTACAGTTGGGAATACAATGTAAACTGTATTGCATATGTGTGCAAGTTAAATATCAGATGACATTTGCTGTCCCGTCATTGGAACCATGATGTACAATATAAGGCATTTTCTCTTCATTTTGAAATATAAGTGACTGGGCCTTTAAAAAGAGTACAAATCTTTAGTTCTGAAGAGAATGTGTAGGAGTTTGTGATAGAATCCTGGAATCAAATGTAAATAAATAAAAGTACTTTTTGAGCCATTAACATGTGTAAGAGAAGTTCCTCTACACCAGGGGTGTCAAACTCATTTCACATTGTGGGCCACATATGGCCTCGGTAGATGTCAAGTGGGCCAGACCATTAAAAATTATACCCTACTCTGCTATAAATAACTAAAATAATATGCATTTCCTTTGTTTTGGTCTAAAGAAGCACAAGAACATTAGGAAAATGTTTAAATTTAATGAACATATCTTTTACAAAACATTTCATGAAGCACCTTAGATTGCCTTCGCCAAATGTGCAACTTATTTTTATCATTCACATATATGCATTGCAACTGATCCCACAGATTGTACCAAGGCACAAAACTTTAACAAGTAATTGGTATTGAAAAATATAGTAATGCACTTTCAAGATTAAATGAGATTTATAAAGAGGAATTTTTAAACCATTTACACGAGCGTATAAAATCTAAATGTAATCCCTACCTACACCTTACAAACGAAGGAGAGTGCTGTAATATGTGTAAAGAATAAAGTATTCACATGTCCTTGATAGCATCTGCTGTGTTGGGTCTGTCTCAGTGACAGACCGTGGCTGATGTTGTCTTCTTCTCTGATCAAAACAATGTTGTATTTTTTCTCTGATCAAAACAGCGGATATTCCATGAATTGCACCTTATTAAAAATATTCATTCCGTGTCTTTTCTGCATTTTTTCACTTTTAAATTATCCTGCGGGCCTGATCTAACCTCCTTGCGGGCCGGTTCTGGCCCGCGGGCCGTATGTTTGACACCATGCTCTACACGCTTGCATAAACACACACACAGTTGTCAACACAGCATATTGAGCATACGCTTCCACACCTGTTCACACAGGGTCGACAGGTTGAGTTGTCAGAAACAGGCGGAGAAAATTACATTAAATGTGACTGCAATTCATTTATTGCATGTAAAGGCCATATTGTTCATTCTGGTTCAGTGTTGACTGAAATTAATCATTCTTAATGGCATTATGCATTCAGACTTATTTAATGGACCTAGAGAGCAATACACTGGATGTCATTTACAAAAATGGGCACATTTACTGTACGCACAACACCGTACTATACATAATTCAAGCATAAGTGCAGTGCGTAATTACATTCTCAGCACTGCACAATGACTGTTTGTTATTTATACTTAGTTTTACTGCTTTTTCCCTGAGTTACTTGAATTTAGCGTGCCATGCTTTTTTTTTCACGGATGTGCCTCTTTTTGATTACCATGTTCTTATTCCATATTATCACCCTGCCATGTGTTCCAAGAAAATACCTGCACCCGGCAGATGGACCAAGACGTTGTGTGTTGATGGGAGGAGGAGGACTGGCTTGGGAGGTTTGATTCAGGGCAAAATAAAAAAATGCCAGTTGGATGGGGTTTGAAGACGAAGACCGGAGTGAAGTAGACTGTTGGAGCAAGAATGGAGACAGGTCTGCTGCTAGACCCTATTCCAGCTGTCTTTGGGCAGTAGGCGGGGGACACCCTGAACTGGTTGCCAGCCAATCATAGGGCACACATGGAAGAACAACCATCCGCACTCACACCTAGGGACAATTAAGAGTGTTCCGTTAACCTACCATGCATGTTTTTGGAATGCGAGAGGAAACGTGAGTACCCGGAGAAAACCCACACAGGCACAGGGAGAACATGCAAACTCCACCACACCGGAAGCCCTGAGCCGGAATTGAACTCTGCACCGTGAGGCCAACGCACTAACTGGTCGATCACCAGGCCGCCTGCCCATTATTATTATTGTTGTTGTTGTTATTATCCATCCATCCATTTTATTATTTTAAATTGTTTAATGCAGTGACAGCCAGTTGTACACAATGACATGCTCACAGCAATAAGCCTGAAATAAAAAGTAGCAGTCCATGTTCCATGCAAAATAAGATCCAGAGACACAATCTAGTCAATGACCTTCCCTGGTTCCTAACCTTAAATGACTTTAGGTTATCTTGTTCCATTGAGTTACTCTAGTTTAAGGGCAACAGGAAGAGACAATCATATATGAGACAATGTCTTTTGACGTCTGTTCACCGCTGTGGGGAATCCACACTTCTCTTTTTCCACAGCTGACTGACTCTCTAATACTCTATAATACGCTTTAATTGCAGCACTTAAAGGTGTAACTATGCTCTTTATACCCTCTACTTAAGATAATTGTTTATTCTGCAGGGATAGGATGAATAGTCAATGAAATCTGGGATATCTGGAAAATCACTCTCAGCGTTTACACTGCCCTAAATTGAATACAGTCAAAAGGTCCTCATGATGTTTAGAATGAATGCATATAAAAGAGGCATTAGATGCATTTTGTGCACATATATCATTTTTTTGATTGCATATTATCATTACATACCAATATTATATTTTACAATAAATGTAGTATACATTATTTCATCACATAATTTGATATTTTGCTTGCAATGTAGAAAAATCGCAATAATAATATCCATCCATCCATTTTCCGAACCGCTTTATCCTCACTAGGGTCGCGGGGGGTGCCGGAGCCTATCCCAGCTGTCTTCGGGCAGTAGGCGGGGGACACCCTGAATTGGTTGCCAGCCAATCGCAGGGCACACAGAGACGAACAACCATCCACGCTCACACTCATACCTAGGGACAATTTAGAGTGCACAATCAGCCTGCCATGCATGTTTTTGGAATGTGGGAGGAAACCGGAGCACCCGGAGAAAACCCACGCAGGCCCGGGGAGAACATGCAAACTCCACACAGGGAGGCCGGAGCTGGATTTGAACCCGGTACCTCAGCACTGTGAAGCCGACGTGCTAACCACTGGACTACCGGGCCGCCCGCAATAATAATATTTATATGAATAATGATGATAATAAGCCAGATGACCTTATCATCATTATTCATATAAATATTATTATTGCGATTTTATTTTTTATTATCGCAATAATAATATTTATATGAATAATGATGATAATAAGCCAGATGACCTTATCATCATTATTCATATAAATATTATTATTGCGATTTTTCTACATTGCAAGCAAAATATCAAATTATGTGATGAAATAATGTATACTACATTTATTGTAAAATATAATATTGGTATGTAATGATAATATGCAATCAAAAAAATGATATATGTGCACAAAATGCATCTAATGCATCTAATAAAATCGCAACAATAATATTTATATGAATAATGATGATAATAAGCCAGATGACCTTATCATCATTATTCATATAAATATTATTGTTGCGATTTTATTATCATCATTATTCATATGAATATATAAAATAAAAAATACAACAAATCACAACCTAAATTTGCAGCATTGCCATAAAAGTGTGCAAGGATCTGATATCTCCAGTTAACAATACGAATTTCACAGGTCCCTAGAATTGCAAATGGCTGATGATTGCATTACTTGCTTTGCTTGTGAGCTTTAAAATCTGTTTTATTTTCTCATTCAAAGCCTGTACAGTGGACAAGAGGCTAATCAGAGGATTCATCAATGTGATTAACGGTCTGTGTCATTTCCATGAGGAGTTGTATGGATTGGTAAATGTGTTTCCATTGACCTTTACTTATCCTCACAAGGGTCGTGCGGCGTGCTGGAGCCTATCTCAGCTGTCTTCGGGCAGTTGGTGGAATACACCCTGAACTGGTTGCCAGCCAATCGCAGGGCACACATAGACAAACAACCATACACGCTCACACTCACAATTTACCATTAACCTGCCACACATGTATTTGGAATGTGGGAGGAAACCGCAGTATCCCGGAGAAAACACACCCAGGCACATGGAGAACATGCAAACTCCACACAGTAAAGCCGGGGCCGGAATCGAACCCTGCACCTCTGCACTGTGAGGCCGACGCGCTAACCTGTCGACCACCGGGCCGCCCTTGAACTTTCCATACAGAGGCAAATCCTTACAATAGTATGACAACCATGACCTAGCGTGGAAGGGCAATTAAAATGTGGCCAGCCATGTGAAACAAACATGTTTTCATTGACACAAGCGAACATTCTTCTTCAGCTGCTGTTGTTGGTACCCTAGTGAGCCATTTTTTTCATTTATGTAACATACATGCAATGATACATATACTGTAAATCACAAGTATTGGTGTGCATAACCAAATCCAGTCTCAGCTCATATAAGCAGCTGTTCCTGACAACTGCAATGTTTGTGTGGCCCATTCTCCCACCCACCCACATGGGCTGCCAAGCTAAATTTGGTATCAAATGCCAGGTGGATCTTTTGACACAGTGGTATTAGCTGAACGTCTTCTGGACCCTATACAGCTGTTAAGGGATTGTGCCATTGTGGAATAGAAACATAATGGCGTACCTTGTCAGAGAAGTGTGTACCTGTCAAATGTAGACACAGAGCAAGACAAGCTTGTAGTTGGAAAAGTTCCGCTGTGGAGTATTGGAGCGTCGTGTCACCGGGTTGGAGAGGACTGATATAACTTGAAAGCTGTTTTCCGCTCATCATCCTCTCTGACACGGACATCGCAGCAATTCTATTTGGGAGAAAAATGGTGGCCTTAGTTAGGGGCTCAGAAGCATTTCAAGTTATGTGGAAGTGGCAGAGGTTATAGTAAAAATTGGGAAAAAAAAAGCAAAGTTCACCTGGGATACTTGGCAACTGAGCGGGGAGGTCTTCAAAGGTCTGAACCACTTCCTTGACAATTCTTTCATGAAGGCCAACCATTGCACCTTGGAGGTTAAGGTACGGAGTCAGTGTCTTCTGGGTCTCATGTGGCCTCATTGTTCAGTTATGGATGTTTTTGATTCAGAAGCCAAGACATGGATAGCAAAAGTCTGTCTTAACATGAAGGAGGAGGTCGTGTGAAAGGTGTGGCATATGGGGAAGGCGGGGTCTAAGATACAGTCAATAGATTTGCGATGATCCACTCGAACTCTCATTGGTCGATGTCGCGCCAGGAACCAATCACGCGCCTTGGTTGAGTGCGCATGTCACGACAGCTATTTCTTGGGAATGCGTGTTTTCCGCATTACGGGTGCTGATATGGATGTATTTTTTTTTAAATGTACTTTTTTATTAATATTGAAAAAAAACAAAGGTAAGTGGCGAGGGATGAAACCGCTGTACCACACACACACACACACACTTCTCTTAACTAATTTATCGTACAATAGTCACTGATGGTGTGGTGATACACTCGCCTGACTTGTGTGCGAGCACCTGTTCTTGTTTTTTGTCATAGAAAATGCTCAAAAAACTTTTTGCGAATATGTTTAGTCCTGTCCACGATCACAATCATCCAGCAGTGTTGATTTGGGAGGCGATGTGGAGGAAACCTGAGCAGGGTATTTTTGCTCTGAGATGATACGTCAAAGACATACAATTAATTTGGTGTTTGAATTTAGTTCTGCAAATTATCATTCTTATTGTCTGTTCCCCCACCTAGGGAACTGATTGCCATGGGTGATCCTGCTCGGAGCATAAATCCCCTGAGGCTCAATACAATCAAATTAATGTTTTTCTCTTTTTTTTGTGTGTGTTTTTTGAAACCAAACTTTTGTATATATGGCATCTTTTACAACTATAATAGAGGAAAGCTATGGAGAAAAGGATGAGATCAAAAAGGAGACAGAAGTAGTGCATAAGTGAAGATGAGTTAATCGGTTGTCACAGCTCGAGAGGTGCCTTCTTCATAGAAGCGGAAGATCTGAAGCCAGTAGATTTAAAATTTTCTACACATTTATACCATACAATGTAGTGTATGACTGAGCCATCAACATGAAGGGCCCTCCATTTTAACGCTTACTCTTACTCCCACTACAGGAGACTTAAATAGCATTCCGTGAATTATATAGCTTTGTCAAGGTGAAACTGTTAAGAAAAGTGAGAAATGGTATTTGTGTTTCTCCAACAACACAGTGCCCAGCAGCATGCGGCATAATCATGCACGGTGTCACACGGGGGCTAGGAGACGCTATAGACCCATCAGAAATCTCTCTAGAGAGCGGAGTAGAAAATTGATGGATGGACCAGAAAGTAGCCATTCTGTTTCAGTACAATTCCCGTTTCCCCTCTTTGTTTTTGGAAACCAGAATACCCAGAGAAACCCCACAAAGGCACGGGAGGAACACGCAAACTCCACAGAGATTTGCCGGAATCAAACCTAGCACCAGTTGACCACCGCAGCGCACCATAGCAACTGTGAAGCTGAAAAAACCTAATAAATCGATGAGAGGCATTGTACACATGGCCTGAATAAAAAATAAAAAATAAACCACTGGTGTCCTACTTGGAGTCAACAGAGAACTTGGAAAAGCAAAGCAGTGGACACAGACCTGTTGGTCGTTATGTAATTAGTGCTTTAAAAGGACTCTCAGTGCCGGGTCATTGTTGTTTGGTTGTGTGTTTGTTCTGGTCATGTTTCTGCTTCAGTCATGGTTTTGTTTGATACTTTGGATTCGTTTTTGTTTTCAGCACTTTGTTTTGTTTAGGATTTAGTTTTCTCTGTGTTTTAATACAATTCTTCACGTTCACCCTGCTCCTCCCTCCTGCCTGCTTTTTGGGGTCCACCACCACCACCTCGCAAACGTGACAATAACTCAAAGAGATAACCATATTTTCGTAAATCACTTTTTAATTCGTCTTTGCACACTCAATTTCATGCCATCTCTCCATGAAAAGGGAAGGTGATTTTTATAGGGCTGATCACTTTGCAAGCACACCCTAAATCTCAGTGTCAAAAATAAAGGCCCGGCAGCCAGATCTGGCCCGCCACATCATTTTATGTGGCCCGCGAAAGCAAATCAAACATGTCAACTTCCATGCTACTTGCTAAAATCTCTACCAAAGTTAAATATTCTCCTATGTAATAAATAAGAGAACTATTGTAAGCATTTTCTTGTAACCAAACCTCTCATGACACTAAATTAAACAATCGTTGAATAAACCATTATTATTGACTTTTTTGGTTTCAGTCAGAATGGCCCTCCAAGGGAAATGGTAACTCAAATGCGGCTGATGACAAAAATGAGTTTGAAACCCCTGCCCTAAATACTAGAGCATTCAGTGGTGTAGCATGGGTTTTTCGAGCTCAGGTTACTCCAATACGTTACTCTGACCCTTTGCTACCCTATACTGTTGACCTGTTTTATCCTTGAGTCTTCTAGTTCAGTGCCTTGCCTTTCAGGCCTCTAGCGCGTTTCAGCAACACATTAACAAGGTATCACAAGCCCTATTAGAATATACTGCTTTATGTTTGGTTTGAGTATGGACCCCAATGAAGCCAGATATTTCAAACATAATTGAGTCTCAGAGCAATTTTTTTTGAAAGGTTTTTGTGTATGCCTGTCTTTCTTTTTCGTTATTTTAAATAAATGTCCTTTAAGAAAAACATATAATTGCAAAAACAGGTTGTGTGAGGTGTGTCTGCCCCGGGGTTCACAGGAAATATGATGGCGTAAATCTTGCTCAAGTAACATATTTATTTGAAGCTTGACGATTGTTTTTGTCCCAAATGATGCAACAGGAGTGTGAACAGCTGCTCTGGCTTTCTTCCAGTGGCTCTGAAAAAAAAAAAAAACAAGGCAGTTATCACAGGGCTGTGGGGTGTCTCACATATTTTTCTTTCCACACAGCAGGAAATACAACACAAACAAACACAGTTACACGAGTGGCTCTTATCATTGTAAATTCTCATGAGAAAAACAATCAAGCATTTTTTCATACAATCTCATGAAAGAGTTGAGCCAGAGTATAGCACACATTTGTAACATTTCTCTTGACATAAGCGAATATGAGATGGACGTTGGTGTATGCACTGGTCTTAGTTTCATTTTGCATTTGCCTTCAAAAGCAATTTTAGTGTATTTTCTGTACGAATGGAATATTTTAAGGGTTCCGAGAAAAAAGTAATGACTAACAGTCCTGAATGTTTCTCCTTTCCTCCAGTTTGTTGACACTCAATAGCCAAGTGAAGCTCATTTTTTATAGCTCTTGAGCACAAAAGCACCTCAAAGGGTATCACAAGCCAATAGTTGACAAAGTTGGGCGCCATACCTTGATCGAAATGCCCCACAACTGTACAAGGAAAACTCAATTGTGAACAAAACCCCAAGATACTTGAACTCCTCCACTTGGGACTGAATCTCCCCTCCAACCTGGAGAGGCATTCCACCCTTTTCTGACTGAGGACCATGGTCTCAGATTTGGAGGTGCATAATTCGTCCCAACCGCTCCAGTGAGAGTTGAAGATAACAGCTTATAGAGGCTAACAGTACCACATCATCTGCAAAAAGCAGAAATGTAAAACTGACTGTCGGCAATCCGGAGCAAACTCTGACACCGGTTGTTCAAAGAGGGACTGCCAATCCAGAGGGACTGTGCCTGATCGCCATGCAATATTGTTGAGGGGTGTCCACCAGGAGAGCCCCACAACATCCAGAGCCTTTGGGAACTCTGGGCGGATCCCATCCACCTCTGGGGCTTTGCCCCTTTGTTTGTCTGTGTTTTTCTGACTAGTATATTTAATCAAAGAATCTAATTTGAATTTGTATAACCATAGCAGTCTTCTCAACTGAACTTTGTTGATAGAACACTCAACAAACAACCACAGCTGCATAAGTGAAAATCATACATTTATAACACAAACACAGTTAACAAAAGACAATAATGACAAGTCTCATGCTGAGTCGAAAGCCCAAAATAAAAATAAAAGTATTTTACGAAGAGTTTGAACGATGTCCAGAGAAGGGGCTTGACAAACATTTAAGCGAGTGTCATTGCAAAGCGAGGGCTTGGCAAAGCTCAATCCCCTCTGAGGCTCGTTCAGTCCTCACTACCAACAGTAGCATCTGGTCCTCTCACCTGAGGCACATGAGGCTTAGTTTTCTGCATCCACAATAGTATCTCTTTTTCATTTGCAAAGCATGTGTCTGATAGTTTGTTGACCATGCTGGAGAGCCACAGCTTGTTTGTATTATTTGCTAATGCCGTGTGCCGTTGGTAGGAGCCTGATGCTCCATAAACAAATCTTGCAATAGACATGACCCTTATACTCAAAACAAGGTTACTTGCAAAAGTCTGTATGTATGAAGAGAAGTAAAAATTTACAAACACGTTTAAAAGTTTTTGCACTCCGTCCATTATGCTAAGGTCTTGCGTGATGTCATGTTTGGTTTCTTAGTTCAGTTTATTCATTTGTATTCAGACATATTTTGACAACAGGCTATGTATTCACAAGACATAATATACATGTTGTCTAAAAGGGACAAAATGTCTTGAATTTCAATGAAAAGAAGACAGAGGTGATACTGTTTGGTCCCAGTGTCTCTTGTACATCCCATCCTGTAGACTTGGGCCCCCTGTCTCCTTATCTTAAGTCAACAGTCTCAAACTGATTTTAAACTTGACCGGCAAATTGGTGTTGATGTTAAATCCAACTTCTTTTATCTTAGACAGCTGGCGAAAGTAAAACTTTTCCTTTCTCATGAGCACCTTGAGACAGTAATTCATGCCTTCGTCACATCCCGGCTCGATGACTGCAATACACTTTACTTTGACGTCAGCCAATCCTCCATTAAGCGCCTCCAGCTGGTCCAGAATGCTGTTGCTCGCCGACTCGTAAGAGGGAGCACATACAGTAACTCCCACTCTAGCATCCCTTCACTGGCTCTCTATACAGTTCTTTTCAAGATCCTATTATTTGTTTTCAAATATTTAAATGACCTCGCGCCAGGGTAGTCCAGTGGTTAGCACGTCGGCTTCACAGTGCAGGGGTACCAGGTTCGATTCCAGCTCCGGCCTCCCTGTGTGGAGTTTGCATGTTCTCCCCGGGCCTGCGTGGGTTTTCTCCGGGTACTCCGGTGTCCTCCCACCTTCCAAAAACATGCATGGCAGGCTGATTGGACACTCCAAATTGTCCCTAGGTGTGAGTGTGGGCGTGGATGGTTGTTTGTCTCTGTGTGCCCTGCGATTGGCTGGCAACTGATTCAGGGTGTCCCCTGCCTACTGCCCGAAGACAGCTGGGATAGGCTCCAGCACCCCCCGCGACCCTAGTGAGGATCAAGCGGTTCGGAAAATGGATGGATGGATGGATGGATGGACCTCGCGCCACCTTACCTCTCTGTGCTCATCCGCCCCTAGACACCTGCCCGGCGCTTCAGGTCTGCGGACCAGACATTATTAGAGGAACCAAGAACTAAACGGAGGCTCAGAGGGGATAGAGCCTTTTCCGTTGCTGGTCCCTCTCTCTGGAATGACCTCCCACTGAACATTCGGCAAGTCTCCTCGCTGCCCATCTTTAAAACCCGCCTCAAAACCCACTTGTATTCTTTGGCATTTGACTCAGCATGACCCAAATTATGGTCTGTTATTCTTTTTGGTGCTTTCTACAATCTGTGTTACCGATTTGTTGCTTTACTGTTGTATATGTTAGTTGCTCCATGTACAGCACTTTGTGTGCAGCGATTGCTGTCTGAAAGTGCTCTATAAATACAGTTGAGTTGTAGAAACAGAGATTTCAGTGTCAAAGGTGTAATATTGCTGTGAGAATTCAAAAAATTTTCACAAGTCTGTTGACTGAAGAATTATGTTCCTTGCCCACGGTGCTTCTTTTCTATCATAGCCAGAACAAAGGAAAATGTTCAACATGTCTCCGGCACATACCAATTAAGCCGTCACATTTTTGCTATAGCAGCATCATTAGGATTTTTTAATGAAGGAACAAAGTGCACTTTGATGTGAGACGTAACAGGAAGGACATTCTTGGACCGCCGCTTGAACACATTCTTCCTGCTCTCTGGGCACTCTCCATGAAATCTTTAGTATGCTACGGAATGCCTTTTTTTAACCATTTTATGGTCTAAGTAGGCACATTTCTGTTGACAATTTTGCAGTTTTGAATGTCTTTAGAAAGTTACTTGTAATTTCCCTTTACACTGCTAAAACGGTGCTGACTTGAGTTACAGATCACAAAAAGCTGTGGCTTGAATTGTCACGCATCCAATCTGTTCATAGTAATTTGTCATTCACTCAGAGAGAGCTTTGAATATACTAATCTTATTCAAATGAGACCTCTGAAAAATTGATTGTTCTCTTCACTTTAGCCTATGACGAGATGGTTGCTCAACACCCTGCTGTGCGTTCTTAGAACGCAAAGCCTAGCCTTTAATTAAAAACTCCAACAAACTCTTCTACAAATCTTGCATTTGTACTCATGTGAGAGCACATCTATTGGACCAATATGCACAATATGTCGGTTGTGTGTGTGTGTGCGTGAGAGAGAGAGAGAGATATCCTACAGCCTACTATCACACATTGGCTTTCTGTCCCCTTTTTTTCCTCATCGGCTGAAAATCTAAATATTTAAATATCCGTGTCACGCCATCATTTTGCCTAACAGCAGCACAAATTCAGAGTAAGTTCAATCAAATGTTGAAAACAGAAGCACTTGACTGTTGCATGTCTTCATAATAGGCTGGCTATCATATTGCACTGGGTAATATGCGATGTAGAGCAGTCGGTTGTGCTTCATTTGCTGTTGAGCTTGTAATATATTCCCTTATATTTCAAACACATTTTACACTTAAAGGCTGCATATTACAGGATTACATTGATAAACGGCTTGGAGAAGAAAAAAAAAGATGTGGTTGTATAGTGAAATCATATTCAATTTAGACAAGATTGTATAAAATAAATAAAGTGTTACATGTACCCATGATTAAATTATTGGGAAAGAAGCCTCTGATTTTGTTGCATTGATTTTAAAATAAAGTCTGAACTTGCAAATTTTCATTTTTAATGTTGATCGGCAAATAAAAATTATTTTCCCTACTGCCTGTACTAAAGTAATGCATTTAATGTATGGGGGCTATATTAAAGTTTTAAGCTCTAATTAGGCAAATTATAGCCTTCAATGGCCTTACAGTTGTGCTGCACTCGTCTTTCGGCAAATCGTAACGCACATTAATTTTTTAAAATGTACTCCATTTCCCAACCATCATTAAGCCACCATTCTGCCTGTACTGGTTCACCGCTGCTAACCACTCTGGTAACTTGGAGTTCCTCCTACAAAGGCATTGCTGCTTTGAGCTCCACTCCACATAATCATCGCCAGTGTGTAGGCCCCAAGGGAAGTCTGCTTCACACTGGAAGCACCTAATTCATAAAACTGCTTCCTAAGGCGCACCACTTCCTGCCGGTATCTACGTGCTAAACTCTTTTCCTCTTCATTTTAAATATTAATTGGCCTTCAAATCCCCCTTTCTACGACGGTACTGTATTCTTATTCTTTTCTCCTAATTGAAATACATGCATTCATTCGCATATCTTATTCACCTTACAGTAACATTTGAATGTGTGAGCTCAGGGCGACCGAGGACTACTCGATCTCAGGCAGCCCAGCAGAGAATATACTTTCTGCAGTTACTGAGAAAGCCGAAGGAGCTTTTAAGAATGTTTTATTCATTGTCTCGAAGCATTGCCAAAAGTCGCTAATGACAAAGGCGACCCCATGATTTTCATTGACATTTGCCATAGAAGTGGACGAATCCAACATTTACTATCTTTGCGAGCATTCGCCTCTCAATGAGATACAAAAGAATATTGCAAATGCTTTGATTTTATTTTTTTTTTAACCAAGAAGTCTATTAATTTGGTTAGGTTTAAAGTTTCTTTCTGTCCAGGCAATGGTCTTTTTTTTTTTTTGTGAAGAGAAAAAACACCCCAGCTGACAGTTTTGGCTGTCGCTTCAGCCTTCATCGGAGCTATCACTACTTCCTGACCGGGTCTGTTAATTAGTGTATGGAAAAAGTACAACAGTTTCAAATCTCAAATGTGGAGGAACCCTGACCCGACCCGACCCGAATTTTGGGTCGGGCCTAAAATGTCAATCATTGCTTCGGGTTCGGGTTGGGCTTCTCTCTCGCTGACTTTTTTTGTTTTTTTTGTTACGAGGCCGTGAATAATTTTGGCCACGAGAGACCGTGGTTCGCAAAAAAACTGAAGTCGCCTCATCACAACATGTACTGTACTAAACTCTTGCAATGACAATTCAAAGAAGTCCTTCCAGTCTTTGTCTCTCTGCTTCCCTCTCTTAAAGTGCCGGGCACAATTCTTAAGGACGTACTGCTGCTGTGGTGAATGGCCCAATTTTCAACCCATCAAAATGACGGATGACCTTCAATTTTCCCCGTCCACTCTTAAAAAATCCGTCAATGATGGAAAATTGTCGGTTAATGTAACCTCTTCAAAAATATAAAAGATGTAAATGTTTATACAGTCTTGTTTAACTTAAACTTAAAGACAGGCTTTGTTATCAGAAATCACCCCTCCTCCTCCCGAGTCCTCACAAATAAAATATGAAATTTCGGGTTTGATTCGGGCTCAGGCCTGCAAATCAAGTTAAGTGATCGGGCTCGGGCCGGGTCGGGTCGGGCTCGATTTTTTTAGGACCAATCTTAGCTCTACCTGTGATACCCAATTACAGTATTTGTATACAAGCGAAATAGAGGTAAAAATTACTTTTGTCTCTTTAAAAGTTACCAATTTCAATAAATACTTTAAATGAATAAATATTCATTTAATTAATATCATGTGACAGAGGGACAAGAAAGTGAGACCATAATTGACAGGAGTCTCATCCCAGACAGTGCAATTTACCTCACAATAAAAAAGGAAAACCCTGCGATTGGCTAGCGACCAGTCAAAGGGGTATGTCACTTATCTCTCTCTGATGAAGTGCTGCCCCAACTTTGATGAAAATGTTGTCGAGTGACACATCTGGCGTCAAAAGCACTATAATTATGTCTCCACATCTGATGAAGGCAAAAGGATTGGTGGTTTATATGCCCTAAAAATAAAGGCTTGAGTGCCTTGACATGGAATTCTTTCCAACCTCTATTTGATGCATTTTGTCTCCAAAAGGAATTTTAATTATATTGTGCTTTTGGGACAATTTAGTCATTTGTAAAACATATTCTTTTATAGAATGCACAAATCGTGAATACACGTGCAAAACTCTCTGCTCTCTCAAAGCTTTCAATGATTTCTTTTCTCTGCAAGACGTTCTATTCCGGAAAGGTAGGAGGGGGTGCTGTTTAATGCTAAGTGCCAATTAATAGCACTCCAAGGTCAGCTGGCCAAACTAGCCCACTCTCTGTCTGCACTCCAAGCACTTTGTCTCAGAGACAGCCAAGCCTCTGACACGTACACACATGCATGCAAATACACACACACACACACACTCTGCATAGCTGTCACCATTTTTTTTTTTACGCTGTCGTCACCACTATGCTTCCCTTCTTCTCTCTCTAGTCTGCACTTGTGCTGCTTTCATCAGCTGGCTGGCTTTCTCTCCTCGATCAAATGCTTCTCTTCTCTTCCTCCAAGGATGAGGACCGAGAGTTCTGTTAAGCGCGCTGGAGCATTACTGCGATAAAACAGACCCAAACCCTGGCCTGTGTTCTTGCATACGTGCATACATGTCTGTCTTTGTGTCTCTCTGGGCCTCTGTTGGTATTTCTGTATACTGCTGAGGTGTGTGCATTCAAGAGCATCTGACGTATTGCAGGAATAGCAACTTTCCCTTTCAAATGTGCGCATGTTTGTTTGATACATTGATTCATGCCGCATGCTACCCCTTGGCGATCAGCACTAATAGGATCGCATCATCTCCCACTGTGCTCATTCAAAGACAACAAGCAGTGACTGACAGGTGCTGTAGGAACTGCATACAGACGCGCAGAGAGCCCAAACTTTGTGAGCGCATAACACAGTGGTACTGGGATTGAGATTCCTGCTCATTTTGCACTACACATCTAAGCGTGTTCACACGAATCAACAATAAAGATGACAAGACCCTGTTCAAAAATAAGTTTAGCCTTTGTTTCCTCATTTGCAAATTGTCACGCAGCCAAGTGTGTGTGACCTTGTTTAGGGCAAATTAAAGGTTCAGAACAGATAATGAAAGAAACTGCCATGTTGGTATAAACCAGGGGTCGGGAACCTATGGCCCGCGACCCATATGTGGCTCTTTTGATGATTGCATCTGGCTCGCAGATAAAACAAAATACAGTCAAACCTCGGTTTTCGGACGTCTCGGTTCTCGTACAATTCGGTTTTCGAACTAAAATTTCGAGTTTTTTATGCCTCGGATGACGAACAAATTTCGGTTCTCGAACTAACTGAGCGCACTTAAATGCGTCACTTCACTCCTTTCGGCTTCGCTACCTCGTGTAGCTTCGCGAGGTAGCGAAGCCGAGAGGAGGTAGCAAAGCCGAGAGGAGTGAAGTGACGCTCCCTCCTGTCGCCGCGCTCCCTCGTGTCGCGTCGCTACACAGGAAGCGACCATTGTGAGCAGACGTTTTTGTATTGGTCAATAAAAAAAAGCAGACGTGTTTGGTGAGACGCTTCTGTTAGCGCGAGTGAAATCCCCCTCTTTTCATAATGGTTTGCCCTGGCAGCAGGGGGGTGGGTGTTTGTTTACAGCCGGCATTTTTCAATGCAGCGGCACATAATGAACACTGGTGTCCGGTGTCTCATTATTATGCAATAATCGTACAGAAACAGCTTGTGAGCAGACGAGTTTGTATTGTTCGATTAAGAATTTTTTTTTCAAAAAAGCAGACGTGTTTGGTGAGAACTACGTAATATTGGACTGTTATTTTTGCATCGTGATTCAGCCCCTAATCATGGCACCAAAGAAAGCAAGTGGAAGTGGTGAACCTAGTGAAGAAAAGAGGAAAATAGTGCGCAAAACTATAGAATTTAAGAAAGATTTAATCGCAAAATATGAGTCAGGTGTGCGTGTGTCTGTGTTGGCGAAGGAGTTCGGGATGCCGAAATGCCCCGCCTACTGCCTGCTGACAGCTGGGAGACACGCACGCCCCACGACAGATAGAGAGAGAGAGATGTACCTTCAATTTTTATGTTACTATGTTCATGTTAAAATTGGTGAAAATAAAACATATTATAGTTTGTTTGTACAGTATTTTACATATTACCTGCTCTCCTATTACATCCATCCATCCATTTTCCGAACCGCTTCATCCTCACTAGGGTCGCGGGGGGTGCTGGAGCCTATCCCAGCAGTCTTCGGGCAGTAGGCGGGGACACCCTGAATTGGTTGCCAACCAATCGCAGGGCACACAGAGACGAACAATCATCCACGCTCACACTCATACCTAGGGACAATTTAGAGTGCCCAACGAGCCTGCCATGCATGTTTTTGGAATGTGGGAGGAAACCGGAGCACCCGGAGAAAACCCACGCAAGCCCGGGGAGAACATGCAAACTCCACACAGGGAGGCCGGAGCTGGGATCGAACCCGGTACCTCTGCACTGTGAAGCCGACGTGCTAACCACTGGACTACCGGGCCGCCCTCCTATTACATGTGTCCAGTTTATGGTGTGAAATTGTAAAAAAAAAAGCGGTTTTCTTGACTTGGAACGGATTAAAATTTTTTACATGGTTTCGGTTTTCGAACAGTTCGGTTTTCGAACAGTCTTCTGAAACGGATTAAGTACGAAAACCAAGGTTTGACTGTATACAGTATATGTATGGCTCTCACTGAAATACAATTCAAAATATCTTGCTTTTATGGCTCTCTTAGTCAAAAAGGGTCCCCAACCCCTGGTATAAACAATGATCTCGACACTGTGAAAAAAGTACAATTGTTAAAGGTAAGTTACTATTTCTTAGTCCCTGATCGACATTACAGCATTTTCCCTTTGTGTTTCGGGGGCGATTGATACTGTGGTGAAGAAAGCTGGTGAAGCATTTGGCTTGCGAGCAGTATTAAGTCGCAGGTGGGTTGCTGTTACGGTCGACTAAGAGGGAGTTTGTTTCGAATGTGTTAGGCAGATATTGGGGCGCAGCTGGAGGGACAGCTAATTTCCTACCTCAACCTGGTTCCTACTTCAGTTTGTTTTTGTGCTTGTACATTAAAAACTACAGTCCTGTCTTTGTTTTCATCCTTAATTTAAAAAAAAAAAGAGTATAGAAGCATTTTATTCTCATGTTTTTGAGGCTCGAGGGCCGAAACTAGAGCTTGCTTCTAATGTCAACTGAATGGGTGGTACCAATGGGGAAATGCCAGTACTTTGAAGGTAATAGTTCACAGTAAGCTATGGTGGGGGGGGAAATAATTTGGAATGGTGACTTTATTGTAGTTCAAAATGTTGAACTATGAACTCAACTGGCCCATTTTTAAATTTGTGAACTGAACTTTAAATGAGTTTGCAGAGAAAAAGAATGTTCCCAACAATCATGACACTCACCTGTTTATATGAATAACCTGTTCACATGCTGAGTGTTCCAAACAGGTGTTTTGTTATTGTTGGTGGTGGTGGTGGTGTTTTAGCATTTTCAACTTTTCCAGTCTTTTGTTGCCCATGACGTTTTAGTTTAGTTTTTTTTTGGGGGGGGGGGGGGGGGGGGGCGTGTTTCAGGCATCAAATTCAAAATGAGTCAATATTTGCATCGACACCCAAAAAAAATAACTAAAATAAAAAATAAAGTTTATGAGTTTGAACATTCAACATCTTGTCTTTGTGCTGTATTTGATTGAAAAAAATGAAAAGGATTTGCAAACCAGTGTTATATGTTTTTATTTACTCTTTACACAATGTCCCAATTTCATTAGAATTGGGGGTTGTAGTATTTCAAATAGTGACATTTACAGGAATAAGTGGAAAGGATAGATGGATGGATGGATGAAGAGGTTAGCAATGTCACCTCTTCGGAAAAAAAAGTTGAGTCCTGATTTTCCCTGAATTTGTCCCAAAACGTGTATACTACAGCCCTTATTTGCCCATTGGTGTGAATAGCCGTCCATTTTATGTGTGACTGGCAGGTGATCCTTTGGGTGTGTATGCTTCCTTTCTCTCACTAGCTGAAATAGTTTCCAGCCACATGAGTGCGTTTCAGTAAAAGAAGATATAATGTAAGAGGATGATATTCGGTCTCCCCTGCATCTGCTATAAAGAGAAAAGTATATGTTTGAAGAGAAAGGAGTCCACAAATATTTTTTTTTTAAAACAATTGTTAAGACAAGAAAATTGGCATGGGTCACGTTCTTGCCGGCCCCAGGAGGTGCCTCGTGACTGGGCCTCCGACGCACGCCCGCCTGCCTTGGCTGGAGGTCCAGCCAGCCGTGCTACCAGGGACAAGTTTTTCTCTCTAGCGAAAACAATATCCATGAGAATCAAAGCACATTGACCATTGTTTCATGTGTTATTGTAGCAGTAGGCCTAAATATTTTGGAGATATTTATTTTTCAGTGAGAACACAGGTCAAGCGATTTGTTTTGGGCAATTCCCTGCTGCACGGAGAGGGCGACATCTGGGCAAAAATACAACCTTCTAGTTACAAGATCATGTCCCTGTTCTGTAATGAAATGATGACAGTGTGGGTTGGCTGCAAGTTAATTATGAACCAGTCATGGCCTCTCCTCTAATGAGAATGCTGAGCTTCTTTTCTACTCCAAGGCATGTGAAGCTTGTCGACAAAAGAAAATAATCCGTTTTGGTTGTGTGCTGATTACACTGTCATGTAGCTAAAACCCATACAGATGAGTTTTCTTGATTCTCTACTATGGATGACTGGGATCATTCTGACACAGGCAAAGAGTGGTCAGGTATAAATGCCTTGACATGCTTTGTGTAAACTCCTAAATATATTAAATGTCCAACAGCACATATCTCACGGTAGAACCATTCCTGGTTTATGGCTGACAATTAATGTTTTTTTAGTCCAGAGGTCGGACCTGTATTTTGTAAGACACTTGGGACATTTTGTTATGTTGTTTACAGCATAATAGGACCCAGTTTAGGAAAGGTCATTTTCTGTTCCAGCATGACTGTGCCAAAGTGCACAAAGAATATCTTAGAAATGCTTGGAAGGGTTTAGTATTGAAAAACTTGAGAGGCCTAACATCACCCCCCTTAAATAACTGCTTTATAAAGAGTTGAAGCAACTCCATTTTCACAGGGCACATGTGTGTGTGTGAGTACTCCAAAAGACCTGACCAGCCTGTGAATGATGTTGAGATGAGTGTAAGAGTGTTAACTCAACAAGATTATAATAAATCAGTTTATTAATTTTCATCCGTTTTATGTATTTATTTTTTAAAAGAATTTGTATTTTATAATACAAGGCTATGTTTCTTTAGTAAACACGCGCAACAAAAAAAAAAAAAATATATATATATATATTTTGGAGGGGCTGGAAACGAATTAATGGCATTTCAATTGGTTTCGATGGGGAAAATGAATTTGATATGCACGTCTGTGCAATTGCAGTTACATGCTAGTCACAGTACAAATTCTTCTGGTAAGTCAATGTATTACTGCAGAAAACATTCACACTCACATCCACTGTATCCAATGGCAATTAAACCCAGGCTGCCTGCACAAACGTCAGGCACATGAACCACCTCACCGTCAGTGGCCTTAGAAAGCAACCAGTCGTATAAAATACAGAATGGATGAGTCAAGCATTGTTAGTATATTTGCATATGAGAGGTGTGTCGACTGAATGATGAGGCTTCAAAATGGCTTCTTGGAAATATCTGCTATATTGAATTGGTTATGCACTGATTGTAAATCCTGAAAGCAGAGTGAGCAGGTATGTATGTGCATGTGAGACTTTTTAATTCATGACATAGTAAATTATTCTCAGCCTATGAAAGCCTTCCTGCATATTCAATCAGTACACTCCACACTCAACCAAGACCAAGATGTGTTGTGCTGTGACTACCTGTATAAACCATAGAACCTTTCCTTTCTACCCAGTGAGGGTCCACAATGTCAACTGCATTATAAAAATTCACTCCATTAGTTTTAATAATGAGTATGTCAACAGGATTGCGTTCAAATGCTGCCATTTTTTTTATTTGTTAAAAGGCTTTCAACTGATAAATTTGTTCTTCCTCAGATCGCCAAGTGAGCTGAGTTAAACCCTCAGTCTGACAATCCCATTACCGGATCATTGAGAGTTATGAAAGAGCAAAGCAAATATTCGCATAAGTAGTGTCTGAGATGCTTAAAAAGGGGGGGAATACACGTTTCTGTAGTCTTCTGGGGACAAAAAGCATAAATCCAGTTATCTGTGTCCCGGATATGATAGTGATGTTTTTTTATGATCTCATCAGCACATTCAGAGACATACTCACACCCTGATGGATACTTAATGTCTATCATGCACACATAAACACCGCTGTCATTGTGTTACGCACCTGTAGCCATGACTATATACTCATATAAACCGTTTCTCACCTTAACAAAATCAGCATATTTCTATATTTTCTTGTGTCCTTCCACACAGCATGTCTACAGGCTATCAGTTCCTGTCGTGTTTTTGTTGTCATGGCCTGTGGCATTCTTCTTAATTTATCATAACTCCATCATATTCATTTTTTTGTGTTCCACATCCCGCCGTTTTGTGTTTCCTCTCTTTTTCTGTGTTTTTTGCATTGTTCCCTTCATTTTCATCCATTAACCCCTGCTCAACTAAATTTGCTTCTGTCCTGTCATTAAATCCAACCTATTTCTTATTCTTTTCCAATTCGTTTTTTCCCCCTCTTTGTTTGCATAGCCCAAATACTCTCCGTTCTCATCCCTCGTCTCTCTTGCTTCAACTTTGGAACAACAGATCAAGCAGATTAACATTCAGCACCACTGACAGATCCAGCCACCGTGAAAACGTGGAGTGCCTTTGCCACCTGTTGGTCATCATGTGTACTACAGGGAAAACATGAGAACAGAACATTTGGTGTATTCTTTTTTTTTTTTTTTCACGATGCGAGACAGATGGCCTCCACGTGAACGTACATCAGTGAATATGTCTTATGGATAACTTATGTAGTTGGATCTGAAGAAAGCTCGGGCAGAGAGTCCTTGTCCTCATGACAATTGCGCCCTGTAGTGAGTGTCTCAATGTTCCTATAGATGCAATGCAAGTAAGAGAGGGGTGCGGGGGTTGAGAAACAGAGCCAAAGTCAGGATCGCCTGTCTCATTCAAATCATGGGCAGCCAAAGGGAGGAAACGAAAGCATCTGCACACCTCAGAGACCAAGAATTTAATCGCAACCACCGCAAACATAAGATTTGAATATAAAGTAGCCTAGCTTGTGTTCGTGTGTCGGAAAGGCTAAGAGATATTTTGCCTTGACATTTAATAACCAAATATCAAGAGGGCAAATGGATGAATCGGATGCCTGTGTTAGAAGTCCAAGAGATGTGGAATTGTGTCCGTTTACACGTGTTGACAGTTATGATCCAAGTGAACACACGCACACACACACACACACACACTGTGTGACTTCTTGCAGCAAGCACATTCTACCTGGGAAGCCACAGCTTGTATTTCATTTGAGGAAAATAAGGAAAAGAGAAAGTCAGGAATTTGTGAAGATGGGTGGAGTAATGAAAGCAGAGCTGTGAAAAAAAGTTATCTTTTTCCTAACCCTTTCCCTCCCTCCCAAAACCTTAGAAGCAGTAGTGTGATGATTATAGAGAGGTGATTTCAAAGCGTCACCAGTTAAAAGACAGCGAGCTGAAAGAGAACCCCAAGAAAAATTGACGCTTCAAAACAAAATATCAGCTTTGGTTAACCATCTTGCAGGTTTGCACGCTTATAGGGCATTTTATTAATGAGCATGGCAGTCAATAACACACAGATGAACACACATCAGACGTGCAAATCTTAATTCAATGGAGTTTACATCTTCATTGATTTCACCAGTTGGCTACATGCTCAGCTACTTAGATGTTCTCATTTGTTCGGCATGCCACTGCAGCGGAATGAAATCAATATTCATCTTCAGCCACATTTTATGCAATCATAATGCAACTCTGAAGATGAAATTGCATGTGATTTGTATGCACATGCTGCGGATCAATGTAAATGCAAAACAGGAAATCACTTTGATTGATTGTAAAGGGACGAAATATGGAGTACAAGCGCAGCATAGTTGTTAAGTCAACATAAATCATTGTTTGTATATTTGGACAGGCCGTATAATCTGCGTTGATGTTCACGGCAGATCATCAAGTGCTAGCTAAGCCAGCTTCACTGCAAATGTTGCATAGCAAGTAGAATTGCCACACAATTTGGGGTTGGGGTGGTATGAGGGCTCCTGAAAAAAAAAAAAGAAAGAATGAGCTAAAATATTATTAAATCCTTTCACCGCTTACAAACGTGAAAATATTATGAGTTTAGATTATATTCGTTTGCCTTAGCCTTCTCTGAAATACAGCCTAAAGTTTGACAAACATTTGTAAGTTTGTAAAACAGAATTATTTAGTCCTAAAATAAAAATCCAATAAGAATTGCTCTTAAGTGCCACATACAGTTTACCAAACCGGCCATCTTTTTCCTGTACTGCTCATCCTTACGGTGATAGAGTAAGATGTAGCATCTCCCGTCTGACTTTGGGCAAAATGACAGTATATAATACCCTGTATTAATTGCCAGACAATTGTAGGACACATATCGACAAACATTCACATGTACATTCACACCTGTCCCCAAGCCTATCCGGGGAATAAATAAAATATAGATCGGAAAATACTGTTCGATCACCATTTGTTTAATTCACCACTGTAATTGAAGTAATTTGTAATGCTTTTCTTGTAAAGCTATTGTGCGTTATGTGACTAAACTGTATTTTATTTGCTTTTTCATACATATTTAAATTGGAGAAAATACATTGATTATTTCTTGTGTAGTTACTGAATTGCTTCGATATTCGCTCCATGTTGTTTTCCTGCTCACAATGCAATGTGGTCTATATTCATCTGTTCATTGGCCAGAGATGCTCACTACTTTTCCAAGTACAGTCATACCTCGGTTTTCGACCATAATCCGTTCCAGAAGGCTGTTCGAAAATCAAAACCACGCTCTTTAAAAAAAAAATCTTTATTGAACACGTCTGTGCAAAATGGAACGCTACACGAGGAAGCGTCACTTCCTCATCTATCCGAGGAAGCGTCACGTCCTCGTGTAAGGAAGGCGAGAGGAGTCAAGTGACGCAAGTGGATGCTTGCACGCTCACTATCGTGTCGATCGCAGGAGGTTGGTGGCTTCAAAAGTCGATCTTTGGTCAAAAAAAGTTGGCCACCCTGACATCGGGAATATTGAGCACATTCGGACGCAGACCATGTTTGTGTCATTTTGTCATGATTCTGTTTGTGACCAACAGGTGGCACTGTAGGGCTCTCCCTGCAGCTGCACACCTGTTGATCGTTATGCAAGTATTGCTCTAAAAGGACTCCCCTTGTTTGTTGCTTCCTGTCATGTTTGTTCTGGAATGATGTGTAGGTCAGGTTGCTGTTACTATTAGTTTTGAGCTTCTGTCATGGTTTTTGTTTGATACTTTGGCTTCATTTTGTTTTTAGGACTTTGTTTTGGATTTAGTTTTCTGTGTTTTTATTATACAACTCTTCAAGTACAACCTGCTCCTCCCTCCTGCCTGCTTTTTGGGGTCCACCACCACCATGCAATGTGACACATATCTTGATTATTTTACCTAGGAACCTAGGAAACTGCAATTAGACAAATGAGACGAGCCTTCAGTGAGTGCAAGAGCATGCCCATATTTGAAGGTGATGACTTAGTGGCCTACCAGGTTGTAAAAAGGGAAGCTTTTCCCACTGGTTTGGAGGAGAAGTGGACTGCACCTTCTTCCATAGTTGCAAAAAAGCCCTGTCTTTGCACATTTTAAAAAGTAAGAAGATGAGACAAACTCTCTCATTGTTGATAGATGAATTTTATTGATCAAGGCTCCCTCCATTGTCCTAATGTTGTTACCTGTAAATAATTCCGCGAAAATAGCACTAAATCGCTGTGTCAGCCTCCAGTTCCCCCTTAGAAACGCTTTCTGGCGTGACGTGACATCACTCTTGAATACAAACACAAGTTGACTTGCATTCGTGGCAGAAGTCCTCCAGCCACGCAGCCCCAGCAATGATCCATTCCGTGCTCCCCGCCACCCACCACATATGGTACATAATGAATTGGGATAACAGTGTGCCGCACCCACCCAGGTTCATTACGAAAAAGACTTCGAGACCTGCATGAAAACAGCCAAAGAGCATGATGCGGCTCGCGAGCCGCGGATTGGCCAGGCCTGTTCTATTCAGTGGCAAGTAGCGAACCTCCAGCAGAGGCACCAAGAAAATCATCAGGATGAGGAGAAAAACGGTCTGAAAATCCATTTAGCCACCTTGGAACACAATTTACACACACAGATGTGCAAAGTGAAACCCACTCTGACGGCAAAAGAACGGGGTGTGTCTGTCACACAGGACTGACCACTGTGGGCGTTTGCTCTCACACACACACACACACACACACAAACTCCCAGTCACATCGACGCACAGCTTGACCACCCATCACTGCCCTCTGATTACCACCAGCTTCCACAGCCACCCGGACTCCTTCTCTCCATCTCTCCTCCACACCCCACTGATTTGCTCTTTCCCCACACCCACCCCCCACATTCATCCACCTCCCACTAGGCCTGCACCCTCCCTCCAGCATCCTCCCCCCCAACCAGCTTCCGCTTTGTCACCATAGCTTGCCTTCTTATTTCTCGTCACACCACATTCACGACTACCTTTCCTGTTTCCCACATTAACATATAAAACACCTCAACCGTCTCTGAGGCTTAAGTGCTCGGTGGCTTAATCAGTCAGATGCAGTCACTTACGAGCTCATTTGCTCACTTGATTAGTCAGCTGCTTACTCACCCTCTCGCTCATTTCTTTACTTTCTTGTTACTTTGCCCCTGACTCTCAATCCCCTTTGAGCAGACATTGCCATTGTCATAAATTTTAAACCGCCTTCAGGCACAGCAGCCCCGTTAAACGGATTCCCTTGCGAGTTTTTCAAAGAACTTTTTACCTAACCTTTTAAAAAACTGAACACCAGAAGTTGCTGGACGAGGTTTGACATCTTTCATCCTGTCAAACAACCTATCACCTAAATAACTCCTTTGCATCAATAAATAACATTTAATTTAACCAACCATTTGAATCCCTATGCTGGGGAGAAAACTCAATGTGAACATTACAGAGTTTAAAGGAGGGTCAGGAGTGTTACTGAATGACCATAAAATTGCCACATGAAATCACAATGGCAGACTTCCTGTCTATTTTATCGCATGGGTTCCTGAGACTTTTTTGTGGCTTTATTGAACATTGACATACAGCCATCCATGCATTTTCTATACCTATTATCTTCATCAGGACTATCCCATTGACTTTAGGCGATAGTCACCTGGAACTTGTTGCCATCCAATCACAGAGCACACATAGAAAAATAAGCATTCAGACTCACAGCTAGGAGCAATTTAGAGTCTTCATTTAATCTAAGAAACATGTTTTGGGATATGGGAGGAAACTTAACTACCCTGAAATCCATGGAAGCATGAGGAGAAAATGCAAACTCTACAAAGAGATGATAGTAGACAGTCTGAATATGTTACCTTTGGGTCAAATGCTTCAGAACGCCAATGTTGGCAGTCACTATTATACAGATGAGACACAGCTATTCTTATCAATGTCCTCAAATGGCATTGGTTATATTAGCGTAATATGTCACTGTCTTGAGCAAATGAACAGCTGGAAGAACCAAAATTTCCTTCAGCTAAACCAAAACTAAAAAGGAGGTAAGTGTTTTTGGAAAAGAGAATTGCTTTTTGAAAACACCTGGAGTCACTGTCTTGAGAAACCATGTCTGCAATCTTGATGTGCTGATAGACAGCCTTTTACCAGCTGAAAAACAAATCCAGACTGAAGGGCTGCGTGCTGCAAGCAGACCAGGAGAAACTGATCCATGCTTTTATCTCCTGCACACCATGAATTGGTTGCCACCCAATTGCAGGGCACACGGAGACGAACAACCATTCACGTTCACACTCACACCAAGGGACAATCTAGAGTGTTCCATTAGCCTGCCATGCATGTTTTTGTAATGTAGGAGAAAACCAGAGTACCCAGAGAAAACCCACGCAAGGCACGGGGAGAACATACAACGTACAAACTCCACACAGGAAGGCCGGACCCAAAATCGAACCCTGCACCTATGCACTGTGAGACGGATGTACAAAGCTGCTTTACAAATAAAACTGCCTTGCCTTGCCTACTCAAATAGAACCTGTGTCTCACTCTGTCACAAAGGGCCAAATTCTAACATTCGCAGACAAGTCCTTTTTTTTTTAATATCTAGACGCTAGACTTATGCATTTTTCATCTCCGCTAATTCTTCCATCCAGACCACGCGTAAGGTATGAAAAAGCTTAGACACACCAAAAAAGGTGTTATGCACTGTAAACATGGATTTGCTGGGCGGCACTAAGTTTCAAGCAGTTGTCTGTGTGCATTGTAGAAACTAAATTAGCGCCGACATTTTCCACCAATAAATTATCTGGTTTAAAATATTGTAATTGGCCACGCACAGGGCCTCTTTAATCAAATCAATAAAATATTTTTTTATTCAGTCTCGCCACATATATTTGATAGATTTCTGGAAGTCTCACAGTATATTAGTATGTGTGGCTTATATTGTTACTGCATCCAAACAGTGTATTATGATGTTTCACCTTCCCAGGTCACAAGTCTTATTACAGCCACTGAAACGTTCAAGCGGTAAAGTGCTCAAATTGATGGGAGGATACTCGCAAGGCTAGATTTGACAGGGAATGTCCAGATTTTACTGTTGCTCCACCCAGAGAGTGTATCTATCTGGCACACAAATATGTGTGTAAGTTGATGGGAGAATCTGCGTCTGCCAGAAAAGTGTGCTACTAAGTGCCTTTTACCACTTCAGCAGATCAAATATGATCTTGAATATGGCTTCAAGTGCGTCAATAAATGCTTCTACCCAAATGGTAGCAGCAGCGGTTAGTAACACTTATCTCAGTTCAAACAAGCCATTGTTCGTACACAGACAATAGATAAGTTATATGCTGAGCCCCTTTAAATTTTACTGTGAACCAAAACAGAAGCACCGTAAGCAGCCTCTCAGATGAATTAAAGTGTGGCGATTAAACACATGTTGACATTTTGACTTCCCTGACGTGGGCATTCCTGAAAACACTGATGGCATTTTTGGTGCATGTTTAGCAAAATAAACTGTCAGATTGATTGGCAGGCACCGTTTTTTTTTCCATCACTCCACCAGGCAACAAATGGAACTACAGTAAAACTCCTCTACAACGAAACCTACATAGGCGAAAATACCCCCTAGTGTGAAAAAAATGTTCATGCATGAAAGCTATTCCCACTTTTCTCCTCCCCTCCAACGAACCCCCCCCACCCTGTTCCGTAATACTAAATCTTTTTCTCTGCTCTTGCCTCGCGACGAGATTCACTACAACGAAAACAAAAGTCTAATTCAACCTCAGCCAACAGCGACTCCTACTGCTTCGCTCCGAAACTGCAACAGCAACCACCACACTGGTAATGCGCAGTAGTCCAGGAAGTATTTTGTTGCATTGCTAAAATGGCTTCAAAACGGACCTGTGGATGCCAAACAGCTTAGACAAGAAGAGCCCTGACGCTGGAAGAGAGGGTAAAAGTGATCAAAATGAAAGACGGAGGAAGCAAAATAAAAGACATAATCCATGAAATTGATGTAAGTGAAAGTGAATGCTGATCGTAAATTTCGTAATCTTTCCCTTTTTTTCTCTTTGTGCACAACTGTACACTATGAAGTGTCTTTGGGATTAGGATTGTTTAATTTAAAAAATCATTGCTTTAAATTCCAATTGAAATCAGCTAAAAATGAACAAATCAATACTTTTATTTTCTATCAATTATTTTTTCACGAATGGATAGAAATTTCGAATGTTGCTTTACAACATAACCAAAGAATGTAACTGATTTTGGGGTGGGAGTTTTTCTTAGTTTTGTATCATTAAATGTATTAATTACATACAAGGTGTTGCAGTACCGTATACAGTAGACATATTATTCATTACAGTACTGTTATGCTTCAGGTGCATTTTATAGAAGTAAAGTTTGAAATCAAATTTATAGATATTGAAACATCCTTTTTTATAAAAGAGTATAAATGACTTTTTTAAACCAACAGACAAAGTGGAGTGATTAATATAAAACAATTGTCTGTTAATGTTAAACAATATCAAATAAGTGTATGCTCATATTTATGCACTACATTCAGTATTGGAAAAAAATAAAGAGCACACATATACGTTTTTTGTGTGTGTGTGTGTGTTTACATCTGAGATAAGATTTGCTACAGTGAAAAAACCCCTGTTGTGAAAAATGCCTTGCTGAAAACATGATTTCGTTGTAGAGGAGTTTCACTGCATTGAAATATTGTTTATTAATGTAATTGACCCAAGATGGTTGCTATATCATGGGCTCACGGTCAGACCAGTATATACTGTACTGTCAGCCTTCTGAGGGGGGTTTCCTGTTTTCAACTTGGTTGTATTTGTGAGCTGAAGGTAATACCTGGTCATAATATACAATAATAGGATAATGAAATAGTTTTTCAAACCACCGAAACCACTGACTAAATACCATATGTATGTATGCGCGTGTATATTGTGTTCCCAATGTACAGCTTTATCCATGAATGATACATTTTGCATGCACACATACTGATACTCCATTTTATGAACTTTACTTTACTCTCACCGAATCCTTGAACAAAATATAAATGTCAGAGTTTTTGTTTTGCAGAACAAAGCCATCATCTTTTCTCATGCCAGGTCTTTTTTGCTTTTGATAAGTAATGCAAGGTTACTGAATATAAAGATATGATATGACTATCTAAAAAGGACAATGCTGCAACATTAGAATTGCACTACTGTGACATTGCCTGTTACAAATTGCCCTGAATGCATGAAAACCATTTGAAAAAAATACTATAATAATATTTTTCATGTGATTCGTGTGAAAACTACAGTGTGAAGCTCTGTACACAATAGCTCTTTCATAGTGACATACCACCATGTTCATATTTCCATCCATCCATTTTCTAATCCACGTATCTTCACAAGATTCGCGGGTGTGCTGGAGCCTATCCCAGCTGTCTTCGGGCAATGGGCTTGAACTGGATGCCAGCCAAACGCAGGTTCATATTTCCATTTCTAAACAGTTTTTACCTGTGAGCAACACTCAAATCATGACTTGTTCACAGTGTGACTGTTGCCAGTCCAAGAAGCATGCTTGTTAGCTGAACCTTATAGTGTGTGTGTGTGTGTGTGTGTGTGTCTTTATTAGTATCTGCGGCTTGGTGTGGTCATTGATAAAAGAAAAAAAATTGAAATTGACTGTGCTGCTCTTCTTTTCCTGATGTACTCCCCAAGGTTTGTGTGGATATTTCACCACACATTATGCAGTGTACGATATTTTACTTGTACACAACGAATCAACTGCCTTGACGAAACTTAAAATTTCCTTTTAAAACAACCTTGTAATGCAGTGTCACTCTGGTTATGCTATTGTGAGCAAGTATGGAAGAGGGAAAATTAAGGTAATGGTAGTCATTTCTGAAGTATGGAAATGACTAAACCGCAAAAAATATGCAAACCTTCCTACGTATTCACCGAAGGAGCTTTCCAACACTCACATTCTAATCAACCGACCATCTCCATCTGTATGTGTGTGTGTGTTACTACCTACTATTTTTTTATGTGCACTTTTTTCGAAAATAAATTTATTTTTGTGTCATACATGCCATTACACCTTGTAACTCACCTACCCTAAGCTGCGTTATATGACGAGGAGTGAGACTGCTTTGTTGTGCAAGAGTCACAGAGGGCACTTCAAACATGTAAAAAAATACATTTCAGATTCAAGGGTTGACACGTGCCAATCTCCCGCAAGGACTCCAGCATGTATTATGCTTCCGCCATGTCGACCTCGCATCTCTCCTGTGCTGGTTTAAAGGGAATCAAGACAACTGCTTTGACTGGCCGAGAATCAAGTTGGCTGTGTTCAGTCACACAATGGTGCAAACCCCCATTTCTTGCGCCTATCTATGAAAATGCCAAAAGAAAGAAAGTGCCACAGGCACGTACAATGTGACTACAAATTTTAGAAGACAATGTTCACTGGCCATGAAAGAGAGAGGCATATCCAACCATCTATTTTCCAAACTGTTTTTCTTCTTTAGGGTTGTGGGTGAGCTGAGGTCTTTACCAGATGGCTCTGGGCAAGATCCAGGTTGGATCGGTTGTCTGACAGGCGAAATTGAACCATTATTATTGTTTAGACAGTGTATCTTCGGTGTACACTGTTGAAGCAATGTGTCTTGCTAGAGTTGCTGTACCACACTCCATGAGTATTAATTTAGATGAAACTAATTTAATAATACTGTATATGATTTTAGGTGGCAGCACGGTGATCAACTGGTTAGCACATCTCACGGTGCAAAGCTGGATTTTGGGTCTGGCCTTCCTGTGTGGAGTTTGCATGTTCTCCCGGTGCCTGTGTGTGTTTTCTCCGGGTACTCCAGTTTACTCCCACATTTCAAAAACATGCACGGTAGTTTAATTGAACAGTATACTGTATAATGCCCCGAGGTTTGATTGTGAGTGTTTGTCAAGTGTGCCCTGCGATTGGTAGGTAACCGGTTCAGGGTGTACCTCGTCTACTGCCTAAAGTCCGCTGGGATAGGCTCCAGCACACCCGCGACCCTGGTGAGGATAAAATGGTTCAGATAATGGATGGATGGATTATAGGTACCCTTTGGATTGTTGGACCACTGTGTGTTGACCTCTTATTTTCTCTCCATGTGATTCCTCCACATAAAAAAAAAACATGTCAGGTTAATTCCAAGCCAGTTTGATTGAATTGAATTGAATACAACTTTATTGTCAAATGTGCTGTACGTATGTATAACATACAGCACAGATGAAATTTCTTCCCCCTCAACATAAAACAAGAGGAGCCAGTTCATTTGAAACTCTCTGATGAAAGCTATGCATATGGTCTACATGCACTATACAGTTCCTGCTCATTGAACAAATTTGGCCACCAGCCACAGCGTAAGACAGACAGACGGATATGCAGTTCATTGAGACGTTATTATGAAACCCAGTTCGAGGTAGTTCTTGCCTGGATGTAGCAGCCAGTCATACTGTTGCACAGCATGTCCTGTCTAGGACTTCAGTAAGATTATAACATCTCCACTCCTCTCTTATCTCATCAGTACAGCAATAATATTAGTTATTCTCCACAGAGGGTAAAGATGATATTAGCTATAGTACAGTTAGATTTTCAGTCTACGCGTTGTTGCTTAAAGAGTTAAAGCACTGCAACATAGCTGTTAATTAGCATTATTGTTAAGCTAGCAAGGCCTTTCTTTTCGTTTGTAGTCTTGTAAAATTGAATGGTGCCTGTTGGTAAGTGAAAGCACCCAGCTTGCATTTCTCTCAACTGTCGGCCTTCATCCTGCTGACACAAGCTCGCAATCCTCTTCCTCCTTCGACTGGCCCCACTCCCAACTCACTCATCCAATCTCAATCACCTTGAGATCAGTTTGAGGGAGAATAAAGGAATTGTTCTCTTTATGCACAAAACACGTACTCGAAAAATGTCAAACACACCTCACTTACTACATAGGGCAATTTCTGCATCAGACATTTATAGTAAAGAGTATCCAATGTATATGAGTATTTAATAGCTAATGTCAAAAAACATTTGTTTTTTTTTTTTTTTGACGGCCATTTGGACTGGTTCATCAATTTCTTGTTAGCAGAGAACAAGACAGAACATAACCTGCTGATGAAGATGTGTACAATATATACACCATGAGGAGCTTGACAACCAGAACACTAAAAAATTGTTGCAGCCTGCCAACACATCTGAGGTGAGAACATAACAGAAGATTCAAGCAGGTGGAGATGTGTAAAATTACAAAGAATGACAGGAGGTGGTGGCCTGAGCATCAAAGTAACTGGAACATTCACAAGAAAAGTGATGACAGCTCATATTCAAACTGGTGTGTCAAATTCCCATAAGCAGAGGTAGGTGTGTGTGGGTGGGTGGGTGTGTGCGCACTCAGTGCATATGTTTTTCTCACTCTACTTGCTTCCCGTGTATTATTTATAAAATAACGGAAATTAGATTGCAAGTAAAAACCTGTATCCTATAGTTTTTCTGACCAAAATTTAGACTTTCTTGTGTTTTTGTTTAGGTTACATTTGACTTTGTTCCGTCATGTGCCCTTTTTGTCTCCACCTGTTCTCGTCATCTGTGTCCCTTGTATTTAACCAATCAGCTCCCTCAACAATTTGTGTCTTGTCCAGGTGTTTCTTGTTGTCTCTTCACTTTCCTTGTATTCAGTTCCCTGGGTTCTGACAGTCTTTGTTGGGTCATTGTGTGTCTGTCTGTTTATGTCATTTTTCTGCTCCTGTCATAGGTTTTTTGTTTATTAATTTGGTTCCTTGTGGCTTTCAGGACTTTGTATCCTTAAGTTAGTTTTTCTATTGTACTGCTGCAAGCATTTTTTTTTTGTAAATATCGTATTGGCCCGAATATAAGACTGCCCTCATTATAAGACGACCCCCTCTTTTTAAGACTCAAGTTTGAAAAAGACTTTGTGAACACCAAATTAATTTTTATACAGAAAATAATTACAGTACATCTGAAACAAATAATTAGAACAATATATTTGAGAGAAAAAGCATGTTATTTTGCCTCATTCAAATCTTAATATCTGAACATTTAAACATGTAAACTAAAGTGCAATCACATTCATAAATGAATGGTTTCTGGATTTTGAAATGTAAATTACATCATACTACTTCTCAGCTGCCGATTAACCTGGCTGATCTTAGACCCACTTTTCTCCAGATTGTTTTTTTTTCTCCATTTTCTGTTTTCTCTTCTATTATTTTCTTCTCTTTTCTTTCTTACCGCTATTTTTTATTTTTCTTCTTCTTGCTACCGCTATTTTTATTCTTTGTGACAGGGGTTCACTTTGGCCTGGGGAGGCAGGTTCAGCATTCGCTTCAATGGTATCTGGCGCCATCTAGCGCTGTGAATGGGTATAATGTCTAGACCCCTAATATAAGACGACCCCCACTTTTTCAGTCTTATTTCAATGCAAAAAACACCGTCTAATATTCGGGCCAATACCGTATATTTTGCTCAGTCCAGCTGTCTCTGGCTGTCCGATCAAATTAAATAATTAAATATGAACAGTGAAAGTGGTACCACACCAATAAATCGTTATTTTCTCACAAGTTCACTACATCCAACAGAAACATGTTACAGGTTTTCTCAAAATATGGTCAGCGAACCACTAGTGGATCCTGAGAAAGTGATCCATTATTACATTTTGTGGTCAAAATTTATAGAAATTAAAAGGAACCCCAACTGTCATGACAAATCCAGCAGACACTTACACAGCTTCTTCCCTCTAGCCATTAACTCCCTAAACAGTCACTGACTTCTACTCCACCGCACCAGACACTTTAAAGCGCTCAAGGACATCTGCACAATTGCACACTTCTTGTACAACAAATACTGCTACTGGTCACTTTAAAATGGTTCAATGATTTTCTGCACCAACTGTACAACTGTTATAGTATTGTATTCTTCCACTGATCACTTTAGCTCTGCTTGATACTTTGCACTTTGTCTCACAGTTGTCACTGGGTGGTACTACCGCACTACGGTTCACTTACATTACGAAATGTCCTTCCATACTTATTTGTCATGTCCTTGTTTATGATGATACTAATGCAGTGTGTTCTCCATACTTGGCCAATAAAGCTGATTCTGATATTTGATGATGCGATTTGGTTGTTAGTAACGCAAATGGAAAGATAACATATTCAAAAATCATTTCCAGTTCATCACATTTTATAGAAACTTTATTTGCATGTGTCACCATTGTTATGTTGCAATGTATTCTGGGGAGTGATGTAACTTGGTTGAGCACTGTTGTTTTTAGCAATCGCAGCAATCTGTTAAGAGTCACAAGTTCCTCTGTTCAGCCTGTTCAATTTGAACCAGAGCGTGAGCAAAGACATGAGCAAACTGAGGAAGAGGCTCAAGATGAAAACATAGATAATCCATGATCTATGTTTTCATTCATTGCCTGTTTTCTGAACTTACTTTATTTAGGGAAGCTAGAGATTCTTTCCTCACTTTGTCTATTCCCCTTGACAAGGATGCAAAAGGACCCAAATGTGCAAGTCAAAGGTTTTGGGGTGAGTGGCGGGGGGACAAAGAAACAGCTTCATCTAATTTTTTACAGGGATCTCAAAGGATCGACAAAATTCACAGCAAAGCTCTAAAAAAATGCAAGAAAGGTAACAACTCAGTAATGGGGATGACTAGAAACAAAAGATCACAGCAAAAACGAAATTAGGAAACCAAGAAAAAAAAGGCACAGATGGGTTCTTTCTTAATTTACAAGAAATTATATATTTCTAGCAATCTGTTTTAATAGTGGAGCCCAGTGGTTGTATTTCAAGATCCGTTGTTCGTTATGCTGGGATTGTGTGTAGCCTATGGAATGTTGCGGTGCTCGTATTTTAATCATTATTCCGTGAATAACCAGATCCAGGTGTTGACTATAATTGTCTTCTAGCATTGTGGGATTCATGGTCCTATTTCAACATTTTTGTGTGAACTTTGATAAATTAATCTGGGCATCCTTGGCAAGGGTTTGTGCTTTCAATTTGCTACTTCAATGGAATCAGGAATTGCTTTTCTGTTCTTGGTGCAGGACTCAGAGTAGTGGAACACCTAACGCTATCAAAACTTGTGGCTTACAAAATACCCCCTCCCCACCCACCCAAATGTCAATCTAATTTGTAGCAACTGCATGAGATAAAACATCTGAAACAAAACACAACCTCAAAGTTCTTCTGACACAATTAGCAAGAAGATCTGAAACAGTGAAGGTGTAAGAACCAATTAGAGCTCTCAGTCAAGATAATGGTGGTTTTTATGAACTGTGTATGTACGAAATTGTCTTGCTGTTGTCGTCATGATGGGTCATAGGAAGGGGTCATTCATTTTACAGGTGTAGCTTGATTAGTCGTAATTAATTAATTTAGCTCGGAAGAACACATAAGAGCTGAAAAAGACACCTCTATATTGATATATTTCACTTTTATGGCAACCTTTTCAACACGGGTACATCCACGATGGGTACCAACGAGACGTAACGTGTAATTTACTGCTGGATAACAGACACACATTGGACAACAAAGAGGACACAACGAAAAACAGTGCCACAATGCACAGCAAAAATTTGCAAGGGGTCGACCACAAACGGGAAATAAAGGTGCACACTGCTATGTCATTTCGCAATAGTTGCACAAGTGTACTTCCGCAGGATTTTTCGAGTCCCCGTGTGCACAAGAACAGGTAGGCATGGCACATGTGTGTGTAGGGAACATTTCAGGACAACCATCAGGCAAGCGGATTCTCTGCTCTTAATTAAACCGCTGAAACGCCAGACCAGACAGCACTGTTCATTTTAAGGTAACGGCGACATCCTGTATTAATTCCACCATTGGCCATGCGTGTGGCGCTGGCAAATGAGCACCATTTCTGTTATATTTCCTGATCTGCCGATGTGTATTTTTGAGCCATCAAAAGACCATCTGGCACTGCATCCTTCACATCAAAAGTAGAATTTCATACGGTGGACTTATTTGATAGTATTGGCTAGAAAGGATGTAGCTTCATTTTTTTTTCCAGGATTAATGCTATGGATCAGAGGTGGACAAACTACGGCCCGCGGGCCGCATCCGTCCCTTTGGTCTTTTTAATCCGGCCAGCTGAAGATTGGTACACAATTAAGATGATTGCATTCATTTCATTTGGACTCGTAATGACAGGCATTTCAACCCAGGTGACACAGTTACTTGAAGTTGCACAGCACGGGGAGGAAGGGGAGGGAGGGAGAAATCTTATCTACCACCTGCAGACCACGGCAACGGAAATTCCCGAACCAGGTAAAATAAACGTATGCATTGAACATTCTACTAGTATTTTACATGAATGATCGATTCATAACAACGGAAGTTCCGGAAGTCCTACGGAAGCCCGCAGTAGTAACTAAAAGCAACTATCACTCGATACGACGGAATAAGTATGTCCCCGCCGCTATTTTCTATCATTGGATCCAAAACGGCGACATGCAAGGGACTCTTGATTGCAATGAGTTTTACTGGAATTGCGAACGTTTCAGGAGACGCTTGTATTCTTTTTAATGTGCCTGTACTCTATGCTGCAGTTTTTGTGTTATAAAGAGTTTTTGGGCAATATATTGTTTCATTTAGTTGCTTGTGTTGTCACAAATGTATGTTGTTAACAGACTTGGACGTTCATACAGGACATATACCATCGTTGTTTCACTGTTCTCATTTAAAAAAGTATGTGAATTCTTTAATGCTTTTGTTCTGTTGATCTTTGGTATGGACTGTCAACATATGCAGTTTTTTATATGTACCATATATTGTGCTGACCCGGCCCACCTGTCAAATTTTAGAAATCAATGTGGCCCCCGAGCCAAAAAGTTTGCACACACCTGCTATAGATGGTGTCATGTATTGGCATGCAGGGGGACTCAAATGGAGTGAAGCAAAGTTGAGTGTCAGTTTTGCTCCCAAAAAGTAATTTAATTTAAAGAACATAAAAAGGTAAAAAGGGTACTTGGATAATCAAAAAAACAAAATCAACAGGAGTCCAAATTCACAAGATTCAATGTAACATAAACACTGGGGGAAAACTGTACTTGACATGGACCGAGACAAACAACAAACTAACTACAAACAAACTGACGAGACAACGATGATGGAGCTGATTTGGTAACACAAGGAACCAGGTGATCACACAATAACTTAACAAGACTGACATTAACAAAAGGGACACCAGGAAAACATCATGTAATCAAAACCAAATCAACAGACAGATAATGTCAGATACATTTCATTTGGCGAAGCTCTGTGTGTGCTGTGTATGCATAACAGATATCTAGTGGTGTTTAATGAACGTGGTGACCAACTTTATTATTTTTTAAATTGTTTTTTAATATTATTGAATGTACATGAAAAAAATGGTCATGAAATGATCTATAGACAAAATATGAACTTTTTCCTGCTGCAAATGGCAAACATATGTGGATTTCCATATAACAGATTCTTTTGATCATGTAATGTCTTATCAAATTGTTTTTTTTTCCCCTCAGGTTGAAAATACTGAAACCAATCTAAGTTAGTTGAAAATGAACAATGTGACTAGATAAGCACAAGTGAACTAATTATTCTGTGCGAGTACAGATACACAGAGAAGCAGGTATTGCAAACATTAAAATCTGATAGAGTAAAAGATTTAAAAAAAAAAAAAAACACCAACCAATCTTAATTTGACATTAAAGATTGAAAACGATGGTTTAAAAATTCATCTTCACAGGAGACTTTGAGAAGATTCATAGGATATTTCTCCAGCTAGTTAATCCTATATCGCAGACACTAGATTAGAGAAGACCAAGAAGTTGAAATGTCAGGTTTGGGATGAACGTGCTCAGATTGCAATTCACCACTATCCCTTTTAATCACTGGCTCATGTAACCCAGCACGGAACATTGCAAAAGTGTGTACATATGAGTGTGAGTGTGTGTCATGATGAGAGAGACATACCTTTAATGGAACCCCACATCTTTTTCATCGCCGCTCCAAATTTAAATGAGACATTTTCCCTTCTTGCCTTTTAGCAATGAGGCATATTAATAAGATGGGAAAATATGCTGAAAGGTGAGACAACCTTTTCCGCACGACGTAGAAATTGTGTGTGTGTGCGCGTGTGTTTTCTGTTGTGCTGTGAGGCTTCAAATGTGTGTGTGCTTCAGGGGAAAGAGCATCAGAGATAGTGTAGATCAAAGAAAGAGAGGTTGATCAAACACTAGTTAGGGGTTCATTTCAGTGATAACCTCAGACTACCTGATGAGCAAGGTCATCTGGCCAAAGCACTGTTTATCTTGACCAAGCTCCAACTGTTGTACCATATTGCTGTTAGTTTACATGAAATGTTGTGAAAACGCAATATAAATAAAGATGTATGTGACTAGCCGCTCAATATGTAAGACAAAATACTGCACATGAAAATTAGAAAGATTTTATTAGGAGATCTTTTGTTATGACAGGCCATGATGACAGTTGTCACATGTTCACATGGAGCCCATAGTAAGCAAACTCCAGGGGGGTCCAGTACGTCCTAACTACTAACTGCCAGGCAAAGGAGCGCAAGTTGATGTGTAAGACAGATAAGTTTTACCGAGATATAGTCGGGCTCTCCTCCACACACAGCTTGGTTCTGTTAACACAGGGATAGGCAAGTCCGGTCCTAGAGATCCGCAGTCCTGCTTGTTTTCGACGTTCCCTCTTCCGACACACATGATTCAAATGGTCAGAATTGTTCGGAGGCTTGCTGATGACCTGATCATTTGGATCAGGTGTCTTGCAGCAGGGAGAGACGGAAAACATGCGGCACTGCGGCTCTCTAGGACCGAAGTTGCCTACCTCTGTGTTAACAGTTCTCTCGAGAGGTTGGACCCTCTTCTACTTGAGTTGTTGCCTACAATGAGAGCCACTGAGGTAGGTGTGCGCAAACATATTGCCCCAAGGTCGGATGTCCATATGTGCACTTGGCACCAGGACATGACCACAGGATTGATCATCGAACAGAGTCTAGGGCAGGGGTGTCCAAAGTCGGTCCTGGACGGCCGCTGTCCTGCCTGATTTCCAGCTCTCCCAGCTGTGACACACCTGATTCAAATGATCAGCTCATCAACCAGCTCTGGAGCAGCATTAGAACAATCCTGATGATGTGAATCAGGTGTGTTGCTCCTGGGAGAGCTGGAAAAGAGGCATGACAGCGGACACCCCTGGTCTAGGGTGTACTGAAGTAATACGAGAGCTTGGACTCGCATCCAAAATCGGTTTTCACTTATTCGTTTGCAAATATAAGCATATTAAAAATGGGTGAGTGGGGGTGAGACCAGGTTTTCAGTTCTTTCTTTTCAATAGCCTGACGGTAGGAACGAGCGGCGGTACCTCTCCTTCTTGCAGCGCTGTCAGGGTGGCCTGGAGGGCATGGGAGGGTCTGTCCATCATAGCTTTTAGCTTGGCTAGCATTCTCATGTTACCCACCTCCTCCAGTGTGTCCAGGGAGCAGCCCAGGACAGAGCTGGCCCTCCTGACCAGCCGATTCAGTCCCTCTTTCCCGGGCTGAGATGCTGCCTGACCAGCAAACTATGACAGAATGAATGGCTGGGGCCACCACAGAGTCATAGGTCTTAAGGAGTGACCCCTGAACTCCAAAAGACCTGAGTTTTCTGAGCAGGAAGAGCCAGTTCTGCCACTTCCTGATCAGAGCATCCATGTTGTGAGACCAGTCTAGTTTATTGATGAGAAGAACACCCGGGTACTTGTAGGAGGTCACCCTCTCTTTGCCCGTACCTACGTATTTGACCACAGTTGTATACTCTAAGTTGACATCTCTTCCGTTTCATCTTCCTTGTTCTCATGTTTCTCATCTGCTTGATCTTCCTTCTCGTCACTGTCTTCATCGTCGCTAGTCGGTGAAGAAGGCTCATCATCCACGGATGATGAGTGATCCTCTGACTCGTAAACTTGAGGTCCTTGTCGCTTAGACCAAAGGGAGGCATTTTGTCCTCGCAGTGTTAAGTTGGCAGGGCTACATATGTGTGTGTGTGTGTGTGTCTGCACCCATGGGTGTAATTGAATGTGAGTTAAACTTGTGGGGGAAAAAATGCAAGGCAAAAAGCAACTTTTTTTCCAGTGCTGTTTTGGTGTAAAAGCACCCTTATATCAAACAGGGGGATTTAATCACAGTCCCAGCAGTGAGCTAATAAAATCACCATCTCTTAACTTGCTTTGGTGTTTGTTCTCCCTAGTTCTTTGGCACACACTGTTGCCTCCACGCAGTTTCTATCACCACAAAGCTTTCCGCTGAATGGAAATAGTAAAGGTGTTCCAGCCCATTCCACCTTCCATCTTAGCCTAATGTCGGAAAAGTACTTGTGAAAAGTACTTGTTATTTTGTTATCACTTAAGTGCTTGAATGAATGAAATAGTAAAGGTGTTCCAGCCCATTCCACCTTCCATCTTAGCCTAATGTAGTAACCTTGTGAAAAGTACTTGTTATTTTGTTATCACTTAAGTGCTTGAATGAATGTGTGTTTTGCTCCAAGTAAACGTAACCCCCACGCCCCACCACCACCAAAAACAGAGCCGTTAAATGTCACAGTGGGAGATTTTCACAGCCAGCAAAAAAAAACAACTAGTCAATCACCGCAGGAAATCGGATTGGAGCAATGTGTCAGACGCTTCTGACCTACTCACGTTTATTTGTATAGCTCTTAATTACAAAAAAGTCTCAAAGGGCTTCACGAGGCCGCAGTTGGCAAAGAACGACATCCCCTGATCCCTCAATCAGGCAAGTAAAAACTCAAAACCTCATTTGGTGAAAAAAGAAGATACCTTGAGAAGAGACTTCATACATACAGTATGGAGGGAATCCCCTTTTCAAGATGACCAGGTTGAAATGAATGCTGAGTGGGCAACATTTAACACATAATACAGTGGTTTACAATGTGAACCAAAACAACATGAGAGTCCATATAATGAGATGAAGCAATATATGCCTTTGGGAAAGGGGTTATTCCTTACGATCTGGCCCGGTCTGTCGATGCAGTGTCTTCCATAGCAACGCCTTCGGGGATGTGATCTATTTTGTCTGACTCGGTCAGTGCAGAATCCATACAGCAACAGCCGCTCTAATTTCCACGGGTCGGCCATTCCAGAGTACTGGAGCCCAAACAGAGAACGCTCAAGAACCCGTGGACTACTTCTTAACTCTCTGAGTCACCAAAAGGCCAGAGTGTTACTCCTGTGAAATGCAAAAAACCCTGAGGTGATGATGAGCCGATGATGAGCAAATAACTTGCCAAGCTAAGAATTTGGCAACTCACAAAAAAGGGTTGTAAACAGATACCTTTTTTTTTTAACTTTGTATCTATCAGTACTTTTTTGGTGTCCTTTAATTAAAGAAATGATATCCACTTGTGATAGAACTGCCCATTCAATCATTGGCAGCCTTAAATTCCCATGCTAAAATATATTTTCATCAATCATAAATCAAGCCTGGTGATGAAGTATGTGTGATAGTTGCCATGGTCAAAACTAATAATGATCCTTTGAAAGGTCCATGCTCAGGGGGAATATCCCTGCAGTGATATACGACAAATGAGTACGTCAAAAGTTCTCCTTGGAGTTAACCATGAGGCTGATGTTGACAGGTTACCCATATATAGCCACCATCCCATGATGTACTGTTGTCGCGATTGTAGCAGAGATGATTAAAGGTGATAAATTGAGTTTCATCACGGGCTCAACATGATCAGGTGCATAAAAACCAACCGAGCCTAAAAGTAATGCATATTTATATGTACCATACTCCTTGAATTAAATGTGCCAAATGTTATTTCATACATGTAATGATAGTGATAAACATATTTTCACTACACTAAAAAAAAAAAGCATTAAGTCATGCACAGACCTGTCTAACATTTCCTAAAAATATATGGCATTGTTTTCGTTGGATTGTCACATTATACTGCAAGTAATTCATTTTCATTCTTTCCACACTGTTTGAACCCAGTTTGGTACGCAATATATTGTTTCGTAAATGCTGGCAAAAAAAGAAAAAGTTCTCCAGCATAAAGTTAATATTGAGTTGGAGCATTTGGAGTATAAACATAATTTTACTAGTCACCCAAAACACAATGATTACCTCCTTTACAAGCGATTATATAATATTCCCACTGATCTGTACGGTTAAATTCATGGATTGAGAATGTGCCTCTGCTCTGCTTCCCTTTTCTTCTGTCCTCTTCCACAGGCAGAGCCTGTTTATCTGGAGGAAGATGAAACGGTGACTTTTTGCTCATTGATATAAATAAATGGCGCTAGAGAGAGGGATGAGATGAAGCCAAGTAGGAGGGCAGATATCCTTGGGGCAACAGAACTAGTAGGAGAGAGATATGGACCTTCCACTGGAAAGAGAGGTGGAAAGTGAATGTTGTTAAAAGAGAAGAAAGAAATGGAAACACCGGGATATGAAAATACCCCAAAAAAATAAACAAAACACAAAACCAAGAGTCAAATGTAGTGTTGCGAATGCTTCAGGAGAAATCCACAGCAATTTCGACCACAAATGATCACGTTGGGATGGAAGCGATTGTGTCTGCCTTTGCCATATGTGGAGATACGTAGATGTGCAGTACTTGTTAAAAGACGATGTGTCTTGCCTACCGTGCATATTTGAGAGTCTGCTTGAACTGTCCTTGAACTTGTCTTTTATGGTCTTGTGGGTTTAACAAAGCCACAAAGGTGCAAATGTTCTTGAAGTTATGTGCGCACGTAGAATGTGTACACGGTATATATGCATGCCGAGGCTTCATCTCCCTCCTCCTCCTATGTTTGTTGAAATACATTTATTTGAAACTCCAGTTAACCTTTCTTCCCTGTCTGAAGCCAATGCGTGATGGCATTTTATTAACTGTGGCAGGTGATGTATTACCACACTTCCCCCTGCAAGATTACATTACCGCTTAACTTTCTCCCTATATTCCTCTTCCCTTCCACTCTCCCTTATCTCTGCTCTCTCTCTGACTCACTCCCCCTAGCCCTGGCTGGACTCTTACTACCTGTAATAACATTAAAGGGTGGGGGAGGTGACAGAAAAGAGAGAAACAGAGGAGCAGCGAAATGTGTGCTCCAAATGAAGGTTTTCAATGTGAGAAGAGAAGATGTCCAAAGACAAACGCGAATTGAGAGTGACAGAGGGAATGGGAGGAGAATTGGCACAGTTTAGCTTGCAATGACATGTTCTTAAAGCAATCACTTTGCAGCCCGTGATGGATGCAGGGGTCTTGAAGAAAAAGGACATTCATAACAGAAGCTTCCACCACAGCAAACGATTGGGGGTATGTGGTTGAGACCGTAAAAGTGAATGTTGCAGAAAAGTGCTAAACAATGGGCTCAAGTCCTCGGGCGGGTGGAGGGTAAAGATTAAACCATTACACTGTTGCTAATATAAATATAAACACGAAATCAAATAGACTAACCAAAAGCATTGCAACAATTCACTCTTCTCTCAAGAAGAAAATGATTACATCCTACCGGAGGGTAGCGCACCAGTTAGAGCAAGTCCGAACATCATTGCAGTCGTCTAATTCTGGGCTTACACTGAACGTGACACAACCAACCAACCAACAACAAAAAGATGCACTAAGTGGCATTGTTTTCAAGAAATGGGTTCTTGTTCATAAGATATTTGAAACAAAATCTAAAAATACTGTGTTTGTTTTCGCTCACAATTCTGTGGATAGAAATGCAACAATATGGTGAACATAAACACACCAAATATTCGTATTTACAATTTGAAATGAATGCTTCCTCAGCATTGGCCATACAAATATATATATACACAAACCACTGGTAGTCCAGTGGTTCGCGCGTCAACCTCACAGTGCAGAGGTCGTGGATTCAATCCCGGCTCAGGCCTCCCTGTGTGGAGTTTGCATGTTCTCCGGGTACTCCGGTGTTCCTCCCACATTCCAAAAACATACATGGCAAGCTGGTTGAACACTCTAAATTGTCCCTAGGTGTGAGTGTGAGCATGGATGGTTGTTCGTCTGCGATTGGCTGGCAACCGGTTCAGGGTGTCCACCGCCTAATGCCCGAAGACTCCTGGGATAGGCTCAAGCACCCACCGCGACCCTTATGAGGATAACCAGATTGGAAAATGGATGGATGGAGATATATATATATATATATATATATATATCGGCCTGGTGGTTGACTGGTTAGTGCGTCGGCCTCACAGTGCAGAGGTGCAGTGTTTGATTGCAGCTCCGGCCGGTCTTCCTGTGTGAAGTTTGCATATTCTCCACGTGCATGCGTGGGTTTTCTCCGGGTACTCCGGTTTCCTCCCACATTCCAAAAAACATGCATGGCAAGCTGATTGAACACTCTAAATTGTCCCTATGTGTGAGTGTGTGTGTGGGTGGTTGTTTGTCTCTGTATGCTCTGCGATTGGCTGACAACCGGTTCGGGGTGTCCCCTGCCGACTGCCCGAAGATGTGAGGATAAAGCGGATCGGAAAATGGATGGATGGGTTTAAAAAATATATATGTATTACAGAGAGAGAGAGGGAGAGAGAGAGCGAGCAACCGCTACATGGACCCTTGACCATGGTTCTGCCACTGTAAAAATAAATAAGTAAATAAAATTATATTGTCGTCAGTTTTCCTATAGTTTGTTTTGTTGCAAATGTCCAACGTGGCGATGAAGCAAAAACGTGTGTGATTTGGAAAAAAATGTATTCCTTTGAAACTCGGCCAGGTAAAAACAATGGAGCTTTGACTTCTATAGCCAACAGTGAGAGTGAATTAGTTTAAGGAAATCGCATTTTGAGATAAAGTCTCCAGTTAGATACATGAGATGTGATGCAGTCAGATTTTCATGAGTGTGGACACGATCAAAGAAGACAACATTAAATGGTAATTGTCAGCACCAATAGGTGTGCCTATTTGATATGCTCCCCCTGCAGAAACATATCCTCAGTGACTACTCCCTCCCGGACAACTTTAAGTCGTGTGCAACCACAGAATATTCGTATCTTTGAGGTGCTTGGCTGATAACATGGTATGGCAGCTCCAATTATAAAATATTCGCATGGCATGTCGCACAACTGTGTGTCTGATGTTTGTAACGAACCAATCGTTCAAAATAGGAAACAAACTGAATGGGTTTAATGTAACCTCACAAAGTTACCTCTGAACAAAATCTCAACCCGGTTGTACAAGTGATTCTGTGTCCACACTCACACACCAAGTTGCTACCAATTGAAATTTGACATCTGAATAGTCTGGTCTTTTGGTGAAATACATGGTGTCAGTCGGTGCACAATTTCTCTGCTCATTTATGTTCGGATAATTTGTTGAACACTCACATAATTTCTCTTCTTCCTGTGTTATTCGTAGTTATACGTCTACAAGCTGTAGGAATTCTTGTAAACAAGTGGCAACCGATCAGAAACACTGGCCAGAGTTGGTTTGCAAATGTACGATTTTAATGTGTGTACTCCTAACTTTTGGGGTGATAGATGAAAAGTGCATCTCTCTGCGCTCCTTTGATTTATTCTCATTCTAAGTCAAAAGCATTGCATCGGCTGCCTCTCGCTATGATTATTGGCTCACAGAGCAATGCAGTGAAGTCTGATAAGATCTGTAATGCAAGATGAATGTGGAGATGCATGCGAATAACAGATTTGAACAGCCTCTCAATGCAACTTCTGAGTACTGAGACTTAGCCTGGAAGATGACGGCAGTCTGTATTTGAATGTGTTTTTACCCCTTCTCTTTCAAGAGAGAAAGTAAGGTGTCACAAGTGATGGAAGGTTGTGAATGTCATTATAGCCTTTTATCTGTTTATATTGCAGCATAAAGAGCCATGACACCTAACCCAGATAAATACTATCATTATCAGTTCTGCCTCTCACAGCTCACCCGTCTGTCGATGGTCTGTCATATGCATCATGCACATACTTCCATTCCTCCGACCGACACACATACAGAACAACACACACATTTTCTCTTTTTTTTTTTGTCAAATCTGTATCCATCATAGCCTGTGTTATCAAGACAAAGTGAGATTTAGTGCCATGCCCGGAATGAGTAAGTGCACTCTGGGTGAGTTCATATTAAATTGTCGACTGATGTGGGGCCAGATTGTGTTTGGCCAGTCAATCCATTCATCTACGCTAATGCTTTGTTTGCATCCATCCATTTCAAGAGCTGAGAGATGTAGAAAGAGAGGGTGGGGTTCGGCTAAGGAAATGGGGAGGGGGCGGGGGTATACAATGTTTTATAAACTGAAAAAGGTGTACCGGTAGTTTATGTGTCTGATGGCAAAATACCAAATCAGGAATCATCATCTTGTGTACTTTCGGTAACTATGGTTTCATATTTTGCTTCATTATGTTTATCAAATTGATTGATTTAGACCAGGGGTGGGCAATCCCAGTCCTGGAGGGCTGCTGTCCTGCATGTTTTCCAAGTCTCCCTGTTGCTACACACCTGATTTGAATGATCAGATTATCAGTAAGGTCTGACGAGGCCTGATATTGAACCTGTTCATTGGAATCAGGTGTGTTGCAACAGGGAGACTTGGAAAACATGCAGGACAGCGGCCCTCCAGGACTGGGATTGCCCACCCCTGATTTAGACCAACAATTGTACAGTTCTTCAAGTGTGAATAATTCTGACAAAATGGCATGCTGGAGTAATGTGCGATCCATGCACATTGCAAGGTTTGCACGGTTACGAGCCTGAGGGAAAGGTTAATGGACACATAGAAAATGTAAATAATTGTTGTCTAGTGTTGTGGAGGGGATCTGTCCATTTCCTTATGGCCCTCCTTGGACACAGGTTCTTTTATTTCTCTTTAAGGCGGAATAAAGACACAACACCACACCATCTTTTCTGCAGTTTATCCCATCACAATATGAATCGATTCGGGCTCCTGAGAGTTTCAGATTTCGTCAGGAAGCGTAGAAAAAATACAATCATGAGTAGTGATGGGTCCATGAGGCCTCATGAGGCGTGTCGACATACTAACACACTGTGTTCATACTGTGCTGATACTGTGTGATGGCAGCTACACAGATACAGTACTTGAGATAACTGCTCCTCTTTTGATGTTAAACATGTTCTCTGGAGGGGGCCCTAAAAGTGGTGGGGGTCAAGGGACACTAAAGGTGATTGTAATCTCAGTAAGCAGGAAATACCTTCAACTATATACTGACTTCTTTCTTTCACATGTTTGATCCAACTGCAGAGAGGGGCTAAAAAAATCACAGTAAGGAATAAATTCCTTAACATTAGGCAAACGGCATGATTTGTTTCCCAATAATAATCTAATTATTATTACTGTATCTCATTCAGTTCTAACAAGTTGTAAGAGCATGTACATGAATTATTAGCAGTCCATGTACAATCAAAAACAAACAAGCAAAACTCCCCCTTTGTAACTCACAAACAAAAGCCCACTTTTCTAATCATATTCATCCATTCATCCATTTTCTGATCCTCTTATCCTCACAAGGGTTGTTTGAATATGGGGATCTATTGGATACCAATAATGCGATGATTTATATTTTGTCTTGGCAGCAAAGAAAGAAAATTTTAGATTATTTGTTTCATCTCGGTTTGTGAAAGTACTGTAGGCTATCACATTAATTTCACTCCCTTTGTGACGTTGTAGGCTTTTCCTCAACGAGCTTCCTTGGTAGCTGTGTTCCAAGCTACCGTGCAGCCTCGTGCATTCTTCATTTTTAGATATATATGGATAATACAGTATAATTTGAATATTGCATTAGCTTACTTCGATTAATTATGAAGGTGTGAGGACTAATTACTATAAATAATTGTATGAGAAGACTTTGTCATGGATTAAGATGCCTGTGTGGTGTTGAACTCTTCTACCAGTAGGGAGCAGCAGCAGCTAGGAATTGCCTTAGTGAGACAAGATTCACAAAGGCTGCAACAGCGCCAAGTTCCCTCTCTACGCAATGCGCACTGGTCGCACATTCTCAGCGCACAAGAACAATCTGATGGATATACTATACCGATTTTTTTTTTCTGTATCAATCCTTTACTGAAAGTTATCCAGCCAATCACACGATACGATGCAATGACGCTATGCAGTCAATACGGCATTGACAGTACTTGCACATGTTCTCTGCTCCATAACAATAACAGTGCGATAAGTGACGCTAATGCTAATCCTTTACCATGGCGAAACGACCGGGCAGTGAACGTGATACGTCGACTCCCCAAACTAAAATAAGAGTCAACTGCGGTTCTTTTAAGTTGGAATGGCTGTCGCAGTATGTGCAAATAGAAGAACAAGCAGTGAAACTGGGTGAGATATTTTCTTGTTTTTCAGCAAAAAAGTCATTTTAATGATGTTGGAATTATACAGACTCAAGATGGGAAAAGGGATTGATACAATATTGCAGAGCGCAAACAACCGGGAGAAAAAGAATTGTCTGTCACAAAGAAAAAAATCGGACCCTGAGTCCTAATTGACTATATTTTACTTGCCATTAAAACGAATGCACCAAATGTTGGATTGATGTTGATTTGATTCCTATTCAATGTGTTATAATGCATACATTGTCAATGTTAAAAATGCTTATAGTAACAATATAACACTTAATTGTTAGAATAAGCTTTTTCACATTTTCAGGTAGTGGTGTGCCGCAGGATTTTTTCAATGAAAGAAATGTGCCTTGGCTCGTAAAAGATTGAAAAACACTGCTTTACATGACAATGTGTACCTAAAAGAGACACAGAAGGGTGACTCTGCCCCCCTCCCCCCAAGGCTTTTGGTGCAGATCAAAAGATGGAGTGTATATCTAACTATTAAGTTGGAATATTCATGTTTCTTCCAATAAGAAGACAGACACAAGAGATGTAGCATTTTGACAGACTTCTTTGACATCAGCATGTGACGGAAATAAAAAAACTTTTTCTCGCCAAAATGGCCAATCCGTCATGATTCCGTTTTTGTTTCATAGTTTATCGTCAAGGTTATGTTCCGTTTGTGACCAACAGGTAGCATTGGAGGATTTTAGGACGGTTTGTCGTCAGTACCCGGAGTTGTCTGTGTCGTGTGTATTGTCTTGTGTTAGTCAGCCCCAATCCTTCGGGTGTCCTTGGTACCACTGCCTCTCGATTGGTTGAAGTCTAAGAGATTGGGAGTTCCAGCCAGGAAGTGGAGTCAGAACCCAGCATCAATTTTGCAATATCGGTGGCCACCCAAAAACTATGACCTGTCAGAAATACATTCAATCATATATCACCAGTCACCAGTCACTCCCTGTCTACTGCACACAAAAATAATCCAAATGAATAATAACAAAGTGTGTCACCTAGCTCATAAAAATAAATAAATAAATCCATCCATCCATCCATCCATCTTCTACCGCTTATCCGGGGCCGGGTCGCGGGGGCAGCAGCTTTAGCAGGGAAGCCCAGACTTCCCTCTCCCTAGCTACTTCTTCCAGCTCTCCCCGGGGGATCCCGAGGCGTTCCCAGGCCAGCTGGGTGACATAGTCTCTCCAGCGTGTCCTGGGTCGTCCTCGGGGTCTCCTCCCGGTGGGACATGCCCGGAACACCTCACCAGGGAGGCGTTCAGGAGGCATCCGAATCAGATGCCCAAGCCACCTCATCTGGCTCCTCTCGATGTGGAGGAGAAGCGGGTCGACTCTGAGCCCCTCCCGGATGACCGAGCTTCTCACCTTATCTCTAAGGGAGAGCCCGGACACCCTGCGGAGAAAACTCATTTCGGCCGCTTGTATCCGGGATCTCGTTCTTTCGGTCACGACCCATAGCTCGTGACCATAGATGAGGGTTGGAACGTAGATCGACCGGTAAATTGAGAGCTTCGCCCTTTGGCTCAGCTCCTTCTTTACCACGACAGACCGATGCAACGTCCGCATCACAGCAGACGCTACACCGATCCGCCTGTCGATCTCTCGCTCCCTCCTGCCCTCATTCGTGAACAAGACCCCAAGATACTTAAACTCCTCCACTTGGGGCAAGATCTCCTCCCCGACCCGGAGTGGGCACTCCACCCTTTTCCGACTGAGGACCATGGTTTCAGATTTGGAGGTGCTAATTTTCATCCCAACCGCTTCACACTCTGCTGCGAAACGCTCCAGTGAGAGTTGGAGAGCCCTGCTTGAAGGAGCCAACAGTACCACATCATCTGCAAAAAGCAGAGATGCAATACTGAGGCTACCAAAACAGACCCCCTCAACGCTTCGGCTGCGCCTAGAAATTCTGTCCATAAAGGTAATGAACAGAATCGGCGACAAAGGGCAGCCTTGGCGGAGTCCAACCCTCACTGGAAACGATTCCGACTTATTGCCGGCAATGCGAACCAAACTCTGACCTCGGCAGTATAGGGACCGAACAGCCCGTATCAATGGGCTCGGTACCCCATACTCCCGAAGCACCCCCCACAGAACTCCCCGAGGGACACGGTCAAACGCCTTCTCCAAGTCCACAAAACACATGTAGACCGGTTGGGCGAATTCCCACATACCCTCGAGGACCCTGCTAAGGGTGTAGAGCTGGTCCACTGTTCCACGGCCGGGACGAAAACCACACTGCTCCTCCTCAATCTGAGGCTCGACTTCCTGACGGACCCTCCTCTCCAGCACCCCTGAATAGACCTTACCAGGGAGGCTGAGGAGTGTGATCCCTCTGTAGTTGGAACACACCCTCCGGTCCCCCTTTTTGAAAAGAGGGACCACCACCCCGGTCTGCCAATCCAGAGGCACTCTCCCCGCTGACCACGCGATGTTGCAGAGGCGTGTCAACCAGGACAGCCCCACAACATCCAGAGCCTTGAGGAACTCCGGGCGGATCTCATCCACCCCTGGGGCCTTGCCACCGAGGAGCTTTTTAACCACATCGGTGACTTCGACCACAGAGATAGGAGAGCCCACCTCAGAGTCCCCAGACTCTGCTTCCTCCAAGGAAGGCGTGCTGGTGGAGTTGAGGAGGTCTTCGACGTACTCCGCCCACCGGCTCACAACGTCCCGAGTCGAGGTCAACAGTGCCCCATCCCCACTGTACACAGTGTTAGTGGTGCACTGTTTCCCCCTCCTGAGACGTCGGATGGTGGACCAGAATTTCCTCGAAGCCGTCCAGAAGTCGGCTTCCATGGCCTCACCGAACTCTTCCCATGCCCGAGTTTTTGCTTCGACGACTACCGAAGCTGCATTCCGCTTGGCCAGTCGATACCTGTCAGCTGCCTCTGGTGTCCCACAGGCCATAAAGGCCCGATAGGACTCCTTCTTCAGCTTGACGGCATCCCTTACTGCTGGTGTCCACCAGCGAGTACGGGGGTTGCCGCCACGACAGGCACCAACCACCTTACGGCCACAACTCAGATTGGCCACCTCAACAATAGAGGCACGGAACATGGTCCATTCCGACTCAATGTCCCCCGCCTCCCCCAGGACATAGGAAAAGCTCTGTCGGAGGTGGGAGTTGAAACTCCTTCTGACAGGGGATTCCGCCAGACGCTCCCAACAAACCCTCACAATACGTTTGGGTCTGCCAGGTCGGACCGGCATCTTCCCCCACCATCGGAGTCGACTCGCCACCAGGTGGTGATCAGTTGACAGCTCCGCCCCTCTCTTCGCCCGAGTGTCCAAGACATGCGGCCGCAAATCCGATGATACAACCACAAAGTCAATCATCGAACTGCGGCCAAGGGTGTCCTGGTGCCAAGTGCACATATGGACACCCTTATGTTTGAACAAGGTGTTCGTTATGGACAATCCGTGACGAGCACAGAAGTCCAATAACGAAACACCACTCGAGTTCAGATCAGGGGGGCCGTTCCTCCCAATCACGCCCCTCCAGGTCTCACTGTCGTTGCCCACGTGTGCATTGAAGTCCCCCAGCAGAACAAGGGAGTCCCCAGCAGGAGTACTCTCCAGCACACCCTCCAAGGACTCCAAAAAGGGTGAGTACGCTGAACTGCTGTTGGGTGCGTACGCACAAACAACAGTCAGGACCCGTCCCCCCACTTGAAGGCGGAGGGAGGCAACCCTCTCGTCTACCGGTGTGAACCCCAATGTACAGGCACTGAGCCAGGGGGCAATGAGTATGCCCACACCTGCTCTGCGCCTCTCCCCGTGGGCAACTCCAGAGTGGAAGAGAGTCCAACCCCTCTCGAGAGAGCTGGTACCAGAACCCAGGCTGTGTGTGGAGGTAAGTCCGACTATATCCAGTCGGAACTTTTCTACCTCGCACACCAGCTCGGGTTCCTTCCCTGTAAGAGACGTGACATTCCATGTCCCTAGAGCTAGCTTCTGCAGCCGAGGATCGGACCGCCAGGGTCCCCGCCTTTGGCTGCTGCCCAGCTCACATTGCACCCGACCCCTTTGGCCCCTCCCATGGGTGGTGAGCTCATGAGAAGGGGGACCCACGTTGCCTCTTCGGGCTGAGCCCGGCAGGGCCCCATGGGAGCAGGCCCGGCCACCAGGCGCTCGCCAACCGGCCCCACCCCCAGGCCTGGCTCCAGAGGGGGGCCCCGGTGACCCACGTCCGGGCAAGGGAAACTGGGTTCCAATTAATTTTGTCATCATAAGGGGTTTGGTGAGCCGTGCTTTGTCTGGTCCCTCACCTAGGACCTGTTTGCCATGGGTGACCCTGCCAGGGGCATAAAGCCCCAGGCAACTTAGCTCCTAGGATCATTGGGACACACAAACCCCTCCACCACGGTAAGGTGACGGCTCACTTAAAAATAAATAAATAAATCACTTAAATCTAGCAAACACAGCAATGTAGACCACAAAATGGTTTGAGTCGTTTTCCTAGTCACATTACATTCCTGCCATCAATCGTTGTGAGGTTGAGTTTAATGGGCACAATCTTAACTGCCCCATAGTCCAACATCAAAGCTGATTTGTGTTAATCATGCCCGTTAGGCTGTTTGAATGAAATACTACATGCTAACAGTCCTTTACCCTGGACAAAGAGTCAACAGGAATGATAAATCAGACAGACTAACAAACACATATTTGTGAATCTTTGATACATTCGAAGGGTCAAAAGTCAAATCCATTGATACTCCATCTTGTAGTTGTATCAGTAGTCTGTGTTCCATCGTGAAAAAAAACAATGTGGTGGACACTGGCCCATGCATAGTCATCCCTAGGACAAGTGCCTCCAATAGTTCTCCCATCCTTCACCACTGCAGTTCTCTCTGTGACGATGTTCCAGTTTGAGAAAATAAAGCAGAGCTATTAGGTTTTCGTTACATTCATCGAAAGCGGGGGTTGATATATTTCTCATTGTTATCTCCTCTGCTGATAATACACACAACTGCACCTGCAAGTGAATGATCACTTTTGAGACTATTTTAGTACGGGGCTGTTTCAGCGATAATATGTTTAGTATGGCACTTTCCGAGATTAAGGCTCACATGCACACTGATCAAAGTTTACTTTTGTTTGTACACACATCCCATTGGACTCAAGCCAAGTTGGGTCTGTATACTGCAGGGTGTTGATAAGTACAATCACGATGTACAATCTGGCATTTTCTGTAAGGCAACACAATGTCCCAGTATTTTACAAGTTCCAGAATAAATCATTCATTTGATTCGACATCACAGAACCTTAAAAAATGAGACAAAGTCATTGCATATTCTACATTTTCAACCGTTTGCTTGTTTCATGTTCCAAGACCACTCCTTTATCTCGCTTGCGCTACTTTTCATCGCAACTTCATCCTCATTTATCGCTTGAAACACTCTTCAAACTTGAGGAAATGAGACCCCAACCCCCTGAACAGAAGAGCTCAGTCTGGGTGAACACCAGAAAGTTTCTGACAAGCACAATCACCCCTAAGCTGATTGTGAATGTTTCAGAGGAGGCGGTCGCTTTTCTGTGGAGGATGAGAAAATTCGTGTTCCTGCCTGTCTACTGGGGATTTGGAATTAGACAAGAGACAGTTACCTGTTCTTGCCCTCCCCTCTCATCTCCTCAAACTAATTAGATGGAACTAGCTTTGAATCATTGCGGGGGGACACATATTTTCGATTCACTCGGGTTTGTGTTCATGTGTTTCATAATGTGTGTATGCATATGTGATAGGAGTCAGGGGAGCAGGGGGGGGGGGGGGGGTTCACCAAGGGATGATTAAGAAGTGGGATTTCTTCACCTAACCACTGCATGTATTTCAAAGCTTGAAAGTGCCAATTAAAACCGATCAGACTCACTATGGGCGTTTGGGCCGTTACAAAGAAGAACAATCCAACATAAAATTCAACCATTCTGTGGTCCTGTTCAAGAGAAGCCTTGCTTGCCAGTCAGTCAGGAATGCCAGAGGAGATTGAAATACACAGCCCGTCTAAGAGTCTACTGCAAGGATAGGGGGGAGTGGAATTTCAGGATAGTGAAAAGAAAACAACAGGTTGGTTCGCCTGTAATCCTATATTTTTTTTTTCCTTTAACTGTCCCCCCGCCCCCCAGCACCCCATTTGCGAGGATGGAAGTCAAATTCTTCAACAATAAAATAACAAATAATAAAACAACCTTCAATTAAAAAAATTGAAATGTTTATTTGAAAGCAGAATGACAAGCAGATATTTGCCCTCTATACTTTTAAACAACATTGTCCTGGACAATGTTTTGACTGTCCCTTTGACACAGATGTTGACTTTTCATGTCAAGCAAGGGAAATCCCCTTCTCATAGTAGCCAAGATAGATTTAGCATCAGCAAGTATTTGCTGCTCTCTGCTGGACAGCAATGAAAGATATTGTTATAAATATATGCCATCAAAATACCAGACGCTATTTAATAAGACCTAATAAAACCAGAAGCAAACGATGAGGGGATATATCACCATTTCCACTGAATGTCTGATGTCTGCGATTATTGCTATTGGCTGTTTCGTCAAGATTCGAGAATGTCCCTCGAGTTCCACAAGAGCAGGATGTCAGAGTGATTTGTTGCTGCATTATTACAAGGTGCAACCGATGTCATCAGACAATGTAATGCGTGCAAGTATCACGTGATGGTGTGTCTGGGAATGGAAAGAAGCTCGGGGCAATTTTGTTGTCATATCATTTGCCATCATTAATTAACAGGAATGCTTTGCTCTTTGCTCTGAGCAATTTCAACTATTGTTCTGTAATCTGTGTCTGCGTGCGTGCGCGTGTTAACGAGAGAGGCAGAGGGGAGTGTTTTTGAATGGCTTATGCAATCGTTCTATTAGCTGACCCAGGGCTTTACTGCGCAGATCAACTCAGTTTTGCATTACTATAATAGCTTCTTCTGAATAGATGAAAATGTTTAATTAAGTTCCTCATTGTTTAACGTTGTGCCGTGTTTTCCGCTCCCTGGGCTCATTGTGTAATTATGTGCACAGTAGATGCATTTCAGTGTTTGTATCTGTTCGATGTATTTGAAAAAGACTCGATTCAGGCAATGGGGAATATTGTGTGTGCACAGCCAGTGCATATCCTCCCCATACTACTACGAGATGGAAATGCAGCTGTCGTTATTGCACTAAAAACAAGGCAATTACTGTACATTTCTTCATAGATTCACCTTTTTGCCCCCCCCCCCCACACACACACACACACGTGCGCGCTCGCACCTCAAAGAACTAGCAGCCTTGCGTAAAAGCAACAAATAAATACATGCATAAATTAAAAAACTTGACGTGCATGAAATATACAGTAGTGTGCAGTGTTGCTTACTTGAAATAATTTAATTAGATTCATGCAACTTGTCATATATTTAGGACAATTAAATGTTGCACTTTACAGTAAGGTCGAACATTGGGTAAATCTACATGTTTAAGTATAAGGTGGTAATCTGAGCTTTTTTGGATAAGCATTTACCGAGTTTTGGACTTGTGGTAATGTCGTATGTGTTTGGAATTGCCCCCCTTTTTGCCCCTGCTTCAATGTCGTTACGGCATTTACAGTACCACACAGTATCTTGGTCATGCAGTGCAGACCTGCGATTGGCTGGCAACCAGTTCGGGGTGTCCACCGCCTATTGCCTGAAGCCATCTGGGATAGGCTCCAGCACACCCTTGTGATGAGAAGCGGATCAGAAAATGGATGGATGGATGGACATTCAGCAGACTAAACCCGTTCTTGAAGGAATAAGAATTTTTTTTGTGATGTGAACATGATTGTAGTCATCTTCATTTTTTTGGATAACTTAGGTCAAGTCATTGTGCTGATGATTTATCAGTTGTATGCACTAAAACAGTGGCAGCTCTCTTTATTAAATGTGTAATTGGCTTGCCATTTCTGAAGCTGGGTCAGTATGAGAGGCATAGTTGATGCAAAGCACAAAATCTTGTGTTTCGTTTGCAGTGACTAATGCCAATGTTTCCTGCAGGTGAAAGGCAACTTTTGATGTTTCCTTGACTCTTGGCACAATGAAGTTCCGCAAGTACATCAGTGAAATTCCTTAACTTTGTGATCTTTATTTTTCATCTTTGGGAAGCTGTAAATCTTTTACAAAGTTCATCTGTAATCAACCATGCAGTGCCCCCTCCAAAAAAATGCAAGTCGTCCCCACATCCTCGTCTGTCTAGCCAGTAGGCTATTAATGTGAATAGCTTTCATTTGAGCAACCTATCTAACACATTCCTTCTCAAGTCACATGAAAAATGCAAGTCACCTTTTGACTTGGGATAGGGTTTTAACTCGTCGCATTTTCAAAGGTGTGCTTCCAAGTTCTATAGTTGTGAGGTTTGATATTAAGCTAGAGCTATAATATCACAGTGAGCCAAGTATCTGTCACCAGTGTCGCCAATGTTTGAGCTCAATTTTCACAGGTTCTGGCATTGTTTCCCTCCTGTTGTCAGCCTGCACTCGCTAATCTTTGCTGGAGATGCATTGATGCTTTACACATGCATAAAATAGCTCCATACATTTTGAAAGTTCTGCATGTGCTTGCTGTCATATTTCCCTATGTCCATTGCATTGGAAAGAAGGTTGAGAATTTTATCTGCCATAGGGCCCCGCTCTGAATGAAAATGGCTCAATATACCAAAAAGAACAATAAAGTTTTTGACAACTAATATGGAGTACATGTACATTTATGCGTTTATTGGGAAAAGGGCAACATCAGAGACAGCGTAGAATGGCAGGCAGCAGTGGTTTGTGAGGTTGTGCAGTGCACGGTTCCAAAGAGGCGAGAGTGTGCAAGAGCAAGGGAGCAGTCACACTTGTTGTTGTTTTATGTAGTTCTGTTACTGTGAACAAGAAGATAATTCCCCAGAGGAAAACACAGGCTGAGTCTGTTGTCATATTTTTTTCTGCACCAAAGGGAATAGGGGAATTAGCACCCCATCCAGACCATGAGTTGCAGTCAGAGCTGGAGAACCTGCATCCATGGTCCAGAAAACACCAATAAATTAAGGAATGTTAGATGTTGCTGTTATTCACTTTTAATTTCAATTCTGACAAACGTTTCTGTGGTACAGTTACATTGGGTGTGTATTTGTAAGCGTTCAGGTGTTGGATGAAAAAAATAAATAAAAATGAATGCAGAATATGCATGAGCAGTTCCAATCTGAATCGGCATGTGACAAGAGTCATACAGCATGAATGAGCATTAAGATGTTAATCTAACACTGTGCTGTTCTGGATCTGTGCCATGTAAACCTCTGACCAACTATTTACAGCGTGTTGGTAAGAAGGGATGCTCCAAAATGTTGTGGAAGGACTCCGGAGTTAAGTATCGGAAATGTATTTCCTCATCCTCAGTCAAATTTTCTATGAACAACCAACTCAAGCATCTTAAAACTGACTGATCTGGCAAAGAAATGTGGGCTTATTTCCATATTTTGTATGAAAGAGCCATGAGACGAGAGGTGAATTTTGAGAGAGCATTTTTCACATCAAAGTATTGAAAATTGTTTTTACACCTGCTATGACATACAAGGAATACAGTGATGCTGTCCAGGCCTGCAATATGGAGCGATATTGATCCGAGTGAGGAATATGTCATGGTGGGGGATATTCTTTTGATCTGCAAATATTAGAAGGTTGCCACAATGAAGAGCAGTACTGGAAAATGTGTTCTAAATGAGGGGCTCCACATTTGTAAATATGGAATGTCAGTGATTTTCTCATCTCCATCCCAGCAGCAGCATGGACAAATGAGAAGAATAGGCTGGACGTGTCAAGGCAGAGATGTGTATCAAATTCATGGACTGACTGCACGGAGATCAAATTTCGTTCCTTCTTGTCCTTATTAGGGTTAATGCTAATTAGGCTAAGAGGCTTTGCACCCTGGAATGGTCGTTGATCAATCGCAGGACACACTAACAACCATTCACACTCAAATCACATTCATGGGCAATTTGTTGAGGCAGCCGATGATCAGGTTGAGCGTTGCTAGGGGTGCCACGGGTCTTCCCGCATGGAAGCTTGCTTGTCTGTCGTTCTAGGCAGGGGGTCGGCAACACGCGGCTCCAGAGCCGCATGCGACTCTTTAGCGACATCTAGTGGCTCCCTGGAGCTTTATAAAAAATGTTTGAAAATGGAAAAAGATTTTGATAGTAGGCTAACATCGCTAAAATAGGTATAGATACATGTGTCAGCTCCGAAAAAGGAGAGCTGCGGTGTTGGTTTTTTAAAACGGACACTTTATGTATGTATTTAACAGCCTCGACAAACACAGACAGGTCTGAGTCCGACTCCGTGCCTTCTCTCTTCTCTTCAACTCGAGAGGCGTTCAAAGACAGCCTCCGAAAAACGGAAATTCATGATCACTTCACTGACACTAAGAAAAGCGAAAATAATGCACCAAAACAAAAAATCAAGCGAGGAAATCACAAAATAAATTCTATGTTTGTGAACACCCAACAAAGGAATGAACAACATAAACAATTCTGAGACAGTCCAATCTTCTACATACATAGAGCATGTGTTTCCTTCATTCTAAGTTTTATAGAAGGCTTTTATTTCTTTGCGGCTCCAGACATATTTTTTTGTTTTTTTGTCCTATATGGCTCTTTCCACATTTTGGGTTGCAGACTCCTGTTCTAGGCATTGTCATTGTCTATGATGTGCCTCAGGCTCTGGGGGTTGCAGGTCAAGGGCTGTTGTCACCTGTTAGAGTGGTGGGGCCCTGCACCAACACGCCGTTGGTTCTGCTTCCGCTCTCGCCAAGAAGAGGTTCTCTACATAGCGACAGTTTGCCTTGGAGGTGGATTATTGATATGCTAGTTGGAGGAGGTGACCATCGCCTTCCTGCTTCTACTAGGGTTTTCCGTCTGCGCCGTCTGTGCCGTCGTCTGTGCCGGTGCTTTCCCAGGATGATGACACAGTTTCTCTGGCTGCCTCTGAGTCTTGTTTCCATGGTTTAGAGGATGGAGTCGGCCTGTGAGCCAGTCTCCCTGTCCTGTCAAGGTGCTTGTTGTGTGATGCCCCCGGGGGATGGCTCGATGCAGGCCGTTTTGGGAAGTGACCTCCAGCGCCGACCTTTGCATCTGCCTCAGCAATCACAGTAGCCTTCTGAGAGTGCCGTCTTCCGACGAGGATGTCCTGCCTTTTCTGTCCCTGCGTCTAGGTGCTATTTGACACAGTTCCATTTCTTCTGGGGTGATACCGGGACTTGGCTTTTGGGCTGGCGGATATGCATGACGCTGCTACTTCAGGTTTAGCTCAGACGCCTGCCATGGCTTTCCTCATTGTGTCCCCGGAGGTGACTCTTTGTTAGGCTACGCGGGGCGAGGTCGTTTTTTCTTTTTTTTCAAACTGAGTTAGTGTACTTCGAGCCACAAGCCACCTGCAGATGGCAGTGTCAGTGTGGAAACAGTGTTGTCCAGGAAATCTTTACTGCCATATGCATTTCAACTAGATTTCAATCATTTAAACTCAAAATATTTTAACAAATTTTAGCTCATATTTTTGACTATGAGAGCAGCCTAACAAAGTCAAAATCACATGACTACACAGGTGGCCAAATTGATGTAACAAAGGACGGACAGTCAAATGCGGATCTATAAAGGCAGTTGTTTGTCTTTAATCTGCACTACTTTATGTATTTATCTGTGGAATAGTCACATAATTTAACCTGAATTGGGCAATACTCACCACTATTGTGTCAAAACATTTTTTGGCTCTCGTTTTTTAATACTTATTTGCAAATGTTTGGTAAATTCAAGCTGCAGGCTACATGTTCCTAGACAATGTATATTAACATTCCACGTGATCATAATAATGAAAGAATTCTATTCGAACTAATTTTACATTGGATATTTTTTATGCATACAGGTGACCATGACGGATGTCAAAGTGAAGTTGGAAAATGATGTGAAGGAGAACAAGTGGTATGGTAATCGTCAATCAAAATCTGTTAGTTAGGAATCAACACAAGACAAAATGCTGTATACTGTATATTTTGAAGAATATTTAAACATGAACTTTTCACGACCTTCTCAGGCTGCACAGAGAGCTGACGGAGCCAGTCACAAATCAGCTTCAGTTGCTACCATTGACTTCTGGAGCTAAGTGTAACATAGTAGAGGAGAACGGATTTATCGATAACTATGAAAGTCAACTCCAACTTTTCAAGCAGGTCTGCATGTGTTTTGCTCTTGAGTTGATTGTATACGGAATAATAGTGCAGGGAATAATATATCCACATCAAATATTTGGCTGAGTTTAAAGAAAGGCCTAACTTCAAGGGAGAATTTACATTAAGCTCTTTTACATACATTATCTACATTATATAATGATTTCATGTATTTTAAACGATTCCGTTTGACTTTCCATGTTTAACTTAATCATGCATAATTTATGATTTATGTGGGAAGTTGTGCTTTTTCAAAACGGTTTTCTGGGTTGCGGATTCTAAAATGTTTTCTAGTCTTTAACATCCACAGATATAAATTGCTTTGAATGTGTATCACTCGTGTATTTTATGTATTTGAATAGGAGCGGATGCAGGTCACGGAGTTATGGCAGACAGCAGCACAGGAGCTTGACGACCTACAGGAGTTCTACCAGAAAATATTCACTAATGGACTCAATGCCAATGCTACAGGACAGCAGCTCATGCCAGTATTTCCATTTTAACATTTAGAGTGTTGATGCAATTTGACAAGTGACCCCCGTAGAGTGCGTAAAAGAACGATAGCCTTTCTCATATTACTTTTTGAATGGTGTTACGTTTGTCAAGTATCCTTCCAAAATAATTTCACATAGAACCTAAATAGTTCTCCAGGCTACAGCATAATGAAAAATGTATGAATGCACTGTATCGTGTGATGAATGTGAACCTCTCTCGCTTATGCTATGATTAAACATGTTGGCGCCGCTTTCAGGCGACTATTTGACACATTATTGTAAGTTGCCAACAGTGGTCAGACAAACACCAAGGGACAAATGTAGCGTCAAGAGTCCCAACTGGATTTTTTTTTTTTTTCACAGAGCTGAGTTGTAGCATAAAGTCAATTTTGAGTTCAAATATATGGTCATATATTGAAGAATAATTGTTCACTCGCTACCACATATTTGTCAACTTGCAATTAGGTTCCACCACCCTTGGAACTCTGAGCAACGTATGCAGTACAGAAAGTTGATGGATGCAATAAAATGTATGCTTAAAATCATGCCACATTAATGCCAATCGTGTGTCTTTTTGTCACTCACAGACAAACTGTAATTTCCTAAAGACAGCAACAGGTCACAGTACAGAGTTGGAGGACCTACAAATCCAGCTGAGGTAATTGCAAATGTGATTCACTCTAGTCTAGCTGTTGCAACATGCATTTTTTTAAACCAAAATAGCCCTGCAATTGGCTGGCAGCCAGTCCAGGTTGTACCCCGTCTCTCGCCCAGAGTCAGCTGGGATAGGCTCCATATCACCAGCAACCACAATGACAACAAGAAAAGATGAATAGATGATCACCGTTTCGCATCTAAAGGCAACATTATACTATATCAGTCACAACAATGACAGATTTTTTTTTCTCATTCTTCTTCCTGGTAATGTCACATATTTTTACAGCACACTTGTCAGAATTCCTAGAGCGCGATCATTTGAGCTCAGTGATGATAATTTGGATTATGCTCGTCACCCCCTCAAGCCTGTATTGGCAAACTGTCATACACCTCGACAGAGTGGCATCAAGAGCGCGATGTCTGGTGGCTTAAACGTAATCACGAAATAAGGCCTGGCTAACGAGTATGCTGTGTGTGTCTTGTGTTGGAGAACAACCAAAGCTGATCTGAGAACAGCCGTAGCCATAGTGGATGAGATGACCCGACAGCTCCAGTCTGTTCAGCACCAGCTAAAGAGACAGGTGAACAAAGAAATGCGGCATTTTGAGTCGGATAGACATGGAGAATTTCATGGCTAAAACAACCTTTTCATACTTTTCATAACTAGATTTTTATCCACATCATCAACAAAACACTCCAATGTTTTTTTTTTTCATTTTAATCTTAGATAATTTAAGTTAGGCGGCCCGGTAGTCCAGTGGTTAGCACGTCGGCTTCACAGTGCAGAGGTACCGGGTTCGATCCCAGCTCCGGCCTCCCTGTGTGGAGTTTGCATGTTCTCCCCGGGCTTGCGTGGGTTTTCTCCGGGTGCTCCGGTTTCCTCCCACATTCCAAAAACATGCATGGCAGGCTTGTTGGGCACTCTAAATTGTCCCTAGGTATGAGTGTGAGCGTGGATGGTTGTTCGTCTCTGTGTGCCCTGCGATTGGCTGGCGACCAATTCAGGGTGTCCCCCGCCTACTGCCCGAAGACTGCTGGGATAGGCTCCAGCACCCCCCGCGACCCTAGTGAGGATGAAGCGGTTCGGAAAATGGATGGATGGATGGATAATTTAAGTTATTATGGCTTCCAGTCAGAAGTAATTGCGATGGTTTTCTCCATACTCCACAATTCTGTCAAATCCTTTTGCCAGAGTGGCCTTTCCATAGATTTTTTTTGGTCACAGATTTTGGTCAATGCATGTAGTAAAAACACTTTGCCAGGCCACTGTTGTTGGATGAGAGGCTTCACACATTCTCTGGTACTTCTGACTAAGGATGTTTGATTGCGTACAAATCAGGGCTGGTTTCCGTCCAATCAAGTTTGTGAACATCAAACTTACTCCCTCTGCTTTATGTACTGGAGAGCAACTGAAAATTGCCTCTGTTCTGCTCTCACTCACAAAGTTAACTGTACGAAATACTCACCGTTAAATAATTACATCGAGCCAGTACTAGGGTGTCTAGTTCAAATCCTGATTGATTGGTGAAAATCTCAGGAAGACTTTTATCCAGATAGTATTTGTAAACCGGAATGCGCTCGCTGGAATATCTTTAACACTGTAATGTGCACCAATATCGCGACGCTGTATTGAAATCAATGTGCAGAAAAAGAACAATAGTCTGGTACCATATCTGGCTTTTCTGAAAAATGCAAATGCAATGCACATTCAGGAGGAAGATGAAGCAGAGGCACGGAATCGAGAGGAAGCAGCACTGAGACAAATCCAAACCCTTCAGACAACCATCAGCGAGCAGGACACCAGGTGAGTATGAAAAAAAAGGTTTTATATGCAAACATTTACTATTCTTACTTAATTGTTTTAATTATTGTTTAAATATATGGCCAGGTCGTTTGATGGTTTTCTGATCAGCTGTTGATGTTTACGTTTGCTCAGAATAAAATTTGCATCTCAGGAGACAGAGGCTGCACTCAAAGAGCAATCTATGTGGGAGAATACAGCAGGGAACCTAAAGGCCCGCTGCGCTACGTTAGAACAGGAGAAGTACGAGGGTTTGGACAAAGTGCGAGAGTGTGTTCAGATGGCTGAGGAAGCAACACTGCAGAAGGATGAGGTACATACAGTATATACTTTGTACCTTTCACCAGAACTTGATTTCGAGTTAAAAATATGTACATCAGGTACTGTACTTTCATTTGCATTGTTGTGAAGAGCCCCATCAGATAAAAAAAACAAAACTAGTTATGCAGAGGAGTGTTTATATTATGAAAGTGTTTTTGGTGTCACTGCCAAATTTTTTTGCCTAGAGTGCAGTTATGAGGCAGCTTATATTGAACACTGTTTGGAAATGAGTGACCATGAAAAATAAATAGCCATTCTGTTGCTCTTCCCTTTCTTTGACTTGTGGATAAGTGAGTTCCAACCACTGTGTCGTGACCCAGTATGCGGTCAGAGACCAGAGTATTCACTACAAAAAAGATGATGCAGGGGCTACAAATAGTGGAGCCAAAGCTGCCATTGGTTGTAAGCGCGAGCCTAAGTTTTTACTTTACTGCAATTTTAATATCAGCTTAAGCAGCAAAATTGACAAAACCACAAGTGCTGCCGCTAAATTTGATAACGCAGATCCAACAAGGTGGCATAAGTTGATGATGTAACGTGCTCTGTTCCAATTCTGCAATTTTCACACACTTGTAACATGCGCACTTGAACGCTACATGTACAGTACGTCTTTCTGTGCACTTCATGGAGGGTTATTGGGTGTAGTGAGATCAGGCCCTAGTAAAAGGAAATGGCCACATCTAATGTCGCTGACGTCAGTTAGACGTCTCAAGGTTACGACCTAAATTTGAGCGGGCCAAAATCTGCTTAAAACCAACAGAAACAGGACAATATTAGGTAAGAGCTTCTTTGGAAATTGAGTCTGACCTCCAATCACTGAAGCTTAAACTTTCTAACCTGCCGACCTTCCATTTGTCCCCCACAGGCTCAGTTAACGGCAAAGCGTTTGACAGAGGAACTTGAGAAGACAAAAAAGGCCTTACGACAGTTGATCCAGGATGCTACTCTTTGCTCCAAAAAAGAGGTAGAGAATAATGTACCGGTATGTGGTTTGGAAGCAAAAACTGCTGGTAAGACTTTCAAACAAATTTGGATGTCAAAGTCTGTTAATTAAGAGAGGTCCCAGCTCACAACAAATTGCTGAACTAAATTTGCCATACTGACTGTACTTCTTACTTCTTTGACAGCTGAATAATATGCGTCAGCAGTGCAACACTGAAATGCAAAGTATGGCTGAGGAATTGTCTCGATTGCAAGTGGCAAGTTTTTACCCTGCTTAGTATGAATTTTTCTCAATGTCATTCTTTGTTTTCCAACACCTGGCTTTACCTGTATGTTCTTGTTGTTTTCCCCCGGCCCCTCACTGTAGGAATGTGTGGAAAAACAATCTCAGATTAAGAGGTTGAAGCGAGAGAGAAAAGCTATGGAAGTAGAACTGGCAAAGGTAGATGTTTAACTGTAGCACAAGAAGAGACAGCTTAATCCGAATACAAAGTCCTTCTTATGTTTTATTATGCACACCAGTGGTACAATAAGCTTATGCAATGCTAAATGTTTTTTTTGTATTTTTTTAAGGTGACCAAATGCAAGGTAGAGCATGAGCTTAGGAAAATTGACGCCCTCCACCAGAGGTGTCTAAAGGCAGAGCGGATGAAGGATGAAATAAGCATCACTTTGCAAAGTACCCAAAGCAAACTAAAAAAGTTGGAAGTGGAGTAGGTGGAATAAGATTCACTGTTTTTGAAGCCAGTCGGTGATTTATCATGTTAGCACTACAGTGTATTACACTTAGATAACACAGACCCCTTCAAAGATAGCAGTGTGCCGAACATGTATAAAATTCTGTTCCATTATCATCTTTCCTTTATCCATGTTTCTATTTTTAGCTACAATGAGGATTTGTCCCGATGCCAGGAAGAAGTGCAGCAACTAAAGGGCTGTCTGACTGCAGCAAGGGAGGACTGTACCAGAATCAGTGATGAGCGACTCCAGTTGCAACAGGAGAATGTTCAGTTCCGCAGAGAGATGGATGAGCTGCGCAAAGGTTCCTTGCAGGTCCAAAAGAAGGCCAAACAACAGGTACACTTAAGAATTTAAGGAAAAATGTGGAAAAATATCCATCCATCCATTTTCCCATCCGCTTTATCCTCACAAGGGTCGCGGGTGGTGCTGGAGCCTATTCCAGCTGTCGTCGGGCAGTAGGCGGGGGACACCCTGAACCGGTTGCCAGCCAATCGCAGGGCACACAGAGACAAACAACCATCCGCGCTCACACTCACACCTAAGGACAATTGAGTGTTCAGTCACCCTGCCATGCATGTTTTTGGAATGTGGGAGGAAACTGGAGTACCCGAAGAAAACCCACGCATGCACGTGGAGAACATGCAAACTCCACACAGGAAGACCGACCGGATCAAATGCTGCACCTCTGCACAGTGAGGTTGACGCGCTAACCACGCGACAACTGGGCCGCCCTCAAAGAATAACCCCCATCCATCCATCCATTTTCCGATCCGCTTATCCTGACAAGGGTCGCGGGGGGTGCTGGAGCCTATCCCAGCTGTCTACGGGCAGTAGGCGGGGGACACCCTGAACCGGTTGCCAGCCAATCGCAGGGCACACAGAGACCAACAACCATCCGCGCTCACATTCACAGTGGAGAAATATGCCACGGCGAAAAGCGTACAGTTCAGCCAATAAAGCAGAGTACCTGCACTGTTTTTTCCTTTGCACTTTCCCTACTCTTTTACATTTACATACCTGGACAACTTTTAGGACGTTGGCAAGAAATAACGGTTGAATGGCAATACAGTACTGTATTGTTAAAAAAAATTGAAAAAGAGATATTCAGAAGATAACACTGATCAATGTGCTGCACTTTGCTAGGTTACACAGATGGCGCAAGAGCACAGCATTAAGGAGAAGACACTAAAAGCACAGATGAGCGACCTGGAGGAGCGCAGTCACAACTCAAGTGCTGATCTGATGCGTCTTCTGACAGCACAGCAGAAAAGTATCCAGCGCTGGAAAGTGGAGGTCCCAAACATGGCCCAGGCTTTCGAATGCAGAATCAGAAATCTGACGTAAGAACAGAAAATAACAGATTGAAAAAGTAGACACTGGCAGTGAAATGTGATTTGAGACTAGACAGTTGTTTAAAAAGGGCATTAAATACATCAATTTTAATGAATCTCTGATCATCGCAACTGTGCAATTTCTTTGTGTCTTTTTTTTTCCAGAGAAGAGCTGGATCAACACCAGCAACGTTCACATGAGTTTGAGATCCAGCTAAAAAAAAACAACAATACTATTGTGAAGGTTAGCAAATGAGTGAACAAGTGAGGTGAATGATGTGGTCTTTGAGTTTCAGATTTCTCCCACATTCCTAAAAACAGGAATGTCACACTTTAAATCTCGCCCAAACATTAAAGACAATATCAGTGTGAATTCTTTGTCTGATTTTTTGTCAAATGCACGATGGGAGAGGACCCAAAAAAGCAGAGAGGCAGGAGAAGCAGAGGGACTGAACAAAACATATTTACAAAAACACTTACAGGGGCACACTAGACAAACAAAATCAATAACAAAAACAAAGGCCTGAAAAACTCAAAGTAACAAAAAAACAAAAACCCAGCAACACAACGATCCGACCACAAATGGTTGGCGAGACAGTCCTTATAGTACTGTAAACAAGGAGCTGATGACAAAATGACCAACAGATGCAACGCTGGAGGAGAAGCCCTTCGATGCCACCTAGTGGAGGCAACCGAACAAAACATGACAATTTTGTGACCTCTAAATGATTGGGGTTCAGTCCAGTAGTTTTCCTCCTCTCTCACTGCGAGTGATCGATAGGCCCTATCTACCTTACGAACCGAAATACGATAAGCGGTATCGGAAATAATTGTTTTGATAAAGTATACTTTAATAAATTCCAGGAATGCACGTGTAGGATCATCACACGAGATCATAGGGATTTCATCGTCTTTGATATTTCTCGCATGCATATACAGTACACCAAAAACTGACAGTATGCTTGCATAGTCTCCTCGTACTGCAGATAAATGCAGATAGACGATATAATCTCTTTATTCTATTTGTGCAGTATGAGAGACAGCTGTCTGAATTTCGAGAGAAAGCCAGTCGCCTCCAGAGACAACTCACTGAAGTTGAGCAACGCACGACGACACCTTCACAAGAGGTAAGACCAGGGGTGTCGTGGGCGTGGTACGCGGGGGTACGCCGTCCACCCACTTCTCCCGACGCCACATTCAATTTTTATTTCGGTTTTAGCCCTGCACTGTCTGCGGGTTAGGGTTAGGGTTATGGTGACTATTTAATGGCCAATGGTGTCCAATGGCCTACGTGACAACAACTTAGCCATACCATCGACCTTCATTAAGTATTTTCGAGGACAGTCAGAAAGATGTCAATTTATCACTAATATATTGTGCCAGTGTGTTGTAAAATACATTTTAAAGAAAAATATAGAACACCTAATCACAATGTTTCTGACCAAACAGGAACGTGAATATGGCATGCATATGATCTGAAGAACAAAGTATTCAAGTATATAAAGATACAAGAAAAAGTAAGTAAACCCTTTTGGTTCACGTTGCGTAGTTCTTCATGGAATATAAAACTCGTCTCATTAATTGGACTCTAGGTTGGCTGACACCTGTTCCTAATTAGCTCTTAGATAAGTCCTGAGCCTCTGGATTCATGTGTTCCATTCCCCCCCCCCCCCAATGTTTACATGACGTGTCCAATGAAAACAATCATTAGTGTAAGCAGACTGTGTCTGTTTTTGTGACTTAGATGAAGATCGGATCACCTTTGAAGACCCAATTTATTCAAAAATCCAGGTAATTCCCAAAGCATCCACACGCTTTTCCTTGCAACTATGTAAGTGAAAATTTAATTGATGTTGATTCTGTTCTTTTCCCGACAGCTGTTTTGCCACTTCAGCGGGTGAAAAACCAGTCTTGATGAACACTTAACAGTGACCCTTTTGTATATATAACATTTAGACACAATAGAAAATGCAAACACCAAATGTGTGCAATGGAATATTCACATTTAATGATTTACTCTACCACAAAACCTCTCCAATTCCAATTTCTTTTGGTTATTACTAAACCAGTGCATAAATGGACAAACAACCCCCCACCCCACACCCTCTCCCCAAAAATTTGAAATGAAATAAAATGAAAAGCATTGTCACAGTCACAATAAACAAAACAAAAAAACAAATTTGCCACTGATGTTTTAATATGTGTTACTCTTGAAAAATCTAGAAAGGCATGGAATACACTTTGTTAAATTAGATCGAAGGACTAAGCCAAAACCACTGGCACCAATTAACAAAAAACACATTTCCATATTAGTGACATGCAAACACACACAGATGCACATGGTTGAACGCAAGTCCAGGAAATAGATGAGAGAGAAGACAAACGAGTTTCTGAGATACTCAGGGTTTCCCCTTCCACAGTTCAGACTCTGGCTGCTCCCAGCCATGCCCCATGATGCTCTGCAGGCGGAAATCGCCAAAATACTTCAGGGCGTGGCTGAGAGAAAAGAGAGAACATAAACATAATGCACAATGTACACAGTATGCATATATGTAGGGTAAACAATTTCAGAGTGTAAATGCTTACCAAAGTGTTGTCTTACACATCAAAACAATTCATTTGTATTTCTAAAAGTTTTAAAAACAATGATAAATGCTAAGCAGCCAAGTAAGAATAGTTAATTTCCTTCTGGTGATGTATTATGGATTTTTTTTTTCAATACAATCCTGATATTCTCGCTAAGTAGATTGAGTTTACAATTCTAATCGTGCCATAGGACGGCATGTTGGCCGAATGCTTAGCACATCTGCCTCAAAGTTCTGATATGTGCTCCAGCTCACCCGTGACCTAAGTGACAATAAGTGTAATAGAAAATTGATGGACAGATGGCTAATTGTGCCATTTGCATGCCAATTCACTGAAATGCATTACAATACGCAATGATCTGATTCAAAACTGTCTTATAATTTCACGGCATATTCAATTTGTTAGTGTACTAATTCGCTGGAAAAGAAAAGAATAGCTTTGCTATGAATAAAAGTTAAGTTCATGCTTTACAAGTATACTTACAAGTTCGGCTTTTGTCCTTCGACTAGCTCATCACTGGGGATAGGGTAGAGTGCTTCATATGTGCGCTTCACTCCAGAGCCATGTATAGCATAAGAGTTCATCTTGTTCACATTGGGAGGAAAGTAAATCCAGGGAAGGAGAGCCTCACCCATCCATGTGTCTCCAGTAACTGTCGAATTAAAAACCATCGGCAGTTGTTGCTGGAAGTGGAAACAAAAGTAATATTTTAAAACATGGCACAGCATTGATGAACCCTTTTGATCACTTCTATTACATCTGCCTACTTGGAATGCTTGGCCGACCCCTGACAGCAGTAATATCAAGTGCTGACCATGTCTGAAGCGAAACCACAGAAAGCGATACAAGATTAAGTGCAAGTCTCAGTATTCATTTACTACACGTCTATTGGTGTGTCAAACCAAAAAGCAAGTTAAAATTTTACTTACGGACAAATCTCCACCTCTAGGTAATTGTCTGTAGTACTATCAAGAAAGAAGGACTCAACAACTAAGAAAATAAAAGAAATATTTCAATTTTCAGCACCAGACTTCTCAACATGCTGCATACTTTTTGAAACCTCATGCCACACACCCTTATTTTGACGATACATTTTTGTTTAATATAAATTTTAATGGAAATTGTTCCTAAATAAACATACACTGTAATTTTGTAATTTTTGCACCTTCATAATCCCAGAGTCCAGGGAAGGGCTGGCCAGGTGGTCCTGCTGGGGCCTGTGGGTCATTGAAGAAGGGAGCAAAAGTCTTCATTTTTAGCCCTTCAACCCCAGGAGAGAAGATGATCCTGATGGGGTCATGATTCACAGGAATGCTGTCCCAAGTGTGCAGGATCTCAAACTCTGCTTGCATATTCGTCCTGGAAGTAAAATTGCATATAAGGACTATGAGTTTCCATCCGGCCCTAGTTCAAGAAATGAAATGCATTCTTACAAAGAGTCACAACTCAGAGTCATGCAGATGACTGTCACAAACTGCAGTCCGCGAATTACGCCCATGTTGTCCTTCCAAGAATCCAACTCAACGAATGAGCTTCGCATGTTAGTCTCCTAACCACTTCAACTTTTCTCGTCCTGGTTGTTAATTACTTTACGCAATGCGTTATCAGATTAGGTTAATGTCTAACGCAGTTCTGACCATTCACATCTTATCAAGCTCGTAAAACGAATTTGCTTAGGTAAGAAGCAAAAGTAACCTACGTATGGTTTTAGACTTGTCCTGGTAGCAGTGTTCGAGTTTATGAACTAACAATATGACATTGCCCCTCAGTGGAGAATATATCGGTGAAAATGAAAAACTTAAAACTTTTTCCTAGCAGATACGATATGTGAGTGCAGTTGTGTGTTAGACAGTGAACTACACTCAGCAGTGCGCGTAGTTTTTATCGACGAGGGCAGAACTATTTTGTTTGGGAAATTGTACACATCGGAACAATTAATATGGTGCACAGCTTAGCTGTCATTGGCTGCTGCTTGTTGTCTTCAAAACGGACGGCGCACCTCTCAAAGTAATGCGCTCAGTTTTATCATCATTGTTAAAACAACAGTTGTCAAATTGTAAAAGTTAATCAATTACCGCCTCGAATGTAATATTTTGGCTACTTTAGCTAACCAATTGCTAGCGGACGTTGATTAGCGTGCTTCCTGTGTTATCTACTGTATAAGAAGCATTAGCTAGCGCCGGTCTTCTCTCTTGATACACTTCTTAAAGTTGATATTTCGCAAGCCTGGTCGTGGTTCGTATGCTCGAAACAAAAGCAGTGCTCATTTTGTTCCTGGGTCCGTTTGATGCGCTTGCATGATTGTATTTGCCTCGGTCTAGGGTGTACCAACCAACATGGAAACTGAGGTCGAATTTCTTCGTGATCAAGGTAGGTAAACTGAAAATGAATCACACTGAACAGGAAATGAGTCTGTGGATATTTAAAAAGGAAAAACTGCAGCAGTTTGTGTTCTCAGTCCGTAGGCTCAATTCTTCTCTCGTTCGGTATCAACGTGAGGGGAATGCACGGACCAAACCATCTCAGGTATACGCGCAAAAAACAAACGTTATTTTTTTACATTTCACTTTACTAATAGATTATTTAGTGAACAATATAGTTGTCTTAAGTCGGGGGGTGGGGGGGTCGAGGGACTGATGTGTGGAGGAGATATTTCACGATGCATAAAATGTGCTCGTATATTCGAAATCAGTCTAAATGATACGTGAGTACGACATACCGCCTTCTTACCAAACCTTTTTTCACTGCGGTCAAGCCAGCCTCCACTCGCAATATCGAAATCAAGTGAGCCGCCACTGCTATTGTCAATACTGTGCATTACGGTAATCTGCCGCTAATGAGCGGCGTTGGTCACCTTCAAAATAAAAGCGTCTCCACTAATGCATAAACGTCATTTGTTTGGGTTGAAAGAAATTAATAAAAATATCAAATAAAGTATTTCTTGGCTGTCAGCTAACAATACGCTCACCCCGGAAGAACAAGAACTCTCAGAAAAGCACAAAAAAGCATTCTCAAGTGGAGATAGAAAATAAAGTCAATGGTAATTCTACATCAATTTCACCTGATAATTTTTGAAAAAATTCCTAAAAATTAAGTTTTCGTTATCCCGTGAGGGCTGTAGGTCTGGGGGTAACTACCGCACTCCGGCTATCCAACGCGACCACTCTCGTCCAAATCTGATGTCGCATTTGGGAATAAAAGGCCTCTGAAATGTGGCAAGATGACCTTATTTCTGACATGGTGGCCTGAATGCCTAACATGTTGACATTTTCGACCGTTTTGAAAAAATTCCTAAAAATTAAGTCTTCGTTATCCCGTGAGGGCTGTAGGTCTGGGGGTAACTACCGCACTCCGGCTATCCAACGCGACCACTCCCGTCCAAATCTGATGTCGCATTTGGGAATAAAAGGCCTCTGAAAAATGAAAATATCACCTGGGTTCTGACATGTTGACATTTTCGACCGTTTTGAAAAAATTCCTAAAAATTAAGTTGTCGTTATCCCGTGAGGGCTGTGGGTCTGGGGGTAACTACAGCACTCCGGCTATCCAACGCGACCACTCTCGTCCAAATCTGATGTTGCATTTTGAAATAAAAGGCCTCTGAAATGTGGCAAGATGACCTTATTTCTGACATGTTGACATTTTCGACCGTTTTGAAAAAATTCCTAAAAATTAAGTTGTCGTTATCCCGTGAGGGCTGTAGGTCTGGGGGTAACTACCGCACTCCGGCTATCCAACGCGACCACTCCCGTCCAAATCTGATGTCGCATTTGGGAATAAAAGGCCTCTGAAATGTGGCAAGATGACCTTATTTCTGACATGGTGGCCCGAATGCCTAACATGTTGACATTTTCGACCGTTTTGAAAAAATTCCTAAAAATTAAGTTGTCGTTATCCCGTGAGGGCTGTGGGTCTGGGGGTAACTATAGCACTCCGGCTATCCAACGCGACCACTCCCGTCCAAATCTGATGTCGCATTTTGAAATAAAAGGCCTCTGAAATGTGGCAAGATGACCTTATTTCTGACATGGCCTGAATGCCTAACAGGTTGACATTTTCGACCGTTTTGAAAAAATTCCTAAAAATTAAGTCGTCGTTATCCCGTGAGGGCTGTGGGTCTGGGGGTAACTACCGCACTCCGGCTATCCAACGCGACCACTCTCGTCCAAATCTGATGTCGCATTTGGGAATAAAAGGCATCTGAAATGTGGCAAGATGACCTTATTTCTGACATGGCCTGAATGCCTAACAGGTTGACATTTTCGACCGTTTTGAAAAGATTCCTAAAAATTAAGTCTTCGTTATCCCGTGAGGGCTGTAGGTCTGGGGGTAACTACCGCACTCCGGCTATCCAACGCGACCACTCCCGTCCAAATCTGATGTCGCATTTGGGAATAAAAGGCCTCTGAAAAATGAAAATATCACCTGGGTTCTGACATGTTGACATTTTCGACCGTTTTGAAAAAATTCCTAAAAATTAAGTTGTCGTTATCCCGTGAGGGCTGTGGGTCTGGGGGTAACTACAGCACTCCGGCTATCCAACGCGACCACTCTCGTCCAAATCTGATGTTGCATTTTGAAATAAAAGGCCTCTGAAATGTGGCAAGATGACCTTATTTCTGACATGTTGACATTTTCGACCGTTTTGAAAAAATTCCTAAAAATTAAGTTGTCGTTATCCCGTGAGGGCTGTAGGTCTGGGGGTAACTACCGCACTCCGGCTATCCAACGCGACCACTCCCGTCCAAATCTGATGTCGCATTTGGGAATAAAAGGCCTCTGAAATGTGGCAAGATGACCTTATTTCTGACATGGTGGCCCGAATGCCTAACATGTTGACATTTTCGACCGTTTTGAAAAAATTCCTAAAAATTAAGTTGTCGTTATCCCGTGAGGGCTGTGGGTCTGGGGGTAACTATAGCACTCCGGCTATCCAACGCGACCACTCCCGTCCAAATCTGATGTCGCATTTTGAAATAAAAGGCCTCTGAAATGTGGCAAGATTACCTTATTTCTGACATGTTGACATTTTCGACCGTTTTGAAAAAATTCCTAAAAATTAAGTCGTCGTTATCCCGTGAGGGCTGTGGGTCTGGGGGTAACTACAGCACTCCGGCTATCCAACGCAACCACTCCCGTCCAAATCTGATGTCGCATTTGGGAATAAAAGGCCTCTGAAAAATGAAAATATCACCTGGGTTCTGACATGACATTTTCGACCATTTTGAAAAAATTCATTTCATTATGTCGATCGAAATTGAGCTTCCCCTCCTTTACAGACTAGCATCTGCCACTGCTTTCAACATATACACAAACACAAATTAATACACATTCACAAATTTATTTTGCACAATTTTACACTCATGTACACATTCATAATGTCCATACACACACACGCACATTTACAAATTTATTTACACAATTTTACACTCATGTACATATTCACAATGTCCATATACACACATTTATAATGTACACAATTTTACACTCATGTACATATTTATAATGTCCATATACACACATTTATAATGTACACAATTTTACACTCATGTACATATTCATAATGTCCATATACACACAGACACATATACACACATTTATAATTTACACAATTTTACACTCATGTACATATTCATAATGTCTACACACACACACACACAGACACACACACGCGCACGCACACACACACACACACACACATTTACAAATTTATTTACACAATTTTACACCCATGTACATATTCATAATGTCCATACACACACGCACACACACTCAGATATATATAGACGAAGGTCTGCTAGGTGTCCAATTCACACTCATGGCTCACATACAACGCATGACCAATTCCCTGTTTTTGCCTTTGCCAAGCTCTCCACGGTCATTCCAAGGCATTGCTCGTGATACCACCTTTCACATTCGTCACACTGTATCTATATAAAGGGGAAAAATAAACAAACACACAGCATTATAAAACAACCTATTGCAAAATTATGTATCGGGCATCTTCCAACCAGAATAACTCTTAAGTTGTTTTTACAATTCAACATACCACATATTTAATTTTTTCTGACTTGAACTATTCCAATTTAAACAGTGTATGCAAACCATCGTAACGGGAATATACATATTCTTTTTCAGCAAATTTGCATAGTAGCGTTTTTAGAATAGACTTAACAGAAACATGGATGAAGGAGTCAGATGTAATAGAGAGAAATAAAAAACGCTGCGATTTTCTGGAAGAATGCGAAGGCATGAAAAATGTGTGAGTTCTTCTGTGAAAGTCTGGGCTGAAAGGCAGGAAACATTTGGATTGAGAAGATGATACAGTCTGGCCGTATCTCTCACACACACACACACACACACACACAAACTTAACATCTACCACTTAACATCTACCGAGGCCGTATGTGGCCCACAATGTGAAATGAGTTTCACACCCTTGCTCTACACCTATCAGTGTTAAAACCATACAGAAAACACCCTGTTGCCTCACACCAGACCTGTATAGGAGAGCTTATAGCAAGATAATCTGGATCATCCTTCTCTGCCTCTTTCCTCTGCCTGTGTGTGCTGTCAGAAAATTAAACTTGGTGACTTTATGTTGTTGTTGTTGTGCAATCCTTTAAAATAAACCAACATGCAAAGGAACCAGTAGTTTAATGCGGCAAATTTACTTCTAGGTTCCTTTAATGGGGATAACAAAATATGAAGATAAATTAATTGTGTGTTCTTGCAATGTAAAACTCACCCAGTCAATCAAAGGAGGACCTGCTCCAGGTGGTTTGGCCAACGAGCACATGGCACAGTGCATGGTGGGATCAAATACTACAACATGATGAATCATCATTTAATGTACATTTAAACATACATACTTTTTTTGAATGGGTGATCAGTATAAACTAACCAACCTGATGCTGCCAGTATTTCCAATCCAAGTCTTGTTCTCTCATTGGCCATTTCTTTCGGTGACGAATCAAATTTAATATGTGGAATCTTTGGAAATGTTTTCATGAGCTCTGCGGCAATCTGAAACACAAAGTGATTTTCTTCAAAATTGTTTGGAGTGAACAATTTAAAAACACAGATTATACAAGGATGCAGTGTGTTCCCATTTCTTTTTTAAATGAAACACATCATATAGACACATATAATACACAAGCAGAGGCCATTCTATATTATTGGAAGAGTTCTACTTGCCAAGGTAACAATCACACCGCAGCTGGATGAATCCTGCTGTGTGGGGTGGGCCAAACATCCTCCTTTCCATTCTTTATCCTCCCACTCTGCTTTTCCGTGGTGCGTTTTCCGCATTGTTAAGAATTCACTGGATGTTTGATGAAGGAGACAAGATTAAAAACTTTCCCACTGTGAAAATTAGTCTTACTTGGTTTACATACATTGAATAGCCTGAAGAGTTGATGAGAAAATATTCACATCTGCGATACAGGTGGCACAATTAAGTTTAGGTGTAGGCTAAGATATGTCAGGACCACATCTACACATTCTGCAGTGGTGAAATCATGGAAGTATAAATACCGGAATCTTTTGGCTGCAATCGTGGAATCGTTGACCTCTGTGTGACACTGAGCGGGATCCACCAGATATACTGTTCCAGTATCAGCATTTGTGTACTGGAAAAGGTGTAAAAAGAAATCCGAGGTTACACATGCATTGTTATATATTTAGGGAAAGTGACATACGAACTAGAGGTTGCAAATTGTCAATACTCAAAACTTAGAGAAAACACCCTTGTAACTATTGTAGGCAAGTGTTGGGGGACGAGCGGCCTACTCTCCCCCGCGTGTTCGTTGTCTTTCGGACGAGGAGAATGTTGGTTCTTCAAATACAGGCTGGAGGCAATGAACAGTCATCTTTGAAGCTTTTAATTTAGTTTACTGCAGTTTACGAATCGATTCGGGCTCCTGAGGGGTCCAGATTTGAATCAGGAAGCCCAGAAAAAATACAGTCACACGTCTATATAGGCATAGTATGTAAATGAGGGGCAGGCAGTCCTTCCCCTTACGTAAAAATCAGAGACAAAGAAAGGTCAATGCAGTTCAATCTTGACATGGTGACGAAGTACAGACCACCTCCACCACCAGCCTTGAAGAAGGTGGGAGGAAGATCTTTGGGGGCTGTTAAGTTGCCCAAGGACAAGAGGGGAGTCAGTGCTTCAGCAGATGTTCATTATAGAGATTAGTATCAATAGTTCTCATGGTAAGGCAAAATTCCTCAACACAAGGCATAGTCCCTTAATAGTTGCAACACAGATACTTGAGACAACAGTTGTTCTTTTGGTGTTAAACAAGTCCTATGGAGGGGGGCCCTAAAAGTGGTGGGGGTGAGGGGCACTAAAGGTGATTGTAAACACAGTGAGCAGGAAATACCTCCAACAGCATTCTATATTCTTTGTTTCTTTCAAATCCAACTAACAGATAGGAATCACATGTCAACAATTCCTCTCTTGATCACAATTAATATTGTGATCACAAAATCATCTGTGTCAAGATCTCTTGTCAACATATAACAGAATGCACACCTCATACCCCCCTCACGGACTCGAAAGAGTCCGTCACTGAAATCAAATAACGGTACCAGCAGCATCATCATCGCAGGCGACTGTTAGAAAAATTGGAAGTCAACATCTCAACAAGACGCAAAAGCACACAACAATGACCACATGTTGATCGTTGAGGGATGTCCCTGTCCATGGTGTGTCAGATGTTCTCCGGGGTAGGGCCATGAATGAATTGCCGAAAGCGTTGTGTTGGGGAGTTGGATGAATGACCATGAGAGGGGCTGCTGTACGTGTGAGAAAGGAATGTCATGGTGAGTGAGAGGGGTGGGGGTTGTGGCTCGTCAGTGATGAATTGAACTATATCGGTTGTTTTCTTCAGGACCTTAGGGTAGACTACCTGGTCCCAGGTTTATATTCACCGGGGTTATTTTGCCCGTATACCGTGAAATCAACCTCTGTTGAATGGTGTCACCAATAGGGGGCAGGTGGGGCTGGATCAGTAGACTTGGGTCTTTGGTCCTTGTCAGGTGGTGGGATCGCTCAGCCCAAGGTGGATCTGTGTGCAATAATTACTCCAACAAAGAAAAAGCATATCTTTTCTCTTTTTGCATAATCATATCTCTGTTAAAAGCGTTCTTTTTTGCAGCATAATCAATTAATGATTGCAGGCATAAGCATTCTTCATCGCAAGCATAATCAATGCATCATTAATAATATGCAAATGTATGATAACTAAAAACAATCAGCCTAACAGTGTTTATACTACATTTGCTCATATCGTCACATAGAACCTTCCTGTCAAACTTTATTCAGTGGAGTCATGTCATAGTTATACTCAGGGGCTGGAAAAAATAGGTTATCACCAGTTTCAAAATAATCAACAAAATAATGCAGGAAAAGATGGTTAAAAATCATCAATGACAGTTGGCTATTGATGTGAAATCATGTCTCCATTAGCCGATGTTTTCTATATCAGAACCTTTACCATCCAAAAGTCACAGCAGAGGGTACATTCCATTCACTTTAGACGTCGTGGGCGTACCGGCCGTAGTGATAAACTGGATAAGCAGAGCCTTGATACAGGAAAGGCAGCAACATCCACACAATGTCAACATAGCCGACAAAAAGTCTTTTTTTTTTTTCTTTAAACGTCACAAAGGTCTTACTCACTATTTCTGACGACGAGGGCGTGGTCATGCCCGTGTGGTCCGGTTCAGTGTGCGAGGCCCTCAGGGCGTGGTAGAACAACACTGTTCATCCACATATCGCACACGCTCCATTGGCCTCAGCCAAGAGCACATCCACCGCTGTGCGGTCCCGGAACGTCATCTGAGAGGTGACTGTCAATTGTTTTACTTCCAATAGCCAAAACGGCTTCCTCAGTATAATTTGCAAGCTTCTGGACACTGTAGTGGAGGTAGCTGATTCCGTCAGCAACCTGGTTAACCAATTTCTACCCACCCAGTACGCCACGAGGAACTCCAATTGCACCAATGTATGTGGAATCTCAAATATCCTCTGCTGTGGACGGAAGCTTAGTCATTAGTAAAAATAGCATCTCAATTGTTTTCCAATTATGTTCCAATTATTTTCTGCACTAACTATAATTCCCCCTCATTTTCTTTCATTATTCATTAAAAAGAAAAAGAAAAATCCTGCCGCGATAATTATTTGCCTATAGAATTGTTAGAAATATACTTCTGTATTAAATTGAAACCTGATCAACATTAAAGAACAGAACAAATACAGTAACACTCAGAGCGAAAAATAACAAATCAACATAGATTCTCGAACTGTAACAGAAGACAACCTAAACGCAACAACACAACATCAAACAAAAATGAAGTAAACAATAAAAATTCACGTATAAATATTATTATTATTTTTTTTCAAATCAAATGAATGCACCGTTTGAACCAGTTCACCATTCTGAAAACAAAATTAAACAAATCAATAAACGATAATAATTCACATTCAGTTCAGCAACATTAATTCAGGAGCACAATACATTAAAAACTTAGACCTCCGAAATAAAATGAATAAAAGCTTTTGTGCTCTGTTTTTATAAGGTTGAAAAGATCAAATAGATATTACACTTTTCCATCCAAAACAAAAATGTATCAAACAACTCGCCAACACATTTGTTTTTTTTTTAATTTTATTTTTTAGATCATCTAGATCACTGGTGTCAAACTCAAAGTCTGGGGGCCAGATCCGGCCCGCCACAGCATTTTATGTGGCCCGCGAAAGCAAATCAAGCGCGTCAACTTTCAAAATCCTTGCTAAAATTAGTACCGAAATGTCAAATTTTGATCTATAACAAATAATGTGGAGGTTCTGTAATAATCTTGTAACCCTGTTAACACTCACTCAAACAATAATTGAACAAACCATCAGAGTTAACTTGACTGATTTCAAAATTGATCATCTATAAACACAGTTGAGTTGAGTTGTACAAGTATTCAATTAAGTTTCACCGTCGTACCGGCCCAACAAAGGAAGATGCAACCCCAAGCGGCCATCGACAAAGATGAGTTTGACACCCCTGGTCCAGATCTGTGAGCAAAGTGTAGATTATCTTTCAAAAATACATCCCCTCTCTCATGTGCTGAAGGAGAACACAAATATCAGAAAAAGAAGATCAGTGCAGTTGTCCAAATGTTAGTGTGATCATACAGTATAACAGGAAATGGGGACACACAATCATCGATATTCTAGCATGTCAACAGAAACATAGATGACCTTTTTACAATGTACATCAATCAGTGTGGTCAGTAACACTTCAGAGTTACAATGTTTCCTTTTTCATGCTCTCCGGCAATCTCAATTCTGTTTATTTATTTATTTTTTTTAATTATTTTTTTTTTTCCAGAGTTACTTGCATATCATCAGCCAAATTAGTTAATCCAACCAAATAATATGATTACATACATATATCTTTAACAAATTATATTCATGTAATTTCACAAATTATAAAACCAAATTACCTTAGTATAAATTAACTAAATCTATGCATAACTCCCAGGGCCTGCGTGTTTCATCCATGCATTTCTTCAATTGACATTTAACCGTAGGACTATACTCGCCACCATCCTGCAGATTGTGGATGGCAGGAGCAATGGTGTCATAAATCAATATGAAGCATGTATTCAATTTCATCAATTAATCTGTTCGCACAATGTGTTTTCGATATAGGTTAAAACCATAGGTTGCATACTGTTCCCGAACCAAAGACACCATTCCCCCTGCCAACGCGTGAGGTAATCCATGACGTAAAAAGACTTTTGGGCAAAATGGGTTCACTGTCGGCGCGGACATAAACCCCATCTCGCAATGTAGTCTTTGATTATTCATTGGAATTTGTTTCCGCATATCAAATAGGATTCAAATTGTACAGTCAGTAATTTCTCTCCCCCCAAAAAATTTAGAAGCTGCATCATATGTCATCAGCACTTGTTGTTTGTGCTGTGCACTTACATATCCCAATTTGATGTGGCAACCGAGCAGCATTTGTCTTTCAGATGTAATTATTTTTCTTTCTTTTTTCAGCCAATTCCTGACAATCTATTTATAAACAAACAAATGAACAAACAAACAAACCAACAGACAGACAAACAAATACACAAACAAACAAACACCAGGAAGTTTTAATGATGTAACAGAGTTAAATCCTGTGCATCTTTTCAGTGTTGAATGGATTCGAAAATATATTCATGCAAGATAAATGTTTGGTAGGTGACATAACGTCATGTTAGTGTGCTGCAGCTCATTCATTCTGTCTTTTCCTTTTATTACTGTCCTTGGTTAACACCACCTTGGGTGTGGTTTTCAAAAATGCCTGCCGACCTTAAAACATGCAGTCATTACGAATTTAGAATTACGAATTTAACAAAGCCGACTTCAAATTGCCCACACGTAACCCTTAAACATATACATTGATAAAGCTGGAAAACTCGTGTCAAACTAATTCAAAGGGCACAACCCAACTCAATGACAGCAGAGTCGAAAACGAATTTGCACAATTTCACAACACGTGACCATCATTACTCTCACATTAGCAGCCGTGATGGTTCTTATCAGTTCTCGAGAGAAATGCGCAGCTTGTGAATGTAATCTACAACACAATGTATCATAAGCTGAAATTCCCATCAAATACCAGCATAACAGGAGCAGTTACAAAACAAATAATTAAAAACCCACAGACATGTAACACAAGTAATTCACATTAAGGCCTTCACTGCACGCATACATGTTCAACAATATCCCACATACAACCACTCACTATCATCACTTAAGACAAACAAAAGTGTGCTTATGAATTACAAACAACCTTCTAAACATCCCATGACCTTCTGGCTCATGTCGACTGAAACACATGATGACCTCCTTTTTCGCAGCATCACTGTGTCCAACCTCGCCTGTCTGCTCCTCTTTAGTTCTTATCCTTATTCTTCTTCAGGTTACATCTTGTCTCACCATCATTGTTATCACGAAACAAACATGAAGTCATGAGTCACACCAAGTCGCTTGTTGACACACATGGGAAGATTAATAAAGTGTGCATTCTCATCACAGACATAACTCTACAGACAAACTAAAATATTCACCTCGCTATCACTCTCAACCAAATCAAGTATCTTCAAACTTCTAATCCCATCATCAGCCAAACCACTTAACTTCATCTAAGAACGCACCCACACACTGGCACATAAGGTGAGTTCAGGCCAACACAGTAAACCGAACATCTACGTGTTCACAATCGCACCCCCACCCTTTCTTTCCCAAGTCTCTTGTCTATGTCCCCCTCACACACATACACACACAGAACATATTTTGTGCCTGCATCCACACACACATATGCGCGCACGCACACACCTTCTCACTTGTTCATTCAGTAACACTCATTCAGAATGGTTTGGTATTTGTCGCAAATTGAACCATTCACTTTCCCTAACAATTTAACAGATTTTTTCAGAAGCGCTCGATCCCTCTCTTCTCAAAAGTACTTGATATGATTCCAAACAAAAGTACTCGATCTTTAATTTAGCAGAAGCACTCGATACTCTTTTACAGAAGTACCTGATCCCCAATCGTCATCGAAGAACAGCGTACTCGATCCTTTCAAAAGTGCTCGATTCCTCTCTCAAAAGTGCTCGAATCTCTATATTCCTTAATTTAGCAAAAGCACTTGATCCTCATTTACAGAAGTACCCGGTCCCGATCGAAGACGTGGGTACTCGAATCTTTGTTCCAAAGGTGTTTGATACTTTTTTTTTTTTTTTTTTTTTTCACACCCGATCCTTTTTCTCCAATCATATTCACCGAATTAATTTCATTTTAATTGCGCATATCACTGTTCATCCAGCCACGAGTTATCTCTTTAGAATATCAATTCAAGACGTATTTCTTACCTTGGTCTCAGCCCACAGACAGAAGATCAATTTAGAGGATAAATGTCCTCTTACCTCGTCAATTGTGGGCGCCCGATGTTCTGTCTGTTGGCCAAAACCTCAGTCCGAAATCACGTCAGGGTCACCAATTGTTGGGGGACGAGCGGCCTACTCTCCCCCGCGTGTTCGTTGTCTTTCGGACGAGGAGAATGTTGGTTCTTCAAATACAGGCTGGAGGCAATGAACAGTCATCTTCGAAGCTTTTAATTTAGTTTACTGCAGTTTACGAATCGATTCGGGCTCCTGAGGGGTCCAGATTTGAATCAGGAAGCCCAGAAAAAATACAGTCACACGTCTATATAGGCATAGTATGTAAATGAGGGGCAGGCAGTCCTTCCCCTTACGTAAAAATCAGAGACAAAGAAAGGTCAATGCAGTTCAATCTTGACATGGTGACGAAGTACAGACCACCTCCACCACCAGCCTTGAAGAAGGTGGGAGGAAGATCTTTGGGGGCTGTTAAGTTGCCCAAGGACAAGAGGGGAGTCAGTGCTTCAGCAGATGTTCATTATAGAGATTAGTATCAATAGTTCTCATGGTAAGGCAAAATTCCTCAACACAAGGCATAGTCCCTTAATAGTTGCAACACAGATACTTGAGACAACAGTTGTTCTTTTGGTGTTAAACAAGTCCTATGGAGGGGGGCCCTAAAAGTGGTGGGGGTGAGGGGCACTAAAGGTGATTGTAAACACAGTGAGCAGGAAATACCTCCAACAGCATTCTATATTCTTTGTTTCTTTCAAATCCAACTAACAGATAGGAATCACATGTCAACACAAGGAATGCATTTATTTTTCTTTTCCATGTGAATACATGAACTGCACTCACCAGAAGTTTCCAGTGGTTATTGTTTACATTTACAAAGGATAAAATTCCCTTGTAAGAGTTCAGGTTTTCCTGTCAATGCAAAAAAAAGATTAAGTCTTATAACTTACATTCATCGATCTAGTAAACACATGATGGTTTTGAGAGCTATCCCCCTAATTGGCTTGGGGGCCCTTCCCCACGTCATAACAATACCTTCGGGAAACAGTGCCGTGGAAGCGTACTCTTGTCCCCAGAGATGATCAGTTCAGCAGTGTAGTAACTCATAAGATAAAAGCTCCTCATCACTCTGAGTTTCTTGGCCAAAACGTGAAACAATCCTTCAATGATCTATGTAGAAGAGCAATATTTTTGTGACATTGTTTTTCAAATGAGTATTTAATTATTGTACTTAATCATTATAAAAACAAAATGAGAACTGCACCTCGCCAGTGAGCCACTCATGAGGTCGAAGTGAACATAGCTCACTGTGCCGAATAACCATGTCAGAACCCAGGTGATATTTTCATTTTTCAGAGGCCTTTTATTCCCAAATGCGACATCAGATTTGGACGGGACATTATGAATATGTACATGAGTGTAAAATTGTGTACATTATAAATGTGTGTATATGGACATTATGAATATGTACACGAGTGTAAAATTGTGTAAATAAATTTGTAAATGTGCGTGTGTGTGTATGGACATTATGAATGTGTACATGAGTGTAAAATTGTGCAAAATAAATTTGTGAATGTGTATTAATTTGTGTTTGTGTATATGTTGAAAGCAGTGGCAGATGCTAGTCTGTAAAGGAGGGGAAGCTCAATTTCGATCGACATAATGAAATGAATTTTTTCAAAATGGTCGAAAATGTCATGTCAGAACCCAGGTGATATTTTCATTTTTCAGAGGCCTTTTATTCCCAAATGCGACATCAGATTTGGACGGGAGTGGTTGCGTTGGATAGCCGGAGTGCTGTAGTTACCCCCAGACCCACAGCCCTCACGGGATAACGACGACTTAATTTTTAGGATTTTTTTCAAAACGGTCGAAAATGTCAACATGTCAGAAATAAGGTCATCTTGCCACATTTCAGAGGCCTTTTATTCCCAAATGCGACATCAGATTTGGACGGGAGTGGTCGCGTTGGATAGCCGGAGTGCGGTAGTTACCCCCAGACCCACAGCCCTCACGGGATAACGACAACTTAATTTTTAGGAATTTTTTCAAAACGGTCGAAAATGTCAACATGTCAGAACCCAGGTGATATTTTCATTTTTCAGAGGCCTTTTATTCCCAAATGCGACATCAGATTTGGACGGGAGTGGTCGCGTTGGATAGCCGGAGTGCGGTAGTTACCCCCAGACCTACAGCCCTCACGGGATAACGAAGACTTAATTTTTAGGAATCTTTTCAAAACGGTCGAAAATGTCAACCTGTTAGGCATTCAGGCCATGTCAGAAATAAGGTAATCTTGCCACATTTCAGAGGCCTTTTATTTCAAAATGCGACATCAGATTTGGACGGGAGTGGTCGCGTTGGATAGCCGGAGTGCTGTAGTTACCCCCAGACCCACAGCCCTCACGGGATAACGACGACTTAATTTTTAGGAATTTTTTCAAAACGGTCGAAAATGTCAACCTGTTAGGCATTCAGGCCATGTCAGAAATAAGGTCATCTTGCCACATTTCAGAGGCCTTTTATTCCCAAATGCGACATCAGATCCGGACGAGAGTGGCCGCGTTGGATAGCCGGAGTGCTGTAGTTACCCCAGACCTACAGCCCCTCACGGGATACTGAAAACTCAATTAATATCAGGTGAAATTGATGTAAATTACCATTGACTTTATTTTCTATCTCCACTTGAGAATGCTTTTTTGTGCTTTTCTGAGAGTTCTTGTTCTTCCGGGTTGAGCGTATTGTTAGTTGACAGCCAAGAAATACTTTATTTGATATTTTTATTAATTTCTTTCAACCCAAACAAATGACGTTTATGCATTAGTGGAGACGCTTTTATTTTGAAGGTGACCAACGCCGCTCGTTAGTGGCAGATTACCGTAATGCACAGTATTGACAATAGCAGTGGCGGCTCACTTGACTTCGATATTGCGAGTGGAGGCTGGCTTGACCGCAGTCTTTTTTCCCCGCAGGTTGAAGATGCAAAGAAGACAGAGTTTGATGCTCCCTGGCTCTCTGATCGGAGGTCTGATACAACAGTCACGTTGTCTCATTGTACATTTTAGACACAATTTTGTATCAAATCATTGAGATTTGTAAGTTGAGTTGTGTCTTGATGGTTGGAATGTATGACTCAAAAATTATAATTACACATTATTTTTCTGTATTCCAGTATAATGGCTCCACTGATAGCAGAGTATGATCGCCACATTGATGAAATGTCTCAACAGCTGCAGAAATACCAGGTGAAAACCACAAGATGAGTGAATTAACAAAACAAGGCAGTCAAAGTTATGGAAAAATATAACTTACCCCTTTAGTCATGAATTTAAATGGCATAAAGTTTAAAATATATTGTAGCTGATCAAAGTACAGTATTTTTTTTTTAATGTACCGGTATCTTACTGTATCCCACACAAAGTGACAAAACTACATGCAATTAGATTAATTCATCTCTTATTTAGATTTGAGTGATCTGACTAAAGATGACGAGTTTAGCTGACATTTATTTTCAGCCCCCTTCTCAATTTTGTTCACATCATTGTCTATTACAGAGTTTTTACAGGTGCTTGGAACACTCAATGTACCGGTACTGAAATTTATTATTCAAGATTTTTGTCTTTCAATATTTTATAACGGTTTGGGATTTTAGAGGATGAGATTTAGTTTTCATCTGTTTTTGTTTTTTTTCTTCATTGCTCATATAAAACCATTTTCTTGTTTAAGTATTGTTGAATGTTGAGATTTATGTACTTTGGCTTCATGTACTTGAATTCTTGTCTTCAGGTGTCCATGACAGACGTCAAAGAAAAGTTGGAAATTGTTGTCCAGGAAAATGAAAGGTATCTGGCTTCTTTTGGTGCCCAATACAATGCAACTGGAAATTATTCGCAGCACTTCACTTTTTCCATCTTTTATGTTATAGCCTCATTCCAAATTGGAATAAATTAAGTTTCCCCCTCAAAATTCAACACACAATACCCCATGACAACAATGTGAATGTTTTTATTTTATTTTTATTTTTTTTACATGTCTGCTAATTTACGTACATAAAAAAAACAAAAACAAAACAAGGAAATTACATGAACATAGGTATTCACAGTCTTTGCCACAAAGCTCAAAATGTTGTATCAGGTGCATCCCTAAGCTTCTCACAGCCATCATTATCCACCTGTGATAGTGGATTTCTTGAGGCATGAATCTGGAGAATGCTACAGAAATATTTGTGCTGCTTTGAAGGTTCCGGTGAGCTCAGTGGCCTCCATCCTTTCATAAATGTAAAAGTTCATAACCAGCAGGACTCTTCCTCGAGCTGGTCGGCCATCTAAACTGAGCAATCAGGGCAAAAGGTGGGCAAGATTCGACATTATGGCCAATGGCGTGGGGCCACGATGTAACTGAGTAGTGCTAAGTGGTAGCTTCACCATTGCTTTTTGAAAAATCATGAACATCGATTATGACCTTTGACATAGATGTATTGAATCTTGGCATATAAAAGCCCAATATCTGAGTGAATTGATTTTTGGGGGGTTGCACACCCCTGGTAACTATCAGGCCCCTCAAAAGTTTACTCATGTTGGCCCAATAGCTGTACTACATATTCCATTAATACGTGTTGAAATCAATGCGTTCTTGCCTTTAAAAAAATATTTCACATTAAATATTTTGTTTTATCTACTTATTGTTAATCATCATTTATTTTCTTTTTATGTCACAGCAAACATGCATCAGGTTATAACCATCTATAACTAAGGGCTTGAAGAAGATATATGGCCCAGAAAATGTCAAATGTTAAAAATTAAGAAAGATTGGACTGCAAAAATCAAGCACACAAAACAGTCACGACACCAAAGTAATATTGTTTTAAAGGTTTAAATAATACAGCTTAAAGACGCTCAAGAATGCTATGAGACAATCATTGAAACATACCCAAATATGTCATGAATATACACGACTCCTTAGTAATGCACACATGGCAGCCCCCCTGGACTTTGCCAAAAGTCACCTGAAAGACTCTCAAGACCATAAGAAAATGTTCTGGTCTAATGAGACAAGGATAAAACTCTTGGTTCTTGAATGCCAGGACTCATGTTTGGAGGAAACCAGGCACTGCTCATTACAGACCTAATACTCTCCCTACAATATCCCTACAGTGAAGCACGATGGTGGCACCATCTTGCTGTGGGGATGTTTTTCAGCGAGAAAGATGAATTCAGCAATGTACAGCGACATCCTGGATGAAAACCTCCTGGAGTGGTCAGGGCCTCCGACTGCGGCGAAAGTTTTTCTTCCAGCAACTTGACCCTCAGGACAACTCTGTGAATGTCCTTGAGTGGCTTAGCCAGAGCCCTGACTTATATCTGATTGATTAATTCTGGCGATATCTAAAAATGGCTGTGTACCATTGCTCCCTATCCAACTTGATGGAGCATGAGAGGTGCTGAAAAAAGGAATCTGCGAAACAGCTCAAACATAGGTGTGCCGAGCTTGTTGTATCATATTCCAAAAGACTTAAGGCTGTAAATACTGCCAAAGGTCCAACAACAACATCTTGATCAAATGCTGTGAAGACTGATTTACATTTTGTTTTTTTTAATTATCAAAAAAATTGAACTTTTTTTTTCACATTGACATTATGGTTTGAGGGGGAAAAAATGAATTTATTCCATTTAGGTATGACGGTGTAAAAAAAACCCCAAACAAACCAAACATGCACATAGTGAAGCGCTGTGAATACTTTCATGATGCCCTGTATTTGTGTTATTGTGTTATGCCAAATTGAGATTGAACATGTCCACGCAGAAGGTGTGTCCATATTGCTGGTAAAAATTTAAAAAAATGCTCTAGAGATGAACAATAGCAGTCTCACATTTAGAATCCGATGCATGCATATTAATAAATACATCAGTAATTAAATGATGAATACAGACATCCTGTCTGTGCTTGTTTCATTTATAAGGCATGCATATGGTGCAACTCAAAAAAGCCAACCTTCGACCTATCGGTGTTGAGGGACTAGAATTGATGGATGAAGATCCCAGGCACAATGTTAAACTGTGATTCTCCCAGCGGAAGCGGTTCAGCAGGAGGAGCCGCCACAAGAGCTGTAACGGATCAAAGTTATGCTGCTGTTAAGTAATTTAAGTACAGCATCCATTTATTCATCAATCTGTTCTCGAAACCGCTTTTCCTTTCTTGGGTTTGCGAACGTTCTGGAGCCAATCAGAGCTGTCCCCAACAAAGGAAAAAAAAAAAAGAGTGTGACTGAAACATGTGCTTGTGCAATCGGCAGTCATTTCAGTCAATTTACTGATGAATGTTGGTCGACAATATTTACATGACAATACTCCTACTGTATTTGATTGTGATCTCGACAAGTGCTTTGTGAAATGTTGATATTATTTTCACTCACCTGGCAGGCTGCATGCAGAAATGAGGGAATCGGTTGAGAAGCAGCTTCAGTCAGCCTCAAACATCCCTGGAGTGGAGATGAGCATTTTGGAAGAGGAAGCAGTGGTTAAAAATCTCCAAGAACAAGTCAAGCTTTCGGAACAGGTCTTCATACTTTCATATGTGATTACTCCCTATTTTGACTAGTACCGGATATGTTTTGCTCCTTTTTGAAACAGAAAGGAATTCAAGTAATACGGTTAGATTTGAAGGAAGCGTTTGAGGTTCCAGTTAATGTTTCACATGTGCAGCTCTCTTGTTATGCGCAGTTGATGTCAAGCTGCCTGTTGCATCTATAGTCTTGATTGAGCAGTGGATCTGCATTCGTATCTCACCTATGTGGCCAGAGTTTACTCTGCAAGATGTGCCGAATCTCCCTTTGAGATAGTTTAGCAAGCTCAGTCATCCAGGAGGGGCTCAGAGTAGAGTTGCTGTTCATCTGCTTTGGGATGAGCCATCTGAGGTTGTTCGGGCATCTGATCAGGATGCCACCTCGATGAGGTATTAGAAGTCCTCGGGAGTCCTCCCCAGGAGGTCTCCCCATTGCCCTGAGAACGCCTCAGAACCTTCCCGGAAGAGCTGGATGAGGTGGCTGGCGAGAGGGAAGTCTGGGCTACCCTCCTAAAGATGGTGTCCCCAGGAATCGACCCTGGAAAAGCGGAAGAAGATGGATGGATGAAGTGCCTGTATAATCGAAACTCACTATTATTTTGAATGTTTTTAATGGTTGATGACCCTTTCCCTTCAAATGTTTCATGGGTTTGAATGTGTTCTGTGTATTTGAGTAGGAGCGGATGCAAGCCATGGAGCTGTGGCAGACAGCAGCACTGGAGCTTGATCGTCTCCAGGAGTTCTACCAGAAGAACCTCACTGATAGGCAGAGTGCTGATGCTAAGGAACAGCAGCTCAAGGTACTCCTCATAGACTTTAACAGCAAATTTGTTTTTATGCTGGATTACGATTAATATCATTGTACAAATCAGTGAGGGGCAAGAGGAAGCTTGGCTCCCTTAAATGAATGCTTAGCCCACCCACTAAATGCCTCAAAATATATTCTATTTCACATATTTTTTAACGTGCCTCTCTCCTCTGCTTCTTACTGTCTTAATTTCATGCTTATTACTCTTTTTTTTCAGTTGATTACAGCAGTGGTCTCCAACCTTTTTTCCCCCGCGGACCGGTTTAATGTCAGACAATATTTTCAGGATCTTAAAATACAACAAAATAATATAAAATGACCTGCATTAAAACTGTAGTATTTTCGAAACATAATAATAAACATGAATCATGACACGAAGAACGTCCTATCTGTCCGCAACATTCTCTGGTGGCAATTGTAATGTTTAAATGTGCCTTCAAAATAAGATACACCGCAAAGTGCATGGAAAATATGACTCACCATCGCTGCATATTATGCAGAGTGGGCTTGTTGCGTTGGAATCTCCCATTGAGATAAATCCGTATTTGAAGTCGGACTCCTGATACTGTCTATTTCTTGAAAGTTGTAGGCTCCTCTTCGGTCACCTGGCTGGGCCGTTTCCCCTTTCCAAAAACGGTTGTTTTTTTACTCATTTTGCTCACTCCTGCGTTTCATTTTTAGCGGTAACCTATCACGTGACCGAGAAGCGCGCCTTGACCTACGTCAAATGTGACACACTGTCAACGGATGTAACAGAGAATCCGATAATTTTTCAAAATAAAACATCTTTCAGATTCCGAAATAAATAAAAAGGAAGTGGTGTAAGTTATTTATTCTTTCTGTGCGGCCCGGTACCAAATGACCCACGGGCCAGTACCGGTCCGCGGCCTGAGGGTTGGGGACCACCGGATTACAGAATACCAGGATGCCTGGGCCTTCATTTTTGGACATGTTTTTGACATGCCTCATGGTCGCATCCAGTACACATAAGTACCGTAACTGCTCAGTTGTTTTGTTTTTCTATGCTAATGGCCCTTGTTGCGTTTCTTGAATTGTATTTTTTTTAAAAAGCTAAACAAAAACATCCTCCTGAGGGCATTATAAAAATTTAGAAAAAGCTAAGACTTGTACCAACAGAAGCTAGTCTTCATTGGGACACCCAAGCTGGGAAGGTCTTAGGTTAGAGATCTGACAAAGTGCAGTCAGTTTGTAGGGCATACAACTAACCCTAACCTAAGTTCATACATTGTTAGTCTAACAACAACAACCACAGTAAAAATAAGTGTGCCAAGCATTTGATACCACAGTGCTTTACAAACACTTGTTTAGTGTACCCGCTTACAAGTGAGCGAATTTGTCAGTTTGACAATACCCCCTCAAGATTTGTGCCTGCCCCGTTATACATGCCTGTCTCGACCCGCCCATGGTACTAATTCAGATTATTGAATTATTTTGATTTTACCTGATTGAAATTATGAGGCAAATACAAACTGCTTTTATTGTCGCAGGACCAAATTGTAGTTAACCACCAGCAGACACACCAACTCCAAGCGACCAACCAGGAACTACAATTGGTATGTAATGGCGAGACCATAAGTAACACAATACTTTTCTAATGTATTTTTAATGAGGACAAAGCTAGGGCTCTCATGTTTACGCTCTCATGAGAGAACAGTAGCATTGTTGTAAATTCATTTTGAACATTTCAACAGTTTGTTTTGAGTCAAAGAGTACAACAAGAGCAATGCTCCACAAATGGCAAACTTGTGTCTCTTGTCACACACAGACCAATCAACAGCTAATACAAACTGTGACAGAGCAGAGTATGGAGATGGAGGGGCTCCACAGCCAGCTCAGGTAACTAAATAACTTTTTGATTTACAATTCCTATCACAGTAGTTCATCGTCCACGACTATGTTCGGGCGACGGTTGATAGGTTCAGGATCCAGCAATACCTATTATGGCTGTTATAGAGTACTAATTGGGGATAATGATTCGGAAAAGTAACTATTGACTGAATTGTTCTCTGGGTATTGTGTTGTAGAACGACCAAAGGCGATTTGGGGACAGCCACAACCAAAGTGGAAGAAATGAACAAACAGCTCCAGTTAGTTCAGCACCAGCTAAAGCGACAGGTGAACAAATACATATTTTTGTTCTTCAGTGGACTTGCCGAAACAGCTTTTATTATTATTTCCACTTGTGGAGGATCATTAAGACTGTCGTTTTACACACATTCAATGATTTTGACTTTTGGGCATATGATTTGACATGACTGTACATACTTATATACTCATATACAGTATGCCACTATTTTGTCAAGGCTGATGGAAAGGAGATGATCGGCCCTTATAGTTTAGTTTTTCCTACATTCAAAATTACATGGCGGCCGCCTCCAGCTAATTTGGAGTTGACTGTCCCTTTAAGTATTTTTGTAAAACACTATATTACCCCTTTCCCACTGAAATTAGCGGGTAGTAGTGATCCGTGGCGACACGCAACCAATTAGCAATATGTCCCTTTCCCATTGGCCAACAGAAGGCGATTCTGCGCCCCCCCACCACCCTTCTACCACTTTGCATCTGGTTACGGCACCACGCTGTGATTGCGTAGATGGTGCGACAGATTTCTTTGTGGTAAACAAAGCAATATGGAAGCGAGTGTTCCTTCTTTTATCATGCTTTTTACCGTCCTCAAAATGGTCGAAAAGCAGCGGAGAATCAACTCTTTGCTACTACTGAGACAACGTAGACGACGTAAATTTTTGGCCGAAATTGAAAGGAGTCGTATGAGTTACAGAAGGAGGAGAAGAGCATTTGTTGCCTTCATTGTGGCTATTGCTAACACTGGTACCAACAGTTTAAAGGGCGATCTCGTGGAGGCGTGCTACAAGGCCGATGGCGCGCGATGTTATGATGCAACACGTACCGCCCTATGTCATCACGTAATTACCGGGAAGTCCCGTGTTAGGTTTTCACACTGCAAGCGGAGGCAATCCGAGGCGATCGCAACCCGCCTCCGATGGCGTGCTGGTGGACACGGACTGACATTCCTTTCCCACCGCCCAAAAAAGTGTGTTTACCTGTGACTTTGCGGCAGTAGGAAAGGGGTATATGTGGACTGCCTGTACTGTATTTTTGCGGCTCAGCGGCGCATGACTGAGTCTCGCTCGCTTAAAATTTGAAAATGGTTTTCATGTGTCTGTGCTGCAGGAGAGAGAGAAACACATATCCAAAAATGTGAGTGTGTCTCTCCCTCCATCATCATATTTTGGTCATTGGCTGGCTTTAGATGTTTGTTTGTTTTGTTTATTGAACATAAAAACATATACAGTAATACATTGACAGATAGTAAAACAGTAAAAGGATAGAGAAATCAGTCATCATACAAAACAATTATTATGTTCAAAGGAGTAGGAAGAAGTAAAAAACGTATCTACTCCTACCCCAGATGTCTATCAACACCAAACTTAAAAGAAGGTATGCGGTTGGTAGGCCTGAGATGTACATGCAGCGCGAGTGTGGAAAGTCCACAGTTGACTGATATTGTCAATATGAACCTTGAATGTTCATATCTAGATATTAATACAACAGTGATACATTCGCCAGTCATACGACTTCCAATAAAGCTGGCAAAGTTACCAGCGGGAGGAAACTGCTTAGACTGTTACCTTGCGACATAACCTGGATAAGCGGAAAAAGGTAGCTTAATAAGTGAGCCTGATGTCATAAACCGTGCACATACTGTATGCATCCAGGAGGAAGATCTTGTCGAGGCTCGCAGCCAAGAGGAAGCAGCAGAGAGACGAATTCAACAGCTTCAGTCAACCATCTGTCAGAAAGAGACCAGGTGAGTACAAAAGAACTGTAGCTTCACTTGAAATGTCTCGTTTCATGAACTCACTTTATTACTTGAGAATTTCTACTACAGCCGGGGTGCTCATTAAGTAGATCGTGAGCTATTGGACTGGTAGCTCGCGAAGGGAGTGTTGGTATCTCTTATGGCGTCAACTCACTCACTGCGAGCCCTCACATTTTTTTTAAATAGCTGCCTGTCAACGGCACTGAATTTAAGAAAAAAAGAAATACAATTTGACTCCCGCCGATCCGTTGTGAAATTTGTCATCTGATTAACATACAGTACAATCATATACGTATTGCATACCGCATCACGTATAAATAGATGTTCATTCAGGTATGCAAGTTACACCATCATGCATTGCTGTGAAATAGTACCCCCCCCCCCCCGTTGATATCTGTGTTCTTTGTATATTTGTCACAGACAAAGGTTTCAGTTCCTCAAACAAATTTTAATATCACACAGAGACTACCCAAGGAAATATACAGTTTGTAAATGCCAATTTAATTTATTAAGGCACCAAAAAAAATACAAATCCAAAACCGCAAAGAAGAGTGGACCAAAATTCCTCCACAGCAATGAGCAAGACTCATCATCAATTAGCGCAAACGCTTGATTTCAACTATTGCAGTGAAAGGTTTAGAAAGCAATTACTTTTTCACGTTGGGACAGGTAGATTTGGATTAGTTTTGTTTCTGAATAAAGTAAATTAGCATTTAATAACTGCATTTTGTATTGCTTCTGTGTGATATTCAATTTGATTTGATGCATTGAAACGTTTGTGTGTGATAACTATTGCAAAGAACACAGAAATAAGGAAGCGAGAAAATACTTTTTCTACGACCCTCAATATTGTACATATAAAAAAATCTGAAGTATAAGTTTAGTGAATTCATAAATAAGCATTTGACCTTAGTCATTTTATAAGTATGGGCACCCCTGTACTACAATTTACGCAGAATATGAGGGGCAGTCATCTCGTTACCTCTGCGTCCCGCGTCCGAGATGGATAATTTTCCCGCGGGACGCACAGTTCAAAAACAAAACAAAACAAAAACTACGGTACATCTTTTTTTCCAGCAACGCAGTGTCGCAGTTCGACAATCGCCTCCATTGTTGTTTTGATGTCGCGTTAAGTAATCTCGTGTGACGAGATTTCCGTTCTTGCGAGACGAGATTGGCGAGCTCGGCCTTCAAGCTCGCGGAAAGCAGACGATTGCCAAGTTGTCAAACGTTAAAACAAGTGTTGCGAACACGTGTTGAGAACGTTTATTGCGGAGATATCACAGAGGAAGCAGCTAAAGTTGTATACTTTTTTGCAATAATAAGTTGACTTTGAGAAAGTCTTGCATCAGTGGAAGCAGAGTAGAGCGAGGAGAATTTATGAACTCAAAGACTGAACCATGGGATGAAATAAGAAACTATTTCTCAACAAATCTTGTATACCTGAATTAATTAAATTTTTGCAGCATTTGTTTAGAAGAAAAAAACTATTATCAATGTAAATTGTTGTTGTTTGTGTTATCATATGCAATTGAATAAGTAGACCATTTCAGAACTTAAAATTTGGGACTCTCTAAATGCATAATGGGACTCATACAATATGACAATAAAGTGTATTCAATTCAATTCAATACTTTTCTGATCAGCGAGTCCCTGGGACTTGATGGGGTTAAACTGTAAAATTATCACTGATGAGGGGCACCAGAGTCTGGTCCTAAAAAAACCCTGTCTAGCCTGTTTTAAATGTCTCCCTACTCCAGCACACCTGCTCAGCAAGCTCATCAACAAGCGTTGCAGAAGCTTGAGAACAATCCTGATCATTTCAGGATTCAAGTGTGCTGGAAAAGGGAGCCATAAAACAGGCTCTCGAAGACCAGACTTGGGAACCTCTGCTATACAAGTACCGTATATCCATCCATAGTCAAGGTCATTTGTACAGTTCACCATCAGTTTTTTTATATGTGTGTGTGTGTGTGTGTGTGTGTGTGTGTGTGTGTGTGTGTGTGTGTGTGTGTGTTTCATTTGCGGAGGCTCAAAACGACATCCCAAGCGGCAGATGATATTCGAGGAGAGCAAACTATGTGGGAGCAAATGTCAGGGAACCTGAAGGCCAGATGTACGACCTTGGAGCAAGAGAAATATGATGCGCTGGACAAAGTTCGAGAGAGTGTGCAGATCGCTGAAGAGGCAGTACTGCAGAAGAATGAGGTAATTTGTGCTTTTTCATCACTACCAAGAATGTTGCAGGTGTTTGTACAGTCTCCTCCTCCAAAAGTAAAAAAAAATCGCAAGCTCAATTCCGTTGTTTTTTTTTTTTTTAAATGAAGATTATTTGGGTCTCTGATAGAAAGATGAATGTCAGACAAAAGTACAGTAATCCCTCGTTTATCGCGGTTAATGGGGACCAAAACCCACCCGCGATAAACGAAAACCCGCGAAGTAGCGACAATTAACATATACGGGTAAAATTACCTTAATTTCTGGACTATAGACCGACCCGTTAAAAAAGTCTTTATATAGGCCGCTTCATTAAATAAACCGCAGAGTTGAAAGTGTGTGACAAAAGTCGCGGCTTATAGTCCGGAAATTACGGTATTATTATTATTTTTTAAGTCCGCAAAATGTCCGCAAACAAAAGAAGCTGCAAAACAACTGCGAGCTTCTCGCGGACCGTTTGCGGACTTAAAAAAAAATAAAATAAAATACATTTTAAATGAATATGTTTGAAAAAATCTGCGATGCACAGAAACGAACCGCGAAATAGCTGCTTTATTTCATGGTATTTTTATCTTCCTGTGTTAAATCACTCACTCACAGCACCTTAAGTTGGAAGCAGGCTTGGTCCAGTTGTTACCCCAAAAAGGGAAAGTCCAGGTTCAGCGGTCACATTAACACTATGTCACTGAACTAATTAAGCCAGACATCTTGGAGTGATTATTGACTTGGACCCAAATTTTAAGAAACACTTAAAAGCTATTTCTAATCCTGCCTACTACCCCTCGAAAAAGTAGCTCAAATTACGGGTTTTCTGTCTGAACAAGACAGAAAAATGTGTTCTTGCTTTTATTTTCAGTAGGATAGATTACTGTAACGGTATCCAATTAAAAAAAAAAAAAATCCTTCAGGCAGCTGGAGCTGATCCAAACCTGTCCTGAAATCACTACCGTATTTTCCGCACTATAAGGCGCACCGGAAAGTTTTCTTAAAAGCTCACACCACGCCTTAAAATTCGGTACGCCTTGTGTATGGTCATTACGGTAATATGTTGACCCCAAGATGGCTCCTTGCTGGAGACATGCTTACAATGTTATAACTTGCTGTTGGTTCAGTGAACTGTATCGCTGCTTTATTAAATACGTTTTTGTTCCAGCTCCGAAAAAAGGAGAGCTGTGGTGTTTTTTAAAACGCACACTTTATTAATGGTTTTCTCAGTCTCAACAAATAGAGGTACGTCTTTGTCGGTCTCCGTGCCTTCTCTTTTTCCGTTCGAATCAGAAGGCGTTCATGACCGCCTCCGAACAACGTAAATGAACAATTCCTTCAATGAAACCACGAAAATTGAAAATAATGCATCAAAAGAGAAAATCAAGCGAGGAAATCACAAAATAAATTCTATAGTCCCCCTACAGAATTTATTTTGTGATTTCCTCGTTTGTGAATACAGTACACAACAAAGGAATAAATAACAGAACACTTCTGAGACAGTCCAGTCTCCTCCATTTTATTGACATCTGATTGTTCTTTTGGAGCTATCCTCAAAAAAATGCCCAAATTAATTCTGTAGGGGGGCTATAGAATTTATTTTGTGATTTCCTCGCTTGATTTCGTGTTTTGATGCATTATTTTCAATTTTCGTAGTTTCATTGAAGTACAGTAATCGTTAATTTACATTTTTTACATGAACGCCTCTCGAGGAGAATGGAAGGAGCGTGGCTCCATCTAGTGGATGCATTGTAGATTGCGTTTTATAATCCAGTGGGTCCAATATATGAAAAAAATTACAAGATAGGCCATTCATTGAAGGTGCGCCTCATAATCCAGTGCACCTTTTTGTGCGGAAAATATGGTTCACTGGCGTTCTGTGATTCAAAGAATATATTTTAAATTCTTGCTGTTGGTCGATAAATCTTTAAATGGTCTCGGACCAAAATACATGCTAATGTATAGTACTCTTCCAATCACCCAGACACCTCAAGTCGTCTGTGACAGGTCTCTTTTGTGTTCCCAGAACCAAACAAACTGAAGCAGCATTTAGTTACTTTGTTCCTCACCTGTGAGCCAAACTCCCTGAACACCTGAGTTCTACTCAAACCGTCAGTTCATTTAAATCAGGGCTGAAAACATTGTTGACTGCAGAATTCTCATGACACTACACTTTATTCTCTTGTTTTAATCACTATTTTCATGCTATTTTTTGATTAACATGATAATAATTTAAATCTAAAGGCTTTCGTTTATTTAAACGTCTAACATTTTTTTTCTTTTTCTAAAATGCTTTTCATGTTTTACGTAAAGAACTTTGAATTGTCTTGTACATAAAATGTGCTTTACAAATAAACTTGCTTTGCCTTGATGAATTTGGAACAGTCTTCACATCAAAGCTATGTGCTTTTTGTCCTTAGGCTCTCTTAAGAGAGAAGCAGATGATGGAGGAGCTTGAGAAGACAAAGAAGGTTATTGCACAGCTGATTGACGATGCTGCTGTCCGCACCAGAAAAGAGGTGAGGGTATTTCTGAACGGTCACTGAAGCAAAACTGCAGCGGGATTATCTCTGATGACATTTCTATGATGTACTCTTTGTACCCTCATTCAGAAAAACTATTTTTTTCTGCTGTGCCTCAGCAGATAAATGGAGATAGATTCTCAATATGTTCAAAAACATGTTTGTTTCAAACTGTCGAATTTGTTAATCCTGATAAAATTTCGTGTGAGTGGAGAGTGAGCTCTCAAGATGATATGGTCGAGCGAGTGGGGAAAGAGAGACATAGAATGACCCACGCGTTGAGCTGGTTGTTCAGCAATTTAAAAGTGGGGCTGTGAAGAGATTTTCATCCTTTTGAAGGTGTTTGTGTTTGAAAAGAGTGTTTCATGTGCCTTTTCCAGTGTGAGGTGAGTGGCATTGCCATTTAATGTGTGGTAGTGCTCATTTATTTGTTAAATTTAAGTCCTGCTGCTACAGATGGACACTAACATTGGCATGAGTTCCGGTTAAATTGGCCTGTCATTCTTGCCTGTGTGCCTCTTAAATAATAAGTTGCCTTTTATTTGTGTGGTGTATTTGAAAAGCACATTACCATCCAACTTAAAAAAATAAAAACGACAAAAAGTTGCTCTTCAAATGACGTCTGATCCGCAAAACTGATCTGCAAAGGGAAAAAAAAGATATTAGATTTGGGAGGGTATTACATTGATTTGGTTGAAATCACCGACACCAAAATCAAACCAAAAGGATTGTTTGTATTTTCAGAACTCAGGGTAACAATTGTGCCAGGGTTGCAAGAATAGGCTGACGTCACAATTATGGAATTTACTCTTACTAGAAATAGTAATAGTAGAAATGTAATATAATATTTAACATAGTGTTACTACTGTATATAGGATTTCAATCAGCAAAGGAAAGTTTTTGTTCTGTCTAGTTTCTTTGTGTTTCATCTGAAGTTTCTGCCCTGTATTTGATAGGACAGCTACACTTTGTAAATAGTAAAGCCCACTAAAAATTGTCTTCAGATTAGAACATTTGTCAGAGAATTAAATCACAAACTGTGATAAATTGTCTACAGTATGATTTACTGTGTGACTAAGAATTGCCGGTATACAGTATATGCTGTTTTGGAGGTGCATGACACATTTATGTTAAACAGGTGGATAACATACGCAAGCAGTGCAATGTTGAACTCCGTCGTATGGCCGAGGAGCTGTCTTTAATGCAACTGGTAAAAGTCCGCCGCACAAACAGAAATATATTTCCAAATCACCTTTGAGTCCCATTCAGTCTTGACTACTCTGCTTATCCTACTAACTGATTGGTTGTTGTTGTTACATTCCCCACCTGTTTGCAGGAGTGTGCAGAAAAAGAATCTCAGAATGAGAGGTCTAAGCGAGAGAGAAAAGCTTTAGAGGAGGAACTGGCGAAGGTATATTTGTAGGAATGTAAAAAAGGGCTCAATCTTGTGTTTTTGTACATAACAGCAATGACAAAGAAATTAGCAAGACCAGTCATTTCATTGTCATGTTTTCGTATTGGCTCTTTGACACAATGGTCAATGTACTTTGGAGTTCACAATGCTGAAGTGGGTGACAAATAATGTTTTTGGTGTTTTTTGTTCGTAGATGAGCCACTTTTACTAACCTAACATGACAACAACGGTATCATATACAGATATGACAGTTATCATTATATCCCTATATATTTTCACTGAAACGATGCTAAAGTCAGTCCCACCTTTCTTACGATGTTTAATTATGCTTGTGGCCTTTATAAGCCATCACCATCATCCTCATCGTCTACAAACAAGAGCTTGATGATGACGTTTTTGTTGTTGCTTTTTGTGACTAGGTGGTTAAGGAGGGTCGGGCAGAACCAGAGCTTGGGAAATTTGATGTCCTTCACCAGAGGTGTCTCACTGCAGAGAGGATGAAAGATGAAATAAGCATCACTTTACAAAGTTCACAAAGCAAACTAAAAAAGATGGAATTGGGGTAAGTTGGAATACTTGAACAGTTCAGGCCTTTCCTCCCAATTGTTACTAACTTCCTGTAATTTGCATGGCTGTTACTCAGCCAGAATCATTCCGACCATGTAGTTCAGGGATCACCACTCTTTTAGAAGCCGAGAGCTACATCTTGGGTTCTGATTAATGTGAAAGGCTTCCAATTGGATACACGCTTCTGAAACAACACATTTGCTCAAATTACCATGCCCGTATTTCCCGGACTATAAGTTGCTCTTGAGTCTCAGTCGCACCAAGCCATAAAATGCATAATAAAAGAAGAAAAAAACATATATAAGACGCACTGGACTATAAGTCGAATTTTTGGGAGAAATATAGTTGATAAAATCCAACACCGAGAACAGACATGTCATCTTGAAAGGCAAATAAAAATAAAAATAGAGAACAACAGGGTGAATAAGTGTATGATATGCTAACGTTACATGACGCATAAACAACGAACTGAGAACATAACTATAGCATAAAGAACATGCTAACAAGTTTACCAAATAGTTAAGTAAAAATAATATAATTGTAATAAATGTTATTTGATGAAGTTATTTTAAGGTTTTTTATTTGTTTGTTTTTTCAAAAGAAAAGACCCGTGGCTACCCATGAGGTTCTTTCGGGGCTACTTGGCCCCTATAGACACCATGCCGGTCACCCCTGAACTAGTTATATCACACTTTGTCTAATTTTTCTCCGCCATCGTTCCATATTTCTCGTTATAGCTATAATGAAGAATTGTCCCGTAGTCAGGAAGAAGTGCAGCGTTTGAAGGGTTGCTTGGCTGCAGCAAGAGAGGACTGCGTCAAAATCAGTGACGAGCGACTCCAACTGCAGCAAGAGAACTTTCAGATACGCAGGGAAATGGATGAACTGCGCAAGGCCTCCTTGCTTGCCCAAAAGAAGGCCAAACAACAGGTAAGGGCGAAGAAAAGAAATGCAATACAATTAATGCTACAGAAGTTACAAAAGGAGTCCCCGGCCAGTTGATCATGGTTGACTGGTAGATCGTGGATTATGGTAGTCCCAAATCTACCGCAAGGAGTTTAGATTATTCGAATGTGTTTGTGTGTTAATTTTCTTCTATATTTTGTGTTAGTGTACACTGCAGCCTGCACACTCTATCCGTCTCATGTTCCAAAAATATATATATTTTTTAAACCCTGTTAACCCTATTGTGGCGCGTGGCCTGCATCACAGCAAGTTGTTAGCGGTCCGCAGTCACTTGCACCTATGATCAGATCAGAGTTGTTAATATATATATATAATTTTCATTCAAAGCTTGCTTGGTTGATCTGCAGTACGACAAACACATTGGCAAAGAAAGGTCATGTGGAGCGACATTTTAAAGTTGGACACGCAACCTACGATAGGGATTATTTTACATGCGACAGAAGTGCTTGTCTGCCTCCGTCTCCCTCAATGGTAGACATGAATTTTCTTTTTTTCAAACTCAAGAGATTGACCTTCTCATCCCCGTTTTATTTTTTCCTGTTTCATTCATGTTAGGGTAAGTTCTGGTTATTGCTCGTCATCATGCAGCATGCGTGTGTGTACATGCGTGTGGATATGTGTATATGCATGCGCGTGTGCTGGGAGTAGCTCAGGGAGGGATTGCATTGTATGACAAGAAAAAGTATAGTGCGCTATTGCAGGCTGGCAAAGCTGTGTGGGTTTGCAATGGTGGCACTGAACTGAAAAGTAGATTTTGGGGCACTCCTGGGCTGAAAGATGAAAGTTTGCCCTTGAATTGAGGGGAATAATAGCATTTTGTCCCCAAACTGTTTCCTGTGCTGTCTTTTTCCAGGTGTCACAGATGGAACATGAGTACAGCCTCAAAGAGAAGACTCTTAGTGCACAGATGAGTGACCTGGAGGAGAGCAGCCGCAACTCAAGTGCTGATCTGATGCGCCTTCTCACTGCGCAGAACAAAAGTATTCAGCGTTGGAAAGACGAGGGAAAGAACATGGCCCAAGCCTTTGAAATTAAAATGAAAAATATGAAGTAAGAACCAATGAACTGACCGATTGAATTAACGAAATATTTTAAGGACAGTAGTACAGCTTCTACACTGCCAGTCGCTTTGATCACAAACTCTTGAATGGACGCCTGACGACTAAGATGCATTCTCGTAGTCTAAACTAGTGCTGCTCAATAAATCGGAAAAACATAGCACAATTGTGGCATGCAATAACTGAATACTTATGAAATGGTATGCTTTTTACTGACTTTGACTAATCAGATGCAGCCATAATGCCTATCACCATCTGTGATGGCACTTTGTCATTTTAATTGTTTTTCTTTTTGTTTTCTTATTTTTAATCTAATTTTCTTCTGTATAATTCAGTTTTAAGTGTTTGATTGTTATTCACACAGTGTTTTGGAGGGTCTCGAAAGTGAAAGATGCTTCCAGATCGAGTGTATTTTTTTAAAATTATAATTAAATATGAGAGCAGTTTATAGGGGTATTTATCACACTAAAAAACTAATGACAAATAATATATAATTTAAAAAAAAAAAGAAATGGCTGCATACCCAAAAAATAATTTATTTCATGAGATAATAAATTCATTTATTTCAGTACATTAAGTTAAATATTGCAATAATATCGATATTGCAATATTCAGCACTCATGTTGCATATCACATTTTTCCAAAATCGTGTAGCCCTAGTTAAAACTACAGAAGGGAAGAGAGCAAAAGAGAGATCTGTCACTTAAATCCACAGGTCCCGTTATCGATGCAGTTCTGTGAGGTGTCTTGACGGCTTCTTTTGTCTTTCAGGGCCGAGCTAAATCAACACAAGCAGCGGTCACATGAGTTAGAGCATCAGCTCGGAAACAATCTCAAAATGATTGAAGAGGTGTGTAAAACACACAAATTATATTCATTTTGGTGTCAAGAGTATCGCATATTGTAGGCTATCCTTTAAACACCGGACAGCGGCCTTTGAGCCGCGAGTTTTGACAGCCCTGCTCTATCATAAAATGTGGAAAAAGTGAAACGCTGTGAATAGTTTCCGGATGCACTGTGGCTACACTTGCACAACAAGAGAAGCCAATTCTAGCGCATGGTGTTCGAAAATGTTATCACTGTAATGTTACCATGATCGTCTCAGTGTAATTGTAGTCTTTATGTTGTGTTTGTGCAGTATAAGAGACAGTTAGCAGAGTATCAAGAGAAAAACAGTCGCCTCCAAAGACGACTGAATGATGTTGAGCAACGTGCAACAACGGCTTCACAACAGGTACAACCAGGGGCAAAGCCGGATTATTTTTTTTTAGTGGGGTGGCCAGGGTGCCACAACCTTCAGTTAGGGGTCGCCGTGCACCCGTGTGTGAGGCATTCTTTGTAACACCATCAGGTCAGGGTTTCATAAAATAAAATTCACACGAATCTAGAACAATGCACCTAATCAAGCGGGAACAAGTCAAAATGAAAAGCTATGTTTTTCTGAGCTTCATGTACGAGGAAATGTCATTTTATTTGCCGTTGCTTTGATTTTGTGTACCGTCTCATTGCCGACTTCGAGGCTCATTCATTCAAATCATATCTGAAAAGCACAACACAAAAATCTCTTAATTCTTCACAATTCGAAATCTTGCTGTTTACTTTGGTTTGTTCTTGTTTGTATTGTGAGTGTGTGTGCAAATGTGGTATATGTGTACATTTTGTTTCATGAAACCTTGACTGTGGATGGTATGATAAACAACTTCTCAGCCATGTTTGCTTGCTGTGGTGTAAAACTAATGATTTTGATTGATGTTGACTGTAAGAAATCAATGTCCTTAACTTGCGACTGATTGGTTTAGAATTTGCATTCAGTTCAATTGCACATTTATACTATGAATATGGAGTTAATATTAAGGAAGACTGCATTCATGTGAAAATGGCAGAAAAATCAGTTCTCAAACTTTCACCCCCCCACCCCCCAGAGTGACTGCCACCCCACCCCGATTTGCCATTTCGCTCCGTCCTTTTATACAACTCATGTTAAGCACATAGTCGTCATGGTGACAGTGTGATACTGCAACCTTACCCTCACTACTTCTTGAGTACTGTGGTTGTGCAGGTATGAATCAATTGTGACCTACATGTGTCCTTGTTTTTGTGTCCAGCAGCATGTCAGAGAACAATTTGAAATGTTAAAAAATTGTGAGTTTGTGCAAATAGTAATGTTTTTTTAACTGTTCCTCCTAACAGATTACAGTTGATGGCTTCCAAGCAAAGAAAAACGTACTTTCTTGAGCCAAAGCATGAATAACGGCACTTTCCACAGATTTATTGGACCCGAAGTAAAAATGTGTTTCCTCTCCAGATCCTAAACTTACACAAATAATTTATACAGTATGTATTGCCATAACATCAACATGTGTATGTCAATGGATGATTGAGAACATAACAGACATCAATTTTTAATTCATGTGGTTTTGAATGAAGATTGTCCTCCCCGTATACATGTAAATATTTTGTATTTTGGGGCAGTCAAGCTTTTAATATGGAACACTTCACAGAATGTATTATCTCGATGGCGTTGAGATCGTGTGATTTGTTCCTTACAATTGTATATCTGTTTAATAGTTTGTTTTTATGCAAATCTATTTTATATACAGTCATTTGAATGGAAAAACAATTTGCACTGGTTGATGTGTATCAAATGTTGTGTCGTTGCCATTGTTAGGTCTTTTATTTCACATCATGTGTAACTTTAATCCACAGTATTTCCATACTTTATATTGATGGGGGTTTTTTTGGTTTTGTTTTTTTCAGAAATGTTCCAGTTGAACAATTGACAAAATTTCAGGATGCCACTGACACCTTCATTTTAGAATGATCAGTTTCCCTTTTAGAATGGGGGACAATAGTTTTTATTTATTGGATTGATTTAATCAAATTCCAATAGGGTTTTTTTTTGGCTAAGATGACCAAAAACATTTCAGTGGCTGTCGCAGATTTTTCTTATTCACGGGCCGGCCCGGTCCTTATTTGTGGGGCCCAGTGTATGTGTTCTTAAGCTAATTTATCAGCTAATTCAGCATTGTTTGTTATTAGGTGTTGTTTTTTGGTATTGCATACAATTGACAATAAAAATGTATATTTACTTCTGGATGTTGGGATATTTCAGAATTTTTACTTTTTTTCTTCTCTATTTTATGTATTTAATATGAATCAATACTTTTACCAGAGTTTTCATTTTCTTTTTTTTGTTTTTTTGAAGTACAGTCCACATGTTCCGTAACTGATGAAGTACAGAGAGGTAGTGCACTTTTGTCATTTATGCAGTTGGCCAAACTTCTTTTAAAAGTTACAAGTGGGTGAGGACTAGAGAGGGGTTCCTGCTCATACTGTATTTACTGAGGCCTTTACACTGCGGCTTGTCTGCAGTGCTTGTTCGGAAAACCTTACGTTGCTAGGAGACTGTAAACGTGAGCTGCTGGCGTAATGCTGACGCGCTACTGTACTTCACTGTTTTATTGACTGATCCTGAAACGCAAAGGTATGCTTGTCTTAACACTATGATGACTTACGTAATGCCCCGAGAAAGCAATGTTCACAATAACATTGTGATTTAAATGTGACTTCTTTGGCGTTGATAGCAAACTGTATAAATCGTTGCTGAATACTGATTTTAAGTTTTTATTAATGCAATGAGCAAAAAACGAACATGCGATCATTGCCAAAAGCTTTACCTCCCCGCAAAAATATTGTTTTATTTTTGTATTTTTTTGGGCGATGGAGATTTTATTTTGCGGAAGCGTCAGATTTAGGAATTTATTGTGTTCGCAACAATGTATGCACGCACTTATATTCAAGGAAGTGCTGTTAATCCTGACCCAGTTACACATGACCATGGTCGTAATATCTGTGGTTTCATCTTCTGAAACATTTTATCAAAAGAAAATGAAAAGGTTTCAGTATTGTATATTACGAACTGATTTACGGTTTGCGATTGAATACGTTCCATCTACAATACTGTACACACTCAGAAAAGATGCATAAAATATGAGACAGATTTGCTCTGGATTCACCTAATATGAAATCTATATTTAAAAAACATTATTTGGGATATTGCAAGTTGCGAGTCTTAACATACAGGCATGAACTCATGACAGGACTTTTGCAAAAAATAAAATGTAAACCCCCGTCGCTTTTGAATTGATTACGATTGATTACGCAGCTAAATTTGGCAACAGTCGTCAGAGGCTTCCACTCGCCAACGTCCGCGTAATTTTCTTTTGTTTAGCTCATTGGCGCGTTATGCGCGCGTGTAACATTTCATTGCTGATGTCATTGATATGTGCTCCTCTGACGTATACGCAATCACACACATTAGTGGCCATGAATGCCGGTTTTGATACTGTGCGAAATTGGCGACGGATTGAATTAATTATGAGTTGAAAACAAACAGTTCTGTGACTTCTATTCATGCTATCCTGCAGCCAATCGCACATTGCGTGAGGACTTTTGACCTAAAATGGCATCGACATCTAAAAGTCCCTCGTCTGGACACAGCGGAGAGGATGATTGCATGGGTAACAATTTGACAACATATACCGAATGATTTATGGTTATTATTGGGTTTAGGGTTATCATACCCTCTATGTAAAATGTACATAATAATAAAATACATTAATAAATGCAACACTAACATTGGTGTTCATTATGTACAGCATTTTTTTTAAATACAACAGCCTACTCATATTGCAAATACTGAAGGTGTACTTAATGAGAATGCAAGTGTTTATTTTACTGTACTTTTATAGTCATGTTGTGTAGCTTGATTCTGATAACATTCCCCACAAGTGGAATTTCAGTATTCCTGATTTTGACACTACGCATCCATAATATATCTCATGCCCACTTGACATCTTATTTCAGAGCTCGATGTCCCACAGCAGCAAAGCCCCACCATGTTACCTCCACTCCATGAGAAAGGCACACAGGTATGAGGAAACAATATCATGACTCAAGTGAAACTATATAATAATTTCCACTGAGCATTTATTCCATTTAATTAATTTCAATGGTTGTAACTTGGAGGCATGGTGGCCCGGTGGTTAGCATGTCTGCCTCCCAGAGTGTGGGTTCAAATCGAGGCTGTGGCCTTCCTGTTGGTACTTTGCATGTTCTCCGCGTGCTTGTGTGGGTTTTCTCCAGGTACTTCTCTTTCCTTCAACATTCTAAAAACGTATTTGAAAATTAATTGAAGACACTAAATTGTCCATAGGTATGAATATGAGTGTGAACGGTTGTTTTTCTGTTTCTGCACTGTGGTGGCTTGGCAACCAGTTCAGGGGGTACGCCGCCTCTCGCCCAAAGTCATCTAGGATAGGCTCCAGCTCACCTGGTGACCTTATAGGATCAGCAGAGAATTGATTAATTGATGTAATTTTGATTCTGGGCCCGTCTCTTCTGTTGTTATACAAATTATTGTTTGCTGATGTCTATTTTTTTTGCCCCATAATGTAGACTTTGCTGAAGAGACGTGTGAAACGGAAATTGCCGATTGAGGAGCACGTCAAATCCCAGGAAAGGAGGTATTTCCCAGGCTGGCATTCTCAGGTGCCTTTAGCCCAAGAAAAAGAGCCACCGCAGAAGCGCAGCGTGCCATCGCATGTCAAACTGCCTCCGCTGCAATGCCGCACCAAGGTGAGTGAGTATGAGGTAGAATATGACAAACAATCACTGTGACAAAGATCCCTCAAAATTGCAGTAGGAGGAGTAGATTTGGCATTTGCCCGTCTTGGCCTTTTCCACTGGCTCTAGGGATGCTGCTGCAACTGCACAGTGTTATAAGCTTTCATATGATTAATTGTGTGAAAAAATATTTGGTTTGATATCAACACAACAGGGTGGCAGAAAGGAGGATTGAGGAATAAACGCCTTTCCCAAAATTGGGCAATTCCTGACTGTCGCAGCTGTAACATGACTACCATGGGCAAATTCCATATCAAAGCCCATAAGAAATGTCAGTTTTTACAGTAGCGTACAGCAGTGGCGTTCCCCCCCCCCCAATTAATAAATGCACTTGAATAAAAGGTTGGATTTTCCTACTTTTTTAAAATGTTGAGCCTATATTATTGAGAAAAAAAGCTGCATTTATTAGAAGCTAAATAAGGCATCTTAATTGGAGGTGCCAATAATAATGGATGGACGTGTATTTGTTCTCTTCGCTCTTGCAGAATCAATTCTCCCTAAATGGAGCGTCAACCTCTTGTCCTGCAAAAAGACCTTTTTCCCTTAAGAAAGACGCAAACTTGGAAACCCCCTCTGAAGTCCGAATTTTTGAGCACAGCAAGGATGACTACACGATGGTTAGCAAAGACGGCGTATTGTCGACTTGTCGGGAAAACTTCGACTTTGTCAGCCTTGAGCGGTTTGAGGAGGAATATCAACTCCACCGCAAGCTGGTTCTCATCCCCTTCTTTGCTCGCTTCAAATTATTCAAACCTTTCTATATCTGGCATAAAAAAGTCTGTGCAAAGAAGATGCACGTGGCTCAACAGGCTCTCAAAGAGAATTTGTTCATGATCAACCCGGTAAGTAGAGAAAATCTCTCTGTTCTGCCTAGTTGTTTAGGAAATACAGCGGCAAGAAAAAGGATGTGTTCCTCTTGGAATTTAATGGATTATTTTGAATACATTTGTCATTGTGAGCTGCTCTTCATCAAAGTCAAGGCTATTGAGACTTAATATGTCAAAAATAATACAGACACTCTTTTATCATTATATCTTCATTTTGTTGGTTTGATATCCTGGTATAATTGTCAATGCTTTATCTCGTGTGTTCTGGAAAGTGCTTTGCTGCAGCTGTTGGAAAAATGCTATATAAATAACAGCAAGTTGAGTTGAGAAAATGACAACAGCAAAACAAAAACATAGTAAAGTCAAACCTGGGTTTTCGAACGTCTCGGTTCTCGACCAATTCGGTTTTCGGCCAAAAATTGTGAGTTTTTTATGCCTCGGATGACGAACAAATTTCAGTTCTCGAACAAACTGAGCGCACTTGAATGCACCATTTGACTCCTCTCACCTTCCTTACACGAGGAAGTGATGCTTCCTCGTGTTGCTTTCCATTGTGAGCAGACGTGTTCAGTAAACATTTTTATCTTTAAAAAAGAGCATGGTTTCGGTTTTCAAACAATTTTGGTTTTCGAACAGCCTTCTGGAACGGATTATGACGAAAACCGAGGTTTGAGGGTACTGTATTGGGGGGAAAAAAGTCAAACCTCGGTTTTGGAACGTCTCGGTTCTCGACCAATTTGGTTTTCGGCCCAAAAATTTTTATGCCTCGGATGACGAACAAATTTCGGTTCTCAAACAAACTGAGCGCACTTGGATGCACCATTTGACTCCTCTCGCCTTCCTTAGTGACGCTACCTCGGGTAGACGAGGAAGTGACGCTTCCTCGTGTTGCTTTCCATTATGAGCAGACGTGTTCAGTAAACATTTGTATTTTAAAAAGAGCGTGGTTTCGGTTTTCAAACAGCCTTCTGGAACGGATTATGGACGAAAACCAAGGTTTGACTGTATATACAGAACCAAAATTTGTTCGTCATCAAGTTTTTGGTCGAAAACCGAATTGGTCGAGAACCGAGACATTTGAAAACCGAGGTTTGACTGTGTGTGTGTGTGTATGTATATATATATATATATATATATATATATATATATATATATAATATAAACACACACACACACTGATGATCAGCTCACAGTATTTGGTAAATCTATTCAGAAATCCATGAAATTCTACGGGTTTACGTACTTTTTCTCGTCACTCGATACAAAGGTGTGAGAAAATGTGCCGAAAGTTTTAAATAATATCATTAAACCTTGTCCCCTGTCTCTTTAGGATCTAAGCACGGCACTGTCAGACGTCTGGACAATGTGTTACCAAATCAGAACCACAAACTTGTGTCATATTGAGAAAAAGCACACATATACTCTCCAGGAATTTCATGAAGCTCAGTTCACACAAGTAGAAGAGGTACCGTTGTTTATTCCTGAACACACAAGTTTAGCGTGTTTTTAAGTGACCGATATGATTTGTGTCTGGTTTTTTTCCCCCCCCACACAATCTTCTATCTTAATGGTTTGCTTTAATTAGGCACTGATTGACCTGCAAAAGTTCCAAGACCTGGTAAAGGAAGTGACAATGTGTTCCTGTAGCACCTTCCTGTCAGATCGTGCGTGCATTTTTATTGTCTTAAGATTTTTTTGCCCAGATTTAGAGAGAGAGGGTTTTTTTTATTAGTCATTTATCTGTTTGTGGCAGATAGCGACAAGCTGAGTGAAATCCAAGTTCTATTGGGGATTAACAAGGGCTTCTTCTGTCAGCGCCTCAACTGGTAGGGTTCCTTGTTTGGTTTTTGTTTCCATTAAATGTCTCGCACAAACTCAATCCCTCCCTCCCGCATCTTGCACCCACACAGCTTCATCCGACTTCTTGACTATTTGGTGGTCAACACCATGCACACGTTATTTGTGAGTGCAGTGGACAAGCTGCTGGCTGCGTTCAAAGAGCAGGTTAGTCAAACGCCCAGCCATGAAATCATTCAAACGTGGGGCCAGCAGCTGGAGACTGCTGTCAACCCGACTGAGGAAAAGGTGGATCGAAAGGTAGGGCGTTGCCTCTCTCCCACTACCTCCACAGTTTTTTAGAAGTAAAAGGTTTGTTGCATTTGTGTCTTAATAGGCTGCGGAGTCAGAATCTTCCCAGAGTAAACCAATGTTGATCAGTGAACTGATTTTAGACACAAGTGAGCTGTCCTACAGACCCTCTGAAAAGAACTTTCAGGTTCAAGAAAGATTGATTGAGCAACCATTTTTTACCAATTGATAGTAAACTCCAAAGCCAAATTACTGTATTTTTTTTTTCTTTCTCACAGGAGACTGTTGCAGAAATCATTGGGAAGTTCCAGAAGACCGTGTTGTCTGTTGAAACACTATCAGCAGATCCAGATTTAATTTTACTGTTAAGTCACGAGTCTTTTGAGGTAGACCAATAACACTAGTTGTGGTTTTGAAAATACTGTATGTTCGATAACAACTGTGTAATTTAATGTCTGTCCGTTAACTTTAAGAGTCAATATCAAGATGCTCCCAGTTTGGAATCGATCATTGAAAATGATGGATACATTCAAAGTATCTGTCAAAAAATTAAGGTCAGTTCCAATTCACGCTAGTTCCTGTTGAAAGTGACACTCCAGATGATCCAGATTTTGTCTGTTTGCCCTTTAGGAATCACTGCAGTTCACATTCAAAGCCGCACAAGTGTGCTCGCGCATGTTTGAGCGCTTTCAGCTGTATTACAAAGAGAACGAAAGTCTAGATTTGAATGCTCTACGACAGATTGATCACGGTACGGGCTTACTGTATAGAGTACATGATTGTCACCCAACGTGAGAAGTTTTCATCCTGGGCTCAGACCTTTCTTTTCGAGACTTTCTTCGACTGTTGAGTGTTCACCGTACTTTGCTGAACAGGTTTGGAGTTTTTTAGAACATCGCTGGACTTGTACCACAATGAGCACGAAGAAGCTGTGGCTCTCCAGCCACAGAGACATCTTGGCCTCCTCCTTGTGGACAAAACGGAGATGAAAGAGAAGCTCATCTCTTCTCCACTCCGTTGTCTAAAGGTCAAATCGTCGCACAAACATAGCGGGCACGCAAACACAAAGACAAGTGTAAAGTACAGCTTAATTGTCGGTGAAAGGGGCAATGGTGTAATCGTAACTTTTTGCTCCTTTTTATAGGTCATTAATGAGATACTGACGCAGCAGGCCAAGCGGAAGCTAAAAGCTGTCATGGCGGAAGCTGGGGAAGCTCAATTTAAGCTAGAACTCAGCCCCACTACGACAACCGAATTAGCCAGCTACCTCACTTTCCTTGATGAGATACCAGAACGGGTACGATTTGTCCCGATGTAAATGCTGATGAACAGTTTACGAGAAAAAATGCGGATTTAAAAAGAGCATCACAAGAAAACATTGCTTTTATCCTCTGGCGTCACATGCTGTACCTGTTCTCTTCCCAGATGAAAGTGCTGGAGCAGGAACAGGAAACCGTGTGTCAGATGTACAATCTGATCAACCAATCCTCACTTCCCGTCACCGCTGACGACGTTGCCTTTGCCTCCATGGAGCCTTACATGAACTCATTACACAACATGATCAATGATGCCATGTTTGACAGGTTCAAAATGATGGAAAAGTTTTCCAAGTCTCTGCAGGTAGACATAAAAGATCTGAACCAAAAAGTCAAGAAAGTCAAGGAACTATCACAGGTGTGGTGAGGAATGAGAGTTTGTCTTCAAATATATCATGTTGAGTGTCTGAGTTGCTTTACCACGTGTGGATGGGATTCCCTGATGCGTTGATGTCATGGGTGTACACGCAGGATCCACAAATTCTCGAAGTCACCGCGGATCTTTCCCAAGTGCGTATTCTGCTTGGGGAGCTTCAGATTTCCATAGATGAGCTGCAAGCCGAGGCCTCAGCATATATTTCTTACCAGAAACAATTCAAGGTATTCGCTCATTCAGGAAAACATCTGAAAATATTTTTTCCCATAATCTATTTTTAATACTTAACAAATTTTTGCTTTTTCAAACCGTCCCAAACGTTTTCTCTTGGGTTTGTGTGGAGTAATAATAACTGCACAAGTCATGTCAATAAATTCTAACCAACAACCATTCCAACCAACTCAATACCATTCTTCTGCGAACACTGTTTTGAATTTAGTTGGAGGTAACCAAATTTGATGACCTTGATGACCTGAAAGCAGAGTTTAGGCTGAAGAGGCTTCTTTGGGACTCAATGGTAGAATGGGACTTACTACAAGATGGATGGCGGGAGGTGAGGCACTCCCAAAATATGTCCGGCATGGTGAAGATACTTAAAATGGTACTTCGTGTCTCCATTAATCTTCATTTATTTCTCTGTCGTTGCATCTTCAGACAATGCTTGAGAAATTGGACCTGGAACAGTTAAACTCACATGTCAACAAGTACACCAAGCATATCAACCAAATGGAGAAAGGCTTGCCACGGAACAATGTAGTGCCGTGTCTTAAAGAGAAAGTTGAACTTATGAAACAGAGGGTGGGTGTGTTTCAAGTAATTTTCATGTCTTCCAATGAAACTACACCATTACACCGCTGACTTCTTTTATGATGGAGCGCTCCCTGTTGATGAATGGTGAGCAGATGATTCCCCTGACGATTGTCACGTCCATCTTTCTGTTCAGGTGCCTGTGATCACAGATTTACGTAACCCATGTATGAAACCAGAGCACTGGAGGACCCTGGAGGCTGTTGTGGGGAGTTCATTGAATGTGGAGCAGCTCACTATGGCTTTTATGGAGGAGTTCAACGTATTCTCCTTTGGCACAGAGATACAGGAGGTATCCCCTAAGTTCTCTTTATTGTTCAGCCTTAACATTTTGTCTTTCGGTCTACAGTACTATAGACATCGGCATACTGTATCTTTATTTCCAAACCATCCAGTATCAAAATTGTATGCAGTATTTTACTATTGATGTTCCAATGTTTGATATATAACTGATGCACACTGAAGGAATAAACGTTATGAATTTTAGATGTCAGCGCAGGCCTCAGGAGAGGCATCAGTGGAGACTATTATCAATAAGGTTGGTGAAAAGATGACTCCATTTATGTCGTTTGTCTTCTTAGGTGTTAGGTGCCACCTTTCTTCTTCTTTTGGAGTTTATCTATCTTTAATCTCTAATTCCATTTCTCTCTGGAGCTAAGGTGATGGTGTTTATTCGTGAATATTTTCTGGGTTATGATTTTGATTCATCGGTCCTTGAAAAATGTCCCCTTGACATGAGGCACGTTTTGATCACACTGCAGGTGGAGGACGTGTGGTGGACCACCACTTTCACTCTTATGCAACATGGTGACTCCAAAGAGGTCTTCATCTTGGGAGGCACAGATGATATCCAAGTAAACATGAAGTGCACATTCTCCAATAAATTATATAAAATGTGTTCGTCTCTGTGTGCCCTGCGATTGGCTGGCAACCAATTCAGGGTGTCCCCCGCCTACTGCCCGAAGACAGCTGGGATAGGCTCCGGCACCCCCCGCGACCCTAGTGAGGATAAAGCGGTTCGGAAAATGGATGGATGGATGTTGTGAGGGAGGGCAGTGCAGAGGCGCAGGGCTCGATTCCAGCTCCTGCCTACCTGTGTGAAGTTTACATGTTCTCCCCATCCCCGCGTGGGTTTTCTCTGGGTACTTCGGCTTCCTCCTATATACCAAAAACATGCATGGCAGGTTAATGGAACACTCAAAAATTGTCCCGAGGTGTGAGTGTGAGCGTGGATGTTTGTTTATCTCTGTGTGCCCTGCGATTGGCTGGCAAACGGTTCAAGGTGCCTCTATTGCTCGAAGACAGCTGGGATAGGCTCCAGCACACCCGCGACCCTCGTGAGGATAAAGCGGTTCAGATAATGGATGGATGGAGAAATGTCATGAGGTTTTGATAGTTTTTATTGTATTTTGTTTTTCCTTGTTGAGGTGCTCTTGGATGACAGCATTATCAATGTGGGCACAGCAGCATCTTCTCGTTATGTTGCCCCCATCAAAGCCAGGGTGGACAAACTCCTGATAAGACTGACCCGCTTCAACCAAACTCTGGTAAAGGCTTAGAAAAAAACAAGAGTACCGCGTTTGCTTCAGTTTTTGTCAGTCTTCATGAAGCTTAAAAAAAAAGATTTTTTTTTCCTTCCATGGATATTCACATATGGTATTGTTGCATAGTTCTCGAGTAGTTGCAAAAAAAAATTAAAAAGGCCACGTGCTGATGAAAATGTTTCGCTTTCTGTGACGCCGATGCAATCTTAACAGTTGAATCCACTTGCCATTATTTTTGGTCTCCTAAATAGCGATGATTATGGAGGTACGAGTGTTCCTCCTGATGCCAGTGGTTTGTAGTCTTTGAATGAATCATTGCATTGAATGAACAGGAATAGGACCGAGGAGGAAAAAAACCCCCATCTATTTTTACAGCAAACAAGAGCTCATACCTACATCCTCTTCCCTCTCCCAGGACGAGTGGCTTACGTGCCAACGAAACTGGTTGTATTTGGAAAGTATTTTCTTGGCCCCAGACATTAAGAGGCAGCTTCCTGCCGAGTCCAAAATGTTTCTCAAAGTGGACAAGTCATGGAAGGCCATCATGGCTAAGGTCAAAAAGATGCCCAATGCACTCAAAGCGGCCACGCAGCCTGGTAGGTAGCCATAGGTTAACACATTGGGGAAAAGACAGTACCATGCATTTGAGAGATCTACATTTACAAAATGATGTTACGCCCTCAAAGTTTACATTATCTGACACAGATCTTTTGGAAACATTTCAAGAAAATAATGTTCTCTTGGACAAGATACAAAAGTGCCTTGAAGACTACTTGGAGTCCAAAAGAGTTATATTCCCCAGGTATGCTCATTTTTCGTTTAGTTAGAAAAATAATAATAATAATAGTAATAATTCACAATACTATGTACAGTCTTTGTGCTTAATATAATATGACTTGTGCTTTAAATCTTTCATTTATGAGAACGATTGATGTGAGTGTTGCATACTTTGCAATGTTTCCTCTCTTCTTTACAGATTCTACTTCTTATCCAATGATGAATTGCTTAAGATTTTGGCACAAACAAGGAACCCCCAGGCAGTGCAACCCCACCTGAGAAAATGTTTTGATGCAATTACACACCTTGAATTTGCCTTGGTGTCTGAACAGTCAACTACCGGTGCACCTACACTGGAGCCTGGAGAACAGGAGAAAGTCTACACTAAGGACATCTTGAATATGGTTTCCCCTGAAGGAGAGAAGGTCAGCTGTGGTTATGTTGAAGCTTTGAAGCTTGTTAGTCTGATTTTGGCTTTGTGATTTAAGGAGGGGAAAGTTTAATATTGTAGTTGCGGGGGGGGGGGGGCAAATTGGCTGAATTGACTTGTTAGTTTGCTTTTCGAGAACTATCAATGTGTACTTAAGCATGGTTCAGAAACCTCCAACAACTTTTATCCCCCCTAAAAATGTGAAGAGAAATCCAATATTTTTTCAGTTCATCGAAAATCGTCAGGCTTCTTTTCCATGACTGACTGATTATATATTGTCAAATCCCGCTTACCTGTAGGACTATCAGGAAAGTCCCGGCCAACACTCCGTTCAAAGAGTTAAAACTCCAGCTATCACTCGCCCGCTCTCACGCGTTAACCGGAGGAGACGAGAATTTTCCTAAGCCGGCTCGAGAAAGACTCGTCTTAAGTCCTCACGACCTCAAACCATTTACTTTGTCCTAAAAGTATAACGTTTTCTGCACAAGTTATTTCCTGAAATACTCCTCTTGGTACTTTCTGCACTATGTTGTCGGCATAGTACTCTAATAATGTGAGCTGTCCTGAACCTTGCAGGATAATCACAACTCACTTTCTGTAAGAATGGAGACAAACCATTTCTCAGGCCAGTAAAATCCCCTCTTCTCCAATTCTTATTTTTTCGCATAATGTCCCCACTTTAATTCATTCAAACACATTTCTAAATTCTCCATTTCAACAGAGATAAAACTTTTCAAAGCAACTTGGCCTAGTGTGATAAAGTACCTCCCTCTCGTTAAATCAATAATTAACTGTGACTCGGCAAATTTTTGGAAAGCTGAATTCATTTTCAATGACCACACCCAAACCCGACTACCTCCTCTGTTGAATCAAGAAATGACTGAAATAGAACCCGTCTGACAAAATGGAGTCAACCAAAAGATCTCAAAAAATTGCAACAAAATACATTTCAGAAAAAGAACATCATGGCACCAGTCAAAAATGGTGGTGGTAGTGCGATGGCCTTGGGGCTGCTATACTGCTTCAGGACCTGGATGCTATGATGAATGGAACTCTGCACTTTACCAGAAAACCTTGAGGGTAAATGCCATCAGTCGGTGACCTCAAACTGAAGGGCACTTGGTTTCGACATCACAACAACGCTCCAAAACACACTACTCGGTCAACTTCTGAATGGCTTCAAGAAAAAAATGAAATGAAGGTTTTGTAGTGGCATAGTCTAATTCCTGCCTATAATCTGATTGAAATGCTGTAGTATGACCTTAAAAAGGCCCTTCATGCTTGAAAATCATACAGTATTGCTGAATTAAAACATTTCTGCAAGGAAGTGTGGGTCAACATATCTCCACAGAGATCTGACTTAATGCCAGCTGCAGAATTCTTTTTTTTTTTTTTAAACTGAGGAGAGGGCAAATTCTTTTTCCCGGCACTATAGTCTGAAGGCAATTTCTCAGGTCCATACAGCACAATGTCAAATATAGTGAATTTCAGCGTTGATTACAAGGGCGAGCCATCACCCCATATAAAGCTTTTAGCACGTCAACAAATACATGTATAGAATAATCAGGTCTGATACATCACTGTTTAGCCATTGATATTGTCCGTATGTGTGCAAGTGTAGGTGGGTTTAACAAAAGGCCTGAAAGCAAGAGGAAATGTGGAAGATTGGCTATGCAAGGTGGAGGAGGCCATGTTCAACTCACTGCGACAGCTCAGCAAGGCTTCCATAGCCGACTACCAAATAACTTCAAGAGAGGAATGGGTGGTGTCAGGTTATCCTTCCCAGGTAAACACGCACACACTCTCACCCGCATAGATAGGTATTTACAGTGTTTTCCATTACAACACTTTTCGTTATACCCAAACTTGAGCCGACTCACTGGGCCCTTCAGAAAAGTCAGATATTGATCAAGCATACTTTCAAACATTTTCTTCAGTAATGGAAGTGAATACAACAAGCATTTGACATTATTTGTAGGTTTCATAAAAATATAGAGTACAGTCAAACCTCGGTTTTCGAACGTCTCGGTTCTCGACCAATTCGGTGTTCGACCAAAAATTTAAAGTGTTTTATTCCTCGGATGACAAACAAATTTCGATACTCGAACAAACTGAGCGCACTTGAATGCACCATTTGACTCCTCTCGCCTTCCTTACACGAGGAAGTGACGCTTCCTCGGGTTGCTTTCCATTGTGAGCAGACGTGTTCAGTAAACATTTTTATTTTAAAAAGAGCGTGGTTTCGGTTTTCGAACAATTTTGGTTTTCAAACAGCCTTCTGGAACGGATCATGGACGAAAACTGAGGTTTGACTGTAAATAAAACGGCCCTATTGTTAATTCTCCAAATGTGGCATTTTAATCTTATATCTGAATTATGAAAAGTTGTTTTCTGTGGTTACTTTCCTTCATACCTTTAGTCCTCTGGGGTGTATCCTTTACAGCTGGGGTGTCAAACTCATTTTTGTGAGGATTTCAGAAATGAACAGAGACCATTTTTCAGTTCCATTTTATTACCCAATGGGAAACCACAGTAACTAAATTTGGGTTCCGTAAACGTTCATAGTAACAATGACTTACGGGTTGAGTGAATGCTGGCGCGTCTGGCTGCAACTGCTCACCCGCACTGTGGTTTTATTCTTGTTCCTGATTCTAAAGTGTCCTTGGGTGTTTTGAAAGGCGCTTATAAATAAAATGTATTATTATTATTATTATTGTTATTTGTCGCGGGAATTACGTCTTCCCTCGGAGGGCCGTTACGACAGTGAAACCGAATAAATGTTTAATCATCACATCGTATAGTATTTGTTCAATTATTGTTCAAGTGAGTTTAAACTGAGTCACAAAGTTATGGCAAAATGTCACAGTTATTTATTACATATCACAATTTGAGATTTTGGTACAGATTTAAGCAAGGATCATGGAAGTTGACACGTATGTTTTGCTTTCGCGGGCCACATAAAATGACATGGCGGGCCAGATCTGGCCCTCCGGCCTTGATTTTGACACCAGTGCTTTACAGTATTTCCTTGGGTACACCATGATTTGCAGAGCCCACATTCTGTGACACTTATTTACTTCATACCTAATATGATGTCAATCGTTTCAGTTTGTGTCCTTGGCGGTGACAATGCACACCTCTTTCTCAAGCTTACTCTCCTCTCTGTGTTTGTCATCTCTCATCTGTTTGCAAAAGTTCTTGTTCTTTTTTTCCCCCCCATCAGGTGGTGTTGACTATTTCACAGATGATGTGGTGCAGGGATATGGAAGATTGTTTGGAGGGAAATCATGACCACTTTGCAGCCTTGCAGAAATTTGAATACACCAACTTTGATGTAAACTGCAATAGTTACTTTATCCTGAGTACGGTGTTTAAAGACTTGAAAACAAATTCTGCTCATTCGGTATTGAGTGCTCTTGTATTTTTTCAGAGGTTAAATGCTCTCGCCGCTTTGGTCAGAGGCAAACTACCGACATTACACCGCAATATCATCACCGCCCTCATCACTATTGATGTGCATGCCCGTGATATTGTGACAGATTTAGTTGGACAGAAGGTGCAGTACTGTGGCATACACACACACACACATACACGATCAAGCATCATATTTTTGAGATTTGGCTTAATGCGCATTTCGTTTATGGCCTTTGGCTTTTCATAGCATTTAATTTCTCAGGATACGAGTGGTAACTTGAGCCATTCTTTCTTAGGTGGACTGCGGGACTAACTTTGAATGGCAAAGACAATTACGCTACTACTGGGATCTTGACTTGGACAACTGTATAGCCTGCATGGCTCTGTCCACTTACATTTATGGTTATGAATACTTAGGTGCCTGTCCTCGGCTGGTCATCACTCCGCTTACGGTAACATAATGGACTCATGCACAAAAAAATGTTGTCATATAGGAATACAAGGCGAAGAGCTGATACAGTAGATGTGTTTGGCTGTTGAGCATGTCAATTACACCACAGTGTTTTTGGACATGTTAACGCTTAAATAATACATTGAAGGAGTTGAAATATATGTACTGCAAACAAGCATTGTACTATCAAGTTGCTCTGAATTTAGGCGAGAAACTGATGGTGTATTTCACACGAAAATGAATATCAGTGTATCCGCAATTTAAAAAAAAAAATGGTTTCTGCGTTTACTCCACATTGTGATTGTGAAAGCAAACCTTTTTTTTAAACTGGGCCTTGATGGTTTCAATGCACATAACTGATTTTGGCATACATTGTACTTGTTGCCTTTCCTTTTGACACTTACCTGACCGACATTTACTAACATGCAGGATCGTTGCTACTTGTGTCTCATGGGAGCCCTCCAGTTGGACTTGGGAGGAGCTCCAGCTGGACCTGCAGGGACAGGGAAAACGGAGACTACGAAAGACTTGGCTAAAGCCTTGGCAATTCAGTGTGTGGTCTTCAACTGCTCTGATGGACTCGACTACAAGGTGCAATGTGGCGACAGTAATTGCATTTGGCTATCCTTCTAATGTCAACATTTCCTCTGAAATATGATTTATTTTAAAGGAGAAGGAAATAGGACTTTTATATTTAACGTGAAAAGAATACTTATTTACTTCTGTGAACAAAAGCAAACATTGTCAGAAAATGGCTCTTGGAGAAAAATCGAGATCAAGCAGGAGAGTTACTACAGTCAAAAAAAATTATAAATCGTGGTCAGCACACCAGTGATCAACTAAATTGCAGTTGTGAAGAATAAATGCCATATGGAATCTGGCTGAGATGTACTCGTCACAGGAAAGTTAAACACACTTTCCAAAGCACTGGAGACATGACGCCATGCTTGAATGGGAAATTCAAGAGGGCTGCCTACAGGAAATTTGCAATCACATGGTTTTGGAGCTCTTTTGCAAGTAGACAACTAAAACAACTAAAGAGTTAACTCTCTTCACTTTGTTTGATGGCACCGTTGCCAAAGCAATCAAGTCTTATGCCTTGCTGCATTTCATCATAGTGAACTATCAAATGCTGTACTTTGTTGTGTATTTTAGATTTTCCCATAGCTTCTTTCCCTTCTAGTTAATCAGACCAACATTATGTTTGTATTATGTGTTCATTTATGAGTTTATTAAAATATTGACATTGACATTGGCATCAATTGACAAATACCTATTCAGATGTTGCCATCAACACACAATTTTTCGAAACTATCTGGCATATACTGTCTTGGTATTCCTAAATTGTCAGTTTGATTGACAGTACACACATTTTTTGACAATCAATTCATATTAGTACTAATGATAATCTGGATTTTATTGGGAAAAAAAAACCCACCACGGTGACAACAGTACTGGCCAAATTTCTCACCACAAAAGCAATAGTTTAGAAACACATTTTCAGATCACATTACATGTTGAGATGGGAGCCCCTCTTCAATATCAACTCCCTCGTTGGCCAATAAGAGACCAGTCCAGGGTGTACGCTGCATCTCACCCAAAAACACATGAAATAGAGTCTCGCTTAATCGTGACCCAAATAGTGCAAGGAGCAGTAAAGAAAACTGATTGATGGATGACATTGCCTCTCATCCATTAAAAATGGTGAAAAAAAAGTGAAAAATACATAAAAGGAAAAATTGTAAATCAGTGGATTGTTTCTGCCTGTATATCATTTGAAGATGCAAGAGTTGCCGTTTTGATGTATACTCCCATATTCACATATTCCTGCTCAGGATGCTCCACAGGTTTTACAGCAAGCATTTAGACCTAATGGCAATTTAGAGTTTCAACATCTACATTAGGAGGAAGGCGGACTGCCAGTAGAAATATACATCAGATGCCATCCCTAATATGAAAATATCATTTATGATAATCATCTAAAACAATTGTTGATGTTATTTTCGCTCCCTTATTCAATATCTCTCCATCAGATGATGGGGCGTTTCTTCAGTGGACTTGCTCAGTCTGGTGCTTGGTGCTGTTTTGATGAGTTTAATCGAATCGATATTGAGGTGTTGTCAGTCATTGCGCAGCAGCTCATAACCATCCGGAATGCTAAAGCTGCGAAGGTATGTCCAAATATTTAGAAATGCTACCACAAACAAGATATTTTTGCACCACATATCATTTCAGTAGCGTGTAACGACATTCTTTCTTAGATGACAAAGTTTCGATTTGAGGGCCGAGAAATCAAGCTGGTGATGACCTGTGCAGCATTTATTACCATGAACCCAGGCTATGCTGGAAGATCAGAGCTACCTGATAATCTTAAATCTCTCTTTAGGCCCGTCGCTATGATGGTGCCCAACTATGCACTCATTGCTGAGGTAACAATTTTACTGTCTATGCCAAATTTTAACGTTGAGCTGCTTATTCACAACATTCCAGTGGATTTTTAAAAAAAAGCACATTGTCTACCATTTACTAAACTGCATTTTGGCCTCGGTACCTGTGTTTGTACTTTTATCCCACTTTCTCTCATTGCAGGTGATTTTATACTCAGAGGGATTTGAGTCCAGTAAAACCTTAGCAAGGAAGATGACCCAAATGTACAAGCTGTGCTCTGAGCAGCTGTCCCAGCAGGACCACTACGACTTTGGAATGAGAGCCGTCAAATCTGTTCTTGTCATGGCAGGGTCAGAGAATCACACATTTTCACACCCTCCTAAAATAATGACCCAGTTTGTTTTCAGAAAACACGGAAAACTGAACCAAATTCTGATTAGATTTGATTTTAAAATTATTTTATGTTAGGGTACAAATGAGCGATCTGTTTTACAAAGGATGTAGCTGTTTTTAGCAAAGGTGTCCATATACCGGTATATATATTTTTTGTGGCATTATTTTAAGGGGCTGACATCATTTAGTATATAACATCTGGGTTGTTGTTTTTTTTTATTTTATTTTTTTTATTGCATGAACATGAAGCTCACATCACATGAACAATGCCATATAATAATACGTTGATGTATAGACTGCCTTCTGTCAAGAGGTGCCATGCAAGCTACAGAAACTAGTCATGCTTGTTGTGCACGTGTGCATATCATCTAATGATCTGTCATCAGGTCTTTGAAACGACAGAATCCTGACCTCATTGAGGACGTGGTTCTCATTCGAGCTCTGAGGGATTCCAACCTGCCAAAATTCCTAACAGATGATGCAGAACTATTCGGGTAATTGTACTACTAGTTTTATTTCATATTTTATTGCCGAATATACAGTGTTTCACTTTTGTTCTACATTTTATTATGTTAGATCCTTATTTCAAAAAGGAATTACTGTCATTTTTATTCTTCTAAATTCTACCGACAACGCCCCATAATGATAACAAATGAAACTTTTTTTCAATTACAGTCAAACCTCTGTTTTCGTACATAATCCGTTCCAGAAGACTGTTCGGAAACCGAATTGTTCGGAAACCGAAACCATGTTTCCCATTGAAATCAATGTAAAATGTTTTAATCCGTTCCAAGTCAAGAAAAAAACTTTTTTTAAACCACGTTTTTTTACAATTTCACACCATAAACTGTACAAATGTAATGGGAGATGACCAATTTTAACATTAACATAGTAACATAAAAATTGAAGGAACATCTCTCTCGCTATCTGTCGTGGGGCGTGCGCCGCTCCCAGCTGTCAGCAGGCAGTAGGCGGGGCATTTCGGCATCCCGAACTCCTTCGCCAACACAGACACACGCACACCTGACTCATATTTTGCATTAAATCTTTCTTAAATTCTATAGTTTTGCGCCCTATTTTCCTCTTTTCTTCACCAGGTTCACCACTTCCACTTGCTTTCTTTGGTGCCATGATTAGGGGCTGATACACGATGCAAACATAACAGTCCAATATTACGTAGTTCTCACCAAACACGTCTGCTTTTAAAAAAAAAAAAATCTTAATCGAACAATACAAACGCGTCTGCTCACAAGCTGTTTCTGTACGATTATTGCATAATAATGAGACACCGGACACCAGAGTGTTCATTATGTGCCGCTGCATTGAAAAATGCCGGCCGTAAACAAACGCACGCCCCCCCGTGCTGCCAGGGCAAACCATTATGAAAAGAGGGGGATTTCACTCGCGCTAACAGAAGCGTCTCACCAAACACGTCTGCTTTTTTTTATTGAACAATACAAAAACGTCTGCTCACAATGGTCGCTTCCTGTGTAGCGACGCGACACGAGGGAGCGCAGCGACAGGAGGGAGCGTCACTTCACTCCTCTCGGCTTTGCTACCTCCTCTCGGCTTTGCTACCTCGCGAAGCTACACGAGGTAGTGTTGCTACACGAGCTAGCGAAGCCGAGAGGAGTGAAGTGACGCATTCAAGTGCGCTCAGTTAGTTCGAGAACCGAAATTAGTTCGTCACCCGAGGCATAAAAAACTCGAAATTTTAGTTCGAAAACCGAATTGTACGAGAACCGAGACGTCCGAAAATCGAGGTTTGACTGTACTGCAAATTTATCAAAAATAAAAGACAAAGTCACAGCTTTTGTTCAATACTTTAGTGATACACATTTGGCAGCAATTCCAGTCTCAAGTCTTTTTTTTTCTTTAATATGATGCCACACACACCTGCTTGAGCTTTGGGTAGTTTTGCCAAGTCTTCTTTGCAACACCCCTCAAGCTCCACAAGGTTTGAATGGCGAAGCTCTACGTGCAGCCGTTTTCACTTCTCTGCAGTGATGTTCAATCAGATTTAAGTCTTGGTTCTGGCTGGGCCACTCAAGAACAGTCACAGAGTTATTCTGAAGCCATCTTGGCAGTGTGCTCCAGGTCATTCTCCTGCTAAAAGAGAAACTGTCGCCTTAGGATGATTTCAAGAACACTTTAGAGCTCTATTTCATACAGGATGTGTCGATACACTGTGGGGTATTTCCGGTATGGTGGAGTATTTTTGGAACAAATCTACCAATAAGTGAATTTACAGACAACTGTACAAAATGTTCCTTTCTCAAAATTGCCCTGTCCCAGTCTTGTCTTCAAATGGCATTCTTAGAACTGCAATGTATATGCTGAAAAATACTTATGAATGACCATGCTAGCTAAACATGCTCTGAATTATATTCTTAAACTAGCATTCCACCCATTCAAACCACCAAACATGCAGTGTCATTTGTGGGCTGTTACATAGACAGTAGTGTGTCTTTCCAAACAATGTCCAATCAATGGAATTTAGTTAAGGTGGACCAAAGGTTATCCTGTAGAAACGTCTTAAGGGTGATCAGTTAAAATAAGATGAATATGAGGTCCATTTTGAGGCTCATGGCATACTCCTTTAATAATTTATTTCTATTTGCGAAAAATCTAAAAATGTTGACGGCAGAAAAAGTTAATTTGGGCATGTTGCTGTCACATTACAAAATGTGAAACTAGTGAAGCACTCTGAATACTTTCTGTACAAACTGTATATACAGTATTCATTAACTTGCATACACATCTTCTAGTGGCATCCTGTCTGACCTGTTCCCTGGCGTGGCCATCCCTGCGCATGACTATGGCGTACTGCACACAACCATTGTGGATTGTATAGTGAAGCGAAACCTGCAGCCTCTGGCCACCATGATTAATAAGGTAGAAATGTCGAAGGGAATTCTCAACACTGGTTTCTTTTTCAACCTGGAAGGAAATAGAGTTATAATCAGATGGCAAAGAATAGTGATTAAACAGTATTCTTGTCATCGGTTTGTATTGTATGAGCTGGCCCAAGCCCTTTCAATTCATACTGCTGGATGGATAGCACCGGTGTTTGCCGCTTATGCCCCTGTGTCTTGAACACTAGGTTATCCAACTGTATGAGACCATGATCGTCCGTCACGGTGTCATGTTGGTTGGACCCACCGGTGGTGGAAAAACCACCGTTTACACCATCCTGGCAGATACGCTGGATACCCTTTATGACTCAGAGTACAGTGATGACAACCCCTTTTTTCAGCCTGTGAAGACCTATGTTCTCAACCCCAAATCTGTCACAATGGGAGAACTCTATGGAGAGGTACGATGAACAGTGGGGACATCATGGCCTTTTGGCACATTCACCAACTTTCTGTTTGCTTTTCAAAATTAATCTGCTTTAGGTGAACACACTAACCCTTGAATGGCGTGATGGATTAATGGCGCTCAGTGTCCGTGATGCCGTTGACGACACCAGCAATGACCACAAGTGGGTTATTTGTGATGGGCCAGTTGATGCCCTGTGGATTGAGAACATGAATACCGTGCTGGATGACAACAAGATGCTCTGTCTGGCGAACAGTGAGCGCATCAAACTTTCACCATCTATACACATGGTCTTTGAGGTAACAGCTTTTGAAGAATCACACTTTTACCTGCACACGTCTGATGTAAGTTTGTTCTTCCATCATTATGACCAGAGACATTTTAAAATGCCTCTTTTTCAGGTCCAAGATTTGGCTGTGGCTTCTCCAGCCACTGTCAGTCGCTGTGGGATGGTCTACATTGACCCAGATGAACTCAAGTGGATGCCCTATGTGCAGACATGGCTCAGTGGTCTAGGATCGAAAGTAGGATTGGGTCAAGAATTTTTCTGGCAAAAAAAATATATATATATATGCATTTGTCGAATAGCATACTGCACCAGTGTATACCTGCCAGACTGTTGCACACACATTTGCAAAAATACAAACAAACATGAACCGTAATGAACTAAATCAAACACAGAACTAAATATGGGATACTGTTTGTACATTTGCCTTGTGCACCTTTCAAGTTGAAATCTGGCAATTACCTGTATATCCTAGGGCATGCACAAATGTGTCCATCAGGACTGGCTTCTAAACATCCTTGAGCTTTCAGACCTCCCCTCAATGATTGTGTGGGTTTAGCATCATCAGGTGAATTTGAGACAAGAGAGAAACACTTAGGATCAGGGGGTGAAAGCAGTCTCCAAGTGCCCCCTTCACAACGCATACCTGTGATCTCCAAGCGGAGCTTTATATCATCTGACCATGGAGGTCTACTTGTAGTTTCTTATAAATACACTTTGTGTGCTTAGACTTGCTGGTGGACTAAAGCAATTCAGTTTCTTCCTACGTCGAGGACGATCAGTGTGTTTCTTGTGTGCCATATTTGGCACTGTTTTGATTGGCAAAGAATCAAGTCCACTGTGTTCAGGCGTGTAAGGGTACAAAACTCCCTTTTTAAAATCTGTCATACTGTGCACGCGTCTGCAAAAATACCAACTCAAGGTCTAACCTGCCTCTGCGCAGATTTAGACCACACTTCATGCTAGACTTGTGGTGCAGGGTTCGATTCCGGCTCCGGCCTTCCTGTGTTGAGTTTGCATGTTCTCCCCATGCGTGCGTGGGTTTTCTCTGGGTACTCCGGTTTCCGCCTACATTAAAAGAAAAACATGCATGGCAGGCTAATGGAACACTCTTAACTCTCCCGAGGTGTGATTGTGAGTGTGAATATTTGTTCATCTGTGCGCCCTGCGATTGTCTCGCACCAGTTGAGGGTGTACCCCACCTACTGCCCGAAGACAGCTGTTATAGGCTCCAGCACGCCCGCAACCCTTGTGAGGTTCAGGAGATGAGAGAATCGATAGATGGGTGGATCTTTTCAAAAGTTTTGCTCACGTGAAAAATGGCCATCTGCTCAGTTGTTGATCACATTCAGATGTAAATACGGAAAAGTCTAATATGAAATGTTGAAACAGATGCTAAAATAACAAATGGAGAGACACTCTTATTCAGTCACTCTCAATTTCTGGTCATTTAAGATTCAATCAAATATGTACCGTATTTTCCGCACTAAAAGGCGCACCTAAAAGCCTTCCATTTTCTTAAAAACTCACAGTGCGCCTTAAAATCCGATGCACCTTGTGTATGGTCATTATAATCATATTTCAACCCCAAAATGGAAGCCCAACCCCAATTGAACTGTTTCGCTGCTTTATTAACTAAGTTTTACTGACATCTGTTCGTTCTGTTGGCGTTTCCTTGAATGTAGCTACATCTAGTGGATGCATTGTAGATTGCGTCTTATAATGCGGTGTGCCCAATGTATACAAATTTTTTTACAAAATAGGCCATTCATTAAAGGTGCACCTCATAATCCAGTGCGCCTTTTAGTGTGGAAAATACGGTCATATTATTTACTGCCTTTTCCAATTAGATAGCTTGTTGATCTGTCCAGACAATGTAAATGAAGATTACATATCTGCCCAAATTTCTAATCTCACTGTGAATATCTGTGTTCTTTTGCATCATGCTGTCCTTCAAGCTTCCCGACTCGGTGAAGACGTTATTGCTTGAGTTATTTGAACTTTACGTGGAAGATGGTCTCCAGTTTATATGGAAATATTGCATCCAAGCAATTCGCCAGGTGGACATAAGTAAAGTCTGCACTCTTTGTTCGCTGATGGAGGCACTACTGCTAGGCAAAGATGGACCAGACTTTAATATGGTACTTGGTTCTGATGCAATACCTCTTAACTGTTATCAAGGACTGGATAAATACGATAGATAAGTCATTTGGTTCATTGCTTGTACTTTGTACTGTAACATTCCATTCCCTTGTGACATGTTTTGTATATGTTGGTGCATGGCAGGATTCCAAGCGCCTCACTGATATACTATGTCAGACCTTCATATTTTGCTACTTATGGGCAGTAGGAGGCAACCTGCCCAGTGGTCACTGGGATGATTTTGACAATTTTGTCAGAGAGCAATTCAAAGACAACAACAATGCCAAGGTACTACAGAACATATTCACAGGTAGACATGATTGTTGTGAATTGGATTGTACTTTTATTTGGTCACTTGAAGGAATATGTTCATTGTTTGTTTTTTTCATGTGCAGAACACTGCTTTTGTAAAAGAACCAGACAAAAAGATCTCAGTTGGTAAAAAGGATGTGCGCCTCAACCTGAGCGCAAATAGAAATAAAGGGTAGTTTCCTTTATTTGATAAAATAATAGCCTGAGCATGCATGGGTTGAAATTTTACTCAATTTCAATCAATTTAGATGATGTGAGAATAGAGACTATATCGAATATTTGAGCAAAAAAAGTGATAGAGCGTATGCTTTACAAAGTGCATGTCAAAGTTTACTTCATGAAGAATATTGTGTACCTTTAAGTATTTGCATGTGTTTTAGTAGTTGCATTTTCATTTTGTCTTGATAGCTTCCTACCAATGGAACCCTCTGGGATGTGTTCATCAACTTCAGCAAGAATTCTTTTGTCCAGTGGGAGAAAATAATTCCATTATTTTCATACGACAGTGAACAAGCCTTCTTCGAGACGTTGGTTCCCACTGCCGATACCGTCCGCTATGGCTATCTGATGGAGAAACTGCTCTCAGTACGCCATTCTGTCCTCTTCACCGGTTCCACAGGAGTGGGGAAGGCAAGTAGTAACAAAAAATATATACAGTACGTATACACTGTTTCAGAGGTTGACCAGATCCAAAAGGATGATTATTTTGGTTGTATTTTTATTACTACCACAACTGTTTGCCTTGTACTTAAACCAGTGGGCAATTGGCTTGGTTCCCAGCAAGTCTGTATTGCACCTACTGCTGTTTTGTCATTTTCAACTTTATAGTGGATGCAGAATGCAAAGATCAAAGAAATGTGTGTGATTTAAAACAGTGGGGTTAAAACAGCGGATTCTTAAATTATGAAACATCGAATCTATGAATCAAAAAGCAAGGCCCTGTTTGTCAATAAATGTATTAGATCAATCTTTCAAAAGTGTTCAAACACAACAAAATCTCAAAAGAAATGAACATTCTTAAAAAATAATTTTGGAATGACTCATGACTCCTGCGATTGGCTGACAAATTAAATTTCAAATGGGTTTAATAAGTCTCAGTAAGCCATGAATTTAATTGCTTTAAGCCAGGGGTGTCAAACTACTTTGGAGTTACGTCTTCCCTCGGAGGGCCTTTATGACAATGAAACCAAACAAATGTTTAATCGTCTCATTGTATTATTACCTGTACACAACAAATTGATAGATAACCACTTTTGAAATCAGTCAACTATAATAGTTTGTTCGTGAGTGAGTGTAAATAGGGAAACAAAATTATTGCAAAATCCCAACGCTCTTTATTGTACATGACAATTTGACATGTCGGGTTTAGCAAGGATCATGGAAGTTGACCGACATGATTTGCTTTTGCGGGCCACATAAAATGACGTGGTCGGCCGGATTTGGCCCCCGGGCCTTGTGTTGGACACCTGTCCTTTAAGCCATGGGAACCCTGAACTACGTTTTGTCTCTTCCAGTCAGTGATAGCTCGGGGCCTTCTCAACAGTATCCAGGAAAGTCGTGGCTACATTCCTGTCTATATCAACTTCTCCGCTCAGACATCTTCTGCCCGCACACAAGAAATCATTGAGTCTAAGCTGGAGAAAAAGAGGAAGAACATGCTTGGTAATGAGCCCACTCATTGTGATCCACTCAGCAAAAGTACATGATAATAACAGTTTTACAACCAGTTAGTATCTTCACTTTGTCTATTCCCACAATCATTTAATTTCATCATTGCAATTTTAATTGCAAGACACATGTTTATTTTCACATGCGTATCCCCACTCAATCGAAACATGTTCTTTGTGATTTCTTTTCACTCGTTTCACTGACCTCGTATCCTAATCCTGTGCCCTCTCACTTGACGCAGGTGCGCCTAAGGATAAGAGGATAGTGGTGTTTGTGGATGATCTGAACATGCCCAAATTGGACAGTTATGGCTCTCAGCCCCCCATTGAACTTCTACGTCAGTTCCAGGATTTCTCTGGATTTTATGACAGGGAGGTTTTCTTCTGGAAGGAGATACAGGTACGCTGTTGTGCAAATACCATGTGAGCAACTTTATAGAAATGAATGTGCAAAATAATCAGCATGGTGAGGGACAGTTTATTCCATGTCCTTTCCAGGACAAAAGGGTATCCATCATTAATCAAAAAAAAAAAAAAAAGTTGAAAATATACTACACAAACTTCAGTCGTAACTTCAAAACTGAGCATATTTACATGCATAAAAAATATCAATTGATAATGTGGAACAAAAACTAGAACCTTGAGAAGTGGAGAACGTAAGAGGTCATGTTTCTGTTCAATGGAATGCCATAAACTAAAAATCAATTACCGTAATTTCCAGACTATAAGCCGCGACTTTTGTCACACGCTTTCAACTCTGCGGCTTATTTAATGAAGCGGCCTATATAAAGACTTTTTAACGACCGCCTCTGTACCGTCTTTCTTTGTAAATATCTCATGTAACAATACGGGCACCTGCGGCTTATAGACAGGTGCGGCTTATTTGTGTACAAATTTGTGTTTTTTTCCTTTAAAAATGTAATGGTTCGGCTTATAATCAGGTGCGGTCAATAGTCCAGAAATTACAGTCACTACCGATTATTGTAAAAAAAAAAAAATGCAGAGCCTGTTTCCCTGCCTTGGCACTTCTTCACTTTTTTTTTCCAGGACATGACAATCGCTGCAGCATGTGCTCCACCAGGAGGAGGACGCAACCCTGTGACCCCCCGTTTCATTCGCCACTTCAGCATGCTTTGTCTGCCCACACCCTCCGAGCAAAGCCTCAAACAGATCATCATTGTCAGGATACACACTCAAGCACACTCATAATGCATACGGTACTTCACTCTGCTTATTTTTTTTTTTCTTTCCCCCCTCGGCTTTCCTCCAGGCGATCTTGTCTGGTTTCCTCAAAGAGTTTGCCCAACCCGTGAAGGACTGTGCAAAACAGATCGTGGATTCAGCCGTGGAGATTTACAACCGCTTAAGTGTGGATCTGCTTCCCACTCCAGCCAAGTCTCACTATGTCTTCAATCTCAGGGATCTCTCCAAGTGTGTCCAGGGTGAGCATTGCATATGCATAAATACATCCTTGCCCACAGTTGTGCGCATACATTTACCGTGTGTAGCTATGCTTTGACTTATCTTCATTCCACTCCAGCCAAGTCTCATCTCTATGTGCTTCACATCTCAGGCCCTCCATGAGTTCGACCTCATATGCAAAATACAAGAAATAACACTGCCCCCGACATTTGCATACCCACCCCTGGTCCGGGGTGATTGGTTACCAGCTTTGAACCACCGGTACATTGACACCTTAGCATCAACAAATCAACACAGACTTTCGGAGACAAATGTGCCTGGGCCACGGGTGTTCTCAAAGTCTTTTTGTTGCTGCTCCCAAATTATTGCTTCCCCCTTTGTACCGGGTCTATCCTTACCTCCTCTGTTCGCCCCCCTCTGCATTGACGTGGTAATTGTGTAGCCCTCCGACCAGGTCGCCGGTGCCTTTGTCTTAATGCGTAGCTATTTGGGGGTGCTGGATACGCACCCAAACGTTTAGATGTGCTCAAATTAAATGAAACTTTAACATGATACATTTTGCTCATAGATTTCTCTGTCACATTCCCAAAACCATGGGAAATTTCTAGCCGCAGTGCCGCTTTATCCAATGCCATAACTTGTCACAATATCTCAATTTTGTTTTTCGTTGGGAGTAAACGGCTTCAGGGCGCGGCACATCCTAAATTGATGGCGGCTGGCTTCGTCGGCGACACTGGCACTTGCCTCTGGCGGGTAACATTTGCTGACTGAACGTTGTCAGAGATGAAACGCTACTGTTGATTTTTTTATTTCTTATAAAATATTTTTTTCTTCATATACACGTATTTGTAATCAACATGTTTATACTGTATTAGATGTTCATGGTTTTACATCAATAAATGTTCATACGACCTAGTTGGCGGCCATTTTATTGGAAATGGTTACAATGAACTACCATCATGATGTACAGATTCGTTGTATGCCTCGAGGTATGTTGTAACGAGGATTGACTGTATAATAATAATAATAATAATAATAATAATTGGGCAACACGGTAACGAATGGTTAGTACGTGTGCCTCACAGTGTAGAGAGAGGTACAGGGTTCGATTCCGTCTCTGACCTTCCTATGTGGAGTTTGCGTGTTCTCCCTGTGCCTTTCTCTGGGTACTCCGGTTTTTATCCACATTCAAAAACATGCATGGCAGGTTAATTGGACACTCTAAACCAGGGGTGTCCATACTCGGTCCTCAAGAGCCGCTGTCCTGCTTGTTTTCCAGCTTTCCCAGGAGCAACACACCTGATTCACATCATCAGGATGGTTCTAATGCTGCTCCAGAGCTGGTTGATGAGCTGATAATCTGAATCAGGTGTGTTGCAGCCGGGACAGACGGAAAACAGCCAGGACGGCGGCCCGCCAGGCCCGGAGCTGGGCATGCCTTCTCTAAACCAGGGGTGTCCAAAGTCGGTCCTGGAGGGCCGCTGTCCTGCCTGTTTTCCAGCGCTCCCATCTGTAACACACCTGATTCAAATGATCAGCTCATCAACCAGCTCTGGAGCAGCATTAGAACAATCCTGATGATGTGAATCAGGTGTGTTGCTCCTGGGAGAGCTGGAAAACAGGCAGGACAGCGGCCCTCCAGGACCGACTTTGGACACCACTGTTCTTTATGGATCGAGAGGATGGAAAGCTTTACAGAGTCACGCAACCTCGGTGAAACACCGAAAACAGACATTTCTACTGAAAATGTCTCGATTTCAAGCGCTTTTTGACAGCCTGGAGCCTGGAGCATGTGAAATAACAAGAGGGAGTTGGCTAAAAAGAGAGTGAAAAAGACGAAGAGGACCAATAAGCTTTTAGCGCTTGCTAAAAAGCTTAAAATTAAGAGAAAATACGGTATTCTACCTCATGAAACTGTATATTGTTGTATATACTGTAAATAGACATTCACTTTACATAATGAAATACATTCATAACCCATATATAGTAAACAGTGTGGGACTTCACTATCACTGTAGGAGGTAAGAATCAACAGCTTTTTATCACATTTACACAACACTTTATGAATACAAGTAATGAACAAATCTTAAATATGGCAGGGAATGTGTTTCCTTATTTAGTTTTGATTTTGAGCAGCAAATTTGAAGTTACATGTTGGTGCTCACCAGGAATGCATAAGCAAAATTGCACACATTTTCACTTGAAAGAATAGTGAACAATCTTGGGATTTTTTTCTGTTAAAGTTTCAAATAGTGTGTAAATTGAATACACTTCATCTTCAACATGTTTAGTGTCACTTTTGTAAGTGGCCCTGCCCCGTCCCAGCCACGCCCTACCCGGCCACGCCCCCTTCCACTTTTTTCATCACTAGCCACTCTCATCCCCGAATAATAATAATAATATAAAAAACAAGGGGAATATGAGTTTTGGCTTCGTCTTGAAAGCCTTTGGTGGACCCAAGCGATCTTCCTAGCCTCGGATGTACGGTTGTTAGGATATGAAGTCTTCTCTCACTGTCTTTATTTCCAGGTATGCTGCAATGTGAAGCAAGTCAAGTGCGAGATAAGACTCAGATTTTTCGTCTGTTCTGCCATGAATGTCAGCGGGTTTTCCATGATCGACTCATCAATGGCCAAGATAAAGAGTATTTTAACACAATCGTGTGTGAGACAGCCGGTAAGGACAGTCCAACTTAATATGCGACTTCAATTCTTATTTGAAAAGTGCACATATCAAGAGTCAGATCATCATTATTCTACATGTTAATATGTCACCTTTGACTCATGTCTCTTTTTTTTTTAGCCAAATATTTTGGTATTACCTTGGATCCCTCATACTTTGTGAATGAGCCCATCATATTTGGGGACTTCATCAAGGTATGATTCTTCACACCGATTCCCATCCTTTAGATTCAGCCCCTTTTCAGAGTGTGTTTATCACTCGATTAGTTTGGTTTTTGAAATGAATTTCAATCAGAAAACTTTTACATGTTGTACTGCTAATGCTTTACATACACAGGGTATTTAAACATAACTCACTGTCATGTAGAGATGAATATTTATTTTGGAACAATAAATTAAAATAATTTGACATAGAGCAAATGTAATTGATGTGGAAAAATTGCCCAAAAAGCCAGATGAACACACACACACACACACACACAAAATCTCATAAAATTACAGATGGGGGAGATCAACTCATTCCGAGTCACCAAATTGTGTTCCGTTTTTGAGAGATATCAAATTTTGCATCCATTATTCAGCTCAGCAAGTTTTGCCTTTTAGGTGGGTGCAGAAAAGGAAGAGCGCGTGTATGAAGATCTTACAGACCTAGATAAGATCCAATCTGTTCTTCTGGACTATTTGTGTGACTACAATATGACTTACTCGAAGGAGAGCAAGCTGGTTTTTTTCCAGGATGCCATTGAGCATGTTTCCAGGTACTTGTACACAAGCACTCCCCCTAACACTGATCTTGTTTGTGTCTTGGGCCCCAAAATTTATAGATATCATACTCATAAAACCATAATAAATAAAAAAACTTCTACATGAATGCAATGCAACTCATCATGATTCTTCCCAACAACATGATTTTATTGAATACATACATGAAATGCACCATTGATTCATGGCAGGGGCTGTAGAAACAAAAACTATAAAAACCTGTTTCGTTTCATTTCACAAAATGTAAATGCTGAAATACTCTTTGGGATAGTATGGCAATTTTGGAGGGATGGGTGGATGTTTTCAATTATTTTTGCTCCATGTGCAGCACTTTGTATACAGCGTTGGTTGTTTTAAAGAGCTCTATAAATACACTTGAGTTGAATTGCCCACGTGCATACTTGAAATCCAGGCACCTAAACACTCACAGGACAATGAAAAAGTATTTGCCCCCTTCCTGATTTCTGTGTTATTTGCATATGAGTTCATTAATCCTATTTTAATATCACACAGATACTACCCAAGGAAATACTACATACGGTTTCTAACTGCAGATTTAAATTATTAAGGCACCAAAAAAAAAAACAACAACTTCCTCTCTCTATATGAAAAAGTAATACCCCACCCCGTTGTTTAACCACAAAGTAACTTTTTCTAACGATGGTTTTTGGAAAGCTGAGTTCAATTTCAAAGGCAACATCTTTGCACCATATTTGTTGAATCAAGAAATCACTAAAATAGAATCTGTCAGACAAAGTGAAGTCTGCTGGTAAGATCTCAGGAAATAAACGCATCATGCCACAATCCGAAGAAATAAAAGTTATTGAAATCCATCAGTCTCGAAAAGGTTCTAAAGCCGTTATAACCAGCGAACCACTGTCAGAGCCATTATCCACAAATGGAGAAAACTAGGAACAGTGGCAGTCATTCCCAGGAGTGGTCAACCAGCTCAAATTAGTCCAAGAAAGTGACGACTCATCCAGGAGTTTGCAAAAGACCCTTTCAACAACATCCAAAGAACTCCAGACCTTGCTGCCTTCAGTTCAGGTCAGTGTTCACGACTCTAAAAAAAGACACTGGCCAAAAATGGAATCCATGGAATGTGAACGACTCATCACCAATTATCGCAAATGCTTGATTTCAGTTATTGCTACCAATGGTGGCACAACCCATTCGTAGGTTTAGGGCGCAATTACTTTTTCACATATGGACAGAAAGGTTTGGATGTTTTCTTTTTTGTGCCTTAGTAAATTAAATTGGCATTTAGAAACTGCATTTTGTATTTCCTTGGGTTGTCTCAATGTGACATTAAAATTGGTTTGATGAAAAGTGTGACAAATACGCAAAGAACACAGAAATCAGGAAGGGGGCAAATACCCTTTCACGGCACTGTAAACATCATTTTGAACCAGAAAGACAGCTAAGACTGAGTTTGCCGATTACACGTTTTAGAATCGCTCGGATGGTTCGCCTGGAGCGAGGCAACGGCCTACTGGTAGGAGTTGGGGGCACAGGCAAGCAGTCGCTCACCCGATTAGCATCTCACATTTGTGAGTACCAATGCTTTGAGATTGAGCTGAGTCGAGGCTATAACTACGAAAGCTTCCACGAAGACTTGAGGAGGCTCTACAGACTGGCTGGGTTGGAAAGGAAGGATACAGTCTTCCTCTTTACCGATACTCAGGTATGACAAAAAAAAAAAGTTGTGAAATAATGCACGTCTTGAGCTGTGTGTCTGCTCACCCGCATATTTAAGATTGTTGTGGAGGGGTTTTTGGAGGATATCAACAACATGTTGAACTCTGGTGAAGTGCCCAACCTCTTTGAAAAAGATGAGCTGGAACACGTACTAGCTGCAACCCGCCCGAAAGCCAAAGAAGCTGGAATCAGTGAGGAGAACAGAGATGAGGTAATCATATGCACACACTGCAGCATAGAAATATTTCAATCATTTTGTATGGAGGGATTCAATTGTTATACATATAATTAACTATGTTCACATGCAAACTGGGAAGGTGATTTTTAACAAATAATTTACTCGTTCATATGAACTCTTGCACATACTGCATAGTAGTTCTTTGGACCGTAATAAAGGACAGAATAAGGATTTTGGGCGGCAACTTGGATGTCCCTATACAGTAGTGAAGTATAGTGTTTCTTTTTTACTCCTTTGATAAATGCAACGCATTTCGATGTTCAAGGTGGGCATACCCTCGAGTTGAAAAATGTTAAACTTGAGAGAGGTGTCGTGGTGACGTCAGAAGTTGCATTCAAGAGGAGAAGGGATTGGTGCCATTGGTATAACTGCTTAAATTTGTGTCAGTCATGATCATCGTTTGGGATCATGTGACCATTCAAGATGGTCCTCGAAGGCAGATTCGAGTGATCTTGAATCCGAAGTGAGATTGCATCGCCTTGTCCCATTTGTGAAAATCCGCACAGGCATGGGGAGAACTCCACACAGGAAGGTCGGGGCGCGGAATAGAAGCCATGACCTCTAAACTGCGAGATGGACGTGATCACCGTGCTGCCCAAGCATTATTTATATGGTTATATAAAAAGTTGTTTGTTTGTGAGGTGAAAAACTGGGTAATAATTGTGCATTGATTGTTTCGTGTTAGGCGGCCTGGTAGTCGAGTGGTTAGCACGTCGACTTCACAGTGCGGATGTACCAGGTTCAATTCCAGCTCCCACCTTCCTGTGGGGAGTTTGCATGTTCTCCCCGGGCCTGCGTGGGTTTTCTGGGGGTACTCCGGTTTCCTCCCATATTCCAAAAACATGCATGGCAGGCTGATTGAAACTCCAAATTGTCCCTAGGTGTGAGTGTGAGCGCGAATGGTTGTTCGTGTCTGTGTGCCCTGCGCTTGGCTGGCAACCGGTTCAGGGTGTCCCCCGCCTGCTGCCCAAAGACAGCTGGGATAGGCTCCTTGTGAGGATACCGTGGAACAGAAAATGAATGAATGATTACACAGCTTTGGAACACATTTAAATTGATGACATCAGGTTCGAAAGATGACTGAAAGGGTGATTTAATATCATATCTCGCACTGTAACTATGTGGCTTTTTCAAACATTGTTGTGTGTATGTGATCTTCAGGTGTTTCAGTATTTTATCTCTCGTGTACGGGAGAAGCTCCACATTGTGCTGTGTATGAGTCCAGTCGGCGATGCCTTCAGGTCTCGCTGTCGCATGTTTCCCTCGCTGGTCAACTGCTGCACCATTGACTGGTTTGTGGAGGTATGCAGGAAATCACTCTGCCATTTTCTGGCAACAGCAATTCATGTTTCTGAAGAAAGAAAGATACTTGACAGAGTTTCTGTAGCACTGTAAGTGGAATTGAGAAACAAACATAATGTGCATTTGAAGTGTCCCCCCTCCCCCCCCCCCCTTCTCAATATATCCATTGATCCTTCCATTATATATACGGAGAGAGAGAGTGAGAGAGAGAGCATATCATGGATTTTGTAGGGGTATTTCCTTCGGGCTATTCTTTACCGGGTAAAATGCATGCTCTATAGGGTTTAAATCGAGAGATTAATTTAGCCCTGAGAATAAAGGCATTTCTTGCTTTGCTAATTATCTTACTCCATGATCACCCAATCATTTTGGCTGTATTTTGTTTACATTGGAGACAAAATATTTCTAGAGATTTCAGGTTTCATTTTGTTGCTGCCATCATGTTTTACATTACAAGACTCATGAGCCTGCCTCACAAGAAGCTGTGCAAGCCCAACTCATGACATTAACCCCATTGGATTTCACAGATTATCTTGTGATTTACAAGAACAAAGGTTCCACCTCTATTTGGAAATGTAGCCTGCACATGCAAAACCCAAATCTGCTTTCTTATAAGTTGTATATCATATCCATCTATTCTCCTTTTTTTCAGTGGCCCCGTGAGGCTCTACTTTCTGTCTCTCAGGCATTTTTCCAGAATGTGGACTTTGGTACGGAGGAACTCAAGCAGAGCTTCTCAGATTTGTGTGTGGAAACGCATGTCAGCGTCTCTGTCATGGCTGAAAGATTCTTCTCAGAACTGAGACGTCGCTATTATACCACGCCCACCTCCTACTTAGAACTTATCAACCTGTACCTGTCCATGCTAGACAACAAGAGGCAACAGCTAGTGCTTGTAAGGCCAAGCCAAAAAAAATTAATGGAAAAATGTGTGTCGAAAATAGCGAAAATGTGTCAATTGAAGAGTTACGCCAATATAATATCAGATCAGTTAATTATTACACTGTAATGTCCATATTTATTTTTATATAGGCAAGGGACCGTGTGAAGAGTGGTCTGACCAAGCTTTTGGAGACCAATGAGCTTGTGGCCACAATGAAAGTGGACCTTTCTGCTCTGGAGCCACTTCTCAAACAGAAAAGCATTGATGTCGATGCTTTAATGGAAAAATTGTCTGTTGACCAAGAGAGTGCCGATGAGGTATTTTATACCCTTCAATGAAGGTGCCATGGAATACTGTATCTAAATCGTCATATGCAACTTTAAGTGTATATGATGGAAGCATCTTTTGAACTGTGCAGACACGTAGGGTCGTGAAAGAAGAAGAGGCAATAGCAAAGGTCAAGGCTGAAGATACTCAGGCAATAGCTGATGATACCCAAAGAGACCTGAATGAGGCTCTGCCTGCCCTGGAGGGTGCAAACCAGGCTCTTAATTCTCTGGACAAGGCTGACATTTCTGAGCTCAAAGTGTTCACCAAACCTCCTGACATGGTCATGACTGTCATGGAGGCTGTCTGCATCCTGCTCAATTGCAAGTTTGTGTGCTTCTCTCTCTCTTAAAAAAAAAAAAAAGCTAAATTGCAGGAAAAATATGACAAGAGAACTAAAACCGGCCTTTAACATAAAGTGACAAATGAAATGAAAAATGCCTTGACCCCACTTACCGTACATGTTACAGTTAGTTCTGTTTCAGTCCTTTGTATTTTAATGGCAGTTTAGATCAGGTATGCTGTTTTTTTTGTGCTTTTTAATCCAAAGTGATTGAATAACAACCAATGTCACAATTATAAATACATGGTAGTATGAACCACAGGCCACTTCAGTTTTTCTGTCATAAATTGACATTATTTTGACCAATATGTATTGAATTGCATTTTGAGTTTTTTTCCTCGCCCAGACCGGACTGGCCCAATGCCAAAAAGTTACTGGGTGATTCCAATTTTACCCGATTTCTGACTGACTACGACAAGGACAATATTAAGCCTCAAGTCCTCGCAAAGTTGCAGAAATACGTTAACAACCCGGACTTCATACCCGAGAAGGTCTGTTGGTATTTTTAATCCCAAATATTTTTTTTGCGATTGTTTTGAGTGGTGGGATATTGGCTTTGATAAAAGTAGCACTACACAGTGCCACAGAGGGAATGAAGTTCATTGATGGCTTCTCGGTTATATACATGTCACTAAGATGTACCTACGTAAAATGTATCTTTTTGTTTGACCTTTAGGTGGAGAAGGTCTCCAAAGCTTGCAAATCCATGTGTATGTGGGTTCGGGCTATGGACATATACTCCAGAATCCTCAAGGAAGTTGGTCCAAAGAGAGAAGCATTTGCCAAGGCACAGGTAAGCATTTTAGTGTGCAGTCTAGACATGCCCAATCCCACTCAGTGACTATGTTTACATGTAGTCAATAACCCTTTCAAAATCTGAATATTAGCGAAATGTCACTTTTCTTAAATATGTTCATATTCCATTTTTAAAAAACTTGAATAAGGCATGAGCAAAGAGCATACTGGACTTCTTCAGGCGGCCCGGTGGTGAGTGGTGAGTGTGTCGACCTTACAGTGCAGAGGTTGTGGGTTCGATCCCGGCCTCCCTGTGTGGAGTTTGCATGTTCTCCCTGTGCCTGCATGGGTTTTCTCCGGGTATTCCGTTTTCCCTCCCACATTCCAAAAAACATGCATGGCAGGATAATTGAACACTCTAAATCAGGGGTCCCCAACCTTTTTTGCCCCACGGACCGGTTTATGTCAGACAATATTTTCAGGGACCGGCATTTAAGGTGTGGCGGATTAATACAACAAAATAATATGGTATGAGCTGCATGAAAACAGTGGTGTTTTCGAAATAAAATAATAAACACAAGGAGCGTCTAATCTGGCCGCAACACTCTAATCGCTATGGTAATGTTTAATGCCTTCAAAATACGATACAACGCAAATTCAAAATGCGTGAAAATGACGACTCACCACAGCCACGAGCTTGATTTTGTGTAACCAGACGGTCCCATCTCGGGGAAATAGGAGACAATGACACCTCTGGTGTGTGGTTTATGTCCAGTCTACTTCGTAATTTTGCTTTAGTCGCCGTTGCTGCAGAAACCCCCCACCTCACACAGGTAGGATGTCGGATATAGCAACAGTGCTATTGTGGCGATCTCAGAGTATTCAGCCATAACTTTAATCCAGTTGTCTTCGAACGTACTTTTAAGGCCGCCGTCATTTGCGATCTACAGCATTTTTTTTTTACTCATTTTGCGAGCTCCAGCATTTTGTTTTTAGCGTAATCGGTCACGTGACGGAGAAGCGTGGCTTGACGTGACGGAGAATCCGGTAATTTTTCAAAATAATACTTCTTTCGTATTCCGAAATAAATAAAACGGAATTAAGGCAAGTTCTTTCTGTGCGGCCCGGTACCTAATGCCCTGCGGACCGGTAACTGTCCGCGGACCGGCGGTTGGGGACCCCTGCTCTAAATTGTCCCTAGGTGTGAGTGTGAGTGTGAGCATGAGCACGGATGGTTGTTCATCTCTGTGTGTCCTGCGATTGGCTGGCAACGGGTTCAGGGTGTCCCCCGCCTACCGCCTGAAGACAGCTGGGATCGGCTCCAGTACTCCTCACGACCCTTGTGAGGATAAAGCGGATCGAAAAATGGATGGATAGATAAGACCCTTGGGTGACTCTTTTCCTAATCCGAATATGCGCTCATATAATTGCGTATCAGAATATCTCCATTGAAAGGTTTGTGTTCTTCTTCTGCACATGCTCTATCCATGCTCTATCCAGAAGGAATGTTGGTCTTTTGAGTACAGGAACTACTTGTAAGCGTGGAATCCACAGACTTATATGTGTTGGACTAACAACTGGCCCTTCAGGGTGGAAACCAAAGGGTTGCAATCTTTCGTTGCCACTGTTACTGACAACTTCTGTTCAGTTTTCATTGAAAATACTCATATCATTGTGTGTTTTACTCTAGGATTTCTTATTTTATTTTATCCTGATTTACTGAGATTAGATTTACATTTTGTAAAGAATTTTGTCCTCATGGGCTTTTTAATTTAATTTCATTGTTGAGGGTTTGGACAACATGATGCAGAGGAATATTTTAGTAGCACTGAGATATACGTGATACAAGAACATTTCTAATAATATTACTTCATATGAAATGTGCGTGTAACGTTTCTCCCAGACTTGTTGGTATGCCTCACACTGCATCATTTTCTACTTAGAGACAGAAAATCATGTGAAAACGCTGCAGTCAAATCAGTGTATTTAAGTTAGTCGCGCTGAGCGAGTGGCCGTGCAAGATGGCCACAGGTGGCTTTGCTTCTCGCGTCGGCGAGTAAGTGGCATTGTTTAAGAAGCGGTAATTACGTATATATGTGTCATGATGTTGTCTGTGCGTCACGGTTAAGATGGAAGTTTTCCAATTAATGACAATTACATTGTATACGAGAATAATCTGGGGCGGCCCGGTAGTCCAGTGGTTAGCACGTCGGCTTCACAGTGCAGAGGTACCGGGTTCGATCCCAGCTCCGGCCTCCCTGTGTGGAGTTTGCATGTTCTCCCCGGGCTTGCGTGGGTTTTCTCCGGGTGCTCCGGTTTCCTCCCACATTCCAAAAACATGCATGACAGGCTCGTTGGGCACTCTAAATTGCCCCTAGGTATGAGTGTGAGCGTGGATGGTTGTTCGTCTCTGTGTGCCCTGCGATTGGCTGGCAACCAATTCATGGTGTCCCCCGCCTACTGCCCGAAGACTGCTGGGATAGGCTCCAGCACCCCCCGCGACCCTAGTGAGGATGAAGCGGTTCGGAAAATGAATGGATGGATACGAGAATAATCTTGTCTGCTCACGCATGTGAAGAGGTTATTCCGTATATTTTAGAAGTCGTAATTTTCACCGTGACCCGAATATTGACGGAATGTAAAGTAGTCACTTGAACAGTTTAGTTTCAATGTCCCTCACAGTCCAATGTTTCTTTCTACTCAATTATACCTACACATCCAATCTAGGCGGAGCTGGAAATGACAATGGCAACACTGAGGGAAAAGCAACTACTGCTCCAAAGTGTGGAAGACAAGATCAGGGTTCTACAGGAATCTTATGACAGCAGCCTTAATGAAAAGCAGGAATTGGGTGATTGTCATGTCCTTTTTACCTGTATCAAAGTAAAACATTACTAACGATAGATTACTGTATTTTCCTCATTATAAGGCATTTCGGAGTATAAGTCACACCTATTTTAAACCTGTTTTCATATACCTGTATAGGGCGCACCGCATAATAAGGCGCATAAAATAGAATAATAAAATACATCTTTATTTATATAGTGCTTTCACAACAGCTGCAGCTGTAACAAAGTGCTTCACAGAACATTTAAAATACTACGTCTGAGAAATCAAAATATTGATCTATATATAAGGCGCATCGGATTAAAAGGCCCACTGTCGGCTTTTGACAAAACTGAATGCTTTTAGGTGTGCCTTATAGTGCGGAAAATACGGTAATTCTTGAATGTACACCAAGAAGCAATTTTTTCAGAGCAAATTTCTCTCATTATGTCTGACTCCTTTCATTTTGCACAGTTAACACTATGGCAGTGACACAGGCCCGGTTGACCAGAGCCGGGAAGCTCACTTCGGCTTTAGGAGATGAACAAGTGCGCTGGGAGCAAAGTGTTGCGACATTTGATCAACAGATCATCGATGTTGTGGGCAATGTCTTCATCGCTGCTGCTTGTGTGGCCTACTATGGAGCCTTCACTTCTCACTATAGAAAACTGGTAGGAAGAGTCTGCTGATTCAGAGTATGTCAAGATGCTGTAACTTACAGTATGGGCAACTGTGAAAACAAACACCACGGCAACAGTTTTAAGTTGTCGAGTCTTTGTGAAAATTGTTTTTGAGAAATTTTTGAGAACTGTGGCAGTAATGAGATTGGGCTGTAATTTGAAAATAGATCTTTCTCTCCACTTGTATATATTGGCATGACTTTTGCTGTTTTCATTTTCGATGGAAAATGCCAGTTTTGAAAGACAGGTTACAAATGTGTGGATATGATTTGAATGAACGGGCCATCAATCGTATGCAAAATGTGCATCACACTAATTGGCTGTCAGCTGAAGAAAATTACAACGATCTGAAGTTTGAATTGTGTTTTGCTACTTATTATTGTTTCTCTCTCTCTCTCTCTCTCTCTCTCTCTCTCTCTCTCTCTCTCTCTCTCTCTCTATATATATATATATATATATATATATATATATATAATATATATATATTTATATATTGAATTGAATACAACTTTATTGTCAAATGTGCTGTACGTATGTGTAACATACAGCACAAATGAAATTGCTTCCCCCTCAACATAAAACAAGAGGAGTATATATATATACACAATGGAGCAAATAAGTATTTCGTCAACCACCAATTGTGCAAGTTCTCCTACTTGAAAAGATTAGAGAGGCCTGTAATTGTCAACATGGGTAAAGCTCAACCATGAGAGACAGAATGTGGGGGAAAAAACTCAGAAAATTACATTGTTTGATTTTTAAAGAATTTATTTGCAAATCATGGTGGAAAATAAGTATTTGGTCATACCAAAAGTTCATCTCAATACTTTGGCAATAACGGACGCCAACCGTTTTCTGTAACTCTTCACAAGCGTTTCACACACCGTTGCTGGTATTTTTGGCCCATTCCTCCATGCAGATCTCCTCTAGAGCAGTGATGTTTTGAGGCTGTTGTTGATGTTTCCACCCCCATGCTTCACAGTGGGTATGGTGTTCTTCGGATGCAATTCAGCATTCTTTCTCCTCCAAACACGAGAACCTGTGTTTCTACCAAAAAGTTCAATTTTGGTTTCATCTGACCAAAACACATTCTCCCGGTCCTCTTCTGGAGCATCCAAATGCTCTCTAGCGAACCGCAGACGGACCTGGACGTGACCTGGCTTCAGCAGGGGGACACGTCTGGCAGTGCAGGATTTGAGTCCCTGGCGGCGCATTGTGTTACTGATTGTAGCCTTTGTTACTGTGGTCCCAGCTCTCTGTAGGTCATTCACTAGGTCCCCCCGTGTGGTTCTGGGATTTTTGCTCACCGTTCTTGTTATCATTTTGACGCCACAGGGTGAGATTTTGCATGGAGCCCCAGATCGAGGGAGATTATCAGTGGTCTTGTATGTCTTCCATTTTCTAATGATTGGTCACACAGTTGATTTATTTACACCAAGCGTTTTACCTATTGCAGATTCAGTCTTCCCAGCCTGGTGCAGGTCTACAATTTTGTCTCTGGTGTCCTTCGACAGCTCTTTGGTCTTGGCCATAGTGGCGTTTGGAGTGTGACTGACTGAGGTTGTAGACAGGTGTCTTTTATACCAATAATGAGCTAAAACAGGCGCCATTAATACAGGTAACCGAGTGGAGCCTCGTTTGACCTCATCAGAAGAAGTTAGACCTCTTTGACAGCCAGAAATCTTGCTTCTTTGTAGCTGACCAAATACTTATTTTCCACCATGATTTGCAAATAAATTCTTTAAAAATCAAACAATATAATTTTCTGAGTTTTTTTCCCACATTCTGTCTCTCATGGTTGAGCTTTACCCATGTTGACGCTTACAGGCCTCTCTAATCTTTTTAAGTAGGAGAACTTGCACAATTGGTGGTTGACTAAATACTTATTTGCCCCACTGTATATATATATATATATATATATATATATATATATATATATATCCATCTATCTATATCACATCCATCTTATGGATCATAGGAGCACATGCTAGCAATATGTTTTGCATATGTGTAAATTATTTTGAGTATGTTAAAATGATGTTGGGATACCGTGTGCGATAATTTATCTATTGGACCAAATATCAGTTCCATAATTTTTGTATTATAAAACTAAATCTTGTTATTGATCAGAATATTAATCAAAGGCAGTGATCTCCCACCATTAAGTTAAAACATTTAACATGATTCCTCACTGTATAGTTAAACATCTTCATCACAAGTTAACTTACCATCCAGGGTTGCAAATTTTGCACTTTACTTTTAAAATTCATCAATTAATCACAGATGAAAAAGGTACCTTAAAAGTAATTGATTACTCTATGCAGTTACCGCCTGTTTTTATTGTAAAAAAAACATATTGCTTTGAAATGCAAATAAATATTTTGAAATATTTTATGTTTTGTAAGTAACTTGCCTGACACTGACCACACCACAGTAACCCTAGCATTGCATGTGTGATACATAATAACAAACATCTGCTGTCATAACAAATGAATGCATTCAAGTTTTCACATTTGCCATTTTATCCTCAGCTTGTTGATGAATGGATAATACAGTGCCAGAACCTGAACATTCCCATCAGTTCCAGCTTCAGCCTGATAAACATTCTGGGTGACCCATATGTCATTCAACAATGGAATAATGAAGGTCTGCCCCGGGACACAGTCTCCACAGAGAATGGAATACTGGTGAATGAGGGGCGCCGCTGGCCTCTTATGATTGACCCACAGGATCAGGTGAAATATTGAATTAAAAAACAGGATTGTTTATTTCATAGCTTGAATACCTGTTAGCATATTGGTCCATCTTCAGACATATCTTTCTTCATTAAAAATTCTTTCTTCATTAGGCTAACCGATGGATTCGCTCAAAGGAAGCCAAGAATGGTCTAAAAGTGATCAAGCTCACTGACCCAAACTTTCTTCAAAAGCTAGAAAATGGCATCCGAATGGGAATGCCAGTTCTGCTGGAGGAGGTTGAAACACATTATTTTGACCTTTATGTCAGACTGTAACATCCATAATTGATCGTAAAAATACTTTACATTAATTCCAAAAGCAATTGTTGCAAGACAAATCTGATCCACAGATGTCCCACAATTCATGCAGTCTAACTACATAAATCGCAAAGTTAGGTCCAGAGGTATTTTGGACAATGAAAGAGAGAGGTTAGTATTATAATTGAAATAAAATAATCACAATGTGAGTGAAAAGTTTACGGTCACTTTTCATTTTAGAATTTTAACAAACAATGAAATAAACTACCAGTGTGTCAAAAGGCCCGAAGATAACATTAGACAGCTAAAGTTGATGTGAGCAGCCTTTCATTGGTGGTAACACTAACCAAGGACCACTTGTATCAGAAGGATGGAAAAAGAAATGTACAGTATGTCAAACTTGGTGTGTTATATGGCAGTTAGGTTGAACAGGCTTCTGACAGAAAACAGAAAAAAATAATTGAGTTGTCAATGCTAAATACATTCTGCTTTCAAAACTCAAACAATTCTGTCATTACCCAAATACTTCTGGCTCATACTGCGTCTGTTAAAAAAGAAGGAGAAAAAAAAAACCTCTCCAAAGTGGAATTATGAGCTCAATGAACACTTAAATTTGACATGTCAACATTTGTGTTTTCTTCTGTTTGTGCAGTTAAAGGAGAGCCTGGATCCTGCTCTGGAGCCCGTCTTGCTGAAGCAGACATTTGTGGCGGGTGGACGGACGCTGATCCGACTTGGAGACTCAGATATTGACTATGACAAAAATTTCCGGTTTTATATGACAACTAAAATGGCCAATCCACACTACCTACCAGAGGTAGTGACAGCCCTGTTGTCGCAAGCTGATATATATTCATTTATTTTAATTACAGCTGTAATGTAGTGATACAAGCTGCCTTTTTCCCCCACCCCGCCCCCCCAAAAAATATATATATAGATATATATTATAAGAAATGTGAGCAGTGTGTCTGATATATTTTCTATCATTGAATTAATCTTTTCATATGTGTGTTTTTACCTTTCAGGTGTGTATCAAAGTAACAATCATCAACTTCACTGTAACTAAGTCTGGCTTAGAGGACCAACTGCTTGGGTATGCATGACACAACACACGCAGACACACACACACACACACACACACACACACACACACACACACACACACACACAAAAGCTTTTCAGCTGGAAATCTTTTTTTTCTTTTTCTTTTTTTAATTAATAAACCGTAACCAGTGATGCCATCACATTCTCCCAAATTAGTTGATGTCCTCCAACCACTCTCTTCTCAGGGATGTGGTGTGCCTGGAAAGTCCACACTTGGAGGAGCAGAGAAACGATCTGGTTGTGCGCATCAATAATGACCGGATCCAGCTGAAGAACATTGAAGATCGCATTCTGAAGCTTCTCTTCACCTCTGAGGGAAACATACTTGACAATGAGGAGCTTGTTACCACTCTCCAGGAATCAAAGGTAAAATCCGACTTTGAAGAAAAATGGTTATTAAATGGCTTGGTGTTGAATTTGACCTTGACTTCATAGATAATTTCCAACTTGGGTGGTTGCTACATCTTATTCTACAAAATAAGTCCTTTCCAAAATTATTGAATCAGTGAGGCCGATTCCATCATTATTGTTTTTTTTTTTGTTTTTTTTGCAGACTGAAAACATTTGGGTTAGATTTCAAAAGGTACTTTTGCTCAACTATAAATGTGGTCTTGGTTTTATGAATTATAATGTTACATATTGTATGTAATTCTGAAATAAATATCTAAAAAGAAAATCTGGAATTGAGTTAATCTTTGGATGCCAAACCCAAATGTTTAAAGTCACAGATAATAAGCATCAGCCACACTTTTCCAATTTAGAGGGGCACATATGTGTGTACTTTTCCAAAACTCAGATGTTACCTTTTTATTCTTCTGCTGCTTCATTTTTTTATATGTTGTTCTAACTTCCTCAGGTGACATCAGCAGCTATAAAACAACGGCTGGAGGAGGCAGAGGCTACCGAGCTAATGATCAATAATGCAAGAGAGGGTTACCGATCTGTAGCCACCCGAGGCTCCGTCCTGTTCTTTGTCGTCGCCAGCCTCTCTGAGATTGATCCTATGTACCAGTTTTCGCTCAAGTACTTTAAACAAGTGAGAGACTGCATTCGCTGCCCATTTTAGCCATGGAAATAATTAGTATTTTGTGAGGAACCAATAAAGATGCTATTTTTTTCTTTCTCCTGCCAATTGCAGCTCTTCAACACCACCATTGAGACATCTGAAAAGAGCGACATATTGGAAGAGCGTCTCCAGATCCTACTGGACCAGATCTTACTCAATTCCTACATAAATGTTTCCCGGGGCCTATTCGAGCAGCACAAACTCATCTACAGCTTCATGTTGTGTGTTGAGGTCCTGAAGCACCGTGGGGCCATCTCAGAGGCGGAGTGGCAGAATTTCATTCGGTCCTCTACAGGCATGGAAAAGGTGGGCCGGGGAATGGCATCACGCTTTAATTAGCTGGTTGGAAAAACCTCTTGCAATTGTAGGGGTTTAGGGTACAGTAAATACCTTGAAACCTGTCATGTGCAAGTTGGTGACAAGAAAAAAAAAATCACTATTGCTAGTGAGGAAATAATGGTCTGGATATCCTGGAGCTCTTCACCAATGATCGCCCGAGCTGTTTTAATGAGCCTCTGGATGGCTGCCTGCTAAGAATGCATGCAGCTGGACAGCCACACAGTCACACAGTATGTATATATCGTATTAGTACACTTCCAAGTTGCGTAACAGGAGAAAGTGACTGTTGGCTTGTGAAATAGATTTTCTCTCTTCAGTTTTCTGAGTTGGAATATTTGTTACTGGGCCTTTCTGTTGACAGTGGCTGTATTTGTCTCCGAGGACTGCTCCAACGTCACTGACTCACAATGCGGTGACATGTTCCTCCGCATGCGGTCGATCGGGAGATGATTTCTCTCATCATAAGATGAAAATCATCTCCTTGAAGTTGGTGTTCATACTGAGGTTATGTGGAGCGCAGTTTACAGAGTAAGAAAGGACTGAGCACGCAAACTTGTGGGGGCCACAGTGTTGGTAGTGAGGGTCAAAGAGCTGCTTTTCTCCAGCTTTTTGGTTGTGTAAAGTACCAAATCCACTTCTACAGTGAAGTATTGTTGTCAATCTTGAAAGGAATGCCCCTTATTCCCTCCCATTTTTGTGTTGTTGTACATTCAATTCCTCTTGTCAGCCTTGGTCAGCACTGGTGTCCTGATTGTCATTCCAATAGTGTTGTTCTTTTTGTGTTCCTCCCTATTATGTGTCATTGTCTTTGACGTACATCCATCAACATCACTGCTTCTGTGTATTTGTGTTGAAATGTTATAGTCAGCCAAACCCCCACCCACCCACTCTTGTAATCACCACTGGTCTTATACCTCATAGGAATTTGCAGAGCGGCCAGATGTCCCATGGCTCAGTGATTATTACTGGGAGACCTGTTGTGAACTGGAGGAGTTACTGCCATGCTTCAAGGGCATCACCAAAGAAATTATTGCAACCCACATCCACATTGAGCTTGGTAAACTTGCACCCCAGCTATTAACCTACTTTCTGTTTTGCATGCAAAATTTCAAGAGTCTTAACTCATCCCTATAATCTTTATTTAGGATGTTTCGAGACATCATTTCAATCCGGAAAAGTGGGAGGGCTATGTGACAAAGTTGCCACCTCTTGACACGTCAGAAGAGGGGAAGCAAAAGAGTGGAATCCAAGGCTACTGGAATGAAAGGCTGACTTCTTTCCAAAAGCTGCTCCTTATCAAGAGCTTCATGGAAGAGAAGGTAGGATCGAATCATGAATATTGAATTATGAAACGATCATAAAAGTATATTTTATGTCTGGTGTCACCCAAGAGATGTTTTTGGGAGTGCTGTACTTTCATTCCCAACATATATCTTTCGCTACTATAATGGGAGACTTGAAAAAGCCTTGTGAAAAGTAAACACTGCATGATATTGATGATTCTCAAAATCCTAATTACATCTTGGGCAACATTAAAATCTGTTGATTATAACATGACTAGCTTTGTTTGAGAACTGGCATTGTGTGTTCTTCTCATTCAATTTCTGTTGTCGCACACAATTCGGTGTTATTCGTCAACCAGTGAACGGACTTCAGTGTGTCGAGTTCCACCTAATCTATCATCCGTTAGTGGTTGGTAATTTGAAGCCATGGTACCAAACAAATGTCATTATCATCACTGTTGTTGCAATTGTGTCTCTCTTCCTTGTCAGGTTGTTTTCGCGTCAACAGAGTTTGTGATTGTCAGTTTAGGGAAGCAGTTTGTTGAAAACCCTCCCATTGATTTGGCTAATCTCTACAATGACATGTCCCCATCTACGCCACTGGTCTTCATCCTCAGCACCGGATCAGACCCGATGGGTGCCTTCCAGCGTTTTGCAAAAGACAGGGGTTGTCTTGACAGGTAAAAAAAAACACGTAAAAAGTGGACCAATTGGATATGTAGATTATGTCAGTAATAATGTCATACTCAAAGTCAAAACATGTATTTGCTGCATTAAACCCCCTAGTGCACAGTTTAAAGGCCCTGTAAAGTGATGATAAATTGACTTGCAAATTTGACTTGTGTAGAGAAGAGTGTTCATAACAAGCCTGCCAATTTGAATGACTGAAACAAATTGTCAAGGAGATATAATAAGGCCCCAAAGTCATGAAAAATAGAGCAATGTGTGGATAGGTCCGCTGAAGCTGATCTTCACTTGTCAACCAAATATGTTCGGTCACACAGTCAAAACCACTGCGTAGTTTACGTTTTCTTTTGACTACATTTTACTTTGACTCGCTGAGGGCCGGTCAGAGCCTGGACCCGGGGCCGTTCTCCGCCCAGGTCTGCCTTAGATTTGACCTTGTTCTTGCCTATGGTCAATCGTGATCAAATCTGAAAGTCTTGGACAATGTGAGTTCTGACCATATGGCTATTTTCTTTTATGTCGTCTTTTCCCGTGTCGCTGTTAAATCTGCTGCTGCTGAGTGGAGCTGTCGGATTTTTAACCCTCTTATTGCTGCTCAATTCTGATGAGTTTAGTGTTTCCCCTTCACAGAGGAATTTAGCTCTTCCCCCGGAAATAACTTTACAGGGTCTTTAAGAAATTAAATTATGAATTCATTGTCCGTAAATTGAAGCAATAAAGATGATATTGAAATAATATATAGACTATACAACCGCATATTAAAATATTCCTTTCTCTGTAACAATTAGGGTTGAGTCTATTTCATTGGGTCAAGGACAGGGGCCCATAGCGGAGAAAATGATCAAATCGGCATTAGAGGATGGAGGCTGGGTTTTCCTGCAAAACTGTCATTTAGCAGTCTCTTGGATGCTCTCTATGGAGGAGATCATTAAGACCTTTGCAGAGCCAGGTAAAAAAGAATAATATATATATATATATATATATATATATATATATATATATATATATACACACACACACACACACACACACGCTATTTGAACTTGTTGTTATACCATGTGGTCAATGTAAACTTGAATACTCACTCTCTTCCGCAGACACATCAATCCACGAGAACTTCCGTTTGTTTCTCAGTTCCATGCCCACTAAAGTGTTTCCGGTGACAGTGCTACAAAACTCTGTCAAGGTAAACCTTGGCTCAGTGCCTTAGCGAGAAAATGGAAGTGTATGAAATTAACTTAGTTCCATTCAGATTTAGGGGTGTCAATAGTTGCCAATTTTGTCTACCATTTTCTTTTTTTCTTTTTTTTTTTTTGTGGTTACAATATATGATCCGACAAGACAATGAATTATTTGGAAAAAATATTATTGTGTAATTATTGATTCCATTTGGCTGTGTTTAATGCTTCAAGGTGACAAATGAACCTCCTAAGGGTCTGCGTGCCAACATTCGTCGAGCCTTCACAGAGATCTCTAACAATTTCTTTGAAGAGCACACTCTGGGGCTGGACTGGAAGAAGATGGTCTTTGGAATCTGCTTTTTCCATGCAGTCATTCAGGTTCAAAAACAAAACACCCATGCACTGTTTTGTTACTTTGCTATCAATATAAGTTGACCTTGTTTATATATATTTCAGGAGCGCAAAAAGTTTGGTCCTCTTGGCTGGAACATTCCCTATGAGTTCAGTGACAGTGACAGGGAGTGTGCTCTGCTCAACCTGAACCTCTATTGCCAAGATACCATTATTCCCTGGGATGCTCTTACATACATCACGAGTAGGTGAACCCAAATACATAACTATCACAATTACTGGTACTGTGTTTTAAAGATTTGACTATGAAATATTTGTTTTGATGCTGCAATGCGATAAGTGTTGAATTTCTTTTCACATTACCCTGTCCACCTGATCCACGAGTCATGATGAACTAAATTCTTGAAACGATTTACAATTTATGAGAATTATTTTTTTATATATACCGTATAAAATAAGAGTCAGATCCCATTCAATGAATGTGAATATAAATGATTGCCTGCCTCTGTACATCAGGGGTGTCATACTCAAGGCCCGGGGGCCGAATTTGGCCCACCACATAATTTGATGTGGCCCATGAAAGCCAATCAAGCATGTCAACTTCCATGATGCTTCCTAAAATCTGTACCAAACTTTAAAACCCTTGTGCTGCATTTGATGTGAATAAATAACGCAACATACAATTTTACAAAAATTACAAAAAGTATTATTCCTGAATATTTATTTTACTTTCAACCACTCGAGATGTTCAGTGGCATCAGCGCTTCTACATACACATGTAGTTCTTATTTTTTTCTTTGTATTTTTGCCCTCTATGGACAATAAAAGCGGTACTGTGCTATGACCAAAACATAAAAATATATCTATATATAAAACATTAATTGGAGTATTTCATATCACACAATTTTATGCTTTGTGTTTGATTTAAAGATGACAATACGCAAAAATCTACAAAAATTGTAGAAATTGTAACACAAGGGTGATCTTCCACAATAAATGAGAGCTGTCGTCAGCATTTTCGTGTTACCAAACTCCTCATTATAGTCACTTAAAGAGCTGAAGAGAAACGATTATTCTTGATTTCTTAATATGGTTTCACAGTCATAATGGCCTTCCAAGGGAAATGGCAACTACAATGTGGCCCGCGACAAAAATGAGTTTGACACCCCTGCTGTACATTATTGATGTGCGACCAGTCCAGGTTGTAGCTGGCTTTTCGCCTGAAGACAGCCAGGCTCCAGTTCCCTGTGACCTTTCAATGGATAACTGCTATAGAGTGTGGATCGGTCACTTTGAGAAATGGACACTAAACTGATGTTTTTATTTGCGTCAATGAATCCAGAATGCTACTGATGCTTCTCTTGTGGAAGGAGAACCCTGGTCAAATGTGAGTGTGTATCCCCAGGTGAGATCACGTACGGAGGCAGAGTGACAGATGTCTGGGACCAACGCTGTCTCAGAACAGTCCTAAAAGGCTTCTTTTCCCCAAAGACCCTGGGGCCCTGCTACACCTTCTCATCATCCGGTACCTCTTAAATTTCCATTTGGCTCGTGACTTGTTCATGTGCATCACAGTGGTACAGTTACAGTATGATGAACCTCCAAACTGTATGATTTGAAAAGTCGAGGATTTAGCTTTCCTGTGAATCACTAAAGGGATATTTGCATTTGCCAGAAACAATTATACAGTGAAACTCCTCTACAACGAAATCATGTTTGCAGCAAGAAATCTTTCACAACAGGGTTTTTTTCACTGTAGCAAATTTGATCTCAGATGTAAACACACATACACGCACACACGCACACACACACACACACACACACAAACGTATGTGTACTCTTTATTTTTATTCCAATAGGGCATAAATATGAGCATACACTTATTTGATACTTCATATAGTCAGTGTAGAAAGAAAAAAAAGGGAAAGAAATTGTGGAATTTACGATCAGCATTCACTTTCACTTACATCAATTTCTTGGATAATGTATTTTATTTTCCTTCCTCCGTCTTTCATTTTGATCACTTTTACCCTCTCTTCCAGCGTCAGAGCTCTTCTTGTCTTAGCTGCTTGACATCCAAAGGCCCGTTTTGTAGCCATTTTAGCAATGCAACGTTCTTGCTGCGTCTGAAACTAACAATAACAAATACTTCCTGGACTACTGCGCATGTGTAAACCAGTGTGGTGGTTGCTGTTGCCGTTTCCGAACGAAGCAGTAGAGGTCGCTGTTGGATTAGACCTCATTGTAGTGAATCTCATCACGAGGCAAGAGCAGAGAAAAAGATTTCGTATAACGCAACAGGGTTTGTTTTTCGTTGTATGGGAGGCAGTAGACTGGGAATGGTGGTAATGCATGAAGATATTTTCACACTAGGAGGTATTTTCGCCCATGTATGTTTCGTTGTAGAGGAGTTTCACTGTATTCTTTGGAGACGAATCACCAACAGTACTTGTAACCTGTGCGTGCTGTTCCTTTGTCAGAAATGAAATTAGGCATCAACCACAACGTGCTTCCTTTTTAGAGGCTCGTTTATCTTGGCCATGCTGCCATGAAAGGGAGGTTTGCATCCTATTCAGTATTTTTGGACCAATTTTTGGACTTTCTTGCTGACATGTGTTAGCCATGCCACCGCATTACCCGCAATTCTTCTGTTTACAATACAATCCATCACAGATGACCCGGATTCCCACTAATGCGCATTTACGTCACAGACAAGGCATACAGCCAGCAGGAGAAGCGAGAGATGAGGGGAAAAACAAAGCACCAAATAATTAAATACAGAAATAAATGAGTTGTTGACTATTATATAAAATCATAAACATTATTGTGACGAGTCGACTAATTTTGGCAGCCCTAATTTACAGGGAGCTGCATAACCACCATTTCTGAGAACTGCATGATGTTTCTGTTGCATGAAGTCGACTAACTTCCTGTGCTTTTTAACACATATTGTAGCCCAGGATGATTTGATCACGTTCCACAATTCCTCTTCATCGCTTGGTTTTGCATCATAAACAGCATTATTGACATTAAGTTTTCGGTAGGATGAATGTGCCAGGATTGATCTGGTCACACCATTGTTAATTTTGATTGTCTGAAATGAAGATGTTAAAAGGAGCACATTGTATTCAAAATAGAAACATGGCAAACTGTATCGATTTGTTTTTCCAGATTGAAATAATTTACGAATTGAACGCCATGCTTCTTATTTTGAACCGGGCTCTTTCAATTAATATCCTTAACGTTGGGTCTGTTGGTTTTCTATAGCCCTATTAAACCTGCTGGTAAATGATTTTGCATTTTGCCGTGTAGTCATACAATTTATACCATAAAGAAGATTGATTTTGTTTGTTATCATTTTAAATACAACTGTATATTCCTTTGATTTAATGGTTTCTCCTGTTCATTAGGTGTCTACTATGCCCCCTCGTTAGACACACTGGATTTATATATAGAGTACATTGAGAACCTTCCCATCATTGATGACCCTGAGGTCTTTGGCATGCATGAAAATGCCAACCTGGCCTTCCAGGTATGGAGTTTACACGTGTAAAAGAAAAGACGCAAGTAGGAGTTGTCAGCTTTCATCTCCCAACCATGATGGTGTTATTCTGTCATGAACACTTAACCTTCGGTTAACATTGTTGTTGTACGTATACAATAGTTAATTTAGTATACCTACTCTGTGTAAAGGAATTTGGAACAAACATCCATACTAATAGTTCGTAAAATGAAAACACGTCTGTGTTTTCAAGCTGTAAAAATGTTTGTCCAATTACATCCTCCCTGTGCTATACGTGTGTTTGTTTCCACAGCGCCAAGAAACCCTGAATCTGGTCAACACTATTCTGGATGTTAATCCTCGCTCGTCAGCCCAACTTGGAGCCAAAAGCAATGACGAGATTGTGTGTGAGCTTGCTGAAGCTATACTGGCTAAGCTACCTGGTACGAAGACATATAGCATTTTATTTTATTGTATTTTTTTGGTCAATGGAGACACTATTTATTTTGGTTTTACTAATTGTTATAAAACGCACTATTTAAGGCAGAGTTGTGTTTCCACTACTGTGATACATGTCTGACAATGTGTTGTTTTTTTTTTGTGCCTTGGTATGTAGAGCGCCTTGACATGGACGAGGCGCTCGAAGGTATATTCGAGCGAGACGATAATGGTCGTCTCAACTCCCTAACAACTGTGTTGGGCCAGGAGGCCGACAGATTCACCAAACTGGTTCGCTTACTAAGGGTAATGAGAACAATTTCAGTGAATTACTTACACAATATGCGATAACGTGTATTTTAATTGGGGCACTATTTTTAGAAGAAGTTATAACAACCGTTTATATTGTAGATGAGGGCCTGGAACCAAAAGTTGCTAATAATAATGCATCGGTTTTCTATAAAGCTTTTCTGGACACTTCACACAAGACATTTCCCAGTGGGTATATTATTCGTGCGCTCACACATTCACGCTCTGGTGGAAAACTTTATTCTGTAGCCACAGCTGGCCTGGGGCAGGCTCACTGAAGCGTGGCTGCCAGGATGCGCCTACGTCCTCTCTGATTACCACCAAACATTCGCACCCAGCTGTACACCAGTGTGAATGACACTAGGTAAAGTGGGAGAAGTGGCATGCCGAAGGACACGACGACACATGACTCAGACAGAGTCGGATTCAAACAGCCATCCTTTTGCTTACCGGACGACCCGCTTGATATCGGGAGATAAAGGAAAGGGAAAAAGGAAAAATAAGGGATTGGAAAAAAGTGATGGGAACTATGGAAATGAATTACTGATACATGGATTTAAGGGATTCAACCATTTTTGTGTTTCCAGGTGTCTCTCATAACTCTGCAGAAGGCCATTGGAGGTTTTGTGGTGATGTCCGAGGAGATGGACCGGATCTACACAAGCTTTGTGAACAACCACGTTCCCGCGCAATGGTCAAACTCCTCCTACCCATCGTTAAAAAGCTTGGCTTCATGGGTCAAAGACCTATACATTAGGATCTACTTTGTTGAGGTTTTTGTTTTTGTATTTTATGTTTTCTTGATCTTTTAATTGGGGGGTAGAAAGAAGAAAAACAAAGTGTTTGCATTCACAAAAATACATGTTTCAGTTTCAATGTACACAGTTCAATTAAGTGCAATATAAATATAGATATAGATGAGGTGGCTGTGCTGAGAGAGACACGCGCGATGTACAAATTTCATGTTTTTAAGCAATTTATGAGGGTTGACTGCCTTGCTAACTGGTCTTGAACCTGCAAACCCCCGGTTGGCAACCCAGCCACTTCACGACTAATCCGTTGCCTGTGTAAAAAAAAAAATTACCGACAAACTTCATTTCACTGAGCTTCCAATATGGTTCACTTTCTGGCTATACAGTGAAGGCTTCAATGTTTTGGGTTTTTTTTATGACTCTGCGCACTCGTTTGTGCGCATGTGTACTTTTCTCATGGACGTCGCGAACTCCAATGACACAAGCACATCTTGTGTCTCTTACTGCTTTTGCCATTTGCATCTTCTCCCAACGCAAACATTTCTTTGATAAGACAGGTCTCAACATGTCTATTGCTCATTTGGAAATGGGTGCCATCTTTTTGCACAAATATTCAAAAAGAAGCCCCAAGGAAGAAGATAATGTCTTAATTGTGTCAAGTGAGTCGGGACTTACACGTTCTACACGCTCTGTGCCAGTGACGCCACTGCTTTCATTTTCTTTCCTACGCAATTAAAAGGCTGAAATGCATGCACATGGACCACATTTCCCCAAGTTATTTGAAAACATTTATCTATTGTTATCTCCTTTTAGACTTGGATCACGCGAGGCCACCCCAAATCTTTTTGGATATCTGGATTCTTCTTTCCTCAGGGATTCCTAACTGGTATGCCACTGCTGCGCGAGAAACCTTTTCTTTTCATGTTTGAATAAACCATGATGTTACATCAAATCTCTAAACTGCCACATTATTATTCTGAAGTCATGGCTGTTGCATGGTAATTGATGCTATGAGTAAAAAAAAAAAAGCCTTTTTCACAGCTACAAGTATTCTCACGTCAACAAGCGTTTAATGGGAAAACGTTTTTCGAGGTAACACAGACATTCTCTCTCAACTGTTGTCATGTAGCAGTTCTGCAGAATCATGCCCGACAATACAATTTGCCCATCGATGAGCTGAACTTCCGCTTCAACATGGTGCCCGTGTACAGAGACCAGATCGCCGTGGCCGAGGCTCTGCGCAATCTGAACAGCAATGCAGAACTTCCCATGGACGCGGAGGTACAGTACTGCTAACTCACCACGTATTTTTCATGCCTTTTTCAAAACTATTTATTTTTAAAGGGATGTAAAAATCTGTCTTGTATAAAGTACCTGATTACAAGTACCAATCTAAACAGAAGATAGGTGTTAAAGTCACTAGCAGGGTGAGACACTGCGACCAGTATACTCGCAAATGCTCCCATTTTCTCCCAGGGTTCTAGTACACATTTTATATTGAATTGAATTGAATTGAATACAACTTTATTGTCAAATGTGTGTAACATACAGCACAGATGAAATTTCTTCCCTCTCAACATAAAACAAGAGGCGACGCTGCAGGTGTCCGTGCCGCCATTAAAAGAAAAGTTAACAAATATGTTACAAATATTAAAAAAAAAAGGCGCGAGTGCATATTTTAATGCTCCTGCCAGTACAGACTGCACATGGAACCTGCGCCAGGTTAAATCCTGTCTGTATGAACTGAATTTTTAAAATAAATCCAAGTCCGAATGTGTATGAGCACTATTTGCTTTATCAAGGACGGCTTCCCATTCAGCTCGTTCCTATTCGTACATGAGTACAACATTTCGGTGTGAACAGTGATTTTGTCCTGAATCTTTGATCCAACAGAACCTCTTCTTGAGTGATGTGCACATATAAATCCATTGAAGGCCAGTTTATTCCGGGGCATACATTTCAGACCCACCTGCAATCATTAAAAAATTGTAAATGCATTGTAAGATGAATACAAAGTACAACACAATTACCGTCGGTGTTTCTTATTTGTGGTTGTAGTTGCCAATGCCTGAGAATGGTGTGCTGGTACACGGCATGTTCATGGATGCGAGTCGCTGGGATGATGACAATATGGTGATCGAAGATGCATTGCCTCGAGTGATGAATGCCATTCTTCCAGTTGTGCACTTTGAGCCACAACAGAACTACGATCCCGAGCCCGAGCTCTACCATGCGCCACTATACAAGACCTCAGCAAGAGCAGGAACTCTTTCGACCACAGGTGCATACTTCATCCGGGACCCTCACATATAATGCCTAATATACACGTCATAATTGAAGCATGACAAGTTTGTTGCCCGTTCTTCATTTTTCTCTCCCTCTAGGACACTCAACTAATTTTGTTGTGACTGTAATGCTTCCGTCAAACCGGCCAAGCGACTATTGGATATCCAAAGCATCTGCTCTCTTGTGCCAGTTGAATGACTAAGTCTTTTCCAATTCAGGCACACATTTTTGAGATTTTCAAATAAATGTAAGATAAACCACAATGGAGCGACTTAAGTCAGCGTCTCTGTCGTTGCACATATGGTAATTGTGGTACCAAGCGAGCCATGAATGATCCAAAAACAGTTCATCAAGTACACGCTTGTGAACAGTACATCCTGATCGTCTCTCCACACACTGAATCAGTCGACTCAAGATATCCAGGCACTATGTGTGGAAAGTTACTGGATAAATGTGTTGAGGAGACTTAGAGTAATATGTCTAGCCTCGGGCAATGAGGAAAAAAGAGATGGGTAAAGCAAGCTTGGTGAGCAGACGCACAAATGTTCATGGTTAACAAGCAGGGGCGCTGTATGGAGTGCTGATCATCAAATCAGGAAATGTTTCCGCCACAACTCCAATGTGCAGCAGCTTCCTATTTGCGTCATTTAGGCCATGCTGTGCTAACACATTGGCTTTGTGCATCCAGCTCGGTGCTATGGCAGCGAGCTGACAAACACAATCTTTGTCATATACAAGCTTAAACAGGGACACACACACACACACACACACGCACACACACACACACATATCTCTGTTTTATTCTATTCATACATCCATCATTTTCCCGATAAAAATGCATGATCAGTTGTTATCAGTTCAGTAACCTAATGACCTACTGTTACACACGGCCTAATTTACCTGGCAACAGTCAAATAAGGGGAGCATCTGCACTTATATTTTGCACTGAAAGCATTGTCTATGGTCCATAAAAACATCAAAAGAGTCAGAAAATCGAGATAAATCTCTGCACATAAATGGCAAGCCCAAAAACAACATTGAATGACAGTGACCTTTGACGTCTCAGGCGTCAAGGATATTGTCACGTGGGCTCAGGAACACTTCAGGAAAAAAATTTTCCGTTAACACACTTTGTCGCTTCATCTGCAAATGAAAACGCAACCATGCAAATACGAAAGCCATACAGTATACCAACAGCACCCAGAAATGTTGCCGGCTTTATTGGGCCTGATCTCAACTGAGATGGACTGATGCAAAGTGGAAAAGGGTGCTTTGGTCTGATGAGTCCACATTTCAAATTGGCCAAAGAGAAAAAGGACCATCTGGATTGTGCCCAGCACAAAGGTCAAAGGCCAGCGTCTGTGATGGTACATGTTTACCACCACCACATCCTTATTGGCATTACTTGGCATTGTTATTGGTGAGGGGTGACCTTCCGTCAGATTTTTTTAAACGACATGTAAGAAATATATTTTGATGCCAGCTGCCTCATTCCACTCACAAGAATTTTGTGTGCTAAGCAAATGATCTCTGAGGGGCAGGGGTGTCACCTTCCTTATTACACTTAGTCAACTGAACAACGTCCACTGAGATTTCTTCCAACGGAGCGACCAGGCACTACCAAAAGGAACCAAGGGTGATCACCAGGACTGCGTGTTTGGTATGTTCCAATTCCTCACTCTATAAAATGTAAGTTTTGACTCCAAAATTAATCAAATCAAAATGTGCTTCAGATACTGTCCATTGTATGTGTGTCCATTGGTTTCTAAACATCTCAACACATTTTTTACCGATATGTTCTTTAGTACGGAAGCGTGAACATTTTGGACTGGGCTATGCCGTTCGAACGTACTGCAAAGTCGCTCACAAGAGTTAGTAAAGTCTTTCAAATGTCCCGGAACGTCGTTTGATTGTATTGACAGTCGTTCAAGCATACTGCTGAAGTCTTTCAAACAAATTGCTAAAGCTTAGGCCAAATGGTAAAAACAATGGTCAAAATTGAGAATTCTGCACACGCAAATGCGCAAACATTTAAAGAACTGTTTCCAGACATTTGACTGTCCGCAAGCGTTGATTGAGATCTTCCCATTACCACATACCATTTTTAAGCATTTTATTTGTAACTTTTTACGAAAGATTTGTAACCCTTCTGTGGTCGGTATACACACGCACAAAGTTGTTGCTATGAAAGAAAAACTCACAGTGGTCACGGAAATAACTTTTAACTGACAAAACTAGTCATAAATCAAAATGTCATGAAAATCAACCGACCTGAATCAAACTTATGAAACAGTTCTGGACAAATATGGTGGCACACTTGACTTTATGTTTTGTTGCACAACCTTTTGAAGCAATCAATGCAATCAAACGATTTTTGTAAAATTCTAGAGGAGTTTGTGTGGTAGTGGCCTGGCTTGAGTCTGCAGTAGCAAAAGGCTTTGGACAATTCCTGTCTCTCACTTATTTATTCCTCCTCTACCCAGATGCCAGGCCTGCAATGGATCCCTCTTTTTTTTTTTTTTTTTATTCCCTCATCTGGGGCCAGGGACCAGACGTCTCCGGGGTCTGCCTCTCTTCCTAGCCGCGATGTAGTTCTTCCGTTCCTGAGAACTTTTCCTTTTTCTTTTCTTTTTTTTAATTGTCTTTTCAATTACTCGAAGCCGGGCGGCTGGTTTGAACGTCGACTTCACAGTGCAGAGGTACCGGGTTCAATTCCAGCTCCGACCTTCCTGTGTGGAGTTTGCATGTTCTCCGCGTGCCTGTATGGGTTTTCTCCGGGTCCTCTGGTTTCCTCCCACATTCCAAAGACATGCATGGCAGGCTGATTGAACACTCCAAATTGTCCCTAGGTGTGAGTGTGGGTGTGGATGGTTGTTCGTCTCTGTGTGCCCTGCGTTTGGCTGGCAACCGGCTCAGGGTGTCCCCCAACTACTGCCTGAAGACAACTGGGATAGGCTCCAGCACCCCCCGCGACCCTTGTGAGGATGAAGCGGTTCGGAAAATGAATGAATTACTCAAAGCCACCTTCTTTCTTCAGACTTAGCCTCCACTGCAGACTCAAATCAAGACAAACTTCCGACAGCTCATCCACTCTGAGACAATCAGTAAATGGAACATTTGCAAATTACAAGTACAGTGAAACTCCTCTACAACGAAATCTACATGGGTGAAAATACCCCCTAGTGTGAAAAAATCTTCATGCATTAACACCATGCCCACTTTCCTGTTTCAAATTTGCTACAGTGAAAAACCCCCTGTTGTGAAAAATTTCTTGCTGCAAACATGATTTCATTGTAGAGGAGTTTCACGGTATACAGAACAAATCTTGTACTTAAAATGGGGAATAAGGGGTTAAGTTAGTCCGTGAATCTTATGTCTGTTTTTTTTTTTTTGTTTTAGAAAGTTAACACAGTCTCATGGTAATATCATTCGTTTTTAAGTTGCTTTTATTATTTTATCCTATTCAAATTTGTTGTCACTCTTTTTCGCTGTAGTTCGTTTCCGTTTGATATACTTCTAATAATTCCCATGTCCATTTAGAGAATAAAAGTGTGAATCCGGATTTATTCAGTAACAAAAATAAACAATACCTTATACAATAAGACATTGTTTTTAGTGTGAATAAATCAGATCTTTCCAGACTTCTTGAAATACTATGTACGGCTTATATAGTACGATGTAGTGAAAAGACATTACCAGAGGCTTAAAAGCAACGAATGATGTGCATGTTGGCGGTAAAATACTGTATTAGTCAGGTTAAATTAAGAAAAAGCAAGATTGCATTCTTCTCAGTTTCCACATAACTGCAAATAAAGAAATGAAAACAGATGAGGGATATGAACAGTATAAGTGACACATGTAGATGTTGTCGGTCCCAAGAAGTTGAAGCATGGAGCGGGAGCAGTTTCTGGACGTTGAAACAATCTTTGAGCTTTTCCACTCTTTTCTCTGTAGAGCGCAATGATCCGTTTCATGTGAAGTCCTTGGACACCGCCTCGATGAAATTGGGAGCTGACATGAGGATGGTAAAGGTGCAGATGATGGAGAAGAGAGAAAAGGCTACAAGGCATAAGCGATCCACCACCGCCGCCGCAAACTTCCACTCGCTGCAGATGGCCTGGGCCTCATCGTGCTCTCGGAAGCGGCTGGCGATATACTGCACTTCTTCCAGGATCCGAGACACATCCGGAAGCTGCTCCAGCAGCAAAGTCCGTGTTTGCTCCAAATGGATGTCACCCGGGGATGAACCGGTGGGTTGTCTGTCGCTGCCTCCTCCGCCGCTACCACACAACAGCACACTCGGATCAGTGCTCGGTGGGAACGACGGGCTTTGTGATCCCATGGAATGATATCCCAGGTACAGGTTAATGTTCCCATTCGTCTTAGTTGACTGGGTGGAGGCCTGGCCTGGTATGGTGCTCATTTGAATGCTGTTGGTGCTGGTGTGGTGAGGAGGGGGGTGGGGATACCTGTAGGCTGAGCAAATGCCAGACTGACCACTTGTTTTCCTTTCCTCTCCAGGCTTCTTCATGCGCAGGAACCAAGCGCACCAGTTGAGAAGAATAACGCGAACCTGGATGTAGCGACGAGGAAAAACAATGATGTGTCAAAATCATGACCAACTAAAACGAGGTACACACATACACACAATCTGGTTGTTGATTATATCATGTCTCGCCCCAATTATTCATAGATAGGCTGGTCTAAAACAGTTGTCCTAGTGCAGGGGTCAGCAACCCAAAATGTTGAAAGAGCCATATAAGACAAAAAAAAAATACCAAATATGTCTGGAGCCACAAAAAAATAAAAGCCTTCTATAAAACTTACAATGAAGGAAACACATGCTGTATGTATGTAGGGGACTGGACTCTGTCTCAGAATTGTTTGTTATTCATTCCTTTGTTGTGTGTTCACAAACGCCCCCATAGAATTTATTTGGTGATTTCCTCGCTTGATTTTTTTGTTTTGGTGCATTAATTTTGCTTTTCTTAGTGTCAGTGAAGTGATCATGAATTTCCGTTTTTCATAAGCTGTCTTTGAACGCCTCTCAAGTCGAACGAGAAGAGAAGAAGGCACACAGTCGGACGCAGACGTGTCTGTGTTTGTAGCGACTGTTAAAAGCATAAATAAAGTGTGCGTTTTCAAAAACCAACACCACAGCTCTCCTTTTTTGGAGCTGCAACATGTATCTATATCTATTTGAGCTATATTAGCCTATTATCAAAATCTTTTTCCATTTTCAATTTTTTTTTTAAAAAGCTCCAGGGAGCCACTAGATGTCGCTAAAGATTCGCATGCGGCTCTTGAGCCGCGTGTTGCCGACCCCCATCATAGTGTCTTCCATTTCATGTTCTAATATTTGTCTTTGTCCATCTTGGTATTTTCCGTCAGTTTTGATGCCCTGTAGCATCATTTTGACACACAATATCTTCACCTACCCATTTGGGCATCTTCCCTCCTTGGGGGTCATGGTGGTGGAATTGGAGAACCAGCACTGTCACCACCACAGATAAGCCCACAATCATCATTGTGCTGGCAAAGTACTGAGCTGAAAACGATGAATCAGATCAAAAACAAAGGTGAAAATGCAAAAGATTAAAAGACTTTCAACATTTACATGTGACCAACATCCTGAGAGGCAGTCAAAGATACGACACTTTGTTAAACACTTGTTATCCAGTCACTCGGTGTCAATGAGGAAGTTATTCAACCAAAAGAATAAAATAGCAGTTTTAGAAAAGCCGATCAGAATGAAGGCTGTGTTGCATTTTTGTTTAGTTTCAGAGTTTCAGTTCAGCTCTATATGCGATGCAATAAGATGTCTCTTAGCAGGTGGATTTTTTTCACTGAGCTCCACCATGAAGCGCAGCATCTGTCGATTCCTCTCATATCATGACATATCTCTTGACGTATAGGTGAATTGTTTTAATCAATCCTAAATGTTCAATGTACCTCCTTGGTGAAGGTCTGAATTATCTGGAAGCTTAAAAAAAAAAAAGAAATACCCAACAGTTGTAAAATGCTTTTATATTAAACGGAATGCATTGCACGTTGCAAAAAGATAAACCCAATTTCTACCAACACGGGAAATCAAGAGGTGTCCGTTTTTACGCTCAAGCGCAGCTGCACCGTTTACTAATACAGAGCCCTTAATTTTTCTGAGCAATGTCAGTTGGTGCGAGTGATCAAACCGACAAATTCAGCAGGGGGCCAAATTCTGATTTTCCCCAATATAGATTGTGTACACGATACGATTTAGGCCTCAAGCTCGGCACAAATGTCATTACAAGTTTCCCCCTGGGGTAGTTGCTTTTGCGACATCATTCTTGTTTGTAATAGCTAAGTGACTTGACATCTTTCCTCTTGTGAATTTGTTGTGGCTTCATAAGCAATTTAAATCACCACAGATGTTACTTTCATTTGTCATAAATGATTCCACAGTAGCATCCCTACAGCAAATGTTCAGGAGGATTTTTAGCAGTAACTAGGAACAGTCGTACATATGACATGACACAAATGCTCTCAGGGGGAAATGAAACATTTAGCATCCTTATCATTTTGTTGAAACAACACACGAAAAAAACAAAAAACAAGTGGTTGCTAAACAGAAATTCCCATTTTAGGATGGTGTGGACATTTGAAATTGGAGAGGATAAAAATGGTTAAAAAGTTAATTGATATATCATCGATAGTTGCTCTTTTGCATTGTACAACATAATTGAACAATCGTTGCATATCTATATTCCACAGCACCAGACACTTTAAAGCGCTCAAGGACTTTCTGTCTAATTGCACACCTAAAGTCGTACGACAATTACTCCTACTGGTCACTTAAAAAAATGGCGCAACGATTATCTGCACCAACTGCACAACCGTCATACTATTGCATTGCACCACTGATCAGTTTATCTCTGCTCGGTGTGACTCTGCGCATTGTCGCAGAGCTGTCATTGGGGTGCTGCTACTTCACAATGGTACCCTTACATTACGTAAAGTCTTTTGATACTTATATGTCATTTCTTATAGTGTATACTGGTGTAGCCTGTACAACCGAGACAAATTCCTTGTGTGTTCTACATACTTGGCCAATAAAGATGATTCTGATTCTGATAATATCAAAAACGTGACTTACCAATCAGAGGAACAGAGTCTGATGTAGCGGGCATGATCTCAGCCACCAGTAACATGAACACAGTTAAAGACAGCAGCACAGTGATGCCTGGAAAAGGAGGAGAGAAGAAAGGTCTGTCACTCTGCTCCTAAAAGTTGAGTTTTCAAAGTGAGGATAATAGAAATTGCAGATTTAGTTTGGAATACTGTAGTTGCCCATAAGGGAAATCTCCTTCACTCGAAATCTGTTTCACTTAGTGACATTTGTAAAACAATCTACATTTTTACATCTTATACTTGATGGTTTATAATTAAGCAGAAATGCAAATATGTTGCCCAACTGTTAGTATCAGCTTATACCAGTGGGGTGCAATCAGGGTCAGCAAGGCCTTCTCTAGTGGTCTAAACAATAATCAGGTGCACTGAACTGACCCAGATTGTCACATTTGTTCCATGAATTTCTATTAATTTATTCCCAACAATCTATTTTCTTAAATGTGTCATCATTTATCTTGGCTGCATTGCTTCCAGTATTGTATGTTGATGTTGGATCGTTTTTTGTTTGTTTGTTTTGTTCTGTTTTTTGTTCAATAAGATTCAGTCTTTTTGAGCTGCAGTTGCAGGCAACGTATATGAGACTATTTGCATTTCCAGTCTTGTCGATTTTGGCGTGGCGACTTGGAGAATGTCTTGAAATTGGATGGATGGATCGATGGATGGATAGATGGATAGATAGACAGATGGATAGATAGATAGATGACCACAGCGCATGATGGACTACGATCACAATGATAACAAAGCATGATGCAAATCAGTCACGTTTTGTGTTTCCTGCTGAATTTCAGCATTATCATTCTGTTGAGTGAAGGTGTTTTTGTGGTTATTTTGGGTCTCACCCAGTGAGATCTTCTCTCCAGAATCTGCAGGGAGCAGGAAGACCAGCAGGGCCAAACCAGAGATGAGCACACAGGGGATGAGTAAGTTGAGGCCGTAGTAAAGTGTCCGACGGCGCATGGTGACTGTGAATGTCACATCAGGGTATGGTTCTTTGCAGCAGTCGTAGTAGAGCTCATTCCGCTTGGCTGGCACACCTACAAGTTAATGACAAGAAAACGATTATTAGTTGTGCAAGACATTGTTATTGTTATGACCTCATAGAGCAAGTGAAAGAAAAGGGATGGAAGTTTGGATGGTAGTATTTTCAAGGCACGTCTTATTGATTACTAAAGCAGACAGAAGGAAGACTAGCAATAAAACAGAGGCAATTCCTTCACCTCGTTCCTTTGACAGGAGCATGACACTCTGAATCTGATCAGTATCAGAAGTGTGCAGAGTAATTCAAAGTGGCAACACTAAAATGATGAATACAGTGATAATGTTCAAGAGCTGTGCAAAATGATGTCTTGTGTCACTGCAAAGGAGGTCAGACAAAAGAAACGTGCAAAGTGTCAAGGTGAACTGAATCAATTATTCAAAACATTTGTGGCAAAGACAAAGGGGTTGTCGAGATGACAGGTGGTTTCGGTGTGCAGTTTTTTAATCGGCGACTGGAGGAAGTAGTCAGAAAAGCTGGAATTTTGTGCACCCTTGGTTCTAAGTCCCTGCAGCGTGCAAGAGCCCTCAATATGAGGAGGGGTTTCCCGACTATTTTTTTCTGTACCCTTAAATGTATATTCCAGTCCGGTACAACTGTCTCAACAACTCCTGTGACATGCTGTGCTAACTGAACTTCACCACTTTAATGTTTTATGCCTTCTGCAATCCATTAATAATCCATCATCCATTTTGCCTTAAACCCCCACATTCAGAAAGTAGACCACGCTGATCATAATAATGGAAGCCCTGTTGTCAACATAATCATCTTTACCCCACTAATCTGTCCGAACGGCAGCCACTCCACAACAAAATTCAAAATCACCTTCAGGAGGTGCAAGTCATAAAGACATGTGTTAATGTGCGTGCGAGTGAGTGGGTGTGTTTGGGTGGTTGGGTGATTTGGCATTGCTGCGTTCAGAGGCACCGGGGCAGTGTGTGCTCTTGGCAAGATTGATGCCTGACTGTGCCTGAATAAACTGAACCATTTCTGGGCCAGCTGTCACCGCACAGATCCATGGCTACCCATTCATTTCCACAAACAGCTGGCTATGCTTGCTCTTTGTGTGTATGTATGAGTACCAGAAATTACACCAGGGAGCATATTTTTTGGTGAGTTAGGTCTCACATCTGTTTTTAACCATTTTTTGGGGTGCAGAATACAAAGCAGATCTGGTTTTCCTCTTTGATGTCAAGTTTTACAGCTATAGGATCCCCATTCTCTTAAAACATAATCTGCATTAAATGTGCACGTATGTAAATAAAACACTGAGATAAAATAGTCAAAAAAAAAAAAAAAACAGCCTAAAATGAAATGCCCATGGTTACAAGGTTAGGAGAAAGACTAGCACGAATCCTCTTAATGTCACACCACGGTGAGGGTTGTTTGTGTTTGTCTGGTCACTTCCTGTTTGATTTTGAAAGAAAGATTCTCCTCTCGTTTCAAGTCCTGTGCCAGTCTGATTGTCCACCCCACCCTGATTGTTTCCACCCGTTGACCCTTACCATGTGTTTAAATGGTCCTTAAATTCAAGAAAGTTTTTAAATGTCTTTTCAGTCTTGGTCTAGAATTGGCTGGTACTGAATGAGTTAATATCTCCCTTTGTCCTGTGCCAGTGTGTTTCGTCCTTGTGTGTGCACCACAAGTCTCTCGCCAGAGATCGGACTACTTCTTATCTTGTTCCCATAGCCTTGTGATTTTGAGATGACAGTCGCTGATCCTCAAAGAAATCTATCTTTTTAACTTTATGCCCTGCAACTGTGTCCTGAGTTCAAGCCTGGTTCTGACAATACAGGCTGGCACACATAGTTCGATTACAATTTGCGGTGGACATAATAGGGCCTCTAAAGTTTGTCTTGGGAGGTCGGTGGGTCTTGGAGGGGGTGGGGCGGGGTACCAAGCAACGTCTTCTGGTGCTCCTTTGGGAACCAGACTAATAGTTTTATGCACACCCCTGATGATATGCAGCAGTTAAGGTTTGCTGCATTGAAGGTTCAGAATCCTTTGGGGTCCATACCTTTGTTTGTCTTTTTGTTAGTCCGTTTGCAGGCCTTCGACTGCTCCATTGGAATTTACTGACTCAATTAAGAACCGCAAATGAGGCATCTTTGGTATCGTCTTACCAACAAGGTCCCACTCGCCATTGGGTATATAGTTGGAAATGTCCACGTCCATCATCTGGAGGTCTAGCAACCAGCCGTTGTGCGTCCAAGAGCCAAATTTTAGGTCGCACTTCTGCACGTCAAATGGGAACCAGCGCACATCGATGTAGCAGGTACTCTTTAAAATGCCTGGATAGAAGTTGTTTTTGTTTTGTTTTTTGGAACAAGAGAGCACGGTGACATATAAGTTGTCATACGGTGGACTGATGAATTTACATTATTAGGTCATCAGCGGAGTGAATGCTTCATTGTCTCACCTGGTGGGATATACTGGCAAGACCCTGTCGCATTGACCAGTACATTTGTATGGAAAGTGGCATCAAATCTCTCATCGGCGCTGCAAAGGAGTTAGATGGAAAATAAATAAAACCAGCAAGGGAACAATTTGCATTTACACGTGGAATCAGGTTTGAATGAAAGTCGAAGTGAGGACGCAATTAAGGGGATTTTTGTAGCTCAACACAGACATACAATATGTAGGTTTCATGATACATGTGAAGCAAAATAATCACTGATGTTTATTGTTTGGAAAAATACTACCCCTACATTTTGGCATTCAGCAGAATTGTCCTCCACACAAAAAATGTAAAACAAAATCTTGAAATGTGGAATCTTCACATTTTGGTCACATTATTATGAACATGCAAAGTTGATGTGAGCCGTATTGCTCTTTGAAATGTATTTTGACTGATGTACTTATGCACAAGTACATCGCAGGGGTACTCCCGACACCTGTTTTTAATTAAATCTAATATCTGTACGTAATACCATTGTCTGGTGCATCAGCAGTGGGATACCGAAAATATGTTTATGTTCACTCTGACTCCAAAGAAGCTGTTGAAAGTGTGCCCTATGTGCTACTATATATTCATCAAACAGCTCGATTAAATCAAGTCACTCCAATAATTTTAGCTTGATATACTTGTAAGATTTAGGTTGTTTGAATTTAAAGTGTCATTTCAAATCGCAAACCTGTTGTAGAGGAGAATATCTGGAGCCCATATTAAATTGGAAGGGAATCGCAAGTTTTGAACACCAGGGTAGCTCTCTGTGTCCCATGTAAGATATACGTCCGTCCACTGCTGGAAGAAACAGAAGCAGAATGGTAAGACAAGGGAATTTCCAAGTCAGTTTGTAGTCAGGAATAGATATGGACTTATTCAACTCTAGAGTCGACCAAGGTAAATCCATTTTAAATGCAAAATATTAAAGGTCGACCAGCCTTCTGGAATGCATTGTTGTCAGCTTCCTCACGTTCAGTTCATTCATGAATGACGTAGACCCGACAATATTTTGTGTGCTTTGTGGCGTAAGTCCCTTCAAGTTCCAGATTACAATTTGAAAAATTACATCACATAGTTTCCTTCTCATTGCCAGGGTACATACGCAGCTCGTCAAAAAAATTTATGTTTGTCATGATCACTTTTGTTTTTATAAATTCAATAGAAACTCATGTAAATATTTTTTTGCACAGGTTGTAAAACACTATCCTTTACTTCCACCTAAGCACAATTCATGTTTTCAAATAACCCTCACGGTTCTGAATACCGGTCTACGTTTATGAAACAATACCAAAATAACACCTATTTCAAACTCAATGATCGCAGTATTGTAAATGGTGACTTATAGAAGATGTTGACCTGCTCAGCTTTCCTTTCATTTGATCGTTCCAAGTTAGGACAACATGACACAAACGAATCTTTGAGTAGCACTCAGAGATATACCTTATAATAGAAAAATTATAATTGCACATTTAATGATGAAATGTACATGCAGCGCTTCTCTCTGACTCCTTGATACAACCGCACGCCATACAGTGGCGTTTTTTTTGTCAGAGACAGAAAATCAAATAAAAATGCCACAGAGAAACCAATGTATTCAAGTTACGCGGACTTGGTGAGTGGTCAATGTAAGATGGCTGCTGGTGGCTTCTCGTTATGGTGAGTAGGCGGCATTGTTACTCCATTCATTTAACAATCTGTGATATTGGGCTACTTTTATCCATAGTGAACATAAATGCAGTGCACCGAGTACACCGGCTCCAGTTTACCAAAATAGGCCCCCAAGGCTTACTTTTATTTTTTCCCCTGTTCATGCGGTTAAGCATCTTTTAATCTTCATTAAACCCCATACAGATGCTTTTTATTATTATTATTAAAACCGCAATAGTACAGATGGTAGATTTTGACAAACCAAACTGCTCAGCAAGATGACAAAGTCACATCAGTTTCATTCACCGTATTTAGCGGCAATTCACAAAAATGAACACCATGCTCATTTGTTGACCTTATAATCTCATGTGTTGTTATTTCCTATTTGGGCTTTCTGATAACCCTGTCGCCAGCAGTTTTCACCATTTTTTGGAGCAATACCGAGAGACAATTTGGAGCTATAAATACACAAAGACACATACACTGTGTGACGCATGGAGCCGATGATGTTTAAGGTGCACGGGACAAGGCCCAACTGAACCCTCCACGGCCATGCCCAGCTTGGGAACCCAAAATAATGCATGAACCAAGGTAACCTTTCATCCAAAATACTCTTCAGAACTTTTTTTTTTTTTTGCTTGTAAACTGGTTCGTTTATCTACGGAAGTTCCAATGTATGTGAGTTTGGGGCACGGCAAAAACTATAACTCTCTTGTCTGGACATATGGGACCTTTATGGAAGACCTTAAACAGCACAATTCAAACAAGACGATAACACCTCCACTCTTACAACCCCGTGTTAAATCCCAATCATTCGAACATGGGATGTCCATCGCCTGATGAGCCTGTAATCCTAAAATCCTCAAAAGTACAGATGTCTGTCTGCCGTCATTCTGTCTGTGAGTTCGGGCTTGTAGTTCTCGGATCTCGTGGAGATTTTCTCCATCTGCAAAGCCCCTTCTAGGCATTAGCCCTGTGTGGATGCTGTGTTAAGGAGGTGGCTTCCCGAATAACTGAATCATTCATAACATGCGAGCCAGTCAGCAGCTGACTCAGACAAACTGGATGTAGACTGTGACATTCGTAATGTGCTAGTCTGCTGGGGGCAGGGGGACAAGGATGTACCTTCCTGACTAGTCTGATGTCACATTAGCAATTAACTAACTTCTAAGATTTAGCCCCAAAAGCCTTCGATTGAATATGTGTACGCTAATGAATTTGGAGCGTGCAGCACCATGACTTAAAAAGACCAAACCTTCTGAGGCATTCACGGTTTTGGTTTAGGTTTGGCTGTTCTGGGCTAAAAAAATTCCAAAGGAAATAATTGATGTAGAGGCTGCCTCGTGGGGCATGTTGTTAGTTCGTCTGCCTTACAGTCCCGGATTCTGGGTGCCAATGAATGTTTTTTCAGAAAGAGCAAATATGAGCAGTAGAACCTTCCCAAAATACACAAAATGACAGTTTATGTGCAATGATTGCACAAAAGTACCAAAAGGGGAGACATACCAGATGAAGCCACGCATTTGTGATCAAAACCTGGTTCTTCTCATCCTGGAAGAGAGAAAAGCAGTGTCAGATAACTATAAGTCGATGTTTGATAAAGATAAAGCAAAATATTCTGCACATTGAGACAGAATTAATAGAAACAGCATTTCATGACTGACTAACAGAAGGTGAGATTAAGACAGGAAACTTGCGGCCTATGACTCAGAGATGCTGAGGTGACTGAATGACAATGACGGCATCTTTTGTAGCTGCATGACTTAAATAGAACCTGTTTTCAGCCGTTTATAGGGAAACGCGTCAAATAAAAAGTCAAATAAACTCGAACATCTGAGACCCGGACAATTCCTCTTGATAGAATTTGCCTTGTCATTAAATGCCGTCATTGCAGTGTATGTCATGTGGGGATGAGCAGTCGGTACAGTTAGGATGGAATGTATAGGTTGAACAAGTATGTATTTTTTGTCATCGAAGTGGTGGTGATTGTGGGTCAGCGCTAAGTTGTTCAATTTCTTGTTGACAGGGAGTACAGGCGATGTTGTAAGCAACTACAGTGCAGTCTTCCTACACCTTCGGTTCTTAGCTACGGGGCCTCAAATTCTCATCCACATCACATCAATTATCTTCACTTGCTGTGAATGCTTTTGAAAAAAACTGGTTAATCGTCAGCTCAGTCATAGCTGCTTTAAATCAGATTGATCGTGTCACTTTTTCTATTATCGTGTCATCATCATTTGTTATCTGCAGCAAACTGCGTGTCATTAATATGTCAAATGAGCTTGATTTGATTAGCTATAGCTTTGACTCATTAGCTTAAACCACAATGCTGCCACCAGGGGGCAGGCTGAAAACGAAAAGTGAATCATAATACCAAGTCTCTGTGAAAAATTAAATCTAAGAGTCAATCCATCCATTTTCAACACCGCTTATACTGAACAGGGTGGTGGGGAGTTGCTGGAGCCTACCCCACCCGACTTCGGGCGGAGGGCAAACTACCCCCTGAAGTGGTCGCCAGTCAGTCGCAGGACACATATTGAGACAGACAACCTTCCACGCCCACATTCAGACCATCACCAAGCGGGAACCGTTCGCACGCTACCCACCCAGAAGTCAGAAGAGTGTACCACTACACCCTCAGTGACTATTGTAAGCGTCAATGACAATTAATAAATAACAAGGTGTGTGAATAAAAAAAAAAAAAATACTGTTTTGGGAAAGAATGAACTCAAAACAACAAACCCCCAACACAGGTAATGAATAAAAATGGGACTATTAGATGAGAGGGATGGACGGAGAAGGAAGAGGTTGTGGGGGTTAATTGCAATTTTAGGCCCTAAGAAGAATAAAATAACTAAAATCTTAATTCTACATTACAAAACACAGATTTAATTATGAGCGACTTAAGGCAGGGTGACCACTTCCATGACCACCCTGCCAAGTCGGTCCATAACTGGTGAAGAAGCCAGCGGCTGGTATCAAGCTGCCCTAGTTGTCTTATTAGAGAGCCACCAAAACCAGATGGAAGAATCATAGGCCATGTTACACACACACGCGTCTGAACACACACTCAAACATGAACCCACACTTGCGTGAACTCACATTTAATAATTTACAACTTTCCAGTAAACATCGAATTCCCCCATGATCGTGTTTTCTCATACGTGATCGAGAAAAAAGTTCATTTTTGTGCCAATTGTGGCAGCTTTGAGGACCCAAGTGCAGTGAGGCAAGGAAGGGTAATTGCACGATGAATTCAAAACAAAATGTATTTACTTTCCAAAACTAAAACAAAAAGGCAAACAAAGCATGTTGTAATAAAAAATAGTAAATCAGCAAAGTTCAAAAATCAAGACACAAAGATGCAAAACTGGGAATATACACAGAGACAAGAACAGGAACTCCACAGGGAAATCCAACAAAAGCAAGAATCCACCAAAAGAAGCACGGAACTGACCTTCATTTTGTGCTTGTGGTGATGCCCAAAAATTTCTATGGTTTAAACATTAAGAGCTACCAAATACGTAAAACTGTCTTTAGAATAGTCTTCACCACTTCTATGTTAGCATGAGTGAACACACTATTTAGCACCCGTTATTTGGAATCTTCATAAAATGTCACACTGTTAGTCAATCACACACAACATTGCGCATGTAGGTGGGTATTTGTTAGATCAGACCTGGGCAAAGTACGACCCGACGGCCGCATCTAGCCCATCCACAGTCTCTGACTGGCGCTGACAATGACCATGAGGTCAAACCATAAAATGTGTGGTGGTTTTATTTTGAAAGTTGTGCTTTTATTTTATTTCCCACACGTGTGAATATTGGTACAAGCGAGGTAGCGAGCAAGAGTGACAACTTTAGTGTGTCTGCGGTGTTGCCTACTTAGCAACATTTTCACTAGATTTAGCGACTTTTAGGACCCCTCTCGCTACTATGCATCCATCCATTTTGTCATGATCTAATGATCTTATCCTCACAAGGGTCGCAGGCGCGCTGGAGCCTAGCCCAGCCATCTTCAGGCAGTAGGTGGTGTACAGCCTGAACCAGTTGCCAGCCAATCGCAGGGCACACATAGACAAACAACCATTCTCACTCTCAATCACGGCTTAGGACAACTTGGAGGGTTCCATTAACCTGCCACGCATGTTTTTGGAATGTGGAGAAAAAGCAAGAGCTTCCATACAAACAAGGGAATTGGGCTACACAAAGAATGTTCCAAAAAAGAAAAACACTTTTAACAGAAAGTCAAGATGTTTTTCTTTCAGAACAAAACATTTCAAGTGAGACTTGAGGGCGAACCAGAAGACTTGGAACAAGATCAGGTAAGGAGAGCCTTAACACAATGTGAGATGTTGACAGAATATCCTCCTTAAGCACATAAATGTCAAAAGGCGGAGCCACTCCGAACATATAGACTTTTTTTTTTCCTTCCCTGACATAAATGTGATCCATCTACACGACACTGAATGCGTTTTATAACTTAACATCCATACCTTAGAAAACAAGCAGGCAAAACAGCCAGCCGAGCTCACAGAACCAAGAGAGGGCGATCGATTTTACCTTCAGCCTCAGCAAGAATGCAATTAGCCAACTCTTTTGTAGAGACATTTAAAATAACGGTGATCACAATAGAAAAAGGTCACTGGCGAGTAAATAAACGAGAAGCCAGAAATAGGCAAAGATAAATATTCTCATTACGTTGGGTTTTCAAACTTGTGGATTCAGTTTTTGTTTCCAGTAAAGCGAGCATAAGTGTCATCAATCGAGTACATCCACAAACATAGTGACGACCCAATACATTTGAACCTCTAAAGTCGACTGCTCCTCAAGCTGTACAATATGCATTTCAACTCAGATTTTGCAGAAAAAAATACACGTATACTGTCAGTCGACTTGAGGTATTCCACTGTACATCTTCACCTCTTTCTCAATGTTGGAAACAAATCATATCGATCACCCAATCAAAAGACACTCACCACATCAATGATCTGCAGCAAAGTAAGACCAAGTTCCACTAGGATGGGCGCAGAGTCGTTTAGGACTGGACGTTCCAGTCGATTATAGTTGACCATCAAGTCCCGATACAGCTTCCTCTGATATACTCCACCAAGGCAGCCTACAACAGAAAACAACTTGATGAACATGTTATACGTTGTTCAACGTAAATGAAGAAAAAAAAGGGTCATTTATCCTCCCTCTGATATTGCATGTCAATTTTTGTATCCGTTGGTTTTGCACATTTCTTGATGCAGAATGTACAATGCCGTGAAAAATTACTTGCCCTCTTCCCGATTCTTACTTTTTCGCAAAGGTACAATGTTCACCAAAGTAAACATAAAATGGGGATTTTATTGATTAAGGGCGGAAAAAAATATTAAAAGCTACCTGGGCCTGGATGAAAAAGTTGTATTTACATTTTGGGGGATGCATAAAAGTGAGAAAATTATGCAAAAAAAACCAAGTCGTAATTTCAGAAGAGGGCAAATCATTTTTCATGGCACTGCTCATTCTGTAAACACAATTATCATTTGGCAAAGCAGTTTTTGCATTTCAGCACAACACTATAGCTCGCATGCAAAGCTCAGATCACTCTCTATCCAAAAACAGTTCACGCAAGCATCAATACACAATTCCTTTCTCATCTAAATAGTCAGTACCCCCACTATACATCATCCCTTTGGCAATGTATAAGCACTGCAAGACAAAATGTTTACCGTAGTTGTTTTGTCCCTCTGTAAAACGCGTGACCAAGTTCCTCATTCGCTTAAACACTTCTGAGATAAAGGTAAAAGTGAATCAAATCACAATCAAAATCGGAAAAATAGTGTTGACACTTTGCATTTAGTCATGTTAATTTAGTTCCTGACAAACTATTGGACTGTTCATGCATCTGATTATCACTGACTGCTTAGAAACTTAGCCTAACATTTGGCACCACCACAACAATCTGGGAGAATGTATTCATTTTTAGCCCGCAGGCTCACAATGTTCTATAAAATAAAAGGTCCATTTGGGTCAGTTGGCATTTAGGTGATGAGACGTGACCTTGGGCAAGTCGATGGCCACCACCATCACATGGAGTAATATGCCCACTAGACCACTGAGTCAACACCTGTAATGCTACGCCATGTGTTTAATTCACCCAATGCCTCCCATTAAATTATATCCGGGAGGGTGGCGCGGCGGAGTAGTGTTTAGCACATCCATGTTCCAGTTTTAAGTGAAGTGTTTTTCAATCTGGCCTCTGACCATTCTGCAAGGAGTTTTCCTCATGCGTGGGTTTTCTCCAGATAGCCCGGCTTCTTACCACATTCCAAAAATATGCACATTAGTTTCGATTCAGTGAAGACCTAAAATTGTCCTTCGGTGTGAATGTGGTTGTCTGTTCATCTCTATGAGCCTTGTGATTCTCTAGCAACCAGTCCTGGGTGTACCACGCCTATCGCCCAAACTCAGCTGGAATAGAATCCTGTGTCACCCGTGACCCCAATGAGGACAGCTAGTATAGAAAATGGTTAAATATCTATGAGAGAACTGAGGATATTTTTTTAAATTCCTGTCAGCATGAACAACAACCATACAGAAAAACTAGCATACACAGTTACTGATCCAAGTCACGGCCAATTGTCCTCATTAAACAAGGACTACGTACTGTCTGAATACCATTGTCCTCTCGGATTCCCAGAAACATGGTCCTGTCACCCTCTGAATTTTTGAACTGCAATTGGAACTCTTCGGCAATCACAAACAGACCCAATTAATTGTTTGTCGGTTTTAAACGGATCAGAAAATGCGAGACATAGAATTATGTTAGACTGCACAGAACACAATCGATGATTGTATGAATATTTCATCAACCACCTCTGTTTGTTTGTGAATTATTTGTTCAACAACAACGGCACCTATTGAGTTCCGCCACAATCATATCATTGTTTAGAGCACTATATTCCTACTCAAAACATAAACTTGATCAGGCTATGGAAATGAGAACTACACTTTAGATGATTTTATTCCTTATGTGGCCTTTATCGCCGTATTAATAGATAAACCCGTTTCAATGTAAATGTGTGCTGACTGAATGGTCAACAGCAAAGAGAGAAATAATTTCTGCTTTTACCCGAGGAACATAGTCACGATAAAAAATGTCCTTGGGCAGCCTGAATCACAAGCAGAGGGCCTGTAGTAATTCACAAAGACTTTTGTTGTTTAGTTGGGATGTCTGGTGCGTCCCCGGCAACTTGTCTCAGTTATTGAAGGTGCCTTTCATTAAATCCAACTATCTCCTACAAGACACTTCATCCATCCATTTTACCCCTGACTGAGTATCCATCCTTTTAGATTTTTTTTTTTACCTAACTTTTGATTTGCACCATCGAAGGGACAGGGCTGGTCTCACAAAATGTTCATCGGACCTCAAAGTCCCTTCTGTGGGGAAAAACGTAATTTGAAACCTTAAAATTAGCAGCAAATACTGTATAATAATATCCCATCCGCAATATAACCCATATTATTGTTCATTTAAAGTAGACATATCGTGTTTTTTTTTCTCTTTAATGTGAGAAATATTTTGTAGAACACATAAAGGGCAAAATGAAGTTTGAAGTGATTGAACTTATGTAGAAGTCCGGGAGTCAAACAAATATATTTACCGTATTTTTCGCACTATGAGGCGCTTTTCAGTATAAAATCGGCCACCTTCAACGAATGGCCGACTTTAAACCTTTTTCATATATAGGGCGCACTGCATTATAAGGCGCATAGAATAGAAGCCACAACAGTGGCTACGGTTGTGTTATGCATCCACTGGATGGAGCTACGCTAAAGGAAATATAATACAATACAGCTTTATTTATAAAGAGCTTTCACAACCGCTGCAGCTGTAACAAAGCGATTTACAGAACATTTTAAATACTACATCCAAGAAATCAGAATATTTATCCATTTATAAGGCACATCAGATTATAAGGTGCACTGTCAGTTTTTGAGAAAAATTTCATGCTTTTATGTGCGCCGTACAATGAGGAAAATATGGTAAGTTAGAAATATGTAGCTCGTATAATTTTATGTGGCATTTATGTGTATTTATGTGGCAATTGACAGACCTCCTCATCCTGTTAAAACATGTTTAAAACTTGGGACAACACACCCAGAAATGAAAAACTGCATAGTGAGAGGCCAGTACCAATTGCCATAGTACCCTTAAGTGACATGTGCAGATGCAGGAAATAGCAGAGTTGAAAGGATTTGTGTTTGCTTCGTCAGATTTCCCATGCTAAGTTGAACAAATGAACTTGGATCTACAAAAGCCTGCAAAATGAACTGCAAAATCTCAGTTTCAAATGTAGCGGGAACATTTTGTTGCATGTGAGCCAAACAGATGGACAGGTGATTAAATAAAAGAAAAAAAAATGGTTAGCCCCAAGTCCATTCAGTCACGTCAAATTGCTGTTGCAATAAGAACAGATTCTCAAACAACAGCACATTTCTTGTCTACCTGTAACATGACATTCTCCTATCTTACAACACGTCACCATATCTTGTAACACTTGCGCTTCGTAAACCTATATGAGATTTTCCTCCCGAGTTTATTTTGCTTTTCACCTTGTATTTTTCTTTATAAAAAAAAAAAAACCAACCTCAAGTGCACCAGTGACGTTAAACAGGTTAAGTGTGATAATGACCAAAGAACCAAAATGGAATCTCTTGCAACTTCGGAAGAAAAGATGCGTGTACGTGTCACACGTAGAGGTGAGATAGTCAGCGTTGCGAAAATGTTCATCCACCATTTCATTCGACTGCATGCAGATTTTCTTTCACAGAACATTTGATGCAATGGCACAGATCCAAAGTGGTTCTCCCCTGTCTGTCTGTACCATATTGTGACCTAAGAGTATCTAACCCTAACAGCTTGTTCCTTGCAGCAACACTGACTTCCCACTAAGAGGGACATTTTAAGGAAAGCCCTTTTACTGAAAAATGTCAAAACTGCCCACAATAGGAGACAATAAAGGCAACACAAAGGATCAATGGCAAGAGAATCCGTATGGAAATTTGCAGCAAGCGCTACACCAAAAACATTGCGTGACCCTCTCTCAGAAATTCAACATTTAATCTCGCATTACGCACAGATTATGCATGATTATTTCTGTCCTTGATGGGTGATCTTTTTATGTTTCCAATCAATATTGCATCTGCAAATCATATTGTCTTTTAGCGCATTAAGTATGTCATGACACATGATCATAACCCTTCAATGAGATGCAGATTTTCCTTTCACGACACACAGAAGAGTGCCAGAATGTATTCGCCTCATACAATAGACAAACGAATCCACTTGAAGCCGCATACAGTGGAATTTAGGAACAGAGAATGACAACCGCTCAACCAGACGACAAATTAAATTGTTAATATTTGTGTCTTGGAGGGCAGTTAAATCTCATTAAGATCCTGTCACTGTCACACATTTTCGAATGAAATCAAGGAAAGTTCAATGTCACTTGCGTAACTTTATTTTCCAAGCGATATCAACTGTAACTACGCTTGTGTTTTCGGAAAAGGGTATAACCACAATCACAAATTTTAAAACTTTATACAGTACACTATATGGTCTCGTTTTGACAACCACATTAGTGTTTGCATTCATTAGGTTTGTGAACAAAGTGAATGTTGATTTTTCGTCAGGGTTCCTTCAAGGTCGCTAGGACGTTTGCCGGCCATTCGCAAACAGTTTAAACGGTCGCGCACAGTTTTTTTCTTGTCGCATTGACATTTTTAACATGTTCACCGTCTTTACGACTGTTTGCGACCTTGAACAAACCTTGATGAACTGAGTGGGATAAGGTTACTACTTTTGAGTGACAAGCTGTCCTTTTCTGTGTGTGTGTGTGTGTGTGTGTGTGTGTGTGTGTGTGTGTGTGTGTGTGTGTGTGTGTGTGTGTGTGTGTGTGTGTGTGTGTGTGTGCTGGAACACATCCCAGAATAAGATATCACAGTATCAGTAGTTTTAATATCTGTTCTTAATGCCTTAAAACTAGCCCAACATTTGACTGGTGACCAGTGGAGGGTCTACCTCGGCTTTCACCAAAAGTCAGCTGAGATTCCAGTCCATCCTGAAAAGGGGTGTGTTACTTTATTATACAGCATTGTCCAGATCTCACAAATACTGTAAAGCATGGGTTCAAACACGCTCAAGAGCTTTAACTTCATCTGATTGATGGTCTTTCTGCTCCACTAATCATGCATTTAATTTTGACTGCAGATTACTCAGAGGGGATGAACAGTACCAATGGGCTGCGTGCATCATCGCTGGTTGCCCTCCTTTTTTTTTTTTTTTTTGGGAGCCAGATGTTGTCGGTCTAAAGAGCAAGACTCACACAAACACACTGACCCACAATCGCACTCCAGGCACAACGCAATATGTTCAGCTGTCGTGATGCGATGGAATTCCTAAACATGCTAGAATATTACACCTACTCACAGTCACGTCAGGGAATATGTCTGTGTCTGCATCATTGATGAACAGAGGCAAAAATATCATAAAATAAAGCTAAAGCATATGGTTATTTCTGGGCAAATGTAAGAGTCATTTAATGACCTACCTTGAAAGCTCAAAGTCGCCCAAAGGTAAAATCCTGCCAGTATTGATTTGCGAGTTGTCCGTGAATCCATCACAGCAGTGTTGTAGGTCTCCTTTTTAGTCCACAAAAGGTGTCAAACTTGGTGAGCTTCATCAAAGCGCTGTCCTCTTTCTCTCTCTCTCTCTCTCTCTCTCGCTCTTGTTCTCTCTCTCCCTCTCTCGTTCCCTCTCTGTCTCTCTCCTTTCCCTCTAACTCTCTCTCTCTATCTGTCTGTCTCTTTCTCTCTCTCTTTCTCTCTGACCACTCGCTCTCTCACGGTCTCGCCCTCTCTGTCTGTCTCTCTCTTTCTCCATCTTTCCCCCTCCCTCTCTACCGCTTTGTCTCTAGCTGAAAAAAAAAACATTACGTTTGTGATCTTCTATGGAGGTTTTTACAGCCACCTGCTTGCTTCGGTCTTCTTGCCCAAACTTTGTCCAAGATGATGAGTGCTCTTCTTCAAAAGCAGTGTTTCCCACCCTTTAATAAACCAAGGCACTCATTTTTACATGAGGAATATTTCACGGCACACCTTCCAACAATAATTTGTACAAAAAGTATAATGATGATACTTTTGTCTCAATTTACTTAAATCTAGCTCTGTTTGCAGTTTTGCTCAGTTGCTTCGGTACAGATCAGAAATGAAATAATCAAATCTACTTCAATCTTCACATCATCATGGCACTTTAATAAAAGCAGTTTGTCATGAATTGAGGCAAACTGCAAATACTTTGCTACATCCATGCAAATGACTTAAGCGTGAACGGGAAAATGGGCCCCTATACCTGGATCATCTTCATTTAAGTAAGTGTAGTGCACTCACGTTTCCCCAAACAAATTAAAAAAAAAGAAATTAAAAAGTCCCTCCATCCATGAGTAGTACTCATAAGTCAAGAGGAAGAGAACGCGCGGTACAGGTTGGTCAATTTTGTCCAACTTTGAAGTAATATATGAAATGATGAATGGCGGATTACAAAAATATAACCATGTTGAGGATGGTGAAAGAACCAGAATGTGGCAGATCTTCTTTCGCCTCAGGTCCTGGAGTAAGCAGATAACCTAAGTAGGAGATTTACTAAACAATAAATGATCCATTTGAGCACATTAGTTCACCCAGCATGCATAAAAGGTCTACAAATGTTTGATCAAGTATGATAGCTTTGGCGTTGACACCTGCAACAAAATAAAAGGCTCTCAGTGGAACGTAGACCTCAATCATCATCTTAATTTGGATCACAACCAAATGGTGCACATTCATTGTTACAATTTAGAGTGTTCCATTAACCTGGTGTCAGAGATGTTCGCTCGGACGGTCGACAAAGGCTCGAACACAGGAACAGATCGTCTTTCTCTGCCGGCAGGAGGTGCAGTTTCAATGAAGTCACTCACCGTGAGCTTCCCAACTGACACCCGACCTCTGCAACCTCTGCCGGCCTTTTTATTGATTGTATATGCAAATGACAAGGAATATATCAGAAAAACACTCCCATCTTCACTAACATGCCGCACCCATGGGCGGCCCAATTGGGTCGCCCCTCAGTGATTCCCCAAAGACAAAGCATTCCAGTGGATTCAGCACCAACATCCATAAATTAACAGACACCTAGACATTTTAACGAGCAGTGCCTGCCCTGAATTGATATGCTGGAACCCTGACTCGTGACAACGTGACCGTTTGTCGTTGTGGAGCCTTATGGAGCGTACAAGCACTTCCGTCTAAAGTTAAATCTTCCTTTCTGAGTTGTCGGTTAACAGACGCCAGTGTGTCTACGAGTGAGGGTTAAATCTTTCTCCCTGAGATGAGGAGCGCATGGTCAGATACCATGGCTCGGGTCCCTTGACCTCAAATTGACCCATGATTCTCTGTGCTTCTAATGTGTGCCAAATGTTCAAAACCCAAGTACTTCGAGGTCAATCAAACATGTAACAAGATGAAACTTTAAAACATGACAACATTGTATTTTCTATTCTAACACCTGGCAAACATGTTTTTGGAATGTGGGAGGAAAGCCAGGAAAAAAATCCACGCAGGCACCGGGAGAATAAGCAAACTCCACACAGCAAGGCCGGAGCCATAATCGAACCCTGCACCTCACCTATATATATATATATATATATATCCATCCATCCATTTTCCGAACCGCTTTATCCTCACTCGGGTCGCGGGGGGTGCCGGAGCCTATCCCAGCTGTCTTCGGGCAGTAGGCGGGGGACACCCTGAATTAGTTGCCAGCCAATCGCAGGGCACACAGAGACGAACAACCATCCACGCTCATACTCATACCTAGGGACAATTTAGAGTGCACAATCAGCCTGCCATGCATGTTTTTGGAATGTGGGAGGAAACCGGAGCACCCGGAGAAAACCCACGCAGGCCCGGGGAGAACATGCAAACTCCACACAGGGAGGCCGGAGCTGGATTTGAACCCGGTACCTCAGCACTGCGAAGCCGACGTGCTAACCACTGGACTACCGGGCCGCCCGGTATATATATATATATATATATATATATATATATATATATATACACAGTCAAACCTCGGTTTTCGTACTTAATCCGTTCCAGAAGACTGTTCGGAAACCGAATTGTTCGGAAACCGAAACCATGTTTCCCATTGAAATCAATGTAAAATGTTTTAATCCGTTCCAAGTCAAGAAAACAACTTTTTTAAACCACTTTTTTTTTACAATTTCACACCATAAACTGTACAAATGTAATGGGAGATGACCAATTTTAACATTAACATAGTAACATAAAAATTGAAGGAACATCTCTCTCTCTCTCTATCTGTCGCGGGGCTTGCGCCTCTCCCAGCTGTCAGCAGGCAGTAGGCGGGGCATTTCGGTATCCCGAACTCCTTCGCCAACACAGACACACGCACACCTGACTCATATTTTGCGATTAAATCTTTCTTAAATTCTATAGTTTTGCACACTATTTTCCTCTTTTCTTCACCAGGTTCACCACTTCCACTTGCTTTCTTTGGTGCCATGATTAGGGGCTGATACACGATGCAAAAATAACAGTCCAATATAACGTAGTTCTCACCAAACACGTCTGCTTTTTTTAAAAAAAAATTCTTAATCGAACAATACAAACTCGTCTGCTCACAAGCTGTTTCTGTACGATTATTGCATAATAATGAGACACCGGACACCAGAGTGTTCATTATGTGCGGCTGCATTGAAAAATGCAAACAAACGCACGCCCCCTCCCTCCCCCGTGCTGCCAGGGCAAACCATTATGAAAAGAGGGGGATTTCACTAGTCCTAACAGAAGTGTCTCACCAAACACGTCTGCTTTTTTTTTATTGAACAATACAAAAACGTCTGCTCACAATGGTCGCTTCCTGTGTAGCGACGAGACACAAGGGAGCGCCGCGACATGAGGGAGTGTCACTTCACTCCTCTCGGCTTTGCTACCTCCTCTCGGCTTCGCTACCTTGCGAAGCTACACGAGGTAGCGTTGCTAGACGAGGTAGCGAAGCCGAGAGGAGTGAAGTGACGCATTCAAGTGCGCTGAGTTAGTCCGAGAACCGAAATTTGTTCGTCATCCAAGGCATAAAAAACTCGAAATTTTAGTTCGAAAACTCGAAAACGTCCGAAAACCGAGGTTTACTGCGTATATATATATAACATATATATATCCATCCATCCATCCATCCATTTTCCGAACCGCTTGACTAGGGTCGCGGGGGGTGCTGGAGCCTACCCAGCTGTCTTCGGGCATAGGCGGGGGACACCCTGAATAGTTGCCGCCAATCGAGGGCACCGAGACGAACAACCATCCACACCCACACTCACACCTAGGGACAATCTAGAAATCAGCCTGCCATGATGTTTTTGGAATTTGCAAACTCCACACAGGGAGGCCGGAGTGAATATATATATATATATATATATATATATATATATATATATATATATATATATATATATATATATATATATATATAAAAACATCACTTTTATTTAATTAATAGAAATTTAGCTCTGAGATTGACAGGCAACCAGTCCCCTGCCTACTGCCCAAAGATGGCTGGGAGAGGCTCGAGCCCGCCCGCAACCCTCGTAAGGATAACGCGGTTCAGATAATGGATGAATGGATAACAGAAATATTTACATTTATAATTTTAGTTTTTTTTTTTTATCGATTTATTTTCTCCACAGTGAAGCCACAGTTCTGAGACATCCACTGTAAATTGCTTATAAATGGCTCATCCACCTCTCTTTAAACCTACCCGTTAGTTGGTGTAAGCTTCACCCAGTTATATGCTGTATTTACACCGCAGAATAAACTATTCTGCCTCTGTGCATACGACTCCTGATTTGAAGTTTTAAGTTCTATAACCGTTAATACCTCGACCACGTTCATGCATACCAACAGTCGTAAAATGATTGATGTATACCTGGTCTAATCTATTCTGCCGCGATTCCACTTTCCTTCATGTGGCCACATGAATCGGGGCCATACTGTTTAAGTGATCCTTGTTGTCATTACTTATTCTCCTTTGATTCTATTTTCCTTTCTCATCACTTCTTCCATGTCTTGAGTCCGCTCTGTCCTTCACTGTCTGCCTTCCATCTGTCTCCACGCTGTATGCTTATTTTCTCCCACCTCTCCATTCTGTTCTTGTGCCGAACTGTCAGTGCGCAGCAGATGCAGCACTGTTCTGCCACCATTAGAAGAGCGCCCGCAGCGCTTCTTTAATTCTCGCTATTTATCACTCCTCCTTTCATTTGCTTTAGTTTTTGTGCATACAGCCCCTACACTCCTCTCCTCATCTCCCCTTTTTGCACGTCTTCATCTGGCTTCAGTGTAGGGACAGTGTCATATATGTAAGATGACTGCCCTCAGCTTACATGAAGAAACGGGTTTTCAGCTCTGCCTGCAGGACTCTTGCTTGAATGTGTAAGCCTGGTTATCTTGCTCCAGTTTGTACCTTATTTCTCTCAATGGACTCGATACCTGTTTATTTAAACTGTTACCATGCTTATGTGTGATTTCAAAGTTCAGTTGACAGTATTTTCCGAGATGAATCATCTAGTATAGCTGGAGATGCACGTAAATTCCACGCAGGTGCACATGAACACGGATAATATTAAAAGTTCACCAGATTCAAGTGTTTCCCTTCACATTTGCGTACTGAGCATTTTGCATTTTCTTTTGTGGCGAGGGAGCGAAGTGGTGGACGAATCTCAAGTAGTGTTCCAAATAATCCTTACAAAAAAAAATAAATGTTGAGCTAACGTACTGAATGGAATCAATTCATTGGCTGATCAATTCTTATTTCAGATTAGTTCAGCCTCGAGCGTGTACCGCATGAGAAACTCCTGCGCAAACGGTGGAACTAATGGGGCGGTGACAGAGGTTGAGTTTGAAAGGGCGAGAAGCTGGCAGGCCAAGTCGCGCAGGCTTCGTTGTGGGTGTCTCAATCTCGCTGTGCAGCGAGCGGCTACAAGGGTCTGTCAAAATAAGTCTCTTAGGGCTGAGTGATAGATTAATAAAAATAAATACTTTTTACTTGTATTTGAGTAGACAGTTTATTTTGATAAGAAACCATACTTTTATATTAGCTGCATTCAGTAACCTTTTCAATTCCATGAATCATTTGCTCATTCCTTTTTTCGGAACAAAACTGAAATTACAAAAATGAAATACTGATTTGTTTTCTCAAGTTTTGTTCCAAAAACCAAACTGAAAAAGAAAAAAAAGAAAATGACTCATTTTTCTGTTTTTGATTTGGGGCGATTTGGACGTGTCAGTCAATTCGGATATTTTCATCGACCATGAGTTGCGTGAAACGGAAGAGAGCATAATCCGTGTGTCTTTTTTTTATTTGTATTTTTTTATAACAAAACAGTGTCATGGTCTGATTTGTTTTGATAGAAGGCGGGATTGGCGGACGTGTTCTCCAGCTCCGCACCTGATCATCATTATCCTCATCATCAAATGCTTTTAAAAGACTGCCACGCTGACTTTAGACGTTCTTGACCCGGTGTCAACTGAATTCTTTCCGAAGCTTTATCCTCACTAGGGTTGCGGGGGGTGCTGGAGTTCTTCGGGCAGTCTGAATTGGTTGCCAGCAATTAATACGTCCTTTGCCCAACGAGCCATGCGTTCACCCGGAGAAAAACACAACTCAAACTCAAGCTCGAACCTGGTACCTCTGCACTGTATTGGACTATAGAGCATTTTAATTGAATTGAATACAACTGTATTGTCAAATGTGCTGTACGTATGTGTAACATACAGCACAGATGAAATTTCTTCCCCCTCAACATAAAACAAGAGGAGCCGCTGCGGGTGTCCGTGCCGCCATCAAAAGAAAAGTTGACCATAAATAGCCATCACTGCACGCAAAGTGCTGTACATGTAGCAACTATCCTATATACAACAATAAAGCAATGAATCAGTCACAAATATGGTAAAGAGCACCAAACAGTAAAACTAAGATCAAGTCTGAGTCATGCTGAGTCAAATGCCAAAGAATACAAGTGAGTTTTGAGGCGGGTTTTAAAGATGGGCAGCGAGGGGGCTTGCCGAATGTTCATGGGAGGTCATTCAAGAGAGAGCGACCAGCAACGGAAAAGGCTCGATCCCCTCTGAGCCTCCGCTTAGTTCTTGGTACTGTTCTGTTTTGTCATAAGATGTTTGTTTTTTATTGTATTACAGTATAGCCATTCTCATTCGGTGTTATAATTGGATTTCTCTTGTTCTTTTGCGGCAAGCAATTTATGTTCCCGTTTTCTTCCTTGCCTTTTGCAAGTGTTTTTTTCTTGGTTCATTGTGACCAGCATCATTGTTTGTACTTTGTCAGTCTTGCGTTGTACTTCAATATAATTTTTTTCAAGGATTTTTATTGTCTACGTTTGTGGGATCGGCTTCAGTTCCGGACCTCCGGAACCCGTGTCAAAACAGAAACTACAAAAATGAACAAATGTCTTCACGTGAACTGGAAGGAAACTTGAAACGAAAAGAGACTGTTCACCTTACTCACAGGAACGTCGTTTATTTTTGTTGTGATTTAGGCATGAGCACATTTAAAAAAAAAATAAATAAATAACTCGGTGAATGTTTAAGTGATTTTTGTGTGATTTGTTATGTGAGAAAGATTCTAAATGAAAATCTCTCATGCAAGAGTGCTGAGAACATCAGCACCGATAGTCATAATAAACAGTTCACAGTTATACCTTTCTTTGATGTGTGGTTCAACTTATTTCCTTGTCATCTTACATAATTTGTCTTACAAAGAAGGTTGAACCCCTGGACTTTAGTTCAATGTTATTTGGTCGCATTTTAAGTTTTAGCTCTTCACCATCAAAAATGCTTCCACTCCCACAAAGTAGGCTTGTTAATAATGTCCCTTTCTCGCCTCGTCCCCTTGAGGCCGCAATGCTCTGCTGGTGTCCTCGTCTTTGGACGTGAGGTCCTTGATGAGGCCTTTATCAGATCCGCTGTCTTGGAAACATTCAGACAAGATCCCTTGATTCTCGACTATGGAAGTGGATGATGATAGGCCTGATGTTTGCTTTGTGTTGTCTCAACTGGTGGCAGATTTCGATGATATTGGAAGCAGCACTCCCCATCACTGAAGAGTCCGAAGGAGCAACTATTTTTTTGTTTCAATGATTCTTGTGGCAGCCCGGTAGTCAAGTGGTTAGCACGTCGACTTCACAGTGCAGAGGTACCGGGTTCGATTCCAGCCCCGGCCTCCCTGTGGGGAGTTTGCATGTTCTCCCCGGGCCTGTGTGGGTTTTCTTCGGGTACTCCGGTTTCCTCCCACGTTCCAAAAACATGCATGGCAGGCTGACTGAAGGTGTGAGTGAGCGTGCATGGTTGTTCGTCTCTGTGTGCCCTGCGATTGGCTGGCAACCGGTTCAGGGTGTCCCCCGCCTACTGCCCGAAAACAGCTGGGATAGGCTCCACCGCCCCCCGCGACCCTAGTGAGGATAAAACGGTTCGGAAGATGAATGAATGAATGAATGAATGATTCTCGTTCATCTTTGGGCACACCATGCAAACGCAGGTTTTGGCGGCGACTGTGGCTCTCCACGGTGGTTTGTTGCTCCTCCAAATTGAGATGAAGTAGGAACGCGACAGTTGTTTCATGTCTCATAAAATCATTTTTTTTCTTCATACTGTATGCACGTATTTGTGATTTACATGTTGATACTCTATTACATGTTCTTGTTTTTACATCTATAAATGTTCCTCCTGTATATAACATGGGCGACCCGGTGGTCCAGTGGTTAGCGTGCCGACCTCACAGAGCAGAAGTGCAGGGTTTGATTCCGGCCCCGGCCTCCCTGTGGGGAGTTTGCATGTTCTCCCCGGGCCTGCGTGGGTTTTCTTCGGGTACTCCGGTTTCCTCCCACGTTCCAAAAACATGCATGGCAGGCTGACTGAAGGTGTGAGTGAGCGTGGATGGTTGTTCGTCTCTCTGTGCCCTGCGATTGCCTGGTAACCAGTTCAGGGTGTCCCTTGCTTGCTGCCCGAAGAGAGCTAGGATAGGCTCCAGCATCCCCCACGACCCTTGTGAGAATAAAGCGGCTCGTGAAATGGATAGATGGATGGATGGATGAATGCTCAAGCTTTGCAGTCTTCTACTTGTACTGTGAGGTAGAATTTTCCACTTGAGTGGGTTTTGCTTTTGTCTCTTGTAGTTCTTAATGGAGAAATTCACTGTTTTCCTCCGTGCCAGGTTCTCATAACTTTCTTTGATTTGTTTTTAAATGTTCAACTTTGGTTGAATCAGGCTGAGCTCGATTCCCGTTCTGCTTTTCTTGACTTCAGGGGAGAAAACGCCTAAGGAGGACCAGGTTTCGCCAACCTAGACGGAATCCTTGTAAACGCTGTCACAGGTAAGTGAGCCGCAGTCCTGCTTGTTTTAGAAGTTCCCTCTTCCAACCACCTGATTCAGGATCATTATCAGTCTTTTACAGAGCTTGCTGATGAGCTGTTCATCAACATTGCACTTTAAGTAACTAAGGGATATTTACATTGCACTTGAGATACAGTCTGAACAAATGTGCTGGATTAGACTGACATCAGAAAGCTTTTAAGAGGGGCGTGTGTGTATGTATGTATGTGTGTGTGTGTGTGTGTGTGTGATTTATTCTTGTGTGCCTTTGTGTATTAAGTGTGTAGGGCGGCCCGGTGTCCAGTGGTGCACGTGACTTCACGTGCAGAGGTACCGGGTCGATTCCGTCCGGCCTCCCTGTGTGGAGTTTGTGTGTGCGTGGGTCTGGGACTCCGGATGCATGGCAGGCTGATTGAGCACTTGAATTCTAGGTGTGAGTGCGGGCGTAGCCCTGTGATTGGCTGGCAACCGATTCATACATGGATAGGCTCCAGCACCCCCCGCGACCCTAGTTAAAGCGGTGTGAATTATGAGAATGTGATATATTGTGTTTATTGTTGTAATTATTAGCAACAACAACATTAGCGGTGAAGGTCACTAGCGGAGGTGCTTCTCAGGGACTAGGTGACCCCAGTCAGTGGTGGTGATGAGGAGGTGCTGGTCTTGTAGAAGTATGACGTGTTGGTATTCGGGAAGAAAAAAGAGAATGGACAGACAGGTCGAGACCTATGTCAGGCTGCTCAACGGTAGACTAGGCCTAAAATCACCGTCACCGCTCTAAGGTTCGTATCCGGTGCCTCTGCTGTTTTAAGTCGTGCGCGCCGAGCTTCTCTCCATCTCAATTTACCGGGTCGAATTTTGGGCCCAGTACGTGCCATCAGTTCATGTAAAAAAAGTTCTTGCCAGTTTTACAAGAGTTAGACAAATTAATGAGTGGTTGTAGGCTACCGTTCGTGACATACGACAGATTAGGTGCCCTTTGACAAGGGATGTAATTTAGAAATCCTTTCTTTATCAGACGGGAGCTGTTCTGAAAACTCAAATAAAATCTGAAGTTCATGTTTTATTGGCAATAAAGCTAGCTTGCCGACGTGCTCATTAATGCAGTAAAATGCATTTGCTGCCTTTTAGTGGTCATTCGATGTCATTACAGTCAGTCATAATACGTCATCAAGTTATCAACTCTCAATTTAATGAATATTTTCAGTCTTGACAATACACCTTTTTATTGAAAACATTATTATAATTACAGAATAGTGAGCACCATCACCTTGCCAAACGGGCTGTGTTGGATGCAAATCAATATATTGGTGAATGGTGTTGGTTCTACGGTTTTAAGTATTGCATCGGTGACATTTATACACTGTATGTAAATTGCTGTTTAAAACCATTCATGCAACTTTTACCTGCCGATTGCTATTTGTCCTCATCATTTTGTGCATGCTACTTAATAAATGGGGGTTACACGTCTGGGGTTAGAACTTAATTTAACAAAAATAAAATGTACATTTTATTCTAACGCTGCACTCTGAAAAACAGGAATTCCAAAAGAAAAATTACAAGTATATGTTCATTATGGTGAGCTGAGGTACATCTGCAAGGCTGGTGTGAAGATGAGGACTGTTCCTAATATTGACACAGTGAGGAAGGCCCAAAGGAAAATCCTATCCAACACCTGAGCCACAAAAGTCCAGTCTTGTACAACCTGTATGGATAGGAAACCCCAATTACGGCCATAATCCGAAACAGTTCTGTTCATATTGCTATTATCATTCCAGATGAACACGGCACGTGAAACCAAACTCAGTATGCCTCATTGCATCCAAAAGTATCCCTCAAAGCCACAGACCTCACGGCTGAAGTGCTCTTTTCTGATGTGATGACTGATGTAGCGGACAGAATGCGTGGCTTTCTCCAGCATGGCAAGCCAATCTTGATTCTCCTCCACCTTCCCTCCCAGGGGCCTTCTCTGCTGTCCAGGAGCCCGTTTTCTTCCTATACCCTTACAAGGCTTCAGCTCAGGGCTGCTTATGGCAATATCCGAGTAGTGGTATCTATAAGTGATGCATACATAATTACATGCTATTATATGCATGCCAACATAACGTGTGGATCGTTTTTGTGTTACCTGTCCGTGTGCCCCCGCATACACAGCAGCCTGGGTAGTCTCTGAAGAAAAAGGGTCTTGACCCAGGGAGCCATGGGGTGGTAGGTTGCAGAGGAGCGGTGATGGACATTAATCACGAAAACGGTTACAATAATGGAGATGGTGACAAAGATCATAATAAAGAGCAAGTATTCTCCAATTAATGGGATCACCTGCGGTAAGGAAAGACAAAAAATAAATACACATCAAGGAATATCCTGGAAAGGACGTCATCTATAGTCAGTATTTAATTACAGGAGGGGATGGAATGTGGGGATTGCTACATTATGTAACAATCAGTATAGTACTATGCAAAAGACTCAATTATATTTGTTGCCTCGGCAATGCTGCATTGACCCAAGTACAGTGGTTCTTAACCTGGTTGAAGGTACCGAACCCAACCAGTTCATTTTCGCATCCACCGAACCCTTTGTGAAAAATAAAGATATGATTCGAGAAGTGTTCCCTCAGTTTTGCCGGTGCGAGACTGAAGTTGCTCAACTTGGCATGACAAATCATGCAGATAAGGACGCTGAGTCCCATCACGTTCCGTGATGCATGTGAATCCATGTTGTACATATTCGTCCGACCACTTTCTTTTTTTGCTTGACATAGCATTTGTTGAAAAAAAAATGTTTTTAAATCGCAGCACATACTATCACGACAGTTTCACATTGACAACTGAGCGAACTCTATTTCCCGCAGCACTGATTGGACAAGCAATGGAATGTGATCATCTGCAGCCAGTGAAGGCCATATGGGTGTGTCACAACTAAATTACATGTTCAGTTGGGTATGTCTGAACCCGCTTGGCAGAGGCTCCGTTGAACCCCTGAGACTGATTCACGGAAGCCCTGGGGTTCGATCGAACCCAGGTTAAGAACCACTGCCCTAGTAGATATCGAGAGTCATTAAGTATAGCACAGATGGCTGCCAAGGGTAGAAAAGAATTAAAAAATGGGTTTTTTTCTTTTGTTTGAAATGACTTATTTTCAACAGCATTCTAATAGAAGTCTCGAGACCATAAATAAAGAGGGGAACACTTTAAAACATTTGTTTTTTACACAGTACCCTAGCATGCACGCAGTTTGGCACCTACGGATTAACCGATATGCAGATTTTTTTGAGGGGGGTTCCAATCGGATTTCAGCTTTGTAAAAAAAAAATTTCTTTTTCGGCTTTTCAACAGGTGTAAAATATACAGGGATGTTTGCTTTTTTTTTTCAGGCCGGCCCCAGTAACTATCCCTCACAAATTGCACTACAAGTGATTTAGGTTAGGGTACAAAGAGGCAAAAATGTACACATCGTAAAAAAAAAAGTTCTAGTGTCAGTTTAAGTCCTCAAGCTAGTCTACCTTTGAGGATGATGGGATGATTTCCTCTATGACCAGGAGGAAGACAGTGAGTGACACCAACACAGATGTGGAAAGTGACAGTTTCTCTCCTTCATCTGATGGTAAATAGAAGACCAGCACAGTAAGAAAGGACAGACCGAGGCACGGGATGATGAGGAAGAGGGTGTAGAACAAGGGCAATCTCTTGAGGATGAAGGAGTAAGTTACAAAGGGGTACCAGTACACCCCGTCCCTCCTGCTTCCCTTCATTCCTGTTGCATTGAGGATTTCCCACTCGCCGTTGTCAAAAAAGTCTTTGCGGTCAACATAATAATCCACCAGAATCAAATCAACCATGTTTCCATCATAAGTCCAGGAGCCAAACTTCATGGAGCAGTTTTGGCGGTCAAAGGGAAAGTAGGTGACATCCATGGTGCAAGAGGACTTGTAGCTGGCAGGCGGGGTCCATGTTATCGTCCCGTCCCACCGAACAATAGCTTTTGTCATCAGGGAACCCTCAAAACGGCCATCGGCGCTAGTAATTGGTGGGAAAGGGATGAAATGAAACGTATCATGAAGACAGGATAAAGGCAAAAAAAAAAAAAAAAGAGGAGTATTGTGTCACTCACTTTTCATACAGTACGATGTCTGGTAGCCATATTGTCTCTGAAGGTACTCGGATGGACGTGATCCCGCCATATTCATCTGGATTCCACTTCAGCTTGACATCGACCCATTCCTTTTTTTTTTTTTTTTAAGTCTTTAATACAATAATTCGACATTTCCATTTGGCTCGGGCTTCAAGACCTCGGAACTGGCTGGAAATTAACCTTTCATGTTACTAACGTCCGTGAGGATCCGATTGTCTTGACTATAATGAACAGTGATGGTGGTTAACTTATTTACTAGGAGTGTAATGAAAACTACTTTGAATTGGGAACATTGGTTTTGATTTAAAAGATGTGAGTGCACATCGGTACACAAATATACTCTACCTGGAAGCAGTCCAAAAAAAAAAATCAAAAAGTTACAAAACGGGTTGACGTTGCCAACGATTTGGTGTTTCTTGGAATTTAATTAACTTGAAAGTTTGAGCTTTGTAGAGCTTTTACAAGATGTTACCTATTCAAACATTACAGAAGCTATCAATACCTTTCTTCATGTCTGATACTTATTCAGAACCACGGACAGGGGCATTCGAGCTGCTCAGCTGTACTTACTGTAAGTTCATGATCATTAGGAATTTAGCATGCTTGTTAATTGCTTATTAAAAAGCGATTCTGAATGGCATTCTATTTTGTAGCATAGGAAATTAAACATATAATGTGACTTCATGTTCTAAATGACAATCGGCCACATTTATTATGGCCTGAGTCAGAATGTGATTTTTAGTCAAACAGTTCACCAAGCCCGATTTCCCCACAGCCGTCCCACTTCATCGGCAAATTATCCATTGAAAACACACTATCAACAAAGTTTTAATATTTCTGCACAAAGCATCAAACTTAGGCTGATGTGTACCTTCCAAAGCCAGACATTTGTAGTCATCAGTTGGTTCTTTTCATCCTGTTGGAACAAAGGGAAGAAAGTTTCTTTTTTCTCAACAGACACAAATTTGATGAGAAAGTGAGAGCCAAAGCAATGCTGAATTTGATTAAATTAACTATATGCAGACTAAAGTAGCTTTGCTTCTGTTGCATGTGTGCATGTAGGCATCACTACACTTTGCTTAAGGCTATGTGAGCGCTAACTAAACAATAAACTTTTTTTTTTAATGCTTTAGAACAGTATCACAGGAAGCTGGAGCCTCATTCGTAGAACCAAAAGAAAACAAGTTAAGACTCAGAAAAACAAGTAAGGCTCAGAAGTGTGATGGACGTCACAAATTCAGTGGCGGTTCTTGGAGGACTGGCTCGGGGGGAAGGTCCTTCAGGTGGGCCTGTACCACCTTAACTGTGTGCCTGATGCTCCTCCCCCGCCCCACACTGAGTAGATGCTAACCAATGGCTTCATAAGGCATCACGCTAACATGTACACCGATGTAGAGCGGCATTACATTAAGGCAAGTAATCCTTTGTAAGTGGCTGGATGGCTCAGGGGGTAACACCGCTGACTTTGCATGTTGGAACCCTGGTCCAACATCCGATTCCCAGCCATCACCAGTCTGGCCCGGATAAATAACCCGTACCAAGCATATCATGTAGCTTGCTGTCGTAATCTCTGTCCGTAACTCAGGTTTCCACAGTGTGTGTGTGTGTGTGTGTGTGTGTGTGTGTGTGTGTGTGTGTGTGTGTGTGTGTGTGTGTGTGTGTGTGTGTGTGTGTGTGTGTGCGTGTGTGTGTGTGCGTGTGCGCGTGTGTGTGTGTGTTTCGGTTTTGTGGTTGTGATTGTGACTCGTTTTACTGTGTGTTCTTGAGACCTTTCTGTCTATCAAAACAGTTAGTTTGTCAACTGCTTTCAGGTAAACATTATTTTATCCACAGTTTTGACCTCAGTACTCACACAACTCGAGTACAGTAAGCCTAATTCATTTTTCATATTAATGAAACATGATTTCTGAACTAATGCCTTGTATCAATGGAGACGCAGCCGCATGTTTTGCGTCCTCACCACATCCACCAGTTGTGAGATCTTGAGTCCAAAACGCACAGTAATGGTGTCATTGGCATGCCGCACAGGCCGAACCCACTTCTGATAACCCTGGAAGAGGTTCCTCAGTAAGGAATCCTCCAACTCGGCCAGTGACATAAAGTCATCTTGAGCTGGAAGCAGAGAAAGAAAACCAAAATAAAAGCAAAATAACAAATCCCTTGCGTATCTTATGTATGGTTGGAATCTTGACCTCGGCCATCTTAGTCATCTTGCATCAACTCTACATAGATGTGTGTAATAACATCTTCACCAGAAGAAAAATAAAATAAAATGAAGATTAGAGACTTGTACGTAACCGCTATAGCAATGGTCGCCAACCTTTTTGAAAATAGGAGCTACTTATTAGGTGTTGATTAATGTGGAGGGCTACTAGCTTAATGCACATCTCTAAAATAACAAACTTGCTTAAATTATTTAGGGCAAAATAATGTAGTCATGATTGGTGCGCCCGCTAGCTTGTCTACACGATGCTATGTTTTGGTCATGTAATTCAATATTGATTTAAAAAAATATATATATATCTATACATCGAGAGAGAGAGATAATTTTTTTTTTCATATTGTCATTTCTAAATTTACACTAATACAAGTGTGATCTCGAAAATAGCAGCACGAAAAAATTTGACACATCTCTCAGACTCACGTGGTCCTTGGAGGCTACCTGGTGCCCGAAGACACCCCTGCTCTATAGCAACTACAGCCCTTAGTCAAATTCTGTGAGGTACCGTCAGAGCTTTTTCTCGGACAAAGTTAAAGAAATGACTCGGCACACAGGAAAATTGTCTTCAATATCGACGGGAGCGGATCTCTGAGAGCGAACGACGGTTAGTTGCTCCGCAATCACACTCGAACTCCTTTCCCGCCAATTCCAACTTTTATTACAAAATACAAGAAAAACACTGCCCCCGATCTTTGCATACCGCACCCCCGGTCCGGCCCCTCGGTAGTGATTGGTTACCTTGGTTTGAGCTTTGAACCACCGGTACGTTGACACCTTTGCATTTGGCCTACGCTGAATCAACATGTTGCAGACTTTGTGGACGACAAATGTCGCCTGGGCGCGACGGGTGTTCTCAAATTGTCTTTTGTTGTTCGACCGCTGTTCTTACCCTTCTCTCCTCTGTTCGCTCCCCCCTGCATTGACGTGGTAATTGTGGACTTCAAAAGCCCTCCGACCGGGTGGCCGGCGCCTTTGCCTTTGTGCATAGGCATTTGGGGGTGCTGGATACGCACCCAAATGTTTAGATGTGCCCAAATTAAATGAAACTTTAAACATGATACAATTTCGCTCATAGATTTCTCTGTCAGGTACCGAACTATGAAGGGACTAGAGTTCATTTACTGAAAGCACTAGATTGGGGGATAGCAATCACTTTCTTCCTTCGATGCTATTTTACACATTACGCACAAAACACTTTACACGCAAAATGAAACACAATCAACCCGCACACGCCGAACATGAAGCATTTCTCAAGAGTCTTACAAGCAAGGGAAGCATGTGATGAGGAAGTGCCAGTGCCGGGCAAACACAGCCAAACTGCCAACACTGACAGCTGTTCATGGCCGAGTGGAAGCCTCTACATTCCCAAGGCTGACAAAATGATCATGCTGACATGATCACCCCAGACAGAAGCATTGCCAGGGGAGAAGAGTCGAGTTGCTCGGTGAAGTCAGGCACAAGACGTAACAGTCACTTAAAGAGTGACGCTCAAGCTGAGCAAGAGACAGCCGGTAAAGGATGACTGCCCCCTCTTGAGAAATCTTCAAGACGTCAGCTCTCTCGGGTCAACAGACTAAATCACATGGTGGTGTTGTCCTCTTTTAAAGACAGAGAGGCTAGTGCAGGGTGGCATGGTTTCCGGCTAGTTAGCAAATCCACCCCACAGTTCAGTGTGTGTGGGAAATCTCAGCCTTCCTGTATGGAGTGTGCATGTTCTCCCCGTGCCTGCGTCTCCAGCTACTCCGCTTTTCTACCACATTCCAAAAACATGCACGCATAGGTTAATTGTAGACTTTAAATTGTCCATAGTTGGGAATGTGAATTTTTGTTTGTCCAGTTGTGCTCTGTGACTGGCTGGAGTCCAGTTTCGGGTGTACCCCACCTCTCGACTAAAGTCTGCTGGTATGCCCACCACCCTAAGGTGCAGAGGATGGATGACTGACATGATTTGTTTGTCATGATTTTCTTTGTTCCTTGGCAGATACCTTACATCTAAAAAAATTCTGTCATGCTTGTTGAGGACAAGTGAGCTGATTCTAGCGCAGCTAACTTTGCTGGGAGGCGCACGGTACACTGTGCAGTTATAGAAAAACAACAATTCACACACATTCAAAACTGTGAGTGATTTGGTTAGCTGACCCTGCATGTTTTTGAAATATGGGAGGAAGCCACAGTACCCAGAGGAATTCCACGCAGACACGAGAGCATGCAAACCACAGGAAAGCCTGAGACGAGGTTTAAACACAGGACCTGTTTATGTAGACATGCCGTCAATAATCTTTCAAAACATGTGCAAAAACCTGACTATGCTCGTATATGGGTTTTTAAAACCACAAATAAGACCCCTTTTCTAATCTGAATATGAGGAGCGTTGTTTTTTTGTTCTTATTTGGGATATATACTGGTGCAAATTAATAAATCCCCTTCTTATGTATTAACATGATATCATGATGTTTGAACGTAATCTTAGTCCGTGCGTCTGCAGCGTAACTCGTCGGAAATACATAAGCAGAGGTAAACAAACATGGCAAAACTCAGACACAGCACAGAATCACACTTAAGTCCGACTGCTTTATTCCCGTGGCGAGTGACATGAATACGGTAGTCTGTTTTATTGACGGTGGAAAATTAGACGCGGAAGTGAGATATATTTGTGTCGTGATGTTATCTAATCGTTGGGTCGATTGTGGTTCACAATATCTCCACTGTTGCTCCCTAGCAGACGACAGTGCGATTCACTAGACACGAGCTGCGCACCACAGTAATTGTCCTGAAGTTGCACGACACAGGACGCCACAGTAAATCAGCGGTAACCCAAGAGCTCTGAATATTCAGCAACATAAGACATTTGTGCTTCATACCACAGCACAGCGACAAACACATATCAAGAGACGTGGAGAAAGCTAATAAGCAAAGAGTGGGACGATTGACCCGGGGCCACCTCCCGGTGGTGTCGCTGAAGACTTTGGTTTGGAATAAGAGGTGAGCATTGGTTTGGGGAGTCGGAACAGACAGCACAGAAACATATTCCTTTTACAGATGGAGAAACATATACTTGATGGACAAAAGTAATGGGACATAACAGGCTCCATCCCTCCAACCCTCCATTTTCTAAACTGCTTCTTTTAGCTACGCACCGGACCACAGTCATGCACAAACCAAAAAAGGCTTTTTGCAAATTCTCCAAAATGTCTTGGTATTTAGGCTGTAACTAGCAATTACCGTATTTTCAGCACTATAAGGCACACCTAAAAGATAAAATGTTCTCAAAAGCCGACAGTGCGCTTTATAATCAGATGCGCCTTGTATATGGATCAATATTCTGATTTCTTGCATGTAGTAATTTAAATGTTCTGTAAGGTCTTTGTTACAGATGCAGCGGTCGTGAAAATGCGAAAATAAAGCTGTATTGTATTGTATTGTATTCCCTTTAGTGTAGCTCCATCTAGTGGATACATAATGTAACCGCAATCACTTTTGTAGCTTCTATGCGCCTTATAATGCGGTGCGCCCTATATGTGAAAATAGTTTTAAAATAGGCCATTCATTGAAGGTGTGCCTTTTCCTCCGAAGCGCCGAAGTGCAGAAAATACGGTATGTCAATAGGAATCTCTTCAGTATCTTATCTTTTTTTTTAAATTAATCCAGGAATCGGATTCAAGGAAACATTTTTGAATTTCCATCTCTTTATTCAAAAACAGGACAATATGTCACATTGACAGTGCAGAATAATGCACAATCATGAATTGATCATGATTCGGTTACTGGGTCAGTCAGTAACATGTCAGAAAAAGGACAAACATTATTTTCTAAAGTAGTAGCAGATGTTTGCAAATGTTTGGTTTTGATTCAACACGAAAAAAAATAACCAGTCCGCGTTCATGAAATCAGACAATGTTTACTGTTAAGATGCTAACATTCTGAGTGTTTGGACATGTTTTTAGTTAAACATGATCTCTTAAGTATTTATCTAAATAGATTATGGGCGGCCCAGTATCAAGTGGTTAGCACGTCGGCTTCACAGTGCAGAGGTACCGGGTTCAATTCAAGACTTCCTGTGCTTGCGTGGGTTTACTCTGGGTCCTCCGGTTTCCTCCCACATTCCAAGAACATGCATGGTAGGCTGATTGAACGCTCCAAATTGTCCCTCGGTGTGAGTGTGAGTGTGAGCGTGAATGGTTGTTCGTTTCTGTGTGCCCTGCGATTGGCTGGCAACCGGTTCAGGGTGTCCCCCGCCTACTGTCCAAAGACATCTGGGATAGGTAGACTCCAGCACCCCCCGCGATCCTAGTGAGGATAAAGCGGTTCGGAAAATCAGCTGTGATGGGTCTAGTAGTCCAACGCGTGGCTGTATCCAACTGGTCAGTTATCTCACCCCCAAATTATAGGGTGTATTCAAAGCCATCTCCTCATATGTTTGTGTGTCGGATATTAAATAAATGCTGATTTCAATCTCCGATGGACTTCACCCCATTGCATCAGATCTTGTATCATGCACATAATTATAGAAATAGCCGACAGAATTTTCAGTGATCTGAAAGCTTTTACTTCTGGATGCAGTTAGATCTCAAAAACCTCAATTCAAAAGGGCCCCCAAAAAATTCAAAGACGCTGTTTCCTCTCTGACCTGGATTTATTTGACTATGTGTTTGATTTAGCACAGAGGTGAAGGGCAGCATATTGATTGGACCACAGCGGGTGTTAGCTGAGGGGGAGATGCGGTTGATTGTCTGTGGATAAATCATGACACATTAGTGTGTGTTGGTCTTTGTTTACAGAATCTGAAAGACAACAGTGCTCCCTTAGTATTTAACCCACCCAAAATCATTCATGCCAAACAGTTTTACCTGAGACACTGCCGCCATCTGCTATTTGTGGAGCCACGGTAGGATGCACCACTGAGAGGGCAAATTGTTATGCAAGGGAACACAGAGGGGAGCCGTTTTTCTTTTCTGACAGACTTTTTCAAATATTTGTTCTCTCTTTTTATTTCATGACAACGTTACGTTTCAAATCTGCTCATAATGTGCATCTGATTATGCTTTGTTTACCCATAATGCAATGACACCGAATTTTGGCAAAGGTGAACCGCAGCGTTTAACATGCGTAAAACTGTGCGTGGCCACATATGGGCTTTTATTGGTGTTGTCCTCTAGGGCGAGAAAAGTCACTTCAAATCACACAACCTGCTGACAATGACCATATAAATATGAATCAAAGATTATTTCTGTAAGCGCATATTTTCCCTTGCAGAGACTAATTAAGTGGTCCACTTGTTGTACTACCTGTTCAGTTGGGGTGGTGACGACAAGTGGAATGAAACTAATTAACACTGTCCCTTTGGCTGTGCTGTAGAAGAAATGTATTTTCTATTTATGAACATGTGATCCAATTAAAAAGTGATCTGCAATCGCATATGGAATATGCATAAAACCAGCTATGTCATGATCCTTTGCCTGTCATTCAACCAGTTCATCAGGAAACACACTTACAGATTACAATATTATAAAAATTGTAAAATATAACAAAAAAAATATTTATAAATATTTTTTTTTTAATGTGCAATGAAATCCTTTGGGGTTTTTTTCTCTCTCTCTCCCACACCCAATTTTGCTGCTGTAGACTGCAAATTTACCCAGTGTGGGACCAATAAAGGTAATATTATCTCATCTTATAATATGTGCAACACCAGATAGCGCATAAAAACTGTCATTAAAACGTGCTTCGAATCTCAAGGTCGTCGGGGTGGACACAGATGTTGGTCAAATGTAACAGTGTGCTATTGAGTCAAAAGAAATATTTGCCATTCCTTTGTTGAATGTTAATCACAAAAAGTTCATGAACACGTTACGTGATGTGAAATGCCGACATAGGGGTCGCACTTGTCAAACCTACAAATGCACATTCTTACCTCGTACGGCAACCTTTTCCGCTGTCAGGAGCGACCACAACACGAGCAGCACAAACTTCATCGTGCGTTTGACAGTTGATAAGTCAACCGATTTCAAACCAAATTTCTCCAGAAACCAGAAATGTCGCTTCCTTGGCGTTCAATTTAAATCCACTAAAGGGGGCGGCGAGAACCGCACGTCTTCGCTCCGATGTTGTGAAGACGCTCCCCGCTGGTGTAATGTCACTAAAGCCGGCGCCACCTTGCGAGTGAGTCCCGGTGAAGAGACCGCCGCTGTCGAAGGAGGGGGCAGGGGGCTTCCCCATTAAAGGATAGAAAGCGACACAGTGTCCACAAGAAATATTAATACAAGTACGTCCTCCCACCGTGCAGTTATGTCACGCTCTAATTCCGATGATACTTTTTCACCTACTGCGAGCATGACGAGAATTACAGTGCTCATGCAAAAAAAAAAACGGCACAAGAAACCCTATTTTACATCACACGGATGTACGCGCCAATCAATTGTGAAAATTGAAAGATGAACAGCCAAAGGACTACGAGGTCAAATCAAGCACAGGACGCCATATTGATGGACACGTTTGAAAAGTCACTTTCCAGGCTAAAGCAATCACAGAATGCATCTGATCAGAAACAAAGTGGTGCATTGCATGGTTATCAGGGTTACAATTTTCTTGAAGCACATTTATTCATGTTACAAATTGCAGTGGCAAGTTCAGCCTTAATCAGAGTTGGACTTTCAAACTGTTCCTGGCATCTTAAAAGAGATTAAATATCACAGAACACCAGAGATGCAACATTTGAGCAATTCATTAAATTAACAATTAACAGCAAGCGATGTCCTATTATGATAGGCACGTATATTCATGAGGAATATTCCAGGTTGAAATTCAGTTGGATAAATTTAGTTGTGAAATCACAAACTAATGCCAAAGTGTTCACTCTGCATTCTCCTCCCACAGTTCCATTAGAAGTGGGCCTGGGAGAAACAGCGCATGAAAAATGTGATTGTTCTCTACCTCTGCTAGCTATCAAAGAAAACACCTCCCTGCTGCTGTGGACCATATCTCTGGCTTTCTTCTTTTCCTACCTCTTCCTCCCCCAGTATTCTGAAAACAAATTGATATCTCAGCAAGGGGAGAAAAAAAATCAGCACCGCCTCCATATAAGCAAAAGAGTGAAGAGAATGGTAGACAAGTGTTTGTATATTCTCTGGAACTATATATAAAATTTGTTGATGAATTCATTTTTAATAAGCTATCTATTTTATTATTTTTGTAAATTATGTAAACGTACGTATATGAACTGAATATGTCTGATTGTGAGTGTTCCCACACTTAACTCAACAACTCCTACTTTTCTTAGTCATAACCATCTGCTTTCCTATTTTTCACTTTAAGGAGAAGTCATGACAAAAAAAACCTGTTCTTTACAATAATATGTTCTAGGCGGACCCACTAGACTAAACACGGTATTCTGATTGATGCTGCGTGTGCGGAAGATGTATTAAGCAGGGAAAAAAAACACTTTTTATTTATTTTTATCATCTCAGGGGAATGCCGTTTTGCCTTGTGCTGCCACTTGCTGTCGACTGAAAATGACATCACAGCGCCCAAGGGTCCAGCTTGAGAATGTCACATGACCAAACTCCAAAAATCAGGTGAGCCATGTCGGTTGTTACGTAAACACAATATTAATCAGAATACCGTGTTTATACAAAAAAACACATAGAACATATTATTGTCAATATTTTTTTTTCTTGACTTCCCTTTTAAGTATGTCTCCCAATAAGTCATATTTGTGTTGAATAAGTCAAATGTCATCTCAGTGCATCTCAGTCTTACCTTGCTTTTTGTCTTGAAATTGTTTGTGAACTACAGTGATCCCTCGCTATTTCGCGGTTCGTTTATCGCGGCTTCGGTGCATCGCGGATTTTTTCAAACGTATTCATATTTTTATTTTTTTTTAAGTGTGCAAAAAGTCCGCAAACGGTCCGCGAGACGCTCGCAGTTTTTTTGCAGCTTCTCGCGGACCGTTTGCGGACATTTTGCGGACTTTAAAAAAAAAAAAAAAAAAATTGTTTTTACCTGTATATGTTAATTGGTCGCTACTTCGCGGATTTTCGTTTATCGCGGGTGGTTTTGGTCCCCATTAACCGCGATAAACGAGGGATTACTGTACTGTAATGTCAGAGAAATGATTAATCCTGCACATGGGTAAATAATTATCCCTACTAAATGCTTACTTCCAATAAATGCCCAAACGTCATCAACACTACCTCCTTTGTAGGTTGTATAAGTGAACAAGAAATATATCACAATGGCGAAATATGACATTTATTAGTTTTTCAGAATCAACCCATTAAAAAGGGAAAAAAACATTTTAGAAACCCTTTATACAGTGTATCAAAAAGGCCCAATTCAATTGAATCTCTGCAGTCAGAACTGCACATTTCATTACCATACATTATTGGCAATCCTGACTGCTGCTTCACACAAAGCATCAAAAGTACATAATCCAAAGTGGTAAGAAAAACAAGAATTAACAAGCACCGAATTAGAAACAATTCCTTGATGATTAAATGCAATGCTATTTTGGGAGCAACCAACCAAGTACATTGGATTCAATATTTTCTAGGGTAAACCAATTAACATGTGGAATGTTAATCATTGTGAACATTTAGAAACACATGGATTCTAATTACAAAAAAAAGAACAGCCTGCCCTTATTCATTCATTGCTAGTGCACGTCACAAATCTGGCTTCTATATGAAAATGACTCCGAAAGGCGATGAGTGTATAAATGATTATGTACTCTAATCAAAGTGATTGAGAGAAAAACTTGGTTGCTGTAAGTCACTGGTCTGAAGTCAATTAAATAGTTTTTCAACGTAGCTACTTTAGCCACAGAGAAGAGGTTGTGTACACCAGAATTATCAGGCTCAAGTTTTTTTTCCTCATTGTTGAAATCTATTTAACCATTTAAAACAGTATGCCTCAAAAAGGACGAGAGGGAAAAAAACACACGTGACCTTCATATATGCTAACTTCGTGGTGGTTAGCAAGATGCTTCACTGAAAGCTCGTCTGCCTCCATCCTTAAATTGTGTGTTTTCCTCTTGTCGGCTTTCCTCGGTGTGTCTTTTGCTGCTCTTCGCACCACTAAGAATGCTTTTCAATTTGTTTTCATCTCATTCATTTGGCAAATACAGATAGAAGAAGTAAACATACATGATCTCCCCATCAAAAGGTTCTGTAGTATAGCAGAGTCAGTGTCAGCACTCAAGCATTTTTTTTTTTAACAACAAGGACAGGAGCCCCAATGCCACGAAAGGGCAATAGGTTGTTGTAAAATGCATAACGAATTAATGAGTTTTTGGTAATGGGAGGGGTCACTTTATGCTCGTGACTTTGGAATTGCACGGTAACTAATCAAGTGCTGTTGCAGACAAAAAGAAATGGTTGGACAAATGCTAAAGTTGCTTCCTGACTACTGTCGAGGCTGTCAAGCAGTGTAAATTGAATTACCCCTCAAGGGATTCAACACCGTTTTATATAATAAATTACGTACACTTAAGAATTAAAATACACACATGATCGGCAGAGCCAGTAGGGACTCGTACCGTCATTTGAAGTATTATTGTCTCAGGTTTCAACAACACAGGCGCCAGCCTAAAAAAGGTGTATACAGTAAATTAGCCTTACTGTTGCTTTTGTAATGACCACTTCTGCCATATGTCTAAAGTTCCGTTTTAGCAAATAAGTGGGTGCAATAAACTGCAGGTGTAGTTTACGCAAGTCGAATTCTGCCTAAGAGCAGCAACAGCCAGTACAAGCTGGATAATTGGTGCTTTATTAATGACTTGCAGACTTTAACAGTAAGAGTTGTCTTGTTTCGAGACTATTTATAAAACTTTTATGAAGATGCCTTCTTATGCCATGGTGTTAATTTTGGGGTAGTTGGAGTAAAACAATATGCAGCATAAAATTAAGGCATTAAAAATGTTTGCTGCTCTATGCAAAAGGCAAAAAAAAAAAAAGCAAAAGGAAATGATCAACGAGTGCTTTTTGAGTCAATTGTTTTGCCATCAAATGGGTCTTTTTTTTCAGAATGGTCCAATCGCGGTCGCAGTAAACGCTGATCGGTGAGGGGTTATGAGACGAATCCAAAAAGGGGTTGAAGGAAGAGGCCCACTGTGCCCAGGACACACACGGTCACAAAAACCCATAGGAAGATTCTGTCAATCACCATGGCAACATACTTCCAGTCATCTTCCACCTGCGAGTCAGAAAAGGGGCAAAAGGACAGAAAAGATTTCAGTTGTGGTATTAAAAATAAAGGAGTTGAACATTTCTAGTTGTTTCACTGAAAATGGACACCTTCACAGACACTTCAATGCTGAAAATCAGAGTGTCACTAGAAGTGCTTTGGCATTGCTGTTATGATGAATAATACCATTTTGCATTCCAAAAGTTTACTCTCCTATGGGGCATTTTTAGCTGCTGCATTTTTAACTGAAAGAGTCAGTAGGGAAAAACGATTCAATTCCAAGAAGTGTGTTTATAAATAACATGATTCTATTGTTTTGGGACAGGCTGGAATCTGCAACATTTGTGTTCTGAGATCAAGCAGAGCTCTCCTAAGTGTGTTTTTGCATTCATACATTATGTATGGGGTTTGTGTGCCATGCTGTACATATTTTCGCTCTAAAACGCTGCAGGGTTTATCAAGTGTCCAAATTGAATTTCCGATTAGATTTAATTCTAAAATGATGACAATTATATTTCCTAGAATGCTAAAGCTGACTAAAAGGTTTACAAAACTGTGAAATGTGATTCTTTTTTCCTTTTTTTCTTTTTTTTTTATGTACTGTATGATAAATCCTGTTCTTAGAGTTGTCATTGGGACATGCAGGAGAGGGGTGGCCTTCGGGAATTTTACGGGAAAATATGTTAATTTTTTCGTACGGCCGGCGTATTTCCCGGCCGATCTGTGCAACTATACAGTACAGTAGCTACGCCAAAAAGGAATATGAACTCAACATGAACTACTTTATCTGCGTATCCAAAATAATTGGGGAATTGTTTTCAAGATGAAGAAAAATCCTTGATATTGTAAACAAATGATGATACAGAGGCTCCGGCACCCCCCGCGACCCTAGTGAGGATAAAGCGGTTCGGAAAATGGATGGATGGATGGATGATGATACAGTGTAAGTACAAATGTTATTGTTCACCCCACAAAATAAAAATTCAACCTAAATTTGATTTCACTAAATTAAAGTTTTAATTTAATTAAATGTTATCCCGCACCCATATTTACAGATTTATATTTCATACTGTACTCTAAGTAGGGATGCACCAAAAATTTGGCGATTGAAAAAATTCAATTTTGACCAAAATTGCCTAAAATTGAAATGTCGTTTTCGGTCTGAAAGACTTTTGTCATTTGAGAAAATAGCAATATAATGACTACAAACTTTAGAAACTGGTGGTTGGTTCGGCATTTTATAGTTGAACTGACCAGTTCCCTCATATCTTCATCAGTTCTATAGTATCTTCTTTCTACTACTGACTCTTTTCTTCTCCTTCGTCAACTATTCCTTTTGGCACCTGCTTGTTTTGTTGCCTTTTGATGACCTGATTGGACCTGAGCATACGATATATATCAGATTTACGTATATCCACACATGAAAGAGTCCTGGGTCGTACTGTACTTACCAAAAAAAAAGTGATATTTACATAGGAATGAAAAAAATAAGGTATCGGTACAAGACACCCACCCCCCCCCCCCCCCCCCCCACCCTCTCCGAAAAATAAATTGAATTGACCTGCAGTATGAACATAGCCTAAAACAAATTTGGCAACGTGCAAAGAGGATCCACTCGAGGAATTTTAGGGGAGTCTAAAGGGACAATACTATATTTCTTTCTTTTTTCATTTTTTTTTTCAGTTTTGGTTTCCTCTTTTTGGGGGGTTTTGACCAAGTATTTTCATTTTCATGCATCCCTAATTTTAAGCACAGACATGACATTTCTACAGACATGACAGAGTTCACTTGTGTCGGCCACAAAGGATAACAACTGACCTCTTTGGCTTCGTTTCGGCTTCTCATGTTCTCAGCGATATACTTGACGCTCTCGATGGCCTGCTTAATCTCGGGTGACACAACAGAGAAGGCCACGACTGAATTTATGCTCTGTGGACTCAGCTGACGTGTCGTTTTTACAGTTGTTGTCGATTCAGGACTTTCCTTCCCGTGCTGGCAGGCACAAGAGCACTTTTTCCCAGCGCAGCCTTCCATGGAGGACAATGTCGTGTCCCCAACCTCCAGACAATTTAGGGAACCCCCGCCAACCTGCTGGAGAGCAAAAATGAAAAAAATTTAAGTACAGTATCTTGATAAACGTTCAAAAATAAATGTCTTTTCAACAGCGTGGTTAATGAGGGTTTGTCCTCTGTGTTATTAGTGTAAACAGAAATAAATTCTGTACATGAAACCAACAAATACATAACAAGTTAATATTTGAAGAATGTAGTATTTTACAGCGCTCTGAGAAGACTGAAGAATAACTTTTGTACAGCAAGTATGCTATCAGATGCTCAAATTGAGTATGTAGTTGTGAGAAGAGGAAATGCATACAAAAATTATGAATGGTTTCGATATGTTATATGTATGATACTTCTTAGTCAAGCTCAGTCTGCAGCTCGACTGCTGGCTGCAGTAAAGAAACTTTATTTTGTTCTGAACACATCATCAGAATCAGTTTTACAAATGTGTAGTAGTAAATTTAAAATGTTGGGTGTTTTTCCGAACACACTTGATGAGTAGCTGTGGATTTCGAGCAGATTGGGTTATTTTTACCCAATGTTAGGTTAATTATTTTGACCCATCATGTTGGTTTGAGGATTGAATTTGGGTGTGCTGATGAGCTGAAGGTGTTCACCATTTTGGACAGTTGTTGTGTACTGAAGTTGAAGTCAATTTAATGTAATATTTTGGTGGTAGCTGGAGGGGTATGTGGCGAACAGGGTGCTTCAGCAGACGGGGCTGCCGCGCCCCTGGCGCATCTGTGATTTTGGTGAAAAAAAAGTAGACTAGATTTTAGACTCTGTAAAGCGTAATGGTAGCGCAGATGGTGTAATGCGATTTTTGTGGATTTAAACAGGGCGCGGGCAGACTGATTCTGAGCTCCGCGGACATGTGTGGCCGGATGTTATTATACTCACAACAGTGGGGGACATCCGAATCATTGTATAAATCAATTCATTGAACCAATTATTACCACTATAATCTCAAAGCTCTTTTAATAGTACCCCGCTGTACAACTTGGAGGCGTGCATGGGGGTCTTGGGTTACAGAGGTCGGGGCTACAAGGCGGTCTCTAAATGTACACATCACATGCACGGCCAACTACATCGTCCACAAGGTCAGCTCTTTTACCTATTTAGGTATTTAACCTATCTGAATGCACTTTACGCGTGCCAGCAAAACAGTGCAAAATGCCCTATTCTATCTTCGCTAATAGAGTGAAATACCAAAAGAAAGAAGAATGTACCCAGCGCGAGACTTTTGCTGGCCACGAAAATAGGGCCCATCATGCGAGCGGCTTGCTATGGTAACCCCTGAGCAGGGAATATTGTTTCTCAACAGAAAATGTTTAAAAAGACATTTTATTTTATTTGGTTTAACCACAGATGTACTGTGTGATGACTTAGAAACTAATTTCCTTGGTAGCTTTTACTTTGCGGTTTGAGTAGTTTTTAATCCCTTGGTGGATCAAATTCTTGAACCAACAAATCTTGAACCGGTTCAAACCCTCATCCTAATGTGCACATAAGCAACTCAGCATTGAACCCAACACCGGGTTTTACTTTTTACCCAGCAGTTTTAGGCGTGTAGCTATCATGTTTATTGTTGTTGCTATCTGTTTTGTCTTTGTTATGGAGCAGAAATGTCTGTGCACCACAAATTCTACACATTGATTCAATGTTACGTAAGCAGGTAAAATCCATCCATCCGTTTTCTATTCCACTTGGGGGGCTGCAGCCTACCTCTGACTTTGTGCAAGCAGTGTGGTACACGCCGGACTGTTCGCCAGTCAATCACCAGGCGAGGCACAAATCGACAAACAACTATTCACCCTCATAATCACACCAATGGGCAATTTGAGTCTTCAGTTAAACCGGGGATCGGCAACACGCGGCTCCAGAGCAGCATGCGGCTCTTAGCGACATCTAGTGACTCCCTGGAGCTTTCTAAAAAATGTTTGAAAATGGAAAAAGATTTTGATAGTAGGCTAATATAGCTCAAATAGATATAGATACATATTGCAGCTCCGAAAAAGGAGAGCTGTGGTGTTGTTTTTTTAAAAACGTACACTTTATTTCTGCTTTTAACAGTCTCGACAAACACAGACACGCCTGCGTCCGACTCCGTGCCTTCTCTCTTCTCGTTCGACTCGAGAGATGTTCGAAGACAGCCTCCGAAAAACGGAAATTAATGATCACTTCACTGACACTAAGAAAAGCGAAAATAATGCACCAAAACAAAAAATCAAGCGAGGAAATTACCAAATAAATTCTATGAGGGTGTTTGTGAACACACAACAAAGGAATGAATAACAAATAATTCTGAGACAGTCCAGTCTCCTACATACATACAGCATGTGTTTCCTTCATTGTAAGTTTTATAGAAGGCTTTTATTTTTTTGCGGCTCCAGACATATTTGTTTTTTTTTTTTGTCCTATATGGCTCTTTCAACATTTTGGGTTGCCGACCCCTGAGTTAAACTAACATGCATATTTTAGGAATGTGGGAGTAAGCACCGTGATTAGACTATGAAATGTAAAAAACAAACACCAGTCCCGAGAAGAGAGTACTGTTGTTTAGAACAGTGAGTAGAAGTGTACTGTAGTTTTTCTTGAACATAGCACACTTTGGTTTACTTCCTCTATTTGGCAGGGGTACCTCTGTTTGACACGTTCTGACATGACACTCCCGTTTATGCACAAATGGACGAAGGAACTCTTGCCTGCGTCAAGTTATTCTTCCTCTTCTTGGCTCCTCTGCCTCCTCCTCCCCCTCCAGCTCCTCCTGCCTCCCCACTGTCGTCCAACCCTCCAGCCTTGCTGCTGTCTTCATCAGTTGGTCTCCGCATCAACATAATCCTCGGCAGCACTTTTAGAAACACCAAGCGCACCCATCCGGGCATCGTGTGCGTCATGGGGGTGCGGTAATGCACGTTCAACACGAAAACCGTAATGACAATGCTGAGCGTGACGAAGATCATGGTGAAGAGCAGATACTCTCCAATCAGCGGGATGACCAGAGATGTGGAGGGGATGGTCTCGGTGATAACGAGTAGAAATACAGTGAGGGAGAGCAGGACGGAGATACAGAGCGTGACCTTCTCTCCGCAGTCGGACGGGAGATAGAAAACCAGCACTGTGAGGAAAGAGATGAGGAGGCAGGGGATGATGAGGTTGATGGTGTAGAAGAGTGGCAGTCGACGGATGTAGAAGGAGTAAGTGATGTCTGGGTAGATTTCCTCGCAGCAGTTGTACTTGATGTCATGCTTGTAGCCTGGAGCGTCAATGATCTCCCACTCACCGCTCTCCCAGAAGTCTTTGAGGTTGACCTAAATGACGGATACAAAGCTGTAGTTGCACAATCAATGACGTCGTCTGCCAGTCTGAACGATCCAAATCTGGAGCTGCACCAAATACTTTCCGCGCTATAAGGCGCTTCGGAGTATAAGACGCACCTTCAACGAATGGCCTATTTTAAAACTGTTTTAGTACATAGGGTGCACCGCATTATAAGGCGCATAGAATACAAGCTACTATAGTGCCTGAGGTTGTGCACCCACTCGATTTCTGATCATTTGACTGAATTGGCACCAGAATTAAATTTTGACTGCTTTTCTTCTACAAAGTTTCCTAAAATCGGTTTCATTCTTGAGCATGCTTGAACAGCACACTCCCACTCCCGAAAATGCTTTGAGACCAAATATAATCAAGGCAGCGGTAATAATATTGAAAATAAGATTTAAGATCAAAGTGGAGTCAGATTTTCTTCTGAATAATAAATGCACATGTCTGCAAGATGCCGCTCGTCAATGTTACTGTTGTTGCAGGTCTCTTGAGAATGTAACTCCAAGTGCTTGTTATGAAATGCTCATCGTTTGTCTTTCATTCAATACAACGGTGAGCAAATTTTGTTTCCTCTACAGTGTGCTTGACCTGTGAGACTGTCTTGCAATACCTTCTTGCTAAGGTGATATATTTGGCAGCAGCTACCCACTTGAATTTAAATGAAACAAAAACAGAGACGAATACAAACGTTTAGAAGTTGGTGGCACTCAAGTAGGCTATGTTCATACTGCAGGTCAAATCCAGTTTGTTTGTTTTTTTTGTCTTTGTGATATGTATCTGATTTTTTTCCCATGCAATGTCAACAGTACATTATAGATTTTGTTTTTTCAAATCTGACCCAGGCCTTTTTAATGTGTGGATGTAAATTGGATATGTGTGTACAGTAGCATGGTCGGCCCGGTAGTCCAGTGGTTAGCACGTCAACTTCACAGTGCAGAGGTTCGATTCCAGCTCTGGCCTCCCTGTGTGGAGTTTGCATGTTCTTCCCGGGCCTGCGTGGGTTTTCTCCGGGTACGCCGGTTTCCTCCCACATTCCAAAAACATGCATGGCAGGCCGATTGAACACTCTAAATTGTCCCTAGGTGTGAGTGTGAGTGCGAATGGTTGTTCTTCTGTGTGTGCCTTGCGATTGGCTGGCAACCGGTTCAGGGTGTCCCCCGCCTACTGCCCGAAGACAGCTGGGATTGGCTCTAGCACCCCCCGCAATCCTAGTGAGGATAAAGCGGTTTGGAAAATGGATGGATGTACAGTAGCTGTTGTGACTGCATTAAGGTGGCTTAGGTCAGGCTCATCCCACCTGTTATCAAAAGGTGAAAAATGGCTCCATTTTTTTACTTAAGAAAAAAAAAACAGCGGGTGCAAAGAACAATGGCGGAGAAGGAGAACAAAACAGTCAGCAGCGAAAGGAAGACCCTTCAGATAAATGGAGGGGGTTGGTCAGTTCAAGCACAAAATTGGTGAAATTGCCGCAAATGCATCAGGAGTGAAACCTACATGCAAAGCCATATTTACTTCTGGAAATGCTGCACTATGTGACGTCATGTTTTGTGCACGTGCTTCATGGACCCATTCCGTTCACATTAGAAGTTGCGTTTGTTTCTGTAATGTGAACGGCCACACAAAAAAGATCCCATTTAACACAATATCTGAATTGAGTATCACGTCCTGCAGTGTGAACACAGCCTTCGATGAACATGGATGCCAGCCTAATAGAATCAGAATCATCTTTATTGGCCAAGTATGTAGAACACACAAGGAATATGAAATAAATGGTAACTGGGAACTGAATTATTTTCTTACTCGAAAAATGTTTTGTTTTGTTTTGTTTTTTGCAAAATAGCTTCTGCTACAGGGTCTGGATGCTTGTCAGCATAGCACAAGGTCGATTTCATTGTTGTGTTGAACTGATTTGTCTATAATAGATGTGACTAGTTGAATATTTATCTCATCAAATTCCAAATTATATTTGATGGACAAAAAAATTGCTTCAGTCATGTGAGCTGACAGTTTGTGAAGTTAATTATCCATCCATCCATTTTCTGATCTGCTTATCCTCACAAGGGTCGTGGGGCATGCTGGAGCCTATCCCAGCTGTTTTCGAGCAGTAGGCGGGGGAACACCCTGAACTGGCTGCCAGCCCATCACAGGGCACACTTAGGCACACAACCATTCACGCTCACACTCACACCAAGGGACAATTTGGAGTGTTCCATTAGCCAGCCATGCATGTTGGAATGTGGGAGGAAACCAGAGTACCCAGAGAAAACCCACGCAGGCTCGGGGAGAACATGCAAACTCCGCTGCAATCGAACCTTGCACCTCTGCACTATGAAGCTGACGCGCTAATCAGTGGACAAGGTCCGCCCTTGAAGTTAATTAGCTATCTCAAATTCATGATATCTTAATGGCAATATCAGATATTTATAAGCATTTGTCACTTAATTAGATCAGTGTTCACATGCTTCAGAAAGGAAAGATTAAATTCAATGTAAACAAACTCTAATACAGTATAAAGGGGGTGCAAAAATAGGTGCTCAGTTATCCATCCATCCAATTTCTAATCCGTGCGTGTTCTGGAGCCTTTCCCAACTGACTTCAATCAGTATGCGAGATACACTCTGAACTGGTTGCCAGCATATCGCAGGACACACAACCATTCAGACTCACAATCATACTTTGGGACAATTTAGAGTGTTTAATTAAACTACCGAATAAAAATACATTCATCATACATCACTAACTTCACCGAAGTGACACTACTGCATATCTACTTTTGCTATTGTCCCGAACACTGACCTTAGATCCAATAAGTACCAGGTCAATTTTGGCTTTGTCATAAGTCCATGAGCCGAACTTCATTGAGCAGTTCTGATAGTCGAACGGGAAGTAGGTGATGTCCATCGGGCAGGAGGATTTGAAAATAGCGGGAGGAATCCAGGTTATGGTACCATCAAACTTGAGCAGTGCCTTGGTTTTATCCTCCACCAGGAAATCCCCAACGGCACTGCATACGAAGCGCATGTGTACAGTATGCGGACGTGTAACAACATTAGCGTTGACATGGCGATTTAAAAAGGACACACAGGTTAAAGGATGACATGTTGAATCCTGAAGGAAGACATGCAAACAAGAAACACAAGATAAAATAAGCGCCATCTTTCTGTTTCCTGTGGCTGCTACGATCATAAAAAGAGGACCTATAGATATACATTCTCAGTCTGTTTGTTCCAGTGTCCTTCGGAGACAGGTGAAGAATGTAGCACCAGAGGCTGAATAAACTATGTTGTTATCCATTGTCATTCAAATCTCGCACGACGCGTGCATTCGTGGTGGCAAAGAGACGGTTAATGGGATTGACGCGCTCACTTGTTGTACAGAACAATATCAGGTCTCCAGATCTTGTTTGATGGGACTCGAATGAACTCTATTCCATCAAAATCATCGGGTATCCATCGCAGCTTGTAATCATTCCAAATCTGAAAAACAACGAGAGAGGTCAATGCTCAATCTGTTTTTGCTGTCAAAGCTCTGCAAGCTGTACAGGCTCCTCAAGGAACCAACATGCATACAAAAAGTTTTGAATGACGTATTCTTATTGCACACTTTTTTTTTTTAGGCTTTGTTTCTTCTTGCAGAAAACGACTATTACTAATTTACATACCCCCCCCCCCCAAAAAAAAAGTAAATAATTGTATGGCGGGGGTTTAATGCATCCATGCCTGCTTGAAGCACAGACTGTGTAACTGTGAGCAAAACATAACATTTACCAGTTACTGAGCAGTCAATCTGTTTTATGGAGCAAGTCAATCAACAAAAAGACAGGATTCACTTGCTATTCTGTCAACATACCTGCAGGTAATGTTTCTCGATCCATTAGTCTTGGCCATCTGCATGCTAATCAAGATGAAGTCTTTTATTAGCCAGGCGGATTAATGCCCAGTACCAACCCGAGAGCCGTTTAATTAACCACTTCATGCTCCACTGGCTTTCCCATTTATCTGGGATTATGTTAAACTGGAGATGAAATTCCTGGTTGGGTGAGCTGGATGCCTTATTGTTTATAAAATGCCACCGATTCCAGACCGACGCAAACATTGAAGCGCTTCAAATCGGCTGATATACAAAACATTTTGTATGACACAAAATACATTGCGAGCTAGGAGGGTGTGAAAGCACCTCATGCATTAAACTCATTTGACACGGTTCAGATCAATTTATGAAGCGACAGCATGAGCAGAATGTTTTTACAGAATGAGTTGAATATACCTAGAAACAGGCCTGGAGATGGAATCGCCTGGAGAGTTGCTACAGTGGCGGTAATCCGCTCTCATGATATTCTTAAAAATAGATAGGTGAGACTCGACAAACAAAAGTAACCTCTACAGACAATTTAAATGAATTTTTGAGTGGAGAAAAAGATCGCGGCAACAACCTGTGTTCTGTTGAATGGTATCACTATCAAACAGACATGTACTCAGTTAAAAATTGTGACTCTAATGTCACGTGTCGATTAGGCTCTTATCAAAAGCACTTGAACGCACGCGTACCATGAGAGCAAATATGGCGATTGAATGAGTATGTGGCAGGGCGAAGTCAAGAGTTTAGTGTACCGCATGTGGCTCAAGACCTGCAGAGAGGAACTGCGTGACTATACATGCAATGACCGTTTCATCCATCTGAAATCGTTTGTTTTCCTGGAACAACCTTGAGTGCTGTGTTTAACATTTCAGTAATAACTGGAAACGGCGTGATGGCATGCCTGGAGTGAGGCTAAAGCGTTAATAGTGGCATTTCACACCGATTAGTTTGTAGAGCTGCTCTTCACCTCAGCTATTGTGGACCCTTCAGAGTATAATGAGAAGCACACAATTTGACAAGTGCGTCTTTGTACCACACAAACATTGACAGCCCACCTCTTGTGCTGGTCCACATGGGAATTTGATCAAATTATTTTACCCAGTAGTGTGTTTGATGTGCATGTGTGTGAGTGTACGCATACCCGTACTTACATGCCTGAGCCACAGATTTGTTTCCATGATCTGATTGACCTCATCCTGCAGAGAAGTAGAGAAGGATGTGAACTTGTGTGTATTTTTTTTTCAGTGAGTCCAATATTGCATATGGATTCCATCAAGAGAAAGTGGGTCACTGTCCCAGTACAATTGCTTGGATGTAAAAATGTATTGGTTATATTCATTCATATAAATGAAATTATAATGTAATATTGTTAGTTTTTCTTTTTTCATTTTAACTGCTGGATCCCCCTATCCTTGTTCAGCCATAGAATCGACATTGCCAAGTTCATTAAAAACTAAAATAGAACATATGCAAATGACATTCTGTTGCAAGAAAAAACCCCTTTGGAATGACCTGCATTTCTCCATAAATTGGTCATAAACTATGATCTTATTTTCATCTAATTAACAAACCGGACAACCCGCTTTTTTTAAACAAATGCCACACCAAATTGTTTTCACACCAAATAAACATCACATTGAGAGCTGGTGAAATGAAGTGGTTGGGCATCCTTTGGCGGCAATCAGTTGCAGCACAGATCTGCACAACTGTCAAAAAAATTTTGGAATTTCTCTTGATTCTGATTAAGCTCTGCAATGGTCTTGAGATGTCTGGTGTAGTCTCTTGAGGTCATGCCACAGCATCTCAATTGAGTTCAGGTCAAGACTGGACCAGTTCAGAAGGCTTTGATTGGCAGAGGGATGTCTGTGGCTTCAGTTCGCCTGCAGAATTTCTTGATTGACTTGTAAATGAATTTTCTCATCAACGATATAATGCATTCTAGACCTGAGGCAGCAAAGCGATGTGGAACCATGATGCCTGCTTGTCTATACGTACTTCATAGTTGAGATGAGATTTTGATGGTGGTGTGCTGTGCCTTTTTTTTTTCCTCTCCACGCAACATTTTGCCACTATTGTGTTGAAACCCCAAGGCACTTTTCAACAAACTTACTCTGCAGCCGTCTTTTTTTTCCTTTTTTCCCCCCAAACTGCAGTGGCTACCTCTGAGGTGTCCTCAAATGACATCCATTCTTGATTTATGATTTTTGTTTCTGAAATCACGCCTAAGATTGCTCTTGACCTCATTGAGAATTCCATGCTGTGATCTTGTAGTTAGCCGACTCCTGACCCAGTGAAGCTTTTGGAAAATCTTTTAGCCAAGGGTTTCACCCTATGCATTGAATGTTGACATTGTGTCTTCAATGAAAACATGAACACATGATTTTTTGTCTAGTATGACTCTGAGCGAGTTGGGTTTCTCGACCGTAATGTTATGACTTGGATGAAGATCAGATCACATTTCATAACGACCTTCCTGTGTGGATTTTTTATGCTCTCCCCTTGCCTGGGTGGGTTTTCTCCAGGTTGTCTGGTTTCCACCCACATTCCCGAAAACTTGCATGGTATATTAATTGAGCACTCTGAAATCGTCCTTTGGTGTGATTGTAATTGTGAATTGTTGTTTGTCTATGTGGATCCTGCGATTGACCAGCGCAGGGTGTCCCCCGCCTACTGCCCTAAGTCAGCTGGCATAGGCTCCAGCACACCCGTGACCCCAGTCTACCACCGAGCCACCCTTAAAAACAATTTCATTCATCCTTTGACTACAATCACATTGAAAGTGAATCTTCACCCAATTTTTGGCGCCGCCTAGAGTGCACGGCGCATCTGCCCAGCTCAGCTAATGAGCGAGCCAGCCCTGTGCCATACCATAAGCAGAACCCGTGTAAATAAATGATCATATTTATTCAGCGTCTGTGTGAATTTAACTTACAACTTTGACCAGCTGTGAGATGGAAACTTCAAACTCCACCGTGACAGGGTCTGAGACGTTCTCCACCGGTCTGATGAATTGGTTGTACCTCCTGAAGAGTTTTCTGAAGAGGCGATCTTCTGCTTTAGATGCAAGGCTGTCTGAAGGTGCAGTGAGAAAAGAGACAGGCAAGCCAAGAGCACGTGTACTTGATAAAAGTGCATCTGAATTTGGAAAGGAAATGTCAGATCAAATCACTGTTCATGGGCGAGGTCGAGTCGGCAAAGGGAAGCTGAAGAAATGATAACTTGTATAGTTGACGCTGCGAGTTCATGACGAACAAAGCATGGAATGTATTCCTAAAAAGTCTGCAATTTATTATTTATTATAATTATTATAAATCACTGTCGCATTATGTGCAGTTGGAACATAAACATTGTGCTTGAACATAGGAATTCAAAAAATGACTTGGGTATTCCATTAAAATGTTGCACATAAAAGCTACATTAAAATTCACCTTAATAAATGTTATTTAAAAACAATTTTTGAAAATGATTAAATGCAAATGCATTGTAATTTTACTTTAAATACAACTGAATTGTACTCAGCTAGACTGCTTTAAAAAAAAAAAAAAGATGGGAGGGAGTTGCACATACATTGGAAAAAAAGTCTGTTAGATTTACATTTAAAAAAACAAGAGGTTTGGACATCAGTTGCACACATTGCGATCATGTTTCACTGTTTTTCATTGTACCGCACTTTGTGAACCAATGCTGAAGGATATTGTTTGGCACGTGATTGTCATGTGACCCTCAAAGTGCTGCAGGCCAGATTGATGTATTTAAAATGAAAAATACCCCCGGTGACAAATACACACACCTACATGAGAGTACTCTTCACATCCGAGTTACACGACTGATGCCAACAGTCAAACATGATGGCAAAATGTCTGGCCATCAGTTTATACCCTCAAGGTCCAGCACCCTTGGGTTGTGCATGTCGTCAATGACCCAAAACATACCAGCAAAACCACCTCTGAATGGCCCAAAAAATAAAATCAAGTTTTTTTTGGCGCGGCCAAGTCGCTCCGTAGTGTGAGCACTCCAAGCTCAAAAACACTCCAATAAGACAAACAATTCTTCAAAGAAGTGTGAGCCAAAATTCCTTCAAAGCAATGCAAGACTCATCAACAGTTATTGCAAAGAAATAATGATATTCTTTGCCACCAAGGGTTGCACGGGCAATTATCAGGTTCAGGGCCCTCCAACTGTTTATATACAGTACACACACACTTCCGGTGTGGAGTTTGTATGTTCTTTCTGTGTGTGCGTGGGTTTTCTCTGAGTATTCCTGTTTCCTCCCACATTCCAAAAACATGCATGGCAGATTGATTGAATGCTTTAAGTTGTCCCTTGGTGTGATTGTGAGCTCGGATGGTTGTTCGTCTATGTGTGCCCTGCGATTGGCTGTCAATCGGTTCAGGGTGTCCCCCGTCTACTGCCCAAAGATGGCTGGGATAGGCTCCAGCAAGCCCGCGTTCCTTGTGAGGATAAGCAGATCGGAAAATGAATGGATGGATAATATCAGGACAGCACAAGTTAATCAACAAGGAAAGCACATTTTTTGTGGAGACTTCCTTTTTTTCTTGCAATGCCAAGTTATCAAAATGTGTATTGTACTACTTGTAAGTTAATAGTTAGTGAATAGTTTTTCCATTCTGTGAATGCTGTGCGTGTACACATTTATTAGAAAGGTTACATTAAGGTTAGGTAAAGGAGGTGATCTGTTTTAGGCAAAGATTGCAATAGTGTCATGCAAAAAGATGATAGCACGTTGGAGCCAATAAAACAAGACAGAAGGTGTATGCTGGGTAATTACATAAAGGCTTGATGTTAAACAAACCATCATGGTGCTTCATTTAGTTAATTCACAGAAACAGAACTGACTAAATAGCTCTTTGATCACTCCCTTACACTCACAAATGCACACATTTGACACGGTTTGCATTTTACATTGCGAACCATTACACACTTAATTCTGGTCGAAAATGAGCTCCACTTTCTGCTTGCTTGCATCTTAAGAGCGTCAATTTCAGAATCACCATCTCTCCACATGCTGTTAATTTTTTTCAATATAACGTGGCCACTCAAACTGACAGACTCTACGGGCTCTATAGTCATAGACAGCACAGCTGAGTACATAATACTTGGTTATCGCCGTGTATTTCTATGTGAGTGTTTTTGCCGTTCATCATTTCGTGAATAAATAAATCATTCATACAGAATGAAAAATAGAATGGTCCAAGTGTGCAGCCTTGCGGGACCCCAACTGGACACTCAAGGCAGGCACCATTGACCGCAACACATGGTTTTCAATTATTGAAATACGATTTCATCTAGTTTAAAGCTTGCTGGCTCTAAAAAATTAATTTAGATAATTTTGCCAAAAGAATGTTATGGTCAAAAGCATTCAATACTTTTTTCAGATTCAAGACATATGTTTTGCTTTTCAAAACAAGAAATAAATCAAACACAAAACAAAAATCCTGGGCAAATGGGAGTGCATTTCCACAGTCCAGCTGCCAAATTCATAACACTTGCTTATCCCTGTTTTATATGGTCGGCTGACATGTATTTGCATGTATTTTCTAGTTTACGCTTCCTGATTGTTTCCGCCACTTTTAACCAGTCAGACTCCCAAATGACTCCCATGTAACAGCTACAGATTGTTGTTGACCGCAGTTTGTCGCAATGAAGTGACGTCCGATGAAAGAGTTGACATATCAAACCATCTCAATGCTGAGTTTGAGTTGCCACTGGTACTGCTATTAACTCATTCAGTCAGGTACTTATCTCAAATAAGTCATGCATTTACTTCATGCATTTACTCAAATAAGTACATGGGATTTAATGTGTGAAGTCTGAAAAGAAAACTTCGTCTTTGGGAGTGAATGAGTTAATTTAAGTTTTAACTTATTGATACTATTGGTACTTTTTTTTTTTTTTACACTGAGCTAATTCCTTCAGGGGTTCCCAATAAAATGCCCAGTGAATGTCAGTGTTAAATGACCCGTAAAGTTTACTGGCCTTCTAATCTGTTAATCCCTCATTTATGATACAAGATTGTGAAAATAGCTACCTTTCTCCACTGGCTGAATACACACACACACACACACACACACACACACACACACACACACACACACACACACACACACACACACACACACACACACACACACATATTATCTGGTGCATCTCAAAATACCAGCAGGGCTTTCGTTGGAATTAGTTAAAAGCATCTGTGATGACCCGGATGCTTATTGAACAAACACATGGCATACAATCTGACATTTTTTTGTCCATAGCAAAACACGATTACAAAAGGAAGATGATGTTCAAATAATACAGAGAGGAGAATAAAAAGATGTCCTGAAGTGCAAAGGATGTTACTTTCATGTCTTAAAATGCACAACATGAATGATTCAACGTAATGTGCCGAAGCTGTCAAAACTTGGAGCACAAGTTTCTTGAAGTGTAGATCTCATGAGGGATATTTAACGCAGCCAAGCATTGAGCACTAGAGGTCAACTTGGATCGTGAGAAGAAAAATAGCTGCAGATGGGTGTCATTCCGGAGGATGATGGGGAGGGAATAGGAGCCAAAGGTAGCCAGGGTGGAGAGACACGCACGAGTCAAGGAGACGAGTCCTTGCTGTGTGCAGAAAGCTTTTTAGGCGTCATTCTCGCATGAGTGTACAGAGGCTTTTAAATGAGTGAGAGAAAGTTGAGGTCAATGCATTGGATGAGGCAACTTTCATTGTCTTTAACATGAATGCAGTGTGAGTGACAACAACTTTCCCGGTGTGATCAGACTTTGTGTCAAGCAGGGTCACACTAGTGTATTGAGACGAGCTAAAGAACGATTCACCAACATCCACGTCGGACTTTCTCACCCATCTCTTACCAACTCGCAAATAGCAGGCGAAAAAGAATTGCACAAATTTCCCTTGAGAAACACTAAAAATAGATTCTTTCAACAATGTAACAATCATTCCAATCTATATAATTCCAAATGTTTGCCACTGTTCTGCAACTTATTTATTCAATTTATTAGAGCAGGCTGAAGGTTGTATTCTTCTCTCTGGGGGTTTGAAACGTGTCTTTGACCTTAAAACATTCAAATCAGACTTTAGTAGTCGCATTTGGTTGGAAAACGGGTGTAAATATGTTGAAATGAATCGAATGGCATGCTCTCCAAGTTAAATGTAGCGTTCATAAATCGGGCAGATAATGACAGCTGTTTATGAGGTATTTTCAACACATTTGTCTGTGATTCACTTGGTGCTTAGCCATGCCCCTTCTGTTCTGTGTTCTGCTCTATAAATGTTCTGGTGATATAATCCTTGTTAGCGTGCGGCTACGTACAACACATGCACACGCGCACACACACGCACACACACACACACTATACTATTGTTGTGTTGCGCAGTTCACTGGCTGGCTCGTCAGTCAGGCATTGAAATACTGTTCGCAAACAGGGCGTCGTCTACATGTATTACAATTTAAAGTGGACTTGAAATGACACATTTGAAGAGCCACATTTTTCAACTTTTGTACCATATGTGTAATATCCATCCATTTTCCGAACCGCTTCATCCTCACGAGGGTCGCGGGGGGTGCTGGAGCCTATCCCAGCAGTCTTCGGGCAGTAGGCGGGGGACACCCTGAATTGGTTGCCAGCCAATCGCAGGGCACACAGAGACGAACAACCATCCACACTCACACTCATACCTAGGGACAATTTAGAGTGCCCAACCAGCCTGCCATGCATGTTTTTGGAATGTGGGAGGAAACCGGAGCACCCGGAGAAAACCCACGCAAGCCCGGGGAGAACATGCAAACTCCACACAGGGAGGCCGGAGCTGGGATCGAACCCGGTACCTCTGCACTGTGAAGCCGACGTGCTAACCACTGGGCTACCGGGCCGCCCATATGTGTAATATAACATTTAAAATCAAATATATTATCATATAGCCTTTCATTTTACGTGAATGTCTCTAGATTGTGTCCTGACAAATTCAGTGCACGTGTTCGGTGACTGAGTGTGAAAAGTTGTCTGTCTGTGACTGACGAATGGATCACCTATTGGCAGAGTAGAAATCAGAGTTGACTGGATTGCTCTTACATTGCATTTATTCTGTTATGCATTCTTAAAATATTGAAGACTAGATGACAAGAATCTTTTGACTAAAATTCTGCACTGACTACATTGAAATGTTTTAAAGTACTCCATTTCATAATCGGGCAGCCCGGCACACACACACACACACACACACACACACACACACACACACACACACACACACACACACACACACACTTCCGGTGTGGAGTTTGTATGTTCTTCCTGTGCGTGCATGGGTTTTCTCTGGGTACTCCTCTGTTTCCTATCACATTCCAAAAACATGCGTGGCAGCTTAATGGAATACTCTAAATTGGCCATTGGTGTGAGTGTGACCGCGGATGGTTGTTCGTTGATGTGTACCCTGCGATTGACTGGCAACATTTCATAATCAGTTGCTGATGGTGTCAAGGTACACTTGCCTTACTTGTGTGCGGGCAGCCTGGGATCGGTCCCCACTCAGTGACGGTGTGGATATGGGTGTGAATGGTCATTTGTCTCTGTATATACCCTGCGACTGACTGGCAACCAGTTCAGGGTGTTGTGTGCCTTCCACCCGAAGTCAGCTGGGATAGGCCGCAGCATCTCCCCACTGTTCAGGATGAGTGGTGTTGAAAATGGATGGATGGAAGAATGGACATTTCATAATTCAAACAAAAAAGGTCACACCACTGCCTTGAAACTTTTACCAGAATTGGCAAAGGTGTGGCAGCAGGTTCATTTGGAACACACACACACACACACACACACACACACACACACACACACACGCACATGCACATGCACACACACACATTTAGAATACTGACAATATCAGTGTGGCTTGGATTATTTCATGATAACCAATTTTATGTATGTATCAGTAATTTAGCTATTTGTGAGTATATAACTTCATACTAATTTAGCTATTTGTGAAGTGCAGAGGTATTCGATTTCCCTATAGCTGAAGATGGCATATTACTGTCTGTGTGATGTCATTTTTAAAACTGCCCGGAGAAATACTTTATCATTTTATGATGTTGATGGAGAACAAAATAAATGCACACCTTCCATCCCACAGGATCTGTATGCAATAAAGAATTATGTGCAGAAGCTGGTAAAACATAAAAAGTCCATCTGCCACATGACATAGATGAGATACCTGGTACCATTGTATCAGTACCCTTGCAAATGCACTGATATGGCACCACATAATTACCCTATCCATGCTCCGCTGAATATTTATATGTCAGATGCAGGCCGTCAGCCTCAGTCACAGACACAGATAAATAAAACCCTTCCCTCACTTAATTGCACACCATCAGTTCTCGTTTCTTCTCACTTTTTCCTCAGTTTAATTCTACAGTTCATCCACAAAAGACTGTTTTTTGTTTTGTTTTGTTTTTTCAAAACCGCCCATCATTTATTTAGGCATGGCCATAAGAATAGATTAATTTATTGATACGAATGAAGTCTTCAGTGGTGAAGCAATTAGGTAAAATGGAACGCTCTATGGTCCACGACCACCAGAGGCGCTGTTTATTTACTCCCAACTAGTTTGTGGTATCAAGAAGGGGTCCAGAATTAATTCTATAATCAATTTTCGATACTGCTTGTCTTCTTTAGGGCTGTGGGCAACTGACTTTAGAAGACGGCTAATGTTGGAGGTAGCTGGAGTGCCCAGACAAAAACTCACACAAGCACGGCGAGAACATACAAGACAAGATTTGAACCCAGAACCTCTCAACTGTGAAGCAGATGGGCTTACAACAACTTCGCTGTACTGTGAGTACCATGAGAACATCAATTCCAAAACAAGACAAGAAGGTGATATCGGAGCAGGCTAGCCCACCCCACCCCGACCCCCAACTACCCTCCCTCATTAGCTGCAAAGAGGGAATTAGATCCTTGTAATCTGTATGTAGTTTCCTGAAATCACGACATCAAAACAACATTTGCATTCATCCAAATTCATTTGCCTTCTGTTGCATTTCATTTTTGATGGCCTAGTTAACACCAATTATTTAGCTTTCTCCAGAAAAGAAGAACGTATGTATTTTCCTACAGCTTACACATCAGCAATTGACGACTTCCACTCATATATGCAGGATACGGTACTTTAATGGACTATAGCAACCTTTTTTTGGACTTCTCGCAACTTAAAGAAAGCTCATGCTATGTAGTCATCACTCTCTAAAGGTATCTAATGCACTGGAGCAACTGGCAAATCCTACTTACCTTGTGTCACCAAACCCCCGAGAAGAAGCAGCCAAGTCCATTTGACAGCTAGATGCATGTCTCATCTATTTTTTTGTTGATGTTGTTTGTTGTTATGTCGCTGTCCTTCACCTTTATGAGGGAATCAGTCGAGTTCAACGTGATTTGAGAAGTGGCACTGTGCTCGCGTCTCTCGTCCAGGAGCGTTGGTGTGGATTTGCCGGGTCGCTCCTTCCTGATCCAAACTTGACTGCGCTCGTCCCTCCTCCTCTTCTTCCTCCTCCCCCGTCCCCATTCTCCTCCGGTCTGCTGCATCCCTGCGACTCACTCCACGCACGCACACACAGGCACACACATGCAAGGAAAAAAACAAAACAACACCTTAATGCTAAGCCAGTGCAATCACAGCATTTTAATAATAATCATACTAATTAAATAGTTCCCACGTTTCAGTGTACAAAGAAAACATTTCAAAATGCCTAAAATTCGTATTGTGACATTCATTAAATAAAAGTAGGTTGTGTCCTCAATGTTACTTTGTGCTTTTATTTATTTTGTATGTATATATATATATATATATATATATATACACATATAGTACCGGTATATGTACTTTAAATCGATGGTAAATGTATAGAGCGTAATACCAAATTGTACATTGCACAACAAAATTAGATACGAGAATTGTATCCCAAAGTCTGACAAAATATTGATGTGTATATTACAAAAAATTGCATATATTGTATTTGCAGAGCTCTTAATGTGTTTATTTTGGCTGTAGTTCGCAGATGTGTGCAAATGAACTGCTTCTTACGTGTGTTGCTATTAATTGGATTGTATAGTTTCATGAGATGGTCAGTTGGCTCTTCAATTTTGCACAAACCTCTGCAGTGAGAGCAAAGTTATGGTTAACGCCTTGCTGTCAAGTTTTCACGCTACCTCCTTAGCTGATCGTTTGATTCCTCCTTTCAGATCAGTCTGATTAAATTTAACTTGGGACTGGATTTGCAGTGCTTGGTTTGACGTCAGCCAAGTAATCAGGTGCCCTCAGTCAGGTTGAAGTCCTTCCAGTGACTGGTGAGAAAAACAAGTAACAAAAAGTATTTTTTTTTAACTACAGCTTCTTTCATTTTTAAGGAGCCATACTCACAAATCAAAACAATAAAGCTTGCAAAACTAAATGACTACATTAACACACACACACACACACACACACGGAAAATGATTGAGTAAGAGAGAGACCCCCCCCGCCTCTTTGTTATTTCAACCCCAACAGCACAAGTTGCCAGTCTGCGCAAGACACTTTGAAATGCTCCAGGGGCTGACAATCGTTTAGAGAAAGCAAACAAAACATGTACATTTGAAGCATGCGGTCTTCAACATAGATATCTCTAAATAGAGCCTTCATTCTGAATGACTGATGTGACAAACAGGAAGTCCCGTGATGGTCTCTAAACCCCCGGTTATAAAATGACAAGTTGTATCATAGCTGCATGTCTGGTGTTTGCAACAAACCAATCTGCATTAAAAAAAAAAAAAAATGCCCCAGTATCAGATTCAAAATTTAAATTGTGTCTGGTGAAATGATCTGATACATAGTGTAGAAAGAATAACCTGGTTATTTACACATTTTTGTGTACATACTGTATATTGCTAAGTATAAACTACTGACCTTAGCCACAACATTAAGTACACTTCAGCCTTGAAATGAAATCCACTCAGAAAACTGATCAAATTCTGGTTTTACACAATAACAATGTTGTGCTTCGATTGAGATGATGTTTTCGAATTCAAAATATGCTTTGCTATTTGGGGTCATTTTCAAAGATATTTCTACGCTTAGCTTTTGTAGTTTCGTGAGAAGTGCCATTATTCACTTCTGTCTACTTAAGAGGGAGGATTAGACAGAATGTAGGCCAAAAAGTGGAGATCAACATAGGATAAGGCAGGTGTTGTGGCAGGTGACTTTATTTGCACTCCACATCGAACCCAGATCAACACAATTCAACTTCCAGTGAGCATGTTAGTTGAATCGCATCAAAATAATAAATCAATCTGTTTCCTCACTTTCTTTTTAACACAGTCTGTCAGTGTTTCCCCGCACACAAGAACAACAAAGGACATAAAAAAATAATAATAATAAATTAAGAGAATGAATGAAAGGCATACTGAAAAGCCATAATGTGGTTTTGTTGTTGCTGGTGACGATGACATCGGACTACAGTGCGAAGCGTGACGACATACTTCCCTTTGCCTGTCTTATCAGTGAGGACGCTTCAAGGAAGAACTAGGTGCGAGTCAGTGTTTCTGCCAGGGCTGTTTAGCGTGACGCACCATAGCCTGCCCCTCTGCTCTGCATCGAGACATGTTTAATTCATGTTTCTTTTTTGTAAAGGCTGGCTGCACACACTCCAAAAGCCATTAAGATCACATTTTCTCCACTCCCTAGTGTCACAGTAACTCTTCAGTCCATCTCATCCAACAATCTCCCCTTGTCATTCATTTAACATCTTTTTTTTTTTTTTTCATACGTCTTTCATCCTATACTTCCTGCCATCCTGCCTTCTCCTTTCACCTCACGTAAAGGGCCGTTCTCCCCTTTCCACCTGCTTTCATTCATCCGTCGTCCGCTAGTGCCATCTTTCTGCCTCAAGTGAAACATAACACATAACAATATCTGCTTCCCCCGCAAGAACTTTTAGACTCTCTTGAATTATTCACACGCACATATCTGCAGCACATTCCTGACCCCAAGATAAGTGCTTTTATTCTCAATCCCGCGGAATAAAATCGGAATGTCTTTTTTTTTTTTTTTTTTACACTCCTTGGCCACATCGCCTACACTGGGGTGGGTTTAGTGGAACACAGATGATCAGCAGATTCGAGGCCATTCTACAAAGGATTGGGGTGGATACAATGTAGATCCATTGTGAGGAATCCGAGTCGAGGAACTCATAGCCTTTTCTGTACGGTATATTTTAGTACTGGCTGTACTTACAATGCAAATCAAAGGAACTATATTATGTTCATTTGATACGTTGCAGTTGATGAACCCTTTCATGCACCCTGTAACCTGATAACATGATAAGCTGTCCACTGTAGTAACCGCTGTCCCTGAAAGGGTTAAATGTGACACAGAAAATAGTCATGCCTAAGAATCATGATGGCTGCCAATCCTTGTCATTCCTTTGAAAATGACCCTTTTTTTTTTTTTGAAATGAAACAATAAAGGGCAAAATAAAATGTATCATAGATCATGTTTTAAGAGGAAGACAGCTAGCTGCTCTGTGCAGTTTAGTTGACACTAATGTTGCACATAGACTGAATTTAATACCAAACTCAAATAATTAAGGAGGCCACACTCACAAATTGCTCTCGTATTAGTTCGCTCAGCTTTTGGTTTTGGCAAGTGCTTTTTGTTAGTATTAGGATGTCACACTGCAGGTAGCTCTGATTCCAAATTTAGTTAGTTTTTATTTTTTTTGACTGTCCACACAGTTTTGAGCAATTGTCCGAATCGGATTGAACACTATTTAGGATAAAAATCTGATATTTGTCTGGTAGTCTGAACAAGACCTTACCGTAGTTCCTTTTTGTTACTATTAGTTTCTTGCGTTTTTGTGGGTGTGTTTTGGTCATTGTTCATCCCTTGCCGTTTGCAAAAAAATTTTTTTTCTGTTTCCGAACTTTTTCGTACATTTTGTATAAATACATCTGTACTAAACTTTACCCGTTGTCTACCTTTCTGGGATCTGCAATGAAACGGATAATACTTGCAATGTGCTGTAGTGAAAAGAGCTCTGACTGAGGCAACACAACTTTAATAATAATAAGACTGGGTAAGAGCAACAAAGTAAAAAAACAAACAAACAAAAAACAATATTCCACTTGGAAAAAGGATGTTTTAACACACAACAGTATGGGGAGGGAAGATCGGGGGGGACACAACCGTCATGTTAATGTTTTTAAAGAAATAAAGGCCTATTTTGGCTCAAGCAATTGGCTCATGTGTGTGCCCTGCGAGCAACCAATCAGGGTCCCCCGCCTACTACAGCTGGGATAGGCTCCAGCACCCCCCGCGACCCTAGTGAGGATGAAGCGGTTCGGAAAATGGATGGATGGAACTAATGTGTGTTGTGCACACCTGCAATAGACCTACATACACGGCCAATGATTTACAATCTGCTGCAGGTACCATTAGTTAAAACATGCAGAGCACACAGAAATGGAAGCTGATTCTTTTTTTTTCCTAAAATAATCTCCCCAGTGGTGTTGAGGTTCACGTGGATTTGGTGCATGTAGCCCAAATGGCCTTTTTCATGCTGACGTCTGCTTCAAGAATACAATTTACCACATTTATTTTTGCTCCAAATTACATATAAAACTACTAGCTCACCGGTTTGCATAAATCCATCTATTTTGTGCTTTGCTGTTCAGATGCAGAACACACACACACACACACTCACACGCATACAAGCGTGTCAGGCAAATCAGCATTTCGCAGGTGTCAATGTGTCACGAGTCAGAATAAAATTTTTAAAAAAAATAAAACTTGCAGGTATAAATGAATAAAACTGGAATTTTGTCTGACAACACTGATACTATTCATGCAATGGGAAGGAGTGTCTGAGACTTTCACAGTCTTCAGCCACAGTCAAAATAATGACTTGAACAAGCTGAAATCCTCTGTTAGTACATAAGTGCTGTCAAAGAGCGTGCCACTCATTCAAGTCAAGTGTTGGCTAGTTTCATTATTGATGCGGCAGCGAAAGGATAGGGTCATTAAAATTAGAGCAACAGTCAACACAGTTGTGACACGCCCCGCATGCCTTCGTTACAAATCACATGAAATCAACTCAGAATGCGAAATGAGACATTCCGCCACATCAAGTGAAATGTGGCACGTTTGTGATTTATTGAACGTCAAATCTTGCTTTATTTCATAGGAAATACAATTTGGATGTTTTGTATTTCATGAGTCATGAATCTATTTGTCCCCGCAGGTAGTTTTGCCACATGGCATGCATGTCTAAGCAAGGTGATGCACTAGAGATCGCATGCTGTGGGCTGCTCATAGTTGTTTATCTAATATGACAACCTGACTCTGAACCGTCAAGGTTTGCATGCAATTTTAAAACACAAATACAAGTGACAGTTGAAGACTGCAGAACTGTAGCTGATTTGACAGATTGTTTTGGCACTTAAATGTGTCATAACCACTAAACCACAGGTGTCCAAGCCAAGGCCAGCGGGCCAGATCTGGCCCACCACTTCATTTTATATGGCTGGTGAAAGCAAATCAAGCATATCAACTTCCATGATGCTTGCTAAAGTCCAAACCAAAATTGTTATACGTAACCCATATGTTTGAACGAGCCATTATTCTTGACTTAACATTTTAAAACTAGTTAGCTGTTGGTCACGTGTGAGAGCCAATGGGAGCCAAGCCCCAGGATGCAAACACCAAGTAAAGGTAGTATGTCTACATTGGTAACTAATTACAATGCAGCTGGAAAAAAAAAAGTACTAGCACAGTACCGGGAGGAGACCCCGAGGACGACCCAGGACACGCTGGAGAGACTATGTCACCCAGCTGGCCTGGGAACGCCTCGGTATCCCCCGGGGAGAGCTGGAAGGTAGCTAAAGGGAAGTCTGGGCTTCCCTGCTAAAGCTGCTGCCCCCGCGACCCGGCCCCGGATAAGCGGTAGAAGATGGATGGATGGATGGATGGATGGACTAGCACAGTAGCCTCCAAGCCTTACAGAGTAAAAAGGATATCAGACAGATGTGTCACTATTTCATTTATTTATTTATTTTAATTACATTCACATTTAGGTACATTTCTCAGGAATGCTCACTGTGGATACAAGGCAGAAAGGTGCAAACAGTTTACCAAATTGTAAAAGTCATATGCTCTGGGTACCCAGTGTATGTTTGAGAGAACCAACAAGGATGCCGTTTTTTTTCTTTTTTTTTTTTTAAGCACAGCTGAAAAGACCACAGATAGAACTAACCAGATCAGAGGGAGGACTGTGACAGGCATATACGGTACTTTCCTTCTCTTTCAAATGTGATTTTGGACTACAATCATGTCAATAACTGAGCATGGCCACATGATTAATGTCTCGTTATTTGGTAACAGGCAGCTGGTTGAGGCTCTCACGTTAAATCTCACACGCAAGCAAATGGAAGCCTGCTGTCTGAGAAATAGCTTTCTAATCAATTTGGACGCATCGTGTGAGAAACATCATTGGATTCAAACCATGGAACATTTGTAGCTCCTTTTCCAATTCCAGCTTCTGTTACGAGTTTACTAAAGTGTGACTGAAGGAAGAGAGGAAAGGGACAAGCGATATGGCGCTTAGTCAGTGTACAGGTTTCACTGAGTGTTTATGATGCGGTAGTCATGCTTTCTCCCGCGCAGGCGTGCAGACTCTAGAATCAGTCTTCCAGACAACTGGAGGGATGTTTGACACACTCTGCAAGAAGTGTAAACTCCAGCAGGACAAGCAGAGATTTTTAGTGGAGGAAGAGGGGTCAGAGTTGCTGCTGAGGCAAGTTCCAGAGGTACCATGGCAGGTGGGCATGGTGGAAAGAACATTTAACCCTTTCAGACACAGCAGGTACTACAGTGGACAGCCATTCATGTTATCAGATTACAGGGTGCTTGAAAAGGTTAAAATGGCTCAAGATCAGACCCAGTAGTCCATTTTTCAATGTTTTCAAAGGAGTAAAAAAAAAAGCTAAATAATTTTTTTTTAAATACTAATTATGCCAGACGTAATGTATAGTATGTGTGTACGAAATGTTATCTCTTAGATCATCTCTTTTTCATCAATGGACACTACAGCTTCTTGTTTGCTTTCAAACTTAGCTTGTAGCAGATGTGTGCACATTTTCAGCATGACGTCTTTGATCCACTGGTGAAAGGGGCACTTTGATTCACTCCTTTTTCATCTATAACTGCTTCAAACAACAAAGTGTATGCAGAAAAATTGGTTGAGATTGGACGACTGTCTGTGACTAATGTATTGCGTTGTATTATTTTGTCATTTTATGTGACCTGTTCTTTTGATGGTGACGCGGGCACCCGCAGCGGCTCCTCTCGCTCCTGAGGAAAGAAATTTCATCTGTGCTGTCACATACAGCACATTTGACAAGAAAGTTGTACTTCATTTGACTTATCGTTAACCAAAACCCCAAAAAATTTGAACCAACATTTTTAAAAATGTTGGTTTAAAATTAAAATTTTTATTTAATATATTCTCATTGATTACAATTTTTGCCCCCCCCCCCCCGTTAACTGATCAACGAGTTGTCATGGATACTAACTTCTCTGAACCTACCAAAGGCAACTGCACAGCCATTTTATTTCCATCTGGGAGAAGCAGCATCCTTCAAAATACCTTTTTCTTTCAGATTCAGTACGCACGACCCCAAATTAAAATTTTGTGGAAACTGATTGTATAAATCTAGAGTAATGCTACAGTATCTGTCCTACCATTTTACTGGTTTACAGTGTCACAACGAATGCAGTGTTAAGGGTTAAATACAAAACAAAGGGAGTCGTGACCAAGATTTTGCACAGTATATTTCAAAGCATGTAGTACAATTTGTACAAAGTGACATCACAATTGCACAATTTCAAGGTTCCGTGATGAAATAGGAAGTCAAATCCGAAATCATACATACATTTTTCACAATAGCGGTGCCACAGAGAAAACACACACTTCATTAAATCGATTGTGTTTGTTCAACCTCATTTCATGGTCGCAATGAAGTACGTTCTGATCTAAGGTGCGAAAGTCTCTACATTGTCTACAGGTGAAGCATCTATTTTGAAAGACTACTATTAGATTGTGTTAAAAAGTAGAACAGAAGAACAGTTCATGGAATCATCAAGCCTGTTACGCTCGGAGAGTTTCGGTGAAGTCTAGTCAAATTAAAAGACTTTCCTCATTATATAGTTTACCTGAAAGCTTTCAAGATTAAAACCATGACACACTATTTTGATCGATTGACATATAATTAAACGTCTGTAGACTATATGTCTGTGCAGCGATCGCCAACGTGGTGCCTGAGGGCAGCAGGTAGCCCCCAAGGACCACGATAGCAGCCTGTTCTAAAAATAGCTCACTTGTGATGGGGCATTGTGATTTTCGAAGAATGTTGCAGAAGTGATTATTTGAAAATGTAAACACTGGCAGAGGTTTGTACAAATGAAGTGTTGCATATTATATTCATGTTTCCCAATTATTGTGAGAAATCATGAGCAGTGTCTTAAAATGAATGTAATTTAAGCAAATTTGTTATTTTCAGAAAAAAATGGTAGCCCTTCACATTGATCAATACCCACAGATTAGCTCTCAGTTACAAAATGGTTGGTGACCCCTGATGTACACTATGTATGTAAGTTTGTACAGTATGAGAAAACTCCACCAGCCGCCACTGCTTGAAGACGGCACACTAGACCTTAATGTTGAGTTTGGACCAAGAAAGCCGGATCTGGAACGGACGTTGGCATATATAGGTAATGAAAGACAATTTTATTTTCACATCCTAGAAATCTCCATACCTGTGGAGAGAAAAACATAACAGGATAAGTCGGAATCTCAGAATTGTTGTGATTCTTGTATTATATAATCTATCCATTCATTTTCCAAACCGCTTATCCTCAAGATGGTTACGGGTGTGCTGAAGCTTATACCAGTTGTCCCCGGGAAGTAAGCGGGGTACATCCTGAACTGGTTGCCAGCCAATCACAGGGCACACATAGGCAAACAACCATTCACACTCATAATCACATCTCGGGACAATTTAGAGTGTTACATTAACCTGCCATGCAAGTGTTTGGAATGTGGGAGGAAACCGGAGTACCTGGAGAAAACCCACGCAGGCACGAGGAGACCATGCAAATTCCACACAGGAAGGCCGGAGCTCGGAATCAAACCCACAACCTCTGTGCTCTGAGGCATATGTGCTCACCATTCCTCCGTTTTTTTTGTTTGTTTTTTAACAATACCAAGATCTAACATTTTTTAAATGAGGCCTGATATTGCATGTTTCAGAAACATTTACGACTCATCTGAATACAAACTCTAAATGAATCTGTCTTTTGTAAAGAACGTTTCATTCTTACGCTCAATGTCAGTCAAAAGCATTGCTTTCACATTGTAGTGCACAAACAACGTGACTGAGAAATCATTGTTTATCACACCATCACGGTCTTGGTAACATGAAATAAAAAGCACAGATATGCCAGTCTTGCCCACCACACTTATAATACAAAGCAGAAACCAATGTTTAAAATTGTGAAGAATTATCAGATTTTTGGATGGGCCTTCAATGGCAGTATGCAAAATGGTGTCGCCGTCCGTGACAATCCCTCTGTTTGGCTGTTAGCTAGCAAATGCATGACAGTAGTCCATAAAAGCAAAGCAGCTGCAATTAAAACGGCATTATTTAGTAAATGAAGCGCATCAAAACGTTGCTTTTTGCTCTTTGTATTGTGAGTATGTTGAGCAAGGTTCTGAAAATGTGCATTTTATTCCATGAAATCCTGGTATGATCATGACCTCTTAGTTACCGACGGAGTTACATGCACGTGAATTTAAACGTGCGCTTCCAGCCACCACTCTGTGACGTGTTGTGTCACCCTGGCGACCCCACTGAAAAAAATTCTAGCGATGTCCCTGCTAATCAACAGTCATTTGTCAGGCACATTTTCGGCAGCCTCATGACCCACATGTTAGTAACTTCTAACTTCATAAATAGATGTATGATAGCAGGTCTTGAAATTGTCAGTTCTGCAGAATATAAAAAAAGGGTCAGCCGCCATGAATTGGGTAGATGTGTGTCTTCGGGATGAAAGTTTTTTCTGCTCTACTGCTCGCTCGATGAAGTAGGTTGAATCAATATTTTACATTGTAAATGGATCACCTGACTCGATGTGGGGATGAAGTCAAAGAAAAGATTGTGTCTGTGCTTTTCCTTTTTTCATGTAGCAATTTAACCAGGCTTACACACATTTTTGGGGGAGTCATTTGCCCCATTATACACTGAAAGGCACAAAAATGCTTGCATCAATTTGAAATTACGAACATTGCTAATGTTCCTGGATTAGCAAAGGGAGATTTAATGAAATGTGATTTTTCTGTCATTTTAAATTCCCTGATATCACAAGTTATGATACAAAAAATATATTTTTCAACATACAGTAGGGATAAGCATTCTACTCGCCATTGTTCAACTAGCCATTTTTTGTGATATAAAAAAAAAATGAGAGTATGATAATCCATTTTCAACCTTTTCAACCTTTCCCACCAATAATGTGACCTATAACCTGTACAACTCAAATCTCTAAGAGTGAAAGTAAAAATGTTGGTTGCACAAGTTTGGACCCCCCTCTGATAACCGGCATGTGCCTGTCTTCAGAATTAACATTAACATTTGACCTCACATGGAATGTGAGTCATCCTACACCCCACACCATTTCAAGTGATTCAGATTAGCCTGAAAATAATTGTATTTGTCCAAGTAGCTTTTTCCTTTTTAGCTGTTCATAAATTTGCTCTTCATCTGGCATGTCTGTGCTGTGTACTGTATGTGACTTGTCGAATTGGGTTTTTTTTTGTTTTATAATTTATTATTTTTATATCTTATGTTTGATTTTTGTATTATGTACAGTGCTGTGTCACAGTTTTAATTGCTTAAAAGTGCTCTACCAATGAACCGATGATGAGTTGGGATTAGTTGAGTTGAACTGAGATAAATTGAGTAAACATCAAGATTTGAATGCACTGCCCATCTTTGCCTTAATCTAAGACTGCCATGGCACTTTCCCATGTGAAGAATGTCATGTGACCATTCCTGAAAAACAGATGCAGCGGATTTCCCATGTATGCTAAGATAACTACCATGACAAAGCTAGTTGTGCTTGCGCAATGCTTGCTGACTTGTTTCATTCCAGGTCGACAACAGCCAATCAGCGTGCTGATTGGTGAAACAACAATATGGGACAATATCATTGCAGCCTGTGGCACCAAGTGGTATACAACAATGTTTTGTTTTGTTTTGTTTTTTAACTCATGTCTGCTTGTGCTACGCCTGCGTGTGACCGAGTAAGTGCGTTATCGATGCACGGGTGGACTAGGCCGGCCTGAAATAATAACGACTGATGTACTGGTGTGCCCACCCTTGACCCAAAATTCCTAAAATGTTTTTATTTTTGGTGGGTGTCTTTGAACAAAATATACATACGTATTTGTTTCGCATGATGTAACTACGTAAATTTAAATATATTGTTGGGTATTGCCATCTTTGGCAACTCTTGAAGACATTTGATGTCAAACACACACTGCAGCCATTTAAAGTTACTGCAGGTGCTTTGTCCTGGGATCCTGCTGTAGGGTTCCACCATTTACCCCTACCCAGACGGAAGTGCTTCAATCTGTATTGCTGAGTCAGAAAGTTGGTTACGAACATACCGGATTAAATGATCTGCACCTTTATCTCTATCTGCACCAAAACGTATGGATTCCACTTTGGGCCATGCACCATCCCTCTATAAAATTTATAGCTAATGACCTACAGTAGCCAACTGCGACCAACACATAAACCTTGCACAAATCCTATGTAAGGTAAAAAATAAAAATTCCCTTTTTTCCATCTGTGTTAACAGAATTAGGTAATTGCTGCATTCCTTTTCTTGCATTTAAAGACATATCTTGATTTTCCATAAACGTCTAACAAACGTCTAGAACTACAATAAAAGGAAATCGTAAAGTCTTTATTTTATGGTGTTTCTCGTTCTGAATTTGAGTGTGTTTCAGGGTGTGTTCATGACTCACGCAGCATCGTCAGCAGTTGGTGTGTTGTAGCTTTGGAACAGCGGTTGCATGAAGAGCCCCAGTGTTCCTACCACACACACCAGGATGAAGATCCACAAAAACAAACGGTCGATCACCATGGCTACGTATTTCCAGTCCTCTATTATCTGAAACACAACACACACAATAACCCAATGTTTGGGATGTTGAAGCTGAAATGTGTGGGAAGGCTTGTGTTTTATTAATGGCTGATGGGATTGTGACTGCACCAGGACAGCAAATGCTTATGATCCACTAAACTAACGTGCAATTAAGATTCTGTAATATTTATTAAGCAAGGGAGCTTTGTGAAAGTTTTAGAATCTAAAGTTTCACATTTGGGGCTCTATTTTTGTCGACTGTACATGTGCATTCTGGCGTAAAAACGGGCGGATCTTGATTTTCGTGCAACTGAAAGCCTCCGAGAGCATATTTGGGAGTTTGGCGGACCGTGCTGCACTATGCTGGATAAAGAGTGTTTTCTTTTGGACACCTCTGACAATACTTTCTGACAGTTTGGTGGCACAAAGTAATCTTTAGACCAGCTGAAAACAGGTCTAAGTTGTGGCACAGGTGGTGTAACGAGATTTTGGTGAATTTGATCGAGGTGCAGGCAAACAGATTCTGAACTCCACGGACATGTCTGGCAGCTTTCCTTCATGAATCTGAAAAAAAAGTGTCAAACCCTCTGAATCATTGTCAAAATACTGCTTGGCAGTCATGAACAACACTTGCGGAGAGGTTATGGAATCTATTCAGAACCTGTCCACCATCGCCAACACAATAGCTGTCCAGGCAATATCCAGCGCTTTGCCGCGGGCATCACCACCTGCTCCAACACATCCCTCCAATCAGGGTGCGATCGTCTCACTAGCAGCTGCTTTGACTTTTCACTGGGAAGCCAACATTCCATCACCCGAACATTATTCTGAGGAAGTAGGAGCTTGTGACCGATTTGCATTGAATTGTTCTTTTGTCCTTGTCCCGTGGCAACTAAGCATGTATTTGACCGATTGCGCCAAAGTTGTGCCAAAGTTATCAACTTGCTTCGGGGGAACAGCAGCGAGGTGGGCCAATTCCTTGTGGGAGTCAAAGTCAGAGACATTGGAATCATTTGCCTCTTTTCCGTGTAGATGTGTCGAGTCTTTAATCAGTCAGCCCTTCATTTATCAGTCATCTGGCAAATGGCTCGTAGCGTTATGTCAGGGCTCTCAGTCCCCTGCAGACTATGCCATGGAATTCAGGATTTTAGTCTGAGGGTTGATGGAATGAAGCCAGACAGAAGAGAGATTTTCTTTGTGGACTTTCTGAGGAACTCCAAGATCGGCTGTCAACTCGGGATGAACCAGACTCTCTCGAGCAGTTAATCGCCCGAGTAATTCAGACTGACAGTCGCATGAGAGAACGCCACTGGAGCACCAAACCTGACTGCCCTTCCTTCCCTCTTGCCGCGGTTCCTCGACTGGTCTCCCAGCCCTGCACAAGCCTCGAGACACTTGCTGCCATTGGGGAAGAACCAATGCAACTCCGGGCATTTAATCAACCAACGCCCACTTTGACCCTAGAGTCCCCATCTGACCACACAAGCAAGTTTCTTGCCCTAACCAGTATGCGCCATTTATCGGAAACCCCCAAAGACTGTGACATACCAGACTGCTTCAAATTTCCCCCTGCTGTCCTGGCAGCGCCTAACCTTCAGCCGCCACAGTTCCTGTTTCAGTGGCGAATATCCTGGCTGCCCTCCGACTCCCCTCTTTCAAATTTGAGAACCCATTTTGACCAGCAAGTCAAAAATTTTGCCCACCCCTGGGATTGGCTGTAATCCCCATAAACCACGGGTAGGCAACTTCGGTCCTCGAAAGCCGTTCTCCTGCCTGTTTTCCCTGCTGCAACACACCTGATTCAAATGCTAAGCTCATCGGCAAGTAAGTGAAGCGTTTTTAGCCCCAAAAGAATGACCATGTATAGTAAGGCATTTTTTGCTGAAAAAAAGGCCATATATAGTCAGGCCTTTTTTTGCACCCCAAAATGAGCATGGAGAGTAAGGCGTTTTTTGCTGAAAAAAAGACCATGTATAGTCAGGCGTTTTTTGCCCAAAAAAAGGTGACCATGTAGAGTAAGGCATTTTTTGCTGGAAAAAAAGACCATGTATAGTCAGGCCTTTTTTTGCCCCCCAAAATTGACCCTGTATATATAGTAAGGCGTTTTTGGCAACAACAAAAAAAAGAACAGGTGTTTTTTTTTAACCCCCCAAAAAATAAAGATGAAGTAAGACGTTTTTAGCCCCAAAAACCATGTGAACTAGAGTGAAGTGTTTTGCGAAGTGTTCCTTGGTTTGAGTGTGAGCGCGAACAAGATGATTAGCAAGTGGGTCATGGACCAGGCAGGTCATGGACACTATACATTGTGCCTATATAAGACCGTTTTTTTTCTAAAAGATGAGACCCTGAATCGGAAGGCTTTTTTTCAGGATTTTTAATGAGAGCAAGTCGTTTTTCACCAAAAAAAAAAAAACGACCATGTCTAGTAAGGCATTTTCTAGCCCCCAAAAAACGACCATGGATGAAAGGCGTTTTTGGCCGAAAAAAACAACCATGTATAGTAAGGTGTTTTTAGCCGAAATAAACGACCATGTATGGGAAGGCATTTTTTGCTGAAAAAAAACGACCATGTGTAGTCAGGCCTTTTTTTGCCCCCCAAAATTGACCATGTATAGTAAGACGTTTTTTGCCCAAAAAAGACGACGATGTATTGTCCAGCGTTTTTTGCTGAAAAAAAACGACCATGTAAAGTAAGCCGTTTTTAGCTGAAAAAAACGACCATGTGTTGTCAGGCGTTTTCTGCTGAAAAAAAACGACCATGTATAGTAAGGCCCCCAAAAAATGACCATGTAAAGCGTTTTTAGCCTAAAAAAACAACCATCTAAGGCTTTTTTTTAGCTTTTAAGCGACCATGTATAGCAAGGGATTTTTGTCGGAAAAAAACAACCATGTATTGTCAGGCGTTTTTTTTAACCCCCCAAAAAATCGACCATGTAAGATGTTTTTAGACCAAAAAAAAAACATGTCAGGCGTTTTTTTAACCCCCCAAAAAATCGACCATGTAAGACGTTTTTAGACACAAAAAAAACAACCATGTAGAGTAAGGCGTTTTGTGAATTGTTCATTGGTGGAGAGTAAAGCGTTTTTATCCTAAAAAAGACGACCATGTATATAAAGCCGTTTTTTGCCGAAAAAAAAGACCATGTATAGTCAGGGATTTTTTTCTTGAAAAAAAACCCCCCAACCATGTATAGTAAGGTGTTTTTAGCCCCAAAAAGATGACCATGTATAACAAGGCGTTTTTTGCCGAAAAAAACGACTATGTATCGTAAGGAGTTTTTAGCCCAAAAAAGATGACCATGTATATAGTAAGGCATTTTTTGATGAATAAAAAGACCATGTATAGTAAGGCACTTTTGCCGAAAAAAAACGACCTATAGTATATAGGTCGTTACTATATAGTATAGTAAGGAGTTTTTTTGCCGAAGAAAAACGGCCATGTATAGTGAGGAGTTTGACTAGAGTAAGGCATTTTGTGAATTGTTCCTTGGTTTGAGTGCGAGCGCGAACAAGAGGATTGGCTACGCATGTTTATGAGATCACAAAGGAAGGCCGGAGGCCGTGGACCTCTGCGCTGTGTAGCTGACGGTCTAACCATTCAACTACCAGACAGGTCATGGGCACGCTACTTTGTCCCTATAAAAGATTGTTTTTATATACGAGCCCATAAATCAGAGGGATTATTTAAGGATTTTTTTTAATTAGAGGAAGTCGTTTTTCACAAGAAAATACGACCATGTCAAGGAGGGCATTTTTAGATCAAAAAGGCGATCCATGTACAGTAAGACGTTTTTCGCCTAAAAAAGACGACCATGTATAGTATGTCGTTTTTAGCCGAAAAAAACGACCGTGTATAGTAAGGTGTTTTTTGCTGAAAACAAAGACCATGTATAGTGAGGCGTTTTAACCCCCAGAAAACGACCATGTATCGTCAGGCCTTTTTTTGCCCCCCAAAATTGACCATGTATAGTAAGGCGTTTTTCGCCTAAAAAAGACGACCAGGTATAGTAATGCGTTTTTAGCCCCCAAAAAACGACCATGTATAGTCAGACCTTTTTTTACCCCCCAAAATTGACCATGTATAGTAAGAAATGTTTTGCTGAAAAACAATGACCATGTATAGTAAGCCGTTTTAAGCCCCCAAAAAATGGCCACGTATAGTAAGGTGTTTTTCGCCCCCAAAAAATGACCATGTAGAGCAGGGGTCTCAAACTCAATTTACCTGGGGGCCGCTAGAGGCAGAGTCTGGGTGAGACTGGGCCGCATCAGGATTTCCACAAGAAAAGCGCTGATAAAACATTCCAACGTTATCAAATATCTTTCTTTTTTCACAAAAAATAATGAATTAAATAAATTAACTTAAAGATGAGGGCGGCCCGGTAGTCCAGTGGTTAGCACGTCGGCTTCACAGTGCAGAGGTACCGGGTTCGATCCCAAGTTTGCATGTTCTCCCCGGGCTTGCGTGGGTTTTCTCCGGGTGCTCCGGTTTCCTCCCACATTCATGCATGGCAGGCTGATTGGACACTCTAAAAGGTGTGAGTGTGAGTGTGGGCGTGGATGGTTGTTCGTCTCTGTGTGCCCTGCGATTGGCTGGCAACCAATTCAAAAGACTGCTGGGATAGGCTCCAGCAACCCTAGTGAGGATCAAGCGGTTCGGAAAATGGATGGATGGATGGAACTTAAAGATGAATAAAAAATAAATCAATCAGTAATAAAAAAATAAAATAATAATAATGAGCATACAGTAGATATACACTGGCTGGCTAAGTAGAGAAAACTAATTATTTTTATTCCGTTTCAAATGTCTGTATTAACAGCTCTTTAACCTTTAACTTTCTGAACTTGAATGGAACATTGAACATGAAATATTCTGAACACGGCTTCTCTTGCCTACTTCTTGCTGCTAGAGACCTGGCAGCGCTTCTTCTCACATAGCTCTCGGGTTGAACTTTAACTTTCAGTCGCGCGGGTCTGTGGCGCATGCGCACTTTCGCTCTCCGATCGTATTGGATTACGGCAGTTCTCCGAATTTCTCAAGTGTCATGTTAACGCACTTACTGTTAAGTTTCCGTTTCACTCGCGGAGATGGCTACAGACACAGACACAGGCTGGATCACGGATCATAGCGCCTCATTCAGTTCTATGCTGAGAGCAGCGGAGGACTGTGCGCGCCGAGCGGAGTGATCGGCTTCACGGCTTCTCCTCCGCCCAGCTGATTGGAGGAATGAATGAGTGAGTGAGCGAGGCACTGGACAGCCCGGCCGATGTCCCGCCCTCCAGAGCCGTATACCTCACCGTGATTGGTTCATTCAGCTCCGAACACAACAAGTGTCTTTCATATCAATCTTGCGGGCCGCACGAACATTAATCTTTAATATTAAGACGGGGGCCGCAAATTATCGTCCCGGGGGCCGCAGTTGGCCCGCGGGCCGCGAGTTTGAAAATGCCTTACTCTACATTGTAGAGTAAGGCATTTTTCGCCCAAAAGAGATGACCATGTATACAGTAAGGCGTTTTTAGCTAAAAAAAAAAAACAACCATGTAAAATAAGGCTTTTTTAGCTGAAAAAAACAACCATATATTGTCAAACAACCAAAAAACGACCATGTATAGTCAGACCTTTTTTTACCCCCCAAAATTGACCATGTATAGTAAGAAATGTTTTGCTGAAAAACAATGACCATGTATAGTAAGCCGTTTTAAGCCCCCAAAAAATGGCCACTGTTAAGGAATTTATTCCTTACTGTGATTTTATTTAGCCCCACTGTACTTGGCTCTGAAAGAAACAAAGAATGTAGAATGTTGTTGGAGGTTTTCCTGCTCACTGTGTTTACAATCACCTTTAGTGTCCCTCACCCCCACCACTTTTAGGGCCCCCCTCCATAGGACTTGTTTAACACCAAAAGAACAACTGTTGTCTCAAGTATCTGTGTTGCAACTATTAAGGGACTATGCCTTGTGTTGAGGAATTTTGCCTTACCATGAGAACTATTGATACTAATCTCGATAATGAACATCTGCTGAAGCACTTAAAACAAACGGGTAGTATTTTGCTTGACTCCCCTCTTGTCCTTGGGCAACTTAACAGCCCCAAAGATCTTCCTCCCAGTACTCCCATCCTTTCACGTTTTTCAAGGCTGTCAAGTTGCCTGGGAAAGGAGCTCCAATCTCATAATCTGTGCACAGCAGAGGTGGTCTGTACTTCGTCACCATGTCAAGATTGAACTGCATTGACCTTTCTTTGTCTCTGATTTTTACGTAAGGGGAAGGACTGCCTGCCCCTCATTTACATACTATGCCTATATAGACGTGTGACTGTATTTCTTCGGGGCTTCCTGATGAAATCTGAAACTCTCAGGAGCCCGAATCGATTCGTGTTGTGTTGTGATAAACTGAGAAAAAGACAACGTGGTGTTGGGTCTTCTTCCGCCTTACAGAGAAAGAAAAGGACTTGTGTCCAAGGAGGGCCGTAAAGAAACAGAATTCTCCCCTCCTCTACACCACGTATAGTAAGCTGTTTTTCGCCCCCAAAAAATGACCATGTAGAGTAAGGCATTTTTCGCCCAAAAGAGATGACCATGTATACAGTAAGGCGTTTTTAGCTAAAAAAAAAAAAAACAACCATGTAAAATAAGGCTTTTTTAGCCGAAAAAAACAACCATATATTGTCAGGCTTTTTTTTAACCTCCCAAAAAATAACCATGAGTAAGACGTTTTTAGACCAAAAAAACCCCATGTAGAGTAAGGAGTTTTGTGAATTGTTCCTTGGTGTGAGTGCGAGCGCGAACAAGAGTATCAGCAAGTGAATGGCTATATACGTTTATGAGATCACACAGGAAGGCCAGAGCTGGGATCGAACCGTGGACTTCCGCGATGTAAAGCTGACGCTCTAACCATTCAACTACCAGACAGGTCACGAACACTCTACATTGTGCCTATATAAGAAAGTTTTTTCTAAAATACGAGCGGAAATCGGAAGGCTTTTTTATTTTATTTTTTAAAGGATTTTTTAAATTAGAGGGAGTCGTTTTTCACAAGAAAAACTGACCATGTCTAGGAGGGCATCAAAAAGACGACCATGTATAGTAAGGCATTTTTAGCCCCCCAAAAAATGACCATGGATAGAAAGGCGTTTTTGGCTGAAAAAACCCACCATGTATTGTCAGGCGTTTTTTAACCCCCCAAAAGACGAAGATGAAGAGTAAGATGTTTTTAGCCCCAAAAAATAACAATGTAAACTAGAGTAAGGCATTTTGTGAATTGTTCCTTGGTTTGAGTGCGAACCCGCAGGTTTATGAGATCACAAAGGAAGGCCAGAACCGGGATCGAACCGTGGACCTCTGCATTATGGAGCTGACGATCTAACCATTCAACTACCAGACAGCTCATGTACAATCAATTTTGTCCCTATATAAGACTGTTTTTCCTAAAATACGAGGCCGTAAAGCAGAAGGCTTTTTTTAAGTCGAGGAAGTCGTTTTTCACAAGAAAATACGACCATGTCAAGGAGGGCATTTTTAGATCAAAAAGACGACCATGTATATATAGTAAGATGTTTTTCGCCTAAAAAAGACGACCATGTATAGTAGGTGGTTTTTTGCTGAAAAAAAAGACCATGTTAGTAAGGCGTTTTTAGCCCCAAAAGAATGACCATGTATAATAAGGCGTTTTTTTGTTGAAAACAAAGACCATGCATAGTGAGGCGTTTTTAGCACCCCAAAAAACGACCACGTATACTAAGGCGTTTTTCGCCCCAGAAAACACCATGTGAATTGTTCCCTGGTGCCAAACAGTTTGTTTGGCGTTTTTAGCCCCCAAAAAACGACCACGCGTAGTAAGGCGTTTTCCGCCCAAAAAAGATGACCATTTGTAGTAAGGCGTTTTTTGCCCCCATAAAACGACCACGTAAGGCGTTTTTAGCCGAAAAAAAAACATGGAGAGGAAGGCGTTTTTCGCCCCCATAAAACGACCATGTATAGTAAGGCGTTTTTCGCCCAAAAAAACACCATGTATAGTAAGCCATTTTTCACCCAAAAAAGATGACCATGTAAAGTAAGGCGTTTTAGCCCCCAAAAAACGACCACGTATAGTAAGGCATTTTTCGCCCAAAAAAGATGACCATGTATAGTGAGGCTTTTTTTTCCCGAAAAAAACGACCATGTAAAGTAAGGCGTTTTTAGCCCCCAAAAAACGACCACGCGTAGTAAGGCGTTTTCCGCCCAAAAAAGATGACCATTTGTAGTAAGGCGTTTTTTGCCCCCATAAAACGACCACGTATAGTAAGGCGTTTTTTGCCGAAAAAAAACAACCATGGAGAGGAAGGCATTTTTAGCCCCCAAAAAACTAAGGCGTTTTTCGCCCAAAAAAACACCATGTATTGTAAGCCATTTTTTGCGCAAAAAAGATGACCATATATAGTGAGGCTTTTTTTACCAAAAAAAAACGACCAGAGAGGAAGGTGTTTTTAGCCGAAAAAAACGACCATGTATAGTAAGGCGTTTTTTGCTGATGAAAAAGACCAAGTATAGTAAGGCGTTTTTGCTGAAAAAAAAGACTATGTACAGTCAAACCTCAGTTTTCGAACAATTCGGTTTTCGAACTAACTGAGCGCACTTGAATGCGTCACTTCACTCCTCTCGGCTTCGCTTCCTGTGTAGCGTCCATTGTGAGCAGACGTTTTTGTATTATTCAATAAAGATTTTTTTTTAAAAGCAGACATGTTTGGTGAAACGCTTCCTCGTGTAGCGTCCATTGTGAGCAGACGAGTTTGTATTGTTCAATAAAAAAAAGCAGACGTGTTTGGTGAGACGCTTCTTTTCGGGGGAGTGAAACCCCCTTCTTTTCAGAATGGTTTGCCCCTAGCAGCACGGGGGAAGTGCGTGCGTTTGTTTACGGCCAACAGTTTTCAATACAGCGGCACATAATGAACACTCTGGTGTCCTGTAGCGTCCATTGTGAGCAGACTTCATGGCACCAAAGAAAGCAAGTGGAAGTGGTAAACCTGGTGAAGAATAGAGGAAAATAGTGCGCAAAACTATAGAATTTAAGAAAGATTTGATTGCTAAATATGAGTCAGGTGAGCGTGTGTCTGTGTTGGTGAAGGAGTTCGGGATGCCCCGCCTACTGCCTGATGAGAGCTGGGATAGGCGCACGCCCCACAACAGATATATATAGAGAGAGAGAGAGGGATGTTCCTTCAATTTTTATGTTACTATGTTAATGTTAAAATTGGTGAAAATAAAACATATTACAGTTTGTTTGTACAGTATTTTACATATTACCTGCTCTCCTATTACATGTGTACAGTTTATGGTGTGAAATTGTACAAAAGTGGTTTAAAAAAGTTGTTTTCTTGACTTGGAACGGATTTTAAAAATTTACATTTATTCCAATGGGAAACGTGGTTTCGGTTTTCGAACAATTCGGTTTTCGAACAGTCTTCTGGAACGGATTAAGTACGAAAACCGAGGTTTGACTGTATAGTAAGGCATGTTTTGATTAATAAAAAGACCACGTATGGTAAGGTGTTTTTACCCGAAAAAAAATGACCATGTATAGTATGCCGTTTTTAGCAAAAAAAAACCCCCGACCATGTCTAGTAAGGCTTTTTTAGCCGAAAAAAACGACCATGTATAATAAGCCGTTTTTTTTCGGAAAAAAAACCCAACCATGTATTGTCAGGCCTTTTTTGCCCCCCAAAAATAGTTATCATCAGTTAATTTAGATTCTTTTTTTGAGGCAGTTCACAACTTTATCAATGCTATGGGAAACATTTTGATGCTTAAAAGTCAAGCTAACGCTGACAACACATAAAAATATATTTTAACTTTACATTTTGGTACTTCTTTAAATTTAGGTCAGTACCATTACTTAATTTTATTTAAGTACATGAATTGAATCAATACTCATACTTTTTTAAGACAACACATTTATGCCCTTACCCCTTCATCATCATCTTCTGTCTTCATGTGCTCAGCAATGTATTTCACACCTTCCACCGCCTCCTCAAGGTTTGCATCCCATTGAGAGCGCAATGGCCTCGGGATGTCCGAGCATCCACCACCCGCATCCGGGATGTCTCCACCCCTCCAACAATACTTGTGGGCCCAGTCTGCATTCACATAGAATGAGTCAGAATTCGTCTGAATGCCACCAAGTTTGATATTCGACAACCGATGTTTATCAGTTGCAGTCTGAGGACTTTTTCTGGCGGTGTCCCGGTCGCCATACTTCCGCCTGAGCTTATCACGGACATTAGTTGCACCTGGACGCCTCATGAGGAGAAAAGTGGGAAGTTGTACTAAGAAGAGGCGGTTCACCCATTCAGGCATATGGTGAGTGGACGGCGAACGATGATGCACGTTCAGAACGCACACGCTGGTCACAATGGAAAATGTGACTAACACCATGGTGAACATCAGGTATTTACCTAAAACGGGAGGAGAGTTATAACCAACAAATTATATTGACAAAGAATTTAAAAAACATTATGAAAGATCTCAATTTGTTTTTGATTTCACATTAAAAATGTGTCGATACAAAGGGCTCGTTCGGAAAAGCTCTCTAAGCGCGCTTTGCTACACTCAGACCATTCGGAACCTCACAGCATTGTTGGGATGTTCCCGTTGGGTTATTCAAAGTGCTACACTTTTGGGGTGCAGATTTCAACAAAATGTTTGTAAATTCCGAGAGATCACTCACACGCTCAGAGTCGAGTTAGGGCGTCAGATTGAATTTATGAAGTCACCCTAATTAAGATATGAAAAAAGTGCGTGCCACTTACAAAATTGTTAGAATTTACTAGGTACAGGATGGATGACAGTTTAATTAAGAATTATCTTCATAATGTTTAATTCAAGTATTATGTATTTGCTTTTCTGTCAGGACATTTGTTTAGATGAATAATCCTTGCCTTTGAAGGTATGGTTCATTTGTCGAAGTAAAATGTAATTTTTTTCTCAAACTCATCCATATTTAATGTAATTCATATCTATGTTAATTATTTATTTGCCTATTTTGCTCTCGCAATACATCGTTTTGAATGTCAAGTGGCTAGTCTGAAGTTGAAGTAAAGTTCAGTGTGCCTTTTACACCTCTCAACATGTTTCATTATGTTTCAAGTACCGGTAATATCATTTGATGTCACTGATGTGATCAAAATATTTTAAAATTGTTAAATGGTATGTTATTGCCATGTGTTTTATTGGTGTAATTGGAATTTTTTTTTTTTATTTAAAAAAGAAATAGCCCTATAAGTAATCAGGAATCAAAATCGTCTGGTATCCCCCATCACAAGTATTCAACATTGAGTACAGTAATATGTTAACTTGAGCCTCGTGTAATATGGGACGCATGGGCTCGAAAAAAATAATTATAATTTGAAATGTTCCCTTTTTAATCTGGTCGTCGTATTATTTCGTGAATGCAGTATAATCCCCGATGATCACGGCTTCACATTCCTAATTGTGCTCATGTGAACAAAAATAGATAGCACTCACCAATGAGAGGGACCGCAAGGGAGGTGGGCGGTACAATCTTGGAAATAAGTAACAGGAACACGGTGAGTGCCAGCAGCACCGAGATACACAATGTCATCTTCTCGCCACAGTCCGATGGCAGGTAAAAGACCAGAATAGCCAGAGAGGTGATCAGCACACAGGGGATGATCATATTAATGGTATAAAACAACGGCTTCCTCTTGATAACAAAATCATAGGTGATATCGAGGTAAGTGATGTCATTCGGGTCCTCATTTTTGCGTCCCGGCAGTGAGACGATGTCCCACTCTCCACTGGGTGTGAAGTCGTCACGGCTGGCAAAGTCACTTGTGAGAATCAGGTCAACTTCTGTGTGATCGTACGTCCAGGAGCGGAATTTGAGAGTGCAGTTCTGTTGGTCGAAGGGGAAATTCTGCACCTCGATGGCGCAGGCTGATTTGTAGATGGCCGGGGGGAGCCAAACGATGTCCCCCGTGTTGGAGACCACAGTGTTGCAATAGAAGGACACCTCATACACACCATCGGCGCTGTGACCATATGTTAGGGAGTAAAGGGTATGGATTAGTCATGCAGAGGTGGTACAAAAAATATAATCTAGGACCAAACACAAATGCAGTTAATTGTTGATTGTATCTGACATGGGGCGTTTCTAGCCCAATTTTGGAGTGGAGCTCACTGTTTATGTTGTTAGGAATTCGCCAATACTTTCGGAAACGTTTCAGGTGGTCAGACAGCCCGGCTGGCCTCTGTTTGAACTGGAATGGGAAAAGCTAGCTTTATGTCCTGTGCGCGTGTTAATTTTAAAGGCAAGGTGCTACTGACAAGCTAACTCCTTGGATGGCCATGACCAAGACATTTTACGCTTCTCTTTCGGAAATTTGAACATCAAATGTACGAAACACTCTTGGCTGGCCAGAAGCTCAGCACCCCTAAACCTCTGACCCCAGTATCGCCCTTGATTTATCATATATTTACAGATTAGTGTAGTACAGGGGTGCCAAAGTCCGGTCCTCGTGAGCCCCTATCCAGTCTGTTTTAGATCTCTCCCTCTTCGGACAAACCTGATTCAAATGATCAGGATCATTATCGGGCTTCTCAGAGCTTGCTGATGAGTTTATCATTTGAATCAGGTGTGTTGAAAGAGGGCGACATATAAAACAGACTGGATAGAGGATCTCGAGGCCTGGACTTGGGCACCCCTGGTTATTTATGCATGGGTATCCCATGAAAGTTGCTTTACAAAACTATTTTCTCCCAAAATATGATGGATTTTTCTTTGTCGCAGGTTCACGTTTTTTTTTAGTCTTTTTTTGTAATAGGTACAGTAACTATCATCCATTTTCTGCACCGTTAGCTGTAGCCTATTCCAGCTTCCACTGGGTGGGAGTTGGAGTACGGATCACAGGGAACATATCGGCAAATGGCCATTCACACCTATGAGCTCTATGAGTCTTCAGTTAACCTAACAGATGATTTTGGAATGAGGGAAGAAGCAGCGGTACCTGGAGAAAACCTACACAAGTACAGAGAACACGCAAGCTTCACACAGGGAGGCCGGAGTGGATAAACGAAGCCTGAACCTTAGAGAGGTAAGCTCGAAGTGTTGGCCATTAAATCACCATTCTGCCCTAACCTCAACTGGAAAGCAAACATGCAAATATAACCTCCTTCCACTCACTTGTTGTAAAGCACAATGTCAGGAAGCCAGAGGAGTTTGGAGGGTATTCGAAGTTTCTTTATGCCTTCGTACTTTTCTGGGTCCCATCTTAGCCGATAATCATTCCATTCCTGCGGAAAGACACGCGGGTCAGCAAAATGAAATGACATCAATTTCAAAGGATGTAAAAATGGCGCAGGGTGCGCATCATTTACCTGAGACAGCCACAAGTTGGTCGTCATTATTTGCTCCCGTTCATTCTGCAAGAGACCAACAATCCCCCATTATCACATTTTCAGTTGTTACAATAAACAGCCAGTAGGTAAAATGACTCATTCAAGTTGGATCTGTTAGAGCAAATCAGTTTAACATGATTATTAATGATGAGGAAATCCATATTAGCAAATTATGACAAGCTGTCTGGAAGGTTGGAAAGGAATTTATAAAAGCCAGGCATTTTCTTCACTACAGTGGGTTTTCACATGAATGACAGATATTTGTATTCATACCGTGAAGCAGTGTCATAAATATCGACGGGGCAACCGGTGCAATGCACCAAGGCCCAGACGTCGTTGGGGGCCCATGAATGAAACAGTAAAAAAACAGCTGACTCCCGCAGACCTCTGATTTTGTAAAGAGAATACCTCGCAGTGGGTCAGTCACACTGAGGCTGCTATGGGAGGAGGAAATAATCATGTGTCCATTCATCAGTCAGTCACGATGAGCCTCAAAGACTTGACATGGAGCACGCAAAAATGAAAGGACAGAAATTTGCAAGAAGAGGTTAACATTAAAATGCCGAAGGTAAACTTGTTTTTTGTTAAGGAATGTATTCCTAACTGTGATTTCCTAGCCCCTCTCTTTTAGTTGCATCTGTTCAAACACTTGAGAAAAAGAATGTAGTATGCTGTTGAAGGTATTTGCTGCTCACTGTGATTACAATCACCTTCAGTGCCCCTTGGCCCCCACCACTTTTAGGGCCCCTGTCCAGAGGACATGTTTGACATCAAAAGAGGAACTGTTATCTCAAGTATCTGTGTTCCTGCCATCACGTCAAAGCCCAGACCGAAGACGATGATGGGCAGTGGTGGTCTGGTCTCACCTCACCACTCCCAACTTTTTCCAGCCACACCGTGTCAGATGACATGTTACTTTCTTTGTTTCCTGGATTTGCATGGAGGCGTAACTGCCCGCCTCTCATTATCATATTGTCAATAGTTTCTCATGACTGGATTTTTTTCTACGCTTCCTGACAAAATCTGAAACTCTCAGAAGACCGAATCGATTCGTATAGTGTTGTGATAAACTGCAGAAAAGACGACGTGGTCTTGGGTCTTTCTTCCACCTTATAGAGAAATAAAAGAACCTGTGTCCAAGGATGGTCATAAGGAAATGGACAGATCCCCTCCTCAACATTTTTCAATTAAAGCGAGGCAAAAGCTTGCGTCCCGCCGGAGTTGAGTGCTAGCTTGCTATCTAGCTCCATCAGTAAAGCGGCATTGACCATACCGCCATGTCACGCTTCTGTAGGTTCAAAGGAGACTTCTCTGACATCGTAGCCTCGGATGATGAATTTGGCGGATCCGGCTGTGCCCACCTGCGCACTTGTTGCAGGGACTCTTCTGTCCCACACATCAAGGACAAGTTTACTCAGCCTCCTGATGCCATTGCAAAAAGCTATATACTAGCAACTGGGTGTACTGTAGGCCAATGGGACCATTCCTCAGAGATGAAAAACAAGGAAAAAGTCAATGACTTTGCTGAGTGCAAGGCCCATAAGATGAGCTTCTAATGTGTTACGTGAAGCGTCATTTAGAAATGCAAAAGTGGATTTAATAAATGATAACAGATTAAGAAATAGCAACATGTTTCCTTGTGGAGTTCAGGGTTTGTTTGTTTTTTCACGGATAACCTATAAGGCAAGGCAAGTCAGCTCTGTTTTAATAGTTTAATTCCAAACACATGGGAATTCAATGCAAGCAAAGACAGAACACCAAAAAGCATTTAAAAACCCAACAGCTAACGTGAATCCAAATGTAGTTTGGATGAGGTCAAATAAGTCCCTACTAAAGGCCCATGTTTAAAATCCTGGGTTAAATTAAAACATTTTGATGGCTTCTGTTCTTCTCAAAACAACGCTATAAAACATCAACCATATCGGAAGATAATAAAATGAAGTTCATCAACGGACTCAGCTGACTCATTAGCAAGTCCATTTTTCCTGTATGGTGGGCTGTAGCAAAATGTATCAAATGATGCTGAACCGCTGGCCTCTCTCCCTTGGCAAGTGTACGTTAAAACCAACATAAGTGAGACGATCACAATGACGATGAATATACTCACGACACTGATGAGCTGGGACAGTGACACCCGAATAGAGATGGTGACCTGTTGGCTCTTATTGACAGCCGGTCTGATCAGTTTGTTGTAGCGTTCGGGACCTAACAAGAAATTGACCAGCCGCTCTTCAGCACTCTCTGCCCTGCTGCCTGGAGATTCACAACACATTTCATACATTCATTCTTTCATTTATTTTTTTTTACTTCAATGTCATGGGGTGAGTGGAAGTGGTGGAAAAGTACATTGCATCAAACTGATGGATATCATTCTACTCATTGGAATTACACATGTAAGAAATTTCCACCCCTTTTTGGGTGACTTTTTTGAATTAACATGCAAACTCCACACAGGGAGGCCGGAGCACTGTGCACTGTGAGGTGGACGCGCAAACCACTGGACCACCAGGCCGTTACATGTCATGCAATGTAAATACAGTTGCATCCTAATATGAACAGAATTTCCTTCAAGGATTGAAAATAAAAGTGTTGTCCTTAAAATCCACATAAAAGTAGTTTATATGATGCAATTCATTTGACGTCCATCCATCCATCCATTTTCCGAACCGCTTTATCCTCACTAGGGTCGCGGGGGGTGCTGGAGCCTATCCCAGCTGTCTTCGGGCAGTAGGCGGGGGACACCCTGAATTGGTTGCCAGCCAATCGCAGGGCACACAGAGACGAACAACCATCCACGCTCACACTCACACCTAGGGACAATTTAGAGTGATCAATCAGCCTGCCATGCATGTTTTTGGAATGTGGGAGGAAACCGGAGTACCCGGAGAAAACCCACGCAGGCCCGGGGAGTGTTCATTGCAAATGCTTTGAAATTGTCTGACTTAAAATGACAAGTTATGGTCGCCCACTGAGCCACCACGTATCCAAAGCAACATGCGGGAAGACACAAACATGGATTCCAGCATTTAAATAATTGAGACCCTGACTTGAGGGTATCGCTGTCTTGAGTACAATGTGGGATTCTGTTTTCTGTCAAACAACATCTTCATCAGACGAATTGTTGTGGAGTAGATGTCAACTTGTGTGGTTTCAACCACAGTAAGTTATTTATGTAAAAAAAAAATTTAAAAAGGAGACGTCTCTGGAAAATAAAGCAAGTTGGCCTTTCTTCAGATCGGATTTCTGCTTCCTTGATTATAGGTTAAAAGAGCCATCGGTAAATTATTAAGAGCGACCATCTGCCTCTAGGTAGAGATATTTTAAGTTAATGGACACCACATACAACCAGGTCAATGCAGTTGGCTACGGAGGAAATTGAGGAAATACCGCACAGCCATTTATGTATACACTCGCTGGACTCGTCGTACCGCCAACCTCCAACGAGATTTATTATAAATTCTGCAGTCTAAAACTCTTCCTCAGCATAGACAATATCGCAGTGCTGGGCGTTATTTCTAATTGTGGTTGATGCTAATATTGCTGAAGAAGGAAACCGACTAATAATCTGGCGATTCATCAGTAAATATCTCTCAGCATGATGTTGTATACTATTTCAAATTACAACCGCGATAATAAACATGCACGTTTATTATTGTTTATTATTATTATTATTCATATTATTCCAGCAAAACTGAGCCTTGCTATCCTTTATTTAGATCTTGTATTGCTCTCCTTCGATATACAGTAGTTGTGGAGGTCAAGTGATTTCTTTGTAATATAGCGCCTGTAATGCACAATAGGGGACATTTATACTGGATACGTGATTCATTGACATAATTGTTTCTTTGCCAGCTTCAAACATCAGAAGAGGGCACACAAGAGAAAATAAGAAGGAGCAGTCGATCCCTACTGGATTAAAACAAGGGTGCCAAAGTCCGGTTTCTCGAGAGCCCCTTCTCAGCCTGTTTTAGATTTCATCCTCCTCCAACACACCTGATTCAAATCATCAGCTGGTCAGCAAACTTTGCAGAAGCCCGATAAAGATCATGATTGTTTGACTCAGGTGCGATGGAGGAAGGGGACATCTAAAACAGGCTGGATAGGGCTCTCGAGGACCGGAGTTCTAACACAATCACATTGATGCGCAGTGCATGCAGTTGTGCGTGTGAGCACCACGTACAGCAAGACAAAGAACAAACAAATATACTCTCTAAATCCAGAAGGTAAACCATCTTACTTGTAAGACAGAGTGTACAGAGCAGTACAACAGCGTTGATTCTCATCCTCATCCTTGATCAAACTTGAGGTAAAAAGAAACACTTTGTTAAAATATTTTTAAAAAGAGGGGAAAAAATTACATTCTTATTCGTACAACTGTCGCTCTGGTGTCATTACAACTGCTCGGGTTGTTTGCGGCAATCACAGGCACGCAAACTTGACTTCTGTCATTTCTTGTATTTGACAGCATATTCAGCGAAAGAAACGTCACTACGCGTACTTTCGTTAGTTCGTCTTACCTTCGGAGGAAAATGTCAGTGCTCGCCTTGTGTTTAGATCCTTTTCGCTTCGGATAAATCGCCAAGTAGTCTAATTGCTGTGTATTTGAGATGCGTCTTCTGAGGGCGTGCGCGCACCTCTCCACTTGAGACCGCTCAACTGTGAGGTCCACGAAGATCACAGGGCTGGAACCCTGAGGAACGGGGGAAAGTAAGTGCGTGCGCGTGTGCCTCCGTGGTGTGGATGTGGGGTAGGGAGGTGGGAGCGGGGGGGGGCTGCTTTGTTTATTACTCGCGTCATAACTTTGAGTGAATGTTCAGTTTGTGCTCCACTCGCCTTTCTCGTGCATTTACAGCGGAGAACTGTCAAATAGTGAGTCACTTCAACAACAAAAAAAGAATATTAAAAACCATTGCATCATTTATTAATAGTGTAATATCTGTTTCTTGTGTAAGCTTATGTTATATTATTAATTATAATTTTATGTTTGAGCATCATATTATTTCATGTTAAGCATTCCCCAATTATATTCTGTTGTTTAATAATTCCTTAGACATGTTTTTATTTTAATATGTTCTGATTGGCTGTTAAAGTAAGAGAAGCAGGAAGTAGTTTTAGTTACGGGAGTTGTCTTCTCGAACGTGCTGCGGTGCAGACGTCTTTTTGTTGTCCTCTTAATAAAGCTGCATTTAAAGGATTCCCTCTCTCCTTTTGCCGTTCGCAAAGCAGTGATATCCACTGAAGAATAACGAACCCCTCAATTTACACTTGTATTTCGTGTGACGTCATAGGTCAGAGGGGAGGAGCCAGGTTGGGGGAATATTGGCTCCAGTAGTTAGTCTGAGTGTGGAGCGCTTGGGCGTGAGTTGTGGCTAACAGCAACTCCTATGAATGTGTGTGTTTATTGCTTATTTTGTTTATTAAAACGACAGATTACTTAAGCGACTGCGTGCATCCTTCTTTCCGCTATCCATCCATCCATCCATCTTCTACCGCTTATCCGGGTCGGGTCGCGGGGGCAGCAGCTTTAGCAGGGAAGCCCAGACTTCCCTCTCCCCAGCCACTTCTTCCAGCTCTTCCCGGGGGATCCCGAGGCGTTCCCAGGCCAGCTGGGTGACATAGTCTCTCCAGCGTGTCCTGGGTCGTCCTCGGGGTCTCCTCCCAGTGGGACATGCCCGGAACACCTCACCAGGGAGGCGCTCAGGAGGCATCCTAATCAGATGCCCGAGCCACCTCATCTGGCTCCTCTCGATGTGGAGGAGAAGCGGCTCGACTCTGAGCCCCTCCCGGATGACCGAGCTTCTCACCTTATCTCTAAGGGAGAGCCCGGACACCCTGCGGAGAAAACTCATTTCGGCCGCTTGTATCCGGGATCTCGTTCTTTCGGTCACGACCCACAGCTCGTGACCATAGATGAGGGTTGGAACGTAGATCGACCGGTAAATTGAGAGCTTCGCCCTTTGGCTCAGCTCCTTCTTTACCACGACGGACCGATACAACGTCCGCATTACAGCAGATGCTGCACCGATCCGCCTGTCGATCTCTCGCTCCCTCCTGCCCTCATTCGTGAACAAGACCCCAAGATACTTAAACTCCTCCACTTGGGGCAAGATCCCCTCCCCGACCCGGAGTGGGCACTCCACCCTTTTCCGACTGAGGACCATGGTTTCAGATTTGGAGGTGCTGATCTTCATCCCAACCGCTTCACACTCGGCTGCGAAACGCTCCAGTGAGAGTTGGAGAGCCCTGCTTGAAGGAGCCAACAGTACCACATCATCTGCAAAAAGCAGAGATGCAATACTGAGGCTACCAAAAAGGACTCCCTCAACGCTTCGGCTGCGCCTAGAAATTCTGTCCATAAAGGTGATGAACAGAATCGGCGACAAAGGGCAGCCTTGGCGGAGTCCGACCCTCACTGGGAACGATTCCGACTTATTGCCGGCAATGCGAACCAAACTCTGACATCGGCAGTATAGGGACCGAACAGCCCGTATCAAGGGGCTCGGTACCCCATACTCCCGAAGCACCCCCCACAGAAACCCCCGAGGGACACGGTCAAACGCCTTCTCCAAGTCCACAAAACACATGTGGACCGGTTGGGCGAATTCCCACATACCCTCGAGGACCCTGCTAAGGGTGTAGAGCTGGTCCACTGTTCCACGGCCGGGACGAAAACCACACTGCTCCTCCTCAATCTGAGGCTCGACTTCCTGACGGACCCTCCTCTCCAACACCCCTGAATAGACTTTACCAGGGAGGCTGAGGAGTGTGATCCCTCTGTAGTTGGAACACACCCTCCGGTCCCCCTTTTTAAACAGAGGGACCACCACCCCGGTCTGCCAATCCAGAGGCACTCTCCCCGATGACCACGCGATGTTGCAGAGGCGTGTCAACCAGGACAGCCCTACAACATCCAGAGCCTTGAGGAACTCCGGGCGGATCTCATCCACCCCTGAGGCCCTGCCACCGAGGAGCTTTTTAACCACATCGGTGACTTCGACCACAGAGATTGGAGAGCCCACCTCAGAGTCCCCAGACTCTGCTTCCTCCAAGGAAGGCGTGCTGGTGGAGTTGAGGAGGTCTTCGAAGTATTCCGCCCACCGGCTCACAACGTCCCAAGTCGAGGTCAACAGCGCCCCATCCCCACTGTACACAGTGTTAGTGGTGCACTGTTTCACCCTCCTGAGACGCCGGATGGTGGACCAGAATTTCCTCGAAGCCGTCCGGAAGTCGGCTTCCATGGCCTCACCGAACTCTTCCCATGCCCGAGTTTTTGCTTCGACGACCACCGAAGCTGCATTCCGCTTGGCCAGTCGATACCTGTCAGCTGCCTCTGGTGTCCCACAGGCCATAAAGGCCCGATAGGACTCCTTCTTCAGCTTGACGGCATCCCTTACTGCTGGTGTCCACCAGCGAGTACGGGGGTTGCCGCCACGACAGGCACCAACCACCTTACGGCCACAACTCAGATTGGCCGCCTCAACAATAGAGGCACGGAACATGGTCCACTCTGACTCAATGTCCCCCACCTCCCCCGGAACATGGGAAAAGCTCTGTCGGAGATGGGAGTTAAAGCTCCTTCTGACAGGGGATTCCGCAAGACGCTCCCAACAAACCCTCACAATACGTTTGGGTCTGCCAGGACGGACCGGCATCTTCCCCCACCATCGGAGCCTACTCACCACCAGGTGGTGATCAGTTGACAGCTCCGCCCCTCTCTTCACCCGAGTGTCCAAAACATGCGGCCGCAAATCCGATGATACAACCACAAAGTCAATCATCGAACTGCGGCCAAGGGTGTCCTGGTGCCAAGTGCACGTATGGACACCCTTATGTTTGAACAAGGTGTTCGTTATGGACAATCCGTGACGAGCACAGAAGTCCAATAACAAAACACCACTCGGGTTCTGATCGGGGGGGCCGTTCTTCCCAATCACGCCCCTCCAGGTCTCACTGTCATTGCCCACGTGAGCATTGAAGTCCCCCAGCAGAACAAGGGAGTCCCCAGCAGGAGTACTCTCCAGCACACCCTCCAAGGACTCCAAAAAGGGTGGGTACGCTGAACTGCTGTTGGGTGCGTACGCACAAACAACAGTCAGGACCCGTCCCCCCACTTGAAGGCGGAGGGAGGCAACCCTCTCGTCTACCGGTGTGAACCCCAATGTACAGGTACTGAGCCGGGGGGCAATGAGTATGCCCACACCTGCTCTGCGCCTCTCACCGTGGGCAACTCCAGAGTGGAAGAGAGTCCAACCCCTCTCGAGAGAACTGGTACCAGAACCCAGGCTGTGTGTGGAGGTAAGTCCGACTATATCCAGTCGGAACTTCTCCACCTCGCACACCAGCTCGGGCTCCTTCCCTGCAAGAGAGGTGACATTCCATGTCCCTAGAGCTAGCTTCTGTAGCCGAGGATCGGACCGCCAGGGTCCCCTCCTTTGGCTGCTGCCCAGCTCGCACTGCACCCGACCCCTTTGGCCCCTCCCATGGGTGGTGAGCCCATGAGAAGGGGGACCCACGTTATCTCTTCGGGCTGAGCCCGGCCGGGCCCCATGGGTATAGGCCCGGCCACCAGGCGCTCGCCAACGGGCCCCGCCTCCAGGCCTGGCTCCAGAGGGAGGCCCCGGTGACCCGCGTCCGGGCAAGGGAAACTTGGCTCCATTTATGTAACTCATCATCAGGGATCTTTTTGAGCCATGCTTTGTCTGGTCCCTCACCTAGGACCTGTTTGCCATGGGTGACCCTGCCAGGGGCATAAAGCCCCGGACAACTTAGCTCCTAGGATCATTGGGGCACGCAAACCCCTCCACCACGGTAAGGTGACGGCTCACGGAGGGGTTCTTTCCGCTATTGAAGGGCATTACAATATATTCAACACACAAACGCCCTACAAATCAGCGGTGTCAAACTCCCGTGTCACAGGCCAGTTAGTTATGGTTTCTCTTACAAGAGCGGTTGTGATGATAAAAACCGTGGGTTCGTATGTAGTCACCGCATCACATTGTCACATATAACCTACACAACGGTCGCAGAAAATAATTGTTTTATGGGCTTAATGTCTCTCGTTAGCAATGAGCTGAATTCCAAATCGGAAGAAAGTTGTGGCACACAAATATTTAACCGTATTGTACAGGGTGTGCCAGTAAAATTCCAGGACTGGAGTAAAAAAAAATTGGAAACTACCCGTAAGTGTTCCCTTTCCAAGTCATTTCTTTCCCAGGATTGTCTACCACATCCTCAAGCACTCTTTGAAGGAGTCTTTGGCCACTGCCCATCTTACAAACCACCCAACCCCTTTCGCCTCTCCCACTGGTGCTGAGTCCATGGGAAGATGGACCCACGTTGCTACTTTGGGCTGATCCTGGCCAGGCTCCATGGATGCAGGCCCGGCCACCAGGTTCTTGACAACAAGGCCCACCTCCAGGCCTGGCTCCAAAGAGCATCCCCAGTGATCTGCGTCTGAGCAAAGAAAATGTAAGTCCATTTGTGTTATTCTTTATAACATGCTTTGTCTGGACCGTCACATAGAATCTGTTTGCCTTGGGTGACCCTACCAGGGGCATAAAGCCCTGCAGACAACTTAGTTGCTAGGATCAGTGGGACACATACAATTCCTCCACCACAGTAATGTGATGGCTCACGGAGAGTTTTACCATTTAGAGTTCTCAAATCTCAACTCAAATGCTCAAGGTACACATACAGAATAATTTGTGCTTCGGTTTCTAATTATTCTATTCAAGACCGTATCGAACTGCTGTTTGGTGCATGTTTCTTATAGTGGATGTTATTATAATTGCCATTGTGAGGTACGTAGCAGAGCTTCAATTAGCATCCCAAGAAGCAATATATTGTGACCTTTTTATGCTTATAATGTACAGTACAGTGTTTTGCCAACCCCACCAAACACACAGAATAGTGTCACTTTGTGGCACATTTTTCTGCTTGTCTGAGAACTACAGCCTGAGTATTTTTTAACAGTACAACTGAGTCCACGAAGATTTGTCATCCTGGGAAGAGGAGATTTGTGTCACAGTCCGCTCTAATGCAGAAGGAAGATGCTTGAAACCATATTAGGTCATGCATGGAAGCAATAAAGAAAATACCTGAACTCTCTGCTGATTTTGAAGGCATAATTGTTACTCATAAACGATCCATTTTAACTTCAGTGGTGAGAAGGGATTAACTGCACTGGCCCTGAGCGTGCATTGTGTATTATTTTGGGGCCATGGGGGATGGGGTTGGTACTCTCAAGCCATGCGAGGGCATCCTGTGTCTAATGCAAACTAGAGCGAAAATGAGTTTCAATGTTAATACAGTCTGCTGGCAAATTACACTGGTCAACAGCAAATTTTAATCAGAGATGTCCCGAGGCATATGTTTGGCGTAGATCTAAAAAAAGGTTTTGACGTTTTTGTAGCTTATCAGGTTTGTCAAGATATTTTCTTTTTTCTTTTTAAAGTTTGACTTATAAAAGCTTGTGAAATATGTCACTGCTGATAAGCGAACACTCCTCTACACAGAATAATTCACCAGTTTTCAAACGGGTAACTATATGACAGCAGCAACCTCCGCAATCCATCAACAAACACGTATGGAGGCCCGGATTTTGGTGCTACAACCCTCATAGTAGAGTCGACAATATCTTTGCCTATCAACGCAGAAAATTTGTTTTTAATATCCCTGTGTTGGCTTTTTCTAAATCCTGTATTCTGCATGACCCTCAACCGCTCGCAGCGAGGCCCATGGAAGTGGAGTGTAATGTGGCCCGCTGGAGACTTTCATCTGCAGTAAGTGCACTTGTGTGTCCATCCATCCATTTTCTTTTCCACATATCCCGTTCAGGGTAGCTGCAGCCTATCCCAGCCCACTTTGGCTAAAAGGCTGACTATACCCTGGTTTGGTGAAACACAAGACAGAGTATCAAGATATTAAACCACTACAGGAGTGACCCACATGTGTTTTCCCCTGTAAAATGTTAAAGGACGAGCAAATACCTACCACTTGCTCCATTGGGCCTTCATCTTCCATGATGATTGTTGACAGAACATCGCTCGAAAATCAGACAACTTCTTTCATATACAATATACCACAGGTGTCAAAATCAAAGCCCGGGTTCCAGATCTGGTCCACCACATCATTTTATGTGGCCCGCGAAAGCAAATCAAACCTTTCAACTTCTACGATGATTGATTAATTAGGTACCAAAATATCAACTGCTCAAATGTAATAAATAAGCGAGATATTGTAAGCATTTTCTTCTTACCAATCCATTCATTACACGAGTGTAAACAACTCGTGTAATGATATAGTGTCCAAGGGAAACGGACACTACAATGTGGCCCGCTAGTAAAATGAGTTTGACACCCAAGCAATATAAAATACATACAAAATGCAGTCCAGTGGTAACTATGCTGTGATTGCATGTTCACCACCAGGTGGCAATAAAACCCACATGACTGATTCTGAAAACCGTGCAGTACAGTAATATCATTATACAGTACTGTAAAGTACACATTTATTACTGCAGTGTATTACTGTATAGTCCAGTGGGGTTTGCTCAACAAGCGAAAGGAAAATCATCATTGAATTTGACCGTTCATCAGCCTTCATGAAATAAATCAAAAGGTCCCCGGCTGAAGTCAGGTGGTAAAAACTTCAGCGCACGAATGAAGCCACTGCATAAAATGGATGCATGGGTAACCAAATACGCTTATGAAAGCATATTATTTGAGCCAGTGAATTTTGTACTTCAATAGCTAGCGATGCACAGTGATTTTGTGTTTATTTGGAGATATAAAATGATAATTGAAAACCAATGATTGGAAAAGACAGATTATTTTAATTGGCAAGATTTTACTTTCCTGTAAAAATGTGGGCGTTCTCTTTCTGACATTTTTGATATGCTGGTCATATAACCATTGCTAAGATTAAAAAGTACATCATTTTTTTTTAAATATGAAGATGCATTTTCCAAATGTGCAGCTTGAAGTCAAGTCTTTTCCCATGACACAATCTCAATTTTTACATTTTTTCATAGCTGAAGAGAACAGAAAACTGAAGCAAGAGCAACAAAAACACACCAGTGGTCACTGGAAAGATGAACTTTAACCTTTCAAGATTTTTTTTTTCTTCACATAGAGTCATATTGATTGTCTATGTCCATTGTATCCGTCCTATTTGGAGCTGTTTCCCGGTCGAGGGGCTCCTGGGTTGCCTTTGCCCTCAGCGCCTTTGACTACGCTGAGGGGCTTGTGTAGGGATGAGCTTGCCTTGCTGGTCACATCATGTTCAATCTTGTTCCTGATGGCAATTTCCAGACCCTTTTGGAAAGACAGCATATGGCTGATAAGCTTCAGACTACACAGTAAATTTCGTCAAATACATTTCTCCTCAAAAATAGTAACATTTGAGAGTAATATAATAACAATATTTACTTGGGGGGAAAAAAAACAAAAAATTTTCACTCAAAAATTCAATGTAAATTTTACAAAGAGTGTTTAAGTAATTTTTACTTTCATTGTGTTAGTTTATTTAACAAAAAAGTAATTCAAGGGTAGAGGAGCGAGCCAACAACCTTCAGGTTGGGAGACGGCCATACTTCCACCTGACCCATGCTGCTCTTATTGCGTGTTGGTAAATCGCTGGTGTCAAGCGCAGTATTTGTACCTCCAAAAGGCGACACAAGCTATTTAGAGTCTCCTTTTGGAGATAGCAGTGTCAAAGAAAACGTGTGTAGAGCAACAAGGCTGGAACATTCTGTTGGGCTGCAAAAAGAACTTCTGTAAGGTGAGATGCACATTTTCTATATGCTCATTGAGCTTGCTTGTATTTCTCCCCGACATTTTAACGACTCATTGCATTTGTCACAACGTGCATTGAGCAGCAATGTTGCGACCAGTGCTACCGAGCCGGTGACGCAGGGACGGCGTGTCTTTGAACCCGAGTAGGTGGGACTCTGATGGTGGAGTCCCCTCCACAATTAAACAAATAACTATGCCACACATTGAAAAAAATACATTATAAATCCGAGGCTTATACAGCGCTATGGACATTCTTAACCCTGGAGAACCCACGGGGTCAAATTTGGCCCCTATAAATTCTGCTACTCAAATGCTACCCTTAAATCCCAAAGGGTCAAATTTGGCCCTAATCCTAAATTAGGATTAAAGCATTAAATATTTGAAAAAACATATATTTTGGTGGTCAGTGAACATATAGCACTCATTTAATGTAAAATTCATCATTTTCCAAAGAAGAAAAGGGTCCTTGGGTTCTCCAGGGTTAAATAATACTGCATATCAGAAGGAGGAGTCACAGGTGCCTCTCACACATGGCAAAGCCGTGGCTGCCCTCTGGCTGTGAAAATGCATCTTTTGACCAACATTCATTCATTCATTCATTTTCCGAACCGCTTCATCCTCACTAGGGTCGCGGGGGGTGCTGGAGCCTATCCCAGCAGTCTTCGGGCAGTAGGCGGGGGACACCCTGAATTGGTTGCCAGCCAATCGCAGGGCACACAGAGACAAACAACCATCCACGCTCACACTCACACCTAGGGACAATTTAGAGTGCCCAACGAGCCTGCCATGCATGTTTTTGGAATGTGGGAGGAAACCGGAGCACCCGGAGAAAACCCACGCAAGCCCGGGGAGAACATGCAAACTCCACACAGGGAGGCCGGAGCTGGGATCGAACCCGGTACCTCTGCACTGTGAAGCCGACGTGCTAACCACTGGGCTACCGGGCCGCCCTTGACCAACATAAATGTTTATTTTATTGTGAGTTACAAATGACATCAGAGAGTTGCAAAATAACGTTCATATAGCAGAAATCAAGCAAAAACCATTTGAGTAATTTCTCCAGGAAATTCTCCCATCTTATTTGGAACTTGCTGCAGCCATAAAATAATAAGATCATGATTATTTACTAAAAACTATAGTTTGAACATCACATATATTGTCTTTGTAGTGGATTTGATTAAATATAGGTTGAACATAATTAACAAATCATTGTATTCTGTTTTTATGATTGTTTAACACAATGTCCCAACTTCATTGGAATAAGGATTATATTTAAAATTGAAGGATGATCATAGTTAAATAAATGCATATTATTTTAGTATATATTTTTTTGATTAAGTCATCATAGCTTTCATACAGTACATTACTCGCAGGTCAGTTATAAACGAGAGCTCGACGGCTGCTTCGCTCAAAGAGCTTACCTTCTTCAGCTTCTGTTGTTGTATCACTTGTGTCTTCTTGGGCGCAATGATTCTCCCTTTAAGAAAAAAGTAAACAAATATGTACTTATTTATTTTTCCCTGAACTGCAGTCACCATTTTTGTACAGCCCTGGAACAACAACTCCAAATCTCACCGTTTGTTAGCAGACGCAAAAAAAGTTGTTCAGTATGCCCCAGATTTGGTGACATTTTTAATAGAGGTACCTTAGTACATAAAATACAACTTGATATATTCTTACTACAACTTGAAGGCTGATCTTGATCTTTCCCCTATTATGTCATTATCAGGCGTCATAGGAATTAATTTGCGCATACCTAAAATGTATTTGGCAAGGAGTATCCCAGCCACTCAGTCAATGACGTGATCCGGCGCATGGAACCTACATGACGGCCGCTGAATCACTAATGCAAACGTACCTACTGTAAGTAATTCCCCAGTACATCCCTTTTAAAAGGAACCGTGAATAAAACAAGACGATGACTTAGCTTTGTAATGTTTGGGAGAATGGCTAGAACGGTGTCAACAGAGACACGTGCAGATCACATGATGCGGTGATTCAACCACTGAGTTTCACATTTTGTCTCTCGTGTGAGCTGCTAATTGGTAAAATATGACATTCTCACCTCCTTTCTTTGGACCCTTCTGTTTGTTTTGTTGCTGCTTTTTCGCTGCTCCAGGGCGTTGAGCTTTAAACTTCTTCGAACCTTGCGCCATGTTAGCGACCTGGAAAACAATACGCCACAGGTTTTCTTCTTCTGTTATCGCGTACGTCGTCTATTTTGTATTTGACCGCCACCTAGTGGTTGAATTACGATATTAACATCGTGCGACCATGACAAAAACAAATTATTTCACCGTGGTTTATTTATTTTTTCTCATGTGAAAAGACTTTACCTGATTGCATTGGAGCCATATACATATATTAAACAACAACAACAAAACAGTCAACTACTTCCACATCACTAAATTAAACAACGTTCAAGTGGTTATCAATAACAAAATATTGATACTACCTGTACAGTACTGTACTTCCATAAAGAGAGCCCCTGAACTAAACTCGTACTTTCCATGGAGCAGGTGACACTAAAGATCATGCTAAATTCTGGCACATAGTCGGGCATGTCGGTAATACATTTTTTTGCTTAGTTTAGTTAAAAACATAAATGGAATTTTATTGTACAAATCCCTGAAGGGAGACCCAATACAGTACAACATCCTGAATCTAAACTAGATGAAAAACTGAGTGTTGCAACAACATATTTGTGTCACTTTCAATTCAACATAAGTTTGAAAAGATGTAGACAACATCTGTCGGTAATGTTCGACAGTTCTTTTTTTGATCCACTGTGTGAGATGGTGCTTGTTAAGTCCTTGCGTCCGTGCTTGTCAAAGTTTGTCGGCAGTGAGGTAGTGTGCATGGTTTAACAGGCCTTTCCAGTAAGAGAAGCAAAGGTCTTTCATCACTTGGAATTACAATATCATGAAAAAAAACGTTGCCGTGGAAATAATTATGGTGTAAACAAATATTTAAGAGTGCTCATACTCATAGATGGTCAAGGACGGAGGAAAATAAATAGTACACAACACATTTGACAACCAGAACGTTGCCATATACTGTATGTCTTCGACAGAACACACAATACAACACAAATCCATGTAGACAGGTGCTTGTGTTTGCCAGTAAGTAGCATCATTGTGGAGTAAACAGAATTTTAAAAAATACAATCAAAGCAATGGGATTATTGATTTAAACACATTAAATAGGGGCACTTCATAAAACAAATAGTATACAGTAATTACCTCTCACTCTTCCATAGATCCTCTGACATGTTTAAAATCTCATTATTTTAAGGTGCAACCCGCTGTGACTCTCACACACAGACACGACTCTCAAATGTGACCCCCATTAGAAAAAGTGCTCTGTAAATCAAGTTGCGCTTTTGTGTCCGAGCATCAACAGAACACTTTTGTTTTAAGGTAAGGACATAATATGGATGAAATGTGCTGAATCCAATATACACCTCATCGACATTGTGGCATCTTCCGTGCCATCTTCATTTTAACGCAGATAATGGGAGGCCCAGTGTTGTGTGGCTGATATGTGACAATTAACCTTTTCAGGGACACTGGTTACTGCAGTGGACAGTTTAGCATTTTATCAGGTTACAGGGTGCATGAAAGGGTTAATGATAAAGTTCTTCAAAATACAATCATTCCCCTAACCCACTTCTAACAAATTCAAATGAATGAATACCCCAGAAGAACTGTTATTGTACATCGTCTGCATGGGCGCGATGAAAACATTTGCCAGAGTGAGGAAGGGCAGAGAGGCTGCTATGCTGTAATGATGCTAAACAACAAAACATTCACTGCAAAGATATATCGCCATAAATCAGGGTATTGGAGAAAAGTTCACCAATTTTAAAAATGAATTTGATAAACATGTGGAAATACATTATACAAGGCAAGTATGAAAATGATTTGTTTCTCATGTAATAATAGAATGTATGTTGAGGTTTGGATTTTTATTAATAAGCAATGATCATAAAAAAAGTGTAGTGAATTTGAGTCGTTTTTTTTTTTTTTTTACATTGAACTAATGAAACCAAATAAGTTTATCACAATATTCTCTTCGATGGAGGTGCACCTTTACAATATGGTTCATCCAGTAGATCGTCAATATACAGTAGGGACGGGGTTTAAAAAGCATTTTGAAGCAACACTCATGGTTGATCCAGTAAAATAAAGGGCATGTAACAGCCGTGTTGTCATGTTTTAAAATGAGTTGAGTGGATACATGAAAGAATTCTGCCAGATCACATGACCTAACAGTTATTTCACTGCAAATGAAGACACACCAATCTCCCAAAGCCAAGCAAAATCCCCACTGTGATTACTCTGAGAGAAACTGCAGATAATAAATAAAAAATGCTGAGATAAAAGCACAATTGTATTATTCTTTCACCTTCAAATCCATCTGCGCTCCTTAAAAAATTTTTTTAACACTCAGCGATTTCAATCTGAATTTTTGTCTTTATGGCAGGTTCATAAAACAAATTAGATTTGATTCTGATGACATTAATCTAAAAAAAATCTGAGTTGAATATTTTATTTTAAAAATGTTTTGCATTAATCTCACAGAAGTGTCGTCCCAATCTTCCTGTTAACTGGTCCCTATGTTACATTTCTGTCTGACTCCTAAAATACTTCACTGATTGTTTTTTATGTCAATTGGATCATGCTAACTCAATGAAAGAGTTGAATATTTCACTTTTCTTGACGAGGCCAGTTTTCAGTTACAGTGAGCAGCACGTCTGTGGGTTTCGAGCTTCGAAAACACCTTCCAGAGTAGATGTGGTTATGTTTTCGGTCAATCAACCAACCTGTCGGTTTCATTTGCACAGTTTCCTCAAATAATACACAGCCATCTTGTGCTCAGGCAAGAAGGAACACGAGGATAACTCAGCATTGTTAAACGAAAAAAAAACTGACCAATTCACACTTGAATGTCAAACTTTTATTTTGAGGTCTATCCCTCGCTGCGTGTATATGCGAATTCAAAGCAAAAGCTGTTTTGAGACACACTTTCCCTTCTCTAGATTATTCTAAAGAGTGCAGTAGACGATGAACATGGTGAGAATGGTTCTGAAAGAAGCATGGCTACATACATACTGTAAGTGGATAGGATGTAAGTAAGCGTGTATGATAAGTACGGAATAAAATTAGCGATGTTTTCTCTTCGGGACCCATCAAGATATTCCTTTTTTTTTTTAAATTGAAATGACAGTGTGAAATTACAGCTATAAATTTGAATGACACTCCTACTAAAGTATCTACACAAAGACAGAAATGAAATGTTAATATAACATTTTGATGCCACTGTGCGTCATTTGAATTTACTAAATCAGCAGTGGCAGTGAATTTGATTTCTACATTATGTACATGCTACCAGCAAGGACACATATGTATTTACAAGTGGACAGCAGCACTTTCAGAGACTAGAGCTGATCGGAATACTACCGGTAACTTTAATATGAAAATCAGTCTGCTCAACAATGTTATTGTTTGTAGTTGCCCTGAAAATTTCCTTCAGGTAAGACTCAAAATATGTTGCCAAACACAGCTGAAAGATTGGAGTCATGTCAGGAACTCACAGAAGCCTTTTGAAAAGTGAAGAAAAAAAAAACGGCCAAAAATTAGGAGCAGCATAACAACTGTGAGATTAGAGTAATGGGTGGGAAAATATGGAAAGGAATGGGGGGTAACTGCTCACATATCTGTTTGATTCCCTGCAGTGTGTTTCGTCTTGCGCACTGTGTGTGTGTGTGTGTGTGTGTGTGTGTGTGTGTGTGTGTGTGTGCATGTGTGCGTGTGTGTGCATGTCAAAGAGGGAGAGGAAAAGTAAAACACGTTTTCTTCCACTTGTGTTTTTTTTGTTTATTTTTTTTTACCAAAATTGAATAACGTCGTGACCGTGTGATGTGCGTGTGTGCGTGCGTGTGTGTGTGTGCGTGTTACGATGAAATTATGTGTCAGTGTCTGAAAGTAAGGTGCAGTGACAACAAAGTGCCAGCAGGTGGGGCTCTAGAGCGCAGTGAGGCGGCCAGTGAGGGCTGCCTGGAGCTCCGAGGGGAGGAAGACCCCCAGCTCTGTGATGATGCCTCCTGTGATGAGCTGGTGGGGAGTCACGTCAAACGCCGGGTTCCACACCTCGATGCCTGCAGATTCATGGCAGACGTATGGACAGCAGATTATTTGAAGAAAAAGGGGCAATGGTAGGAAGTAACAAAGTTGAAATACTTTGTTGCTGTGCTATATAGATTTTTCAGGTTATTGGACTTGAGAATTTTTTGGTCAACTTTTTAGTTTAACTCTCTGCATTTGAAAGCATCTTTACTGCTGTTCCTTTGTCAAAACAGGACGGTTATCCCCCCCCCCCCCCAACCTTCATTTTCCCATCACTAATCATCAAACATCCATCCATCCATTTTCCGATCCGCTTGTCCTCACAAGAGTCACGGGGGTTGCTGTAGCCTATCCTAGCCGTATTCAGGCAGTAGGCAGGGGACACCCGAAACCGGTTGCAAGCCAATCGCAGGGCACACACAGACGAACAACCATCCACACTCACACGCACACCTCGGGACAATTTAGAGTGTTCAATCAGCCTGCCACGCACGTTTTTGGAATGTGGGAGGAACCCGGAGAACCCGGAGAAAGTCCACGCAAGCCCGGGGAGAACATGCAAACTCCACACAGGGAGGCCGGAGCCAGGATCGAACCCACGACTGTGAGGTCGACGCGCTAACCACTGAACCTCTGGGCCATAATAATCTCACAATAAATCATAATTATACATCATATTTCAGAACATGCACTTGGAATTTGAGTGTTTGGGATTTTTTTTTTTTTTTTTTTACTTTGACAGTAAGTACAGGACTTAAAGTAAATCAGTACTTCTACTCTTACTAGTCTTTTTTTTTTTTTAAACAAGTATCTGTACTTCTACTTAAGTACAGAGTGTAAGCACGATACACTATCTAAGGGGATTGAATGGATGGAATAGTGGCAAAACATATACAGTAAAATCTGTATTATTATCCTCAATACATTATATTTTTACTCTTTTGAATAATTAATCCATCAACCCTCTCTAACATGAACATTACAGTCAAGATGAAGTCCATCGCCTGCCATTGTGAGATTCTGGATGACACCCAAACCCGTGGTGCCCTTCAGCAAGGTACCAATCCATAAAAGTGCTCCCTCAAACTGCTTCCTGCTCCTGTAATGCGTTAAAGTGCAGAGTGTAAAACTGCCCACAAAGTTTGTTTTCTTCAAAAAGTTACAACATATCGTAAATCCACTAAAGATTAAACGATGGACTGGCAGTAGACAGTTAACGTATGGTAGAATCAATGTTACATTCATAAAAGTTAAAAACTGCAACCAACGTGCTGATGTGATGCAAAAAGCTAGGGATGACTACACTGACCAATACAACATGATGGACCTTTGAGAATTCTAAAGGTATTGAATGAAAAATGTAATGTAATGGCTATGATTGACAGTCAGCTGGTTATTAAATTAACACTGCTTAATACTGTGGTATTTACAGCGGTGTGGATCTGCACTGCATCAAAAAAGCCATTTCCAATGCGATCCTTCATGACTGTTGACCAATAGAGATTTTGTAAACTGAATACTTCTGATAGCGTCAATCAACATTTCGATTTTATTGCAGAATTGGGATACAGCTCTTGCATTGGTCTCATGTACTCAATGAGGAGTCAGGCAAACGCATCACATTTGTTTCATCTTGCTTCATGCAAAACTAACTGTTGACATCTGGACAGAGAAAGAGGTTCTGTTCATTCCGACAATAGAATGACGGCAGAGACAAAATGTGTGAATTAAAATTGCACATTCCCCTGTCCATTAAATGACTGTTCTTTAATTACTGTGGAGCACCTCTCTGCTGTACAAATCCAATTATAGATCAATGGCTCAGCCCAGCTCTCAGAAAATCAACTTAAACACACACACACACACACACACACACACACTCAACTCACAAGTGTACAAGCTAGAGAGCTACAAGTGCCATTTAAACTCTGTCCGATAGTCTCCTTTATCATTAATTAGTGTGGTGTTCCATAATTATGTTGAATACCAACGCAACAACATTAATCAGCCTTAAAATAATTGGACCTCAAATAGTTTTGCAATAATTCTTATCTTGTGAAGTGAAGAGCATCTTTGCTGTTTCCATGGTGACCCTGGACCACATACAGAATTGGTCTGCAATATTGGTAGAGCAGCTGCGACACCTGTCATGTTGTGTTAGCGCTGTAGTCCAGCTTAGCCTTATTATTCAGGAGAGTGCACAAGCTTCGCTATATGCAAAAATGATCAATGTCCATTTCGAGACAGCTTTGTATCGTCAAGGACATTTCTTAATAAGCATGCCGTGTGCTGTATGTTCATTTGAACTACCGGTACTTATTTTGTTATTTTTTTAAGATAAAGAGGAATAAAAGAATTCACAAAAATTATGACTGGCTCGAATATTATTGATAGGGGATATATTTTAACACAGGGTTCAAACGTTTTGAAGCTGCTGGCTACTGATGAATGTGAAGGGCAACCAGTTTGATATGCACCTCTGAAATAAGAAATGTGTTCGAAATACCTTTAATAATGAAGTTATGAGGGCCCATCCTATTTAATAGGCCAATACTCTTACTCTATACTTTTTGACTCTTTTAAAAGAGTCAAAAATCAGCACAAAAAAGGCCGATTTTTCTTAATTTAAACGTTAACAAAACTACGTCATTTTTGTGATCGTGTTATTGATTTGTTATAATTAGGAAACAAGTATCTGCATGTGAGATCTTATTTCTATAAATATCCACCAATGTTCACATTTTCAAATGATCACTGTTACAATGCGTGTCTTCAATCTAAGTCTTGAATCTTTTTCAAACAAATGGCCAAATCTTATTTATTGTTTTACAGTACAGAAGAGAAGCGTAGCTATTTCGCTTGTAACTTTAAATCTCAAGACACTAAAAGGGCACCGCCAGTGACCTGAACCAGAAGGCATTGCTTCATTTTGTTTTGCTGAACGCGGAGGTCAAACTAATCATTTTTTCGCTCGATAAGTTATCACGTCAAAATGTTTAACATAGCACATCATAATGTGAAACCTATCACGTTATAATTTGATATTGAACTTTCTCTTTCTTGTGTGGCAGCTACACGCTACCGTGGTCATGCTCTGGCACGTAGGCAAGGAGAGCAACCTGTATCAACAGTATTTTGCATGGGCGTCTGCTTATGACCATGCAAAATGTTAAGACTCATGTTTGAATATAATGCTGCTTGTATAAATTACTGCACGCCCCCCAGCTAATTTTCCAATTTGAAATACAGTCATACCTCGGTTTTCGACCATAATCCGTTCCAGATGGCTGTTCGAAAACAGATTTATTCGAAAACCGAAACCACACTCTTTTTTAAAACAAAATCTTTATTGAACATGTCTGTGCACAATGGAACACTACACGAGGAAGTGTCACTTCCTCGTCTACCCGAGGAAGCGTCACTTCCTCGTGTAAGGAAGGTGAGAAGAGCAAAGTGACGTATTCAAGTGCGCTCAGTTTGTTCGAGAACCGAAATGTGGTCGTCATCCGAGGCATAAAAAACTCAAAATTTTTGGTCGAAAACCGATTTGGTCGAGAACAGAGACGTTCGAAAATCGAGGTTTGACTGTATTACCCAAATTCCACACTTTACATTCCTATAAAATTTACTGGAACCTTTCCAGAAATGTACCAACCCTTTGAAAACTTAATTTGTACAAATGGAAATCGAATTTATTACCAACTGAAAAATATTCCAAATAAATAAGGGCCATATCAGACACATTTACAAGTGTAAAGAGAACCTGACAACAACAACATAAAAATATTCTTCCTATATCTTTACTCGGACGTACGTACATTGAGTATGTCACTTAAATCTACAGCGCAAACTTTAACATTATCATGCACAGACAGAAACACATGCACGCAGACAGTTTTCGCATACCTGAAGCAGCGATGGGGACTCCATTTATACTGGTGAGTTCATCAGGTGGACGAACTTCAATTATGATGTCCCTGCCACTTTCCAGGCTTAAGTCACATGAAGTGCTGGGAGCGGCCACATAGAAAGGAATCCCATGATGCTTGGCAGCAATGGCGAGCTGGTACGTTCCAACTTTGTTGGCCGTGTCGCCATTGGCAACCACCCTGTCAGCTCCTACCACCACAGCTGCGAGAGAAAGCCGACAGACAAACGGGGTTAAGATGGGATGGATGTAAAATAAGGAGAAAAGACGTGGGAAACCCAAACCTGTGATGTTCATTTCTCTCATGGTGAGGGCCGCCATGCTGTCTGTGATTAGCGTAGCGGGGATTCCCTCTGCTACTGCTTCGTACGCCGTGAGTCGAGACCCCTGGTTGTACGGTCTCGTCTCTGTGCAGTAGACACGTTTCAGCCGGCCCAGCGTGTGGAGGCTTCGCACCACTCCTACACACCCAGACTCGGGCTTAGGCACACACACAGCTACACGGTCCACACAGCCACCCGCCACAATTAAGTCTTACCTAGTGCAGTCCCGTATCCAGCCGTGGCCAGCGAGCCAGTGTTGCAGTGTGTGAGGATGGTCACCGACTCCCTCGGGACACCCGAAAGGATGTGCTGGGCGCCAAAGTTTCCGATCTTCTTGTTGTCATTGACATCTCGCTCCAGCATGTCTTCAATCCAGGCTATTACACTGCAGGGGGCACAAGAGGTTAAGCTCCCACCGAGGATTGAATGACCTAATTATAAAAGTATTAACCATTGCATCTTAACAGTGACATCAGCCATGGTGTTTCTTCTTCGCACTGACTGTCAAATCTTCAATCAGACATTCAGAGAAGGCTTCCCACTTTTCACTTTCTTTCATCCGCTAACACTCATGTGGCTTTTGCAATACAGATGTGCTGTGACAGCTCCTACTTGGGCGTGGAAGAAAAACCCAAGTTCGATTGTTTAGAATCATATTGCTTATCTTTAGTGATGATAGAAGGTAAAAGTAGATGTGAACAGAGGAAGTGAAGCGCCAATGCCAACACCAGTACTTTTGCCTCAGTGAACCAACGCAATGAATTCAAAGCGAAGCATATTATTTCACTGAATTGGGCAGTCATTTAGTCATCTTATTACCAAGGTTCAAACCTCAAGTGACTAGGTAATGCCCGTGTGGCCTTTTATACTGCGCTGTCATAGTACATTAAAAGGTATTGAGGTGATTCCAAGTATTGAAAAACATTTAGTAGTTGCTCATAGAATCTCTTAAAAGAATTGCCCAGGCAAGTGAAAGGGAATATTAATAGACTTGGGAAAAAAAAAATACAGACCTATCAAGACAGATGGCATTAGCTGTAGGAGTTGCCAAAACTCCAATCTGTTACATTATGAAGAAGAAAGTACGCACTGGTCGCCACAGCACCAGCCAAAGGTTTTAAATGACCACAAACGGACAAATGTATGTGATGGAGAAAAATCAATAGCGACTAGTAAAAAACATGAGGAGATTGCCATACTGTATCACCGTTAAAGAAAGTGGCAGTGTAGCAATCCAACAATGGCTGACTCAACCCTGAGAATGTCACTTTCAACGTATCCTTGAGCAAAACAACCGTATGCCTGTAGGCAACCCAACTGCTACGGTCACATCAATGTGTGAATGTGAGTGCATGAACGGGGGGGCAATTTCAAGTTCAGCCCATTACCGCTGAGTTCACAACCCTGGTGAAACTTCAAAAGCACAAAGGACAGATTAAACTTCTTGAAAAGGAATTGTTGCACAGATGATATTAAGATGAACTTGTAGCACAATGCTGCGAATTGAAGAGTGTGATCTAAAGCACTACAATAGCTGTCAATCATTGCTGAGGCAGCATTATTACCGGAGGAACTGGGTCAGCTGAGTCTATTGACAATATGGCTTCTAATAGAAGGAGCAAGACAAATTCTGATGGGTGACGGAGCTGGATGGTACAAGTGCATAATAACGGAAAAAGACAGCGCAAGAGGGCTCTTGACGACCATGTGATCGGTTTTTGTACTGAAGACAACATCAAGAGTCTCAAATGAGAAGCAATGGAAGACAGATGCTGTTCAAGTCAAGCAAAGCTTCTCAATAAGGAATACTATATGATGACCAGAGAGCAAATATTGAAAAAAATAATAATAATAAGAGGTCAATGAATCATTTTCATCACACATCATAAGACTATTTGTGCTGTTGATCCATGGTATCAACAAAGCCTATAGTAGGTGTGGCTACACCATAGTGTGAACTAAAAACAAACAAACAAAGCATTTCTTTAGGAGCCAATTTCATGCTACAATGAACCCACATTCATCCCGGGGATACGTTCGAGACAATCTGCAATAGGTGAAAATTCAGAACCAAGGAACTATGTTGAAGTGATGTGAGGAGATTCATTTAGACAAAGATAGTGCTTTACCACCCTCTTGTGAGAAGGGTGGGGGGGTGGCGTCGTCAATATTTTCGCTTGTTGCGGCAGGGCTCGGTCCCGTTCTCGGGGGGTTACTGTGTAATCTGTGTTTTTACAACTGGACGTATTGAAGTAATACAGTTCCATCGGCTGGACACATTAGCAGTTCAGTAGATGTGAACACTGCTGGAGAATCGAGAATGTACTTACCACGGTGGATAGACACACCACTCCCCCCTCTCCAAACACGCACGCACACATGCACGCACACACTGACGTCCTTAATAAGTAGCTTAGAGTAAAAAAAATGTTAAAAAATGTAGGGCAAAACATTCATTTAAGGACTGAGTTGCTTTTGCGTGGTGCTGAACGGGAAAAATTGTACAAAAGGACAGCGTCTAATGCACAAAGCATGCACAGGTGGTGAAATGCTTCCCAAACTTGCCAAGCAGAATGCGTCTCGTGCACCAATGCTATTTGCGCATATTTAAATGAGTTAATATGCATATATTTGGCGGAGAAATTACCTACCTTGATGCAAATGAGCCTCATTGATAAACGTCTAATTCACTAACTCCCTCACTCATTGCCACTCGCAGTTTGAGTGAAGCAAATAAGATGGACAGCTGGTCTATGTATCAATGGCCTTCCACTTTTGCGCAAAGGGGCGCATTGCCACCTGTGACATCTGACCAATGTGAGGGAATGCGCTGACATGGTGGGGGCGGGAAGGGGGGAGGGAAGGTTGCCAGGTACAGGATGGCTCTGATGCCAGGCAAGCTCGTGAGCTGATATTTAGGAGGAGAACCCGTTGTATTTCTTTTCTTGCCTGGAGTTTGGAGGAAAGGGCTCACACCGGGACAGTCTAAAACAGGGGTCACCAAAGGGGTGCCCGCGAGCACCAGGTAGCCCGTGACGACCACACCAATAGCCCCCCAGTGCTAGGATTGTGATTTGCTCGTCGAAATTCATCCATCCATCCATTTTCCGAACCGCTTGATCCTCACTTGGGTCGCGGGGGGTGCTGGAGCCTACCCCAGCTGTCTTCGGGCAGTAGGCGGGGGACACCCTGAATCAGTTGCCAGCCAATCGCAGGGCACACAGAGACAAACAACCATCCACGCTCACACTCACACCTAGTGACAATTTAGAGCGTCCAATCAGCCTGCCATGCATGTTTTTGGAATGTGGGAGGAAACCGGAGCACCCGGAGAAAACCCACGCAGGCCCGGGGAGAACAAGCAAACTCCACACAGGGAGGCCGGAGCTGGAATCAAACCCGGTACCTCTGCACTGTGAAGCCGACGTGCTAACCACTGGACTACCGGGCCGCCGGGCCGGCATTTCGTCTTCTATCTAAACATATCATAAGGGAGCGCACGGATTTGTAAGAATCTCATTTAAGCCACTTGTAACAATGATCTTGTTCTTTCAGAGATGTTTGCATTTTCTCCAAAACCCAGTTGCCATGTAAATTAAGAGCCTAAATAAATGCCCCTTTGTTTCGGCACAGCTAAACTCAGTCTTCTTTGGCATTGTATTAGTTTTGCAAAGTGGGGACATTTAAAAATTCCTTGTTGATTGACAATGGATAAGAAATCTCCTGAGTGAAAAGTTCATATGCTGGTACAGTGGAGTAAAATTACAACAGTTAAATCACGTTCCACCAAACCTCCTATACGTTAAGTCTTTATTTTGAGTTCGAACACCACCAGCGCTCAAGTCTTCCGCCCTGACACTTGTATTACTGGGTGTGGTTTCCAGGAAAAGTATTAAGTTAATATAAGCAGGTGATATTTTTCTTTATCACACCTATAGGATTTTCTAACTTTCAATTCCCAAACGACTCTGCAATGTATATTTTTTTTCAAATGGCACCAGACAAATAATAGCATTGCAAATAATAGCAAGCAGGGTGGCGCCTGCTGAACATCTATCCATCCATTTTCCAATCCGCTTATCCTCACAAGAGTTGCGGGTGTGCTGGAGCCTATCCCAGCTGTCTTCGGGCAGTACTATGTGTGCCAGCCAATGCAGAGCACACATAGAGAAACCACCACCCTCTCTCACACTCACACCTCGGGACAATTGAGAGCGTTCAATCAGCCTGCTATATATGATTTTGGAATATGGGAGGAAACTGGAGTACCCGGAGAAAACCCACGCAGGCCCGGGGAGAACAAGCAAACTCCACACAGGGAGGCCGGAGCTGGAATCAAACCCGGTACCTCTGCACTGTGAAGCCGACGTGCTAACCACTGGACTACCGGAGCCTATCCCAGCTGTCTTCGGGCAGTAGGCGGGGGACACCCTGAATTGGTTGCCAGCCAATCGCAGGGCACACAGAGACGAACAACCATCCACACTCACACTCATACCTAGGGACAATTTAGAGTGCACAATCAGCCTGCCATGTATGTTTTTGGAACGTGGGAGGAAACCGGAGCACCCGGAGAAAACCCACGCAGGCCCGGGGAGAACATGCAAACTCCACACAGGGAGGCCGGAGCTGGAATCAAACCCGGTACCTCTGCACTGTGAAGCCGACGTGCTAACCACTGGACTACCGGGCCGGCATTTCGTCTTCTATCTAAACATATCATAAGGGAGAGCACGGATTTGTAAGAGTCTCATTTAAGCCACTTGTAACAATGATCTTGTTCTTTCAGAGATGTTTGCATTTTCTCCAAAACCCAGTTGCCATGTAAATTAAGATTTTGGAATATGGGAGGAAACTGGAGTACCCGGAGAAAACCCACACAGGCCCGGGAAGAACATGCAAACTCCACACAGGGAGGCCGGAGCTGGAATTGAAACCGGTACCTCTGCACTGTGAGGTCAACACACTAACCACTAGACCACCGGGCTGCCCCCTGCTTAACATTTCAAATCAAACTTGCCCCCACCTTTCTCTCAGCTGCTCAGAGTTCTTCTCCATGCTCTCGTTCTCGGCAAACTCCATCAGTTCACGGGCGGCACGGCCCATGTTGACAGCGGTGGGCCTCGCTGACGTCAGGCGACACAACGATTCACGGATGAACGTCACGGGGTCCTCGCCACCCGCACCTGCTCGTAACTGCACAGCCAAGCTTAGGCAACCTACGATGGCGATGGCAGGGGCACCGCGTACCTGGTTGAAAGAGGAGACCATGTTCAGCAGAATGGACATCACACCACATCCTGTCTTTGCAAATTACAGTGGTACTTTGACTTATGAGTTTCATTTGTTCCATGACCAAGCTCTGCACTTAATTGAATTATATATCAAATCAGTATTTCCCAGGGAAATGAAATCAAATTTGAAATTCAATTAATCCATCCCCGCCCCCAGCACCCACCACATTTTTGGTTAAGAGTTTTTAAGAAGAACAGCACTGTAGTGCAAACATAATATAACATCATTGAGGAGAAGTTAAAGAAATAAACTGATTTTATAAAACGTGTGTAATTATTGCACGTTGAGATAAGCCGGAAGCCACAGGCTCTGCTGCCTAGTGAGTAATATCAGGAGCAGCTTGCAGGACAAAGCAATATATATATATATATATATACTGTATATATATATTTTTTCTTTTTTCTTTAATGAGTTGATAAAGCCACGGCTTGTAACTCAAAAAGCTTGTAAGATGGTACACTCATTAGTCAAAACTGTAGTGTTTCTACATCAATTTGTTCCCTTAACTGAGTGTGACAAAAAAAGTTTGGTATTGTTGTTCTGAAATTTCAAAAACAGTTAGTCATTTCTCCCTCTCTCGTTAAACTACATCATCATGACATCACCCAGCTGCTTACAGCACAATTGTTCATGCTGACACAACCACAACCTCACACTTGTAACTGCTCCATATTTGTGCAACTGGGAGGAAGAAAGAGGGTCCCGCACATCTGTAAATGTGCCTCCAGCTGCTAAAGAAGCCCAACAGCATGCAAGGCCACATCTCATCTTCACATCTTGCCTTCAAGTGTGCAGTGATAAATGCAGTGGGAGTGTCATAGAGTGCAGCACAGGACCGAAAATGTGAACAAAAACCCTGGCAGGGGGCATTAATAATTCATCGATAAGCCTTCTTAGAGAAAGGAGGGGTCCGCTTGATGGGTGACTGAATATAAGCAGATTGTGTATCTTGCACGAGGCGATAAGTAATCTATATATTACGGATTTAGTTATTCGTGCGTGCGTGTTCGCGTGTGCGTGTGTGTGCGTGTGTGCGTGTGTGCGTGTGTGCGTGTGTATGCGCGCGCGTCTGTGTGCTAATGCATGTGCCCCCAAAACTAAAATCCAGGCCGAGTGTAAGCAGAGTAGGGCCACATATGCGTGCACCGGCAGTGGCGGGAGCACAAAGGAGTCGACGGCAGATGAGCGCATGGACAACGGGAAGAGATGCACATGCAGCCGGCGTGCACAGAGGGGTGGGGAAGTAAGGTGATCGAAGAGTCTTACCTTCATTGACTTGATGGCGTCGTAGGCGTCCTGCACCGAGCGGATGTCATCGTAGACGGTCTGGTGAGGCAGCAGCAGCTGGTTGAGGATCTGCAGAGACCCGGCACGGTAGCGGATCGCTTCCAGCGTCATGACCGACACAACGAGGCGGGATGTTGGGGAGGATAACACGGACGGGAGGGTAGCTGGCACGCACACATACAATATCACACACGCACACTCTAGCACGCACACTCGTCCCTTGGACTGTTGAGCGCGGCCTGGCTGGCAGTCGGCTGGTATCAACACGAACAAAGTTGGCGAGACAAGGAGGAAATGAGACGCAAGAGGAGGAAGAAATAGGAAGAGAAAAGGGAGAGGAGGGTTGGAGAGCTTCACCTACACTGACAGGCAGACTGACACGGAACCACGTGTCCACAAAGCCGGAAGTGCTTGCCTAGTTAGCCGCGCCCACCCAATGCTCTCTCCAACGTGATCGCTCCTCCTCGCTGTGCCCGTGCCCCATCCCCCCTTTTTTCTCTTTTAGCCCCTTTGTCAGGGGAAATTTCAAATTCAAAGCCGTTATTTGCATAACACCAAAGCCTCTTGTTTCCCTAGACAATTGCAAGAATTTTCTCCCAACAATGCTTCTACTTTTGCTGCATTCAGTCGTACTAAGCTTCATTATTGTTTTCGTTAAAGAATTGCACTGAAAATGGAAGAAAATTGTCATCTCTATGTACATGTACTATAGTGCCTTTCAGCACACACTGTTTTACATTAGAAAACGCCAACGGCACATCACCAAAACAATTCTCACAAACAGTGGATACGTGCACAGTTAAATGCCATCTGGTACCCCAATCTTAAATGCGCCAATTACGGCACTGTACACTAGGGGGGGAAAATCACAGGATGTGCCCCCGTTATAGTAGATCGTGAGCTACCAGTCGTTCTCCTAGAGCGTGTCTGTAGCTCTCTTGGAATTGTAGAGGAGGGGAGCTGTCCAATTCCTTACTGCCCTCCTTGGACACAGGTTCTTTTATTTCTCTATAAGGTGGAAGAAGACCCAACACCACGTCGTCTTTTTCTCAGTTTATCACAACGCAACACGAATCGATTCGGGCTCCTGAGATTCTCAGATTTCGTCAGGAAGCCCCGGACAAACACATTCATGAGATTATATAGAGACAATATGATAATGAGAGGCGGGGAGGTACGCCTCTCATGCAAATCCCGGAAACAAAGAAAGTAACTTGTCATCTGACCCGGTGTGGCTGGAGGAAGTTGGGAGCGGTGAGGTGTGTCCAGAACACCACTACCCACCATTTAGTGTGATGGCAAGTTGCAGACCCCCGCTGTGCATACATCCTGAGATAAAAGGTCTTCCCAAGGGGGGTTAACAGCAACCAGGGACTTTCCCAAGGGTCGGGGGACAACAGGAGACACTTGGGAGCCGTTAATCGACCAAGGGGGAAGAAGATACAATCTAACACTACATACATTGCTCCAGGTGAGCGAACAGATGCCCACGAAAGAGACTGGGAACAATCGTACTCATAGTAAGGCGCAGTCCCGCAATAGCTGCAACACAGATACTTGAGATAACAGTTCTTTTGATGTTAAACAAGTCCTATGGAGGGGGCCTTAGAAGTGGTGGGGGTTGAGGGACACTAAAGGTGATTGTAAACACAGTGAGCAGGAAAACCTCCAACAACATTCTACATTCTTTGTTTCTTTCAGAGCCAAGTACAGTGGGGCTAAATAAAATCACAGTAAGGAATAAATTCCTTAACAATCCCTCTCTTGAACACAATTAATATTGTGATCACAAAATTGTCTGCATATCCTCCCTGGTAAGAAGTGGAACAACCGACCTATCCTTCCCCCCATGACCAGGAGATAACAGTGGCATTTGGCGAACTGCTGGTGCTTGATTGAAAATCATGGACGACAACATTCGGCGGACACAGGGTACAATACAAGAGCTTAAAATGCAAACTACCATCAAACAAACTACAACCGGAAATAAAAGTTTCAATAAAGCCTGACTCCAACCCCCAGACAACAGCCAATCCCAAAATCCTAGAGTAGGGGCTCCATCCCGGGTCATAGCCTCCCGGAGGGCATATAAATTGGACATACCCTCTGCAACGGACGTGTGTACCTCATCCGGGATAAAAGTACAACAGGTCTTATTAAATAGAGCACAGACACCACCGGTAGCTGCAGTCTGCAAATCCAACGCCATCCGATTTTGTAATACCATGAGGCGGATTGCTTCTAACTCTCTATTTTGGCCCTTTTCCACTTTGATGGAGAAATTTACAAAGGATTTAAACCGATAGTCTATTGTTTCTAATCTGAGCATATTTTTAGCCACACCGGCCCACGGAAACAAAGCCAGGCCAAATTTCTCTCCCGCAGACCAATGTTTAAACTCGTCTGGTACGTCTGATCCCCATACCGAATCGTGGGGCAAAAATGTTGGGACGTCTCTCCTCAGTCTGGACGTCTGGCTGGAGTGCGTTATAAAAAAGGTGTGGTCTGTAACAAAGATAGGAGTACAAACGCCTGTCCAATCTGGAGGCAATACCATGTAAGCATCATCACCACATAACCACCATCCCCCTCGTATGTTATATGTGCCATTCTTCACGGGGGCGCCTCCTCCGTTTATTACGAATCTGTTGTCCCTGCACTGAGTCATAACATCAAGTTTTCCAAGAGCAATCGAGCCGTTTTCCCTACCATAGCACATTTCATATCTTTTCCCGGGCTTAACATCCATAAAGACCTTTTGGGGGAGAGGGGTTCCCTTTATCTTATAGTTGTAGTCTACCAAAAGGGATTTGTCACATGCTTGATCTTTTAACCCACCCGTGCCCAGGGCCCAACACTTTCATTAAATACTATTGAGGGATGTTGATAACCTACACCTGCATAAGAAGCAAAACATTTAGCCTGTTTTTGATTCATAGATTTCCCAGTCAGGGATATTTGGGTCGCGGATTTGGGCATGAGAGAACACACATAACAACCTGACTTGTTGTAACTTTTTGACATGAATCGAACATATTTATACCACAAATTAGTTTCTTCCGGAATGGTCGCTTGCAGGTTGTGCCACTCGTACTTGGGGTGGTACGCCCACCTCTTCAGTCTCGTTGCCAGCTGAAATGTTTCCTTTCCTTGTCGAAACCCCCACACTAGTGGTGGTATGGAGGCCACGACGATCAGTCCGATGAGAAGAACGTATGTCATGGTTTCTGGGCCACAAGGCGGCCTTGTAGTGGTTTCACGTCCAGTTGCCCTTCTGAACGTTACTTTGAAGTCGGACACTCTCCGGGGGCTGATGTACACTGCGACACGTGGTACCAAGTCGGTCCCTTTCCTTCCAGGCGAACAGCATGACTGGTCCTCTCCGTCACTTTGTAGGGTCCCGTCCATCTCGGCTGGTGCCACTTCCGCTTATGGACCCCCAGATACACATGCTCAGGACACGTCTGTGGGTTCACGGGGTGTTCACCCTGGAGTCTCCTCTGCTCCTGAAAATGGGAGACGAGAACACTCAATGAGTCTATCTTTGCTTTATGAGGAATAGAATTATCTGTTGAGGAGCACCCGGGTCCATGGATTATCATGGAACAGGGAACTCCTGGTCATGTACCACCCCAAAGGGCGTGAAATCTGTGGCAGGATTAATGGTGGACCTCCTGGTGAGCAGCGCTAGTAGCAGCTCCTCATCCCAATCCAATTTCTATGAGGTCATCACCATAGAGAGTTTCGATATAAGCCTCTGATTCGTTTGTTCTAGCTTACCTTGAATTGCAGATGAAAAACTCATGCCTCCCAAATTGGAGTCTTCAATTTATTTGCCGACGTCTGCTGGACGTCCATCAATTTCATGCCGATACAAACCAGTCTCATCCCTGGCTACCCGGTTAATTTATCTCCTCCAGGATACCCTCTCTTGGTCTGAAAGAAGGTGGTTAGTGTGGAAAACATACATTTTCCCATTCTTGGTTCCACTACCATCACTGACTAACTGAAGTCGTCGTCATCTTGTCTGCTTTGTCATTTCCTACTTCTATGTGGGAAGTTTGTATCGGGATTTTATACTTTCACACCCTGGTACTCTTATGTCAATTTTCTTGTATTCATAATGGATATTGCAGTACCTTTCTCTATTTATCAACTTAATTCTGATTTATTATTATATTTAATTAATGTTTAGAATTTATCACCTTAACTCTGATTGATGTAGGTTGTTTTGTACTATTTTCCTTCTAATATGTCCCCTGCATTAATAATAGCTACTTCTTTTGGTTTTAGTGGGGCTTATCTCAGATTTTTATTTATTTAATTTATTTATTTATTTTTCCACACTATGCTTAATTGATGTTACTGCTGCTGTTTTTGTTCGTATTTGCCTAATGCTGTCGCATATCTGACGCATGCTGAATGTTTTTGTTCAATTGGGTCCAATTGCATGCTGACGTGTGTCAAAATTAGTCTTATACTTCCCTGTTGTTCACGTTCCTTTCATTCACGTTCCCCTCTCTTTTCTGAAAAAGAACTACGGAAAGAGAGTCTTCTTTTTCGGAAACATCCAAATGAACCAGCTAGATCAGGCTGCACAAGAGAAGCCGGCATCGCTGTACCTTCTGATGTGTCCAATCTTCCCCAAAATACAATTACAGTGGGCATTGTAATTTTCCCATGCAATAGTTTGAAACCGCAAAAAGCCAAACGTCAATGAGAGGGAAGAAATTTCATCTGTGCTCTATGTTGCACATAGAGCACATTTGACAATAAAGTTGTAGCCAATCCAAAAGGAGCCACCTAGTGGTAGTCCAAACAAGAAATCCCTGATGTTGCACCGGGAAGAACATTGCCATAGTACAACGCCATCTGGAGGTTGGAAAAAGTAGAAGTAGCTGTTTTCGCACTTAAAAAAAAATTCCCGAAGACAAAATTGAATACGTGCGGTAAACGAGTGTAGCGAAATATCGCTCAAAGGTGGAGAATGAGAAATTTCCCAATATGATTCTGAAAGTGGTAAATGGAAAAAACATTTGCTAAATCAATTACAGAAAAATGTGTACGAATGACAATTTTTGTATATTTGAGTAGACGGCAAAAACCATATGTGTGGCGCGGCTATGTCAGGCATACGATACCAGTCAATGAGATGAGATCCTTTGACAGGTCCACTCCGGCTGCCACACACTCCTCTGAACCTATGACAATTTAGGAATAGGGAACATTAAATAAATTGCCTTGTGTTTCAACCAACCAGGCCATGCGATTAGATTTTGTTCTCTAGTCTGTCAAAAGCATTGTGCAGTGGGAAGGACCGATCAGCGGATGGTAAGGTCATATGGAGGAAATCTAAGGAAACCAAAGCCGATACTGTTGGAAGACAGAGTTCAGTGGCGGGTTATCAGCTGACTTTAGCAATAGTCAGCCTTGTGTCAGCAGTCATTGGGAGCAAGTGTGGTCCAGCATGTTCAAGTTCATGACAGTCTTTCGATGAGGCCAGCGGCGATCCCTTTTGTTCAGGATTCGGGTACCCACGGAGCAGATGGGTATTGTCCATGTGAGGGTGCCGTAGCTTGTCATTGTTGTGGGTTTTGTGGAGGAGGAGTCAGAGCTTGTTGATCATAGCCTGATTGATGAACAGATGGGTGCCGGCGGTGTGGGCATTTCCATGTCCAATGATTCACATCACCACAAATGAAACAGCCAGCTTGGTTCCCGTGACTTCCTCGTCCATGCCCACCTTCCCGTCTCGGACCTCCCCTCAGCCATGCGTCTCGGCCCTGCCTTGGGGGCAGGCCGTAATGTTGAGGTGGGGCTTGGAGCTGCGGTGGGGGTGTGATCAGCCGTGGTGGAGCCTGTTGAGAGACACTGATAGACATTTGATTAGATCTCCCAAGTTTCTCTTTTTTGCATGCATTACTGGAGACTCTCTTAGCCTCTTGTATTTGTGAGTTCAAAAAGTTGTTCTGTAGCTTGGATGTTTTCTCAGTCTCTTCCTTGGCTCTCATTCGAGAATGCTGCACATAATATAGGAAATGAGTTCGCCAGTTCGCGTCATCTGAAGTGGGGAGAGTGGGAGAGTTAGTCATCATTTTCTGCACATCAGACGGACAACCCCCCAGCACTGCTTGCCTGAACAAAGCTTGATTCAATGGATGACTAGTGTATTGGGGTCCTGCCTGGTGGCAGTCACCCAAGCATCCATACAATTAACCAAATAAGTCATTGGGTGTACCTCAGATAACAATTCAAACGCCAATTGTTGTAGGGAACCCAATGGAGTCGGATAAAGGGAACTCAGTGCGTCTGATTTTCTATCATTCAACCTAGTCAAATTGCAAGAAGCTATTCCCTCTAGAAGGTCCATAATTACTTTGGGTAAATACTTACTCTTAAGCCAGTCTATTGCCCACAACTGTATGTCATAGTCAATTTTAGGCAAATCCAGCAACATTCGCCTAGCCAATTCAGTCTCATTACTTATAAAAGTGGTCGCATCCCAAGCACTCATGCTATCATTATCCTGTTTAATTTGCATACATTTTTCTAATTTTACCAATTGTTTATGAACCACCCTGGGCAAATCAGGGGAAAGCTTGGCACACAATGGATTTGGGTGGGGGCCAGTAAAATGGCTAGAATGTGTTACCCCCTTTTTCTCGTCTATGTTAAAGTGGCCACTCGGCGCTTGTAGTGGGATCATAAGTTGAGCGCTCCTCACCCCATGCGGCGGAGGAGGCATCATCGCTGCCTCGTTTATCATAACTTTCTCTGTGTTACTTTGTTAATTCATTTTTTTTTCCAATGTCGACGGCAGTGGTCAAGCCGCCCATGAAATGCAATATAGCTCAAATTGAATTTCACTCAGCTTTTCTTCATTTCCAAACGTTTGTCTTATTCTTACAACTTATTCTTAAAACCTTGTTTTCGCTTTACTTACCTCTCTGCGCAATGCATTCGCCTTTTTCTCTTTCTGCGCAAAGCATTCACCTTTTTTTTCTACTTACTTCCTTACGGCATTTTACCCGTTTTCTTGCCTTCAGGCCTTCCGTCCATCTGACAGTTCACCATGTTTTTATCATACTCACCGTCCAATATTCTCTCTTATGGACCGTGTGACGTCACGTAATTCTCCAATTGTAACAACGGAGCTGTCCCTAACTTGCCCTAAAAATACAGCTGTTTACTCAGACCCCGATCTCCAGTCGTCAATCCTACACTTTAACAGCATCCAGAATAATAAAAATTATCTGGACCTGCCTCAGCAATTAACCACTAATTTTTTAATTGCCTACAAACTCAGTTTGCTCTTTGCTCGTCAGCTACTGGCCAAACCTACGACTCAGCGGTTCTACCTAATTTTAAACCGCCTACGTGGTGACTCAATAACTGTGCCAATTCAGTTATCTACTACTCAGTGGCAAATTTTAGACGGTATATTAATTTGAATATACCTCACACCTACTCTACTCAGACCCCAATCTCCAGTCTGCAGTCCTACTCAGCCATTACAGTACTGTACTTCATTTTTCCATAGTCACATAAGTCCCATAAAACTCATTACAGTATCAATTTGGTATTTGCCACCTACACAAAATCCAATCACTATACTTGGTTCAACACATTCAGGTTCAGAGCAGTTTGATTTGGATATAAGCCGAATCTTGACACTTTGCCCGTAGGAACCGGTGTGTCTTACCTTTTTAAAGTGGAGCGCTCCTTGGTTACTGCCTGAGTCTGAAGGTCCTGAAACCGATGTTGGTCTTATTCCAGAGAAACCCTGTTTGTGACGCCATTTGTAGAGGAGGGGAGCTGTCCAATTCCTTACTGCCCTCCTTGGACACAGGTTCTTTTATTTCTCTATAAGGTGGAAGAAGACCCAACACCACGTCGTCTTTTTCTCAGTTTATCACAACGCAACACGAATCGATTCGGGCTCCTGAGATTCTCAGATTTCGTCAGGAAGCCCCGGACAAACACATTCATGAGATTATATAGAGACAATATGATAATGAGAGGCGGGGAGGTACGCCTCTCATGCAAATCCCGGAAACAAAGAAAGTAACTTGTCATCTGACCCGGTGTGGCTGGAGGAAGTTGGGAGCGGTGAGGTGTGTCCAGAACACCACTACCCACCATTTAGTGTGATGGCAAGTTGCAGACCCCCGCTGTGCATACATCCTGAGATAAAAGGTCTTCCCAAGGGGGGTTAACAGCAACCAGGGACTTTCCCAAGGGTCGGGGGACAACAGGAGACACTTGGGAGCCGTTAATCGACCAAGGGGGAAGAAGATACAATCTAACACTACATACATTGCTCCAGGTGAGCGAACAGATGCCCACGAAAGAGACTGGGAACAATCGTACTCATAGTAAGGCGCAGTCCCGCAATAGCTGCAACACAGATACTTGAGATAACAGTTCTTTTGATGTTAAACAAGTCCTATGGAGGGGGCCTTAGAAGTGGTGGGGGTTGAGGGACACTAAAGGTGATTGTAAACACAGTGAGCAGGAAAACCTCCAACAACATTCTACATTCTTTGTTTCTTTCAGAGCCAAGTACAGTGGGGCTAAATAAAATCACAGTAAGGAATAAATTCCTTAACAGAATTAACTCAAACACTGCCAGAAATCCCAGGTTTATGCTTTTGTATATAGCTGCCTGACAACAGCATTCAAGGAGTTCAAAAAAATTTGTAGACTCCCTCGTACCAGCCATTGTGAAATTGCACAACTTGATTGACATGTCAATTGACATGTCAATCAAGTTACTTGTTACTTGTAAGAAAAGTTCACAATGAAATTTAAGTTTATCCTTAATGTTACAGAATACTTAATTTTTTAAAAAAAGGGGATTACATTCAGGACTATGCTCTAAAACCCTTTGATGCACAACATGCGTCAAACGTGACCCGGCTGAGTTTTTATTTTTGATATATTTGCAGTAAATTAATTTAATCATTCAGTATTCAAGGTATTCCTCAATTAACTTGTTTTTGACCATCACACACAATTATTTTGTTTTTTTCCTTTGTTACTTTTTGAATCATGAACATTTTTATATAACTACCCTTCTAATGCACAACATGGGTCTAAAATGACCCATATTCATTTTCTATGTTATGTCATGCATGGCTGAGTTGTTTTATGATGTAACTTTGAAAAAAAAATCATAATCTACTTTCCAAGTATGCAGTAGATATTTTATTTTTGATTACCACTGATCATTATTTCCACTTTTCCTTTCTTATGTTATGAAAAAGTACACCTTTTGTATGTCTACCGCAAAGTTACACACCTGGGCCAGAAAGACCCACATTGATTTACTAGCTATTGCATTTGGAGAGAAAAGACATTTCAGAGCTCTGCACAAGTCCCTTTGCCCATCTCTAATACATGTAAGTATTGTTTTTCAATTGCTCTTACGTTGCCTCAAAAGATATTTGGTGACAATTGATTAGGTTTAGTCTACTTTGAGTGTGACTTGTTAGTTTTTTTTCCCCACAAAAACCTGGCATTTGAAAAGGTGGGTGTTGAGTTTTTTTTATCCTATATTTGGCATCTATGTGTTATACAAACTGGATACTGTACATATTCCAAGGAATGATGTAAAGTTTTATACACACACAGAGAGAGTGTGATATATATATATATATATATATCATGATGGTGAAATATGATTATGACCTTTAAAGGATCTTCATGCCATGAAACACTGAGAAAAGATGTAATTAACTAGCGTATCAACAGTGTAGTGACAAAAACACACAGAGTTTACCATTTATTCACATTAAAACAACCCCTGTACAAAACATAACAGCATTGATTCATTCCCACTTTGAATTGCACAAACATCATGACAAACACTTGAAAATACAGATAATTAAATGCTGTCCTTTGGTATATAAATAGTATGTGATTCTGATTGCCCCGACATGAAAGAAAAGAATATAAAAGAGATTTGTTCAACAAAACCAAGAGGGATACATACACTGATGCAGATCAGATTACAATGCTGTAATGTCAAACAATAGTCCACACCGCTTTCTGATAAACTTAATCTTTCAATGGAGTGTACCGACCGCTAGCCTGATTACACACACACACAAACTCTCTCTCTCTCTCTCTCACTCACTCTCGCTCTCTCTATTTAAAAAAAAAAAAAATTAATTGCACGCACACGTGAGAAAGTCAGCTGAATATGTCCTCCTGTCCAACTCAAACCATCCAAAATCCACACTGATTACTGATGAGCTTGTCACTATGACAACAACAAGAAGACAGTCTCTTACTCAAAAGTGTGGGTAATGTGTCAGGTTGTGTTTGTGTGTTTTGAGGTGATGTAGCGTTAAAAACTTGTAGGATCACACGACATGAGTAAACTATATTCATACTTCAAGTCAATATGCATGGCTGGAGCTAATTTACTGATGCAATAAAACTGTTTAACACATGTCAAATGATTGGTTAATTCTTTGTGTGAAAAGTAATCATATGGCGGTTCAACACCATCCGTTTAAGTTATTATTATTTGATTTATTTATTTTTGCAAAACTGTTAACAACAGCAATCCATCCATCCATCCATTTTCCGAACCGCTTTATCCTCACTAGGGTCGCGGGGGGTGCCGGAGCCTATCCCAGCTGTCTTCGGGCAGTAGGCGGGGGACACCCTGAATTGGTTGCCAGCCAATCGCAGGGCACACAGAGACGAACAACCATCCACACTCACACTCATACCTAGGGACAATTTAGAGTGCACAATCAGCCTGCCATGCATGTTTTTGGAACGTGGGAGGAAACCGGAGCACCCGGAGAAAACCCACGCAGGCCCGGGGAGAACATGCAAACTCCACACAGGGAGGCCGGAGCTGGATTTGAACCCGGTACCTCTGCACTGTGAAGCCGACGTGCTAACCACTGGACTACCGGGCCGCCACAACAGCAATCCATTTGAGATTAAAGAAACTGGAAGTGGTATATTCACCTTTCTCCAGAATTATTTAGGAGACAAACATGAACAAAAAGGCTCGTTTTAAGTTGCCAGCTGTGTCAAGGATTTGTCTGAATAAATCCAGAGTAAAAGCGGTAGCAGCTGTTAATTATTTTCTATTAGACGGGATGGAGGGCTTAAGTCTGTGTAAGACTTGGAAGAAAATCCAAATGGAGCCGCGTGTAACTCTGAGTAATCTCAGAATGTATGTGAAGGAATTAGTGTGAAGACGGAGGAGATGAAGGAGGCGACAAAGAAAAAGCAAGTGGATGATGTAGACGGCAGCGCTAAACGGCAACCACATTCATGGCACGCTGTTAACACTTCCACCTTCCCGCAAAAACCAAAGGCAACTTTATGTCTGTTCTAGTTGTCTCCTTGGTGAAACAAATACTAATCCCTCCTTATGAGATGTAGGGTGTCGTACCCCAAAGCCCCGTTTTTTTTTTTTTTTACTCCCGCATCACACCACTGCAAATGCATCAGATTACTGTAATCTCTGAACACTGGAGCAGAAAGATTAGTTTAAGATCCATTACGCCCACAAAATAAGAAGGAAAGGTGCTAAAACACCTCAGAGTATTGGTCAAGCACATACCGGTACACATTTTGGTTACATGTGCTTAAAACTAGACATAAGACAAATGAGCGAATTTTTGAGAAGGTATTCTGTAGAGCAACTGTCTCTTGTGTTTCCTTTCGTATAAAACTATTCTGTTATTTATTTTTATTGAGGCTTCCATTTTATGTTTCTTTTTTTTTCTCAGAAAATATAAATGGACGAAGCACAAGTGGCTCCCATGCGTTCGTCTTGGATGTACAGACAAGAACAATGTCAAAGGCTTGAGAGCAGAGCGCTCGAGTGTATGTATCTGTTTGTATATGTGAGTGAAAAGAGAAAAAACAACAGTACTATAGCCAATCCTTGGCCAAACTAGTCTCCCCTTATCCAGCACGTTTCCTTTTCAGTGATTCCAGCTGATGAATGAAATAGACAAACAAGATCAACCATTTCCACATGCGATCATCAAAATATGGCACACAATGTATTAGCCATACGCTACACAGAAACCCTCACCTCAGTCTCGACCATCTTCAGCCTGCTCAGAGCATCCTTGGCAGCCTCCTATAGATTAATTCACATGAAGAGAGACTGTAAGTAAGTGGCGGACTTCATGTTTGAATAGCAGTCAACCCTGACCCCGCCTTCACCCTATTGCCTTGACTTGAGAATTTCTTCACAGAGTCAGCGAGTCCCTGGGTGAAGCGCCGCAGCACACTTTCATACTCTACATTATGGAGGAGGAAAACCCGAGTTAGATTTCTATGCTTTTTAAAAAAAATATTTTTTTTACAGGAATCAGATGTTTGTGGGTTACCCGAGAGCAGAGCAGGAGAGGCTCGCTCCAGCTGCGCTTTTTGCCACTGCAGCCTGTGTGTGATCTCTTTGTGCTGATGAATGACATCAGATGGGGGATCCCGTCGGTTCTTTTTGTACTCTGCAATCTGAGAAAAGGAGGCCACAATAGCAATAGGAAATGAAATGCAATATTATACACAGCTAAACATATACACCAAAGTACCTTTCTCTCTAACCGTTCCTTGTCGTAGTTGAGGAGGCTGAAGCTGTGAAGCTTGTACTGGGGAGGAGAGCTGCTGGAGCGGCTGCTCTTGTTGCTTAGCTCATGTTTCGGTTTAGATCGAGGAGATGGAGCCTTACACATTAAAACATACGCAAAGTTGTTAAAATGACATCATATATGAGCATTCTTAGGTCTTTCTGCATGAATACAAAATGGTCATCTATGGCCACAAAACCTGTGAAGGAAACCCTCTACTTAAGTAATGAACAATTTGGGACCCTCAATTACAATGCATGTAAATGAGGCTCTTCAGCACTGAGCCCAAGAGACTTGTACACTCATTCACATTAATGCTGAGAATCTTACATCAGTGATGAGCAGTAAAGGAGTACTCAAGAAGGTTGAAAATGTCAGCTTGAGATAACTTTTCTGCTTGGACAGCAAAACAAGTTTGGTGACTCACCCGTTCTTTTTGTCTCTCTGGAGGTGAGAGAGGAGAAACCGGTTCAAGGATTAGCCACTTTTCTGTCGTCGGCTGGAGTTCTACCCCGGATATGGGTTCTCTGATCTTCACCTTCACCTCTAACTTGCCACCTGTGGCTTTACGTCCATCCATCACCTAGGACAAACATCTCAATTGAGTTTGCACATTTAGGCATATGTATAAATGGTATACATGTCTTCAGAAATGAATAAAGGAGAAAGGACTAGAGTGTTGCAGATAGTATCACTTGAACTACCGCATGTAACCAGCGGAAGAGACACCTGGCATTTATGGGAGGACCAGAAAATTCACAAGGCGCTTCACTCGAGCCAAATGTCAGTAGCATCAACTCGGGCTGTTCATGCAGTCAGAGCACAGAGACTCTATATATAATCTCAGAGCACAAACCGAGCATTAAGTCAAAGGAATTGTCTGTAAACCTCCAAGACAGGATTCTCCTGGAGCACAAATCTGGCAAAATGTACAGAAAAAAGATCTGCTGCTTAAAATGTTTCAATGAGCACAGTGGCCTCCATCATCCAAAAATAGAAAAAGGTTCAGAACCATTTTTTAAAATCAGAAAACCAATTAGTCTATAGAAATTTCAGGAGGACATCTGAATACCAAAATATTCAATCGCTGCATCACTACAGTCAAGCATAGTGGTGGCAGCATCATGCTGCCGGGTTGTTTTTCAGCCATAGGAATTGGGAGACTAGTCAAGATTGAGGCAGGGATAAATGCAGCAATGTACAGGGACATTCTGGATGAAAGGTTACTCCCGGCGTGCGCAGGACTTCAGAGTGGGGTGAAGGTTAACATTCCAACAGGACAATGCATGCAGCCAAGACAAAGAAGAAGTGGCTTCAAGACAACTCTGTGAATGTCTATGAGTGGCCCAGCCCAGAGCCCAGAAATCCAATCGAACATCTCTGAAGAGTCCTGAAAATGGTTGAGCACAGACACTCTGCAACCAACCTGATGGAGGTTAAGAGGTGCTGCAAAGAGGAATGGGTGAAACTGCTCAAAGATATTTGTGCCAAGCTTATCATATTAACTCAACTCAACTGTATTTATAGAGCACTTAAAAACAACCCTCGCTGTATACAAAGTGCTGTACATGGAGCAAATATCATATATACAACAATAAATACATAAATACAGTCAAACCTCGGTTTTCGAACGTCTCGGTTCTCGTCCAATTCGGTTTTCGACCAAAAATTTCGAGTTTTTTATGCCTCGGATGACGAACAAATTTCGGTTCTCAAACAAACTGAGCGCACTTGAACGCGTCACTTGGCTCCTCTCGCCTTCCTTACACGAGGAAGTGACGCTTCCTCGGGTAGACGAGGAAGTGACGCTTCCTTGTGTTGCTTTCCATTGTAAGCAGACGTGTTCAGTAAACATTTTTATTTTAAAAAGAGCGTGGTTTCGGGTTTCGAACAATTTCGGTTTTCGAACAGCCTTCTGGAACGGATTATGGACGAAAACCGAGGTTTGACTGTAAATAAAAAAGACATGAGGATGTAATTACAGTCGAACCTCGGTTTTCGGACGTCTCGGTTCTCGTCCAATTCGGTTTTCGAACTAAAATTTCGAGTTTTTTATGCCTCGGATGACGAACAAATTTCGGTTCTCGAACTAACTGAGCGCACTTGAATGCGTCACTTCACTCCTCTCGGCTTCGCTACCTCGTGTAGCAACGCTAACTCGTGTAGCTTCGCGAGGTAGCGAAGCCGAGAGGAGGTAGCAAAGCCGAGAGGAGTGAAGTGACGCTCCCTCGTGTCGCGGCGCTACACAGGAAGCGACCATTGTGAGCAGACGTTTTTGTATTGTTCAATAAAAAAAAGCAGACGTGTTTGGTGAGACGCTTCTGTTAGGACTAGTGAAATCCCCCTCTTTTCAGAATGGTTTGCCCTGGCAGCACAGGGGGGGGCGTGCGTTTGTTTGCAGCCGCACATAATGAACACTCTGGTGTCCGGTGTCTCATTATTATGCAATAATCGTACAGAAACAGCTTGTGAGCAGACGAGTTTGTATTGTTCGATTAAGAATGTTTTTTTTTTTTAAAAGCAGACGCGTTTGGTGAGAACTACGTTATATTGGACTGTTATTTTTGCATCGTGTATCAGCCCCTAATCATGGCACCAAAGAAAGCAAGTGGAAGTGGTGAACCTGGTGAAGAAAAGAGGAAAATAGTGTGCAAAACTATAGAATTTAAGAAAGATTTAATCGCAAAATATGAGTCAGGTGTGCGTGTGTCTGTGTTGACGAAGGAGTTCGGGATGCCGAAATGCCCCGCCTACTGCCTGCTGACAGCTGGGAGAGGCGCACGCCCCATGACAGATAGAGAGAGAGATGTTCCTTCAATTTTTATGTTACTATGTTAATGTTAAAATTGGTCATATCCCATTACATTTGTACAGTTTATGGTGTGAAATTGTAAAAAAAATAAGTGGTTTAAAAAAGTTTTCTTGACTTGGAACGGATTAAAACATTTTACATTGATTTCAATGGGAAACATGGTTTCGGTTTCCGAACAATTCGGTTTCCGAACAGTCTTCTGGAACGGATTAAGTACGAAAACCGAGGTTTGACTGTATTACCAAAGGTGCAACAACAAAGTATTGCGCATTTATATATTCCATTTTGGTAAGAGGATGTGGCATCAGAAAATGTGGACAAATTTCAACGCTCTGACTACTTTTCAGATGCATGACACCTGGCTGGTTTGACAGAGAAATTCAGAAGGATTTTGTCTAAACTTAAACACACCAATGTACTATAAACCAAAGCAACATGCACAGACAAAAGATGGTCCACCCCAACGACACAGTCCCGCGATGTAAATGCAGCAATGGTGTTCATGCAATTCAGCAAAGTGAGGACTCAACTCACCTCTATAATCTCTCTGATGTCACAGTGGTTTTCTAGACCCTCAAGCTTCAGTTGAGCTGTGCCCACAACTTTGTCTGTTTTAAAGAGGCCTCTGTAAACATGCAGAAGATCATGTCAGAGAAATAATGTGAACATTAACATCGAAACAGTTCTGATTCGTACCCTCTATGAATGATTTCAAATTTGAAGCCCTTGGACTGGATGACTCGTTTAAATCCTCGGTGCGCTCTGTTGATGTTGAGTTTGAACTGCTCTTTAAACTCTGGACTGCTAGTACTTTTTATTGTGTTGGTTTTGTCCCTCTGCGCATCCTCCTATACATGCGGAAAGGGAAATGATTAAATAACACCATCTTTCGCTTCCTTTCTCTGTTGATCTGACAGCGCCATACCACACTGGGAAAAGGAAACTCAAACTTCACGCTGGCATCCAGATCATTAGGCGAGACACCTGAAGGCAGAGGCGGATGGAGGTGTAAATTCACACACAATTTAATTTGTAGCAGACTGTCAGGAAATCTGCCTACCAGAGGGAACTGGTAAGTTGATGCCTCTGATGATGTACAGTATCATGTCATTGGGAGTCAGATTGGGGTAGCTCCTACAGAGACAGACAGGTGTCTTGAGCCCAGTATGAGTGACAGACATCAGTCAACATCACAGCGATCCAAACAAGTCAGAGTGTGAAATGAGTCATTTCGCTACCAGCTTGGTGGGTTACCAAAGCCCAAGAAAAATCTGTCACAGTGAGTCACTGCGAATCAACAACTTAAAAACACGAGTCAAAAGGTGTCTCGCAGTAATATGAGTTATCAGTTGATACACAACTACATATACTGGCATGGATAAACTATCCATCCATCCATTATCCAAACTACTAAACTGGAAATCAATGACCCAAAAATTAATAGTATTACAAAAATGATGAATGAAAGAGCGTATATCTTATCTAAATAAAGGACAAGAGAGTTTTCCAAATTAATTACTGTAATAGTTGCCTTCAAACCACAATACACCTCAAATAGAATGCATTTAGTAGTGGATTTTTGTCGGATCGCCTTCCATCTTTTGTCAAGCACAATCAAACCAAAAGGAAAGATATACACATAGTAGACAAATTGTATTGAATTTGAATGTTCGCTAGGAGTTTGCTACTGACTTGACAACACTGAAGGTCTTCTCCTCCGTGTGACACCTGGGCACTGGCTGGCCCTTGGTGTAGGAATTCTTCAGTATCTCTAGATTTTTGAATGAATCCTCTACAAGCTTTTCACACCTGGAGAGAGACAGGCACAGCCCTAGGGCACAAATACAGTTTTTGCACAATAGTCGTGACCTGACTATAGATGTTAAGACGAAAGTACTCTTATAAAACTAGTTTCTCAATACAGGCACAAGAAAAAACTTTTCAAAATGCTAGACCTCGTTAAAATAATAATAAACCTCCTTATTCGGAGAAAAGAAGGCAAATGAACAAACTACAGCATCTGCTAAAGGCATGCGAATTATGTGAAACATTTTTTCAATATTATATAACTACAGTGGTTCTCAATTCAAGCTGGGAGCCAAATTTTCCTCTTGGTGCAAAATCGCTACCCAGTTTATTTGTTTAAAAATGACCTCTGAAAACATGCATGTACTATATTCTCAAAGGTTGTTTGATATACAAGCCAAAAGCATATAGTTCTCAAACACATTCTCCACCCAGAGACTGAGCTGCATTGTATTTATTTACAGAGTAAACTAGTGGCTAAACCGCAAAGCAGCCATACATAATGAAAAAGAAATGCGTGTAATTTTTAATTAGCTGTCCTCGACAAACCTGAAAGAGATCCAAGACGGACCCACTTTTGGGTCCCTTCCCACCAGCTGAGGATCGCCATCTAGCTATCTATCGCTCTATCCAAATGTGTGTGTGTGTGTGTGTGTGTGTGTGTGTGTGTGTGTGTGTGTGTGTGTGTGTGTGTGTGCGTTGAGACTACTTTCCTGTTAGAGTAAAGCTGGATCCAAAAGGCTAAATCAGCACAATCCAGCTAGACCCGTTAAATAATGCCTTTGTAAAGATAATTTGTATAACATTGTCGGAGAGCATTTGATTTATTTGTACGTGTACTTTTGTATTGGGAGTCAACAGTCAAATAGATGCTTTTGTAATATTTTGGTCATGTTATTTAGCTACAGTGTAAAATGTACCAAACGTTGGATGTCATTAGATTTTGCAGATATTATTTTACTCTATTGTGTGTCTACGAATCATATCTTTGGGCCAGTTAAACTAAAATCAGATAAAAATAAATACATTCATAAACAAACAAACAAAAAATAGCTTAAATACAATTGTTTGTATGTGAATGACAAATGTTTGCCTGAAGATGGCCATTGTTGTACAGTAATACAAACAATAATAATAATAATAATCATCATCATCATAAATATCTGAAAAGAAAGCTTTGAGCAACATTTTCTTACTTGAGAGCCTCGCCAATATTGCCCATGAGTGTGAACTGCTGTGAGTGACTCAGACATTTCTGGAGATCAAGTTGGAGAGAGAAACAGATGCAGTGGAAAAGATGGCATCCAAAATTACATAATTCAACATATTATACAAAATTGTTGGTACGTTGATGACAGAAAAAGCCACAGTGGTCACATACAGTAAGTAACGAAAATCTGATAACGACAACAACAAATAAAAACAATATGAACATTTAACCAATTCAAATCAGACATTGCTTTTGAATTGTGGTTCACGAGAATTATTTTTAAATAGCAGATTCATGACATACTGTAGACCTGGATGAAAATTATGGTACCCTTCAGCCTAATATTTTGGTTTTATTTCATTAACACAGGGTTGCCAACAATTTTGTCCACATGTTTATGTATGAATGTTTGAGCTGCTATCGAGTGAAACAAAACGTCAATACCAACCTCATGCTGCTTTCGCAAAAGATCCATGAGGCCATGGTACTGCTCACTGGCACGAGGAGAAAGGGGAGATGTACGCGAACGAGCCAGCAAGAAGTCGTCCTCACCGATGGGACGACTGGGTATCTGAGATGAGTACAAATATGATTAAAAAGAGAGATTTTTATACTTTTTTTAGACATGAAACATAAGACACAAAGATGCACCAACATGTGACAACTGTGCATTGTGTCCCCCAACGAAAAGCAGTATTAAAGTTATTATTATACTTTTTTTAAACCTAATTTGTGATGCCGAACAGCTAAAAATAAGAGACATGCACCCATGTCAAATCAACTTTCCACTTTCTATTACAAGTCATGAATACTAAAAGCAAAGGAACAGAGGCACAGGAATAATATTCTGTTTTATAATTATATTGTGACTCTGAGTCAGAGAGGAACCTGTGAGTTCGAGAAAACAAAAGGTGAGACCAAACCAAATGAAATCAGTCCCGTGGGGTATATTCCCACAACATAGAGGAAATACAGTAGATCGTGCGTGCAAACACATGCACAATTGTTTTTGGTACATCTCACACATTCCGTTACTCCTGTGACAAACACAAACATACTGTGCCACATACAAAGGGCAACTATATTATCTTGTCTTTCATTAGTTTTAATGCATAAATTCGGAACCTTGGTGATATCAATAGGAAGGCCAGACTTGGCGGCTTCGATCATGGGGTCGAGTCCTTTGGCGTGTCTGAGGTTCTGTGCTGCTGCCGCCATATTCTACAAGATAAAATCAAGACTTTTTTTTAAAGGGCTATTGCGGTTATACATCTTACAGAGACACAAAAATATCAGCCACTCAATCGACCCGAGAAAAACAACTCTTTGGAATACCTTCATCTTCTTTGAGTGCAGTGCAGCGCGCAAAAAAGCCTGTCGCCTTAGTAACAGGAAATCCACTTGCTGTTGGGCTAAAATGATCATTAAAAATAATAAGTGATGTGGCAGTCAAAGGATGGGTATGCAGGCGTGGCTTGGAGTTACACTGCCACCACACCTTTGGCTCCCAGTTTCTGTGTTGTGGAACCACCCGGGGCTTGAGGCGCTGGAGATTTTGCTTTCTGGGCAGGTGGACGCACTGAGGTCTAAAGAGAAATAATGATCATTAAGAAGGATCCAAATAGAGATGATGATGAGAAGAGTGACTGTCATTTTATAATAACACATACAGAATAAAAAAAATGGACAGAACTACATATCTGATTGTTATGGAGGTGCAATAAATGAGAAAAAAATGTCAGAATTCAATACATATGCGTAAATACACAACAGATGGTCCTTCTATCTGGAGTCTAAAGGCAACCCAATCAAAATCCCTGGCTGTATATCAATTAGTGCACTTGGCAGTATAGTCATGAGTTGTTGGGGGGTTTTTTTTCTTTAACCTTGGCAGTCTCTCTTGGACTGTCCTCTTCTTCTGCGTCTGGATCTCGATTAGCTATTTTCATAGCTGTTTCCAGGACACCCATAAAGTTTTGAGAATCGCTCTCTGAGCCCTGTAATGGTGGACAACCTAGAAAAGAAATCCGCACTTTACACAGTATACAATCTGCGCACTGTTCCCACTTAAAAACAAACTGTATGCAATCAGAAATATACCTGGTGGTACAGGTAGATCGGACACGTTGACAGGTCGACCAGCTTTGTGTGCTTTAATGGAATCTTGGTATTGCTGTTAAAAGAAGAAGTGATGAGTCTGCCACTGCCCCCTGAAATACTTTTTTTTTTTTTAATTAAACAAGTCAGTCTTGTCTTGATTTTATTGTGATAAAAACGCCCAACTATGTGAAGGCTTTCAGACTGACCCTCATGACAAATAAAAGACGTACCGGTAAGTTTCATATTCCCTCTGTGTCAGCAAAAGGCTTATTCAATGTATTCTTCCTACTCTATATTTCAATACTTCGAGGACAGTACATTCTGTACTTTTACTTGTGTGTACAGGAGTAGGAAAAAGTAAGCTACTCCCTTAATTAAACATAAATTGGTCAAATGTGGCATGACCTGCAGCAAAATAAGAATAAATGGTGTCTGCTTTAACTATAACCGCACAAACAATTATACTGTATGTTTTCATACTTTTATCGGCAGTAACAAATCAACTTTCTTGGGACAGGGAGGAAAAAGTAAAGTAAAACCTTTCATTTAGTAATGGGTAGAGCTTTCTTTGGCAGCAATCGCCAACAATCAAATGTTTCCTGTAGTTACAGATCTGATGTACAAATTTTGGACCATTCGTTTTTACAAATTTTTTGTAGTTCAGCAAAATTCCTGAGATGTCTAGTGTGGCTCTGTTGAGGCCATGCCAGAGCATCTCAGTTGGGTTGGGGTCAGGACTGTTTATAGAGACTTGGACAATTATAAAGTTGGAAAAGGTTACACAATTATCTCCCAAATTGTTTATGTTCATCAGTGCACGGTGAGACAAATAGTCTACAAGCGGAGAGGGTCCAGCACTGTTGCTTTCTTCCAAGGAGTGAATGTCCTGTAAAGATGACAGCAGGAGCACAGCACAGAATGCTCAATGAGGCAAAAAAAGAACCCTAAGCATGTCATCTGAAGACTTCACAGATTTTACTGGCACATGCCAGCATCTCTGTTGACAGATCCATCATACGTCAGACATGAAACAAAATGGCTTTCTTTCAAGGGAACACCAAGGAGGAAGCTGTTGCTGTCTTAAAAAAACACGGCTACATATTTGAAATTTGCTGAAGAGCACTTCAATGTTCCACGGAGCCGCTGTCAAAATATTCTAGGGACGGACGTAAAGAAAGTTGAACTGTTAGGGAGAAACATACAATCACATGTATAGAGGAAAAATGGCATAGCACACGGATGTCAAAACCGTATCTAACTGTCAAGCATAGTAGAGAGAGCATCATGGTATGGGCATGCCATATTCAGGGCCTGGACAGATTGCTCTCATTAAAGGAAAAATTAATTCACTAGTTTATCCAAATGTTTTGCAGAAGACTTTAAGGGCACCTGCTCAAAAGTTAAAGCCAAAAAAAGGATGGAAGAAAAAAAGTTCTGCAATGGCCCAGTCACTCCAGACCTCAACCCAATTGAGATGCTGTGGCATGACCTCAAGAGAATGACTCACACTAGACATCCCAGGAATTTTGCTGAACTGTTACAGTTTTGTAAAGAGCATTGGTCCAACATTCAACCTGATCGTTCGGTATGTCTGATATGCATTGTTTTGTATTTTAGTTTTGACTGTATACACACAAAATTTCAGAATTCACTTCATAAGATATTTAACATGAGGTCAAATGTGACTGGTTCAAGACATAGTTGGAAGGTCTGCACCCTAACCTCTGCAAACGCATTAGTTCAGCTGTTCGTTTTCACTTCCTTGCTGGAAGAAAATCATGGTAGAAGAAAAGTTCTGAAATTATTTATATTGATCTCGTTTTTTTTTTTAATCACAAAAACCCGCCATTTGAACAGGAGTGTGCATCGAGCCTTTCCCGTTGCCGGTACAGTACCTCTCTCCGGAATGACCTCCCACTGAACGTTGGGCAAGCCCCCTCGCTGCCCATCTTTAAAACTCGTCTTAAACCTCATTTGTATTCTTTGGATTTTGACTCAGCATTTTTGCTCCATGCACAGCGCTTTGTATACAGCCATGGTTGTTTTGAAGTGCTCTATAAATACAGCCGAGTTGAGTTGAGCTGAGTCTGATCATTTCAACGTCAAGCCAAGTTTGTACATAGAAGCGTTTCAATCTTAAATTACACAGAAGATAACCATTGTAATTGATCCCAGGTTACCATGGCACTGATCATGTTATTATTCTCCTTATTTAAGGGCAGCATGGTGTGCCATGTAAATTATTTTGAAGCTGTTTTAAAGTTAACGGACTCCTTAAAAATTTGAGCTGCATAGCGTGTACCTTTACAATGCGCTGATGCATGCGTGCTTTACGGTCATCTCCTTTGCTCTTAGCTCCATCTGCTGCTAATTTGTAAATGTCCATCCTTTGCTGCAAGGCTTCTGCCAGACTGCTGAGAGCAGGAAGGCCTACAACAAGCACACACACATCTAAATATTCAGTATCACCTTCATCAAAAGAATCAAGGCTACTTGCCAGCGGGAGGTTCCTGTGTGGTTGTAGGAGCAGCAGTGGTTTGCTGTTTAGGGGAAGGTGCTGCATGTGTCTCGTCTACTACATCTCCTGTGAATCATTACAAAACCGTGGTTGAATCCAACAGCACATCATGACTGAATAGAAACAAAAGTGTGACAAATGCAGTAACTATACGTTATAGGTCATGATTAATAGGGATGTCCCAATCAAATTACGTATGGGAAAGCGGGACCGATCACGTGATTTTCAGTTGATCCAGTATCGGATGAAAAAGTTATTCATTTTCTGAACATTTAAAGGCCAAAAAGCTACAAAAATAACGTTTTATATTGCATAATGTTGAGTTTCTACTTTTTTTTCTGTTGCAGTGTTGTTAGCGATGATAACAGAAAAAATATATGGGAAAATGAGAAAATATATAGGAAACATATTTTTGGGGTTTGCATTCTGCTGAAGTCCTCCTACTGACCAGGGGCTGGAGGAAGCAAGCTCAGGTCTACTGGTTCACTCCTATCTACGGCCTCCACCACTGAGTCCAGTTTCTGTAGATTGAAAGCTCATATTCATTAGCATGCGTTGAAAAAAAAAATCTCCTGCAAGTAAATTACACATGCCAATACGATGTGGCTTTTAGTCCTGTTACCTTAGCAATGACATAGTGCTGTTTGGCCAGGTCAATGTTACCGCTCTGCTTGGCTCGTATGGCCGCTAGCTTGTACTCTCTCTGTCGGGACAACACTGCTTGCTTGACCTCTGAAAGAATAGAAGAAAAACACCTACATTAGTCTTCACTACGGGACTTGTGAAATTGTTCCGTACATCACTTGAGGAATACGAAGAGAGAGAAGTCTGAGAGCAGTATGTTATCATGTGACCTGAGTGTTGTGTGCCGGACTGACAGGGTGTCAGTGGAGAGATCATCGGGGTTCCCGTAGTGATGGCAGTAGCTGGGTTGTGGGGGGGAGCTAATTGGAGAGGCTTAGTATTAGGAGCTGCTGGCTCTGCCTCCAGTGAAGGTTTTTGATTGACTGGAGGGTAGGGAATTAACACGGGCTCTGGCATTTGTTTCTCTTTCATGGATTCAGACTCAGTTGCGGCACTGGCTTTTCCACCTACAGCAACCGGAGGTGGCATCTCCTCCTCGTTGACTGGTTTGCCTTTCCTAACCGATGTAAGCATGGACTGCAATGTCTGAGGAAGGCAAGGACATGAACTGTAAGCATAACTTACATCTTCAACACAGGAGGCACCCATGATGAGATATGAAATACTGTTAGAAATGAAGACAGTTTTCAAAACCTTTAATCCACGATCATATCTTCGAGCTTTGCTTGTCTCCCCAGATGCAGTTGCATTGGAGATGGCAACCTTGTACATCTCCATGCGCTCCAATACACGGCATTCCAATCCAGTTGCACCAGTGGAATTCGCAGGAGGAAAAGAACCGGTTGTCACGCTAACTCTGGAAGGCTGTGGAGTCTGAGCGGAACTGTTTTCCTCGTCATCCTCCAAAACTTCATTTAGCTCTGCCTGTGAACAAACACAAACGAATTGTACATGTAGTTTATTGAATTGAATTGAATACAACTTTATTGTCAAATGTGCTGTACGTATGTGTAACATACAGCACAGATGGTGGGGGGAAAGGGAATATCTGGCACTGATGAACAACTAACTATCAATATGTACCACTGTATATCCCCTCCGAGAGTATTGGAAGTGGTGTATGTTATCATTAAGCGATAAAAAGGTGCACGTATTTCATCGGGTGTTTGTTTTTACCAACAGATCTTCATCATCAGCCAAATCTTCATCCTCAATGTCCTCTTCATCCAGGTCTTTCATGCAAAGAGCTGCCATTCGCTCAATATCGGCCATAGCAACAGGAACTAGAGACCAGAAAACCAGAAAAGGTCAAAAGGCCAGTAAAATGAAACTTTAATGTACATCGGAGGGAGAGAGGGAGGGGAGCAATCGAGTGGTCATTACACCTTTGTTTTCACGTTTTTTCCTTTGCGGGCCTCCTCCTCCTCCCATCAAATTGTGTAGCTCATCCTCCAGATCTTCCTCGTTAACGTCATCATCCATCCCCCCATCCGGGGTCAAGTCAAGGAGCAGCCCCATCTAATTCACAAAGAATTTTCACAGATCTACGGTCAGACAGGTGATCAAGAATGGGCATCTCGTTCAAGACCTGAGCTGAGTTACCTGTTTGGCACGCGCTGCCCCTTGACCCCGGGGAGGTGGGTTCCGACTTCGACTCATCGACTGTTACCAATGTCAAACGTAGCTTCTAATAAATTGAGCAGACGACAAAGCAAGGGGTGATGGATATTTTCACCTTGGCTAAAATGAAGCATTTAAAACTTAGTTATCAAGGTTGGCTGGGTAGTGCAAGTCATCGCAATTTTTGTGTGGCTAATGCCTTTCGAAAGTATATCCTTTACCTTGTCACTTTCACGCACTTTGCGACAGCTGATCTGTTAAGATAGAATTTCAACAGTTGTCGAATATTGCTCTGAAATAAATGTTAAAAGACTATAATAACAATTTAGTGTTAACAGACGTCGAGCTTTCAAAACAAGCTCGACAAGCAGTGGAATGACTTCCTACATTGCGTCTCCAATGGCAACAAGCAAAGCGCTTTACGGCTGACCGCAATACAACCTTTCCTGACGTAAAAGATTTTAGGCGCGCTCTGATTTAGGTTCTGGTGGATGAAAGTCAAGTGAAGTTTCACTTCTATTCATCGCTGTCCTCCAGGGAATGAATCCACAAGGTACATTAAGTTACATGTTGTTGAAGTAGGTTTAGGAAGTATCTAAACCTTCGATCTTATTGTAATTAGCTCTTCATTTGCCCAAGGAAAGCATAAATGTGATGTCAGTGTTAGCTTCAGACTATTGAAAATCATGCAAACTGGACATCATTCGTTTTGGAAGCTTTGTAAAAATATAAAACCAAATTTAAAACGTCGTGTATCTTTTTATTCATTTAACGTATTCCTACCATTTGAAAGAAGATGACTAAAGCAAGTGCAATGATACACAAGGAAGCTAATGCACCATAATATATATATATATATATATATACTTTTTTATTTTTTGCTTCAAATTTACGTAACAGTTAATACTGTACTCTATGTATGTTATGGTACTGTGATTACGGTGTTTGATTCAGACATATAGCACTTTATTTTTCAGGCAGCTCAGATCCACCACAGCTTCCGTCCCTCGGGATAAGAAAAACGCCATGTGACAAACTTGTCTCTACGGATGGTGACCATACCTTTCTACAACAGGTAATCAGATCTTTTTTAAGACACTTTTATTCTCCTAAAACCAACAGTAATTCCTAATAATACCAGAATATGAGAGATAAGAATGCAGCAAGCAATGCCACACTTTTTTGTTCCCCTCTGCAGATGTCTATTGTCATTTCTGTGCAAGATCAGGCAGCAGCACAGTCCTCCCTGACCAAACCAGATGTCATCCCTGACAAAAAGGTTGACAAATCCAGTGTGAATGATATTGTTATAAAGCAACAAGAGGCAACAGTCACACATCCCAGCAGTGATTTTCAACGACAGATTTCTCCTTTAAGTGATGATAGCAAGAGCACAAAGGACAAGGAAGAGAAAAAAATGATGAAATGTGAGCGAACACTGTCTCAAACATTCACTCAGTTGACCTCTGACAAAGCTGATCAGTCATGTTCAACTGCTTTAGAAGATCAGCAGAGAACTAAGAATAACCTGCAGTCTGATTTAGTAAGAAACCAAAAAGTGAGCCTTCCTGCACCTAGCAGTGAATGCATGGGAAACAGCAAAGATGACAAAGTTGAAGCAGTCACGGAAGAGCCAGCCAAAAAGAGGAAAAGAATGGGTATGTGTGGTCTCACAGAGAAGGAGCGAAGTCATTTTTTACAGATAAGTAGGAATGTAAATGGACAGAACAGTCGACTAAAAGTTGAAGGGCAGATAGCCATCAATAAAGCTGAAATTGAATCATCTCTCTTACAATCATCACTGCTTCCAATCCCTGTGGCCGTCATTGCAGACCCGAGCGAGGAAGAGGTGCTTCACTCCAGTCAGGATAGCGCAGCATACAGGTTAGTATCCATGTCTTGTTTTGTTTTTAACAGCTAAAGGTTTTCAATTGAAAATAAAAGTATTCAAAGGTTTATAAGCTCATGTTCTCTAAAGGAGTATGCTTCCAACTATTTTGGGGTACACACTTACAAATCGGAAGCTCCAAAATACCAACTTCTGTGGGAAAATACAATAATAGTTTATTCTTAAATCAAAGTCATATCTGTTCTAACACAGGCAAAAAACAAGAATCCACATTCCTGAAGAGGGCTCAGTTCTTGCTCCAGATCCAACCCTCTCCAAGTCAGACCCACCTGTAATGGACAAGGAATATTGTTTGGAGAACCCCAATCCTCAAGTAGACTGTGGATCGTCAAGATTAACTTCTTGTGACGTGGAGGTGCAGTATGTTGCCATAACAACTGATGAGAAGATGCAGGACGTGTGTGGTGATGCTGTGGACTGTGACGAAGACAAAGCGGATGCGTTGTCAGCTCGCACCCAGGAAGGAGACTGCAGTGTCAAACTCTGTGAAGCTGCGCCCTCTGGCGTCCAGAGACGAATGACATGGTGAGTAGTTTATCCAGCTGCCCTGTCGGGAAAGCCGCTTGAGCATTGAGGCACGTATACTGTATAATCCTTTGTCATCAGTTGCCCCCAAAAGCCTTTTGATATCTGACGGGCAGAGGGATATTTATAAGAATTGTGCTTCTTGCTGATCCACAATGCACACAAGCTTCTGCCTTGCCCTCCCTCCTCTTTGTCCTCCTTCGTTGACTTCTTGAGCATTGTATTGTAAATCCCATTTGAAAAGAATTGTACAGTACTTGTGCTTATTTTATTTATTTGTTTGTTTTTTGCAAACAGCCTGGTCATGATACTGAGCATTGTTCTGGTGCTGGAAACACAGAGCACCCAAGCACTATGAGCCCCGCTGACTTCCTTGGATCTGGGTGCTTCGATTTTGTCTCAGACTCGCAGCTCTACAATATCCAGTTGATGTAAGCAGACGTTCACTGTAAGAAATATGCGTATAGTAAGAGTTCATTCACACTAGGTTCTTGAATGCAGAGTCCTCACTCAGGTACCTCATGTTCAATTAATTATTCAAGGCTTTCAAGGTCCTGCAAACTGTTTGTGCCATTTGAACCGTGTTATACAAAATTCCATGGGAGGTACAAACTCTTTGGAAGTGCTTTAAAGGGATGAGGACAGATGTGGACGGAGGATAATTATAATATGAGTAAGGACAGAGGGACGATGACGGAAGGGTACCCAGGTCCCTGAGGAAGGACGTCTGTACGACTTAACCCAATCAAACATTAAATTAAAAATTATACATTTTAAGTTGACCACTATTCCACAGAAAGACTGTGGAGGGGGAGTGCTGGCATATACGCCCATCCACATCACATTTGGAGGACAAAATTACTCAAAGGCTGCATTGGATTTTAGCGAGAGCTGGGCCAGGTTAAAAAAAAAGTGTGCATCAAAACATACTTTATTCTTGTTTTTATAATTTTATGAGTAAATACAGTATTTTATTATAATTCATTAACACATCCGCTAATTAGATAAGAACCAAATTAAAATGAAAGTTAATTTTACTAAGGCAATATGTTTATATTGTTTTCTAATACATATCATTATAATTATTCAATTATTGTAATAATTTCATGTTAACTCTACACGCAATAATAAAATAATTCAATAAAAACTAAATTATATACATGAAACAGTATTTTAGTAATTCATTTTACATTTGTATTTCTACTTAAAATCAAACTTAGCAATTATTGAACATTTTTAAAAATGTCGATTATTATCTTATTTATATTCAACGAATCGACCGGTTATATAATGAAAAAAAATGAATACAACAATTATAATAAAGGAAACAAAACAACGAATGAACGTATTTCTCGAGGCAAGAAGCCTTTCCGCCTTTCCTTTCGGACACACTAAACCCCGTTAGAAAATGCGTGCTTAGCATTGTCGGAATGTTTCCGTATTTCCTTGATCAATATTAAATGCGTCGAGGGGTTTGTGTGTCCTCCAGTGAGGAGCAGGAAATCAAGGAGAAAGTTGTTGAACCCTCCGGCTGTGAAGAAGATGCCTCGGTATTGATCTGCGGGCTAATCAAGGAACTCTCCTTTCTAAAGTTCGTCGACTTCGCCTTCTCCAATTTCTGGCGATTTATGATTTGTTGATCATTCCGAATGCATTCACTGCTCTCTTCCAGTCGAACCGTTATGGCCGCTCAGCGCAAGATTGAAAACTTGCGGCGTGGCAGTAAGAAATCAAGGAACTTGCCCCGCTGAGAGGTCGTCCGACTGACATCGCAAGTTGACGAGCAATATAAACGTTGGCTCTGCTTTACTCAACGTAACAATTTAGATGACTGTTTGGCACAAATTACGTTTTGATATTTACTTCTATTGCTTTGTTGTGAAGTAAAGCCGGCCTTAATATATCTGTCATCTCTTGTTGAGAAGTTTTTTTTTTTCACATCAGAACCAAAGATCAAAGAAGAAAGTGTAGGTTTATTATTTATATTTTGGATGTCCAAAAATACACACACTTTACCACTACAAACGAAGAGGAACAAACAGTTTTCTAAATCACACGCATGCATAATAGTGAAAATAAGCTTCAACCACAATTATTTACAAACCGCAAAACACTGAGTCATTAAGTCTGTTGGGGGGGGGGGGGGGGATATTTTAAACGAGTCCCTGACTGTCATTGTCTGATAGTAAAACAACATTTAAGCAGTAAAACACCTTAAGACACACGAGCATGCATGTTCACCATGAGCACAAACAAAAAAAAACACACGCAGACGCGTGTTGAACCAGTTCACAGTCAATGACAATGACAACTAAAAATCAGCTTTCTGCGGTGCAGCCGGGTGAAAGTCTCGTCGTGGAGCTTCAGCGCCCGAGCGGGTGTAAACAGAAGTGTAGACGCTGTCAACCTTGGGGCAATAGCGTTTGGTGTGGGCCTGGGCGCCCGTGGCACTACACAGAGGGCACACGTACTGGCGAAGATACGGGCACACTACCTCTCCGGCGAGATTCCTTAGCCAGTGAGAATTATAGACCAATTCAGCCTCGCCGTTGCGTTTACAAAAACTGCACCTCATGCCGATTACGTTCGGAGATTGAGGCTCGGGTGTCCGCTGACGGGCTGTCTTGCCGCGATGCTGCGGGCCGCTTGTCCTTCCTCCCAAAACATCTTGGATTGGCGGATGAGCAGAAGCAGAAACTGTCAACAGGTCCCACGGGCCGCCAGATGGCTGTCGCGCGGAGAATCCTCGGTTTATAGATCCAACACGAAAAGCTGGAACATTCTTGGCCCCAGGGTCGATTCTTTTTGCGACTGCGTTACAGCGCAGAGAAGCCAAAGCCGCGTCAACGTCATATTCTGAATGCAGATCTTCAAGGGCCACAGAGCGATTCTGGGTGGTGGCATTCCGACCCACGGTTCCTCGGATCAGATCAGACAGACCCATGTAGTCTTTCCAAGGCTGAAAACATTTTCTGTTCGATTCCATAAAGGAGAGCTCCCACACCATGCAGTTCATTGTAGAGTTCAGGCCGAAGTGCTCCCTAATCGGTCGCGTGGCTGTTTATTTGGCTTCACCCCTCCAATAAAAGCAAACTACCCACACAAAAAAACAGGCGGCGCAGTGTCTTGCGCGGGGCTTTGATTCTTAATTGAGTGCACTTGGCGACACGGGCAAAAGGTCAACCAGAGACCAGTTGCCTTAGCCACGCCCACTACAAATCCCTTTTTTATTACTAATCACAGAATGATTTGCAATTGGATTTACACAGCCTATTGAGATCAAAAGTTGTGACCATCTTCATGTGAGGTGTGTCATCTTTGAGACTGTCATCTCTCAATTTTTATTTTGCATAAATCAACCTTCATGCCAAGACCGATGTGACTTGGGTAATTGCAGATTTGGAAATTTCAAATAATAAATGCACAAAATTCCCACATTTGCAAAAGTGCAATTTATGGCTAACTGAAAGTAAATTAACAGTTGGAGGCTGGAGGGGAGAGGACTGCAGCATGTAGCATTCATACATGGAAGAGATGGACATTGAAAAGAGACAACCAGACACCGAGATTCCTCTGAAGAGAAGAAAAGAAATAGATGCTGCTTTCTTTTTCAGTCAGCTGGTGGCACGCACTTTAATTGGATGTGGAATACACTGCATAGGAAATGCATTGTAGTGCAACCTCATTATTTAGCTTTACCTAGTACAGTACTCCATAACATAAAACTACCATATACTTTGTGTGTCCGTTTTTAATACTGTAAAATGAAGAGTTCAATAAAATACTTAACTTTTATTATTTAAAGAAAGGGCATGTTTTTAAAATGGCTTTGGAATTCAATTGCTTCAAAATGACTGATCCAAATGTGCAGCTGGGTACATTCCATCTGTTCCACGACACCATCTCTCTGAGTGGATTGCTCCCTCTTCGGCTCTGGAGACAGCAGCAAGCACATCAAGTGGATTTTTCAAACATGGAATTTCATGAGGGTACAATATTGTTTTGTAAGCGAGCCATTCTTTTTATTTCGAGTCAACTGACTGAAACATTGAGAGCTGTAACTAATTAGCATATCTTGTCTTGAGGTGGTGAACATTAATTACTGTTGAACGGAGAGAAGACGAAAGGGCAGAGAAACCTGGGCACACTGAGATAAAAGTTGTGCGGATTTGGTATTCATTTATCTTGAAAATGTATCACTGATTAAGCCTTTTCAAGAGGGACACTGAATGAGCAGCACAGTCACTGGAAGTAGCTATTCTTCAAAATCTTTTTGAAAAGCTTTTAAAGGTTGGAAGGATATGTACATCCCCATATGATATATATGATGAGATATGGATTCATTGAGCTATAATCAATACTTTTGGGGATGTTTTGATTAACCATGCTTTGCAATTTACACAAAATGCCAATGGACTTGTATATTTTGTTAGTGACAAAGTGAATATGGCTCTTCCAACTCAAACTGTCATCAATCAAGACTCCAACGAAACTCGTGAGACAGAAATGAGGTTATTTCCTCTGGATAGACTAATGTTGAATTCAATACATTATTTTTTTACTTGATGTCAATTGTTTGTTATTTAATTTGAACCATTTTGAAATATTACCCAAGTCAGAATTTGCTATGGCCATAAATTCAGGGAAATCCACATGCATGAAAAATACATTCGTTTCATCTGCATAAGAGTAAACGAGGAGCGAGAGACTGCTGTCAAATTAATATAGATAAATAGAAGCACTCCCAAAATAGAACCCTCTGGGACTCCATATGCCTTCATGACTACTCATTACTGCTCACAAACTATTGCTGAATATCATTCATTATTTGAGACCCATGTATAAGTGATTTCAGAGAAACCATTGTGCAAGGACTTTTGAAGTCAAATATAATTAACCATGTCAAACACTTGAGATCACATTTGTCCAACTCCAGTTCTCGAGAGCAGTTATTCTGCAGGTTTCCCTCCTTCCACACGTCTGATTCAGATAAGATTATCAGCAAGCTCCGTAGGATCCTGAAGATTCGCATTTGGCATTTTGGAGGAGGGAAACATTAAAACATGCAGGATGGCGGCCCTCGAGTCTGACACGTGTGCTTTAGATAAATCCCCCCAGGTTAATATTCTTGAACATTTTCAGCAAAACTTTGCAGCTTTGCCTAGATGGATTTGGCCACAACCAAGTTTCTTTAGTTCTTCGGGGATGTCCTTTAGTCTTATAACTTGGTTTTATCAAATAAAATGGCGCATAAACAGTTCAAAGGAAATTTAGACAAATGTAAGGACTTGAGTGTATGTTCAAGATCATGTTTGCAATATATTGATTGGCCCTTATACTGAAATTGGCTTGGCACAGCACCAAAAACGTGTCACAAGCCAAGACGTCCTAGCCAGAAGCTGAGCTTTGTTTGTTTACATTGTAGCCTTGGAACTTCAGTGTGAGGCACTTCCACTTCCTGTCCTCAACCGTGGGGGAACTCAGTAGGGTACAGAGGTGAAGCAAATCGATTGCCGATCATAAACTGAGGACGGCCTGTAATCTTTACCTACCTGTCCACGACCCACCTACAATGGGTCTGAGACCCACTTCAAGCATTAATTAAAATGTACTTGACTGACCTGTGGTTGTATGACAAACTCAGGGCAGCATAGAGCTCGGGAGTACTGGGTGTTACGACTTTGACTCTTCCCAAATGGCACCCTGAAACAGTCAGGGGGCTGGATTTGGTGGACGATGGAGAAATGGGAACACAGTCAGATATGCCAGCGGGCTCCAAACCTGAGTGAAAAACAGTGGCTTTTTACCCCCACTTTGATACCATACGCATTCAACAAGGATGGGGTGCATCGTTAAGAACTTAACACCCCCGACTCAAAAAAAAAAAAAACAATAGTCATATACTGCACAGCTTTCTACTTACTGAGTGTGCAGTCAGTTTTGTCACTCAATGCTCTTTTACTACACAATGGAGTATCACGTAAATACTGCTGCTTCAAAAGAGAGGCCTTCTCATTCTCAAAGTCCTGACGCTGTTGACACAAAAAATGTGGGTTTGCATACAAACAGACAGCCTTTTATGTAGAATTGGAACATTCTCACCTCACGACTTAAGCGTATGGCGGCCTCAGTGAAGGACTGTCTCTCCGTTTCGAACGTCCGTCTCTGTTGTTTGAACTCCGCCCATTGCACTTGGAGACGCTCCCGTTCTTCCAAAAAATAAGAATCCGTCAGCTCAGATGGGAGGGATGATAGAAGGCCGTCCTGCAAAAAAAAGAATACCATTAAAAGGTGTGCAAGTCCAAACCGTTTTGGATATGTGTCAAAATCTACATCATTCAAAATAAGACCTGCAGCATTTGTTGTTGTAGTTTGACAATTTGTTGACTCTGTTTCAGTTCCATTCGAAACTGAGCCAAGAGTTTGTCATGGTCAGTGCCATCGCCTGTGTGGCCTGCACACAAATGAGAATACGTTTTTCTCATAAATGATGTGAGGAAAGTATTTTAATCAGTTTGGGGTCTTATCGGGCTGCGGCGATGCACAAGAGAGCACAACAAAGTCACTTTAAAGATTCCTCAGTGTTTCCACCCTCACCTCGAAGGTCAACCAGCCTTTGCTGCACACATTTCCAACTCTGAACCACACCTCCTGTCACATGGTCACCCAACGCCGCCTCAGCTTGAGTTAACCTTTTTTCTTCATTTGGGGATCCGACCACAATGTCTTCCGAGTTTGACAAAGTCTAAAAAGAGAACAACTGAGAGAACTCCGATAACGTCCACCACATCCATTTGAGGTCCCTAAAAGCAGACCTACATATCCACAAAGGCCTTCAATTTTCAAGACATACAAACTACAGTAAACATTTTTGTGAAAGCAAGACCAGTATTAACTGGTGTTTTCAAATGATGGCTGAGTTTGGGGCTTAACTTGGGCGAGGCTACAGTACACACCACAAATTGGCCAAATTTTTCACAGATTTTTTCCTAACTTGCTCCATGTCAACTCTGATGGCATGTAGTAAGGTGGTGAGGCTGTGTCGCAGCTTCATTGCTTCCCGGAGCTCCGCTTCTCTGCGTTCCAACATCAGATGCAGTGCTGCCTCCTCTCGCCTACCCAACGGAAGAAATTAACGTACATCCAGTTTTAAAGCAATTCCGGACCAAACACTAAAAGTTATCAGAGTAAAGTTTACTTTGCAGTGGACTGGGGTGATTTGATTGACTTCACATTTTTGCCTCGACCCGACGCTGGAAAGTTCAGTACCTCAATGGCTTCGGAGAAAATGATAAAAAAAATTTTTTTACATGCATTCCACAAACTGCAATTGGATTGTGATAATCTCACAGGGTCCTTTTTCCTTGTTTCTATCAGACAACTGAGTAAGTCGTTCTTTCATTCTGTTGTTTTGCTGCTCTTTGCGTCTCAGCTCTGCTTCATGCTGGGTGACCCTCAGCTGCAAACGGGCACTCTGGCAAAAGATGGAGTCAAAGATAAAGATGGAATAAGACTTTGTTCATCCCGCACTGGGGATATACACTATCAAGAGCGTGACAAAACTGAGAATGTTGGCCACTAGCTCTCAAAAAAATACACCTTACTTTTGCCCGTTCACACTTCAGCATGTCTTGAAGTCTGGCCACATGCTCATCCGTCTCTTTCAGTTGCTCCTACAGGAGTAGATTTTGCTGAGCAAGTTCGAAACCCTTCACCATACACGACAGTATTGATTTACTCACTCTGAGAGAATCTGCTTGATCATGGAATTCCCATGAGGGGATGCTGTGAGTGATTTTACTCCGAGGGCTGAGGTCTCTCAACGAAGAGCCTGTAGAAATGCCAGATAATGACAATGGTAACTTAACCTAATTTCCACAAATCGAATTGTATGTACTTTGTGACTATTCATAGAGTCATCCAGTTTCAATCTGAATGAGCTGATTTTGGCTGGTCATTCGTCAACTGAAGTCTAGTTGCCATTAACACTGTAGAAATGCCAGACACAACATATAGTAAGAGTAGCATGGGGCAGCTGTGGCCAAGCAGCTGACAATGGCACCCCGGCTGGTACTGAACACTTACTCGAGACCTAATTCTCCACAAATCGAATTGTATGTATGACAAATGTTGCTTTGTGACTATTCAGACCCATAGAGTCATCCAGTGCCGCTTTCAACACAAAAATTCATCAACTGACTTCAATCTGAATGTTATGTAGTAAAAATGACTTTCTGGCTTGGCGAAAGCTGAACACATGCCCGGAACACCTCACCAAGGAGGCATTCAGATCACCTCACAGGAGAAACTCTGAGTCCCAAGCTTCTCATATCTCTTAGTCGGCCGCTTGTATATCTCGTTGCGTCAGGGTTTTTAAAAAATTATTATTACAGCAGACGCTGCACCATCCGCCTGTCGATGCCCTCATTCGTAGATACTTAAACTCCTCCACTTTCCCCTTTCCACCCTGAGGACCATCATGATCTTCATCCCAACCGCTTCACAAAACGCTCCGCCCTGCTTGAAGGAGCCAACAGTACCACATCATCTTGCAATACTGAGGAGGACAACATTCTGTCCATAAAGGTGATGAACAGAAGACAAAGGGCAAGTCCGATCACTACGTCCGACTTAGCAATGCGTAGCAGTATGGAACAGCCCGCAAGCTCGGTACCCCATACTGGCCAAGCAGCATAAGGACCCTGCAGCTGGTCTGTTCACTGCCTGAGGCTCGATGACGGACCCTCCTCTCCAACACCCCTGGACTTTCAGTGTGAGTAGCATCCACCACCCCGGTCTGCCAATCCAGGCACTCTGATGACCACGCGATGTTGCCGTGTGACAGCAAGAGCCTTGAGGAACTCCGGGCGGAGAGGCCTTCGAGGAGATCTGACTTCACTGGAGAGCCCACCTCAGTCCCCAGACTCTGCTTCCTCCTGGTGGAGTTAGGTCTTCGAAGTATTCCGCCCACCGGCTTCCCAAGTCTCAACAGCGTATACACAGTGTTTGGTGCACTGTTTTCCTGAGACGCCTACTCGAAGCCGTCCGGAAATGGCCTCACCGAAAATGCTGGCTTGGCCAGTCGATACCTGTCAACAATGATAGGAAGCTTATCCCTTATGACCAAATGCACCAACCACCTTGCCACAACTCTGGCCGCCTCAACAATAGAGGCACGGAACATGTCCAGCAAACCTCCCCCGGAACAAGCTCTGTCGGAGATGAGTTAAAGTCCTTCCAGGGGATTCCGCAAGACGCTCCCAACAAACCCTCACAATACGGCTGCCAGGACGGACCGGCATCTAAAGCCTACTCACCACCAGGTGGTGATCACAGCGACCCGAGTGTCCAAAACATATCCGATGATACAACCACAAAGTCAATCATCGAACTGCGGCCAAGGGTGTCCTGGTGCCAAGTGCACGTATGGTTGTTTGAACAAGGTGTTTGTTATGGACAATCCGTGTTCGACTGATCGGGGGGGCCGTTCTTCCCAATCACGCCCCTCCAGGTCTCACTGTTGCCCACGTGAGCATTGAAGCCCGAAGACACGCTCCAGCACACCCTCCGCTTACGCTGACTGCTGTTGGGTCGTACGCACAAACAACCGACCCGTCCCCCCACTTGAAGGCGGAGGGAGGACCCTCTGTCTACCGGTGTGAACCCCTGTACAGGCACTGAGCCCGGGGGCAATGAGTAACACCTGCTCTGCGCCTCTCACCGTGGGCAACTCCAATGGAAGAGAGTCCAACCCCTCTCGAGAGAACTGGTACCAGAACCCAGGCTGTGTGTGGAGGTAAGTCCGACTAATCCAGTCGGAACTTCTTCGACCACTGCTGAAGATAGCTTCTGTAGCCATCGGACCGCCAGGGTCCCCTCCTTTGGCTGCTGCCCATCGGGTGGCCCCTCCCATGGGTGGTGAGTAGAAAACATTAATCTTCCTATTAAATGTATCATAAACTGATTGTCAAATAGTATTATATAAGATTAGATATCGTCACAAAATGAGTTGTAGGACTTGTGTGTGTGTGTTTCTCAGTCTAGATCAGGGGTGTCAAACTCATTTCACATTGTGGGCCACATACGGCCTCGGTAGATGTCAAGTGGGCCGGACGATTAAAAATTATACCATACTCTGCTATAAATAACCAAAATAATATGTATTTCCTTTGTTTTGGTCTAAAGAATCACAAGAACACTAGGAAAATGTTGAAATTTAATGAACATATCTTTTACAAAACATTTCATGAAGCACCTTAGATTTCCTTCGACAAATGTGCAACTTATTTTTATCATTCACATATATGCATTGCAACTGATCCCACAGATTGTACCAAGGCACAAAACTTTAACAAGTAATTGGTATTGAAAAATATAGTAATGCACTTTCAAGATTAAATGAGATTTATAAAGAGGAATTTTTAAACCATTTACACGAGCGTATAAAATCTAAATGTAATCCCTGCCTACACCTTACAAACTAAGGAGAGTGCTATATGTGTAAAGAATAAAGTATCCACATGTCCTTGATAGCGTCTGCTGTGTTGGGTCTGGGTCCACCTAGCGGATATTCCATGAATTGCACCTTATTAAAAATATTCATTCCGTGTCTTTTATGCATTTTTTCACTTTTAAATGATCCTGCGGGCTTGATCAAACCTCCTTGCGGGCCGGATCCGGCCCGCGGGCCGTATGTTTGACACCCCTGGTCTAGATGGAAGAAGCAATTTGCTTGGGGCTGAATCAGTACCAGTTCCACCCAGTGCCCGCCTACTGGATTTTATGTGTTAGAATGACATATAAAATGATGTCATGATGCATTTGGGAACGAGGGTGCCAAAATAAAATGAATGAATAAATAGTGACAAATAGTGAAATAAAAATACATTTAAAATATATTTTTCTAAATACAGGTACACAAATAAAAGATTCCCTCATGTATTTAATTAAATACATCTTTGTTTATTTAATTTTCACACTTGGTCCTGCATAAAAATAGGCACTGTTACCTGAAAACTCCTGCTTCTTTCCAGCTCTTGTTTTGGCAAACCTTGAAGCCATACAGGACCAACACCGAAACAAGTTCAATTCCGCTGATGTTTTCGGGACAAAATGACTCCTCTGAAAAATGTGATTAATATCAGTAACAATTATACTTTTTAAAAAAAAGAAAAGAAAAACGACAGACATACAGATAATAAGATGGGATCTCTTGAAATATTGTCTTACCTTCAGGAGTGCAACTTCTCGTGGTGGATGTAGCCACTCAGGCAGCTGTACAAATTATCAGGCAACAACAAACAAGAAGGAAGAAGGGATACTACAGAGCTGCAAGGAAGCAATAATCAGTCAGATTACACTTGTAATCCAGTCATGAGAGTTTTCGGTTTGTGTCTGCTGCAGGTTGTGCAGGTGTTTCCATTTTGGTGGCAACGAGTGTTGACTGGTGGCTTAAAATTCAGCTCCCAACTGGTATCTCGGTGCCTCAACCCCTTTAAAAGCTGACTTGTGATGTATTGACGGGTAGATGAAGCCTTCTGAACCTTTGAAGCTTTCCATTTCCAGCCAGCCAGCCAGCCAGCCACCTGGTTCACCAAAATTCAACTTCTGAGGCTTAAAGTGCACACTAAGCCTCCTGGTGGCCAAAATCGTGACTGTCATTTGAACTGTGTGACAGTTGAACAATTATGTTCACATGGAAAGAACTGAAATCAAAACGAAAAGGTTTTCTGGGAAAGTGCTTTGTTACAGCTGCAGCAGTTGTGAAAGCACCATCTAAATCGGGGGTGTCAAACTCATTTCACATTGTGGGCCACATACGGCCTCGGTAGATGTCAAGTGGGCCGGACTATTAAAAATTATACCATACTCTGCTATAAATAACCAAAATAATATGTATTTCCTTTGTTTTGGTCTAAAGAAGCACAAGACCACTAGGAAAATGTTGAAATTTAATGAACATATCTTTTACAAAACATTTCATGAAGCACCTAAGATTTCCTTAGACAAATGTGCAATTTACTTTTCTCATTCACATATATGCATTGCAACTGATCCCGCTGACTGTAGAAAGGCACAAAACCTTAACAAGTAATTGGTATTGAAAAATATAGTAATGCAGATAAGATAAACGAGATTTATAAAAAAAATAATTTTAAAACCATTTACACGAGCATATAAAATCTAAATGTAATCCTTGCCTGCACCTTACAAACGAAGGAGAGTGATGTGTGAAGAATAAAGTATTCACATGTCCTTGATAGCATCTGCTGTGTTGGGTCTGTCTCTGTGACAGACTGAGGCTGCTGTTGTCTTCTTCTCTGATCAAAACAATGTTGTCTTTTCCTCAGATCAAAACAGTGTCCCCTAGCGGATATTCCATGAATTCCTTAAGGACTGAATATTTTTAAAGTCTTTTATGCATTTTTTTCACTTTTAAATTATCCTGCGGGCCTGATCAAACCTCCTTGCGGGCCGGTTCCGGCCCGCGGGCCGTATGTTTGACACCCCTGATATAAATCAAGATGTATACATTTGTGGTGAATGCTCCGCTCTATTCAAATGACATGTGATATTTATGTTCACATTTGTTTTCAACAAGATTGTGATATTGACATTGTGTTTATGAATGCATTTTTTTTTTTTAAATCTTCCTCTACTAGCTTGATTATCTGCACTTTTAAATCCCCTGTGATGGGTATTGTCAACTGTTTAATTTTTAATAAATGGAATAATTTAAAATACACTTTGGTTTAAGGCAGTGGCTCTTAACCTTGTTTGAGGCACGGAACCCAACCAGTTCATATGCACATTCACCAAACCCTTCATTAGTGAAAAATAAAAAATTTTTTTTTTTTTTTTACAAATTCATTCAAGACATTAAAAAAAACGCATTTTTTAAGAACAGAAAAAAAAAAACCTAAATAAAATTTCAAGCCAAAAGTATACGTTTTTTTTAAAATGTGCACAAAATGAACCAGCCAGGGATGGCCAAGCGGGCGTGTCTTAACTAATTGACGTGTTGAGTCGGGTGTGTCTTAACATGGCAGAGGCATCGTCGAAACCCTGAGACCGATTCACCCAACTTGTAGGGTTCGATAGAACCCAGGTCAAGAACCACTGGTTTAAGGGAAGAGAGGACAAGCAAACAGTGTGTGTGAGTGACTTAAACTGTTTCTCTAAAGGAGTCTTCAGCCACCTCCATGTGTCTCGGGAGAGTTTTGCAATTCAATTATGAAAGACAAACCAATTTGATGCAGTAAATGAATAGCAAAAGTCACCACGAGCAAAGTTTGGCCACTGTGATTTGGTTTCTAACCTCCTCAATTTAAAAATAAAAATAAAAAAATCAAGGTTTCACACCCAGAGAAAGCAAGCTTCCAAACCACCTTCAGAAGCTGCTTTTTGTTGCAATGACAGTCACATCAAAGGTTCCAAATGGTGCCCACAAACCAAACAAAAGCAAATTGTCAGTGTACGAAAAAGAAATTTTAATTTCTAAAAATGTTGCTCACAGTAGCAAAGACAAGGAAAATACAGCGTAACAGTAGTAAAAGATATGGTTGCATGGCATACCGTTCCATTGCGGAAAACAGGTCATGCAACAGGCCTTCAGCAAACATTCATTATCAGGAACATTTGGGTGTTGTGAAATAGCTGCTGTTTGACCATTTGCATATATAAAGGGACATACAATAAGTCACTATTTCAATAGTTTAAGGCATGTTTTAAAGATGGTAACAGAGTACAAGCTAGAAGCAACACCAACAAGCTATTAAAACACACACACACACACATCTCAGTCGGTACCATGTCGTAGTGTTTCTCAATAGTGAGGACAAAATCATAGCAGTAAATATCTAAAAAGTGGATCACACCTAATAAATATTCTCATGTCCACAAGTTCAATTCTATGCATTTCTGTCGTCTTTGTGTAAAGTATCGCGATATGACATAACAGCACTACAATTTAAATTAATATCTGTCTTTATCTATGGCACTAAATATAAAATAATTTTATTAATTTGGACAACAAATGTCTAGCAAAACAAAATAAATACTTCAAATGTATTAGTCATGTTGGTGTGATTTCTTGACCATTTTTGGACTCCACAAGTTTGGTGCAGCATGAATGTGACTGATGAAGTGTTTTGGCAAACAAATGGGCCAATCCCGCTCCAGAAAGCATTCATCATGACATCCAGGAGGGAGCTGCAAGTAGATCTACAGCCTCATTAAGTAAAATTGAAGAGAGCCTTAGTTGTATAGATTCAGAAATTCTTCATTGCTCTTGCCAAGCAACAAGGAGGGAAGGAAAAAAAGAAGAAAACGTTAAAATCACAGTTTCCTAAATGCACTGTATTGTCTCTGTACAAGTCGACTACGGTCATTTTCAGAGGTGGGCATTCCGTAAGTACTGATGTAACGGCCGTCAGTCCATCACTGCCGGCCGGCCGAGTTTCTGATGAATGACGACGAACTTAAAAAAAAAAATGTAAATGGGACCAAGCACTGACAGGGGTGGATTTTCATCCGTTGATGTACTCATCGCAAACCGGTTCACGTACTGACAGACCTCTCAGTTTGTCATTGATGGATCATACAGAACTGTCTTACGTGTAACACACATATGGAAGAAATTAATGTCCTTATAACTTCCTTCATTAAATAAATTGTGCCATACAATGTATTATAGGGACTGAAAAAGGAAAGGTGAGTTAATTATTTATTTATTTACAGTTGACACCCGTTATGAAGGCGCTATATCAACAGCAGTGCACAGGAAAGACCTGAAGCAACGGATTGACCTCCTCCTTCACCGAGCTCCAGTACACACACACACACACACACACACACACACGCACGTCAAATGCCGCCCCAAAACACACCGCTAACTCAGGATGCACGACACTTTATCAATAAATCTAATCCGTTTAAAAAAAAAAATGTTTTAAGAGAACGGTCATGGGTACGACGGCGTTATTTTAAGGACAGCAAGAGGTTTGGTCATGAAGCTGTAGTGAGTGCCTATGGAGAAGAAGACACCCTCATAAAAATCAAAATCTTGCGGTGATCGTTTTAATATTTGCAGTGGTTGAAGTTGACATACGTGGAGATGTTCACATAAATTTTGGGGAAGACAGATCGCAATTTTCTAACATCAAGTGACGATACGATTTTTCACATTTTTACAAGCGTGAGACCATCCCGGTCATGTGGTTACCAGCAGTGGGATGTCGTGGCTTTGTCTGCTTTCAGTTAAATCAGACTTGTGTCCAACCTTTTTGAACAAAATGTGACCAGTTTTATTACTGTGTAAATACTGTTACGCAAACTCACAATGGCACGCACGGACAACACACAATTCAAGATATGCCTTCATAATCAAATTAAATCCCTTGCGCTGGTACCTCAGAACAGGGAGCAGGACTTTGGCGGTCTAAAGGGATTATCGCTGGAGGGGACACCGACCAGGAGCGGGTCCTTGGAGGCATTTTGCAGACAGAAGTTCCTCAACTCAGCAGCAGCCTGAGACACCTGCAAGCCACACACAACGTTAGCATGGCAGGGCGCAGGACACAGACGTCGTGTCAACCGCAAAACCTCCACACAACAACAGGCCTGACTGTTATTTGCAAGCAACGGCGCAACAGTATGTGTACTGTTGCGCTCAGCGACACTGAGTGCTGTCACGCGTCTGTTTTCATGTGATTAGGAAGTTTTTTGTTTGTTTTTTCGTCGCGTATGCAAAGTAACTTTGCCACACAGTCAAACTTGTGTCAACGCGGAACTTACCACTTCAAAGTTTTCACGCTCAGTTGGCAAGGTGGAAACTAGCGACAGTGTGTAAATTTCCCTCAACCCGAGATTTTGCTCTCCTCGGTGTAAAAACTGAAATGTGGACGCCTGTTTATTCCCGAGACTATCAGTTTGTCTCCGCCATTCAGCAGTCGCTTAGCTTGTGGCTCTCTCGGCGTTTGTGTGTCCGTGTCGGCCGCTGGTACCTTGATCCTACGGATGCTGGCCTCCAAACGAAGCTGCTTCACGGCCCTCTGGGCGATGATTAAGTTGTTGCTGGCGTTGTTATTGGACATGACGACGGCTGTCGGTGAGAAAAGTCAAGAGCTTTTTATGAGTAGGACACGTCTACCAGCGAGAGGAAATTGGTCCCAAACACGGGAAAGCCCTTCCCCGAATGGGATCCCGTGGCTGCTCAATTGTCCCTCCCAGCAGGTCATTCTAATTGGCTTCTGACATGTCAATCAAACGCCCCTGTCGAAAATATCACTGAGCGTTAAGCAACAGTACAGCAAAGGACTGACTTGACAATAATTGGACATGTTGGTTTATCGCCAGCTATGAGATGCCGAAGTTGCAAACGTCAGTAAGTATATTTATTTGTGGGGTGCGTGTGTGAAAGGACAGGACAATGTATTTATTTACGTGAGTAAAAGCAGGGGCGTTTCTAGACCCCCAGGGACCCCCATGCAAGAACGACCAAGAAGGACCCACCCGAAGCACCTGCACAGTACAGTATTGACAATAGCAGTGGCGGCTCACTTGACTTCGATATTGCGAGTGGAGGCTGGCTTGACCGCAGTAAAAAAAGAAAGAAAACAAAAGCATGATAGATAAGCAAAAATATGTTTTATGAAGTCATCGACATATAAAATAAATAACAAATAACTGCACTGCAAAGATGACTTTCAAACAAGGTTAGTATGGTTAACAAAAACTAACAACGTAACTAAAATCTTTAAAAAAAAAAAAAATCTCTGTTAATGAAATCAAATAAAAATGAAAAGGCTTTTTAAAAAAAACAAAAGTAACTTAAACTACATCTTATGTTGATAAAACTAATTATAATGATGCCAAAATGTGCTTCTTTTCACCTTCATCAATGAATATCAGACATGAGCTTTTGGGGTTCATTTTAAATGAAATTTCTGGATTTCTGTACAGCCTTTCAGAAGAAGGTTGTTTGATAATTATAGTTTACTTCATTAAACAATAGTGGCCTCTTTTTAAATTTTGCAATTGAAAAATACTCCATATCGTTAGCAAATTAGCATAATTGCCAAGTCATTTATGCCCAAACTGTGATATCCGCATTACTTGAGACTCCTTCCACTGCTTCATCATTCTGCTTTTCTTCCTATGTCACTGGCCAATCACAACACTTATTAATGGGTAGAATCTAAAAACACTATCTGCCAAAGTCATCTCTTTGTCTTAGGCAGTTTTTGAAGCAAACACTTCATTCGCTGGGTTTACATAAAGACTTTTTCTCATTCTGATTTAAACCATTCCAAATGAAAATTTGATGGGCCGACTGACAGACCGACAGATGTCTGATGGACGAACTGACGGACTGACAAATGAACTGACCAACCGATGATGTCAGGTTGGTTCGGGTTGAAAGAAAATGACAGACTGGCGAATGATGGGCGGATCCCCGGGCCACTGACGGATGACAAATGGCAGACCTTTAGAAAATGCCCACCTATATTGCTGACTAGAAAGGGCCGTTTTGAGAGTAGTTAATTATCTGATTTCTCCAAAACAAATTGAGGAAATTGAAAATGCAAACTAATATCATTTTAAGATGAGAATTTTCCTCAAAAACAAAAACACACAGAGCTTGCTCTTGAAAAATGGACTACATTTTTTTACGGGGCCACATAGATAGATGAATATAATAGAATACTTTTTTTAAATCACAAATGTTATACACATGGACAACAAGAGTGAAAATAAGACAAATTATGTTTCTTGACTTGATAGTATTTCTGGACCAATTCAACGAAATGAGATAATTTCCCACCGCACACCTAATGAGTTCGGATGTCATGCGGATGTGGCACACACGGTACATTGATAGTCAATCACTCCATGTGTGACAACGAGGATCCAAATGCGCTTTGCAATTTGCACTCACATTTTTAAGCTTTCTGGTAGACACCCCAAGGCTCTGCCCCTGGTCATTATGGTAAAAAAGAACTTCCAAGTCCTGCAGTGGAGTGGGCAGGTTGAGCAGAGGCTCAGCTCCATAAGACTAGACATCCCTTCCAAACAGTCTCAGTTCAGCCAGAGGCCGTCGTGTGTTATTATTACTGTAATTAGTGTTGGAATAACTGTAATTCTGTTGTCCCATATTTACTCTGTGTAACTACAAAACCTTTGTTCCAGAGTGCGACCTCGCAAATACCTAATTTACAATGGGGTAGCTTTATAATGGGAGACCTGTCGGACCGCGAGAGCTCAGGCTGCTGCCGTTCTCGCTTTTAAGATAACGTCCATTTTTTAAGTTAACGGCTTCTGATCAAAGTGACTGCTGCTTGTGAGAAGACCACATCAACCAACCCCTGGACACCATGTGAGGGACATCCCAAGCTGTGCTCGTGGACCACCGACCTCCAGCAGAAGCCGTCTGATCACCTCAAGAATGAACTGTGTGTTCTCATTGAAAGTCTCCTCGACTGAAACTGTTGTGAAATGTGCAAATACTTCCCACACCCATTAGAAGATCGTGTATCAGGGACACCCTTCCAATAAATGCAAGGAGACAAAAGTGGTTTACATGGCAGAGCCAGCTGGAGAGCTGCTCCGAGATTGTGAACCGAGTCATGTTTTAGCGTACTCTTTCTTGCAAGAAAGATAACCATACCTGCCTCCTGAGTCTTCCTGTTCCTGATGTGTTCTTAGCGTCAGATTACCAGCATTAACCTAACAATTAATATTGAATATTTTGACAAAGTATGTCATTCATATGCCTTGGATGTGTTTTAAATTGTGAAAAAAAAATGCATATGTGTCCTTAATGGTCAGTGTATTGAAGATTAACCGTCATTATTTGTGCAGAAGACACACATTACTCATTTACTCATCACAGCCTATAACCAAGGAATTCCAGGGAAAGCAACAGAGTAACAACAGGCATCCCACAGTATCAGTGTGTGTATAGTTTGGACTTGCTGGTATCCTATCTTTGATTGTTTTCCCTTTTCTTCATTTTTATTTTGAATCGGGATTTAATGTATTTATTCAGACTTTCAAAAAAAAATGGCAGCCATTTTTGGTGACTGATATTTTGGAATATAAATGAATATTGCACATGCCCTTACAATGTCTGTTCACGTCACTGTCAAACACACAGTAGAGAAGAGTTGACATCTGTAGCCTGGGTGGTGGTTTCTGGCTTTTGGACAAAATAAATCTGCACCTTTGACACATTTTTGTTTCTTTATTTTATTTGCATTTTATTTAACCTACAAATCTGTCAGATCATTTTGACTGACCCTGTGCAACTGACTAAAAAACTAATGTGCTACCACTACTATCAAATGAAAAGCTGCTGCTGTAGTGGTGTTTCCCCCCTGAGTTGGATATTCAAAATGTGTTTTTATTAATGGAAAAAAAAAATGAAAACAGGCAGACTTATTTCATGTTTGCTTTTTATTATAATTATTTGAATTGACAATATGATACAATGTATAGTAATTTATATAAACTAGATCTCACCATTTTTGCTATTGTAGTTTCTGAATAATAACTGAACAGTCAAACAGTTTTATTCTTTGACCGGATGTTGCTCAGATGATTTCTCCCCTGAAGATAAAAAGGAAAGAGGAAGAAAACATAATTTGTTAACTATTTCAATTTGTCATCATATCGCCTGACATCTGAGTGAGTATGCTTACAAGTGATTGGGCCAATGGTGAGTGGCATCAGAGGAGCAGGGTCTGAGACAGAACGTCGTACCCTCCTTGTGCAAGGCTACAAGGTGTGCCGTGGAAGCATGTAAAAAGTAACAGCATAACAGCAGAATTTAGTGGTAATTAAACAATGGATAAGTCGTTGCCATGCTGTGAATCAAACGGAATAGAGAAAATGACTGACCGGAATGCAAGAATGCCTCCTGCGGTCACACAGGCTGAGGCTACAGTGGAGGTAAACATCTCGGTATTCTCCCTGAAGCAGGAAGAATAGGGCAGCGAAACGAGCCCGAAGCGATGAGCCACTCTCGACCACCGACACTTGCTGGCGATCAGCGGGACATCTAAAACAGCCGAGGGGACATCATTGGTTATCCTCCTCTTTTAGTCATGAATCTATAGTCATTGCAACTGAGCAGAAGCATACTTGTTGTGGATGAGAGTGTATCGCTCAGGCGTTGCAGGGTTTGGGGAGTGAGAAGCGAAGCAATCCTCCAAAACAAGTGCCAAGCTGGGATCTCTTTTGTCCACAGAGACCCCCACATACAATGGTGAGCCCACTGGAAGGAAAACTGCACCCGCTGGATAAGGCTCTGTGTAATTGGAGTTGCGGAACAAGACCATGGAGGATCTGGCTTTGTCACCCGAGCCAACAAGAGCACCTTCCAGCCTGTCAAGAAAGAGTACCTATCACCAATCAAGGGAAGTGTCTCTCTTCGCGATTAATCTACAACTCTTAACATCGTTTATGAGACTTACATAAATTTTGACAACACAATAAAAATCTTTGCTGATTTAGAAGATCTAGACGCTGCATAGTACAATTACTTTTTTACAGCCAGTAATATTGACCATATCTACAACATAGAAATGCTTTTGCTTTATCTGAAAAAGCAGCCAAATAGAAATGCACTTCCGTCAAACTATTTCCCATTTTAAACGCTGACTAGACATGCAATGACTGTACAACACTGGTTTTTTAAAATAAAATCACAGTTTCCTAAACGAGAGCTGAATCAATTAATTCACGGCAAAGATCGCTCTAGTGGTGATACAACTACTCACTCCAGGTAGGGCCTGACGGCGACATTCAGCCTGCTGTCTGTGTCCAGGGGATAGGCACACGAGAAAGGAAGTTTCAGAGGAAGAGAGAAGGATGCGTTGTTCAATGGGTAGATGAATAGACTGTTGGAGTAGATGGCGTGTGTCTGGTTGGTCTGCAAGACAGATGTTCATGGGATAGAACATTAACATTTCATTCAATCACAGCCTTGTTATTAATGATAGAGTTCAAGAAAAACAAGGACTTCAGTCTGGCTAAGTACTTTTGTGGTACTTCTTGAACATTAGCATTTGTTTGGCACTAACAAGAGACGATTGTCATCAGTGCTGTTTCACAGATTCATCCCCTGAAGCTGAGTACAGCAAACCCCCGCAATTCACCGATGATAAACATCGGGCTAGCCCATGAAGAGTGAAATCTACATATAATCGACAGTCATTATGCATGTATAAGAAAATAAATATATCCCCTAAAATTCTTGAATAAGGAGGGATAACCACCCCCCCGCCATCCCCCACAAAAAAAAACACAAGGATTGCTACCCTAAAAAAATATTGACAAAAAAAAAGATTGACAAAAATAACATCTGCGAATAGGTGAATTCACGTGTGCCGACCCGTGAATATGCGGTAGTTGACTGGATGTTCGAAACCAAGTCAAGGACCATGAACTTGAGGTCCTTCTGTTCATGTAATCATATCATTTCATTCACAGAAAATGTTGCATTCCAAACAAGATCCTCAAAGTCCTTAGCATCACAAAAGACAGCACAACAAGAGACCCACCAGATAGATGTGTTAAGGTGTAGTGTTTTCTGTTTTGTTCTTACCGTCAGCGTGTTTCCGCAGGCATCTGCCTTAGTGTTGGCCTCGTACCACACGATGCCACTCTGCACCCTGACCCAGGAACAGTTGTGGACTGCCAGGTTGCCAGAAAGTGGGTTGTAACCAGCGCTTGTTGTGCTAACCGAATTCAGGCCCACTTGGATTTTGTCAGGACCACAAATAAGGTGTGAAGGTCTGAGTGAAGGTTGGTCATCTAAACAAAGAAATGCATGGGTTCATTCATTTAAAGGTTTCAGTGTAATGATGCCAAAACGGAATCCAACTATAAGAAGTTACCTTCACAAACAACACCAGCATCCTCGTGGTGACCACAGTTGTGTCTCCCAAATCCAAGATGTCGGCAGCTTGTTATTGAGGTTTCGTTTCCAAAACAACGAACATCATCCAACCAGATGGGTCCACGGCCCCGTCCAAAAGCTGCATTGGGCGGTGCTGAACGAGCCCTGCCGCAGTCCAACTGTCTACACACCACGTTGGCGTCGGTGAGGTCCCAAAGGTCGTCACACACAGTCCCCCACTGTCCATTATGGTAGACCTCAACTCTTCCAGAGCAGCGGTTGTCAGAGTTGACCAGCCTCACGGGTGAAGCAGCTAACACAACAGACAGACAGAAGACAAACGTAGCGAAGAAAAAACGTTTTTGAATGTTTTTTACAAGGAGAAATTAGGGTCAGTCTCTGTAGATCTGTTTATTATTGTTTGTTGCACAGCCATTTTAACCTGCTGTCATACCTCCCGTCCACAAGGTGTCGTAGGAGTTCGGTGGTTGTTTCCTACACGATTAAGCCTGTAACACGTTCTTGGTGCTGCTGGAGTAAAACGACTTTCAAGCATATAAACGGACTGGTCTCTTCATAACAAAACTACATGGTGTCAGAAGTGGGATTCTGCAAAAAGTCTGCTGGATCCGTGGAGACAGTCTGTGCTGGTGGTGAGAAAAAAGGACGAGATTTTACCTGCGTGAAAAGGCAGTAATGGCGGACGGATTTCGGCGGCCTGATCCTCTCATCTTCGACGGCAATGTCGCTGAGAACTGGCGTAAGTTCGAGCAAGAATATGATATATTCATAGCCGCAGCACACAGTGACAAAAATGCCAAAACAACGGCCTATATACTCCTCAATCTGGCGGGACCGGAGGCCATTGAAAGAGAGAGATCGTTCACATATTCCCCAGCAGTTGTGTCGGACCAAGGCGTGGAAATATCCGCAGCGGAGTCAAGAGAAGATCCGACATGTTTGAAAAGAAAGTTCAGGGAAATATGCAACCCAGAAACAAACATCATAATGGAGAGGCACAGTTTCAACGTGAGACAACAAAAGCCAGGAGAAACGATTGAAGCTTATGTGAGTACATTACGCAACATGGCAAAAACGTGCAATTTTGGAGCATTGCAAGATGAGCTAATCCGAGACCGATTAGTATGTGGAATCAACAGTGATAGCATCAGACGTTCACTTCTCAGAGAAACTGAGCTGACACTTGCCAAAGCAGTGCGCATTTGTCAAATAAATGAGCTCACTGATCAACACAGCAAAGTGCTAGCTGCTCCAAAACACATGGCATCAACAAGTGTGGACACAGTACAAATGAAGCGCAGCCAAACATTTAAAAAGACTCACAACTACAAAAAGAAACAAGACAAAATGGCGACGGAAATCTCAAATTGCAGAAATTGCGGCGGTTCACACGCAGCCAAACGTGACCAGTGCCCAGCTTTCAGACAACAATGTCACGCATGCAAGAAGCCAAATCACTTCAAGAGCCAGTGCAGGTACGCAAAAGCACATGCAAGAGGCAAACAAGTAAATCAAATATCAACGGATGATTCAGAAAGTGACGAAACATTCACTATCGAGCACCTAACACTAGAGGGCGAAAATAGTCACAAAAAAGAAGGCTACTGTTCAGTTGCAGTTGGAGACAAGATTCTAAAGCTTAAAGTGGACACCGGTGCGAAGTGTAACGTTATTTCTCTGAACACCTGCAAGGACATGTTTCGGTGTGAGAAGATACAGCCCCAAGAAAAGCACATCAATCTCATCGCTTTTGGAGGAACAAAGATCAAGTCTGCAGGCACAATCACTCTCAAATGTCAATTAGGAGAAAAGAGCTATGACCTAATTTTCCAAGTTGTGAAACAAAATGTGCAGTCTATCGTAGGACTCAAGGACAGCATTAATATGAAACTAGTTAGTTTCAGCAAAGAAGTTTTTCACATTGATGCAATTCCAAATGAAAGCTTTGAGGAGAAAGTATTGAAAGAGTACAAAGATCTATTCAAAGATGAGCTTGGAGAATTACCAGTGACTTACTCGATGAAGCTTGCACCTGATGCCGTTCCAGTTGTCAACTCCCCACGACGCATTCCAGTGCCAATGCAACAAAAAGTGAAAAATGAACTCCAAAGAATGCAGAAACTTGGTGTGATCGAACCAGTTGACGAACCTACTGAATGGGTGTCGAACATGGTAGCAACTCACAAGAAAGAGGTTGACGATGTGCGTCTATGCATCGACCCGAGGGATTTAAACAAGTCGTTAATGAGACCACACCACCCCATGCGAACGGTTGAAGAGGTTGCAGCACAAATGCCCGAGGCAACTGTATTTTCTGTCCTGGATGCTAAAAGTTCATTTTGGCAAATAAAGTTAGATCATTCTTCGTCCCTGCTTACAACATTTGCCACACCTTTTGGTAGATTCAAATTTCTCAGAATGCCATTTGGGATCAACACAGCTTCTGATGTTTTTCAAAAGGCCATGGAACAAATCTTTACAGGTTATCCATGTGCAGTGATTGTTGATGATATCCTTGTCGGCGGAAAAGGGGTTGACGAGCATGACCGTAACCTGAAGAAAGTCCTAGATCGTGCAAGACAAGTCAAACTCAGACTAAATCCCAATAAATGCAAATTCAGATTGAAAGAAGTAGGTTATGTTGGACATGTTTTCACAGATAAAGGACTGAAAGCTGACCCATCAAAAATCGCGGCGATCAATGACATGCCCCCACCTGAAGACAAGACTTCTCTCCAGAGGTTCCTCGGAATGATTAACTATCTAGGGAAATTCATTCCAAACTTGAGCGAACTGTCAGCGCCACTGCGCCAGCTGCTTCACAAAGACATTGTATGGAGCTGGACACACCATCAACAAGAGGCTTTCATCAGACTCAAAGCATGCATCACAAGCCCACCAGTGCTTCAGTACTACGACATGAAGAAGGCAGTGACTCTCACCTGCGATGCATCTCAGTACGGACTGGGAGCTGCATGCCTACAAGATGACAAACCAATCGCATATGCATCACGAACTTTGACAGACACAGAGAAGAAGTACGCGCAGATCGAGAAAGAGCTTCTCGCTGTTGTGTTTGCGTGTTACAAGTTCTATGACTACATCTACGGAAAACCAGTGGTGATTGAAACCGACCACCAACCATTGGTCACCATCCACAACAAGCCCTTTCACACCATCCCAGCGCGATTGCAAAGAATGATGCTCAGACTACAGAAGTTCAACCTAACACTCGTTTACAAGAAAGGCAAACATCTCTACATTGCGGACACACTTTCCCGTACCCCAAGGCTGAACATTCTCCCATTAAAAGAGGAACAGCGCGACTTTGAAGTCATGACGCTTCAACTCATTTCACCCAAACGTCTACATGAGCTGGCAGGACACACAAAGACTGACCCAGTTCTTCAGACACTGACGCGCTACATCCAACAAGGTTGGCCCACACGGGTAAGCGGTGTACCTGAAGCAATCAAACCATTCTTTAATTTTCGAGAAGAACTGACTGTTGAAAATGAGATTGTTATGAAAAATAACAGAGCCATTGTTCCAGCTGTTCTACAGGATGTGTACTTACAGGAACTACACAAAGGACATCCAGGCATGGAGTCTACGAAAAGAAGGGCAAGAGACACTGTTTTCTGGCTCACAATCAACTATGACATCGAGGACAAAGTCAAGTCATGCAGTGTTTGTAACAGCCTCAAGCCCCACCAACAAAAGCAACCACTGAAACTTCACAAAGTTCCAGATCTACCATGGTCCACTACGGCTACAGACCTATTGGAATGGGACAACAACAACTACCTCGTACTTGTGGATTCTTACTCCGGATGGTTCGAAGTGGACAAACTGGAAAATATGACGTCGACATGCGTCATCAAAAAACTCAAACGCCAATTTGCAGTGCACGGAATACCTCAAAAACTATATTCTGACAATGGCACTCAGTTCACCAGTCAAAACTTTCGTGATTTTTCTGAGTCATGGGAATTTGAACACGTTACGAGCAGCCCTGAGTTCCCTCAGTCAAATGGTCTCAGCGAGAGAGCTGTTCGTAGTGCTAAAAGACTACTGGAAACAACAAAGAGAGACAGAACCGATTTCTACCTAAATCTACTACATCTGCGAAATACACCTAGAGACAGCATCCTTGGATCTCCAGCCCAGAGATTGTTTTCAAGGAGAACACGGTCAACTCTACCTATCTGTAAGAAGTTACTCAAGCCACACCCAATAGCCACCAAAACTGTCAAGGCTCATCTCACAAAGAAGCGCAAAGCTCAAAAACAGTATTACGACAAGACCAGCAAGCCACTCACTCCATTGAAGACAAATCAAGTAGTGAGACTTCAAACACAAAAAGGACATGACAAAACCGGTGTTGTTCGTCAAGTTTGCAACGAGCCTCGTTCATACATGGTCGAGTCAGATGGGAAGCAATACAGACGTACAAGACAACATCTACTACCAGTGAAGGAACAACTACCTGAACAGGCCAATGGAATGAACAATCAACGCATGGACAAATCAGAGACTGTTGATGCGGGAAGAAACACTCTTGAAAAGACTGACATTGTTACACCAACAAAGGACAAAACACGGATTGAACAAGAAATCACCAACCAAGCTGAGAAACTAGATACGAGCCCAGTACAAAACAATGCTGATGTATATCGTACCAGAAGTGGCAGAGTATCAAAACCGAATCGTAAATATCTTGAATAAGATTTTCTCTATTCCTGAAAATGTTGATTACTAAGTTGTAATAGCCCATGTAATGGTAAGTTAGCTGCTAATTTGAATCAGCCATTTATTAGCCATTATGTGTGAAAAGAAAAGAAAAAAAAAAACTTAAAAGGAGGGATGTAGATCTGTTTATTATTGTTTGTTGCACAGCCATTTTAACCTGCTGTCATACCTCCCGTCCACAAGGTGTCGTAGGAGTTCGGTGGTTGTTTCCTACACGATTAAGCCTGTAACACGTTCTTGGTGCTGCTGGAGTAAAACGACTTTCAAGCATATAAACGGACTGGTCTCTTCATAACAAAACTACAGTCTCCAAACGTTTACTGTGTGGTTCATGAAAACTAACATAAATTGAAACTTTTTTTTTTTCATATCATTTTGTTGAACCATAAGTGGAGCCAAATGAAACAATCTCAAAGATTTTCCTCTGGCGTTGGTGTTCTTGTAAAACCTCGGTGCCGTATCGTAATTTCTGGCTGTAATTCGTACCTTCACAAACCACTCCAGCATCCTCCTGGTGACCACAGTTGTGCGACCCGATCCCTTGGTGATTGCACTCTCCCAGCTTTGCTTCACTTCCGGTGCATCTGACATTGTCCAGCCAAATGGGCCCTCTGCCCTCTCCAAAGTGAGCCCTGTGGGGGGCCGCCAAAGCCCTGCCGCAGCCCAACTGCCTGCACACCACTTGTGCATGCTCCAGGTCCCAGATGTCGTCACACACTGTTCCCCACTGCCCGCGTTGGAAGATTTCCACTCTGCCGGAGCAGGAGCTGTTTCCACCATTCGTCAGACGGACCTCCCCCTCATCGACTGGTCCCGCTGGTGTTGTTGGGAAAGGAGATGTTGTCCTAGTTGTTCTTGTTGTTGTTCTTCTTGTTGTACTGTGAGCCTCTGTCGTTCTACCCATGACACGGGTCGTTGTTTCAGAGGCGATTGTTGGTTCCATTCCAGAACCATCAGGTTCAGGTGTTGTAAAATAACTTGTTTCATTCACCGCTGAGAACAACAGAGTTGTGTTAGAATGAATAACTCCACAAAACTTTTACGCCGGCGGACCATTAAAAGTTGATTATCTTTGTACCTGCACAGTATGCCCAATGACACACGGGCGGCTTCACAAGTTTGTAGACGTAGTAGCTGGAAGCTGCTGCAGAGCAAAGCTTGACATGGATGCGGTTTGAGTCAAAACGGCAGCAGTCTTCACTCCAGGTATTACACACAGCACGAGATACAATTACATCAGACCGTGTGGGATGAGGTTCTCTTAGTGACATGGTGATATGGGTTCCACACTTAAATCCATGGACACACCCTTCAGGAATATGTGCACTGTCTTGTCCAAGAAACAAGCGATACCAGCCATTAAACTCAACATTTTTGTCACACTTTGCAGGTGAGGTCATTCCATGTTGTGTCGAACGCCAGTCATCATCCAGGACAGTGTAGCCCTCGCAGGGGTCAGCACATCTTGTCCTGTTATTTCCAATGCAGTCCAAGCCTGTTGGACACACTGTGTTTCCACACGTGAACCGGACTGATTGTGAGGAAGGGCCCGATCTGGAGAGTGCGGCAGGCTCGATGCATTCATAAGTGCCGGGTGTGTTTTGGCAAATCAGAGGTGCCGTGCAAGGTGATTCGGCGAGCAAGCACTCGTCCGTGTCCACGCAGCCACTGCCAGGTGCCCACTCGTAACCCTGACTACAACAAGAGCCATCGGCACAGTCGAAGGTATTGTAACAGGTGAGACCGTCGCCTACAAAGCCATCTTTGCACACGCAGGACAAGCCGGTAAAGGAGTCGCCTCTTTCGTCTGACTCTTGGCACGTCGCTTCTTCATGGCACAATTCGCAGATGGAAACAACTGAACCTAAAAAGAGTAATTAATATTTAATTACAATTTCCACAAGAATCCGTAAAAAGACAACTCACTTGACAAAAACTAATGGTATGGAACATCTTGGTGTGAACTACAATCTCAGGGTATGATGAATGTGTGAACTGCATCTCAGGTAGTTTGGAGTTAGGCCAGTCTTGGAACTCTGAACATTTTTGCAGTCAAAGAATTTGGGATTGGACCGTAGTTGAATGGTAAATGTGGAACAAAAGTACCAAGGTGAGACATAGCCGAAGGCAAAGTTCATCCATCCATTTTCAATACCACTTATCCCGAAGAGGGTGACGGGGGATGCTGGAGCCAATCCCAGCTAACTTGGGGCAAAAGGCAGACTACACCTCAAACTGGTCGCCAGTCAGCCACTGGGCACGTACAGAGATGAAAAACTATTCACATCCACATCCACACTGTCACTGAGTGGGAACCAATCCCACGGTGACTGCTTTCAAGTCAGGCGAGTGTACAACTACACCATCAGCGACTCAGGCAAAGTTCAAAGCGTGAATTTTGCATCGTTTATGTTTTACTACTGACGCCAGTTATTTGCTCATACAGTACATAAAAAAAACAAACAACAACAACAACAAAAATTATGGTAACCTTCGCCTTAACCCGTGTGGTATTTAAAGTGGGTATGACAATGATAGTGCCTGATATGATAATGATAAGCTTCCTGAAAAGCATTTATTGTTATTTGTATACTGTAGTCTGGTTAATTTGCTTTGAATTACTTCTATTCTTCTGTCACTGAGTGTGAGAGGACATCAAACCAAATAATATAAAAATAATATTAACACTTTACCTGATGCTCTTGTAATGAGCTGCAAAATGAGCAACAGTAATACTCTTCTTGGCATCCCCATACTGGCCACGTGTTGACCTCGAAGAGAAAGAAAAACCATGAAATTCATACATTTTTTTTAAAAAATGCTTGACGAGATGTGAATACCAGGCAATCATGAAGTCTTGCTGTTATGCATGAAAAGCAAATAGCTTTTCTTACCTTGTTACCTTGACACGCTGTCCAGGAGCTGGTGGTGATGGTTTAAAGTGAGGAAAGAGAGAGGGAATTTATAGCCCAGAATTTCTCTACAAGAAGTCATACAAAACAGTCATTCGTCAAACACAAATGGTTCATTGACAATTCATACTGATGAGGAATTCAATTGAAATGTTACATATTAATCAAAACTACTTCCACAAAATAGCCCTCAAACAGGACAAACCCAGAGTCAATAAACTTTATGGGCATCAGTCAATATCAGGATGAAAAGACAACAGAGGATGACAAATGTAGTTTGTACATTCCCCCTGTTAGTGTTAGACACATACCAAAGTATATTGTGCAACATGCCAATATGCAGTATGTGTATAAAACCTCTTTTATGCTGTATGTCCAAGATGATGTATCATAATTTTTTTAAATATTAGATATATAATATTATTCATACAATATAAACTTAGATACAATTTCAACAAAAATATGTTGTGAGTCTACAGTACTGTACATCATTTTTTGAAAGGTTACCAACTTAATTTTATTTTCATTTTTTTTCATCTATTTATTTATTGTGTTTATTTTGATTGAACAGTTCATGTTGTCACCCGGGCGGCCCGGTAGGCCAGTGGTTAGCACGTCGGCTTCACAGTGCAGAGGTACCGGGTTCGATCCCAGCTCCGGCCTCCCTGTGTGGAGTTTGCATGTTCTCCCCGGGCTTGCGTGGGTTTTCTCCGGGTGCTCCGGTTTCCTCCCACATTCCAAAAACATGCATGGCAGGCTCGTTGGGCACTCTAAATTGTCCCTAGGTATGAGTGTGAGCGTGGATGGTTGTTCGTCTCTGTGTGCCCTGCGATTGGCTGGCAACCAATTCAGGGTGTCCCCCGCCTACTGCCCGAAGACAGCTGGGATAGGCTCCAGCACCCCCCGCGACCCTAGTGAGGATAAAGCGGTTCGGAAAATGGATGGATGGATGGATGTTGTCACCCGCTTAAAATAATGGCCTAGTCATATTTTGCCCCAAAAAAATCTCCTCAGGATGCTGGCCATCTCTTCTAAAATGGCTACAAAAACAGTTCATTCAATTCTACTCCTGAAATGACAATCTGAAAAAAATATAATACTGTATAATCAGTCTTTAGTTTGTGTGTTTTGTGAAAAAAATTACGTATTCTTTAAGGAAGGCGATATTTAACAATAACTAATACAGATTCACTTATGTTCATGAAAGAGTTTCTCACCCATGCATGATAAATAACCAGATGCTTTTACTTTTTGTATTCTGAAGTGCGGTTATGCAATAGTTTGTCGAAATAATTAATTTCATAACAGCATATAGGGTACACCCTCTGAAAATGTTTTATCCAGCGTAACTGAAGTAAACAATTAACTTGTTGCTTTGTTCTCCCTAGAGCGCTTACCCAATACGGGCAATTTCTTTATGCCAGTAAACTGCACTTACATATTCCTGAAATTGTGCTGTAAAGCAAGCACTTATTGTAATTTGAGTACAGTTATGTAAGCAGGACGACCTTAACGGCTGAGGATGTCAAAAGACGTGACTGCACATGGTGACAAATGACTGGACAGAATGGTTATAACTATTGGAGGGTTAATTTCCTGAGGAATCTGACCATCCTTATCGTTGTATGAAAGACATGTCAAGGGAATTCAAAGATTTGTTTCGAAATACATGATGTGTGCTTGTGGATAAATGCTGAAAGCATGTTCAAATACCACACACAGACAGCATCAACCGAGGAGGGCGTTCATTTATAAGCTAACTAGTAGCGTGCGCCTCTTGTTGTGATATGGAAAACCCCACTTCTCCATCCAGAATTTTGCACACGCTCCTCTTTCAGAAATGTCCAAATATTTAAGACCCAGTGTTGGGACTAAAAAAAAAATAGCTTGCCTCTTTTGAAAGAACTAAATACTGAGTTCAGTGCAGTTGAGACATGGCAATTTGCAGTGCTTCAAGTGGACCGGTATGCAGCTGTATGGAGGACCAGCACTTCTCAGTATTAGCCTCTAGTGGACCAGGACTTCATATGCGTCAACAGCACTGTCACGTTGCGTGGTGGTGGTGGTGGACCCCAAAAAGTAGGCAGGAGGGAGGAGCCCGGTGAACTTGACAAATTGTATTGAAATACTAAGGATACGAAATCCAGAACACACAAAGTCTGGAAAACAAAACGAATCCAAAGTAGCAAACAAAACCATGGCATAAGCAAAAAACAAAGTGATAAACACAAACCAACTGAAAACGTGACAGCAACTAACAAGACAGAAGCAAACAATGACCTGGCCATGAATGGTCGGGCGGGAGTCCTTTTCTATTACTAATTACATAATGACCAACAGGTGTGCAGCTGCGAGGGGAACCGTACAGTGCCACCTGTTGGTCCCAAACGGAATCATGACAAACACCCTCCCTTGTTCTATTTCTCTCTTGTCCATTGTGAAACCGATACGACTCCGTCAGTAAATTCAGTCCGTCAAAAAATAAAATACAATTACATTTAAAAAAATAGAAGCTAAGCAAATACTGTAATACATTTATGCCAATGCAATAGACTTAGTAAGCTTTTATTGTGAAGTTGACTGACGTGGTGGCATGCTTGACTCATCTTTTCAAAATTTCGGCTTGCTTTGTCGCAGTTTTACATTACATAGTTGCGATCGAAATCTACACAACGACAATCCGAAATCATATTCAATCACTAATTTAGAGTCTAAATTACCGCTTGGTGACTACACCGTCATTGTATGATATGGCGCAAGTGTCCACGTTTGCAACCAGCAACTAGCCGCGAGCTGCAAGCAATTAGTGCCCAGCTGGCAAAAGCAAGTATCACAAGTTGAGTGTATGTCAGAAAAAGATTGAAACCATTGACCCTATTGATGTTGGCGTGAAACCAAAAGGGCCCAAAGAGAACCTGGACTGATGATGATGATGCTGATTCAGACACACATTAACCTTGCAAGTCCTCGCGTGGTGGGATGCCTCCGAGTGGGCACCAGACACGGCTAAATGCCCACCAGCCAGCGGGGAAGGAGGTGGGGTTTCACCGGAAGGTGAGGCGCCCAGCGCTCGCCCCGCTGGAACGGAGGGGAGTGGGAGGAACCACCCCACAACCCTCCTTAAACAATAATCAAGCGAGGGCCCTTCCGGGGCCCACACTGGGTGTAAACCTTGCGAGGCACCAGCGAGAGTCGTACCGGGTGTGGGACCTGATGGGGGCCGATTGCCCAGGAGGAAGAAGAGGAGGAGGAACTTTGCGAGGGAAGCGCAGTCAGCCAGCAGTAACGTGAGTGCTTCTGATTCACTTGTTGCTAATGATGGGAGCAGTAAATGCGTCAGAATATGAATGGCCACTGTTGGTCAAATGAATGAATATATTTATTTATTGGTTAACTTTATGATTTGCTTTAATCCCCGGCCTAATTTATCTGGCAACAGGTAAATAAGGGGAGTACCGACATTTATTATTTTCCACTTTTGGCACTGGCAAAATGATCACATACAAGAAATCATTTAGCATTTCTTTTGTAAAGTAACACACTTCACACACCCCTTTTCATTTTAATGAAGACCACAAAACAAATTCTTTTCAAAATGCTTGTATCCTTTAATTTGAAGATGATTTGTTGATTATTATTAGTCAGAGATTGTCACTTTCAAAGAGCAATGGCATTGTGTGAGAAATAATCATGCTGTCCTGCACGGTAAGATTTGTGCTGAACCCTTCTGCCTCACATTCAGGAGGTCCGAATCCAATCCAAGTTGAAACATCTCTGTGTGGAGTTTGCACTTTCTCCCCATGCTTGAGTGGATCTTCTCCGGATTCTCCAGTCACATCTGCCCCCACCGCTACATCTCGAAAACTTTCTTTGGTTAATGAATTACTCATAGATTTGAATGAAAGAGTGAAGAATTATTTGTCTATTTGTTGCCTGTGTTTGACTGCTGAATGGTCGAGGGCGTACCCCACCTCCAAACCAGGTCATTCTTTTTTAGTGGATGTCACTCAGATGATTTATTCCCTGAAGATAAAAAAAAAAGGAAAGCGGGAGAAAAGGCCTTTGCAATTATTTCTAATTTGTCAACACTGTATAGCTGTATAGTGGAATGAGTATGCTTACAAGTGATTGGGCCAATGGTGAGTGGCATCACTGGGGCAGAGTCTGAGACAGAGCGGTGTGCTCTCCTTGCGCAAGGCTATGTGGTGGGAGCACATGAAAAGCAATGGGAAAACGTTATAACCAAGTGGGTAATAAACAATGGACAAGTCGTTGCCATGCTGTGAATCAAACGGAATAGAGAAAATGACTGACCGGAATGCAAGAATGCCTCCTGCGGTCACACAGGCGGAGGCTACAGTGGAGGTAAACATCTCGGTACTCTCCCGGAAGCAGAAAGAAGAGGGCAGCGAAACGAGCCCGAAGCGATGAGCCACTCTCGACCACCGACACTTGTTGGCGGTCAGCGGGACATCTAAAACAGCCGAGGGGACATCATTGGTGATCATCCTCTTTTAGTCATGAATCTATAGTCATCGCAACTGAGCAGAAGCATACTTGTTGTGGATGAGAGTGTATCGCTCAGGCGTTGCAGGGTTTGGGGAGTGAGAAGCGAAGCAATCCTCCAAAACAAGTGCCAAGCTGGGATCTCTTTTGTCCACAGAGACCCCCACATACAATGGTGAGCCCACTGGAAGGAAAACTGCACCCGCTGGATAAGGCTCTGTGTAATTGGAGTTGCGGAACAAGACCATGGAGGATCTGGCTTTGTCACCCGAGCCAACAAGAGCACCTTCCAGCCTGTCAAGAAAGAGTACCTATCATCAATCAAGATAAGTGTCTCTCTTCGCGATTGTTCTACAGCTCTTAACATCGTTTATGAGACTGATTATCGCTGAATAGACATGCAATAACTGTACACCCGCAACACTGTTTCTTATGAAATCACAGTTTCCTAAACAAGAGTTGAATCAATGAATTCACAGCAAAGGTCGACCTATTTCTGATATAACTACTCACTCCAGGTAGGGCCTGACGGCGACATTCAGCCTGCTGTCTGTGTCCAGGGGATAGGCACACGAGAAAGGAAGTTTCAGAGGAAGAGAGAAGGATGCGTTGTTCAATGGGTAGATGAATAGACTGTTGGAGTAGATGGCGTGTGTCTGGTTGGTCTGCAAGACAGATGTTCATGGGATAGAACATTAACATTTCATTCAATCACAGCCTTTTAATTAATGATAGAGTTCAAGCAAAACAAGGACTTCACTACTTTTGTGTGTTGCGGTACTTCTTAAAAATTAGCATTTTTTTGGCACTAACTTGTGTAGTTTTTTTGTTTTGTTTTGTTCTTACCGTCAGCGTGTTTCCACAGACATCTGCCTTAGTGTCAGCTTCGAACCACACGAGCCCACTCTGCACCCTGACCCAGGAACAGTTGTGTACTGCCAAGTTGCCAGAAAGTGGGTTGTAACCAGCGCTTGTAGTGCTAACTGAATTCAGGCCCACTTGGATTTTGTCAGGACCACAAATAAGGTGTGAAGGTCTGAGTGAAGGTTGGTCATCTAAACAAAGAAATGCATGGGTTCATTAATTTAAAGGTTTCAGTGTAATGATGCCAAAACGGAACTGTAAGAAGTTACCTTCACAAACCACTCCAGCATCCTCGTAGTGACCACAGTTGTGCGACCCCATCCCTCGGTGATTGCACTCTCCCAGCGTTGCTTCACTTCCGGTGCATCTGACGTCATCCAGCCAAATGGGCCCTCTGCCCACTCCAAAGTGAGCACGAAGGGGGGCCGCCAGACGCCTGCCGCAGCCCAATTGTCTGCACACCACTTGTGCATCCTTCAGGCCCCAGAAGTCGTCACACACTGTTCCCCACTGCCCACGTTGGAAGATTTCCACTCTGCCGGAGCAGGAGCTGTTTCCACCATTCGCCAGACGGACCTCCCCCTCATCGACTGGTCCCGCTGGTGTTGTTGGGAAAGGAGATGTTGTCCTAGTTGTTCTTGTTGTTGTTCTTCTTGTTGAAGTACCGGTACTGTGAGCCTCTGTCGTTCTACCCATGACACGGGTCGTTGTTTCAGAGGCGATTGTTGGTTCCATTCCAGAAACATCAGGTTCAGGTGTCGCAACGTGACTTGTTTCGTTCACCGCTGAGAACAACAGAGTTGTGTTAGACTGAATGACTCCACAAAACCCTTACGCCAGGTTTCAGTGTAATGATGCCAAAACTCAATACAACGAGAAGAAGTTACCTTCACAAACCACTCCAGCATCCTCGTAGTGACCACAGTTGTGCGACCCGATCCCTCGGTGATTGCACTCTCCCAGCGTTGCTTCACTTCCGGTGCATCTGACGTCATCCAGCCAAATGGGCCCTCTGCCCACTCCAAAGTGAGCACGAAGGGGGGCCGCCAGAGGCCTGCCGCAGCCCAATTGTCTGCACACCACTTGTGCATCCTTCAGGCCCCATAAGTCGTCACACACTGTTCCCCACTGCCCGCGTTGGAAGATTTCCACTCTGCCGGAGCAGGAGCTGTTTCCACCATTCGCCAGACGGACCTCCCCCTCATCGACTGGTCCCGCTGGTGTTGTTGGGAAAGGAGATGTTGTCCTAGTTGTTCTTGTTGTTGTTCTTCTTGTTGAAGTACCGGTACTGTGAGCCTCTGTCGTTCTACCCATGACACGGGTCGTTGTTTCAGAGGCGATTGTTGGTTCCATTCCAGAAACATCAGGTTCAGGTGTCGCAAAGTGACTTGTTTCGTTCACCGCTGAGAACAACAGAGTTGTGTTAGACTGAATGACTCCACAAAACCCTTACGCCAGGTTTCAGTGTAATGATGCCAAAACTCAATACAACGAGAAGAAGTTACCTTCACAAACCACTCCAGCATCCTCGTAGTGACCACAGTTGTGCGACCCGATCCCTCGGTGATTGCACTCTCCCAGCGTTGCTTCACTTCCGGTGCATCTGACGTCATCCAGCCAAATGGGTCCTCTGCCCACTCCAAAGTGAGCACGAAGGGGGGCCGCCAGAGGCCTGCCGCAGCCCAATTGTCTGCACACCACTTGTGCATCCTTCAGGCCCCATAAGTCGTCACACACTGTTCCCCACTGCCCACGTTGGAAGATTTCCACTCTGCCGGAGCAGGAGCTGTTTCCACCATTCGCCAGACGGACCTCCCCCTCATCGACTGGTCCCGCTGGTGTTGTTGGGAAAGGAGATGTTGTCCTAGTTGTCCTTGTTCTTGTTCTTCTTGTTGAAGTACCGGTACTGTGAGCCTCTGTCGTTCTACCCATGACACGGGTCGTTGTTTCAGCGGCGATTGTTGTTGGCTCCATTCCAGAAACATCAGGTTCAGGTGTCGCAAAATGACTTGTTTCGTTCACCGCTGAGAACAACAGAGTTGTGTTAGACTGAATGACTCCACAAAACCCTTACGCCAGGTTTCAGTGTAATGATGCCAAAACTCAATCAACTATAAGAAGTTACCTTCACAAACCACTCCAGCATCCTCGTAGTGACCACAGTTGTGCGACCCCATCTTTCGGTGATTGCACTCTCCCAGCGTTGCTTCACTTCCGGTGCATCTGACGTCATCCAGCCAAATGGGCCCTCTGCCCACTCCAAAGTGAGCACGAAGGGGGGCCGCCAGAGGCCTGCCGCAGCCCAATTGTCTGCACACCACTTGTGCATCCTTCAGGCCCCATAAGTCGTCACACACTGTTCCCCACTGCCCGCGTTGGAAGATTTCCACTCTGCCGGAGCAGGAGCTGTTTCCACCATTCGCCAGACGGACCTCCCCCTCATTGACTGGTTGTGCTGGTGGTGTTGGGAAAGGATATATTGTGTTAGTTGTTGTTGTTCTCGTTCTTCTTCTTGTTGAATTACTGTGACCCTCTGTCGTTGTACCCATGACACGGGTCGTTGTTTCAGAGGCGATTGTTGTTGGCTTCATTCCAAAACCATCAGGTTCAGGTGGGGTAAAATAACTTCTCCCATTCACCACTGAGAACAAAAGAGTTCTGTTAGACTGAATGACTCCACAAAACCTTTACGCCAGCAGACTGTTAAAAGTTGATTATCTTTGTCCGTACAACTACACCATCAGTGGCTAAGGCAAATCCGGCAAATCCGGGAAGTAGTGACCAATAGACATACCTTATTAAAAAAAAAATGCCCCAAGTGGACCTTCACGCTTGAGCAGAGAGCACTAACACGGTTAGTGCTCTTTCTGATCCTTAATTGTCTTAATTGACGAATCATAGACACGTCTGCTGCACAGGATGTGTGTGTGTCACACACACACATCCTGTGCAGCAGACGTGTCTATGATTGCACATTCGCACGCACACGTGCCCCGCGTGGACCTTTGCTATTGAGCAGAGTGCACTAACATACGCACACGCACACGCACACGCACACGCACACACGCACGCACGCGCACGCACGCACGCGCGCACTAGCACGCATCGTAAACAACACTTAGTCCGCAAAAATCAGTGCGGACTTCCAAAAAAAATAAAAGTTTTATATGTTTGAAAAAATCCGCGATGCTCCAAAGCGGCGATAAGCAAACCGCGAAATAGCGAGGGATCACTGTGTATACAGTACCAGACGATATATACTCTACACACAATGGACGGTACATCACAGTCATATGCACACCCCACAGTGCTATTTTTGTTTGTATCCCGGAGTTGGTTAATTTGCTTTGAATTACTTCTATTCTTCTGTCACTGAGTGTGAGAGGACATCAAACCAAATAACACAAAAATAATATTAACACTTTACCTGCTCCTCTTGTAATGAGCTGCCAAGTCAGAAACAGTAATACTCCTCTTGGCATCCCCATCCTGGCCACGTGTCAACCTCGAAGAGAAAGAAAAAACATTAAATTCATTCAAAAAAAACATGGTTGACTCGAGGTGAATAACAGGCAATCACGAAGTCTTGCTATGATGCATGAAAAGCACATTTCTTTTCTTACCTCTTCTTGTTGGAGGAAGGTGGCCTTTTTCTTCCTCGCGTGTTCGTTTAATTAGTGAGAATGTTCGGCTGGAGATGATGAGTTTCTTCAAAGATTTTATTTATCTGGGCACGTGACCTACTGAGAGTAGATCACAAGTGCAAAGCCAAGACTCACATCATATTTATATCATCAGAATGGTGACATCGGCACTTTCGTTTTTGTCGAAACTGATTATAATTTGTATCAAGTGCCGCATTGCTATGCCCTGTGCATCACCACAAAGTCTCCAGTAAACAGTGCAGCAAAGTTAACTGATGAGGTGGGGTGCTTCAAGGATACAGTTGGCTACAAAACAGAGGTTCACTGCAAACATGAGAAAGTTTTGCAGGCATGATTAAATACGGGCAGAAGACAAATTTCATTACTTTGATAAGCTGTCCAGGAGCTCGCTGTGATGGTGTAAGTGAGGAAAGAGCAAGGGAAACATGCCAAAGTATATTTTGCAACATGCCAATATGCAGTATGTGTATAAAACCTCTTTTATGCAGTATGTCCAAGATGATGTTTAATAAAAAAATATTTTAATATTAGATATATGTTATGAATACAATATGAACTTAGATACAATTTCAACAAAAATATGTTGTGACTCTTATTTCCTTATACAGTACTGTACATTACTTTTTTGAAAGGTGACCAACTTTATTTTATTGTCATTTTTATTTTTTATTCATCTATTTGTGTTCATTTTAACTAAACAGTTCATGTTGTCACCTTCTTCAAATTTCTAATCATATTTGGGGGGGAAAAATATTTTCTCTCCCTTAAACATCTCCTCAGGATGCTGTCCATCTCTTCTAAAATGGCTACATAAACCGATCATTCAATTCTACTCCTGAAATGACAATCTGGAAAAAAAAAAAAAATGTAATCAGTCTTTAGTTTGTGTGTTTTGTGAAAATTCTTTTTAAAATTACGTATTATTTAAGGAAGGCGATATTTAACCAGGCGGCCCGGTAGTCCAGTGGTTAGCACGTCGGCTTCACAGTGCAGAGGTACCGGGTTCGATTCCAGCTCCGGCCTCCCTGTGTGGAGTTTGCATGTTCTCCCCGGGCCTGCGTGGGTTTTCTCCGGGTGCTCCGGTTCCCTCCCACATTCCAAAAACATGCATGGCAGGCTGATTGAAGACTCCAAATTGTCCCTGGGTGTGAGTGTGGGCGTGGATGGTTGTTCGTCTCTGTGTGCCCTGCGATTGGCTGGCAACTGATTCAGGGTGTCCCCCGCCTACTGCCCGAAGACGGCTGGGATAGGCTCCAGCACCCCCCGCGACCCTAGTGAGGATCAAGCGGTTCGGAAAATGGATGGATGGATGGATATTTAACCATAACTAATACAGATTCACTTATGTTCATGAAAGAGTTTCTCACCCATGCATGATAAATAACCAAATGCTTTTACTTTTTGCATTCTGTAGTGCGGTCATGCAATAGTTTGTCGAAATAATTAATTTAATCACAGCCATGTACGGTACACCCTCTGGAAACATTTTATCCAGTATAACTGAAGTAAACAATAAACTTGTTGCTTTGTTCTCCCTAGAGTGCTTACCCAATACGAGCAATTTCTTTATGCCAGTAAACTGCACTTACATATTCCTGAAATTATGCTGTGAAGCAAGCAAGCATTTATTGTAATTTGGGTACAGTTATGTAAGTCGGACCACCTGATTGGCTGAGGATGACAAAAGACGTGACAGCACATGGTGACAAATCACTGGATACAGAAGGGTTATACGTGTTGTAGGGTTAATTTCCCTGAGGAATCTGACCATACTTATCATAGTATACAATACAATACAATACATCCTGATTGATATGCCGCTTTCGCAACAGCTGCAGCTGTAACAAAGTGCTTTACAGAACAGTTAACATAAAGTCAATAATAAACACAACACACTACATAAAAACACGGACGGTCGTGCTATCTTAACCACTTTTCCCTCATACGCTTTGTTGTTTGAAGTAGTTGTCGATCAGTGATTCTTAATAATAATAATAATAATAATAATACATTTTATTTATAAGCGCCTTTCAAGACACCCAAGGACACTTTACAATCAGGAACAAAACCTTGTTAGAGGCACCGAACCCAACCAGTTCAAAATATGATTTTTGTTTTTACAAATTCAAGACATAAAAAACACATTTATTAAAAAAAACAAAAAAGTAAGCCCAATTAGTTTAAGTATAAAGTATAAGTGTTTTCATAGTGCACAAAATGAACCACCCAAAGAATTGTTTCGAATTACATGATGTGTGTTTGTGGATAAATGCTGAAAGTCCTTTGGTGTCTTGAAAGGTGCTTATAAATAAAATGTATTATATTTATTATTATAAAGTATGTTCAAATACCAGACACAGACAGCACCAATCGAGGAGGGCGATCGGCCAGGCCCGAAGGAGCCCCGGTTAGTTTATGAGCTAGTAAGTAGCTCGCGCCTCTCGTGATATGGAAAACCCCGCGACGGGCCGTTGGGATATATGTACTGTATTCCAGCCACTGAAGGCTTTAAGTGGATATTTTTAGCAGCTCAAGCATGTAGGGATGTGTAGTCGGGTCAGAAGAAAGATGCTTGACATTGTGGTATTGGCCAGATGGTTGAGACTTAAGCAGGGTGTTGTTTTAATGCATTCAGTGAACATCCCCACAGCATTTGAGAGTGAATCCCATGCCGCTCCAAAATATTGTAATACCATGAGACCATTGCCACATCATTTCTACTTCATCACTTTTCCATCCAGAATTTTGCACATGCTCCTCTTTCAGGATTTCCAAATAATTAAGACCCAGTGTTTAGACTAAAAAAAAAACTAATAGCTTGCCTGTTTTGAAAAAACTACATACTTAGTACAGTTGAGACATGGCAATTTTCAGTGCTTTAAGTGGACCGGTACGCAGCTATACCCAGCACTTCTCAGTTTTCGCATCCAGCGGACCAGGACTTCACGTGCGTCAACAGCACCCTCCCTTTTTCTCTTTTGTCCTTTGTGCCAAGGGTTGCGGGGCGTGCTGGAGCCTATCCCAGCTGTCTTCGGGCGGTAGGCGCGGGACACCCTGAAGCGGTTGCCAGCCAATCGCAGGGCACACAAAGACGAACAACCATCCACTCCCACACTCACACCTAGGGAGAATTTTGAGTGTTCAATCAGCCTGCCATGCATGGTTTTGGAATGTGTGAGGAAACCGGAGTACCCGGAGAAAACCCACGCAGGCACGGGGAGAACATGCAAACTCCACACAGGGAGGCTGGAGATACCCAGTAGACACCTATACGACTCCTTCAGTAAATTTGGTACCTCAAAAAATACAATTAAATTACATGAAAAAAAATTGAAGCTTAGCAAATAATACATTGATGCCAATGCAATAGACTTAGTAAGCTTTTATTGTGAAATTGACTGATGAGGTGGTGTGCTTGACTCATCTTTTTGACATTTCGGCTTGCCTTGTCGCAGTTTTACATTACATAGTTGCAACCGAAATCTACACGACAATCCAAAATCATATTCAATCACTAACTTAGAGGCTAAAGAACCGCTAGGTGACTACACCGTCATTGTATGATACGGCACAAGTGTCCACTGTTCGCAAACAGCAACTAACCAGTAGCTGTTAGTAATTAGTGCCCAGCTAGCAAAAGCAAGTATCATGATTCAAGTGTATCTCAGAAAAAGGTTTAAACCGTTGACCTTGTAGATGTTGGCGTGGCATCAAAAGGGCCCAAAGAGAACCTGGACTGGTGTTGATGATGATGATGATTCTGACACACATTAACCTTGTGAGTGAAGAGCAGTCAGCCAACAGTAACGTGAGTGCTTCTGATTCACTTGTTATTAATGATGCAAGCAGTACCGGTAATTGGACAGAACATGAATGGCCAGACTGTTGGTCAAATGACCAAATAAGATATTAATTAACACATAACTGTATGTAGGGCGGCCCGGTGGTCCGGTGGTTGGCGCATCTACCTCACAGTGCAGAAGTGCAGTGTTTGATTCCGGCTCCGGCCTCCCTGTGTGGAGTTTGCATGTTCTCCCCGTGCCTGCGTGGGTTTTCTCCGGGTACTCTGGTTTCCTCACACATTCCAAAACCATGCATGGCAGGCTGATTGAACACTCAAAATTCTCCCTAGGTGTGAGTGTGGGAGTGGATGGTTGTTCGTCTTTGTGTGCCCTGCGATTGGCTGGCAACCGGTTCAGGGTATCCCCCGTATACTGCCCGAAGACGGCTGGGATAGGCTCCAGCACCATCCGCGACCCTTGTGAGGATAAAGCGGATTGGAAAATGGATGGATGGATGATAACTGTATGTGTTGATTTATTATCTGTTACATTTATTGATTGGTTAACTTTATGATCTGCTTTAATCCCCGGCCTAATTTAGCTGGCAACAGGCGTATCAGGGGATTACGACATTTATTTTCTTCCACTTTTGGCAGTGGCAAAATGATCACATCCAAGAAATCATTTAGCATTTCTTTTGTAAAGTAACACACTTCACACTCCCTTTTTCATTGTAATGAAGACCACAAAACAAATTCTTTTCAAAATGCTTGTATCCTTTAATTTGAAGATGATTTGTTGATTATTATTAGTCAGAGATTGTCACTTTCAAAGAGCAATGGCATTGTGTGAGAAATAATCATGCTGTCCTGCACGGTAAGATTTGTGCTGAACCCTTCTGCCTCACATTCAGGAGGTCCGAATCCAATCCAAGTTGAAACATCTCTGTGTGGAGTTTGCACTTTCTCCCCATGCTTGAGTGGATCTTCTCCGGATTCTCCAGTCATATCTGCCCCCACCGCTACATCTCGAAAACTTTCTTTGGTTAATGAATTACTCATAGATTTGAATGAAAGAGTGAATGATTGTTTGTCTATTTGTTGCCTGTGTTTGACTGCTGAATGGTCGAGGGCGTACCCCACCTTCAAACCAGGTCATTCTTTTTTAGTGGATGTCACTCAGATGATTTATTCCCTGAAGATAAAAAAAAAGGAAAGAGGGAGAAAGGGCCTATGCAATTATTTCTAATTTGTCAACACACTGTGTAGCCTGATAGCCGAATGAGTATGCTTACAAGTGATTGGGCCAATGGTGAGTGGCTTCGTTGGGGCAGAGTCTGAGACAGAGCGGTGTGCTCTCCTTGCGCAAGGCTATGTGGTGGGAGCACATGAAAAGCAATGGGAAAACGTTATAACCAAGTGGGTAATAAACAATGGACAAGTCGTTGCCATGCTGTGAATCAAACGGAATAGAGAAAATGACTGACCGGAATGCAAGAATGCCTCCTGCGGTCACACAGGCTGAGGCTACAGTGGAGGTAAACATCTCGGTATTCTCCCTGAAGCAGGAAGAAGAGGGCAGCGAAACGAGCCCGAAGCGATGAGCCACTCTCGACCACCGACACTTGCTGGCGATCAGCGGGACATCTAAAACAGCCGAGGGGACATCATTGGTTATCCTCCTCTTTTAGTCATGAATCTATAGTCATTGCAACTGAGCAGACGCATACTTATTTTGGATGAGAGTGTATCGCTGAGGGGTCGCAGGGTTTGGGGAGTGTGAAGCGAAGCAATCCTCCAAAACAAGTGCCAAGCTGGGATCTCTTTTGTCCACAGAGACCCCCACATACAATGGTGAGCCCACTGGAAGGAAAACTGCACCCGCTGGATAAGGCTCTGTGTAATTGGAGTTGCGGAACAAGACCATGGAGGCTCTGGCTTTGTCACCCAAGCCAACAATAGCACCTTCCAGACTGTCAAGAAAAAGCACGTCATCAATCTCAGTCATAGTTTCTCATCGTCGGAATTGAAATGAAAACTTGTCATACTTTGCATTTCGGTCGTCGGGATGTTAACTGTCAATTATAGTTAACGTCCCTGCGGATACTATCATGTCATTTAACCCTTTCAGGGACAGCGGTTACTGCAGTGGACAGCTTATCAGGTTACAGGGTGCATGAAAGTGTTCAAATAATGACAAATCAAAAATTCACTTTGAAACAAAGCCCCATGATACAAATGCAGTTCAATATACCGTACATTTCCCATTGACCCTGACTGGCCAAACTGTACAACAACTGTGCAATACTTTCCCTTTAACATTCTATCAATTACTTATGATGGCAATTGGAGTCCCATTCACGAAACAACTACTCACTCCAGGTAGGGCCTGACGGCGACATTCAGCCTGCTGTCTGTGTCCAGGGGATAGGCACACGAGAAAGGAAGTTTCAGAGGAAGAGAGAAGGATGCGTTGTTCAATGGGTAGATGAATAGATTGTTGGAGTAGATGGCGTGTGTCCGGTTGGTCTGCAAGACAGATCAAACAGCACTTTCTGTTTAACTGCTGCCACTGTGGTCTGATTTGATCTTGAATGCAATGCAAATGTAGCATGTTTGGGTGGGTTTTTGTAGTGTTTAAGATGAGGTTGATTATTTTGTTTTTTTGATCGTTCGTCCAGATGAGTATAGCCATCGATGTTAAAGATTTTTTTTTCTTTGTTGAGCTGGTACAAAGAAACATTGGTATTGACGATGTACAAACGACCTAACCTATGAGGTTTTGCGGTACATGCGGTTGCATGGCCCATTTTTTTTCTTTTTTGGCTTTGTGTTACTGTCAATCAGTGGCATGCAAACAATCACAATCAATATTTTGTGTTGCATACTGCAGTACATAAAACCCGGTCAAATTATCAGCACTTGGTTGCAAACGAGATTATAAACTGCATTAAGTCGATTGCGGACAGCACTCATTACTCGGAGTGAAGTTGCAGTATGTAAACTGTCGAATCGTTGCATTCATGACATCAAATTCATGATGAGCAAACTTGCACAGAAGCCATTTTTAAATGAATGTGGGCCGAAAGTACACTTGTGCTCAGGTGTAGTGTTTTTTTGTTTTGTTTTGTTCTTACCGTCAGCGTGTTTCCGCAGGCATCTGCCTTAGTGTTGGCCTCGTACCACACGATGCCACTCTGCACCCTGACCCAGGAACAGTTGTGGACTGCCAGGTTGCCAGAAAGTGGGTTGTAACCAGCGCTTGTTGTGCTAACCGAATTCAGGCCCACTTGGATTTTGTCAGGACCACAAATAAGGTGTGAAGGTCTGAGTGAAGGTTGGTCATCTAAACAAAGAAATGCATGGGTTCATTCATTTAAAGGTTTCAGTGTAATGATGCCAAAACGGAATCCAACTATAGGAAGTTACCTTCACAAACAACACCAGCATCCTCGTGGTGACCACAGTTGTGTCTCCCAAATCCAAGATGTCGGCAGCTTGTTATTGAGGTTTCGTTTCCAAAACAACGAACATCATCCAACCAGATGGGTCCACGGCCCCGTCCAAAAGCTGCATTGGGCGGTGCTGAACGAGCCCTGCCGCAGTCCAACTGTCTACACACCACGTTGGCGTCGGTGAGGTCCCAAAGGTCGTCACACACAGTCCCCCACTGTCCATTATGGTAGACCTCAACTCTTCCAGAGCAGCGGTTGTCAGAGTTGACCAGCCTCACGGGTGAAGCAGCTAACACAACAGACAGACAGAAGACAAACGTAGCGAAGAAAAAACGTTTTTGAATGTTTTTTACAAGGAGAAATTAGGGTCAGTCTCCAAACGTTTACTGTGTGGTTCATGAAAACTAACATAAATTGAAACTTCTTTTTTTTCCTATCATTTTGTTGAACCATAAGTGGAGCCAAATGAAACAATCTCAAAGATTTTCTTCTGGCGTTGGTTATTCTTGTAAAACCTCGGTGCCGTATCGTAATTTCTGGCTGTAATTCGTACCTTCACAAACCACTCCAGCATCCTCCTGGTGACCACAGTTGTGCGACCCGATCCCTTGGTGATTGCACTCTCCCAGCTTTGCTTCACTTCCGGTGCATCTGACGTTGTCCAGCCAAATGGGCCCTCTGCCCTCTCCAAAGTGAGCCCTGTGGGGGGCCGCCAAAGCCCTGCCGCAGCCCAACTGCCTGCACACCACTTGTGCATGCTTGAGGTCCCAGATGTCGTCACACACTGTTCCCCACTGCCCGCGTTGGAAGATTTCCACTCTGCCGGAGCAGGAGCTGTTTCCACCATTCGCCAGACGGACCTCCCCCTCATCGACTGGTCCCGCTGGTGTTGTTAGTGGGGGATGGAATCCTGTCGTTTCATAATTTGGTTCAGTGGTTGGACTAACTTCAGGTCCTGGTGTAGAATCTATTCCATTCACCTCTGGAAAAAAAAAAGTTTTTCATCACATAAACATTGACAACAACTGACTCTGAGAAATATTTTATTTGTATTATATCATCTAGATCATGGATGGATCTTATGCTGCCTATATTTGAGTGTCAAGTGTTTCAAATGGAGAAATACCTGCACAATAAGCAAGACGGCACGTCGATGGCTTCACAAGTTTATACACGTAGTAGCTGCTTGCTGCTGTAGAGCAAAACTTGACATGGATGTTGTGTGAAGTAAAATGGCAGCATTCTCTCGCCCATGCGTTACACACAGTACGAGATGCAATCATATTAGACTGTGTGGGATGAGGTCCTGTTATCCACAACGGTGCATGGGTTCCACACATGTTTTCATCTATACATCTCTCGGGAATACGTGCATTGTTGCGCCCCAGAAACAGGCGATACCAGCCTCGCCACTCAATATTTCGGTCACATTTTGCCAGGTTGGAATTATTATATCTATACTGTATCGAACGCCACTCATCGTTCAGGGCAGTGTAGTCCCGACAGGGATCAGCACATCTATTTCCAATACAGTCCATGCCATTTCGACATACTGTGTTTCCACAAGGGAACTGGACCGATTGTAAGGAAGGGCCCGATCTGGAGTGTGCGTCAGGCTCGAGGCATTCATAAGTGCCGGGTGTGTTTTGGCAAATCAGCGGTGCCGTGCAAGATGATTCAGCGAGCGAACACTCGTCCGTGTCCACGCAGCCACTCCCAGGTGCCCACTCGTAACCTTGGTTACAACAAGAGCCATCGGCACAGGATAAGGTATTGTAACAGGTGAGACCGTCGCCGACAAAGCCATCGTTGCACACGCAGGAGAAGCCAGTAATGGAGTCGCCTCTTTCGTCTGACTCTTCACACGTTGCTTCTTCGTGGCAGGAACCACAGCTGGAAACAACTGTCCCTATGATGATGAAAAAGAAAAATGGAATTCTCCTGCGCACTCATGACATAAGTGAGGAAAAGTGGTCCGTAATACGGACAGAAGCATAAATACTTGAGAGTAAATCGACAATCAGAATTGGAGTTTTGCTTCATCAATCAGTATTGAGAACTGAATGCAATATTTTTGGGTGGGCATTTGTATCGTACTGGCATGGGATACACGCCGCGTAAACGTGTACTGCAAAAAAAAAAAAAAAAAAAAATTCAAAATGGGATTTTACAATCTCCTACCACAAAGGGACAGACCAACAGGAAGGTTTTGGTTTGATTATAAAAACGGCATACCTGAAATCCCTCCGGTGTTGAGCAGTAGGATTAGGGGTAATAACACCCCTCCAAACATCTTCATCTTGGACCACCACACAGAACTTGCTGAAAGGCAATGATCCCAAGGTTAGACAGATTGCAAAGGTACATTTTATTCTCCAGAAAATCAAGGGTTGTCTGAGTTACCTTGCGAAACGAAGAGAGTCTCTGAGTTGTTGATGATGTTGCTGGTGATGAGAGTGTGACAGAATTTATACTGTCGACCAGCTTTTGGTGTCAAAGGATCATACAAAGCAATCAATTGTCTGACACAAAAATAGGTCCTTGACTGCATTGATACTGAGGAACTGGTATTTTATGACATACAATCAAACAAAACTGGCACACAAAGCCTCGAGCCAAGAACCAGAAATTCAATGTAAGGCGTGCGATTAAAAAAAAAAAAAAAAGGGTGATAAATGATGTTGATCTCTTTCTCTCAGAAGTCGTGACGCAAATGCCAATGGAATGATATGGGAGTGAATAGATCATATCATAATTTATTTGTAACCAAATAGAATCCTTTGAATAAATCCGTTTTCAATTGTCACATTGAGGACATTGAAAAAAAATGTTTGCCTAGGCTTTTATTCTGCTCATATCCAGTACAGCCTAATTAGAAAAAAAAAAGGCAGATTAATGTGCAGTATACCTAAAATATGCCTATTTATTCATTCCCTTGATGTGGTCTATTGAAGTATTCCCATTTACATGTCATGTTCTTTAACTTATACAGAGTTTCTTAACCTGGGTTCGATGGAACCCTAGGGGTTCAGTGAATCGGTCTCAGGGGTTCGACGGAGCCTCTGCCATACGATGAAGAAAAAAAAAAAAAAAAGACTTGACATACAAGTAAATACATTTTTTCTCTTTTTAAGAAATGTTTTTTTAATGTCTTGAATTTGCAAAAAATCATATTTTTTTATTTTTCACTGATAAGGGCATGTGCACGTGAACTGGTTGGGTTCGGTACCTCGAACAAGGTTCAGAACCACTGGACAAATAGAAACAGCTGCATTTGAAAACATACTATTGGCAGAAAATATGGCATATTCTCATGATGTTCTGTATTTTTGTGGGGGTTGTGGAGGGGTTGGGGGGGGGGTCGGTATGGTCGCCATTCCTTATTTTTATCAACAAGAGCATTATACTCCTTCCAATAAAGTGTCATAAATGAGCAATTCATCTGAAGTAAATTGGTAACTTTTTCGAAGAGCACTCTATCATTCTGGTAAGTGTAAATGGGGTCAACATGAACTGAAACCGAAAGTGTGCAACAAGGCAAATCATTGATTGGCGGGTGTCGTCACGTTGATAAAAACTTGAAGAACACAATATTAATGAGTAATAACTTTATTTCCAAGGATGCTTTGTGTAAAAGCGCCCGGTCAAACACTTATCGTTGGTGATAGGTCACAGTCAAAACAAGGTCATTGCACTTTTGCGCAACAACCCCCCCCCCCCCCCCCTTAAATAAACAGTGAAAAATCACTTCTTTCAATGGGTCACTTCAGCTTGGATGTAACTGTATAGCGACCACGATGAACTGATTGTCATGGTTTGTGTTACAGTCATGTCCACTTCAACCGTGGTCAATAAAAATGAACACCCATTGATTGCATTTGCAGCTGGTCGAGTTCTCCGCAATGGGTTGCTGTTTAAAAAAGTGTATATGAACACTATTGTTCAAAGGTTTTGGGGTCACTCAAAAAAATATTTATTCTTAAAATAAAACCAATACTTCTTTTTTTCTCCTTAAAAAAACATGAACAATGTCCAGACCTGTATTGCTCATTAATTTAACGTTATCGTCATTACTAAAATGGGGTACAAGGGTATTTTCAAATGACCCCAAACTTAAAAAAAACATACATACACTTGTGCTTTTATTTTTTTAAAATGAAAGGCATTTGTAAGTGATCCCAAACTTTTGAAGAGTAGTGTGTGCATGCGTGTGTGCGTATATATATATATATATATACATACACGCACATATAAAACGATTTGTTCAGTTTCCATCTTGTGCTTGGCAAACAATAAATTAAGCATTACGTTTCATTGAACTATATTCAAAATAAAACAATTCTACTCACCCAAATGTATCGTACAGTACCTTTCTTTGACCTGAATTGCAAAATCTTCGCGGAACAATCAAAGCACAACACATAGATATGTACTTAAGATATGGTTAAGAGGTGGTGTAAAAAAAAATCAAGACATTCTTTTGAATAAAACAAACATGTATTTCCAGTCTATGATCATTCATCCTGAGTTTTGTCAGACAGCAGGGAAGGAATCATTCGTCATGAGGGAAAATGTTGTTTGCTGTTGCAGTAAAAAAAAATAAAATAAAATAAAAATGGCAGGATAATACAAACCAGTTATACCAAAACTATCATAAAAATGAAGCAATATCAATTGAATGTTGAATTAGAAAAAAAATGTGTGTGTGCATGAGAGAATTCAAGAATGTTAAATACAATTTTGAGCTCATGTAGTATTTTACACACCAGAAATGGTTCTGGAATGCCATGCGTGGTATCTTCGAGCAGTGATGCTCAATTGGTGGGTTGCAGACAGCTCGTAAAAACATTACTGGAATCTCATTCAGATGATTCCGCTCCAACACAAATTCCCACATGGAACATATTGAAACAAAATTGCAAATGACAGGAAGTGTAGCACTAGCTGCTTTGTGTTTTACCCACAAGTGTACTCCGTAAACAAATACAGTGCAGGTCAGACTCTCGCTCGAAGATGTCTTGGTGAGCAATGTGATTATGGCAGCACATCAAACTCCTTGAAAATGGGTTTGAAAACAAAACAGAAGATTTTAACAGGGTGGCAAGTGATGGCAGCTGCCCCCTTCACCCAATGCCTTGCCACCCCAGGTGTCACCCCATCTTTTGAGTAGTACTTGGGAGGTAAAACTATTTCATGCATAGCTTCGTTCGGTTTTTTTAACATGACCCACCCAGATTCATAGTTAGACACAGCAAACAATGAAAACGCTTTTATTCGGCAATCTCCTGCGACTGATGTCATTTACAGAATGCCGAGTGCCAGTCAGCTGCATTGTTGATTCTCCCTTTAACTGCTCTTTGCCGTTGTTATCGTGTTATTTGGCGAAATGTCTCGGCGCTGTGTGCGACACATTCAGGCCCACAGTTGTTTGAGTGGCCAAGAGAAAAGAATGGCTAAATGAACCAGAAAATTGGAACAATTCAGTTTCGTTCTCGCAAAGCGAATGCATTTCATGCCAGTGTCAACGAGCATTCTTTTTACAAGCACTTCGAAGACCTGTTTTCCCAACAGGATTTGCAAAAAAGGTAGGTGTGATAATCAATGAATAACTGGCTATTGTTTATGAAAACATTTGATTCAGAGTATTGGACATGGATGTAATCCTGTAAAAAATTATTTCGAACGATATGGGTGGAATCACCTGTAATGGTTTGCAACTAACATTGCTGCCGATATAATGTGCGGAGTGGCCGACAACGCAACAGAATTACCGTAGCAATGACAATGTAGGACATCGAACCACTATGACTTGAGCTCTCCTTGCTAGCGGGAATACACGGACCAAGTAGGTCACCCCATCGTGCGCAATTTACAGCACGGCACAGCATTGAATTGCAAACAATGACGCTAGACTAATAACCGTTCTTCCAATTCCAATGGCTCTCGTCTCCACTCCGTGTCCGGCCGTTTGGGCAGAACATTTTCCTGAGCAATCTTGCTCGTCCATGTACGGTCCAATATACATCTTGCTAACAACCTCCTCCTCCTCCTCCAACTCTTCAAACATCTGAATCCCCTCAGCTAAATTTAAAACGTCGCTTTCTGAATGGATTTCTGACTGGCTTTGTACACTTTCCATAGAGAGCCCCGCTATTGTTGTCTTAAAGTGACGTCACACTTCCGGGTTTGTTGCCCGTCAGGGTATCACTTGGGGAAAACGATTACTTTGTCGAATTTCCATCCATCCATCCATCCATCCATCCATTTTCTGAACTGATTTATCCTCATAAGGGTCGCGGGGGCGTGCTGGAGCCTATCCCAGCTGTCTTGTGGGAGTAGGCGAGGGACACCCTGAACCGGTTGGCCAGCCGATCGCAGGGCACACAGAGACAAACAACCATCCGCGCTCACACTCACACCTAGGGACAATTTGGAGTGTTCAATCAGCCTGCCACACGTTTTGGAATGTGGGGGGGGGGGAAACCGGAGTGCCCGCGGAAAACCCACGCAAGCACGGGGAGAACGCGCAAAGTCCACACAGGAAGGCTGGAGCCAGGATCAAAGCCACAATGCTGCGCTGTGAGGTTGACACGCTAACCACTGGACCACCGGGCCGCCCTTTATTTAATGTATTTGGTTTAATTACTTTACGTGTGACATAAAAATATTTCCTTGGGGATTTTCTAAAATTACTTCAGGTAAACTTAAAAGGCGCAGTCCTTGACACGGCAGAAGAAGAAACTCATTTGCTGAAGTCCATGCAGGAAATCGAAGTGCACAAAGCACATTTATAAGGAACCTCCACGGGCAGATGATGTCCAGTTGTCCAGGGAGATCACAGATCTGAAAAGCGGGTATTTGGAGACCACATTCTCCCCCTGATCGCTTGTGTCCGTGCACGATCTCCCGTTTAGTTTCGTGTGCATCGGGAAACATCACTTCCTCAATCAGTGGGCTGGACATTTCCTGCATTATAAATTGAGGTTCCCCGATCCCATCTGCAGTGCTGTCTCAACACTGTCAGCATATTTGAGGCCCTCCAGATCTGCAGCTAAAAGAATCTCCAGGACATTTGGCTAGTGGGGGAAGCAAAAACAGACAACAAAAGGTTTTAGACATCACAGTGCACATTCTGGCGTTACAAAACAAGCAAGCAATCAAAAGGTTTTTCTTTAGCATCTGTCACACATGGACACGCAATCAGCGGTGGAATGCAGTCTCTAAGTGCCCATCCATAGCCATCAACTTTACATCATCCGCAGAACCCCCCCCCCCCCAAAAAAAAGCAGTAACAATTGAGAAGATTATTAGGAATACCTGCAGTCCGGAAAGTATTAGATGCACATCTCGGCGTTTGAACTGCCCCAGCAAGTCACTCAGCTCATTAATCACTGTGAAATCTATCACACTGACATGACTGCAATCCAATACAACTGACCGTGGAGGAGAGTCTGGTGAACATTAGTAAAAAACAACAACAACAACAAAAACTGGAATGATCATTCTTTCTCTTACGTTTTACGATTTTCATCTTTTGATTGAGCACTTACCCTGTAGAGCTTGTGTATGTAGGATGTGGCTCAGATGTTCTGCAGCAGGAAAGCTGAGCCCGCTGGCCAACTCAATGAGCATGACACCATGATTTGACATCTACACACAACAGGCACATGGAAGGGAAGACACACCAGTCATCACGAACGCAGATCGCCGTTGATCGCCATCACTATCGATTATCACTATACCAGTATTATCAGTAACAATTCTTCTAGATTTTGTCTTCTGATCCCGGTCCCAATCACTCGAGCCATTATTCTCTCCTACGGTATTCAGAACGGTACGGGAGGTTAATCTCCTCTGCCTCTGTATTGCAACCCAGAGGCTGACATAAACAATAACACCTCGACTGTTTTGCTGTTACACCCTGAAAACTGCTAGGTCAAAAGTAACCCAAATTGGGTGAAATAGCCAATCCAACGCTGGGCCCAAAATGGACAGATGGCCAAATCGTGGGTTATTTACACCCAAACTCATGAGATTGAGGATTTGACGCAGCATGTGGGATTTTGATCTAACAAGGAGAGAAAAAAATAGCCCTACTGTTGAGTTAATGCTACCAAGAAATGGGTTACCGGTTTATTAGCATAGCTGGGGTTAAAAATAATACTGATTTTACGAACAACATTTCCTCAAAAGAAGGTGCATCTTTGCCCTGTCAGGGGTCGCCACAGTAAATCAGCCCTGGGACTAACCACTGGCCCAGCAATATGGGGCGGCCTTAATAGTACGGGAACAGGCTCATTTTAGCAAGACAAAAAATGTATAAGCGTGTATGGTGGGATGTCATTCTTGTTTCTTGAGATATTTCGACAAAAAGCATGTCACAGACATGTTCATAAAACACTTGGGCGCTGTTTTAAGTGGTGGGGAAATTGCATACAATCTGTTCTCTATTTATGAATGAAGTTGGTTCTAGTGTCTTGAAATTTCTTTTGCTGTAAACTGGCCCGAATGTGAAATAAAAGTCACTCCCCGCCTCGCAAAGTAACTCATACTGTAACATTTTCAACAACCTGAACAAATTAAAAATTAAACAGCTTCAAACATGTTTGTCTTTTTACCATGAAAATTTGCTTCCTCTGGCTGCCTCACACGCAGTGTGTGAGTGTGTGTGTGTGTGTGTGTGTGTGTGTGTGTGTGTGTGTGTGTGTGTGTGTGTGTGTGTGTTCATATGCTTGCACGTGCGCGATCGGGTCGATCTTGGGAAGTTGGTCGCTCCAAAAGTCCATCTTTGGGCAAAAAAGTGTGTGTGCGCACGTGTGTGTGTGTGTGTGTGTGTGTGTGTGTGTGGCTCTTTGCAGTCACACATTAAAACAAATTGGCTCTTCGTCTCTGATTGGTTGGCCACCGCTGATGTACATGATTTCTCTCCTACATGATTTCTTTTGACCTGTAAAGCTACCTGAAGCTGCACAGGTTTAAAATACGACAAAATAAAAGTTGCACTCTGGCAGCATCTGACGGGACAAGCCATTAGTCACAACTACTAAAGAAAGGTGTCTGAAAGGTCATCCGATTGACGACCTCTGGTTCCCACTGAAATACCCTCCACAAAGGAACTAATCAATCGATTCCAGAGTAATTGTTTCCTTTCTGGGGGGGAAAAGAGTTCCAAAACATGTAGTTCAATGGTACAAAAGGGCTACTGCACCGAAATACCTTTATTCCAGGTCGAGCCATGGTGTACATCAGTAAGGCTCCAGATATAGCCACACCTCCTATGATTCCATACTGCACCCGCCAGAAACTCAGCAGGAAGGTCACAATGAAGGGAAGGAGGTCAAGCTCTTCGGGATGACACAGCAAAAAAAAAAAACGAGTGAGGTCATCAAACTGTGAAAGTACACTGTGTACGAATGCCGAAAAACATACTATGTATCTTCCATATCTTAGCCACGACACGATAGTCAACCATGGGAGTGACGGCACAGATGACAACAGCAGCGAGAGAAGCTTTTGGGATGTAGTAGAAGGCCGGCATGAGGAACGCCAAAGACAGTAACACTATCACACCTGCAAAAACAAATATATACCAGTAAAGTTTATTTTATTTTTTTTTTTTCCAGGCCAGACTAACAATTAACATGGATCAGATGCTCACATAAAACCGGAGTACCGTTAAATAGTTCAGGATCAAAGCGAACATACAATAAGTGAAAGTAACTTTGGAAGAGCTGTTTGAACAATATATATTATTCTAAACGGGAGGAAAAGCATTTAGGTGTGGGAAGGTGATTCGACCGTGCGCAAAAGCATGTTGAGACACATTAGTCAGTGGTTTCAATTCTTAACTGAACTTCCAAAAATCGAACTGTCATTCTAATGTTGAGAGGTTTGTTTCCAATTTCCTTGTCGAGCGCTCTGGTAGGTTAGGTTTGAGTTCTTCATTTACTATGGTTCTTATAATATCTCATAACTTCTCAAAGGCTTTCTGGATCGTGACGGTGAGGTCACTGAGGTCATTGGGTTGAAATGAGTAAATCCTCCATGTCACTTCAACCAATTTCAATGGAATCAACTGACAGCTAATAAGAGATGACTTTGTTGGTTCTACACATTACGAGCTGCAGATTCATTGACATACACCCATCAGCCATAGCAATATAGCCAAACGCACAGTCTAATCACTGAGGTGTAATGAAAAGCTATATGGTGTGTAGTGTTTATTGTTGTGGCTGTAGTTTAGACCGGGGGTGCCCGAGTCTGGTTCTCGAGAGCCCCTACGCAGCCTGTTTTAGATGTTTCCCTTCTCCAACACACATGATTCAAACGATCAGGATCGTTATCAAGCTTGTTTTAGACGGGGGGTGTCAAACCAAAATGGAACATTTTCAGATATTGTTTTGGTTCTCATTAAATGAGATGGACTTGACAGTGTAGGTGGGCAGGATATTTAAAAAAAAAATATATATATAGCATATGCGCTGTTGTAAGACTGATTTAATAATGTTTTTAACATACATCAATGCAAAAAGGTGTGGACTCACTTGTGACAATCCCCCCAGCTGGAGTACAAACCCCAGTCTGTGAATTCACTGCAGTCCTAAACATGATGACAAAAGATGCATTTTTACACACTGTCCATGTTTATTCCTCCTCTCTTCTTCCCTTCCTCTCTCTCTCTCACACACACACACACACACACACACACACACCTGCCAAAGCTGCCTGTAACAGGGTAGGCTGAGACAAAGGAGCCCATGACGTTGGTCATACCAATTGCCAACAGTTCCTGGTTGGTATCTATTCTGTAGTTGTTCTGCTTGGCTGAGGACAAACAAGAAGGCAAAAGTTGAGAGCACGAGTACACTGGCCCAAATATCGTGTTGAATTGAAAAGCCCTTTTATGACACCTGTAAAATTGAGATTGTTCATGCAATCATAGATGATTTTTTTATACATTCATGTGTAAGGGTCCTGTATGTCATACACTTGCTGTCTGATTAGACTCTTGAATTTTCTCTTGGCTGAGGTGGGGGGTCTTCAGCTTCTATTTTACTAGAGTAGTGGTCACCAACCTTTTGAAGCTGAGAGATACCTCTTGGCTACTGATTACTGCGAAGGAATACCAGTTTAATACACACTTCTGAAATAACAAACTTGCTCAAATTACATTTAATCAATCCATCCATCCATTTTCCGATCCGCTTATCCTCACAAGGGTCGTGGGGGGGTGCTGGAGCCTATCCCAGCTGTCTTCGGGCAGTAGGCGAGGGACATCCTGAACCATTTGCCAGCCAATCGCAGGGCATACAGAGACGAACAACCATTTGCGCTCACACTCACACCTAAGGACAATTTAGAGTGTTCAATCAGCCTGCCATGCATGTTTTTGGAATCATCTTGGAAAGACACCGAGTATTCTGCTTTTGCAGTATGGTTCTTGTTTCCTCATAAGATAAGAAAACCTTAATGTCTCACAATGGAGAAATTCCCAAATGCAAGAATATAAAAGCATCCTGCATCTAATCCAGGTCTACAACATATTATTTCAATAATTTTAACTAACAAAGATGTTGTACATTGCAAATTGCAGGGTCTACCCCGCCTACTGCCCGGAGACAGCTGGGATAGGCTCCCTCATGCTTGCGACCCTCGTGAGGATGAGTGGATTTGAAAACGGAGGATACGGAGGATACGGAACATGAACCTTTGTCCCCTTGGAAAACGGATGGAGAATAAACAAACACAATGTTATCATGTTTAAAAGTTTCATTTCGTTACATGCTTAATTAACCTCGAACGTGTGTGTTTATACAGCTGGTCAGTTTGAGGTGAATGGAACCAAGGCGCTTGTTAACTGATAAGTTAGGAAGAAAGATTCAACTTCGGGTTGATACGGAGGACAGAATACGCTGTAGCATAATAAAATGTTCTTGACCAAAAGTTACAGATGTATCAGTTCATGGGAAGATGTTGATACTTGTACCCGGAAAGTGTCTTGGCCTCCAGGTGTCCACTGAGGGGAGTATCATTGAAATGAAAAAGGGAATGTTTTTCTGATATGGTCACTTGTAATTTGTGTAAACTGTCAATCAAGGCCAGCAGGAGCTCGTACCCCCTGCCTGGCAGTGAAAGACAATGTGTTCCTGGTCGAGTCTCTGTTCAACTGTCCAAGTGAGCATCTCTGACAAAAACTCACCAAATGCTTTTGCAATTGCAATGCTCTCCAGCAATCCCATGAAAGGAATCACAGCTAGACCTCCTCCAAAGCCCTGTGCACGTACAAAGAGGAAGACAAAGACATCAGCCGTGAGATGGTAAAAACTTATGTCACGCCCTCACCTGGACTCCTTACCTCCACAATCTCTCCAAACGTTACCACAGTGCCATTGGCGGTGGTGTCTGAGGTGGGCGGGGGCCTGAAGGGTGGAAGCCCCTGCGAGGTTTTCCCAGTGATTGAGAAAACATGAAGGCCAGAAGCTTCACACGAAAAGGCGTAAAGAGATGCGGCCACGACTACGAGGGCGTTACGCACTGATCAAAACACAAAAGACATTGAAGGAGAACTGTTGCGTAGACACAGTGCAGGCCAAATGAAGGGAGTGTTGTACACTGGCACTGACTGGTAGCAACAGCCCACACAAATCTTCTGGCAACTCTGGGGAACCTGGGAGCATCATCACAAATCATCATCATCAGCTTCCAGACTTGTCTTCATTGACGTCAACATGATCAGCAAGGCGACACAGAGCAGACCAAGGACCACATCGCCTATTCGAGCCTCGGCGATCTTGTAAAATGTGCAGTAAACCTGCGGGAAGAACTCGTGGGGAATATCTTGGAGTCCCAGGATATTCTAGAAATAGAATTTAAAATATGAAAAAAGGCCAGGAGGAAAATGAACTGTGAATGTCGCACGTGTCATCATTCCAGAAAGCCTTTGAAAATTTTTTTATGTAGTGTCATCAGATGAACCATGAAATAATGTGACGCCTATTCAGCTAATCTTATGTTCATTTGTTACTTTGGCTCAATTAACTTTATTGCCAGAGGGCATTCGGAGGGCATTTTCTTATTGCTCTCGTTAGTGTGTTTTCACTGCTTAGTAGTGCCTTGTGTTTGTGCAATTACGATGATTACCTCACCTTCACCTGCCCAAAGCCAATTGTTATTGCCGCAGCACAAGTAAAGCCTTTTATAACAGGGAATGAGATGAAGTCCAAGAGAAAGCCTGCAACGGAAGATTTAACACATTACATTTGGACCTGCAGTGTGGCAAAGTAGATGTCGCAGCGGAATGTAACACCATATTGCTTTGTCATGCTCATAATGGAGACAAATCCTTCGACAGAATGTGACGCTTGTTTTTGTGAGGTCAACTGCTACAAAATTAAATCACTCCGTGTTCACATGACTTGAGTGGTTTCCTCCCCTCACCTAATCTCAGTAACGCCAGGGAAGCCTGGATGAGACCACAGAGGAGGCTGAGCAGCACAGCTCGGTGCGGTTCACCCCCCACCAACGAGAAGCAAAGAAGGGACATGATGGCTGTAGGACCCAGCGTCACATCCTTGGATGTCCCGAGGAAGGTGTAGATGAAGCCTCCCATGAAGGCAGAGTAGAGCCCGTACTGTGTGTGCAAACGTGATTGTGTTGAAATTGGCTGCAACTCTGCATCAAATGATTAGGTCATCTCATAACACTGAGGGGGTGAGGGGGGCAATTCAGTCAAACAGATTCATAGTTTGGTACTTGTGGATTGGCAACTGTGGCACCTCAACATGGTTCCTTGACACCAAAGATGCCATGATATGGTAACAAAGCATTAATTGTGTCCAAATTTAAACTTCACAGTTTACTTCAACATACTTCCTTGACACCAAGATGCCGTTAGATGTCATCAATGTAACTTCATGCCTTCATTTTATTTTGGATTTGATATTTATTTATCTTGTTTTATTCGTTTTTTGGCTAACATCTTCTTACATTGATATGATTTACGGATGCTAACATGTTACTTAAAACATGACTTGTGGACTTCATGAAAGTTTTATGATTGTAATCCTGGATTCTTTTTTTATAATATCCATTGTTTTCAAATGTGGGGGAAAAAGAAGTGTATTCCAATTATTTATTTATTTTTAATCAAAAAATCGGATATACCACTTTATAGATAGGACTTACCTGCACGGGAAGGCCTGCTACTTCTGCATAGGCCAAGGCCTGCGGAACAGTTGTCAGCCCAACAGTGACGCCGGCGAGGAGATCCATCTGAAGCCATTTCAGATTGTATTTGGGTAACCAGGAGAGAATAGGCAACCACGCCTTTAGCCTCCTGCTAGAGCAGCAGCCACTCTGTCTTTCTCTCTCATCTCTTTGTAGCAGAGGTTGGTCCATGGTGAAGAAAAGGCTGAGTAGTATGTCTAAGAGGAGAATCTGCAGAGGTGATTGTTGTCAGAAGTCACAAGTGGAGGGAAATGCTGTTATGTAAATACAGGTAACATTACAGGTAACATCACATTCGGGTAAAGTACTGTAGTTACAATATCAAATCCACTTACAGATTAAAGTTCCTCCTTTTGTTTTATATGTCACTCATGTTGTTATTGGACTGGTGATGAGTTCCTCTAACTTAGTGGCACCTCTTTAGGAACATGATGTGCATTCTGAAAAAGATCTCACTATTTTTGTCGATTACGTCACGCTGAAAGCACAAAGCAAATGGATGTGAAGAAGAAGACTCGTTTCAATTTGTATGTACACACATGTGAATGTGTGAAACACCTCACAGTAGTGGACATAGCAAACACACACTGGAGAAGGGGGCTACTGACGCACACAGGGTTTCAGTGTCTTATGGCAAGCCCTTTGAGTAGTTCACTAGTGAGCTCCATAGAGAACATGGATGCCACAAAACGCCCACTAGTTCACTAGTGAGCTCATTTTGAAGCTTACAAGTGAATATGTAGGCCACAAAACGCCCACTAGTTCACTAGTGAGCTCATTTTGAAGCTTACTAGTGGACTTGTATGCCACAAAACGCCCACTAGTTCACTAGTGAGCTCATTCGAAGCTTACTAGTGGACTTGTATGCCACAAAATGCCCACTAGTTCACTAGTGAGCTCATTTTGAAGCTTACAAGCGAACATGTAGGCCCCAAAACGCCCACTAGTTCACTAGTTAGCTCATTTTGAAGCTTACAAGTGAACATATATGGCCACAAAACGCCCACCAGTTCACTAGTAAGTTCATTTTGAAGCTTACAAGTGAACATGTATGCCTAAAAATGACCATACGAGTGAACTAGTGAGCTCATTGTGAAGCTTACTAGTGAACATGTATGCCAAAAAACTGCCCACCAGGTCACTAGGAAGCTCATTTCGAAGCTTACTAGTAAACATGTAGGGCCATAAATGTGCACACTAGTTCACTAGTATGCTCATATTAGCACTTACTAGTTGACATGTAAGGCCATAAATGTGCACACTAGTTCACTAGTATGCTCATATTAGCACTTACTAGTTGACATGTAAGGCCATAAACGTGCGCACTAGTGCCACCACTTACATTACATGCAAATAAGGATGAATACGAATGCATGCAACGGTTTTCTATTGGCTGTTCATTTCAAAATACAGTGGTACCTCTACTTATGAAAGTCGCTTCATACGAAATTATCAAGTCACGAAACGCCTCAACATGAAAATATTGCCTCTTGTTACGCAAGAAATTTCAAGATACGAAAGGTAAAAATACAGTATGGATCGCTCAGTCGGGCCATCGCTCACTCTGCTGATGTTTGCCTTGGACATTTTCGAAGGATTGTCAAAAGCCGATGAAAGCAAACGTCCTTGGTTGGTTCTTTACAAAATGTCAGGCTAAAGCCACTTTCACCAGAGAACATGAACTAAAGAGGGCAGTTAAAGGTTAGAGTCCCTTGTAACAGGCGAGAGGAGATGACACTACACTACTGTATTCGCACCAGGTGCGGAACGGGAGGGGACGACCTCCAATGCCACCTGCTGGAGACAGACAGGACAGATCACTGGTCATTATGCATCGGCATAATGTATAGTATCTCAAGTTTCTCTATCCCATTTTGCGGGCAGTATCACGTCAGTGAAATTAGTGACATATTCGATGAATATATTTTTAATGTAAGATTTAATATATTTATTATCAAAAGTATGAATTGTTTTTATAAAATTACTACTTTCTTTTTCAGGTATTACGAGCTGGGCTCTTATGGGTTAGTGCTATAAGACTGAATATTTATTGTCTGAATATTAACCAATCAAAATTCTTGTCCTGCCTGCTTCATTTTCATGAAGTCCACTTGTGAACATGTAGGTGTTTGAGTCGCAATTGAGACATGAATGATCACATGTTACAGTTCACATGTTCATTAGTAAGAGCCAAATGTCCACTGAGTACTGTACACCAGTTAAGGTGTTCTGGCCTTAGCAGTTAACTTGTCAGTTTAAAAGTTATCACTAGCTCACTAGTAAGGCATATTATGTCCACTAGTTGGATCTTCCCAACCTTACTAGCTGACTAGTGAGGTTCAAAATGTTCACTAGTTAACTTGTAAATGCTACAATATCCACTAGTTGCAATAGTTGGTCTCATTTCGACCTCACTTGTTAACTAGTGAAACACATGTTTTCTTTCTAATAAACTAGTTGTCCAGAGTGAGTCACTACTTAACTAGAGACACTCGTGTTTATTCAACTAGTTAACTAGTGGAAGTCATTTTGTCTCATTAGTCAAACCAAGAAATGAACTTGTGCAAGATTTGACTGAACACGTTTTACATTTTTCCGACACGTTAGGCCTTTCTTTTCACTAGTTGGTGTTTATGCAGCACTAGTGAGCGACTGTGCACAGCGTGTGCAACAAATATGTAACATGTAGGGATTGTTGTTGCACTAGCTCATGTTTTTGGCATACTAGCTGGCATGGTCATCATACTAGTTAAATAAAATTGCTTACGACTTGACATGTGTGCACAACTAGTGAACTTGTAAAGTTTTGTAACTGTAAAACATGTAACCTAGCCAAATGTGATTATTTCACTAGTAAACTAGATGTGTGCACATGTCACCTAGTGGCCAATTTTATCAAAGTATACAAGTTCAGCATTGAGCCTGACAAAATACTGTACGTGCCACTAGTTAACTAGTGATATGAACTCTGAACCCAACTAGTTTACTAGTGAGTAAACATGTGTATCAATAGTTAACAAGTAAAGTGAAAATAATCCCAACTAGTGTAACTAGTGGATATCTCTACATTGACTAGTGAACTTGTTCACATTTTGAAACAGTTTAGTTAACCTGTAAGGTCAAATCGATTGCAACTAGTTTACTAGTTTGGACTTCTGGATTCATTCGTCGACATATAACCAATAATGGGCATCCACTAGCGAACTAGCTGCAAATCCTCAGGACAACTTGTAAATTAGTGCAAAACATGCAAATAAAGTGGGTCTGATTATGACACAATCTGAATCCTGATTGCTGTATTTTAACTGCAGATCCAATAGGAATCCTGGATCCACACTTCTGCCCCACCTCCTCATTATTTTTTGTGCAACTAGCTTACTAGTGAGCAGGTTGGCATCCACTAGTTCCACTAGTGAACATTTTAGACCTCACTAGTGGTCTAAAACTACTTACATTAAAATGTCGCACTAGTGCAACTAGTGTATATTTGGGGCATCGCCAGTGAACAAGTAACATGTTTGACACTTACTAGTTAGATATCCATGCGCACCAAATCCAGCAGACACTTACACAGCTTCTTCCCTCTAGCCATTAACTCCCTAAACAGCCACTGATTTATACTCCACCGCACCAGACACTTTAAAGCGCTCAAGGACATCTGCATAATTGCACACTTCTTGTAAACAAATACTGCTACTGGTCACTTTAAAATGGTTCAATGATTTTCTGCACCAACTGTTATAGTATTGTATTCGACCACTGATCATTTTAGCTCTGCTTAATACTTTGCACTTTGTCTCACAGTTGTCACTGGGTGGTACTACCGCACTATGGTTCACTACATTACGAAATGTCCTTTCATACTATTTGTCATGTCCTTGTTTATGATGATACTAATGCAGCGTGTTATACCGGAGTCAAATTCCTTGTGTGTTCTACATACTTGGCCAATAAAGATGATTCTGATTCTGATTCTGATTCAATGGGCTTAAACTAGTAAACTAGCTACTGTTTTATCCACCACTAATAAACTAGTGAGTATTCAGCTCGCACTAGTTCACTAGTGCAGGAAATCACGGGTCACTAGTTAACATGTTAGAATAATCCATGATTGACAAGTTAACATGTTGCTGAAAATGAATGACTAGTCAGAGTTTGCATGCAACTAGTTCGACAGTGTGCCCCTAGTGTGGCTCAGTGATGAACTAGTGCTGAAAAAGATCGAACTAGTGTAACACACTCACATCTGATATCAGGGATGTGGAATAAATGCTCAAATGGCTTGCCATAGTGTCTTGCCCAAGGCAACCACAGCCGTGTGGATGCTGCGGGCGGATGGTATTGAACGGGTATCCCCACGGTGGCAGAGGACGACCTTAAGCAACAATAACACTTTTATAGACTATGAACACACGAGAATCACATGACACGTTCGCTAGCCGTCTTTCACGCTCAAGCAACAACTCTCTCAATTGTTATGAGTGTCTATACGCGTTAATTATCGTAACATTTCATAACAAAGTTACTTAAGTTCCATGGGTGGTATCGAGTTGATAAATGTGGATACAACCTGCATAAAGCGAGAATAAAGTGTGACTAAGATTTTGAAACTGTCATCTTATAAAAGTGGCGATTGGATCAGAAGCATAAAAGCGACAAAAGACAAATTCGGACAAGTCATAAGTTCAAATCCGATCAATAATTGTGGTTCCTTCTTACAATTGCGATTGCACAGGTCTTCGTTTGCCGCTCAGTGGTGCACGAAACACTTCGCAAAAAGCATCGCCAGCGAGCCTTCCGGCTCTACAACGTCACAAGGCTCCGGTCATGTGATTAGATGGCGGGGTTTGTTTGCGGAAATGGATAGTTTCGTGATCCTTTTTTTTTGCTGGCTAGAAGAGCTCGTACTCGAGTACAGGACAATGTAAAATACAATACTCTCGAATATTCCCATTTCAACTACGTGAGGTTTCCAAATGATTAATCCGTACATCATTAAAATGACCAAGCTGCTCAAGCAATTTCTTTGGGTTTTGCTTCTCTGTCGCCTTGGGGAGTCCAAGAGAAGAAATGTTCTTCTAATTATCGGTGAGTGATTACGTTTCAAACTGTTAGGGCCGAGTGCAAAACAAACACTAAAAATCGCTTCGCTAAAATGTGGCTGAATACAAGTTAAGACTAAAATGTTCGCACTCCAGCATCAGGTCCACCGAAGACTAACAAAAGAAACAGTGACGTCAGTAAATGCTTCACAATGAACTTGCAATAAGAATAAATAACAGTTCTAAATACAGTTCAATAGTGCATCTCTTGCGAGTACAGGAGTACTCGTATTGTATACATAATTACAGTACAGATTAACTGTAAAATAATATATTGTCAAAAGCAGAAGTAATCGACTTCAATGAAAAATAAACAGTATAGATTCTGAAAATGTACTGCAGTACAAAAATAACATGAACCTTCATTGTAAATTTTATTTATTTTTTAAATCTATTTCCCCCCCTCTTTTCTTCCAGCTGATGATGCAGGGTTTGAGACTGAGGTGTACAACAACTCAGTGGTCCACACCCCCCACCTGCGTTCTCTGGCTCAGCGCAGTGTTGTGTTCAAAAATGCTTTCACCTCTGTCAGCAGCTGTTCCCCGAGCCGCTCCGCCATCCTCAGTGGCTTGCCACAGGTAACACACACATGCAATACCATATGCATCCAAGTCTTTTTTTTTTGGAATTATGTTATCAGTAAGATGTAGTTGGTATGTCCCCCCCTACTGGTTTTAAACAGGTTTCCAGGGTTTTAATTACATTTCCTGAAAATCCCCCCTGGATCAAGAATAACAATACGCTATACAGAGCTTTCTTTTTTTAAAACCCTTAGATGCATAAGTGGGTTCAATAATAACAATATGTATGTAATTTTAATTTTTTATCATCTCATCTTCCATGTTTTCATCAAATCGGTTGTCTTTGACATGAGGCTTTATGGATGTCTATGTAATTGCAGAGTTTAAGTCATTGCAATTGTTGTATTACTTTTTCATATGAGGGGGCAAAAATGACATCAAAAACTTTCTATAGAATTTAAAACGTTAACCCTAAAAAAGCTGTCGGATAAACATTTACTTGTTGACCCACACATCTAATCCGAGTAGTGTGACCGCCATTTACACAGTACCACAGCAACATCATCACTGATAAACCTCATGGTATGTGCTGTTATAATTAAAATATGAACTTATTTTCCACATCCATGAGTTTTGTATCATCGTCAAAGATATGAAGACGTGCCAGCGTCTTCTTGACCGCCATGTTGGCAGGGACAACATTCCCTGAGGCAATGCATTGGCATTGAAATTAAGTTGCAATTAGCTCATTACTCAACCGATTTTAATGAGGTTTACTTTTTTTGTCAATGCCAAAACGTGCTATCAATACACAACATATAAAAAGAAAGCCAAACAATATTTTATCTGTGAAAGTTACTGGTACTGTATTCCTCGTTCCAGTGTTGTCATTGAATGCAGCACATATAGACTGCGCTGATGTCTGTGTTGCATCGCTGCAAAGAGATAGAGCGAATAATGGGGTTAAACTCACCTTGAATGAAGAGAACCCAAACTATTGTCCAGTTGGAGTTGCCTGGCTATTTTCAATTACAGGGTCACGTTGAAATCTATCCTCAATACCAGATGGACGTAGATGAGTCATCTGGCCAGAACAGACCACCAAGCCCATGCCGTTTTGTACTAAAATGTTCATTGAAAAGTAATCAATCAACATACCAATCATTAAAGAATGTTTTTTGTCCGCGGAAATCTAATACAAATCTTCTTTAACCAAAATAAAAGATGTAGGTAAGGTAGGTCATGCAGTTATGGGTTAATGGTAGTCAACAGGAAACCATGTTACAACAATTGTTTTCTGCCTCCTTAGCACCAGAATGGCATGTATGGCCTTCACCAGGGGTTCCATCATTTTAACTCTTTCGATGGTGTCCGAAGTCTGCCGTTGCTCCTCGGCCAAGCTAACATACACACGGGTTTGTAATAAAGTTTATTTTTCCCTCCAGTTATATACAAATTGCAAACATGTGTTCATCCTTATTTCTGTCATTTTCACTGTCAGGTATAATTGGAAAAAAACATGTTGGTCCTGGATCGGTGTACCCTTTTGACTTTGCGTACACGGAGGAAAACAACTCGGTCCTTCAGGTTGGGCGAAACATCACCCGCATCAAACTTCTCGTCCGAAAGTTTTTCCAGACCCATCAAGAGGAAGCTTTAGTCAGAAAACAAAAAGCAGAGAAGAACACGGGAAACAATTTGAAAGATGAAGAAAGGCCTTTTTTCCTCTACGTCGCCTTCCACGACACCCACCGCTGTGGGCACTCCCAGCCTCAGTACGGTGCTTTTTGTGAGAAGTTTGGGAATGGGGAGATGGGAATGGGCAGAATTCCAGACTGGACGCCACAATATTACACACCAGAGCAAGTTAAGGTCAGTGATTAAATGACAATGACTGGCATGTTGAATCTTTTCGGTCTTTATTTATTTTTGTCAATTGTATGTGATGATATACATGCAAATTCAGACTCGGTTTGCTCTACAAATCCTAAACTGGCTTCTGTTATGTAATGCAGGTTCCCCCTTTTGTACCGGACACATCTGCAGCACGAGCCGACTTAGCCGCATTGTACACGACAGTTAGCCGACTGGATCAAGGTACAGTATGTGCACACCACAAATTAATTCATGTGAAACAATCGTTTTCATGGAGTGCATTTTTCTGTGCAGGTATTGGATTAGTTCTTCAAGAACTCAGGGACGCCGGTTATGAGAATGACACTCTGATCATCTACAGCTCCGACAACGGCATCCCATTCCCCAACGGCAGAACCAACCTGTATCAGTCCGGCACAGCGGAGCCCATGCTGGTGTCCTCTCCAGAGCACAGGGAGCGATGGGGAGGCACAAGCCAGGCCTATGTCAGTTTATTAGGTAAGAGGTGGGATGCATCCAGTGTTCTCTTGAGGAGAGGGAAAAAAAAGCATGTGGAACCCATTGACTTTGATCTCAGCGCGCTGTTCTTAATATACACCGAAGCACAGAAAGAATCCACCAAGAAACGCCCTGCGATTGTTAGGCTCTTAATTGGCCACCAGAGGGAGACTGTATTACATACCAACGTGGTAACCCCGCTGGTATATGGGTCGCCAGCGGGCAATGGTGCCAAAGTAAAACTTTTATTCCTGTTATGAGTTGCAAACTATGTTTCTATAAATTCTCAAAAAATATACTTGTCATGTGACCTGTAATCTGTCCTCTTTTTTGTCAGATATCACTCCCACCATCCTGGATTGGTTCTCTATTCCCTACCCGTCATACAGCCTCCCTGGCAGCACGACAGCCCCAGTCCACCTCACTGGTCGCTCTTTGCTTCCTGTCCTGGTCACTGAGCCCAGCAGTTGGCACACAGTCTACGCCAGCCAATCACTGCACGAGGTGTGTGAGTGCGCAAACATTCAGACCTGAGGCCATTTTCTCCGGCATGGCAAATATAAGCGGTAGTGGGAAGTAATGGAGTACAAACGCTTTATTAGATTTTGGCAGGTTATCTGTAGCACTGTGCTTAACTCGAGTATTTAACTTCCTGACGTTTTACTTTCACTCCTTACATTTGAAAAGCGATGGCTGTACTCCTTGCATTGTCAAAATAGACTCTTTACTTTTTCAACCTCAGTTCATGGTTCAAGAAGTAAAGTCAACGGAGGTCTTGATTGCTTGCGATCTTGCCTTTGGCAAAAACTGGGAGAGCAGTGCCATGGAGGAACACAAACCAGGGAGCATGAACAAAAGTGACGCAACAGATTCGGAGAAGCAAGATATTCCCCATACGTGACCTTATTTAAGACAATTATTTGATGATTTGTGGTCAAATTTAAGCTAACGTATCAGAACTAGGGCCTGACTGATTTTTTTGAGGCCATTGCCGATTTTTGGCAAAAAAACAAAAAAAAACATTACCGTTGGGAGGATAAGTAGTTGGATGGATCATGGATAAAATCCCCCCACCCCTAATTCATTTCAATGCTTGTCAGTTATATGCAGCTTTTCGCTATTCTCAGGCGGGCTTGATCCCAATTCCCTGCGAAGTGCGGAGATCAACTATAAATGTATTGTTCCAAAAATTGCTTTTCCTTTCTGAGTCCCAGAATCCATTGATTGATGCCATGGATTTGATTGACAAAGTTGTCAGGACATTCATTATACAATACAATACACAACTTTATTTCTAGAGCAGATTTCACAACAGCTGCAGCTGTGACAAAGTTCTGAGTGGCATCGAATTAAACGTATTGCTTGTAAAAATTAAGAATTGTAATGTTCTGAATGACCTTATCAATCTTTTGTTGATAATTTTGTGAAATATATTTAAGGATATAAAGTTATGATGCAGATTCTAGTGTAATAAATAAATAAATCTGACCGGTGTTACTTTCATTTAACTGCAGTGACTGGTTAGAGAACACAAAGGTAAGGAGTAATCTGCAAACATTGGCTATTTGGACGATTATTGTTGTTTGAAGGGCTATAATCAGCCGGGTCCTAATAAAAACACCTTGTCTATAATAGAGATTTTTTTTAAATGCATTTTTTTTTGCCGGTTTCATAGTCTGTACTTGAGTAAGGGTGTTGAATCAGTACTATTCACACTTTTTTAAACAAGTAACTACTTTAATTGAAGTGGAGAGTGTGAGTCCTTCAGAACTTTTTTTTTTTTGTCCGTTTCCAACCAGGTCACCATGTACTACCCAATGCGTTGTGTCCACCAGGGGGCGTACCGCCTCCTCCACAACCTGCACTACCGCATGCCCTTCCCCATTGACCAGGACCTGTACGTTTCGGCCACCTTCCAGGACATTCTTAACCGCACCAGGCGGAGTGAGCCCACGCACTGGTTCAAAAGCCTGCAGCAGTATTACTACAGAGAGCGCTGGGAGCTGTACGACATCAGGTCTGCTTTCATCAGTAACAACACTACATTCTCACATTTTGGGGAGGCTAAAACAACTAATTAAACAACAAAAAAAGACTTTATACACAGGCGTTATTTAAAGTGCAGGATGAAACTGCATTGAGTGTCCAAAGTTTATATTTATCGATGATACCCATGTTTCACCAATTTCCTTCAGGATTTTTTGGGGGGGTAAGCACTTTGAATGGACATTTTTCGATTTGCTGTGTCAGTTGAAAACTTTTTTTTCCCTGAGTATTACGACAATAATAGGCCCTAAGTAGACCTTAGTCAAAGTTGCTGCATGTTTGCGTCCGATACCTTCTCTTTTTGCATTACTAGGTAAGAAGGGCCGCCCTCCTCCCCAATTCACTGTTTGCTAGTGGTGACCTCCACTAAGGAGCTCATCAATACTTAATATATTAATGTACTGTGGACAGTGGTGTGAAAAAGGTGTTTTGCCAGTTGATATTTTTTTACACGTCTGTCTCATTTAATTAAATCTTTCCCAACATCAAACAAATATAAATATTCGTCAAAGACAACACAAGTGCACACAAAATGCAGTTTTTAAATGAATGTTTTATTGTTAAGGGTGGGAAAAAATCCAAACCGTGTTTAAAAAGTGATTGCCCCCTAAACCTACTAACTGGTTTGGCCGCCGTCTGCAGCACTAACCGAAATGAAGCGTTTCTTTCACTGGCAATGAGCTTTTCACATCTCTGTGGTGATATTTTGGCCCACTCTTCTTTGCAGAATGGCTTTAATTCAGCAACACTGGAGGGTTTTCAAGTGTGACTGGCCTTTTAAAGGTTATGCCACAGCATTTCAATCAAGCCTCTTTTCCATTAGAGCAGGGTCGGGAACTCCGGTTGCTTGAGAGCCATATGCTGCCTGTTTTAGAGCTCGAGGAACCGGAGTTCCATATCCCTGCATTCGAGATTTCAGAACAACCGAAAAACCACGTCACTGGCCTCCTTTGCTTTCGCGTTACAACAGGCGGCAATCATTTGGGGCGGCGACGGCTGAGCTGTGCAAGACTCCACTGCACTGCACACTCGCAGCGCGCGGGGCTCTGCCATAAAATTTAACGAGTGGCAAGTGTCTGCCCCTGGTTTTGCTATGAATCACCGTTGCATGATGTGACGATGGCGCAATTTACAGCCCATCCAATGCACAGAAGCTTTCAAACAGATGAAGAATCAATTTCCAGGTTGAAGCAAAAGAGACACCGCCCGGCGACATCAAGTAAAAAATACAGAACATACAGTAAATTTGAGCGCTGTCTCAATAACTTGTGTTTTCACTTCAGATACAATATCGATATTGCGGCCTTCAGTACTATCAGAGACTGATGTCATCCGCTACGGTATCAGCAGGCATTATACGTGCTCTTATTTACTTTATTAAGAATTAAATATTAAAGAGACTTGAGCGAGTGAAACTATTCAAGCAAATAGTCAGGAGTAGTAGGTTTGAGAAAGTGTGCCCCAACCTTTTTTCTTGGTTGCACTAAAGCCAAAAAAAAAAAAAAGTCTCAAATTGCAGCACATTCGCAATATTGTAACGATACATGACTCAAGATAGCTACTGTGCTATTTTTGCCCATTCCTTACTCATTCCAGTGTTTCTAGTCAGAATATTGGAATGTCTTCTGTTTAAATACAGTATTGTCCTGGCTTTTAAATTGAAAGTCACGGTCTTATTTTTTGCAATGTATTTCTGAAAAGTTGATGACAATCTTTTTCCCCGATTCACCTACATGGCCAATACAGGAGAGACCCTCTGGAAACCAAAAACCTGTCGTCAGACCCGTCCTACAGTGGCGTACTGGAGAGCCTGAAACAGAATCTCCAGAAATGGCAGTGGGAGACAGGGGACCCGTGGGTCTGTGGAGCAGACTATGTCCTGGAGGACAAGCTGGAGCCACACTGCAGACCACTTTACAATGGACTCTAATGGGCCCGACCTAAGCCTATCTTGATTGGCAGAGAAGTCTGAGCAGAGTGCTCATTAAATCATAAAAAAAAAATCATTTTTATTTATATTTTTTGTATGCCACACTGCTTTTAATGGTCAAAAAGAAACATTTTACATCCCTTAATTCGTATAATGGTCAGGTATCATGCTTGATTATGTTATGTTATGGGTCCATAATCGGTTTCCGTACATGTGCAGTTTATTCTTATCATCCAGAGCCTCTTATGGAGAGGCAAAATGGCATCCGTGACATTTAACGGTTTCATTATTTCATTGAAGGAGTGCATCGCTCACTATTCTTCTCCTGAGGGGTTGGTGCTGATGATACATAGCCATTGGGATCAGTAAATCAATCCGCAAATCACTTTGTATTGATACATTTCTGTTGCTTTCCTCCGAGCCCAATATTTGAAATAGGACTGATTCACTGAATGCTGATCGTGGGTCAGCGAAACACTGCCCTATATTTATTGATGTGGTCCTTTTTTTCCCCTTTAACTTAAAATCCATGTTCACACATTTGTGAGTCGTTTAAAGCTATTTGACTAGGGCTGCGGGTTTTTAAAAATTGATTCATCGAATCAAATCAATTTTCCTTTTCATAGCTTCATATTGATTCAGAAAATCACAAATCGATTCTTTAGATATGTATTTTCCCCATAAATTCATGTGATGTCTTGTGTCACACAACATCTCGTCTCAAAACAACCTGGCAGAAGGCAATGTCTGGAAGTGTTTTTTTTTTTTTTTAAACACAAAGACAGCAGTGGACTGAAACTTTGTGAGACAGTCACAAGAATGTGACTGTCAAGGGTTTACAGTGTGTTTTTGACACTTTATTAACACAGCCTGCACTGTGATTGGAATTATCCATCCATCCATTTTGAACACCGCTTATCCTGAACAGGGTCGCGAGGAGTTGCTGGAGCCTATACCAGCTGCCTTTGGGCAGAAGACAGACTACACCCTAAACTGGTCGCCAGTCAGTCGCAGGGTACATATTGAGACAAACAGCCATTCACACCCTCATCCACTCCGTCACTGAGTGGGAACCGATCCCATTCCATTTCCGCTTTTTTTGTTGCGTGACAGTGATTTGACATAGACTCAATGGATCACCTAACTTCCCAGGGTTTGAACCACTTCTCTTCTGACTTACTGTTCCAGGTTATGGATGGAGTGATGGACATTTAACTCCTTCAACACCTAGAGGGCCAGTGACTTTTGAGCATTTGGCCTGATTTTTCAAGACCCACAGAATGCTTTTTTCTTTTTTGATTATTTTTACAATGAACCTACGATATGAAAGTATTTAGTATCTTCTTTCACCAGGAAAAAAAATGATTCTATCTTTTTCCGTTTTCAATAAACAGTCGAACATACAATGGGTACGTTTTAAGAAATTCAGACACTTTGACCAAAATCCAGAGCAAAATAGATTTTTGCATAAACAAACCTCTAAAGCAAAACAGTCACTAACGCAGATGATATGTTTTTTCTTTTGTGACACCTCTAACGTCTAAGCCAGGGGAGCCCAACCTTTTTTGTCCCAAGGGCTATGTAAGCTTATGTTATATTATTAATTATCATTTTATGTTTGAGCATCATATTATTTCATATTAAGCATTCCCAAATTATATTCTGTTGTTTAATAATTCCTTAGACATGTTTTTATGTTGATATGTTCTGATTGGCTGTTAAAGTAAGAGGAGCAGGAAGTGGTTTTAGTTACGGGAGTTGTCTTCTCGAACGTGCTGCGGTGCAGACGTCTTTTTTGTTGTCCTTTTAATAAAGCTGCATTTAAAGGATTCCCTCTCTCCTTTTGCCGTTCGTAAAGTAGTGCTATCCACTGAAGAACAACGAACCCCTCAACTTACAGCTACTTTTCAAGGAGCCAAGCTCCGGAAATCTACCAGTCCGGTGTCAGCATCGCAACCCCCCCTTGCCCATGATGAGCAATAGCCATAACTGACCTTAATATGAACCAAGAAGAAAAATAACCAGATACGAAACAGGTAGATCTCTGTTTGAAAAAAAAAAAGGAAATCACTTCCTACCTTAGTGGGAGACCTGGCACTCTGAGGAGGAGGCGAGCTTTCCGTAGTTAGTAACTCTGCGTAATCGTTTTGGTGAAGATTGACTGCCGTGCTGCAAGATGTGCTTTCAAATCCCGCAGTTTTGTGGCACCTAGAAGTGTTTTTGCAGGGAAATCAGTCTCATAGCGCCTGTGTACCGTTTAGAAATTCCGCTCCAGATTCGCTTTCTTCGCCAATGCCACCGTTGCATTGCAAATCAAACAAACAGGCTTTGAATGATAATAAACAAAAACAATAATCTTGCTCCCACCCAGGGTGAAAAGGTCTTGGCTGGTAGCTCGTCTTGGTCAACTCAGTGTTTCCCATCGGTAAGGAAAGTAGCATTGGCCATGTTGACGTTTCGGGGTGTGTAATCGTGAGCTGCGGGATGAGCCAACAGCGGGGGAGGGGGCCACAGCAGCACCAGGCGCGCTTAACAACGTTGACAGCGATAGGTCATTAGCCACTTCCAGCAGTGTTATCGACTCATCGGTCGCCTTGGGTTCAGGTCGACCCGTTGGCACTCCTGATCTAAACAGGGGTTAAAACATCTATGAAAAAGTCAAATTAACTGGTCAATTTAAAGATTAAATAAATGTAAATTGGGGGTTCGTCGGTTTATAGTGGATAGAGCTCTACTTTAAGAATGGGCAAAAGGAGAGATGGAATTCTTTGAACGCAGCTTTTATTCTTTCAACGTCTGCACCGCAACTTCCAACAAGAACACAACGAACGCCCTTCCAGTAACGAAAACACTTCTTGCTTCTCTAAAACACTTCCTGCTTCTCTTCAGCCAATCAGATGCAAGCACCATAAGAATGATTCAACAATTATTAAACAGAATATAATTTAGGTAACTATAACATAAAGGAATATAATGCTCAAATATAAAATGAAAATAATTAATCATTTAACATAAGGTTACACAAACATCGTTTAATATAATGTGCGTAATATGGCCGAGCAAATCACAATATCCGTGTTTCATATTAATCTATTAATAATTATAGTTTTTTTTTAAATTATTTAAAGGAACTAAAACAAATTAAAGATAAAAGTTGTCCATTATCCGAGCCGCCTATCCTCAGAGTCGGCTGTGCTGTTTCGCGGGTGTGCCTGAGCCGACCCCAGCTGACAGCGGCCAGTCGGCGGGGTGGTTACCGCAGCCAATCGCAGGGTAAACAGATAAACAACCATCTTCACTCACATTCCTGAAAACTCTGCTAAATTACAGGAAGTATGGCCTACGTTGTTACTTCCCACCACTACCGAGACCCCAATGAGGACAAAAGGTACAGATAGATAGTTGTGCAATGTCCCGGTTACTGCTGAGTTCTACTGGCGCTGAGTGCTGGCGCTGAGGCCCACTTACGTCATTGTCTTGGGCCACTGGTGTCAACCTTACTTTTACCCCCACAAGCGTCACGCGTTTGACGTATTCCTCTCTCTCTCTCTCTCTCTCTCTCTCTCTCTCTCTCTCTCTCTCTCTCTCTCTCTCTCTCTCTCTCTCTCTCTCTCTCTCTCACACACACACACACACACACACACACACACACACACACACACACACATGCGCGCGCATTCCCAATCCACCACAAGCAGATCAATTGGAAACCGTCCCCAAAGACTCCTCCCCAACCCACCCGCACCCCTTTCTCGCTCATCAAGACGGAACATCATTTGCTCTCCTCCAATTTGATTTGACGAACGTCTTGGGTCACGATACGTCTCGCCGCCCGCTTATAAAAGCAGCAGGAAATTCGCCCACCAGTCAACCAAGCGCAACACGACTTGCAGGAGAACAGCCCCTCACTCCTACCCCAGAAAAAGAGCTTCGCGTAACAGCATAAGTGCTTTCCAGACATGGATAGGTCCCTTCGGTTTGCTGTGGTGTGCGTTGGAGTGTCCTTGCTCATCTCCTGTCACTCCGTCCAGGCATGGTACAAGCAGTCCACCGGTCCCACTTACTACTCTGTGGGTCGCGCCTCCGGTTTGCTCTCTGGAATCAGGAGGTCGCCTTATGTGCGTAGGTCCGAATCCCAAGAAACGATGGAAAGTGGAGAGACGACCGGTTCCAACGTTGTTCCGGAGACGGGCAGGCAGGTCTCCTTGCTCAAAAGTATGGTGAGTGGTATTGAGATGGTGATCATTTTGTTCCACGTTTTCGTTCGTGTCCGCAGTCTTCTTTTCAGCAGCGCAATTCCACTTTCCACCGAAACGTAATGTATGCTCTTTCACATTCGTTCCTTCATTTTGAAATTGCTTGTCAGGTAAAACAACAACGTATTTATCAACACATCCAAGACGGATGATCTCCGTGCGTCAAAGCACGTTTTACGCACGAGCGTCAAGCGCTTCCCGAGCGCGCGTCAACGCGGTGCAACTAAAAGTGCCATGACAAGGACTTTTATTTTAAGGAACGCATTTGAAACTGGATTTGGATCCTGAAAATATGTTGCTGGAAATGAAACCATGGCGTTTACGTGACACTGCTCTTTCATCTCATCATCTGACGAACCTTAACACGTCTCGTAAAGCACTGGAAATAACAGACAAAAGTTTATATGCCCACTAAATCAATTTCTGTCTCGTTATTGATGTGTGTTTTTTTTTTTTATTGAAGGCTATTTGCGTGAAGGACATCTCACCAAACCTGAAGAGCTGTGAGTTGCTGCGGGACGGAACCGGCACTTTCCAGTGCAAGGCGGACGTCTTCCTCACCCTGGACTCGCTGGACTGCCTGTCCGCATGAGTCCACCGTCCGCTCAACTTGTACAGAAAAGGGAGGTCATTGTCGCCCAGTATTGACACTTGAATGTCTTTTTTCCCCCTTTTATGTAAAGGCGCAGTTCTGTTTCATTTCTTTTTTTTTTTGTTGGGTATAAATCGTTTCAACGTTCACATTGAGTGTTCTGTACCGTGACGTGCACCCGCACTGCTGGATGTGAGAAAGTGGATTTCTGTATATTACTTTTTATTGTATCGATAAAAATGAACAAATATTTAGAACCCGCTGTGTACAGGTGTCTCTTCATATTCCATTTCATAGCAAGGAAAACAGAGAAAAATGATGCGAGATTCCAGCCACACATTTTTATTACATTTTGCAGTTTCAGGACAACATTGAACATACTGAACCGAATAACACACTGGGGAAACATAAACAACAACAACGTGTATTTTCATTTTTAGTTAAAGACAAAATAACATTAAGAAGAAGAGGACATGACCAACATAAGGCATTACTCTCCTTTAACTTCCAGTCAAGACACAAATCTGAAAGAGTACTGACGTATTAAGAACATTTAAAACAGCCTCTGCAATGAAAGAGAGGCCTTATGGATCACATTTAAAACGCACCAGGTTCGATGTGATCCCAAAATGTCAAAGACAGGTAATTAAACGCTTGGGCCAGTTTGCACCAACAAAGTTCAACTTTAAATCTAGCTTGAATCATGGTTTAAATTTAGATTCTATTGCAGCAAACTTTAAGCGTACTTTAAAGTAAAACAAATTCAATTTAAACCCCTCTTTAAACCACAGTTTAAATTCTGCTGTTCAACCAAGTTGAAATTCCAGTTTAAACTGTGAGTGAGAATTAATGGTAAACTGATAGTTTGGATGGTTTAACTTAAACAATTGGCTGCAATTTTTTTTTAGGCTCTAGTATTTGATTTGCTACGTTAATTCGGCCGAGTTTCCAAGTGCTGTTAGGCTCATGTTTATGCTAGCAATCAACAGTGTAAGATATCTATCTCACTGAGCGGCATGACGCTCACCTGTGAGGGCCCTCAAAATTTGATGGTGAGAAGAAAAACGGAGTGTCTGGCAACTGTCCTCACAAACCCGAATGAACCCGAATGGAAAAACCACATTCACTACGTGCGTATACACTCGAGAACCAAGCCGCTCAGTGAGTTTAATTGGGGGAAAAAACCCAAAAACCAAACATTGACAGGGGGCTCCTCCACAGTGGTGTTGCAGTGTAGGTTATATATTTTATTGCAGAATTAATTATGAATTTTAATTTCAATATCCACAATCATCCCTTATAAATGAGGTTGGACTCATCTTAAATTCAATTAAAATGAGTTTTCGTCAAGCAAGATTAATGTGAAATGGTGCAACAGAGCTCTGTCATTTTTTGACTGGATTAACTCATTTTAAATTTAGTTTTACTCATCTCTAATTAGAGCTCATTTCCGATTGAATTATGGCTTGTTAGTGCCATCCAGTTAGACTTTCCGAAGATACACCTTTTTAAAATATAAATGGGTTATTAGTGCACTAAACTAATTGTTCCGACGAATGACAAGGTGGAGAGAATTTTTCACGATGCAGCTGCTCGCCGCCTTCTCGCAAGTGTGACGCCGTCATGGATGAGTGGGGAAAATATTTCATAGTATGCGCGAGTGAACCTGGTACAGCCGCCCCCGTGGACAAAACGGTGAATTGCTCGCCCTCCCACACGCAACAGGCACATCTACGCTGCTTCCCTTCGCATAATGTTTTTAGAGTACAGAGTTCAAACATAGCTGCTCAAAGGATATGCAAGGTAGTCCTTGATTGTTTGGGGATTTTTGCAAAGCTCCTTGAAATGATCAGAACTCCAACTGAAGTGGGCAACCGAAAGACAGTTTGTGTATCACGTCCAAAGGTCCCATGGCCCGTTTAGATCTCAGTTGCTAGGAACTCAAGACTTTCTCTGGCAGTCACAGGAGAGACACGGCCTCCAAGTTCTCTTTTATAATAGTGTCCATAACCACCTGAAAGACCACCTGGATGTTGGAGGTGTCGGTTGCTGTGGTGAAGTGGTGATAGATGAGCTTAGTGGAAGTGGCGTCGAGCGAGACGAAGGTGGCGGTGATGAAGCGGGCCGCCGAATCCACGTCACAGTCTGCTCCTGAAAGACGATGTTGCCAAGTTAGAAACATTTGTTTCGATGGTTCAAGAGATGTCCTCATTTCAGAGGCTGCTGTGCGATTACTGTTCACGCTGGTCCAAAAAGATTTTTTCACATTAGGGGGTATTTTCGCCCATGTAGGTTTCGTTGTAGAGGAGTTTCACTGTATTGGACTTACCAGTGACATTTCAGAGTGAACCTAAAGTGCACGACAACCTTTAGAAGTGAACATAATTTGACCATATCTAAACTTCTGAATGCACACGTACATCTATCTTATTTCACGGTCCAGTATCTATTGCAAAGCTTTCCGCTCTCAATCAACAACCTGTACTTTTATGCCTTTCTGTGACTCTTCCAGTCACTCTGCATATAAATGGGGATGTATTGTCTCAATATTGCAACCTGCACTCTGGGACACTCAGTGACACTTTCCTCTGAGAACAATGCTGATCGTATGTGGCTGAGTCTAGCGAGATACATCACGGCAACGCATGGCTTCGGCTTCAGTGTCAGTGCAGGCAAAACTATGTGCTATTAAACATTTTTTTTACACTCCTGATTTGTCAATGCCAAATTTTGTCACTTCCATTTCGGTATGGTTTGAAATGATTCACCCACATTTTGAGTGGGTGCATATGTGTGAGAACTGCGTCAGCTGGGTCACAGCAGAACCTTCACGGTCAACATTCAATTTGTTCGGATTTCAAACCTATTATTCTCGCACAAAGAATGTAAACTGAAGTCACCCTTCCCACTGTTGTCTTTATAAATCCTGTAACTGTAAAGGTATTGTACAATTACAAAGTAACATTTCTCATTTTTAATGGTTATACAAGTTCAAAAAAGTTCAGAATTTGTAATATACTTCTAAAAGCAGCCAGAGGCATTTAGTTACTCAATTACAGAGCTGGATGGGCATTCAGGAGATGGCAAGTTGTCTGCTGAGTGACCCACAGAATTTTCGCTTCCGTGTTCCAATGTTTAGTAAAAGGCGTAACTTTTAGACAAACCTTTAAACTGAGGGAGGTAATGGCGCAGATGTCGCCCCGAGTGCAGAATCTTGTCTTGGAAAAGGTCAATTTTGTTCATGAATAAAATCTGCAACAAAGAGAATGGACAGACGGAAAAAAAAATCTGCCGAGAGTTTGAGAAATTCATCATGAGTCACCGGTTTTCTCTCATGTGGAAATGAAAAATAATTTTGAAAGATCATCAAACATCAACGGGGACCATATTAGTGATTCCCACTTGTAAAAACACAATAACAAAGCAAGCAATGAAACCAATGAATCACGTTTCAAAGATGTGGTTGTCACTTTATACTGTAACTATGTATGGGCCAGGATGTCCAAAAGTTACTACATGCTTCCTTAAAAAAAAATCATTTTAGGTAACTGAGACGGAAGCAAGGCCACCAGAGGCTCTGCAGTTTTTGAGCATCAAAATCTTCCACCTGAAGCCTTTGAACAACCTGAAGTTTTTGAACAGATTCCGCTTCGAGAATCTCACCACAGATAAAAGTAAAAGTAAAAGAATTGGAGCAGACACAAAAAAAAAATCTGACCAGGCGACAATTTTACAGCCCTGCGCCAAGGTCAACCGGCGAGCCAAGGACTGACGCAAAACTGCAAAGCCTATTCTGTCAAAAGCTGATGGCCTTACATCTTTCTGGATAATAACCATCCCCAAAAAATAGAAAAAGGGAACGGTAAAGACCTTCACTGACACTGGATGTAGAACTGAAAAAAATAAATACATAAACACTAATTGGGCTGGGTACTTGGGGTAGTTGGTGATCGTGGATCAATTAAAATGCTTCAACATCGTAGTGCAATCAATCATTTGTGTGTTCCAGTGCGGCACACGCACACACACACAAATTAAAATGTTCCCAGTGCTCAAATGAACTCCTGTTCTGACGCCAGGTCTCACAGGTATACATTATCGACTTTGTAGTTGACCAATTAAAACGGTCAGTGATCAAAAAACCCAAATAAAAGGCTCAGATGAATACAAGAAGCTCCAGGGTGTCATTACAACATACACGCGCCGAGAAAAACTTCACTGATGGTACAAATGTTCCTCCCACATAAAAAAAAAAATATCTTTAAACATGCAGGGGTAATGAGCTGGTTAGTTGTGTTTGCATGCAGGCCCACATGCAATGACAGTACACAAACCTTTCACTGTCCACCCGACAAACACACAAAAAAAAACAAAGTCTATTTAGTTCACAAAGAATCCTAAAGTGTTGCGTGAATTGTTTACTAAAATATTTTCAGTGAAGAAATGAAGAAGTAACATTTTCATTGAAGCCACATGAAGCAAACAGCAAACCCATTCAGACGCAATGTGGCTCGGCAAATATGCGTTCCTGATTTGGGGTCGCAGCTGCCATCGAAAAGTTAAAAACCGAATTCCACTGAAACCTGGAACGTTGTGTTAAACGTGAATAAAAACAGAATACTGTACACTGATTTGCAAATCATGTTCAACCTACATTTAAATGAATACACTACAAAGACGAGATAAAACTGGTAAACTTTGTTTTTGGCATCCATCCATCCATTTTCTAATCGCTTATCCTCACAATGGTCGCTGGCGTGCTGGAGCCTATCCCAGCTGTCTTCGGGCATTAGGCGGGGTAAATCATTCACTTCGAATTTTATGGCTGCAACAGGTTTAAAAAAAAAAAAAGCTGGGACAGGTCACACTTACAACTGTGTTCTATCACCATTTCTTTTAACAACATTAGAAAAATATTTGGAATTGATGACACCAACTGTTGAAGTTTTGTCGGTGAAATTCTTTCCCATTCTTGCTTGATGTACAGCTTCAGTTGTTCAACAGTCTGCGGTCTCCAATATCGTATTTTATGCTTCATAATAATGCGCCACACATCTTCAATGGGAGACAGGTCTGGACTGCAGGCAGGCCAGTCTAGTACCTGCAATCTTTCATTACAAAGCCACGCTGTTTGTCATTGTCTTGCTGAAATAAGCAGGGGCCATGAAAAAGACATTGCTTGGATGGCACCATATGCTTCTCCAAAACCTTTCAACATTAACGGTGCCTTCACAGATATGCAAGTTAGCCATGTCATTGGCACCAACACAGCCTCACACCATCACAGATGCTGGCTTTTGAACTTTGCGACCATAGCAGTCCGGATGGTTCTTTTCCTCTTTGGCCCAGAGGACACGACGTCCACAGTTTCCAAAAACAATTTGAAATGTGGCGGCCCGGTAGTCCAGTGGTTAGCACGTCGGCTTCAAAGTGCAGAGGTACCGGGTTCGATTCCAGCTCCGGCCTCCCTGTGTGGAGTTTGCATGTTTCCCCGGGCCTGCGTGGGTTTTCTCCGGGTGCTCTGGTTTCCTCCCACCTTCCAAAAACATGCATGGCAGGCTGAATGGACACTCTAAAGTGTCCCTAGGTGTGAGTGTGGGCGTGAATGGTTGTTCATCTCTGTGTGCCCTGCGATTGGCTGGCAACTGATTCAGGGTGTCCCCCGCCTCCTGCCCGAAGACAGCTGAGATAGGCTCCAGCACCCCCCGCGACCCTAGTGAGGATCAAGCGGTTCGGAAAATGGATTGATGGAATTTGAAATGTGGACTCGTCAGACCACAGAACACTTTACCACTTTCAGTCCATCTTAGATAAGCAAAGACCCAGAGATGCTGGCGGCGTTTTGAGTGTTTTTGATCGATGGCTTTTGTTTTGCATTATAGCGTTTTAAGGTGCACTTACGGATGTAGCGCCGAACTGTGTTTACGGACATTGGTTTCCTGAAATGTTCATGAACCCACCCAGTGATGTCAGTTTTTGATGTAGAGACGCTTGAAGGAACAAAGGTTGAGGACATTTAATGTTGGTTTTCGGTCAGGGAAGCTCCTTGTATAGCTAATCATGGCACTCACCTGTTCCTAGCCAGCCTGTTCACCTGTGGGATGTTCCAAACAGGTGTTTGATGAGCATTTCTCAACTTTCTATGTCTTTTTAGCCACGTGTCCCAGCTTTTTTCGGGAGCATGTTACAGGGCCAAAATTCAAAGTTAATGATTATTTGCTAAAAAACAATAACATTTTTTCAGTTTGAAGATTAAATATCTTTTATCGGGTTTGTAAAAAAGTTCAGAAAGCAGTGCAGGCTTCACCTGCGTTTATGGACACATGCACCTTCCTGAAGTGCAAATTGATTAAAATGCAAGTGGAAAGAATTGAGCAAGCCCGTCTCACGGTTTGTCTTAATGGAATAATTGACCAGAAACGGGAATGGAAAAGCTCGTCTTAATTATAACTTACTGTTTAATTACAAGTGACAGAAGCCTCAAAGGCGGAAGGGCACTATGGGCATATGTTCCACTTATTTTTTTATTAACACAACAGCTGAGGCTGAATACTACTGAATCAAAGGTAATTCGCTCATTTAAGCATGGTGGGGAAAATTGCCTCCCTGAAGAAAGAGAGAAAGAGAGAGAGAGAGAGAGAGAGAGAGAGAGAGAGAGTATGATTTGGATTCCAACCCCAAAAATCCAGGCAGAAATATGCAGACAACTTTAGAATTTTAGAACTGCCATGATCAAGTCTTATTGTTACCTCAGTGTGAAGTTTGCTTTTTGGGCTTTTTCCAACACACCAACTCAAAAACATAGCAGATCGTAGCAGATGTCAGCATTATCATGTTCCAATAGTTTCTTCGGCTCACAAATTTGCTTGATCATCATCATCATCATCAAAGTTAAGATCAATGTTTTGCAATGTTGTACAAAGGTAAACTTGTTTTCACACTCGTGTTAAAAGTAAGAATATTAGAAAGTGACCAATAGGTGCCATATTGCTGGTGCAAACATGACGTTTCAATTTGTCATTAGTACCCACTTTTACGCTCAGAGGTGGCAATAAACACTCACACTCTGTACTCAGTAGACAGACAAGCAATGTATCCATCCATCCATTTTCCAAACTGCTTATCCTCATGAGGGTCGCGGGCTTGCTGGAGCCTATCCCAGCTGTCTTCGGGCAGTAGGAGGAGTACGCCCTGAACTGGTTGCCAGCCAATCGCAGGGCACACAGAGATAAACAACCATCCACGCTCACACTCACATCCACGAACGATTTAGTGTTCAATTACTGCTATTATATTATAATGTTTTTGAAATGTGGGAGGAAACCAGAGTACCGGGAGAAAATCCATGCAGGCACGGGGAGAACATGCAAACTCCACACAGGAAGGCCGGAGCCGGACTTGAACCCAGCACCTCAGCACCGTGAGGCGGATGTAATAACAAGCCGACCACCGTTCCGCCCCAAGCAAAGAACATCATCAAAATGTTCAGGTTTCTCATTTCTGGTCACATAAACATTTTGCCTGGCCAACAATTGCTGGGCAGCATTCGTACAGGTGTTCTCAATCACACTTGCCCCGAAGTCCCATGAAAACTGAAGCAGATCGCAGTTGTGCCCAACAGGCTTTTTGAATCATGATTTAAGAGCTTATGCAAACACATCAATTTTGAAATTAAACATTACCCTGTATGAAATATAAAAAAAACCTGGCTATGCTCCTCAAAATCCTTCTGAAATAACCTGATGAGGATCTCCTCACCCAAGTCACAGCATATCTATTCTCATTTTCCAAGTGATTTGGTGAGAGAGGTCTTTCTCACCATGGATGTACTTCGGAAGAAGACATTGTTGCAGATGGAGGAGAAGAGCTTCATGCTCTCCTGCAGACGATTCTACACAGGAGACAAATGCTGCAATCAGACAGCCGCGGCGGTGTCAAGACAACTTTCATCTTCAAAGACGTTCATCAGGACCGAGGGAGGAGTAATGGAGTGAAGCAACAAACAACTCTAAACTATGAAACTGTTACCATGGAGGGGTCCTCCACCAGGGTCATGTCATAACCGCTGAGCGACACCACAAAGAGCACCGCCCGGACATCCTCAAAGCAGCCAATCCACTTCCTGCGCTCCGTTCGCTGACCTCCAACGTCGTACATCCTACACACATCCAATGGAAGAGTCAGGAGAGACCAACAAATCAAAGCATGTGGAAATGCACACTTAACACAGATGTACGAGTTTTGCTTTTTCATTGATCGACTTTGGGCGAGTGAAACTGGCCGTCAATGTGAATACAAGTCAAAGAGTCACACAGAATGCTATGACTCAACTTTTTCTCATCATAATCCATTCAAGCATATTTCTCACTTTCCCAGGGTGCACTGTCCCAGACTGTTTGAGCTTTCTTCTTACTGTACATGGAACTTTTATTCTCTTGCCATGACAAAAAAAAATAAGTAATTTTTGATACCATTAATAAGGCCTTCTTGAGATGTGGACGTGAAACAAAATAAGGTAAGAACAGCACAAAACAGCTGGATCTTCAAAGACATTGATCCAATTATCTAGGAGAAATGTATTGTTCAGTGGTGGACAATACCTGTGATTTAGCAAGATGACTCTCCCCACTCAAAAGTTTACTCTTCAACCCTTTTTTGCTTGTACATACTATACTGATTTCATAACAGTCACTCGAATCATCATCATCACCAATTAATTTACAGTCAATACCAGCTGGGAGCGACAGCTTTAAGCAAGCACTCTGCGCCTCTTACTTGGAGAGCTATGTAAGGAGAGTGAGAACAGGCTCGAACGAATACTTTTTAAGTGTTTTAATATTCTTTCATGGATTCAAAGAGGGTGTTGGGATAAAGCAAAAACAAAAACAACAAAAAAGGCAGATTGTTACCTATTGCGGGAAGCGCGCCAACCCATCGCCACAGTAAACGGGGGTTCACCCTGTACATTACTGAATACAGTCAAACCTCGGTTTTCGAACGTCTCGGTTCTCGACCAATTCGTTTTTCGACCAAAAATTGAGTTTTTTATGCCTCGGACGACGAACAAATTTCGGTTCTCGAACAAACTGAGCGCACTTGAATGCACCATTTGACTCCTCCCGCCTTCCTTACACGAGAAAGTGACGCTTCCTCGTGTTGCTTTCCATTGTGAGCAGACGTGTTCAATAAACATTTTTATTTTAAAAAGTGTGGTTTCGGTTTTCGAACAATTTTGGTTTTCCAACAGCCTTCTGGAACGGATTATGGACGAAAACCGAGGTTTGACTGTAAGGCAGTTGTGATGGATCAGACCAAAACTGTTTCGTTAATGCCCTCTAAATAATAAAAAGTTAAATACACTTTACCCAGAAAAATCGATGTGAGATAAGCAAACTCATACTTCATTTTAAATAAATATTTTCATGACCTTCCACACTGCGGAGGACGGATAAATGCTTTGATCCATGCAGAAAAGACATCCACAAAGACCGAGCTATCTTGTTTTCTGGACTACTCAGTGTTTACCAACACGTTTCAATTTATCCAAAACACTGCAACACAATGAGTGTGAGGTCAATCTGATGGAATAGCACCAAAAAAAAAACCACACACAAGAAAGGCAGAAACAAGAGCAGTAGCTGGTCCCCAGTTGGTCAGGTGCGCCATCTTTTATTGGAGCATCCTTGGAGCTAATGTAGCCAATTTCCAAGGGGAAAGGAGAAGAGACGCACAGAGAGGGAAACAAACAATGGATGTGAAGCCATAAAAAAACCATCTCTCAGATGGGAATATTCCATAGACACTCATTCAATCAGTGAGGTTAATACAGTCTGCCATGACACAAACCTATTTATTTGCAATAAATGCAACGACAAACACACACTGACTAAATAGTTTTCAGTCTTCCTTCGTCTCCACACAGCACAACGTTCCCTCTCATCACAGGCTTGAGATAATGATCACAGGGTTTCATGTGAAAGATTGCAGGAAAATCATACACGCTCGTTCCAGGGAAGGGTCAGCGTTTGAAAAGCGATGTTTCTGCCGCTTTTAATGTTGTTTGTTTGGCTACACTCGTCAGAAACATAAAACACAGGAGTGAAAACTACGGCACACTCGGTCGTCGTTAATTAATGCATGATCAATGTGTGGTGTTTTATTTGCTAATCAATCTATTTTCACGAGCTTAATCTCTTTAGGGTCGTGGGTGAGCGGGAGCCAATGCCAGCTGACGTTGGGAAAAGGGGCGGGTACACCTTAAACTGGTCGCCAGGCAATTGCAGGGCACATATAGTATACTGTATGTTTGGAAATATACTCTGAGTGTGCCCCGGTTCACTTATTCAAAGTGTTCCGTTATTCAAAGTGCACCAAAAACAGGAGTGCCAGTACGCATATTAGGCACACCGACTGAGGACACTGTGCGCCAGTGTGGGCTGCGTTCAGAAATAAATTGGAGCGGAGCATAATATGCTTCTCCGAAGACAGGCAAATCCGAAACCGACTTGGACCTGACTGTCGCAAAAAATTACATTTGGCAATTGAAGCCATTATTTAGCGATGAGCATTATTATCTTAACGACGCATTACGGACTGCTACACTTTGACTATAATGTGACCTCGACTTGAACCTTATGATGTGACCTCGACTTGAACTTCGTGGAATGACCTCAACTTGAACTTAGTGGTATGACCTCGACTTGAACTGCCTTTGCGGTGGTAAATAATGTTAACACCTTAGCAGACAAATACCCGACAACGCTGTGCATGCACCTTTTAGCGGACTTGCGGTTTCACACCCAAGTCCTGTCCAAACTTGCAAGAAACAAAAGTACTACCACAGTGATTTTTGAACGGAAATGCTGAAACAGTATAGGAGAATGCTGCAAATGTATCAGTTGAAAACGACGCCTTGCTTAGAATATGTAAGACATGTCTTGAGATGTTGCTGGCGCGCATTTGTACCTTGACCACAATGATTACTTGACCACAATGATAACTTGGATCACACTTGAGCCCTGAAATCTTCTTGAAGAAACCTCTCAATTTCCAGCCTTTGAATTTCACACCTCACCTCTTCAAACGAACATGCGGAGGACCTGGAGGACGGCGAAAGGATCCCGCCGTGTCCACAATATCCTCTCCCTCCCCGCCTCCAACACAACTCACTAGCGAAGTAATATGTGGACTACCTGTGATAAGTATCGCATTTTGAGGTTCAATGAGGTTACAATATGTTATATCACGTTTTTTAAATCCACAAAAAGGTCATGTTAGTCAAAAAACCCAGGTTGCTACACAGAGAAGACATAACTGACAATGATGAGGAAAATGTCGATTTATTGAATGGTGAGGCTTGGTCCTATTCACTTTAATGGACCGAGGAGGCTTGCACGGCTCGTACATGTTGACCACAAGCTTCGTTATTTCAACCACTGGTACATATGAAATTATGAATATTGTTAATTGTTGTTGTAAAACACAAAGGTTCAGTGTTGTTGTAAAAGACACTATACATGTATTGTGTATTGTGTACTCACTTGAGTACAACCCGGAAATGGGATTTCTCGTGTGTTTGCTGTGCGACTGTGTTCCTCTCTATCTCCCCCCGTCAGATGATTGCCATTGGGGGGCTTTAGCTGTCGATCGCTGGAAAACTTGAAAGAAGTATATGGTTGGTTGGCCTGAGCTGAACATGCAGCACAAGCATGGGAAATCCCATGTATGTAACTAGTTAGTTGATAGAGTTCATTTTTGATAACATGTTGAATGTTCATATCGCTGTATAGTTACACTAAGAATATATCGCCCAACCCTATTTGGAAGTGTGAAAATAACAAGCAAAAATTTAATGCAGTCGAACCTCGTTACACCGTACCTCGAGGGACATAACAAATCTATACGTTATAGTGGTACAGTAGTTCGTTGTAACTACTTCCGATAAAATGGCCGGCAACTACGATGTATAATACAGTATGAACTACCGTATGAAAAGTGCCTTGTCCAGTTCAGGATGGGCCGCGCCCTGAAGCCGTTTATAATCATCTTTCAATCTGTTGGCCTCGAAATCTGCCATTTTGTTGCCTTACGGATGATTGTCGAAATCGTTGACTTTGCCAATTCGTATTCACGGCTGGGCTTTGTCTGGGAGACTCCCTTTCGGAAGTGAGAGACAATTTCAGCCTTCACAGACAGCCAGATTTGCTGCCGTTTACCAGACATGTTTTCAGACCATGTGCATACATGTACACGTCCTTGTCACACTAATTGCAATGCACCAGGAGCGCTGTTCCTGTCGAGCTAACCTCCCATGTACTTGGCAGAGGTCATAATTATTAAATGCAAATGCTGTTAAAGATGGCAAACATTCCTATAGGTAAACGTAACAGAGGGACAGCTATCTGCAGGAAACTAGGAAACTTTTGATTAATATTCTGATTTATATGTATTATAAAGTAATATATCGCCTGGATGCACTGACTGCAATGAAAAATGTTCTTCAATTTCTCTTTTTAACAAACACAGCTCTGAAAAACACACTCTATAATCCAGTTCATCTCTGCAAATTTCTGATGATTGTATTAACATATGATAAGCTCCGCTGGCAACACCCAAGACGTCCCCCAAAGTAGGCGCGTACATGCACGCACGCATACACTGCTGGGTGGAAATTAACCAAACTCATTTATGTATATCCTCAAGATTTCTGGCAGATAAGAGAGAATGTGTGCGAGAGGCAGGAATCTGAGATCATCCGTAACAACACCTGGGACTTTGGTCTACTTAATCAAACGTGACATTGTTGGTGAAATTACCTCCATGTGCTTCAAAGCAAACAAATACAAGCTTTTTCTTTTAGAGCCCCTATATTGTGAATACAGACATTGGTTTCTAAATACGTTCTATATGTTTAACGATAATTGCTGAAAACATCTGCAAAGAATAAGAACAATGTAGCACTGAATTGTTGAGGTGCGCTCAGCTTTTTTTCCCCCGTCCCTCGGTTCATGTTACTGGATTTTTTGGAGATGTGACTAAAAGAAAGTCCAGGCAATAACACACTTGAGCTTTCTGGCAAGAGACAACCCTCTCCCACTATGTCAGTACTGAGCACCTTCCTTCCATCAGTAGTTATTCTGCACAATTGGGAGTTACTCACTACTAAGAATGTGGCTCATTTCTACAGCTAAAGCAGCTAGCAAGATATGCCTACAACCTGAAAAAAAAGCACCTTCGCTCATATTATTTGGGCTCAAGTGTCTCTGTTGGGTGAACCCATGCGTGCCACATGATGCCAAACTGGCATGACTGCCTAGCCGAACTCCGAGCCAGTTTGCGAGCTCGAAGCTAGCTGGCCTCGAATCTGGAAAAATGCATCAACCCCAAGTCAGGGCTAAGCAACCGGCGGCTAGGCGAAACTGAGGGTGCCGAACCGCAAGTATGCAGGGCGGTAGTTTTATGTTGTAATATCAAGTTGTTTGTTGAGCAGTTTTGTGCCATCCTTGAGTGGGAAGTTTTATGCAAAAGATCCCTTCGCACTGGAAAACAAAAAATCAATGTGGTTATTTTGTTTTGTTCAAACCTTATCTTTGGTTAGGATATTTATACATGCATTGACATTATTTATACATGCATTGATAAATGCATTACGAAAAATGACTACGTGAAGAGCACGTATGCATGTATTTTTACCCTATTTAATATGTGCCCCCCCCCATATTGTGGCCCCTCAAAGCATTTAAGTTGCCCATCCCTGCCCTAAGCGTTATGTGTTACACAGGCAACAGTGTCGCTGTTGTCTTGACCCACGCGCAATGCAAAAAACGAGGCCCTCTAGCCCGCCAGCTTCCACGATTTTGGAATCTTAAATTATATACATGGAGAATTTTGTTTTGTTCATTCAAATTTGGCAGACACACTTCTGTGTGGTGTGTCAAATATAAATTACATTTTATTTTCACTTACAGGACTTATATATGCAAGAATGTGCTTCTGGGTGACTCAGTGGGAGGTGGGTTGGGGGGGGGGGGGACAAAGAACGAAGCAAAAAGGCAACATTCATAAGAACATAAAAACAATCCATTGATGATCAAAGTGGTTTCATGTTGATAAAACGTTTGACCTTTGGATTTACCAAACATAAAAGAACTTCCCATTGCATAGTAATTGCCATGACTGAAATTAATTAATGTGCACTGCTTAGAAAAACAAATGAAAGAAAGTCCAACTCCAAGGAACCGACCCTGAGGGTGAAATGAGGGCCAGACAACCACAAGTGTGGCCTGCGCTCACAGCCGGGCCCCACGCAGTCCGATTCGAATTTGCCAGAGAATCGCAGAAGCGGCAGATTGGCCGCTGGCAGGACCGTTCGCTTCACAGATGAGAGCATGCTCACACTGAGAAAATGTGACAGACGCGGGGAATCCAGAGGGACGCTGTGGAGAACCTTCTGCTACCGGCATCATCTTTGTGACACTTCAGGGAGTGCATAGAGGCACTTACTTGCCCCCCCAATCCAAGAAATTACACACCATAATTGAAGCTTTTCAACTGGAAAACTGTCAACAAACATAGCATTTAGCAGTCAACATCAGATTGACGAGTGATGTTCAGACATTTGTTTATCCCCTGTCCGAGGAGTAGGAGGAGCCCCTCCTCCGCTCGAAGCAACCCAGGTGTGGTCACACTGACCAACGAAAGCATGCAAGACACAGGGAGAAATTACATTTCGTATTCGGTCTGACCGCAGGATAAATCCATTATGCATTTAGAGAGTCCCAAAGTTCGAACTCTGAAATGGTCTACCTATTCAATTGCATATGATAATAACACAAACAACAACACATACATACAATTATAAACAAATGCTGCAAAAATTAAAATAATTCAGTAGCAGGCCTGAGGATTTCGGAAATTCACGGTAACCATTTTTCGGTTCCGTCGGATTACCCAATGGGAAACATTACATCATGGGAACCCATTTTTCTATTTTGACTGATATTCATAATCAAGAATTCTGAAACTCAAAAGTATCATGTTTCAAGGGTAAATGTTTGAAAACTATGCATTAACAATTAACATTACATCAGCAGCTGTGTACTCCAGGTTTATTAAAAAAAAAAAAAAAAAGGATCAAAATATGGTGGACTCATATGGCATCATGAATACAGCATACCACAAAATCAGAGTATTTTTTTCCAATCTCACACTGCAAAGATTAATTTACTGGTAATCATTAATACAGGTAAGTATTGATGTGGCTTGACATCCTCTTCCCAAAACGATGCATGTGTAATCTACTATCAATTTGACGAAAGAATCTAACACACGTCATCATTAGTTCTACCAACAGTTAACATTAGCATTACTACACCTTGTGACAAATGTTTTATTCCTAAAGTTACCATGCTACAACCAGTAAATTATAGAATAACCAATACTGTTTCATAATATTTTTCACAGCGATTAGCCTATAGATCTAATGACCAATTTGCCTCGTAATCGTGCCTCTCGTCGTATCGCGCTCTCGTGTTCTGTGCATACATCACAGGTGAGTTTAGTGATACGCTCTTCGGACGATTCATACGAAAAATCAGACTGGCATTCCCATTTCTTAAATGTCGTAATTAGTAGACTTTGGTGTGTTTTTTTTCGCCGCCATCTCAAACTTTCACCCGCACGATTCCTCAGTTTGCGGACTAAAATAGCAACCCGCAGGCGCACGTAACGTTATCTGTTCCGTCCCCCCAACACTGAAAACAAAACAAAACAAAATGAACGTAAATGAGAAGAAACACACTCGCACACCACACCACCAACACACATACAGGCACAGTGAAATCGCATTGATCACACAGGAGAGATTTGATCGCATTACAGTCAAGTCGTGTGCGGTGACTTTTATGGTTAAACGATTTTTCGGTACCGTCAAAATGACGCGACGGAAACGACACGCTACCGGTAACGATTGTTACCGTGAAATTCTCAGGCCTGCCGTAGTTTTTTGTTGTTGTTTTGACTGAGAAATTTCCTTGCGTCCCAAAAACGCACATTATTTGGAACTGTGCGTCCCACAGGAAAATTGTGCGTCTAGGACGCGGGACGCAGAGGTAACAAGATGGCTGTATATATATTATTTCAATAATTTAGTTAGACTTAACTGGTTCAATCAGAGACGGAGGGCTGAGCAACATGGCCTAAAATTCCTTGTATTCGTGTTCATCGAATCCCTTCACAGTAAACTATTCATTTCGGGTTTTCGAGCATGTGCTATGTAGCTGCTGCATGGTTTTATTTCGAGATACCTATTAATTGTAATGCTAATTTTCTGCACTTCGCGCTAACGCGGTTCTAGACAGACTTTGGGGAAAAGTGTACTGTGCACCTAAGCACTTATTCTGGTCTTTTCCGACTCGGAATTTCACATTTGTGATTAACCGATCTGATCGAGTGGATCGAAATCAGTCGATATTTAGCATTTTAAGCAAAATCACTGAACAACTGTAAAGTCATAAGTTGCGCAATCAGTGTTTTTTATCGGCTCCGCAAAATAAGACATTAGAGCAGTGGTTCTTAACCTGGGTTTGATCGAACCTTAGGGGTTCGGTGAATCAGCCTCAGGGGTTCAACAGAGCCTCTGCCATGGAGGTTAAGACACACCCGACTCAACAATTGATCGAGAACGTTCTTCAACATGATACACATTAGTGAAGCATAACAGAAAGAACCATAAGTCAGCAGCACCCAGAGACAAACAAACAGCATTTAGATGTTGACTCCAGTAATATGCTGACAAACTGACTCGGGCTACATTGTTTATATACTTAGGAAAAGCCGTCCTAATGTGTTTCATTATGATCACTCAATATGAGACGTGGGGATGAGGGACAAGTTAATATTGTGGAAGCTTCACAGCCGAGGTAGTCCTCAGGTAGACATTACTAACAACAGAGAGCACAAAATTCAATTTTGCTGTATTAATATCCCTACCAACCTTGTGTGTATGGCTAGTCAGATGTGTCACAATAACACTACTAATCAGCTCAGCTAATTAACATCAGTCCAATTCAACAAACAGTAGAAAACCACCTCAATCCTTTTGTGCTGTCTTTACAAAACACACATTCATAAATACAGTAATCCCTCGCTATAACACGGTTCATCTTACACGGCTTCGCTGTTTCACTTTTTTTTTTTCCATGGAGTTTTTTCAATAGTGCGTTGTATTCTGCATCCTGATTAGCTAAGGGACTGAAGACTAATGTCAACAGCCTCCGTGTTTCATCGCCGTACAGCTTGTCAAATTTCCTCCATGACAAAACGCACAATGTTAATAAAAGGTTCTGTGCAGTATTTCTAAAAACCGTCAGTTGTTTGTAAGAAAATATGATATATTTTAATGCTTGATGCCTAAAAAAAGGTTTAATCTTTGGTTTCATTCAATATTGTATTGTATACTTTTAAAAAAATAAGTAAAGACTACTTCACCGATCTCACTTATCACTGGTTCTTTTTGGAATGTAACCCCCGCGATAAACGAGGAATTACTGTATTGTATTTCCACATGCATCAAAGAGCTGTGAGAAACAAAGATAGTGGCCATTGTTCAACTGATTCTCTTTTGGTTTGTCTCCAAAACAGCGGTGAGCAATTAGATCACAATATATTAATGGAAGAATTAGAGAGATGTGGTATAAAGGGTTTGGCAGCTAAATGGTTGAAAAGCTATTTAGATGACAGATATCAATATGTGCAGTTTAACAATTTCAAATCAAACAAGTTGAAGATAGCTCACGGGATACCCCAAGGGTCTGTGCTTGGTCCGAGACTATTTACACCTTGTATCAATGACATTTGCTCTGTCTCTAAAGTTTTCTTAAAAAGTTCAATTTGCTGATGACACAACAATATACTGCTCCAGGGAAAACCTTGAGCAAATGAAGTGACCTAAAGCTTTTTATTTCGTCAAAAGATACTGACTGTTGTTGGACACATTGATCAACAAGAAAACGTCTCGGCCTAAAAACCCAGAAAACTCATGAGATGTTTCCTGTTCAGAAATTGTGTATGAGGTGTTAAGTCCCATGGTTTTGTGTCTGCAAACAGCAAATACATGAGTAATATGAAGTCAAGCTGTCTGTTTGTATCGCGCTTATTCACACAAGAGTCTCAATAGGCTTCACAGGCCCCACAGTTGAAAAAGATTAACGACATCCCATGATGCAAAACCCCGAACCAGGCAAAGAAAAATTGTAAATCCCAATTCAGGAAAAAAGAAAAAAGAAACTTGAGAAAGGACCACAGATGAGGTTCTAAACATGCGTGAAAACTCATTTAACTTTGCACACAAATCAGGCCTGCCAATAAATAAAAAATAGTAATAAAATAAAAAAAATAGTACCCCAATATATCCAGAGCTCTGAGGGCCCTATAAAGCAGCTCAATTTTTTTCTGATCTAAACAGGCATTCTTTTAAAACATGAAATGAAATTGCCATAGAATACCTCTGGTTATAGTATCCCAAAATTAACTGATATTGTATTCCCAGTTTTTAGCAAATGGATATGCTTGACAACACATTCTTATGCTCCCCTTTGAGAAATGAACCACCCCACAAAACGGAGACGCTATTATTTGAAATTCTCTGGTTTCACGATAGTCCCCTCTTAATACGCATGGATGGATGGATGGATTTAATTTATAGCCAATAAACGGCATGCTTTCGCAACAATGCCACGCACAAACAGCAGCTGCAAGACAACGTGAAAGTAAATCAATGAAACGTATATTGTCTTTGTTGCATCGTTTTTCTTTCAAATCAATGTCATTCAATGGCACAAAAGGGAACATAGCCTTAAAAAAAAAATGCAAAAAAGGGCAAAACATGAACATTGCATTTTATTTTTCAATTTCATTCATTGATAGTTGGTGGACAAAAGATTGGCACACCCACCTTTGAGTTCTGACGTTGAATCATGGCTAAGCATTTGGGAATTGAGGACACAATTTTTTGAAGCTTTGTCGGTGGAATTCTTTCCCAGTCTTTTTTTGATGTACAACTTTCGTTGCTCAGCGGTCCGAGGTGTCGCGTGTAGAAATTCATGTATGTTTGTACTGTTATTTTTTTTTTAATTATTATTTGTAATGTGTATTTATCATTTTATGAGACCATAACCACTTAAATGTCATATTTGTGGCAGTATTAAAACCCAACATTGTAATTATGGCGGGGGTGTTCAACAAAGCCCGCAAAGAAATCAAGCTCTGTCATCTGTCAGCCTGTCGAGACCATCAGCAGCTTGAGTAAAAGACTTTAGCCATTGAGAGATGATGATGAAGAGGGAGGTAATATGGGACACCGGACCATTGATCAGGGATGAATATGATGATCTGACATCCACGCTCTGCGCCTATACTGATAAGGCCACGACAGAGATGCCTTTGACGTGTATGTTGTGGTATTGATTTATTGATGAATGAAGCCACCCATCTCCATCTTACATCTGCAGCCTATCGCACGGCTGTAGACAAAGATAAGCACACCGCAGCTCAAAAAGTGGAGTCACTTTAGATGAAAGGTTTTCCAGAGACATGTTAAAAACCTTCCGTAATCAGAGGCATTTGTGAACCGCTTCAAAATGTCACATAGCGTGGGGGAAGAAAGTGGAAGCAGACTACCTGAAAGTGAGGTGCTTGACTTTGAACTGTGTCTCGATCACGCCTGTAGTCCTCAGCCGCACACGCAGAACGTCCATCTCTGTGGGGACGTAGTCCGGAGACGAGATGCGGCTCATATTTTCAAAGAAACTAAAATAAAACACACCAAAAAAAACCCCCACAGAGATAGAGGCGGTGAGAAAAAGTAGTGCAAAAGGTCAAAAACAGAGGAGACATTAGCAAAATAAAGTAAACAAGTAAATAAAGAAATAACCTGCAGTCAAGCTTTAGATCAAAGTGAAAATGATGAATAAATAGCAAACGTGTGTGTGTGTGTGTGTGTGTGTGTTAAAAGGCTATTACTCGATACAACAGGTGGAGTGTGCAGCGATAAGATTGAAGCCCCAGGGAGCGCAATGGTTAATCGTGATGAATATTCACACTGTGGTTTACCATTGTAACATTTTGAGGCAAACTATCAAACGCGGATTGGCTGGGAACACAATTTGCACAAGCAAGTGGGCCGCGTGCCTTGCAGAAGTGCGGCCCTTGTGTAAACAAGCACACCCGCACATACAAGACATCTAAAAGTCACTAGGCTGACGGTGACATTCTCAACTCGTCATCCTGAATCAGTTTCTTGGACAACAAGCTGCATCCTGCTGTTTAGTAAACACAACACAACACTACATGGAAGATGCTGCATAGCACACACGACATGTTGTTGATGCTGATTTTGTTTGTATGTGAGGAGCAATCTGAGTGGAAGATTCCCCCCCCCCTTTTTTTTAAACTATTGTCAAATGTACATTTAAAGATGTTTCTGTCTCAATTTGCTCTTCATCAAGTAGCTGATAATGGTCGTTTTGCTGCTATGTTAAGATGTTAATCAGAATTTAAAATGCTTCTGCTGACCTATTAAAGCACTAAATAATCAAGCACCTGCTTAAACAACTCCTGGTTGCCCGACAAACCTACTCAAACACCAATTCACTTGTGGTCCCCAGAGTCTCTAAAAATAGAACCCGAAGTAGAACTTTAGTTATCAGACACACGGTCGATGGAATCAACTCCCTGATTCTGTCTGGTGGGATGACATTCTCTCATTAATGAAGCGCAAACTTAAATTATTCGGCTTTGATAAAGCATAAATATGGTCAGGGATGATTTTTATGGCCTTTTGCCTCAAGTGTCGGATAATGATGGACAGCTATACCTCCTTCCCCCTCTCCATTTCCCTTTCTACTCCCCTTCTTTCCTTCTTTGTATCAACTCTCTAACCCAGGGGTCGGCAACCCAAAATGTTGAAAGAGCCATATAGGACAAAAAAAAACAAAAAACAAATATGTCTGGAGCCGCAAAAAAATAAAAGCCTTCTATAAAACTTACAATGAATAAAACACATGTATGTATGTATGTATGTATGTAGGAGACTGGACTGTCTCAGAATTGTTGATGTTCTTCATTCCTTTGTTGTGTGTTCACAAAAGCCCCCATAGAATTTATTTTGTAATTTCCTCGCTTGATTTTTTGTTTTGGTGCATTATTTTCGCTTTTCTTAGTGTCAGTGAAGTGATCATTAATTTCCGTTTTTCTGAGGCCGTCTTTGAACGCCTCTCGAGTCCAACGAGAAGAGAGAAGGCACGCAGTCTGACGCAGACATGTCTGTGTTTGTCGAGACTGTTAAAAGCAGAAATAAAGTGTACGATTTAAAAAACCAACACCACAGCTCTCCTTTTTTGGAGCTGCAACATGTATCTATATCTATTTGAGCTATATTAGCCAACTATCAAAATCTTTTTCCATTTTCAAACATTTTTTATAAAGCTCCAGGGAGCCACTGGATGTCGCTAAAGAGCCACATGCGGCTCTGGAGCCGCGTGTTGCCGACCCCCGCTCTAACCAAACCAGACGAGGCAGACGGCCGCCCCACATTGAGTCTTGGGTTTGCGTGAAGTTTTTTTCCCTAAAAGGGCGTTTTTCTTTGGCTCCGTCGCCTGGTGCTTGCTCATATGGGGTTCAGTTTGGGCTCGATTAGTCTTTTATTAAGTCATAAGTGCTCAATGTGTAAAGTGCACTGAGACAACCGCTGTTGCGACTCAGCGCGAGACAAAGAAAACTGAATTCAATTGTTATCTATTGTCTATTGCTGAGGGGGAAAGAATTACAATTTTTAAATCGCTAAACAGATACAGTTTTGGCTAAAAACATCGGCGCTCCTGTGCTTCTGCACGATAATGCGCCACTTCTCCCAGAAAACTATTCACGTTTATTTCTTTTGTTTGCATTGGAACAACTCAAAAAAGCGAGTGAAAAAGCCACATCTCCATCCAATCCAAAAATCGACTGGCTAAAATTGTTGACACCCTCATCTTAACCCTTTCAGGGACAGCGGTTACTGCAGGGGACAGCTTCTTATGTTATCAGGTTACAGGGTGCATGAAAAAGTTAATATTTTAGAGTTCAGCCTTTGGGGGGGGGGAATGAAATCAATTGCTTCCTGTAACCATCAATAACTTTCTTCCACCTCTTTACTGGATTTTTTCCCCCAGTCTTCTTTTGCCAAATGCTCCAGGTCTCGCAGATTGAAAGGGTTCTTCTCCCCAGGTGTTGTGCAGCAAGCCCAGAATTCCCTCTTCAATGAGTATCCTGAGGAGTTACCAGGCCAGCTTCAAGAGTTTCTCCAGGCTATGGCTTCTTCCTGATCGGACATGCCCAACACCTAACCAGATGCACGAGCCACCTCTTGTGGCTCCTTCTCAGAGAGGAGCAGCAACTCTACTCTGACCGCCTCCTGGGTGACCAAGTTCTAATCGAGACCTCCAACACCTTGCAAAGGAAACTCATTTTGGCCGCTTGGATTCGAGATCTTGTTTTTTCAGTCATGACGCACTGCTTGTGACCAAAGGTGAGGGTAGGGTAGGACTGAAAGCTAAAAATCTGTTTGACATGGTGACATGATGAAGCAAACAGCACCAGATCATCTGCAAAAAAAATAAAAAATAAAGAAGTAATCCTGACGTCACCAAAGCACAGCCCCACAACACCTTGACGACAACTAAAAATACTATTCATCAATTGAGGAACGGTACACCATACTCCCAAAGCGCCTTCACAAAACTCTGTCACATGTCATAAACACACAGTTGCGCTGATATTTTTCCTTCTTCAGACAGTGAACTTGCTCGCTGGATGGTTTCTTAAAAAGAAAAAAGGAAAAAAACATTCAAGGTATACTCTAAAGCAGGTGTGTCAAACTCATTTTTGTCATCAGCCACTATGACTGAAAACAAATTTTAAAAAAGTCAATGATAACCATTTATTCAACTATTGTCTAAGTTATTGTAATGAGGGGTTTGGGTACAAGAAAATGGTTACAATATGCCTTATTTATTACCGATGAGAATTTTAAATTTCGGTAGATTTAGCAAGCATCATGGAAGTTAGCATGTTTGATTTGTTTTCGTGGGCCACATAAAATGACGTGGCGGGCCGGGCCGGGCCGGGCCTTGAGTTTGACACCTGTGCTCTAAAGTTTGATGGCTGGATAATTATGGTCATTTGCATTAACCAGGAAAAATATAAGTTGCCTAATAATTTGCAACACAGTGTATTATTTGTAAATTGCTTGGCACGTCTCTCAATGCCAAAGTCTGAATGTCGATTACACTTGGATTCAGTTCAAAGTAACTACGATGGGTGGCTGGTGAGCTGGCTTCCTATGACAAAATATAAAATGTACAAGTGGCATTTCGAAAGATAAATATGTTTAGCAATGACGTACTTCCCCTTGAAGACCCTGAAGCTTATTAAGATGTGTGAATGCAAACAGATTCAGGCACAAAGATGCATTTGAGGATTATCTCTGCCTTGGCTGGTGACGGTAGTCATCAAAGAAACTATGAAGTGTCGGTATTTACATGATGTAAACTGATTCTCCTTGCCACTGGGGCACACGCAGACGCTCACAGACTTCTCAATATTCTGCATGTTAGTTTACCTGAATATTAAACTAACCGTGATCTAGCCATCCATTCATTCCTTTTCCCCCACTTATTCTGTTTAGCGTCAAGCTGGAGCTGGAATCTAAGCCACTTGACGTTGCTCTCTGTAGACCCTGGACTGATCACAGTCAATTGAAGGGCAAATGTAAAAAAAAAAGAAAAAGAAAAATTGTTGACAATTTTTCCACATAACTGCCACATTAGAGGCATTATATTGCAACCAGTATTTATTCACGTGTGCCTTTCATAGAGAATCCACAGAGGTGTGACTTAGCCATGCACATTTACATAGTTGGCAGAGCTTTTGCCCATACAGATTCTCAGTGTATGTTTCAGACTGGTGAAGGTGAGTATCAGTTGTGAAAGCCGTGTTTTTTTTTCTCACAGGAGCGAAATACTGGAGCATATGTCTGACAGGTGTTTCTATTTGTCAGGTATGTCCTTCAGAATTCCTTCCTGACTACTACCACTTCATATACGAGCTACATGTAAACCAGTGAGCTGTCTGTGGGATTAAAACAAAAACAAAAATGATAATAATAATTGTAAAGTTGGTCCAAAAAGTGGTGTTGAGGCAATCACAAACATTGCATGAACATTGGTTATAGCTAAATCAACCATTTGGAATGCCCTGTAGGAGAAAGAAAGCAATGGTCTCAGTACCAGAGGAGGAATGTGTGCCTCAAGGAACTGGACAAAAAGCACAGAGAGCTGTAAAGCAAACAACTAAAACAACGGTCAGTGACATCTGCAACAACCTCCGAAGCATTGTTTCCCCGAACTCGATTGATGGCACTTATTTTACTTTTGATCCAGTGGTTAGCGCGTCGACCTCACAATGCAGATCAATTCCAGCTCCGGCCTCCCTGTGTGGAGTTTGCATGTTCTCCCCGGGCCTGCGTGGGTTTTCTCCGGGTACTCCGGTTTCCTCCCACATTCCAAAAACATGCATGGCAGGCTGATTGAACACTCCAAATTGTCCCTTGGTGTGAGTGTGAGTGCGAATGGTTGTTCTTCTCTGTGTGCCTTGCGATTGGCTGGCAACCGGTTCAGGGTGTCCCCCACCTACTGCCCAAAGACAGCTGGGATAGGCTCCAGCACCCACGGCAACCCTTGTGAGGATAAGCGGATTGGAAAATGAATAAATGAATGAATGAATAATCTGAAAAAACAAATATAAGTAAGGGGGGATTTTTCCTATTTATCGGTTTTTCACTTTTTGCGGGGTGAAGGGTTGGGGGCATCCAGTACCAATTAACTGCAAAAAAACCACAGATTGCTGTACTATTTTTACCAGAGTTGTATTTTAAACGTGTCACTGTAATTGTAAGTATCTGTGAGTATCTGTACTTATGCCACCTCTGGTGGCTCAGTGGGGGACCAGTGTGACTTGTCAGTGTCTATAAATGCAGAGTTGCAGCCTCTCGCTGGGTGGAGAATGAGACCAGACGGCCTCCCCCAGCTCTGACGTACTTGTGCGTTACACACGCTATCAGCTCTCCGGTTACCCTTCATTCTGAGTTCTTATCATGCTACGATTTTCCCGGCACGGAAAATTACAATTAAATTCATAGCACATTACAGTCATTCCTCGGTTTTCTACCATAATCCGTTCCAGAAGGCTGTTCAAAAAGCGATTTGTTCAAAATCCGGAACTATTATATAGGCTTTATCTTGCAATCGCCGCTAGCATTACCACATAGCAAAAGAGTTAGCCTATCCTTCATAGGTTTGTGGCCTGGAAACGACTCCTTCTCGAGTGTGATGTAGATCTTTTCCAAAAAAGTCCAGTCTCGTACATATTAAAAGTTTGCTGGGGAAGATATTCCTCGGCCTTGATGAGATTTTCAAACTCAACTTTAAACTTTTGCGTAAATCACAACAAACACATCTGCTCACAATGAATGTTACACAAGCAATCGTCACTCGGGAGCCGAGAGGAGTAGAGTGGCGTATTCGAGTTTCCTCAATTTGGTCGAAAATCGGTTTTCGGTCGTAATCTGAGGCGTAAAAATCCAGAATTTTCTGGTGGAAATCCGATTTGGTCGATAACAGAGACGTTCAAAAACCGAGGTTTGACTGTATTTACAAATGAAACATGTTTATGCGGCGTAAAGTGTCAAATTGCTTCGGGTGCAAACATTTACCTCCGCCAAGTACAGGCTAACGTTAGGCGAGAGGTCATGTTTTGATTACCACATGCTGGTAGTTTGTTGGTTAGTATATTCAGAAGTCACAAAGAACCACGTAGAGGTGGCCCGTGAACTTTGACATTGACATTGAGATCCAGATCCAGATAAACATGCAGACTGAGGAATGACTTAACTCGTTTCACCATTACAATTTGCCTCCATTGACACCAAGTGGGGCAGTGAGGCACCACATTCAACTGATGATGAGGTGCGCTGACATAAAAATTGAGAGTGTGCAACTCATTTTGTAATTACTGCCACCCACTGGCCTGGAATGGACCAACATGGACCCATCGTAATATTTCAGTCAAAGACAGACATTCTTAGGATTGTTTGTCCTTGGCATATGGCGGCGTCCTCCTGGGTGTCATTCTGGTTTTTGTTTCTCATTACGCTCTAAGATTAACACCCAGTGGCAGCAAGCACATGGCTGAGTCGCAGCTGTAAAGTCCAACTAATTAGACCCCTGCCTCTTTTCAACACAGTGTGCGTGCGTGTGCGTTTGCATGCTCAGAAGGCACTTACTACAGCGCTGAGTCGTTGAGCTCATACTCATATCCTCGGGCCACTGCAGCTCTCACCCCTTGGTCCACCCATAAGCAGGCCAGGGCGTGGCTCAGGAAGGGAAAAAAGACCTGATCTTCATCAAAAGAGCGACCACACGACAGCACAGAGTGGGCGTGCACCTGGAAGACAACACATCACTTTGGATAAATGAACACTTACTGTGGCTGCTTATGACTATAAATGTGACAGATGACACACGCACACACACACGCACACACACTCCTAACAATTATCAGAGGAAATATTTTCATCATCTTCTCCCAACAGGTTGTGATTAGTGGGTGGAAAATGTGTGAGCGCTACTGTGTTAACGTAGGAGTTTAAAATCAAATTAAACCTCACAATCAAACCCCTTAGGAATCTTTAGTTGTCAGTCGTGCATGGAATTGAATGCCGAGAGGGAGGAAGAGGCATTGACAGTGGTGAGATACTGCTCCTTAGTGGTGTTCTGGTGTCAGTACAAGAAATCAGTGACACTGGGTGGGGGGGAAGCATGGAATAGGCTAGCCGAGGGGTGACAGAAAATACAAAGGAAGCCGCCTACCTTGTTCCTGCTGTTAGCCAGGTTGATGCGCAGGATGCCCATGCCATGAAGAACAAACTTCATGGAGGTCAGAAGGTTATCCAACACTGCAGGCTGACATATCAAAAGAAATGAATATCGGCACAAGGGTAGTGCAAAAATATTTAACATAATGTCAGAATGCAGCAACATTGACGATTCAGATTAAAATGATCACAAAATCAACTGAATCAGATGACCCCCCCCTTCCCAAAAAATACATTTCAGTTGAATGTTAGTTTAAAGTTTTGCTTTTTTGAATGAGATTCACCATGGAAGATAAACTATTTTGTGTATTAGAACACAGCAACGTTGTGTTTGAAGTGACGAGATGCTCCTCAAAATGTAAAGTGGCCATCTGGGAGCAGGCAAAACGTACAAATACAAATACTCAGAAATAATGGATTTAATTCACTTAGCAACAGAGTGGCTCCTAAAGAGAATGAAAAATGTGTGCGTGTGTGTGCGCGCGCGTACGTGTGTGTGTCAAACGGCACCCCACCTGAGCCGTCAGTCTCCTGCCAGCTAACGATAAGCTTTACATTCCATTACGATTCCATCACAGTCTGATGGCTGCTTTCATGAGTGTCCACATGGGGAACTCTTGTAGCCTCAATAAAAGGGGTGTCAAACTCATTTCACATTGTGGGCCACATATGGCCTCGGTAGATGTAAAGTGGGCCGGACCATTAAAAATTATACCATACTCTGCTATAAATAACCAAAATAATGTCTTTCTTTTGTTTTGGTCTAAAAAAGCACAAGAACAAGGACTTTTTCAACCATTTACACATGCATATAAAACCTAAATGTAATCCCTGCCTACACCTTATAAACTAAAGCGAGTGCTATTACATGTGTAAAGAATAAAGTATTCACATGTCCTTGATAGCATCTGCTGTGTTGGTCTGTTTCAGTGACAGTCTGAGGCTGCTGTTGTCTTCTTCTCTGATCAAAACAATGTTGTCTTTTACTGATCTGTTTTGATCATAGCGGATACTCCATGAATTACACTGTATTAAAAATATTCATTCAGTATCTTTTATGCATTTTTTTCACTTTTAAATGATCCTGCGGGCCTGATCAAATCTCCTTGCGGGCCGTATGTTTGACACTACTGGTCTAAAACAACTTTATAGCTGGAAGAACCAAAATCTCCTTCACCGAAACTAAAACACAACATTGTTTTGGGCATTTCTGTGGTGATAGATTCAGACATGACTTTCAGCAGTCATATCAAATCAAAACATGAAAACTGCCTTTTACCGGCTGAAAGACATATCCAGAATTTAGGGTTTCATGTGCGCCAAGCAGACCAGGAGAAGCTTATCCATGCTTTAATCTCCAGGAGACTTTTTTTTTTTTTTTTTTTTGGAATGGTCTTCCTGACTGGACTCCCTCAAAATGAACATCAATCAGCTGCAGCGCATTCGGAACGCTGCAGCTCGGGTTCGCAGCACAACAAAGAGACTAGAACAGAGCTGTATTACTCCCAATCAGCTGAAGAAGAGATTTGAAAATTCTTCTACTGGTCTATAAATAACTGAATGGTTTAGATCCTCAATACATGAAAGAAATGCTGATTGAATTTAACCCAGTAGGGCTCTCAGAGTTCAAAGTAAACATGGTGGACCCGCATTTAGCCGTTATGCTGCACGCAAATACACTAAGCTGCATGCCAACAGAAGTGATGTCAGCCCAGAGTGTCAAAGCTTTTACATCCAGGTTCCCATTCTTGTTCTTGCACTGTTTTTTTTTTTTTAGCAATTTAGCTACTTTTTATTTCTTTACCTGTACTCTTTTGTTTGTAAGTGCTTTTAATTACATGCAGGACATTGAGTTACATTGTGTATGCTTTATAAATAAAGCTGACTTGCCTAAATTTGAAGATTCACGTCTTATGGACAGCAACAAAAGGAGCAAAAACACATTTCACAGATACAAATCTGTCGGAAATGTGTTGGCAGAGACGGTAGATTCCTTGGTTTCGTTCTCGTATTTTTCTTCTTACTGAACCCCTCCACCTTTGTTTTCTTTAATCTACGGTTCTGCTTCTCCCCCCCCGCGACTCATGTTTACCTAACTTTTACATTATAAAAAATGTACAGTGACATCATTAATCCGTCTGGATTGGGTCGTTCTGCATGATTTATCCTTTTGAAATGGGTTAAAGTATCTCTTGACATCAACAGCCACATATGACAAGGAAAGACTTGTGACACTCTTGTCCAACCACAATCAGGAAAATGAACCTCTCATTGCACAAACAAAAAACACAAAAGCATGAAGCCTTAAATGCATTGCACGGTATAGTAATCAAAATACATCTTTTTGCTACCTAATCTTCGTAGGAAAGCATGGAGTCAAAAGACAGCTGGACTCAAAAATGTGTGCGCGTGTGCGTGCATGTGTGTGAGACAGTGCAGGGGGAACAGCAGCAGCGTCAGCAGCCGTATAACAACTCTCAGTCATGCCTGAATCCATCCCGGCACATTGAACTAACTTATTGTTCTTGTCCAGCCTGGTGTTGGGCACAGCGGCTTTAATATACAAAATAAACAGTTGCCTTGCGTCATAGCACGAGGGACCTATACACAACAAAGAATGCAGCCGAATATTTATGAGCCGCAGACCGACGCGCCAACGTTTATAACTTATCCAGACCGTGTGTGTGTGTGTGTGTGTGTGTGTGCATGTGTGTTTCGAAGCTTCATTTGTTTCCCCAAATCTGTCAAGCTGTCAGGAGCGCTAGTTCGGTTGCATATTCAACAAATCCAATCGCTCCTCCAATGATACCGTTAGCAGCTGCAAGAGTTCAAAGCCAGTGTGCAAAAAAACATTTGCACACCAGTCACCTTGTTTACACAATGTTGTACGGGCTGGAGTCTTAGTCCATCGGCCTGTGGATAGTAAAAACAACACGCTGCTGCCTTTGGCTATGAACAAAGGAAGGATTAGATGAGGAGCGGTCCCCTTGCTCCCCTATTCCCGGCATTAGCCAGTGCAGTGCCCTATTGTGACACAGAGTTGATGGAAAGAATGCTCAGTGAGATGGAAGACAATAAGGAGAAGAGCTAGTGTGGACTTTGAAGTACCCGCCCACTTTGAAGCATGCCAAGCAGAGCGGCTCTCCAACGTGCAACACCCAGAAAAAAAAAGGGGGGGGGGGGAGCAATCACAGAGGCAGGTGACACCATGAGTGTGTGAGCACAAGACAGGGTGTGGGTAGAGGTGGTCAGAAATCACGGGGTGAGGTGTCCATTTTTCAGCAGAAAATAGAAATGGTTGCACGTGCGAGCCAAACCCAACTGACAGCATAGACAACAACCGGCTTTATACAGCATTAGTGCAAGCTTGTACCTGTCGACTGTTTTGCTATCCAAACGGTACACACCCATTGCAATAGACATTGTGCTCGTGCATAATCTAACAAGAAGCGGTAAAAGTACTGTAGGACCCTTACAAACATAATAAGGCTCAGGTTTGAGTGACACTCTTAACTAAATCCATCCATCCGTCATCCTCACAAGGGTCGCGGGTGAACTGGAATCCATCCCGACTGACACTGGGCTCTCTTGGGTACACCCTGGACTGATCACCACACAATCAAAGACCACATATAGAGATAGACCAATAACCATTCTCACTCACATTCTTGCTTTTTTTTTTTTTGCCAGTGGGAAAAGTCAAAAGTAATAATGAGAAAAATTGTAGCTCTACGAACCAAAACACTCTCCATATGATCCAACGAGTTTCAGACTACATCAGCCACAAAAAAATATTCCTGTGAAACTAGAAGGATATTGTTGTAGATGACCCACGTGCATTCCAACTGCCATCTTGTGATTGCGTCGCATATTGCAGAATATACCGTGAAATCGACCCTTTTGTCCTGTCCTCTACAGATATCTGTCTTGTTATTATATTTTTTTAATTAAAAAAATCAATGTGTCAAGCACAACTTTGATACCTACAGGGAGCAGAATGAAGGAGCTCACTAATATTGAGGAATGCGGTGAACATTCCAAATGGCAGCACAAGAAATTGGGGCCTTCAAACGGGATGTCAAATAAGAGCGCGTACAAGCCAGAGACAAGTGACGCAAACTGGCTGCTGAGCTTTGTTTCAAACATTTTGCATCGTCATCTCAACTTTCTATCAACTCCAAATTAGGAGTGTCAAACTCATTTTTGACGCAGGGCACATCGTAGGGGAGTTTTGCCTCGAAGGGCCTTTATAACTGGCAACTAGGGACGAACGATTAATTGAATTCAAACTTATATCGTGATTTTATTCAATCTTCAAACTGCAAAGGCTGCGATTTGAAAGGGGGGGGGGCCGTCTGTAAGCATGCCAGAAGATCAAGTTTATGTCACCACCTCCAATTTTGTCTGTCTCTCTCTCTGGCCAGGTTGAGGCCTGTACGAGCATAAGCAACAGCGCTTAAATGTGCACATGCATATACAATTAGCCCAGTGGTTCTTGACCTGGGTTCGATCGAACCACAGGGGCTCGGTGAGTCGGTATCAGGGGTTCGACGGAGCCTCCGCCATGGAGGGTAAGACACACGCGACTCAACATGTCAATTAGTTTTGACCCGCCCGCTTGGCCATCACTGGCTGCAGACGATCACATGACATTGCTTGTCCAATCAGTGCTGTGGGAAATTTAGTCGTCAACGTGTGACTGTTGTGATAGTACGTCGTAAATTTATTTAAAAAAAAAAAAAAAGTATACTTGTCTCTTGAAATGTTATGTACTTTTTTCTGTTTTCAATAAATGCATTTTTTTTAATATCTTGAATTTGTAATAAATATATATTTATTTATTATTCACTCATGAAGGATTCGGTGACTGTGCATATTAACTGGTTGGGTCCGGTACCTCTAAAAAGGTTAAGAACCACTGAATTAGACCTTTTAATTTATTTTATATGATTAATTTATTTGCTTATTTCATTAAAGTGCTCTATGAATACATTTGAGTTGAGAATTACAACATGTGTTCCCTTTTAAATTCTAGTAAATAATTTCACATAGACGCAAAAGGAATTTTCTGTGAGTGACTTGGCCCAGCTGTCTTTAAAAAAAATCAAATCGCAGCCCTTCAGTACAAAAATTTGCCTGCCCTCGAGCTAATGCAAAAGTGTATGGAAAGTCATTTGAGTATTTGTGTGTAGTATGGTAGTGTGTGTGTGAGTGTCTGTGTGTTATTGATTGTTCCATGAAAATGAGTGTGCTAACCATGTGAGCATCTTTTCTTTCAATTACGAATCAAAACGCAATAGAGTGTTCAAGGTGGTCAGTTCAATGGCCATTATCTGCCTAAATTGAACCCTTTTCCAGAGTGGAAAGCTATACAGAGAAACGCAGCTGGGAAATGACCGACCGCTGAGGCAGAAGAGGGATAAAATACTGCAGGGGGGCAAAGGAGAGGCGTGCAGCTAAAGATAAGAGTTGATGGAAAATAGAATGCAACGCTTTCCGTTCCTGAAGGGTTTCCGTTGTTCTCCGCCAATCAGAGTGCAAGCAAAATGGAGGAATAAGCAAAGTTTCCAGGTGGACACATGTAGAAACAGCAAGGAAAGCTATTTTGTTCCAACTTGGCTATTGTCAAATATCCTGAGGCAGGGGTGCCAATATGTTTGCTCAATTCCCACCCTCCATTTTCATTGTAGTTTATTGATTACAGTAATGGACAGAATATTAAAAAAAAAAAAAAATCATAAAATCAAACCACGAAAGAGACGTCATAAGATGTTACCCTTTGGAATGTGTGTGTGTGTGTGTGTGTGTGTGTGTGTGTTACTGACCTTGAAGCTGCTGAGTTCTTGCTTGGTAAATCCATTGCTGTGTATGATTTTCATTTGTTTGACCAAAGTGCTTTTCCCACTCTCTGCTGCACCTGGAGGACATCGCAACATGTGACGTAATGTGCAAAATGAATGCATTTTTTTTCCCCAGACAATGATTTGTCTTTGCCGCACAACATCAAATCAGAAAAACAAAGACAAACCTAAAAACTGAGCTGAAGTCGCCCATGATGACATGCATGATTTTAGTGCAATTTTAGAAACATATTCTTCCAGAAACTGTTGGTTGTAGGACTTCTTCCACTCATCCATCCATGTTCTAGAAGTCTTCATTTGTGTTGTAGGCGAGACCCCATCTTAAATGAATTTGAGTAAGAGGCGGAGAACACTCTGGACTGGTTGCCAGCCAATCACAGGGGCTTTACATCTCCAGAAGCATTCAAAATTCGATTGTAGATCCCACCATAATGGAAACGTAATACAGAGTGTTGGCGTAAACGTGCTAAGGTTGCGTCAGAATCCTTCTAACAGTGGCACACCAGCACCTTCAGCCGCCCAACTCGGGAACGACCTCCAAGCGGTGTTGGGCGTGCCTTCGCGCTGCAAACAGTTCCCAGTCAATGGCCGACAACTAGTTCTGCAGGTACCCGGGTCGCTCAACAACAACAACAAAATAAAGCACCTTCGGCCTCTTGCTCGGTGATTCCTTTCCCATGTGCCATGAGATGTGCCGTGGGAACAGACATAGGCCAGTGAACAAAAAAAAAAAAAAATTTTTTTTTTAAAGAGGAAACAGCGCAGGGTTGGCTGACCGCTCACCGCATCAACGGGAGGGCGAGGGTTTGCCTGCACTGACCCGCAACTCAACTTTGCTTCTAGAGCACTTCAAAAACAGCTGTGGCAAAGTGCTGCACATAAACCATGAAAAAAAACAACCATTTAATTAATCATAATAATAGCGTAATAGGTCAGTTTAAAAAAATATACTTGTTTGCCACACAAACCCATCAGCATCATCTGTTGATTTCAGCGGGGCACTCATGAGAAGCGACGAGTCCACTAGTTGTTTCCACTCCGAATGCCCATGTGGGAAATCATGTCCCGTTTCACTGAATTGGTCTTGAAATGATCTATTCACTCCAAATCAATGTGTCCTTTTTCATCTGAAGTTTTTGAAGCGGATCTAAATGTGACTGGAGAATTGAAGTGTATGTTACTCGTCAACGGACGGCTTCTTGTTTGCTTTCCAACTTAGCTTGGAGCAGATGTGCATTCTGTGATCATGACGTCTATGAACCACTGGCGAGAGGAGACTTTGATGGCAAGATGGCGCATGTAGGAATAGTTGTTACGATTGTATTATTGTCGATGTTTCATCTTATGTGTTCTGTTGTACTATAGTTGAGGCGTTTTAATTTGTGTTCTGTCAAGAGCTTTGTTACAGCTGTAGCTGTTGTGAAAGCACTTTTTTAATAAAGATGGTTTGTATGGTATTGGGGCTGCCCGGTAGTCCAGTGGTTAGCACGTCGGCTTCACAGTGCAGAGGTACCGGGTTCAATTCCAGCTCCGGCCTCCCTGTGTGGAGTTTGCATGTTCTCCCCGTGCCTGCGTGGGTTTTCTCCGGGTGCTCCGGTTTCCTCCCACATTCCAAAAACATGCATGGCAGGCTGATTGTGCACTCTAAATTGTCCGTAGGTATGAGTGTGAGCGTGGATGGTTGTTCGTCTCTGTGTGCCCTGCGATTGGCTGGCGACCAATTCACGGTGTCCCCCGCCTACTGCCCGAAGACGGCTGGGATAGGCTCCGGCACCCCCCGCGACCCTAGTGAGGATCAAGCGGTTCGGAAAATGGATGGATGGATGTATGGTATTGTATCTATCTATGCCAAAGACAGAGCCCAACAATCAAGCGCTCTTCCATTAGATCACGGGTGTCAAACTCAAGGCCGGGGGGCCAGATCCGGCCCTCCTCATCAATTTATGTGGATCGCGAAAGCAAATCATGAGTATCAACTTTCTTGATGCTGAGGAAAAATCTATACAGAGTTGTCAGACATAATAAATAGTGTTAAAATATTGCAACATTTTTTTTTCTTTTTACAGTCCCATGAACAGCAGTTGAACAAACCATCATCCATTACTTCTGATTTCAAAATGAGTTATGCATCATTTGTTCAGCGGATGTAGGAATATGGTGAGGAAGTTAAACATTTTTGTGGCCAAATTTCAATGTGACCAGCAACAAAAATTAGTTTGCCATCCACCCCTGCACTAAATGGAAGGTAATTTACAAAATGGACCTGTGTAGCCAATTTTGATAAAAAAAAATTTTGTGTGTAAGCAGGGCCGGACCTGGCTTGTTTTGCACCCTGGATGACACACACACACACACACACACACACACACACACACACACACACACACACGCACACACGCACACACACGCATACACACACACACACACACATACACAAGGAGAGCTCGTGCCCCCCCTGATAGACTGCACCATAGGGGACCGCCCACTTTGCCCATAGCAAGAACCGGCCCTGGTGGTGAGCCGTGAGACTTTTCCGAATGTAAAATATGTGCCTTGGCTCAATAAAGTTTGGGAAACAACCATTAAAACTGCCCAGTGGGCGTTACAGTTTTAAATCAGCTTTTTTTTTCTCCATTGGCCTAGGAGGAGCAGTTGATTAACTCCGATGAACACTACCGAGCAACAAGTGGCTTGAAAGGTAGGATTTTTTTTTTTTAACAGGAAAACAATTAAGTTGATAAAAGCAGCTTATTAAAATCAATTTATAAGCACCTTAGAAAATACGAAAGAGATGAAAGTAGTGTATCGAGAGGAACGTTGTAAAGTTTGTGTATCTTACCTAGAAGGAGTATTTTAACCACATTCATCTCCCGCTTGGCGCCCTCGTACAGGTCTCTGTCGATCTTGGCACTGAGTATCCTCGCCTTCTTCTCCTCCTCTGTAACGTCGGTACCGAGACACAGTCCCATCCCGAGCGCACATGTCCTCCTCCCGGAGCTGGACTCAGACGAAGTCCTGACTGAGTTCAAACCGAACGAGTTTGTTCAAAGTCAGCTGCATGCTCACAGCTCCTCGGTCTCGGCGTGCAGAAAAGTGCCGTTAACATGCGCGAAATATCCCTCCAAAAAGTCCTCTTTGTAGGCCAAACTCATTGGAAGCATCGCTCCCAGTTATGCTCTCTTATTTCACCACAAATCCAAGTTGTTGCGCTTGTTCGCCCCAAACAATCCACAGTGCCTCCTCCCACTCCAAAAGGGAACGCTTTGGAGTTCGTGGGAAGTGACGTCATCGTGCAGCCAATCAGATTTGTCACCTGTGTGTGTGGCAGGATACAAGGGTCAGCCACACGCGCGCGCACGCACGCGCACGAACTACGCTGCGCGCGCCCGCAGTTGCATCACGGGTGTGCATGCTGATGTGCTCAAGGGTCATGGTGGGCATGGAAAACGGTCAGACAGGCCAAGTCATTCGTAGATTACATTTTTTAAAATACAGGAATCATTTATTTCAAAAAGATTCCAATCATCGTTTAGACTCACATTCAATTATAAATAATTGAATTTTCGCCGTGGACGGGTCGGGGGATTTTATCGCCCCGGACAGCATGATGATCGACTGGTTAGCACGTCGGCCTCAGAGTGAAGAGCTCATGGGTCCGATTACGGGCCATGGTCTTCCTGTGTGGGGTTTGCATGTTCTCCCCGTGCCTGCGTGGGTTTTCTCCAGGTACTTCGGTTTGCTCCCACATCCCAAAAACATGCATGGTAGGTTAATTGTACACTCTATATTGTCTTTAGGTGTGATTGTGAGCACGAACGGTTGTTTGTTTATGTGTGCTGGCAACCAGTTCAGGATGTACCCCGCCTACTGTCCGAAGACAGCTGGGATAGGCTCCAGCACGCCCACGACCCTCGTGAGGAAAAGCGATTTAGAAAGTGAATAGGTAAAAACACCCTTTACTGCTTGTAGAAAGACTGTACTATTAGTAACAAAGGGAAAAAAAGTGCTAGCCTACTTTAATGGGAATATTTTTTTTCAGATTGTCTCACAAAGGTTAAAAAAATAAATAAAAAGAATTGATTTTTTTTTCATAGCACCAACATCTTTGTACACCAAAAGAAGCAAAAACATTTTTTAAGTGCATTTAAAAATACATGTCTGTACAAACAAGCTTTAAATTGTAGTAAAATCACGCACTCGTGATCACATCACCCCTGTCCTTAAAAACCTCCACTGGCTCCCCGTTCCCCACTGTATTCAATATAAACTCCTCCTACTCACCTATAAAGCCCTTCACAAGCAGGCCCCCTCCTACCTTTCTGATCTTCTTTACCAATACAGTACACTCCTTCCCGCAACCTCCGCTCCTCAAACACAAACCTCCTCGCCATCCCCGTGACCAAGCTCAAAACCTGGGGGGACCGAGCCTTCTCTGTTGCCGCCCCCACCCTCTGGAACGCTCTACCACAACACCTCCGCAACTGTACTGACCTCCAAACCTTCAAATCATCTCTTAAAACTCACCTGTTCCGCAATGCTTTTAACACCTCTTAATCTCTTTTACCCATTTTTTGCCATTTGTTCATCTAAATGTGTTTTTGTAAATTATGTATGCTTGTTTTTAAATGCACATTTTTATCCTGTTTTAAGCTCATGTAAAGCGTCTTTGAGTATGATGAAAAGCGCTATCAAATAAAATGTATTAATATTATTATTATTATTAAAATCAAAGGCCTAAGGGATATATGAGGGACATAATGTACCGGTACAATTGTCCATCCATCCATTTTCTGATCCGCTTTATCCTCACAAGGGTCGTGGGGGGTGCTGGAGCCTAGCTCATCTGTCTCCGGGCAGTAGGCGGGGGATACTCTGAACCGGTTGCCAGCCAATTGCAGGGCACACAGAGACAAACAACCATCCGGATTCACACTCACACTTAAGGACAATTTGGAGTGTCCAATCAGCCTGCCATGCATGTTTTTGGAATGTGGGAGGAAACCGGATTACCCGCAGCAAACCCATGCACGCACGGGGAGAACCTGCAAACTCCACACAGGAAGGCCGGAGCCAGGATCAAAGCCACGACTGCTGCACTGTGAGGTCGACGCGCTTACCACTTGACCACCGGGCCGCCCTCGGTACTATTGTAAAATTGTTTATTATCCATTTTCTATAGTTCTTATCATGTTCAGAGTTAGAGATTAGATGGAGGCTACGAGTTTACCTCTGGTGACAGATGGACTGCCGTGGACCAGTCCCCGGTTAGTCCACATGCAGAAACAGCGTTAATTGTATTCCTACCATCACTGGTATTTGCTGAGTGGGAATTACACCAACACTGCTTGCATGGAAGTCAGGTGGTTAACAGGAGATAAACTGACCATTTAAAAAAATGTGATACATAAATTTCAAAAAATGATGAATACATTCTTAATTTGCCAACTATTGCAACAGGATTCTTGATAAGGTACAGTAAATGCTCAATGGGAGGGATCATGGAAGTATTGAGCCAGTGGGCCTTATTTTGCACGCCCCTGGGCAACATCATTAGGTAGACTAAAATCCAGTGGTGCCTCCCGGGATTTGGGGCCCTGAGAGAGCAAGAGAGAGAGTTCACTCATGGGCTGCTCTTTCACAGGGCCTGAGAATCTTCATAACTGTTCTCTCCCTTTTGGCACCCTTTGGTACATCCCCACCGCTCAGTTCTTCAGGAAAGTGCCAACATTTGAAGGTTTCAACAGCTTGGTGAGATAGACATCAATCAAGTCAAGAATCTCTGCTCAGTCACAGACATGAGAAAAAAAAATTACTAGACAAAAACAAGAACATATCAATCTGTGTTTCAACGCACACTACAGAAATATGAATATGTATCTTTTTTTTTTTTTTTTTTTACAATTTCCTCACTGAATTCGACATATTGGTGATCAAAGCTTCAGCTGTTTTTGGCATCAAGGAGTACTTACGGCTTGAATGCGGTGCGATGTTAACCTACAAACAGAAGGTCTTTACAACGTCAGGCTTCTGGTATCCCTCAGCCGGGTCATCCCATTCTTGTGACATAAGCTTTTCCACGGCTCTTTGTTCTCATAATGAGGCTGACGGTTTGCACTTTTCTGCAGCAGCCGGTGCTGGACCGCACCCATCACATTTGGCAAGTTTGGAGCCGCCGTGACCTCATTTCACGGACTCAGTTGGCCGTGATGCACGCTGATGCACAAAGAGCTCTGTCATCAGCGGGGTTGCTGTAAGGAAACGGAAATTGACTGACAGGAGCCCGAGAAAATAGTTTGGTTTTGTTTTTTTAATCCCTGGCAGCACCCCTGGTCATCAGGCAGCACACTGGAATTTATTTCACTCAAGGTAACTTTTAAGAAGACTCTTTGCTATATAGCAGGTTACATCATATAATAATTGTTGAAAAGATTTGAATAATCCCATTACATATTTATCTCCATCCCACAGGCGCACTTCAGAAATATATTGTCTGACAAAGAATTTGCATTGTTCTGTCATTGGAACATGCAAAACCTTGCAAAATACATGAAAAATATTTTAGTTCTCAGTCTCCAAAAATTAAATAAGACATTTTCTAAAGCACATTTCTCAGGGCATTGAGGAAAAACTAGGAAGACATGGCGCCAACATTAGAATTAGTTTAACATACAACCCCAACATTTGCTAGAACTTTAAGAATGAAGCGCCCATTGTCTAAAAAGCCAAACAATATTCCTTTAATTCTGCATTTAGACCGCATATATACACACATCTCTTCAGGTAACCGAGTAGTAGTTGAAGATCCAGTTCATAAGACTATTTCAAATGTGAAATCCCTTATTATTCTTATGTTAAAAACAAAGCTGAAAAACAACAAGTTCAAAAGATTTGTAAAAATCCATTTAAAATTCCAATAGAAATGAGAAGTCATATTTTTCCAGTAAGTAAGAGCTTCAACATACTACTTGTATACCCATCCTGTGGAATGTGCTGTGCGATTACAGGAACGAATGAACACACGATTGAGGTTTAAGATATTGTGCGAAAAACGGGCCAAACCAAGTCTGGGGCAGAGCACAGAAAGAAGCCTACCTAGAAGCAAAGAGACACAAACCAGGATTTCGCACCCAAACAAGTGTCTGTAACCAGCTGCATTCAATTGCAGCGGCATATTGTTGAGAGAGAGCGTGGATCTTCCACCCTGGTTCAAGCTCACTCACGTAGCAGAGCCAGTACATCGTGCATCGGAGCAATCGGCGTCCCAGTTCTCTAGTGCGCCATTTCACTCTGCTCCTCTTTCTTCTTCAAGGCCTCGATCACCGCCATCTCCTTGGCCTCCTTCTTCTGGTTCCTGGCTTCAAACTGCAGCCTGCACGGGAGGACCGGTGACCGTTAGGGATAAGAGGACCTCGGCACCGGAGCCAAATACAGTAATCCCTCGTTTATCGCAGTTAATGGGGACCAAAACCACCCACGATAAACGAAAATCTGTGAAGAAGTAGCGACCAATAAACACACTGTATTTAAAAAAAAAAAAAATCGCCCCACGTGGGCTTTCGTGCTTGAGCAGAGTGCACTAACACGCACGCACTCATACACACACACACACACACACACACACACACACACACACACACACACACACACACACACACACACAGGCCAGCGATCTGCATGTGCAGCAGACGTGTTTATGATTAGTCAATTAAGACAATTAAGGATGAAAGAGACCTGCTTTTGTTCTTATAAGCCTCCTCTCTCTCTCTCTTTCTCTCAATAACACACATACACGCACCTGAGCACACACTAGCACGCATCGTAAAAAACAGAAACAGATTTTTGCGGACTCTTCCCCCCCCACAAATTTTTATTTATTTATTTATTTTAATGAATATGTTTGAAATAATCCGCGATGCGCCGAAGCCGCCATAAACGAACCGCGAAATAGCGAGGGATCACTGTACACGCAGACGGAAAAGACCAAGAGAAGCAAGCAATTTAAGGCATGACCTGTTTTCAATGATCCTCTGTACGATGTCATCGGTGGTGAGACTGTTTGCACTATCAATGGTCCGAAAGATCCCTCTCCTCTTGGGCTCCTGGGGCGAAAAGACACAAAATGTTACAGTAGTTTACCACCGTGAAGGACCTCCAGTCTTGAACCGAGCCGTGCCATTAGGACTGATGGATCAGAATTAGATTAGGAAACAGCAAATACAACAAAGATTTTTTTGATATTTACGCGTAGCAAATACATAAGGATTTTTGATATTTACGCGTAGAATGACAGTACTGAAAAAACATAGTGTAACAATGGTGAATACACTTTTCTGTTGTCAAAAGCGCACTCCAAAAAAGGAGTGTTTGACGAGTCCAGAAAAGTGCATTTTTGCTTTGCACGAGTTTCATTTCTGATTCGTTCCGCTTGAATCAGTCATTTGAACTTCTGCATTCATGCGTCAAGAATTTTAACATACGTGGGTCGATTTGAATGAATAAGGCCTTGTCTCAGTTCACAGACGGATGTCAGTCATTGAGCTACCCCATCAAATACAACCATATTTCCTTTTAATGATAACAAATAACAAAATCTTCAAATGAATCTGTACTCACTGCGTAAGGGTCCGACCCATCCTTGTCTTGAAATACTTTTGTCATGCCATGACAAACCAGGTCCACCTGCAAATCATTCAGATTAAATTATTTGAAATGACATCCCAAAGAGAAAAAACCAAAAAAAGATTTTCATTCCAACACTGACTAAACTCACATACATAGATGGCTTAGTTGTCACATGAAGCTTTAACAATGGGTCAATATCGATTATTAACATTTGAAATCTGTAAAAACACGCCGCCTACCTTGAAATGATCCAGCAGGTCTCTCGTCACCGCATAGGGCGCACCGATCACCACTTCGGATACATACTGCACACATGGAGAGACAACGGTCACACACCTGGAGTCTCATCATCAAACACTCTTGGTAGCGCACGTGAGCTTAATGCTTTAAAAGGGAATGAATGAAGGCATAAAGTAGGAGATGCTGCGAGTTGCAAAGCTGGTGTGACTCGAGTACAGATGCTGGAGAAGGATGGCTGACCTAAAGCCAAGTTGGACTTACGTGTGACACTTAAGACCACTGATCAAGTATAAGGGCACTATTGATGAGTGTAGCATACGTGTGTGTCCGTGCTATTACCCGACAGGCCAGGACGCTCAGAGTCCTCTCGTGGACGTTCATGATGGGGTAGTTCTTTCCCTTGTACCGATTCACTTCCTGAGTAGAATAAAGAGCTCGATGAATGGCATAAAAGTGCTATCCCAAAATATCCCCAGAATGTTTTTCACTGTTATGTGGTAGGTTTGCGAAGATGTGCCTCATGTGACATACCTGATCAAAATGCAGACCTACAATGACATAGGGTCTCTCTGCCAGCTTGGAGACCTTTGCTAAGAAGTCGACATGGCCGATGTCTGCCAGGAGTCACAAGTAAAGGCAACAACTAATAGAAAAAAAAACATTTTGCATTTTATGTTAAATGCTCTGGAAAGTGCTTTGTTACAGCTGCAGCTGTTGTCAAAGCGATATATAAATAAAGATGGATGATATTTTATGACCGGGAAGTTGAGCAGTTACACTGCTCAAAGATCAAGCAAAGGGCAAGAGATAAAATTACTGTTTCTTTATATTTGTGAAGGGCGGCCCGGTGGTCCAGTGGTTAGCGGGTCGACCTCACAGCAGTTGGTTCGATCCCAGCTCCAGCCTTCCTGTGTTGGGTTTGCATGTTCTCCCCGGGCCTGCGTGGGTTTTCTCAGGGTACTCCGGTTTCCTCCCACATTCCAAAAACATGCATGGCAGGCTGATTGAACGCTCTAAATTGTTCCTAGGTGTGAGTGTGGGCGTGGATGGTTGTTCGTCTCTGTGTGCCCTGCGATTGGCTGGCAACCGGTTCAGGGTGTCCCCCCCGCCTACTGCCCAAAGATAGCCAAGATAGGCTCCAGCACCCCCGTGACCCTTGTGAGGATAAAGCGGATCGGAAAACGGATGGATGGATGGATGTATTTTTTAACTACAGACAGCCTTGTGAAAATGATCCCCATTTACAAAGAGCTCAAGAGATAAAAATGTGTCCATGCCGCAGTCAATTGCACCCCCGCCACCTTGTTATTCAAAAGCACATTTCTAATGGAGTACTTGGCCTATCTTTGAATTGAGAATTTGAGTTATGCAAGTAAAATATAATACAATCCAGTACCCCTTTATTTGTACGGTGTTTCACAACTGCTGCAACCGTAACAAAGCGGCCTACCAATGGGTCCAGGCTAGTTTCTGTAGATATCATTTCACCAGTAAAGCGTTATCGAGGTGTGTGTGTGTTCCGCCATTCATGACTGAATGTGAGATCAAAAGCATCCACTCTGAGACACATTTGAAAAGTTTGCAAACAACACACGGCCACAGTAGAAATGTTGAGCTTGGTTTGTCAACGTAAGGATACGGAAGAGGTCAAATGCCCCGGCGACATATATGATGGTGTCTCCGGGTTGAGGCTCCTTCCCCGAGGCAAACTGGATGATCTTCTGGGACGTCTGTAAGAACTGTGACACTCCAGTCCATGGACTGTGGCCTTTAGGACCCTTGAACACAAGACCACAATTTGTCATTAATTAAAGACAGCCTCTTATCTTTTTTTTTTTTTTAAACAACTCACACTTAAGAGGGAAGAAAAAAAAGAACTGAGACTTACGTACCTTTCCAAAATTGTCTGTATGCTGCTGATAATCAGGATTATCCTGTAGAAAATGATTAGAAGGAAGTATGATCTTATGAACGAAATAATTATAATGCAAACATACGGTATATCCAGCTATTTATTATTTTCTCTTTTCACTTTCGATTGGAAATCGAAAAATGGAAAGAGTTGTCCGTTTTCCGTCCACTTCAACTCGGCAGTCATTAACTTTTGCCGGAGTCATCGTGCACTCAAGTGACGTAGCTGAAACGGGTCAATAAATACAGTTGAATTGAGTTAATCGTCCAGCCCTCGCATAAATATCCTTGTATACATTGCACAATGGTTGCACACATCGGTGCTGTTGAAGTAATTTGCCCCAAGCCTTCTTACTTGTTCTCATGTGATGTCAATGTAATACAACGGAACAAAACATACAACATAAGATCGTGGAAGCGTCAACTCACCATGTTGCTATGATGCGATTTGGTCATGAGAAGCATGCGTCCCACAAGGTCTGTGGTGGAGACTCCCTGAGTGCGTTTACATTCCCGATAACGTCCTGCTTTTTTCACCTCGTCATATGTGTCCTTTCCATCCACAGTTAGTGTGATGTCATCTGTTAAAAAAAAAATTATAATAATAAAAAACAGGCAAAACTCAGCTGGTAACACGCGGAGCATTTTTGACAATAGGTTCCTACCTCCGTGCACACAGAAGTCACAGTTGAACTTGTCCAGAGTCTCCAAGGTGGTGACGTAGGGTGCCCCTTCCACAATCTCGTCCACCCACTTGATGGCCCGCACCATCTTATAGCGCTCTTCCTGAGTGAAGACTGGCGGGCCCTTGTGCTTGGAGATTTCCGCTTTTGACGGCGTGAGACAAAAAAAATACGATTGATTAGCACTGCCAGAAAACAAGAAACTAATGCACACCAATGCAATTGGATCGTAAAAGCTGTGCCAAAGAGTGAAGCAAGCAAGACACTAATTTTATTTCCATCTTTTAAAACGTTGCCGGGAAAGCTTAACAGATTCCAGAAATGAAAATCACCCAACATGAAGGTCATTTGCACAGTCTAATTCAGTCCAGAAGTTTCATTTCAGTTTATTTCTGTGTTTGCAGTGGTGTAGAAACACTCACTATTTCACTGAGAGCTGCTTTTAATATTATGCTGACCTTCAAATCACAAAGCTGCTCGCCAAAAAGTAGCTGAAAAGTAAAGTCGGCACTTTGTGAGTGTTTTCACAAATGTGAGGCGTAACTACTGAAACAACAGCGCACTTACCATCCGTATGCACTCCAACGATGAGGTAATCTCCCATGCCTTTAGCTTGTCGCAGTTGATTTGAGTGACCGTAGTGGACCATGTCATAACTACAAAGAAAGCACAGAAACTCAATGGCGTGGAAAAAATGTCAACGCAGTCAGAAAATACCTGCTTGCTGCCTTTTTTATAAATTGGGAATTTAATCGCAAGGGGGAGACAGAATCAATGATCACTGATCAATTCACTGATTAAAAATCTAATGATTGATGATTACCACTACATGACTCTCAACGTTCGTAGTGCACCTCCAAGATGTTTTAGGTTGACATGAAATGGTGTTCGGGGTTTTTTGGTTTTTGTTTTTTTTTTAATAGGAGAAACAGCATCCAGGACTTTGAGATTTTCCATATTGCGTGTGTTCAGTGCTCAGCTCTTTCGTTTTGTACTTCATTTTACTTTAACATTACAGAACGGGCCAGAATAGTTTTGCTTGACAAAATTATTACATAAACTCCATAACTTGTCGCACACGTGAATGACAAAGGTTACTGGGAGAAAGGTTATGACGAGAGACATGACATGTTTATATTCGCTCTCTGACCTGCCGCTTTATTTTTTTCACTCAACTGATCGATGAAAAAACAAAACAAATGTTACAGTAATGTGCGAGTTTCACTATTCATGAAACCCTTCAGCCAATTCATTAGGTAGACCTTCACAATCATATGAGATCCAACGTATGAATAGAAATCCAATTCCAATGAAGTTGGGACGTTGTGTTAAACATCAATAAAAACTGAATACAATGATTTGAAAATCATGTTTAAAAAATATTTAGATGGCTATATTTAATGGTCAAACTGATAAACTTTGTTTTGAGCAATTAATCATGAAATCACAGAAGCTCCTTTTATATTCAATCGTGGGAGCCACCTGTTCCCATCGTTGCACCTATCCCAGCTTTTCTGACTCCTCCAGCTATAAACGTTCATGATTATTTGCTACACTTTTGAATTAAATACAGGTTGATATAGATAGATAGAGGTGTGCGTGTGTGTGTATACTGTATATAAAAACGCGCAATCCGCGTTCAATGAATTCCACTGAGTTATATATCAACAACTCTTCAAATTTGCTAGTTCATTTTGACATGTCACATTTTGAGAAAGGTTTAAGTACCATATTTGATGATAATTGAGTTCCACGTCTGACATTCCAAATCTGGAGGCTATTAATAACGGATATTGACTGGAGAAACTTTGATGGTTGCCGTGATAGTTTTCCAGATATTGCTGATATTAAAATGGCTTTTTAGAGTATGACTACAAAAACCGCCTAAACTACCCTACATTCAATGACTTTTCGTGAGAAAATATTGACAACGGCGACCGAATATTTGGGATTTTCTTCCCATTAACAAGTGTGTCTTTTTACTCCAATGTTTACAGGACATTCTGGGACGGTCAGGTGGGGGGTGGGGGGGCGTTGGATGAAATGACACGGAATGACCCATTTATTGTGCTGTTCAAGTTTAGTGTGTTTCTGCGGACAAAACTGTTCTTGTCCAACCATCTTGTCCTGTGCATGCATTAAAACCGACTCGTAGAACTGACATTACATAACATGACACTTATCTAATGCGATCGGGAATAACATAAATGGTACGTTTTTTTAAGATCTCAATTGAACAAATGCAGTCGTCAAGATTACGTGGAGATCTTATTTACGGTTGTGCAGAAAAACTGAATTCTTCCAATTGCTGACATTGCCAAGCGGCTAGCATTAGCATGCTGAATAGCTGGAGTACGATATGCATACAGTAGTGACTAGTCATCTGTGACGTGACAAACCCACAATCCGCGTGGAATTCAGTGAGGTTAAATGTAATCTTACCAGCCGTCACACCAAAGCCGGACAACGCGCTTCTTTTTCTCCGGGCTGCACACAGACCCTGCCGGCTGAGTACTACGGCCGCCGTCCCCAAATTGCTCCTCCGTGTCGTGATGGCCGTTTTTAATCATTTTGACGGATTTTTTTCCACACACCACCCGACTGTAGTACAAACTAAAAATAGCGAATCCTGTCACTCACGAGTGAATTTGTTTTCACGGAGATTATGCCAAGTACAGGACACCCTCTGGCCGGTTATGCCAAGTACAGGACACCCTCTGGCCGGTTGTACGAGGGCAGTGACGTCACCGCAACAGCCAACGCCCCCTGCTACGCCTGATCGATCACGTGACTAAAGTAGCCAGGCCCGCAAAAACGCATTTTTGCCTGTAGATGGCAATGTTTTTCACAATTTTGCATGGAGAGAACCGATGGTTTCCTCTATTGCCTGGTTAAAAACAAATAAACAAAAAAAAAAACTGCTCCCACTTCCACAAAATCAAAATGGTGTGGAATTTCTCACCTGTTTCATACACTCTGATCCCCAGGACATAAATACACAAACCCATCGGAAAAATGACAATTTTTTCCCCAAAATTCCAATGGCTATCCCTCCCCTGGAGGGCATATGACTGTGACTATTCTGATTCAAAATGTATTTGTTCAACAGTTTCAGGATAGATGGTCTAACTCACCCTCAAACGGACAGCAGTCATTTTGTCTGTTTCCATCGACTGCCTGGAACTATTATCAGAATCAGAAAACCTTTCATCGTCTCACAATGGAGAGATATCCAATTTACAGCAGCAAAGTTATGAAAGGAAGAAAGTAGAAGAACAAACTATAGGAGGTGCTGTGAAGGCAGCCACTCTTGCGGCGCCATCTTGAAGTCATAATAACAAAATAATACAACTCATAAGACACAGACAGTCATACAATCTTAACCACTTTTCTGCATCCTCTTTGTTGTTTGAAGTAGTTATAGATGAAAGAGGAGATGATCAAATGGTGGGAGTTATGATCTAGGAGCTAAGTTGTCTGGGGCCTAATGGCCACCTTAAATCAATAAACAAACATCTCCTAGGAGAGAGATCAGGCACCTAAAACACAGGTGTCAAATTCTAGTCCTCGTGGGCCATTGTGAGCCTGACAATGATCCTCATCATTTGAATCAGGTGTATTGAAGGAGGAAAACATATGAAACATGCAGGATAGTGGCTCTGGAGGACCGGAGTTTGACACTTGTGTCCGAAGACAATGACAATATATGAATAGTGTTTTCTCTCACCTGGACATGGGTCATTAAGCCACCTCCCGGAGCCAGGTTTTGAAGGGTCCTATAAGGAAGCTGGGGTAAAAAATGTGATACAGGTGACAAACTCAACACCATTTTGTTTTTGCGACAAGTCCAGCAAAATCGTTAATTTAATCCATAGTGTCGTCTTTGCAGGAAAAACGCCATTGTTGGATACTTTGAACTTCATATATTTATTTTTGGCCATTGATATTTTTTTATAAAGGGTCTCCCATTTGAAAAGTGGTGTCGTCTATGAAACGGGTAAGAAACCCAATGCCGTTTTGTTTTTTTGGCAAAAGGAGCTTGCCAAAGTAACTGATTTCACCCAAAGCAATATTGTAGTAGTTGTGGCAATTAAAATGCCAATGGTAGAGACTTTGAATGTACTTGATTCCATTTTATTGCCAAACAGAGGGATAATGGATGTGTGAAACAGGTGAGAAACTTAACACCAGTTTGTTTTTGTAGCAATGGAAGCCCATCAAAATCAGGGAATTCGATCATTAGTTGTACCAGGCATTTAAGATGGACAGGATAAGGAAGAAACAAAGGTGGTTTTATGGTTTTTTTTCCCATGATAGTACATTTGTATGTGTTCTCAGTCATTCCGGAGTCCATACTCATGAATGGGAATTAAATCGCATTTCGCTAGGACAGGCTGCAGCTCACCCTAAATAGAGGACAAGCATTATTAAAAAAAATGATGGATGGATGTTAGGATTAACTGTGCTGAGAGATAAATTGCATCATGAATGCATGAGTCTTTGAACAATTAAAAATTTTCTAGATCATTAACGTTATCCAAGATTAAGGTGTGACATTATTGGGGGAATAGTGAATTTATCCAGCAGTAAGTAACTCTTGAAAAGTCTCATGACAAAACAATGTCAAAATAAAGCATGGTTTATTGATTCACACGGAGAATGTTTCCATTTTTTTCTGAAAAATCCACAAGGAACATAATCTTCACATGTAACGATGGCACAAATGTTAGTAATGGTGACCCATCACTCGAGACCGTTGCTTTGGCCCCTCGTAACCTTACAAAATGGTGCACAATGTCAGCATCCTGAGACAAATGAATGGGTGTTATGTACTTCAACCCCAATTCTGTAAATGGCAACAAACTACAAAATAAAAATTGTAAACTTAGAATTAAGTCTTGGACCTCTACTTCTTTGATTTAAATCAAAAAGAGAATGTAAAAGCACTGATCAACAACTTGATAAAAGACAGGTCAGTGAGGTCAGGAAGTCAGTAAACCGCAAATCAATTACCATCTTGTACATACATCAGCAAAAAGTGAAAATAAATGGAAGTTTGGTACATTCATTACAACAAGATTTTTTTTTTTTTTTTTTTTTTTACCCAAGACATCTGTCGGAAAACTGTCATCGATCGAGCTGCCAAAGCTTGTTGCCGTAATTCACCACTTGGAAGAAACATGTCTTTACTAGCACAAAGAACCACTATGTCTGCGAATGTCTATGAATTATGCTCAGTGAAATAAAGCTATTGCCGTTTCACGCAATACTAATACTGTTAAAGTTCAATTTCAAGTAAAAGTTGACTTTGCACTGACTTATTACTTATAGACTTGCAGAGTGGTTGTAGAAACTTAATCTGTCGATTTATAAGTACAACCATATATATAATGTACCCCCCCCACGTATAGGTGCAATAATACAATACAGTATATTACATTGTGCCACACCGAATGGCGGCACAGGGAAGAGTCCCCAAAATACTTTGAACAAGGAGTTCGTGGTTCCACATGACACCCAGTGCCACGAGAGATCCCAGGGGAGCACCCTGACCCCTCAGCAACCTTTTAATGTAAACATGTTGAAAATAACTTTTGACGCACAATAGTCAGCCCATCCTTTGATCCAAAGGTGATCAAAAAATAAACCGTGCTCACAAAGCCATTATCCAATAGTTTTTTCTCATTAATAAATAACTGGTGATATATCAAGCCACTGATACAACGTTCGATATCAAAATCCTAGAGTCCTTTACGGACCCTCTGGGGTTACGGGATAGACGACGGACGAGAGAGAGTCCTTCACACATGACAAATCAGTAATGAAGGAAAAAAAAAAAAAAACATTAGCACCTCAATCCCAACGTGTCCACCGAACGATGAATCCAGCTGATCCATCACTGGTACGCTGCAACGTTCTTGTCCATCATTCACCTTTAGGCTGTTTTTTTCTTCTTCCTCCCTTTGCCATAGCCTCTTCCAAACCAACCACCTTGCACCGCCGTGGCTTCTGCGGCCCCTCCAGGTTCACCAAAGGAGTCGTCCTTTGGTGAACCAGCGTGGCGAGCAATGACCGCACGGGTGTGGCTGTCCTCATCGTCAGGCCGCAGAGGTGCAGCAAGGTTGAAGATGGGATCCTCTGCCCTGAAGAGACAAAACAAAATAGTTAATTTCATCGGTGCCTTGCCTGTGTGACTTGTTGGACTTAATGTACACATTGTAGATATAACAGCACAAAAATAAGTTAGTTATTTATGATTGTATTATTGCCGTTGTATTATTAAGCTAAGCAGATTGGATGGATGATTGGCGTATAATTTTAATGATTGTCTTTTGTGCAGCATTTATTTGCTGTGGTTGCTGTTAAACTACAATGTAAACTGAGTTTTAAAGACATTACAAAAGGAGATTAGAATTATGAAAGGACTTTCGATATTTTGAAATCTGTAAAAATTTGGTATTATTCCAGCGTCACACTCATGCTTGCAAAATCATCAAAGGTAACAGCTAATGCCATTCATTCTGCTGCCACCTGCCATTCTTATGCCACCCAAAAAGCCCGCTTTCAAAGAGCGTCTGTAAGAAAAGATGCAAACTTAGCTTCGAAAGTACTTTAAAATCAATAGTTATTCCACTCTGAATCAACACTTACAGACTGGCTGGCCGATCGCTCAAGAAAGGGCGCGCTCAAGATGTTGACCGACTCGGCACCGGCGGGATGGTTGACTGCAGTGTTTCTCAATTATTTTCTGTGACGCCACCCCCACCCTTGGAACAAGAAAACATTGCGCCCCTTCCACACCCCACCCCATCCAAATATCTGCCGCGATTATAAATGGTATCACTTTCTAAACTCTACAGCTAGAGTCTACAACTCAGCATAAGATTATATCCCCGCATAACATCTTTATTAATATTAAAGAACACTTATGAACTTACAACAAAGAATAACTCTTAACATCGTTTATACTTCCGTCAGAGAAAAGATTTGAAGTACATCAATTTGCCTGAATTGAAAAATAAAAATTCAATGAGCGTCACTGCCATCTACTACAAAGAATGTGCAATTACACTTTACTCTAGTGCGGCAAAACAAAAAAAACAAAAAATGTTGGGTCAAAATGGCATCAACAGAGGTCTATTGATGCACCACCACTGACGACAGAATACAGAAGCATTTGACTTGTATCGACATACCTGTCATACACAGGAATTTGGAGATGAAGCTCTTCCATGAGAAGACTCATGACATCATCACACTTGGCATTGATTTTTAGGACAGCCAAGTCATCTTTTGGTGTCCACTAAAACAAAAGAGCACAAGTGCAGTCTTAGAAATTAATGAATACACTTGCACAACAAGATTTATTCAGCTCAAGACCAATTACAGTATATACCGTATTGGCCCGAATATAAGACGGCCTTGATTATAAGACGACCCCTCTTTTTCAAGACTCAAGTTAAAAAAAAAAAAGACTTTTTGAACACCAAATAAATTTTTATACAGAACATAATTACAATACATCTGAAACAAATGATTATAACAATATATTTGAGAGAAAAAGCATGTTATTTTGCCTCATTCAAATCTTATTATCTGGAGATTTAAATATGTAAACTAAAGTGCAATCACATTCGTAAATGAATGGCCTCTGATTTTTGAAATGTAAATTACGTCATAACTTCTCCTCAGTTGCCGGTTAACCTGGCCGATCTTCGACCCACTTTTCTCCAGATTGTCACTACGTTTCTCCATTTTCTGTAATCTCTTCTATTATTTTCTTCTCTTTTCCTTCTTACCGCTATTTTTTTATTTTTCTTCTTCGTGCTACCGCTATTTTTATTTTTATTCTTCGTGACAGGGGTTCACTTTGGCCTGGGGATCCAAGTTCAGCATTCGCTTCCATGCTATCTGGCGCCATCTAGCGTCGTGAATGGGTATAACGTCTAGACCCCGAATATAAGACGACCCCCACTTTTTCAGTCTTATTTCAATGCAAAAAACACCGTCTTATATTCGGGCCAATGCGGTACATTTTATTCACAATATTTTACCTGGAGGTTCACGATGTACAGTTTGGGCCTTTTACTCGCTGGTTTGTTCATGCACCACAGACATGCGTATTTCTTCAGCACCTGCGCAGAGAAACTGTTTTAACATAGATAAGGCAATACAAAAAAATACAACTGCCAGAGAGTTACCACAATGTATCCCACAATACGACCTGTGATTGTGGATGAAAAATGTATGTTTACCAAAAATAGATGATTACAACTATTACAGCTTTGCTTAAGCCAAAGAAGAAAATGTGACATTTTGGTCACAAACCACATTACATGAAAACTTTGGTTTTATGGAAGAGAGCTTTTTTCTTTTTTTTTTCCTTTAAGCCGTTGGCAAACAGTTGAAGGATTTTACCACTGCCCACAATTGTAGCATTTTACATTGAATGTATGACAAATAATAATGTCATAACATCAATTCAAAATTGATCTGAATTACGCCCATGTCGAGATCTCGAATAATCTCATAAACACTGGAAACTTAACCCCCCCCCCAAAAAAGGACCAAAGTCATGGATAGGAACTACCTTCAAACTGGAACCTAAGCAGAGGATAACGTCAGCCATCTTCGCTGCCTCTGCAGCTCCCTTCCAGTTGAGAGGTTGCTCCAGGGTTCCTCGTTCCCCAAAGTGCACTATTGTGTCCCTGAGTTCACTGCCACAGTGGCAGCACCTGCGGCCCGTGGAATGCCGGTGGAGGGATGTTCGCTCCGTCACATCGAATAAACGCACGTATTCCCTGACTGGAGAACAGCAAGTACACACCTGGAAGATGGAGGCAAAGGCAACATGTTCAGAAAAGAAAGGCAATAAAGCACACCTGAGGTGATTTTAGGATCAGAGGTTTAGGCGTGCTGGCAGTTTTGCTGCCCGAGCACATCCAATAGGGGAGGGGGTGCGGGGATGAGGACTGCGGGGCCTGCCGGGTACAAAAACGCCGGCTTTAATATTAACACGTGCGCATGGCAAATTTCTCTCGTTGCAATTCAAAGAGAAGCGCCAGTAACTACTACATTTCCAATAAATACTGTGCCCATAAGTAATGTGAATGCCTGTAGTTCACACAACAGTCTGGAGGTCGATAAAAACAGTGGAGCTAAATTAAAATCAATCAATCAATAAATAAAGTCTGGTGGGAATTCTGATTGGTTGGTCACTTTTCGAGTCAACTAACTGGGGTGTCATGAAACAACATATGTGTGTGTGTGTGTGTGTGTGTGTGTGTGTGTGTGTGTGTGTGTCACCTCTATAAACATGTTTCCATGAAGTTCAGACAGGGCGTGCCTGGGAAGACCACTACGTAGATGTAGTCCATCACAGTTTTGAGACACCACATGCTTCACCTTTAAAAGCACGCACATGTTTAATCATGTGTGAAATATTTACCATTACATGTTGCTACACATAGGCTAAACCTACCAGCATTTCCTTATAAAGCATCTTAATGCACATGTGTGTGAGTGTCGGCTCTGCTTTGCTCAGGTCAGACGAGCTGTTTGGAAAGAGAAAAAAAGGGGAATGGTCCCATCAGAAACCTTACAGTGTACAATAAAATCCCATTATAGATGACAATAGGCAAGACACCTGACAGCGCGGCCCTTCTGCAGTTGCGTCCAAACACCATTGGGCCCTCGGTAGTCAGGGATGGATGCCGCCTACCATTAAAAAAAAAAAATAATAATAATAATTTAGCCAGACAGAAGATCTTGAAATATAATTTCAAAGAACAAAGATGCGAGTTTCTTACAGTACTTATTCCAGCTCCAGTGTAAACCACCAAGTGTTTTGCTTGTTTGACTGCCGCTGCCAGGTGCCACACTTTACTTTTCAGGTCATCAGCAGTATCAAACAACTGTAAGAAATAAAAACGTTGAAATATGTTCATAAATTGCTGTACAAAATAAAGACTACACAACTACCTGTCAGGTGCGGTAATTGATGATACGAGGAGACGAAGGCGAGTCATGTCTCTATCCTTTCCATAACACAACTGTTTACACATCAAGCAGCAAGATACTCCCTTTCAACCATTTCACGTCTATAATCCCTTCTAACCCAGAAAAAAATCCCCTCAAGGTACAGGTCCCCGCAAGGTACAGGCCCGTGGTTGAACATATGTCCCTTGTGGTTCGACACAACCATCAATTCTCGAAATTACTTGTTAACGTAAGGGTCGTGGGAGAGCTGGAGTCTATCACATTTTGAGTCTTCAAATAAACTAACGTGCATTATGAATGGATGTGTAGTCGTGAAAAATACAGAACAGTCCTGCTTTGGGACAAAGCGTGTATGAGCCGGTCTTACTTCCTCTTGCTTCCTCTGGAGTTCAATTCTGCGGATCTTTCTCTTGCACAGCTCCTCCACCGTGTCTTTGTGCAGCACAAGCACAGAAGTGTCCTCCTCCGACCTCTCAGCCTCAGGTTTTTTCAGGATGCGCCTAACCTGAAGTTTAAAGGAAAAGATCAACCACGGTCAGCTAAAACGGAACTAACGTCGACTCATTTGCATGTCGTTTTTCTGTTTTGACGCACCAGCCTAATTATCTCCTTCTCGTTTTCTCGTTGTAGTATCTTGGCCTTTTGTAAAGCTTTTCTCTCCACCCGGGAAGAGAAAGCGCGGTCTGTCTGATTTGCCATTACGGGATTGACCGGCTAAGTGGCTCCGTTTTCAAAACAAGGCTCTCTTTAACTACAGCCGGGCGGATGTTTGTCTATGTTGACATGAAAGCGGGTAGCGCCCCCTGTGGCTCGGAGTGCGCACGCCGCTTTGTAACTTGTAAATCCTGTAAACTATTGTGTGATCAGTCTTCCATTTTCGGGGGTGTACACATTCTTATAACAACTGCAGCAGTAAAGTCATAATTGCGAGATATGGCAAAAATACTCCACCAAAGAACAGACACTTGCGAAAAAAGGCTTTTGTAAATGTAGAAGTTCTGATTCAGCTCATGTGCATCAGTTATAAGTAAAAAAACAACAACTCTGAAATGTACCTAAGTAAAATTAAATAGATATTTTTACTGTTAATTTTATAACGAAAATTTTTCATAACTTGGCACAAGGGGGAAAACACAAAATGCTGCTCACAAAATATTTCCTCTTATTAACTTCCAAAATCTGCGTACTGTACTGAGAAAAAGAAATAATGATGCTTGTCACACTTCTAGGCCATATACAGTTGAAACCAGAAGTTCACATATGGTATATATAAATACACACGCTTTTGTTTTAGGTGAATTGGGATTGCCAAAATTATTTGTATTTCCTGAATTCCTGAATAATGAAGGGATGGGGACATGGGGGCATTTTTGATTACTTTCTTCAAAGTCTCAAATCAACATACAGTAAAATGACTGCCTTCAAACAAGTTAGGAAAAAGAGATGACAATGTCATGTTTTTGGAAGCTTCTGACATTTATAGACAATATTCGAGTTAATCAGGTAATGTAATTGATCTGTTCAAGCCGTTACAAGCAAGTATGAACACTATGGGAATGCCCCGCCATCATAACCCTCAGGAAGGAGAATCATTCTGTATCTCAGAGATGAACATGCGTTGGTCCGAAATGTGTACATCAACCTAAGAACAAAAGCAAAAGTCCTCGTGAAAATGTTGGCTGAAGCTGGTAAGAGTGAAACGAGTATTGTGCCAACATGGGCTGAAAAGCCACTCTGCTAGGAAGAAATGACCCCCCGACCCTCACCAAAAAAAAGACAGATAGAGTTTGCAACTGCATTTGGGGACAAATGCATTAAGTTTTGGAGATGTGTGCTGGGGTCTGACGAGACTAAAATTGAATTGTCCAGCCTAATCAGCATCATTACATTTGAAGGAAAATGGAGAAGCTCGCAAGCCCGAGAACACCACCCCAACTGTGAAATATTGCTATGTCAGCATCATCTTGTGGGGTTATTTTTCTGCAGGTGGGACAGGCACATTTCACAAAATGGGGATGATGAGCAAAGAACATTTTATGGAAATACTGAAGCAACTTATCAAAACATCCTCCAGGAAGTTTGTTTGGGCGCAAATGGTTTGCCAAATGGCCATCACAAAGTCCTGATATCATTCCTATTGAAAATGTACACGGTGGGCAAACCTGAAAAGGCATGTCTGAGAAAGACAGCTAATGAACTTGGCTCAGTTACACCAGTTCTCTCGGGAGCAATGGGCCAAAATTCCTGTCCACGATTGTGAGCTTGTCAGTGTTTGACCCAGGTCATACCATTTTAAAGGCCACGGTACTAAATGCATCCATGATTTGAACCGCTTTATTCTCAGAAGGGTCATGAGCATGCCAGAGCCTATTCCAGCTGAGCAAACTAGTTTACTGTGCAAATTAAGTAACCTTAAAATATTTTGCATCTGTACTGAGGGCTGCTTCACAGTACGCACGGATAGCAATTGTCATGTTGTAAAAACCTTTATTATCACACTAAAAACCAACAAACATAAATAACACAAACTTCACTCTGGAGGCTTTTTTTGGTAGACATGGAAAGCAAACCAATAATCCAATCCTGAAAATTAAGGCAACGGTTGAGCAGATTTACTGAAGTACAGTACTGGTTGTCCAAAATTAGGACCACAAAATACTGTAATATAATCACAGTTTCAGTGAGTTGAAGACAATAATTCTGTAGTGCCAACAATTGTTTCCTCTGGTATTTCACGAGAGCAAATATTTGATGAACCCAAGGCTGCTGTTGGAAGTCACTGGCATAGCTATGATGTTTAATATATTTGGATCCACACAAAACAATCCCATTCGCAGATCCAACTATATTAGTGTGTCGATGTGAAAGTATCTTATCGTTTCTATGGAAATTAAGACACAACAGTAGTTCAAAGGGAGCCCAGATTTGGGAAATATAAACTTGAGTTCTTAGTGGGGCCAAATGAGCGTGTGTCATCGGGGTCTGCGGGAGAAGAAGCTCTGAGAGCTCTTTGCAGGCTTTGTTCTCAACCGTCCTCGCTTTGTGTCAAGTGGCTGCTCGCTCATGAATCCTGTCTTGTCGTCAGTCGTCACAACTCCCCTGCGTCTTTCTGACACCTTCATCTGGATCCTGGTGGGTAAAAGACATCAATGGTTCAGCTGCTTGACAATAGGTTCTGTCTGTGATACAAAATGTTTTATTTAAATCAAAGCATATATTGAACACATGCGGTATCTCAAAGTTCATATTTTTGTAAATATTATATTATTATTATTATACAGTGGTACCTCAACTTACAAACGTAATAGATTCTATGACCCCGTTGGTAACTCGAAACGTTCGTAAATTGAGCTAAATTGTCCCAATGAAATGAATGAAAATGCAATTAATCCGTTCTAGCCCCCAAACAGATTTGTGGTTCACATAATGAAAGATGTAGGAAACCAGAGACACTTTTTTTTTTTGTGCGTAACTTGAAAAGTTCGTAAAAAGGGTTGTTTGCAATGAGGTTCCACTGTATCTTTTTTTTCATGGGACAACACTTAAGATCTTTGGTTATGTGACTCATTAGTGTTACAAGGCCTCAGGTGTTAAATATAGCGTTATTGAAATGTTTTTTTAAAAAATGTGGTAGATTGTAGTTGCGTATTCCACCTAGACCAGTGGTGTCAACATACGGCCCTCGGGCCGGAACCGTAAGGAGGTTTGATCAGGCCCGCAGGATAATTTAAAAGTGAAAAAATGCATAAAAGACCTGTGTCTTTTATGCATATTTTTAATAAGGTGCAATTCGTGAAATATCCGCCACTGTTTTGTTCAGAGAAGACGACAACAGCAGCCTCACTCTGTCACAGAGACAGACCCAACACAACAGATGCTATCAAGTACATGTGAATACTTTATTCTTTACACATATTATAGCACTCCCCTTAGTTTGTAAGGTGTAGGCAAGGATTACATTTAGATTTTATATGCTCGTGTAAATGGTTTATAAATCTCATTTATCTTAAAAGTGCAATTACTTAAAGTTTTGTGCCTTTCTACAGTGAGTGGGATCAGTTGCAATGCATATATGTGAATGATAAAAGTAAATTGCACATTTGTCGAAGGCAATCTAAGGTGCTTCATGAAATGTTTTGTAAAAGATATGTTCATTAAATTTCAACATTTTCCTAATGTTCTTGTGCTTCTTTAGACCAAAACAAAGGAAAGACATATTATTTTGGTTATTTATAGCAGATTATGGTATAATTTTTAATGGTCCGGCCCACTTGACATCTACCGAGGCCGTATGTGGCCCACAATGTGAAATGAGTTTGACACCCCTGATCTCGACATTATTTTTGTATGCTGGGCTTAGTGGCCTCATGAAATGAGCTGGTTCTGACTCAAATGTCCACAACAGAATACTCACAAGATGCCTCTTTTTCTCAGGAGTGACTTCTGAGTTGCGGCAGACAGAGAACTCCTTCCTTTTGGACAGCTTGTGTGCCCCATCTGAACAAACAAAAACACACGTTGGTATTGTCTTGCTGTGATTTCCCACAGAAATTCGCATACAACGAACAACATTTGAATCTTTGCTGCCTGTAATCAAAAGCTGTGCTTACAAATAACATTCATCTGTTTTTCATGATAATGATGCAGACAAGCCAATGTTTTGCTTTTGACGGAACTGGATCAAATAATGCAAATCTTAATAATCCCAAATGAATGTACAGTTGTACCTTGACTTGTTAGTTGTTAATTCACTCTGTCCCCAAAAAGTTGTAAATACATTTTAGAGTAGGTTTGTTCAAGGCTCTGATAGTTTTTTTTTTTTTTTTTTTAATGGGGTATTTGTCAAGCGAGAGATTTATTACATGATGTATAAAAAACGGAAACAAATAAATGACCTTTTTCAAAATCTATTAACTTACTATTACTGGCACCTACAAATCAAATACAGGTAGTGTATAGTTTAGTGATCCCCGACCACTGGTCAGCGGAAATACTTTTAAGGCCTTACGGAAAAGTTGCAATATATAAAAAAAACAATTGTGGAAGAGCATATATTCTCCTAGGGAATGTACATCATCCACAAATGGTTGCCAGTCCGTGAAACATTTGTACTATTATGAACTGTCCACAGTGGGGGAAATTGGCTGGGGACCACTTGTATAGTCCACAGACTCTGAAAGTCCAATAAAAGCAGTGCGTACAGTAATAGTGTTTCTAAAATCATATTAGATACATCACAGTATACAGTAGAACATCTATGGGAAATATGATGGAGTATGGCTTTAAAAAAAAAATCTGTCCATTCTCTGTGGACAATTATTACTTATCCCCAAGGAGGGTCGCCGGTGTGACTTTGGGCGAGAGGCGGGCTGAACTGGTCACCAATTGCAGCTTAAAAAAAAAAATTAAAACTTATATCTACCTATCTACAGTCAAACCTCGGTTTTCGTCCATAATCCGTTCCAGAAGGCTGTTAGAAAACCGAAACTGTTCGAAACCACGCTTTTTTAAAAATAAAAATGTTTACTGAACACGTCTGCTCACAATGGAAAGCAACACGAGGAAGCGTCACTTCCTCGTCTACCCAGGGAAGCGTCACTTCCTCGTGTAAGGAAGGCGAGAGGGGTCAAATGGTGCATTCAAGTGCGCTCAGTTTGTTCGAGAACCAAATTTTGTTCGTCATCCGAGGCATAAAAAACTCAAAATTTTTGGTTGAAAACCGAATTGGTCAAGAACTGAGATGTTCGAAAACCGAGGTTTGACTGTATTACTGTAAACAAAATCAAATTCAAGTCCTCATTCGCATGCTGTTCTTCCATTGTTGCCAAATTGCTAACTTATTAAGTGGATGTTCACACTTGTGGCAAGACACTTAACTTTTACTTTTGACAGTACAGACAGCCAGAGAGATGAGAAATGCTTGTGATTTATTTCATCGACAATGGGCCTCGATTTGTTCATACAATAGCCACAAAAAAAAGGAGAGTACGAGATAGCTAGCATAGTATTATGGGAAGTTGTGTGACAAAATGGGAGTCCGACAAAACCGGTGCACGGCCGTATGTCTCGCACTTTCCGACGATGTTGCTTTGAGGCCACACACAGAAAGTGAACTGCAATTTCATAACACACCCCCCCCCCCGTCCCCGACACCACTTTAATTGAGGAGATGCATTTGAAGCTATCTTTTACTCAAATGTTTTACAACACCAAGCAAAAAATAGCGAAATAAATAAAATAAAAGTAAATAAAATTCGGCCAAGTAACGGCTCGTAATTTAAAAGCCTTTTACCGGTAAATTGGGGCACTCATACAATAAGTCAGGGCACTACTTTGGTAGGTCATAAAGTGACTTTCCCAGCGTGATTCCCACATGGCTTGAAAACTGTCAGTTACCTGTCGTCTGAGCACTCTCTCCCTGGCCAGCTCTCTGTCCAAACTAATCAGATGCATCCTTTCCGCCACTGACAGGCAGAAGAAGATATCGTACATTTCGTAACGCGCCGCTCGCAGCTGCAGGAGGGAAACAATCACACAGCGGAAGGTTGTTTGAGTGAACCTGTGAAATCTCACTATCTGTTCTGGGTAATTTGCTATTTAAAGGATAAATGCGCACTGGCAGGAAGGCACCTCAACAGATGGGTACAACATGTGGCTGACTTAATACCTGCAGAGAGACTCTCTGCTGCAATAAACGATCCTGTTTGCTACAGATATCCCCTCTGTGAGGAGGCAGCTGGAAAGCCTGCAGGAACTGTTGTGTGTCCTGAAAGAAAAACACACGCAATCACAGTAATCACAAAAGAAAATAAATATTTAAATTAGAGCATTAAGAATGAAGGAATTCAATTAAATGCCTCATTTGCTGCGGGCGCTGTTTAGTCTTGAGCAGAGTACACGCATACAAATAATCGGGCCCAATTTGAGCCTTTTTCGTTGCGTCCAATCGCAGTCAGCAAGGGTCTGCCTGATTATAAGATTACATCAGTTCGATGCACATTTTAATGTGTGTGTGTGTGTGTGTGTGTGTGTGTGTGTGTGTGTGTGTGTGTGTGTGTGTGTGTGTGTGTGTGTGTTTGGGGGCATCAGCACACTTTCAGGCAATTCAAGGACTCCGTGATTGTGATTTGAAATGGAGCAATGGACAATTAGAAACCCACATGAAGCTTGCGCTGATGGCGGACACAAAGAGAGGAGCAACTGGGTGTGGTGTTTTTATTGCACATCTCCCAAGTCATTTGACACAATAAAAATTGTAAGGAGGGTTCATTACCATAATGTACTTACCACATAACCGAATATTTATCTTAGCTTCTTATATTTTGTCCTCTACTACAGTGAACCCCCGTTATTAATGGTGGCAGTCCGGACGCCATGTGACACAATGATACACAAACACATATATGGCCTCGGGGAGGAGACTCATGACTGTCGGTGGTCATATTGTGATGCGTGTGGTGTCCTGTGTTGGACGTCTCTAGTACACCGCACACCGGAGCATTAAGTAGACACTCAGCAATGTCGTCATGTCACTCGGTTTATAAAAATCAGATGTCAAAAATCAATATGTGCGAAAGACGCTTTCAACAACTACAGCAGAAGTGAAATGTTATTGCAACATATCAAAGCGCCGTTGTTCGGCGAGAGCAGGTGTGAGAATGGCAGGCTTCACTCACCCCAATCGTGCGCACCAGCTGCGCCACTCTCTCAGTCCTGAGCAGCCTTCGCGTCAGATAGCCTTTGACAGCAGCTAACAGCAGGGGGCGGCAGTGCTCAAGGTGAGAGCTGGGGGGCTAATGAAGAGGGAACGAGTGATGAGCAGGGTGAATAATGAAAACAGGAGGGGAAGAGAGAGGAGAATGCTAATTCCACCAGTGACAACCAATTAATTTTCCAGACTCTCAAGGTCTTTTGCTTGGCATCTGTTTAGTGCATCCATGCACGTGTGCTGCTTTAATACAGAATCACAAACAACTGATAGGTTGTTGTCACTCACTTGTTGATTGCTCAGCCTTAGAGGCTAATGTGTTTTTTTATAAGACATGAAAGAACTGATAGAAAACAAGGGTTAGTGGAATTTACCATTTTTGTCACTTGAAAAAGTAGTACAACAAGTGATGAATAGATACACAGATAAACAGCAGCATGTTTCATATTAACGCAAAAGGATAATACCTGAGAGGTCTTTGAGAATGTCACTGTGTCCCCAAGACGGGAGCCTGACAGAGACGACAGGAAGGACGAGCCCTGGAGCAGGCAATAGCGCATTGCAAGTGCCTAAGAAGGAAAGTCGGGCAGATGTGAGCAAAGCATGTATGAACACCAGCATGTATTTGGGGAAGCAGACAAGGTTGGCAAATATTGAATTGGAAAGGAGAGAAAATGAGGCAGGAGGAAGGAATTAATTGAGGGTGGAGAGAGAGAGAGAAGTGGAGGGATGGGGCATACGAGAGGGACGACGTGGATAACAAGACAGGAGAAAAGGCAGAAATAATTCAGCCAGAGAGCAAAAGAGACAGCAGAGGAGGCAGGAGACAAAACAAAGAGAGGGGTGAGAGACAAAAAAAAAAAAAAAAGGGAGACCATTAGCAGTGGCACACGACAGGACGATCTGGCACTTAACCACGGACACTCATGAATTAAACAAATGATCCTTTTTCCTTTTCTCTGTCAATTCCTTCACTCGTCTCCTCCCTCTAAGCAAAGGCTCCGGCCACCTTGAGCTCCCATTTCAACACAAATCACAAGGTGGACAGAGTGGAAGCAAAAAGGAGCATTCTCATATCGCGGCTGTAGTTCATGATATTGTTGTTAAGGATATATCAATTAAACACAGCCCATGACTCATAGGGTGTGAACACTGAACTCAAACATGGACAGATACAAACCGGAGGTAGAGGAAGTGGATGGCAAAGAACAGCCAGCGCCCTTGAAGTGTCCCCCCCCCCCCACACACACACAAACAAACATCCATACAATCTCAGCTCTTAGGGATGTGATGAAACATTTATGTTGAAAACCCTTATTTCTGTGGGAAATGGAGAGTCTGAAAGTCTCTTGTAACGAACAGATGTCTGTAGTCTGCCCACGACTCGGCTCCTCGGAAAACACTCAATCAGGTCATGCGACATCATTTTGAGTGTGTGTCACAGGGCACATATGGAAGCATGCAAATCTTTCAAATGAAAGCTCCGCCCAGGTCACTCTTGACATTCCGATTGAAATTCTTTTGAACTAATCTAATCTTTAAAATATGGGGCCACACACTGATTCTTCAGTATTGTATCGGTGACTCTGGGTGAAGCAAACCTTGCTCGAGTTTATTATGGTTGTTCAACAGGGATTACTATGAGACCTGCAGAAAGTGATGCAACATCATGCAAGAAGTGGGAGGGATGAGTTAAGTGTGACTTGACCGTAAAAAATATGGACTGGATGTAGTTCATACATGGAGAAAAAACATTCTTTTATTCCTGCACTGTCTCACGTTTGGCTCATATACAACTTGACTGCCACACATTTATAACTAGTATGACTGAAGCGATAGAACTTCTTATCACAGTGAAACCAATCTTTTACATCATCACTTAAGTCTCACCTGGCACAGTTCCTCCTGCTGCCTCTTGTGCTCTTCTTGCAGGGCTCTGACCTGAGCAGCGTGGACCTGTTTTAGTTCCTCCGAAAAATGGTCACTCCCCGGTGAAGTCACTGGACGCGCAAAAGTGATAAAGGGAAGGAAAAAAAGCTTGTTAGTACAACAGCCATCCATCCATCCATCCATCCATCCATCGCACTTGAGACTATGTCAGCTGACTGGCTCGCCAGATGATCTTACAATTTTAACTCAGTTATTTGCGATTCAAATCACTGCTTTTCAATGAACAGCAAACACATGCGCATTCAATTGTATTGTTATTGCTGATTTATTTTTCATGCTGGCCCAGTGAATTTATCGCACGCATGGCGGGATAACTCACCATTGACCAGCCAACATGTGTTGAAAGATAGCATGCTTTTTTATATATCGACCTATCACACCTAATTTCGAGGTATTTGGGGACATGCAGACGACATTTCATCAACTTTATATGACGCAGAAGAAAATGATACAGTGCCAGAATTCGTGTAGTCTAACTGTGAAAGGGGATTGGGTGGGGTGGGGGGCTCTAGGGGAGCCGCCCACCAGGATCAGCTAGCCATTCGTTTCCAGCGATGGTGTGAGAATCCGAAAACCAAATAAACAAGATGGAGACGGAGGGGCTAAAATCGTCCGGCTCAAGAATTAGTCTACCCAAATAACAACAGTGTTAGCTCAAGGCATATACAGATTGAATAAACTTCACATTCCATCGCTTAAACCGTCATTTTGTGTTTGTGGTGCCTTCTCAAATTTTCGATTGTGAAACCATCGGCTGTCTAGCAATCATTTATTGTGAGTGAACACAGAAATTTAGCGCCCACCATTTGGGATCATAGTCAGAACACATGCAACATGCACACCTGTGGTGCATGCAATTTAGCGCCTGCTATTTGGTCCGTTTTAGTACATATAGATCAGGCTCTTAGAGATGTGTTCAGATTTGTGCCGCAACATGTCACACACAAGGTGCCTTACTGAGATCGCTCACTAAACAGTATATTTAAAATGTGATACAATATATGAAGCACTGCATTTGACATGTGGGTCTTACCTCTGGAAGAACCGTAGCTGTCTTTGACCTCTGACAAGTCTTCACTGCTGGGGGCTGCAGTCATGTCCAGGTTGTCTGTCGCATGCATAAGCAGTCTCCGTTTGACCTTGGATGATGTGCCCTCAATACCGGCCACACTCACGGGAGTCAGTCCCTTCGCTTGAATCAAGTGGTCTCTTGAGTCCTGCTCAGATCCCGAACACTCGAGGAGCCACACCTCAGACGGTGTATCCACATCGAATGCTTGGCGGTCGACAGAGAGCCTACTAGTGAAGCTATGACCGTCCTCGGCCAATTCCGGCTTTCTTTCTGTAGGATGTGACTTGCTGCTCACCAGGACAGAAACATCATGAGGAGCTGTGGGTTCTGATGGAACATTTCTGAAAACATCAGGAATTGGCATCCACTTGGCTACGGAGAGAGCACATTTAGCCTGTGGCTGTTGCGTTCTGCTTCCCTCCAGCTGTCGAGAACTCATGTTGACAGCGTCTTCATTGATTTTGCCCTGAAGCGTAAAGGTGTTGACCAGGCTGAACTCTTCTAAATTAACAACCTCTTTTTCTTCATCCTGCAAGATTGACGGAACATTGTCTTTGCTGCTGTCGTTTTGCTCATCTGTGTATTCCAGCACGCTTCTCCAAGATTCAAGGGATTGTCTATCTGGACCATCATTGTTCCTTTGATCTCGCTTTCCTACATCATCCTCATCAGGCCTATCCTCACATTTCCCTTCAATTTCCATGAGGGATGACCCCAGATCAGAGATAAGTTCTTTTAAGACGGACAGGCCGGACTCAAGCTGGTTTATGTGCTGCGAATTCTGGACTATGACGCTCGGTCCATGGCTTTGCAGTCCCAGGTTACGTTCATCAGCCTCGTAGCTTTCTTTATAGCTTGAGCTGATTGAAACGTTCCCCCTGAAGTTATCTTCTTCATCTGGTAAACTACTGGAACCCTTATTGTAAACAGGGCTCGGGCAGAAATGAGGCACAGGGATGGAGAGATGGGTTCCATGCCCTTCCAGAGAAGGAACTGGGTCGGTGGTTGCCTGCTCACTGGTCACGTGATTGACTTTTTGTGTTTGGGATTGCGACAGGGGCTGAGAGTGAGGAAGGGTGATTTGTTCAGGTGCTCTTTCAGGATCATGGATTGCCTTTTTGCTGATCAACTCATCCAGAAACACTGGATTCTTCTCACTGTATTTTTTGCAGATGGTATTGATTGTTTTGACAAACCTCTTCTCTTTAGTTTTTCTCCCTTCTGTACTTTTAGAGTGAAACTCATTGTTCTCCTTATCGGAGAGGCTCTTCTCTTCCACTCTTGGTTGTTCTTGTGCTTTCTCCTGCATTCTAGCATTTTTGGCTTGGTTCCTAAGCATGCGCTGCTGCCAGCGGTACTCCTGAGATTTCCTCAGCAACTCCTGGAGGCTTGGCCGATTAGGAGGCTGTGATTGTGCTTGGGGTACCTGCGTGTCCATCGTTTCTGGATTTGCTGGGTTGCTCTGAGTAAGCTGATCAGTACACGAACAATCAATGCTTGGTGTTGGAGGTAACTCAGCAATGTCTGAAGTGCCGCACCCGTCCAAAGAGGGGACAGGGACCACCACTTGCTTCATTTTTTGGCCTTCCTTCATGTTAAGTACAGCAGAAGAGGGAGGATTATGTTGACACTTGGTACTTTGCATTTGACTAGTTGCACTTTCCTCTCCGGGGAAATGATCGCTTCCGATTGAATTTTCATTCCGTGTTATAAAATCATGACAAAAGGATGACTCTAGTCCACTTCGCTCCAATTCCTCTCCATCTATAGGAGGGTAGCTAATAATATCTTGCATACTGGCAATTCTCTTTGAGGTCTTGTGAAGGAAAACGTCAGTTGTATTATTAGTTCCCCGTGGGCCGTGATCATCATTACTTCTGTCAAGGCTTTCTGAAAGACCACTGGTGTTTTCCATAATTGCACGAGTCAAACAACCCAAGGATACAGAGCAGTGACTAGCACTATTAAAGAAACTTGATTCCGACTCAGAGGCTTGTTGGTTTCGACAACGCTCAACAAGGCACCCTCCTTTGTGATTTGGTTGAGGAATCACACGAGAAGAGGAAAAGGCACGATTTGTTGTTGATGACAAAGGACCAATGTGTGGACTATTCATTTCTGCCACAGTATTTACACTTTGATGACTAGATTCACTGGAGTTTGAGGAATCCAAAGATTTTGGGGTGACCTTCAATTCCTGAAGCAAGTCCTCCAATGTTGGTGAATGCCCCATCTGTAATTGAGAAAAACAAGCCAAATGTCATAAGCAGAGAAAAACGTACCATGGTTTTGGGATCGCAATTGTGATTTAAGGCAACGCAATTTTAATTACCGTACTTGCCGGACTGTAAGCCGCTACTTTATTTCCCACGCTTGAAACCCTGCGGCTTTAAATGTGATGAGGTTGATTTATTAACTGTTGCAGAGAAGCTTCATGCCGCCAATGTATTTACCGATAGTCTCAAAACGTTGGACCAATGGAATTATAGAAAACGACACAGTGAACTAATGAGATTGTCCGGGTCTAAATTTTCGCATCAGTCATTTGCATGCCTCAGTGGAAGGCTTGGCTGACAAAAACTTAAACCAAAACTGACCACATGCGAAGACCGAAGTGCAAGAGTAAAGCTTATAAGGGCAACTATTGCTGAGGTTTGCCAGTGTCGTGACAGCATGGAGCAGTGCCAAAGAAATGTTTCCATTCCCAACATTATTTAAAACCTCTGAAAAAGGACTGCCTCGCTCACACAGTTTCTTTAGTGTTTATGAATTATTTGAGTAATAGCCGTTGCGGTTTTGATGGTATGATGTAATTTTCTGTCAGGTTTATAATTTTTACTCTATATATTGAATATTGCACTCAAGCTTGATTTGAAGAAAAATTGAATCAAGATCACCATAATTGTCAAAGAAAAAAAAAAATCACAATTCAATCTTTTCCTAAAATCTTTCAGTCCGAGTCTGCTCCACAATATATACTGTACTGGCATATATCGTGATGAGAAGGAGGATATGCCAAATCTCAAGTACCTGAACACTATGTAGAATTGTTTGCACATATGCCAGTCTTTGATTGCCATTCATCCTTCGACTGACAGCATTTCTGTGCGCCACTTCTTTGTGCTGCTGCATTTCCGCTATTCGAGTATCTGTAAGCTGTCAACAGAAATGCAGTCATGAGCCACAAATGATAACCTTTATCACAAGTAAAGCATTGGTTTGAGTTATAGGAATTAGCTGGTGTTGTAAACGACTCACTTAAGTACCCAAAGATGGACTCCATTATACACTAGCACTACCCATAAAATGTTAGAGATACCATACCCTCTTTGGGCTGAATATTTAAGATTAACTTAAAATGCTCTTTCACATTTACAGGTGAAATTCATTTCACCTCCTCTAAACCTTTGAATGCATATGTCCAAATAATCAGTGCTTCAGTACTATCTGCACAACTTGCCATTGTGCTAGTGAGGAGCTAAATAGCAAAATTCACAAAAGGCGTTTGACCCATGATGTTTTCCAAGGACCACACAATGCACAGGAATATTACCAGAAGTGTGTTTTTTTCCATCTTCACAATATCACTAAGCTATATCCCATTCTATCCCCGAGTGATGCAGTGACCATAGTTCATGCATTCGTTACGTCTTGCCTTGACTAATGTCTCGTGTTGCTTTCCCAGTCTTCCCACATCTCATGTCAAAAGCCTGCAGTTAGTACAAAATCCTGCAGCAAGACTCCTGACAGTGACAAGAAAATGTGTTTACTGTACCCTTTGTCGCAAGATGTCGATCGTTCGGTGATTCCAAGAGACAAAAAAAAGTCTACAGGTTCTAGAGCAGGGCTGTCAAACTCATTTCACATTGTGGGCCACATACGGCCTCGTGAGATGACAAGCGGGCCGGGCCATTAAAATTATACCATACTCTGCTATAAATACCCAAAATATCATGTCTTTCCTTTGTTTTGGTCTAAAGAAGCACAAGAACGTTAGGAAAATGTTGAAACCATGGGCTTGTTAAGCCCTTTGAGACTTGTGATGAAAGGCTGCTGTATATAAATAAACTTGGCTTGACTTGACCACTTTGATGGCTTTCTGTCACTGTTTCAGTCTTTCTTTATCTGCTGCAAACTGCAATGACACTCTGTGACACGAAATTCCAGTGCCATTGTCTCTCTGCAACCTTACAAGTGCAAGGTACTGGTGATCAATTATTTGGTGTCGACTTGGTCTCATGATGTCAAAAATGTGAACATCCAGAAGAGGCCTGTTGAGATCATCATCGCATTTGAGGCGTCAAATGTATTGGTCCATTTATGGAGCCAACATTTGCCTTTCAGGTTCCTATTAGAGAACAGAAAATTGTGCAAAAAGTACAGAAACATTGGACAGTTTGACAAGTGGAATAAAAAATGCAGGCATGGTCAAAATGTGTTATTTTGTAAAGCTTATAACTGTAGTGCTCATCCTAAAATGTCACCCAAACGTCGACTACGTTAGGGTGAGTAGTGTATCCCTAAGAAGTAGTGTATCTCTAAGAATCAAGTCCCAAGGAAAATATCGTGAAAGTTTCTCCCCAAGGTCAAGTGTCAATGGACTGAAAAAGCAACAGCATCAAGTTTAAAAAAAAAATAATGCTCATACCACGGGGGGCAGGATGGGCGCTCCATAGAAGCGAATGGCAGAAGACGCAGACTTTTGGTGTTCCTCCTCTTTGTTCCGCATCTGTGCTAGACGATTCTGCACAAATGTGTCGTAGTCCTCCATTTGATTTTCCTGAAGTTGGTCGTAAATCACATTAGGGTCCGTAGCTATTTTGTCTTTCATAACGGTAGCTATGACGCGAGAACACTAGCTCGCTAGCCAGCTAACCAGTCAGCTTGATAGTCAAGTAGCGCGTTATTTTTTAGAATAGTCTAAGAGAGACAAGTTGGTCTATCAAAGCTACACTACAACGGTGGTGAAACTCAAGGATAATCCAACATACCGAACTCAATCGGGTTTAACGCGATCTCTGCGAGGATAGTGTTTACGTTTTACCCGCCTCTCTTCCCGGAGAAACTACCGGTGACAGTTTGGAGAGCAGCAAGACCAGGGGTGGATCCCGGCCTGCTCACGGATTTATTATGCCAAGCAACTAGAATAGACACAAACATTACATGGACAATAATCTAATTCATATATGGCTTTAACTCGTTAAGGCCTCGTTATCACGTAACAAATTGATTATAAACTTGAGAGTAGGTATCAACATTGAAAAAGTCATTTAAATCTCTATTTTCACAAGCTCCAGTTCAGAGGGCGCGAAGAAGAGTGCTTCTCATATAAGCACGTCATTGCCCCCTACAGGCAATGGGTGTATTTTTAGCTAATTTTAAATAGGGAAATGCAGTTCGTGTTTCAAGACAATAATCAATAAATACATCACTGTGTGCATGGTGTTGTGTATCATGTTTTTCAGTTATGATTTAAACTACTCTCAGGAATGCAATTTTATCTTTCACAATATTCTACTTCATGTGTTCGAGGATTACATTTACCGATTGCACTTCTGGTGCTTTCTTACCGTGAACGGTAACATAATTCATTTTCAATCAACAGCTGCTGTCGGCTACAACTCACTCGTTGGCACTCCAAATGCCTTTGTTCTTTCCTCTTAAGTATTTCTTTTGGTCCTTTGCCTTTTTTTTTTTTTTAAAGGAATGACAGTGGGAGGGGGCGGGGTTATATAGCGTCAAAATTGTTTATCAAATCGAATTGGAAAAATATTTAATTTTACTCTGCTGCAATAACGATTCGAAGAGAGTTCAAAACTTTATTTTAAACCATGTTTATTGGTCATATAGAAAATAAAGTAAACTGTTTATTGACAAACATACAGTATATACATCAATACATTAAAAGAACATTAGATGGAGGATGAAACAATTAATTCCATAATTACCAGTACCTTGTCATCATCACTTATGTATCTACAAAACAAAACAATAATTTAGTTGAAGATAAATACTTACAAAGACTGTCACATTTTCAGTATTTTCCCATAGAAAGAACAGTATAATAATTTATTACACCTCATACAGAAATAGTACAAAACACAATTTCTTATTACCAGACCTTTTCTGAACAAGCTGCATCATAGTCAAACAAACTCACTACTTTTCTATAACTTTATATCGACCATTATTTACTTTCAGACACAAAAATATCCCAGCTTTGATGTATAATTTGACCAAATGATCACCATTAGATAGGCATAGTTTGAAGGGCAAACACTCAACAATGGGATGAAAAAGAACTGCAAAAAATATGGAGACATGGATTGATGCCAGTGCAGGGCCAACAGAAGCAAAACAAACATTATTATTGATCGACACACCATACAAACGATCAAAGGAATGTTTGGTTCGCTTACTCGCATTGATCAGCTTAGGGTGGGTTAAAAAGGCCTTTTAGTTTGGATGTATGATTGACTACACAGGGAAATAAGTGCGTGACACCAATTGGCCCCGGCAGAATGATAAGAGGTTTTTGGTAAGCATTCATCAGATGTTTTCAAGGATGCCCCAGTTCATTCAGTCCGTAACGCATGAAAATTGCTCACTGTTATCATATTGGTCACTATTATCAATTTTTCTGTCATAAGATATTTATGAATATGATTCAGCAGCGGCTGTTGGATCTGATAATGAAACCTCTTTTCATTAGTCAGGTAAAACGTCTGTGCAGGAAGCAGTAAAACATGCGAAGCTCATAAAATGTGTTACAGAAACCATGTTTGATAATGACAAAAAGGTCACTGTTTTCAGCTGAATTAATGTTTGGGTGAACTACATTCGAGACCAAGCGCACAGCTTCACACAGGAGGAAAAACACAACGACAAGAAGCGCCGTCTTTCAAACTAAAATGGATAGAAAAATAGTGGATTTTTCCTGTCTATGCACATTAGTAATACAACGATATGCTGGCAAGTCACAACACATAATCCAGATAGAAACAAATAAACGGCAAAAACATTTGATACCCAGTCACGTATTGCTAAACACTGTGAATATAAAGTCTTTAACCTTGCCACATCACACTGAACCTGAACAATTTGACACAAGCCACAATAGCAGTACAGCTCCTGTGTGACAGGAGTTCTACTTATGCCTTACACAGTTTGCATATTAAAAGACAACTAAACACCATCTTGACACTGGTACACTCACAATGTATGGTTTTCATCCTGAAGGTTGGGACAGTGTGTTTGCCATTGACAGTTTCAGCAAAGCATTGTCCTCCTTTTTTCAAAACAGAACCGAGGACATCATTTCAAACACAACGGTCAAAAACAGAATGAAGGCATTTAACAAGAGGCTCGAGAGAGGGGGGGGACCACACAATTACGAGGAAACAATACATTAAGAAAAAAACCCCCAACAACTTATAAAGGTTATGAAACATGTGTGTTTGTGTTCTGGGCCTTATTTGGTTCCAAATGAATACAATGTTCCCTCGCTACTTTGCGGTTCACTTTATGTATTCACTCTATCACAGATTTTCATTTATGACCATAAATTCATCGATTGCAATCTAACCTCATAATTTTGCAGGTTTTCTCTCTATTTTTCTTCATTCTAAATCAGACCAGTCAAAAAATGTCAACATTTTTTTGGGGGGGAAATTTCTTTTACACCTTTAAAATCCTGCTGTGTAAAGCACTTTGCACAACAACAACAAGGATTTAAAAGGTGCATTCATCCACCAGGGCCTTTGGATACAATCTGAAGCATGATTCTAGTTAAGGTAAACCATTTTCGGATAAATAATAAGATTGTACATAGTCCATTAGACAACGTTCTGTCGTCCTCGCCTGCTGCTTTCAGAGCATACACCACTCACACATTAATTTATGAACGCAGCTTGCAGCTCTGTATTTATTCTTCATGTCGCAATTTTTAAAGTTACAGTTATTAAGTGTAACAAGTGTTGGACGGTGGGAACCACGTGTGTGTGGGGGTGGGGGGCTTGTAACGGCTTAAAAAAGGTGTTAACTGACTCCTTATAAATGGAAGACTGAATAAATAAAAAAATCAAACGTAAGATTAAAAATGCCTACAGTAGAAGAACATGGTTTCGCATCTCTCTTACTTTGAAGCATGTCACCCTTGCACACAGAGGTTGGTCACTGTCTGCACTAACGAGAGCAGAACATAAGGCGGACATAGAGCTGCAGAATAAATAAATAAATAAATAAATAAAAAATAAAAAGAGCTTCATAAAAACCAAAAGGGCAGATTATGGCCAGATGCTATAACATGTTGAGATGGGCCTGGGCACACTATATAACGAGAGAACAAGCACGGTTACCGGCTGTGTCATCATCACTCGCCCTGGAATCAAACAAGGATCAAAGTTGTACCCATCAAATACAGTGAAAGTTACACAGTATAGTTTCCCCATCCCAACACACCACACACTAGTTCACGGCTACACACACGTGCCTAGTCACTAGAGAAAGAACAAAGCTATTCAGTAGTTAAGCCACTTTTGGTACAATTGCAAAATAGATACTGTATATCAAACTGATTTTGTTACCTTATTTGTCACAGGTCAATACAAACAATGCAAAGCTAATTGTCTTTATAAAATTGGAGACACTACCGTACATGGAACAATGATTAATTCTTTTTTTTCCTTTTTTTTAAGAGAACACCACGTAAGATGACTTTTTTTTTTGTAAAGCCCGTGTCAGTGACGCCCCATTAAAGTGGATGCACATTAAAAAAAAAAAAAAGAGAGAGAGAGAGCGAGAGAGAGAGAGAGAATCATATCAGTTATTGGTTAAACTATTCTGAGAAGGAGACTGTACTGTTCACCGGCTTCATGTAGGTATCTTTCTAAAAAAAAAAAACTATTCAAATTAGGGAAATAAATCAATGAAATAAATTTGTAGATACGGCACATATAAGTGCAAAATCACATCAATTGTATTATTACTATTATTATTATTACTAGTGGCTACTACAAGCTCATAGAACGATGCAGCGTTAATTTTGTCATAGACATCCAGACGACACAGTTTATCCCATTGATCACAGGTACGGCCCAATTATTATAACATAATAATTATACGCTTCAGCTTTTCTTCTTCTCCAAACATTTCAATGAGCAGATGCAAGGCACTTGCCCTTCCAAACGTTTTCAAATGTATACCCTACTTGTAGAGAATCATACACAAGATGTGTCAACATTTTTTTGTTTTGTTTTCCCCTCTATTATATGTATTTTTCCACTAGGTTTTAAAGTCCGTCATCTGCTGGCTACCAGTGTAGTCGTAGAAGCCAACAGGAACTGAACAAAAGGGAAGGGCAAATATGAATGAGAAGACTCTGTCAAAAAAAAAAAAAAAAAAAAAAGACAACTGACCAAACAGAACAAATACCAATGCAATCACGAATTTCACAGAATTCCTGATATTTAACAATTCACACACAGAGAATACAGTTTGAACCTCATGTGAATGACGACACGGTACAAAACAGTAAAAATACAGGTAACACAATTGCCTTTCAGATATATTTTCCGTTGCACTGATATGAAAAAGTTGCAGCTAGATGGGACTCATCTGCAGCCAATTAAACTTGCGGGTCATATGAGATGGATGATCTATCAGATGATTCTGTCTCTCCATCCATCACAGAAATGTGCCATTACCTTCTGTTTGTTTAGCCACGGAATGGGAAACATCGGGTCCTCACGACGACAACAGCTTATTTGGGTGATCAACTTCAAATTGCCCGATCCTTTTGTTAGCAAGTACTGACCAAATCCTCGGCTTCCATCTCGTCCTTGACTGCGCTCGTGACCCGTGTCAAGTCGGTGCAGTGACACAGGCCACTGAGGCAGTGAAGGAGGCGTGGCAAGCAGAGAAGAAGAAATTCTTGGACGCAGCTGAATTCCATCCTGACACACCTTTGTCAATCGAAAACCTCCCTCAAGACCGCGCATCTGTTTTGGACTTGACTATCGTAATGACACTCGTCGCCGTTGCCGCCTTCCCGGGTATGAGTGGACCAATGACTGATGACGCTACCCCTCCTCCTCCCCCTCCGGCCCTGACTCCGACCCCCACGTTGGGGCTTCTCGCCACAGTCCTGGCAAAGGTCTGTAAGGCCTCGTACTTGGACCTGAGAGCGTCCAGCTCCAGGCGCATGGAAGCGTTCTCATTGGCCAGTTTGTCCACTTCCTGTTGCAGCTGGGCCTTTTGCTTTTCCAGCTCTTCCTTCTGGGTAACTCTCTTCACCCGACAGCTGGCGGCGTAGCCCCGATTCTTCAGGGTGCGCCGCCGCTGCTTCAGTTGCAGGATCTCCTCCTTGGTGAGCCCCCGGAGATGCTGGTTAAGCTCCCGCACTGACATGGTCACCAGCTCGTCATCTGTCAAGCTGGTGCCATTCTCCCCTGGCTCTCGCTTCACCTTTATCAAGTAAGAAGGAATCAGATCAAATACAGCTCTGTCAAGCAAATGCAACAAATTGAGTGGGATACAGGGAGCCACTTACGTATCGCGGCTCATCTTTTCCTGTGACATCCTAGCTTTTGAGGTGATTTTATTTATTTATTTATTCTTACAGTATGCAGCAGGGGTGTCCAAACTTTTTTTTATTTGAGGGCTGCATTCAGAAAAATGCAAGGAGGCCACTTTAACATTCTGACATAACAGCTTTATGTTCAAGATGAGAAGGCAAATTGGGATTGTCCAAGATTTTGGGGTGGCTCACGGCCCCGTCCCCACTAGACTAGATCCACACCTGCACTGAAAAGTGGCCGAATGCCATCCCCACATGCAGAACCAAAACAAAATCAAACTGCAGTGATCGGACCATTTTTACAACAGTTCTTTGAGGGTGATTCAACTGATATGTCCATAAATCGGACGTTGAAGTATGCTTCTAAAATGGAATTATCTTGATTCCCCAGTCTTTTGTGGAGAATTTGTGTTATTATTTTAGTCATAAATAAAGTACCGTAATTTCCGGACTATAAGCCGCGACTTTTGTCACACGCTTTCAACTCTACGGCTTATTTAATGAAGCGGCCTATATAAAGACTTTTTTCACGGCCGCCTGTGTACCGTCTTTCTTTGTAAATATCTCATGTAACAATATGGGCACCTGCGGCTTATAGACAGGTGCGGCTTATGTGTGTACAAAATGTTTTTTTCCTTTAAAAATGTAGTGGTGCGGCTTATAATCGGGTGCGGTCTATAGTCCAGAAATTACGGTAGTTCCTTTATATCTTTGCATAGCTAGAAAACTGCACAGTATGTGAATCAATTTATTAGTAGTAGTCGCACCTATTTTTTGGACACTCTCCTTTCTCGCTTTGTCCACCTCCTCCATCTTTTTTTTTGAACAAGCCTTGTGAACCCTGTTAAGTGTCCTTTTTCATGCCGCAGGCCACGGAAATATTGCCCCGGGCCATAGTTTGAACATCCCTGGTATACAGCGTAGTCTGAATTTAGAGTTGCGAGCATTCCTTGTGTTGCACGTTGTGCCGCAACATGCAAGGCAGCATCGCGTTTTACTGGATATTCATGACATGTAATGAAGAGAAGATGAAGCCAAGGAAGTCCTCAGCTGCTGTGCAACGATGTCATATTATTTATGGCTATAGCCATGTTGCCTCAACGCTTAGCAATGTACTATAAATTCCATCCGAATCGGGGTTTACTGGATTCAAGCCGTACGGTGGAGAACCTGCCTAAACTGGACCACTTGGTGGATGTGCTCCCTCACCTTTAAGGCTTTATTTCCTTTGTTTGTCGTCGTCATGCCCCAGGAGCCTTGTTCTTCTGAACAGACCTGCACAAATGCAGAAAACATCATCACAGTTATCCACCCTTTCATAAAAGTAAGAGCTTGATCAAAAGACCTTCACAATTTTCACCAGTAAGTGTTGTTACTTGTGGATCACTACCCACCAGGTCAAGCACAGACAAACCAAATCCTATTGTACCTATGGAGGACTGTTGCTTGAATGTCAAACGTTGCACATCAATATCAGGTTGTATGAGTGAAAGTGACACGCAATGTTTCTTAGAATTTCCCTGACTTCCTGTTTCTTGATCGTTACAGTGATAGGGCCCACTGCTTTTGTCAAGTTGAAGCGTTATTGGTTGGCTTCAGGCCAATCGCTAACAAGTGAACTGAGAGAAGAGGAAGTGATAGAATTTGTGGGAAGGACTCCAGGGGAAAGCCAACTGTTTCAGCCTTTACACTTTCATACACATACGTACACACACACACACGCCTGTAGCAGCACGCGAGAAAGCAGAGCTACACTTGACAGGAAGACAAATGTCTAACGGCAGAAACAAACACATGATGCATGTGTAGGGTTTACATGTGGTTGCTTAAACGTGGAAACAAAAGACAAAAGGCTGGAGATAGAAGTCAACACAGGAGTGCAAAAGATGACATCAGTCCTCCGGGTGCACATTTCCACAAGGGGATGCTTTGTGTTCGGCTGTGCAAGTCTGTCTCTCATCTCTCAGACCTCTGTGTGTGTGTGTGTGTGTGTGTGTGTGTGTGTGTGTGTGTTAAAAGGTGTCTCTTGTTGCTGCTCTGACCTAAGCGATCATCATGAGACTAGTCACGATGACTCAGCAGATTCCTCGCCTCACTCTCTCCTCCCATGCCGCGCAAATTTCATCTCGCTTCTGTCACTTTCTAGAGGGCCGCCTTTTGCTGTTTAGATAAACACAATCCAGGGCACACAATACTACCAAACATGTGGGACTGTCATCAACGTAGCTGCAGGTTGAGTAAAGCTTAAAAAACACATTTTGCCTGTCAATAATGGGCAATCTTACAGATATGGTTTTTCAAGCGTCTTTGGGTGTCCTGAAAAGTGCCACGCGTGTCATTTATTATTTTCAGAAATCATTATCATTAGAAATTTGGCCTGGAAACAATAAGCAGTTTACTTCCCCCACAGCGCACCTCATGGCTCTGTGAGGATGCTGCAGCTCCAATAGTTAAAAATAGCAGTAGAACAGAGAAAATGTACATTATAAGCGCATACGTTATATAGCCAGCACATATTAACGAGACAGAAACCACAACTGCGCTGCCGCTGCCACTATTACTTACGCCTATCGTAGTTTTAGCTCTTTCCAACACATACACCTGCCACCAATATTATGATCACCTATAGAAAGATTCTAATATTTTTGGTTACCTCATGAAACTACCTGAAAGAGCCAAAATATTGAACACACACTCAGGAGGATAAAGTCAAGCTGTACAACACAAGCAAAGTACAACCACAACACTAAAAAAATATCATGTCTCTCTGTGACGGTCAATCAAAACTGAGAATGAGTGTGTTTGAGAAAGGCATCATTTTTGATGTATCGGTTGCTCTCTTGAATTGTGTTTGCAGTGTGCTCGGATGCATTGTACGCTCCGCATCATCATCATCATCATCATCATCACACAATAAATGGATCAAAGACATGAAGACTAAGGGTGCCTTTGGGGGTGGGGGTGGTGAAAACAGAGAGGCAAAAAAAAAAAAGAGGCGTTTTTACTGCCAGGCACAGGTTTATTTCCCCCGTGCCCAACCCCCAACCTCCATAACCCCCCATCTACATACAAACAAAAAGCATGCCAACACATTCCCCCACCACCGTGCTCGGGGGGCACAATAATATCCACGCGTTTCACTGCCAATACCCAAACGTGAAGATGCAGTCGAATTTCAAGCTGAACACAACGCAAGCAACGTCAAGGAAACTGGAAGCTGACTACCCATATTGTGCCTTGACATCAGTGACTGAATGAGCCACATAAAATGAGAAGTGGGACACAAATATATGAATGTAATGAAGCTATTAGCACTGGAAGGTCCCTATTGCCACAGCAATGAGGACCACACCGTACTGCGCCGTATTTCCTCATGCACAGTAGTGACTGGGGGCAAGCATTTGCTTAACTGCACAGAGAAGTTGATGTCTAGGGGAAAGTGTTGCTTGTGTTTGTGTGTGTAAAGGATGCATTTTTCCAATACAACAGCATATTTTTAAGAACAAAATATTATTTATTAAAGCACAATACATGTCGAAAAATTATTGCTCTTAATTTTATGGGCATTTTTATCTCACAGGGAAGGAATCCACTACAGCTTTTTGTGTAATCGCAGCCTGTTTTCCCCAACCAACACCAGCTTTACAGATACCATCTCTGGTCTGTAGGTGGCGCATGTTGTAAAGATGTCTGCCATGGCACAGGGTGATATCAGATGTTCTATGAAAGGTAATTATAGTGCGCCGCACCCAGCGCTAAACTGGGACATGATGTCATATAAGATACTGTATTTGAGCAAATATAGAATTTCTTACCCCCACAAAGGATTTTTGATTTTCATTGCTATGTTGTTACTTGTTAAATAAATTAAACGAGAAAAAGAGAGAGAGCAAAATAAAGCACCTTTTTAACCCACAATGTATGCACGAACCTCACTGACAGAATGTAAAAAAAAAGGTGAGTATATTTAATTTTAAATCATTATTCACAATGTAAAAATATAGAAGACAGAGTATGTATGATTGGCCCATGTGACATCTCTTACAATCGCATTTTTGTTTTAGGCCACAGCGCAGTGCATATAACATAAGCAGTTGACTCAAGAAGATGTCAGTACAACACATCTGCAGATGAATATGTGTACTCATACACGCTCAATAATATTATTCATTAAGTAATAATAATATAATAATAATAATACATTTTATTTATAAGCGCCTTTCAAGACACCCAAGGACAAGTAACTTCTTTCACGTGGGTACTGATAGATGATCTGTCGTTGATTTTCTCACATTCAGCCCAGGTTTGGGTGACTATAAAAAAAATATCACGAAGGGACGTATTTTTGTACCCAGCACAAGTCTAGCGCAAAGCGCAGTCTGACTGTGAACATGGGTGAAGTTTTCTTTCTTTTGGTATTTTCAGAGACGCACAAAGTTAGAAACAGGCGTTTGTGTCGTCGTCGGAGTCAACACAGTCAATGGTAGCAGGTCCTCTCATTCCCTTTAAAGTCATTGCTGGAGAGGTCTGGGGTCTACACGGTAGAAGCATAAATGGACTTGCTGGAGTCCCCGCGGGAGATTGGCGCACCCAAAATACATTAATAAGGAAATGCAAGAATATCTCCACTTGCAAATTTTGTAAAGTTGGCCGCTGTGAAGTGGGCACTTGGAGACTGCCGTCCACCTCAGACAATGTGTAGGGGGAAAAAACTGTGCCTTGGAAGTGATTTTAAAAATATATTAAAGGGAAAGTCAAGTCAAACATTATCTTTACAATACTATGTTCTATGATTCCCCATTAGTTTAAACATGATATTCTGATTAATATTGCGTTCATGGAAAAGGAATTAAGATAAATCCACCTGCAAAAATTTTATCCATCTGAGTCAGAGGGCTGCCGTTTTACCTTGTACTGCTGCTTACACCCCGATTCCATCACTGCAGCTCAGAATAACATGTGTGATATAAAAGAAATAATTCACACATTTCAACCTATCATCCAACTAAATAGCAGAAAATATTCCATAGCCTATTTACGTTATAATTCCTACATGTGCCTTAATCTACTTTTAATAATTGATTATACACACAACAAGCTAATGAATTGCCTTCGCCATGTTGTTAGCTCAACCAAAATAACTTAAGCCTTAAATTAGCCCATTTGCGCCAGGAATTACGTGGAAAACTTTAAGCTTACAATGAAATTCATCACAAGCCGATTATCGACTAACATTGAATGCTAGCAAATGTTTACAACATGATATGTTAACAGGACTAGCTGCGATTTACCTGCCTCTTGAGATTAAGAGTATTCTTTCCTTCTAGTTTGTGGTCACATTTACCGTTATCGCCATCTACAATGCATCGTGTTGTTCTTTCTGCTGGGTTGTACAGAAAATATCTCCATAAATCTTTTCTTCGTTTCCGACCACCAAGCTCTTTTGTTGACACTGCCGCCATGGTCCCTCAATGGAAAGCGTGTCTGTGTATGTGACCCCAGACGTGTTGTGTTGTTCCGGTGTGTGCATTTGCCCTGCATGCTGGTCAGGTGGTGAGCATGACCAAATAATAGGTTGCAGCATCGCTGATATTTTTTGAGAGACAGATTACATGCACAACAGGATGAGATGTCATGCATTTTGAACGTCTGACAGACCACAGTTAGCCTTGTCCAGTCTCATCTCGTCAACAAAAACTCACATACGTCACGTCATACTTTAGTCATCAAAGAGCCATGTTTAGCTCGTCATCGTGTCATTAAAAAACGGCCATTAACTAAATAATTTCGTTCTCATCATTGTTGACAAAAATAGCACTGCATTACACCACCTGCGCCGCAACTTAGACCAGTGGTGTAAAGTTGAGTGTACATTAAGCCACCATATTGACACTTACGCTGGGGCAGTGGAAAAGAAAACGGCCTCAGTTCACCAGAAAACCCAGCAAGGTGCAACGCAGTCTGCCAGATTCACACGCTAAAGGAGGCCCGCTCCTGCGAGAAGCTCCAGATATGCCAGTTTTTAGGCTCAAGTGCAAGTTCGTTGTTCACAAAAATAGAGCCCTTGGGGTAGAAATACAAATAATAGATACATAGCCTTCCAAATATCAATCACAAGTACTGCACACAAAAAAGAAGCTCTATTTTTATTGACAAAATAAAGCTGCCCCGCAGCACAAAACTGTCTTGGACAGCAAAGGTCCTGTGTAAGTCACCCAGGTTAGGGATCACCTTCTGAGCAAAGGTATCGCCATTCATCTCGGGCTTGCCAGTGGCGTCCTTCCCAAAGTACATGTGAGGTGCTTGCGGTGCTGTGGTCAATGCCGCGGCCATTCTCGCTACAACAGACAGCTTTTCTGCTGTGCTAGGCTGTATTTTTATGTACCCACAGAAAGAACGCTGACGACTCAAGAGCGGACCTGCTTATGGTTACTGCTGAAAGACAGCACACACACACGCACACACACACACACACACACACACACACACAGATGACATGCTGTAGAGATGGCTAAAACACAAGCAGCGATAAGACCGTGAGCGTGAGGAGGAGAAAAGCGGTAAGAGAGGAGGTGATGCTGGAGGAGGAGGACGGAAAGAATGCTGACGTCTCCAGAGCTGATTAGCACTACAGCAGAGACATCACACCCACAGCTGAGGAAAATGCTGAGTATGGAGAGAGGACGGGCTGGGGGGGTGCAAATGACAAGGGAGACAGAAAAGAACTTGAGCGGGGGTAGGGGGGGGGGGACATAGGTGGAGATGGAGGGATGGGACGGCAAGGGAGGAGAGGAGGAAGAGGGGGTGGGAGGGTGTTTGGGTGAAAATGCATCCTCAACACATTTGTAAGAGCTTAGCTGTTGGGCATGGAGGTGGGTGGAGGGAGGATAGAGAGAACACCAGTGAGGGCGGGCGGTGGGTGGGTGGGTGGTTGGGGGGGGGGGGGGGATATTGGGGTCGGGTAGAAAAGAACTGAGCTCAGCAACGACCATGGCTAAAACCTCCAATTAGAAAAGTTCTGAAGCTGATCCAGTGCAACGAAACAACTGCTAACCATCTGATGCACACAATCCACACATAGTCCTGGACCAGGTGAAACAGTTTTAATGCTAAACAAACAGCAAAAGATGAAACACTTTTCATGTAGTGCAGACTGAAGGCCCCGTATCTGTGTTTGCACAGTAAATGTGTGTATATATACTGTATGTGTGTGCATGTGCGCGCGTGCATATCTTCCTCAGACGGCAGCCTAATTAATCTTCTTTGAGAAAAACCTTTTGCACCAGACCAATAACAACACAGAGAGGAATTTCTTAGAAAGCGACTTTCAGCTGGTGTTTGTGTGCCCGCCCGCCCACACACACACACACGAAAAAACCCGAGGGCGTGTGCGTGCGCGTGGATGCACGCAAGCACAAACAAGTCAACACCGAGAGAATGATTAAGAATAGCTTGTTAGAGTAATGCAGTGGCAAGTCTATATTTAGTGAGTAATCCCAGCATAACAACAAGTTTAACCGTGCCGGCGAGGTGACCCAGCAATCACTGAAAACAGGCGACAACAGTTAGTGGAGTAGGACACAGGTGACAAGAGGCAAATGTAGAGAATTACAATTCCTAGAGCTCACCTTGCCGATGAAAAGAGGAAGCAAAACTTGGCCCTCATTGATCTGCAGTATGCGGGCAGTGAGTGTTGGTAAATAATTAACGTTGAGCTCTGTCGGGAGGCTAATTGAGACTTCGGAATCGTATCAGTGATAATGGCAACCGGTGAGAGAGGGAGTAGCCTCACCACGGAGATCATGGCAAGACAGAGGAGGCGAATAGAAAGGAGTACACTTTTTCCGCATGTGTTAGAATGTGTGTGCAGAGTGTGAAATAAGCGTGATGAACTGGGGAGAGGAGCGGAAGCCATGGAGAACATATTAGGACAAAGAAGACTCTTGTCCCATCAATGACAATATTAGGAATACAAAATAAACGGACAACAAAAAGAACTACAATTTTGTTTGAAAGCTCGCTTGAAGCTTGATTTCAGTTCAAACGTCCCATTCTGTCAAATATTCATTGAACAATTTGGTTATTAGAGTGATGTTCTCAAACTACTGTCACCTCGAAATGAGGTTGGTAACAGAGAACCCCCAATAGAAGCAACAGATCCCCATATTATGTTCAACACTGTATTAATAACAAAAGAAATGTCAAATAACTGACAGTGTCAGTCAAAATCGAGATCAAAATTATCCATCAGTCTGTTTTCTAAAGCATTTGTCCTCCACCCGGAGCTGCCACTCATGGTCGAGTATTTAGAGTGTCTCAATGATCCTAGGCGCTGTTGTCTGGGGTTTTATGCCCCTGGCAGGGACACCAAGGGCAAAAAGGTCCAAGAGGAAGGACTAGAAAAAGCCACAATGATGACCTCGGTTTGCCTTGCTGCGATGCGGGTCACCAGGGCCATCCCTGCAGCCAGGCTCACTGGCGAGCGCCTGGTGGATTGGTCTACTCTACACCCATGCGTCCCGGGCACAGCCCAAAGAGGTTGCACTGCTCACCCTTGGCATGGGCTCAAAACCTGTTGGAGGGGCCAAGGGAGATATAGTGAGCTTGGTGTCGACCTTGGCAGTCCAATTCCCACTTAACACAAGCTGGTTTGAGGTAGGTTGGATACTACCTATCTGGGAGGGAAACAACCTGAGTTGGTGTATGAATTGGAGAAGTTCAGACTAGACCAATCTCCTGCACAGAGTCCAGGGAGTCCCTTATCCTTACACTATACAGTCAAACCTCGGTTTTCGAACGTCTCGGTTCTCGCCCAATTCGGTTTTCGACCAAAAATTTAGAGTTTTTTATGCCTCGGATGACGAACAAATTTCAATTCTCGAACAAACTGAGCGCACTTGAATGCACCGTTTGACTCCTCTCGCCTTCCTTACACGAGGAAGTGATGCTTCCTCAGGTAGACGAGGAAGTGATGCTTCCTCGTGTTGCTTTCCACTGTGAGCAGACGTATTCAGTAAACATTTTTATTTTAAAAAGAGCGCGGTTTCGGTTTTCGAACAATTTCAGTTTTCGAACAGCCTTCTGGAACGGATTATGGACGAAAACCGAGGTTTGACTGCATAGTCCACTTCCCCGAGGGACGCTTCCATTGCTGGGAAACAAGCCTGCTGTGTTCACTCCCATATCAGCACAAACGCCCATTTCTACATGCGCACATCTCTGAAAATACCAAAAGAAAGAAAACTCCACCGATGTGCGCTGGGCATGAAAAAAGGGCCCATCGGGTTAGAGCGGGCCATCTTCCTTGCCTTCACTGTTGAGGCGGCCAACTATAGCCGAGCTCGTAAGATAGTCTTGATTTATGTTGAGAGGGAAGAAATTTCATCTGTGCTGTATGTTACACATACGTACAGCACATTTGACAATAAAGTTGTATTCAATTCAATAGTCAGGGGCTGTTGTGGCAGCAATCCCCAAAACTGTTGATGAACACCCAATGAGGTATGCGATCAAGCTCAAGGAGCCCTATTGGGCTTTTTTGGGCTGTGGCTCTCAGGAGGCAGGTGATGGGTACCGGCAAGCCAAGCAGAAAGCAGTTGCTTGGCCGCTGAGTCAAAATTTGGGGCGCATTTGGTGAGAAAAATGTACTTGCGCTGTCTCAAAATTTAGGGGTGAAATACTACTCATGGTAATCTAGAGCCCGGAAGCAACAAGACGTATCAATGGCTTGCGCGCTAGGCACACGCTAAATCCGTAAGCAAACACAGTACTGCTGAGCTTCTGAAGAGCCAAGTCATGGCTCCTTGTGCTTCGAACGCGACATCAGTCAGTTTATATACAGCCTCTGCCAAGCTCTTCAGATGGAGTCAAAGCAATAACAAATGCCATGATTACAGTTTTTACATTGTTGCGCTGCTAGATTTGTCTATATTGTAGATTTCCTCAAAATGACACCAACTATATTTAAGATTATGTTTCATATTAGACTCATTTTAAAAATTTTCCTGGTTTTTTTTGTTGCTTTTTTTTCCCCTTTACCGTATCAAATGTGAGGCAATAGTCTTAAACCAAGTTACGTACCAAATCCCCAAAGTATAGCTAAAACTGTGAAGTGGCCCGCCATGAAAACAAGTCTGACACCCTTGATTTAGTCTTAAATGAACCAAACAAGTGTGTTTTGGGAATCTGGGAAGGCTGATGTGCTAACCACTAAATCACTGAGCTGCCCCTCAGTTAAAATCTGCGACAGTAACAAGTGCACATTATATCCCCACCAATCTTATGATTGAATTGACAGTGTGCTAATTGCATTCATGCTTCAGCAAATTTTAGCTAGCGCTTTGTGACAACATTGCATTAAATGCAACTTTTCTGGCTTTTTGTGGCACATTTCAAGTCCTTCTTGTCTTGTATGTAAGGTGGCATAGATCAGCCATGACTAGCACAAAGAACGTTGGCGAGACAGTCCATGCCTCAGTTGGGCACTAATTTATGCGTTTAAGCTGTCCAGAGTGACCAAGCATGGTACAGGCTGCCTGTAACGTGACCTCAGTGAGTTTGGTATTAAATTAGATAGTAAGTGAATTACTTGAATTGTACGTGAGGAGGATTACGTAAATTCGACATAAGCTGAATCCATTCGTGTTCTCTGCCCCTTGTCCTCATTAGGGTCACCGATGAGCTGGAGCTTAACCAAGATGACTTTGAGCGAGAAGCAGGGTTCACCCTGGACTGGCTTCCAGTCGCAAGTCAACACATTGCTGTGTGTGGCAAATGTTTTCGCACGTTGTCATCTGCATTACGGCCGCCTACAGGACAAGAGTGGAACAGTATTGATTCACACCTCAAGCGTAAATGGGACACATTTGGAGTGTCTGGCCTTTGGGACAGGTCTGTACTCTGCTAGCCTGTGAATGTACAGAAATCTCGGAAGAATCGGTTTCTGGAGACTTTAAACAGGGTTATCTGCATGTGCACGATGGTTAAGTGTGTCTGAGCCAATGATTGTACACAGTGAGTTATTAAAAGTGAGGGAAAAGTCCTGGCGTCAACACGTTTTTTTCCCCCATTGCAGGTAGTAAGTCGGAGTGTGATGACTTTTTTTTTACCAACACAAGCAAAAAAAATTGCATCGTCAGACTGTTGAGCCCTGGCTCTGCTGTTTTTTTAATTTTTTTGTTGGGGGGGGGGTGCATCCTGGGTTAAACTGGTTCTCATTTAGCATTGTACAAATAGAGAGGCCACAAGGAAAACATTACTGCCATGTAAAACCATGTCAGGTGCCATTCGTCCACGATTATGCGCATCCAAACAAAAAAAATTCATTACAGCAATGCAGTAACATCACCAGAAATCTGACAATAACATTTCACAATCTTAGCCAAAAGGTATACAGTACTTTATGGAGAACAGTATTGTATTCTGCCGATCCTAATTGTCACTCTTTTGGGATTCCAAGGACAAATGTAATATTTTCTCCTTGCTCCATATAGGTTATATGTCGTCCATTCTTCTTGCATACAGCAAGTTAAAGGATGCTGATTGTGACAATAAAAGCAAAAACTGCCTACTCAGATTGCATGAAGTCGGGTAATCTTATGCACGCACTCATTTGCGCAATTATGACATCCTATTATTACACTGCTGTAGAACAGAGCTCCCAGTAGGGATGTGAAGTGCATCTGTCACTCTGTGCTCTCTGTTGACAAGTGTGCACACGGTTCTGAAATAGAGCACACGCTCATTTCAGAAAGCATACACACGAGCGTCGAGTTTGTAGCTGGCCTAGTGAGCTCTGAGCTTCATGGTCATCGAGAGGCTACGGTTCTAGAGAAGTCTTTTGCATGTCGCAATGGATTAAAACAAAAAAAAAAGTAAATTAAATTAAAAATCCTGCACCCATCCGATTTCTATATCACTTTCTCTTATTGTGGCTGCGGATCTATTGGAGCCTATGCCTACTCACGGGCAACAGGCGGGGATACTGGACTGGTTGCCAGTCAATTGCAAGGCGCACATAGACCATTATTTCACTGTGCTGCTCTACTCAAATCGATTACTGTACTATAATATGAAATACTTGATTTGAGTCATTTTAATGATTAGGCATGTGAGGTTTGGTGTGTGTCGCCCATTAAGTTCAATTACATCATAATTGTTAAAGTGATACAAGCATACAAGTTGACCAATTATATTTGTTGCTCATAATAATACCATTTTACACAGAAGGTAGCTGCTAAGATAAACTATGACCAAACAAACACAAAAGTTTGCATCTTCTTACTTTTGTTTTGCAATTCGGCCTTGGCTGGATCAGCTATTGTATAGTATTAAAAAAACAAAAACAAACAAGTGACACCAAGAGATGTCAATGCCAAAATGAGCTATTCACATGTATTCCCATCCAACAAGATGCAACAACATTTACGAACCACAGATGCCAAACTGTCTTTGCAACAATTAAGAACGTGCTTTGTTGCAAGCTTATATCTGCTTTCCACAAAACTCGCAGGAGCTGCTGGGAACCGTGAAGACGATGATGCTTCATGTGATGCGCATGTTTATCTTTTCTTCACTCGCTGAACTTGATACCGTGTGTGTGCACACGTTTCCAAATCAGTACGGTTCATGAATTCCAACGGCAATTCTGGTATCGTCACACTGCAGTCAGAAATGCGCAAGATGATGCAACTGGAAGAAAACCGCTCATACAGATTCTCTGGTGACCAACACCTTGCATCTCAAACGCTGCGCGCCATTCCTAATACTTCAACATGGCATGAAAAACAATCTCACAATGTGGTTTTGAGCACTTTAGTGTGCGAACAAGGTGTCGTCTCACCAAAAAGCTCTATCTAGAGTGAGCGCTGGAGCCCTTGGAAGGGAAACATTAGAGGCAGAGGGCATAAATCGTGTAATTACTGATAAATACGAGCTGCTTTGTCCTGTCGGTGCTTGAATCGGCCACAATCATTTCAGCACTGACGGCTGGATCACGAAAACAAGTGGCATAAACTCAACTAAACCACCATTCCATTTTCCAATTCGCTTTAGTTTATGTTGAATTTGACTCCCCCCCCCCACCCCCCTCAAACATTGTTGTCTCCTCAGGGAGGTAAACACCTTTCGACACTTTGGCGTTTGGGCTAATTTAACACACACAGTAAGCAGAAGCAACATACACTGATTTAAAAAAGAAAATCTGTGGAGCCTAGAGATGATTATGCACTAGATCTGCTTACACCATATTTCATCATTACCACTGAGGGGGAAAAAAAAACTACACTCAACTATTGATCTGCCCAACTGCTTCCCCCTCACATACTCCCTGTGTTTCTTCTGTCTTACATTCTTCTTCTTTTGTTTCCACTTCACTCACAGTAGATCTTTCCGAAATCGAGCCTATAGAAGCAAAATAAATAAATAAGGATCCTCAACACACACATGCAACCATTAAAATTGGCCAATGCACTCATCGAAGGTGAACACAACATTCGGAGAAATCCATTCAGACGGCTCTGCGATATACTCCGTCTACTTTGTGCCATTTCCTGGAATACAGGAGAGCGGATGGATAAAAACTGGAAACAAATATATATTTGTAACCAAACACTGTTGCCCCTCCATATCATCAATCTCGACCCCTGAAAAAAAAAACATATAATAAGATGAGGAATGTAACGTTTGTGTAGTTAAGGAAAGTGAAGGGAAGTCAATATTTCCATGACCAAAGAGTCACATTCATTTCTACGTTTGTCCCGGTTCGTTCCGAGGGATCAACAGCAAACACACAGCTTGGTTTCTATCTAACACCAAATACATCGGCCACACTTTTGAGGTGCAAGAATCCTCTTAAAGGTATGATGTAGTTTCCTCTACACACCATTACGGTGAAATCCACTGGTTTGTATTATTTCAGCAGGGCAGACATGACGTACAAACCGTCATGATCCTGTTCTGTGTATATCTTCAGCAGGTGGCAGAGGAGGGCCTTCCCTCCAGCGTGCACACCTGCTGCCAATCTGGTCATCATGTTAGCCAAATTAGACTGCCAAAATCCCATGTCTCTGTCGGATTATTGACCTTGTTACTGTTCTTCCTAAAGTGTTGCTTTCTAGACCTTCAGTTTGTTCCCAAACTATGTCATGAACATGGCAACACTGGTTTCCACATGGTTGATTTCCATTGACATTTAACAAAAAACATTTTTAAAAATGCTATCAATTTGTTATCATCGTAAAAATACATCTTTGGACCATCTGAAGACAAAGACAATGACCTTCATTTTTAACATTCAAAACAATCAGTGCGCTTGATACAAACCTGCTCTGGCCTCGCCTGAAGAGGCAACAAAAGTGGAATCACAACTTCTGGGGCTGTGATCACACAAAAACACAGAGGACCAACTGTCATGTGTCTCACGTCAAGTGAGCTTTGTAACTCATGGGGCTTCAGCCCATGAGATGTGTGTTTTGCTTTTGCTATTTGTGTGTGTGTGTTTTTTGTTTTTTTTGGGGGGTGGGAGGTAGCACCACCACCACAGAAGTGAACCAGTAATCCCAGAGAGAACGCATGCTTACGACCTCACAACCGGAAACGAAAATTATTTCTGAAAGTGGAACATGGGTCTTTAGTTTACTTTATTAAATGTTTTCAACAGTTATTTTATTTTGTTTAGCTATGTGATTCAATTTTTATACGCATTTATTTTGCTTATCTTAGACAAAATATCCATTGCTGTGGCAGTTCTTTTAAACACCCAAATTAATAATAAACCAGCTGATACTAAGGGTAAATAACCATGATGCTAGTAGGCTTAAATGATATACAATAATTAGTATCCCACCGTCTCTCAATTACGTCATTTAGCCCCAGTCCTCAACACCGCTACAATAACTTTACCGTCGGTCTATGAATGATCAGCACTGAATAGAATTAGCCAAAATACAAGTCCCCAAAATCACATTTTGCTCAGGGCCCCATGGAGGCGTGGACCGACTGGCTCTGCTCGGTTTGTAGATGTCTCTTACACACAAAGTCACACGCGGCTCGATCTTAGCATCTAAGTGCATTTCCTGCTTACTCTGTTCACCCTCTCGCTCTCACACGCACGCACGCGCACACACACACACCCCCACGCGCACACACAGGAGCAACCGCAAGTCAAAGAAACTCGCTGTGGTAAGTAACAAGTGAAAACGCCATCTGTCAAGCGAGGGAGCATTTGCTTTGCCTCAGCATTTTCAGGGGAATGCCTTGAAGACAAAAAGGTCCTTGTTCTCAATCTCTTCGCAAATCCTATCTCTCATTCTTCCTTCATCCCCCTTGCTCCACGCGCCTTTGCCGCCGCTCCGCCACCATCAGCAAAGTTGCACGCATAAGCATTGGTCAGCGTTCAATTACTGTGAACACCAGGGAAGGATGGGGAAAGTACTTGACAGAGAAATGCACTTCAAGCACTGATTAAATACTGATACCAAGTATAAAAAGCTTAGCCCCTAGGTTGTGTGTGTGTGTGTGCCTGTGCCTTGTGTGTATGAGGGGGTGGGGGGTGCTTTTCTATCCAATACTGATACAACTATTTCATCATTATGACCCTCTATTACAGTACTTGCCAACTTGCTTACTACATACTTTTGATACACTCCGCAGAGTGCTGACTCTAACTAAAGCTGCTGTTTTGGAATCATTAGGGTCTGAAGTTTCAGTTTTCTTGGGTCCACAGAGCTTCCCTATTACTCTTGAGTTGCAATGCGCATAGGTTGCAACCAGTCAGCAGGTAATGTAATAATAAGGCAATGAGGAGGAGAGTGCCTGCGCTTGCAACAACCAAGAGGTAATCGCTTTATATTTCTAGTTATTTAATTCTTCATTTAGATACAGTGTATAACCAGCCAGGCTGGGTTAATGAACTCCATTAGCCATCCATCCATTTCCAAGAATGGTTATCCATTTCAGGGTCACAGGGAGCTGTAGCTTATGCCAGATGACTTTGAGAGAAAGGCAGACTACAACCTGGACTGGTCATCAGGCAGTCTCACGACACAAATAGCGGCAGACGACTATTCACACTCACATCACGCCACCACTGGGTGGGAATTGAATCCAATTGACGGTAGCGGGAGGATACCACTAACCCATCAGTAACGTGAGCGTTTTCATATTATGTTTAAATATGACAGGCACGGCTATACATGAGAGCTTGTGGGAAACAATCTATTTCACTTAATGCAGTGGTTCTGAAACATTTTACACCAAACACAACCTCAAAAAATAATTAGCACCAACAAGTGCTGCAACATTCACCGACATTAAAAGACTTTGGCGTGCTTGGCCCAAGTGTTCATCAAAACCAAGTTCTACTGCTATTAAGAATTTCATATGATTGCAAGGCATTATAACACGATGCACAAACTGTACTCAAATAATGACTACATTGAAATGTAGTGCACATAAACGTGAATTCAAAAAAGGTATTTTAATAAATGTTGAAAAAAATATATATATTCAAGATTGAATGCAAATTTATTGTACTTCAAAGTTAAACATAACTGAAAATTATTTAACAAGTGTAATGTATGGGATTTCTGTCCAGTTTGTACATTTAATTCAGGGATTTTTCGCATACAACTACCACACTTTGAGAATCACTGACTCTATTTGAATGGATTTACTCCAAAAATAATGAGGTCAGCCCTCTATGCTGGCAACCTATCACCTCATCCCATGATAGTTAAGTAGTGCCCCAAAAAAATTCAAACGTAAAACATGCACCTTAATGGCTCAAGAAAGGTCGATAAACACTGACATTAAATCACTCATACTTCTGAATGTCGCTTGCCGCAAATAAGCCTCACAGTCCTCATGGCGATGGGCGGGCGCACTTGTTTGCGAGGCCCCCCAATCGAAGGCGAGCGCTTTCCCCTCGCTTAGACCTTTGTCCGCCCGCCTCCCGCCGGTGCCATGTTGCCATGGCTCCTCGGTACCTCTCCGCGAACCTTCATTAAATCACGAATCGGTGTCGGAAGGCGCGAACCGAACCGAACGAGACAAGGAGAGGTGTCGCCACTGCGTTTCGTTCAGCATTCCTCCGGGTGGGAGAAAAGGCCCGTCGGGGGGCACAAAGCAAATGTCAAAACAACACGCGCGCGCGCGCACATACACGATTCAGCGAGCGCCGCTGCGTGGCTCTCTCAAGCTAATCGCTGACAGACTATGTTCGCTTCCACCACGGATTGAATTCAAAGTGTCAAACCGAGCAGGAGGAGGGTAGGATACAAAACAGCTGAGCGTGTGCGACTGCTCGTCGCGTACCTGCGAACGAGCGCTGGCCATGCAGCCGCTTTCAGCACCTCCGCGCGGGGACAGTCGGCGAGGCGAGGCGAGGCGAGATCCTCGCTCTCCGTGTTCCGACTTGTTACTTAGCACATTCCCCGATTTTCCCACTTAGAGGCTGCGACACACGCCTAATGGCGAGCAGACAGGCGACACTTCCGCCGACCTTTGCTGTCAACGTGCCCTAGCTCGCCCCTCTTCATTCCGACACATGGCTTCTTCTTTCCAACGTTGCCCGCCACCTCGTGCACATCGTGCTCCCCCTTTGTCCGTATTGTGGAATCACCGCTCAGACCCGCTCGCTCGGTCCCGACTGGACGACGAGCGGGCGGCCAGCCGGCTCGTGATGATTCAGCGCTTCTACGGGGGCGGGGTGGCTTTTAAAACAACAGCTCGACGCCGTGCGCACTCAGCGAAACAAGGCCACTTTTATTCAGCACTTTGTGGAGATTTCAAGTTGGGATTTGGACTGCTGACTCACCAGAAGTGGAAACCGGACCGGCGCCGTCCGTCCGCCCCCGACCTTCGATGGCCGGCGTTGGCCGACGGTTGGAGGTGCTCAAGTGGTTGCGGGGCGAGAAGGACGGAGCAACGTCTGGCGCCTCTCCCTCGCCTTGTGGCACGGTCTGTGTGCTCTATCCACTCCTTTCCTCGCTTGTTTCGGTCTGGCACAGGCGAGAGACGTCAAATGATGTTTGGATCACATGGTTTCATTCATGAAGGCACTACGTAACCCGCATTTATTTAAAGAGACACGGCCCACTACTACGACCCACAACAACACTCGAGTCACAAGTGGAGGATTTCGTTTCTGGAAATTCGGTTGCCGACACTGCTGCCCATCATCTCACAGCTGCTGATTTTTTTCGAAAGGAAAAATTGATCTAAATTCAGTCATGCAAAACATCCTAACAAACACAGTTATTTTCATAGTTTATTTTTTTTAGGTTGTGTCCTGTATTGCATTTTTTCCCGATATTTGAAGCTTATATTTTTAATAACAAAATGACATTTTATATCTATATATATATAGATATATATAGATATATGGGGGGGGGGGGTTCAGTGGTTAGTGGTTAGTAATAATAATGCGTCAACCTTACAGTGCAGAGGTACCCGGTTCAATTCCAGCTCCGGCCTCCCTGTGTGGAGTTTGCATGTTCTGCCCGGGCCTGCGTGGGTTTTCTCCGGGTACTCCGGTTTCCTCCCACATTCCAAAAACATGCATGGCAGGCTGATTGAACACTCTAAATTGTCCCTAGGTGTGAGTGTGAGCGTGGATGGTTGTTCGTCTCTCTGTTGTGCCCTGCGATTGGCTGGCAACCAGTTCAGGGTGTACCTACTGCCCGAAGATGGCTGGGATAGGCTCCAGCACCCCCTGCGAACCTTGTGAGGATAAGCGGATGGGAAAATGGATGGATGGATATATGTATATATGTATATATATATATATAGAGAGAGAGAGAGAGAGAGACAGAGACAGAGACAGAGACAGAGACAGAGACAGAGAGAGAGGGAGAGAGAGATTAAGTCAATTTGGGGAAAAAAAAGTTGAACTGTGAAAAAATCCACTGGGTTGAAACTTACTTTCAAATAAAATACGCATTATGTCTGAGTCCTACTCATATTCATGATCTTAAATCTGAAATTATTCACCTGCAGAAAAACAAAAATCGCACCATCATATGAATCATTTATCACGTGTAGAGTGTGCACTCATTTGTCAATTTGAATTAAAAACAAACGCTTCACTCAACAATGTCAAACCTATATTTGCAAAATAATAGCTAACTAAACTATATTTTTGCCTTAGTGAATGCACTTTTTGCTTCTGAACCGCAGCATACAGCATCGGCACATTAAGGCAACCTTCATTTTCACAGACAATTGATTGTGAACTGTCATCTGCTTTGCGCGACCAATGTTTGTTTTTTAATAGATATGTTCTGGGCGGCCCGGTAGTCCAGTGGTTAGCACGTCGGCTTCACAGTGCAGAGGTACCGGGTTCGATCCCAGCTCCGGCCTCCCTGTGTGGAGTTTGCATGTTCTCCCCGGGCTTGCGTGGGTTTTCTCCGGGTGCTCCGGTTTCCTCCCACATTCCAAAAACATGCATGGCAGGCTGATTGGACGCTCTAAATTGTCCCTAGGTGTGAGTGTGAGTGTGAGCGTGGATGGTTGTTCGTCTCTGTGTGCCCTGCGATTGGCTGGCAACCAATTCAGGGTGTCCCCCGCCTACTGCCCGAAGACGGCTGGGATAGGCTCCAGCACCCCCCGCGACCCTAGTGAGGATGAAGCGGTTCGGAAAATGGATGGATGGATAGATATGTTCTGTTTTCTTCAGAAACATTGTTTTCCTCTGATTTATCCACTGTTTGTTTGCCCACTGTTACAAGGTCATCACTATCTTACAATTTAGAATTACTTTTGAAAGACAAAATGACTCATTTAAATTCAATTCTCATGATTTATTTTCCAAAGTCACAAAGAGCCACAGCAGATGGATAAAGAGCTGCATGTGCGTTTCTGGAACTGTGTGTTGCAAATCCCTGCTCTAAATTGTCAAGAGGCATCAATGTGTTTACTCTTAATGATTGTGTGTCTACTGTATGTGCCCTGTCATTGTGTTGCAACCAGTCCAGTGTGTAAGCCTGCCTCTCGCCCTGACTCAGCTCTCAGCTGGGTTAGCCTGGGTTGACTCTAACAAGGACAAGTGTTATCGATAATGCATTGATAAATCCTCAAGGACTGTCTTGAAAGCTCCCAACTAAATGCATTCATGATGTGTGTAGAAACTGTAGGGGCTCCTCCTTTTTTTTTTGTTTGTTTGGTTTAGTTTTTTTTCAAGTGACAGCTGCACCAAACTGATACTATATCAGCCCGCATTTCACAGTACGGCAAAGCAAACACATGTTCAGAACACCTCTTACCACACTTGTCTCAGTTGTTCATTTTAATGTGAGAGGGGTTAGATGTTGTTTTGTTTTGTTTTTTTGTTTTGTTTTTGGATGGTTGAAAAAGTGCTTCATTGAATTCAGTCATGTTGGTGTCTGGCATCCTCATCCTTGATATGCAAACAAGCATGCACCTGCAAAGGTCAGTGATGAAATTGATTGGATGCAGATGACAGGTAGCATCTGGCTTACCTGTGCATAGAAAGCTCACTCTGGTTGTGGTATGCACAAACCAAATCCCCAGTCGACACAATCCGCTAAATGTTGTCTGCCACAATATTGATGTTCTACTTCTGGTGTTGAAAAGACGGACAAAAAGAAAGTCTTTCAAAGGGTGCCCGGCATACACAAAGTAACAGGATTCTAACAATGAGACTCGAATGAATGTATCTGGGGGAATGTTTAATCTTGGCAGCAGTAACAAGCATGTAATTATCTTTGAGCAGTAAAGAAGGGACAAACAAAGCTCTTCAACACAACAGGAGCGGCCATTGCTTGTAATATTACCTTATGATAATGTGCCAGTGTATTCAAGAGAGATCCACAAGCATAAGTGGCATCAGTTAATTTGAAATGCAACAGGATTTACCACAAAATTCTCCACCTTATATAAGGTTTCATTTGTTTCATGAGCTAATTTACCATCTTTCTGATTGTAAATTCACATTATCAAAGCCGGGAACATGTTTTGATAGCATCAAAGCCTGAGTTAATAAAAGGGATCCCATCCTATTTCATCCCTCCTGATTGCCAGAGACACGGTGCTTCCAACTCGGGATGATCACTAGTCTTAACGCATGCTCAGGTCGAGATTTGAATTACAACAAAGTCATGCTACACACTTTTACATATGCTGAGGCTTAGCATATGTAAACGTGTGTCACCAGGAGTCTTTATTCTTCACATGCTTTGGTATGTGCTGGTGGAGTTTGCAGCTTTAGTCCACAACTCGTTCTGTTTCCTGCTGCTTATTGCTTTTCACCTCGTGACCTGTGATTCAGAACGTAGTCGGCCGGGGTAGCGAGCCTATCTCGCCCCCAGGGGCTGTATGAGCTGCACTTGTTCATTGTTGAAATCTACCTGTATTGCCAGTCGGCCCGGTTGGTCCCTGGTGAACTGTAAGTCCAGTTGTCCGTTACATCAGGTAAGACATAGGTGTCAAACTCTGGCCCGCGGGCCAAAATTGGCCCGCGGTGTAATTATATTTGGCCCGCGAGGCAATACTAAATGACTATTAGAGCTGGCCCGCCGGTATTATGCAGCGCATGTAACGCTAATACTACAAATCCCAGAATGCTCAGCTGGTGTTTTGGCGCTTCCATCGGGACCAATTAACACTCTCCCCGTTGTTGACAGTATACCTCGCTACCTCACGCAACTACTGGCACAGCGCTACCTCTCCCAAAAATGGCGAAAAAAAAGGCAGGAAACAGGACCTTTCTGGACAGGTGGGAGACAGAATATCTGTTTATAAATCTAAAAGACAAACCTGTGTGTCTTGTATGTGGAGCCAACGTGGCTATAAACAAGGAGTACAATATACGACGACACTATGAAACAAAACACCACGACAAGTACAAGGACATGGACACGACTCAGAGGCGCCAGAAAGCGGAGGAGATGAAAAGACGTTTGGCGACACAACAGACTATGTTTAAAAAAGCCACATCGCAAAGTGAGGCTGCTGTAGCGGCTAGTTTTGTTGTGGCGGCAGAGATCGCAAAATCAGCACGGCCCTTCAATGAGGGAGAGTTCGTGAAAAAGTGCATGATGAGAGTTTGTGATCTCGTGTGCCCAGAGAAAAAGAAAGCAATTTCAAATGTGAGCCTGAGCAGGAACACAATCGCTGCTCGCACATGTGATCTTGCCACCAACCTATTTGAGCAGCTGATGGAGAAGGGAAAAGATTTTGTTGCATTCTCCCTTGCTGTGGACGAGAGCAGCGACACGTGTGATACTGCCCAGCTGTCAGTCTTCATCCGTGGAGTGGACTCAAATATGTGTGTTACGGAGGAACTTTTGGGATTAAAATCAATGCATGGCACCACCACAGGAAAGGACATATTTGAAGAGGTTTCCACCTGTGTCACTGAAATGAAGCTGCCTTGGGATAAACTTAGTAGTGACACACTGAAGTCAAAGTACGATGCTGTGGGTGCTGCACAGTTTCCACATTTCATCCCTGACACAATGCCTCAGCTACGCACCCAAGCTGCTAAGATGCTCTCCATGTTCGGCAGCACTTATCTATGTGAGCAACTATTCTCCTCGATGAAGATGATCAAAACAGCTCACAGAAGACGTCTGACTGATGAACACCTTTGCTCGATCCTAAGGATTTCCTCAGCTCAGAGCCTGACCCCAGACATCAATGAACTGGCATCCAAGAAGAGATGCCAGGTATCTGGCTTGAACACTTCAGAGTAGATCCATGTGTTTCAACCGGAGTAATAATTCATGTTTTCTTTGAGCACTTTCTTGCTTCTTCTCCAAGGCATGGGCTTGAATGGTTGCACTTTCATTGAAGGATATCATTGTTAGTTCATTTATTATTAGCCTGTGGAAAAAGGTTACTGTTGAAATTTAAATCAGAAGTCTGCAAATAAAAAGGCATACAATTTTCATTTCAATTTTATTTAAGAAATAAATGCCATTGATGTGTTTTTTTTTAAATTTGAAATTCGATTGTGCAGTATTAAGCTATATATTGTAGTATTCAACTTTGCTTGTTCCATATTCAGTGTTTAAGCAAAACGTGTTGTGTCCAAATGCACAGGTTCATTGTTATATCCGAAGGAAAAATTTAAATAAATATCAATGTTGGCCCGCGAGTTTGTCCAAGTTTTAAATTTTGGCCCACTGTGTATTTGAGTTTGACACCCCTGAGGTAAGATATTTTTCTCTTTTTTTTTTCTCACTGTGGCCACTTTGGCTCAGCAGTGATTTCGCAACACATTTTGTCATTTGCTTTGTGTTTCATCATACTTCAAAGCTACCACAGAGGAGTTCACTGCGTTGGGGGCTTTGGCCGTGTTTGGCCTAGCCAGACAATGTATGGAATACATTGCTATTCATCGTCGTTTACGTTTACCGGTGGAGCGGTTTTGTACATTTTTGGCCCTCCGGTGTCCAGCGGCCAACAGTGGTCTTTTCGGTTTGGTGATTAGATCATGAGTGGCGTGTCCTGCTAGACATGTTCGGTGGCTGCGGTACTGTCAGTAAGTGGCATCCCTTGCTCATCCTGAACCGATGGTGGGACATATTGCTGGTTGGCCATTGCTGGTTGACCAAAAGGGCAATTGGCCCTCTGTGTGAAGATTTTTCCTGTTGTGCAGTGTTAATCCCAGGGATTTATTGTGCTTAAGTACATTTTAGTTTGTACTTTTTTAACTCATTCACTCCCAAAGACGTTTTTAAACGTCTTTTCAGACTTGGTCCAGAATTGGCTAGTACTGAAGTTCGATTGGTATTTCTACCAGTACCCCCCACACTTCTATTTGAGTTCTTTTGCTATGTTGTGTTTGTGTGTGTGTGGGGGGGGGGGGGTAGATCTGCAGCTCCAATGTGTGACACTACTAATAAGCTTTTCAATTATTTATGCATAACCCTAACCTTATTAAGTTTAGATGCCAATGACAGATGCTGGATAGAGCAAGAGACAAACCTGAGCTCTTCATAAACGTGCAAATGGAAAAGCTGCCATCTGCAGGCCATGGTGTCTCCTCAATCATCACTTAAAGCAGGAGCTGTTTAGTTGCCATGTGTAATCTACAGCGTGGGAAAAAAAGCACAACAAAGTGAATGGGAGCCAAACAACTGTTTGTTTCAATTGATTTAATGTGGCATAAAAAGGGAACCCCAACCAAGAAGTGGTTGCCATTACAAAATTGTTAATTCAAATCAATTGGAATATTAAAAAAATACACAATAAGGATGGACTTTACTGAAGTGATACTTTTAAATCATGGTTGAACAGCACCGTGTGATACGTGGGACATTTGTTCAATAGAAAAAAGGGTAACAAGCGATGTCTTGATAACATCCCATTTATAAATGCTATCAAATGTTTATTGAGCAGACAAGATACTTTGCCTGTGAACAGTCAAAATACACTTTACAACTACTCATCTATGTTGATGTGCACACGAGACAGTACAGGTGCAACACAACATAGTTGCACGTGACGTGTACATTTGCGAGACACTTTCGTAGGAAATAACAGGCTGAAATAAATAATTTGGTGACAGGAATCTGGATCATTGGTCTGGCCGTTTCGGATACCTCTGACGAGCATGGTGCATGTCTGAGAGGTACAGTATATGAGACGTATGGCCACCTGTAGGCTGGTAATCTGAAATGCGTTGGTTTGTCTTTCTGCGTTTTACTCTCAGTTCTTTTTCTTGATTCCAGAGTTGCGATTGTTGTTGAACAGGCTGAGCCCTGATTTGCCGTTTCCATTGCCCATTCCGCTGACTGCGACTCCGGGCTGCTGAAGCACTTTGTCCAGCGTGGTCTTCTTAATGGCTGCTGGAGAGATGCGCTCTTGATCAGCCAGAAACTGTAGCTCACTGGAGGAACAAAGGGAAAGCTCACGATCAAGCTCTTATTCATACTTTAAAGTTGCCATTTAAAGAAGGAATCCTCAAGAGAAAGCTCCTAACATACATAAATTCTGTCTGGATAGCAACTGTAGTTATGAATGAGCAAGACAAATGCTATAGGACGGGGTTTTTTTTTTGAAAGATTGAATGCTTTTATAAATGGACAGATCATCAGAAGTATATTTTATCCATCAATCTATACATCCAGTATTACGGGGGAAGAACCCTGCCGCGAGTAGCGCAAATCCGCGAGTAGATATATAGATACAAGAGATGTGCTAAAGCACTACCTTTCAACTGGAAGGGGGCTTGAACTTGGCTAATAGAAGCTCCTTGCCTTATTTCAACTTAGCTCTTTGGCACCAAAAGGCCACAAGATGGTGTCAAAGTGTGGTTTGCAATTACAGTAGTCAAGGCTTTGGCACCATCTTGTAGCATCTTGGGCCATTTTAGGAATAGAAAAAAAAAGAGCAAACAGCTGAGTTAGGGCGAATATAAGAGGATGCGTAAAAAACAAAACAAAACATCAGAACAGTGAGTTGCAAATAGGTATAGTAACACTGATGTGCATATATATCGTCAATGTCTGGCAAAAACCTCATTTGTGCAAATACGATCAATTTCATTTTCTATCAGAAATTGATACTATTGGTCTTTCCCGAGGTTATCTGCGACACATTATTAATCAATTTAAAGTGTTGAAAATAGATTGAGAAAATCACACGACAACGCTACACTGTCTGAGATGCGTCGTAAAGCTATGCCTCTTCCCTCACTCTGAGGGAGTCGTGTGGCATTATGCTGCCTCAAGATTGAAAGTCTGAATGTTTCTTTTCAAAAACAAGTGAAAAATAGTCAGGCTACATTTCATTAAGCCTGTCTTGTTAAACATGGACTGCTGTAATCGTTCGGTGCAGATGGAACTGGTCAGCCACAAATAGCAGTGCATGCAGATTAACTTCTGGCTAATAAACTGCTAAAATAACAGTACAATAAACGGGTCAATTTACTGGTTTTGTCATTGTGTCAGTCATGGCTCTAAGACCTTACAGAAAGAGTTCAGGAAGCTGATGTGATCACAATCGTTGCTTTTATGACATATTAGGGCTTGTCTGGTTAGGGGTTAGTGTGAGTGCGGACATTGATGTGGACGACTGGCGCAGGCGGTGTTTTAGCATTTTAATCAGTGACCCACCGAATAATACCAACTAGAATGATGCGGTGCAAGATGTCTCTTTTTTTTGTAAACTTCCTGAAAGGATTGGTGTTGAAGTGGGATTCAGCTCAACAGTGACAATAAGTACATTTGAGTATGTGCACACATTATTTACACTTAGGTACATCTTTTTTTTTTTTTTTTTTTAATGGAATATATATACTGTCAGAAAAAAATTACTGGTTATCTAGAATAGTCTCTCAGGCAGAAAATTCGCAGATATCCATTTTGGAACAGATTCGACTCTGCAGGTCCAGTCACCTTACCGTGTCCTAATACAAGAGGCCTCCACTGCATTGATCAGAAGACTGCGGAAGCCCCCACTCTCCATAACATGGAGGGCGTGAATGGTGGCGCCACCTGGTGAGCACACATTGTCCTTCAGCTGGCCAGGGTGCTGCTCAGAGTCCAGCAGCATCTTAGCTGCACCCTGAAGAACAAAAAGAAATAGGGAGGAGTTTCTTCCAACTGAGCATTAAAAAAAAAAACACTACTGCAGAGTTATACATTTGTTTACGCTCCAATGATAAAAGACAAATATTGTGGTCAATGTATTAAATGACATACATCATTTAAATTTCAGATTAATTCAAGAGGGAGAGAGAACTGTCGGCCCAGTGGTCGACTGGTTAGTGTGTCAACCTCACAGTGCAGAAGCTGAGGGTTCGATCCTGGCTCTGGCCTTCCTGTGTGGAGTTTGCATGTTCTCCCCGGGCAAGCGTGGGTTTTCTCTGGGTAATCTGACTTCCTCCCACATTCCAAAAACATGAATGGCGGGTTCATGAAACACTCTAAATTGTCCCTCGGTGTGAGTGTGAGCGTGGACGGTGGTTGTTTGTCTCTGTGTGCCCTGCGATTGGCTGGGAACCAGTTCAGGATGTCCCCCGCCTACTGCCCGAAGACGGTATGTTCTTAAATTTAAAATATAATTCAGGAATATTAAGACTTGAAAAAATTTCAAGTCAAGACGTCTGCCTGTGTGCAGACTGCCATTGGATAAAAGAGAATTAAATGTGGGGAAAAAAAAAATCCCACAAATGTCTGAAGACCACTGACCAATAAGGCCTGAGCTCCAAGTCGGACAGCGAGTCTCCGGGGCAGACCCATCTTGACTCCTCCATCCGCTAGTGCATCCAGCGCTGTGAACGCCTGTTTATACACAAACATACCATCGTATTATCAGTCGTCATAAAATCCTCTGCAGTTCTTTGTGCGATATTGGTACAAGGGTGGTGTCTGCCGCCTTTTGTCATGAGATTCTGCTGCAGATTAACACATGCTGCAGATGAAGCTGTGACGCCTCATGCACACGGTGAAAGCAGCAATGTGGCTGTGTCCAAATTTACAAGCTGGATCCTCCGAAGCCCGCATTTTCGGCTGTATTTTTCAGGGGCATGACGTCACTTTTGGCGCGACTCGATTGCATGTGGATTCCAAATACTAGAAAGACAATTTGCAGACTGGGTCCTTCGACGCCTTTAGCCCTTTAATGCGTGACCCATCAAGGAATAGCCAGAAAAATCTGATTTTTGAGAACTGAGGTGTTCATAACCCTTATAACAAAATCCACAAAAATATTTTTGCCATATTATTTTGTTTTAGATATTTATTGTATCATATTTATAAGCATCATGTAGATTACAACAAAAACTGAAAATTTGGGGAAAATCATTTTAAACCCGCAGTATCAAATTTGATACAGATGATTTAATGTACTATAAAGAATGAAACTGCATGTATCAAATATGATACGAATGGCATTATAGGGTTAAAGGCTCCTCCTCATGTAGCCTCTGTGGACCGCATTAACAGTGGTGAATTTGGACACCACGTGCGGACGAGTCACACCGGAAGTGAAGTCATGCTGCCGAAAATGCAGCCTTTGGACAACCCAGCCTGGGAATTTGGACACAGCCATCTTGGTGACATTTTCTAAATATGAAATGAACACTTAAAATGTCTCCAATATCCTCCATAGCAAATATATTCCTGAAAAAAAGATGATTAAAGTAGATGAGCTATTCAGCTGGCCACAGAGCTGTTCACATGATTAAACTTCAATTTAAGTTTTTCCCCTTTCCACGTGATTCAGTTATAAATGTTACTGCAATTTTGAGGGCTGGCTGACCTGGAGAACATCTTGGCTTGAAATATTTAACTGAAACTGACATTGTCAGCTAGTCGAATAACAGGTTCCCCAAGTTGGAGACAAAACGAAAGGATCATCGATTGTAGCTGTGGACATCCGTGCAATGTCGTTAGACTGCAGAAAATGTGGCCTTTCAGTTACGATCGTCGACGTTTTACAATATCTTGTCACTTTGTATTGGTTGAACTTCATTTTCAAGTCCAAGAAGATGTAAAAACGCATGGACTGATTAATTTTGCTTTAGATTTAAGGCAGAAATGTTGTAGTATATAAGCAATTTCATGACTGAAGTTACTGGCAAAACATGATTTATGCACCGATAGCGTTTAACAAATTATTTGATGCAATGACTTTCAAAGTAAAAAACATTTTCTCCAATGTCAACACATGGCATCTTTAACAGAGTTGGGTATGTTATCTTAAAGTTTAAAGCCAATTTTAACAACCATTTATAATGACCTTTTGAACCTAAAAAGATGAGCTTTGTGCCATTATGGGTGTACCTGACATCTGGCATATTGCGGAGGATCAAGCAGACTTAACTATGTCGCACCTAACGTCATAGTTGCACACAATGATTTAAGAAGTAAGTCAGCCAAATCCTTCCAGTTGTTCCCGAGAAATAGGATGATAAATTCTTGTTACAAAATTTATGTTACCACAGCAAACCATGTTGACGTTTTCAAACTTTCTTCTCATCTATCCGCTCTCTGAACCACATATCATCACTCGGGTGGCAGGTGCGCTTGAGTTTACCCAGCTGGCATTGGATGAGAGACTATATTCTATATTTTTAATATCCTGTCCAAATAATGCGCATATTTTTCCATTTGGAAAAAAAGATTCCCTTCAACAAAGATGCTATTGAAACACACATTTTTTTTTTATCTTAGGGTTGTAGTTATACTCAAGTTCAAGCGGCCTTTCCAACTTGTCACATTACTCGTCCAAGTAGTATTAGAAGTAGATAACCGAAGTGAGAAAGATAGCACCTGCTGCCACAATGTTGTGTGCAAAAAAAGTTATTGCCGAATGACCACTTTGAGGGAAAACCTGATAGCGGTCAAGAAGAGCGTTTTTTCCAGGAGAGAGGAAGAAAAAAAAAAACAGGATTGGTTCCAAAGAAACAAAACACAAAATTGATATAAACTCATTCACTCCCAAAGACGTTTTTAAACGTCTTTTTAGACTTGGTCCAGAATTGGCTGGTACTGACTGAGTTAAAGAGAGTGTGTGTGTGTGTGTGTGTGTGTCTTAAGAACATGCACTTTTTAATGACTCCTACACAAATTGCAGCATTTCTAATCTGGAATGGATGGCCACCAAGTGTGAAATTAACAAACCGATTCTGTTGTTATTTGCTGAAAATGTATCTATAAATCAGGGGTAACTCATTTTTGTCAAGAGCCACATTATTGTTATGACTAACTATGAATGTCTAATTACCTCAACATATTATGACATAAAGTATTTACAACAAATTGATGGATAACACATTTTTAAATTAGAAGACACGGAAAATAGTCCCAGTGTCTGTGCCGCTAGCCTCTGCGGGATTTAATGCCACCGGGCTGCCCACAGAGCATGTTGGCAATTAGTTCCAGAGTCCTGGTACCGAGATGATGACGTCCCCGCAACGAGGTTTCCAGCAATAGCCGAGCCTGAGGAGTTGCACAGCCAAAGCTGGAAAGAAGCCATTGCTTCAGAGTGAGGCAGCCATGAATTCTTGTTCAAGTGAGCCATTTCCTACCAAACTCAAACCAAAACACTTTATCTTCCAATTCAGAATGATTGAAATGATGAGTGCAAAGTACACTCGACTGCTTGCTCTAACCAATTTAATTTGTTTTGCTTAATTCTTGGAGTTGTATGAGAAAATTACCCTCGCCAAATAAGTAAACAATAGCACCTTTTGCACATAAAAAAGTAGCTGTTTTCAAAATCAATCAATCTTAAATCCAGAATAGAACTACAAAATAAGTGTCTCTCTCAGACACCAAAAGCGAAGTAAAGGCTGTGTACAAGATGAGCCAATTTCCTGTTTCTTCATTTTAAACGGGGCAGAATCTTGCTGTGAAGGCCAAACTACAAAGCAGCTGGCAAACAAATGGAGGCATTACTGTGTGTCGGTAAACAGCACAACCACACCTGCTGTGGCTCACTGCCAATACAGAGGGTTCAGCAAATGCTCATCTAATCACACCCACAATAATATCACCAGTACCACTATGACCTTTGAAATTCCTACAAAGCGTAAAGATGCAGAAAGTAGTTTGTATAGTCTACTGAGTTTACTTACGTAGGCAGGTCCACTGCCGCTTAAGCCAGTGACAGCGTCAATGAGGTCCTCCTCCACTTCGGTACAAAAGCCAACGCTAGCCATCAGCTGCTCCAGCAACTTTCCGTCCTCCACCTGACAGGAGGAACACACAACCAAAAAGCTCATTGTCAACAAAAGCAAAGGCGATCGCGGGTCGCAGGGTACAGATAGACAAACTCCCATTCCAATGCAGGAGGACACCAGTGGAAACTCAAGCGAGCCAGGGGACAACATGCAAAGTCTACAACTGGAAGCTAGTTTTAAGCCTCTGAACTGCGAGTCGAATTTGATAATTGGCATGACTGATAGACATATTCTGAGAAATGTAAATTTAAATTGTCCCTCGGCGTAACAGAGTTTGAATAGTTGTTTGTTTGTGTACTCAGCGATTGGCTTGCAGCCAGTTCAGGGTGTACCCTCTCTACTTCTGGTGGCCGGGATAGGCTCCTGCATGCCCGTGACCCTCGTGAGGATAAGCGGCACGAAAAATGCATGGCGAGATGAAAGAAAAAAATAACCGTACGTCACCAATAATACAGTTCAGGTAATGAAACTGCTAAAACACCTTTTAAAATAATTTAATCTGTCATCAATAGAAAAATAAAATAAATGAAGAAAAATGACGATTAAATCTACAGTATATTACTTTTTTTTTTTTTTTAACCAAACAACAGATTAAAGCTAAAACAATGAAAAGGACCAAATACACATCTTCACTCATTACCTCGGCATGAGTGCCAGTCGCATATACTGTAGCTCCTTCTCTCACTACCACTGGAGTGTTGGTCATACATCTCATGACTTTGGGGGCTGTCCGGTATTGAAGCAATTTCTAAGAATTGTCACAGATAAAATGAAGGAAGGGCTAATCAATAACAATAAAAAGATTATACGAGGTGAGTACATTATAATGCGTAACAAAAAAAGGGGGCGGGGGGGCTGACCTTTTCAATGGAGCTGATTGTGACACCTGCAGCACAAGAGACGATCAGATGGCGATCTTCAATGTCTGGCCCAATTTCATCCAAAACAAATGGGATAATATGTGGCTTGACGGCCAGAAAGAGTACATCACTCTTGCTGACTGCCTCTTTATTACTCGTTGTCAGGCTCACCCCCATTTTCTACAAAAAAAAAAAAAGAAAGTAACTTAAATGAAGCCAAAAAAATGCAATTAGAGCACCAAGCAGCTTCTGCATCAAGACAGGCCTACGATTGCTGCATATTCAGTAGGGCTGGGTGATTACGTAAAAAATAATCACTACTGAAAGGTTAAAAACGATTAGTGAGTGATTTAAAAACTTAGTATTTATTCACCTAACAAAACTCAACTTTTATCCCTGTACATCGAACACTATTCTTGAACACTCCAATCCAGAGGTCTCAAACCTGTGATCTGACTGCCATTTGAGGCCCGCAGGATTATATTTTGCAGCCCCATACTTGAGATCAAACTTTCAATATCAGTGGTACCTCCACCTTTTTGCTGCGTCGTCATACTTGGTGTTTTGTGTGTGCGTGTTTTAAATCGGTTATGGGCTACCATAACTTAGGCTCATGAAAGTTTTGGACAACTCGTCTTGTATTTAAATATATAATGGGTGCAATTATTTTTGTTGTGCGTTTACAGTAAACTCCCAACTGGTATGTCATTAAAATGTTTTAAGCATGCTCAGGGAGCGCAGACTCACATAACAGTGCCTTCAGGTTACTTTCACAACATAGGGAGCTTGGAAAGACACCGCCGGTCAGCACTTTATCGTTTGTCTTTATTAGGTTTTTAACAATCCCAATTAAATTTGGATCAATTGTCAAGCCCTAACATAGAGCAGCTGACGATTACCTGTATTTTTAAAAAGTTAAACTCACCCTGAGGCCGGTCACAGTGGGTAGGTCAGTGTCTGGGGAGCTGGCTGTGATCCTGTGTGCCGCAATCACACCTGAGAAATGACATGAGAAAAGGAAAGGGGGGAAATTAGCAACAATCGATGGACAACTGGGGGCAGATGCTATTTAACTCAAAGTTATGTAAAATGTTTAAGTGCATATTAAAAGTAGGGTCGTATTTTTGACAACACTGCAAAAGACACAATTGATGAAAACTATTGTTAACATCGATGACAAATGATTGCTTAGAGAAGGTGTTTTATATAATATATATAATATGTTTTTTGGGGTCAAATTCCAAATTGTATGACCATTAGGTCAGTGTTTTCCTGAATCCCAACCACCGTGAACGATCATTGGATGCTGCAGGAAATTATCCAGTTCCACTCAATTAGTGTCCCAAGTATAATTTAACACGTGTTTTTGTTCATCTATCTATGCTCGTGATGTATAGTGGTGAGCAGAACAATAAAATGCTCTTCCACTAGATGGCAATAAACCTGCGTATCCACTTGGTGTCCTTAACTTGTCAGTTTTGTGTTCAAGTAATCAGGCCAGGTTCCACACAGCATTAGTAAAATTGCGATTACAGTAGATTATACAAGATCATCCTTTTTAGTATATATATATTTTTTTTTTTGAGACACTTTTGATGGTGTAAGATATGTGGGCTCATTATTGGTTGAGAAATACTAAACTGTATTAAGTCAAATTTGTTCTTGCATTGCACTGAAATGCAATTATGAGGATAAACTTCATCCATCCACCCACCCATTTTCTGAACTGCTTTATCCTCACCAAAGTTATAGGTGTGCTGGAGTCTATCCCTGTGGTCAGTAGACAGGGTACAATGGCTGGGTATACGTAACAAACAACCACCCGCACTCACAGTCACACCTAATGACAATTTAGAGTGATCAATTAACCTACTATGCATGTTGTTGGAATGTGGGTGGGAACTGGAGTACCCGGAGAAAACCCAGCCAGTTACAGGAAGAACATGCAAACACCACACATCAAATCTGGAGCCCGGATTTGAACCCATAACCTGTGCACTGTGAGGCGGATGTGCTAACTAGTCACCCATTGTACCAAGGATAAACTTTCTGGAAAATGTAAACTGGCTTCACCTGCAGCCGTAAAACCTTTGACCAGTGCATGAGCCAGCTGGCCTGCTCCAATGAATCCAACACTCATTCCGACAGATGATGTGGCCTCTGTGCTCTGCGGAACAAAATAGTTGTTTTATTACATAATGCAAAAAAGGACCCCAATGTCATTACAGTTAAATGCAACAAATACAAAAAAAAATACTTTTTGTAAAGCCTTATTTTAGCGGAAACGGGTTGCCAAAATGGCTTAAAAAGTCCCCCATTTGGAAAACTTTCTGAGCCCACAGACCGTCGACATGAAGGAGTAACAATTATTTCTGTTAAATACACACATTGAAATACATCATACATCGCAAGTTCACTGATCTTCCGGTGCTACCAAAATTGATGCTGATTCACAAGATGCTGATGAAACGTACGCCATGCTAACCGGATGGCAGCTTGTACTGTACTTTACTAGATAGCTACACTGTTAGCAAGCATTCGTAGATACTTAGTATTAACAGGAAAACACGACGATATTTCCTTAAGCAGGGATGACTACCTTTGGTTGGATAAACAACCTATCGCCCGCGACTGACAGATGACAGCTGTGACACGTACCGTACGGCGTCGGGAAAAAAATGGAACAAGGACTTGCTGTGTCAACGTGGCTTGCCGCTCACACCGACCATCAAACAAGGACTCCGCAATAGTTACACCAGACTAAATTGACCAATCACATTAGGGATACCAGGAGTAGCAGCCAATAGAGAGTATTTGTCAGGATTTGGGCGGGATTTGGTCATACGTCACACCCAGTTTCATCAGCTGTGACGTGACCCATTCGTTGACAAGTAAGTTATGTTAATTCTGGAATGTGGCAAATCATGAAATGTGTTTCCTGTAAAGCATTCTTAACTGTTCAACCTAGCACGACCCTTGTAAGGATAAGTGGCTTGGATAATGGATGGATGTAGTTTAAACTGTTTGGATTCAGGACAAAATAATCAAATAATTCTGTGGAAGGGAGTAATAAAGTACAGTACTAATACTTAATTACAGTGCAAGTAGATTTTTCAGCTACTCAACTTTTATGTTACTTTTTACTTCCAAAATCTCAGATATTAGTACTTGATACCGTTTGCTTTGTCAAAATCAGCTTGTAGTGAAGTTTTTCCTCAATGATACTTCTGTGCACTTGTACATCTTGCTAGTAAGTCAAACCTGTGCACAATTTGACATTTACGCGCTAGTGTGCCCTAATCAGTCTGCTAGTGCACTTGATTTGATATAGATCTTGGGTCATTGATCGACTGATGGACATTCTGTCAGTACTGAGGAAATGCCCATCTCTGGAAGTTTTATTATAGAGTAGTGGAATTTTGGCACAAGTAGTGTTGCAAGCACCAAGCAGAATTTGTGCTGAACGCATTTTGTCTTTTGCCAGTCTCAAAACCACCAATCTGCTTTCGAATCTTTCAATACTCACACCAGTAAGGTGTACCTATTGCAGTTGCATTTTTGTTTGTCCGTTCACCACATTAGCAAAGGTTTGGGTTCTCGTTTTGATAGCAAAACATTCCTAGCTAGCGCCTTGCTTGTATTAAAAAAGCAAACAAGCGAACAAACAGACATAATCTTACTCTTCAGGGCTATCGAACCACCACCAAACTAAGTATATATTTGACAGTAAAAAAAAAAAATCTTTACTTTTGTACGTTTCACAGTTTGCACTTTTTAACGTAAAAAAGCTGAGGCAGTACACTATTTTTACATGGGCCATTTTTGACACAAATATCAGTACTTACATTGTGTAAATACTTTTGCCACCTCTCTGCCACAAATAACTTGGAATAAAGAATGCAGCAAAATGAGCAGTAGATTATTTCAATTGACCTGCTTGAAAAATCTATAATTTCATTGGCTGTCTTTCAAAGCAGTATGTGAGTGAGTTGTGAGAAGTGTGTCACAACTACTAGTACCTTACTTCATTTGTGCCAAGTCCATAGCTCAATCTAAAAATCCACACCCACGCCCAACCTGTTCTGAAACTTTCCATCTTGTGCTCGCGTGACCTAAAACCACAATTGTCGTGACCTAAGAGCACAATTGCTGTGTAATTGCAAGCTATTAACTGTTCATGGCACACCGTATGTCATGTACTCACACAGTCAAATCCAGACAGAAAAAGTCATAGCAAATTTGTTAAAACAAAAAAAAACCATCTCACCGGATTGCGGTTTAAGTCACTTTCTTTGGAACGGTTCATTCACCTGACTTTTCTACAGGCAGCTTTCCCATTTGAGCAGTTATTCGATACCCTGCCCAAGATCCTCATAAAACAGTTGAGTGAACGAGCAATGTTTCTTTCCCCACTGCTTTCCACCACTGTATGATATTTCCGTATACTGGTATGAACATTTTGGTAAAACTAGAAGAGGCCATTTTGGTCCCACGACTAGAGTAGGAGGCCACTACTGGGTGACACATGCCTACTATTGGGCCCTACTAGTTCAGCATCATAATTGGTTTGTTTAGGTTTAATTGTGTACTAGTAGACCAAACCTGCAACATCCATCCATTATCCGATCCGCTCTTCCTCACGAGGGTCACGGGCGTGCTGGACAGTAGGCGGGGTATGCATAGAAAAACAAGCATTCAGACTCAGTCACACGTAGGGGCAATTTAGTGTTCAATTAAGACTACCATGCATATTTTTGGAAGGTGGGATGTTGTCAGGGAGGAATGTTTGGATGGTGCTCCCGTCCGTACATGTGACATATCTATATGGGGAATTCCCATGCGTGAAAGCTTACGTACCTGCTACGTTGGAGCAGATGGCCGGAAGTAGTTGCGTGTGTATGGGAATATTTGGCCGGATAATTCATCATTCATTCCATTCATCTTCCGAACCGCTTTATCCTCACTAGGGTCGCAGGGGGTGCTGGAGCCTATCCCAGCTGTCTTCGGGCAGTAGGCGGGGGACACCCTGAACCGGTTGCCAGCCAATCGCAGGGCACACAGAGATGAACAACCATGCGCGCTCACACTCACACCTAGGGACAATTTAGTGTGTTCAATCAGCCTGCCATGAATGTTTTTGGAACGTGGGAGGAAACCGGAGTACCCGGAGAAAACCCACGCAGGCCCGGGGAGAACATGCAAACTCCTCACAGGGAGGCCGGAGCTGGAATCGAACCCGGTACCTCTGCACTGTGAAGTCGACGTGCTAACCACTGGACTACCGGGCCGCCCTGGCCGGATAATGAACATCAATTTCAACTTTTAGCAGTCAGACTATAAAGCCCAGCTAGAAAATGTATCAACGCCTCGTTGTTGGCCTCTCACGCCGTAAAATAGGATCAAAGAGGAAAAAAATCCTGGCGGCTGCCGTTGGCGAAAGTGTGGCACCATATCCTGGAAATTAAAGTAAGTTGTTCTAAACTAATAAGGAAAATCTTTCCGTGATTTGATATGTTAAATCAATGCCCCGGTTGTAAAGTAAATATGGCTGTGTAAACGTATGATGAAGATAAAAGGCTGTATAAGTGCACTCCATTTACTATTTTGATCAAATGATTCTTTGTTTTTTGTTTTTTTGGACCATGTGTGTGTTCAATGGGAAGAGAGCAAGACCCATTTGAACTTCCTTCACTGACGTTAACGCAAATGACAAATGAAAATTTGGGGTACGGGTCTGAGCTCTACTAATAAAGACAGTCGCTCTACTAATGCGCCCAATTGTCCTGCTAGGGAGGACAAAGAGTGCACTTGTACATAGACATTTACCAAGGAAGTCAAATAAAGGCTCAAGCAGCTTTCCAAGAACTCAGTAACAGTGAATGCGGGTTTATTTCTCAGCCAGGAATGATTATTGTTTAATTTTTTTAAATTTTTTTTTTATCATCTAATGCTGACCACATGAGAGCCTATTGCCTTGGGACCCAAGGCTTGTGTCAATCAGTCCAGAGCAATGAACCTCCTTGCACCCAGCCCCCATAGACCCTCTTCAGGGCCACTGGAGTTCTTGCATGTATCCAAGGAAGTCCCAATCGGCATCTTTAACAGTCCATATTAAGGTTGTTTATGGCATAACGCATCAATCTTAACATAGAAATGATCACAGAGCACAGTGGCCTCGTGGGTTAGTATGTCCCACTGACGAGAGGATCTGCGTTTAAATCTCATCATCGGCTTTCCCTGTGTGGAGTTAGCATGTTATCGCTATATTTGAGCCTGCATGAGTTTCCTCCAGGCGCTTCAGTTTCTCCACAATATTCCAAAAACATGCATGTTGGGTTAATTTAAGACTTCAAATTGTCTGCAGATGTGACTGGCTGGTTGTCTATTTATTTTTTAATTCAGGCTCATCCAGTCCTCAAGTGGTGAAATTAGTTGGGCTTTTTTCCCCCCCAATAACAGTCACTTTGATGTTTCACTTGCAACAGCGCATATTTGAATGAGATAGGTCCTTTCTTTTGTGTGCAGTGAAGTCTCCTCTGCGTGACCGACTTTCACATCTATTTTGACACCGTGCTGCTGGATTGGAATGCAGGCGGGAGGATTGGTTACTGCTCACATCTATATAAAGCAGGGAGCGCACACCCTGGGGCTGGCCTCCCAAAAGCACCAGCTGTTACGATCCTTTCCCTCTTCACAAAAATAAACTAATATATTTTTGCCCACATGTAATGGACAACTTTTTGGTGAAAATCTTCAGGCATGGTTGCAAGATTTTGATGACACTGATTAAGATGCATGGGAGAAAGTGTTTTATAATAGACACTGCAAGAACTAAGAGCACGTGAAGAATAAGTAATAGCCAAGTTATTTTTCACTTAACACAGTCACACTCAATTTTAGACACGAAATGTGTCATTTGTCATGCTGAGTGCGACTCATCCTGTGAACGGTTGAATCACCGTTTTATGTGGCTCTGGAGAAACTTTTTTTTTTCTATTTGGATGATGTCTTTGTCTTGTCTTGACTTCATTTTTTTAACAGAAAAGCAGCTTGATAACAGTGGCTGTAAGGGTGTTAGCATGCAGACAGCCGACTTGCATTATTAGCATGGGCTGATTACTCAAATTCCTGAATTCATATTTTTGCCTTTAAGCAGTTACATCGAGAGACCCAAATGAAATCGGGAGGGAAAAGTTTTCACGTAGCAAGTATGAAAATTAAAAAAGTATTTTCAGGTTAACTTGACTTTTTATTTCATTACCGTCATTATGAGAGGCTTCGCCTGGCCGACTTCATTTCTATTTGTAATTAAGCAATTTTTGTTTTCAGGCCATTCAGGCTTGAAGTTTCCCTTTGATCGGTGTTATTGCCATATCAACGGGTTAAGAAAAAGCCCAGTTTGGTGTAAAGTGGGATTAGTGATGCAAATGCAACCTGTGCGGCCACGCTTTAGAATATGAGTCCCCAGATCCAATTAAAATATCAATGTGTTAAGAAGAAGCTTCATGATATCTGAGGAGAGGCCTTTGAAATGGAATGTTCCAGAGTTCATGCATGATTCTTCAACCATTTTTGTAACTGGGCGCAGGTACTTGTAGAAATGGTCTTTTGTACCATTGTGGGACTAAACACAGACAACTTGAACACAGGTAATCGAAGCTGCTCCCCTCATTGCCTTTGAATTCAGCACAGGAGAGAGGCACATGGTCTAAGACTCGCTGGAATCTGTGCAGGAGATCGGCGTGAGCAAAGTAAGTTTAGAAGGAAGTGCAAGATTTCCACTTGCGGCTGATGTAAAGTTGGCTGCTGTGGATGGGCACTTGAAACTAGAGGTAAGATCGGGCCGCCCGAGCCCAAGCCCGACCCGACCCGACATTTTAGGGCATTTTAGGGCCCGACCCAACCCGAAATTCGGGTCGGGTCGGGCCCTAAAATGTCAATCATTGCTTCGGGTTCGGGTCAAGTCGGGCTTCTCTCTCGCTAACTTTTTTAGTTTTTTTTGTTTCGAGGCCGTGAATAGTTTTGGCCACGAGAGACCGTGGTTCGCAAAAAAACAGAAGTCGCCTCATCACAACATGTACTGTACTAAACTCTTGCAATGACAATTCAAAGAACTCCTTTTAGTCTCTGTCGAGTATCCACCCGTCATTGTTCGTCAACTCTCTGCTTCTCTCTCTAATAGTGCCGCGCTAGATTCTTAAGGACATACTGCTGTTGTGGTTTTCGGCCCTATTTTCAACCCGTCAAAATGACGGACGGCCAATTTTCACCGTCCACTTGTAAAAAAAAATCCGTCAATGATGGAAAATTATCGGTTCATGTAACCTCTTCAGAAACAGAAATATAAAAGATGTAAATGTTTGTACAGTCTTGTTTAACTCAGACTTAAAGACAGGCTTTGTTATCAGAAATCACCCCTCCTCCTCCTGAGTCCTCACAAATAAAAAATGAAATGTCGGGTTTGCTTTGGGCTCGGGCCTGCAAATCAAGTTAAGTGATTGGGCTCGGCCCGGGTCGGGCTTAAATACCCTCGGGCCCGGTCGGGTCGGGCTCGATTTTAGGACCGATCTTAGCTCTACTTGAAACACACTTCAAACGATTCAAATCCCGATTTTTGGGTCGATGTTTGTTTGTATGACACACACAGACACACACACACACACACACACACACACACACACACACACACACACACACACACACAAACACACACGCATACCAGTTATGCCACAATACGGGTGCTTTTAAAAATACATTAAAGGTGATGATAATAATAACAATAATATAATAATAATAATATGAATTTATTTCTACAATGATTCAGAGGGTTCGATGCACTGTTTTCATATTTATGAATGAAATATACTGACATCCACCACACACATTGGTGTAGCTCAAAATATTTCTGTCTGCACCTCGATCAAATCCATCAATATCGCATTACACCACCTGCACCACAACCTAGACCTGCTTTCAGCGAGTCTAAAGTCTAGTCTATTTTGTCACCAAATTGTCATGTGCACCAGGTGCGTGTAATAGAAAACACCCTCAGTCCACGGGAAGGCCCAGTGAGACACAGCACGGTCTGGCAAATTCCCGAACACGGTAAACTAGACTTCCCCCCCGGATGATGAATAAAGATGACAGTTTTTACATTGAGTGCGCATGTGCCTACTTAAGAAAATAGGACCCTTGAAGTTTTTTGGGGGGAATAAGATGATACGTGATGAAAAGTAACACACTGCAAAAGTGAACACACTGCAAAGTGTAGGAAAACATTGTATTTTATAGGTTAAGTTGATTGTAAATCATTTTTGTGAAATATTCTTAGATTTTTTCTAAGATAACGTGTTTCACTTTCAAATGGATCCTGAGGTGAATTAAACAATATATATATCAAAGTATGGGAACAAAAGGTAGAATTCGCATAGTTACATTGTCAGGGAGAGCAGTGGGGGGATAAGGAATGTGAATCTTATCTTGTTGTCCAATTTTCTATTGTTGTGGACAATATTGGGAATACAATTATCCACATAATAGAGCTCTTTGTGCACTTGATATCTTAGTGCTTGTGAGGATATTGCATTGAAAAGTGCCGGCAGTAACTGCAGTTACCTGACAATGAAATAAATAAATAGGCCCTTATTTAGAATGAGGCAACGAGTCACTGTTTTGCTTTCAAAGCCAGTGTGTCCAATGTTCCTGATTTTTAATTTTATTGGGAGGTGTCTCTCTGGATTGCGCTGATGCTCCATTTTTTTAATTCAGTCAGTCGGAATGGATGCACCAGTGATGCAAGAGTTGCCTCTAATGGGAAATATCCCTGTGGGATTTATCATAAGATTGTCAATTTTGGAAGTGGCACGCCTTCAAACTCGAAATGTTTAGATATGCCAATTAAATCCTTGGAATTGGAAAAAACTAAATAAATAAAATGATTATTTTTGCAACACTCCCTGAATAATATGCATACTACTCTATTTGTGTTTGTAGTTGACAAAACAATGGTGCTGTTGATAAGTGTACAACACACAAGGGAGCTTTCTCAAATCAGGGTTAGATTTCGATAGACGAAACAGCCAGTTGGCCCTAAGACAGCACTGGGATACGGGGGAGAACTTTACATTCATCATGGGCATGCAGTACCCTTATGCTCAGATGAGATTGAGAAGAATGAGCTACTTGGTCACAGTGACAATATGTTGGGAGGAGGCTTTAAAAGTAAGAGTAATAATGTACGAACTGACTCATATTTTTTGCTGCAAGTGGTATTTGGTCCATTGCACAAAGTGGATGGAATAATGAGGAAGGAGGACTATCTCCAAATTCTTCACATAAAATGGGATAAAAACTTGGTCCAATAGGACGGTGATCCCAAATACATATTCAAACTCGTTTTGGAAAGGAGAAAGCAGACTAGACTAACTTTCATTTCCCGGCGTAGCCTTCTCAAAGACCTGACCTCAACCCTATTGATCACACAGTGTGTGGATTACGCTGAAAGGTCAGATTTGTGCAAGGGAACCAATCAATTTAAATGAACTCTAAACCCTCTGCTCAGACAAGTGGTTGAATATTAATCAATTATCAGTGGGAGGGTATTAATTTTTTCCCCCGGCGTGCATACCGGTAATTTTGTCTCTGTGTGAATTATACAAAAAAAATAAAAAAATAAAATAAAAACAAAATGAATTCAAACTTGTGCACTCAATTCATTGAAGATGTACTTTACCATTGGACTGGGAAAAAAAAGGTTGAAATGAATTGCTGAAAGTCCAAAATATGACATGCACGGCATTGAATGTTTGTAAACCTCTCACCACAACTGTGTGTGCCGATCCTGCTCAATTGGAGATGAAACATTTGATGTGAATCCCAACCACACAACCTCTCAACAGAATAATTCAACCGGTTCATCACATGGTGCTTTTGTTGTGCCTGCAAGGCCATATGTACTTTCGAAACCTGTGCAAACATTTGTGTCACATTCGCTAGATTGAAATTGTGCAATCATGAATGCTGTGTGTTTAAACTCACAATCATGAATGCTGTGTGTTTAAACTCCGCCGTTTTATGGGGCAAGGTCAAATATAGCAGCTTTTTTTTTAAATTTATTTGCCTAACTGCTTCACAAGTAGGTGGCCCGGTGGGTTGACTGGTTAGCGTGTCAGCCTCACAGTGCAGAGGTGCAGGGTTCGATTCCGGCTCTGGCCTTCCTGTGTGGAGTTTTCGTGTTCTCCCCGGGCCTAAGTGGGTTTTCTCCAGGTACTCCGGTTTCCTCCCACATTCCAAAAACATGCGTGGCAGGTTTATGGAACACTCTTAATTGTTCGTAGGTGTGAGTGTGAGCGTGGATGTTTGTTCGTCTAGGTGTGCCCTGCGACTGACGAGCAAACGGTTCAGGGTGTCCCCCGTCTACTGCCTGAAGACAGCTGGGATAGGTTCCAGCACGCCCCGTAACCCTTGTGAGGATAAGCGGATCGGAAAATGGATGGATGGATACTTCACAAGTGCAGAAAGCCATGTGTGTTTATTTTCGGTAACATCATTCCTATCACCTGGCGTTAGCTTTTCAGACAACAGCCATACCACGGATGCCACTGGCAGATCTCCTATTTATATTCCACACTTGTATGCATTATTTTGCAAGGGATGCAAAAGTAAAGTAAGTGTTAGGCCACATGAGTGACCCATTCCAAACTGATGTGACGCATGTGGCACATAGCAACTGGACGCTTGGGTGAGGCTGTCTAGTCAGCCTAATCCCCTCAGAGGGCAGGAGGGGTCAGTACAAAGGACCAAGCTGCTACTTCTTTGGGGGTGTGGTCAAGCACATGTGTTGATTACATTCCAAGTTCACATTCCAGAGTGCATCCATACTGAATTTGACAACAATCTTGTGAAAAACAGATTTTTCTTTTCCGCATTTTGAAAAGTTTCACACTCAATCTTATCAAAATGATCCTTGTGATATGCCTGCCAGGCCAGAATTTGGTAAATGTCACTAGATGTAATGAAACACCATGCAAATACGTGCTGACCGATTCTTGGCCTATCAGATTGAAAGTCTTTTGGACACTTGTCATTGTCCGAGAAGTCGGTTCGGGAGTTGGGGAATACTTTAGTGCCCTTTAGAGCAGTGGACCTCAATCGATTTTGTGTCACGGACACGGACCAGTTGAGACAAGTACATGCTGCTGGTGGACCGGCAATCCTTTTTTTTTTTCATTGCTTTTAAAGAGCCAGTTTTAAAGCACTGGTACTGACAACAAAGACAATTATTTTAACATTTTATTTACATAGATTTTTTTTTTCATTCATTTCAAACAGTGTAATTCTGCTGTACCGATCCGCGGACCGGTGGTTGGGGACCTCTGCTTTAGAGCTTTCGGTGTCTGAGCTTGATGATGACAATTTTAAGAGCCCATGACAGACAGGGGACCTGAAAAAGAGATTTTTTAATTTGCGCCATTTGAAGTCCAAACTCCTTGGCGACAACCCCGAATAACGGTAATAGTTTCAAAAATTTTGAGTTGCCTTTTCAAATGTTTGCTTTTTCTGTCAATGACCCTAGTTGTACAACAAAAATGTTTTTAACAAGCAGACCATTCTGCAAAAAGATTTTTTAAAAATGAATTCAAAATGTTCCGAACCACCTCCCGACTCCCCGAGTGTTACGGCCGACGTGGGGCGTTGGCCAAATGTGAAGAGACAAATCGTATCCTCTGCGAGTAGACGAGGTCCGCCACATAGAGCGCCAAGTTGACAAAGGAAAAAACGGCCACCACCAGTTTGCTGTCCCATGGGCACTTCCCTTGAGGACATGAGGACGGTCGCCAGGGTGAACCGTATTTGGTGTCGAAGCAGAACACGGGCCACACCACTGATGCGCTCAGGTAGAGCAGCACCTCCAGCAGGGTGCACACCACCACGAAGCGATCAAAGGGCATGCTGCGCACCGTCTTGGTGCGCCCGCACACCGACATGATGACCACCAACGCAGTCAGAGTAAAGCAGAAAGCGTAGACGACCACGCAATAGATCGTGGCGGCGTAGAGGTAATACTGGCTCCCGTTAGCCAGGGCGCCAAAGATGACGCAGGCCACAAAGCCTTGGACCACTTTGAGGAGGCCGGAGACCGTTGCCATGTAACCCGCCACGGCTTGACCCGGTCTGGCTCGGCACAGGGCCACCTCGGCCCCGTAGGCCAGAGTCCCGAGGATGGAGCAGACGGTGACCGCGATGCGGAAATTGCGGACGTCACAGCCGGCGTAAGGACACTCGGACCGGACGAAGAAGAGGGGGTAGACCACCGAGGCCGTCACATACCTGCAAGTAAACACATGAGGGGATATATAGATGTGCTGTATAGCGGATGTGCGCTACATTACCGTACTGCACAGTGTACGTTAGCATAAAGCAGGCAGACTTGCACAATCGTTTGACTTGGTTGAACACGATGTTGAAATCTGTCATTTTGTTTTACGTACTACTACAACTACAATAAACTCAACTGGGAATCTCGTATACACAGCAAGAAGCACCCTTTTATTTGGAGAACCGTGTACGCAAGAGAATGACAGCAGATGCAAAGCACTATAAAAAGTGGGTTTTATGTGGGTCATTCAGGGTCTGTTTTCCATTTTTTTGTATGAAAAGTGGGGGGGAGGGCCCAAATCCCAAATTCTACTCCTGAAAGTCTAATGACTATAAAGTCTAATGACTATAACTACTGATTGATTCATGACAGAGCTTTCCTTTTCGCCAACCTAACCACATAATTGCCGTACAATGGGAGTTCAGCTGCATTGATTTAACCATGAATGATTAAAATGTCAACTAACTACACTGACAGTGAAAATATTTTTTTGCAACTACCTTTGTATTTTTTTTAAATTGATATTGTGACAATGAGTTAAAAACTGATGTGGGCAGTTAGGTTACTATGCTAACAATTCAGGGTGTCCCGCGCCTACTGCCCGAAGACAGCTGGGATAGGCTCCACACCCTTGTGAGGAGAAGCGGATTTGAAAATGGATCGACGGAAGGATGAATTTGCATTGGGGCAGCACAGTGTGTGAGTGGTTAGCAAAGCTCCCTCATAGCTCAGGGTTTTAAATTTGTGCAGTCTTCCTGTGTGAAATTGTCGTGTTTTACCCGTGCTTTGGTGGCTTTTACCCAGATACTCCGGCTTCCTCCCACATTCCACATAGATTCATTTTATGCTTGTGTTAAACAAGTGACTTTTTTCATCCATCCATATTATGATCCGCTTTATCCTCACAAGGGTCGTAGGGGGTGCTGGAGCCTATCCCAGCTGTCTTCCGGCAGTAGGCGGGGGACACCCTGAACCGGTTGCCAGCCAATCACAGGGCACACAGAGACGAACAACCATCCGCGCCCACACTCACACCTAGGGACAATTTAGAGTGTTCAATCAGCCTGCCATGCGTGTTTTTGGAATGTGGGAGGAAACCGGAGTACCTGGAGAAACATGCAAACTCCACACGAACCCACAACCTCTGCACTGTTGACGTCGACGCGCTAACCACTGCACCACCGGGCCGCGACTTTTTCCATCAGAAATTGTTTCTTATAACTCCTGCTGGCAACAGATCTGCAAAAAGTTGACATTTTGCCTCCAGCAGCTTCTTTCCCTAAAGCCAAAGCCAAATACATTTTTCGAGAGCCATAACATATTCTTTGGCCCCAAGCAAATACTGATGTTGATATATATTTAACGAACTTCAAATTTACTGACTGCAATCAACAGTTTCTGACTTGGGAATCGCCTTTTTGGGTTTCAGGCAATGCAGTCGTTGACAACATATTATAAAATAAACAGAATAAATTGGACTGGGATGTTTCTGGCACACAAACATACTCCAGTTATTTCAATTCCTCTTGAAAGACAAGCGCAGTGGAGTTCTTTCGTTCTGTTATTACTTGTGCCCAACAGTAGTAATTAACTATTAAATAAAGGTAGAAAACTGTTTTGCCCAGTATTTTAAAATGCTGACAATTCATAACATTTGTCAGCACTATTTATCTTCAGCCTCTCAAAAGTGTTTTATATATTTGAGAAGGACTTTTGTGCACATCAATTAGAGATACAGTAGAAAGATGTATCGAAATGTGCTGCTTGAGTTAGATAAATAAAGTCTGTTTGGCCCGATGGCCATGTTTTCAAGTATTGCAATGTTGAGGTGACTTACACGAGCGTGGCAAAGGCTGCACACGTGACGGTGAGATTGTCCCAGGAAACCGGCAGACAGCTGTAGAGACGCGTGGCATCCAAGAAGAAGACCACCACTGACATGGCAAAGCAGAAGCACCACACGGCCATGCAGAACACGCCGTGGGAACCGCTGTACCCCGCGGCGTGGATCACCATGGCGATCGCGGCACAACCCATTGCCAGCTGGCAAAGGCGGGCAGCGCCCAGAGGTGAGAGGAGCGCCCTCATGTTCAAGTATGGGCCGCTTTGTGAATCCATCACTGGGCGGTGGAAGTGAATACAAATTTAGTCTGAAGCGAATGTTGAAACCTTTTCCGTCCTTGGCTTCTGGCTCTTTATGAAGGGAAATCTCCCAGCGGGCATTGTCGTCGTGATGGGTCGTGCCCCGTTTTCTCTGCTGACTTCTCCACGCTTCTTGAGGCCTTGTGACCAGTGCGTGGAGAATGAAAAATGTCTGCAATTGGCTGAGAGATCACACGTCCAAAATCCCCAAGAGCAAAATGTGACTGTATTGTACTGCTCTCAAATGCTCACACCATCTTCTTCGTCGTCCTCACACACTTGCTGCCTTCCAATAGCGGGTGCAGTGTGGACGGTATGCTGGGGCTCAAGTCAGTCCAGAATGGAAGTTATTTCGGGTTGGGACGGGTCACGGCTTAATGAGTGTGAGGGGCGTGTACGTAGCGCTGCCGGCCATGGAGACACATTGGGGAGCCTATCAAATGTCACATACCCGAACCATGGACGAATATCACAAATTAAACAATTGATCACTGATTAATTTCTCACTGATAGTTTACAAGTAAGCAGATGTTTGATTCTGTACTTTAATTCCTTTGTGAATCCTTTTTTTTTTTTTAAAGCCCATTTATCTTTTGTCACGCTTGAGCTTTGACATACAACCCAGATCCAGCTGGTCGTATAATTTAATCTGGCCCACTACAAACAAAGACTGTCTCCATGTTTCTTTCCAAATTGTTTACATTTTGTCCAAAAAAATCAGTCCCAAAATTGTAATTTATCTTATATGCACCTGTGAATAAATTGTAATTTATCTTGTATGCACCTGTGAATATTCTCATTCATTCATCCAGTTAATTTAATTCCCAACAGTCTTAACCAACCCTTGATGCATGAACTGGTAAAGCCTGCTTAGACGAGAAGCTAAACATCTTGTAAGACAACCAGGAGAGTCCTGTTGCAATTCATTCAATGCCCCAAGAGTAGTTGCATACTTAATTCAGTATTTGTTTGTCTGCATTTTCAGTGACTTCAGCAGGGATGAGATTTTTCCGCGTTTTGGCGGAATTCCGCTTTTTTTCCAGTCAAAATTGACCTATTTTATATTGCTCCAAATCCGTAAAAAAAATTCTGGGGGGGGTGGGGGGTCCAGAATTGTCTTCGGCAGATTTGGGGCTCATAATGTTTACAAGTAACGTTTGCAAGCATCCATTTTGAATCACGTTTTTTTATCGCGAAGCGTTAGTTTGTCGTTACTTCCAACAGCGGCATGGGCTAAAAACCAATGTCTTACTTGTTGTGATTGGCCCCTTCTTGGCCACGCCCCTTCCTCTTTTTTCAGCACTCATCCCTGCTTCAGATTTCAAATGGAATTTGCAATTAAGTGCATGGGGATATTGTGGATATATGTAATAATACGCCGTTGCACCCTCCTAATGGCCATCTGAGGGAAAGCATAACGATGTGGCCTGTGATGAAAACGAGTTTGACATCCCTGTTCAAACTGAAGCACGGGACCGCATTAATGTTTCAAGGATTCCTGCACAATTGAGCCGTTTCTGGCTTGTGAATTCAAAATCCAGGACTCTCTGAAGTCATTGCTCCCCTTCTGATTTAAATACATGCAATATAAGATATCTGCTGATAAGATACAGAATGTGTTGATTTCACTGCCGAATGCTACTTTTTGCATGACCATTTTTAAAGTGTATACTGTATGGCATGTCTTTTTTTCTGACAAAATTACAACAAGAGGTTGCGATTACTGGCGTCAAATTATCAAACGGGCAAACTTTATTTTTCTAAATAGCTTTGAGGACATGATCAATACGTGGCGGTAAACCAGGGGAAATTGTTTGGTAACGTTTCGAAGCACGTGAGTAATCACAGCTCAGTCTGAGTCATTATCTTCATTTGGATGGAAAGCCTGGAGTGCCTCCACACTTTAAGGATTCTGTTGTCCGACTGCGATGTCTGCAATCCGCTTTTGTCGCCCCCAGAAGTTTCTTGTTAAAACGACAGAAAATGATACTAGCAACTTTCCACTAAGCAAGAAAAAGGTAAAAGAAAATGCGAATCCTGTCAATTCTTTGTAACAATCAACACGAGTCTAAAATTGCAACGACGGGTAATCCTTCAGACCACCAGGGGGCAGAAATGGAACAGTTTGCGCTATGATGAATTGAGTTGCATTTGTCTGCATTGCTCATTTCCTAAAAGGAAGATTAAAATTGATATTTAAAAGAGATTTAAGACGATGTTTCTTTTTCAGACAAACAAAAATCAAATGATTATCCACTTAGATGGCATTGGGTTTTAAAACCGGGACATGGCCCACCACCCGACCTTACAGTCTAAAAGTAAAAACGATTGTCATGTTTATATTTGCTTTTGTTTTGGAAGGCTACAAAATCATGAATAAAATATTGAAAAAAGAAACTCTATTCAAGACACAATCACATATTGTTCAAACTGCATCATTTATTATTTAACTATTCTTAAGCTTGAATAAAACACATCCAGCACTTTTTCGTCACACACATCAACCATGATGAAATCAAATCAGTCTTTTCATCAAATATGAATTCTTCACTCCAACACATTACCTCACACAGTTTAAAGTGACAGGCATCATCCAAGTGGAATTTAAGTGTGCGGCACTCACAAAGCTGAGGTCGAAGTGCATATATTGGCTGTGTAAGGCAGCGAGTGTCCCAACATCTGGCTTGGTTGCACTTCTCATCCTCAAACACAGTCTTATTTCTTACCTGTAAGGAGTACAGACAATCCAAATTAAAAACATCTTCGCTTTTAGCCCTGGCAGTACTGGCTTGAATAGTCTGAGCGAGACCGATCTTTGGCGCCCCCTGGTGACGCTTCCCAACACACACAAATCATGTACTGTATTGCACAAAATGAAGAGAAATGTAAGATAACCTAATTGCATTCATTATTTTCCCAGCACGCCTCCTTTATTTTTGCTCTATGCAGAAGTATCTCTCCATGACAAAAGATGATGTCATTAGTTACAAGCAAGGTCTCTGGTGATGCTCGCACAATACCAAACTTTTAAGATGAAGAGACACTGGCTAAAAAAAAATGATTACAATACATAGACCTGTAAACTTGTGTCAATGGCCTATGAAGTGTTTGCGTAGCTGCTTGCACAAGTTATGCACTGCCAACCGTGGGGAACATCTCGTCAGCAACTCTGCATAATGTCTCGGATGAAACTGTGTGTGTGTGTGTGTGTGTCTCCCCTCTGTTAAGTTCCATTCTCACCTGGAAGCTTGAGCCACTTAGGCACCTTGCCAACGTCCGATCTGCTAGCGTTGGCAGCCTGTGTGTTTGTTGACTGTTGCTTTTCATCGTCCTGCGTGGATGCGCCGGTGTCTGCAGTTGGCTCTGGAGGAGGCGGGAGTTCTTGCGTGTCCAAAGAGCTGGGCGAATGCTTTCCTGACTGGAACATGCAGCTGGGATGTCGGAGATGGGTTACACATGAGGGACAAGTAAGAAAACATCAAGTCTACAGAATGTTGTCCTTTAATTTTCTGAGGCAAAAATAGAAGAAGAAAAAAATCTTGTACAGCCCTCTGTTTTTGGACATATAATATTTTCTGGGACAACACAGAGGAAGCTGTACACTGTGTGTTTCATTTGGTCAGTCTTGTACCATGAGAACGATCAAAATATTTACAAAAATGTAAGCGGTTGTACCAATGTTCCCTCTAAGCTTTGCACATGAGCATTTGGGCACTGCTTTCGCCCTCTCAGCACACAGCAAATGTGTGCAGTGCCTTAAAAAAAAAAAAAAAAATTTAAACCGAGCTGTATTTACATTTTGTATTTTCCTATTCTCCTATGAAGACATTGAAAGTTTATTTGTCACTTGTGGCTGAGCGTGGGAAAGGAAAATCTGAACCCCTTCAACCCCAAAAAAAGACTGGAATGCAAGTCAAGCACACATGATGCCGTGTAATCATTGTCACACACGCCAAAGCCACAACCTACGCGCGGATGCGGTATTGTCAAATGACCAGGATCGTTATCAGGCTTTTGCAAAGCTAACCTATAAGCCGATCATTTGAATCAAGTGTGTTGGAGTGGCCGACAACGCGACAGACCTACCTTACTCTTCAGTGATATACAGTACAAGTATACACACGCACACATACACACACACACAAATAAAGGTTTTCTTATCTAACCAATGACCATGGAGGTCGCCAACCCACAGAGAGCGCATTTCGGGTGTCCGCCGATAGTCCGCTGCTTCAACCAAGGACTGTTACATTGTGCGAGTGAGCCCATGCCCCACTGGCACTATGGACGTGCATTTCTTTGGATTTCTTGAACACAATGTCCCACAATAATTCAACTCACTTATACCAACACTTCTCTGCTTGGTGACGTGTTGCGAACGGGAGTGTCTCAAGCTATGCTAAGTTGGGCATTCAGATCTTAGCCTTATAACTCCTCTTCAAACAGGAAAAAAAAAAATCCTAATTGCCGAACTCACAGACATTCCATTAGTGGTTTCACTGAATAAACGTAACTGATGTAGCGACGTACCTGGCAATGGATTCGTTTGCTTGCAAAGCAGAGACAGAAGATTCGAGGAGTTCCCTCTTTAAGTATAATTCTGTTGACACAAATAGACAAAGGTTAAAGAACATGCCACATTCGGATCTACAAAAACAATCCCAATGAAGTCGGGACACGTTGTGTTAACTAAAAACAGAATGATATGCAAATCATGTTTCACCAATATTTAGATGGATGCACGACAGAGACAAGATATTTAAGATTCTGTTTTATGCAATGTCCCAACGTCATCGGAATTGAGTTTATACTTCAACTGAACACAAAGAGGAAATAAAACCAATAGAAACCTGTCTTCACGTCAGAGCCGAGGTACACCAGGGCACCCGGAAACAGGTCAGCCTGATGATAACACATACAGATGCAATACATCAATTTACAAGATGGTTGCCAATACAAGTATCCGTCAAAGAATTAAGATGCGTACTGTGCTTTATCAGCACACAGTGATGATATACTATAAGTATGGTCGCGGGCATATACCGTACTTATCACCTTAGTAATAAACAAGCCACAAATTGACCGGTTGCCATATCTGATGCAGAGCTCACACTACTTGATTTTTTTTGTCATTCATGACGGTCACTATGTCAGATTAATTGACATGGTGTCATGGTGTCATGTCATGTTCTGTGCCCTCTTGGACCAGTCGAGGGGCCACATTACGAGATCACGGCCTGACCACACAGTTCATCAGAGAGGCAGGACAAAAAGAAGACAGTCCAAGCAGCAGGAAACTGTTCAGCCATGGGACACAAGTGCAGATCCGCGCCGGAGCTCGGCTCAGCAAGAACAAGCGCACGTCTCATAAAATGTTCATCGACATACACACTCAGTGCTGTTCGGTTGCGCTTTTTCTCAGTGTAAACATTTGTGGATCCTCCGGCATTTCGGGTTATGTTTGTTGCTGTAAATTCGTCCTCAGAATGGCTCCCAAGAAAATCCAAATTCCAAGTGACTATTTCAACTTAATTACATTTTATAAATTTCATTCTTTACTTTCCCCCATTTCAACGTGAGAATGTGCTCTGCTGATGGCTTTCCATGTGTACGAGCGTGTGTGTGTGTGTGTGTGTGTGTGTGTGTGGATCAAAGTGAAGCTTGTATTAAGCCTATGTGCCAGCCTGGCTAAAATCAAGTCCAGGTGGGGTCAAGGACGATGGAGCGGGAAACAAATATGAGCACAGGTTGGAGGAGAACCAGAGAATTGAGAACGTAGAGCACCTTTGAAGATAGAGTCAGCCAGCGTGTGTGCACTGATAGTGAAAGTCCTTTTTTTTTGTTTTAAGAGAGTGACTGAGGCAGATTGCTTGAATACAATCCTTCAGTTGAATGGTTGTGCTCCTTGAGTGATGCCTCTTACCTGAAAAAGTGTGACAGCAGGATCATCCAGAATTGTTTTGGGGGGTGTGATAACTGAAAAAAACGCAAATCAACTTGAGTTATTGGAAGTTGCGCAAACATACACTGGTCTGTACATGTTTACACTTTAATTCATATTCATTCATATTATTTCGTGAGCCAGAATTTGCATTGTGTGACTGATATTGATTTAAGTGCAAATTAAAATATCAGGTCTGCTTTTCAAAACTATCCATTTTTTTCAAAGGCTCAATATGAACGCAGTGGAGGAAAAAAGCCATCAACATGATGAAAAATGTAAAAGGAAAAAAATCAATTGCCCAAAAACATTTCAACAGTTCAAATGTTGTTTGATATCATGTTAATTGCAGTCGTTTGTTGTGTCGGCTGTATCACTATCAAGGTAAACCAAACATAAACCTGTCTGCTGATAATACTGTAGTACAATTTTGACAATTGGGCTACAGAGGACAAGACATGTGTAACTTACACCCACTGAAATGCATCAGAGGGAGAGGGAAAAAAAAGATTTAAAAAATGATGATAAACACTCAATATGCATTTTCCGTGCAACCGTGAAATGGGGGAGGAAAAAAAAGACACCATAACAAATGATAAACTGTTTTCCTTTCCCGTTCCATTTTTTTTTAACTCAGTGTATGTGAATCCGCCAGTGGGGTCCACTATACAGTACAGTATATCGTTCTTATAATACTACCATATAAGAAGACTTGGAAACAAGTTTTTGTGAGATACAGTACATGATTTTCTGCTTTGGTTGTGAGGCGGGGTGAAGAATTATGAAATATAATCTAATTCAGATTTTTTTGTCCCACCTCAAATTGCGATTGATTTTTAACAGATTAATTTGTCTTCATTAAAATAAACAACATAAAATCTATTATACACGATAGGACACGAAGGTAAAGGAAACTGAAAGATTAATTCATATGAAAGTTATCTACTCCCAATTCCTCTAACATGAGGGATATGGTGGGTGTGAAGACACCATCTGACTTCATGGCACTTACAGAGGTAGAAATTGAGCAGCGGATCCTCCAAATGGCTGCTTACAAAATCCGTTAAAGCCCCAACTAGAACAAAAACATAAAACAAATCAGAATCAGAGCATGTGTGGAGTAGAATTATGTTCAGACAAGAGCTGAATGATTTGAGAAAATACGGTCAGTGGGATTTTTTTTTTTGTCCCTCAATATTGCGAGCGCAGTACTTTTTTTTCTTTGTCTAAACAGGTTGTCTGCACTGTACTGAGGTCTTGCATTCTGCCACTGTGGCGATCTTTTTTTCCTCCGAGGTCCTATTCTCATGTACTATGCATTTGTAAAGAATTGCTCACTCTTGTTTGATTGTTACCTAATGAATCAGAAATGGATTTGAATTTTATTTCATTAAACTGTGAATGTGGATGGCATGTTAAACATTATCCTTTTGTTCCAAGTTTGATGGAAAAGGTTGAAGGTAAACTCTTGACGCATATTTGCGCGAGCATGCCTGTGTGCATGTAAGCTGTGTTTCGACTCGAGTTGGACATGATCTTAACAGGACCAGTGCCTACTCCACTGAATCTATGACAGGGGAGGAATTGCTGATGTGTGTGAGAGTGACCGAGAGAGAGGGAGTGACAGAGAGAGAGTGACACAGAGAGAGAGAGAGAGAGAGAGAGAGAGAGAGAGAGAGAGAGAGAGCGAGAGACAGATACACAGAGAGAGACAGAGAGAGATGTCAAGGTAGGTAGGAACGAACACAAACCTGTCTCGAGGGGCCTGAAGAAGCCCTGTAGAACATGTCGATCTGGAAACTGGATCCTTAGCACAACCTGAAGAAACAGGCCGAGTGGGCATATGTTGGGTATATTACAATGGCACGTGTCTCAAAACAGGAACGAGCGTGTATCATGTGTACACACTTTGGGGTATTTGTCTATCTTCTCCTTCATCTGTGTTTCTCGAAGAGATCTAGTCATCAGCGGTGCCTCCTCCAACAACTTCCTGAAGAAAAAGCGATGCCGCTATTATCTGATGAGCGAAATATATAAAAAAGCAGAAGGTGACCTCTAACTTTGCTCAGAGGGAGCGGAGCAATAGAGAAAGACAATGTGTGAAAGTGTGTGTCAGCGGTAGAGATGAATGCCTCTGGTCTGTTTAACATCACCTTTGGTAATTGCGTTCATTTCCAAAGTAGTAACAAATAATCGGGCAGGCAGACAAAGGATGTATGAGGCCTGACATGTTTGGTTGTTGGAAAAACACAATTCACTCAATGGAAACATAAAGCAGGCTTGCTAACCTGAAGGTTAAACTTAGACGCTTTTGTTGTGTGTGCATTGTCTTTTAAATGAGGCTTTCACACTCCACATCATGTCTCAGTGGCGGGGGGCCACACATTAAGAGTAAACACTCAGAAATAAATGGCACGCGCTTCAGCTGCTTAGGGTCTCTCATTATTATTAGTAATTAAAAAGGTCAAACAGCTTAGCAAATACACAGAACCAACCGCTAAAATGATCTGTTTCTGGCATGTCTCGAGAACAAACGGCCACAAAGAATTACCGGAAGACATGAACAGCACAAGTTAAAGTTTACAATAATGACATATTGTATTATGATATACTAATAACTATCCTGTATTATAAAATATTATTCATTTTACTTTTTGTGCACAGGTGGCTGCATTCTCCCATTTGCGTCCAAGTTTGTTTATTTATTCTTTTTTGTTTGTTTTATTGTGCCTTCGTACACACAAACCAAACAGACACACAGCGTAAACTATGGAATGAGTGCACCAAAACTTCAGTGAATTTGAAAGCCTGGCTTTAAATGATGAAGCACAGAGTTTTCCTGAGACTTGTCATTGTCACTAAAATCCATTAAGAGAAATATAGCAAAAGTAAAATATGAAATTCTGATTGAACACTCCGAAGACAGCTTGGATAGGCTCCAGCACAACCCGCTATCCCTTGTGAGGATAAAGCGAATTGGAAAATGGATTGATTGAAAATATGAAAATACCTTCACGGTTGTGTTGTTGGCTAGTCAAGACGTGCACACTGCTCTGACTAATACATTTCAACAGAGAGCGAGTTGATTTCTTTTGTGGGATGTAACACCAAAGTCATATCCGAAATTCAAGTGCAACATGATGTTTCACCTTTCGTCAAGAGGTGAGAGACTCTTGGTGCATAAATAATGTACCCTGCGTTAATAGTATATTGTAATATAGATATCCGGTTTCACGATGTTCATTTTCATCCACTAACCTCTCGCTCTTTAGCTGAGAAAAACGCTTGCGGACATCATCCACAGTGACTTCAAAAAACTCATCTGGCAGCTCCGCGTCATCTTCAGAGCGATGGCACACACGCTCAAGGTGGTAGATGAGAGGCTCTCTCTCGACAGGCTGCAGTGATAAGAGTGTGAAAGCCAAAATGAAGACCTGACAAGTTCCCGGCAACTTTCATTTTAAGATTGCAAGTACTGTACTGTATTTACCGCCATGAACTTTTCTGCTCCGTCCATAATGCCATCTGACTTTTTGGCAGTGGCTTGATGCTGCAGAGGAAGAATTTCTAATTAGAAAATGTTGTAGATTGGAGACAGAATTGTTCAGCGAGAAAGATCCACAGGGCACAATGGTGCCGTGGTGTTTCCTTGCCCATATTTACAAGTGCTAACAAAGCAGTCTACCAAGAAGTAAACAGGGAGACTCTGACAGCCCCTTCCCTATTGGCGGTGCTTTCTGACATCACAATGGCAGCACTCTCAAATTGAACATTGTTGAATTAATTTGAGGCATTGCGCTGTTTCATCAAATGAGCGGTTTACTGCGCCTTGACACGGCATTCTGATGGCACTACGCGCTGTTAAGTGCATTGCGAGCAGGCCCTGAGCATCTCCTCCATGCTACTTGCAAGTGCTTTCATTTTAGATGGGTGTGTTTGACGGTTCGGACCATACAATAAACGGCTGAAAGTGTATCGCGACATTTATAAGTTTACAACAAAAAAAAAGCGACAGCTCGCAACTTGAAAAAGTTGGATATTTAAAGCACTTGTGAACCATGGTACCACTGCATGTACAATAAAAATAAACAGGAAACCCATTTTCACACAACACCACATACCTTGGTGGCAGAACTATGGGAAGGCTTGGCTTTCTTGGCTTTGGGCGATTCTACGGCAGACGTTGACAGTGATGAAGACGATAAAGATGAGGAAAGCACGTGTCCAAATGCACTTCCGTTAGGACCACCAAGGCGCTGACCCCCTCCAGAAAAAGGAATGAATGGCACCACGGGATCAGAAGTAGATGATGATGATGATGATGATGATGATGATGATGAGTGGGAGTTGATTCCTGAAGGCCCTGCCTCCTCACTACAGTCTTCTAACATTTGTCTTACTTCAAGAGGAGCCTTTGGTTGATTTGTATCCCTGATTTTTTCCTGTTGGGCAGGAAGGGTACGAGTGGAAGAAACAGGAGTGCGCACCGGGACCGTTTCGATTAACTGAGCAGGGTTCGAGTTTTGGGCCGTCTCTTGTGATATTGAAATTTCAGAATGAGGAGGAATAGGGTCAAGCTGACAGGCTGAGCTTTGGGGTTCAGTGACAGCAGGGGGGACTGGCACAACGACGACTTCATTTGTGTCCATGCAATCTTCTGGTACTTTGCCCCTTTTCAGTAAAAACCTATCAAAAGAAAACCATAAACACAACGCAAATATATGGCTTACTTACTGAGATTTGATCGAGAGGAAATTACCGGTAAACATCAAAGGGCAGTTTACCTGACAATGGCACTTCCTCCCGTAAGGCCTAATGACTTGAGAGTGGCCTTTTTGAGGGCCTCTTCCCCACACACCTAGACACACGCACACACATAGACCCTCTAACAGCTGGGTGTCACACTAAATATTTTTGCTTTCTTGACAGATAAATATTCAATTCGCACCTCATCTCTCATGTAAACACACACAGGAGTGGACCCAGATTCCGACAGCTCCGACACCCTGTGGAAAGGTGACGTAATTAAAGCAGGGATAATTCAAGTGTCTTACTTTCATGTGGTTTAATGCAGTGTTTTTCAAACCCTGTGCCGCGGCACAACATTGTCAGGTGTGCCGCGGGAAAATATCCAATTTGTATGCATGTGCGTTCTAACGCCCTGCAAAGTAATCGTGTAGTACCCTTCCATACCGCTAGGGAGCAGCAACAGCTAGCCAATTGCCTTGTGTTTACACTGGAGACAAGCGAATTTGTGACGCATGAATGCAGGACGACGGTGAAACAATAAATATGAATGATTAGAAATACTTTTTTCTTTGTTTATTTGATTCCAATTCAAGCTGTTACAACGTCATTCTTCAATGTTAAAAAACTGTTATAATAACAAAATAACACGTTAATTGTTAAAATAAGCGGGGTTTTTTTTTCACATTTTCAGAGAGTGGTGCGCCGCGAGATTTTTTCAATGAAGGAAGTGTGCCTTGGCTCAAAAAAGTTTGAAAAACACTGGTTTAATGGCACCCAAACAAAACAACTTCGCCTAAAACATGATAATCCAAACTGCAATTGATAAATCTACAATAAAACCTCATGTAACGAACAGCAATATCGCTTCATATGTAAACAATGTGTTCATTGTCACATGGTGAAAATAACTGAACCGTAAATGTTTTACTATTGTTTGCCTAACTTATCAAAATTCTAAGCTTTTGTTTAATTGCCAGCTAAGAAAAATCCCAATCAGGAAGTGGAGAAGGCATAGTCCGATCGCCGGTTTGAGAAGTTACCGTAGTTTTATGGAGTCAAGGGTTAAATACCCGCAAATTAATGAGATCCTGTATTTTTTTTTTTTTAATGGGACTTATAAGCAGCACACAATATGATGGGCTGCTCACAGAGTAAACAAGCGTCCTCTTTAGATTGCTCCCAGTTAACTTTTTTTCTCCTGGGTGAGTAGTTACGCACAGAGAAGGAGGAGGAGGGGTGGGGGCTGATCGGCAGCCATAAACTGCTATTGGAGGGCCCACGGGTGGCTCTCCAGGGTCATGGGAGGGTGCAAGTGTGCTTGCGAGAGCTACCGGCTCCTGCCCCGGCACACCCGCTCCGCAGCGAGCACGAGACACCCTCACCACTCACCCAGTCACCCCACTGCGGTGCCTGCCGCCTCATCGGCAGTCGCTCCACGCACAGCGTTGACGGGGGCTGGGCAACAGCTCTGTGTGTGTGTGTGCGCATACATGTTTTGTGTGACCTCTACTGTATGTGCTACTAAACAAACTGAGCTCAAACTGTTTTAAACAGAGTTGAGGACTAGAGGTGAAAAAAAAAAATCATACTTGATCTTTCAAAGGCAGGAGGCGCACCATTAATCTAGCCCGACACACACCTTATCTGAGGAAAATGTGTCAGGAGTTCCCAAAGACTCTTCTCACACGAAAAGGCACCCTGGAGACGAGAGCCATCTTCCATCTGCAACGCAATCCGCACCTAGGACAAAAAGTCAGTAAGCACACATTTTTACAATGAAATAACACAAAACTGGGAGTTGAATTAATGCGGAAAATATAAGATAGCTGTGCCAAAAGATTTTTTTTTAAAACACACACACACACATACAAAAATCAACACATGCAACCTCAATTAAAATACAGAAGCAAAATTTTATTCATCAATCTTCTCAACAGTCAAACCACACTTGTTGTCAAAGTTATTGACTGTAGAAAGTTAATAAAAAATACATAACTCCAGCCATAAAGACTCATTGAAAAAAAAACACACAAAAAAACAGATGGATTGGTTGATAGGCTGCTATGTCCCACGATCTCAAGAAAGAGCAACAACAATACATTTTATATTTACTGTATGGAAACTATTAAAATATCAATTCAAACCATATTGCTATAAATCAATATGCAACAATCTCTAATAGAGCCATATTCTCCCCTCTGCTTCATAGGGAAAAAGATTTTTTGGGCTGCTCCCATCAACTAAAGTCGATCATTTAAGCACCTTATTGCCAGAAATGTATTATAGAGGGCGCAACCCTAAAATGTGGACGTTCCCTGTCAAACGTGGCCTTGAGCAAATCCTTCCAGCGCCTTTAGCATGTTTCCTCTTATGCGCTTCAGAGGCTGTAGTAAGTCAAGCATCTCGGGAAAGTGTAACATAACATATTGCATTTGAAGTGTGGATGCAGTTACAATATACAAAATGTGGCCATAAAGGCTCAACTCCCCAACGCTTCAAACTAATCAATTTCATTAACCGATAGCAGAATCTTCAGTAGATCCCCAACATAACCTTTTATTGAGTTGAACAAAGATACATGGTGAGTTGGCTATTATGGTGTTTATTCTTTTCTGGATTATATCGGACTTTTTCTATCCCCCACCTACAACTGTGAGGAGCGATTCCACTTAATACATTGGGGGGGGGACTTGTACTAGTAACAACTTCTTTCATTGTAACGCTGAGTTGTGTTCTTCATCATCTGTTTTTATGCTGATCTGTTAAAATGACGACATCAAAACTGGTCCGTGCAACATAAAAAGGTTGGGGCTGCTCATCTAGAGCACGGTAGGCACTAGGCACATCCCTTTTTTATTGGTAGACTTCTATCCATGTATTCAGTCATAAGTGCAATATTCGGACTAAATTGTTTTTATGAGAATAATTTCACACAAAATGTGAAAAAAAATGTTATCCTCTCCTTTAAAGTCTTAAGTGGAGCTGGAGCGATCCGCATGTTACAATTGGTCCATGACACACTTGAACTTTGTCATGGATTTCAAGTACAATCACAAATCTCAGGATAAAGCAATGTTTCCATGATTTGAAGCTCGCCTCAGCTGCCACAGAATCATGCATTTTGGTGTTTCAGTGTTTCTTTCCAGTTTATGCACCATGGGTGTATGTATGAGATGTCTGAATGGGAGAATCAGCATTGATGAAAAGTGACGAGTCCAGTCGCATAAAAGAGGATCTGCACACAAATGGGAGAATATGGCTCATAGTGCCTTGTAACTGACCTGGCTATCAGATACAGTCTGTGTCCTTGTACGTGGCACCACTTCTAGCTTTGCGTTGTTGGGCAGGTTGGCAAACCTCCACTGCTGCGTCAGGTCGAGAACAGTCCTTTGAAACCTGCCCAAAAAAGGCCCAGTGGTGTCCATAAAATTGTATTTTAAAAGCATACCCATTAACTAACTGAAGATGAATTATGGGAACGTCAAAAGTTCACTCGTTATGTGACTAATTGTGAATGGGAAATATCAACATTAGATTTGTTGGCATCACCGTGAAAGATGATGCTGAGAGTTACACAGTATAGTGGACCGTCAGAACCTTGAGTAAAACTTCATGAAGGCTGCTTTATACATTTTACTCTTCTCGATCGTACACCAATATCACAACGTGTTAACTTGGATTCAGTGCAGAATGCCAACGCTCAATCAGTAATTTACGTAATTACTTACTTCAAACCGTGATTATCGGGATTGAATCCATGCTTCTTGCAGACCTCCTCCAGCACCTGCACAAAAGACAACTAAAACTGAACCTAAACAATATTATGCGATCAAAACCCAGGAACACAGAATCTGAGCTGTCACTAGCTATAGCTACAGTTAGCCAAACAAGCTAAGGGCAACATTGTTAGTCCCAATACTGATAACAAACCGTCCCATAAAGGAATCGTGAAATGTTGTTTAAATGATTATTACCTGTAACAACAGTGTATTTGGGGACACTTTAATTGTCTGCCTTCTTCCATTCGGAGTTAGGACCGTCACGGATGTACAACTGGCTGCCATTGCGTTTTGTGACGTCACACAGTTTATTTGAACAACCTTTATTGATAGCAAAACACGTACTGGTCGGTCTCGAAAATAAATTATTATCGTAACTTATAAAATGTGGCATGTAATGGAAATAAAAACAACATTAAAATATAATGCTGTATATTGTCTTAGAGGAGTTAATTTAAATGGGCAAGGATCTGGAATCATAATTAGTCTTTTGTTTTGCCCTTTTTGTTTGTTTTTGAGGATTCTTTCGAATTCAATCATTTGTGTGTCTTTGTTCCACTGCCCATGTTGTTCCGACTACGCGGTTCTATACATTATGAATTGGTAATTTTAGGATTCAGTACATTGTTTGCCACTTACTGATCAGAGCCCTCAGACAACAGGCTCCTGCATTCATGGAGCATTTAGTACCATTTTATTGTCCTGATAGGCCATTTTCACTCAATGTCCTTCCCACTAGATTAGAAACTAAAGGTGCCACAGTAGAGCCAGATTGAGGAATTTACTTTCTTTTGAGTTTCCAATGAAAAAAAGGAAAAACACATTTTAGGTAACCACCCCAGCAAGATTCTTTTTCTCCCTGTTTTTTGTTCTTGATTCCCCATCCTGTATTCTATATGTATGCCTTAAATGTAAGAGCAGTTTCAGTCCTCTGAGTGAAAATTGCTGTACTGTATACCTTGAGAGAGAGAGAGAGAGAGAGAGAGAGAGAGAGAGAGAGAGAGAGAGAGAGAGAGAGAGAGAGAGAGAGAGAGAGAGAGAGAGAGAGAGAGAGAGAGAGAGAGAGCGAGAGAGAGAGAGAGAGAGAGAGAGAGAGAGAGAGAGAGAGAGAGAGAGAGAGAGAGATGTATGAAGTGACTCAAGTCAGACACATTCAGGATACTTGGGACACTGTTCAGGATGCTATCAAATACATTTCCATATCAATAATCGGTGCTGTTATCTATTTTATGGGAAAACAGTATGCTAATGAGGTACCGGAACAAAGTATATGCTTGTACTGTATATAAAGATCCACTTTGTTCTTCAGATCTACAGAATATACAGTGATTTTTCATGCAAGTTATATTTTTAACAGCTATTGTGGTGGTACTACGTTTCCAATATTTTGCTTTTGAAAAAGCAGAAAGTTATGCAAACTATTACAAATATTAGCTGCAGACAGTATGTTGTTGCATGTGTTTTCCAATTCTGTCACCCAATCTTGGACTCAGAACTTTCAGTGTGGTGTTATGTTCTCCCGAAACTGGCAATTGTCCATGGGTGTGAATGTTTGTTTGGCCCCTGTTTTCCCTGTGATTGATTACAAGTACACGACAATGTGTATAAAATATAATTTAATTTTGATGTGTAAAACTTAAGAATTATAACTCTAAAAACATACAAATGACAAAAGATAATCCAGTTGCCTACAGCACACACTAAAATTATACCATAACGTAAAAAAAGAGCACTGTATATTTTTCACACAGGAGCTAAAATAATAATCAAAACAGTTCACAGTACATATGAAAGTGCACCTACAAGTTTTTTTTTAAAACGAATTAATAAATCAGTTACCTGATCACTTATACAGTCCATTACTTTGACTTACTAGCATGTGAGTTCAGGTATTTTAACTATGCCGAAAGCTTTGTTTCAATTTCCCTTCCCCAGAGAACCTGTCCTCATCAAATAAGCCTATGTTCAGTTTAACAAATGCTTTACACTTTTGAATTTTGGTCAGATTCCACTATCTTTGTCAAGTGATTTTTCCAGTTAAAACGCCTTCAGATTTGAAGGACGCTTGCTTGCTTGATTACAGTAGTTGGTGTCTCAGTAGGCAGAATCCTAGAAAAAAAAATGTTACAGATGAGCACGGCATACGTCCTTTTACAATGTACTGTACTGTCAATGTAATCTCTCAGTGAAGTATCTTTTGGGCTGGATTTTACACTGCTTGGTTCAACTGATAACATTTTGATTGTTTTTATCCTGTGACCCAATTCAGATATGGGAATGGGAGGAGCATGTTATCATCTCATATTGGAAAACGGTCTCGTTCAAATGTGTATATTAATCAGATATGAATTGGATATCCACCAATATACTTGAAATATACATATGAATGGACTTAAAAAAAAAAGAAATCAAAATTGATATAGGCACTACATTGCAACTGAGCTCTTGTAACTCCAGACTTCTGCACCTGGCTTGTGAGCCTCCGAGTGGGGTTTCGTCTCTGCTCATGGATGGACTGCAGGCGAGTGATAACAAACTTCTTGTCTTCTCCTTCCTGAGTAGAGGAGAGATACACAGAAGGATGTTTGGAAAAATAGTCCTAAAGAACATTTCGTCAGGTATTATATGCAACAAAAAAAAAAAACGCTCCCCTTTACAGTTTTTGAACATATGTAAAGAGAAGCGTTGTTTTTTAAATTATTATTTGGGATACCGGTATGTACTGGTACATATTTATGAATAACCTATTTATGTATTCACATGATAACATGATTTTTAATAATTGATAGAGAACACGTAGTAGGACGAGATACGTTTTTCTACTTCTTTCTACTCCCTCGAAGCATATAAAAACTGTATTTAACCAAGATATGGTTTGATCTTTTTTTTTAATTTTGTTTTTATGTCCTTCGTGTTTTTCATATGTTCACCAAAGGTTAACATACATTCTCGATCTGCTCTTGTAGTAGGCCGATGATCTTCCTTTGACCATCCACCACTTGACTGTGGAAATAGATGACGATCCTGATGGGAAGAACATATCGTGTCTCCAATCAAGAATAGCATTGCAGAATACACAAAACATATGACCGACCATCTATTGCAAATACAGTTCTGTTGTGTTTGACTATCACAATCACATCTGTATACAGTGATACGATATTTTCAGTGTTGAGTACGAACAGGAAGATGCCTGCGGCCACAAACAGGAAGAACGGGTTCTCCACCAGATAGGAGTGAGCCCTGGCCAGCATTGATAAATTGGGGTTTTCCTTTTCGAGATCCTCCACCCAACGCTTTCCAGCCTGAATCATTGTTTTGAGATCACGAAAGGGACCACATGATGAGGAGGGCTTGATACTGGAGAGAAAGACAACGCATATGATCTGAATGAGACAAGCGGTAAGGCTATTTTGGTCAAAGGCGGTCTCTGTTTGGACAGAGTGATGAACAAAGGCCTCATGTGAGTTATGTACAACGTGCGTTTACCTCCACATGGTGTAGGTGACACACACAGAGGCCCCGAGGAAGGAGGGGAAGCAGAGGAGAGTGATGAAGATGGTGGTCATCTGGCTTACTCTGTACGGCCTACTGGGGGCCTGACAGTTCATCATCACACTGCTCTAGAGGGGGGGAATTGCATACCGTATCCACATTTACTGTACATGCAAATATTACATGTAGTACTACATAAAACGACATTCATGAAAGAAATTATTAGACCACACTTGTTTCTTCAGATTCTTGTTCATTTTAAAATCCTGGTACAAACAAAAAGTATGTTTGTTTGGACAAATATAATGACAGCAAAATAGCTTCTAAGAGTTTTATTTAAGAGCTGATTTCTGGACATCTTCCATAGTTTTCTGTCTGTTAGTCACATGATACACCTGTACTGGTACTAAGCATTAAAACAAACAAGAAATCGAAGAAAACAAGGTGGTCTAATATTTGTTTTCCCCCATGACTTTATACTCAAACAGCAACAGTTAAAAGAATACCAACAATGTCATCAGGTTCCTCCCTTTTTGGACAAGCTATATTGTTTCATTTGAAGTATGTACATGCATCTATTTACATGGTTTCTATTAAGGACAACATACCTTTTTAATGTAAAAAAGCAGCAGAAGTTTCAGTATCTGCACCACAGGCAGCAGAGGAGTGAAGAGAACACCGAGCCTGAACAACACATGTTCCATGTAGTAATCAGGCAGTCAGTCAACAGCGAGGTTGATATAGTGGACATCAGAGGCAAAGGAGCTCATACTGTACCAGGCCAGTGTTTGCCCATAGATGAGATCGAGGACATTCTTGGCAATATCAAACACTGGTTTCCTGTTCTTCTTCAGCACCTTCTCTGAAAACAACCTGCAGAGGAAAATTGCAGAAGTGACATGAAAAAGGGAACACTTGATAAATGTCATATCGATTTGGTGCTTTTCATTATTTATTTGAATTATTCTTTTTCTTGGGGAGAATGATAATGCATATGCTAATATACAGCTGAAATCTTTTTTTTTTTTTTAAATACGTTTGCTCCACCGAGTCATCTCATTCAGAAAGACTCAAAAATATACATGCACCATTTGACCACTCTTTTTGGTTCATTTAAATTGGTTGGTGAAGACTTTCAAACATGCTCCACAAATGGTCAATAGGGTTGGGAAGGCCATTCCAGAAGCTTCATGTTGGCCTGATTTATTTTTTTTTCACCACTCATTGATTTTATGGCATTCATGTCCATGAGCGTAAGTGAACTTCTGATGACAATTGTAACTATTTAAGATTTGACTAGAATGGCACCCAGTAGAGGGCAGACACAAGCCAAAGCCAAACTAATCCGAAACTTGTATATCTGTATAGCACAGCGTGCATGATGTTACACAAGTTTGCAACAAGGGAGGACACAATAATGAAAACACAATCCCTTGCCACACATTTTTGCTCTCATCAACCAATAAGCAGTGACCAAAAGACCTAACTGAGAATGACCCACCTCCAAAGAAACTCTCCAAACAAGATGTCGAGCAGAGTAAAGATGAAATCCATTAACAGGAAGCGATAAAGTTCTTGACCAACAAAACTCTCCCAGCACTGCGGCTCAAAGAACGCATCAAACATCACATAAAACAAACCAACACAATTGACTGACTCCCAAATTATTCCTTGTGATCATAATGAGCGATGATACCTTGAGGCCGATAATGTTTGGATCAGCAGCCACTCGACCGAGCCAATGGTAGCAAAGTACTCCAAGCACACTCACTTTTAACATCAAGTTTCTAGAAAACGACATGCAGGTGGTAACTCCATCTTATTACTCGGTTGACTTTTGAACAGTCTGACAGTATTTGAGCACATACAATTTCTCCGGAGACTGTACCTGCCAATAGCAACGTATGTGCGGACGGAAGGTGACTCGTAGTCCTCCATCCATGCAGCCAGGTTGAACATAATAGGAAGCAGCAAGTTGATAAAGGACACCACCACGGGGAGAGCCAGGAGGCCTGCCTCGTTCAGCAAGGGGTCCTTGGTCACACTGCGAGAACTTTGCTGGAGGTTCTAGGGAGAGACAGGGAGTGCAAGACAGACCTTGCTGATATTACATCACCAGCATGACATGAAGTGTGCAACAATAGAATGAAATCCAACAAGAGCACGACAGTGGCATAGCAGGGCTGTATTCCACATGCGTCACAGGGGACCGACATTGCACACACAAATAAGAGGACAGCAAAAAGACAAAAAAAAGTAAGGAATAAATAAGCCAGGAATAGACCGTGACAGTGATTAGAATTGCTGCTTCCCACCCTTTCCAAACAGGAACATTTAATAAATAAATGACATGCAATAAAACTTGGCTCCAATAAACAACTCAAGGTGACATTACACCACCAGGCATGGAAATCGAAAAATAACTTTAGACATTGGTTGACATCAAAGTCCAGCTGCATGAAAGCAAAAACGGCTATTAAAAAAAAAGCAAAGTAGATGAGTTCAGAACTTTGCATTTCTGCCATGATTTGACCGCGCCTAGAACGTTGCTTTTCTTTTCTTCATCCTAGTAAATGTCTCGACAAAATTGTTCAAGTTAGCCCTCTCAGTAAGGTCGCTCTCAAACGACAAAAAAAAAATATATATATAATATTATTTATTTATTTTTTAAGAGAGAGGTGGCCCCTGGGTTTACAGAACCTACCAACCCACCATGGAGCCCCCGAGGACCACCAACTAAACGCCTGGAGCACAATATCGATTTTTTTGTATAAATAAGGGGCCAAACTGCGAGACTTTACATTCAATAACAGTTTCACAGAGGTTTCAATGTAATAAAAATGTTACTACCGCGCTATACCTGGTGCATGTGTTCAGAGAAGAAGTAGATGGAGAGCACACAAGCGGTGGTGCTCGCTACACATATAGCCCACGCCAGACAGTGGACCGCCACTCGCCACAGCTTCTGGTACAGGGTTTTTTTGGAGTGTTTATGATTCACCTCTGCTAGCAGCTCCTGCAAGTTGGGGATTGAGAGAGATGACCTGAGAAAATGTTTTGCATCACATTTCTCTATGCTTATTATGGCCCCATTTCCACCAAGTAGCTGAAGCTCATTTCTGTATTTCTATTATCAGTTTCGAAGAGTACCAAACTGACAGATCTGCACCATATTATTGCAGTTTTATGTCACCATAAAAGCCTGCCAAAGAGCCTTGAAAAAGTAAATGGAGACAATTGCAGTCTGTTGGTTGCAGAGTACTTAGCAGCATTAATGAAAAAGAAAGAACATAAAATATTCCTTGAGCAAAAACATAATATTTAGCCCCACATTCAGAAGAAAGAACAAGAAACGTTATGGTTATTTGTTGAATTAATTGGCTTAGTCCATAGTGGGTAAACTCAACTCAACTCTAATGCATGGTGGAAACACGGTTAAATTAAATGCATAAAGTTATTTCTCCTTGTACCTTGAGCTGGGTGCAGATATTCTCAGACGTGAGTTTAACGGAAGATTTCTTGATGACCTTGAAGTCCCAGGAGCAGAAGGCTTTCATGGCCAGGATGCTATTAGATTTGTCAATTCGGAAGCTTCGACCAAATGACTTTGACATGCTGGTGGGAGGTAACGTGAAAGTATGCATCAGAAAAGGTATCATTTGGTGAGTTTAAAGTGCACATTTCTCTACAAAGAATGCATACCTGTAAACAAGGATGATACATGTGACAAAGAATGCCATGCATATAGTAAAGAAATAGGCAAGTGGCATCTTGTAAGGCAGATGCTTCAACGTGCAGTCCGAACTGGTTCCAATGGACACGGATGTATACTGCCCTCCACTTTCATTTCCGCAGTTCATTCGCTGCGTGCAGTTACAGTAGTACCCGTAGTACATCACTGTGTCCGAGAAATATCCCTGAAACATGACCAGATGGAAGCTTGCTATTACAGGCAAATGCAATTCATCTGGTAAAAACCAAGCAGGAATGTTATCTAGACTTGATCCCAACAATATGCTTTAATGAGGCAATGCAACGGAACGTGACAAGAATGGCACAAAAACGTGGATACTGTAGAACGCATTCATTCATTCATTTTCCGATCCGCTTTATCCACACAAGGGTTATCCCAGCCGTCTTCGGGCAGTAGGCGGGGGACACCCTGAACAAGTTGCCAGCCAATCGCAGGGCACACAGAGAGACGAACAACCATCCACGCTCACACTCACACTTAGGGACAATTTTGAGTGTCCAATCAGCCTGCCATGCATGTTTTTGAAATGTGGAAGGAGTACCCGGAGAAAACCCATGCAGGCCCAGGGAGAACATACAGGATACTGTATAATGCTCGTCTTAATTTAATTGTTTGGCCCATCACTATAAGTCGCTGGCATAGCTAAATGAACAATGATACATGACTGATAGTAAATAACACCATTTTCAGATCGGTTTCGTAAAAGTAGATAATTTTCCGTAGCACACCTGATGATCACTCACAGCACAATCATTTTGGGAACCACTGTGACATTGCCATTCTAAGAAGACCTAGTGGCATTTGTTATATTTGGAACATCATGAAAACACAACTTACTGCTCCGGTAAAAAGCTCCAGTCCAGTGAAAGAGTGTCTGCCCTCGGACAGAGCTGGAGGGTGCACTGCCTGAGGAAGCACTATGAACAAACCGGTCAGCAGAAAGAGGAAGACGTTGAAGAAGAGTAGAGTCTTGAGAAACAGGAAGTAGGACAGGACCCCGCTGCCAAAACGGCCGCTCACTCGCTTGAGTGCCACTTGCCACAGCTGGAGGGAGTGCACGAAAGACAGCCAACTGTACCAACTCTGTCTTGCGGCCTGAGAGTAGAAAGTGAAAGTCAACATCGCACCGATCACAGCAGTGTTCATCCTAGGAAAATGTCCAGATATGTAATCCGTCTTAACCGCTGTCAGTAAATGTTTGAGTGATTAAAATGTTTTCAGAATGGACATTGAATTATAGACTTAAAGCGGCCAGGGCTTTCGTATGCATGCCATGACAAAAGGGGAATGTTCTGATGGTTTCCTAGGCATCGATACCTTTCCTATCTTTAACTTGTCCGGTGATGATGATGATGTGGTCATTGCCAAATGTGATTCGTATATCAAACGTATGAATATGGTCTCCTGTTAGAATTTAAAAAGTTACCCCCATGAGGCTTATTCAAAAAAGGGCTTATTGTGGATAACAAACAAGTTTCAGAAGTAAATGACGCAAAAAGAGGCGGGGAATTGTTGGCAGAAAAGGGACACTGGAGGTCAGAGTAACTCACAATGATGACGTAATATTTGAGTCGGCTGCAGCAGGGGATCTGATTGCCAGACAGAGTGCGTCTCTCCTTTTGCGAAGCTAACCTTCTGCACACAAGCGCAGAGGCAATATTCAGTGGGCGGTAGAAGATATCCATACAAAATAACATGATAAAACAATACTATACCTGAGTTCACTCTTTTCTGCTACACTGAGAGGCATAGCCCGGAGCATCCTGACTCTGTCGCTTACGGAGAGGTTCTGCAAGTTATTCACCAGACGATCCCTTTTATTTACTAGAACACAAAGAGTTTGTATAAATGTGAATTGATTAATTAACTCATTCAGTGCCAGCCAATTCTGGACCAAGTCTGAAAAGACGTTTAAAAACGTCTTTGGGAGTGAATGAGTTAAAAAAAAAGAGATAAACATACATGAGCGTCAGCAGGAAATAGCCATAAAATAGGTACAGAACACTCTCACAATCGAATGGCAACCAACCTGAGAGCCATTTTAAAATATTCGTTAGCGATGATAATTCTAATTTATAATAGGTCATTTCTTCTGGTATGCCCAGCCAGTGCAAATGTGCAGGGCAACATTGAGTATAAGCGGCCGATACACTATGGTGCAGTGCAGTTCTAATGTACACTATTACAAGTATCTCAACTCAACTCAATTGTATTTATAGAGCACTTTCAAACACCCATTGCTGCATACAAAGTGCTGTACATGGAGCAACTAACATATATACAACAATAAAGCAATAATAAGTAACAAAGATGGTAGTAGGCACCAAACAGTAAAACTAAGATCAAATCTGAGTTATGCTGAAATGCCAAAGAATACAAGTGAGTTTTGAGGCGGGTTTTAAAGATGGGCAGCGAGGGGGCTTGCCGAATGTTCAGTGGGAGGTCATTCCAGAGAGAGGGACCAGCAACGGAAAAGGCTCGATCCCCTCTGAGCTTCCGTTTAGTTCTTGGTACTTTTAATAATGTCTGGTCCGCAGACCTGAGGCGCCGGGCAGGTGTGTAGGGGCGGATGAGCTCCGAGAGGTAAGGTGGCGCGAGGTCATTTAAAGATTTGAAAACTTGATCAGAGGGTTTCATTAAAACTTATCCAACAGTCATTTTCAACACATTGATATCTTTTTTTTAATTCATTAGCCTCCCTGTTTTAACATTAGAGCATTATTCTCACCCTCTGCGTCTGCACTGTCTGTCTCGATGCCATAACCTCGTATGGTGGGTCTAGCCGAGCGTGAGAAGTCTTGGATTGAGGGCCTGCTCTGCTTGCGCCTCCGAAGCTGCATGGTCCTGTTGTAGTACTGAGAGATGATGGCTCCCCTGCTGCGGCCTGAAAGACCACAAGAAACATTTTGGAACGCGGTTATCACTACGGTATTTAAAAGTCAATCTCCTACATGCACCACAACATGAAACGATGATAGCTGAACTCCGGGAAAAAAATGGCTTCAGTATTCATATATGTAGTCCTAGTAAAGTATCCATTTTGTGTCACGACTGTATTTCCATTTTAGCACTTCTGAATACAACAAATTCTTTACAGGACTGCAGAGCAAGCAGACAAGAAGAACCGAAATGTTTTCATTGATGGGTTACCAAAGTTAAAACTCAAGCCAGAAGATATTATATTTAAGATGAATTTAAAATAATTCAAGGTTCTGCCACAAACTGTACATGGTGAAACACCCGACCTACCAAAGATGCTGACAGGGAGATGGCAGACACTTTGGTTCCCCATGAAACTCCACTCAGCTCAAGTCAGGTTGAGTGTGTGGTAAAACACATCAGCTCACATTGGTAGGACAGCACCAATGCGTACATATGGCCTGATTTACAAACAACCCACAAGGCCTCCTGCTCCTCCTTACCACAATAATCGTAGTTGTTGTTAGACACAGCAATGACATTTTACGCCTACATTTCAAATGCTGCATTTACAGAAGCAAAGTTAGCCAATGTCTCTGGTTTATTGAATTACACGTGCAAATGTGTCTTTTTACATCTACTCTTCCCAGTATCTTGCAGTTTGGACGCACCGCGCAAAATCGCACTCCTGAGAGCACCATGGTAGTCGATCAGCTTTCATATCTGTTTATGAATCGTGACGGTTTTTGCATGCGCAAACCTTGAATAAATAAGGCTCATCGTGTTCCATCACTGATAAGCAAATATTCAACCGTGTTGTGCGAAAGGGATCATCTGCCAAAATGTCAACATGCAATGACATACTGTACGAGATGGCCAAAATGTGATAATGAGCTCTATTTCTCGACAGCCTTGATAGGACCAACCGATGGTGCGGCTGGGCATGGAGGACAAGATCTTCAAGGTGGCTGAAGACCAACGTTCACCAGTGAAAGGGTCAGGTTCTCTTTCATCATGCTGCATTCCCAACAGTCTCCGGTCACTGCGCTCTGATCCAGGGCTGGACAGCTGGGCCACACGGTCTAAGGAATTCAAACAAAAATACAAAGTCCAAGCCAGTGTAGTATGTATTGAGAAGACCGCAGACACAAGCCATGGTCATACTGTCAACAAAATAACATTCCTTGACTCAAATCTTTTGGAGGGCATAAAAAGCCTTGTAGACAGATGAATTTCTTTTTTTTAAAAAGAAGAAAAAAAAGAAAAGAAAAAAAAAACACACCTACTTGAGCTGAAGAAAACTTTCAACATAGCTCTCATGATGAAAAAGTGCAGTTGTACACAGGTGCAAGTGACAACCACAACAATAAACATCGAGCCATTATCTGACCCGCTTACACCCCGAACCGGTCGCCAGCCAATCGCAGGGCACACAAAAACGAACAACCATTCGCGCTCACACTCACACCTAGGGACAATTTGGAGTGCTCAATCAGCCTGCCACACGTTTTGGAATGTGGGAGGAAACCCACGCAAGCACGGGGAGAACATGCAAACTCCACACAGGAAGGCCAGAGCTGGAATTGAACCTCTGCGCTGTGAAGTCGACGTGCTAACCACTCGACTACCGGGCCGCCTATTGAAATTATATTTGTGAAAAATATGGTATTGCAGTCGTCTTGAACAAACACTCAATGTTGAAAGAATTTGGCCATGTTGTAGATGGAATGGAATTGTGCTGCTTGCGCTGCGTACCTCGGCTCTCCTCATCCAGTTCTTTCTGTAGTTGCTGTAGTTCAAAGGCTTCGCCCAGGCCTCCGTTGTGAATCTGCTCTGCTATTAGCTGGTGGAATGAGTCATGAACACCTTCCTCATCTGCTGGGCTCCTGACACCACGTACAGATACAAGCACATACACAAAGACGGTAAACAGCAGTCTCAGCACAAAGATACAAGGGCGAATTAAGTCCCATTTCAGTACAAAAACCGCAAGAGAAGTTGAGGACTTAGAAAACATATCTTGGTCACCAGTACTCCCAGTGGAACAAACTGTAAACCGATGCTCTATGTTATATTGATGTGCGATAAGTCAAAGTTGACAACTCGGCTTGCATGAAACAAAAACCACAGAAGCAGGTCACATCTGTGCTGTATGGGCACAGTCACAGAGACATGTGAAAATTCTGTGTGTACCTGGAGAAGACAATGATTCCCCCCCCACCAGTGCATTTCGGTCTATCCATTTTCTTTCTCCTCTTTAAATGTGATCTATCTTTCTTTCATTCCAAAGCAGAAACGTGTCAGGGTGAAGTGAAACTGTCAAAGTCTGCCTAGATAGTCGTGTGACAGTAATTAGACAGGAGCTCTGCGCTCATGAGACATAGGAACAATAAGGTCGCAAGAACTGGGGGAAACTCGTGAACAAATTGAAGTCTCTTTCTGCAAGTAGGTAGGGAGTGTTCAGACAAGCAAATAAAATCTCAGGATTATGATCACCCCTTGTACAGGCAAACATGATATCCAAGAGCAAAACAGTCCGATCACCTGTGTTCCTTAATCTCCACCCACTGGCTGTGCTGAGCAAAGGCAGGTGAGCTTGAAACAAGTGAAACGGAAAAGTACAAGACGACACTATGTGAGCATAAAAAGAAACATTGCCACACTCACTCCAGTCCAGCTTCCATGAGGGGGTGGCTCAGGTCGCAGTCAATATTCCGAGCCATTCTTCTCTCCCGCTGACTGTGTTTGTGTTGACTCCTTGCTGCGGGGTTCACACCTTTACCAGCTCATAAATGCACTCCACCTCCACCATGGCGCCAATACCTGTTGAAAGGGGAGGAGACATCACAGAAGAGGCAGGACTATGAGAACATGACGAGAACATGACAGGAAAAGGAAGGAACGCCATTATACTACAGTACTTTGGAATGTGGACACACGAGTCGAGACTTGCCCGGTGCACTCATTCGGTTCCATGTCGCAATGAGACCTCAAGATCTATTTAGCTTATGATCATATTTAGTTCAAGTATGTTTCCTCGTAAAGGGAAAACGTAAGATTAGAGCCACATAGGTGAGTTATAAAACCGCTTATTAGGACTCTTCCAAAAAATGTATGCATCCATGGTTCTGGGTCCTAAACATCAGTCAATACTGGTCTTGCCGTGAGAGGTTAGGCCACTGTGGCTCAGTCACTAAGGCTCCTTTGTCGCACTGCATGTGATGGTGACTGAGTCAGATGCCACCGTCTCTCTTGTAGCATGAATATTCATGAATGAAATCAGAATGATGCATTGTCAGAATTGTGTGTGCGTGTGTTTGTGCATGCGCGAGTGCGTATATATGAGCTCATGACGGAAATGAATTCACAATATCAAGGGATTAAAGAGCATTCTTGTCACATCCATTCAATTGTAAATCCATGTGCTTTGTAACCACCAACATACAGTATGTGAGACATTTCCACGAGCAGTGTTATACATGGATTAAAATATATATATTATATACTGTAAACACAATAAACACCTCTTCCGAAGAATCCATCTTTTTTCCTCACCGACTGTCCTTCAAAATGGAATAAAAACATTCTAAAAACCGCTGGGCGGGGAGGTGGTTGCTAGGAATAAATAGCCTATGTCATATCAAAACGACGGCCCTGTTGAAATGAAGAATTCCAGCCTAGGGGGCCGACAGAAGCTACACCCCCAAGCGTTATCATAAATGAAATCAGTTGAGAAGTTTAAAATAAGTTTTTTTTGGTCATGTTTTTCCTCAAGCTACTACTTGGGTGTTTCCGATACCTTATATAATGTAAGATTTTGCCCTCATTAAAGTCAAAAAGTCAGTGACAAATGAGTGACAGGGGAAGTTGGTGTGTTTGTGCTCATTACACTTCTGTTCTGGGTTTAACTGTGTCAATAAAAATATAACCTCAAGACCAAGAACGGATATGACCTTAGTCTTTACAAACACCTCTATTGTTGTATTGTCCCAACTCATTTGTGCAGGAGGTTGTACATGGAGCTGGACATGGATATCACTCCACCCTTTGACATTGTGTCTGTTATCTCAGTTAACAGATAATAAACATTCTTTAAAATATTTAAGGTATCCTCTTTGTTATAGTAAGTATCTTTCCCCATCACAATACCTTGGTACCTTAGTATTTTCTGGAGGGTTATATTTCAAAACTAGTGCGGATTGAATCAGCAGCAGCAGTATCATCATCATCATGTGCCCTCTCAAACGGGATGTTGTCAAGCGATCTCTCTGCCTACTAGACTGCAATTCAGCAAGAACTGAAGGCTTAATTCATTTCTTCTAATTCCTTGTCTGACAGTTACTTCCACTCATAAAGGTTTTATGAAGGTAACAGTTTGACTCTGTATTGTATTGTATTTGACTGTGTCAATGCCGTCTTCTTGACTGGTGGGAAAAAGGCGAAATGTCAACGTATGCATTTTGTTCTCATGCACAGGACAGCAAGGACAGAATACTACTGCGGTCAAGCCAGCCTCCACTCGCAATATCGAAGTCAAGTGAGCCGCCACTGCTATTGTCAATACTGTGCATTACGGTAATCTGCCACTAACGAGCGGCGTTGGTCACCTTCAAAATAAAAGCGTCTCCACTAATGCATAAACGTCATTTGTTTGGGTTGAAAGAAATTAATAAAAATATAAAATAAAGTATTTCTTGGCTGTCAACTAACAATACGCTCACCCCGGAAGAACAAGAACTCTCAGAAAAGCACAAAAAAGCATTCTCAAGTGGAGATAGAAAATAAAGTCAATGGTAATTTACATCAATTTCACCTGATATTAATTGAGTTTTCAGTATCCCGTGAGGGGCTGTAGGTCTGGGGTAACTACAGCACTCCGGCTATCCAACGCGGCCACTCTCGTCCGGATCTGATGTCGCATTTGGGAATAAAAGGCCTCTGAAATGTGGCAAGATGACCTTATTTCTGACATGGCCTGAATGCCTAACAGGTTGACATTTTCGACCGTTTTGAAAAAATTCCTAAAAATTAAGTTGTCGTTATCCCGTGAGGGCTGTGGGTCTGGGGGTAACTATAGCACTCCGGCTATCCAACGCGACCACTCCCGTCCAAATCTGATGTCGCATTTTGAAATAAAAGGCCTCTGAAATGTGGCAAGATGACCTTATTTCTGACATGGCCTGAATGCCTAACAGGTTGACATTTTCGACCGTTTTGAAAAAATTCCTAAAAATTAAGTCGTCGTTATCCCGTGAGGGCTGTGGGTCTGGGGGTAACTACCGCACTCCGGCTATCCAACGCGACCACTCTCGTCCAAATCTGATGTCGCATTTGGGAATAAAAGGCATCTGAAATGTGGCAAGATGACCTTATTTCTGACATGGCCTGAATGCCTAACAGGTTGACATTTTCGACCGTTTTGAAAAAATTCCTAAAAATTAAGTCGTCGTTATCCCGTGAGGGCTGTGGGTCTGGGGGTAACTACCGCACTCCGGCTATCCAACGCGACCACTCTCGTCCAAATCTGATGTCGCATTTGGGAATAAAAGGCATCTGAAATGTGGCAAGATGACCTTATTTCTGACATGGCCTGAATGCCTAACAGGTTGACATTTTCGACCGTTTTGAAAAAATTCCTAAAAATTAAGTCGTCGTTATCCCGTGAGGGCTGTGGGTCTGGGGGTAACTACCGCACTCCGGCTATCCAACGCGACCACTCTCGTCCAAATCTGATGTCGCATTTGGGAATAAAAGGCCTCTGAAATGTGGCAAGATGACCTTATTTCTGACATGGCCTGAATGCCTAACAGGTTGACATTTTCGACCGTTTTGAAAAAATTCCTAAAAATTAAGTTGTCGTTATCCCGTGAGGGCTATGGGTCTGGGGGTAACTATAGCACTCCGGCTATCCAACGCGACCACTCCCGTCCAAATCTGATGTCGCATTTTGAAATAAAAGGCCTCTGAAATGTGGCAAGATGACCTTATTTCTGACATGGCCTGAATGCCTAACAGGTTGACATTTTCGACCGTTTTGAAAAAATTCCTAAAAATTAAGTCGTCGTTATCCCGTGAGGGCTGTGGGTCTGGGGGTAACTACCGCACTCCGGCTATCCAACGCGACCACTCTCGTCCAAATCTGATGTCGCATTTGGGAATAAAAGGCATCTGAAATGTGGCAAGATGACCTTATTTCTGACATGGCCTGAATGCCTAACAGGTTGACGTTTTCGACCGTTTTGCAAAAATTCCTAAAAATTAAGTTGTCGTTATCCCGTGAGGGCTGTGGGTCTGGGGGTAACTACCGCACTCCGGCTATCCAACGCGACCACTCTCGTCCAAATCTGATGTCGCATTTGGGAATAAAAGGCCTCTGAAATGTGGCAAGATGACCTTATTTCTGACATGGCCTGAATGCCTAACAGGTTGACGTTTTCGACCGTTTTGAAAAAATTCCTAAAAATTAAGTCGTCGTTATCCCGTGAGGGCTGTGGGTCTGGGGGTAACTACAGCACTCCGGCTATCCAACGCGACCACTCTCGTCCAAATCTGATGTTGCATTTTGAAATAAAAGGCCTCTGAAATGTGGCAAGATGACCTTATTTCTGACATGGCCTGAATGCCTAACAGGTTGACGTTTTCGACCGTTTTGAAAAAATTCCTAAAAATTAAGTCGTCGTTATCCCGTGAGGGCTGTGGGTCTGGGGGTAACTATAGCACTCCGGCTATCCAACGCGACCACTCCCGTCCAAATCTGATGTCGCATTTGGGAATAAAAGGCCTCTGGAAAATGAAAATATCACCTGGGTTCTGACATGACATTTTCGACCATTTTGAAAAAATTCATTTCATTATGTCGATCGAAATTGAGCTTCCCCTCCTTTACAGACTAGCATCTGCCACTGCTTTCAACATATACACAAACACAAATTAATACACATTCACAAATTTATTTTGCACAATTTTCCACTAATGTACACATTCATAATGTCCATACACACACACGCACATTTACAAATTTATTTACACAATTTTACACTCGTGTACATATTCATAATGTCCATATACACACATTTATAATGTACACAATTTTACACTCATGTACATATTCATAATGTCCATATACACACATTTATAATGTACACAATTTTACACTCATGTACATATTCATAATGTCCCGTCCAAATCTGATGTCGCATTTGGGAATAAAAGGCCTCTGAAAAATGAAAATATCACCTGGGTTCTGACATGGTTATTCGGCACAGTGAGCTATGTTCACTCCGACCTCATGAGTGGCTCACTGGCGAGGTGCAGTTCTCATTTTGTTTTTATAATGATTAAGTACAATAATTAAATACTCATTTGAAAAACAATGTCACAAAAATATTGCTCTTCTACATAGATCATTGAAGGATTGTTTCACGTTTTGGCCAAGAAACTCAGAGTGATGAGGAGCTTTTATCTTATGAGTTACTACACTGCTGAACTGATCATCTCTGGGGACAAGAGTACGCTTCCACGGCACTGTTTCCCGAAGGTATTGTTATGACCTGGGGAAGGGCCCCCAAGCCAATTAGGGGGATAGCTCTCAAAACCATCATGTGTTTACTAGATCGATGAATGTAAGTTATAAGACTTAATCTTTTTTTTGCATTGACAGGAAAACCTGAACTCTTACAAGGGAATTTTATCCTTTGTAAATGTAAACAATAACCACTGGAAACTTCTGGTGAGTGCAGTTCATGTATTCACATGGAAAAGAAAAATAAATGCATTCCTTGCCTACAATAGTTACAAGGGTGTTTTCTCTAAGTTTTGAGTATTGACAATTTGCAACCTCTAGTTCGTATGTCACTTTCCCTAAATATATAACAATGCATGTGTAACCTCGGATTTCTTTTTACACCTTTTCCAGTACACAAATGCTGATACTGGAACAGTATATCTGGTGGATCCCGCTCAGTGTCACACAGAGGTCAACGATTCCACGATTGCAGCCAAAAGATTCCGGTATTTATACTTCCATGATTTCACCACTGCAGAATGTGTAGATGTGGTCCTGACATATCTTAGCCTACACCTAAACTTAATTGTGCCACCTGTATCGCAGATGTGAATATTTTCTCATCAACTCTTCAGGCTATTCAATGTATGTAAACCAAGTAAGACTAATTTTCACAGTGGGAAAGTTTTTAATCTTGTCTCCTTCATCAAACATCCAGTGAATTCTTAACAATGCGGAAAACGCACCACGGAAAAGCAGAGTGGGAGGATAAAGAATGGAAAGGAGGATGTTTGGCCCACCCCACACAGCAGGATTCATCCAGCTGCGGTGTGATTGTTACCTTGGCAAGTAGAACTCTTCCAATAATATAGAATGGCCTCTGCTTGTGTATTATATGTGTCTATATGATGTGTTTCATTTAAAAAAGAAATGGGAACACACTGCATCCTTGTATAATCTGTGTTTTTAAATTGTTCACTCCAAACAATTTTGAAGAAAATCACTTTGTGTTTCAGATTGCCGCAGAGCTCATGAAAACATTTCCAAAGATTCCACATATTAAATTTGATTCGTCACCGAAAGAAATGGCCAATGAGAGAACAAGACTTGGATTGGAAATACTGGCAGCATCAGGTTGGTTAGTTTATACTGATCACCCATTCAAAAAAAGTATGTATGTTTAAATGTACATTAAATGATGATTCATCATGTTGTAGTATTTGATCCCACCATGGACTGTGCCATGTGCTCGTTGGCCAAACCACCTGGAGCAGGTCCTCCTTTGATTGACTGGGTGAGTTTTACATTGCAAGAACACACAATTAATTTATCTTCATATTTTGTTATCCCCATTAAAGGAACCTAGAAGTAAATTTGCCGCATTAAACTACTGGTTCCTTTGCATGTTGGTTTATTTTAAAGGATTGCACAACAACAACAACATAAAGTCACCAAGTTTAATTTTCTGACAGCACACACAGGCAGAGGAAAGAGGCAGAGAAGGATGATCCAGATTATCTTGCTATAAGCTCTCCTATACAGGTCTGGTGTGAGGCAACAGGGTGTTTTCTGTATGGTTTTAACACTGATAGGTGTAGAGCAAGGGTGTGAAACTCATTTCACATTGTGGGCCACATACGGCCTCGGTAGATGTTAAGTGGTAGATGTTAAGTTTGTGTGTGTGTGTGTGTGTGTGTGAGAGAGATACGGCCAGACTGTATCATCTTCTCAATCCAAATGTTTCCTGCCTTTCAGCCCAGACTTTCACAGAAGAACTCACACATTTTTCATGCCTTCGCATTCTTCCAGAAAATCGCAGCGTTTTTTATTTCTCTCTATTACATCTGACTCCTTCATCCATGTTTCTGTTAAGTCTATTCTAAAAACGCTACTATGCAAATTTGCTGAAAAAGAATATGTATATTCCCGTTACGATGGTTTGCATACACTGTTTAAATTGGAATAGTTCAAGTCAGAAAAAATTAAATATGTGGTATGTTGAATTGTAAAAACAACTTAGAGTTATTCTGGTTGGAAGATGCCCGATACATAATTTTGCAATAGGTTGTTTTATAATGCTGTGTGTTTGTTTATTTTTCCCCTTTATATAGATACAGTGTGACGAATGTGAAAGGTGGTATCACGAGCAATGCCTTGGAATGACCGTGGAGAGCTTGGCAAAGGCAAAAACAGGGAATTGGTCATGCGTTGTATGTGAGCCATGAGTGTGAATTGGACACCTAGCAGACCTTCGTCTATATATATCTGAGTGTGTGTGCGTGTGTGTATGGACATTATGAATATGTACATGGGTGTAAAATTGTGTAAATAAATTTGTAAATGTGTGTGTGTGTGTGTGTGTGTGTGCGCGTGTGTGTGTGTGTGTGTGTAGACATTATGAATATGTACATGAGTGTAAAATTGTGTAAATTATAAATGTGTGTATATGTGTCTGTGTGTACAGTATATGGACATTATGAATATGTACATGAGTGTAAAATTGTGTACATTATAAATGTGTGTATATGGACATTATAAATATGTACATGAGTGTAAAATTGTGTACATTATAAATGTGTGTATATGGACATTGTGAATATGTACATGAGTGTAAAATTGTGTAAATAAATTTGTAAATGTGCGTGTGTGTGTATGGACATTATGAATGTGTACATGAGTGTAAAATTGTGCAAAATAAATTTGTGAATGTGTATTAATTTGTGTTTGTGTATATGTTGAAAGCAGTGGCAGATGCTAGTCTGTAAAGGAGGGGAAGCTCAATTTCGATCGACATAATGAAATGAATTTTTTCAAAATGGTCGAAAATGTCATGTCAGAACCCAGGTGATATTTTCATTTTTCAGAGGCCTTTTATTCCCAAATGCGACATCAGATTTGGACGGGAGTGGTTGCGTTGGATAGCCGGAGTGCTATAGTTACCCCCAGACCCACAGCCCTCACGGGATAACGACGACTTAATTTTTAGGAATTTTTTCAAAACGGTCGAAAACGTCAACCTGTTAGGCATTCAGGCCATGTCAGAAATAAGGTCATCTTGCCACATTTCAGAGGCCTTTTATTCCCAAATGCGACATCAGATTTGGACGAGAGTGGTCGCGTTGGATAGCCGGAGTGCGGTAGTTACCCCCAGACCCACAGCCCTCACGGGATAACGACGACTTAATTTTTAGGAATTTTTTCAAAACGGTCGAAAATGTCAACCTGTTAGGCATTCAGGCCATGTCAGAAATAAGGTCATCTTGCCACATTTCAGAGGCCTTTTATTTCAAAATGCGACATCAGATTTGGACGGGAGTGGTCGCGTTGGATAGCCGGAGTGCTATAGTTACCCCCAGACCCACAGCCCTCACGGGATAACGACAACTTAATTTTTAGGAATTTTTTCAAAACGGTCGAAAATGTCAACATGTTAGGCATTCAGGCCACCATGTCAGAAATAAGGTCATCTTGCCACATTTCAGAGGCCTTTTATTTCAAAATGCAACATCAGATTTGGACGAGAGTGGTCGCGTTGGATAGCCGGAGTGCTGTAGTTACCCCCAGACCCACAGCCCTCACGGGATAACGACAACTTAATTTTTAGGAATTTTTTCAAAACGGTCGAAAATGTCAACCTGTTAGGCATTCAGGCCATGTCAGAAATAAGGTCATCTTGCCACATTTCAGATGCCTTTTATTCCCAAATGCGACATCAGATTTGGACGAGAGTGGTCGCGTTGGATAGCCGGAGTGCGGTAGTTACCCCCAGACCCACAGCCCTCACGGGATAACGACGACTTAATTTTTAGGAATTTTTTCAAAACGGTCGAAAATGTCAACCTGTTAGGCATTCAGGCCATGTCAGAAATAAGGTCATCTTGCCACATTTCAGAGGCCTTTTATTTCAAAATGCGACATCAGATTTGGACGGGAGTGGTCGCGTTGGATAGCCGGAGTGCGGTAGTTACCCCCAGACCCACAGCCCTCACGGGATAACGACGACTTAATTTTTAGGAATTTTTTCAAAACGGTCGAAAATGTCAACCTGTTAGGCATTCAGGCCATGTCAGAAATAAGGTCATCTTGCCACATTTCAGATGCCTTTTATTCCCAAATGCGACATCAGATTTGGACGAGAGTGGTCGCGTTGGATAGCCGGAGTGCGGTAGTTACCCCCAGACCCACAGCCCTCACGGGATAACGACGACTTAATTTTTAGGAATTTTTTCAAAACGGTCGAAAATGTCAACCTGTTAGGCATTCAGGCCATGTCAGAAATAAGGTCATCTTGCCACATTTCAGAGGCCTTTTATTTCAAAATGCGACATCAGATTTGGACGGGAGTGGTCGCGTTGGATAGCCGGAGTGCTATAGTTACCCCCAGACCCACAGCCCTCACGGGATAACGACAACTTAATTTTTAGGAATTTTTTCAAAACGGTCGAAAATGTCAACATGTCAGAACCCAGGTGATATTTTCATTTTTCAGAGGCCTTTTATTCCCAAATGCGACATCAGATTTGGACGAGAGTGGTCGCGTTGGATAGCCGGAGTGCGGTAGTTACCCCCAGACCTACAGCCCTCACGGGATAACGAAAACTTAATTTTTAGGAATTTTTTCAAAAATTATCAGGTGAAATTGATGTAGAATTACCATTGACTTTATTTTCTATCTCCACTTGAGAATGCTTTTTTGTGCTTTTCTGAGAGTTCTTGTTCTTCCGGGGTGAGCGTATTGTTAGCTGACAGCCAAGAAATACTTTATTTGATATTTTTATTAATTTCTTTCAACCCAAACAAATGACGTTTATGCATTAGTGGAGACGCTTTTATTTTGAAGGTGACCAACGCCGCTCATTAGCGGCAGATTACCGTAATGCACAGTATTGACAATAGCAGTGGCGGCTCACTTGATTTCGATATTGCGAGTGGAGGCTGGCTTGACCGCAGTAGAATACTGTGGTGGTGACGTAGCCACTTGGGGGAGGAGGCTGCACCACTGACAAAACAAATACTGTACAGCGTAGTCTGGACAACTCAAGTTGACAATCGACATGGATGGCCAGATTGTTCAACCGGCCTTGAATTACAACAAGAAAAAGGAGTGGTGTCACATCTTTCATAGTAAAGAAATGCTTATCTTGCTGAATGAGATGTCAGATTCCCAGAGGGCCAAATAAAAAGGGCAACGGAATTTGTTCAAAGAGCAACAACAAAACACAGCACCATAACGGAACTTGATCGTCTGCTTATTTTGCCGAAGAAATGCGTGTGTTTACATTTAGAATGCAAATGAGGGAGAACATATGGGGAAGATAGAAAAGTTGAGTCTGCAACAAATTTAGTCCATATGGCAAGTGCCCGCATTCTTCAAGACCAAAGGGGCCAAAATTATAGAGTAAAATCTGGCTTCATCGGCACTGAAAATCCCCGTTGCGGGTTTAAGCACAATGCATCTATCTAAAAACGTAATAAAGCTCAAATCCAGTATGAATGGAACTTTAAAACAACAAACCATCCTGCCATTGTTCAGCACAAGAGACAAACTCATTCACCTGGATCGGTGTTGTTTCAAACGACTGCATTTTTTTCTGCAGACCAAACTTACTTCTCTCGGTGACGAGATTAAAAAAAATATTGCGACAATGTATCAGCTGTACATTTGGAAAGTTGCTCGTTCGTTCGGTAGCTACTTCGTCAAGTAATTACTTATATTAAGTTGTCAAAACTTTCGACATGGCGACGTATCTAAATTTTATTAATGTGAATGATTGAGATGGAGTATAAAATCAAATCCAAAGAAGTCCGAATTCACTCACCAGTTTTGAAACTTTGCAAACTCCAGACTCTCAGTTTACGAGTACTGTAATAGTCAAACCAGTGAGCACCCCAGTCGAACCACCGATTCACACGGGATAAACCATTATGTTTAAATGGGTGGGTTTGTACAAAAAACAAACGTGCAATGCTGTGTTCAAGTTCAAAACGTCATATATCCTACTCACAACCATTTTCCCTGCAGCCAACTCTAGATTTATATCCTGTATTTAGCGACATGCCACTTTAATTGATAAACAAGTAACTATAGGTTTCCCCCAAACATTTCTCGCAGTGGTTGCGCCTGATTCGCACCAGTCCCTCTACCGGTGTTTGGAAAGACAACATTTAAAACTGCAACAATTAATTAGCACTTCAATACGGTATACGCTACGGAATCTATAGTGGCCCTCTGACCACTCTCTGAAGAATATTCAGATTCAGCGGTTCTAGTAAATGTCCATTTTAACATAGGTATACAGTACTTGATATGAATAGCCCATGCGCGGGCCTGCTCTAATAATACTGGAAGGTCATAGTGATGGCACATTGTGTGTGTTTTTTGTTTTTTGGGGGGGTGTTGTCCAGATGATCATTTGAAAATGGCATTTACAGAACAAAAAGTGTTGTATATGGATATTCCATATCCATCCATCCGTCCATTTTCTAATCTTCTTAGGGTCGCGGATGTGCTGGAACCTATCCCAGCTGTCTTTGGGGAATAGACATGGTCCAACCTGAACTGTTTGACAGCAATGTATTGTTGACAAATCATTATTGCGTGTCATGTTTCTGCATCCGGTCACATGACTGATTTCCTGTAAACAGTACAGTTTGGGGTGTACTTTTCGGTCAGATGATGCACATCAGACGTCTGCTTCACCCAGTATAATGTGAGCTGTTCAAACAGGACTTTGCTAATGCTAGATCAGCCACTCAGGAGCTTTGAATATGACTCAACGGTCCGAAACAGGATATTTTGACTGACACTGGGGAACTAACTTTTGTAGGGCACGGTGGCTGCTGAGAAGAAAATATTTTCTGTGTGAATACTTTTGCAGGACGTACATTGTTTGTACCTTTTGTCGATCAACAAGCTAATTGGGGGGGAATGGAGGCGAATGTCAGCTTCACAAGACTCTTATCAGGTAACACAACATTTTATTCCAAATATACCTGTACAGTACACCGCATCTGTATGTGGGAGGCTGGAGGACATTTTTTTTTCTGACACTCAAACATTTTAAACAGTCAAAGCAAAATTATTACTCTCACATTGTAATCTTTTTTTTCATGTTATTTTGGCTGCAGAAGAAAGCAATTGTTCCACTCAGTCGTCAGACTCCTGCGAGTATTATCATAAAGAGGTATATGACCACCTGCCTAGCATGCAGGTTGTCCGGCCTGAGCAGAGCAGACGGGATGTTTCAGAGGCTGATAAAGGGCTTGGATACATGTCCAAAAGACCCAAGGACAAGAGGTCTACTCAGCCACTCAAGAATCTTCCCATGTGTATTCAAGCAAAAAGGGATGCCAGGTGGGTAGGCCAGCCACACATGAAGCTGCGTGCTTCCTTTTGTTTCATTTCTTCACTTTGCACTTCAAATGTACCATTATTAGAAATAATGCAATAACTGTTTGTTGGTTATTATGTTTTCCAAGCCCCAGCTCAATCCGCCGTGCTTATTTGTTCAATGCTACAATGTCGACAAGGGAGCATGCTTTTCACGTTGCCTTTAAAATTACATTTTTAAATTATGTATTTGTTTATTTACTTATTTTTTAATATTTATTTATTTCTGCCGCTCGCTCGTGGGTTTTCTTAGGAACAGAAGGAAGATGCAAAACAGCAACATTGGTTTCTGGGAGTATATATGAGTAAATCGAGTGCAATGAATTAAACTCAAGTTGACGTACCACCATAATCATGAAATCAATAGGATGAGGAGTACTTAGATAAAATTTGAGGTTTAAATATACCCGCGACACTGACCCACATTGTTTATCTTCTCAGCTATACTTGCAGGAGCAACGTTTCTCCCAGTATGAGGCAAGGAGGACAGTGTGGCAGCGGGTGCGTCTCTACCTGCTGCGGATGATCCTCAATCTGCTCGTTCTGTCTCTCCTGGGTGGAGTGTTCTACCTCATCTACTTTGCAATCGAAACATCACAGTCTATGGGAAAGGTAGTTGGAGTTGATGTAATATGGCGGATTTGACTTCTTGGTGAAAAGCCTTCCCTTTGTGACACCATCTGATCTCCATGCGTTCTCCAGAACAATCACTACTGGTTGGTCAGTCTCCTCCTACAGTACCTCCCGCCGATCACCATCACCTTTGTTAACCTTTTCCTCCCTCACATCTTCCGAAAGATTTCATTTTTTGAGGACTATTCCTTCACCCTGCAGGTTAATATCACGTTGGTGAGGTAAGAAGCATAGAATATTACACACAGTATAAGGGAAGGTTTTTTTTTTTGTATGCACACGCAGCTGAACTCGGATTGTCTTCCTTCAGGAGCATTTTTTTTTAAGCTTGCCTCACTGGGGATATACTTATTTTTTGTGTATACAACAACAGATGAGCAAGTAAGACGTGTTTTACTTTCATGACAATTTTCAAAGCGGCACTTTTAAAGCTCATTCATGCAACATGGCAACCGATGGCTGTCTCCAACCACCATAGACGCTGAAACACTCGATAAAGCTTGACAAAAGTATTTTTGTATGGGGTCAATTTTTGCTTACAACGTGAGCTTACTTCACATTAAGGTGCAGTGGATGCTTCTCCTTTTTTTACATTTTTTTTTTTTTTTTACATCATTTGGAGTATTATACATCAAGGCTCCATTGTTTTTAAAGGAGACTTTAACCATTTTCACAAATGAACAAAAGTGTAAGTTGAGGGGTTCGTTGTTTTTAGTGGATAGCTCTACTTTACGAACGACAAAAGCAATTTATTAAAAGGGGGAAAAAATGTCACCCCCCTACGAACAGATGAACGAGAAGACACCTCTTTCCGGTAACACAAACACTTCCTGGTTTCCTTCAGCCAATCAGACAATATCAACATAAACTTGTTTAAGCAATTATTAAACGGAATATAACCTAGGTAACTGTAACACAAAATAATATAATGCTCAAATAAAAAGGAAAATAATTAATAATTTGACATAAGCTTACAAAAGTATTGTATTGTGCTTGTGTGTGTGGTTGACTGGCTAGTTCATCGGCCTCATTACAGAGTCTAAACCCCATTTGGCGAGTAAGATGGGGGGGATGTTGAATTGTCACCTGTGAGCTTGTTAAACTGTTTGGGACTCTTTTGTGATTAAGTGGAATATAAATCAATTTGATTTGACTTGGTGCACCTTCTTTTCCACATTACATGTATAGAAAAATGCAGTCTCACCCTCGACCTTCTTCCTGTCTCATAGTGCACAGAGAATCAATTTGGAAGAGAGATGTACAAGCTCTGTATCTTTAACTTCCTTGCGACCTTCTGCAGTGCCTTCCTCATGAACTACCCCAAGAAGTGCGTTTGTTTTATCTCTCTTTCTTTAAAGTCATCATTGCAATTTGAACTCAAAAGTACCAAGCAACTTGCTCTTCTCTGTCTCGACTATCAGGTTGGTGCATGAGAAGTTCCGCTCATCATTACTTGGCCGCTTATTAAGGAAGCAACATTTCTCGGTGCGCTTCAATGTGCTGGATCTGGTCTATAGTCAGACTGTGTCTTGGGTGGGCGTCTACTTCTGCCCTCTGCTGCCTCTGATAGGAACTGTCACGCTGATGGTGACCTTCTACATCAAGAAGGTTGGCTAAAATGACGAATGATGTCAACCATTTACCTTGACAAAATACATCATATATACTTTCTCTGTATATCCTATAAAGCTCCGTATGTTAATGAACAAAAAGCGCCACCAGCAAAATTCAATTATCATTTACAATAGAGTAAAATGAACTGAGCTCAACACATTCCATTCAACACGTGCCACTGTAAACCTCATAATTGCTGAAAATGGTTGATATTCATTAGGGTTAAGATGAATGTTGACATTTTCATCCTTCTCGTGTCAGTTTACAGTCTTGCGATGCTGTGTGGCAGAGCAGAGGATGTTTCGAGCCTCCAACTCCTCGGTTTTATTCCACTTCATGCTGCTGCTCGGCCTTGTCATCGCTGCCACCACGCTGGGCTTCTCCCTTTTCCAGCAACAAACCCCAGCAGACAAAAACATGTAGTCCTTTTGCGCAATCTAAAATAATTTAACTTTGAGGCTCATTCTTGCATTTAGACTGATCACTTTGATGATGTGTTCCTTTGTGTGGCAGATTCTTTCAACATTCCCCCTGTGGCCCATTTGGAAATGGACAGAGTGCAGTTAATGTGGTGGGAGTGTGTGTGCAAAGTCTTCCAAGCGTGGCACAAACCATGACCACTACCTGACCTCTGAGTTCTTTGCACTGCCACTCATACTTGCTGAGATGTAAGTCACCCACTTCCTCAGTAGGGTGAACCACGATCAACATCCTGTGCTCTCCTGTTCATAGTTTAATACACCATGTTCACAACTGAAAACACTTTAACAGTAAATATCATCAATTAACTCATCAGTTTACTCCGTCGGATCTTCTGGCGGCGCCTGAAAGTAAAATGTAACATTCTGTTTTCCTCAGCATGATCTTAACCTCCTGCGTGTCTCGAGGACGAGCCAATCAAAAGACTATTGAGAGACTCAAAGATATGCTGGTTATGGTAAGTCAATTGGCCTGTTGGTAGATGGGATAGCACATTATTGTGCAAAAGTATTTGTGTATGTAGAAATGCTGCAACGGTGCCTTTTGAATATTTCTGAGTGCGCTTATGAGAATACGGTACAGCTAGGAAACACACTTTGTCTTCACTTTTTTGTCTCATTCTACTTCTATTCTTCACTTGTTTTGTCTTTTGTTTTATTTGTGGATTATTGATCGGAAAATCACTCTGTTGTTTCAAATTTGCCATGAATGAAGGTTAATAGGATCGGACATTCTGTAAATACTGTGCTCCTACTATTAACCAAAATCGACAACTAATTGGCTTATAATTGCCCATAGATTTTGCAGTGTGGCAGCAAAGCAATACTTTTGTATTCGACAGGGGTATGGCATCACTAAATGAAGCTCCTCATCTAATCATCTAACGCCAACATAGTTCTCAGGTAGCAAGATGCCTTTCATATTCGACTTAGCTTTAGGCAAAAACAGTAAGTACGACAGTTTTTCAACGACTAACAGAGGTCAGTCCCCCCCCCCTAACATATACAAGCACCTGTAGGTTAATTTGCGAATAGTGAACCATGAATATGCATGGCGAACACTGCTGTAGGTATTCTAATGCATTTTAAAATGTGGTCAAATGCAGTCCAGAACTATTTCCAAAAGGGTGCATTGCAACGTTAGTTATTAGCAAAAGTAAAGACAAAAAAATCAGAGGAAACAACAATGTCAAGCTGCAGGACCCTCTCAAAATGGAATGGAACCCAAAATAACGTCAGTCTTCCCTGTTATTTACTCCATCAAAAAGGACTGCTGCTGCTGCTGCTGCAAAAAAAAGACATTTTAAGCAGGAAGCCAATAGTATATATTGATTTTATCTTTGCCTTCACAGAGCACTTCAGATAAGCGTTTCCTGGTGAAAAAGAACGCACAGATGCTCCGTCGTAACAGCATGCTCTCTCTGCATCCTGGGAGAATGCCCACTCAAACCACATGAACTGCACCGTTGGCCTCCCTTCTACTGAAACTAAACCATTTCACTTACCCACACCGTATTCGAGTATTACATAATACTTTCTGCACATGGTCCCGATCAAAAACAACGTAACATAATTTCTTTTAAATAAATGTGTACTTATACTGTACTAACTGTGCTTAGCATATAGTTTTGGATGTGTTCAGTTAAATAGAAACATTTTCATATGCTTGTCCTTTTGTAGTCCTTGTTCACATTCAAAGAACTGATTATTAAAGCCATGCGTGAAGCCAAAGATGACGCCTCAGTTGTTATCTATTTCTAACATGCGCAATTCATGCGTGCACATGAAAACACAGAAAAAAATGTGTCGTGGTCAATTTGGAGCAGTGTTATGAGGACTCTCCACGTACTTTTTTTGTTGCCACTTCTGGGTGAGTGAAACAATTTCATTTTTAAAGAAAATTAAATACACTGTGTTTGACATTATTTCTCTACATACTGTTTTAGTTCATTTTTTCTCCCCCAAAAACGAATAAATAAAAATCTAAAGTATAATGGATTAAAAAATGTTGGATACAAAATAATTATATAGGCCTCCAAAATAATCGGTAGTCTATGGAACAAAACTAAATTCACATTACCAAAATACCATGTTCCAAATTACCATAGTCCACATTCCCCCCAAAATATACATATAGGTTCTGAAAAACTCCATCAAATATTTTGCATAAAATATTTAGTTTTTTTTTTTAAATGATCACTATCACCAAAAAGACATATTTGCCAATCAAGATAAAAACGAACATGGGAGCGCTTTGTTGATATCACCTTAACAATCCTGTCACCGATTGAACTTGTGAGGCCATGAATAGTTTCTGCCCATAGCTCTTTTACTTAAATTTGCTCCAAAGGTTCTCAATAGCATTGTGGTCATGGGATTATGATGGCCACCCCATCAGTTTTACATCGATGGTTAATAAGGCAAACACACATTTTTACCAGTGTGAAATCCCCAGTGTTTGCATTCCTTTTGCAAATCAGAGGACAATTCCTTGGTTTTCATAAACTGTCACTTGCTTAATAATGCCGATCCACTGTCTTCATTTTCTTTTAATTAGGAAGACAGCGAGTCAAATACTGCACTCATTTTGACCTAATTTGCTTCAACAATCTATCATTCAATCAAGTTCATAACAATCAATGAATCATGACAGTTTTATACCCATCCCCACTTTTCCCAACTGTTTCACATGCGTAACAAGTTGCAGTGCTTGTCGTGGGTTTCCTCAGGTGGATCAATAGCTTCTCATCCGGTACTAAATGGCCCTGCCATGGCATACCTTGGTTCCCAAGTGGTTCTGCGTTGTAGCGCCTCCAACTCCTCCCTGCCAGTCACATATGAGCTGAGAAAGGACGGTCTCCTGATTGACGCGAGAGCACATCTCCAAGAGGTCCAGCCTGTGTCATTCTCGCTGAAGGTGACTGTGAGGTCAGGGGGGCTGTACCATTGTGAGACAAAGACTGAAGGAAGCGTGGGAATTAGCAACAGCATCAGATTCAATGTCGTTAGTGAGTATCAAGCTAAAAGATGCTCAATTAAGTTGATGTACAATAATTATTATAATGAATCTTCTACCACCAACGCCTCATTTGCAGCACCAGCATCAAACACCAGGGTGAACTCTGACCCCTTTCCCGCAGTCCTATATGAGGGGTCCAGAATGGTTTTGAGGTGCGACGCTGCGAAGGGCTCCCACCTCTCCTATAGCTGGTTTTTCAACAAGAAGCAAGTTACCTCTGCTACCTCTCCTCGGCTGCACATCACTGGGAATAAGATTGTGATGGAAAGGGCGACTCCAGAGCATACTGGGGCCTATTCATGTATTGCATGGTCCAGGGTGCAGGATGTCCAACGGTTTTCCAGCAGCTCAGAAGTCAAGGTGATAGTCAAAGGTATAGAATACTCGTGAAATGACACTTTCAACACAATAGAAATGCCAGAGTGAAATTTGTAGACTCAATTGTCAGTGGTGAAAAAAAAAGCGCCTTATGTGTGAGATTTGAGATGTACTCTGTTGCTCATCTCAACTACACAAGTACTGCACACCAACAGAGTAAGCACAGACTGATTTTTTTTTTTTGTCTGCGTCGTGTGGGGATTTCACATTTTAAAAATTGGTAAGAGCAGAAGAGGGCTTGCCTTCCTTCTCGAATTAATGACGCATAGATAAGTTCAAAAAATGTTTTGATTTCAGGAGGGTGACATTTGTCTCATGGGATTGTATTTTGTTCTAAATTTATGGAAGGAAAGATTTTGTAAGAATTAACTTGATGAAACTTTAGAAATGCTGTTTACATGCACCATGAGGTTTTATTAGTACAGTCCACTATTGTCCAGTCACTTTCCAAAGTAAAAACAAATGGCAATTGTTACATTTTTTGGGGCTGTTGTCTAACTCTGTCATCTCTCATCCCCCTTCCCTCTTAATTCATTCTGTAGTCCATCTTTCGAAACCAGAGATCTCTCTTTCCGTCTTTAAAGAGGGAACCGGCTACCGTGGTAACGTGACCTGCTGGTCATCCAGAGGAACTGTTCCGGCCAACTTCTCTCTTTTGGTGGACGATGAGATGGTGGCCTCCGTGGTGGCTTCTGACTCCGTCAGTGCATGGTTCAGTGTACCAGTCGTCCCTGGGCTAGATATGGGCGTGGCTCAATGCTGGGTGAAAAATGAGGTTCAAGAGTTGATGAGTGAGCCTCTGACACTGGAAGTGGGTATGAGCTACTCGTGTGTAGGAACTACCCTTATTGCTTATTGTGTTTTGTTTTGTCAACAATTCATTATTTCCTGCTTGTCCAGTTCCAGTTGGAGGTGACGTAAACGTTGAAGTTCAATATGTCTACAGATCGGACTCCACGCTGGCTGCGGCCTTCCTGACATGTCATGTCAGTCGAGGGTCTTTCCCTTTTGTCTCTTGGCTTGTCAATAACGCCACGCTTCCTTCTGAAACACAAATGGATTTCAGGGGGCAGCAGGTCCGACCTCTGTTTGCCCTGATGGACTGGGGACGTACCCTTGTTCTAGCCAAACTGGACTCCAAAGGCTTTTACCAATGCAGGGCCAGGGACAGATATGACGACTCCAGTCCCTGGGTGGAAAGTGGAGCCGTTCTCGTTCAAGTCAAAGGTGAAGATTTCAAGACTACAATATACAGAATGATATAGTACACTTAGATTCCACTGAATGGTGCACGAAGACAGCAAATCAAACGTTATATCCCCCAAGCAATGGATTTCAAAAATACCAAATTAAGCTTTTCATAGAATGTGAAGCAAATTAGATTTCCTTTTATGTAAGATTTGTCCACTCTTGTTTTGGGTCATGCATTTTCAATTCTCAACCAGACCGGATGCTCGACAACAGACCCCAAGAAGCAGCGTCTCCTGAAACAGCACCAAGTAAACTCAACCCATAGCAATGATTTCAATGCTGCTTGAGCATGTATACAAATTCAATAACTGTTCTTTTTTTTTTTTTCATGAACCAAGTGGTCACGGAGATCATTGCCATAATATTCTGCTGCTTTCTCCTCCTCACTTTGGCAGTCAGCAGCTACTGCGTGTACAGGATGATTGACAACAAAAAAGGTGAGCGTGTAAATGTGTGTCTGAATGTGTTTGGTTCCGTGAGGGGGCATTTCCATTCCTGCAGAATTAAATGTGTTTTGGGTTTTTTCCTGCCCATTTTACACAGGTCTTCGCTCAAGTACGGCCCCAAAGTAAGTGATTATACTTTGCTGCATGTATTTTTTTTTTTTTATGACAAAAAAAATGTGGTTGGTTAAGGATTCTTCCTTTCAGTGCTACTTCTGATGTGCTGCCTCTGTCTATTCCTATCTTACATTTGGAGGGCAAACAGGCTGATACATGCTCAACAGGCTGCAGTATAAACTCTCAGGTAACACAAGAAAGCAAAACTGTACTGGACTTGGGGAAAAAAAAAATTGTAGTTAGCTGTACACAGTAACAGTCAATGCTTGTGCCTTCAGAAAAAAAAAGACGATATGCTCTTCTTTGAATGTTAACTCTAGATCAGCTACAAGCTAACATTATTACATTTGATCCTTTTTGCTGTTCTAGATTATGGAGAGCCCTGTATGAGAGTGCGCCTTTCATCAGACTCTTCGAGCATCTTTTTCACCGTTGCATTTCATTTCTTTTAATCATCATAGTCATTTTCTGCAGGTCAATTCTGATCCTATTGTAATCGACACAATTTCAGTTCATATTTATTGCTTGTGAGGACTATAAAGCAATCCTTTCGTCAAATTTAAACGACCAGCATTACTGTACACTGGGATTCTCTGACAAATAAATTGTGAATTTAAAAATGAGGTGTTGGTTTTTTTTTTCACTTGAGCAGTATGTTGTCGGAATATGAAATAAGAGCATCTCAGTGTGAGGGGATTGGGTCATGCAGTAGCGTGACTGAGGGGGTGGCCCTGGGAGGGAGGTGTAACATGCTATCAGTTACTTGCACGTTTCAATGAAGTACGTATGTGTGTGCGTGTGTTTGTGTGTTCTTGGAAAACTCTCAAAACACACGCCTCACGCATCATAAACAAGATTTTCCTCAATATATTCTTCAAGAATGTTTCCATACCTTCTTGTGGGCTTATTTCTGGGTAAGTAGAAGAATTCAAAGTGCACGACAGCACTCATTGTATCTGATAATTTTTTTTTTTAACTGTTCTTGTCCTTCTTAGGGTCATGCCACTGCAGCAAGGAAGGCGGTAATTGGAATCTTTATCACAAATGTGGATGTATTTGATTAGCTTTTTTTTGTACAACCCCTTGCAAAAATTATGGAATTACCAGGGTTGGAGTATATTCATTCGTCATTTAAATTTGGAGAAAAAAAAAAAGCAGACACAAAACTAAAGTAATTTCACATGGCAACTTTCTGGTTTCAAGAAACACTAAAAGAAATCAAGGGGAGGGATATTTTGACATCCATGAACATCCAATCAATTGATTGAATAAGAAAGTGTCCGAAATGTCATCGTGAACTTGTGCATCTATTGCAGATAAAATTTCAGTCGTCTCCACTTTACCTGACATGCAATATGAACAGGTTCAATGTCAGGCTTCCGCAGAGCTTGCTGATGATCTGATCATTTGAATCAGATGTGTTGCAACAGGGAGACTTGGAAAACATGCAGGACAGCGGCCCTCCAGGACCTGAGTTTGACACCCCTGCCTCAGACCAATCACCTATTTTCTGAGTTTGTTTTTGTGCTGAGTTGTGATTGGTGGTTACAAGAGCCCTGCGCAACTGTGATGTCATATTCAGTTGACAGCAATGAGCAAAATGGCTGCTCCCTGAGTTGATTAAAAACAGGTGGATTTTGTTGCTTGATTTATACTCCACAAATGCTATATTAATCAGAATACTGTGTTTATACTAGTAAGGCTGCATTGAACAGATAATTGTTGCCTTTTGAAATAACTCTTTTTGGGTCATGTCACTGATCTGCTTTTTTTCCCCCTAAAATTGAAACAACTGAATGAACATTGGGGCGGCCTTATGGTCCAGTGGTTAGCACATCGACCTCACAGTGTGGAAGTCGTGATTTCGATCCCGGCTCCAGTCTTCCTCTGTAGAGTTTGCATGTTCTCCCTGGGCCTGCGTGGGTTTTCTCCGGTTTCCACCCACATTCCAAAAACATGCATGGCAGGCTGATTGAGCACTCTGAATTGTCCCTAGGTGTGAGTGTGAGAGTGGATGGCTGTTGGTCTCTGGCAACTGATTGGCTGGCAACTGGTTCAGGGTTGCCCAAAGACAGCTGGGATAGGCTCCAGCATGCTCCGTGACCCTTGTGAGGATGTGGAAGTGGATCAGAAAATGGATGGATGAATGGATGAATGAACATCCTCTGAGACTGGTGATTGTGTAATTTTTACCAGTCTCTCATTCCGTTTTTGATTAGGTGTAACATTGGGACGTCCAGAGTTATTTGGCCCTTCATTGGCCTTGGTGAATGACGTTGCCGACTTTATTTGTCTTCTGTTGATCTACCCCGAGAATCAAACTATCCTCCTGGAGTTGTACAAGTGAGTATTACATGATTAAAAACCATACCAAAATCTCAGATGTAAATGTGTAAATTCTCAATTTGGTGTTCCCAGGGAGGGAAACCAGAACAAGTTGCTGGGGTTCTACAGTTCTCCGGATGGGCAGGTTGCATCCTTCCCCATCGTAATTAGAACATTTCATGAGGGCAACCTGGAGTGCGTGGCCAGAGCGCAGAACAATTCTCACGTCGAGCCCTCTGTCAGCAATGCACACAACCTCAAGGTCATAGGTGAGTGTTTCTATTGTACAAGGGAAATGTGTTACACATTGCATACGTGTTAATCATTGATACCTCGGTATTACATTGGACCCCTGTTATTCTCGGGGATCGGTTCTGGGCTCACTGTATTTGCTTTAGAGATATCAATTATTTGAATCAAGCGTGAGCTGGATCCTATTCCAGCTGACTTTGGGTGAGAGGCACCCTAAACAGGGCGCCAGCCAATCGCAGGACACAAATAACTATTTACACTCACATTCACATGGGGAATTTCTTCAACACTGGTAATTTCGACAGCAATTTTTTATTTAATTTTAATCAGAGTCTTTTGACTAAAATCAAAATGTTTTTGGGATTCATTTTATCATCTACAGAAGATGAAATTTAGTCTAGTTTTAAAAAGACCATAATACTTGACTACAATGAAAAGTATGACACGGGTCAGGTAAACTTTCCCTTCACTTTCTACAATTCATTTACCTTTACCAACTGCCACCATTGAGTGATACGCGGGCTTCCTCCAGCGTTACATAAAAGAGTCACTCCTCAAAATGCACAATGTTAACAGTGGCTTAAAACTTTGCCAGCCGCAGCTGGACGAAAAAAAATGAACCCTGGAGGAACACCAAGATGACTATTCATCGAACTCAATACAACCATATGCAAACCATAGTTCATGTGCAGATTAAATATCTTCACCTGTTAACCATCTGTAATTGGACATTCCAGGAAAACAAATGACGGCTTATATGATCCAAACCATGTTGTCAGTTTTTTACTACGTCTGTTCTACAGAGCCAGTTGCAGGTGCAGAGGTCATCATTGAATCGGGTGCAGAGGAGTTCTTTGAGGGGAGACCACTGGAGCTGAGGTGTACTCTTACAGCTGGAAATCATGTCTCTTACAAATGGCTAGTAAATGGGAAGGCTGTCATACGGTCACCGCTACACAACGTGGCAAAGGACCAGCTTTTCATCGACAGGTCAACCATATCCCACTGATGGACGACATTTTTGTGTGTCTGAACGAAGCAGTATGTGACAAAAAGAGTTAAGCTGTAATGATGTTTGTCACCCTCAGAACCACCTCTGCAGACAGCGGCGTATACATGTGTGTCGCTACTAACCGCTACAACACAACGAGAGTCTTTACATCCGATAGCCCTGAAGTGAAAATCACTGTCAAAGGTGAATTCACTTGTCATTCAATGTACAAAGTATAATCTTTAGAAGAAAATATCATTACAGTGAAACTCCTCTACAACGAAATCTACATGGGTGAAAAAACCCCTCTTGTGAAAAAGTTCTTGCTGCAAACATGATTTCGTTGTAGAGGAGTTTCACTGTAGTTTTTAAAACTGCTGTGTATTTTGTGCGGCACACGACACAAAGAACCAGAATGCAGGTAGGCAAAGAGGGATGAGCAACGGCGCGCAAAAAACTGTGCTGCACTTCTTGAACGAGGGGATGTGGGATGGTCGTAGCCATGTCTTTTAATTGGCATCAGGACTCAAACCATGACTGTGAACGCCTCACCTTTGTATTGTTGTATCTTCTTCTTCTCCTTTCGGCTTGTCCCTTTTCAGGGGTTGCCACAGCAAGTCATTAATTTCCATCTTTCCCTGTTCTCTGCATCCTCTACTCTGACTCCAACTACCTGCATGTCTTCCCTCACGGCATCCATGAATCTCCTCTTTGGCCTTCCTCTATGTCTCCTACCTGGTAGCTCCATCTCTAACATTCTCCTACCAATGTATCCACTGTCCCTCCTCTGTACATGTCCAAACCATCTCAGTCTGGCCTCTCTCACTTTTTCTCCAAACTTTCCTGTCTGAGTTGTCCCTCTAATGACCTCATTTCTGATCCTGTCCATCCTTGTCACTCTTAAGGAGAATCTCAGCATCTTCAAATCAGCCACTTTTGTATGTCAGAGGCAAATGGTGCACCCAATAGTGCATGCTGTTTTTCCTCAAATATTACTGTATTTATATTCACCACAGACAACTGATTCAATTAATTAAATATTGTTTGTATATATGAACATTACACTACAGATTGGGGTAATTCCTTGGTTGATTTTAAAAAAAATTCAACCCTCAGTGTACTGACTGCAAATGAATAGTGTGTGTGTGTGTGTGTGTGTGTTTGTGTGTGTGTGTGTGTGTGTGTGCGTGTGTGTGTGTGTGTGTGAAGGCATCATTCGCAAATTTAACTACCGCAAATTTGCCTAACCCCTCAAATAGGTAGATTACAAAATCTGCACTTGATGTTTAATTTCACACTTGATGAATGGCAGATACTCTCGGCATTATAAAATGGAGCATTGCAGCTTTCTAGGAATATTGACGGACTGGATTTGTTTGGATTGTATTTTAAGAAACCCTATTTCCACATCTTCCCTCAGACACGGTGTCCGACCCTGACATTTCTTTCAAGGTGCTGAAGGAGAATTCCAACTATTATGCTCTGGTCACCTGCCAGTCAACCAGAGGGATGCTGCCCATCAGCTTTTCTCTCTACAACAGAACAGAATTGGCTTTCAATACAACAGTTGAAGAGAGAAAAGTAAACTTCAAGGTTCCATTGGTTTTGGACAAACACTTGGGATGGCTCCAGTGTCGGGCCAATAATGGGGATCAGGTTGCACACAGTCGGCGGTTGCCCTTACAAGTTGGTAGGTTTGTTTTGCAAGGTGCTGCCAATACTGCGAGACCGACCCGGTAATGTCCCTCTATTTGTCTATTCTTAACAGTGAGGGTCGGTGGGCCAGTGATGATGCACTACGACTACGAAATTGGACAAAACTATGCTGTAATTGGCCTGAGGTTCTACTGCAAGGCAACAAAGGGATCTCATCCACGGTACCGGTGGTTCCTCAACCAAACTCTTCTCCAAGGTCGAGGAAGCTTTTACCACATGGTCAATCAGCCACCGGACCAGTCCATCCTCCTGCTGTCCGTCGGGAGCAGCAGTGCAGGGACGTATCGTTGTGAAGTGTCAGACATCTTTGACAACACCACTGCCATCAGCAGCCAAAAGCAGTACATAGACAAAAAGGGTAATGTCATTCCAGTCGTGCGCCTGCTTGGATCAAATTGAACGTTTTTGATCTCTCTTTCGGTCTTCTTCTTGTCGCCCTAGTGCTCAATCGTCTCCCCGTTTCTGTGGTGGCTGTTGTCTTTGGATGTTTCACTTTGTTGGTTATTCTGGTATCTGGTTGTTGTTTCATTGGATTGTTTATTAGTAAGTCCACAATCAGTCAAAGATGTTTTTTTTTTATTGTTTCTCTTCTTCTAGAGTTGCGTAATGATTTTAACTCTTCTTGCAGGGAGAAGAGAGAGTGGAGAGGAGTCCTTGTGAGTTTTTTTGGTTTTTTTTTAACCAAAATTGTTGTCCAATCTAAATATCTTCACAGCACATTTTTAAAACCAAAGGTCTTAATCCATCATCAAGGAGGAAGTTGTTGTTTGATCTATGTCTAACTTGAATCTGGCACACATTGGTATGTCTTCTCCAGAACCTCTCTCAATTCTGAATAAATAAAATATGCAATCCTCCCAAATTTTAAACAAAATAACAAATGCTAGCAAATCATCTGCACGTTTAAAGTAGATTTTTAATTACTGTATTTGGTTTTTACTTTTATCTCGCAGGGTGAGCCAGGAGACAGAGAAATTTGCTGCATACGAGGATGAGCTGGTTTGTCAGATTTCTGGATTTTTGTATATGTGTATATTTTCACAGAGGCTGATCACATGGAGATGTCAAGCATGCATGCCATTGTATATGCTAAAACTACTCCCTAAATCTACGCTTGCAGGCAATGTCAGAGTATCATGAGGACAGTGATGTCGTAAGGTCAGCCAGATGTGATGAATTAGATTGGGTAAGAGCAAATACAGTTACAAGAAAAAGTATGAAGTGTGAACCCTCTGGAATAACCCAAATTTTATTTCACACACCAAGTGAAAAATGTTAGTCAAGTGCGCAAAAGGTACGTGAACACCTCAGCTAGTGCTTTCTTCAAAAGCTGAAAGGAGTCTGCTACCCAACTATCAAATCAATGTAATAAGATTGGAGGTGTTTTTCAAGCTGCCCTATGAAAAAAAAAATCACTAGCTTTGAGCTTCCTATTCTGGAGCATTGCCCAATGTGCCCAATTGCCGTGAACTTTTGTAAAACCAAAAATTGTCAACTGGCACAAAGCATTGCCCAATGTGCCCAATTGCCGTGCTTTGCCTAAAATGACTTTCGTAAAACCAAAAAAAAAATGTCAACTGGCACAAAGCTGGAAATGGTTCCAAAAGTATCTCCAGAAACATTATTGTTCATCAGTCCATGCGAACCGAGAGATTGTTAATGAAGAAAGTTCGGCACTATTGCTACTCTCCCTAGTAGTGGTGGCCTATAAAAGCAAGATTGAGGCGACACCGTGATCTGGGGCTGTTTTACTACTTCAGGGCCTGGAAGTATTGCTATCATCTCTGGGGAAAAAATGAATTCCCAAGTTTATCAAGATTTTTTGCAGGAGAATTTAAGGCCATATGAAGTCTAACAGGAAAAACAACCCAAATCACAGCAGTAAATTAAGAACTAAATTGCTTCAACGGAAGGGTCTTCTGGAGTGTCCCAATCAGAGTCCTGACCTCAACGCGATTGAGATACTGCACCATGATCTCAAACGTGTGATTCACACCAGACATCCCAACAATATTGATGAACTGAAACGTTTTGTACAGAGGAATGGTCCAACATTTGTGCAGGTCTGAGAAGCAACTACAGAAAACGTTTGTTAGAGATTATTTCTGCAAAAGGAGGCTCACACAGTTATTATAGGTTGACACACTTTTGCCACCCTGCACTAGGGATGGTTAAATGTAGTGGTCTGGAAAAATGTGAATACTGTATATGTCATTGTTTCTGTGGTGTTAATTTCAGAATAGTCTTTATTTGTTCTGACTTAGATGAAGATCAGGTCACAATTTATGATCAATTCAACTATAAAACCAGGTAGAGTAATTCCAAAGGGTTCACCTAAACAAAGCAAGTGTCCACTTGAGTTAGCGAATGTGTGTTGTTTTCAGGTATCACAAACTTCTGAAGATGATGAGATGTATGTGGATGAACCGGCTGATGAGCCCTGAGAGATCAAACTGCTGTTTTTTCCCCTTTTTTTTCGTCTTTTTTTTTCCTCAACAAAGTGTTAGCTCAAGGGAACGTGTGCTTCAGCGTCAAAAGGATCCGGATTTGAATGATAGCTCAGGCTTTTCTCGGTGGATCCAATTGGTATGTCAAACCTGCTTTTGAGGGTGCGGAGTGGTAAAGTATAAAGTGCCCAACTTCCCCCGCCGACCGAGTGCCCCCCTATCGGATGTGCTCCGGCACCCATAAACTTCTGATCCTCTAATCGCCCCTGGTGGAGCCACAGGGTAAATTATAATAATGGCAAACAAAAATAATTTTGTTGGGCCTTAGGCACAAAATAATGGTGTTCTACAAACTCCTAACAGCAACAAGTTGTTCGCACAAATGTGTCCATGTGACCGCAAAACAGAATTAGAGCTATTCTGTTCATGAGGGTAGCCGCAAGCAAGCAGACACAGACCATTTGTTGTCTCAATCTGTCACCGTAGCACATTGTTGCTAACAGAGAAACGGGAAAGAAATGAACATTCTGATCTCGCAGTAGTAGAGACTAGCAGAGGCAGCAACGAATACACATCATTATTTTTCCTTTAGAGGTTTGCCACATTGCCGCGTGTCGCATAGCAGAGTTCATACGGCTTGATCATTACTACAATATATATTGCCTGGAAAACAGAAATGTGCATGAGCCACACCCACTAATGGAGCTTGGCTCATGAGTTAGATGCAATTGTGAGATGTTTGCAACTGCACTGATGTATATGTACTTTACTGTAAGCACTAAGCAGAAAAGTTTGTCATTTTGTGGTGTGAAACTGTAAAATAGTATCAGTGCGCCATTAAAAAAAAATGTCCGAACATAATCCTGTTTTTAAAAATGTATAAAAATATGCTGCACACAATATGGGTATGGATGGAAGGAGGATGGATGCACATCATGTACAGTACTGTTTATGAGGAAGAACGGTCTAAGTCAGTTGTTCTTAACCTTGTTAGAGGTTAAGAACCCAACCAGTTCATATGCACATTCACCGAACCCTTCATTAGTGAAAAATAAAAATATGATTTTTTTCCAAATGCATGTATTAAAAACAGGAAAAAAGTAAACACAATTAGTAGAAGTATAAAGTATATGTTTTTTAATTGTGCACAAAATGAACCAGCCAGTGATGGCCAAGCGGGCGTGTCATAACTACCGGTAATTGACATGTTGAGTCCGGTGGTCTTCACCTCCATGGCAGAGGCTCTGTCGAACCCCTAAGACGGATTCACCGAACCCAGTTCAAGAACCACTGGTCTACGTGTTTACAGTATATGGGGTCCTTTTTTTTTTTTATTAACCTTTTCTCGACACTTTTTGGAACCGGAACAGATTTTCAGTATGGGATGTTAATATTGTAGATTTTTAATTTCAGGGGTTTTTTTCAAGCTACATTTTCAAATTAAAAAAACAGCTCATGTAGCTGGTGCATGAACTGACTGACCAACTGGCCTCCAGTACTTTGTGTTCTTGGGGCAATGAATAACCGAAGGGCCCATATGAACAACCTTATTAATTTCCGAACGATCTGAGTGAAGCAGTGCGATCGGAGTGTATTTCCGACGCACCCACGACGAGGAACGCAGATTTTTTTTTGGGGGGGGGGGGGGGGGTGACGAGACTAATCTTAATGGTCCTGTTTTTTGATAAAATGAATTTCCCCTGAAAATGACGGCTTTTTTCACTGGTCCGACTTTGAAGGAAGAAAAATAGCACGAAAACCAGCAAAATAGCGAGGTAAAACTCCAACAGATGAAGTTATGGTCACAAATTAAAACCTCACGACAGAGTGAGGTCGCAATAACCGAACCTCGAAGTAATGAGGGATCACTGTCGTATACAAAAAATCATTTTTACTTTTTACTCCTCTAATTAAGTACATACACAGAGCTTGTACTTGAAATGAAGGGGCAGTTAAATCTATCCATTTTAAGTCTTTTCAATGATGAACAAAAGCGTATTACCCGTGTGCAGACGTTAAATGAAAATCAATATACTGTAGTGGACAGTAGAGGCGCAAGACGTCACGCGCTCCCTGCCCTCGGGCACCGGTGTGGACAAAATCTCCACCCCGTGTGACTGCAGCTCAACTCCTCTTGACGGTGTCAAATCAGGCAGCGCGGTGGAATGCAGGAGGCGGTATTTGCTTGTAGCACTCAAGACTCCCGACGAGTCTCCTACCGCCTTAACTCGCGACTGAAAGGGGACAGACATGGAGGAGACCGGAGCCACGAGTGCGTACGGGGTTTCGCTCCCAGGAGGAAGCTTGGACGTTATAAAGTTTGCCCGGCAACCGCAAACCATTGTGCGGCTACTGAGCTGGGTGAGTACTTGGATGTGGGGGGGGGAAAAATGCTATGTAAGGTCCAGAGGTTGACAAAAGGAGGAGGAGAATAGTAGCCGAACAGGTGCAGCCGTCCGCCCGCCCGTGAAGCTGCCAGTGTGTTTTTTTTACGACTTAGCTTAGCTCGGAATCAAGCGCAAGAAAGCGTCCTAAGAGGCGTCATGTTGCAAATGCAGCTGTCGGGTAAGAGACAGCACATGCACCCTAAGGACAAAAAGGGTTTGCTTTTAAATGAAACAAAGTTAGCTAACAATGATTAGGGAGCCATTGCGTGTTCAGTACTTAATTCTACGACTCGCTGTCAACTGTTTCAATTGGAGCATTGTCTAATTCTTAATTATGTTATGCTTAAGCGTTGTACAGGTACAGTACTCACTTTGCAATTAAAAGTAGAAGTGCAGATACGTGCGTGAAAAAAGATTGATTCAACTGCTGCACTTTAAGTAACTAAAATAATGGACTCTGAGATGTACTACAGTAGTAAAAAAACAAATAACATTGGCTCGACTTTTCTGCTATTAAAGCATGTTCACATAAATTTGATAACGTAGTGAATTGGATAATGAAAAATACAAACGTTGCAAAAGGTAACAATTGAAAATGTACAACTAAAGATACCTGACTATCAGAAAACTTTGGGAAGATTTGGAAAAGACCCTTGGATGTGATCTTCTCACACCTGCTCACATTTTGACCACAACACCCCCCACCACACCCTTTGTCCATGCCACTCATGATTGCAAATGTTCTGTTTCCGATTTTGATAGACCTCATCTATTGGTTGTTGGTTGTATTACATCACAGCTAAGACTGAAAGACTTTGAAAGACCAAGATATTGTTGGAAGGCCAATATGAGGAAAAGATTAATCTCTTGAGTGTTTTGAAAGGCGCTTATAAATAAAATGTATTATTATTATTCTTAAATTAGTTGAGACTACCACTTTACACTAAACAACTGAGATGACGGTAGTAACGCTTTGACTCCGGAACAACTCCAAAATGTCCTTTTGACTCTCAGTTTTTGGTCTGAGGCTGTGAAAATCTTTAGTTGTAAGCCTAGCATTACTCAACAATAGATTTTTCAGCATCAAAAACTTGTGGTTTTTACAAGACGCATCACATTAGCCACAAATCATTCTTGTATAGTCATACCCCGGGTTTCTACCATAATCCATTCCAGAAGGCTGTTCTAAAAGTGATTTATTCGAAATCCAAAACTTTTTTATTAGCCCATGATTAGGCGCTAATACACTATGCAGAAATAATAACAACAACAAAAAAATCAGTCAGACTTGCTTAAATCACAACAAACACGTCTGCTCACAATGAACGTTACACGAGGAAGTGTCACTTCCTCGTGGAAGGAAGCCGAGATGAGTCCGGTGGTGTATTCGGGTTTGCTCAGTTTGGTCGAAAACCGTTTTTCGGTCGTAATCCAAGGCGTAAAAACCTCAAATTTTCCGGTCGAAATCCGATTTGGTCGATAACGGACACGTTCAAAAACCAAGGTTTGACTGTAACTGACCAAATCAAACAGTTCTCTGAAAGGGGAAGTAAACTCCACATTTTCTTTACGTGTTTTTATGTTCTATGCAGCCCCACTCACCTGAACACGACATTCTGATTAATATTGCTGCTCAGGTGAGCCGTGATTGGTTGTTACCTGGGCCCTGAGCAAGTGTGATGTCATTTTCAGTCGACAGCATGAGGCAAAATGGCCACCCCCGAGGATGGCTAAAAACAGTGGATTTTGTTGCTTAACTCATAATCCACAAACACGATATTAATCAGAATGCTGTGTTTTGGCTAGTGAAATTGAATCGAACATATTGTGAAGAAAATTTTGGGGGTTGGCTTCCCCTTTAAATAATTGAGTGGATGGGGAATACCTGGATCATATTCTGTTGCTGTTGTGTTGTCTCCTTCTTTTCTTTCCTCTGCAGCAGTTGAAAATGGTAATTGAATTGAATTTCTTGAAATGAATACAACTTTAGTTTTCTGAATCTGAATTTACAGTGAAACTCCTCTAGAAGGAAACCTACATGGGCGAAAATACCCCCTAATGTGAAAAAATCTTCATACATTAACACTGTTCCCATTCTCCTGCCCCCCATATGACGAAAAAAAACCCTGTTGCGTTATACAAAATCGTTTTCTCTGCTCTTGCCTCGCGAGAGATTCACTACAACGAAGTTTAATCCAACTGCGACATCTAATACTTCGTTCGGAAACGGCAAAAGCAACTACCACACTGGTTTACATAGCTCAGAGTTTTCTGAACGCAACATACTCATAGCTGCTCTTGCCATTGGCTTACCGAGCATCATCCTGGCCTCCGATTGGATCAAGGTACAGTAGCTACATACATAGACAGTGGGACCTCACTGTCTATGTATGTAGATACTGTAGCTTGATCCGTGGAAGATAGCGTGGAATGCATCCGATTAGCTGCTCAGAGTAAATTGCTTATGGCTCGACGGACATTCAAATAAACGAACGTTTCCTGTAATGCTTTACTAGTTATCATGCTAAAAAGCTTACGCTAACTGGAGCGCTAATTACAGAGAAGGCGAGTTCCATCGCGCAACTATGGCCATCGAGGACTACGAAGCGTCCCGTGGCTGGCTTAAAAGTTCATTGCATGACATCAGCTGAGCAACGCTGTCTTGGGTGGCAATCGAGGGGAGGTCGAGTTAGAGACAGTGAGATGGTGGAAAGAAAAACCACCGGGTCCAAAAAGTATTTGTTATTGTTCGATTCAGACGCAGCATGAATGTTGCATTGCTAAAATGGCTACAAAACGGACCTTTGGATGTCAAGCAGCTAAGACAAGAAGCGCTCTGACGCTGGAAGAGAGGGTAAAAGTGATCAAAATGAAAGACGGAGGAAGCAAAATAAAATACTTTATCCAAGAAATTGATGTAAGTAAAAGTGTATGCTGATCGTAAATTTCGCAATTTCTTTCCCTTTTTTTCTTTCTACACTGACTATATGATGTGTCAAATAAGTGTGTGCTCATACTTATGCACTAATGGAATAAAAATAGAGTACACATACGATTGCGTGTGTGTGTACACATACGTTTGTGTGTGTGTGTGTGTGTGTGTGTGTGTGTGTTTACATCTGAGATCAAATTTGCTGAAAAACCCCCTGTTGTGAAAAATTTCTTGCTGCAAACATGATTTCGTTGTAGAGGAGTTTCACTGTATTGTCGAATGTGCTCTATGTGTGTGTAACATTGAATTGAATTGAATTTAATTGAATTTAATTGAATACACTTTATTGTCATATGTGTTGTACATATGTGTAACATACAGCACAGATGAAATTTCTTCCCTCTCAACATAAAACAAGAGGAGCCGCTGCGGGTGTCCGCGCCGCCATCAAAAGAAAAGTTAACAAAAATGACAAAATAATACAAGACAACACATGAGACACAGACAATCGTGCAATCTTAACCACTTTCCTGCAGTTATAGATGAAAGAGGAGCGAATCAAAGTGTCCTTTGACAAAGTAAGGAGTAGAAAGCTCAGATCTGTTGCCAAATGTCGGGAGTAAGAGTAAAAAGTTGTCATGGAAAAGAAATTCGAAATAAACCACTAAAACCTGAAAAAGGTACAGTAACTAAGTATTCTTACTCGTTTGCTTCCCTCACATATTTTACCCAGAGAAAAATCTCATGGCACACCACCGAACACAAATGTCACCAAAAATTATACATACTGATGAAAAGATGATCTCATCTCAATTTACTCACCTCTTTTACTCTAGATCGGGGTTGGCAACACGCGGCTCCAGAGCCGCATGCAGCTCTGTAGCGACATCTAGTGGCTCCCTGGAGTTTTATAAAAAAATTTGAAAATGGAAAAAACATTTGATAGTTGGCTATCCATCCATCCATCCATTTTCTGAACCGCTTAATCCTCACTAGGGTCGCGGGGGGTGCCGGAGCCTATCCCAGCCGTCTTCGGGCAGTAGGCGGGGGACACCCTGAATTGGTTGCCAGCCAATCGCAGGGCACACAAAGACGAACAACCATCCACGCTCACACTCACACCTAGGGACAATTTAGAGTGTTCAATCAACGCATGTTTTTGGAACGTGGGAGGAACCACGCAGGCCCGGGGAGAACATGCAAACTCCACACAGGGAGGCCGGAGCTGGATTCGAACCCGGTACCTCTGCACTGTGAAGCCGACGTGCTAACCACTGGACTACCGGGCCGCCCTGATAGTTGGCTAATATAGCTCAAATAGATATAGATGTTGCAGCTCCGAAAAAGGAGAGCTTTGGTGGTGTTGTGTTTTTTTTTGCGGCTCCAGACATTTTTTTGTTGTTGTCCTATATGGCTCTTTGAACAGTTTGGGTTGCCGACCCCTGCTCTAGATGATGCAACTTGTAATTATTCTTTTCTTTTAAGCCTTTTTGTTTTGTTTTTATGTGTTGGTCAGTGGTTTGTCAGTCAATGACGAAACCTGCTAAAACAGTATTGTTAAAGTGTGCTCCAGATAATTGGACTCCAGTAGAGAGAGACTTGGGCTCTCATTGGGGGAAAAAAGGTGGCTAAAAAAAAAGTCAAACGGTGATCGTGAAGCTGAATGCACAGGAAGCTGCAAATTAATTGCTCGCACCAGGATCAATAAAGTCCTCTGAATCCGAATCAAAAAAGTTTTCTGACTCAGTCGGAAATCAGGGCCTGTTTAGTTAAACACAAAGCTGGCATTGACAGGAAGCCACCACTAATTCCGTTGTAGGAAATCAGTCCAACTGGTGGATATACACTTTAGTTCATTTGGTGCTAATAAGTGAAATTAAATTATTTCCCCCGCACTCCTGGAAAGGTTCTGGGAGTGTCACACTGCTGATCAGTTGTTTGAACTTTTTTTTTTTTTTTTTTTTTAAGTCTGTGGTCTGCATCCTATTATAGAAAGTCCCAAATTAACCACAACCTGGCAAGCAAAATAATGCATGCTGTCTTTACCCTGACTGATGTGAGGAAGCAGGTTGTAGGATTAATGTTTGAACTATTCCGAGAACTTTCATTCCAATGCCATCTGTCCTCGGCTTGCTCTCTGTAGTGAATTTCACAGACTTGTGACACCAAGTTAAAAATGTTATCCATGTTGGGTGAGGACAGAATGTGCTTGGAGCTGCGGGTATGTGTGTGTGTGTGTGTGTGTGTGTGTGTGTGTGTGTGTGTGTGTGTGTGTGTGTGTGTGTGTGTGTGTGTGTCACTTGTAAACAGGAGATTTCTTGCAGGTAAGATGATATCTGCCTGGCTAAACCTCCCTTCCAGTTTATGTCTCATCTCTTTCTCACACACACACACACACACACACACACACACAGAAGACCTTTCACCTGCAAGTTTTCACAAAATCCACCAGCTGGATTCCATTATTAGTGCTAATTTTCTTTTTACTTTCAGTGAGTTACCAACTACTGGCAGTAGAAGAATTGTTTGCTCAGCCTACACATCCCACGATAATAATGCACTTGTCACCACTGTTTCATTGACCAAGACTTGAATACTGAAATTGACAGTAATCGTTCAATTAAGGAGGGAAAAAAGATTCTATCTCAGTGTAAATAGAGTTTACACAGAGAAGTTTATTTTCAATTTGAGAGCTAGCTGCCTAACAGCCTGAGTTTGATCAAAATAAAAGGGGAAAAAATGCAGAGGTAGTGAGTTCGATCCTAACTGCGGCCTTCTTGTGTGGAGTTTGCATGTTCTCCCCGGGCCTGCGTGGGTTTTCTCCGGGTACTACGGTTTCCTCCCACATTCCAAACACATCCATGGCAGGCTGATTGAACACTCAAAATTGTCCTTAGGTGTGAGTGTGAGCGCGGATTGGTTGTTTGTCCATGTGTGCCCTGTGATTGGCTGGCAACGGGTTCAGTGTGTCCCCCGCCTACTGCCCGAAGACTGCTGGGATGGGCTCCAGCGCCCCCCACCCCCGCGACCTTTGTGAGGATAAAGCATTTCAGAAAATGTAGTTCGTTTTTTCAATCTCGGTACTTAGTTTTTTTTCTTTTCATATACATATACATTTTCCATATAGACTCTTTAGTTTATTTGTGTCATACAGTTTTTAATTAATTTGTCCTCTGGGTAGCGCTGCATCAGTATCAAGAATTCATATTGCATTTTTAGCAACAAATGATGACAATCCACCTCCCTGAGCCGTCACCTAATCATGGTGGAGGAGTGTGCGCGTCCCAGTGATCCAAGAAGAAAAGTTGTCTGGGGCTTTCCAGAAGTTGGCAGAGCTGTCAGCAGCTGGCTACCACGGTGGGGGAAGATGCCGGTCTGACCTGGAAGGCCCAAACGTATTGTGAAGTCCTGTTGGCAATGTCTGTCCAAATGCCGTGTCAGAAGGAGTTTGAACTCCCAGAGTGGATCATGTTCCGCACCTCCATTGTTGAGGCGGCTGGCTGACCTGAGCTGTAGCCATAAGGTGGTCGGTGCCTGTTTGCCGGCAATCCTTGAGCGCATTGGTGGACACCAGTGATTGACTAGTGACCCATTTGGAGTGTACCTTACCTCCCGCTCAAGTCAGCAAGGATAGGATGTAGTTGTCGTTGAGCCTATGGAGGGCAAGCCGTGTCAAAAATGGAAGGATAGAAGACAAGACCGCAGTGATGAGGTGAACAAAGTGCCTTGCATCGGTACCCAGTTTTTGGTGGTTGTCATGGAGATACCTCGAAGGATTTGAGTTTTTTGCCCTTTCAGCTTCTATCTTGCTATTGTGACCAGCAATGACATGCAGATCCCGTCAGCAAAGACAGGAGAGCTCACCCCAAGTCACTCGTGCGGTTGGGTATCGCATGCACACATTTTGGCTCACAACACAAAGTACAAAAAAAAATAGGCTGAGCTGTGGATGACTCCAAACTCATAACTTGGGGCACTCATAAGTCAAGTTACCACTCGACGTCTTTAATGGTTGATCGCAATGGTGAAAAAATTGTCATTCAACATGCAATTAGTTTCAATTCAATAGTCTGGAATAGTCTTTTTTTTTTTTAACATTCCACCTACAGTATTCCCACCCCACTGCTCATTGTCTGAATCTTTTGTCTCCTCCTCCCCACCAGCCCAAAAGCCCCTCTCTGCCCTCCTCCCAGAACTCATTATGAGCATTATGAGGGAACTGCTGGTGTCACTGGAGTCACAAGGCTGGCAGCAAGATTCAGAACTAGGTCACATGATGAGGTGATTTGCGAATGTGGATGACAACAAACCACGGGATGGCCGCAGGAACCAGTTCAACAGAAAGTTAATAGCCGAGTGGTTTAGGTGCTATGCTATGCCTTACTGCGGTCACACGTCCCCGTGCATCAGGCCCTCTCATGAAATTCGGTGGACTGTAGTTAGAAAATGTCAAAATAAAAAGATGAATGCAACACCAATGTGCTATCTGCTGCCAACAATCTTTTCGACGACATCAAAATCATCCAGAATATTTTCCTCTAAATTATATATGAGGGCAGCCCGGTGGTCCAGTGGTTAGCCCATCAACCTCACAGTGCAGAGGTACGGGGTTCAATTCCAGCTCCAGCCTCCCTGTGTGGGGTTTGCATGTTCTCCCCGGGCCTGTGTGGGTTTTGTCTGGGTCTTCTGCTTTCCTCCCACGTTCCAAAAACATGCATGGCAGGCTAATTAAACACTCTAAATTGTCCCTAGGTGTGAGTGTGTGCACGGATGGTTGTTCGTCTCTCGCGGGCCGTGCGATTGGCTGGCAACCGGTTCAGGGTGTCCGCCGCCTATTGCCCGAAGACAGCTGGGATAGGCTCCAGCACCCCCCCGTGACCCTCGTGAGGATAAGCGGATCGGAAAATGGATGGATGGATGGATGAATTATATGTGAACTGTAGCATCGATGTGCATTTTTGTTTTGCTCCCATCAAAGTATGACTTAACAATATGGTCATACATTTAGTTTACTGCGGCCCGGTAGACCAGTGGTTAGCACGTCGGCTTCACAGTGCAGAGGTACCGGGTTCGATTCCAGCTCCGGCCTCCCTGTGTGGAGTTTGCATGTTCTCCCAGGGCCTGCGTGGGTTTTCTCCGGGTGCTCCGGTTTCCTCCCACATTCCAAAAACATGCATGGCAGGCTGATTGGACACTCTAAATTGTCCCTAGGTGTGAGTGTGAGCGTGGATGGTTGTTCGTCTCTGTGTGCCCTGTGATTGGCTGGCAACCGGTTCAGGGTGTCCCCCGCCTACTGCCCAAAGACAGCTGGGATAGGCTCCAGCACCCCCCGCGACCCTAGTGAGGATCAAGCGGTTTGGAAAATGGATGGATGGATGGATTTAGTTTACTTGTCAAACGGAAATTGAACGTAGTCACTGGGTCAACATTCCAAACGAGCACCGTGTAGCAACTAAGGCAGGTTTGTCTTGTTTGGTTGTGGAGAATCAATCTTTATGCCGCTTCCTTCAATGTATTTTCTAACTTGTCTGGTTTCCTTGTCTCGCTGCAGCTCTTTGCCATTGTGGTCTTCGCCTGCATCACAACAGAGGGCTACATTAACCCGGTCTACAGCGCTGAGCCAAAGTGCATCTTCAACCAAAATGACTCGGCATGTCATTACGCCGTCGGCATCGGCGTGATTGCTTTCCTGGCCTGTGTGGGCTTTCTGCTTTTGGATGTTTACATGCCTTTTGTGAGCAACGCACAGCAAAGAAAATACGCTGTCATGGCAGACCTGGGATTCTCAGGTGAGAGCGTCACATCCATGGCATTTTTTTTTTTTTTGCAGTTGATTAGATGTCAAATTGGTTGCTCACTGTAAGGAATTAAAAAAAAAAGGTGTGCATACTTATTGAACTGCATTTGCCTCATCTATGTTCTTGCTGTCAACACTTGTCATCAGACTGTGACACACACGAAGTTAAAACCCTCAGATATGTTCGTCTCAGATTGTGCAATAATCTTTTTTTTTTTTAATGTTCTGAAGTACCAGTCCAGATTCATGACTAAAATTATTATACTGTATATCGGTGCTATCCACTTTTTGCCTTAATACAAAAGTTATGACAGCATTGGGAGATGCTGGAAACTAATAATTATCAATTCTTTTTGCCGATTTACCGACCGGCCTGCTACTTCCTTGACACCACGTCCCATACAAAGATCCTTAGTGTTCCATTACGCGAGACAAACCACTCACTGTTATCCTTGCATTACAAACGCGTATTATTCATTGTTGCTATCAGCAGCAGATGGTGCTGAGTGAGCATGATGGAGGGCGAGGATGACCTCACAGATTCTCTTTCAATTCATCAGCTGGACATGATGGTGTTTGTTAGCCATTCTTTACGGAAACAAAGAAGTGCAACTGTGAACCTTGTGGCCATTTACGATAATTGCACCGTGGAATGCATCTTCCACTGTTTTTACCAGTGGTGGATAAAATTTGTGAGTCTGTCCTTTTCATTCCGTAACGTTTCTCTTGGCAGAATTGCTTCCGTTGCCTGTACGTCAATGACAGATTTTTTGTTGTTGTCAGCCTCTGTTTGCTTCCGTGACAATTTTTTTCTTTAAAGAAATAGGACCGTTTATTTAAAGCAGGGGTGTAAAACTCATTTTTAACCAATGACCACATCAGCGTAATGCCTGCCCTCAAAGGGCCACATACCACTCTCAGGCTGTATGAATGTCACTAAATGTAGCCAAATATATTGTAAAATCAACTACTCCTGAATGTTAAAGAACCTAAAATGCGTAAAAATTCAAGGTACAAATATTGTATAACGCAGTGTTTTTCAACCGCTGTGCCGCGGCACACTGCTGTGCCGCGAGACATTGTCAGGTGTGTCGCGGTAAAATATTCAATTTGTATGCCTGTGCGGTCTATGGCCCAGAAAGTAATCATGTAGTACCCTCCCATACCGCTAGGGAGCAGCAACAGCTAGCCAATTGCCTTGTGTTTCGACCACTAGAGACAAGCGGATTTGTGCCGCATGAATGCAGGACGACAGTGAAACAATAAATATGAAAGATTATAAAATACTTTTTTCTTTATGCTCAGTTGATTCCAATTCAAGCTGTTATAGTGTCATTCTTCAATTTTAAAAACGGTTATAGTAACAATATAACACGTTAATTGTTAAAATAAGCGGGGGGCGGGTTTTGCATTTTCAGCTAGTGGTGTGCCGCGAGATTTTTTTCAATGAAAGAAGTGTGCCTTGGCTCAAAAAAGTTTGAAAAACACTGGTATAACGTATGCGTTTTCATGGGTTTAAAATAAAATGTTTGCTTGTTGCGCTATTGTTACAACAAACATAAATCCTTTTAATTTGTCGGGTTAAGAAAGCCACATGACTAAGTCAATCATTAGTAGTTATGACATCAACTTAAATTTGTTCAAAACTTTTTTTTTCCCTCACTGGTGAGAGGGGCCAAAAGAACGGCACAATCAACAATCAGCCCTTGAGTTTGACACATGCTTGAAAGAATCTGATTTCAAATTCATCCTCATAGGGCCAGCAAACTGGCCATCAATACCATTTTTCCGTCCTCTGATTAGTTGGTCAGAGCAAAACATATTGCGGCCAACTTTGACCAGCGAATCACATCTGTAGCAATCCGCTTCTCTTGAATATGAGCAGCATCTCTTGTGAATAGAATGTATTTGAATTTTTCTTTTTTTTGGTCATGTTATTAAATAAGTATTGATCCTGGACAGTACATGACTCATTTGAAACAAACATGATTTTTTTTTTTTTGGAAGCCTTTACAAATCAGTAGTTTGATCTTCTCATGCAGTGACTGCATATGTGTGTTCTTCTCCTCAGGGACATGGACTTTTCTGTGGTTTGTGTGCTTCTGTTTGTTAGCCAGCCAATGGGGTCGCACACACGACGTCAGCGGAATCCCGCAGGATGCTGCGCGTGCAACAGTGGCCTTTTCATTCTTCTCCATCGCTACCTGGGTGAGCAAGGCAACATTTTTTTTCCACCCCAAAACACAGCAGCCACAAACAAGAAACCCTGTGTTAGTAGTTTTAGTTTGTCGTCGCTGTCAGGCAGAGATCCACTATATCCAAATATGGTCAATCCCCCCCCCCTCACCTCTTCTTTTTTCACAACTCAATGCTCATGATCATTGTGTGTGTTTTTTTTTTTATACATGATTAACCAATTCAGAGTGTTGAAATAAGTTGAGAACAAATTATGACCCGCTCAGGCTCATATTGACCCCCCATCTCTCAATTTGTTTTATTCTGCAGGGAATTCTGACCTACTTCGCCTTCAGTCGTTTCCGTAGCGGTGGTGACGACATCGCCGTCCCGACCTATACCGAGCAGCCTACCGATGAACACACGCCTTACCCTCCGACCTATGCCCCCGCCTCCTACAACCCCACGCCATACGCCCCCACCACCTATAGCGCTTATCCCGACTTGAGCCAGCAGCCCGCCTTTACCCCAAACTTGCAGCCGACGCCCGGCTATCAGCCGCCTAATTACTGACAGAGAGGGTGCCGGTATGGTCACAGTTAGTAGCAGATCCAGCGTGTCCGAGACATGTCTCCATTGATGATATGGCTTCTCATTGGATTTAGCACTTGTCAATTGTCTAATTGTCAAACCCGAAAAGTTAAAGAACTGCATGCAAGTGAATAAAAGAGGGACAGGGCGGATTCTTACCGCCAGGGGTCGAGGCTCTCTGCTCTGTGATCAGATCTTCACATCGGACTGCACGCTGACATTAGATGTGATCTTTGGATCAGCCGACCTCTGTGCTGTGACACAACACTTACCTCAAGCAGGCTGATAGGCAAATGGCATGCATCCAGGATTTTAGAGTAACTGAAACTGCCAATCACAGTCGATGAGATCAGCACTGTGTCTCTTACATTTGTACAGATTTCTCGGTGAAACTGTTGCCACAACTTCCTTTTCATCTCCCACAAATTGAATTGTCTTTATTAGCTGCAAACAACTCGCAAGGTATCACGTGGAGTAAATGTAGCTATGGCAATTTCAGTGCAAAATGTTTCTTCTGTTCGTTGTTTTGTGTTGAGATGGTGCAGTTTAGTCGTATCAGTGATATTGTTACGGTTTGAGCCCTGCGAGTCCCAGGGACTCGCTGATCAGAAAAGTTTGAGTCCCATTATGCATTTAGAGAGTCCCAAATTTCGAATTCTGAAATGGTCTACTTATTCACTTGCATATCATAATGACACAAACAACAACAATATAAATTGATAATAGGTTTATTTCTTATAAACAAATGCTGCAAACATTTAAATAATTCAGGCATAATAGATTATTATCGCAAAAAAACCTATCCAACTTTAGCTGCTTCCTCTGTGATATCTCCGCAATAAACTTTCACAACATGTGTTTGAACGTTACACGACTTGGCAATCGTCTGCTTTCCGCGCGGTGACGGACGATCTTGCCAATCTCGTCTTGCGAGAACGGAAATCTCGTCACGCGAGATCAAAACACCAATGGCGGCGATTATCAAACTGCGATCGTTGACTGAGAAATTTCCTGGCGTCCCAAAAACGCACATTATTTGAAACTGTGCGTCTGGCGGGAAAATTATGCATCTAGGACGCGGGACGCAGAGGTAACGAGATGGCTGTCATATCCTAAAACACGAGACAATATTAGATTTTTTATTTTTATCTTTCACCTTTTGCCACAAAAAAAAAACATCTGTCCAAAAAGACCTAGTTGTGTGACGTTTCATTCAGGTGCCCTTTAAACTTGTGGTTTAAATTATGATAGTGAAGGTGGGTGGGAGTACAGATAATGGCGCACCCACTGAACAGTGACTAATTAACAAGAGACGTGCTTCTTTTGGAGCCAAGTACATATGCCTATTCTTATTGCAAACTTATTTTGACAGTAAGTCTAACCGCTGTACACTTGACATGGTCAGACTGTCATGGAAGCTTCTCAGGATCGAGTGATAAAAAGTGTGTACTCTTCAATTTGTGCCTCTTGCTGATACACTCGTGTTATGGCAACATCCCCACTTGGATCTACGTTGCGCTGAATGATTAACTTGGGAGTTAACTCTCATTGATACCGTTATGGGTTACCTCAATAACAAACATGAAAGCACGAATGATTTGCCCCTTTGGGTCCTGAGAAAAGCAGAAAACGGACATCTACGGTAAGCTTGTGTATAGACAGAATACAGTACATCACAAATTTTGAACACTTTGATAATTGACACTATACAGTTGAATGATTCCCGTCCCTGCTGACAAAGTTCATATAGAGAAAATGTATGAATGAATTTGGATAGGAACGTTTTTGTCAAATCGTGTTTGAAGAGCGAGACCTCCACACACCGCTAACTTGTGGCTTCAAGTAAATAGTTGGCCAAGGCACAAATAAAAATGAACAGTACATCTACTTCATTACAGTCACTTGTAAGCAGAACAGTTATTCACCCTCTGTCGAACCACTGAAGTGTGTATTTTGAGGTGATTTTCTACAGTGCAGGTCACAAATCATTCAATTGCTTGCTATGGAAGTGAGAGTAATTTAACTCATTCAGTACCAACAAATTCTGGACTAAGTCTGAAAAGACGTTTAAAAACGTCATTGGGAGTGAATGAGTTAAGCACATTTTATTTTGATACTTTAAATTGGCGGACACAGGCTATAAAGATCCGGTCCACCACGCAATTCTGAAAGCCTCAAAGGAACTGTAGGGAACACGGTGATGTGAAAGCAGCACAGAAATATGTCGCCACAATATTTATTGTCACATTTTATGTAATTCATAAACAATGAACATCACTTTCAGTCAAATCATATCCCCACATTCATTTTAAACCAATGCCCAGTCTCTTAATAGACTGTGCTGCTGAAATCAATTTCACCCCAAGGACTGCCAGCTTAAAGAAAATTCTGTGTTTTCTTACTGTCCCTTCTACCAACAAAAAGGCAGAGTTGCTTTTGAAGAAAAAAAAAACCTTAACTGTCAGATTACACTTTACAGAAATATACCCAAAATTAACACGCAACCTTAGATATACGTTCAAAAGGGAAGATAAAAGTAACCAAGTTGTTGAAAACAAAAACCATGAAAAACACTGCACTCATATCAATCCTTTTATACAATAATTTATTAAAATAAAACCTGCTGAAACATACAAATATTTAAGTGCTTGTTTTGTTTACATTGATAATGTATAGAAATACATAATCAGTAAAAAGCACAACTATTATATGAATGGAACCCAAATAATTTTCCCATGTCACCATTTAGGAGGGGACTTGACCACAATTGTAATTCATTAAATTGTAACAGACTGCGTGCAAAGCAATGAGACTTCACTTTAAACATACAACAGTTACATTTCAAAACTTGCCGCTTGTGTTTGAGTTTTCAGAGGTGGAGGGAAGAGAAAAGCTTCCTGGGAATTCCAGAGTCCACAACTTTTCCATGAAATGCGTTTTGAGGGGTTTCATCCCTGAGGGGAGGTCGGTTCTCTTTAGTCGCCATCAGATGTCCGTAACACTTTCGACAGACTGCCTGGTACTTGTCAGCTCCGCCGATCACTTCCACCTGTGTAACACAGGAAACGTGACGGGGGGGCATACAAAATAAACCTCACTAATTTATTTCCTTGGGTGTATGCTGACCTCTTTCTCCGCTCCAATCCTCTTGGTGTAGGCCGCTTCTTTGTAACACTGCATGCAGACGGCGTGCAGCTTCACCACGCTTTCCGCCAGAGGGACAAGGTTCAGGATGTTTCCAAATGGCTACAAAAAGGCATGAGAGTGTAGTTGACATTTGACTGAATGCAGGTATAATCTCGAGAGAGAGAGAGAGAGAACAGAGAACATTGCAAAATATTTGCCTCCATCTTGACAGTTTAATGTGTCAAAACACATTCCTGCTGGACTAGACAGACAATGTGCATTTGCCGGGGGGTGGGAGGCGGGGTGACCTCACCCTTCTCTGGAAGGTCCCATCCAAGGCAGCAACAATAACGATCTTGCCCAAATTGGCCATCTCCTCACAAAACTCCACTGTGTCTGGGAACTGCAGCGACAAAAAAAACAAAAACAAAAAAAAACATAACAGTTGACTGGTAAAGTGGGAGTCCATAGCCACACACCAGTCAATCTACAAATGGTGTTACGCTGTGTTTGTTCCAAGAATATTGCACTCAACTTTTTGCAACCAATTATAGTCTTATTACGTTGGCGTATTCGCTGCTGCACACCCCCCTCCCCCTCTTTTTTTAAAAGAAAAATATAACAAATAAATGTGAGAAGTGGGGTATGCAAACATATTTGACCCTTTGAGTTAATACAGTACTTTGTATGACGACCTTCTGCTGCGATTACAGTTGCAACTCTTTTGGGTCATGTCTCGATCAGTTTTGCACACGTGGAACCTGAAATGTTTGCTGATTCTTCCGGTGCAAAACAGCTCAGACCCAGTAAGCGTTTGAGAACAACAGTTTTCAGATCTTTTCACGGGTTCTCAATTGGATTGAGGTCTGGACTTTGACTTGGCCATTCTAACACATGGACATGCTTAGTGTGGAACCTTTTCATGCATCATTGTCATGTTGGAAGGTAAACCTTCATCCCAGTGTCAGGTCTTTTGCAGACTTTATCAAGTTTTCTTCCCAAATTGCCTGTACTTGGCTCTATCCATCTTCCCATTAATTGTGCGCATCTTCCCTTTGTAGTAGAAAAGCAGCCCCAGACCATGCTGCCGCCACCACCATGTTTGAGAGTGGGAATGGTGTGTTTAGGATGATGTATAGTGTTACTTTTACACCAGACAAAACGTTTTGCGTGTTGGCCAAAGAGTTTAATTTTGGTTTCGTCGGGACCGACTATCTTCCACACATGCCATGTGGCGCCCTAGTGGCTTGGCAAACTTCACACAGGACTTTTTATGGATTTCGTGGAGAAATGGCTTTGTTCTTGTCACTCTTGCATAAAGGCCAGATTTGTGCAGCGTGCAACTAAGACCGGGTACACACATAAGGATTTTTCGAATCATAAAAGAATCGTCCTTGGCAGACCGGACCCCATCAGAATCAGAATCATCTTTATTGGCCAAGTATGTAGAACACACAAGGAATTTGACTCCGGTATAACACGCTGCATTAGTATCATCATAAACAAGGACATGACAAATAGTATGAAAGGACATTTCGTAATGTAATGAACCGTAGTGCGGTAGTACAGTGACAACTGTGAGACAAAGTGCAAAGTATTAAGCAGAGCTAAAATGATCAGTGGTAGGATACAATACTATAACAGTTGGTGCAGAAAATCATTGAACCATTTTAAAGTGACCAGTAGCAGTATTTGTTTACAAGAAGTGTGCAATTATGCAGATGTCCTTGAGCGCTTTAAAGTGTCTGGTGCGGTGGAGTATAAATCAGTGACTGTTTAGGGCATAGGTGTCAAACTCAGGTCCTCGTGGGCCGCTGTCCTGCATGTTTTCCAAGTCTCCCTGTTGCAACACACCTGATTCAAATGAGCAGGTTCAATGTCAGGCTTCCGCAAAGCTTGCTGATGATCTGATCATTTGAATCAGGTGTGTTGCAACAGGGAGACTTGGAAAACATGCAGGACAGCGGCCCACGAGGACCTGAGTTTGACACCTATGGTTTAGGGAGTTAATGGCTAGAGGGAAGAAGCTGTGTAAGTGTCTGCTGGATTTGGTGCGCATGGATCGGTAGCGCCTGCCTGAGGGGAGTAGCTGGAAAAGGTGGTGGGCGGGGTGCGGTGGATCCAGTAGGATTTTCCGTGCCCTTGTTTTGATTCTTGCAGTGTGCAAGACCTCAAGTGTGGGTAGGGCGGTGCCAATGATTTTTTCCGCCGCCCTAACGGTCCGTTGAAGTCGGATTTTGTCAATTTTTGTGGCGGCCCCAAACCAAACCGTGATAGAACACAGGATTGATTCGATGACTGCCGTGTAGAACTGACGTAGCACATCCTGTGGCAGGCCATGCTTCCTCAGCAGCCTCAGGAAGTACATCCTCTGCTGGGCCCTTTTCAGGATGGAGTTGATGTTGACCACCCACTTCATGTCCTGGGAGACTGTGATTCCCAGGAACTTGAAGGTCTCGATGGTTGACACAGGGCAGTTGGATAGTGTGAGGGGCAGCTGTGGTGAAGGATGTTTCCTGAAGTCCACGATCATCTCTACAGTCTTGAGCGTGTTCAGCCCTAGGTTGTGTCGGTTGCACCAGAGCTCCAGCTGCTCCACTTGTTGTCGGTACGCAGACTCGTCGCCGTCTTTGATGAGACCGATGACCGTGGTGTCGTCTGCGAACTTTATGAGTTTGACAGCAGGGCTTGTTGAGGTGCAATAGTTTGTGTAGAGGGAGAAGAGCAGTGGAGAGAGGACGCATCCTTGTGGGGCTCCAGTGCTAGTGGTGCGGGTTGATGATGTTGTTCCTCCCAGTCTCACCTGTTGTGTCCGTCCCGTCAGGAAGCTGAGGATCCACTGGCAGATCGTAGGGGACACACCGAGCTGGAGAAGTTTGGGGGTGAGGAGTTCCGGGATGATGGTGTTGAACGCAGAGCTGAAGTCCACAAACAAGATCCTTGCGTAGGCCCCTGTGCTGTCGAGGTGCTCGAGGATGTAGTGCAGACCTATGTTGACTGCGTCCTCCACAGACCTGTTTGCCCGGTAGGCAAACTGAAGAGGGTCCAGCAGGGGTCCGGTGACGTTCTTTAGGTGGTTCAGCACAAGGCGTTCAAAGGACTTCATGACCACAGACGTCAGAGCGACAGGCCTATAGTCGTTCAGTTCCGATGTTGCCGATTTCTTGGGAACTGGGATGATGGTAGACTGTTTGAAGCAGGATGGGACCTCACACAGCTCCAGGGATCTGTTGAAGATTTGTGTGAAGACCGGAGCCAGCTGGTCAGCGCAGACTTTCAGGCAGGAGGGGGACACTTTGTCGGGCCCCGCAGCTTTCTTGATCTTCTGCTGCTTGAAGAGCCGTCTCACGTCCTGTTCGTGGATCTGTAGGGGAGAGAATGAGGGTGGGGGGGTAGATAGAGTAGTTTCTGGTAGAGGTGGGTGTATGTGCGAAATGGCGGTGTCCTTTTCAAATCGGCAGAAAAACATGTTTAGCTCATCAGCAAGACCCTTATTGTTCCCTGTTTGGGGGGATGGCATTCTATAGTTTGTGATTGCTTTCAGGCCATTCCACACAGATGCAGAGTCGTTAGCAGAGAACTGTTTTTTCAGCCTCTCTGCATAGCTTCTCTTAGAGATGTTAATTTCCTTTGTCAATTGGTTTCGGGCGTGTTTGTACAGTGCCCGATCTCCACTTCTAAATGCGGCCTCTTTCTCTTTCCTGAGTTGCCTGAGTTTAGGAGTGAACCATGGCTTGTTATTGTTGAAGGAGCGGAAGGACTTCGTTGGTACACACATGTCCTCACAGAAACTGATGTATGATGTTACAGTGTCTGTGTATTCATCCAGTGTGCCCGTTGAAGTTTCAAAGACGCCCCAATCAGTGCAGTCTAAGCATTCTTGTAGAGCTAGCTTTGCTTCATCTGTCCATTTTTTCACAGTCTTAACAACCGGTTTAGCACATTTGAGTTTCTGTCTGTATGTAGGTATTAAGTGTATTAAATTGTGGTCAGAAAGACCCAATGCTGCGCGGGCGATCGATCGGTATGCATTTTTGATTGTTGTATAGCAGTGGTCTAGAATGTTGCCTTCTCTGGTGAAACAGTCGATGTGCTGCTTATATCTGGGAAGTTCACGGTTAAGATGTGCTCTATTAAAATCGCCCAAAATGATCAGGGGTGACTGTGGATATTTTAGTTCGAGTTTGTTTACTTGGTCAGCTAGCGTTTGTATCGCCGTGTTAGCGTTAGCTTGTGGCGCAATGTAAACACAGACTAGTAAAAAGGAGGTGAACTCACGCGGCGAGTAGAATGGCTTGCAGTTTAAAGACAGCGACTCCAGGTCCGGGCTGCAGTGTGCATCGAGCTTCGTGACATCAGTGCACCATTCTTCGTTGATATAGAAGCAAATCCCACCACCTTTCGATTTCCCTGATAGCTCCGTGTCGCGGTCGGCTCGAAGTAGGCGGAAGCCGGGTAGGTGTAGCGCGGAATCCGGGTGGCGGTCACTGAGCCAGGTTTCAGTGAAGCAGAGCGCAGCAGAACGTGCAAAGGTTTTGTTGGTCTTAGTGAGGAGAAGAAGTTCATCCATCTTGTTTGGCAGAGATCGTAGATTAGCAAGATGGATCGATGGGAGCGGGGTCCGAAATCCACGCTGCCGGAGCTTGACGAGCACGCCGGCTCGCTTCCCCCTCCTCCGCCGGCGGTTCCATGCTGCGTACAGCGCGGCCGCTCCGCTCGCGATTAGCTCCGAAAAACCTAGTGGATTTTCGTGTGCTGGTGAAAAAAGTCCAAGCGTAGACTCCCCAATGCTAAGAAACTTTTCCCTCGTGTAAGTAAGCCGCGTAGGGTCGCCAAAAACGAACGAAAATGACAAAAACAGGGATAATACTAGGGAGCGTGTAACCGAGGCTGCCATACCGGTCGGCGCCTTGAGGCGCCGACATAACTAACTAAATAAATAAAAATGGGCATTCCATACTTTTGTTCGAATTGTGTACAGGGTGCTCAGATAATTTCAACACAGCTTCCCAGAAACAAAGATTCTCTTCCACCACTGGTCAAGAATCCAGCCCTCGCAGACAGCGCTCCCACGTGATCACACCCTCCCCTTCTACAAACATAACACTGCATTTAAAAGAATCCTTTTTAAAAAACATTTTTAATGTTTTCTTTTTTTGCATCCTTTACTAACTACTATTGCTAACCCCCTCCCCCACAGAATTTCAGGAAAAGAAATGTAAACTTACAAACTGTCCTTCATCAATTCCAATGACACTTCTGAAAAGTGCCAAAGACTGCACATCTCGCAAACAGTTTGCAGGTACTGCCTCCATTGTGTTCCTAAGGGAAGTAAAAGGTCAAATGAATTCTTTGCATGATCTAAACTCCCCTCAATCCTGCCAAATGCGTGCAATTGTCAAGTTACAATATATTCCGCGATAAAATAGACAAAAGGCCATTCGATGTCAGCTTAGTCCGGTTGTCATCGATGAAAATGGCAAAAAACAGCGCAATACAGGACAGTAAAAGCTGACGCTGCAAATACAAACACTGCCTAGGGACTTGTATACGGGGCAACTCTTTTGCAAGATAAAACATACTAAAAAAATAGCAGGTTGCTTACTTATCATGAGTGGCCACGCCTAAGTCAGAGTAACGTGTATCTTTGGCATATTTGATCAGCAAGCAGCTGTACTGGGCTATTTGGAAACGCCGCACCCTTCGCATCAATTCAGTGCTGTAAAAAACAGACAACAAATGAGTAAATTGATGCATATTTCACAGAATAAAATCCATTGTAACACATGATGCATGTCCACATTCTTAGCCCAGTGATTCTCAAAGTGCCACGAGCGGAAGTCGAAACAATTACTGTATTAAAAATTAAAATTAAAACGTGCAATACAATCAAACAAATTACCACAGATTAAAGTACTTTTTGTCGCTGGCCACATCATAGTTATGGTTTCCCTTGGAAGCCCATTATGACTGAACACAAGTGTTTGATCGCCCGACATTATCACATGTGTTGTGTTTATTTTACTTTATATTAACTGTTTTGTTAAGCGCTTTGTTATAGCTTCCGCTCTTGTGAAAGCGCTATATAAATCAGCATGTATTGTATTGTATATGCACACATTGATGAATAACTAGTACGGAAAATAGGAAGTAAATTGTATGATCAACTATATTTCATTTTATTTTAAAGAGGGATTGGTAACCAAAAAAATACTAGCATTGTATTTTCTCAGTGTTGCTATTTAGAAGTGAAGACAATTTGCAAGAACCACATCGATGCACATGATTTGCCTTCGCGGGCCACAAGACAATGGTGTTGAGGGCCAGATCTGGCCTTGATATTGACACTCGTGTATTAGAAGATCGCTTATTGCTGTGCATATAGTGTGAGTTTTTTTTTTTTTTAATCTCATAGAGTACATATTTTTACTTTTTAAGCCTAGTAAAATACATCTGTATGTTATCTTTCAGGGACTGTTTCTTTTTAAACATTTATAGAAATACAGTCATTCGTATTTTATGCACAATACGATGTAATTGAATCATTAAGTTGATTGTTTTCCTTTTGCTCTTTCAAGCACGTTGTTAATGATCAAATTTAGCATAATGTCACGGTGTTTTCCAATAATACTGTATACGATATTCATTGGGAATGTACGGAGCCCCTAAAGGGACATGGAAGGAAAAATAAAAAAACTTTGCGAGGGAACGCGAACTTTGCGTTCCCTCGCAAAGTTTTTTTATTTTTCCTTCCATGTCCCTTTAGGGGCTCCGTAGGAATGCTTTAGGAATGAAGCCTCGGCCTCGTTTATAAGGAACAGTTAGAATGTAACACTAATGTTGCTCATTGTGGCGGTATGGTATTTTTGAAGGTGGTACTTTGTTTAAAAATTTGCGAGCGATTAGCAGAGCACATTTGAGTGAAAGAGAGCGGGAGTGAAAGGAGTTGAGTGACGTGGCCGATGCGTGAATTGGCGGGACTCATTATTTAAAAAAGTTGTTGCCAGACACAATTTGAAACACGTATACACATTGATGAAGTGAGGTAGTAACTCTAACGAAACATACAGTATTGCAAAAGATTACCTTTTGCCCGAAAACATCGGTCCAAATATGACCTGTAGAAAAACATTAGCGGGGAGACAGTTAGCAATGAAGTTACGGAATTTACGTGCAAATGTATTGCTGGAAAAAAACATGTAAAAAGGATTACATAAAATAATTCGGTTCGTTTCGATGAAAACAAAGCCATTGCAGCAATAACAAACCTGGATTTGCCCCTGGGCTTTCCTCGGAGAATTCGGAAAAACTTTAGGAAAATCCACACAGTCCATTTCTTATGGGAGCAAACAAAAAAAAAATGAAAAAAGTGAAGTACAGATGTAATCAAGGGACACGTAGTAGCTGTTCTCAAACAATAAATTAAACGAGCGCGCGCCTCTGAGTATATCCGCCCGGTCAGTTCTATACCGGAAATGATCAAGCCCAATGGTAGTTCTGAATGTCACATGATTCTTTTTAGCCAATGAGGCCTGAAATGTGACACTATCAATTTTTTTCTGTTTTAACTTTACTCAAACCATGCATAGGGTAAAATCGAAAATATCTCCCAGCCCGCGCGGCTTCATTCCTACCGTCGTTCAAACCGTTCCGTTATCGTGTCTTCAAATAAATGAGTGCCGGGACCGCGTGAGGCAGTATAGCCGGAAACCATTTTTTTCAAAAGCTAGATAACATTTAACATATGCATATTGAATGATTAGCAGTCTGCCACTCGAGTTAACTTGATCCCCGCGACCTCTATCTATATTTTCTTTTTTACATAGTGGCGTCATCTGTTGAGGGTGAAAATAAACAAAGAGTTGGAAATTACAGTCCAGTCCAGTGGTTAGCACATCAGCTTCACAGTGCAGAGGTATCGGGTTCAATTCCAGCTCCGGCCTCCCTGTGTGGAGTTTGCATGTTCTCCCCGGGCCTGTGTGGGTTTACTCCGGGTACTCCGGTTTCCTCCCACATTTCAAAAACATGCATGGCAGGCTGATTGAATACTCTAAATTGTCCCTAGGTATGAGTGTGTGCGTGGATGGTTGTTCGTCTCTGTGTGCCCTGCGATTGGCTGGCAACCGATTCAGGGTGTCCCCCGCCTACTGCCCAAAGACAGCTGGGATAGGCTCCAGCACCCCCCGCGACCCTAGTGAGGATAAAGCGGTTCGGAAAATGAATGAATGAATGAATATTACAATTGGTTCACTAACACCCACTCCCCCAAATTATGAAAAACAGAATTCTGCACTTCAAGAGTAAACATTCAGCTTCAAACTCTCTGTCAGGGGGAGTCAAGGGTCAAAGTCCAAAATAGTTCTCCCCACTGCTGTTCACAGTTACCTTGGTCATCTATCAAGAGAGTTTCAAGAAGGGTTCTTCAAGACATAGAAAATGATATCCTGGACTGCCATGAAGAAAGATGTAAGAATGCAGTTGTGTTGTTATACTTGGCCAGCCATATTCTAATCAGTATATCCTCACGAGGGTGGCGGGCCTATCCCAGCTGTTTTCAGGCAGTAGGCGGTGTACACTCTGAACTGGTTGCCAGCGAAATCGCAGGGAACACATAGAGCAGGGGTGTCAAACTAATTTCTGCCTTGGGCCACTTCGGAGTTACATCTTCCCTCGGAGGGCCGTCGAAACCGCCAACATTTTTAATTGTCTCGTTGCATGATTATTTGTACACAGCAAATGATTGGATTTATATAATTTATATAACTATAATAGTTTGTTCAATTATAGTTCAAGTGAGTGTGAACAGGATCACAAAATGATTGCAATGTATCATTTATTATTTATTACACACGGCAATTTGACATTTCGGCAGGGGTGTAGTGGGCGTGGTACGCGGGGGTACGCCGTCCACCCACTTCTCCCGACGCCACATTCAATTTTATTTCGGTTTTAGCCTCTCACTGTCTGCGGGTTATTGAAATGTTTGTTGATCATTGTTCTAATGCGAGTTATGCTTAATAACGGTGGCCTGTGATTATTTTGGAGTAGTAAAACATTAAATTTAACGTTAGTTCAACTGGTGTTGTAGCCTATGATCGTATGTATATATAGAACATCCCAGAATCGCGTACACCCACTTAAAAAATCCCTGAATCGCGTGCACCCACTTAAAAAATCCCCACTACCCCACTGCATTTCGGTGCACATTTTAGCAAGGATCATGTAAGTTGACACACATGATTTGCTTTCGAGGGGTCACATAAAATGACGTGGCGGGCCGGATCTGGCCCCCGGGCCTTGAATTTGATATTAGTGACATAGAGGAACAACCATTAAGACTCGCATTCACACTTACATACATACTGTAGCTGACTAACATGGCGGATGGTCACACCAAATCAGAGGAGGGCGCTGTTTTCCTTGTTTACCGTATTACTCCGCTCAATGATGGCGGACGTCCTGTGCGGCTTGGTTCTGCTCATCAGCGTACTGAATCACTGCTCGTCCGCCTAACCAGGAGCTCGAGAGGCAGTATTCACCCAGCCGATGGTCTCACAGGATGGCGGCAGACGACGTGATCAAGGCCCACGTCAAGACTTTAAAGGAAGGTCGGTTGCTTTTGCTTTTAAAACTGAAATTTAATGTCAGAAACGATCATGTAGATTGCTACTGTACACAGAAGCCCCGTTCACGTTGACACCATCGAGTCATGGAAGAAACGGGCAAAAGAACGCATTTTAAAAGCATGGGAAATATTGTGCTTGTCTTGAGGATTTGTAGGCAATAATCGTCATAAAAGACCCCTATATTCGCGAGTGAAGGATGTTTTCTGATCAATTAGGGACTCCTGCCATGCAGCGTTGGCAGGTGTTTGTCGTCTGACATATACTACTGCTGAAAGTACACTACGAGAAATCGCAAGTTCTTTGCGTGTTTGGACTTTCAAGTGAAATTTCATCGTGAACCTTAAGTGCATGCACTGCATATACCTACACTGTTAATTTCTAGGTTATCCCAATATTACCTATACACTTTTCAATGCACATATCCAACTGTACAGTATTTCGGTATTTGCACAACTTTCTGTTTTCTCATACAAGGAGCTGAGTGGGAAAATTAATTTTTGTGTGTCATCCATGAATCAACATCCACCTCTGTGCATTTCTGTCAGTTCCCGTGTGTCTGTGGCCTCTTTTCATGAGTATGGTCTTGTGAACTCGCCAAGTAGTCTTCCAAAGATGTTCTTCCTAAGAACGTGAATGTGTTTGTAAATTGGAATGGCTGTGTACTTGTTAAGCTGATTGCAGCAAGAAACGTCTGTTGGAATATTTTCCTACCCAATGGGTGTGCAGAGGGCGTTCTGTTATTTGTGGATAAATAATTTTCAAACCAATTACCGGTAGTTGGAATGGCACGGTGGTTGGGACTCACTGTTTTAATAACTACAGGTATGATAATACCATGGATTAAATGCTCAATAATTTAAATCACTGAAATGCATAATGGGATATTGACGTTGTGTTTTTTGACATGCAGGTACAGACCATGCACGCAGTCTGGCTCAAACTCTACTCAATGTGCCCTATGGAGAAGGTGAAGGCGAAAAACTTGATGCCTACATACCCACCACCAGCTCTCTTGGTATGTAGTTGTCACGACTCGCTAACGTAGTGTTCACTGAGTTCTGATGATGCTCTCCCGTTTTTCAGATGTACCTCTTGTTATTTACCTTCATGGAGGATATTGGCAGTTTCTCAGGTTTGATAGTTTGCTCATCACAATCTTTTTTTTTTTGTTCTGTTCTTTATTTGTTTTCAGGCCGCAATTCTGCCTCGCAGTTGAGAGGTCTCGGGCTCGAATCTCATTTCCGTATGCATGTTGTCTCTTTGCTTGTGTTGGATTTATGCAGGCCAGGGTTATAGTTTTTAATTTTTCATTACAGTACAGTAATTGTTTTATTTTGTCTTTTGTTTTTTAAATAGGTTAGTTTTACAGTACTGTACTTAGTTTTAGAGCAGATGTGTAAGTTTTTATTTTTAAAAAGACTTCATCTTAATTTTTGTTGGTTTTAGTATTAGTTTTAGAAAATAGAAAAATAGAAAAAAAAGTCACAGTGTTATGTAATAAAATAAACTACAATCCTCAAATGACTGTTTGACCTTCCTTCTTCTGTACAGACATACAGCAATACCTAAGTCAAAACAGTTCAAATGAACCCCAAAGGTCATGAATGACAATAATTGACAAAAGACGAAAAACAAAGGACATTCTCGCGATAATTCTAGTTAGATTTATTAACATGAGATTTAATTGCAGTTCGTTTGAATTTTTTAAGCGTTATTTTATTTTGCTAGTGAAAATGTTCTTTCAATTTTAGCTTTAATTATTACTTTATTTTTTGCAAACTATAATAAATCTAATGCAGAGACTCTGGCTTCTTCTCATATTTTAAAAACATGCATGTTAGTTAACTGAAGCTTACCTTCAGACTCGAAAATGTTCGGAGCTATGAATGGGAGCTAAATGGTTGTTTTGTCTATATGTGCCCCATGAGATCAATTGCTACATAAAAAATGATGGATCGTTTTTGTAGTAGTTGTTCACTTTTTTCATGCTGATGTATTATTCTTCAACAGTAAGGAGGAGTCAGGATTCATGGCAGTCCCGCTCATGGATAAAGGTGTAGTCGTGGTGGCAGTTGGCTACGACATCGCCCCCAGAGGTAAAGTCCATTCCCGATAGTTGTCCATGTCTGTACACTACACCGGTTCAAGTGACACAATTCCTGCTCCCAAGTGGAGGAAAATAATCATTAAATATCACTGCATCGGCCCCAAAAGCCCACCGGGTAGCTGCTCTGTGTGCCAGAGCACCAGACCAGCCCTGCTGTCAATGTAACATTGACTTCATCGAAATACACTGATTGATGATGCACACACACACACACACCCGCATCTTTGCAAACAGCACAAATGAACAACTTTTTAAAAAACTCCTACTGTGAGTTTGAACTCCAGCAAAAGCATAGACACTGAGATGTCGTTCAAACATGGTGTACGTGCAGTTTATTGATCGCCAAAGAAATTTCCAGCTGCTGGTTAATGCAAAGGTTTAAATCGGTGGTGAAAAGAGTAAGCTCGGGCTAATGAAACAGACATGTTATATTTATGAATTATCTGAGTTGTCACTGCCCCCCTCTTGACACTTGTGGCCTTATTTACATCCAATTTGGGCGTCAGCGCCTGCACGCAGATTGTTTCACGTGTCCTGTGAATGTAAACAGCTAAATCGGCTATGAGTCACTTGAATTGTACGAGGAAATACACTCATTCGGCTAGGCTTTCAATCAGACATGGCCACTTAGATGTGGCAGTGTAAATTCAGCTTAAGAAAGCCACAATTATGTGTGAAAATTTCTTTTTCTCTTTAGGTAATATGGACCTGATGGTTTCTCAGGTGCGCAGGAGTGTTGTGTCTGTCGTTCAACAGTATTCTCATATCAGGTAGTCCTCACATTCACCATTTGTCTCGGTTATCTTCAAAACCACCATGTGACACTTCTCAGTCACATGATGTGTCTCTTAATAGTGGTTTGTACCTGTGTGGCCACTCTGCCGGTGCTCACCTGGCTGCAATGGTTCTTTCCACGGACTGGTCGCAATATAGCATCATGCCTCAAATCAAAGGTGAGGAGCGTCTTGAGCTCTTGTGCCTGTAATAAAGAAGAATGAGAAAAATGTTCACAACGTCTTTATTTTTCCTGAGGTGCTTTTCTTGTCAGTGGTATCTATGACCTGTTGCCCATCTTGTCTACTTACGTCAACGAGCCTTTGAAGATGACAGAGTAAGTATGTAGATGGCACAGGGGCCTCTCTTGTAATTCTGAGCGCTCTTGTTTTGATAATCATTCATTTTGGTTTGTTTCGATTTGTATATTTGACATGAATGCAATGTTTTTATTTGCTATACCACACCTTATGTCAAACACGGTGGAGGTACTGTAACGGAATGCATGGCCGTTAATGTGCTTTTGGCACGAGATCACTGGTGTTTATTGATGACTTGACTACAGGAGGAGTTCACTCAGTTTGAGAGAGACCATCATGGGTGCAACTCACTCATGACCTTAGCGGGGTCAAGCGCAATACAAAATGGATGGGTACAATGACCACCATTGTAAACTGCGATTGACAAGTGAACAGTCCAGGGTGTAGTCTGCCTTCAGCAACTGCAGAGAATAGAAAATTGATCAATACTGCTTTACATTTTCACTATTCTTTTTATTAATAGATATACAATATAATCAATGTATTTTTATGCAGCAGCTTTGATAATCACTTTTTGCAGTCTTCAAAAGAAAAAGATAGCATACAATCCTTGCCTAATTTAGAATCATTACCACTGCCATTCCAATGTGAGATTATTTATTGATTATATATATTTTTTTTAACTGACTGCAGGGAGGTGGCCATAAGAAACAGCCCCAGCAAGCTGATCCCTCAGGTCAAACTCTCCTCCTCCAGCTGCCAAATTGTTGTGGCCGTCGCTGAGAACGACTCGCCGGAGTTTCGCAAGCAGTCAGAGGATTACTACAATGTCTGTGTTCCGTAATTCATTGTTCCAGTCTGGTTTTGGTGTTATCATGCCTGTTCCCCAAATGATTCCCATTCATAAACTGGCTTTTTTATTTCCCGCCAGGTTATCAGTTTTGTATTTAAGGATACTATAATGACTATCATAAATTGACAATTTCACATATTTCTTTACTTCTCTGTGACAAGTACTTTTTAATGTTGTCTCTTAAAGACTCTGAAGGCAACCGGGCTGAATGTGACCTTGGAGGATGTGTCCAACACCGACCACTTCAGTATCATAGAACAGCTGGTTGATGAAGATTATCACCTGACAAAGGTAGTAAATTAAACTGTTACAAGTGTACTAACCATGAGGGTTCAATTTTAGAGCAACTACCTAAGATCTACTTTTAATCGACAAATAATACCCAAAGAGAAAAGTGCTTGAAATGCAGTACAAATAGCGTCTTTGAAGGTATGACTGTTACTCCTGCAGCTCCTGTTGAAGATGATGGGGAAACGCTGAGGTGGATGTGTCACAGATTGACATCCCTCTGAGGAGACTTATCATGCTCTGATTTGCAAATGTGCTGTGATGATAATTGAATCCCATCATCAGGTTAAAGTTGTATATCAATGTTCAGTGAAAGTTACTGTTGTTTGTTGAAAATGTTTAACAATATTGTATCCCATGCGGAAGCCTGCGCAAATACATGGATTCATGGCTCGCTATTGTGCTCTGGCATTTTTGTCAATTTTTCTTGTGCTCGGAATGCAGTTGATCGTTTGTAACAGCACTGGAGAGCTCAACACGGGCCTAAAATGCCTGTGGTTTTGAAATTGTTCGTATGCAACCATGCTTTGTTTGATATCAGGAAAACAGACTGGGACACTTCGGGTTATCACTTCAGTGTAGCAGTATGGTGCCATTATAATCTGTCATCGTTGGTTTGTCTGAAATTCAACAACAAAACACAATGGGACTATCACTTAAATGTAACCTCTGCAGAGCTGATAGGTCATTATGGCATTGTTAAATGTGAAATTGAAAACTGCATACTGTATGGTTATTAAATTTAAAGATTCGATATAAGATGTCTATATTTTAAATGGAAGTCCGGCCTAAATAAAGTAATGAATAGATGCACACGATCATTCACCACTTTAATTGCACCTTAACAAGTGACGTTATTTTTATTGTTGAAATAAAAAAAATACATATTACAAAATGGACGTGTCTTTTTTTTTTTTTTGCATGTTTAACTTGTTCACTTCTATTCGAGTTTCAAAGATTTGTAATTTAATTGCAATTTTCGTCATTTTGTGATAACGAAAGGGGCTTTTGGGTTATTGTCGCAGTCCGTATTTGCACGCACCGCCCCCGTTTTGTCTTCTACCAGGAAGAAGGTCGTTAATGTGACAGTCACGCACTATTTCAGTTTCCAAACCGCCGTTAAAACACAAGATAGGGAGGTCGCTAACTCTTTTAAAAAAAAGTTGCCGAACACGTCCATGTCGACATGGAGCCGAACATCTACGCCAGGTAAGCTAACAGGTTTTAAACATCGTGAATTTCCTTATGAAAAAAAATGCTAACGTCCAAATGGGTCCGTTGAAAAAGTTTAGCATCGGTAAACTCATAAACGCTAGCCGAAACTGCTGGCTCACGTCAACACTATGGCGACGTTCTCAAGTGGGCTATATGACGTTACCTTTTTTTGTTTTTGTCCTTATTTCGACAGTAATGAGTTCAATCGGTGCAGCTCATGACTAGGTGATCTGACGCTTGCTAGCCTAACAAACGTAACGGACTGCTGGGACCATCAAGACACCTTCTCTAAACTAGGAAGTAAACGTGCCACGCCGTAACTTGATGTATTTATTTACAGGTTCCGTTTTCAGTGAACCAGAAGCCTTGCGTGTGTATAAAGGACGTCTGTGAGGTGAATTACAAAGTAGAAAAGTAGTAGCATTTTTTTCCACATTGAAATCTGTATTTGACGCATCTTCTTACTTCGTCCCACTGGGAGCTAAGATGTATCTACAGTATGAACAAACTGTACAGTAAACAAATGCAAATAAATGTTTGTACACAGGTAATAAATTACCTGGATAAGGTAAGGTATACTTTCTCTTGACTTTGGCTAGAACAGTGAACTGCTGGTTCGCCTTGTCTGCCTCAAAGTTCTTCCGGTACTCCAGCTTCCTCCAACTCCCCCAAAATATACACGTTGGGTTAATTGAAGTCGTTTGTGGCGTTGTTTGTTTCTTTTGTTGCCTTGATTGTCAGCTGGCATGCACTTCAATTCACCTTCTACCCAATGTCAAGTGCTATAAAAAAAAATAGATGGATGGTTTGATGTCATTAACCTCAGGGTCACAGTGTGACTAAAGAAAAAACTGTGAGGGCCCTCAGAGAAAACACTCATTGTCCAAATAGCCTCTTGATTCCTCATGCTACCTCATGCAACTCACAGGAAGCACAAAAGACACTGCCAAGTATACATGCAGAAAAAAAAAATTCCAGTCAAATCTAGCTATTATGTGATTATTTTTTTCTGTTGCAGTCTTCCTGTGTGGTTTGATTAGAAGGATAGAAGCATCCATTTATGTGTTCAAGTTATTGGGGAGCTCGAGCACATTCCAACTTCCTTTGGGCAAAAGGCAGACGACACCCTGGATTGGTCACCCTTCAATGACAGGGGAAAAAAAGCACATAACCTTGAGATATACAATCAGCTCTCGATGGGACATAGATATTGTGGGACGCAAGCAACAACACGAAATCGAATCTGATGCAGGAATCCGACCAAAAGGGGCCATCAGAGGGGAGAGTCAGTGATGTGCAGTCATGGCAAATATGGGTCGTGCTTACACAAGTGACAACAAGAATGAGTGACAACAAGAGGGTTCTTTGTTGGTTGTGTGTGGGGAAAAGTTGAAGAACCGTTGGGAGTGCAAGGAGCACGAAGGGCAGAACAGAAGTACAGAGGATCGGTTGTCCTCAAGGTTTGAATTTCGAAAGTAAAAATTCCCATAGGAACCGATGGATATTATATTCCAGGGTAAAGTTGTCCATATCATTCAATGTTAACTGTTTAAAAGTAACATTTTAACATTCTGTAGCTGTTCTACAAGAACAAATTGAAAAAGTTACCGGGAACTGATATAATACAACACGCCATAGGAATAAGTGGTACAGTGGTCCCTTAAACTTTGATTGGACCTTCAACCTTCCCATTCAGATCAGTTGTTTTTAGAATACACTTGACTTGCATATTTGCAGTTCAGCACTTGCAGATTTGCACATTCACGCTTTCCCAATTTTTGCAATATTTTTTAAATTATTCTTTTTGCCTCCCTTTTTTTTCCAGGATTATTTTTTTCTGACCTCCAAGCGACTTTTCCTCATGCCTCAGACCTCACATCAGAGACATCCCTCTAAGCATATAACTAAGGACAGAAAAAGAAACTTAACAAGGTTAGTTGATTTATTTTATTTTTTACTTGGCTTTCTCTTTTAAGTGCGTATCTGTTTTTCTTATGACATTTTTGGACGAAGCAAAAGAATCACATTTAGTAGGCAGCAGAGCATTATGTAAAATGCGTTTTTTAACCCAAATGTTTAAAGTTGTGTCCTAATATCAGAGCCCGAACATCGCGACAAATATGCTGGCACATGCGGCCAAATTTTCAGTGTGTGCCGGGAAAAATGTAATCTGGTCGCACTCGCTTGAGTGACAGCAGAGAGAGGTGCTCCAAACTCTTGTGTTCGCCCGTCACACCGTGCATAGAAGGGGGATAAGCCTACGTTTCTACAACACGTCAGGTTAAATCCTTCCTGTATAAAATGAATACATACATATCTAAGTCTGGGTGCGCACACATTTTGAGGTGTGTTTGGCAATGTAAAGAAAAAAAGAGAACTCAAAATATTTTTGTTTGAGACCGCTTGTTTGAAGACAGGCTAACAACAGACCTTTGGCTAATTAAAAGATACCACATCATTTTAAAGCTCAAGTATAATTCTATAAAACAGTTACACGTGTTCTTATATCATTTAATTTCTGTCAGAATAATATTTCAGACTTTAGGACAGTGGTCCGGGATGCGGCCCATTTGGCTCCACGCTGCACAGAGAGACAGACAAAATACTTTAGCGGCAAACAAATAACTGCAGAGTGGAGTGCAACAAAGTACTATCTGCTAATGCTAGCTGCTAGCGTCGACATTTCCGTAGAAGGCAAAGGCATTGTGCATTGAAAATAAGCTATAGCTTGCCCAACTCTCAAAAGATTTTCAGGAGGCTGACTTTTTTGGTCAGCACCAAATCTTGTGGTCTCAATACAGAACTTGCTTTCATTGAATCGGGTGTGTTGGAGGAGGGAAACATCTAAAACATGCTAGATAATGGCTCTCAAGGACCAGCATTGCCCATCTCTGCTTTAGGTTGTGTGTAAAATAATGACGTCTATGCCAATCACTTGTTTCGATCTGCAATTATTATGGAAACATATTTCATGACCACGAAAAGTGGCTGATTAGAATCAGTGTCCAATCGATTGGAGCACTCCTATTTAAAATGTACCCAACAATGAAATTGATCTTGCCTGGCCTGGATCTCATCACCACTAAATATCTGATCCTAGAACCGCCCCTGCATTTTCTGCAACCTGAACTTCACAGTAAGGATGGAGACGATCCTTCTATGAGCACTTTTGGCATCGCCGTCCAAGGCCTCCCCTTGGCCCTGTCCACCATGACGCAAGCAGTTTCCTCAGACTCCCGCCTCAAGCCCAAATGGCCGGCGATCTCTGTGGCCGTCGTGCTGGCTTTGATGCTCATGTTGTACCTGCACCGCACGGGATGGTATGGAGACACTCCAGCCAGCCAGTCCTACCAGAACAGTTTGCAAATGTATCATCGGGGAAATGACCAGATGATCTGGGACACTCAGAGACAACGTATGCTGCGCATCTCCCAGCTGCATCAAAGGGAAAATCCTTACAATGACACATACCCTCTAAGTCCGCCTGTGAAGACCAGCAATGGCATCAGGTACCGCATCGCAGTCATTGCAGACCTTGACACAGCGTCGCGCAGCCCGAAGGACCAGACGTGGTTTAGCTACATAAAAAAGGGTCACCTGACAGTCGCAGAAAGTGCCGACACACTGGAAGTGGAATGGGATGACGAAACGATCACACTGGAGAGTCACCTCGCGGAGAAAGGACGAGGTTGAAGCCACAGTTTACGCCAAAGTCCACGTGTCCTCCGCGTTGACTGAAAAAAGTCTTTTCTCCAGGTATGGAGTTGTCCGAGCTGGTGGTGTTCAACGGGCATCTGTACAGCGTGGATGACCGCACAGGGGTGGTGTACAGGATTGATGGCAGTCGAGCGGTCCCTTGGGTCATACTGCCTGACGGCGATGGGTCTGTTTCCAAAGGTCAGTTAACTAACTTCTGTCTTGCTTGGCTGGATTTACACTGCAGAGGCCTGTACAATGTCGCCCCCCTCCCCCAAATGTGATCTTGCTACTTCCCTATTCACCCAAGTTCGGATTTGTTTTTTGGAACGTATTCTGTTATTCCTTTGAAAAACTCACCTGGTAGGCTGTTTTAGTGCTATCTCGACAATGCCACAATATGGATGTTTGCCCCTCGAGTGGCAGGTAACCAGTTGAGGCTATACCCCGCCTCGCGCCTGAAGACAGCTGGGATTGGCTCCAGCACGCCCGTGACCCTCGGATCAAATAATCGTTGGATGGATGAAAATTGGCTTTTCGGCATTTGCATCTATTTTCTGAAAAACTATCATGTTTTTGAGCTCCAGGCAAAGCAAGCAAAAGTATTGTTTTGGCAGCATCTCGTTGCCAAGGAATTATGTTGAAGTGAGTTGAGGCGTTTGTTTTTTTTTAAAAATAATCTACACACCCCATTATGTCCAATGTTTAGGCCATATTTAGCTGTGTATGTTTTCACTGCGGTTGAAATTTTCCCTAATTGTGACCATGATTGTGGGGCGATAGTTAGGTAAGTATCCCCTGAAAGGCCAGGTACCAAATACTGCCCCCGCTGCTTATCAATAGATTGTGCTCTTTATCCTGAATTGACTGTTGATGCGTTGTGTGCATTTGTAGGCTTTAAGGCAGAGTGGCTTGCAGTGAAGGACCAGCAACTATACGTTGGAGGTCTTGGCAAGGAGTGGACCACCACCACTGGCGAGGTGGTCAACCATCACCCGCAGTGGGTGAAAGTCGTCGGTTACTATGGTGACGTTGAGCATAAGAACTGGCTGTCCTACTACGATGCCCTGCGGAGCGCTGCGGGGATCAAACCACCAGGTTGCAACAGTTCTCACTTCCGTCACTCTCATTGACTCTTTCTTAGAATGTCTATGTTTTGTTGTCTGCTGCAGGCTACCTTATCCATGAATCTGCAGTATGGAGCGAGCGGCTTCAACGGTGGTTCTTCCTGCCTCGCCGCGCCAGTCACGAGCGCTATGACGAGGGTGCAGACGAGCGGCGCGCTACCAACTTGCTGTTGTCCTGCCGGGTCGATTTCAGCGACATCACGACGCGCCGTGTTGGACCCCTGAACCCGACCCATGGTTTTTCCTCATTTAAATTTGTTCCCGACACAGATGATCAGATTATTCTGGCCCTGAAATCCAAGGAGGATGCGGGCCGGATCGCCTCCTACATCGTTGCGTTTACGCTCGACGGCCGGTTGCTGATGCCTGAGACAAAGATCGGCGATGTGAAGTACGAAGGCCTGGAGTTTATTTGAAAATAACGAGGCTTTCTTTCCAGCAACATGTTGTTTGCGCCCCCACTTGTCAACACAATGCATTCTGTTTAATATCGTGTTTGCGAATTATGATTAAGCAGGAAAGCTCACCCTTTTTTATCCATCTCAGGGGGCGGGCCATTTTGCCACCTGCTGCCGACTGGAAAAAAACAAAAATCACAATTGCTCAGGGCTCAGGTAACAACCAAGCAGCACTCAGCTTCAGAAAACAGAAAAGCTGTGGTCATTAGCCGAGCAACTGTGATGTCATTTTCAGTAGATGAAAATGGCCGCCCTCCGAGATGGATAAAAACAGTTGGATTTTGGTGCTGCTCATATTCATTCCATGAACAAAATATTCCTCATAACACCATGTTTAGACTAGTGGGGCTGCAACCAACAAATTACTGTCAAGAAAATTTGGGGGTTGACTTCCCCTTTAACTAATATAAGCATACTGGTTCACTTGATCATGGTTACCCATCAAATAACACATAAAATATGCAATTTGTCTCCTGTGGGTAAACTCTGCTGGCCAGACTCTCAGGGCAACCCGTATAACATCGCACACCATTGAATGTTCATGAACTACTTGAAATGAATCGTTTCACTTATAGCTTTGTCTTGGAAAGGCTATTTTCATAATTATACTGACCAGATTTTAAATGTTTATTTTAAGTTCTAATGAATCAAGAAAGCAAATAAGCAGCAGAATTATTTAATATAAAAATAAACCATTAATATATTTTGTAACTAAGCCACACAACAGAATAAATGTGTCTCCCATGAGTAATGTTTTGAGTGACATTTTATATGCTGACCATGGACAAGAATAAAAAAATAAGAGGACGTTTTGTCTTTTGGGTCGTAAAATCAAACAAGGCCTACATCCACCAAATGTTTACGCCGTGCAACAAATCAATACAGCCTTTTATTGAGCTGAGAATGAAAAATTGGACATTACAGCTCAACATGCAAAACTCAAAAAGTCTTCAAAAATGAAATTTTCACAGAGCTTGTGAGGCAAATGTGTTTTTCATAGCAGGTGATGACTGCTATTAAAAATGAACATTTTTTCTGAAGTGATTTGAGACTAAAGGCTTGTTCCCATGGCGATGACATCTGGAGGCAAACCTGCCAATTTGATTGGTTGGAAGGAGCAACTTTTGGTGTAGAAGTCGAGCATCCTCCGGTCACCCTGTCTCAACTCACAGAATACTCCTCTGGAACCTGAAAAACACTCAAGTGTTTTCAATTTTACCGTAGCAACGGAAAGCCATTTTACCACTTGGAACATTTATTCAATATTCTTCAAACGGGGTGAGTACAGTACAGTATTTGTTTTATGGGTAGCTGGATATCAAGGATAACAAATAAATGCTCAAATGGCTTTCCAGAATAGTGCCAATTTCAAAGTTGACAGAATGACAAAACCAACATTTTGCAGATAGTAAGATGACCTATTCATTAAATGTGTCAACTTACCACAGCTCCTGATGGTGGACAACAGTTGTGCAATCATACGCTTCACCGGAGAGGGGTCGGTGACCCTTGGCAGCACTTGTCCAGTGATTAATGAAGGGAAGTCCTCGAATACACACTCACTCGTATCCCTCTGGAGGCAAGAGATAAAGCAGCGGCATTTAGAATTCATCCTGATCTTCCCGTTTTCGGGATTTGCTCATTCCAAATTGTCACCTGTACGGAGGCCACTTTGACATCTGTGAGCGCCAGCATGTAGCCGCACGGCCCCGCATCATCCTCCAGGACAAGCGCGCACTGAGGACTCGGGGGGATTCGCCTGCTGACAGGCTGCAACCGACACATTCAAATCAGGAGAGGAGTGTGTTTTTGGTTTCAATGGGATGACACTGTTCATTCAGACTTCTCACCCTAACCCGCAGGTAATAATTAAAGTGTGTGTCTATTTCCTCATCGAGTGGTGGTTATCTCGGACTGGAATGGCAACAAAACGCAAATGCACTTGGGGCACCAGTTGAGTCTTTTTGCTGCCTTCTGTGTAACTTTCTGTGAATATCCTTCCTCGCACAATACATGAATAATCTCAAAACCAACCTACATGTCGCTAATAAGAGGGGACTCTGTCACGGAGGCGACTCGAATCTGTCTTTCTCGTTGCATCTTCACAAAAATGCTCTGCACGTCCATCTAGAAAAGACAACAAAGTGACGCGGTGTTGGCAAAAGGAATGTTAGGCTGGTTGAGGGCGACTGATTGAATGACCTCACCTTATCCTCTGCGCAGTAAGGCCGTATGCAGTACACCGACGTCCTGGGCGGATGTTTGAACAGGTCTCTGTTTCCATGGCCCGGCAGCATTCTCTGAAAGAACATAAACGGTGTTTAATGACAATAATTGCGCTAAGGTCAGCAGTAGCAGCTTGTTTTGGAAACGCTTGGCTTGGGTTTTGAGAACGAGCCACGCTACGAACGAAAATTCACAAGTATTTGATACCCATGCAAAAAGGTTTTTGCCATAAGATTGTGGCAAAGCACTTTTTTTTTTGGTACCGGACAAGACTATGTGTTGACTATATGAAATCTAACTCATTTCAGCATTGTTCATCCCAAAATGGCACCAAAGCAATCAATAGTTTGATTTTAGACATGCCTTTGTCCTGAGCACAAAAAAAGTTTTTCAACAAATAACACAGGATAGGTTCCCAAATATATCAATCGGCAAAAATGCAAATTTGAAAATGTCTTAACATCTCCTTGAGCCATACCGAGGTGCCCTTGAATCCGAAACTGCTCTGCATCGTGTCCTCAAGCACACGACCACAAGAACTTGTTTGTGCATGTGTGGCATTTCAGCTTGTGGGTAGGCAGGAAGCACAGAAAAAAAATCATCGATGTCAATGTCACCAATAATAATAGAGGCCAATAAGGAGTTTCTTGTCTTATATCCTTTTATCCATCAATCCACTTTGTGTAGCACGCGTGCGCCTATCTCAGCTTACTCTGAACAAGAGCCAGGGTACACCCTGGACAGGCACATTTACCCTCACAGGTATTTACAGGTTGGAGTCTCCAATGAACCTAACACACATTATTGGAATATGAAAGGAAGGCGCAGTACCCAGGGAAAACCCAGCCAAGCATGGCAAAGTCATGCAAACTCTACACGGGGCTTGAACCCAAGATTGGGAACCCAAGGTTGACATGCTAACAGTGGTGAGTTGTCAGGGCCAGCAACGCTTTCCCCGGCTGCCAAAAAACCATCACAGGCACTGCCCTCCATTTTAGAACCTAAATTTGAATATTTGTTCCATTAATTTGTACTTGTCCCAATAGTCTAACCTCCTCGTTTGGAACTTGAACTACATTTACAATGGGACTGTTTTGTTTTCTTTTTTTTGGGTCAGATGACATCCATTTAATAATCAGCATCTCTCGTGAGTATAATATATTTTACTTCAATATTGATGATTCCGTATTCATTCTAAAGCACTCTAGATAATATATGTGGCACAGTTTCCATAATTGTGACGTCATAGTGGTTGGATGAAATGGGTAAGACCCAGGCACCGATGCACGGCCTCCCGCTGTGTGCCAACTACTACTCTGACGGCTGCCTTTTCAAATTCAAAACACATAAAAATGAACGTTGGCATCCATCGCTTTCAGATGACAACAAGCCAGTCAGTTCACCTGAAATTCTCCAGAGAGGCCTCCTCTGAATCCCCACGGTTCAGGATCAGCACTCATTAGCTGGGCCGATGGTTTGCCAAGCCCTCCTGTGGTGAGCAAATGTTGATGTTAAGCTCGGAGTGTTCCAAATATATTCCTTTTGTCCATACAAGGTGCAATTTGTAAAAGCTATCATTTTGGAGACCCAATCCCCCTGCTACCTTTCGCCACTGTAGCACCAAGGAGCTGCATATTTTGCACATAATCTGCAAAAATGTCTGCGGTGCGGCTCAGCAGCACATGTTCCTATTTCTTTTTTTTTTTTTTGCTCCTGTATGAATCTAACCACTCAAAAAAGCGCATCCACTGATATAAATGAGCACAGGCCAAATTGTGGTTGGCAAAATTCTGGCTGAGTTGGAGTGGACAATCAATTATTATTATTAGACTCAATATTTTATAACTTATAGTTCCCCACTGATAGCTTGTAATCATAATCAATACAAAACTAAAAAACTGGAAACTTAATTTCTTTCTAAGTAAGCAAACTTATCAATTCTTAAGGTGATCCAAAAAAACTAATTATTATTTCCCATACAGAACGTACAAAGGTAGCAGTGAAGGACAGCTCAAGTGTCTTTGCAATGAATCTCTGAGGGGGAAGGTAAAAACTGTCATCAAAATTAATTTAACCCTTTCATGCAAGAATTATGATAACCTACATCCGAATTTTTGGGCATTTTTTTTGGGGGGGGGGGGGTCATTCATGTAGGAGAGAGTAACTTTTGATCTGTCCACTGTTGTGACCGCCGTCCCGGAAAAGGTTAAAAAAAAAAAAGAGATATTATATAACACTGATATTGACCTGTTTGTAGTTAAATGACAGTGACATTATTCTGCTTTTCTCACCGAGCGATTTGACGTATGCTTGAGCCAGATTGACGCCGCTCTTGATGTCGCAGATGTAGTTGTAGAGGTCGTACAGAATGCTGCGGTTGGGCGCATTGGACAAACGGTTGAACATCCGCACCACCGCTTCGCACATGTCGTCAAACTGCCGCGCTCTCGAACACCACTCGGCCGTCTAGAAACACATCAGCGGGCGACGCGCTTCAATCTTCAGGTCAGATTTGACCGGTTTTGACATTTGACACCAATACAAACGACCACAATGTCATTCTGTCACTCTGAAATGTGAGGCTTTTCCCTCAAGTGACCTCAAATAAACCAAAAAATGAAAATTGTTTTTTAAAACGTCATTCCTTTCTTCAGGTGCTACAAATTTTGAGTCCATTTGAGGAAATTTGACCCATGCCTCCTCAAATGGATTTGAGATTTTCTATGTGTTAAATCAAGTAAAATGGTGGGACTCTTGAAGCTGTGAAACTGTCCATGCCACAAATGTGTGGGACAAAGAAATCAGAACCTTCTGTGTGTGTTCCCGCCAAATCTTGCAGTTTCCCGCAGGAAAGAGTAAAACAGCATAAGAATGATAATGCACACTCAATACTAAAAAAAAAAAAAAAGTGACAGTTGGTGAAAAACGAAACATATACTTTCCCTTTTCTCTGAAACAAAGGATGAATCATCCATTGACTCTGTATTTAGGTCAACACGTTTGGAAATATGATCTACAGGTCATAATTTGGCTTCGGCAATTATTATGAGGTTATTCTTGGCCGATGGAAAATGACGACGATGTATGCAAGTGTGATTTCAAATCTGACCTGGTCCGTCTTGACGGCGGCAGCTTGACTGTGGCTTTTGAGCCAGTTCAGCTCATGCAGCATGGTCTTTGCTGTGGAGCCATATTCATATGGCAGGTAGAAGAGGTCGGACAGCAGCTTCAGGTCGTCTAGGGTCAGGGGCTCGGCTGTGTAAAGCGGGTTCTCTCCCGCTCCGGGCACATACGAGTGTTCTCCAAGGTCTGTCTGCATGGGCTCCTCGTCAGACGATTCCTTCTTACAGCAAGCTGGAACAAAATTGGGTCGCGGTTTTACGGTTTGACTTCCATTTCGTTGTGTTGCTCTGCAGCTTGTGTGTAGGGTGTGATACAAATCTGTGGTTCAAACTTCTGCCAAGCCGGAACATGCATACATGCTGCCTGTCACTATGTCGAGATTGATTTCAGGTGATTGCGATATCAGAAGGAGGTGGGGGGGGGGGTTTGTGCACCACAACAACAAGCAAGTTCAAAGCTGTGGTGGAGCTTATCTACCTGTCGGCTGATCTGTACACAGAAACTCCTCCAGCCAGTCAGTGAGGGCCAGCGTCAGGGCTCTATGGGGGCTATAGCAGGGGTCCTGCTCCTCGTCGCCTCATGTCGGACACACAAGCGCGAGAATAACAACACAGGAAATCTCATCGAGTGAATCCATCATGGGGAAAACAAGAGAGCTCACCCATTTCCACATCCCTGGCTGCTCCATCAGCAGAAGCTTTGCACCAGGTCCCCAAAGTATGGATTGCCACAAAATTTGGATGGAACTCACAGTTGGGATTCGTGAGCACACCTCTCAGTTTGGGGATCAGTTCAGTTGGACGATCCTGAATGGAAAAGAAGAACATTTCAAAAGTGCACAAGCCAGGGGGAGTCCGATTCCATTTTCAACGCTTTTTCACACTGTCGTCAAACTGATACATTGTGTATTACTATTATCTTTCTCATTCAACGTTTACAAACTTTAAACAAATGGCTGACATTTTTTCCCCGCTTTTTTTCATGACTTTTTAAAAATTTCTAATTTAATGGGCACAACTAGGTAAATAAAAAAGTACCGGTGACATGATTATACATTTTTAACATCGATGTATGGATCTTTTTGTCCAAATGCAGTCATACCTTGCCTTCCAATCAGCATGCCGTGTCTCACTCACACTTCGAGATATGAGTAAATTGAGTTACAAATTAAACTTGTAAACCAAGGTACTGTATTACAAATTTTTTTTTTTACGTTGAGCATCATTTTGTCAATCAATCAGTATTTACCTTATAGGGTCCCATGAAAATTCTTTGTGGGTCATAGTCGTTGGCGTGTATATTGTCCCAAATGACTGGCGCCCTCTTGAGGATGGAGGACACCTCTTCGATGGACTCCACTGAGATTTTATGAGACACCACCTTTGGACCTGAGATCAAATTTTACTTGTGTAAGGTTGTGTACTTTTTTTGGGGTGAATGGGGGAACTTTGGATAAACTCTTCAAACCTGTACGTCAATGTGTTTCTGTATAAATTACCTGTCCACAACACGTCTATGCCCGGGAGCAGCTCATCTCCCACAGTGTGAAGGTAAGATGACTGTGACACGTTTGGAGTGCAGAAAGCAGCACAATAATCTGCAGTTTTGGGGAAGAACATTGGTTAATGTGCAAAACAATGTATTTAGAACTCGATGGCTATATTCAAATATGTACGCACACAGCGAACCCCCCGCCGATTCCCCATTCGCAAATTCACCGAATCTTGAGGGGTTTTTCGAGGGAAGGTAATTATTTGCTGAAAAACTCAGCTATTTAGACCTATCTGTGTATTTTTGGTGATCTTTCTCGAATGCCGCAAGATACCGCCAATACTTGCCCGGCGAAGGCAACACTATAAGCGAAGTGGCAGCCAGCGTTGACCACCACTTGCAAGTCAGCCGGCTTGACGGTCAACAACAGCATCCTGAATAATTGTAGAAGAGGTCAAATAGGCAGGAGAGTCTGCTTGTGGGTCTCAGGATGATCCAGAGGAAGGTGAGGATCACTATTGGCAGCGGTGGAAGTGATCAACTAGTAACGACTAGTTGCTCAGGTAGAGTTAGAGGAAACTAAATTGATGGTTTATTGCTCTGATAGCTATATTATATATATACAGTATATATATATATATATTGTTCGTCTCTGTGTGCCCTGCGATTGGCTGGCAACCAATTCGGGGTGTCCCCCGCCTACTGCCCAAAGACAGCTGGGATAGGCTCCAGCGCCCCCCCCCCCCCCTGCCCCCTTGCGACCCTAGTGAGGATAAAGCGGTTCGGAAGATGGATGGAGATATATATATATATATATATATATATATATACACACACACACACACACACACACACACACACACACAGTATCTATGAAATGACATGGCGGCTTCATCGGTTATTTTAGAAAGATCACAAATCTGATAAACTGATTTTTGATAAATCGCTGTCACTTGTAAAGCGCTTTTCTACCTCGGGTGCTGAAAGCACTGTAACACATTCACCTATTGATGATGCAGCATCAGGAATAACCTAATGACCTCTGGGTTGGGAAATGACCACTCTACCACTGAGCCATACCGCCATACCGCTTCAGCACGTAAGTTGCACAAATAAATATGTGCATCAGTAAAACCGCAAACAATAGGCAGGGAATTGTTGTATAAATTTAATGCACATGCCATAGTCGTGTCTAATAAAGTATTGCTTTGGTGCCATCTTGTGGACCAAGGACCTATGTTGAAGTGAGTTTAAAAGCTTCATGTAGTGCTTTTCGACGATCCTGTGGTATCCGCAAGCACTTACAATTTTTTTTGGGTGGGGAAAGGCTTCAATTACTTTCTTTTTTGCTTCTTGTACAAGGCTCAATAGCTACCGCTATCCGTGTATCTCCTGCAGTCAAAAATGGAATAAGATGGCTGATTGCAAACATACATGCCAACATCATCACATGTCCAGTTCATTTTTTCCTAAATCAAATGTGCTATTTTGTTCATTTTAAGATTTATGTTGGAAGATGAATTTCAAGTGTTTTTCAATCATATTATAGCTTGTGGTATATTTAGGGTTTAAATTATTAACAGAGAAAATGAATTTTGCAGGTCTTCTTCGTTATAGCAGATAGTGCTTGGTCCCTAATTGTCATGAATGGCAGGGACTCACTGTGAATAAAATTTGCACGGTCAACTGAAACTAAATCTTTACAGAATTTAATTAAAGGGAGTTGATTTGGTGACCTGTGGGACAGAAGAGGAAGGTCTCCGGTTCTCTCAAATGCTGGTACACCTCATTGGTGATGGCCACCTGCGCGTGGGCAAAGGAGCTGAAGGCCTGGTTATCGGCCTATTTTAAAACAGGACACATCTCTGTTTCGATGTCATCAAACAGTAATGAGAAGGAGCTGCAGCCAAACTCTCTAACCTAGAGAGGGTATGGTACAGGTTTTGAACACATATTTAATCTGCAAAAATTTTACTAAGGCTGCATTCGGAATCACTCTTTATCTACTATTTCGTACTCTAAATAGAATGTTCACCATTGGTAGTGCTGTACGAAGGTGTAGTAAGTATAGGTTATCGACTATATTTTTCGCCCTATAAAATGCACCTTCAATGAATGGCCTATTTTAAAACAGTTTCCATATACAGTCATGCCTCGGTTTTCGACCATAATCCGTTCTAGAAGGCTATTCGAAAACAGATTTGTTCGAAAACCGAAACCACGCTCTTTTAAAAAAAAAAATCTTTATTGAACACGTCTGCTCACAATTGAACGCAACACGAGGAAGCGTCACTTCCTCGTCTACCCGAGGAAGCGTCACTTGAGTAAGGAAGGCAAGAGGAGTCAAGTGGCGCATTCAAGTGCGCTCAGTTTGGTCGAGAACCAATTTTCGGTCGTAATCCGAGGCATAAAAAAAAATCGACATTTTTGGTTGAAAACCGATTTGGTCGAGAACAGAGACGTTCGAGAACCGAGGTTTGACTTTATAGGGCGAATCGCATTTATAAGGCGCATAGAATAGAAACTACAATAGCTGCTGCGGTTGCATTATGCATCCACTAGATGGAGCTACGCCACTAATTCTGCAAAATACACTCATTTTAAGAACCACTGCCCTAGTGCCTAATCAAGGAGTACAGTCAAACCTCGGTTTTCGAACGTCTCGGTTCTCGACCAAGTCGGCTTTCGACCAGAAATTTCGATTTTTTTTATGCCTCGGATGACGAACAAATTTCGGTTCTCGAAGAAACTGAGCGCACTTGAATGCACCATTTGATCCTCTCGCCTTCCTTACACGAGGAAGTGACGCTACCTCGGGTAGACGAGGATGTGACGCTTCCTCGTGTTGCTTTCCATTGTGAGCAGACGTGTTCGGTAAACAATTTTATTTTAACAAGAGCGTGGTTTCGGTTTTCGAACAATTTCGGTTTTCGAACAGCCCACTGGAACGGATTATGGACGAAAACCGAGGTTTGACTGTATATTGTTCAGCACCGAATGTTCGTCAAATGAAAAGTAATTTTTGTACACAACTCGAGTGCAATGTTAATTACATCATTGCTGTCATGGACAATCTGTGATAGTTATTGAATGACTGCATACTTTTTAATAAGATTAGATTGTTTTAACCTGGGTTCAATTGAACCCCAGGGGTTCGGTGAGTCGGTCTCAGGGGTTCGAAGGAGCCTCTGCCATGGAGGGTAAGACACACCCGATTCAACATGTTAATTGATTATGACACGCCTGCTTGGCCATCATTGGCTGTAGATGATCACATGACATTGCTTGTCCAATCAGTGCTGTGGGAAATTTCGTTCGCTTAGTTGTCAACGCGTGACTGTCGTGATAGTACGTCGTACAGTTTTAAAAAAAAGTTTACTTATCTCTTGAAATTTTATTTACTTTTTTCAGTTTTTAATAAATGCGTTTTTTTTATATCTTGAATTTGTAAAACAAATATATATATTTATTTTTCACTCATGAAGGGTGCGGTGAATTTGCATATTAACTGGTTGGGTTCGGTACCTCTAAAAAGGTTAAAAACCACTGCACTAGGGAATCAGAATGAGTGACAAATTCCGAACACAGCCTAATTCTAAGTCATTGCCTGGGAACGCGGCCGTGCCGCATATCCTAGTTGACCTACTTGTAGTGTTTTAACTGCTAATAAAACTTTAGAAATGATCAGCAATAAACATGGCTCCTCCTTTTAATCATACATACAAAGTCCTACCTGATCCAGTTTCCTCTTTAGTGCAGCCACCTCTTTGCGGTTGGAAAAAGTGATGTCCAGGCCAGGTGAGATAGCATAGATGAAGTCGATGTTGTGTTGCTTCGCTGCTGATATCAGGGCTATGAGTTGCTCTGCACGCATACACAAAGAATAATAGTTTTCATCAATGTACACATGTCCCAGATTTTAAGGAGGGATGCACGGTAGTTATCAGACAGAGTAATTCAAGATCAGTTGTATTAATGATAGGAATGTAAAGATCACTACGATTAAAGTTTGCACCATGCCGTTGTCGTGTCACGATATGAAAACCAGCACACCCGTTCAAAAGGCCAGATAGTTTCCCATTTGTGCAGTTCCAGCGCCCTCTAGTGGACAGTTTATCAACATTACTTAATTTGAATTGGCCATGTTTTGGCCACCTTCATGAAATGACGCTTGCTATCATTGCCAGATGAAGGGCAACGTAATACAGTTGAGTTCCTCCTCAAATTGACTCGATTCATAATGTGTTCGTGCGTTAGCAAGTAAGTAACTCGCTATTGAATGGTATTAGTGACTGTAACCACAATATCAAGTGGTATTAGCGATTGTAAGGTGTGTATGTACATTGAGGTTAATCTTACCTGAACTATTTCAACCGTATGTATAATTACAACCTCAGTTAATTAACATTGTATCAACAATGTATAAAATGTATTCATGTTTATTTTTAAAAAAACAGGAGCAATTGCATCTACATGCAGGTTTATTTTGTTTGGATTTGTACTTTGACCGGTTGTCAATGCCATAAAATTAGTCATAGAAGCAAATATTTTTCAACATCTCCATCAAAAACATTACTTTTCTCCCGCTTCAGCCGAACATGGCATGGTGAATTCCATAGACCATGATACTTTGCGCTGCAGAGTCAATGCTATTTCTTTCTAATTGCTGTTATTTTTCTGCGATACATGTTCAATGTTCAATGTTGATAGGTGAGGTCAATGCGCAGCAGCAACAAACCAATAAAGCGTTTAGCTGTGGTGACACGGACTCACCTGCCTCCCTGGGGGAGTAAAGGTCTCGCCAGTACATGCGGTGTTTGTAGTCATCCTTAGGAGCGTACAGGTACGTGTTCAAACCCCACTTCTCTTCCCTGAGAAAGTAGGAGATGCAAATTACTTCACATCACATTAAACGGCTTTTTACATCATTAGAACATATTAAAAAAAGGATGTCTTGCATTGCAAATGAAGGTGCAGGTAAATACACAGAATGGGGCCATTAGCTGCGTCCACACAATGCCTGACCAAAAATAAATTTTATTCCTTTTTTTTCAACACAAATTAGCAGAATGTTATCAAGTAGTGATTATATTAGTGGTTGTGGGAGGGGCACAAGGCTTTCTGTGCTTGCCCACTTACTACATTAATTCGCCAATTAATAAAATTAATTTGCCCCATGAAAATTGCATTATTTATGCACAACGGTCAATTCTGATCATTTTGTAGTGTCTCACATGGCTGCACCACTTTCCCAGTACTGTTGTTCACGTGTGATAAATGAAATACTCAATAAAATAAAAACAACATAAGCATAGTATTGAAACTATTGATCATTACTAATGATTCAAACTGAAGCCGGTTGAAGGTGTTCGGAATTTGGATTGCATTCTACCTTTTGAAGAGCTCTGTTCTTTGCTCCATCGTCCAGGGTCGACCATAAAATCCTGCAACAAACCAGGTCGGATTAAAATACGAGTTCACGAAAGCAATCTTGTCAATCATATTGCATTTGAGAAAACTCCGTAGTTAAGCGTGTGTTTGTTTACATGCATCGTGGGGGAGAAGTCGGCGGTTGACTCTCCATTATTGTCCGTGGGGGGGGGGGACCGAACCCCGGGTTGCTCACCTTCGACCACGCCGCCGATGAAGCGCTTGGTCCCACTGCGGGCTTTCTCGCTGACTTCCTTCGAAGTTGCCATGACTGACTGTCAGTCTGCCGGAGTCAAGCTTCTCTTAGTGTATTCGATGTGTCACACCCTCCGACTGTCAGTCATGGCTTGGAGTACAGTAAAAGCAAGACCGCCCTTTAGTATGTCTTCTCACACGACCGCGCGCGTACACACGCACACACACACTTGCGTAACGCAGATGTGCACGAGCTCTAAAGTCTGCACTCGTAAATACGTAGTGTGTAAACTACCGCAAGCGAAGATGAGTGAAGTTCACCACGACGTGGGCCGCGGCTCACCGCCTGCGCACGGACTCAACGTCACCTGCAGCGGGATGAACGTCTTAAAGAGACAGTGCACCATATTTTTAAAGGGACAGTGCACCAACTTCGAAAAGGCCGCAGGAAAAATAAGACGTTTCAAGGTTAAGAAATGTATATACAGTACTGTATTTTTTAAATATATTAATGTATTCAATAGGTAACATCAATCAGAATCAGAATCAGCTTTATTGGCCAAGTATGTAGAACACACAAGGAATTCGTCTCTGATAGTACAGGTGACACTACTAGCAGCAATAACAAGCAACCATGAAAAAATGAGGACATGACAAATAAGTATCAAATAGTACAGGTGACACTACTAGCAGCAATAACAAGCAACCATGAAAAAACGAGGACATGACAAATAAATATCAAAAGACATTCTGTTGTGTAAGGTGTACCGTCATGCAGTAGTACCACCCAATGACAGCTGTGAGACAATGTGAAAAGTATCGAGCAGAGCTAAAGTGATCAGTGGTAGAATACAATACTGTACTATGACTGTTGTGCAGTTGGTGCAGATAATCGTATCATTTTAAAGTGACCAGTAGCAGTATTTGTAGAACAACTTTAAGTGTGCAATTGTACAGAAGTCCTTGAGCGCTTAAAAAGTGTCTGGTGCTGTGGAATATAGATCAGTGACAATTGTAAGTACAGCGCTGGAGCGACAATGATTATTGCTGTAATGCTGTTCCACAGGGGTGTGCAAAATCGCAAAGACCCACTCTAGATGCGGGTTACTGTTTAGGAAGTTAAGGGCTAGAGGGAAGAAGCTGTTTGAATGTCTGCTGGATTGGGTGCGCATGGATCGGTAGCGCTTGCCTGAGGGGAGTAGCTGGAAAAAGGTGATGGGCAGGGTGTGTGGGGGGGGGTCCAGTAGGATTTTCTATGCCCTTGTCTTGCGGTGTGCAAGTCCTCAAGAGTGGGTAGGGTGGTGCTAATGATTTTTTTCCGCAGTCCGAACTGTCCGTTGCAGTCGGATTTTGTCCGTTTTTGTGGCAGCCCCAAACCGCGATGGAAGAACAGAGGATTGATTCGATGACTGCTGTGTAAAACTGTCTGAGCAACTCCTGTGGCAGACCGTGCTTCCTCAGCAGCCTCAGGAAGTACATCCTCTGCTGGGCCTTTTTCAGGATGGAGTTGGTGTTGAGCTCCCACTTCATGTCCTGGGAGACTGTGGTTCTCAGGAACTTGAAGGTCTCGACAGTTGACACAGGGCAGTTGGATAGTGTGAGCGTGAGTGTCTGCTGTGTTGGGTCTGTCTCAGTGACAGACTGAGGCTGCTGTTGTCTTCTTCTTTGATCAAAACAATGTTGTCTTTTCCTCTGATCAAAACAGTGTGTCCCCCTAGCGGATATTCCATGGATTGCACCTTATTAAAAATATTCATTCCGTGTTTTTTATGCATTTTTTTCACTTTTGAATTATCCTGCGGACTTGATCAAACCTCCTTGGTTCCGGCCCGCGGACTGTATGTTTGACATATGTCAAGTATCTCAAGTATATGTGTTGCTGCCACCTCATCAAAGTTCAGACCGAAGACAATAGGGGGTAGTGGTGGTCTGGTCTCACTTCACCACTCCCAACTTTTGTAGCCAAACAGTATCAGACGACATGTTAATTTCTTTGCTTCAAGGGATTTGCGCATGGAGGTGTAACTGCTCGCCTCTCATTATCATATTATCTCTAAATATGCTTGTGACTGTATTTTCCTGACGCTTTTCTGACGCAATCTGAAACTCTCAGAAGCCCGATTCGTATTGTGTTGTGATAAACTGCAGAAAAGACGACGTGGTGTTGGGTCTTTATTCCACTTTTTAGAGAAAGGAAAGAACCTGTGTCCAGGGAAGGGCCATAAGGAAATGGACAAATCCCCTCGACGAGCGAGCCCAATGTTGACTGCATCCTCCACAGACCTGTTTGACCGGTCGGCAAACTGCAGAGGGTCCAGCAAGGGTCCGATGATGTTCCTTAGGTGGTTCAGCACAAGGCGTTTGAAGGACTTCATGACCACAGACGTCAGAGCGACAGGCCTATCGCCGTTCAGTTCGGATGTTGCTGGTTTCTTGGGAACTGGGATGATGGTGGACTGCTTGAAGCAGGATGGGACCTCACACAGCTCCGGGGATCTGTTGAAGATTTATGTGAAGACCGGAGCCGGCTGGTCAGCACAGACTTTCAGGCAGAAGGGGGACACCTTGTCGGGTCCCACGGATTTCTTGATCTTCTGCTGCTTGAAGAGCCATCTCACATCTTGTTCGTGAATCTCCAGGGCAGGGGATGAGGGCGGGGGTGTGGATAGGGTAGTTTCTGGTAGAGGTGGGCAAGTGTGGGAAGTGGCGATGTCCTTTTCAATTCTGCAAAAAAAATATGTTTAGTTCATCAGCCTGTCCCTTATTGTTCACTGCCTGAGGGGATGGTGTCCTATAGTTTGTAATTGCTTTCAGGCCGTTCCACACAGATGCACAGTCATGAGCAGAACACTGTTATGCAGCCTCTCGGCATAGCTTGTCTTTGCGATGTTAATTTCTTTTGTCAATTGGTTTCGGATGTGTTTGTACAGTGCCTATCTCCACTTCTATTTTTCTTTTCTAAGTTGCCTGAGTTTGGCAGTGAACCATGGCTTGTTATTGTTGAAGGAGCGTAAGGACTTTGTCATACAAAATATGCCGAAGAAAGCCTTTGGAAACTGTCCACAGCAGCATACTGTAATAAACACAGTACAGTATACTGCTGTGGACAGTGTATTTGCACTTTACAAAGGTCACAATTACTGTAATATGGCAACAGGTCAAAATCGATTTTTTTGTTTCAATATTTTATGTAATATCCCTTTAATCAAAATTCATATCCTTGAAAGAACTTCTCAGGGAAGGTGATATTCAGTTGTTTATTAATAAGTGTTTACTATGTATTGTGTGTGTGTGTGTGTGTGTGTGTATATATATATTATTCGTTAGAATATATATATATATATATATATATATATACAGTAAATATTCTCTAGTACGGACTCATGTTTGCGCTGTCCAATCTGTCCTTATAACAGAAATTCCTCTTTTGGGAAATGAGCATGGTACATGTCCTTTATGAACCTGCAAGTATGATGAAAACTGCATGTGTAACAACACAAGCAATAAAATGCAAAAATATACTGTCCAAAAACTGTTTATATAACAAAAACAGCAGTACAGTATACAGTACAGGTGTAGATTTAAAAAACCACAACACAGTATAGTATGTACAGTATTTTAATGTTGATTTTTTTCAGTCTTGGGAAAAAATGAGTCTATTTTGGGTTGTTTTGTTTTGTTGGGTTCTTCCTCGTTTTCTATGCCATGATCTACAGGACGAAAGTAAATAAAGTTAAAATCGTTCGCAATTACAGTAAAACGCACGCCAATAAAAAGTCACTGACACAAAAAGTCGTTTCGAATTCGATGACATAAACGGCGAAGCAAACACGTTTCTTCCATCTTCTCCAGTTGTGTTGAGTGGGCGTTGCTTTTTACGCTAGTGCCGCGAGCAACAGGACGTAAGTGAATAAAGTTAGAAATCGTTCGCAATTACAGTAAAACGCACGCCAATAAAAACTCACTTACACGTCGTCGTTTCGAATCTGATTATCAAAAAATGCGACGTGAAAAGGTGTCTCCGTTGGTGTCTTTCCGCGTATCGGGTGGAGCGTTGCGTGTATTTAAGCTACCGCGGCATGACGTCTCCATCCGGGTTACGGCTAGTGGAATTTCCGCTTACGTAGTTCCGGTAACATGTAATATCGTAGTCAAAATGTTAATGCATGGGTTTTTATTACGGGTGAAGGATATTCCTTTTCATAGAATTCCGGGGATGGGAATGTTTACTGTATATATATATATATATATATATATATATATATATATATATATATATATATATATATATATATATATTATTCGTTAGAATAAATACATATATATACTGTACTGTATATATATATATATATATATATATATATATATATATATATATATAGTTAGAATAAATTGGATAGATAGATAGATAGATAGATAGATAGATAGATAGATAGATAGATAGATAGATAGATAGATAGATAGATCTATCAATCCATTTTCTAATCGACACCGTAGGAGGGTGCTGAAGAATATGCGAACTAACTTGGGGCCAAAGGCGGAGGCACCAGACATCAATTAATTATTTTTCCTTGCACATTAATGCATAGAAATGGCTGTGCAACTGTAGAATGTTATACCATTAAAAACTGCCGTAATTACGAGAAGTGTGTGTGTGTGTGCGTGTGTGTGTGTGTGTGCGCGCGCGTGAGCGTGAGTGACATGGAACAATTGTTTCATTCATTCATTCATTTTCCGAACCGCTTCATCCTCACTAGGGTCGCGGGGGGTGCTGGAGCCTATCCCAGCAGTCTTCGGGCAGTAGGCGGGGGACACCCTGAATTGGTTGCCAGCCAATCGCAGGGCACACAGAGACGAACAACCATCCACGCTCACACTCACACCTAGGGACAATTTAGAGTGCCCAACGAGCCTGCCATGCATGTTTTTGGAATGTGGGAGGAAACCGGAGCACCCGGAGAAAACCCACGCAAGCCCGGGGAGAACATGCAAACTCCACACAGGGAGGCCGGAGCTGGGATCGAACCCGGTACCTCTGCACTGTGAAGCCGACGTGCTAACCACTGGGCTACCGGGCCGCCCCATGGAACAATTGTGATAAGACAAAATACCAGTATTTTCCGAGTGTTCGTGTGGAGATGCGAATTTATTTGTGTTTGTGTGACTGCACGCAGGTGCGTGCGCATTGCATTGCTTAGTATTGTTGCTGGCTGAAATTCTTTTGGAATCGAGAGATCAGTCTTTGTCCACGTTATTAACACATCAAAGGGCACTCTGTGGGGGGGGGGGGGGGGCTGACCGTTCAAAATCCGTTTCTTGTTTGAATCTCAGCTCTTATTGGTCTGTTTGAATGTTGTCCTCCTCCTTTTGTCTCCCATTGGATCAGGGCATTTCCGGGTAACTTTATAAATGGCGGCCTGCTCAGTTTACGTTACTTCACTGAACTGCCACACGCAGCAATGGAAGGGCACGATATAAAAGAGGAGGAAGAAGAGGAGGAGGAGGGAGAATTGAATACTTCAACAGCCTCTTCCTTAGTCAACTCTGAAGCAGAGTCTGATGAAAATTGTTTCCCTCCAAACTCGACAGAAGAGGAAGACTCTGAGGAAAATGTGGTGGAGGAGGAGGATGAGGAAGAAGGGGGCCAGCAGCTGATACAGGAAAAGGACCAGGAGGAATATGACGCCATGTGGTCATCAAAGGACAAAAAGATTTTGTGGTCTCCGAGCAATGAGGTGTCAGCACATTATGTCCCCCCTCGAATCCCCTCCTCCGGGCCAACATTGTACGCTATAGCCAGGATCAAGAACCCAGAGACAGCATTTAACCTTTTTTTCCCAGATGACATAATCCAGCTGATTTTGGACATGACCAACCTACACGGAAAGAGGACCGTTACAAACTGGGCAACCCTAACGGCACAGGAGCTGCGGGCATACATGGGGCTGCTGATCCTGGCTGGTATGTACCGATCTAAAAACGAAGCTACGCTCAGCCTCTGGGACAAGGAGATGGGACGTCCGGTGTTCGCCGAGACAATGACGCAAGGGAGATTTTCGCATATCAACCGCGCACTGTGCTTTGATGACGAGAAGCGAAGGCCACAGGGTCACCAAAGAAACCAAATGTTCCCAATTGAGGACCTCTGGTGGAAGTGGACCAGCCTCCTACCAAAGATGTTTTACCCAGGGAGGGATATTTGCATTGATGAGCAGCTCGTCCCCTTTAGCGGTCGCTGTCCCTTCAAGCAGTACATGCCCTCCAAACCAGCGAAATACGGATTGAAAATCTGGGCACTTTGTGATGTCGCCACCTCATACGCATGGAACCTTGAGGTGTATACAGGGGAACCTACGGAAGGACAGCGGGAAACAAACGTTGGCATGCGAGTCGTTCTGGACCTGTGTCGCGCTTTGGAGGGCCACACGGTCACAGTGGACCATTTTTTTTCCTCAATACCCCTGGCTCTGGAGTTAAAAAAAAAGAAAATGACTCTCGTCGGAACCATCAGGAAAAACAAACGGGAGATCCCTCCACAACTCCTCCAACTGACCAGTAGACTTACCCTTTCAAGCAAATTTGCTTTTACAAGCTCCATGACCTTGGTGTCTTACGTCCCCAGAAAGAGAAAAAACGTGTTGTTGTTAAGCACAAAGCACCATGAACCAGAAGTGTCGGGAGAACAGAAGAAAAAGCCTAAAATTATATTGGACTACAACAAATGCAAGGGCGCAGTGGATAACCTAGACCACGTAAGCACAACTTTTGTCTTTCATCAAAGCTTTCTATCAAAGCTGTATTGTCATCTGTTTGTTTGTTTTTTGCAGGCATGTAGCGTGTACTCTACCCGCCGGCGGGCATCAAGGTGGCCCATGACCCTTTTTTACCACATGTTGGATATGTCTTGCTTCAATGCGTTTGTCTTGTACACACAAGTAAACCCAAACTGGAACAGCCAAAAACTATACAAACGGCGGATTTTTCTGTCAGAAGTCGCACTGGCGCTTGTTCAGCCTGAAATTCAGAGAAGACGACCAAAGAACCTCACAGTTACAAAGAACCTCACAGTTGCTAAAGTGGTTGTAGACCCCCGTAGAAGAAAGCAGTGTGCACATTGTGTAAAACCACTGAGAGCATCAAATTTCTGCTCTCAGTGTGGCAAACCGATCTGCTCCAAACATAGCAAGCCAACTTGTTTTAATTGTTAAAAAAAAAACAAAAGAGTGTTTATTGTGTTTACTCTTGTATTTGTTGGTTGTTTTACTGTATTGTAATGTTGCTTGTATTTGTGTGACGTCATAGAGAGGGGAGGAGCTAGGTTGGGGGAATATTGGCTCAGGTAGTTAGTCTGTGTGGACTCGGAGCGCATGGGCGTGAGTTGTGGCTAACAGCAACTCCTATGAAAGTGTGTGTGTTATTACTCTTTTTCTTTATAAAAAAAAAACCCCGACAGATTGCATCAGCGACTGCGTGCATCCTTCTTTCCGTACTGAAGGGCATGACAGTATTGACATAAATTTGGTTAAATCAAAATTTTGAATAGCTGTGACGTTTTTAACTTTTAACAAGGTTATAGTTACCACACACATATATTTAACTGTCATACGACTCGTAATGGTCATACTACTTCTATTGTTTTAATACAAAGCAGATTAAAAAAGGCAAAAAAATATACGCATGGATAGGTCTGACGCCACTAAACACTTTCAGTGGTTGAATAAAAAAAAAAAATCTGAAATTACTTAGTTTAAAACCTCAAACGCAGAGCCAATCTCAGGACGTATTTGGCATTTAAAGGATTTTGTCTAAAAAAATTAAGAAATTTAATAGTGTACTCTGTCATATGAAATATCCCCCCCCCCCAAAAAAAATATATACTGTATATATATATATATATATATATACATAGGCACACACACACAAAACTCACAAAAAGTTGGGAATATTCGGCTTTCAGGTGAAATTTATGGAAAATGTAGAACGTTCACACGACAGTGATATCACATTATAGTAGGACATTTAAGAAGGATGCATTGGCGATTTCCTCATATCAAACAATTGCAATAAAAGTTAACGGTGGGCACACCACAATAAAAAAAAAATCCAGTTTGACGACAAAATCTCATGCTGCTCACAAATCGACTTATTGTCTACGGAGGCATGGCATCCCACTCTTCTTGAAGGGCAGCCCTCAGGTCATTGAGGTTCTGGGGTGCAGTTTTGAGCTCCACAGCGACTCACTTGATCCCACAGGCTTTCAATAGGATTCAGGTTTGGAGAAAGTGCAGGTCATTCTATTTGAGGTTCACCAGTCTCCAACAGCCGTTCCCTGATGATGCACCCATTAAGATGAAATGAGACCCATGTTGTTCATGTAGGGGCACAATCACTGGATTGATGTTATTCAGGTAGTATGGGATTGTCACAAAAGGGCAGTTCTGTTCCGACTGGATACACTTTGCCGTCACTGTTAACACCACCGCCACCAATATCTCAAACATGGTTGTTGGCCATCATTGCTGCTCAACGTGAATGGACTTTCATCAGAGAACAACTCGAGAGGCCCACCGTAAATGCTCATGCAAGATGAGGATGCCTGTGCCTGATGGTGTGGTCAGGTACCCTTGCAAGCGATCTAGCGCGCAGACCACGCTGATGTAAACGGTTTCGAATGGTCTTGACGTGACACTTGGATACCTCTCACCTCCCTTACACGTGCTTGGAGTTGAGTGGCCTTCATCATTTGGTTTCTCGTGGCATTGTTCACAATGTAGCGGTCATCAGCATGCGATGTGGCCAAAGGACAGCCATTTCGACATCGTTCTGTGACGCGTCCAGTCTCTCTGTAGCTTTGTTGCAACCTGCCGATGAACACTGACACTCTAAGCTCAGTGGCCACTTATGTCTGAGAACGTCCCGTTTGAAGCATCTCAATGGCAAGGTACTGTTGATCCGTCGTTAGGTGTCATGATGTCAAAATGAATGCATTTTAAGCTCATCCTGCAATTTCACCTGAAAGCGAAATATTACCAACTTTTTGGGAGGTGTGTGTGTCTCTCTCTCCCCACACATTTGTATATTCACATACATAGACACCCTGCATATTAAGCAGTTTCATATAAAACACACACATCATAGTTACGTTTTCATATTGGTATAATACTGCCGTTATGGTCTATAGAGGGCATAAAAAAATACATAACTATGTAATTTGCTGCCCCGTGATTGGCTGGCAACCGATTCAGGGTGTCCCCCGCCTACTGCCCGAAGACGGCTGGGATAGGCTCCAGCACCCCCCGCGACCGTAGTGAGGAGAAAGCGGTTCGGAAGATGAATGAATGAATGAATGAATGAATGAATGTAATTTGCGAATTTTCCCAGTGTGGGACAAATAAAGGCTATCTTATGTATGGATAGCTCCGATGTCACTGAATATTTTGAGTAGTTGGAAGAAAAAAAAAATGCACACCTCAAATGCAAAGCCAGTCTTGGGACAAATGTTGCGTTTTGTGACTGTCCCCCCCTGACACAAACGTGTGGCTAATAATTGAATGGCAAAGCTGCGAGTATGTTTGGCTTATTTTGTAAACCTGCTTATAATATCAGTCCGAACCTCATCAGCGACAAACCGCCCCACATGTCACTGTTCATGGGATGGGGGTCCGTGGGGAGCAGTAGACACTGAAATAGGCAACATAAGTGCGAGCAAAAAGTTCTGAAGTTGGGGTTGTTCTCTCCTCTGCACTGCTACCTCAGTCCTCTTTGGGCTTGTTTCAGTAACGAATCAAAGTCAAGCTCCTGAAACCTGCTCTTGGCTGGAGACGGCTCTGCATCCACTTTTGCATCTGAGGAACACAGTTTGATAACATGTTCAGTGGTCCGGGTCGGCTTCAAACTGTCCAATTTTCGACGCATTTGTGACTATCACTAACAATAGGTTCATGCTAACGGCACACTTTCTGGAAAAATGTACAGTACAGTGGAAGCTCTAAATCTGGATGCCCTTTATGTATTCCATCAACATTGAAGGAAAAATGATACCTTTGAACGTGCACAGACGTTTTGGAGTTCCAACCATTGACTGCAAGCGGCTCAGACATGACATGAAACTTCGGGAGCGTTGTGTTTAAATGAGCTAATATGCATGCAGGTATATTTGGCAGAAAAATTGTGATTCAAATGAGCCTCATTGGTCACATTAATTCAAAAACACCAGCACTAAAAGCCAAATGCAGTTTGGGTGAAGGGAGCTGCAGAAAGCTGGTGTGTAATTGGTGGAAACCTCACATACTGTTGTAGTAAGAACATTGAAGGCCTGGTCATGCTGTCACATATATAGAGTGCAATCTAGAGCAGATGCAGAAAAGTGGTTAAGATTGAATGACTGACTGTGTCTTATGTGCTGTGTTGTATTATTTAGTTATTTTGACTTCAAGATGGCGCCGCTAGAGTGGCTGCCTTTACAGCAGCCCCTATATTTTGTTGTTCTACTTTTTCCTTTCATAACTTTGCTGCTGTGAATTTGGAATTTCTCCATTGTGAGACTAATAGAGGTTTTCTTATCTTAAACTGTCAGTGGAACGCATGCTCACAAGCTTAGCATCACCGTAGGCATCCAACTAAAAAGGAGCGTTTAATATCAACCTTTTCTTATCCATACCAAGCTCTAGCGGCGTAAGTTTCGATAAACTTCAAAACTTTTTCAATGGTTTCCACATTTTCATCATTATTTCCAAACATTTTGTACATTACTGGGCATTTTTTGGCCATGAAAATGCACTTCAATTCCAATCAACGATCAATCGTCATTAATGGTTGACCCCTTCCCCCAATTAGTCCATTAAATCAAGGTTCCACTGTATTTTGAAATGGGCTAATATCAGTCAATATACGTAATCGGCATGCAGGCAAGGCTCCTTTTAGGGCTGGGTTCTCAAGATGACATCGATAAAGGTCTGTATTGCTACTGGCGCAATTGGCAGAGGTGCAAGTTCACATCTGATTATCTGCTCAACATAAAGTACAGTAAGTACCCAAAAAGTGGTTTGCAAACTATTAAATACAACAATTAGAATGTCTTTACATGTAACAATGAGTCCAAAATGTACTAGAATTGCTCAGAGGTAGCAATTGTGAGTTTTCCGATTGGATTATTTTTCATTTCACCTATTTCCCATGCCAAACAAATGAAATCCTCGCAACTCAGTTCAGTTCCGAGTAGCGTCTACAAACGAATTGCGTTGGGCCTCAGAGGTTCCACTGTACCTGCCTGGTTACAATCTCACCTAAATCGGCATAGTCTGAATTACAAAACTGTCTTCTTCCTCCAAAGCAGATGTCAAAGGGCAGCTCATCAGGTCTTCTTAGTTTTGCACCATTGTCGATGGCTGCAAATGCATCATCCATGCGGTAGAACGTGACAAAGCCATAATGGTCACTTTGGGAAGCAAACAAAACCATTTTAGTACTTCACAGTATGGACTCACAGCACACAGGAGACATTTTCGATGTACTTACCCTTTATCTCTAAAGTGCAGCGACACGCATTCTACTTCTCCGAAATAAGAAAAGCGCTCCCTCAGTTCATCGTGCGTCATGGACCTGCGGATGCGGCCGACGTAGACAACTCTGCGCTCATCCTTTGGTAAAGAATTTTAGATGCCAATGAGCACGTGTTGGACAGCAGCTAACCACTCAGACACCAGTTGACATGTTTGGGGGTTAACGGAACACAAGTACCGACGTTACATATTCAGGAAAAGAATAACTAAAGAAGAGTAACCTCCTAAAACGGGACCATGATTGAGAGGGACGGCCGGGGGTAGTCGTATTGTGCCGCTTGAGGTGACATTTTTGGACCGGCGCGAGACGGGCCAGGGCTAAAGCATTTGCCAAGAATGTTTTCATGAATCAAGAACCAAAGTCGGAGGTTCAAAGGCGATCAGATACCGTCGTAGTTCCGACCATAAACGATGCTGACTCGGCGGCATCATTCCCATGACCCGCCGGCCAGATCCCAGGAAACCGCCAATCTTTGGGTTCAGGGGGGAGTATGGCTGCAAAGCTGAAACTTAAAGGAATTGACAGAAGGGCACCACCGAGAATGGAGCCTGCGGCTTAATTTGACTTAACACCGGAAACCTCACCTGGCCCGGACAGGATTGAGTGATTTTCAGCTCTTTCTCGATTCCGCGGGTGGTGGTACATGGCCGCTCTTAGTTGGTGGAGTGATTTGTCTGGTTAATTCCGATAATGAGTGAGACTGCGGCATGCTAAGTCGTTACGCAGCCCCCGAGCAGATGCAAAGCGGCCTCGCAGAGAGGGTCGGTCTGTAGCCGGGCATTTGCCCCCTGCCCGGCCAGGCCTCCTAACCCAGCTGATATGACAAGACTGTTGGACTTACTATGGCTTTCAGCTTCTGAAGTCTTGCCTTGTGTTCCCTCGTCAGTTTCCAGGACTTTCTGGTGATGGAGAGAGAACATTTTAGTGATACCAAGACGACATTTCTATTATTACAGTGATACATTGAATAATAAGTGCCTCAACTCGTGGGTTTTTCAAGGGACAAGCCAATGCTTGGGTCGATTTTTTGCCTTGTGGTGTGAACCAAGATTTTAAGGTGCAAGCAAGCTTCAGATACACCGCCATTCGGGTGGAAAATAAAAAAGCAATTAAGGTACTGTACCACATTAGCATGTGGGTAAACAGCCAGTCACGATTCACTTCCAGCTATTTCTTCAGCAAACATTCATTCACACAATATAAAATGACAACAAGGGGATGCTGTATGCCAGTACTTGCGCCTTGACACACACATACAGAGTAACAGGCTAATCTGACCCCATCTCCATTGTCACCCAATAAGCCACTTGACTCAAATTCATTTGAAACTTGACCCATACATTTTCTTCAAAATATGTTCTATAGACACTCACTAGTTTAAACACGGCTTTCTGCTCAGGGCTCAAGTAACAATCGATCAAGGCTCACCATTTTTCTGAAGCTGAGCCATGATAGGTTGTTACCTGGGGTCTTTATGTTGCTTTTTTTAAATTGTGTTTTTATATGATACAACATAGTTTGTCCATTGAAAACCTTTTTTGGGGGTGGCGGGGTTGGGCAGGGATGTCCGGAACGGGTGAATGGCATTTTAATTCATCTTATTGGGGGAAATGTATCTGCTCGACAAGTAAATACATCAAATGAATGAAACTTGCGATTCTATTTTCATCACTAATTGAGCAGTGTGGCTATCTAAACCCCTTCCTTTGCAAACTCACCTGTAAACGTTTCTCCTGCGCATATGAAAAGTTGGTGAGGAAGGAGACGGCGACCGGGAGCGAGACCATGATTGGGGTCTCGATCTGTTAGATGTGAAACACGTACGAGACAGTTTGCGGCGCCGAGGCGGGGAAGGGGAGGCGGAGCGAGAAGGGGACGATGACCAAGACCTGCTTCCTGAATGCTCACAGTGGGACCTGTGGACACGCACGCACAAATAACAGTTGAGCACAAAACGCTAACCGAAGATCAAGAGAGGGTAACGCGACTACCTTTTTGGGGAGGGGGATGGAGAGCTGGACGATGATGACGAGCAAACGTCAGAGAGTGGGGATCTTCTCGAGTATCTCCTCTTCTCTCGCCCTCTGCTCGGAGGGCTGGGTGGAGGTGTAAGTTGGGTATATGAAGGGGCTGTCGGGGTGCAAGTGGATGAGGCTGACTGGTATTTCTCATCAGTTCTGACGGGAGAGTCACATTTCATGATGGAGATTTGATTGCATTTAACAAAAGAGGAGGTCACTTCCACTTCACGGGTGTTCCTGAGAAGAGAAGGAGGGGCTCTTGGATGCAAATCATCCACAGGCATGCAGTAATCGTGATCGGTGGACACCGATGAACATATGTGAGGAGGTGCAGCGAGATCTGTCGCGTTTGTCTTCCTGCATGGCAAAGGGCGAGGATCAATGATCTGAATGCCCTTGGATGCTGGTGTTCTCCGTCTTACACTGACAACTTCCTGAGTGTCGAGAACGACTTCAGTGCTGACAGGCTCGGGAGTGACATGTTCCAAGTTTCTTTGGCGCTCCAGATATTTGATGGTGCGTTTTGCTTTCACGGAGTACAAAGTTCTGACAGCTTTGGGATCCTTCGTGGAGGTCTGCATAGGCATAGAGTTCCTCTCCGTGTCTTTGTGCAGGTTTGCGGGTAAAGCATTTGAAAAGATAGCTGGATCGGCCTCTTCAGCTGAAAGGGAGACAACCACAATAGGTCATGTGTGCAAATGCGCATTATACATCACACATTATACATACGAGGGGAGTTCACAATTGCACTTTCTCAGTTGTCCAGATTTTTTGCGTGTGGCTAAAATGGGGTGCAGTGAGGCACTTGGGGCCCATGGCATGAGTTGGCCCTGACCCACAAAAATTGACTTGTGCAATCTTTCCTGTACATCTTCTCTTTTCAGTGAGTCTGACGTTTGTATCTTGCTGCTGGCGCCAACCTCACACTCCAGTCAGCTGTTCAACTGAGGGGTGGGTGTGCCGACAGAGCTGTGCCAAATTCAAATAATTAATTTGCCTCAGGGCAATATTGTGACCATTTTTAAATTATTTTTTTTTGAATGAGAGCAAGCATTGATCTTTTGGGACACTGCCTGAATTTGCGGGACACATAAATTGAGCTCCAAACCCTGTATGTGCATGCGCTATGCGGGACGGTTGGTCACCCTAATGCTCTACTGTGGCCAACAGTGCAAAATTTGGAATCATAACCTGGACAACATTGTTTCTGTAACAGCTATATCGACGTCGGGTCAGTCAGTAAAATGACAAAAGTGAAAACAAAATGACCAACTATCTACATGTACTGTATTTGAAAACAACAACAAAAACATAGTAAGTCAAAGAATCACTTTGCTTCTCCTCAAACTGCTCCAACAAGCTGGTAAGGTCACAGGCTTCAATCCCTTTAACAGAAGAAACAAAGAGTGATGTCAACAATTTCCTTGTTTCCGCGTTATCCATCCAGTATCTAAATCGTTCATACCAACATCATCTGATAAAAGTCGTGCATGTGTTTGGTCTGTACCTGACTCAGCTGCAGCACTTTGGTGGCGACAGGTATGTTGAAATGATGGTCGTGCTTTCTCGGAAAGAGAAAGTTTTGTGGGGCCCTCTGGTAACACTTCCCTCACTGACTGGCCTTGGGCACACGTTACTGGATCCGAATTTACTGACTGAGAAATATGAGGCATGAGGTTTTGTGGTTTCCTGCATTCTGAACTGGATTTTGTTTGAGGCGTAATTGGGAAGTAGCACTCCACTTCATTACTTGAATGAGGTTCCATAGTGGACTGTTGTATTTGTGATGCTGCAACTGAGTGTTCGACGCTGGACATGAGAGAAGAGTGAGAATTAGATGGGTTGGGCGTCGGGCTAACAGGCAAGTGAATGATGACAGGGTTTGGGGGATCAGTGCTGAGCGGTGTTCGATTCTTGAATGGACTTGTCTTGCTTGCAGCACCTTTAACAGGGGGGTCAATGTGCTCATCACTGCACTTTGAACCATCAAGTGAGGTATGTTCAGATTCACTTTGAGGTGATTTGGATCTGTGATGCCTAACAGCCAACAATGGCTTCTTGTCGAGTGGTCCGGGAGGATGACGACATGTTGTCTTGCAAGGAGCTCTTTGGCGTGGATCCGGACTGATTGTAGACTTTTCTATCAGACGCAGTGAAGACTTCATCTCACAGAGGTTTTGTCTCTGCCCATGTGAACAGAGAATGGGGGTCAGTTCTTTGGGGGGCTTGGGAACAGATGGCCACCTGGTCGTGTTAGTCCCCTTTTTCTCCACCAGTGGTTGCCTTTTCCGTCGCAGCTGCCTGTACTCTTGGAGGCTTAGCGATTTGGCTTTGCCCTCACCTTTTGGCGGTGGAGCCTCAGCCTGGTTATTTAAGTCTGATGATATCGATGCTGTTGTTGGGGCTACAAGTGCTGGGTCGTTGGGTGTATCTGCAGCGGCGACGCTTGGGAGAGTCTTCTCATCGAATCCAACCTCATCAGACTGATCAAATGAAGCCACTTGAACGGGGCCAAAACTGACTTTTTTCTTTGCCCTGGGGAACAGACCTTTGGATGATTTGCTCGCGAGGAATGCGCTTTTTAGCGGTGTGCTGCTCTCTTCTTTTGCAATCCCCTCTTTATCCTCTCTCTCTTTCAGGGGGGTATCGTCATCATCATCAGATACGACATTTATGTCTTCATCACTGTCTGCAGTTGGCTTCTTATACTTCCATACTTCTCCCTGGGAGAACATTGTGTGTTTCTTCTGTAGTTTGTCCCAGGGCGATAATGGTCCAGCTGTGCCCCGGTCGTCTCTCCCCTCCTCCTCCACATGCATCTTAAGGCAATAGGGGTGCATGAGTTTCACTAGGTTGACCAGAGAAGATGTAGTAAAGATGTTCACTTGAGTATCTGCTTTCTTATTTGGACCTTGAAACAATGTCCGACTTTGGTGTTGGAAGACTGGCTGAAGTCTGGCTACTTTGCTCTTGTCTTCTTTTCTTGCGCCGTTTGTGGTTCTCGGCCTAAGTTTGGCGGTAAAGGCTACCTCATCCTAAAAAGAGATGGAAACATTGGAAATAGTTTCAGATGTTTTGCCACTGCAATTTGGCCCATGCCACTGTTGTCAGATGACAACATTTTGAAGAATGACGTATATTGTTTGACTGAACGACAAACAGCATGATGCGATTCTCATGAAAAAAGCAGATTGCCCTGGTCGCTATAGTTATTTAGAGCACAGGTGTCAAACCTAAAGTCTGGAGGCCAAATCTGTCCACGTCCTTTTATGAGGCCCACGAAAGCAAATCATGTGTGTCACCTTGCACGATCCTTGCTAAAATGTGCACCGAAAAATTGCCATGTGTAATAAATATGAAATGACATTTTGCAATCATGTTGTTACCCCGTATACACTCGAACAATAATTGAACATACCATTATAGTTGACTAATTTCAAACCTGGTAATCCATCAATTTGTGGTCTACAAGTAATAATACGATGAGACGATTAATTTGGTTTCGTGTCAAAATGCCCCTCCGAGGGAAGACCCAACTCCAAAGTGGCCCTCGACAAAAATGAATTTGACACCAATGAATTAGAGGAAAGGGTGAGAAGAAAGGAGGAACGGTGGATAAAGCCCTAAATATGACAATAAGAGAGTATTTTTAAAGCTTGTCACCAAGTTTGTAGATGCGGATCACACCGTTTGCAAATTTCTCCAGGGGGCATCCAAACATCTTTTGAGAAGCAATGATAGCCGCATTTATTGACCGCAAAAACACCAACCTAGGTGCATCCAATTTGTGGGCGGAAATACTCTCTCTACACTTCTGCTTTTTCACCACAGTAACATTATGAAATTATGAATATATATATTTGTAAACATAACATGCACTATACATTGTGAGGCTTGAAGGAGGTGTGCTTTGATCATGCTTGCTGACCACAAACTTTTTTTGGTCATGAATCATCCTATAGGGAAGTCCGGATCAGATTTTTTGACACACGAGTGCAAGTCACGTGATTTAGAATATCTTTTTGATACCGTGTAATGATCTGACACCTTTACTTCAAAAAAGAGAGCGGATCCAAATTGCCTCAATTTCCGGAATTTCTTTAGTTTTTAATTAAGTATCCCAACATGGTACCTTTTTATACGGCTCAAAGTCTAGTGCCGCAGTGGATCAAACAAAACAAATCTTCCCGTAATATATCAGTGGTGCAGAATAAAATTACGATGGAAACATATACACTTGAATGTCAGAAATTCCACTCGTATGGAACAGAAAAAAAGATCTGTCAAAATGGTCAATGAATCAATTTTACACAGTGGAACGTTAAACATTATTAACATTATATTTTGTGCAAGGGAAACTAGAGCACTACATTTGGTAATAAGTTTGTCCCTCAGGAATTTCTTTTTCACTTTGTGACCTTTTAACAACATTTAAAAATAGAATCATTTTCAGCCGATGCCAATCATCAGAAAATTATGGGATCTGCCCCGATTCAAGATTATGTGATCCGAGCGGGACGTCGCAAGATATAACCTGTCATGGTAATTCACAGTCAACAACTGTGCTGTTTTGATGTCATTCACCTGTGACTAATGAAAATTTGTTGCAGAACCTCACACACAGTACTGCACGATGCGACTGACTAGTTCAGTCGTGTTGCGTCACTGAGTGTGCTTTAGGCTCACTATTCTTGTTTTGTCCAATGCAGTTCTGGGGTGGCTTAGGGTTAACAGTGAATGATTTGATGATGAAAGAAATGAAAATGATTGTTGCACTTACAGTAGTCATGCTGTTCCCAAACTCCTGACAGTTGAGGAGCTTGGTGTCAGGCAGGGTGTCAAAGGGAGAAAGCGTGCTGCCGACATCATCCTCCACACACTCTAACATCTGATTCAGAGCAGACAGCAAGGTCTCACTCTCTTCTTCCGCTTGCCTTGTGTCCTATAATGGGTAGTAACAAAAGCTTGTGACTATTTTGGCCCATCCACTTTTAGCGGGCATAAAAACAACAGCCATTCCTGGCTTGTGCTCTGACCTCTGATGAAGCAGCGGGCTCCTCAAAAATGGCCAAGATGGAGTGTTCCATACAGGACCGCGTGTCCATGTCCTCTGCACCCATGGTGCCTCCACACGAACCAATCTGCAGAGATATGGACAAAAATGTGAATGTATCAGACTAAACACACCAACGTCTCGTAAAAAATTATAAAAAATATCCTGAGGTGTGCGGAGTGTTGTATGATTGTTTTCTTCCTGGACAATCAAGAAACGTTAAACCTGTTCAATACTTCCAAACACAAATCCTTTGTCTGTAGCCAACACTGAGTGAGAACTCTGATGTGAGTTGAAACAGAATAGAAAGTTAGGGAGCGACTTAGAAGTTTGAATGAATGGGTGTTAAAACATGACATGATATTGTTTTTTGAATATAGTTTTGGGTATGTTTGTTGTAAACTACTAATATTGGCAGTTCTTAATGGGTGTCAATTATTTGTTTCACTACTCAAGGTAGTAGTACTCAGTGCCATCTCCCTAAGAATAGCATGAATTTACGATAAGCACACACATTTTCAAAACATCGGTTAGCATGTTAGAAATCCATACTCGAATGTGCCGAATAGCACATTGACTGTCTCAAGATAACCTTGTTCAACATGTTCTACTTACATCCTCAAAATTCATACAGTAAATCTTAGTAGTGCTGAGTAATATTTTATATATTTTTTATATTTGCTGTACGTTTGTTTGTTTGTTTGTTTATTGAACATATATAACATACAATACAATAACAGATTGACAAAAGTGTAGGCAAGTAATAATTGTAAAAAGAAAAAATAAAGACAGACATCATCACAGTTTTTATGTTCAAAGGAGTAGGAAGAAGTAAATAACTTATCTAGTCCTACCCCTTGTTATGTAGCAATATATGAATGGATTTTTTTTCAATATAAAGAAGACAAAGAAAAAGTCTATACATCATCAAATACTTTTACCCTTATGTGTACTGTACTTATCTATTTATACACCTTTCAGTTTATATATATATATATATATGAACTAATTATTTCTCCTTTATATATCATATTCATTATAAATACTGCATTTCTTTAATACATTTAATAAATTGATCTTCTTAACTCTGATTTGTGTAGTTTTGTTGTACTAATCTTTTGAATTTGTTTTTGAACTCCACCAGCGATTTGCTCATTTTCAGGTCCTTTTCGAAATTATTCCACAGATTGACACCTATTACTTATACACACCTTTGCTTGATGTTTGTTCTTGTTCTGGATTTTTTGTATTGGTTAGTACCCCTTAAATTATAACTCTAATTTCAAAAAGCTTCTGGATATTTTGGCAAAGGAGATTATTATGTGCTTTATACATTAATTGGGCGATTTTGAATTCAACCAGGTCATAGAATTTCATTGTGTTTGATTTGATGAATAGTGGATCTGTGGGTTCTATATATTTTGACCAATTGATTGACGTGAAAAATAATTGGAATAAAATTGAGACGGATAAGATATAACAATGATGTCACGATGGAAATCTGATTATAAACCAGCAACTGTCACATTTGACAGTACAGTATTTGTCAATCAGTAAGCAATAATAGCAGATGGCAATGGAAATTGCATCAAGTAAGGCGGTTTATCACAGCACCAAACCAAATGACACGAAAACAAAACTTTCTGGTCTATTGGGCTGAATAATAAGTAGTATTAAATCAGTTTCTGGATTCAGAGATCTTGCGGCTAAATGTAGTGCTACTATGAAAATAAATGTGGCGTTTTTAAGTGAAACCGGGTCAAAATGAAATACATCTAAATGATGAAGGAGGCCAACAAATGTCTCTTCAATTTCGCTCATCTCGTGTTCAACAAAGAACAGCGCAACGTGCCTGCCTCGGCTGACTTCAATGTACAGTGCAGTCAGGAAGTGCTGCACTCCTTCGCTTTCAACAATACATTGCTGGTTGCGATTACAGGAAGCAACACTAGAAGACCCAGACTGTTGACTATACGTGACAGTCAGCGGTTTCCGGGCTTTTGAGGACCAAAAAGAGTGGAGAGGTCCAGCTGATCGCTAACCACGTACCCTGCCGACAAGCCCGTCTCAGCCACGTGTCGCCACGCGCGCATGTGCCGGTGAAACAACCGCCACTACGACGCCAAAAAAACGCTCCATTGTCCTACTTGATCAGCACAGTAGCTTAACTGTCGAAAGCGATACCTGGCAAGGGCTCCTGATGCTCAGAAAGTCCACGTTGCCGGCATTTAAAGCCTCGTCTATGGGCCTCCACTGCGCCGCCATCTTGCTGCTTCACATGGTCGACTTGGCAGTCCTGGACACGTGACCACCAACAACGCGCGAACAGTTGGGCTGACCTAGGACCAGTTTGACACTCACAACACACTTGGAAAACGCTAAGCATCAGATCCTAGGTCAGAGGAGTCTTTTCCACTCAAACGCCATATTTGGCACATATTTATTTATTTTAATAATACTGGCCCGTTTCTGATAACGTTTGTTAGAAGCTGGTACATTTGCATCTTGCTTAGGTACATTCAAGTGGCCAATTTACCAACTTCTCCAATGCACGCGATTTTGATTGTGCTGAAGCGACATCAAGCGTTCAATTTGCGGTATCACAGCTTCACTTACAATACAGTACTGTACTGCACTGGTTTTTACATTATGCAGAGGGCAGTGTGAATGAGTTTCCCCCGGTATCTGTACTTTACTAGAGGATTTTATTGTAATTCCCTAATTGCTTTCAGATAACTGTTCTGTGTAATTCTTACTTTGCCAAAAGAAGAACCCCCTTTATTTGTCTCACAATGGAAAAACAAGCAAAAGGCCATAATGTAAAGTGAAAAAGGCAAAATCAAAGGCTCATAGTGTATTTGAAGATGTAAAATATTCTCCATCCATGGCTTCATTTAAGAGAATGCTTTGATGTTGTCTCTTCCAAAAATGATTTGTGGCGTGCGTTTTATCTTGTTCCATCCTAAAAACCCACAAGCTACTGGCGTTCATAAATTCTCTGCCAAACAAGGGGGTCACTTTGTTTTGGTGGCTTTTTGTTTTTTTTCTCTCTCAATATTGCAGGTTTTGGGCTAATGGACAACCAAACAGTTGCAATGGCAACCAGGACTGCAGGGAGAGTTTTTTTTGGTATCATACTATAGGAACCGCCGAATGGAATGATGAAAAATTTTGTTCACAGAGATATTGGGTGTGTAAAATGTAGATCCTTTGGGCATAATCTCCCATGTGCTGAAGACAGAAAAGGCATGCGGCTGCAACAGTTTGGGCTGCACAGCTCATCCCATCGACCGAAAAAAAAAAACACGCAGGCACGGGGAGAACATGCAAACTCTACACAGGAAGATCAGGGCCTGGAATCGAACCCTGCACCTCTGCACTGTGAGGAGGACGCGCTAACCAGTCGAGCACCATCCTATTTTAAAGCATTTACAAATAAAAGAGTTAAAGACATTTAAAAGTAAAGAAATCACTAAGATTACTAAAACAACAAACAGTGCAAGAACAAACTTTTTGAAAACATGATTTTGAAAATGCTTCGAAAGACCGCAATTATAGGTAGTTTTTAACCTGCATTAAAAGCATCGAATTGACTTGATGACACATAGTGAACCAAAATGCTTTTAATGTTTCATGTGAAAGGGTTGGATCACAGATTCAGACGCTTCCCTCTCAAGTGGACTTCTCACTTGCTCCACTTATGATCTGTTAATTCAGAGGTCCCCAAACACAGGTCCGCAGCCAGCTCTTTGGTACTGGTCCATATAGACATTCCCCCGCCCCCATTTTTTATTGTACAGTATTTTATATTTTATCACTTATTTGTTGGGGGGTCGCAGAGCAATGTGGCCCGAGTGGGAATGTTTGTTGACACCCCACCGCCCTATCAACAGATGCCTTCTAATGGTTTCACTGGAGCAAATTTGTCCTAAAATGTCAGCTCACAACTGAACAGTGTGGAAATATCTGTGATGCTAATTAGAAGACACCTGTGGTCAAATGATCTTTTCTCAGGGTACCATCATTTTTGTCAGTTACCTATCCACAGAAAATACCAATCAGATAGCAAATACATAACACATGCAAGGCAAAACAAAGCGCGGTTCATTGGCTCCTTATGCTTGTGCTGCTATTTTGTATTATCTCCCCATTTTTGAGAGAGGACGATGCATGTGTCTGGCCTGTTATCTCTTGCATACCAGGAAAGGGTTGACCTTTCTTCTGAATGTCATGCCGGTTTACAGAGTCAGTGGCTGTGCAAGATTAATAGGAAATGAGATTTAGTCACAGGAAACGCTTTTATGACCTGGTGTAGAAGCTTTTCCATATTGTTTTCAGATGGGTTGCTTGTTGTGTTCTTGTCATTACTTCACCATTCAGTATTTCATCGATGTTTGTTTGGAATGACTGGACACAAAAAGTACATAACCAGTTTCCACAATCCTGTTTGAATCGGTATCGTAAGCAGCCATTCAAATTTGGTACCAATGCAGATCAAGGTGTGAATTGTTCTTAACTCATTCAGTACCAGCCATTTTCAGACCCGTATTAAAAAAAAAAAATAATAACTTTCAGTCTTGGAAAAAAAAGCAAGGAAAAAAGAAAACCTAAGTACATGGGATTGAATGGGTGAAGTCATATAATTATGTCATATAAATATGTCCAAAAGACATATAAATATGTCTTTGGGAGTGAATGAGTTAAATTTCCCCAATGTTAAAATGAATATTGCTGATATCTCAGTGAAAGAACTCCAAAGTCTGTAAAAGCGATTTGGAGGTGATTTTCTTTTTCTTTTTTTTTCTTCTTCTTAACCTGGATTGCTTTTGTCTTGCTTATCATTGTTTTGGTATTTAAATGCCTAATTTTGCTGCTACTGTTACTCCCTCAGCTCTCACTCATACGCACGCACGCACACACACACACACACACACACACACACACACACACACACACACACACACACACACACACACACACACACACACACACACACCACGTCTGGAAACACATTACTGCGTGAAATGGGGCCAAAGCCTCCGTCAGTCTTCTGCCAGTGCAGTATATGCAGGAATATGTGGAGAATTGAGTTGAGGAGGGGCAATTCAGTGTAAGTGGGTCACCTTACTGCAGCATTCAACGCCAAACATCCACATCAACACTCAGCGTCGCATACAGTGTACTGTCCCACTGGGACCACTGTTTTTGTTTGGCAATAAAATACATAGTCACTCACAAATAGACACTTTTCCAAAGCGTTAGTGCTCAAGGGGCAAACACGCGCGTAAAAAACTATTTATTTTCCATAATGTTTCTCAACCTCCAAGGACTCCCTATGATCTTGTTTGAAGAACCTGCGGGGTCTTGGGAGTCATGTTGCTGCTTGTGTTATACACTTTCTGTTCTGCACATCCCACACCCCTCCACTGAGTTCATGAAATACATGTGTGTGCACTGTAGCGCCCTGCAAAAGCACTTTGATCTTTATCTCGTCATCTCCCCGCTGCAGGACGCGCGAGCATTGTTTGGTGCAGGTGTTGTGCCACTGCTGTCCTCATTGGACTTTGCCTCATGTCCCTTTGCTTTCAGAGCGGAGAGGAAGAATACCCTCCCACATGGCACAGAGAACATTTGTTGAAAACAACTGAAGGGCTGAGAGAAGCACAGGAGAAATGTGCATTGGTTAATCGAGAAAGAAAGATCAAGGAATGATACGGGCAAAGATTATAAAAAGATATGGAGGCGATCCTGTCGATAGAACAGAAGAGGCAGAAGTGGGGATTCAAGAGTGCACATATTCGCTTGTACACAAACACAGCACGGTGATGGAATCCTGTAGATTTGAAAGAAACAGGAAGCCCATTTTAGACTGTATTATGTAAGAGTTTGCGGCATCAGCGCACCCTTAAACTGAATGTACAACACAACATGCAAAGGTACGATAACACCAAATAAAAGCCATATAACTTGACATTATAGACCTATCTTTCCGTCATTGAAATGATAAAAAAAATGTATTTATGTAGCAGGTGCAAGTACAAAAATGTTCCAATATAATGACTTTGGGACATTGATGTCTCGTTTTTCTTTGGTATGGGAAAACAGATGTGGTTTATTATGAATATGCTGCATTTGCCAATAAAATCAATATAACTATTTGTTACATGGCATTTAAGGGAATGTTCATGCCGTGGATATAAAAAGTCTACACACCCTGCATGGTTCAAATGCCAGTTTCTTTTCATGTAAAAAAATGAGACCGAGATACATTACTTCCAAACTTTTTCCACCTTAATGTGACACATAACCTGCACAACTTAAGTAAAAATTAAGTCTTTTCAAGAGGCGAAGTCAAAATCAACAATGTCGTTGCACAAGTGTTTCAGCTGTGTTCAGAAATCACCAATCACATTCAAACTCATGTTACATGGTAGTCAGCACACGCCTGTCACAATTTAGTTTTCAAGAAGTGCTTCTGATGAACTCTAAACAAAGTTAATCTATTTTAGTGTGCTTTTGGTGAGGTTTTTATAATCTAGTTTTAAAGCACAAGCCTGGTCCTCAAAATGCTTCCGCGGTAACCAGGGGAGGGGTCTCATTTTTCAAAGGTCCCAGTCAGGGGAAGCGTATAAAATAATTTCCAAGGTAGTATTCAATATGCCATGTTACACTGTGAAGGCATTCATTATCATTTGGGGAAAATATGGCACAACAGTGATATTAGAACTAACTGGGCGCCGGTCAGAGAGGCTACCAAGAGGTGGACAGTAACATTGAAGCAGGAGAAATTTCTGGCAAATCTTGGCATTTTAGTCCACGTGACAGAATGTTTTCTTCATATATCTAGGCTGAGGACTGAACTTTTAGGTCAACAGTATGTTTAGGGCAAACACAACCCTGCTCATCACCCGCAGTAAGGCATTGTTTGTGGTAGCATCATTCTTTGGGGCTGTTTTTCTGTCAAGGTGGAGGGAATTATGAACAGTTAAGCCAGGGGTCGGCATCCCAAAATGTTGAAAGAGCCATAGAGGACAAAAAAAAAACCCAAATATGTCTGGAGCCGCAAAAAAATAAAAGCCTTCTATAAAACTTACAATGAAGGAAACACATGCTGTATGTATGTAGGCGACTGGACTGTCTCATAATTGTTTGTTATTCATTCATTCATTCATGTGTGTTCACAAACGCCCCCATAGAATTTATTTTGTGATTACCTCGCTTGATTTTTTCGTTTTGGTGCATTATTTACACTTTTCTTAGTGTCAGTGAAGTGATCATGAATTTCCGTTTTTCATAAGCTGTCTTTGAACGCCTCTCAAGTCGAATGAGAAGAGAGAGAGAAGGCATGGAGTCGGACGCAGACGTGTCTATGTTTGTAGAGACTGTTAAAAGCATAAAGTGTACGTTTAAAAAAAAAAACAACACCACAGCTCTCCTTTTTCGGAGCTGCAACATGTATCTACATCTATTTGAGCTATATTAGCCCACTGTCAAAATCTTTTTCCATTTTCAAACATTTTTTATAAAGCTCCAGGGAGCCACTAGATGTCGCTAAAGAGCCGCATGCGGCTCTGGAGCCGCGTGTTGCCGACCCCCGAGTTAAGCTATGACTGTTTGCTTGCTACCTGAGCCCTGAGAAAGCGTGAGGTGATTTTCATTGAAGAGCAAGTGGCCGGCCCTTGAGAAAATGGATAGCCTTTACGGCTTCGCTCATTCCACATATTATTCAGAAATTCATGTTTCGAGGAATGGGCCTGCAGAGGACATATTATTACGACAACGATTTTGGGGTTGACTTCCCCTTTAGTTGAGGTGTAAATATTGTAAATGTAGGTCTGTCCATTGAGTGAGATTTCACTTTTGATGTGAAAGATGCTGCGCTGGATTGTCTTTTGATGGCACAAAATACACTTTGGAGAACAAGTGGTTCAGGAAGTACAGCAGACAGCAGACGTGGTGATTAGTCGCTAGCCTCACATGCATGGACCATGCTGGAATAATTAACACAATATGTCCTCCTACCTGTGCGCAAGATGAACAGAGAACTGCTTTGGTCTGGTGTATAATTACAAATCATATAAATAAAGATGTACGTGTTGCATAATTTACGAACATGGACTCCACTCGCATTATGGACGTAATGACCCAGAAGGCGTCACTTGCACCAGGGGAATAGTGGAGGTTTAAGAAGACGCACAGATCCTCCCTCGGGCAATTAAGCTCATCGCCCACCTTTTGCTCATTAAAAATATTCTGCTCGGCGTTGAATTTCACTGTCACGTGCGTGATGTGTCCCATCTCAAATTGTAATTGACTCATATCCTGTTGAAATGTTCACGGCACATGCACCCGTCCTTTCTGTTCTTGTGCATACTGGGTGCTCAACAAAATTTGCGTAAGTACACTTTTTGTAAAAATTGTGTATTAGCATGCCAGTGTGCAACTTGTTTGCGGTGTCTAGTTGACTCCTTGCAAATTTTTGCTCTGTTTTAAGACGTTTTTCTTTGTGTCCTCCTCGTTGTCCACAGCAGAAAATTGTAGTGTATACGTTATGTCTCATTGGACGCCATATAGGTGTACGCGTGTATCGAAAATGTTGCCATAAAAGAGAGATACATCAATATGGAGGTGTTTTTTTTTTTTTGTATTGTATTTTTTCCAAGTTCAACTAATTAATGATCTATTAATTAAGACACACATGCAAAATTAATGAAACCTTCTGTTAAGGTATTCTGGATCCAAACAAATGATTTATAGACCATTCTTTTCAAATCTGTTTTATAGCTGTTGGGAGCCAGTGCAAACCTTTTAGGACTGGAGTAATATGTTCTGATCTCTTTGTTTTGGTCATAAGCCACGCTGCAGCGGTTTACTGGAGATATAAGCATGGATATGTTTCTCCTGGTCTGCTTGGAGGATACTAGAACATCTGAACTTAATTTGGGGTTCATCAAAGGGTGGAAGTTGTGTGCTGACGCCCATTAAACATGTGATTGGTTAATTCTCAACACAGCCTCATCCTAATTTTTATGAATGTTATCTCAGTTGTTTATTTTTACTTTTCCCCTCAAAGAGATTTTCTTTTGTAACTGATTTGTACAGGGTACGTTGTAGGTTATATTACTGGTGGAAAAAGTTTTGAAATGACCTAATTTGGTCTCATTTGTTAATATCACAAAAAGATTGCATTTCAACTGGGCGGTGTAGACTTTTTTTTAAATTACTACAACAATTCAGGACTAATAACTTTAACAATTAATCTATCCAATACTCAGAGCAGCTGATATCAACAGAATACATATACCTACTAATGCATTACCAATATGATTCATTTTCTTGCAGAAAAATTAAAATGTGTTAAATAATTCAGTGCACGGCCATCTAAGCACAGAATGAAGCATATCAAACAGTTGTGGAAATGTGGAAGGTAAAGATCTGTCCAAATAAAACTTGGATAAGGTAAGTTAATGTTTGGCAACCGTGCTGCTTCTCATTTTTTTCCTCTTCTTTCCTTTGTAATGGTGTTCACTCCAAGCCCTTTCTTCGCTCTCTTTTTTTGTGCTTACTCTGTTTTTTACACTTTCTGTGGCACCCGGAGACTGTTATTTGTCTTCATTACTGAGGCTTTGATTGTTCATCAGTCGATTTTACAATGTGGTTTCATGTGCTTCTAGATAAGTAATGTAGGTAGAGCAGCTGCTCTCTCGGTCACGTACATACTGTAAGATTCTATGAACTTGTCAAAAGCATTTTAAGAAACAGTTTTTGAGGACAGATTACAATTTTTACTGGCAAATGTGTGTGTACGTGGTCTTTGAGAAGCTGATCATGCTTGTGCTATCCTTTTTCTGCCACATTGCCATGGCGACAGTGCCCTCCCGGGGTAATGGGGGACGAGTGCGCTAGAGCTATTTATTCTCCCTCCCTCACCCTTGCATTTCCTCTGTGTCTCGCTCACTCCATCTTTGCCCTCTCCCTTCTGCAACCTCTCCGTCGCTTTCCTTTCGCCATCTCCCTCCTTCCCTTGCTCTTTCTTTCCCTCTCTGATTGGCTTAGCACTCCCCTCCTCAAAATGAGATACTGCCTAATGAGACGAGGGTGAGGACAAGAGCAAGGGAGACAAAGAGCAAGTGTCTTAAAAAAAGAGAAAAAGAGAAAGCATGGGGGAGGTGATCTATGCAGACTTACGTTCTTCTTTGCATGTAAAGCGACAACCTGTTTCAACACAACTCTGTGATACCATTTTGGAAGCAAACAGTGGACAATGATGATAACGCTGCCTAGATATGTGACCTCCTTTCTCTGACGTGTGGAGTCTGCGCTCACAGGTCACATCATTAGGTACACGTGCACAATCTCATGTCTGAAAGCCAAAAGCTGTGTCAGGAATTCTGCCTTTATGATGACAATGCTCAATTTGTTTTGACACTGTAAAGAGCTATCCATTTCACAAGATATCCTTGATGGTGTGCACTTTTTTTTCTCCAATATTTCGGTCCTCAATATTTGTCGGTCCACAAAAAAAATAAAAAAAGATAAACAATTTATGGTGTGTGTGTGTGTGATTACAATTGTCTATTTTACTGCAATGCTTAAGAAAAGTTTAGTGCTTTTCTTTTTCTCTTCCCGACAACTCATAACTTGGAAGTACATAGTCATTTGTGTGCTAATTTCATTTGATTCCTTCATGTAATTTTCTGATATTTAAACATATACATACATGAGCAGAAGAAATTCTGTCTCATTCACTTTGTTTCATGTAATAATTAACCGGTTCAACAATTCTGTGACACAGTTGGATGACCACAAGCAGGGCTGAACATCTATATCTGGGAGATACGAATGCCATAGTGATTGGAGACCGATTATAAACAGTGGGAGGGGAAAAGAAGAACAGAAGAGCAATAAGGGAAAAGAGAGGTAGTGCGTGAGGGAGATAAATGACAGAGGAGTCGAGAAAAAAAGATGAGTGAAGTGAGAGAGCAATACTTTGACATACTGCAGACAGAAAGACTAACGGCGCGAGAAAGAGAGATGACAGAGAGAGGCAGCGAGAAAGGAAAGAGCTGAGGCACGTCAATCGCCCCCATCTCCCTGCTCCTCCCCCTTTTTGCCTCCCCCCCTGCCGTGTAGCAGACCTTTGGTAGATGGTAACAAGCCACTCGGACGGCTGACGCACAGATACACAAACATGCACACACGTGTATACTTGGACCTCGCTAGATTCCCTGAAGATCCTTTGAACATGCGTGTGTGCACTTTCTTGCATTGGAGTGTGTGTGTGTCTGTCACTGTAACAGCACACTCTCTACATTTTTAAAGGGGGAAAGGACCCACATCACATGCTTGGTTTTACTCAAATCTTTCAGGTCATTTTGACACATACATACACGCACACATGCAGTCTCGATACACGCTATATATACACATATATACACACTCTGGCACTCGGCCTCATTCCCTCCCTTTCTCTCCTTCTCTCCTCCCACCTGAGCTGTAATTTGCAGGGCTGATGAGGGCAGAGCAGAGGCAGGACTGAATTCTGCTCACTCTATATAACATTCACACACTCACACACACATCCACAGTGCTCTCTTACTACTGAGAGAATCTGATCCTTTGTGTCTGTCTGTGTACGTGTGAGTCCGTGTGCCTGCGTGTGTGTGTGTGTGTGTGTGTATGTGTGTGTGCGGGCTCTCTTTTTAACCTCTTCTTCTTCTCGTCTGTCTCTCTGTTGCATTTTGTCACTCTCCCGTCCTCCCTCCTCACTCTCCCTCCATCTCGCTCTGCTCCCCGGCTGTGTGTGTGCGTGCGTGCGTGTGTGTGAGAGTGCGTGTGTGCGTGCGAGTGTGTGTGTGTGTGAGTGTGCGTGTGCGCGTGTGTGCGTGAACCATGGGGAAAACAGACGCTCAAGTGAGCAGCAGCAGTGACTGGTGAGAGACAGGATAGAGGAGAGGAAGAGAGCAGGGATAACAGAGGCAACACCATCATTCTCATCGTATTCCCACCAGACATGTGAGAAGATGTCGGTGGGCGGCTGCGCGTGTCCCGGTAAGTAGCCGCCATGCCGATGCTGGACGTTGACGACATCTGCAGCGACCGCCACTGCCATGGCCAGCCGCTGACATTTGCATATCATGTGTTGATGTATTTTGAGTTGGAGAGTGCTGTTCCTGCCGTGGCGTGACTGAGGCACAGGGAAACACGGAGCTCAGAGCCCCGGGGCCCTGGGCTCAGTTTGCAAAGGCTCATGGGATGTTGCCTTCTGTCCTGGCCTGAGAGGAGGGACAGAATAGACCGGTCAACCGTTATCCGTTTCTTTTCACTTTGAACTTCAACGTAACTTTTAGAATTGAAAGATAGATCGTGAACAGATGTTTGTGACACACACAGTCACACGGCCAAGAAGTTGTTGCTATGGTATTACGAATATTCCTTCATCGTGCCTCGGCCCGTTGTTGTTGTTGAAGATAACAACTATTTATGAGTGAGTTCTTCTGAGGTTGGCATGGATGAAGTCTTGTAAACATGTGCTACAGACTTTGAAGAACTGTCAAAAGAATGCTGAATGTGCTGTTGGAGGTCAAAGGTCGCACTGATTGCAAGACGAGCTGAGCTCAGTTCATAAAGATGACTGGATTTCTATTATTTTAAGATGCATTTACAAAGAAGCTCACATCGATGACTATCGTCCATCTCATGACTTTCAGCAATGTTTCGGCCAAGCCAGCCTTGCCCAGACTTTTCCCGACAGGTTGTTGTTATTTCTCTTGGGTTTGGGGAGCGAGTAATTAGCATCGTCGAATGCTGTAATTTTGGCGAGCAGAGTGGTAAAAGTGTGGTATTCGATCAATGTTTGTGTTGTATGTTATCTTGACTTGACATGTCGTAATTTAAAATCGAAAAAAAAACTTCACAACAATCGTCAAACTCTCTCGTACGTATTACTTTGTAAAATGGCTTTCCCTTTCTACCCAGAATTCCTTTCTTCCCGAGGTCATGAAAGAGGTCATTACATGGACACCTGACAGTGTAGAAACATTTTGATACTCAAACAGAGGCATTTGTGTGTGGTTTAACCACACATTTAGCTTTCTTGTCCTCTTTGTTTGAGCATAAAATCAATGCAAGTATAAAGACATTGTTCCAGATGGTTGCTTGTTACCTATTTGAATGTGTGTTGTTTTTTGTTTTTTTTTTAAATCACAGCTGTTTGTTTTCTGGGAGTTCAGTCACAGACAGCAACTTGGTGGAAGGAGTATCCATCATATTAAAGTACTACATTGGAAAGTGTGTGATTTGTCGACTGTCTTTGAAGGCTGAGGAACTCCCTGCAGGCTACATATGGTTGTACTGTATTTGGGTTCGGAGAGTCTGACAGCAAGCAGATAACTCCACTCATTTTTATTGACTCTAATCACACATGGTAGGAAAGAGAAAGAGGAATCATGGTCGAGAAATCAACCCTGTGCTGGTGTGCCCCAGGCATAAGTGTTAGCGTGATTTATATCCCACTCCTCATAGCACATGTGGACATGAAATAGGTTATAATCCCATAGCTGGAAATGTATTACTATATATTACTTGTACTGTCATGCAATATTCAGCCGCGGGGGAGTGGAAGTCAATGTGTTTTCAGTCTTTTGGAGAGGGTGCAGTATCACCCTGACATGGCCTCTCCACCCCTCCTGTCGAAACAGACCACAGCGACTGCACCGGTCAACAGCCGCGATGAACGCCGAGACATGTGGCCAGCCACAGACTTTAATCATGAGAAGGATCGAAACACTAAATACTCTCATGTTTTGTGGTTTGGAAAAGATTTAACTGCTAAGTTATTCGAGAGGCAGCCACTTCAGAAGGGGAAACCAAGTTCAGAGACAATGTTTCGTCATCGCATTGGATGAACAAATAGCAGAGCGTTGTTGTGGCAGATCTATAGTCGATGCCGAAATGTGGAGTCTGGCCGTGTGATTTAAGCCTCTGCATGTGTGATTAAACCCGCACGTGTGTTTCCAATCTCTGGGCCCTGTGTTACACAAGGCAAATAGTGCTGCCACTTCAGCCGTTAAACAAGCTCGCGCAGCCGAGGTCTGAGCTCTTGTTTAGAATGGGTCCTTCGCTGTCCTGCGGTCAGATTGCATACTTAATCAACATGGTCATGGAAATTTCCAAAAAGACGTATGACTGCCCTGTGCATGGCGAACCTCCCGTTTTACTCTCTCATCTTGTTCTCTCCAGTGTTTCAAATCATTTCTTTCCACCTCATATTATCTGCTTGGTGCGTTTTATTTCCATTCACAGGGCAACTTATTTGTTTGATTATCTTCTCTGTCATTCACATCAGGGACTGCCTCACAGTTCTGAGTTTTGACTCGTCCAAAGTCACCTGAGATAGGCTCTTGTTCCCTGTGACCCTGAACGGGATACAGAATATAGGAAAAGGATAAATGCTTGGTGTGTCTGGCTGACAATTCTGAGTTTCATGGTTTCATTCTTAGCTCTGGGCTACCTGTGTGACATTTGCATGTCCTCCCCTTGCCTGCGCAGGTTTTCTCTGGCTACCCTGACTTCCTCAAACATTTCAAAAACATGTTAACTAAAGATTCGAAATTGCCCTCAGTGCGAATGTGAGTACAAATAGTTGACGCCGACATGTGTTGTGCAATTAGCAGGCGACCGCCAGCCCAGGGTGTACTCTGCCTTTCGCCAAAGACTGCTTGGTTGGCCCCAGCTCACCCTTGACCTTATTGAGGATAAGCGCCATAGAAAATGGATGGATGATAGTTAAGGCAAAACGGAGTGCACTAAAACTGTTGATTTAGTTTATGGTCCAGAGAAAAAGAACAACATGACATCACCTATGGGCTGCAACCACTCAGGCCTCATATGGCAACGTTATTTTGCACAAAACAGCACAGGAATCATCTATACAGGAGTTCAGAACATAAAAGTAATCCGGCCATTTTCTATACTGCTTGTCCTCATTGGGGTCATTCAATCTGGATCCTATCCAACTCACATTGGGTGAACTGGTCACATGCCACAGGGCCATTTGATTACTTGATTGTGAATTTTACTCACAGTCAATCATTTGGTCATTTACATGTAGTCAAAAGTAATTCCAGCAAAGGCCAACGGAACGGTGATTTACTCCACCTAACCATCTGGCATGTTAGCCATGACAGAAATGATCCAACTACAGTCGCCCAATAGTTGGTCCCCTCTCTGTCTCCCTTTCTGGCTTGTTTACATTCCAGTGCCATGTTCAACAGCATAGGGTCCTCCCCTCCTTCTTGTGTGGGCTCAGCGTTTGTGCTCGTACGTGTGTGTGCATGTGGATGTATACACACGATGTGCCCCAGCATTTGGATGACATCAACACTGGAGCAGAATGTTTGCCGATGTGGTCCAAGCTGTGACAAGAGAGAGGACTTGTTATTGTTTCTGAACTAGCAGATGCTCCGATAATTACATGAAATGTTCCCCCTCCGGTTCCAATTGTGTCGTCTCCATTTCTTTCTCAACTTTGTTTGTCTCCCCTCACCTTTCTCATGTACACTGATTTCCTACTCCTCTTTTCTTTTTGACTCCCCTGATTGCTCGCGTATGTTGCCTGGCTTGTCGGCAAGATTGGGAGGAGAGGGGGGAGGAGGAGGGAGAGAGACAGACAGAGAGAAGAGGTGGGAGGGACTGTGGCCTCTCATGCGGGGAGTCACATGGTGTCCCTGATTGGAGGAAAATGAGTAAAGACTGCAGCCTGGCTGAAACGGCAAGAGACAAAAAGGCACAAAGGCTTAGCTGTTTGGAAACGGGTTGCACAACAAGAGAGCCTGAAGAGGAGGGAGGGGGGATTATGAAAAGAAAAAGAAAGCGAGAGTAGAGAGATGTGATTTGCCAAAGGAAGAGTTAGAGGGAGGGCTGAGATAAGAGAAAACAGGAGAGGGTGACAGAGGAGGGAGAAGTAAGAGGGATGAGGAGCAAATGGGAGATGAAGGCTGCAGGAGTGCATGAGGAGTGGGGAGGGAGGGGGGTTGAGACTGGGAGAAATCAGACTGTTTCTATGTTTTCTGCAAGGCTGAGCGCTGACGTGATTGGCTGGAGGGGGTGGATGGTGGTAGGGGGGCAGACCTGACTCGGAGATCAGAGGGAGACAAAATGGCTCCCAGAGAACAGAAGAACGCAGCATCAGGCCACTGTCACATCCCCTCACACAGCTGTCAGCTGACTCGAGACACGCACTTACGCATGTGAGCGAGCACACGCGCGCGCACACACACACACACACACACACACACACACACACACACACACACACACATAACCCCCCAACATACACCCACCCACCCACAGGCTAAGCCACCTGCTAGTGTGAGGGAAGAATGCTGACAATGATGCAGAACGATGACGATCGTTGATTTAGTATACCACATCGGCTTCTTTTTTCTTTTGCTGCACTTAAAATCCGGTCGTGGTGTCCACTCACCCATTACAACATTACGACTTCTTGCAAATACTGTACAGTATAATGATATCCGATACAAGAGCTTTATCCAATATTCAGCTTTTACAAAAACAGTATATCAGTGTCCACTTTTGATTGACACCACACTGCATCTTATTGAGTGACAAGATTTCTGATATTTTTAATACATTATGCTCACACCTTTGCAAACCACAACCACAATGATGAATGTTGAATTCGCACTTTGGGAATCAAAATTGAGCACTGTTGTCTTTGCAAAAGCAAAAATATTGTTACTGATCTTTTTGGCTATCATTACTGTAGTATTGAGGAGGTGGACAACTTGTGGCTAGTCCGTTTGATTCGAAGATCACAGCCAGAGATCACTGCTGGCGTGCAATGACACGTGTCACACACGCCATTTATTTTGTCGTGGTGATACTGTATGTCGGTGCTCACCTGAAATCCTGCGGGTGGGTTCGAGATGGGGGCAGAGCTACTGCTCAAATCTGGATGAAATACACAATGTGGCCACACGAGGGCGCTGCTACCAAGGGTCCGACTAACAGACTTTCCTTCTGCCTCTGTCAGCATTACCGCCACTTCTTACTCATCAATCCATTTTCTATACTGCTTATCCCGTTTTTGGCCGTTGATAGCTGGAGTCTATCCCAGAAGGGCAGATTTACTGCAGAGAGACAATTTCTATACTGACAAACTCGTTGACTGTGCTTATATCTTTTTTTTTAGACTCACTTTTATCATGTGGCATTCTTCCAATGGTTTTTATTCTTTATTTTTTTAAGGTTCTATTGTATTATTTGCTTTTCTATTGTGTTATTTATTTGTCTATTTATTAATTATTTGTTTATATGTTGGTTTACTTTCACCTGTATTTTACTTTGCTGAAAATGTCAATGGATTTACTTGGTTATTGACTGTTTTGAATGTGGAACACATTTGACCTTTGATCCTAGATGTGCTATATAAAGGGAATGATGATGATGATGATGATGATTATTATTAGTCGTAGTAGTGTGACTTTTATTTAGAATTTTTACTATTATTTCTATTTTGATTCACACTCACATGCACACCAAAGTCACGTGAATGAACCAATATGCCGTTTGAAACTCTGCAAGGATGTTCTTACCACAAATGTAGAGTGATTTTTTCCCCTCCTGCCGCTGCAGCATCATAATCACTTGTAATGGGGCTGCTCATTGGTAAAACAATTCCGCTCTGTATTTAAGTAAGATTGTCAAATCGAAAATATAAAAGTCTGAATGCTTGACTGAGTACAAGTTGCGTACATTTTTAATCAATGGATATGTTGCAAAACATATTTAATAATACATTTTGTTGTAGTTGATTCATATTTAATCTATAAACTAGAGCATTATCCAATTATTTACTACACTGAATTTTTTTTTTTTGTGAACTTACAATTTCAAGGCAACAAACTTCAATACAATTGGAATGTGAGAAGTTCAAAAAAATATTTAAAATGTGAACGTTGTCTTTCACCCATTTTAAAAAAGAAATAAGATTTTCACTAATTGTGCCATTTATTGTGCCCCAACTTCAAGAAAGTAAGTAAAAACAATTTAGCAAATTGTTTTGGAGGAAACAACTTGATTGTTTTGTTGTGCTAACTAATATGGTTGCCATAAATGTAATTAATTTATATTTACATTTTTTCAAAACTTGAGTCCCCAAAAATAAAAATAATAGTTGTGTTTTTTACAGCTTCTCCTCAGTAGGGGCAGAGGTGAATTTGAGCCTTCCCCAGTTTGGGCGAGAGACAGGGTACGCCCTGAACTGGTTGCGAGTCAATTATCGAAGGACACAAATTGACAACCAGCCATTCACACTCACATTCACACCGACAGATCTTATTTAATCTAACATGCATGTATTTACAATACTGGGGGTATCTGGATTACTTAGAGCTAACCCACGTAAATACATGGAGGACATGCAAAGTTTTGCGGGTGCTGAGATTCAAAACCTCCAAACTGTGATGCAGATGTTCTCAAGATTAGTCCACCGTGCTGCTGAATAATAAATCATCCATTCATCCATTTACTATCCTGTTCAGGGTCGCAGAGAGGTGGAGTCCATCCCACCTGACTTCGGGCAAAAGGTGGACTAGTCAGCAGTCAATCACAGGCCACATACCGTTGAGACAGTCAATAACATTTTGTACCCCACTAGACAAATCAAGGCGTTGCATCATAGTGTTGCACAAATTATAGGAAGCAAAATTTCTATTTAATGCGGTAAACAGGAACTTAATAATAGTCGTTTTGCATTAGTCAGCTGACTTCAGATGAGCGCGGAAGAGTGAGTTGTTAAGAGAGGGCAAATGGGATGGTTGTTATCAGAACTGAGGCAGACATTCAGTTTCCTGTTGACTAGTGAGTGGAAGTGCCCCCTCCTCGCCCTGCAATGCCTCCGAGCTGACAGTCTGGACACTGGAGATATCACACGGAGGGAGAGGCATGAACACACGACACAAGAGTGTAGGATTTTGAGCAGTGTATCGCAGTCAACGTGACTTTATGGGTGACAAAATGGCCATGTCACAGCTAGAAACTGAGGGAGGTAAGATGACCTTTTCCTTGTGGCCTCTCGCACAGCTGATTCAGCAGCACATGACTCAGGCACGTTCAAGCCAGACTGCTTTTGCTGTGGCTTCTCTCAGCTCTGGTTCATTCTCATCTGTTTCCCCCCCCGCTGCTCGTGCTTTGATTAAATTGGATTAAAGAGAGAGGTCAACTTCGCTCAGCGCACATCGGGGAGTTTATTCATGGTGTGCCCCCTTTAATTACTTATCAAATGTAAAATTAATATTTGTTCACCAACTATTTGAGGTAGGCTCATTACTAGAAAAATGTCAACCCTCTCTTATAGTCTGATGTGTTTAAAAAAAAAAAAGGATGACAATTGATTGTGATTCATGTCAAATGTGTGCTTGGCCCCTTGTTGCTGGAAATGAATTCATAGGTGTCAATCATGCCTGCCCCTTGGGCAAAAGAAAACAGTTACAGTAGTGGATGCCAGCCATGGCCACTAAGTTGTGTGAATGGGAAATTAGGGGCTGAAGAACCATAAAACAGACAGACGCACGCAAGGGAATTGAGCTATGAATACCACAATAAGAATAATGAGAAATGTTTGTGTTTACACAAAATTTCCCAAAGGGATCATTGCTCTGTGTTACATATAACATAACAGGTTACTGTATCTTAAGGTGTGATGTGAAAAAGCAACCAAACACAAGAAGATTTCCTGATGCTTTCATTGGATTCAGTTGTTATTCTTGATGCTTTCTACTGTCATTTGAACACAGATGATGTCTTTGGCCATATAGTGTTCAGTTGCTCATCATTAAATGATGTGCTAGATTTGAATGATCACATAATAGTTCATTTTAACCAAGCCAAGCCCACAGTGATCCAAATAATTTTTCATTTAACAAGATGTTTATGAATATGGCTGTTGTTCGCAGTATTGCAGAGCTGCATTACGTCATTCTGAGAACCGTGAGTGTTAAAACATTTTTAACCAGTAGATGCAGTACAGTTGTACACCAGTGCAATAAACGTATCGTTTAAGCTACTATATCTCTCTGTCACTGTCAATCCAAAGTGAGTACAGTATTCTTATCTTTGTTTATATACAGCAGTGTTTTTCAAACCTTTTTGAGCCAAGGCACACTTCTTTCATTGAAAAAATCTCGCGGCACACCACTAGCTGAAAATGTAAAAAAAAACAAACAACGCCGCTTATTTTAACAATTAACGTGTTGTATTGTTACTATAACCGTTTTTAACATTGAAGAATGACGCTATAACAGCTTGAAATGTAATCAAATGAGCACAAAGAAAACAGTATTTTATAATCTTTCATATTTATTGTTTCACTGTCGTCCTGCATTCTTGCGGCACAAATTCGCTTGTCTCTAGTGGTCGAAACACAAGGCAATTGGCTAGCTGTTGCTGCCCCCTAGCGGTATGGGAGGGTACTACATGATTACTTTCTGGGCCACAGACCGCACAGGCATACAAATTGGATATTTTACCGCGGCACACCTGACAATGTCTCGCGGCACAGGGGTTGAAAAACACTGATATACAGCATACATATTGCACTGTGCAAGTGTTTACATGGTTTTGACCGTTGAATATATAATGTACGTAACAAACACATCTGTTTTGTTCCACAACTATCTTGGCACAAATTTTGTACACATTGATAGTAATATCATAATTGTTTTCTCTTCGACGGGTATACAACATGATCTTCTATGATCATATATTTTGAGGTTAACTTGAATCATATCGTGTTTTAATTAGAATAGTCGCGTGGCTGCTAATGGAAGAAGCTAATCAATCTTTTGCATGAGCGGATTGCTTCATGCTCATTTACTGCCCATTCTTGTCAGAGCGCAAGTTGTTAATTGCACAAACTGCTCCTGTCTAAAATGTAGTCTGACAAGCAAACAAAAATACGTTTTTTTTCATCTATTTTTTCCATTCGGTGATATATTCTGCTTACATAGTACTTGGATTTCTGGCTTTAGCTATGCGGCTAGCCAGTGCAGGGAAGGTTCAGCGGCTTAACATTTGTGTGCGTCGTGTGTATGTGCGTGTTTGTGTGTCACTGGTTAGGGTGGTGCTTGAAGATAAGGCCTGCCCTGTGCCTCACAGCGAAAGAGACGGTGTGTGTAAGCCCTTAAAGCCTTATCCTGATACACCTCCTACCCCCACTGCATCTCCATCACCCAACACTTGCTCTGTGGATTAACCCAGTCCCAGTCATGTAGCATTTCAATGGCAAAGCTTACAAAACACACACACACACACACACACACACGCATACACATGCACACACACAGAGGATTAACCCTGTGTGCCCATAGATGATTCTTAGCCACTCTCCAGTTGTGAAAACTTGCTTGCGTTACCATGGCTACCATGGTCATAGTGTAAAACAGACAAGTCCACATAGGTTACACATTCGCACGCGATGCCGTAAGGGACTCTTCACCCTGGTACTAAACTAAACGGATGCTGCCAAAAATATTGAGAGAAACCTCCTACGCTATGAATGTAATTGTGTCATACATTTACTATGTTTGATGAAATACAGTATACAGTATCCATATAAAATCAAGCTCAGCCTCGTTTGGTCTCTGGCCGGGTGAGTGGCGTGCCTTGAAGTTTATCTCCTTAATGTCTGACACATTGTCCTTTACAGAGGTGCATATTTGAGCCGCTCATCATCATTCAACACATCTGTAACCGCCAACTGAGAATGGACGTAACAAATTATTTTGTTGACGAATGCCATTGGATTTATAGCTTTGCATAGCGACTTAACAATGTCATGGATTTTCAGTCAAACTATTCACATGGCACTTAGATACGAAGATGGTTTATTTACTTGTTCACTCAACTCAACTTTATTTATACAGCACTTTAAAACAACTACATTATAGGGTGATCATGTTGTAGTAAGAAGTCAAATAGCAGTTTTCTGCAGTTGTGTGGAAAACTATTTATCTCAGTAGTTAAATTGAAAAAGTAATATTACATAGATTAACTACACACCCCAATTCCAAAGAAGTTGGGACATTGTGTGAAATGTCAATAAAAACATATATATAATTTCATCTCGGCAGCCCGGTGATCCAGTGGTTAGCACGTCGACCTCACAGTGCAAAGGTACCGGGTTAAATTCCAGCTCCAGCCTCCCTGTGTGGAGTTTGCATTTTCTCCCCGGGCCTGCGTGGGTTTTCTCTGGGTACTCCAGTTTCCTCCCACATTCCAAAAAACATGCGGGCTGATTGAACACTCTAAATTGTCCCTAGGTGTGAGTGTGGGCGCGGATGGTTGTTCGTCTCTGTGTGCCCTGCGATTGACTGGCAACCGGTTCAGGATGTCCCCCGCCTGCTGCCCGAAGACAGCTAGGATAGGCTCCAGCACCACCCGTGACCCTTGTGAGGATAAGCGGATCAGAAAATGAATGAATGAATGAATAATTTCATCTGTGCTGTATGTTGCACATAGAGCATATTTGACAATAAAGCTTGACTTGACTTGATATATTCAGTTGAATATTCAAGACAAGATGTTTAATGTTGACACTGATGCACATTGTTGTGTTTTGCAAATACTGTACACTCTCATTTTGAATTTGATGCTGCAACATGTTCCTAATCAGGTGGGACAAGGGACACAAAAAACTGGCAAAGTTGAGGAGTGCTCCAAAAAACACCTGTTTGGAATATGTCACAAGTGACAGCTTACTTGGAAACACATGATAGTGTATAAAAGGAGCATCCACAAAAAGCTCAGTTGTTCACGAGCTCGGGTGGGGCGAGGTTCACCGCTTTGTGAACAACCATGTGAGCAAATGATCCAACAGTTTAATAACGTTTTTCAACATCCAATTACAAGGAATTTTGAGATTTCGTCATCCACAGTCCAAAATATAAATCAAAAAACTCTCTGGAGAATCTGAAAAATCTGGAGAAATCTATTGCATGTAAGCAGCAAGGCCAAAAACCAACACTGAATGCTGGTGACCTTCAATCCTTCAGGCAGCACTGCATCAAAAACCGACATCAATGTGTCAAGGATATCACCGCAGAGGCTCATGATCACTTCACAAAACCAATGTCAGTAAACACAGCTCGGCACCACATCCGTTCGGTGCAACTCCAAACTCTACGATGCAAAGCAAAAGCCATTTATCAACAGCACCCAGAAATGCCGCCAGCTTTTCTGGGCTCGACCTCATGTGAGATGGAGTGACACAAAGTGAAAAGTATGCTGTGACTTGTGAATTCCACGGTTCAAATTGTTTATGACACAAGGAAGGTCAAAAGGTCATCCGGATGGATTGAATGTTCAAAAGCCAGCATCTGTGATGTTTGTGTCTAAAGCAAGCATAACTTGCACATCTGTGATAGCCCCATTCTGAAAGGTACATGAAGATAATTTTTTTTAAAGGATGGTGTGGCTTCATAGTCAAAGAGTGCCAATAATATGCTGACCTGCCATCAGTTTTGTCTCCAGTTGAAAATGTGACACATTATGAAGCGCAAAATATGACAACGGAGACCCCGGACTGTAGAGCAACTGAAGTTATGCATCAAGAACGGAATGAATTCCACCTACAACGCTTGAACAATCGGAATCATCTTTATTGGCCAAGTATGTAGAACGCGCAAGGAACAGTGTCTTTCGTTCCCAACCGCTTGAGTGTTGTAAAAAGCAAAGGTGATGCAGTGGAAAACATGCCTCTGTCTCAGCTTTTTTGGAATGTGTTGCGGGCATTCAATTCAACGAAAAAAACCCAAACAAACGTTTTTTAGTTTGAACATTTGACATCTTGATCCCCATTTAATGAAAACAGGTGCACGTGCGTTCCTCGTAAAAACTTTTCATTTGCGTGTGGGAGCAATTGTGTTTTACTGTTTTGGGGAATTTGACAGACCGTGCCGCTCCTCGCTAGGCATTTCAGCGGATGTTTTTTAATGCACACCTCCGACGCACCTGACAATTTGGTTACAGAAAGTCGACTAGATTGAAGACAAGGTGAAACCAGGTGAAACCAAGTGTAATGCAATTTTGGTGGATTTGATCAAGGCGCAGGCAGACAGATTCTGCACTCCACTGAAACGTGTGGTGGATATCATCGTATTTCATTCATACATATGTCAACAGCGTGCATCAAATCCTCTGAATCACTCTAGAAACTCAATTCACTGAATTGAATTACGCGTCTGCCGTGTAGTCTGTGGCTGTGTCTAAATTCACAGCCCGCATGGCGTCACTTCCGGCACGACTCGGCAGCACATGATGTCCAAATTCACATTAAACCTGTCCAAATTTGCCATGGTTTGTGGGGTCCACTGGGGCTACATGAGGAGGAGCCTTTGGAGGTGTCAAAGGACCCAGCCTGCGAATTGGCATTCTAAAATTTGGAAACAACATGCGGCCAAAAATGCTTTGAATGATGCAGCCTGTAAATTTGGACACATCCTGTGTGCCTCATCTGCACTGAAATTAAAGAAAATGAGAGTAGCTGCTTTGATTGCCCGAGAATCAAGTTGGCGGCATTCACTCCCACAAAGCGCAAACGCCCATTTCTAACTGTGTCCATCTATGAAAATTCCCAAAGAAAGAAAACTCCACCCATGTGAACAGTTAGCCCCCATTTGGCGCTGGACACAAAATCAATTGATATAGTTTGATTTGCAAATGTGTTCTGTTTTAATGTACGCTTTACACAATGCCTCTACTTCATTGGAATTGGGGTTTGTACATGTTCCCCCTCGCCTAATTCCTCCAAAAACATGCTTCTTAATTGAAAACTACATTGGCGGGTCTGAATGTGAGTGTGAATGATTGTCTGTCTATATCGGGGGTCGGCATCCCAAAATGTTGAAAGAGCCATAGAGGACAAAAAAAACCCCAAATATGTCTGGAGCCGCAAAAAAATAAAAGCCTTCTATAAAACTTACAATGAAGGAAACACATGCTGTATGTATGTAGGAGACTGGACTGTCTCAGAATTATTTGTTATTCATTCCTTTGTTGTGTGTTCACAAACGCCCCCATAGAATTTATTTTGTAATTTCCTCGCTTGATTTTTTTTGTTTTGGTATATTATTTTCGCTTTTCTTAGTGTCAGTGAAGTGGTCATTAATTCCCGTTTTTCTGAGGCTGTCTTTGAACGCCTCTCGAGTCGAACGAGAAGAGAGAAGGCATGGAGTCGGACGCAGACGTGTCTATGTTTGTTGAGACTGTTAAAAGCATAAATAAAGTGTCCCTTTTAAAAAACCAACACCACAGCTCTCCTTTTTCGGAGCTGCAAAATGTTTCTATATCTATTTGAGCTATATTAGCCTACTATCAAAATCTTTTTCCACTTTCAAACATTTTGTATAAAGTTCCAGGGAGCCACTAGATGTCGCTAAAGAGCCGCATGCGGTTCTGGAGCCACGTGTTGCCGACCCCTGGTCTATATGCACCCCGCCTCTTGCCTGAAGTCAACCGGATAGGCTCTAGATAGAAAAACGAGGTATGGGTGGGGGGTGGAAAAAGTTGTTTCAGGTCAGGGTAATCCTCCGAGTTATGAAGCGTACTTTAATTAAGCCAGTAAGACAGATATATGAATATGTTTAACCTTTTACTGGAGTCACTGCTGTAATTTTGTCTTCATTCCAGACTATCCATCCATATCCATGCTTCATCCTCACTAGGGTCGCGGGGGGTGCTGGAGCCTATCCCAGCAGTATAGGCGGGGGTGAAGCCAATTTCACACTCATACCTGGAGTGCCAACGAGCCTGACTTATTACATGCAAACTCCACACAGGGAGGCCCTAATTGTTGTCTTCATTCCAGACTAGAATAATAATAATAATAATAATAATAATACATTTTATTTGAAAGCGCTTTTCATCATACTCAAAGACGCTTTACATGAGCTTAAAACACAGGATAAAAATGTGCATTTAAAAACAAGCATACAAAATTTACAAAAACACATTTAGATGAACAAATGGCAAAAAAATGGGTAAAAGAGATTAAAAGGTGTTAAAAGCATTGTGGAACAAGTGAGTTTTAAGAGATGATTTGAAGGTTTGGAGGTCAGTACAGTTGCGGATGTGTTGTGGAAGAGCGTTCCAGAGGGTGGGGGCGGCAACAGAGAAGGCTCGGTCCCCCCAGGTTTTGAGCTTGGTCACGGGGATGGCGAGGAGGTTTGTGTTTGAGGAGCGGAGGTTGTGGGAAGGAGTGTACTGTATTGGTAAAGAAGATCGGAAAGGTAGGAGGGGGCCTGTTTGTGAAGGGCTTTATAGGTGAGTAGGAGGAGTTTAAATTGAATACGCTGGGGAACGGGGAACCAGTGGATGGACATGTTACCATAACATGGTTATTGTTTGCCCGTGTGCTCGTACGTTAATTAATAAAACATTTTTACAAATTATGAATTGCTGCATTTTCACTTGTCACAGTGTACTAGTGGTTACTGCTTAGTACATTCCTCCAACAGTTCTGAGGTTGGGTTTTCTAAAATGGGCTCTGGCCTTAGCTGCGTTGTTGCAGTGGTTTCCCCCATGACCCCAGTGATGACTAGCAATGTAGAAAAGGGATGGATGGCTGCATGAATGTGATTTCACTCTGTATGTGCAAAACTCAGCACCCTGTTTTTGCTGGTCCACACATGACAGACATACACTCAATAATACCTGTTCTTTTTTTATTTCCAACTTTATCCATATGGGTGAATCCTTTCTGGCTGTGATCTGAATATCTGATTATATTTTGAGGCGATTTAAGCAGATTTAGAGGCCATGGGATTCTCCTTTAGGCTTAATGCTCTGTGCGTGTGCGCGCGTGTGTGTGTGAACGCGAGTGTGCATGAGTGACTGTGGAACAGAGGGTGGGAGAAAAGCAGTACCTTTTGAATACTACAGTGCTACAAGAATCACACAGCCTTGTGAAGACAAAATGTTATCATAGTTTAACAATTCTGTATTAGAAATGAAAACATGACCTAAAGTTTTCAGTGGGATTGAGAGAGAGAGGGAGAGAGAGAGGGGGGGGGGGGGGGGGGGGGTCAGAGTCACAGAGAAGACTGCTAACCCTTAAGGACAATCTAAACACTTTCAACCAAAGCGAGAATCATACAGCCATGTAAACGACATACGACACAACATTTTCTATTCGTCTGTACGGTGTCACAAAAATTGATACAAATACCTGAGCTTAACAATGAGAAACTTCACTGAAAACAAATGAGAGACACGTTCAAAGTGTAGTGCAATATTTTAGTGATATTTTTATTTTTTATATTGCATTCTGTACTGTGTACAGCTATATTTTTCTTCTGGAGCATTTGTTTGTGCATGCAATACTTTGTTTTTCTTTCTCAGGCTTTTCTTTCTTTCTTTTTTAGTTCAACCAAAAATGCAGTGGACATAAGAACTGTATGCACTCTTTTTTTGTGATATAGAAAATGAGAAAAAGATAAATGAATGACAAAAATTAAAATGGAAAACCATTTTTGAAAATGAAATAGGTTAAAATCGAAAATAAAATGCTTTAAAAAAACTAAAACTGAAACTACATCTTACATTTCTAAAACTAACCAAAACTAATTAGAAACCCAAGTAAAACTAAGCAGAACAATCAAATGCTCTTCCAGTCGTCACCTAAATCACCTGTTATCCACTTTCTGTGATATTTTAATGAAATTTTAAAATGTTAAATTTAAAAAAGTTATTTCTTTCTTTTACTGATGCAACTCAAGCTGGTGTGCTCTAATTAGGTGCACATGAACATCACTTTGCAGTTAACATGATCTTCATTTCCAAACGTACTTCCACTTGGCTGCATTAGGCCAATTCTCATCTGTGTCACTTAGAAGGACGACATGGGGTGAAGGAGGAGGATGAAGAGGGGAAAAATGCTTAGCAGACAACCTATACGAGCATTGGAGTGGAGGGGGGCGACTGGCGGTGGCGGTCAGAGGAGAGAAGAGCAAATGTACTGCGGAGAGAGAGAGGAGGAGGAGGAGGAGAAGAAGAAGAAGAAGAAGAGGAGGAGGAGGAGGGCCTTGAGCTATTGTTCATGTCCTCCTGTGAACAAAGGGCTCATCGGGGTCCGTATGTAAACCCACAACAGGCTTCAGCCCTTTGACAAGGCCTCATGCGGGACAATACATAGCGGTCACACTCCCGCAATTTGGGCCGTATCGCTTCCTGGGCCTCACAGTTCGCGGAGAACTGCATCGATCGCCTTCACTGGGACGTGTTGTGTTGGCTCCGTTGCGCCTCGCCGTTCATTCAGCGGGCCTATCGGAGTGTACGCACGGACCCTACCACAGATCTGTAAACATTCGTTTTCTCATTGGACTTCAGCGCAGGTAAACGCTCGCTCGGCCCGGCTACAAGCCGCGCATCTCTTCCGCAGCCGGTGCAACGATTAGTTATGGCAGACCGGCTGATGGGGCTGCGATTTCTTCGCTTATTTTGGTGACTTGTGCTTTAAAAAGAGATTTAATGCTTAGGCGTTAGCAGAGCAGCTAGCGGTGGATACAAGCTGCCATCTGGGCTTGCTAACGTGAGCACGTCCACTAAATCTTCGATGCGGTCTGGTTTCACCCACTGGTGATGAAGGCCAGTAAGAGCGTTTGTTGTGAATGTTTAAAGTTTGTCTGCTTCTATATTATTTACTTTCATGCGCGCCCGAATCCGTCTTTTGCTTCGAAATGTGTCAAGCTAGCGCTTCGCATAGCTAGCTGCTAATGTTTAGCATTGTGCGCTTGGTGCCTTTCTAATTGCCTTTGTAACCTCGCAGTCCCTCATAAAATGTGTGTGAACGGATTGAAAAATAATATACGTGTCCACGATGCCTTTGCAATTGTTACATTCAACTTATAACGAACCTCCCGGTTTCGCAGCAGGTTTTGTTTATAGGAAAAGTTTGATTTGTTTGTGTTTCCTTGCAAGCTGCTGAGTGGTTGGTTTTCAAGTGAATACAGTAGTTAATTTTTGTGAATATTTTTCTTGGGCGGGTATCTTTTAGTCATTGGTGTCATGCAAGTAGTGTTGAGCCTGTGCATATCATGCATGTTCACTGTGTGTGTGTTTGGACAGTGCAGCTTGTTGGACAGGAATGAACAAATTCCCAATGGAGGAAGTGGAATCCTGCTGATGTGATTGGGACTGCCTGTCATTAACCACTAACAGGGGAGGAGAGGAGCTAATGGAGCTCTCACCAACTAATGGACGCATAACATCGATTATTTATTTATTTATCATCTCCATTTGTGTTAGGGTTTTTTTTCCCCTCCCTCTTGTTGTTGCACCCAATCCATTGCACATTACGGTTTGCTTGCATGATAAATGGCTTCTGTTGACAATGAATAGAAGGCATAGTTTTCCAGTTGAAGTTGTGAAACTTGTTTTAGTTCTTGACAACAATAATCTTGTTATCACAGTCAAAACTATTTTTGGGGAATATTCATGCAGACCAGTGCTTGTCACATTGTCTAGTACGAATACAGTACACGATGGAAATGCTAATTAAACATTTTAAACATGAAAATACTTTTTGTTTTTCTTGAACAAGCACAAATCCCCTTTATATGTGCTTGAAAATCTGTCACACAAAGACAAGGGGGCATACCTTTATTATGTTGAGACAAGACATCATAAGGCGGGGCTTCACCATGGTAACGGCTGGGGTCGTGACCTGGTGGCTGCTACTGTGGGTAGCCTGAAGAGAGCTGGTCAATTAGACAAGTATAAGGGGCAAGGGACTTTGTGTTGAGCGATGTCTGTTAGTACTTGTGGACTGTATTATATTGATAAGTGTGTAACAGAAGCACAGTGCATACAGTGGGGTCTACCCCCCCCATACTCAATGTGTAACAGAAGCACAGTGCTGGAGCCTATCCCACAGGCGGGGGTGAATTGGTTGCCAACCAATCGCAGGGCACACAGAGACGAACAATCATCCACGCTCACACTCATACCTAGGGACAATTTAGAGTGCCCAACGAGCCTATGCCCCGGTACCCTGCATGAAGCCGACGTGCTAACCACTGGACTACCGGGCCGATTAGCATATTAGAAATTTTTTTTCATGTTGTGTATTTCAAATTTTATTTCATTACTTTTCCCTCATTTCCGTCCGTTTTCCGTGGAAAGCGCCGATGGAATTTTTATTGGTGGTTCTTTGTGCGTGCGTAACCCTAACCCTAACCCCTGCACAGGAACTTTTTTCATTAAAATATTTTTGTCATAATATAGGACTTGATAGCCCCATGAGGTTGCGTCCTCCAGAAGTGTTCTATGCATAATTTTTATGGTATACTGTATGTTAAATTTATTATTTTCAGTTTATTATCAGCGCTGTAAATTAACTGCAGTTCCTCAAAGATAAGAAACAAATACTACCTTTTTGTTTTAATTTTTTTTCTCCCCTCTGGTTTTCCTTCCAGGCTGTTCCTCAAAGTCGTTCAAGCTGTACTCCCCCAAGGAGCCCCCCAACGGTAGCACTTTCCCCCCCTTCCATCCCGGCACCATGCTGGACAGAGACGTGGGGTGAGTTTTGTGACCGTGAATTAAATCTGGCAGATTAATTTAAAATTTAAATCATGCTTTGGGCTTTTCTCGGTCTTTAAAATGTTACAATTGCAGAACGGCGTGGTGTGTTTACAAGTTGCCAACGTTATGAAAGTACCCTGCCTGCACCATGTTGCTTGCGTAGCAATTTTATTATTGTAGTGTGTGTGTGGGTGTGTGAGATTCTGCCGTTCCTGAGCAATCTTTAAGTTGTTTAATGGCACCCTTTAACATTGCTTGTGCGACTGCTTAAGTTAAAGGAGGACTCCATTGAGATGGTAACGGGAAAAAAAGTGATATTCCTTCGAATAAAGCACAAACACTGCGGAAATATCCATTCTTCCCAATCCGTGAAATACAAGCTGTATTAATAGAGTTCGTTGAAAACTTCTCTTCTCATTCCGAGTGTTTACTCCATCCATGCACATTACCACTCTGCCCTTAAGAGGGCAACATGCACATGAACAGCTGACATTTGTTTTTGTTTTTCCAATGGCTATTAATTTAGTGTATTCTTATTTTACGTTCTTAGTTATTTTGTCATTCTCCTTTCAAATTATGTTTCAATTTGAGTTTTCAAAGATTCAAGGACCTTTACTTTCCTCGAAATTCAAAGATACAAGCATCCAACCCCTTCCAACACACATTTCCACCTGACATGGCACAAAATAGAATCCCAGAGGTTATAGGTTAGCCCAGTAAGTCTCAGATCTTGTGAAAGTAATTTACGATAAAATAAATATGATAAAATATGTAAGGGTAAATCTTATTCAAGGCTTTAATATGTGCAAAGATGCCAAGGCATCAAATCTGTGGATGTAGCAGAATGAACATGCAAGAGTCTTGAATTTCATAAAATTTACTTCCAAGGTCATTTTGTACTTGACAAAAAAAGAGAATGTTCAATGTGCAAGGATGAATGGGCATGAGGCCATGATGACAGTTTTGAGTACGTAGTTGAGTTTGAGTAGGAGAATAAATAACGTCAGTTTTAAAAAAAATGCTGATGACTCTGGGAGATCCCTGCACTTTTTGTTAGATCTATTGTCTATAATAAAAAAAAAAAAAAAAAAACCCTTTTGAAACTCTGAGGTTTTTTTTTTTTTGCATAAAATAAGCAAGTACATGAACAAAAGCCACAAATGGCATTTATGTTAGTACAATGTTAACATCAAGCACAATATATATCAGTGTGCAGAATGCTTTACAAAAATGTATTTTTATGTTTGGTATCCTCGAGAACGAAACCTACATGCGCGAAAATACACCCTAATGTGAAAAAATCTTCATGCATTAACACCATTCCCACTCTCCTGCCCCCCATACAACGAAAAAAAACCCCTGTTGCGTTATACGAAATCTTTTTCTCTGCTCTTGCCTTGGGAGAGATTCACTACAATGAAGTTTAATCCAACAGCCACCTCTACTGCTTTGCTCGGAAACGGCAAAAGCAACCACCACACTGGTTTACACAGCTCCGACTTTCCTGAACGCAACATACTCATAGCTGCCCTGCCATTGGCTTACCGAGCATCATCCTGGCCAAGAGGGACCTCACTACCTATGTGTGTAGATACTGTAGCTAGATCGGTGGAAGATAGAGTGGAATGCATCCGATTAGCTGCTCAGAGTAAATTGCTTGTGGCTCGACGGACCGTCAAATAAACGAGCGTTTCCTGGAGTGCTTTACTTGTTATCATGCTAAAAACCTTACGCTAACTCGAGCGCTAATTAGAGAGAAGGCGAGTTCCATCGCGCTAACTGTGGCCATCGAGGACTACGAAGCGTCCCGTGGCTGGCTTTAAAAGTTCATTGCATGACATCAGCTGAGCAACGCTGTCTTGGGTGGCAATCGAGGGGAGGTCGAGTTAGAGACAGTGAGATGGTGGAAAGAAAAACCACCGGGTCCAAAAAGTATTTGTTATTGTTCGATTCAGACGCAGCATGAACGTTGCATTGCTAAAATGGCTACAAAACGGACCTTTGGATGTCAAGCAGCTAAGACAAGAAGAGCTCTGACGCTGGAAGAGAGGGTAAAAGTGATCAAAATGAAAGACGGAGGAAGCAAAATAAGACTTTATCCAAGAAATTGATGTAAGTGAATGCTGATCGTAAATTTCGCAATTTCTTTCCCTTTTTTTCCTTTCTACAGTGACTATATGAAGTGTCGAATAAGTGTGTGCTCATACTTAAGCACTATTGAAATATAAATAAAGAGTACACATTCGATTGTATGTGCGTGTGTGTGTCTGTGTGTGTGTGTGTGTGTCTACATCTGAGATCAAATTTGCTACAGTGAAAAACCCCCTGTTGTGAAACATTTGAGTGCATTTGATTTATCTCATGTTAACAATACATTTACATGGATATTTATTGCCGTGTGCGGGCCAAAATGACAAATCGAGGCAGTTATATAGTTGTTTGGTACGTGCATGATTTCTCTCATCTACAAAAGTATTGATTTATAACCTGGGCAAACAAGCTTGCTTGTCAACAAGTAATTTACACTCATTCAACATCGATATGAAGTTACGTTGTTTGGACATGTCACATTTGCTAACCGTCTGGTTGCCTCTCTTCAGTGAGGCAGCTTTATAGCAGGGAGGGCTTACTTAGGATATTTTAGAAGCATATTTTGGCTTACCCTGAGTGTCTTCACCTTTTTTGTGTCGTCGTCGCTGCAATTTACGACTGCTGCACTGGGTAGAGAGACGACGTGCCTGTGGTTGCCACTGTGACCGCTATCGCCCCCCCCCCCCCACTCCAAAATTAACAAAATATAACATTGTGTAATATAAAATATAGCTATTACTGATCCATTTGACAGTAATCCCTCGTTTATCGCGGTTAATGGGGACCAAAACCAGCCGCGATAAACGAAAATCCGCGACCAATTAACATATATAATTTTTTTTTTAAAGTCCGTAAACGGTCCGCAAGAAGCCTCGAAAGTCAGCAAAACAACAGCGAGTCACATAGAGCAACATATACAGTACTGTACTACATGTAAATGAAAACATTTTTTTTAAGTCCGCAAATGGTCTGCGAGAAGCTGCAAAATTCAGCAAAACAGCGAGTTACATATAGCAACATATACAGTACTGTACTCCATGTATATGATTTAAAATGTATTAATTTTTTTTAATGAATATGTTTGAAAAAATCCGCGATGCACTGAAGCCGCGATAAACGAACCGCAAAATAGCGAGGGATCACTGTATAGCTTTGGACTATTTCTTACTTTGGAACCTATATAAAGAAAAACGGTAACCATGTGATCATACCACAATTTTGATCGGCTTGAGACATCCCTGCTCTTGACAATATATATATATACCGCTTGTATTTATTTTATAAAATGATATCATTTGCACGATGAAGTGGAGATTGAGGCAAGAGACACCCGTACTACTTCACTATACCTCGCCCTACTATTATTATTATTATTTGGGGTTTTTTTGCGAATAGCATTCTTTGCAATTTTCGAAAATTGCACTCTACTACATTGTGATGTGGATTTGAATTCTTTAAAATGTTCAAATCTCAATGTCCATATATTTTAACACGCAGTATTGAAGCATTTGTGTTAGTTTTGCCAACGGACAGCCTTGGAGAATGATTTTATTCTGGTGAAGGGAACTATTTGAGAATGAGGAAATTCCTGCAGCCGACCTGTTATTGGTTCTCTGCAAGAAAGATTTCACGGGGGTTGGTTATTCAGGTTTCAGCAGAGTGCAAGTTTTGCCTTTGGGCCAAAGTTGAATTTGCCTTGAAAAATCACCATCATAGTCATTGGGGCTTCTTTTTTCATTGCCATAAAAATGATGCCAAAGTTGGTCCTTGTTTCCTCTCTTTTTTTCTTTTTAAGATCAATTAATTGCATGCGTAATGATATTTAATAGATTATGGTGATGTCTTGCTGTGTGCTACTAAGGGAAGTGTTGTCCAGAATATGGTTCTTGTGGGCTCTATTAGTTAACAATAAATCTGATGTTGGGTGGAGTGGAGATGTGTTAGATTTATAGTCTCATCCTATTTGTCTGACGGTTTCTCTGATCTTTGTTGGTTGCACTATATGTGATTAAAAGGATCTCTCTTTCTCTCTTGCTTCTCCAGTCCAACCCCAATGTATCCTCCCACATACCTGGAGCCAGGCATAGGGTAAGACAACATGAAACCAGTTAATGTTGTGGTCTTCTATCGTATGCAATTGAGCAGTAATGTCTGATCCGGCCAATTGAGGTTCTTAAACAACTCTGATAGTGCTGCACCTCAGAATTTCCCTTCTCTTTTATTACCACACGCCAACTGTTTTACTTTTTTGTTATCACCTCCTGTCGTTTTATTGTGTAGGAGGCACACACCATATGGCAACCAGACAGACTATAGAATATTTGAACTAAACAAACGGCTACAGAACTGGACAGAGGTTTGTAAATTCTCACTTTTGCATAACACTAGCACTGTGTGTGGGTAATGGAATATCTGTCCTTTTTCCAAACTGTAGGAGTGTGATAACCTATGGTGGGATGCATTTACTACAGAGTTTTTTGAAGATGATGCCATGTTGACCATTACTTTCTGTCTGGAAGATGGGCCCAAGCGTTACAGTAAGGACAAATGTCAAATGAACATACCATCCTGCTGATGTGCTGTCTATTTAGTACGGGTGTGCATTTCTTTGCCAAAGACGATCTGATACGGTTTTTGACGTGTGAAGTGCGAAACGATTCAAGGAGAGTACAGTTTGAATGTGGAACGATTTGATTCCATTCCGTGGGATTACAATTTGATTCAATGTATTACAGTTCAGTTTGAGAGAGTATAAGGCAAAGCCTTTTTTGTAGTTACATTTGAATCAAATGTGCCATTTGCTTATAAGATATATCTTGCTAATAAAATAATTTATGTATCTTGATTAATACAAAAGTGGAATGATTAGATTCAGTTCCATTTGATGCGCTTACATCTTTCAAATCAAAAAACGATTTTCTGGTTTAAACCATCTTTGTTAAACCCCATTTAGCCTATTATCCACTGTTAAACTAAATGATCCATTTTGATGTCTGACCTATTTGTTTCTTTTCCACCCATCAAGCAATTGGTCGGACGTTGATTCCAAGATACTTTCGGAGTATATTTGAAGGTGGTGCCACTGAGCTCTACTATGTCCTGAAACACCCTAAGGAATCATTTCACAACAACTTTGTCTCACTTGACTGTGATCAGTGCACCATGGTCTCTCAGAATGGAAAGCCAATGTTCACACAGGTGAGTGTCCTCCTCTTCTATTTTGTTTATTCCTGTATCTGTCTAGAACATAGCTGTATTGCAAAATGGTTGATTTAACTTAAAGATACTAAACACAAGGTAAAAATCGACCAAAATTGTAAAGTTTCTTCTTCACGCTTAGCGAGCATTTTTTCACCACTTCCCTATAATAGTGACAGCCAAATATAATTAATTTTCATTGTATGATTTTAAATTCAGAGGGAAGGTGTATGAGTTTCAAAAATTGACAGTGAGCCTTATTTATGGATGTCCTCTTTTCAGTTGGACGTCTTTAATTCAAATGACATCCTGTTGCATTCGCCTTCTCATTATCATCCATATCTAATCACTAGCAGGCGTTAATGTTTTCATCATACCAGAACTACTCCCACCCTCCCATGTAGTTGTTTGGCGAACAGAAGCAAGCAAGATGCGGCACCATCCGATATTTCGTGTTCGGTCTCAAGCTAGCATAAATATGTCAAATAAACATGCAGTATAATCAGAATAAACTAATATTTAACATACGATGCTTCACAAAGATAATGTGCTTTATCACCCGGTGAGTTGTTACGTATGAAAAAATGTCACCTAATAAATAATACGCTACACTTACTCGTGGGTAAAACATGGTAATATTATGAAGGCATATATTTAGGATTATTTATGGTCACAACATCCGTCAAAGCCAGCGCTATTCAATTATTTTCTGTTAAGGCCTCAGAGGAAGAATACAAGGAGGGGCCTACTCTTAGGGCAACCATATCCATGATATAACTTGAAACATAATGAGCAGAACACCCGCATACGAACTCAATGAAGAGATTATTTTTTTGTTGATGCAATGCTGCATACATCCTAACACAGATTTAAATAGACAGGGACATTGTAACATGTGAACATTACGATTTCGGGCTCTGAAATTGAAGAAAAACTTTCAATCCTAAAAAATTGTCCATCCTCAACATGTTTGAATAGGTTGGGCTCTGCTTTGTGCACTGGGGTGTAAGAGAGGGGCCGCTGAGTTGATGGCATATATCCAATATGGCTTGGTAACAGGAAGAATTAAGTTACAGGCAATTATCAGGGCCACAGCCCAACCCCTGTTAATATAGTATTTGTCTACTCAAGGCATCATTGAGGTGCCAAGTCAAACAAGGTAAATGCTCTTTGTTGATCGCTAATCAATTTAAAGGATCAATTAACTAACAACATTAGTTGTGAAGGCTTCTCCAATAATGCAGGGTGAGATGCAGCAATCCGTGTAATGATCAAACTCTGAATATGCACATTCACAATCCTACTCACCTTCCCTTCTGTAGGTGTGTGTCGAGGGGCGCTTGTACTTGGAGTTCATGTTTGACGACATGATGAGGATAAAAACGTGGCACTTTAGCATCCGACAACATCGTGAACTCATCCCTCGCAGTATACTGGCCATGCATGTGAGTGGATGGCAGCCCTGAATCTTATATCATGTTATAATCTTATACTTATATCATGTTATTGTCTGTGTGTGTCAAGTTATTTACTCTGTCCTGTTGAATACCGTCTCAGGCCCAGGACCCACAGATGCTTGACCAGCTGTCCAAAAATATTACAAGATGTGGCCTGTCAAACTCTACTCTAAACTACCTCCGAGTAAGTTGTACACAAAACATTATGACCTTCCACTTGGTCTTACACAATTTTTACTTCAATAATATTTTTTTTCAATTTGACCATACACCTGAAGACTGTCTTGCAGGTGCGTAGAGACAAAAGGTCAATAAAGGGTGATCTTCAGAGGAGTGCGTGTCTTAGTCTCTAATAATATGTGTACAAGTCGGACTGGGTCTGCAAGTTTATGTGCCTTCTGAACAATGTTCACTGCATGAGTCACAGTCTTGGGTTGGTGAATGTGCCTTATTTTCGCGACCATACAGCGCACCGCATTAAGAGGTCAGTTATGGGTGCAATTTCTGTATTTTACACATATCCGAATTCTTACTTTACACAAAAGGAAAAGCAGAATACTTGTGGATGAAAAGCAGCAGATTCCTTTAGGAGAGAAATAGTTTGTGTGGCCTTTTATTTTCACCCTGGCTTCGGTCAGGTAATGAATTTGTGCATCCCTCCATTGCATCAAACTATACATCTATTGAAGACATGCACAATATTTCTTCATGATGTTGAACCTTGAATCAATGAAATCCATATGATTTTTATCAATAAACAATGGACAATTCATTGACTGTGCACCAGCTGTGTGATGTTACCTGTACTATGCCAAACACAGGCTCAGCACAAGCAGACATGCAGCCAAATAAAGAAAAGTAAATAAATAGTGTTGAATACCTTTTGGTCCCACAGACCGCAATGACATTGTCCCATATTTTTTGCTGAAAACTAAATTTTGTGTGGGTTTATAAAATGAAGACTACATGAAGTCATTAAAATTATGGATATGTATTGTGGTAAGCTTGGTTTGCACCAAGAAGTCAACTAATATGTAACTTGTAACTCATCCATAAGGAAATACAGGGTCACTTTTCAAGTCCTGCTGCTAATAAAATGTATTGGAATCAATTGTTGCGCATTTCCTCATTCTGACATCTTTCCATGCATGACTGCATGTGTGGTCAGCTTTGTGTGATGTGCACCAAAATTATGTAGAGCAAAGTGTAAATTGAATTTCCCCTAGAGAGATCATAATGAGAATAATTTATGAATATACAGTGGTTTTACTGTATATTTTTAAAGCTATAGCGCTTTCATACTACTTGCTCTATTGTAAGCAAAGCCGAACTCCATTGATGATATTTTAATTTTGTTGTATATATTAATTTGAAAATTATTGTACTAAAAAAAATATATATGCTGAATTATAGTGTCATTTATTTTTACTCATATTTAACATCTTGAAGTGTTGGCACTGAAAATATGAAGGGTTTGTAATTTCTTTATTTTTAATTTGATACCAGCTTTCTGCCTGTGTGCTCTCTGCTCTAGTTGTGTGTGATCCTGGAGCCCATGCAGGAACTAATGTCCAGACACAAGACGTACAGCCTCAGCCCCAGAGACTGCCTCAAGACCTGCCTCTTCCAGAAATGGCAGCGAATGGTGGCACCTCCGGGTATGTGAACACACATATTCCAACACCTGACAATGTAGTAAAAACACACAAAACATTTCCATCCATGTAACTTCCTGTTTCCCGTGTGTAGCCGAGCCATCCAGACAGGCCCCAAACAAACGACGGAAGCGTAAGATGTCAGGTGGCAGCACCATCAGCGGAGGAGGAGGAACTAACAATAACAACAATAACAAGAAGAAGAGTCCTGGCAGTGGCTTCCCTCTGGCCAGCCAGGTTCCAGTAAGTACATCCCTGTAATCATCTTTCTATGCTATCGAAACCCGACAGAAAGCTCTGTTGATTCATTGCCTGCATCAGGACAGGTACCTTTATAGGCTCTTGTGTATAAATGGCACAGAATGTGGGCGCAGAATTCCGTTGCACTTCAAGCAACAATTACAAGAACGTAAGAGGAAATTTGGGGCACAAAAGCATGTTTTTGAGCGCAGCTGAGTCACAGAGTGCTCGTCTGCCCACAGAGAAGCCGCCACTATCCGGGCATGGTGAATGCATGCTGCACGAAAGCATGGCTTAACTGTTCAAATAAATGACTAGTCAACTCAGTGCAAATCTTGTAATAACATTATATAATGCAAACTAACTGGATTAAACACCTACCTCAGTGTGGCTCCCACGAGGAAGATTGAAAGGGTTGAAGAGTCGCTTGCTCTGTAAAGAATTAGCTTTGTACGGAAAGCTAACAAGCATGTCTTGCTTTCATCTCCTCGTCTCGTCATTTACCGCATCTCCACATTTGGTGACCTTGAGGTGAGTCGTAATGACAGGTTTCTACGCAAGCATCAGTTATGTTGTCTGACTTTTGACAACACAACCCACGGCCATGGTTTCAGCACATCAAGGCTCACCTTCAGCTGAGAGGAATAATGCAGGATGTTACAAAATCCTTCCATTTTGGATTGCCTTAATGACAGCCAGAGTGAGGGTGCTGCTGGAGACTCCGCCGGTTGTTGGCAAGCACGATGGGCTCAAGTAATTTCTTTTGGGATGCTTTGAACTGACCAAACTGGAGAAGGCAGACCGCCTGCTGTCCCTCAACACCCTGTGTGACGGCGAACCACCCGAATTTATGGGAAGAATGCTGGCTTTGTTGATCCCTCACATTTCACCTGGGTCTTGATTACACTGTCATAGCTGCTCAACTGGCTGCCGACTCTGACACACAAGCCTACCATATAGCTGCCACCAAATTGCGTCTCGAGGACATCACATTTGATTACGCTAATGCCACACTCCTCTGTGATGCCTCCAATGGCCAGCCGCACCCAATAGTGCCTGCTGCCTGCAGCGCTGTTTGACACCATCCACTGCCTTTCCCATCCAGGTGTGAAAGGCCTCCAGTACGTTGGCTTGGCCTCGTGAGAGATGTCAGGATGTGGGCTGGTATTTGTATGGCATGCCAGCGCACCAAGTTACAACACTATACCAGAGCCCCGGTGGCACGCTTTCTAGTACCAGAGAGTTGTTTTGACCAAGTGAACATGGACTCACTTCCTCTCCATGGTGGGCAGAGCAACCAGGTGGCCAGAAGTTGTTGCCTTGTTATCAACTACCTCAACAGAAGTGGCACGGGCATTCATAGCATCCCGGGTTGCCCGCTTCAGCACACCAGCTGACCTCACTTCATGACAGGGGCCAACCACTTACATTAGAGCTGCGCACAGCAGTCGCTGAGCACCGGGGGTTTAAGATTGACAGCACTATGGCATACCACATTACATTTTCGGCCATATTGGCCAGCCCTGGTTAAACAAAATGCATTTGGCCAAAACAATAAACAACACATACAATTGAAAAAAATAACCAAATATGCAAGTCCATGGGTGCCGAAACATGATTATGTAGGGGTTGCCAGGCCAATGATTTACAAAGATTGTTGACTACTAGTGCCGTATTTAGACTGTATTCAACGTTTTATTTTGTCTGTGCAGGATGTTATGGTGGTGGGAGAGCCTACACTGATGGGAGGGGAGTTTGGTGACGAGGACGAGCGTTTGATTACGCGGCTGGAGAACACCCAATTTGACGCAGCCAACGGCATCGACGACGAGGACAGCTTCAACAACTCCCCGGCTCTGGGATCCAACTCGCCATGGAACAACAAGGCGCCCTCTAGCCAGGAGAGCAAGAGCGACAACCCCACCTCGCAGGCATCGCAATAGAGTTTGGGCTCCTCCTTCGCAACACAATTCCTTCGCGCCCTCCTCTGAGCCTTCCCAAAGACAAAAGTCACGAGAGCAGCAGGTTTCTTAGCAGACCCCCGACATGCGTTTTGAGCTTGGACTCTTCCAACACGCGGTGCCTGGCGGAGCGCAGTTACACCTCCTGCCAGAGCTTCATCATGACGGTGTGACTTTCCGAAATCAAGGCCCCAACCCCCCTTCAGGTCCTTTTCCGCATATCATACTCAAAATGTCCTGTCTGCTCTTGCTAATTTCAACTTTGGACAGTGACATGATAGTTGTGATGAAGAAGACGTGGTGATTGAATCCAGGAGAAAACTAAACCAGACTTAACTCAAGAATGCCACAAAGCAGTGGGGCATGGCCATGGTGGCAAGATGCTTAGGGACAACTTGTCCACCAGCCTCTTAAACGACTCAATTCTGGACAGCTCTGATGCAGCAAGGCACTAGAAAACTTTGTTGATTAAGTATTGGTGAATGGGCGAGTGAGAGAGAGAGCGCGAGACGGACACACACAGTGAAGTGTGTGTGTGAGAAGTTTGAGGAGAGAAGATACCTACGCACGTGTCTGTTACAAACTGAGCAGGCCAGAATTTAGAGACGTCTTGCGAAATTGTTGATATTGTCACACTTTTAGCGTGAGATGCAACAATTCACACTAAACACACAAACACATACACACAAATGATGGTAGGAGTTTCAGTACCTTGGTGCGTGAGCTATCTGAGTAGACTCTGGCGTGAGCAACAGACACACTTACACATTTGAAGAGTTTTTATACAATATATATTTCCCTAGAATGTTTTTTTTTTTATTTCTACTATTAAATCTTCAGTTCAATTAATACTTTATTTTTATTTTTTAACCAATACTGAAAAGCTACAGACCAAGGAGCACCACAGGACTTTTATTCTTCCCCTAAAATATATTGTTTTTATCTTTTGTGTTTATAAAAGGAAAATTATTTAGTGTGGATGTTTTATTTTGTCTTTTCTGTTGCTTTTGGAAATTTGACATTTTGTGTATTTGTGCTTGTATATTTAAGGTAGTAGCAAAGTTCTGTCTGACTGTAATAAGATGTATTCTTACTTAGATATACCTAAAGCCATCTTGATCTAATGTAAAGAAACAAAATAGGAAAAATGAGGAAACCCCCCCCCCCCCCCAGCTCTTTCCTCCTCCCTCTTTTTTTAAGGGTAGTGTAAATGAAATGATAAAAGCCCTGAGGGTACAATGGCACCATAGGACGGTGTTTCCTTTGTCTTATTTGACTTCTGTATTTATTTAGGACATTCTGAAATTCACTCAGCTGTTTCATGTCTACATAAATTGTTCCTTCTTTTCCCCTGCGCTGTCAGAGGTTTTATGTATTGGGTAACCTGATTTGACCCGATGTCAAGCGAATGTGCTGAAATGTTAGTTTGACTTGGACTCCAATCACTGGCTTTAAAAGTTAAAAAGACTTCCTCCATTTCCACAATGTTTTAATTTGTGCCATCTTCAAACTTGTTCTAAAACCAGCTTAACATGATGTTCACCCTGCATAGTTTGTAACAGTTTAGTCTATAAATTGGATTCATGAGTCATAAAAATCTTGAAAGAAGTACTGCTGTTCTTGATTTGGCCCTCGTGGTATTCATCACGACCATAAGTGAAGTGGAATCTTATAAGTCTTTGTACATTTCTATTTTGTTACACTTTCAACACATTTGAAATTGAGTTTGAATGGTGACTTGTACCTTCCTCAAACCCTGTAGAATCATTGTTTGGTATCAATTTTTTGATTTGGTTAGTTTCTGCCCTTGCTAATTAATGTATGGTACCAATAAAAAAGATACATTTTCACTTTCGAGATTGAAGTTATGAAGTTATTGCTAAACTAACAGTTATTTTTTAATACCGTATTGCAACAATTCACCACTGCAATTTTATTTGGTTTTATTTTTTTTAACTTTCACAAATTGATGAAAATGACATGACAAGATAAGAAAACCTTTATTTGTCTCACAATGGAGAAATTCCCAATTTACAGCAGCAAAATTATGAAAGATTTAGTTTTGATTAATTTTTACATTGTACTTTAAACTTTGCATTGTCACAGGAAGGAGCAGTTACATATCCACTGATTACAAAATGATGAAAATAAATTTTTAGTCTTAGAGTGAAAAAAAAAAATGATTAAGATGTTGCATGTCGGTATATGGTAATATACAAATATTGTCAATATTACTCTAGTAATATTTGTCCAACGCAATGAGTAGAAAGTAGGAAGCATATTGACAGTGATGTACAATATTTGCGGTGAGAGATGTATTACAGGATACCCGGTATGTACAATACTGTACTAAGCAAAATGCGAGGTTAACGTGGATAATTGGCACCCAAAAACCACATGATGAAGCCAGAGGAGCTGTTCTAAAAATTTCAATGGGATGGGACATTATTTTTTGGAATGTAGAATTGATAGTTTGAAAACACTATCAGAAATTTATACAAAGTGTTGCATATTATATTCATCTGTTTCTCAATTGCTGTAAGAAATTACAGTACGTGATCAGTATCATCACATATACACGTAATTTGAATAAATGTTTTATTTCAGAAGTGCGTCTAATACTGGCATCCCTTCAGATATCATTAGAAGTATCTCTAAAGACACAACACTTAAAAAGTTTACAGATTGTCTTTTATAGATTCTTAAATACAGTATTTCGAATAAGTCAGTCAGTGAGTCTATAGATGTGTCCTGGACGGAGAAAAATACCACGAAATGAAGATCCTCGATAATAAATTACAGGCCATGAAATATCAAGTTTAATTTATGATACCAAATACCTGCACAGCACTGTACTGTATGTGTGTAATCTGGGTGTAGTGGCACTGTGGGCCGGTAGAAGAAGACTCAACGTTAGTTAGCACGAGCAGTATGCTAGCTGAAGAGCAACTGTTGTGTCAAGGATTCATGACCTACATTATACACTCAAAGTGAGGTGAGAACTAACACTCGTATCTTAGCAGAAACGTGGCAAATTCACGCAACACGATTGTTGACGTCAATTTCCACGGCCACACGTTGCTCGTAAAAGCTCGCTAAATGGATGCTAACGTTGTTTTCTTGTCAGACTTTAGCTAGGTAGCGTTAGCTGTAGATTCGCTAACCAAATACTCAAAATCAGGGTGTGACCTGAGAGTTATTATCAGTGGAATAGAATGCTTTCGGTAACACGTTCAACAGATTGCGTTTTGTTCACTAATCAGGTAAAGTTTAAAAGGCTAGTTTATAAACATAGCGTTTTCGCTAATGCTTGTTGATTAGCTGTTCATCCCGTGCATCATGAGCGATTCATTTTAGCTGGTAAATTACATGGCTAGCTAATGAGCATACTCGCGATTTTCCATGCGAAAAACACTGCCGCACATTTTGTGAAACTGTCAAACGACTGACAGCCCTAGTCAGAGGCGGCGCAAACAGCGGGTGGGGGCTAATGGCAAAAGCACCCCACTTGCTGTGTTCCTCTGCTCCATATTCACATATGTTTTCATACCCCTTATTTATTGCACTTCGTGGTGCCTATATGAACATCTATCAGTTGTTGAATGCATAGTAGCATGGGTTAGAGCTTTTACCAGTTGCTCACATCAATGTTCCTGCTATTCAAGATACAGTACTGTTCAAGAGATGATTGGCGTTCATAGAGACTATATTCTTGAATTAGAATGGCCTTTAGACTTCATAGTGGGTTTAGTTTACGACTGTGAACCTATTGTAGCCCAATTTATCAAGAAATAAAGCCCTTACTTACAAGTCTGAAAAATGTGTACTGAACTGAATAACATTATGGATGATGATTGATGTCCTATAGCCATTACCCTGAGCCATTGTCTAAAATATATCGTCATCTGTGATGAATATTTAAATGTCCATATCCCTAGACCTCGCCATGTCTCAGATGGAGAAGAAGGCAGGTTTGTTGAGGAGGACATCATCCTCCAAGAAACCGCTGAAGGAAAAGGTGGTGTTGATGTATGATGAGATCTTTGCAGTGAGTATCATGCATCACACATCCGCATTACATCAACATTTATAGTCATATTGTTTTTGTAAATAATGTGTTGTATGTTTGTTTTAGAAAGAGGACCCAGCTAAGAATAACCCTCGCTTCTGGGATGAGTTGTTTCTGATGAAGGTACTTTGTAGAGTCAATACTTACTAGTGTAATAATGTATGAATGTGTTCTTTTGAAATCAGCATTTTTTTCCCATCCATCCATCTATCCATCCATTTTCCAAACTGCTTATCCTCACAAGGGTCGTGAGGGTGCTGGAGCCTTTGTCAGCTGTCTTTGGGCATAGTAGTGTAAATATACTCAGCAGACACTTACTTGACTATGTGCAATTCATCATGAAATCTGGAGAATACCAAAGAATTTTGGGGTGCAATGCAGAACCCAGTGTTATAAAACTGGGTCACCACCAGACTTCAAGGGTTATATGAAAACTAATTGCACTATTCTGTTTATGACAGACACATCGATAGGTAGATAAAGTCGTGTGTGTGTGTGTGTGTGTGCGTGTGTGCGTGCGTGTGCGTGCGTGTGCGTGTGTGTGACAGAAAAATATGTGTAACAACCAACGCCAGTCTTTTTAAAAATATTGTTTATCTGGAAATCAAAAGGTGCCATAAGGTCCGAAATAAGGTAGAGGGTGAAACATGAACTAAAACAGGTGTGAGTGTCCTATGAAACTAATTATATAATTGAAAAATGCCGTATAATTCAGAAAATATTAATAGAAATCGTGCCTAAAATAAGATGTCAGGTAGGTGGGAGTTGAAAATGTTGCCGTTGACTAACTTTCATGGTCTTTATGTCTTTTGCGTCGTATTTATTACTTGTCTGTCATTTGCGTGTTCGGCATTGTTTTGTGCATTTCAAAATGATGCCCTTCATTTTCCAGGTGAACTTGGAGTACCTGGAGTCGAAGCTGGAGAGTGTGGATGGCGAGGAGGTGCAGCGGATCCAGGAAAACATCAATTCGCTCTTCCATCACAGTGTTCAGGCTCTCGGAGAGGAACATCAGATCAAAGTGGTCAATGCTCTACAGGTGACTACAGGTTTTCGACTGCATTGTGTGCATGCATGTTTCATTTCTAAACAAAATCTCGCTTTGTGCCACCGGTCTTCTCCCTTTCTGCTCTGGCAGACTCTCTGTGCACTTTTCAGAGGAGTTCATCAAAAGAACAAGTCGGCGTCTGGCTTTGACATCATTAATATGCTTGTGGGCTTTGACAAAGCCGAGCAAAGGATGAAGGTAGTCAGTCAATCTAAAATGTGGAAGCAAAAAAATCTATCATGCGCTTGCACGGAAAATGTATAAAGTGAGGTTTAATCGTTGATGTGTTTGCCACAGGATCTAATGGAAAGACTGGACAGCCTCCTTTGTGGAGATGGCTCAGAGAGTCTGAAGAGCCTTTGTCTCAAACTTCTGCTGTGTCTGGTGACGGTGAGACATCACAACAATATTGAAGAGTACAGTTGCTACTTTTACGGTCAGGGACCATTTTTAACTTGATTATACTCTGTCTGTTTACAGGTAACTGACAATATTAGTCAGAACACGATTTTGGAATATGTGATGATCAATAGCATCTTTGAAGCCATTCTGCAGGTGAGTGTGAAAATATCCATTTTGTGCACTTGTTTTTGAAGTAAAAGAGCACATTTAATGCAGAAATATCCCAAATCTCAAGGACAATGTTGAGTTGGATTGTTTTTGTTGACTCAAATCTAAATAGCAAAACGCTGCTGAGTTTTAAATTTGGAAAATTTGGAATTAGTATTAAAATCAATTGGAGGAACCGAATGCCAGCCCTGCTGATCAATGAACAGGTGCAAACGGGAGAAAAAAAAATCCAAAAGTTGGTTTTCCTATCAGTTTTCACATTTCCTTGTGGCTAGTATCGACTGTGAAATGTGTTTTGTGATTGTTTTCTATTGGTCATCAGTGCTTCTGCTCGTTCTCTGCAGATTCTTTCTGATGTGTCCAGCAGAGGGCAGCATGGTTATGATGCCGTCGTTCTTCTCGCCCTTCTGGTCAATTACCGGAAGTATGAGGTTTGTTCTTAGACTGACTTGATGCACTCGTAATCCACTAGTAATGTAAAAAATACAATGCCTTGATTGGACTTGGGCAGATCTTGTCTATTCCAGTACATTTGTTGGTGTAATTTACAATATGTAAATTCCTTCGATGGATCTATTTTCACTGCTTTTTCCCCTCTCTGTCAGTCTGTAAATCCATATATTGTGAAGCTCTCCATTGTGGATGATGAGCCAACACTGGATGTAAGTATGTCTTGTATAGTGTTGGGCAAACGTTTCAAGCTTCCTTTTGCTTTGTTGTTTGAATTACCCCTTTGTCACACAGTGATTTGGAAATAGTTCAAAAAATAAAAGGAACATACATCTAGCTTTATTATGGAGAAAAAAAATTACAGATTTCCTGAAAACAGATACAGCTATGTACTTATCATCAGTCGGAGGAAAGTCGGCTTTCTGACTAACTTTCTGTTAGTCATCCTCACTGAATCAAGAAGTGGCCATGAACAGATGAACAAACATGATGCACCCCAATATTTGTTTTTCATTTGTTAATAGTTCAGCCAAGGCTTAAATTTGCTCTTCAATGAGTGATGTTTTAGTTATACATGTGATCCATACAGAATTGCTCAAACATAAAGTCTAACCGTTCCTAAAACATCTGCAGAGCACTGTATGTATGTCACCACTACTCCAATAGTAGTTCATCCAAAAACAATCTAATATGTATCGGTGTATTGTTTTTCTTTTTTCTTTTTTTTCTCCCAGGGAATGGGCCTTGTTGTCCACCATGCGCTAACAGAATATAACAGGTAAAATGTAATCCTTTCCAGGTATGAACAAAAAATGACAGTCTGCAATGATGAGCCCGTTGGCACCATGAACTTTATGGGATATTTTAAAATCTTGACAATATGTTCTACATGCCTCGACCTGTCTAAAACATGGCTTTCTGATTAATATTGTGTTTGAAGATTATGAGTTAAGCAGCAAAATCCACCTGTTTTTACCCATTTTGCCTCTTTCTGTCAAATGAAAATGACATCACCAATCATGGCTCACGTGTTTTCTGAAGCTGAGCCATGATTGGTGGTTGAGTGAGCTGAGCAACTGCGGGCCCCCCCCCCCCCCCCCCCCCAATGGACACAACGGTAGATTTTGTTGCTTAACTCATATTTCACAAGCACAAAATTAATCAGAATGCCTTAGACTAGTGGAGACGCAATGAAGATATTGTCAAGATAATTTTGGGATGGAAATCCCATTTAAGAAAATTGTGAAAAAGTTACTTATATAGCTCCTTAGTCAGTCTGTCAAATGCTTTTGTATGCAGCAATGTTTGGAATTCTCAAGTAAGTGGTTGTGTTAATTGACAAAGGTATCCGAGTAATGAGTGACAGCTTTGTTTAGTCCATTGCTGTGCACACAATGCACATACCTTTTGGTTACTTTGTCTTTGTCTGACTACACCTATCATTTTGTCAACTTCGTTACTTCCTGCTTCCTGTCAATTGTCTCAATTCATTCTCTCGCTACAGGCAGTACAAAGACAAAGAGGAAGAGCACCAGGGTGGCTTTTTCTCCACCCTCACAAGTATGGTAGGTATTTTCCTTCGTAAAATTTATTGAAAGGAATGATGAACAGTTTAGCACTAATGGTCAGAGTTGTTTTCCAAAGTTGAACAAAGCTATGTTTCTATATTCGTCCACAGGTGGGCAGCATGTTTATTGCAGATGCAGATGAGAAGCTCTCCGTTCAGTATGTGACAATCTCAGTTTTAATGTTTTTGTTTGAGTGGTTGCAACATTTTCTGCTGTCTGATTCTGCCATTCTTCATGGTTAGCAAACAAAGAAATGTGCCCTTCTGACTCAAATGCCACTACATACATGGTACTCAACGTAAAGAACAGTTGGGATGGAATTCAAATGGTGGATTGCTTGTGTTGCTGTCTCAGACTTAAATTGTTTTTAACCCAGAACAAATTTAAGGACTAGTTATCAATGTAATACTGTATACTAGAAAGCGTCACCAATGTGGTGGTCTTTGGGGGCTACATAGTGCCCTAGTAGCCTGCAGGCCTGCTCTGTAAATAGCTCATCAGTCATGGGATATTGTGATTTTCTAGGAATGTTACAGAAGTGACTATTGAAAATGTGAGCACCGGCAGAGATTTATAGAAAAAAAGTGTTGCATCTTTACCGCAATATATCTGGTATCAGTCGGCACGGTGGAAGACTGGTTAGCACAACCGCCTCACAATGCAGAGGTCATGAGGTCGATTCCAGCCCCTGGCCTTCCTGTGTGGAGTTTGCATGTTCTCCCCGTGCCTGTGTGGGTTTTACTCTGGTTTGCTTCCAAATTCCAGAAACATACATGGTAGGTTAATTGATCATTCTAAATTGTCCCGAAGTGTGATTGTGAGTGTAAATGGTTGTTTGTCAATGTGTGCACTGTGATTGGCTGACAACCAGTTCAGGGTGTATTCCGCCCACTTCCCGTCGTCAGCTGGGATAGGCACAGATTGGTAATTTTTTAATGCTAAGGTTGTTGCTTTTGTGCGAACATTTCTCTCTTTCAATCACTCAGCTGGCTCCAACTTTGAATTTCCATTTTGTCTGCAGGACCAATGAAGCAATTTTGCTGGCACTATATGAGGCCGTGCACCTCAACCGCAACTTCATTACTGTATTAGCACAGGTAACATTCAGACTTTTTCTCGATGTTTGCAAGTCTGTCCACACACATTGAGCTGCATGTTTTGCCCTGTGTGAACCGCTATCAGTTATGGTAGTCCATGCTTTTCATGAGCATATCATTTTGTAAGTTATAACCTTTGAGTAACTTTTTTGTTTTTTTAATGGCAATTTGAAGGAGGTCAGTCTGACACAGTCATTGATAGTCATGTAGCAATCTAAACTATAATGATTTAGGCTACGACTAAGATTAACGAGAGTACGGAGCTGGACACAACTCACAGGTAGTTTCATTTGTTAGTACTCATTTGTAATGACATTATTTTTTCTCAGTGCACAGATGGAAACATGAACTCTGTTGTTCACTTGAGTGACACCTTTCTACTAAATTCTTCGATTGTTTTTTGGTCTTTCCACAGAGCCACCCTGAGATTGACATTGTAGCTACGCCCACTAACCAATCTCCGAACACGCCAACAACGCCGCTTGGCACGACGCCACCCTCGCTAGACAGTATGTCATTCTCGTTTTTTCCTTGTCTTGTTTCTCTCTTCTTCTTCCAGGCGTAGGGTTGTTTCTTTGGAAATTAATTTGGGAGTCATACCACAAGGAATAGCATGCTAGATTACTTTTAATGCTCTAAAACCTTCTGAATTTCTAGAATGAAAAAGTAATTTCCCCTGCAGTACCCCCAGCAAACTCTCCTGCTTTCCACTTTTAAGTATCCCAGTTCTTCCACTGGAACTACCGGTATGTATTTACAAAAGCTTGAAACTGCGACTTGCCCTGTAACCAGTTTGGAAGTACATGAAAGGGGTCAGGAAATAGAACACTGGAAGCTTTTTAGCATTAGAGGTCTCTGCCTCATGTTTGATTTTGACCGTGTTGCAAAATGCATTTTTCATTACACCTCGACCAAACATTGTGACTTTATCCTGTCATGACCAAAATCTCTTGAGAGACACAAATGTACCTACACAAGCAGGCTTTTCAAACATTTAGTAGTTTGTCTTACGAAGTGGAGTCGCTTCGTTTAAGTGCCCTGCCAAGATAGCTGGAAGACGCCTTCGTACTCATGTTTCTTTTTTCGAACCAAAATGCTTCATGTTTCGTGTTTGCAGGTGTGGTTCATTTGGGATACACACACACTAATAGGTACATGTTTTTATCGCAGGCTAGTTTTCCCATGGCCGTGAGAGCAATTTTCTGTATGAAATATTAACTGCTCTGTTCAGATGAACCTGTCACGTGCAGGCTGCGTTAAAACCAGATCATACCGATGCCTGCAGTCAGGAATATCCAAGCGTAATAGAACTCCCTGTGATGAAATCTGTCCAGACAGATTCTCTGCTGTGTGCCTGCAGTGATCGGAGGAACATGGAAACAAATGAGCATTTGAGCGAAGGGGGAAAATAGAAATCGCCGCTTCATCATTAGTGAAAAAAATCAATTGTGATCGCAGATTTTCATGAGCTGAAGATACCGGTTTAGACAACACTTCAGCTTCAGCAACGGATCTGAAACGTTCCCTCTCTTATCATTGTTTGCTTAAAATGAATACAACCACTATAAGGCTCTCACTTTTGGAGGGCCTAGTCAAGGCTCAGGGATTTTTTGATTAGGTTATTAAGGGAGGAACTGACCTGGAATTGACATGTGATGAATGGTTTGTCAGATTTAAAGTCATTCAATGAAAGCTTTCCATACACTTAGACCCAAAGTGGCTGAAGTTTTAATTGTTCATGCTCCGTGTAGTGATGAACAACCCAGAGCTGCCACTGGATCCCAACCTGCAGACAAGTAACCTTCTCATCACTTTCCTCAAATACGCCTCTATCGTCATGCAGGATACGAAAGGTAATAAATAGTACATTGCCTGTTCCATCCCCTTCCTTTTAATGCTTCCTTTAGTCCTCATCTTCATATATAGAGTATATACTGACATGATGTCTGCCCATCTCCTGGCAGATTTATGTAGTGTAAATAATTTTACAGATCTCGTTCTCAAAAATAAACATGTTTTCAGATGAGCATCGACTCAACAGTGCCAGACTGTGCCTAATCATCCTCACATGTATAGCCGAGGTAGGAGCAGCGTGCATAATTGGACATCCTTCCGTCACCTGAGCGCCGAATCTCAGTCGTGTTTACCACGTGATGTTTGTGTGTGACAGGACCAGTACGCTGATGCCTTCCTGCATGACGATAATATGAACTTCAGAGTCAGTCTGCATCGAATGGTGAGTCAATGGTAGGGGTAGGCAACTGCGGTCAGAGAGAGCCGTAGTTCTGCCTGTTTTAGAAGTTTCCCTCTGATTCAAATGAACAGCTGATCAACACGCTCTGTAAAACCCTAATAACGATCTTGAATCAGGTGTGTTGGAAGAGAGAAAACAAGTAGGCTTGTGGTTCTCAGGACCAGAGTTGCCTACCCATGGTCTATGGCAGGCATGTCCAACTCCGGTCCTCGCGGGCCGCTGTTCTGCCTGTTTTCCATCGCTCCTTGCTGCAACATCCCTGAGTTCAAGGATCAGCTCATCAGAAGCATGAGAACGGTCCTAATCATTTGAATCAGGTGTGTGCAGCAAGGAAAGTGGGAAAACAGGCAGGAACGAGTTTGGACACCCCTGGTCTATAACATGATTATTTTGAATTGTCTACTCTTTTGAAACTTTTGAAACAATCATTTAAACCTGGTCCAATTGAAGCATAGGCCTTATTATGAACAAAACTGCCATTTCGTGACTGGCTAGGGGACATGTTGGTTGGGCTGATGGTATTTCTTTGCAAAATTGGTGGTTATAGGGTGCGAGAGGTTTTGACTTTATTATTGAATGCCCATATAATCCTTGGTTTCTTACACAATAACCTGATCAAGATTATTTAGTGGCAATTTGAAAGGACATCTTTAGAATGATAGTCCAGGAACTTTCTAGATGTTTTACATTTCTCTCTCTCTCTACACACACACACACACACACACACACACACACACACACACACACACACACACACACACACACACACACACACACACACACACACATGATATATATATATATATATAGTGAAACAAATGATTGATTATTGTGATACTGTTGTTAAACACTTTGCATTACTCAGAAAACGTAATGGCGGATTTGTCCCAACAATATTGACGTATTTACTAGCGATATTTATATTGAGCTAATGTGTCACGACGGCATGGTATTCGACTGCCTAGTGCGTCCGCCTGGGTTCGAATACGGCCCCGCCCTTCATGTGTGGCAGCACTTGTTGAATGCTGTGGTAAATGTGGCCAAAGGTAGGATATTCAGCATCATAACAAGGATAATATAATTATCAGGCCAAAAACCTCCAGAAAAGTGCCATAGAAGTGTTGGTTTATTATTATTATTATTATCACATCAGTCCATAACGGGGGCAGCAGTGTAGCCCAGACTTCCCTCTCCCCAGCCCCTTCTTCCAGCGCATCCCGGGGGGTTCCCACGGCATTCCCACGGCATTCCCAGGCCAACTGAGAGACACAGTCTCTCTAGCATTATTATTATCATCATCGTCGTCATCGCCGTTGTTATCATCTTGATGATTGTTTGAACCATGAACCACGACCCATATTATGAAGCATCAGACAATCCTGTCAAGTCATAAGAAGACATGTCCTTGTTCATGTTGGTATCGTTAAATGCGTTCCCCTTTGCAGCCCATGAGGCATAGAAAGAAGGCCGTAGAGAAGAACATCCCTTCTCTGCCGCTGGTGTGTGCAGTTTTAGGTAAGGTGTTTTACATGAATTGTTACGTACATTTGCCTCATCTTTGAGGATCTATTTAATTCCTGTTTATAATTATGTGCTGTAATTAGTGGTTATTTGGGAGTCGTATGTGTTACCGGAATGTCAATAGCCTGTTCACTTTAACATTCTTTTGTAGTCTGGATGTTGCTTGCATTTTCCAAAAAAAAATAAAAAAATCAGCTTTTATAATTAACTTTTCAACTGCTTTCCATAGATCTGATGGTGGAATTTATTGTCACACACATGATGAAGGATTTCCCAATGGATTTATACTTGTGAGTAAACACAGTACATACTCAAGGCACACAAAATTGCATACATATCCATCTTTTTTTATATATATTTAAAATTTTTGTGTCCTGATCAGGCGCTGTGTTCAGATCATTCACAAACTTCTCTGCTACCAGAAGAAGTGCAGAATCAGGTTACACTACACTTGGAGAGAGCTATGGTCAGGTATGAATCATTTCAAATCATGGAAACTCAACTGTAAAATTACATTAACCAGTCACCATAACAACATGATTATAAGAACGGTGTCAAATATTCTGCCTTTGCAAAGATAATGATGTTCAGTTTTTTCTGTCTGATACATCTCTGACACTGTCAATTGAATATGAACCTCACTATATTTGTAAAAGCAGAATATTTTAGAGTGAATCCTCATAGTTTTAAGTATCATAATGGGGGCTAGCGTTAGGGTTTGTGTTAGATTTGTGCTACAATTACAAGCACATAAAACACAGCACAAAAGTGTGTTTTGAGCACACAAGAACAATGCTTCTGAGCCGAGTTGACTGATCACCTGCCGACCCGAAGAAGAAGCTGCCGAACCATCGAAGTGAGCGCACTTCATGCATGTCACAAACACGCCGAATGAAAGTGTGGCTTAACTTTGTTCAGTTAAATGACCGGTTGCCTCAGGGCAACTCTTGCAATAAGATTATCTTGTGCAAACTAAAATGATTGAACACCGTCGGATGGATACATGGTATAGAAGTAAAGAACTGCCCTGTCTTTGACGTGCTTGCTCCGGTGTTCAAGTGGCTATAGTGTTCTGGCTGATCAGTATATAGGTGTCATTTGCTAGCTATTCTTCTGGTTGAAGAAAAATACTAGTTACAAATACTTCCGAAGAATAATGGGTATAACCTTAAAAGGGGAGTTTGCATGGATTTTTTGTTTGCTTCATATTAGTGAGGCGCCTGTCTGAGGCCATGTGGCTTTGGTCAGAGACTCGCGAGCAGGATGGAGTTGTGAAGTCAAGTGAGGCTTCATTCAAATTTGGGTGGCAGCTTTTGAACTGCAAATACCCCTTTAAAGCTACATCATGTTTTTTTTTTAACTCAAGGTCCCAATTTTGCTATCTTTCATCTTTTTTCCTCCCTCTTCGCTCTGGCGAGAAATACTGCTTTTGTGGGATTTGTGTTGTAAATCTCTTGATGCTTAAATTTGTTGTGCATCAATGTCAAAGAGTTTGCAAGCAAAATGCAATTTCACTCTGAAGTCATTGCCATGTGCATTTGGAAATAAATTGCATCATTGAGTTTGGATAATGAGTCTCTGAAGAAAGCAGAATCCATCGTGGTGGTCCTAGTTTCAGCCTGGTCAACACAACACAGGATCACATTCTACTTTTTAATGGTCCCATTGCGCTGTGTCTCATTAGAATACCGATTCCTCTAATCAGACCAATAATCAGCTTCATTCTCTGGATGGCGCCGCATTCCCTGCTTGTGCTGATTAAAATAGAAGGAAAACAAAAGATAGAGTCAAATTCAACCGGCAGATGCTTGTTATCTTTCAGTGTGTTTGAAAAAGCATTTATCTTTATGCTTGTTTGCATATGTTTCTTGATGTCCTACATTATTATGTCTGAACAATAACTCGTGCACCGAATAAATCTGGGTGCAGCCATAATTCTCTGCTTAAAGATGTCTATCAAACTCTAGATTTATAAAAAAAATTCCATTACCGGTAATCGTTTTTCTCCCTCTGCATAGCACTTATCAACCTGCTCAAGTTTCTGCTGTCAAATGAAACCACATTGCTGGCCAAGCACAACATCTTTCATCTTGCACTACTGGTAAGAAACACACAGCAGTGTTAAAAGGAGAATAAAGGCTGAATAGAGAAGTGTCTGGTAATTCTTCTGCATGACTTAAGTCGCAAGATTGAATTGCGAGGTGTGTCAGTAATGATCCAAGACTGATGTCACAAAAGATATCTTTCAAACCCAAACTACTGGTTCCCCTTGCTAAAAGGGGCCATTAAAGACCGGTTTTAAAGACATGGAGATGGCAGTGATGACGATGCTGCCGAGGATCCATGGAAAAATCCAGCATGGCGTGGCAGAGAAAGCCAAAAAAAGTGTGTTAGATTCCAGAGGGGTTACCTCAAAGGAGGCAACTTAGATTTGAAATATGTCTTATGTGACACCAGTCCTGCAAATTTCCAGATGAAGTTAATTAAGTCTAAGCACAATGTAATGTTGATTTAAGCCTACTGTAGTATTAAATGGTTCGGCCTTCCTGTTTCCCCTATCCAGGTGGTAAACCTGTTCAACATGTTCATCACATATGGCGACACATTTCTTCCCACATCTAACAGCTATGATGAGCTCTACTATGAGATTGTACGAATGCACCAAGTGTTTGACAACCTCTACTGTATGGGTATGTTTCAGTTCTTAAAGCATTTCTCAACCCAAGTAAAGCTGAGTTCTCCCACAAAGAATACAAATTTGCTCAAGGATTCATGACAATGACAATATAAGGATTTTTCAAAATATTCACATGGGTCCTCAATAACTCTTAAATTCGATTTAACGGAATGGAGGCCTTAATTATCCTTGAAATTATTTTTTTTATTATTGTTAAACATGCAGATATGCTGGAAAATATTTTACCTGTAACTTTACTTTTTTTTCCCAAGCAACAAGACCATTCCAGGTTGTGCGAATTATGAAAAAATGTGATCACTTGCTGTAAATCATTTTTTAATGAACTGTTTTGATCTGCAACTGTTGCTTTTCAGTGTTGAGAGTGTCAACAAACACCGGCCAGTGGAAGGAGGCTGCGAGTAAAGTCACACATGCTCTTGTTAATGTTCGGTAATAAAACACACACACACACACACACACACACACACACACACACACACACATTTGACCATCAGAAATGTATGCAAAAAGGCAGAGTCAGATTGGGTGGCGTGTTGAACAGATTCCAAAGAAGAATGTGGTGGGGAAAGGTCAAAATGGAGTGAATCAATTATTTGTATTTAATTTTGTTTCTCGATCACAACCTAATCCCTGTTTGAACTTCCTTCACCTCTCCCTAGTGGCCCTCAGTAAGGTTCACACGCATACTGTCTTTTCCCAGTCGTAAAGTAATTCCTCATCCATGATCCTCAGGGCTCACCCTGGCTTTGAGGTCCCTTTATGAGCTGGTTTCTCCCTGAGGTTTCTTTCACCTAATCAGTTGCGCTCTCTACGGAGCGTGGGCTGCTTCAATTGGCAGTTGTAAAGGTTGAAGGGAAGGCAGTGAGTGTTGTGGAATAATTTAACAAAGACTAAATAAATGAAGGCAGGGAGGAATAAAGACGTCCAGATAGTCGATGGAGAAACTAAACCAATTTGATTTCTTCCCATCATCCCCTTCCGACATTCAATGACCTTCTTCACGTAAATGACAGTGGGAAATAACATAGAGCGCAATTCTCTGTGTTGCTGTCACTAGAATTTATTTGCTATATAATGCCTGTACAAGCTGAGCCATTGCAGCTTGCGCTTATACCATCAGTTTATATTTGGCCAATAAAACAGATCATTCCATAGAATTGAATGCTAATGCGGGAAAATATTGCCTTTTTGAAATTCACCAGTGTGCTCCAATTCGATCCAATCGAACAGAAATGAGGTGCTGAACAGGTCAACTGTTGCATAGCTACTGTCTTCTCAGACCTGCACACTATACATACTGTATACTACATTACTTTTGTGCACTTAAAATGGGTTTGCCATCTGCAGTTTACCAAACATATATTAACACATCATAGTTTCCTCATGTACTTCACTGCAGTTTTCCCCCAAGGTACGCAAGCACATTGCAGGGGGTGCATGGGAACATATAACAATTTATTTCCAAAATAAGAAGTAAATATCGTCAGGTCAATAAAATAGTATATGTGCGCTGCAATTTTTTCACCGGAGAGACAATAACCTGTGGCTTGTCCCGCCAAAATCACAACACCCTTTTCTTATTAAAGCTCAGATGACTGATTAAAAAGGGAGTCAAACGTCTATCCTGCTTCGCTGCATATCAAATGTATTTACAATTTGATAGATGTAGCCAAATCGAAAGACGATATATATGCTTCAAGTTTTATCCAGCGTTTGCATCTTGATACGATTAGTGCATTCTTTGGTGTGCCTTGTGCCCTCTCTGCTGCAATCTACTCTCAGAGATGAATTAGACTCAGTCTGTGAGCCAGGCCCTCATCAGTGCCTCGTGGCCCTAATGCTCTTGTGGGTGTTTGGGAGCAAATCTCCCAGAGCCTGCTTCCAAAATTGTGATGAAAGCTTTTGCAGCAGACTGGAGCAGCTGATTTAATTTGTGCAAACAGTGAAATGAGGTATTCCGTCACAAGTAGCTGTCCACCCGGTAACAGGCTCGTTTTATCTTTGAAGGGCAATCGTCAACCATTTTAACCCGAAGATTGAGTCGTATGCTGCTGTGAACCACATCTCGCAACTGGCAGAGGAGCAGGTAACAGTACACGCTCACACCAGAACACCAGTATCTCTTGGGCTTTTGGGCTAGATGCGGCATTACACAAAATTTAGACTGGACTCATTAGTATTGTCCAATACAGGGTAAGTTTCTTAAGTGACATATCAATTGTAGTCACGAATGGCGTCAAACTCCGGTCCTGGAGGACCTCTGTCCTGCATGTTTTCCAAGTCTCCCTGTTGCAACTCACCTGATTCAAATGAACAGGTCCAATGTCAGGCTTCAGCAGAGCTTGTTGATGATCTGATCATTTGAATCAGGTGTGTTGCAACAGGGAGACTTGGAAAACATGCAGGACAGCGGCCCTCCAGGACCGGAGTTTGACACCTGTAGTACAGTGAAACTCCTCTGCAACGAAATCTACATGGGTGAAAATACCCCCTAGTGTGAAAAAATCTTCATGCATTCACACCATTCCCACTTTCCTGTTTCAAATTTGCTACAGTGAAAAACCTCCTGTTGTGAAAAATTTCTTGCTGCAAACATGATTTCGTTGTAGAGGAGTTTCACTGTAGTAGTTCACCTGGCCCACTTCTGTGCAGGCAGCATGGATTCACTTCCTCACTCAGACGGTGTGACTATGAGTGTGAATGGTTGTTTGTCTACTTGGTTAGACAGAATCCTCTTATGTGCAAATTTGAACAAACGTGCAATTTTCTTTTTTGGGTTTTCATGAAAAATGCTAGTTTTGGAGATGCGAGGAATCTGCCCAAAACCAGCCTAATGTTTTGGTATTCAAGTATACTTGAATGTGATCGAATAATCAAGTATTCATCTATTTTTGCTTTCTTAACAGTCAGTAGCAGCCAAGTCTGAAAAGACATATAAAAATGTCTTTGGGAGTGAATGAGTTAAAGACTGAATACACAAGACAGTTCGCTTAACCCCCTGCCCCCCCCCTTTATTTTTTTGTGGGGGTGGGGGGGAGATAAAGAATATTTTTTTTTCCCTTAAATTGTGCATGTATTCATACACATGCGGTTAACAAGACGGTCGCGGGAGGTTAGTTGCTTGAAAAATACATCTTCGGACAAAAAGTTGGGCACCTCTGATCTACAGGGTAAACAGTATAGAAAATTATTGGGTGCATGGATGGATTCCTCACCTCAGCATTCCTCTGAGAATTTGGTGTTGACAAAACTACCATTTGATACTTTCCATGATGAAAAGCTCCCATTCCAGCGTATGTCAAACTCAGTTTATTTGGTTAAGAGCCGGTGAATGTGGAAGCCAAATTTAGGGCGGATAGATATCATCTTTCTGAAATGATTTATTTTCTTTTTGTAAGTAGCCATCAGAAGATTGTCCACTTGGGACAATCGTCAGATAAGCAGTTACATTCAAACATTTCCTAGTTGGGGCAATGCAGCACAGGCGATTTGTGGTTCGTAGGTATGCTTCACAGATGAGAGCTTAAGTGCGTAAAAGTCATGTACAGTACCTCGTCTGTCGCCCTAAGCTCACCCGCAACCCAAATGAGGGCAAGCGCTATTGGAAATGGGATGCAAGGATGTAGAGTCGCGGCCATGAAAATATCCCCTGCGCCATTACCTCACCACCAGCGTGAACCAACCATTTCATCAATCTGCCCCTCTTAATGATGCCGTAGAAATGGAAACTCATCAGACAAGCAAGGTTCCATCCATGGTGTGCCAGCTCCTTGAGTAGGGTCTCATTTCGGATCAGCCCGTGGGAAACAGATCCTCGATTACATGTTTTTAGATGACACCTGTCCGAGGCTTCTGTTGGAGCCAATGTTCTGAAAAGCTTTTGTTTTATATGACAAGCGGTTATTCTAGTCATCGTTGGCTTTGCCTGCCATCTACACCACCTCACTCCCACTGGATGGTTTTTTTTTTTTGTCTCGGTAAACAACTAATTGCTGTTACAGTCCTTGTACATTTCCAGAACTAATTGACCCATCGGTCGCTTTCCTAATTCAACTCTTCGCCAGGCAGAACACAAGCTATGTGTCAAACTGCTCTGACTTGCTCCTACGTCTTTGCCAGATTTGTTTTCAGTTTCCCTCCACTTGTGGCTGGTTGCTGTACAAACCACACGAGGACTTACTTATTTTGTCTTTTTACAAACATAAAAGGAAATGTTTTGAAGACACATCTAAACACTAAATTGCCTCTTTTTTGTCATTAAGGGAAAGCTGCATGTAATGATGATGAGACAAGCTCATTAAAAAAAGAGCACAGCGAGGATAGGGGAAAAAAAACATTTTTCAAAATGATAAGAGTGATGGATATGGTCATTATAATCCCACCATACTCTTATCTGCTTGACTTAATCACAACAAGCAAGCAAGGAAAATGGAAGTTGGCTGTGACTGAGCTGCTAGCGTCACACCAAGTGGCAAAGAGTTCCGAATTAGACTAAGAAGCCCAATGGACCGACTCGTGCTTTGCACATCAGCCTCAATGTTATCTTGACTGCTTTCAGAGCTCATTTAACCCATCCGTCCTCAAATGCAGCATTAAGCCTTACATTTCTTTATTCCTCCTTGAGGGAGCGCGCGCGCACACGCACACACACACACGTTTTTACTCGTACACTTTCTTCTCGTGTCTTTGTTCCCGATAGTGACACAAGAAGATTGATGATTTCCACAACCACAGATCAACATTAAATTGCAAACGCATCCCAGCATGGGGCCGGTTGTGTTTTTTGCTATTTGAGATAACAAAAACACAACGGTGACGTGCCTGCTTGATGATGCAGAGCGCTGCCTCGGCAATAGTTTTTTTGTGGCCCAAAGCCTCTTTGCTCAACCGTCACGTGAGCCAGCTTCCAGCCTCCTGTCTTCTCCGGATGCCTTTTTCATGCTCTGTTTACTTTCCTTCCATTTTTCCTTTTTTTTTTTTTTTTGTGCTTCCAGCCTGTTTGTCACAGCTGATACTTCTCCTCAGACTGTCCCACCTCCTGCCAGTTTCACCTCTTCCAGCTTTTCATTTCTTTTCTTTGGAGGCACATTAACTGAGGTTATCGTTCAAACATGTCTCACACAGAGATGGGGTGAATTTTTCATCGCAGGGCCATTTTACAAATAAAAATATGTGGAGAGCTTCCCATTAATCCAAGTAAAATATCTCAAAGCGATGGCTCAGCTGTTTTTGTCATACCGCACGCCATGTGGTGAGTGCATCCAATAAATGGAACCGATCTCCACTTAACATCGATGTGTTTCCATTTGTCCACATCAGCAGCATTTTTTGTTTGTGGAGGAAAGCGTTCCAATGCGAACGCTTCATGCTGTGTTTCGGGCTCATTAATAAAATAATGAAAAATGTCCACATTAGTGGCTATTTCATGGATGAGAGGGTAACTGTCAGGGGTGGAGCTGCGGAGAATCTTGGCATAATTAGCTCTGATTTCACTCCAGCTTCTCATCTCAGCTGGACACACACACACGTCAAGTTTTATCATTTAGAATAAAAGGGCCGAGGCGCCCCAGTTGATTATGCACACTTTGAAGCACAAGAGTGGAAGAAGAGCTGCAAATAGCTTTGAGGGAGCCAGCAAACGGTTATGATGATGACAATGCAGCACGTGATCCCTCATAAATAAAACGTAGTGTGGAAGTATGCGACCCTAATGAATATTTGACTGTCTCTGTATGCGTTTCTTTTTTTGCCTCTGGCTGCGTTAGGTGCTGGAGGTGGTGCGCTCCAACTACGACACCCTGACACTCAAACTGCAGGATGGTTTGGACCAGTTTGAGAGATACTCGGAACAGCCCAAAGAAGCAGCTTTCTTTAAGGAGCTGGTAAGACGACCAAAGTACACATCGCATTTCCAGCCATCAGGAATGCTTGTCTCGATTTGTTTTTGTGCTATGTCATAATGACTGTTGCGAAAAAGATCATTACAACTATGGGGCTTCACACCTGGGACCGCTTTCAGACGTGCAGTTGCACCGGGATGAACACATCTGTGAATTTGGGGAGGTTTTGTCTATGGGAAAGCCCTTGAAATTGCGTTTTGTGTGGGTGGATCATTCAAACAGGACAGCAAACTGGTCAAATGGCGTTAAAAAGCGGACTTCCAGGGCCTCTTTGTAACATAGTTGAGTTTATTTTCCAGCCACAAGCAATTTGCGCCATCACTTAGCTGTGACTGCATTGACCAAGAGGTGTCCCGCGTGTGTCTTCAGGTGCGCTCCATCAGCCTAAATGTGAGGAAAAACGTGTCTTTGAACACCCTGAGTCAGGATGTGCTTCTCAAAGAGTTCTCCACCATCTCCTGAGAAGCTTTCCCATCTCCAGGCAATGTACGGGCGCACACGCTAACATCAACTTTGAACCTGTCCTCTTCATTCCTCTCGGACTATTGAAACCTCTTTCACAGGACGGTGCACTTTCTTAAGGGTGGCTCTGCCATGTTGTGTGGGTGCAAGTGTGGGTGTGGCTCCTTGATGAGCAAGCTGCAGTATTGGCTGGACTGTTAACTGGCATGAATGTTTGGATTCCAGATAGTTTGAACAAGTATTTTCAAACCAGTGCTAGTGGCGCCCACCGTGATTGGGTGTGTCTAATTTATTTCTCCACTTTGCGCTTCATATTCTGTATGTGTTCAATTACATTTCATGTATTTTCACTAGATATGTTTTGCTGATGGAAGACGAGTAATGAGGTTGATGCGCTGGGGTAACCAAAAGGAAGCCATGACTAACTACTGTATCTCTTACTAAAGTTTAATGAAACTAAATATGGTGAGGGGTTTTTTTTCCCCCGAAATAGATTTTTTTTTTTTCACATGGTTTCATTTTTGCTTCAAGTCTGACAAATAAAAAGTATATAAACACGTACACTTATGCACTGTCTGTAATTTATAATATATTTTTCTTTCAATTTTCTTTGCTCAACGTTTGTATTTGTGCCTGTTTATTGTGGAAATAGAGCAGGCTGTCTGCTCAGGTGGACACATTCCGTAAAATGTTCGTGTTTATCCAGTTGCAAAGTCAACGAGTTTTAACTTCATTTTCTGTGCTCTGTTCAATGATAGATTTTACGACTTTATTTTTGCCCTTTCAGGCACACACCTTTGTCCAAATGCGGTCTCAATTGAATAAACAGACATAATGGCCATGCAAATTTTATATTCTGCAGATCTTGATATTGTACAGGAACTGATAAAAAGGATTTATGCTTTGTACATGTTTATGGTCAGACTGCTTGTGTAGTGGTTCACTCGCCTGGCTTTACTAAAGGCAGCATGAAATCAGTTCCCACTATGTGACGGTACAAGTGTGAATGGTTGTTTCCTGTGATGTACCGACCAATCGAAAGTGTAGTCTGCCTCTTGCCAAGCTAATCTGAGGGTGAACGAATGGATGGATGCGTTTAAGTGCATACCAGGTCAAATGTTTTACCACGACGATCCATTAATGCTGCTGAGTATTTGGAATGTAGCATTTAAGCATATCGGCTTTCTCATCAAATTTTCATTTTGATGAAGATTGCCTACTTTGTTTTTGCTGATCTTCCCCACAGCTCTCCTGCCCTTCATTTCACTTTGTGTGGCTTGGACTGCATCTCTGTTTGCAACACACTAGAAGACGAAACACTCCTGAAGACGTTTGGCACGACTGTACTGAATGTTTTAATTTGTTGGTATCATCCATGTAATGGTCAAGCTGTGAGTTTGCCCATTCATTTATGCACATGTAGGACGGGAGGCTGTTTGTCATCTGAGAATTTTACACTGTGGCCGCCCTCCTGGGAAGACCTGCAGCTGTCTGCACAAATGAAAAAGAACCGAGGAGAAAGGAGAAAGCCCCATGGGGAAACTGGATTTGAGGTGATGGTATTGGACATGTGACCATTCATATGCACCTCCTGACATTCTGTCTGTTAGGAAGTTTAAACGCAACAATAAAAGCTGCTCTGGTAGATTCAAATTAAAGTATTGCATGTGAACTGGGTTTTCTCTTGTACTGCCCTTTATATACCCCGTGTCTAAGATTAAAAGAAATAATAATCTTGGCCTCCTGTACACCTTTGGTCTAATTTACTATCAGTTTAATTGACAGTTCAATCTTGCAGTATTTTCCTCAGGCTTTCCATTAAGAGGCATCTTAAAACAGCTGCTCTGAATTCATTCCCTCCACCACCACCAACAGCAACAAAACTCGCAAATTAACTTTTTCTGCCACCCACCGGTCAACAATAGTAAAATAAATAAATGAATCGGGGATACTGTATATATTTTTATGTGATTTTTTTTGTACGCTTCTGCCCTTGTTTTTACTTTAGCACGTCATGTTTTAATAGTAATAATAATAAAAAGAAGAAAAAATACAATAACATAATATGTAATACTACAGTACTAATATATTTTGTTATGTTTATGAAATAATGGTTCGGTTCAGCAACAGGTGGATTTTTTTCTGAAACGTCATTCCTATAAATTACAACACATGGTAAAATCCACATTGTGCAAGCTTTTATTGGTCAAACTAAAAAGAAACAAACAAAACAGTTGGAAATCTCTCACAAACCTGATGTGCTTCAGGAAAAAAAAAATGAAATCGGGGTCAAAAATACGTTTTGGGACACATAAAGCCAGGACTGATTAACATTAGCCTTTGACCAGTGTAGTGAACATTATTAACAAATACAACTCATCCATTTGCCAGAAATCTTGATTGAGTCTTTTGATCATTTGTATTGGCCGACGTATCGAATGAAGCGACCAGAAGTGTACGGTAGAGAACAAGATGCTCGGAGAGAATAAATGAATAGAAGTTTGTCTCACATCTGCATGCTCCCGCTCGTCCTCCTCTTACCCGGGTGGCATTCGTGTACCCGCGTGACCGGACGAGACGAGCAAACAGTGTTTTGAAAGTTCGTGCGCAAAGAGGAGCAGATTGGATGAGCAAGGAGGGGGAGCGGGATCATCGACATAATCACGCTCCTCCGCGCTCGTCCATACTTTGCAGCCTTGGCGACGTTTGGGAGATGAACACACACGCGAATCGTGTGCAGGTCTTGCGGTTCCAACGGGTCCTGTAAAGTCGAGAGACAAGCATGAAATCCCGAAGTCAGGATCACAGCTTGTCGGAGTCCACGGAATTGGATCGATCTTACGACCCGCTCACAGGTACGTGAATCTCATCTCGCCACTTGCCACTTGTTTATGGTTTTGATCTCCACTCTCTTCGTTCCCAGAAACGGAGGGAGGAGGTTTAAAACTTGTACAAGCAAGGTACTTTTGTGTATTGTTCATGTACTTTTTTATTATATTAAATACGACTCAAATAGCTGCATTCTCATTTGACTTGACATACTTCAAACGTGATGCACAACAAGCAGTGTTGCTGAACCTTTTGTTGAGTCAAGGCACATATTTTACGGAAGAAACATCTAAAATGAAAAGTGAATACGCTGGTCACTTATCTACCGCCCTTTTGTAATTCAGTGGAAGAGCATTTCATTATCCTGCGTGCCATTGTACATAGCTGGCATAGATAGCTTAACAAAGGAACGTTATTTGATGTACAGTAATCTCTCGTTTATCGCGGTTAATGGGGACCAAAACCACCCGCGATAAACGAAAATCCGCGAAGTGGCGACCAATTAACATATACAGGTAGGTTTTTTAAATGTCCGCAAACGGTCCGCGAGAAGGTTCAAAATAACTGCAAGCTTCTCGCGGACCGTTTGCGGACTTTTTGCGGACTTAAAAAAAAAAAAAAAGAATGAATGTGATTGAAAAAATCCGCGATGCACCGAAGCCGCGATAAACGAACCGCGAAATGGTGAGGGATCACAGTAGATCAATAATTTTGGGACCAATTACATGAAGGTGGATAATTTAGGGTGCATTGAGTTCGAATGAATCTTGGAAAGAGCATCACAAATGTTAGGAATCACATTAATGATAAAATTGAAATTAAACTCATTTCTTTCTTGTCTGTGTCCATACTTTGGTGATGCAGTCAACATTACACTAAATAAACACTTTTGACAGTTTAAACTTTGAGTTATAAAGTTTGTGATGTTTGATATACGTCTCACTACTCTAACATTTGGGTTCAAATCTCAGCTTTAGACGTCCTGTGTGGAGTTTGCTTGTTTTCTCTGAGCTTGTCTGGGATTTCTCCAAGTACAGTACTGTACTCCCACTTCCAAACATGTTCCAATCACAAAAAAGGTTAATTAAGGAATCTAAATTGTCCATAGCTGTGACTGTGAGTGTGAAAGGTCGTTTGTCGAAATGTCCCCTGCAATTGACCGGTGACCAGATCGATGAATTGTATCAGATTGTGCAGGTGTACCCATAGACGTTCCCACTCGTGACGCCTGCAAGAACATTTGATCCAGTCTGCGATTTTAAAAACAAAAAGCACCTCAAAGAAACTCCAATTTAAAGAAAATGTTTAACTCAGACTAGTCCAGGGTGGTGTCATCTGGAATAGGATATAAATAGTATGGATAGACCAGGGGTGTCAAACTCATTTCACATTGTGGGCCACATACGGCCTCGGTAGATGTCAAGTGGGCTGTAACATTAAAAATTATACCATTCTCTGCTATAAATAACCAAAATAATATGTCTTTCCTTTGTTTTGGTCTAAAGAAGCACAAGACCACTAGGAAAATGTTGAAATTTAATGAACATATCTTTTACAAAACATTTCATGAAGCACCTAACATTTCTTTAGACAAACGTGCAATTTACTTTTATCGTTCACATTTATGCATTGCAACTGATCCCAGTGATTGTACAAAGGCACAACACTTTAACAAGTAATTGGTATTGAAAAATATAGTAATGCACTTTTAAGATGAAACGAGATTTATAAAGAAAGGAATTTTTAAACCATTTACACGAGCATATAAAATCTAAATGTAATCCTTGCCTACACCTTACAAACTAAGGAGAGTGCTATAATATGTGTAAAGAATAAAGTATTCACATGTCCTTGATAGCGTCTGCGGTGTAGGGTCTGTCTCTGTGACGGACTGAGGCTGCTGTTGTCTTCTTCTCTGATCAAAACAATGTTGTCTTTTCCTCTGATCAAAACAGTGTGTCCCCCTATCGGATATTCCATGAATTGCACCTTATTAAAAATATTCATTCCGTGTCTTTTATGCATTTTTTTTCACTTTTAAATTATCCTGCGGGCCTGATGAAATCTCCTTGCGGGCCGGTTCCGGCCCGTGGGCCGTATGTTTGACACCCTGGGATAGACGGAGGAATTTCGAGGAAACATTTGTATGTAACTGTGAAATTAATTGGTGTGTGATTAGGATGATAATGCAGCCATAACTCTGTGTTAACAGCATTAAAGGAGATATTGTATGGGCAATGTGATCGTTTTTAATGAGCTCGAGTCTCTAAGTGAGCGTGTAGAGAGAGAGAGAGAGAGAGGAATCAAGCAAGAAGGGAGGCGCAGGCAAGAAATCAAGTGAATGTCTCCAGCACCTCTTGTCATCTCCAGTGATCTTCCTCAGTGTGTTTGGAGTGTAATTAGATCAATGAGACGCTCTTCTCTCTCCCTCAACTCCCGCCCCCCCTCCCCTTTTTTTAACATACTTGCAAAGACAAGCAAACTAAATTATTCCTCTTCGATCATCCCAAAATAGACTTTGTCACCAAAAATAACCGAGTGCGTGCGCCGATACTAAATCTTTGAACATGAGTATGCACAGCTGGCTGGTTTACAGACTATTAGAATGAAGGTTTAATTTCATGTCAGTCGGTTACTTCTGCTGGTGTGATGGCCATTCAACGCTGCATTGCTTCCACAAGACACACAAACTTTGTATGGAATGGAATGGAAGTCAAACAGGCTGTACGTATAACATACAGCACACACATAAAACAGCCGCTGCGGGTGTGCCACAAAAGAAAAGTTGACCCACAAGACAACACATTAGACACACAATCGTGGGCATACATTCCTGGATGGATGTATGGATAGACGACAGCCACCGTGGCAGGGATTATAACAACACACTCACTCCGAAACATAATCAAGTGTGTTTACAACCTCACGTTGATGTGGCCGACACAACGCTTCATCAACGATTGTATTTTTATTTATTTTTTAAGGAGAATGAGAACCTTCCAAATTTTATTGAATCTTGTTTCATCCTTCTGTCTTGTGGCACAGTTTGGAAACCTGAACTTATCCGGCCTCTGTGGTATTATCAAAACGACTGGAAAAATATCAGCAAGTCAGCAAGCTGGGCTACTGTCTACCTATAAGAGATACAGGTCCTGAGCAAGGCAAATGCTATTTGGAATAGTTCTAATCATCCACTCCAAAATTGAGTTTGAGCTTTTGCCCTCAGGCTGTCGATTTAGGGTTCAGATGAGGAGGACAAAAAAGCTCCAGGGTTCATTTATCCCAAGTGCAATTTATTTACTTAATGGCAACTCGCTCCTAGGTTGCTCATGTTCTTTGTTGTCATTGCATGTTGCACTTTTTGCAATACCTGATAAAAATTGTCTATTTATGGCATTAGCTCTGGACTGAATGTGTTTGCAATCATTTGGAAGTATGATGTCTCCTTAGGGCGGCCCGGTAGCCCAGTGGTTAGCACGTCGGCTTCACAGTGCAGAGGTAAAGCTCCGGCCTCCCTGTGTGGAATGTTCTCCCCGGGCTTGCTGGTTTTCTCCGGGTTGTTTCCTCCCACATTCCAAAAACATTGGCATGCACTCTAAATTGTCCCTAGGTATGATGAGCGTGGATGGTTGTTCGTCTCTGTGTGCCCTGCGATTGGCTGAAGGGTGTCCCCCGCCTACTTGCATAGGCTCCAGCACCCCCGCGACCCTAGTGAGGATGAAGCGGTTCGGAAAATGGATGAATGGATGGATGGATGTCTCCTATAATTTTGCTGTTTAAAAAAATAATTATTTCTTGAGGCTGGGTTTTAATTTTTAAATGATGTCTAATGTTAAAAGCCCAATTCCAATGCAGTTGGCACGTTGAGTTATACATGAATGAAAACAGAATACAATGATTTTCAAATCATGTAGAAACCTATATTTAAATGAATACATCCATAAGTGCAACTTAAAACTCTGCTATACAAGCAAAAACCATTTATCAACAACATCCGGCTTTTCTGGGGCCAAGCTCATCTAAAATGGACTGATGCAAAGTGGAAAAGTGTTCTGTGGTCTGATGAGTCCACATTTGTAATTGTTTTTGCCAAACCCCATTCTGCACGTGTTTCAACAGCATGGCTTCATAGTTAAAAGACTGTGGGTACTCGACTTGCCTGCCTGCAGTCCAGACCTGTCTCCAATGGAAAATATGTGGTGGGTGCATTATTAGCATAAAATACAACACCGGGGACCCCAGCCCCGCTGAACAACTGAAGCTGTACATCAAGCAAGAATGGGAAAAAATTCCACCTACAAAGCTTCAACAATTTGTGTCCTCAGTTTACAAATGTTTGGAATTTTGCTAAAAGAAAAAGTAATGTAACACAGTGGTAAACATGACCCTTACCAAGCTTTTTTGGAATGTTTACAGCCATAACATTCTAAGTTATGGCTGTAAACGATGTAAATGATAATTTGCTCAAAGCAATAAAGTTAATCAGTGCAAATATTAAATATCTTGTCTTTGTAGTGTATTCAAATAAATTGAACATTGATTTGTGATCCTGTTTTTATTTTTGAGTAAAGCAGTGTCCCATCTTCATGGGATCATATCAATTATTTTTCATTACAGTATTTCTTTTTCTTTACATTGGCCTATAGTGCAGTTCACATCAGATTGAGGAAAGTGAATTCCAGTGCAAATCTTAACCTATCTGGAAGATTTTTTTCCAGTGTCACCATCAATAAAACCATTGCACTCGTAATGTTAGTGTCTTAGAACTCAAAGCAGAAGCTAACCAGTCCAATTGAAATATTATACAAGCAATAAATAAATCTATCATATTTTGTTTAACGCTCACTGTCACACAAGTACCGGTATCTAATGGAATGAACCACTGATATAATGGAAAACGTTCTACATAACACGACCTATTAAAAATGACAATATAGTGTGTAGCGTAAGGCTTCACGTTTTGACTTAGATTTCCTTCTTTTCATCACATAAAGAAGGACTGAAACGGCCGGCCATTGCAAAAGAATATCTAAATCAAAGTCCTTTGCTCGCTAAAAGCTGTAACAGTCAGCTCAGAGTCCTGCAAGACCAGTGGGAATGGCCAGAAAAACAGGACAGGTCACTTCATCGGATTCAAACTTCAGACTCCTAAAATTAAAAAATTTGAACATACAGTACTTCCATCCATCCATTTTCCGAACCGCTTCATCCTCACTAGGGTCGCGGGGGGTGCTGGAGCCTATCCCAGCAGTCTTCGGGCAGTAGGCGGGGGACACCATGAATTGGTTGCCAGCCAATCGCAGGGCACACAGAGACAAACAACCATCCACGCTCACACTCATACCTAGGGACAATTTAGAGTGCCCAACGAGCCTGCCATGCATGTTTTTGGAATGTGGGAGGAAACCGGAGCACCCGGAGAAAACCCACGCAAGCCCGGGGAGAACATGCAAACTCCACACAGGGAGGCCGGAGCTGGGATCGAACCCGGTACCTCTGCACTGTGAAGCCGACGTGCTAACCACTGGACTACCGGGCCGCCCCATACAGTACTTTTAACCTCAAATTGAGTCAAACTCTCAATTTTCCCCACTTTTAGAACATTGGAACTTCATAGTACTACTGTATCATGTTAACTGCATAATATGTACTGTATAGTGGAGTATTTGCACGAAAGAAAAACTGTAAACAATATTGATGACGAGCAAACAAGCAGATTGGATGAACAGAACATAAAATATGGATGAGCTAGGTGTAAAAAATGATGCATCAGAGATGCCGGATTTTTGCTTAGTCATCAGTATCCCCTCTAGACTAAACATGTCTGCCCATCACTTGCTGTAACACTTTGCGTAATGAAAAAGTGAATTCGTAGGAACACACTAGTTTGAGCCCATGTGTGTGTTTGTGTGTGTTTTTGCGTCATCTCCGTTGAATTTCTTGTTTGCCAGCTGACATGTGTTCCAAGGAGCAAATGGGATTTGTGTGGTTTGATGTTGTGTTACAAATACTTAAAGCTCATCCTTCTGACTCGAAGAGGTGACGTCTGATTGAAGCTGTGTGAGTGAGCGTACGGTTTGGAAAAAAAATGGTCATCCAGAATGTGAGTGGAGTCCCAGTGAGGATTACTGGAAGCGCCGAGGCGACATGATTGATTTAGCTGGGCCAAACCCGTCTTAGGATGGTGTGACGAAAGAAAGTCCGCTTGGAAAGTGATCATGGAAAAAAAAGAAAAAAAAAAAGAACGTGATCGGATACATCAAAACGTCAGAGGAGTTGCCTGTCAATCTTGTGGACTTATTTGAAGATTCCCAAAAGATTTTGCATCCAAAAGGCTTTTTTTTTTACGTGTCTCTACTGGTGCCAAGTGGAGCCTACTGAAATAAAAATTTCGGATATCTGTACTTCACTTGAGTGTTAATTTGATTTTACGACATTTTACTTTGACTCTGTTCAGTTGAAAAAAAGATGTCCGTACTAGCTACTCCTCACTTTTAAAAAAATAGGTTTGATATTTTTTCCAACCTCTGAGGATGTATCAACGACTTTACCCTGAGCTAATTTAATTTTTTTTTTTTTTGTGACTCGATTCAAACTCACTATTCCAATGTTGACCCCCCAATCAGTTTATATCAAACTATGGTTTGCGGAGCTTGGGTGCCTTTGTCATATGTCATTTCTCTGTTTTTGTGGTGTGAAAGACCCAAACTTAGATTTGGGGTTTTCGTTTGGTTTGGATGATGGAAGGATGGATTTCGTAATCTTTTTTTTCTCCATTCTGCACAATTAATGTCAAAAACAAGACTCACACTCTGAATAGACACATTAAGTGGCGGCTTCCTTTTTTTTTTTTTTTTTTTTAAACTTCCTGGCCAATGTGTATTTTCCAAGTGTGTTTTTATTCTCATTTGTCTCATCCTGGTGTCTCATCCTCAGCTGGTAAAAGAGTGCATAAGAGTCTTTTAATTGTGTTAGGAGCAGCAGGGTAGAGTGTATTGATCTGCCTCAGTGAGCAGCATACAATGAAATTGATTGAAACAATCAGCCGGAGGGTAAGCACAGGTCCAATTTTTGAGGGAGCGGTGTTTTGGAAACACATTTAACCACTTTATGGACATGAACATGCTTAAATGTGCTTGTATTGTTCATTGCGTCCAGCTATAACATGCACTGTGAGAAACATTACCCACAACCCTGCTTTGTGTGTGTGTGTGTGCGTGTGCGTGTGCGTGTGCGTGTGCGTGTGTGTGTGTGTGTGTGCGCACGGGTGTTTTGTTCTCATCAAATTCTGGCCGATAAATCTCCTTTTCTAAAAATAGTTGCCAGGAGAAAAAAAATGGCATCGCCAAGGAGACTTTTTTTCTCCTCTCTTTGCTTAAATGCGCTCAATCGGCAGAAATAGAAAAACGACCGCATCATTTTTGCCCTTCTGCGTCATGAAGATGACAAGTGGCGCCCTTTGTTTATTTGCTTTTCCACCCGGCTGCAGCTGCCGTATTTTGAACATTTGATTGACATCTCGGCGGCCCGGTAGTCCAGTGGTTAGCACGTCGGCTTCACAGTGCAGAGGTACCGGGTTCGATCCCAGCTCCGGCCTCCCTGTGTGGAGTTTGCATGTTCTCCCCGGGCTTGCGTGGGTTTTCTCCGGGTGCTCCGGTTTCCTCCCACATTCCAAAAACATGCATGGCAGGCTCGTTGGGCACTCTAAATTGTCCCTAGGTATGAGTGTGAGCGTGGATGATTGTTCGTCTCTGTGTGCCCTGCGATTGGTTGGCAACCAATTCAGGGTGTCCCCCGCCTACTGCCCGAAGACTGCTGGGATAGGCTCCAGCACCCCCCGCGACCCTAGTGAGGATGAAGCGGTTCGGAAAATGGATGGATGGATGGATTGACATCTCCTCAGCAAACATCATGACTGCATGAAGCTCTCGATGAATAATAGCCTGCACGCACATGTGCAATCAGCAAGTAGCTTACTCATAAAAGCTTTCCAACTACTTCGCGTCCTGATAGTATAAAGGTGATTTACTAATTGATTATATTTATGATCATTAATCTGTCTTCCATCTGGATTCAATACAAAATATAAATCACAATACAATACAATTTGGGCACCGCTGGCCTAAACACTATCAGAAGCACTGACCTACATTTATAAACTAAATTCTTATATTTGTTCCATGAAATAAGATATTTTTTTATTTATGAAGTAATTTATTCACAACTTTTTTTTTTCCTTTTCTTTCTTAGCATTTCTCTTGACTGCACTGCTTCGAGTATGTGTGTGTTAGATACTTTTTTTGTCCAATCGGGTTTCAGACTTTCCATGCCCATCCAGTATGCCTTGGTCCTTCAGAATCAACGGTGCTGGCTGATGTATCTTAAATATATTTGTAATGATGTTTTATTTCACAGAGTTGGGTGGATTAGATTTGCGTGTAGTTAGTAGAGAGTGCATTTGAGCCAGAAGCAATGGAGAAATCTAAACAAATAACCCTTGAGGATTGCTCTTGTAGGGGCGATAATGGACTTGTTAGCACGTTGCCCTCACAGTGCAGAGGTGCAGGGTTCGATTCCGGTTCTGGCCTTCCTGTGTGGAGTTTGCGTTGTTCTCCCCGTGCACGTGTGGGTTTTCTCCGGGTACTCTGGTTTCCTCCCACATTCCAAAAACATGCGGGTTAACGGGACACTCTAAATTGTCCCTAAGTGTCATTGTGAATGCGATTGGTTGTTCATCTATGTGTGCCCTGTGATTGGATCACAACCAGTTCTGGGTGTACTGCCAGAAGACAGCTGGGATAGGCTCCAGCACGCCTGTGACCCTTGTATGGATCAGCGCATTAGAAAATGGATGAATGGATGGATTGCTTTTGGGGAAGAAAATCTTCCACCATGATGAGAGAAAGGAGTTTCTGTACGCAGCAGGACGCTTTCTTCCGCCCGAAAGTAAGAAGCAGCCATCAAAAGAGACATTTTGTCCATGAACATCATCTGCTTCATGCAAATGCCACACCGCAGCAAACGTGCCTTCGCAAAAGTAAGCGAAATAGTTGTGTGTCCTTGGATCAATTGCAAATATGTAAAGCGAAACACACGTAGCACAAAATTTTGCACAGCACACACGTGCATGAATAGTGAGTGCACTTGCGTATCATTCGTTCTTTCGTTTTTCAACTGGAAAACAAAAATTGACTGATCATTTTGTTTTCGTTTTCTTTTGAAAAACGAATACAATATTTCGACAGGCTCGGACAAATATACTTGACTGAATTTGATTTTTTTTATTAATTGTTTGCATTTACGTGAGGGTAGGATGAGGACTGTACCTATACACACGATAGCTGTGTCTTGTTTCGAGGAGCCAGCGTGTCAGCCAATGGCGAATTGCGTAGAGTAGAGTAGAGTAGAGTTCCATCGCCGTGCTACCTGAACTGCTTCGCGGAACTTCGACACAGAACTTCCGGGTGTAAATACACATGCACACAAGTGGCCCGTTTTTCCGTTTCGTATTTTTGATCTGCCTAAAATCGAAATATGAATAGATTAAGAAAACGAAAAACGAAATTGTCAGTCTCCTTTTTAATGTTTTGTTTTCGATTGGAAGTTAAAAAACGAAAGAACGAATGATACACGGATTACGCAAACATACACGTGCACACAGTCACTGAACTCGATGTTTCACTCATTTCATCAGTTCAATAGAGTGAAGATAAATACAAACTGTAGCCTATTTTCCTCGAGCAGGGTGTGTGGCTGCATCCAAGTAAGTGAATTTGTCAGTTAGACGTGGTAAAAGGTGCTAGAGCACAATTCCGCCTCAATATTTGTGGCTGCTCCCTCGAGATTTGTGGCCGCCCCCTCATACGTGCCTGTTGAGACCCGGCCTTGGTGCGCTCTCAAAATCCAAAACGTCACCCACAGATTGGCTGTGGCTGTTCGCGGGAGTGGAGATTTAAGTGAAGATTTCTCACCAGTCATTTATTCAACATGTTGGATCTTTGTGTGCGTGTAAACGTTTCTTTCTTTTTCTCTTCGTTTGTTTCTTGGCCTATGTAGCTACGAAGCAACACTGCCGTCTGCTGGCAGAATTGTTCATTGCACGGTCCTGTTCGCTTGGAAACAATTCCCAGAGAATTCGTGGGACGAATGAAAATATTGGAGGTGTTTAGAGTATGTTGGAACGTCATAATTTCAATAAATTATACTGGGGTGGCTTGAAATTCTCAAATTCTAAATATGTGCGCTTGACAATTGGGGGGTGGGGGGTGGGGGGGGGGGGTAAAGGGTCTTTGAGCCCTTAAAAAAAGAGATCATATTGTATTTTTATTATGGGATGGTTTGTAAACACATTTAAATTTTGTCACAAAAATTGGTGTTATGCTGGATGAAAGTGGAGACATTTTATCATCAGTTATTTGTGATGTAATTATATTATATATATTAATATTGTAATTTTTAGACGAACCAACACAAAAAAAATAAACAAATCAATGCAAATAGTTGGATGAACACACAATTTGAAACCAACAAGCTTTGATGAAATGTTTGTTGGGAAAATAACTAAGTTTTGCTTTTTTTTGAAAGATGGCTTTCCCACATTCCTGCACACAAAAAATAATTAAGAGTTTACAGAGCATTGTATTGAACTCCCAACTCAGAGATAGTAAAAACCCTTAGACAGCACAAGGGTCAATTCATACCAATCTACTTGTTGCCATTCATGCATAAGAATAAGAGCTTTGGGTTCAACTAGCCCAGATTTCACACTGGCTAAGTACAGGACATTGGTTAGTAAACTGAGAGGAGAGCATCATCTTTTCAAAATATGTTGTGGAGTGCCTTGAGTTACCCATTCAACTCTTTCTTTCTAGGTAACCCACCAAATCAAGCCACCAAAAGGACCATCAAGCAGCGCTTCCTCAAACTGCTGCCCTGCTATCATTCTGGCTCCAACCCGTCCATCAATCAAAGTAAGTGGCCCTTCGCATTCCTGTTAGTCATGCAATGCATCTCTTGTGTCGTAATGGTGTGTTATGCGTCTCCCTGCTTGTGCAGATAGCGTATGTGATGAGGCTGAATTGTCGGCGGTGTGTCACCGACCCGAAGGCCTCGAACGTCTCATGGGGCAGACTAACTTCAGTAAAAAAGAGCTGCAGATCCTCTACAGAGGATTCAAAAACGTGAGCCCAGTTGGCAACATTTGCTCTCGCCTGCAACCACTTTCATGCGTGTGCAAGAGCGAGGGTTTTTATATCTTCTCATTGCAGGAGTGTCCCAGTGGGGCAGTGAATGAGGAGACATTTAAAAACATCTACTCTCAATTCTTCCCTCATGGAGGTCAGTTGCAGTCTCTGTTCTTCTTAAAATAAAACTACTGTCTTGTCCAAACTCCAAATTTAAAGACCGTAATTACAAAGACGTGCAAAGAAAAGAACCAGTCAAGGGCCACAAATAAACAAACCACCGCAGTCTGCATAAAAGTGCCACTCCAATTGTCATTTTCTGCGAGGGAATTTGGATATTCTACATGAGTTGGATGACATTGTTTACTTTCTGAACTGGGTTTTTCTGTCATTTTTGGCTTAACACCAAATGGAACAATGTCAACATATGAACCAATGAAATAGTGAGCAATCAACTATCATTCGTGACAACAAACGCGGTTTGCTCTGTACAGTAATATAATAAAAAAAAGATTTATTTTTAAAAGAGATTTATTTTAATTTTTAAACTAACGTGGGAGTTTATGCAGGGTGCCAGGTTTAAGATAAAAAAAAAAAACATTGTGTGGAAGCTGATTTTTGACATTTGAGACCCCACACGTGTTGTAAGGGGGGGGGGGGAATCATGTTTCCTAAAAATTTATTCAAAAAATCTATTTGATTCATTTATCTAATTAGAACAATTGGTTGATTGATGTATTGTAAACAGTAAAATAAAAACAAATCCATTTTACTTTTTAATTTGATTAATTATAATCAATAAACCAATTATCCCAGTATTAAAATACAATATTTTACTTAGTTTTTTTGCATACACATTAACTTTTTTTTTTTTTGATGATGTGGCTTATATGTCCGTTTTATAAATTCAAAGGTGCCCTTGAGCACAAATGTCAGTTGACGTTGCACATTTACAGTGGACAAAATATGTGCACACCCCTGTTTTGATGACATTAAAATAATAATAATAATAAATAAATAAATAAATAAAGAGGCCAAGACAAACAATTTCAAAACGTTTCCCACCATTAATGTGACCTTTAACCTGTACGACTGCCGCTGCTCAACCCGCATTGTGTTTTATTGTTCTTGTTCCTGATTGTCCTTGGGTGTCTTGAAAGGCGCTTATAAATCAAATGTATTATTATTATTATTATTATTATTATTCAAACTCATGCTCAACGGGAGTCAGCACACAACTGTCCCTTTTTAAAGCGTTAACGCCAAATCAATTTCCGACGTTCCCGTATGCTTTTCCTGACATTGCTTTCAAGCAGAAGCTTGCCAGTTTTATGCTCAAACACTGACTGCTGTTTGGAATTGTTCATAATTCTTTCCACCCTGTCTCGGGCCCCAGTTCCAGCTGAGGAAAAAACAGCCCCGAGGCCTGACGCTGCCACCACCACTATAATTTACTATTGGTGATGAGCAGTGTTTTCTTTTTTTGTACCAAACACACCATTAGGAAAATACAAAATAATAACAACACATTCCATAGCACTTAGATGAATCCTGTCACAGAGTACAAAGAGGAGTCAGTGACAGAGCTGTCTACTCTCACCACAGAGAGTTCACGATAAAACTATCATGGTTAAACTTAAACCCTCTCCTACCTAAGTTGTTACTCACCGTCCACAAATCTGAACAGTAACATTAGCATTGATGCTAGTGCTAACATAACTGCTCCACTGGTAATAGGAGAGCTCTTAAGCGTCCGATATGTGGTTACTATTTGTAAATCTGCATAGCGCTAATATAAAATCTTCCTCTTCCAGATACAAGTATGTATGCACATTTCCTGTTTGAGGCTTTTGACACTCACAAAAGCGGATCTGTCAACTTTGAGGTAAAACACACAACAAAGGCTGACTGCTCTAGGCAGCGTATCAATTGTGTCATAACATCTCAACTTCTAGCTTGCGACTTGATGCAGGAGAAGAAAAACAAATGTCCATTTCGGGTTCATGTGTATCAGAAATACAGCCTTCACTTCTCTCTTTTCTGTCCCATTTGTTTTTTTTTTGTTTTTACCGGGCCGTAGGACTTTGTCTTAAGTCTATCCATCATCCTCAGAGGCTCCGTCACAGATAAACTCAACTGGGCCTTCAACCTGTATGACCTCAACAAGGACGGTTGCATCACTCGAGAGGTGTCGGCACTCTTCACTAAAAGTTTATTTTTTTTCTTCTTTTCATGTTTGACTAACAGCTTGTGGTGATGACTTGTTTTGGTCAGGAGATGACAGACATCATGCATTCCATTTATGACATGATGGGCAAGTATACGTACCCCTGCATGAGGGACAGCGCTCCCCAGGACCACGTGGAATGCTTCTTCCAGGTTGGAAAAAAACATTGAAATATGGAACAAATATTGGTGGCGTAGTTCAAAGGTCAGCACTGTATCTGAGACTGGTAGCTCTTCACATTAATCAGGACGCAGAAAGAAACTTTAGTTGTAAACTGCTGCACAGGAATCAGATTAACTCATTCACTCCCAAAGACGTTTTTAAACGTCTTTTCAGACTTTGTCCAGAATTGGCTGGTACTGAATGAGTGAATGCTAATTATGTGTCTCCTTGTAGAAAATGGACAGGAACAAAGATGGCGTCGTCACCATCGATGAGTTCATGGAAATGTGCCAGAAGGTGGATTATTTATTTATTTTTAACCTTATTTCCAACAGCATATTAAGAGCACATAACCCATGCCTCCCTTCTAGGATGAGAACATCATGCAGTCCATGCAGATGTTTGACAACGTCATCTAAAGGTGGCATTGAGCGTTCCTCCAATTGGAGCTCCACGTCAACGCTGCAGTGTGTGCGTGCATGTGTGTGCGTGTTGGACTTCAACCCGTCACCTCACAGAGTGATAAGATCACTCTGCTCTGATTGAAAATGCATTTAAGGTTTATCGGAGCTGTTCAAGACTGAATCAGGATTGTGGGCCTGTTGTCTTATGAATTTACGAAACCAAGTTGGGTCGTTGGGTTCAACATAAATAGAAACAGAGTACAGTGATTTGCAAATCATGTCGAACCTGTATTTAAGTGAATATACTGCAAAGACTAGATATTTTATGTTCAAACTGAAAATATATTTTTTTTCACTAAGAAGCCACAACGTTGTAACATTTGCAAAATTGTCTTGTTGGAATAAGCAGGGGGGGGGACCATGAAAAAGACATTGCTTGGATGGGCCAATACCTGTAAGTCCCTTTAGGTGTTAATGGCGCCTCCACAGATGTGTAAATCAATGATGCCATTGGCACGAACACAGCCCCATACCATCACAGATGTTGGCTTTTCAATTTAGCATCCATAACAGTCCCGATGGTTCTTTTCCTCTTTGTCCCGGAGGACACGACGTCCAAAGTTTCCAAAAACAAAATGAAATATGGACTCATCAGACCACAGAACACTTTGCATCAGTTCATCTTCAAGGAGCTCGGGCCCAGAGCAGCCAGTTGTGTTTCTGAAACTGTTTTTTTATTTTCTCATGCAGTTGTTGACGAGGTGAACCGTGTCCCATCTCTGCTTGTGAGCAATTCAGGGAAGCTCCTTGTATAGCCAATCTTGGCACTCACCTGTTCCAAGTTAGCCTGTGGGATGTTCCAAACAGGTGGTTGATGAGCATTCCTCAACTTTCTCCGTCCATTTATTTATTTTTTTGCTACGTGACCCAGCTTTTTTTGGGAGCATGTTACAGGCCTGAAATTTAAAGTTAACGATTATTAGTTCAAAACAATGACGTTTTTCAGTTAGATTAAATAATAGACGTTGCAATGTATTCAATGAAATGTACATTGAATATGATTTGTGTATCATTGTATTTTTTTTTTTTATGTGTAACATAACGTCCCAACTGGATTGGGCCTGAGAAGTCAAGTCCGAAATCTTTCTTACAATAATATCAGACTCAGACTCAAAATTAACCCTGATAAATTCAATTGTTAGGTTTAGTCAACCTACAACATTTAATAAACAACAAACACCGAAGGAAGGCAAGAGAATGGACAGATTGGTACCCGGTTACAATCTCCGACCCGTTCTGAGATACAACCTGCAGAGTCCTCAGTTTATTGGACAAAAAGAGGTGCCTAATACATGAGCTTCTAAAGGGAAGCACGCACATACGTCAGAACCATTAATGAAGTCCACTGAAAGATGATCTCTGGTCCGAAACAATGCACTCCTGTGCTTGGAAGAGTTCATGAGCTCATTTGTGCAAGATCGTTATGAGCGCGCTGTCTCGAGGTAGCCATTTCCACTCCTCAGAGGTTGTTATCTGATTTCAGTCTGAGAGTGTTGGTTAAGTTCCCAATCCAAAGAATATAATATAGGTTCACTCTTGTATGCTCGGAAGGGTTAGAGTTCTTTTACACAGTCGTGCAGCCGAACAAGCTCCACTCCTTGATGGCTTATCTCATCCAAGGTTGGGAACCGGCTGACCCCCCGCCCCCTTCAACATTGTTCTTCGCCGTGACTCTCTCAGTGAAACCTTGAAAGGCTGAATAAATGCTTTGTAGTAATATAAGAGTAAATATGGGATACCTTTATGTACATCAATTCTATCAGCCATCACAGAACGAAATGTCAAACTATGCACAGCACGAAATAAAAACAGAATAGATTCTAAAAATACTCAACTCAACTGTATTTATAGAGCACTTTCAAACAGCCATCGCTGCATACAAAGTGCTGTACATGGAGCAACTAAACATATACAGCAGTAAAGCAACACATCGGTAACAAAGACGGTAGAAAGCAACGAACAGCAAAATACAGCAAATATTATAGCAAATAATATTTATATTATTATTATTAAATATTAATATAAATAATATAGCAAATTAAAAAAATACAGCAAAATACCAAAAATAAAGACGAAAAAACAATTCATATGTATACAGTAATCAATAAAAGCAATGAATTCAACCCGAACAAAGGACATCACTTATCGAAGAGCCTTTGCACATTGTTTATTGCATGTGTTCCCACACATTTTATTTAGGAGTCTTACGGCGTTCGGATAAAAACTATTCATAAACCTGGCAGCTTTGCACCTTAGGCTCTGGTTGCTCCTGAAGGCAGGAAGGAAAACAGTTTATGAAAGGGGTGTGAGGTGTCTCCACCAATACCACAGGCCTTGGACAGGCAACGCTGCTGTGCCAATTCATCCATGGTTGGCAGTGTATCTCCAAAGGTCTTTTGCGCTGTCTTCACAAGTCACAAAAGTCTCCCCTCGTCTCCTATGTTTGTCATCGTCATTCTGAATGAGCCCCACCACTGTTGTCATTTGCATATTTAATGACATCATGACTGCTGAATTTTGTTGTGGGTCATGAGGGTGTAAGAGGGGAGGACTCACCCACACATCAGGGTCCGGTGGGATTATGGTGCTGAATCCGGAGCTAAAATCAAGCAGCAGCAGCATCCGGACCCACGCGTTCCTGTTCTCCAGGGGATCCATGGACCGATGGAAAGCAGTGCTCAGTAGAACAACACGGTCTGTATATGGATTCTGCCGCTTCGTTCATAGACCAAAAACGCAGTGGGGGGTGCCTTAAAAACTTATCGTAAGGAAAAATGTGTCCTAGGTGTACTGGCCCTTAATCATTTGTTAGGCAAATACATTTTGACATAACTCTCAAGATCATTTCTTCTCCACTTCTCTTAAGAACACAGATGTGTACCCTGGCATGTTTGATACACATGGGACACATAAGTGATGGCTGTGAAATCATGCAATAACGTGGCCATGATGTTTCTTCAGATCGTATCGTGTCTGCATGACGTGCGCGGCCACACAAGCCATGTGTTGGAAGTATTTTCCATTTGAACTTGATGATTATGATGGATGACAATAAAACCTCACAGTTATGATATAACAACTGCTCCTCTGTCCTTTAATAGTCACCAAGTTTGCTACAGACTTTGGCTCCGATTGGACCCAGGCTTTGCTGTGTAGAGTTTGCATGTTCTCTTGCGGCTTCAGGTGTAATGCAGACAAATTGTCATTAGTTGTAAATGTGCGGGCACTTCCCTTTTTTTTTTTGTCCAAGAACAACAAAAAAACATGGACAGGTAGGTTTAATATATCCTTTAATTTTATTTAACAAAATTTCAGTAAAAACTCTTTGTAAGTAAGTACAAATTTCCCTGTCAGTAGTGTTTCTCCAGCTGGCGTCCCGACTATATTAAATCCACATAAAAGAAATCAGTCAATCTGTTGAACCAATGCGTCAATCAGAGTTTTGACATCAAATCGTAAAGAGTTACACACAAGCTCTTCTTTTCGGTTAAAACTGACACGTGTTATTATTCTGGCTAAGCAAAGTATGCAATCCTTTCCCCATAAAATATAAAAGAATAAAATGTGAGAAACGGCTCATAAAAAGAAGCCTCTCGTTCCCTCCCCTTTCCCTAAAGGCGTGCGTGTCTCCTTCCCCAATTAGTTCTCCACCGGGGTGGCAAACTCGAGCACCACGTGCACCACTTTGCGGTTACAGTGGGACAAAGTTGATGTTATATTGTCAAAATGACTCTAAAAAAGGCATCAAAAAGAAAAATGAGCAGGTTCACACTTTTCCACCTGCGGCAGTGTTGTCAACTAGTCCTCTTTTTAAGGAAAAAAAAAAAAAAGCAATCTATGTGATCTTCACAAAATGAAATCTCTTTGGCATAGATTACCCACCCGAAAGCAGAAACACACATAGAAACACACTTCAACTTCTACGCACACATACACGCAATCTTAGAAACATTTTCAAGCGTGTGTAAATGATCCTCAGCAATGTTAGGATATAAAACATATGCAAGCCCTGTTAAGATTAGGAGTCCCGTACTCAATGATAATTGCATATATTACATATAAAAGGAATCAAGACCCTTGTTCCATTCTAGGCCAGCGCCGCACTTTTCCGAAACTTTCTTCTCTCTTGGATCTGTGGAAAGGAAATAAATGTCATAAGAACAAAACCTTAAGAAGAGGGAAAAGCATATTTTGGGAGGTTATTTAAGAAAAAAAACATTTTCATTCGGCTTCAAAATGCTACATGCAGGGAATGAAAATATGAATAAGTGAATGGCTTTAATCTGAAAGATAAAATGTGTGACGATGACAATGGTTCCTGAAAGCTTGAGGTGGACTGTAAAAAAAAATTGGTTATTGGTAATTCGGAAATATTATGTGAACTGACTATTATTGCTGTGCGAGATCTTTTAAAGGGGACATAATGCAAAATTGCCTTTACAGAAATTGTATCGTCATTTCTGTTCATTATCTGACCACATAAAGTGAATCTTTTGTTATCTGCACCATTTCCCATTTGTCTAATTATTAATTAATTATAAATACTGTATTATACGCCCCCACGCGAACTTTCTCTGCTCATTTTGGCTGAATGATGCACCATTTTCATCAGCTGCTTCAAAGTCAAAAGGTAAGCAGAGCTGCGCTGTTAGCACAGGTAAGTGCTAGCTAACAGTGTTATCAGCATTAGCTTCTGATAACCAGTACATAAGGTAGTTATTGTCTAATGTTGAGCCAAGCTTTCAAAGTAGGGAATCTGTGTTTGCTGCATGCGCCACAGGTGCCAATCCGCTACACTAATTGACAAAGTGGAATTGGGAGCTTTTACCGATGAAGTGCTGCCACCATGAGAGAAAATAGAGCTATTAATGGCGGCTAGTCATTTTCTTCCCAATCTGTAGTACCTCTTGGCCTCTGACCATCGTCCTATCTCCACAATTGATACAAATTCAACTGTTTGCAAATTTTAGGAGGAACCAATCCAACGTTAATCTCACAGTTAAAAAAACTCACCGATTCACTTTTTTTGGTGCGATTCAGAATTGCTCTAGGAAGACACAGCATGCCGCTAAACCAGTGCTGCAATGTTTATGTGCGGAGAGATGATTTACTATCAAAGTGATCTGCCGAGTACGCGTGCGCTATTATTATAATGCCAACGCCCTTTACGGCATATGGTTCAGCTGGCTTCACGTTTCTGAGGTGCGCTGACCTTTTAATAAGGTTCAAACTGCTGTTGCCTGTCGTAGACAATGTTGCCGGCGAAATCGTCATGCATCAAGTTGGCGTCCACGTTGTCCATGGGAATGTCACCTGCGTAGCCGCCGAAGTTTTGAAAAGGAGCGTCAAGTTCTGCAAAGACACGAGCACATTTGCCATCTTGATCTTGACATCGGCTGCTGCTGTTGTTTTTGTGATATATTCACAAAGTACTATAGGATGCTCTTCGTCCATACTAGAATGACTGTCTTACTCTGTCATAACAGTAGTGGAAGAAACATTCATTTATACACAGTAGGACAGCAATTGGGGGGGGAAAACCCCCAAATAGTAACAACATTCATTCTACTTAGTACACTGGTGACGACAAAGAGTGTAACGTACTAGTACATGGAACTTACTGTAAGCTGCATATCAAGGATATCAAATACATGCCGAAACAGATTTCCATAAGAGAGCACACAACGGAGCTAGAAAGTCCCCCAAAGCGAACAACTCAAGACAGAGAAGGAAAAAATGGAAACGGTGGATGAGTGAAGACAGAACGAGTAACTGATGTATCCCAGAGTGACCTTCTGACTAATCAGATGCAGAATTGACATTTGCTGACTGTCTGTTTCCTGGAAGATCGCCTCTTGTGTGACTGTATGTTGAGAGTGATGATGTGTGGGCTGCTCTTGCGGTGAATGCTGACTAAGACGTTGTGTGTGCGCACATTCCAGTCACATGTCCTCACCATCTTGGTAGGGTGCTTCCATGGTGACGCTGTTGTGGGCCTGCAGAAAGGTTAGGTAAGGTAAGACTTCGGCATCTCCAGTCAATAAGTCACCGTGTGAGCGGTGGTGGCGGCAGCTCGACACTCACCATCTCCCATGCGGCAGGGTCGTGCTTGAACATGGAGTGTGTGAGCTCCCTGGAAACTCTCTTCTTGTGCTCGGCGCTCTTGTCCTCCGAGATGCGGAAGAGGACCGCAGCAGCGTATGTGGCTGATGAGGACATCAAAGAGTAGCAGTTCACACTCAACGTCTGGTTTTGTTGGGAACACTCAAGTGACTATTAAGGTGACTTCAACCAAGGTGCTCCACACTGGCTCTACTTTATCGCCTGTGATAGGTTTATAGCCTGTTTGCATGATCGAGTCAATACAAGCTGCCTCCGACATAGATCCGGTTCCTATGGTGGCAACAAAACCCAAATTTGTACGCATATCAAAAAGGGGCACTGGCCATCAGTAATCTACACAAAAATGTGCTTGTCACTTTTCGCCAGTTGCTGAAGGGTGACAATGTATCCTTACGCCGCTGTGCAAACTAGTTCATTCCATCCTGTCAATCCTTTACACGCAGCGCGATGACTTCAAGTTCATATTTGACTTTAACAGAAGAGTATTCGAGTGCAAAGGTTATTTCATTTTAACATCACCAATTGCACTGGGTGATGTTCAAGTGCATTTTGGCAGCATGTGTTTCATATGTGCAGCATGCGCTGTCTGTCACTCTTCACTCTCCATATTTCAGTCAGTAATTAAAAGCTGAAGAAGGTTTCAAGCATTGTCGTTTGAAACCAACAAATGCTAACAATTCGTGATGTGAAATGTTGAGCGTCCTACCGATGCCCTCGTTGTCTGAGTGCAGCAGCTCCATCAGGGGAGAAGACGCGCCCTCGGCATCGATGGCCTCAGCTGATTGTTTGTCCAGAGCCAGCTCGCAGAGAACGCCCGCCGCCACGCGCTTCACATTGTCTACTGGCGAGTAGAGAAGCTGCGCAGGGGGGAGGACATTTTAAACTCACAAAAAAAACACCCCAAAAAGTATAAACAAAGGCGGTGGCAAAAAACAACAACCCAAAAAAAATGTTTGGCTTCTGGTACCTGAACAAAAAGAGGAATGGTTTGCAGGTTGGCAATCTCTGCTCTGTTGACAGGGTCTCTGGCCAGGATGTGCAGAGCTCCTGTACAGCCTTCCACTATCTCCTCCATCCTCACTCCATCCTGACCACACACATGACTAGAGATTAACATATGTGTACAAACACATAAATCGTCATGTGCAGCATGTGGCGCCACTAAAACATTAACCTGGTATGTCTGCTGGTTGGACGAGCCATGTTTCTGGGCATCCTGGTGGGCTTTCAGCAACAGGTTGACCAAGCGTGGGATGGCGCCAGAGTCCCTCAGTGGGGCCTGGTTGTCCGGGCACAGGGCCAGGTTACGGATCAGGCCGACCACAGCCTTGAGGGCAGGAAAAACAAATGAACAAGTCACACCACCGCTCAGTGTGGAAAAACAAGGCGCTTACAGTATATACTCAATACAAGATTTCCACCTGGTCCTAGAAATTCCGTCCCTTGAAACTGCTTAGACCAAAACCTGAACTCTATATGTATGTTTTGTGCATCTAATATTCTATATCATCGACAGTCTTACCTTAAGTTTACCAAGCTCTTGACTTAGGTACGGTACATCAAGTCATTTTTCCACACCGTCTGCCCAAACTACCTCTCGATCAGCCCCTCCCACTATACCTTGATAACTGGCCAGTAGTATGGCTGGTTGAGCAGCTTGACGATGGCCGGTATGCCGTAGTGCCTCCTCACAGCGTGCTGTGCCATCTCGGCCTGCTGGTGGCGGGACGTCAGATGACGCAAAGCGCAAATGGCAGGCTCGGTCACATCCTCTTTCTCGCCGGCGCGCAGTATGGCGTGGATCAGCGCCTCAATGCCGTTGCTCTGGGTGACCAGAGTTTTATTGTAGGCGTTGTTGCATGTGAGATTAGACAAGATCCCGGTGGCACAGGTGAGCATGTTGATGTCATCGGAGCTCAGCAGGTTGACCAACACCTGCAGCAGGCTGTCCATTCCCTCCTGAAACACAACAGAGAGATAGATTGGCACGTATATGGCAACTATAAAGACCGTAGCAATATCTATCTATCTAGCACCTAGACCAGGGGTGTCAAACCTACGGGCCGAGGGCCGGAACAGGCCCGTGACGAGGTTCGACCAGGCCCGCAGGATTATTTCAAAGTGAAAAAAGACATAAAAGACACGGAATTTGTATTTTTAATAAAATGCAATTCATGGATTATCCGCTAGGGGCACACTGTTTTCTCTTTAGTTTGGTCAAGTGTAGGCAGGGATTACATTTCGATTTTGTTTGCACATGTGTAAATGGTTTTAAAATTCCTTTCTTTATAAATCTCGTTGAATCTTAAAATGCATTACTATATTTTTCGAAAGCAATTAAAAATAAAAGTAAATTGCACATTTGTCTAAGGAAATCGAAGATGTTTCATGACATGTTTTGTAACATTTTACAAATGTTCTTGTACTTCACTATACCCACCTGCTCCTGTACTTCCTCGCCCCACCTGCTCTTAGATCCATACTCCCGATGTTCTGCCGTCATCCAGTGGCAGGACTGCTGCAGTATTCTGTCGTGGATCTTCTCCGGATCCGGTGGATTGCACCGGAGCCTCCGCCATCGGAGCTGCACCACCACCCGGACATCGCTCGCCTGCCTCGACGTCGCTACATCCACCGCGGGTCGCGCAGACATGTCGAGCACAACCACTCAATCAACTCGACCTGGTCCACTTCTCGACGCCCTCCGAGAAACTCCAGCCGCATCATCAACCACCATGCATTAGCCCGCCTGGCTAGGTCGGCTAACAGCATTGTTGCTGTCAGACACGACACCTCCGCCGTCAACTTTGGTCTGCTGAACATCCGCTCACTCACGAGCAAAGGACACCTCATCCAAGACGTCCTCGCCGACCACCAACTCGACTTTTTAGTTTTAACAGAAACATGGCAACAGACGAACGACTTTTCTGCGTTGAATGACTCAACTCCTCCCGGCTTTTTTACATTTGCCGTCCCCGTGGCAACGGCCGTGGAGGAGGTCTCGCAGTTATCCACCGCGAGAAATGGAAAGTCCTGCCCGTCTCCGTTCCTGCACCAAACACTTTTGAATGCCTGGTCTTTAAGCTCCCTGGACCCTCGCCTACCATCATCGCCACAGTTTATCGCCCCCCCAAGCCACATAGCGATTTTATCAGTGAATTCTCCAGCCTAATCACACTCCTATCCACTCTCACGGAAAATTTAATTTTGCTGGGAGATTTCAATATTCACATGGACAACCTTAACCTGCCACTCACCAGAGACTTCACATCCTGTCTGGAGAGCCTTGGGATACATTGTCTCATCGACTTCCCCACCCACATCAAAGGCCACACTTTGGACCTGGTTTGCTGCTCTGGTCTCTCCCCCTCCAAGCCTACTGCTGATGCTCTTCCTGTTACTGACCATTTCCTCCTCACCTTTAACACCATACTCCGCCTTTCTACAATCAAAACCCCCCGCCTCATTACTTTTCGTAACACTAAAAATATCAATATTGACACCCTCTGCTCCATTATCGACCGTTCCCTGCTCCCAGTCACTCTTTCAAACCCGGACAACCTCATCACCCACTACAACACCTGCCTCACAAATATTCTCAATTCTCTTGCCCCCCTGAAAACCAGGACTGCTTCATTCTCCACATCTGCCCCTGGTTCACACCTGCTCTTAGGTCCATGAAATCAAAAAACCGCCAACTTGAGCGTCTCTACAAGAAAACCGGTCTCACCATCCATAAGGACATGTACACCACCCATATCACCCAATACAAGGAACAAATTGCACAAATCAAATCCAGCTACTACTCCAGCCTCATCCTTTCCAACGAAGGAAACTCAAGAACTCTCTTCTCTGTCATGAACAAAATCATCCAGCCACCTAACTCCCTCCCCCTCCACCTGTACTCCACAGCAACCTGCAACTCCATAATGGATTACTTTAACGACAAAATCCTCAAGATTCACCATCACCTCCATCAAAACCTGCCAGCTCCCTCCCCATCTGAACCTTCTTTTCCTTGTCACCCCTTTTCCAGTTTTGTCACACCCACGACCACTGAAATATCCAACTTCATTCACAAATCCAAGCCCACCACCTGTCAGCTCGATCCCCTCCCTTCATCCCTCGTCAAATCCTGCCTCCCTTCCCTGCTTCCTATCATATGTGCCATTATCCACTCCTCACTTTCTTCTGGAATTGTCCCCTCACTTTTCAAAACCGCTGCTGTTACCCCCATATTGAAAAAACACGGCTCAGACCCCAATAACTTTGACAACCTCCGCCCCATCTCCAACCTTCCATTCATTTCCAAAATTCTCGAAAAAACTGTTGCTGCTCAACTCGACTCCCACCTATCCCTCCACTCTCTTTATGAACCTTTTCAGTCTGGTTTCCGCCCCCGCCACAGCACAGAGACTGCCCTAATCCGAATTGTCAACGATCTTCTCATAGCATCTGACTCTGGTTTAGCATCCATCCTCATCCTCCTAGACCTGAGTGCCGCCTTTGACACCATCTCTCACCCTATCCTCCTCAATAGACTCTCCTCCATCGGTCTTTCCCACACTCCCCTCAGTTGGTTTCATTCCTACCTCACCGGCCGCACTCAGTTTGTCCAGCTCAAATCCTTCACTTCAAAGCCCTCCCCAGTCACCTCAGGTGTACCCCAGGGATCTGTCCTCGGGCCCCTTCTCTTTATCATCTACCTCCTGCCTCTTGGTCATATCCTCCGCAAATTTAATATCCACTTCCACTGCTTTGCTGATGACACCCAGCTCTACCTTTCCTGTAAGCCAAACTCCATCCTCCCACCCTCCTCCCTTACCTCTTGCCTCTCCGAACTCAAAACATGGTTCACGACAAACTTTCTTAAATTAAATTCCAATAAAACCCAAATTCTCCTTCTTGGCACCAAATCCACTTTATCTAAAATAAACAATTTCTCCCTCAACATTGACAGCTCCTCAGTGTCCCCCTCCCCTCAGGTTAGGAGTCTGGGTGTCATCCTGGATAGCACGCTCACCTTCCAGTCCCATATCAACACCATCACCCGCACTGCTTATTTTCACCTCCGCAATATTAACAGACTTCGCCCCTCCCTCACCCCCCGCACCACTGCCATTCTTGTCCACAGTCTTGTCACATCCCGCCTAGATTACTGCAATGCTCTCCTCTTCGGCCTACCTCAAAAGTCCCTCCATAAAATCCAGCTGGTTCAAAACGCCTCTGCCCGCATCATCACAAAAACACCCTCCCACCAGCACATCACCCCTGTCCTTCAGCAGCTCCACTGGCTCCCTGTCCAATACCGCATCAACTATAAACTGCTCCTATATGCATACATGGCCATCCACAACTTGGCCCCTCCCTACCTGTCCGACCTTCTTCAGGTGTATACCCCCACTCGCTCCCTCAGATCCTCATCCTCCCTTCGCCTGTCAGTGCCCCCTGCCCGCCTGAGCACCATGGGAGCCAGAGCCTTCAGTCGCGCTGCTCCAAAGCTCTGGAACAGTCTACCTTCGGACCTCCAAAACTGCACACCTCTTTCCACTTTCAAATCCCGTTTAAAAACACACCTGTTCAGGACTGCCTACATTACGTAATCTCCTCCACTTCCCATGTCTTGTGTTTTTATGTCCTGTTTTTATTTAATATTTTATCTATTTTTATATTGCATCTCCTCATTGTATGTACAGTGTCCTTGGGTGGCATGAAAGGCGCTTTTAAATAAAATGAATTATTATTATATTATACCGAAAAAAAGAAAAAAAAAGAAATGATATTTTGGTTATTTATAGCAGAATGTGGAATAATTTAAATGGTCCAGCCCACTTGACATCTACCGAGAGTGTATGCGGCCCAAAATGTGAAATAAGTTTGACACTCCTAACCTAGACCTAAAATGCTGTTACAGCAAAAACAAAGTGCAAAAACCACAATCACTCAGATAACTAAATTAACATAAAATGTACAAGAACAGCATTTGAATGAACAAGATAAACAAGACAACGTCAAATACTGAAATAATGATGTGACTGAACAAATGAACCTGAAACAAGCTAACAAGATGGTTTCAAATTTTTTATATAAAGCTAACTAATTAGGTCCTAAAACAACGTAAATTTAAAGCAAAAGGATTAGTTTTGCTTGAAAAAAAAAAAATCACAATAAACAACTTTAATCTGAACATTTAACTCTTATTTTACTCAGTTCTTCCTCAAAACGACTCCAAAATATAAAAATGAATCAAAACTACGCTGGTCTTAACAGATTGTTATGTGTGTGTGGGCCCCGTAATGGTGATGGGGCCTTAAGCAGGTGCTTAATTCGTTTATGCCTTAGGCAGGCTCTGGAAGGGCGAACATTACCCTAAAAGAGAAAACACACCTGCTTGGTGGCAGCATCAGACAGGTTCCGGAGCGTCCAGAGGCAGTTCTGCATCAGACGCTGGCTACTGCCAGTCAGGTGTTTGCCCAGAGCCTGCATCCCACCTGGAGGAAACACGGGCATGCATCAGTCCACAACCATATCATCAGCATGCTGTCGTGGAACGTCGCGGCTCATGAGAAAACAGCCATTGCCCACGGCTCCGTTGACAAAGAGTCGCCACACCTGCATGACTGGCTTATGCACGCAGGTAGGTGTGTGTGTGTGTATGCGTGTGTACACAGAATAGACATTTCTCACACACCAGCCTCTACAATGGCAGGTTTGTTGCTGGGGCACACAGAGAGCACTTTGAGGACACGGCTTGTGGTCCACAGCAGCTTTTCGTAGTTGCAGTTCCTCATGATGTGAACGAGACCCTCGGGACCCCCGTTGGCAAGGATGATGAGCTGTGACAAAGACATAGTAAATACATGGTTAGACAGATAGACGCACGGATGGATTGGAATATGCGAAGAGACATGAGGTTCATATTTAGAAAATAAAACTACACTTATAAGGACAAGGCTGTTGAAGGAATGCAGCGTGTAGACTTGGAATATAGGCATGACATGTCGAAGCGTGCAAAATAATTACGCTCTACACACTTGATTCTAATAACCACACCCAAACCTGACTGTCCTGAATTGTGTACCGATGGCACACCCAAATCAAACCACGTATTCTGTACACACGAAGGACAAAGTGCGGTGCTCGACAGGGGTGAAGTCTTGCTTTTATGCGGTGCACACACACAAACAACCACACCTTGCTCTCCTGATTGCCATAAGACAGCAGCTGCAGACAGTCTGTAGTGATGGCCAAAAACTTGGGGTTGCTTTTCTTCAGAAGGGGTACCATCCTCTGCAGGCCGTCAGCCAAACGGACGGCCATTTTGGCTCCCTCCTGATGCAGGAGCAGGTTGTGGAGGGTTGTGATGGCGTAAAAGAGCACCGACTCCATGGGAGAGCTGAGGGGCATCACAGAGGGATAAAGTACGAGTCAGGAACAGCTGACCGACAAATGTCAGGTTGCAATTTGGCCAGACGCCATTGTGAGGAATACAAATCAGAGCGCGCATTTGAAGAGTAAAGATAGCGAGATGTGTCAAGCAAAAGTGTCCTAACGTTCTGCCCAGAAAGAGAACATTCTAAGGTGCACGGAAAGTCCAAACTCGTCGTTGACACAAACTTTTGAAGAACAGGAACTGTTTGGGCTGATCCGCTAATGGCGTCAAATGCAGGATGACGGCGACCGGAAGTACCTGAGCATGCGGACAAGCGCGGGGATGCCCCCGGACTTGAAAATGGAGAGCAGGCCCTCCCTTTTGTGAGAGAGATTGTGGAGGATGCTGGCGGTGGCCCTGGCGGTCTCCATGTCGTTGGTGTTCTGCATGGCTCGCACCACCGCAGACACCACCTGAGGCGACTGCATCAGCGCATGGCGGGAGGCCTCCTTGCGCGTGAGCTGGTTGACAATCTGCGCTGCCTTGCTGACCACCACCTGATGGAAAGGCAAGTATTCCCATTGGTTGACGTAAGAAATTAAAAGACTGCAAGACTTCAGTAACCCTGAGCAAGACAACAGAGGGGCCATTTTTAAATGGCGGACCGCGGTCTGGACCGTGTCATGGTGCCGATGTTGCTTCAAGTTCTTTCCCAGGCTTTCTTTTTTCGGTTTCAGACATCAAAATCCAGTTTCTGCCTTTTTTTGTGAATATTTAAGTTACTGTATTCTCATTCTTTATTTCTAAAGGTGAACCGTTTTCAGAAGTTGAATGGGTGTTTAAAAGACACTTTCTATTGCTGTGTTTTTGGAAATACATTTCTTGATGGCCATGCATTGCCTCGCTTTCGTAGGATTAAAATAGTTCAATTTATGGTACGCGCAGATGTTTTTTTTTCTCCTGGTAAAACAAAACATCTTATTTGAAAAACCACAAATGTGGTGAGGAGAAAAAAGGAAACGTGACATTTTTCTGTTATTTGACAAGTTGGCTACTCAGCAGCACAGTTAAGAAGTCGTGGGTTCAAATCTGGGCTGCGGCCTCCTTGTGTGGAGTTTGCATGTTCTCCTCACGCCTGAGCGGGTATTGCAGTTTCCTCGTATATCATATCAATAAACTGAAATTCCATCAATATGGTTTCAGTTTTGAAGACAAACTGGTTTTCAAGAGTATTTTTCCTGTATCTTGCGAGAAGCTGAAAGTGACACTGTAGTGTTGTTGTATGTGAGCCTTTAAAGTGGAACTAAACCCAAAAGGTTAGATCTTGAATTGGCCTCGCCCTACCTTACCTCACTGAGCTCCTTCATGGCTGCGCACTTGCTTGGTATCGCCCGTTTGCGGAGCAGATCCTACTGGAGGTAGCGAGGACTAAATATACGTTCAGAGAGGATTGTGCCTTTTCCGTTGCTGGTTCTCCTCTTTGCAATGACCTTCTCTTAAAGGTTAGGTCAGGCCCCTCTCTGTCCATTTTTAAAACAGGTCTTAAAACACAGTTTTCCTCAGTGGCTTTTGACTCAAAATGAGACTTGTCTTTGTTTTAATGTTTTGTGGTGTTTATTGTTTTTATGTTGTTCATTTATTGTTTCATACTCTCTCTGTTATTAGAATTCTTGCTGCATGTACAGCACTTTGTATGCCGTGATGGGTGTTTTAAAGTGCTCTAGAAATACAAATGAGTTGAGATTACTTTAAAGCAGAATACATTGTGTGCCAGCACTAGCCAAAAACATTATCTGGTTAACATTGCGTTGGTGGAATCACAATTAAACAGGAACAGCGATTCGCCATAAGGGCGAGGAGGGGCACCAAATTGGGCGATGATCAGCTATAGTAGTGACTAGACTGCTAGCACAGCACACGACTGTCGACTGACAGCTGCTAAAAGCGATGGCTTTTCTCATTTGATCCCGTGTTACATCAAGGCTGAGATGGAAAACATGCAGCGGTTGTGAGAGGCAGCGTTGCCAAGATTAAAAGCGGTGTACATCAATTTCTTGATGTGAATGAGATCCGCAAAAAAGGATCCATAGTAGCTCGCAACTCGGAAAGTACATGTCGATGATGACATTTGTGATTACGGTTTGTCATGTAACTTGAGTGCATGTAATAAAATTGAATATGTAGCTTGATGTTGCTGAATATTTACTAACAGTATGTTTTTCTTCCATCCATTTTCGAATCCTCTTATCCTCACAAGGGTCGCGGGGTGTGCTGGAGCCTATCCCAGTCGTCTTCAGGCAGTAGGCGGGGGACACCCTGAACCGGTTGCCAGCCAATCACAAGGCACACAAACAACCATCCACGCCCACACTCACACCTAGGGACAATTTAGAGTGCACAATCAGCCTGCCCTGCATGTTTTTGGAATGTGGGAGGAAACCGGAGTACCCGGAGAAAACCCACGCAGGCCCGGGGAGAACATGCACACTGGACTACCGGGCCGCCTGGGCTTGTAACATAAGACATAATTGACCATGCATGTTTTTGGAAGGTGGGAGGAAACCGGAGTACCCGGACAAAACTCACGCATTGTGTGTGTTTTTCTTCATCAAATAAAATCGGCATAATTGGCCGACACACATTTATCCCTTTCAGTGACCTTGACTCTCCTTGTCCACATAAGAAGTCATTACAAAACCTGAATTGCTCCACTTCTTTTTCACTTGAGCAGTGGATGCTCGCTCATAAATTACATTTTGGCTCACGGCCCCAAACAATGACACTTAAATTACTGTGCATGCAAGTCTATACGTTTGAATGGCGAATGAGGAGAAGACCCGAGTGGTTCCCGAATTTGAGCAAAAAAAGTAAGAAACACCTGGCAGGAAATACGTACCGGATCTTCATCATTGAGCAGCTTGGTGAGCTCAGGCACAGCACGTGTGGCGAGCTCAGCGTCATCTTGGTAGTTGATCAGGTGAATGATTGCTGCCTTCAGCATCTGGGAGGGCTCCGCCAGCCGTTGGACGTTGGTCAGCTGGGACAGATCTGTTTGGGTTGTCGTCAAGATGGTCGTGCTGTCCTCCAGCGTCTCTGGAAACATGGCGGCCCGCACTCGCTGGCCTCTGGTCAACATGTACTGGGAGTCTGGAAATGAGTGATGACGCTCATCGTGTAAATAGCCACGAGACAACACCCGACGATTGGACCTTTTTGTGTCATACCTGGCGGTTCTGCTGTGACGGTGGTGGTCATGGTGTACTGCTTGGATGTGGTTAAGTCACCGTCGTCAACTCTGACAGTGTTGGCTCCAGACTGGATCCCCGAGTCATATCCGTACCTCGTCTCCTGCCACTCAGTCACCTTCGTCACCCCGCTATCACCCACTGTCACAGACACAAACAGGAGACGCACAATGTCAGACCAAAGTCTTCTCTTGTGGCTTAAATCATTTTGAAATGTTTCTTATCCTTCTGCGCCCGATTTAATTGAGCATTTCTCCATTTTGCTGCGATGCAATCAACCACAGACTGACATTTTGTAAGAGCATCTTTTATTCTTCGGTTCTATTGAGGAGCTAAATGAATGACAACATGAATTGGAAGGCGCATCGTTAACACCATCATCAATATTTGATATAGAGCCTAAACAAGACACACAAAAATGACGTATTTGGACACACACACACACACACACACACACAGATGGCAATAATTCAAAATGAGACTTACATTGCATGGACATCCTGGCCTCCTGTAGTCAAAAACCTGAAGGAAAAAAAACAGGAAGAATTTTAGATACGAAGTACTTGTTCTGAATGAATGACGATACATACGCTTTATCTTATCCATGTTGCAAGCACATGCACATGGGTCTTTCTTTTTTTGTTGTTGCTATTTTCAAACATGGGTGTAAGAGAGTGTATTTGGGTACCAGAAAGAAAGTCTGCCCCTTCAGCTAACAACAGCAAATCATGTGGGGAAGAGAGTGAGTGGCATAGGAGGGATAAAGATTAGAAGCTTCTGCAAATTAGAAATGTTAGCCCGGCTCTGCTGACCTTTCACCTCAGGCCTACGCCCAAAAAGTTGTGGGAACCGCCGAGTGCTGACACATCACAAACTGGAACCTGTCCTACTGGTTTTGGATCACAGTGTGCACATGTGTGCATGTGAAGCGACAGTAAGTGAAACGGGTGATGCGGTTGTTCGAGTCGCACCCAACTTTGTCTCACAAATGCCTGCAACTTATTGTTCATAAACGACTAATAGACAGAAATAGCTCGCCAGACAACAAGAGATCAGACTTCTCCGGCTTCATCAGCACTCCAGATGATGTAACAGACATTTGTCAGCGCTTGACTGATTTAAAAAAACTTCCCGTCTTTACAAATCACACTTTTCAGATCCTTCTTGAAGTAGCAGTACAATAACAGCATGATTAAATTTGTGACTCTTTCTCCATTTCCCTGGTCCTCGACATACACAAGGTACTTAATACCATCCTACTGTTTTCTTTAATCATATGAAATATGTTTTTTTTCCCAAGACTCGACCAAAAATAGCACGCTTGAAGGAATGTTTTCCTGCAGACCATTTCTGCAGCTGAGGCATTATCCACCACAGCCCTCGCTCATCACAGAAACATCTGCATTTTTAATCGCAATCCGTCTCAGACATCTGACTGATAACACAATGCAGCCACTGTGCTGTTTCGTCTTTGACTCTTGAGCATTGCATGTTAGCATTGTGCATAGGAAAGTAGTTGCTTGAATGGACGCAACTTCACAAGCCTTTGACCGAGAGGATGCAAAATTACGCTGAAATGTTTCCCACAATGTGTTAAAACAAACAAACAAAACCATCGCCTCATGTGCACTGCATATTCGGACAAATTCATACAGAAACTCTACAAATAAAACCAAAGGTAGCATTTTGCCCATGCTTGGGGTAATGAAGAGATGCCTTTTCCTCAGGTATCAAACTTTTCATAGCACTCTCACAATTTGTTCTAGTTTACAAATGTGTTTGCTCCGTGTGGAATCCAGTTGCCCGGAGCACTGTCTCAGCAGTTGTGTGCGTAGAGCTGTCGATCCTGCCTAACCAGGCTTCTTGACTGCTTGCAGGAACATGCTACATGATAAGGCAATGACTCATGAGAGTATAAATCACTTGTACTGGGTGTGGCCTCTTGCCCATTTGGTGGTAACTGACCAAAGTCTGTTTATCAAGCCAGAGATATGCGTCCACAGAAACATTTTACTGATAAACCACAGCGGACACAACACAAGTTTCCTGTAAATCCGGGCCAGCGTTCAGGGCGAGTCAGTGGGTTCACTGAACTGTTGCAATGCAGCGACACACCCGCGTATCACCTAGGTAACCAAAAACTATGCATGGCCAGTGGTCCGCGGTGGGGATTTTATCTGCTGACCCATCTCATGGCTCAAGAAGGGCTTGCTTGCATGTGGATAAGGGGCGGGCGGGGTGGGGGGGTGGGGGGTTCTTATTTGCTACCCACAAATTCTCGTGACCCAAGCTAAAAAAACAAAACAACAATAACAAAATCAGAGTTCAAGTTTTTTCTCGTATACTTCTCAGAGGACTTTGCTCTCTTCCAGTTAATAAGTGATGCCTCATTTCACTCTTTTTACTGTATATTGCGCCATCGGCCGCATGACTGCAAATGCATACTTCCACAGCAATATCAAAGCAACACGCTTTGCTTCGAAGGAAAACGCCCACTATCTCGTTGAGCAATGTCCTCCAATGACAGCACGGGATGAGGGCCTCCTTCTCAGTGGAGCGTTAAATCCAGGCAGATGTTAAGTGAAAGCTGCAGGTGAACAAGTTGCAACAGAAACGCTTGGCTTGCGTTGTTGGGCAGCGCTGCTAAAACGCTACCGTGACATTCCACACAGACATAACATATTCAGAGTGCGCAGTGCTCATGTTCTTCAACCTCCTCAAACCTCACTTCCTAAATTTATCTCAACCACTCGCTCATGAATTTATGAAGACACTTGGGTAACAATGGAAAATGCTCAATTTACTGCTCGCCCATCACTCAGGCATGCTCGACAGGGAGTGTCTCCCCACTCCCCAGTGGTGACAAGCTCTCAACAGGGGTGTGGCAGCAGCGCGTGGGGGGTGTATATGTGGAATGATTAGGAATAATACACCTAAAAGCTAAGGCCTCGCTCAAGCGCTGACAATTAACCATGAAAGTCTCATAGATAGGAAACAAATGTGTTTGATTTCCACACTGAGTGTACTTATAAAAGACATTCCAGTGAGCCAGATTTGGACTGTGCTGGTCTAAGCGCTTCTTTCTGTCACAGCAGGAATGAATCAGCTCGGGCAGGAGGCCCGGGGGGTTGGAGATGAATGCTGCTTCGACTTCACAGTGGATCCCAACATACATACTGCAATGATTTGCTCTTGACACTCCTACGGTCTTGGCAGGAATTGGCGAAAATAAAGACGGCGCTTGGACAGTATTGTCGCCTCTTACACATACACATACATGCAGCACATTTGACAATAAAGGTGTATTCAATTCAATTCTTTTTCAGGCATGGTTTAGATTTGACTTTTAAACTTAGTATTCGGTTCACCATAGTGGGTGGTACATTGTTGGTGATTTGCTTGAGAAAGCAAGCGATGCCATTCTAAATATGTACGGGACAGTTTTACTTCAGCTGTGCATAACAAGAGCAACGTTTGGTTTCTTTTCAAAGCCGGTAAAATACAACAAAGCATAACAGGTACGAAACATTTTTTTGAGGACAACCAAGCCACATTTGATATCAAACAGAGTAGCATGCATTGATCTAAAGAAAAAAAAAAAAAAACACAACAACAACAACAACAACAATCTAGTAAAACAGCCAAAGTTCTTCCTTTGGGCTTTTGATAGCATACAGAAAGACCCCTGCTCATGAGGACCTGCAAAAAGCAACATTGAAATATAAAATGCTTTAACATGCACACCATGGCTGCAGTCAATAAAGAAACTGCCATTAACATGGCATTTCTTCAATGTGGGTTTAGAATTTTACACGGTAGCAACACGGGCTACATGCACATTCTCCTCCCTTTGTGCGGATGAATTTACATCTCATTCAATAGTGTTGTTTCCGTTTCACTTTCATTTCCAAATGTTTGCATTTTCAGGCTTCAAAGGTTTTGTCAAAAGGATTTGGTATAATAGACATTTCTCTGATCGCAACAACAACAAACCACACTCATATTAACCAATAAGGTGCCTTGTTTGTTTGGTCTTGGTTTTTAACAGACTTGCTAATATCATGCTTACGGCGACATGCAAATAAAGCAGATTATTACCACACATCGGTAATGCGTTCACCATCTGCACAAAAACAGATCAAGTATCAGACATGTCGTCTGGCTCCACAAACACGCGACTCCTGATCCATACAGTAGCCGGCATACAAAGATCTCTTACTTTAAACTGTTTCCAAGAAGACAGGACGCACTCACACAGAGCAGACTGCATCAATTTTCTAGGGAGAATTCATCTTTACATGCCACAAACCTTCCGAGTCCCAAAGACACATACAGTAAAAAAGAAAAAAAAAAGCGAAAATGCTGCAAAAGGTCCGCGAGAGGCAGCGAAAGTCAGCAAAACAACAGCGAGTCACATAGACCAACATAGAGTGCTACATGTTTATATTTACTGTATTTTGTTATTTATACACTAACCTAACTTGTACATTTCATACATGTATAAATGTATATACAGTCAAACCTCGGTTTTCGAACGTCTCTGTTCTCGACCAAAACGGTTTTCGACCAAAAATTTCACGTTTTTTATGCCTCGGATTACGACCGAAAATCAGTTCTCAACCAAACAGAGCGCATTTGAATGCACCACTTGACTCCTCTCGCCTTCCTTACACCAGGAAGTGACGCTGCCTTGGGTAGACGAGGAAGTGACGCTTCCTCGTGTAGCGTTCCATTGTGAACGGACGTGTTCAATAAAGATTTTTTTTTTTTTTAAAGAGCGTGGTTTCGGTTTTCGAACAAAGCGGTTTTCGAACAGCCTTCTGGAACGGATTCTGGTCAAAAACCGAGGTATGACTGTAAGTATATATATATATATATATATACATATATAGCATTACGTAATGTTAATTACCACAAATATTTACTTCTACATGCATGTATACCATTAAATTTGGCCTTATAAATATTATACATACTCATACACATGTACTTATACCTGAAGGGGGGGGGGGGGCCAACTTCACGGATTTTACTCTTTCGCGAGGGGTTCTGGTCCCCGTTAACCACGATAAGCGAGGGATCACTGTATGACCAACTCAAGCGCAACAGGAGCTTCAGCATTATTCTGGACCAAGAAGAGGTTGACTGGATAGATGTTTGTTACAAATCAATATGGGAGGATGTGAAGTGATGCACAGTTAATGGATTCATTGAGGCGGGTGACAGGAAGTGGTCGAAATTACCTAACGCCAGTGCTGGATCCAAGAGGAGACATTTATTAGAAAAGGCTGCATTCGAGCAAATGTTGATGGACACAAAACCTTTGGAGACACACTTTCGGGGGCGTCGTGTGATGGGCTTGTTTCACAATTGCCGGCCTTAATCTTATAAAAACACTGTGCGAGAGCGTTTTTTGGGGGAACTTTTGACGATAACAGACAGATGATGGAAACCAGAAGACAGCACGAGCACGTAGCCAAAAGCTCGGCGAAAGAATGGAAAATGACATTCTGATGCACAGTTGTGCAACACACAAATTAAATGCGTCTAAAAGTGGCAGATGCAGCAACACTCGCTCCCCTTCTTTGGCTGATCTGGAAACATTCTGGCAGAGCGAGCACACCAGTGAATAAAGTAAGCAGTCCTTTCTGTCAGTTAATTCAGTGCTCTACTGAAAATTGAATGACTGTGGCCAATAGAAGCAAGTCGGCGGCTGGAAAATAGCGTGTAGCGCAATCTATTGTGAATCAAAGGAAATGCGAGCTGTCTCGGAGGAGGGGCCCTTGTGTTGTGCTGTATCAGATTACATGAGGTTGGTAAAGAAGGACGGAAATGGTGAGAAATGCATTGGGGCCTAATTTGCATGGCTCATGCGAGGGTTCCCCTGAACAGCCACATAATATATATCTCCGAGGGCTACTGTTGTGTTCAGTTGGCTTCCATATTCGCATGAGGAAAAAAATAAAAAAGCCACAAGAACACCCTCCGAAGTCAGCTTCAGGACTGCTTTTCAATGTATTACCACTATAACCACATTTTTTAGAACGTTCAGTTCAGCGGGCCAAAGTATGACGTTGATCGTCAGGTAAATCCTGAGTTGACGTGCAGTTTTCAACGACAAGCAGTGCGTTCTGAATCTATCTTCCGCATGATCTCAATGGCAACTACAGTCAAACCTCGGTTTTCGTCCATAATCCGTTCCAGAAGGCTTTCGAAAATTGTTCGAAAACCGAAACCACGCTCTTTTTAAAATAAAAATGTTTACTGAACATGTCTGCTCACAATGGAAAGCAACACGAGGAAGGCGAGAGGAGTCAAATGGTGCATTCAAGTGCGCTCACTTTGTTCGAGAACCGAAATTTGTTCGTCATCCGAGGCATAAAAAACTCAGAATTGATGGTCAAAAAACGAACTGGACGAGAACCAAGGCGTTCGAAAACAGAGGTTTGACTGTACAGTATTTGCCTTTTGTGTGTTGCACTCTCTTTTCTTTCGAATCAATTTGTTCCACTGTACCATGGCAAGCAGACAACTGTCGATTAATCAATCGACAGACAACACCGTGACTGGATGGAACCCCATTGAATGAACACTGAAAAGCGGGAAACGTTCATGTCAGTCATTTCGGAACCCTTTACGATTGAAACCGCCATACCTAATCGTTCTATTTGGTGAAAAGGGGCGCGAGCGAAACAGACCAAGCGCTGTTGATTGTTTCATTAGATCGATGATCCACATTGATTGCTGCCATTTGTTGCTATTGCGCTCGCTAGGGTTGGGAGATTGCTAGCTTAGTTGTGAACTGGGCTGGGGAGAGCTCCAAAGACGGGCCATGACCTAAACCCAAGATCTGATGGAGAGATGACAGCTTGCCTTTTTATGACAATGCTGCGACCCCCTGCTGTCAGGCACCACCTTTCCAATGCTCGCAAGCGATAAAGATAAAGAAAACAAGATGTTGGAGATGTGATAAGGAAAACAAAGGCAAGTTGGGTGTCTTTTACTCTCCAAAAAACAAAACTGGCAGTTTTCACATCGGGCAGTCGGCTGCTCCTTTTCAACTCTTTCAAGTATATCGGACACTCCACTTTGAACCCAGAAATATGTATAACTCCCTCCCCTTCCTGAAAACTACAATACATATCTCTCCCTTGCGGGTCACAATGAACTGAGCACATGGACCCTTTTTATCTCTTTGAAGTTACATAAGAGTGATTGCGCCCATGACATCCAAAGTACATGTCGGTGACGTACTCCGATACTGATACCACTTCACCAGCCTGACATTCTACGTCCACGAAGAAGCCATGTCGGCCGTGTGGAGATATTTTTAAGGTAAATAAGGATAACAACACTGAGCCGAGTGCAAGTTCTTCTCTAAAAACTGGATGTTAAATTCCGCTCTGTGAGTTGCGGCGTCTGGCTGTTGACCAAGCACAGAGCTTCTTGTGGAGACCTCTGTTTTCGTGCTTGGTCATTTCTTCTTTTCTAACATATGGGCTGAGAATATGAGATTAACAAAATGTGCAAGAAATGTATTCTTTGAAGCATTCATTCATGACTTCCCACTCAACTGTGATGTTGCAAGTTCTTCTTCTGTATCAGGAAGCAGTGCATCATCAAATGACTAAATTCCACGGCAAAATACAAAACCTGAATTTTGCACAATGCTCCGTTGATCTCCACTTGCAGCATTTCAAGGCGAAGAAGATTTTTGTGCAATTTTGCATTTGGAGCTACGTCCACACCCCACCACTTGTTTGGTTGCAGTTCGGAAGGGAAAGAGACGGATCAAAGTATTTGACTGAACACAGAGAGTTACTGTGTTAAAGAATGGAAAAGAGTAGCAGTATTGTCCCAGCACTGCTGTCAGAGTGAAAAACAACCTGGATTCAAGTGTCTCTATTGGTTGCAACCAAAGAAGCAGAAACGTCTGCGCTCAGAGGCCAAATGTGGTGGCCAAAGCCGTCCATGTATGGGAACGGACAAGCACTTTGAGCGCAAACCACCACTGTTTGGGCATCAGTGTGTGGCTGCACACTGAGGCGGTCTGACAGATGATGAATTTTTCAGGGACAATCCAGTCTCAATAGAGCCGGACGGGGGCTGTCTGGGAGAACAGGGTGGAAGTGTAATGGCACATTTAAAAGAATGCAAAGCTGGAGTCCAGTTAGTACAAAGCTTGCTCAGAAGCATAGCAACAAATAAATTAAACAAACACTTTATAAACACTTATCGAACACAAATTGAAAGAAAACCAAAAAAAAAAAAGAAAATTGTAAAATCTCTGAGTCATGACATTTTTACTTAGCAGTGATACACGTAGGTAAAATCAGCTTGACATTTGAGATCCTGCTGCGTTTTCATATTTACAATTCAACAAATATGGTCAGTGTCCTTGTTGATTTCAAAACCACCACCTTGTGCTCCTCTCTCTCTTCAATTAGCAGATGAGGACGAGCACAAGGAAACAAGAAGAAAAAAAAAACCCACCAGGGTTCAGTTCCAGGAATAAAAGGGGCCAAATAGACCAAATCAGCCAACTGCAAAATAGTCAGCATCAAGTTTATGCCCTTCTGTTTGGATACAGCGATGGTGATAATGAATTCAGGAAGAAAGCAGAGCTGGATATTTCTGGCATGTCAGCCTCATGACCCCGGTGTTTTGGACAGAGCTTTTGCTTCAGGCAGATTTAAACTGTAACTAATTAACTTCACAGAGATTCCAATTAATTTTAGATTAAATTACAACACTGGAAATCTTGAGGTATGCTTTATTTTTTTAATGCTTTTGGTGCCGATAGGAAAAAAATTAACGGATGAAAATATCATATGAATTCATAGGAATTCCTCTCACTGTATCCTACTTTGATGCCGATAAAACCACCTGCAGTCGAGTCAGGCCTGGAAGCCGTCCAGAAACTTGATCACTCTGCGTTCCTTCTCTATGGGAACAGCAGAGCACATTGGCAAGGTGATATGCAAACACTGAACAGGCCACACGACATGTACGTTTGGGCTGCAATTGAGCCCATGCAACGCACTCAATCAGACCCCATTGTTCACCAGCAAAGGGGGGGGGGGGGGGGGCACACTGAATCTGTAGGAAAATGTTATTATATCAAGCAAACAAAGAGGTTCGGCTATATACCATATAGTAATCCCCTTTGCAAAGTGTAGACCTATTTACAAATGCAAGGATCTCCCGGCCTCTTGCTCTGCTAATGTAGGACAGTATGAGGGAATTAAGCAGGAGGGGGAGAGATTATCACTGTAACCACCACAGCTGTATCTGTGAAATCTAAAGCAAGGCACCCCCTACAGCGGTCCCAGCACCCATCTCTCCTCCCTCCCCTCTTCCTCTTTTGAGAGCAGACGGGTGGAGCTTTCAGACTTGTCTGCTACCGCACTACTTGGCCAAGAGTTGGCTTATTAAAAGCGTTTACTTTGTGATAGTGTCGCTTGCAAATATTGTGAACAAAAGGGGCAATGTTACTGCCGAGCTCGTGTTTCACGCCACTTAAGATGATACGATTTGATGAAAGTAGTAGAAAATCTCATTAGATGGCAAACCACAGCAGAATTTACTTTGACAGATGGAAAACGTTGGATGCTACTTGACTTAATCGCAGCGAAAACGGCAGATGAGATCAAAGTAATTTCGGCTCGATGCTGATTTAGGTGGAATTACTCATGAGAAGTTAAATGAAAGGAATGTGTGCTCCCGTGGCCATCGCTAAGCAGGATTGGAAAAATGTTTTCTTGTCAAGCCTGGAGCAAAATTATCAAGGCAGCAGCGCGAGACGTTTGGGTGGCTAGTTGTAGTAAGACCATTTAGGGGATCATTTATTATTTAGTCTCAAACAGTAGTGATGTGTCACGCTCCAGATATGGAATTAGCTGTTGAGGTCAAATGTGTGAAACGTGTGTGTGTGTGTGTGTGTGTGTGTGTGTCAGGGGGAGGGTTAATTTATAGTCTTTCATAATTTGGAAAACAAATTAATCTCCAGACTATTGTTCATAATGTGATTCGTCTTAGTGGACCATAATATTTTCCATGAGCCCAAAAAAACAAGAAAAAGGAAAAGATATTCTCCAACAAAGCGTTTCTTTTGTGACTGAATTCACTTTCACTTGAGTTTTTAAATGATCTACCAACTGGAGTTGATTCATCATTTCAGTTTTGATGACAGAACTTGGTGAGAACAATATCCATGTCATTTAGATATTAATTGGGGCTGAACATTTAATCAAATCCACATCGATATGCTGTAATTCATAAGAAAAAGAAAAAAAGCTGCTTCATTTTAGTTAGCCGATTTAATTTTTTATATATGTATGTTATTCATATTTTATATTATTAATATAGTTATCCAGTGTCTAGATACAAATCAGCATATTGAGGTCAGTCCACCTGTCAATGAAGCATGAAAAGCTGAACCGTTGTAATCTGACTTGTGATTTACTGACTTGTGTTTCAAGCACAGAATTGTGTTAAGTTGTTGTATTGAACACTTAAAAGACTATGTCAAACTGTTCCCTTTGGAACGTCATTAAATTGTATTGTACTCTTAACTCTGCCAGTTTATTGGCAAACACTGTTTGTGAAACTGATGCATTCTAAAGGGCTCTTGTTAACTTGAGGGGTGTTGCCATGCCACAAACCGGAAGTAGTCAGGGTGGCTATTATTCACTGCTCAAAATACATTCACACACAAACAGCACAAATCTCACTAAGGCTGTTTATTTTTTCCCGCATCATTTATGCCAGTGGTCACCAAAGTGGTGCTCTAAACATAGCTCACTAATGCTTTTCTCGGAATGTTGTAGAATTGATCATTTGAAAAAAATCTTAATTATTAAGAGAAGTCATTAAGATAATCAGTGTCTTAATACTGACATTAATAAACGCCATTTAAGAAAGTACGTCATTTCATAAGTGTGTATCAAATTAGTAGCGCTTCACATTGATCAATACCCAAGAAGTAGCTCCCGGTTTCAAAACGGTTGGTGACCCTGATCTCTGCAATCTGGTAACCTATACGTGCTTATTGTGATACAGGAGTACTTAATTCTTGAGGACCTTGAAAAAAAAAAAGAAATCACATATTAAAGTGCAATTATACCTACTGTTAATTTGCACAAATTATTACTTCAGCCGGTTGTTGACTATATTGCGAGTTAAACCAGTCCACAAAATGGAGCCTTCCCTCCTATGTAAAGTTACAGTAGTCATACATTCCTTTATACTGCTGGAATTATCCATCCATTTTCCGAACCACTTTATCCTCACTAGGGTCGCGGGGGGTGCCGGAGCCTATCCCAGCCGTCTTCGGGCAGTAGGCGGGGAACACCCTGAATTGGTCGCCAGCCAATTGCAGGGCAGAATTATCTGTTTTTATTTTATTTCATTTTTCTCCGTTTACTGTACTGTTTTTTTCCTCTCTCAAACCTCGTTCTGTGCAATAGCATTGCCTAAAAATACCAATAATTAAATTAGAAACAACAGAAAAACGGTTCGGGCATAAAAAGGCATGCAGATCCATGGTTCAGCAAGTCAGGTCCAAAAAAAAAGAAGCAATAAAACCATCTCATAAGAAAAGATTACATGAAACAGCGTCCAATATTCACCTGCCTCACGCGCACGCGCATACAGTTAACTTTCCGAGCGCTAACCATAGTGGGACTTTATTGACAGGTGACGTCAAGTACGAATCGATACTGAGCTCAAACATTAAAAAAAAAAAAAAAAGACTCAACAGAGAGAAGGCTGGAACACCATGGCCGGGGGAAAAAACAATAGTAAAGTGTCGATGACTGCAGCTGAAATGGTAGCCGGGGCATACCATGCGGAAATGAACCGAGGACTTCAAAAGAGCTTCCTTTGAAATGTACAACACGTCGAAATGCATTGTTCCAACAGACATACGAGTGGTTACATATGACGTAGTTTCGAGGTGCCCATTCACAGAAACTGTGAAAAACACGGCAAGAAGGCACAGCGGGAGAAAGGTTCATTTGGCGAAACTCACCTGTCGAGTTTTACACAAAAGATTATTCCAAGAAGGACTTGTTTTTCTTTCCGTCAGGACGGCAACCTCTCTTGTATTCTCCGCAACTTTCCGCCACACTTTCTTTCTTCCCCGCAGCACAGCCGTTGAAAGGCAACGTCCTCACTCCAACGCTCAAGAGTGCAAGCGGCGGCGTCACCTCCAAGCGACTCCGCCCCCTTTCACATGGACCCCACCCTGCTTGCTGCACGACCTCTGTTCGCGCAATGCCTTCATTGTTAACCGGAACTGTTGTATAGGAGTGTATTTACTCGGTAAAGCAATATTGGCTCACCCGTCATTACATGTTGATTACAACCGCAGCGATTTTTTTTTAAAGGAAATGAATCTGTGACTTGACTGGACAAACATAAACGACATACGTCAAGTAGCTGTTGTGTCAGTCTAAAAACCACCAGCTTCCGTCTTTGAAAATGACACTGTCTAGTTTGGGAGTGTGTGCGTGTGTTTGTGTGTGAGGCGAGGTGAAATTTCGACTTTTGTTGTTGTTTTGTCTTCCTCATTTACCTGTTGTTTGTAAGTCTTAATTATCCTGTCAGCTTGCGACACAGATGTTCACTTTTTTTTGTCAGTTGAGAGGTACCTGTACTGTAAACCATTGAGTGTTTTTTCCTCGTGTATGACTGACAGTAAAAAATTATTTTTACTTCCGAAAATTTCAGACTGAGGCGGAGTATTTGTCGACACAATTTGTGCGTTTTAGTGTCCGTTTGCCCCCTCAAGTCTTACTTCCAACAGACAACAACGCACACAAACGTAGTGCTGACACCGCGCGTAATGTGCAAGTACTGTAGTGTTCTCGTCATAAAGGCCACACCTCGATGGAGTAACAACGAAACCAGACAAGCAAAGTGAGTCACCACAGTCGGGAAAGGAATTACTCATGCACAGCGTAGTGATACCACCGATCTTTTTTGAACGTGTGCACGGTGTTCGGTTGTGAGGAGGGGCGTCACATCTGGGCACAAGGAACACACATTTAGTTCTAAACAGACAGGTGGGCCAAGCCTTTCGAAGATGAGGTGAAAGCAACAAAAAAGCTAAATCGTTGTTAATGGCAGAAAAATTGTCTGTCTTACTGATAAATTTATAGGGATTTCTAGGATATTTACGTACCCTGTTCAGAATTGCAAGATTCCAGAGCCTATCCCAACCGGCTTTGCGCGTATAAGAGTACACCATGGACTGGTCACCAGCCAACCTCAGGGCACATAAAGACAAACAAACATTCACACAATCACTGTCAGTTGTAGCAAATACTGTATGTTCAAGGGTCAATGTGACCTACAGTTGTGTTACTAATAAAATAAAATCAATTTGTATTTGCAACAACAACAAAAAAAGATTGTATCAATGAAACATTGTACCCTCATTTTAGCCCGGTGTGTCACTACTATGCCCATATATTTAAACATACTGTTGTGGCAATGCAGTAAATGACAGACAAGGAAACAATGCACGTTATGTATCCACAACAACAAAAAATAATAACTGTCTAGTGTCTACACAGCTGCTGTGTCACAGCAGGTAGCAAGCTACTCACTTTCAACCCTTTCATGCCTATCATCTAATTGACAAACCCAGAAACATGTCACCTCTCTCACCTCCCTTAAGGGTAGAGATTACCTTGCGGGTCACCACACAATGCGAATTCAAAAATATTTTTTAAAACAATAATAAACGGAAGACAATAGCAAGGTCATTCAAAATGTCTGTGCATGTGAGTGTGTTTTCTCAAAAAACTTACATGGTCACTTACAAAATAGCTAAATGCATCACATTTAAATATTATTGTTTTGTTATTGTAAATGCTCGGCAGGCTGGAGTAAAGAACAGAATGGGCTTTACACACGTGTACAAAACTGGTGGTAGCCCTCTGTTAATGAAAGAAAATCCAGACTTATTTTACAAAAAACAACTTCTGAAACAGGCTTAGACAAAAATGATGGTACTCCATAGAAAAGATTGAAAATAATTTGACAATAGGGATAAATAAACAAAAGGGTTATATATATTTTATTTTATTTTTATTGTAATATTTTCAAAAAGATAGGCCATACTCTAGGTTTTAGGGTGCGGTTTGTGTTTGTGGTCCCATCATAATGATATACTTTATCTTTAATTCAGTGTGCATGAATACCACCATTGTCTTGACTATTTACTGTATTTAGCAGCCTTTACGTGGAAAAGAGCACCCGCCAGTTTTTGATAGTGTGGTCATTCTATTGAATGTGTTAATTAATTTTATCGGTTGCACTGCAACCATGCAGATGATGTATAAGTGTGGATATAGATCTAAAGAAATCGACCTGTAAAAACCTGTAAAAAACAAAACAAAACAGTTCATTGTGCTTGTGACCCAAGCATAAACAAATCCGTTCGGTCTTCTGCCTCACACCCGCAGGAAATGCTCCCATTGTCCTCAGGAGAGGAAGTGGCCTGAAGCCACTAGCTAGATCTATGGAGACACTGGTGAATTATTAATCATGACTTACAAAGTGACCACACACAAGAAAGGCTGTGTTGCCTGCTTGCTGTGAGCCACTTAGACAGCTGACCTCTGGGGACACTCCAGTAGTTCATTGATGTTTGCAGTGTTGATTGACTAACTCTTGATTCCAAATTTTAAAAAACCCAACAATTCAGGGGGAAAAAAGTTAAGAAACTTTGCATCACAACCAATTCATTTTACGGTTCTGAGGTAAATGACAAAAATTAAATGCAATAAAGAGCTTGGTTTTGTTTGTCCTACATACATACAGTTTACATATATCCATCCATTTTCTGATCTGCTATATCCTCACAAGGGCCGCGGAGCATACTGGAGCCTATCCCAGCTGTCTTCGGTCAGTAGGCGGGGATACCCTGAACCGGTTGCCAGACAATCGCACGGCACACAGAAACAGGCACGGGGAGAATATACAAACTACACACAGGAAGCCGGGATCGAACCCACGGCCTCTGCACTGTGAGGTCGACGCGCTAACCAGTCGACCACAGGCCGCCGTTTACACATGCCCACATATATATATATATATATATATATATATATATATATATATATATATATATACACTGTATATATAGAGAGAGAGAAAGAGAGAGATGATTAGTTATTTTTAATTACTCGGAGCTAATTTACAAGAAAATATCAACGTTCTATGAGCAGAGACTAAATACTGTATTATATTGTGAGTAGGATAATTTGTCGTTCTGATTAACAACACTAGAGGTCGACAGCGAAGGAAAGACTGTTCTATCTATCTATCTATCTATCTATCTATCTATCTATCTATCTATCTATCTATCTATCTATCTATCTATCTATCTATCTATCCATCTATCCATCTGTCCATCTGTCCATCTGTCCATCCGTCCATCCGTCCATCCGTCCGTCCGTCTAACCCTAACCCTAACGTTCTATGAGCAGAGACTAAATACTGTATTATATTGTGAGTAGGATAATTTGTCGTTCTGATTAACAACACTAGAGGTCGACAGCGAAGGAAAGACTGTTCTATCTATCTATCTATCTATCTATCTATCTATCTATCTATCTATCTATCTATCTATCTATCTATCCATCTATCCATCTGTCCATCCGATCCATCTATCTATCTATCTATCTATCTATCTATCTATCTATCTATCTATCTATCTATCTATCTATCTATCTATCTATCTATCTATCTATCTATCTGTCTGTCTGTCTGTCTGTCTATCTGTCTGTCTGTCTGTCTGTCTGTCTGTCTGTCTGTCTGTCTGTCTGTCTGTCTGTCTGTCTGTCTGTCTATCTATCTATCTATCTATCTATCTATCTATCTATCTATCTATCTATCTATCTATCTATCTATCTATCTATCTATCTATCTATCTATCTATCTATCTATCTATCTATCTGTCTATTTCTTCCAACCGGTATCTGCCGTTTCCCCCTGCAGTTTCGTCGCGTGGCTGCGTAAAAATACTACACTACCCATAATGCCTCCAACAGTGACCAAATGGGTCAAACAACGAACGAGCCGCAGTGACAGCTGAGTTTGAGTTTTACTGAAGGAAACTTCAACACGGACTGTAATCCGACAACAAACGACAATTAAAGAAACATGTACGTATGACATTCTTCTCTTTGAGACACCTTAGTAACATTTTACCGACTGAGGTCGTTTAGATTCGCTGCAAATTTGTTTCTTACTTCTCGCGACTGACTAAACTTTGTGAGGGGAAATTTCCATCGAAGTGTTGGTGTGCAAGACACGGTACATCCTGGCGTCCAAATCGGTCGTCTTTCTCGCAACTTTAATGAAAGTGAATTACTAACGTGCTGGTCGTACGTTGTGCCGAGGTTTTTGTAGTTTCGAAGGATAGCGACTGTTGGCGTTCGCTACTTGGTTACAACTTGTCTTCTTTTGCCGAATATACTGTGCCGTCTGAGCTGCAATACAATATGCGGTATCAGAAACTGAATCTGAATAATTCATATTTGAATTTGAATGCTAAACTTGAACAAGTACATTGACAAACTGAATCTGAATTACATAAATTGAATGTGCTTTGTGTAATGTCAATTTTTACTTTGAAAGACCGAATCTGAATTTCGAATTAAAGTTTTAATTCCTCACTGAAAATTCGATTCTGTATATATATTTTTTTACATTCAGTTTTATCATGCAAATCTTTTCCAAAACTGTTTCATTTCGCTTGATCACAGATGTCAGACTCCGGTCCTGCATGGTTTCCATCTATCCCTGTTGCAATACACCTTATTCAAATGTTCAGATCATCGGCAAGCTCTGCAGAAGCCTAATTTCGATCCTCTTCATTTGAATGTTGCAACAGGGGAAAAAAGGAAAAGATGCAGGACGGCGACCCTCCAGAACCGGAGTTTGACTCCTGTGGGCCTTTTTACATTCAGTTTCACAAGTAAAAATTCAGTTTGTGTGATTAACATCCCGGTACTTGAGGATGAGCAATTGAATGCAGAACTCAGATCTCCTATTTGTCAAACAAGCATCCTGGTTAACACAAGCTCTCCGGAAAAAGAAAGTTATCTCCTCAGTTGGTCATTACCTTTATAACACTCTTTTAAACCTTTGTGGTACAAGCCATCCATTCAGGGAGGAATGAAAAGGCGCTTCCTTTCAAATTTAGAAAAGGATAGTGTGTATTGAGCAACTTTCCAAAATGAAAGGTAGTCATTACTTCTCGATTTCCAGGTTGTTGTTGTAGTTGTTTTTTTTCTTCCCCTGATTATCATCACATATACACAACAAATTGATGGATAACTGGTTTTGAAATCAGAAGCCACTCAAAAATAGTTCAATTCCTTTTCCATTTATCTTAAAAGGGGTTATGGTAACAAAATCCTTACAATATCTCAACAATATACAAAGTGAAGACTTTTGAATTTGCAATTTTGTATCGAGCAAGAAACATAAAATCACTTTCACATGAATAGCCTTTGCGGGCCACATAAAATATTGTGTAGCGGGCTGGATCTGGCCCATGGGCCTTGAGTTTGATACCGGTGGTTTATGCTCTTATATGCCTTTGCCTTGCATATATCCCTACACGTCCCTCATATCTCAGGTCTGCCTTTGGCCCCACCTCCGCCTTTCCTCACTGTTTCTCCTCTTACAGGACACACATTTGGCACAGCACCCACACCAGGAGGCCGTGAAAAGAACTTCAGGAGCAGGAAACGGGGAACTTGGTGGGCTCATATTAAACAAGATTGTGTCCTAACTGGACAGCCTTTCTCCAAGAGCACAGTAGGTCCTGTTAAATGTTTTCATATTTTACAAATTAACAATTTTTTTTTTTTAATTACAGTAGCGTACTGTTTCATTGCTGCGCTCATTTGCCAAGGGGGCCTTGATCTGATGCAGTACCAGTACTCTTGACATCATGTTAACTGTGCCACTTCATGAACAGCCTACAGCCAAGCTACAAGCTGTTTATGTTGACCACCATCACAAGTTGTTTGTTCTGTTTCCACTCAGTTTTCTTTTTATGTAGACACGTGACAGCGTGAGGGAGACTTCCCGCTTTGTGTGTGGACTTCATCTCTTGGGTGCTCAGTTGTGTTTGCGCTACGACCTGTGGTTTCATTGAGAGATACATGCATTGACGCTGACGTATTGTGACAATCATCAGATGATTTTCACTTCTTTTTTGTCTTTGTTTTCATGCTTTCTTGTCAGTGGGACTTGTTGGTTTTGAGCCAAAGTGACTTAGGTGAGTGCAGAGGAGATTGCCCTTTATAGAACGAGTAAAATAGCACATGGGGTTATTTTGTGACCACTTTCTCTTGACATGAACTTTCTGTCCACATATCGCTATCACAGTTGTTAAGGTGACATTGTTGATTAGATTAAGGTCCCCCCGCCTCCATTTGTTGTGTCCCACGCCCTGTGACTGCCTATTTGTTTTCAAATTTTGAAAATAGCTATTAGTTAATAGTGTAAATTGATATGATTTGTTTGTTAGTTATCTTGTTGGTTTATTGTTTCTTTAATAAGCTACTTGTATTCACCTGCCTTTTGCTGCCAAATAGTTTGTAGTTTTGGATTACAATTGTTGCCAAAGTGATCAGATGAGCACGATCCCATTTGTAGTATGTTTATGTCATCGTCCTAATGATTTGCCTTCTTTTGACATTTTACAAAATGTCATAAAAACTCCGTCATGTTATCAATTGAGCCTTGCTTTGAACTTTTTTTTTCAAACAGAGGAAAAATCCCATTGAGCTCTGATAACCAACTTACAATCTTTTAAGATGTCACTTCAGTATTTTTCACTATGAAATTTGATCAGTAAGGTACATACAGTGTTGCGGCATAGAATTAACTCAATCTCTACCTTCAAAATGAAAATGCAATTTAGAAAGCTAATGCACAAAGATTTGCAACTGCTGTTTGAAAATAATCAGCAGAACACTGCTGGTATCTTGTTGCAGTTTTGGTGTTGTAGAGTGGATGTAAAAGTCTCCCCGACACCAGATCAAATGCCAGGCTTTGGTGATATTAATGGCTACAGCCCGACCGATTTTAGGCAGAAAAAAAATACAGATTACATATTAATTAAAGAAATGTTTCATGCGTAAATTTACATTCACCCTTGCATTTCAATTGGCCTCAATTGTACGCAGTTCCTTTCCTCGCAAATAGCAGGGGTCAACATTAAATAAACTTTCCTTTTCAATTCCCAGAATGCATTGCGTGGCGCAGTGCATTTAATGAATGAAGTTACACTGACATTAATCCTTGTCAAATGTGTGTTTGCGTTACCAGTAGTTGAATGTGTGTCATATTTAACACATTTACTTTGCATTTAGTTCTCATTAAATTTTTAATTTTTACATTTTAAAAATGTTTTTTTAGCCAAACTGTGATATTAGGTTATGTGTAAAATAGTGACATCCAGGTCATGGCACAACTTGAATTGCTCACGTTGGCATTGCATTTAAAAAATAAGATTTGCTTTGTTTTGAAAGACAGGTTCATAGGTTCACTGTATCATATCTTCAATATATGTCATTATATCCTATAGTGACAACAATGTACCGTCTTCATACAGCTGGGCTTTGGGGTAAAGTGGCAAGGTGGAAGCTTTCTCTTGCAAAGAGAAAGATTCAAGGTTCCGTCTACAGGGCGGGCCGGTAGTCGAATGGTTAGCTTGTAGGCCTCACAGTGCAGAAGGTACAGGGTTTGATTCCGGCTCTGGCCTTTCTGTGTGGAGTTTGCATGTTCTCCTCGTGCCCGTGGGTTTTCTCTGGGTACTCCAGTTTCCTCCAGCATTCCAAAAACATGTATGGTAGGTTAATGGAACACCCTAAATTGTCTCTCAATGTGATTGGGAGCGCGGTTGGTTGTTCGTCTATGTGTGCCCTGCGATTGGCTGGCAATCGGTTCAGGGTGTCCCCCTGCCAATGCTATATGCTAATATATAGATACATGTATAAGATGTATAAGTTAGGTTAGTGTAGAAATAACATAATACAGTAAACATAAACATGAAATATACATGTCGTACTGTATATGTTGCTCTATGTGACTCGCTGTTGTTTTGCTGACTTTCGCTGACTCTCACGGACCTTTTGTGGCATTTTCGCTATTTTTGGAAAATCCATGATGCACTGAATCCGCAATAAGTGAATCGCGAAGTAGCGAGGGATCACTGTATAGATTAAAAAAAATCCACATCCTTAAGTATGTGGTTTCCTGGGATTGAGATGTCCTTGATTGACATTTTACACGGAGGACATGTTCTTTGGACATGGGTTCAGAGAGTTGTGCAAGTCATAATAAAGGAGATGTCAGCAAATTCACCAATGCAATGTATGCATGTTTGTTTTTTTTGCAGGCTGTTAATCAATATCAACGTGGCTCCTTTTCTCCCTTTCTGTCCTTGCCAAGTACTGCCCCATCACTCCCCCCTCGCAATGCTGTGTGCTTTCACTCACGTACACACCCTCCTGGAAGGGCATTGCATTCTTTGAACGGAGTGCCATTGAGGATCTTTTTGAGTTAAGATCAGGTCCAGTCCAAGCTCCAAGGACAAAGGCTTCTTTGCACTACCTCATGGTAACAAGCCTTAGGCGCAAGCCTTATTGTGGCATGTTGAAAGTATTAGTTCATTAATGATTAAGGTTTGCACCGTTATGTTTTCTGTGGCCGATGACCCTGCTGAGTCTTGTGGAATAATCCCATGCCGCATGGTATGAAGTTTAGGTTACAAACATCAACGAGATGGCTCATAACCATATTCAATGTGTCTCTCCAAAGTGGACAACAGAATCTCGTGTTTGTCCGCAGGTGTGATAATCCAACAGTGTGCTTTGCTTTCTTGCCAAATTGGAAGTGTCAGAATGTGGATGTGGCTTTTGTGCGAAGCTTGAATATTCGCATGCACACACTCTCATGAAGAATTAATGGTGGGCTGCAAATAAGAAATACATTTAATAGATTTCATAAAGCTTGATACGGTATGGGAAAGAAACAGGCAGACCAACAAGGATAAAGGGAACTAAAGGCCTTGTACTCGTGAATCAGTCTGTGTGCTGGCAAGGATGTGTGGGCTGTGCGTGCGTGGGGCGGGGGTTGGAGTCCTGTTATTTATGTTTTAATTAGGTGAGTGGTGTGTGCACCAGTGTCTGTGCTCCCCTCAACCTAACAGTTGCGCCTGACCCTTTGCCCTTTGGAAGTATGTGTGATTGATTTCAGTTATTACATTGAACTATTAGGTTGTCCCATTGTGGAGCAGAAAAATCATGCCATGTCATATTTATTAGTTTTTATTCTCTACCAAACTAAGAAATTGAATATGTATTCATCTTTTTCCATTGGCAACAGTGGCCTCTGCTGACAGAAGTGGTAAAGACAACACACTCAATTGAACTCGCTTAACTCTTGACAAAACAGGTGTAGAGATTATTTATAGTTGTAAATAATATTGTTGAACTGCTCAGGGATTCTGGCTGGAAAATAAAAGCCATTAACAACACAACTCTTCCATAAATTGATAATTATGTATGCATATTTTAATCTGACAATGTCTTACTTCCACCAAATTTAAACTGCAAAGCAAACACACTGATACGATTCAGATTAATTGCGTTCGGTGTACATAACGATGAATCTTGTTTATCTCAGTATAACGTCAAAATAATTCATGCAATCACTTCATGTTTGCGTCAAGATCTATGTCAGCCGGGAGCCGCCACTGCCAGAAAATAGGCTTTCAGCATATGGAACAAAGCACTTGTTGGCTCTCAAGTTTGCATGTAGAGTATTTAAGCTATTACTGCATGCAGAGTGTGTCCATGGGCGAGGTGCAGTTATGCTGAAGAACCTGATCGGTGTAGCTTCAGGCGCTGGTAACTCTATATGAATGACACGCATGAAGAGGCCCAACCCTCCTGCACACCTAGTGAAAGGCTCTTTTGATGAAACTAAAAAGGCTTTCTTTTGAGTTTGCTGTTGAGTCTTATGAACAACTCGATAAATCCAAGAGATTTGCAATCATCACTATGGAAGTTGTTGAGCATTCACAAATACTTTGTGCCCACATTTGAAAGTTTTACCACTCTTTTCTCTCCCTCTCTCTTTGTTTTTCCTCTTCAGTTGTTGCCTTCTTCGCTCAGCCAAACCCCCTGTCCTGTGCTCTCTCTCTGAGCCACCAGGGGACAGACTTGGCCTTTGCTTTCCAGCTTCTGTCAATCTGTCCTGTACTCCTATTCTCCAGCTTCTCTTTCTCCTTCCCCCCTGGCTCACACAGGCCCACCTGGACTCCCAGTCGGCCCTCTCCCTCCATGTGGGTTGGGGGGAGGTGCCGGGGGCCCTGGATGTGGACCCCCAACCTATTCATCTTGGCTCAGCTGAGAGAGAAGTGGGACAAGCATCTTGCCTTGATGCATCCACTCTCACAGGTCGGTCAGACGCAAAGGTTTCCGTGTTTCAAAACGACTGTGTCGAAAAATCCCTTCTTTGATTTAAATAAATCCCACGACATACACCATTCATCTTACTGTTCATTCTTTATTTAATTGCAGATAAAATTCCCATGCACACCCACGCTAACATATGGACTTCCTTTGCTCAGACCTCTGTGCAGATCTGCCAGAGTTGGAGATAGTGAGCCTCCTGTCAGAGGGTCAGCCCAACTACACTCTCCGAGCAGACTGTGTATTCGGCTACGACAATGACGACTGGCTGCATACCCCTCTGCTACAGCCAGAGGTCGTCCTGGGGCTCACATATCAGCAAATTGAAGAGACCTTCAGGTACTTCTGTGAGTATTTTTTTCCCCTTTCTTACTGATTAAGGGAGTTAAGAGGTCAAAGGTTTTTCCACACTTGCAGGACTGGAATGACTTTGGTGTATGCATAAGGTGTTATCTATTGTTTGTTTATCCAGGGCAGCTTGTTTTGCTTGTCATATCAGCACCTTCTATTGTGTTTATGAGACTTACAATTTTTTACTGTCTTAAGCTTAATATAGTGGGTAGAAAGGGAAGATCGCGCTTTCTCAAAAATACTTTTTGTTCGTCAGTAGTGCCATGTCTTAAATGGCTCTGTATTCTGTCTCCAAATCACTCCACACACTGCCACTTCAGTGCGCCACGTAGGTCAGCAATGTCACCAAGCTGATTAGCCTTCTGTCATTTGGCTTCCGAAACAGTTTCAACTATAGCTCTGCAGACAGAATAGCCAAGTGGCAATGTTGACCCCCTGATGGCATGCTGACCATGTTAGAGATACCTCCACTTTGTTTCAACAGAATGCTTCAAATAAGCGGTCAGCAGAGAGCCCCATTTACATATTATTTAGTAGGCAAGTCTGAAATGACTTGGATCACGACACGAAACGTTAAAAGTTAAATGAAAACAAAATAAACCTGCAACGCATATCCAACAAGACAGATAAGGTAAGTTACATACAGTATTTTTCGGACCATTAGGCAAACAGTATAAGCAGATAGAGGCATTCCGTCAGTATTGACGGAACGTCAGACCCTCATTGACGGACAACCGTGCTGCTGACGAATGATGAGAAATTTGAAAAAAAAAATGTACTAAGCACTGATGGAAGTGGGTTTTCGTCCGTCGGTGTAATCATCACTAATGCCCGTTACACTGCCGACTGACAGAAACGTATCCTGCCTGTCTCGCGTGTTTGGATGCGAGGGGTGAATATAGCAGGGTGGACTGCAGTGACACTAAGTGGGGTTATGCACCAAAAGAGCTGTAATCCGCCAATAAATGAAGAGAAGAAGGCGGCGGAACTGAGAAAAAAAGTTTTCGGTTTGTCGGACAGATCATGGATGGATTTATAGACCGGAGCAGGAGAGACACTCGCAGTGTGACCAACTTGTATTTGATTTTTCTGGGCCACAATGCGGAGCAGGATTGCAGTTCAAGTCAGGCATTTTAAACTATAATGTAAATCTTTTTGGCATGTTAGAGGTTAAAATACTGACATCCAGCACACTTCTGCTGTACCTAACAGTATAGATTAATTTTGCAACTAAGTGTATGTGAGGCATTGTGTATGTGAGCTCTTTGGTCAGGCACTGTATGATGTAGATACACTGATATATGGTGCACTCCATTTTTCATTTTAATACATTTAGATGTAGTTTTTTGTTTTTTTTGTTTTTTTGGACAGATTCACCATTGACGGACTGGTGAAATTTACTGACGCAAGCATGGTTAAAATAACTTGATGGACGAACGATTGCAGTTTGGTTCAGCTTGAAATAATGACATACTGACAATGACGGCCACGGACAAATAATGAATGACGGGCCAGCAATATTTACTGACGCGCCATATCAATGAACGGGTCTATTTTAATACATTGTCATACATAAGCTGCACTATCTTTGTGAAAGCATTGTATGTTTTAATAGTTTTTTTCTAATTGTACTGAATGTTTATTTGATACATGAATGCGATTATACATGTTACTTTTAAAATCAAGTAATCAGTAAAGTAACTAAGTTTTAAAGTAAACTAAAGTGAAGAAACTAAGATACTTTTTAAAAGTGCATGCATCTTCCCAAAACATAGTTACTTGACAAACTTCACTTAATAATGATTGCTAGGGCTGCAATGGGTTGCTTATTTTAGAATCTTGTTTGTTGGTCTTGCGAAGAGAGAAAAATATTATAACATCCAAAACTGTGTAGAGCTGTCTTAAGTATTTCTTTTCACAGAAAAACAAAAAACATCGAATGCCACCATCGTGAAACTCTTGATGACCTTTGGGAGGAATAGGAATTCATGAGCTTATGTGGCTGCATCCTCATAATGCTACTTAGGCTGTACTTGAGTGATGCCAAGCCACATGTTCCTATGCGAAGCAGGACAGACGAACCTGTTAACTCAAGTGTTTGGCTATTTGTCATTCCACATATGGTGTTGTTTGGTTTCTATTTACCCCTCTGTTACATCTTCAATGCTGCCAACATTTGGGATGACGCCTCCGTTTTGTTTTCCCCTCAAGGAAAACAAAATTGGATTGAAACCAGTTTTGCATCAGCTCATGTCATTCAAACACAGACTGAAAAAAGTTAACGGCTGAGGTCAGGAGGACTTTGCAAAGTCTGTTGCTAAGATGAACACCTGCACCTCTTAAGGCACAGGTGTCAAACTCAAAGCCCGGCGCCAGATCTGGCCCGCAAAAGCAAATCAAAGATGTCAACTTTCAAGATGCTTGCTAAAATCTCTCCCAAAATTTCTCATATGTAAGAAATAAGAGTGATACTGTAAGCAATTTCTTGTCACCAAACCCCTCATTGCAGTAACTTAAACAATAGGTGAATAAACCGTTATTCTTGACTTCTTTATATGGTTTCACTCATAATGGCCCTCCAAGGGAAACTGCAACTAAAATCAGGCCCGCGACAAAAATGACACCCCTGCACTAAGGCATTTAAACAGCATGGTATTTTTCTGGCCTGCCACTCAGATATTGTGAACAAAGCCTTGCAGCTTTGTTTATCTGGCACATTGTGTCACAGGTCATATGGATGAGGACACAACTGCAGGGCAGCGGGGCTGGTGTGCACTCCAACATGTGCTCCCACCACAGTCAAACATAGGACATCTGAATGCATTCCCTCTGTATCCATCAGCCCGATGCAAAGTGAATGGGTGTGGCGTTGTCTGCACTAATCTTACGCAGAGCCCTCTCTCTATCAGGCTGGCATTAAGTCTGTGTAGTGAATCAGAGCAGCCATTGACGTGGTTGGAATCTACCATCCTGTGTTGGAGGGGTGGGTGGTCTTAAGGCCACATCATTATCACTGCGCCAACGTTCCCTTTTTTCAAATCTTGCAACATTATAAGAGATATGACACTAATCCTTTGCTAAGTGGATGAGGCCGGTGCGATCGACATGAGCTCCGCTTGAGTGTGAATTAGAGCTTACTTCATCCATGACCCCTCCTCCACATTGTCCCTTCTGTCCTTGCCCGGTAGTCCAACGTGGCCAGGTGAACGCAGGCAGGAATGACGACAGATTGGCCGTACAGACTGACGGATTACGCATTAGCCGCAAGAAGCTCAGAGTCTTTGCCACAAACAAACACAGGTGTATACTGCCTCAGAGGCAAGGGGATCTTGTTTTTACCGTACACGGGAGTCAGCGGCATGATGCTGGGGAAACGACAAGTCTGCACAGGGAACCAGCAGTAGAATCAAGAGGATTTAACTCATGGATGGCAAGACTGAGGGCAGTTTTTCTCTGGCTACAATGGAGGTATGGAGCTCCTCGGCATCTGAAGAGGAGGAAGAAGAGAGGAGCACTGCCGGTTTTGTGCTGGAGGATAAAACATGCCACAACAACTACAACAACAACAACAATAACAACAACAATAACCTTTGCAGGGAGGTGAAGCAAGGTGAGATAAGGCATCATGACAAGTATGCTGGAATAGACATCAGGGATTCCTGGAGGAGAAGCTTAAAGATGTTTGGAGTAGATCTAGTTTGCTGGCTCGAATGCTTATGCGGTTTGTGTTGTCAAAGAGCCTTAATACGTAACCATTTGCAGAATATACTGCGGAGTGCCAGCTGTGGAGTCATCTCTTTGAGGGTCATGCAATGATTAACAGTTGCAAAATAATTGTTTTCAGCTCCCTTCTGATGATAAAAATTTCCAGCGAAGGTGATTAATTAAGTTTGCATGTGCTTGACACAAACTACTGTATTGTGGGGCATTTGATGTACGATGCTCATTGTTCTGTAGAAATCTAAAAGACTATTGCATAATTTTTTAATGATTATTACTATGGCCTTAGTATCTTACAGTACAGCTTGTTGGTGTGAAAGGAAGTTTTCACAAATTAACAACTTCCCCTTTTTCTGAAGGAATTCGAAATTCGAAAGGAATTGGAAATGCACAGATGTGTGTGCATGTGTGTGTGCGTGTGTGTGTGTGTGGGGTGGGGGTAAATTTGCTAGACCTACATGATGTGTGCTGCTGCCCTCGATTCTCATCTCAAACTCATCTATAGTCATGCTCACGTAAAGTAATGACCACATGAATGTTTACTCATCTATGATAGCACTGTTGCACAATTAACATTGAAGTTAAAGGTGATCCACTGATTTAATAGCAGCACATGAGTGGAACATATCCTTTATTCATCGTCCGTGTAGCTGTTTCTCTAAATATGCATATTGCTGGCATCAAGCCCAGCACTGCGGCACAGGCGCACTTCACATTACAACAGTAGACGGTGGAATAATGTAAATCTCAATCTCTGAGTTTATCCTTGCCTGTCTCACCCCTGACGGACGTCATAAGTATGGCTAAGTCAGCAACGCTCATCCTTTGGGGAACAGTACCTTATTAGGCCATAGGTTTATGTAGCTACCGGCGCCTAGAATTAGCACTGCCGAAACCCTAAAACCTTTAGCTGTCATAGCAAATCTCTTCCTTTGAGCTCTCCTGCGCTGTGTATCTGCCAGGTCTCACAGGAAGCTGATTGTGTGTTCTATGCTGAATGAAAAATATGCACCAATCATCACTCCAAACGGCGTTACAAGTCACAAATCATGTCCTAATAGCGCCTTTCAAAACACTCAAGGACACCTTACAATCAAAACAAGAACAATAAACAAGAACAATAAAACCACAGATAAAATTATAAATAATAAAAGAAGAGATGAATTTTAACTGCGTATGCGATTTTAAATACTGTAGGTGGGTTTTGAGATGGGATTTGAATGTGGGAAGAGAATCAATATTTCGGATGTTGGGTGGGAGTGAAAGGATTTATCTCAGTAAGTAATATACTGTACTGTCAAATTAGATGTGTTTGTACAAGGTCTTTGTATTTTTTTTTAAATTATTATATGGAACCTAATTTCTGGTTGACTTTATATTCAGTCCAAAAAAGTAAAGGGTTTTAGAAAGTTGAAGTAGTATTCCATTCATTGTTTTTCTTATTGAAAAACAAGAAAATAATATCACCTGTTTTCTGCGTTTGGTCATTTGATGTTTGCAAGCTGAGTGCTTCGGCGTTGTGATGTCATTTTTCCCAGTTGGCGGGCATTCCGTCGGTACCGACGCAAGGTTCATCTGTCGATCTCTGAGAGGACTCCTGTTTTAATGGCGATTGATAAATCACAGAAACTTTGAAACACTCAGGGACAATGCGTCGATGTAAGCAGTTTTTCATCCGCCACCCAGAACTTCACAAACCCCTGTGATAGGCAGTACGTCAGTACCAAAGGTCCATCAGTCCATCACTGACAGACTGCCGTTTCTCTGACGACTGACGACAACACGTGCTGCGTCTTACGTGTGTTTGTTCATGGGGTGACTACACTTGGGTTGCTTTGAGCGGAGCCGAGCCTACTCACCCTCCCACAGAAGAAAAAAAATATGCTTTTGACCATGGCTAGTCAGTCTGGTGACCTATAGTTGTGTTGGTTGCTAAATCTTGGTTCGTCCCAGCCGGTAAAGGAAGGTTGGTTGTGTTGTATACCTTTTTCAGTGACATTTTTGGCTGTGTGTCTGCTTGTGCTGCGTCTCTGTGTGTCACATGGTGATATAGTGACAACTGACGGACTGGGCCATTCTGAAATAATGACAGACTGATGATGACAGACTAGTGAATGACGGACAGGCAATTAATACAGCAACCGCTACGACACCTAGTTTCTCAGCCAATGACATGCACAACTTGGCTCAACGAAGTGGATGGGGAGGGTCAAATTAGCATGTGGTGGATTTCACAAGTGTTGACCGATGCGCAGATTGGCCGTCCAAAATTGCTTCATACCACTTACTAATGAGGTAAGGATTACAGAATCATAACATTTTTTTTCGGGCATCTGTGATGTAAACCTGACATGGTGAGGTCGTCTAAAAAAAAATGTTTTGAGTGAGCGCACCACCAATGAATCTTACACCTGATGTCACCTAATCGACTTGGTCTTGGATCTAAACAAACAATTCTATACTCCAAATTCCAAAGTTAAAAAAAAAAAAGACCAACAAAAACAGCCAGTGTTAACCTCTGCTGTACATGTTTTGTGTCCAGTTTATTCTTGGCAGACTCTCACATTGAGCTATATCAGTATCCAGGCGAACCAGGTCTTTAGAGGTGTCTTAGTTCGGCTAAAAAGGATCAAGCTAAGAGGATTGCTATCTGACTGACCACATGGAGTTGTTGTGGTCTGTGGAATACGGCTCCACATTAATGAATCAGTCAATTTTGTTGTCATAAATTCATTTAAAAAGATTTAGGTGTGTTTGTGTATTTAATCCACATCAACTCAGTTTGGTGAGTCTCAGGGTGACGACCTATACAGTATGTCCATCCATCCATCCATCCATCCATCCATCCATCCATCCATCTTCTACCACTTATCCGGGGCCGGGTCGCGGGGGCAGCAACTTTAGCAGGGAAGCCCAGACTTCCCTCTCCCTAGCTACTTCTTCCAGCTCTCCCCGGGGGATCCCGAGGCGTTCCCCGGCCAGCTGGGAAACATAGTCTCTCCAGCGTGTCCTGAGTCGTCCTCGGGGTCTCCTCCCGGTGGGACATGCCCGGAACATCTCACCAGGGAGGCGTTCAGGAGACATCCGAATCAGATGCCCCAGCGACCTCATCTGGCTCCTTTCGATGTGGAGGAGAAGCGGCTCGACTATGAGCCCCTCCCATATGACTGAGCTTTCACCTTATCGCTAAGGGAGAGCCCGGACACCCTGCGGAGAAAACTCATTTCGGCCGCTTGTATCCGGGACCCCGTTCTTTCGGTCACGACCCATAGCTCGTGACCATAGATGAGGGTTAGAACTTAGATTGACGGGTAAATTGAGAGCTTCGCCTTTTGGCTCAGCTCCTTCTTTACCACGACAGACTGATACAGCGTCCGCATCACAGCAGACGCTGCACTGATCTGCCTGTCGATCTCTCGCTCCCTCCTGCCCTCACTCGTGAACAAGACCCCAAGATACTTAAACTCCTCCACTTGGGGCAAGATCTCCTCCCCGACCCGTAGAGGGCACTTCACCTTTTTCTGACTGAGGATCATTGTTTCAGATTTGGAGGTGCTGATTTTCATGGATGGATGGATGGATGGATCTTTTGCCTGAACTGATGAAGCTTTTTGAATGAGAGGCAAAAACGGAGCAGTCCAGTTACAGTCGATTCACTGCCCTGAGAAAGAAATGACCTGTGCATGCACTTATGGATATTATGGACACCAGTTCATATACCAGTTCATTACATATAACAAAAATAAAGAGAACGTAAATTTACAGTATTATTACATTTTATAGTGTGCACTCTATATCGTACTAAAATCCATCCATCCATTTTCTGATCCGCTTGTTCTCACAAGGGTCGCGGGGGTGCTGGAATCTATCCCAGCCGTCTTCGAGCAGTAGGCGGAGGACACCCTGAAATGGTTGCCAGCCAATCGCAGGGCACACACAAATGAACAACCATCCACGGTCACACCTAGTGACAATTTTGATTGTTCAATCAGCCTGCCATGGATGTTTTTGGAATGTGGGAGGAAACCGGAAAAAACCCACGCAGGCACGGGGAGAACACGCAAACTCCACACAGGGAGGCTGGAGCCGGGATCGAACCCACGACCTCTGTACTGTGAGGTCAACGTGCTAACCACTGGACCACCTTATATTAAAATATATAATAATATTCCAATTCCCTTTCTCGTGAAGCTGCTCTGCAACCTTTTTTTTTACATTACTGCAGGGTTACCTATGGAACAATATTTTGGCATACTAATAAATAAAAGCAAATGATAAAAACTACTACTCACAATGAGATGAGCGGTTTTACATGTGCAGTGGCATATGCACCTGATTTTCAAAATAAAACGTCTTTCTGACTGATGATCAATATAAAGGTTTTTTGCTCAGTCTCTCTATGTATATCGCAACTATCTCACAGATTGGTGCTGGGCTACATCCCGGTGGATGGAGGGCATCCGGTTTACATGACATAATGCTAACTGCGAAGGGGATTTATTGCTGCTGATAGCTCACGTCTCCCTGTGTGTCAGATGCGTGACGGATGCGGAGGCACGCGAGATGGATGCCATATCGTCCATTCATGAAATCTGTTTGTTTCTCTCCCTCTCTCAGTGCTGTGCTCAGACAGAGTTGGCCAGGTCACCAAGACATATCATGACATTAAGGCAGTCACACACCTGCTGGAGGAGGTAAGACACAAAAGACACACACACACACACACACACACACACACAAAATAGGATGAGAAGTACTTTAAAGAGGATTACACTTCTGCTTGTCGATAGATAATTTGGGTCAAGTAAGAATATCTTCCTTGCTACTTTGTCACCCTTTGTACGAATGCGATCTTTTTCAGAAAGAGCGGGATCTTGAGTTAGCAGCGCGGATTGGTCAGTCGCTGCTGAAACAAAACCAAGAACTGACGACCCGAAATGGATTACTGGATGAACAGCTCGAGAGTGCAAAGGAGGAGGTGCAACCAAACGAATATGCTTTAGTTCAATCCCACTTAAATGGTGACTCTTTTCCTGCTATGAACTGAAGTCATTGTGGCCCATTTCCCCAGATTGCTCAACTGCGTCATGAGCTTTCAATGCGTGATGACCTCCTTCAGTTCTACGCAAGCACGGAAGAGATAGAAAACGCTGAATCACACTCACCGTGAGTACACCACAGAGAGCTGTTTGACCATTAACAGTGTGCCAAAAAACAAAAATCTTCAGAATGAAAACATGAAGTTTCGGTCGAAACGTGCTTATACTAACTGCTTTTACAAAAACCAACACGAGCTAATCTGACGATTTTTAGTCAGTGCGGTTGTTTTCCCTTTTTGTCCATCTGTATCATGTTACCGCCCAAAATAAATCGAACAATAATTCAACTACTCACCTTGACTTCTATATATTTCAATACTTCTATTTAAAATTAGATTATCCATCATTTTTTATGTGTGTATGTATTAATACAGCAATAGGAGGCAATCATACATCTATACAGTTTGATCATCAGACTGGCCCTCTGAGGGAAACCTTTGCTTACAATGTGGCCTGCCACAAAAATGAGTTTAACAGCCCTGATATGTACACCATAGAGTGAGTCATTAAGGTTTAATTACCATTTAGGAACGTGGCACGATCTGATAAACGGCGCTTAAACCAAGTTAGGTCCTTCCGCTAACACCTAGTAACTGTCAATCTCTGGGTAAGGTTGTGATCGGTCAGCGGTGTCAAAAGTAGCACAAGAATCTAACGTGCGAGGCACAGAGACGAATCCTTTGGTCGGATATATTTAGGAGCTGTCTATAGCTGAATTTGCACTGCAGGTTACCAGTCTGCTTGTTGTCTACCGGCGATCCCCGCATCATCAATTTTATTTTCATTTTGTTGTAAATGTGACCGTACATTTTGTATATCATTGAAGGAATTGATTGAATTAAGATCACAATAGTGGCTAGAAAAGTTGCAAATAGTTGCAAATTTCCTCAAATGTTTTCGCCCTAACAGTGACACCGCTGAAGTAAATAAAAACCAAGGTTACATTTTATACACGACAGCATACCCTTTATTCGGTCTGAATTGACTTTACCATATTTTATAACCCGCCTATATGTATTCATCATGTCAAAAAAAATGTTCTTTACAGAATAAAACGAGATGAATCAAGCAGTTCTCTCAGCAACCTTGTCCACTATGACTTCATGCAGCAGAAACTGAAATGTTTAGAGGACGAGAACCGCAAACTTCGACTGGAGGTATTTTAGTATGCACTCTAATGTATATGAACTAAAGAGACAGTTTTTCCTTTTCCTTTTCCTTTTTTTTGTCCCTGGTGACAATAATTCAGATTTAGGTTCCTCTTTTTTGTCAATGTTTTTTGTTGGAAGTGTCCCAAAAATGTAGTCCCATAATGGGGTTCAATATTCTGCACTATATAAATGTGTCGATTGAGTGACATCATAAATCATGAGACCCAACATTTGTGCAGGCAAGTGAGCTCTGCACTGAGACCACCAACTATGAGGAACAAGAGCAGGAGCTGATGATGGTGTGTGTGGAGGAGCTGTGTAAGTTGTCTCGTTTTACCAAGATTGGAATTGCAACATGAAACACTCTTTATTCAAGTGCATGAATCGGACCTGTGCTTTTTCAGCCTCTGTCAACAAGCAGGTTGTGGACCTATCCGATGAGCTAGCGCGCAAAGTAGAAGACTCTTTTCGACAACAGGAGGAAATCAGCATGCTTCTTGCCCAGATTGTTGACTTGCAGACTCGCTGCAAACGTGTGAGTAAATATTTTGAACCTCAGTCCGATACTTAAAAGAAAGAGGGCTTACTGTATATCACGAGTTACACTGAATTCGCCGATTGCACAAATTGCACTGCCCAGTTGCAAACTTTGAAATGTTGCACCTTCCTTTGGCCCCGCGTAGCTTTCCAATGAGAATGAGGAGCTGAATCAACATCTGAGTGTCTCCCGTGAGAATAACCTGAAAATGGAATCTGAGGCAAGTCATTCAAACTCACTTAGGGATCAATCTGCCTTTTTGGATTTCAAAGCGATTATAAGTGAGACATTGTATTGTCAATCGTAAATGATTTTAGCTTGAAAATTGCGTCTCCTGTCTGCAGGTGAAGGACCTGCGGGACAAGTACTCCCAGTGTGAGGACATGCTCCACGAGGCTCGAGAGGACATAAAAAATCTGCGAAATAAGAGTCTCCCCAACAGTACTGTGCAGCGCTACACTGCTCTGGCATCTGTCCTCCCCATGGACAGCCTGGCAGCGGAAATAGAGGGCACCTTCCGTAAAGGCTTGGACACTCCTGCATCGTCGGAATACAAGTAGGTGTAGCGTGCGTGATCATCACCGAATCCGTTGGTGTGTGGATGTTTGTGTTCTTTATCGGATTCCGAGTTAAGCGTCGCAGTGTGTTCCCGATTCTTTCTCAACAAAAAGCGAAAAGAAATAGTTTGCAAGATGGAGGAATAAAATGCAGCGGATGCCCGGCATCCTCAAGCCAAACCCTTGGCATTTGAAGTTCATGAATTTTGAGGAATAAAATGACCCCCCCCCCCCACCAATGCATTTCAATTAATACATTAAATGGAATTAAAATTAAACAAAATTCCAAATTTTTGGGAAGCGACCTACATATTCCAAGAAACTCATGATAAATAACACAGAAATTGAAAGTGTAACCGTAATTAATGATTTAGGAGTACAAATTAACAATAAATTAAGATGGAAGCCTCATATAAATTATGTCAATGCCAAAATATCCAAATCAATTGCCATCATGAACAAAGCCAAGAACCTTTTGAATCAAGCTTCACTACATAAACTGTACTTTTCCCTCATACAGTACTTCCACAACCTCACCGACTGTGTGAAGGTGTGGGGGAACACATACAGAACAAACACACATTCTGTCTTCCTCCTGCAAAAAAGAGCCATTCGTATCATCAATAAAACCAGCTTCAGAGAGCACGCCATTCATCAAATTACAATTTCTCAACTTCCATGATCTAATTGAACAATCACCAAATCATGCACATAGCAATAAACCAACAGTTACATAGCAGCATCCAAGAGTTGTTCTAACTGAGAGAAAATAAACATACTAATTGAAACCTCATATAAATTTTTTTTTTTTAAACTTAGCTTTTAGAACAAATTCCAAAACTTCGCTGTTTTTCTACCAGAGATGTAAAATAATGGAACAGCTGCATTCTAGAGATGAAATCATTCAGAAACTCACTACTTGAAAAATATGCTATGTAATAGTGAATATGGTATTGCTTCTTTTTACTTTTGTTGTACCCAAAATCGGTTACATCGGATTTTCACTTTTTGTGGCAGGGATCGGTTCCTTTCCCAGCACTGCTTGAAAAATGAGCACCCCTGCACAATGTCATCAGGGCGAATACAAGAATGTGTTTACCATAATCAAATTTTGAGTCACTTTAAAAAAAAAAAAAAAAATTTTTTTTTCTTTCTTGCAGGTACTGTATACTATGAGTTCTTATTTTGAGCTTTGTTTTCTGATACATAAAGCCCCGCAGGGCACTTCGACATGATGTGATTGGAACAATGTCATGGATTGATTGAACTTTTATGGCAATGAGTGAAGTATTTTTCTCGACTACGTTTAAGATGCCCGTTTTCTGTCTTGCAGAACCCACCCGAGGCGTGTGTTTGAAACTGTGCGCGTGGTCAACAGGTCGGTGAGGCTGCGTTCTCTGTGCCACTCTCCGGGCTTTCCGGGTTCTAGCCCGGTGTCCCTGCACTCCAGCTGTACCAGCACCCCCCGGACCAGTTACTACGGCTCTGACAACACCAGTCTTACACTAGAGGAAAAGCCCAGCTCCAGTCCAGCCCAGAAAGGAGATGGGTGCGCCAGAAAACCTCAACACACATTTTTGGGTCACCGCCAGAGTCATTCTTTTCACATTCTCATGTTTTTTTTTCTTTCCTGTAGCATCAGTGGGCCAAAGCGACTGGGCCAGCCAGGCACTCCGGGAGGCCAGGACCTTGAAGCCGCCTTGCGCAGCTTGTCAGCTCGCCAGCAGAACCATTCTTCTGAGCGGCCTTTCTTCGATGTGGAGCGTGAGCGGAAACTGCGTGCCTTGGCCGCAAACAGCGAAGGGGATGAGGGTTCTAGTGGCTTCTTGACACCAAATGACAGCCTGGCCTCCAGTCCAGTGGCATCAACCGGCACCAACTACTCCAATGGAAGCTCCCGTCACTCCTGTGACTCCTCGGGATCCAGGTCATACCTGCCCGACCGCTTGCAGATCGTCAAACCTCTGGAAGGTAACTGTTTGATTGATCTTTTCAAACGTACATACACGCAGAGAGGTGTGTGTTGTGAGCAACTTCACGCCGAGAATGTGGATCATTCTTGGCATGGGCGTTTCCCACTAATTATCTCACACTTAAGACTTGGACATTGTTCTGCTATCAAAGGCTTTCAAGGTCCCCCAAAAGTAATGTTTTTAACAATAACCATTTGACAGATTTATTGTTGTTGTTATTTGGGCTTAAAGAGAGAGCAAAGTAACAACAACACCAAATTACAATTACCACTCTGTCAATCACCTTTTTTGTATTGCTGTCATTTTAATTGTGAATATGATGACCACCATCCTTCACATTCAAACTCAACCATTTGCTTTTTTCCAGTGGAAGTGCTCTCAGATATTCCCAGGACAACTATTCACAAACCTCGGTCTATTTTTGTGCTCTTCCGTAATGCCCTAAGATGCTACAAAGTGGTGCCAAACCTCTGACTAATAGGAATGTAGTAACTGTGTCAAGGAAGTAGTGCTCTGTGTAATATTCCAATCTGTATCATAGTACTATGTATAAATGTCGACGATACAATAAAGGAACAGGGAGGCTAAACCGCTCAAAGTGCGTGTCTCACGGCGTTGCGACACGCACTTTCCATCCTCGTGCCCTCGCAACACATACCCAGTGAATGTGTACGTTGCTGAATGCCATGTGAAAAGACTGAACACAGAGAGGTTTAAATAGTTGTTTCCACACCCACAACTTGTTTGGTTGTCATTAGTGTCTGTGTATGTCATGAACAGGGGCGAGGCAAGACTGTGTTGGCACAATTTGATTGAAATATTAGTGCAGTTAAAAAAAAAAAAACACGTTCAAGCTCCCTCAGTTGCACAATGCCAGGCTTACATTAACACGCCGTCAAATGATGCCATTTACATGCAATATAGAGCTGGCAAAGTGTCAAAAACTCAACAATTTTCTTGACAGTAATATGGTCTATGCGCCTCCACAAGATGGCAATATATATATATATAATAATATTGCGTTTGTGGAATATAAGTTAAGCAGCAAAATCCGCCTGTTTTGAACCCTCTCAGAAGGCGGCAATCTTGCAACACTTTGCCAACTGAAAATGACATCACAGTTGTTCAGGACTCAGGTAATGACCAATTATGGCACACCTGTTTCCTGAGGCTGGGGGGGGGGGGGGGGGGCGTGCTGGAGCCTATCCCAGTTGTCTTCTGGCAGTAGGCGGGGGACACCCTGAACCGGTTGCCAGCCAATCGCAGGGCGCACACAGTCAAACACCCATCCGTTCTCACACTCACACCTATATAGGGACAATTTTGAGTGTTCCATTAACATGCCACGCATGTTTCAGGAATGTGGGAGTAAACCGGAGTACCCGGAGAAAACCCACGCAGGAGAACATGCAAACTCCACACAGGAAGCCCGGAGCTGGAATCGAACCCTGCACCTCTACACTGTGAGGCCGACGCGTTAACCAGTCGACCACCGGGCCGCCCATTATTTATATTATTTTTTATTTTTGGGTTGGCAGGGGGGTATGTGCCCTTTGATTGACTGGCGACCAGTTTAGGGCGTACCAGCATGGGCGACTAGTGCTTAGCATGTGTACCTCACAGTCAAGAGGTTTCGGGTTCAATTCTTGACCCCCTCCCCCTCCCTGTGTGGAGATTGCATGATTTGGCCGTATTTGCGTGGGTTTTCTGCAGATACGCCAGCTTCCTCCCACACTCCAAAAACATTCATGTTAGCTTCATTGAAGACTCAAAATTTTCCACGGGTGTGAATGTGTGGGTGAACATTTGTTTCTTTTTACTGCCATTGGCTGGTGACCAGTCCAGCATGTACACCACCTCTTGCAAAAAGACTTTAGACTTCAGCTCACCACCAACCCAACTGAGGACAGGTGCTATAGAAACCGCATCGACGGATCGACGGGTTTTCTTGAAAATGTCTGACTCATGCATATGCATCGTACAGCCATGACAAACATGAACATGTTGTTGTGACTGGACATTCATACAGCAAATGTATTTTCATGGCTTGTTGCCTCTGGTTTTTCAGGCTCAGTGACTCTGCACCAGTGGCAGCAGCTGGCCATACCAAACCTGGGGGGTATCCTACACCCTCGTCCTGGTGTCCTGACAAAGGACTTCAGGGAACTTGAAGTGGACATACAGCACGTCTACAGTCTGAATGACCTGGAGGAGGATGAACCTGACCTGTCGCTGCTCTCAGAAGCGCACAGCATGGGTAGGACACCTGTTAATTACCCCACACACATGTAAAATACATTCACATCCCCTATACGGTGAACCCTCGCTTTTTCTTGCTTCATCTTTTGTACCCCTGCAGAGCGAGTGATCATTTTTTTCCCCATGACCTTTTACAGTTTACAAACCAGTCCAATTACAATTTATTTCAATTCAATTGTTCTTTTTTATACCGCCATATCACAGCAGAAGTTGCCCCAAGGCACGTTACATATGGAGTAAGTCAAGAGCCACACCCCTCACACACCAAGTGAATTTGGACACGTCGTGCCGCGACATGCCAGGCAGCACTGAGCTTTGCTGGATGAAATGCAGCGTAGTTAAGAGCCAGAAGAAGAGGCAGCGCAGGTCCGCTACTAAGCTAGAGGAAATGGTAATGACTCCGTATCGTGCTTTTCTACTAAAGGATTGTACTCATTCATCTACTGATGACGCAGCATCATGCGCAACGAGGGGGGGGGGGGGTTAGTATCTTCCTCAAGGACAAGTCGACATTTGTCACAAGGGCTGAAAGTCGGACCCCCACGACCTTATGTTGGGTGATGACCAGTCGACCACTTTGTGGCCGTGCTCATTTGACATTGTTCCACAAGAGCTAAGAGCCTTTGTGTATCTTGTGTTTGTGTATGCTGCTTCTCAGCATTTGTTTGAACGTTTATCACGACGGCAACATCGATGATAATAATGATTTTGTTTGCCTACCCATAACGTTTCACATTATATGTTAGCATTAAGCTAGTTGACTTTCATTTATACAGGCATATTGTCCAGCCTATTATACGTGCTTATTTATCTTTATGTTGCATCTGCAGAGAACGGTGAGCAAGTTTTTTGTCTCCTCACAGTGATGTTGTATGTCTCCCATTTCTTGACGGCGACAGACTAAGAACAAGCGCAAAGAATAATAAGAATCGAATAAGCTTATAGTGTGAGGGAAGGATAAAACTGTACAACCTTTTCTTTTAATATAGTCATTCAATATCATCGTTTTCCTTCTGTCATTGGTCTGTTACTAATCCCTCCCTATAAACAGATTTTCGCTCTATTCCTCTCCATACTTTATCTTCTTCATGCTTCATACACCTGCAGAAACTATTGAGTATACAGCAAACCATTTCAAACCACAATTATAGTTTTTGTTTGTTTGTTTGATTTTTCTTTGCTGTTAGTGCGGAGTATTATTTGTACATGTTGCCGGAGTGAGTATGTTGTTGATATGTTGTAAAAGTTCAAGGTGACGTTTTCCTCCCGCCAACCCACAGTGTCGCCGTCGGGTCCCAGCCTGCCTCAGAACTTTCCCACTCCTACCACCACCGACTGCCAAGTCCCCGCACTATCCCTCCTAAACCCCTCAGTCCCCTTTAGGTAAGAACTCAAGTAGTAGTCTTGCATCTTTTCTTGCCGCTTACTTTGTCATAAGCGATGACACCCGGGTTTCACAACTGACTTGATTTCTTCGTGAATCTGACTTTTTCAGGCAGAGAGTTATATTCTGTTGCAGTGCTCTTAAATCATTCCACGCAACTTTTTTTTCCCCCCGTAGTGGCAGAAAACGTCTGTCCAGACTCTTTCTCCAACTCTAGCCAACTCTAGAAGGGGCAAAGTAAGAGCTGGAGGCTCCAGTATAACTTGAATTCTCATTTTCTGTTTTGAATTATTAACAAGAGGCACAAAACCATTTCTGCCTGCATGTCATCAGAGCAACGTCTTGATGTCAAGCGATCCAAGGTTGAACGTCACAAATGAACCATAAGCTCATTCAGTCCTGTATGGAAAGCCATTTGATCCTTTACTTAATATTAAGTTTTTCCGCAGTATAAGGCGCACCGAAAAACATTCCGCTTTCTCAAAAGCCGACAGTGCGCCTTATAAGCCGATGCGCCTTATATATATATATATGGATCAATATTCTGATTTCTTGGAAGTAGTATTTTAAATGTTCTGTAAAGGGTTTTGTTATTACTGCAGCGGTTGTGAAGCGCTATATAAAGCTGTATTGTATTGTATTCTCTTTAGCATAGCTCCATCTAGTGGATGCATAACAAAACCACAGCCACTAAGGTAGCTTCTATTCTATGCGCCTTATACTGCGATGCGCCTTATATATGAAAACCGTTTTAAAATATTTATTGAAGGTGCACCGTATACTCATGAAGCACCTTATAGTGTGGAAAATACGGCACATTCTTTGTCCTCACTGCAAAGACAATTCAATGTATTAAGGTCTTACGTAACATTTTTTTCTCCCTACTTCTGCATGACATTTCCGCACATATAGGACATTTAACTGGCGAAGCAACTCTGTGCACTAATTGACATCAGCGCGCTACTCAAACAGTTTCATTAAATGTCAAATAAGTTCAAAGTAGTACTCATAGCAGGACAAAGAGTGGGCTAGTAAGTGGGCTCGCCGGATATCAAGGATGTGGAATAAATGCTCATTCGGCTTTCCATATTCGTTGTGCCCTTTTGTTTTGTTGCACTTCCTCAGCTCAAGTTCACTTGTGTGCTGAAGGCTGATTGAGCTGTTCCATCTGCTCTAACTTGTTTGTGCACCTCTCATACTCGCGTAGCTTGTTGTATAATCTTTCTTTACGACTCTTTCATAACAGTTAACCACAAGATTGCGTTGCATCAGCGCTGCTTCATTAACCTGTTTAAATTTTTTTTTAAATACATTCCACTACAACAGCTAACAAACCTAATGAGATTACTTGCACATTTTTGTACTCATTTTCATTCTCATCCCTTTGCAGCCATCACCCTATCGGCCTGCCATTATGTCCGAACTGTGAGCACATGAGTGCTTCACCTGTTTCTGGCCAGCGGCACTTTGGCGTCAAAGGCCGCCCCACCCCAAACGTAAGCCAGTCATCACCGGGAATCCTGCAGCTTCTGGAAAAACGAGGTATCTCTGCTTGCTATTGTCCTCGCCAACACATACGCCGCATCCACAGCACTGAGCCTCAGCTCTCCAGCGCCGTCGACAGAAACGGGTGCTCGTGCACGAACACAGGTGGGACAAGGAACATTTTCAGCTTGAACATAGTTGGAGAAGCTTCAGCGTCTCAGACTGCACAGAGTGACCGCCTGGGGGAAGATGAGTCGTGTGGGCAAAGTTGAAGGAATCCTTGCGATGTTCACCTGATGTTTTGAACAACATCTCACACTGCTCTTTGCCCATTGCACACGTGTTCGTGTGTGTATGTGTCCTCTTTTCTGTTGTCGTGGCAACATGCGTTCTCCTCTATGTTCATCTCAGGACAATCATCCAACGTCATGCTGCTTAATTGCGGCAACAGCTTCTTTTTACACAAGTACGAAACTTCAAGAAAACTGAACTGATCTTTTTTTTTTTATACCATATGTTGTATAGGTTATTTAAACTTTCAGGTTGAAAATATTGTATGTTGTTGATGTAAATTTCATGCAGTAATTTATTTCTGTCAGACTAATGAATTTTCAAATTGCACTGAAACACATTCTGGTCTTCCTTATTACCTGCTGTATTGATAAAACACACTTTGTATATAACATGATCTAGTATCATTAAATTAACACAACTAGATGACGATGCACTGAGAGGACGAAACAATGACTGCACTAATCAATGCCATTGTTGTTTACCTTTTGCTGATTTCACATCGCAAATGTTTTTGGGACATCAAAACACCGATTTTAAATCAAATGAATGATTTTTGTTTAAGAAAAAGCAATAGTATTCAAGGCATCATAGGGACTTTCATTCTACACTGAGTAAAAAAAAACAAAAAACAACACAATATTGGTGTTGGGCATGCAGGCATATGCGTTCGTTAGAAGTAGAGTAATTGACACCGTCGTCTGTAGCAAAAGGGCATAGGATACTGTAGTTTTTAAAGGGAATAACATGAGAAACACAAGTTATGGTCACTTGTGCTTAACCGAAACACTTTGATCTGCACTTTGATTGTGCTACGTCTGATTTTGTAATATTTCAGTGCGTGTGTATGTGTGTACCATCCCATCGGTGAATAAAATGTTGCATTTCCATACCAATTCAGCTGTCAAGAATGACTTTTTTGTTTTAACTTTGCCCAAAAACTTTATTCATGAAGTTGCAAGAGTAGTAAAATGAGCAGCAGCTCAAAGCAAAAGCATTCGGCGAACACTGAAGCAGCCGCGGCGGCCTCCCCTCTGTCATTCTGCGTCCCGGCGTCCGAAATCCACCCAGCCTTCATAGTCACGGTTCATCATGCAGTCAGAATTCACCATCTCTGTTAACAGATCATTCCTACGTGAACCACGTGAGGCCTTTCGTACAGGTGCACACATAGGAGCATCTCTTGGAAAATTGCCCTCATCTGGAACCTTTTTTTTTTTTTCACGCCCCAAACCCACAGCATACCTGAGATTGCTTGCATGATTTGCTTGGTCATAATCACACGCTCGTCCTCCGAAAGGTGTGCCCGTCTCACCGTGCGTGAAGGCAGAGACTCCTGTCTGGCTGCAGAGCTCCTTGCTGCCTCCCTCCCGTCTTGGAGCTGCTCGACTTTTTTGCTCCCTCTTGCAGCAACTGCGGCGCACGCAAGCAAAACAAACACAAGTGTAGTAAACGCTTTCATCCTGTTCCCTGACATGACCGCTGAACAAATCTCTACTCATTGGCTACTCACGGGTCCTCTTTTATAACACCGCCAGAGCATTTGAGTCGCAAACATGACGAATATTGATAAGTGACCATGGCAGAGCTTTTGATTGATTGGGCAACCGTTGTGGCCAGGAGATGTACGTCAAGGAAAAGATACATTGCTACATCCATAAAGCCATCATTATGCTTGTCAATTACACGTGGGGAAAGCTTTTTGCGCTGCAATAACAATAAAACAAGTCAATCTATTTCCACAAGCAATCCAATAGTACCTTCGTGCGGTTTAACCGAAACACAGACTGTGGTGTTGATGGACACGTCTGACAATCACTTATCTCTTAGAAACTCGGCTACAAGGGTAAACACTTTTTTTTTTTCCTCCTTCAAATGTTTACACACATTTCCTGCTACTGCGTCCGTAGCAGGAAATACAATACTGAATTTGTGACTCATCTTAGTCTTTATTTTGATAATGCTTGGGCTGCTCCAAATGAATGTCTTTGTGGTACTGTATTCTAATTGGAAACAAGATGTTGTGTAAGTGATTTATTGTTAAAATATAAAGCATCAACAGTTTCCATTTATTTCAAATTCCAAGGATTTTTGCACCTTCCGTCGGAAAACAAATGCGGTAAGCTGGATCATAACACAAAAGTATGGTGCACACACACAAAGTGTTTTGTCATGTGAAACAACAGATACTGTAGCACTTTGGCACTGTGGCTAATCAACAAATGAGACGACAAAATAATTTATGTTTGAGTCTGTGAATGCCCCATGTGAACTTCATCAAATTGAATAATTACAAAAAGATGTACACACCCATCAGTGAAATCTCATCTAAGAATAAGAAGAATAAGAATAAGAAAACCTTTATTTGTCCCGCACTGGGGAAATTTGCAATCTTCAGCAGCATAATTGAAGGGGGGGGGGGGGGGTTAGAAAGAAAAACAAAGTATTGCATGCACAAATAAATGTTCGAGACACAGTACAGAATGCAATATCAAAAATACAAAATACAAAATATAAGGTGGCTGTGCTATTTACAATGTATGGATGGGTTGAGTCAGTTTTTCATGTGTGTTTATTGAGCAGCCTGACAGCAGTCGGTAAGAATGAGCGGCGGTATCTCTCCTTCTTGCAGCGCGGGTGTAGTAGTCTCTGGCTGAAGGAGCTGCCCAGTGCTGTCAGGGTGGGCTGGAGGGGGTGGGAGGGACTGTCCATCATAGCTTTTAGTTTTGATAGCATCCTCCTGCTGCCCACCTCCTCCACAGTGTCCAGGGAGCAGCCCAGGACAGAACTGGCCCTCCTGACCAGTCGCTCCAGTCTGTTTCTGTCCCGGGCCGAGATGCTGCCTGACCAGCAGACAATGCCATAATGGATGGCCGAGGCCACCACAAAGTCATAGAAGGTCTTAAGGAGAGACCCCTGAACCCCAAAAGACCTTAGTTTCCTGAGTAGGAAGAGGCGGCTCTGTCCCTTCCTGATCAGGGCGTCTGAGTTGGTTGACCAGTCAAGTTTATTGTTGAGATGAACACCCAGGTACTTGTAGGAGGTCACCCTCTCTATGTCCGTACCGTTGATGTTCATCGGTGCAGGTGATGACCGTTTCCTGCAGAAATCCACCACCAGCTCCTTAGTTTTCCCAGGATTGATCTGGAGGTGATTCTGCTGGCACCAGTCCACGAAGTCCCCCGTCAGTCTCTTGTACTCCCGATCATCTCCCTCTGTAATGAGGCCGACAATCGCAGAGTCGTCAGAGAACTTTTGAAGGTGGCAGGTTGAAGTGGTGTATCTGAAGTCCGAGGTGTAGAGGGTGAACAGGAATGGAGCCAGGGCAGTCCCCTGCGGCGCCCCAGTGCTGCAGAGAAGCCTGTCCGACTCACAGCCCTGTGCCCTCACATACTGCGGTCGGTTTGTGAGGTAATCCGTAATCCATGATGTGAGGTGGTGCTCCACTCCGGCGTGCTGCAGTTTATCCTCCAGTAGGTTGGGCTGGATGGTGTTGAAGGCACTGGAGAAATCAAAGAACATGATCCTCACAGTGCTCCCAGCATTCTCCAGGTGTAACAGCGGCGAGTGGAGGAGGTAGATGATGGCGTCCTCCACACCGATGCCGGGCTGGTATGCAAACTGCAGTGGGTCCAGTGATGACCTCACCAGCGGTCGCAGGTAGGCGAGGACAAGTCTCTCCAGCGTCTTCATCAGGTGAGACGTCAGCGCCACCGGTCTGTAGCTGTTGAGCTCCTTCGGGTGGGGGGTCTTGGGCACTGGGACCAGGCACGAGGTTTTCCACAGCTGTGGAACTCTGCCCAGCTTCAGGCTCAGCTGAACATGAGCTGGACAATGTCACACAACTGGTCAGAGCAGGTCCTGAGGAGCCGGGAACTGATGTTGTCCGGACCTGCTGCCTTCCTCACCTTTATCCTCCTCATTTGGTTCCTCACCTGCGCTGTCATAACAGACAGGCATGAACCAGGAGACAGACTGGGGTTTGGGGGTGTAGTGTCGGTTGAGAGGCCAGGTGATCATTGTTGGAAGCTGGTCGTAAGAGGAGGGGAGGGAGGTGAAGTCCACAGTGGGAGTGGGTGCAGCTGCAGGGGATGCTGGTGGTGGTGGGGGGGAGGGACAGACGTCTGGTCAAACCGGTTGAAAAACCGGTTTAGATCATCCGCCCAATCCTTGTCCCTCACAGTCCCTATGCGTTAAACAAGCTTGTTCCCTTCCCCTCTTGCCAGGGCACAGGTTACTGCACGCACACACACACACGCACACACACACACACACACACACACACACACACACACACACACACACACACACACACACACACACACACGCACGCACGCACGCACGCACGCACACACACACACACACACACACTTGATCAGGACATTCCACCTCTGTGCTCAGGTCTGTGTCAACTTTAACAATGTTCTGATCATTTCATGTGCAGTCATCTTTACATAACAACTCATGGATGTGATGTAAAAATCCAATACTTGTAAATGTCCGGGCCCCAAAAAAATGTGTCTTTTAACAGACATTCACGATATTGCAGATAACAGCTCCAGCCGATCATAGTGTGTAGTTTTGGTCTCTTTAACAGAAAAGGAGCATAATCATAAGCTTATTACGGGCATCTTAAAAGTGCTTTTTTAATTTTATTTGATGAAGTGGTTTGAATTGTCATTGCGAGAGATCAAAAGTACCACATTTAAATGTCACCCTATTTAAACCAATCAAAAAGACTACCATACATCTGTCTATTGAAATGTAATTTCATCTTCAAGGCCCATGCACTTTACTTTTTTTTTTCTTCGTCAGTAATACCCGGTTTTAACTACAATCTCGATTTAACAAAAGTAGGTCGGTGCTGCAAAATGAGTCCATGGATGTGAAGTAAGTTACCTGTGTCGGATTTTGACACGCCAAGCTTTCTCTTGAAGGGTGTGCCACACCACAGACATACTTTTCAAATGCTTGCTTCGCTAAATGCCACTTTGAAATGTGTTTAATCAGGTTTCCAGTGTGACAGGTGCAACAGTATATGTTCTAACTCACTCGGAAAAAAAAAAAAATCAGCACCAACTGACTTTTGAGTCATTCAAAAACAAAATCAATTAAAAGCCTTTTGTGGCCTCTCTTTAGCAACGTTATCGCTCCAATATACAATGCACAATATTGACGTGCAATTGCAGGTGCATAAAGTTGATACAACGTAGCCGAGCCTGCCCAGCTCAGTGATCAAATGTCATGGGAGAACAAGCAGTTAAATGTGGCGTGGCCGCAATGAAGGGCGTGAGCCAAAATGGAGTGTTTGGTGAAAAGGTCACAGGAGGCCACTGAGACAGCCTTCTCCTTGCCGTGCCTTAATTTGCTAAGATGAAAAGTTATTGATGCTCGAAAGACTATTCAAAAATGTGCATAGAACTATAATTCAGGTTGTCAAATTGGCAAGCGCGGCATTAGAACATATGTCCACTTAATGCCACAAAGGCTTTTTAAAGGTTTTAATGTGCTTACATCATTTTTATTTGATTTTTTATTCTTTTTTTACTATGATTTTTTTTTACCAATAAACTCCAGGGCCGCTGCAGTTGATGTACATTATCTTTCCCTCTCTTCTCTGGACTTCCTCTTGTTTTTTTTTTTTCTTCTAACTCACAGTCTCCCTAACAGGGTCCTCTCCCTCCATTATCCCAACTATCCCATGATGTGCTCACTTGTCATTTTCAGTCGACTGCATGTTGCGGTCCAAGACAAAATGGCCGCCGCCTGAAATGGATTAAAAAAAAAAAGGAGGTGGATTTTCTGCTTAATTCCTATTCCAAGTGTGCAGTATAATATTAAAATTTGAAATATTTGAATACCATGTTGCAACTATTGGGGCTGCATCAAACATACATCATAAAAAATAATATTCATGTGGCAATACCAGAGAAGGTTATGTCCCAGTTAAAGCACATAACCTGCCTTTTAGATCCAACATCACACCCTTTTTAAGATTTTTTTTTGTCCTTTTAGCTAAATTTTTTTTTGTCCTTTTAGCTAATTTTTTTTTGGACATTTTAAATTGTTAAGACAGGTGACTTTTGATGCGCCTTTAGGATGGCCATTGTCAGGCCCCTTCTGAAAAGAAATAATTGATGCACTGCAGGGCAGTCAAAATACAGGCCAATGTCCAATCGGAATTTAAAAAAAATAAAAATAAAAATCAGAAGCTTGCTTCTAACCAGTTAAATGATTTCCCAAGTACCTACGGTATGTATGAAAAAATCCAAGGGTTTTGGACAAATTATAGTACAGAGAGAGCATTTAAACAGTATGAGAATTCATATGGACATGAGAAAACTCCTTCCTGGTCTAACTGGATCTGAGTGCATGCTTTGACCACAATAATCTTTTTGAACAGGCTGCACAATATGATCAGCCTCTCAGGTACTGTGTTAATTCCGAAGTTACTGGCAGGCAATTTTATGTCACCATCAGTGAAGACTGCTTGTCAACAGGTCACAGGCTGGATTGTGGTGTTCCCCATGGTTCAATTTTAGGCCTAACATGTTTTATTCATGTTGGAGACGTGGGATACGTTTTTACGGTTACGCTGATGACACTCCTCTCCAAGCCTTTGTTTGGAAAGCACATTTACTCTTTGTAACTGTATTTTAGAATTGCCTTCAGCTCAAAAAGGACAAAACGTTTTCGTTATTGGTTCTGAAACTCAGAAAGAGAGACTTATTTTAAGATAACAGCAACTTTTTTTTAAACCAATAAAATCAAAGTTAAAAACTGAACCAAACTTTCATCCCAGATGTTAAGAACATAGTGAAAACTATATTTTAGCACTTGCTAAACATCGCCAGAGTCCATTTATTTTTCTATCAAGGAAACATTGAGGTGCTAATGCACACTTTTATCTCCAGTGGCATCTGTTTTATTTGATCATATCAACCCCTTTGGAGACTCAGTACTTCCAGTCCCAGCCATTTAGTAATACCTAAAGTCAGTTCTAAGAGCCACGGCGAGGCTTCGTTCCAAGTCGAAGCTTCATCTAAACAGGCCACCACTGAGTGAATAAATTAAAAGTAATATGATAAAAGATCGTCATTGTTTCAGCACATCCACATGTGATATTTGGTGGTGTGCCGTGGGATGTAAAATATGTGCCTCCGCTCAATAAAATTTGTGAAACAGCGGGCACACAAAATATCATGCAATTGTATGGAACTGGTTGAATCAAAAAACAGAATTAAAGTGATTGTGTTCTTTTTTTTTTTTTCTTCAGTGACAGTTGGTGCTCTATTATTCATACTCATATCTTAAAAAGAATGTTTTTAAAAGAGAATCAGTAACGCTTAGTGATCAGATTGTTGTCCAACCAGTCAGCCTCCATTTAAAACATTGACTCTTTAAATGTAATTTGGCCCAATCTATCAGGAGTAGACATCAAGCTGCTGAACTTGATTGTCAACCTGTCATTGGCAATTGTTCACACCTATTATGCGCAGAAAACTATTATCAGCATACCGAACATAGCTGCGGCATCTGCAGGGACTCTCTATAAAACGTCCACTTGCGCCGTCCGCAGTCACTCCTCGTTGACTGTAGCTTCAGCCTCCACCTGCACCTATTCACCATGTCTCTCATCGGAGGCCGCACAGGCACCAGTGCCCGCAGCATCTCTTCCGCCAGCACCATCAGCATGGGCGGAAGCCGACTGGGTGGGGGAAGCCAGATGACCGTCTCCGGTATCTACCAGGGCCGCGCACCCAGCGTGTATGCGGGCGCGGGGGGCTACGACACCCGCATCTCCCAGGGCAATGTCCTGCTCTCCTACGGCGGGCTCAATTCGTACGGGTATGATTCCGTGGGGATCAATGAGAAGAGCACCATGCAGAACCTCAACGACCGCCTGGCCTCCTACCTGGATAAGGTAAGAAATCAGCAGGACTAAAAGCGGGCGGCAACTGCCCCTTCTTCAGCTTCGCCTCTCTTCTTCTCCCTACATGCTCAAAATTTTTCTCAAATGGTTTCCAATCCTAAGCTTGTCATGGGCTTCAGGAGAAGCTCAGTGCTTTTAGACATTCCAGGTTTTCTTTTCTGTCTGTTAGTCACATGATAAATCTTTCGTTGTACAAGGTAATGAAATGAACAATTGAGAACTCAAGGTTGTCTAATAATATTTTCCAAGACTGTAATATTTGCCAGTGACAGGCAGTACGATTCAATGCTCATCAACTTTATTAACCCGTGTATCCGCTTTCTGTGACCATTTTATTTGGGGATATGCCGTTTGATCTTTTTCCAATATAAAATGTGTGTATTGACTCAATTAAATTTGGGAAATGCTGAGCCGCAATAGGAGTGTTGCATCCAAATCCTACCTTTGCAAGGATAACTTTGCTTACTATCAGAGAGTTGTTTTTTTAAAACAGGATGTGTGATACAGTCTTTATTGATTCCAATAAGGCAATATTAAATATTAAAAGTAGACTCAGCAGCTAGAAGAATAAATAAATGTGTTTGAACATATTGTTCTAAGGAGTTGCATTTGGTAATGCAATGCAGATAGTGTTCACAACACATTATAAAAAAACAAACCCAAAAAAAAAATTCCAGTCAATCTAACATTCGATAGGAGAATGCTGTGCTAACGCTCAATTTGTTTTTATGACGATCACAGGTTGGTCCTGAAATGTTCTCAAGGAAATGATTACATACAACAAAGGACTTAATGACTCGTTGATTGTCTGTAATTGTCGCTTGCGTCCAGGTACGCTCTCTAGAGGCTGCCAACAGGAAGTTGGAGCTGCAGATCAGAGAGTTCTATGAGAAGAGGTCTCCAATTACCAGGGACTTCACCGCCTACTTCGTCACCATCAATGAACTGCGAGCCCAGGTGACTATTCCTGCTATGCAAAAAAAAAAACAAGGATCCAAGCCCAAGTCTAGACTCATTATCCGCCAATAGCTTTACTGCAGAACCGGTTCAGGTGGCTGGGTGGAGCATGCTTCTCTGTCTGCACATTTACACAGCTTTTAGTTGACCTCCGTAAGCTTACGTCTGCTTGTGTGTATCAGACAATCGGTTATTAAAAGGCATCAGTCTAACGTTAGTCATGGACAGTTACGGGGCCAATAGCAGGACAAGTACAGTCCGCTCCGCTTCACTGCGGTGACAATTGATCTTCCATTCCTCAAAAAAATGAAAAGCGATCTTGCTGTTCTCGCCTGTGCCTCACAATTGCATTTTGCTAGTTCAACCCAAAAACATTTATCGATGAGACCAAAAAAAAAAACTTTCATTGTGTCGCCCCATAAAAAATAAATGTATAAATAAACCGTAACCAGCTCTCCTTGCGTGTTTTAGATGTTTCCCTACTGTAACACGCCCGCTTCAAATGATCATGATCATTATCAGGCTCCTGCAAGGCTTGCTGGTGAGCCGATCATTTGAATCAGGTGCGGTGAGGGAGGGAAACATCTAAAACAGTGGGCCTGTGTCGTCAGGAGTATTCCAGCTACTCCTGCTACCTTCCACATTCCTATAAGGATGTCATTCTTCCCTTTTAGATCGCAAGGAGGTATGCCGAGAATCAGAGCATCATCCTGCAGATTGACAATGCTCAACTGGCGGCGGACGATTTCAAAATGAAGTAAGTTGTAAGGGGATGAAGTTCAACTACTGGTGGCCTTTGTAGTGTCTGGACGCATAAAAAGCAAGCGTTCTTTTCTGCAAGATATGAGGTGGAGATGAACACGCGTGCACTGGTGGAGTCTGATTTGGTTCGTCTTCGAGGGGTCCGGGATAGCATGGTTGTTACCATCGGTGACCTGAAATTGCAGATCGAGAATCTGAAGGATCAACTGGCACAACTCAAGAGGATCCACGAGGAGGTCAGCTCATTTCAGCTCATGTGCTTTGAATGAAATGCTTCCCTCTGCTGGTTGTCTGTCATCCACTCGGCAGTTGAAAATGAGCCTAAAGTTTTTCCCCCCCCATGATTAGGAGATGAATGCAGCAAGGCTCCAATACAATGGTAACGTGAACGTAGAAGTGGACAGCGCGTCATCTGTGGATCTTTCCAAGATCCTTCAAGACGTGAGGGATCAGTATGAGGCTATGGCGTTGAAGAACAAGCAGGAACTGGAAAGATGGTATCAAGCGAAGGTGAGATGGGAGGCACAAAATGATGATGATCTTAAAGCCGGGATGAGCAAAGTTTGGCCCGGATCACTTATTCGTGAGCATGAATCATCAATTCTGTCACATTTGTGACATTAATGGGGAATGAAATGGGCTTGTTTGTGTGTGTATCATAGATGGAATCCCTCCAGACGGAAATCAAAGGTTTCAGCACGGAGGTAAAGACCTTTTCCTCCCAACTTTCTGAGCTGAAACGGACATACCAGAGTTTGGAGATCACATACCAGGGCGTCCTTGCAGAGGTAAGCCAACGCCCTGTCAGCCGCACGCGCCGACGCATAGCCGTTCCACTCAGTCATTCATTCCCCCGTCCGCCGTCCAGATCGAATGCCTCCGCCAGAACCTCGCCGACACCAAGATGCGGTACAGCAATCAGCTCAGCCAACTGCAACTGACCATCAACGACCTGGAGGTGGAGCTGCAGCAACTCAAAGTGTCCATCGAGCAACAGAAGACCGAGTACAACCTGTTGCTGGACCTCAAGATGAGGCTGGAAAGGGAGATTGCCGAGTACCGCCGTCTGCTGGATGGAGAATCCTACGAGCAGAAAAAGTGAGAGACAATCCGTTCGTAGTCCACGTATGACGTGTCTGACCTTACTCATGCCACACTGTCCGCTCTTTTTGAAGGCCTTTGGTCATCAGCAAGGTGGTGCAGGTGGAAGGTAAGCGAATGTCACTCTCTCATCCACGAAATGACGGCACGTGATGTTGTCATGGCTGTTTTCGTGACCACATTTACCTCCACTTCGGTAGAGCACAAGCCCCACATGGAGAGGAGAGTGAAGACCATTGTGGAAGAAATCATCGACGGAAGGGTGGTGTCCACCAGCGTGGACACTCAGAAACAAGATTATTAAATGGTTACCAATGAGCTGAAATAAACCATTTGCTCCTCTTGGTCTCCTTTCCCCACACATCATGAAAAAGAGCTGTGTTCACTTTCCTATGTTCTCCTTTTCCTTTTAAATACATTCATGCAGCAGTTGAAAGAAAAATCAGCAGCAACTTTCCCAGTGTTTGGACGAAAAGTAAATGCAATAAGGCAATCATAAAATCGAATGAATCAAAACACCTGACTCAAAGACATCGCCATCAATATCTTTGATAGGTGTGCAAAAAAAATCCATTTCGTTTTAGACATAACATGCACAAATGACTACCTTGACTTGTGTGAGGGAAATGTTGCACTGTTGACATGAAAACAACAGCAATGGAAATTAAAAGTGTCTTGCTGCAAGTTTTTGGTGTGTGCCTTTTATATTATCAACATGATGTAACATCTGGGAACAATCACAATGACCGTACAATTTTACACTTACATCCTACAAAATGCAAACCCACCCGACCCAATTGCAACTACTATTGGGATGACATCATCTACACTAGTCTACATCATCAACAACCGATATAGAGAATTTGTAGAAATCTCTGAGAAATTCAATTAATTAATTCCAATGTAGTTTTCTCCTGTGAAAAGATATGTGCTGTCAATCACTGTGACGCTGTATATGGAATTTGCGCCCCCTTATGAAAGCGTACTCAAGTTTGTACTGTACAGTATTACTTTTACCAGAGATGCGCTGAGACGTATATTATCTCAGAAGGAAGAATTTGAAAAAAGAGACAAAAGTGGTATTTAGGCAATCAAGTCAATAGAATGCATCAGATGTTGTGTATGTGCATTTTTGAAACATTTCTAGTCATTCCAGGTGACTAAAAGGACTACTAGGTCCACCTCTACAGTGAAAGTGACATCCTTGGTCCCTAAACAGAATGCTAACCTCCCTGAGAGTACAAAAAAAAGTGAGTTGTTTGTTTTTTCTCATAATGTCGTCGTAATTTTTGTTAAATTGTTCTGCATCATCTAGCCGTGCATTAAATTAAATTACCGTATTGGCCCGAATATAAGACGGTGTTTTTTGCATTGAAATAAGACTGAAAAAGTGGGGATCGTCTTATATTCGGGGTCTGGACATTATACCCATTCACGACGCTAGATGGCGCCAGATATCATTGAAGCGAATGCTGAACTTGACTTCCCAGGCCAAAGTTAACCCCTGCCACGAAGAATAAGGTGTCCTGGGTATGACGTAAAACTGCATCCGACCGGGAGAGGGATGGGCGCCGCCAGGTCTAATTGCCCAAGACACACCACATGACGACAACCACAGCTTCAACCATACCGGCTCGGTCGTCGCCCGGGTTAACAAGGACCGCGCCTACCGTTGGCCACCAGGACGGAGGTGGAAAGTTAACTACTGGGAAACTCTGCAGGTTCCGCGCTAGAGACAACATAATGATCGGAACCTGGAACGTAAGAACACTAACTGCTGATAGGAAACTCGAAGAGTTAGCCCACGAGATGGATCAATACCGCTGGAATATCTTAGGCATTAGCGAACTACGGTGGAAAGGATTTGGTGAAACATCAACCGACAGAGGCCACAAGCTATATTTCAGCGGCAAGGAAGACAAACACCAGCAAGGTGTTGGCTTCCTTGTTCATAAAGACATCACGGACACTGTCATGGGCTGCTGGCCAGTCTCAAGCAGACTCATTGTTATTCGCATGAGAGCAACCCCATTTAACATCAGCATTATTCAGGTCTACGCACCAACATCCACATATGATGACAGTGAGGTGGAGGATTTCTACGATCAACTGCAAGCAGTCCTAGACCAAACTCCAAAGAAGGACATCATTATTGTACAAGGGGACTGGAACGCAAAGGTTGGAGAAGACACTTATTCCAACTGGAAAGACACATGTGGTCCATATGGCAACAGCAAGACCAACGACAGAGGCCTAAGGCTCTTGGAGTTCGCCATGTACAACAACTTGCTGCTGGCGAACACACTTGGCCCCCATAAGGCCTCCAGACGATGGACCTGGCACAGCCCCCGTGGAGGATACCACAGCCAGATCGACTACATCTTGGTCAAGAAACGCTTCCGCTCAAGCGTTAACATCGGTGGGACGCGCAGCTTTCCAAAAGCAGATATTGGGAGTGATCACGACCTTGTCCTGATGTCATTCCGCCTGCGCTTAAAGAAGATCAAAAGTTCTAAGTGCACTAGACTGAAGTTTGATCTGGACAAACTGCGAGATCCTGAGGTGGCAGAAGCCTTCAAAGCGATGATAGGAGGGAGGTTTGCACCACTGCTCGCCCTGGGCGCAGAAGAAATTGATGTCAATACTATGACCACCACCTTGAATACAGTCATAACCGAAACAGCCATGGGTATTCTTGCTGAACTCCGCCCAAAGAAGAAACCTTGGGTCACTAATGAACTGCTAGACTTGTGTGACAAGCGGAGAGCCCTGAAGAAGAGTAAGAACTCACCTGAAGGATCTGACGCCTATAGAGAGATCAACAAGAGTGTCAAGAAAGGCATGCAGTCAGCAAAACAGAACTGGATTGAGGGAAAGTGCCAAGAAATTGAGAACAGCCTGAATGCCAACAACACCAAGAAGGCATATCAAACTGTTAAAGAGCTAACAAAACCAAAGCAGACCAGAGTCTCTGCAATCCAAAGCAAGACCGGTGTATGCCTATCGGAAGAACTGAAGATCTTGGACAGATGGACTGAATACTGCTCTGAGCTCTACAACCACACTCTCAGCGGCGATCCAACAGTCTTGACGTGTCCTCAATCGACGGAGGAAGAAGACACACTCCCTATCCTTCGTGAAGAAGTTGAGGCAGCAGTGCGAGCACTGAAAAAAGGAAAAGCAGCTGGAGTGGACAACGTCCCAGGAGAGCTTGTGCAAGCAGGGGGACAAGCCATGATTGACACTCTAACCATCCTTTGTAATAAAATTTGGCAGAGTGGGGAGTGGCCTACATCATGGACCCAGTCACTCATCATCACAATTCCGAAAAAAGGCAATCTACAACTGTGCCAAAACCACCGTACCATCAGTCTGATTAGCCATCCCAGCAAAGTCCTTCTGAAGATCTTACTGAATAGGTTAAAACCTCAAGCTGAACTGATCATAGCTGAAGAACAGGCTGGATTCAGGGCAGGACGGAGCACCACAGAGCAAATATTCAACCTAAGGATTATCAGCGAGAGATATCTGCAGCATCATCAACATCTCTACCACGTGTTTGTAGACTTCAAGAAAGCCTTTGACCGGGTATGGCATGCAGCACTGTGGACAACCATGAGAAAATACAGCATCAGCCCTAACCTTGTCAGAGTCATACAACATCTATACAGCAAAGCTACCAGTGCAGTTCTCTACAACGGAGCCATCGGTGACTGGTTCAAGACAACAATTGGAGTGCGCCAAGGATGTCTTCTCTCTCCCATACTCTTTAACATCTTTCTTGAGCGTGTTATGGCGGATGCCTTGGCGGACCACGAAGGAAGTGTCAGCATAGGAGGTAGACCAATCACAAACCTTCGTTTTGCTGACGACATCGACCTGCTAGCTGGAGAGGAAAACGAACTTGCTAGCCTAGTTCAAAGGCTTGACAACACCTCCAGGGCATATGGTATGGAGATCCATGCCGACAAAACAAAAATCATGACCAACAACAAGAAAGGCTTTCTCTCTGACATTGAAGTCAATGGACAGGCACTAGACTGTGTGTCGAGCTTCAAGTACCTCGGAGTAATTGTGTCCGAAGGATCAAAGCAGGAAGTCCTTGCCAGAATTGCTCAAACGACTGCAGCCCTGGCAAAACTCAGGCCCATATGGAAAGATAATAACATCAGTCTGGCATCAAAAGTGAGACTGCTGCGCTCACTTGTCACATCAATCTTCCTCTACGCTTGCGAAACATGGACCCTTACAGCACAGCTGCAGAGGATAATACAGAGTATGGAGATGCGATACTACAGAAGACTTTTGAGTATCTCCTACACCCAACATGTCACTAATGAGGAAGTCCGTCAAAAGATCAGACAAGCCATCGGCCCACATGATGACCTCGTATCCAGTGTCATCAAGCGGAAACTGAGATGGTACGGACACATCACCAGATCTTCAGGCCTTGCAAAGACCATCCTGCAAGGCACCGTACAAGGTGGCAGAAGAAGAGGGAGGCAAAAGAAAAGATGGGAAGATAACATCACAGAATGGACCCACATGAAACTCAACGAGGCAATGAGAGCTGCCGAAGACAGAGAAGGATGGAGAGAGCTGGTCAGCAGAGCGTCTGTGGTGCCCCAACGACCCAGACGAGAGAGACGAAGAATAAAAAATAAAAAATAGCGGTAACAAGGAAAAGAGAAGAACATAATACAAGAGATAACAGAAAATGGAGAAACGTAGTGACAACCTTGAGAAAAGTGGGTCGAAGATCGGCCAGGTTAACCGGCAGCTGAGGAGAAGTTATGATGTAATTTACATGTCAAAAACCAGAAGCCATTCATTTACGAATGTGATTGCACTTTAGATTTGAATGAGGCAAAATAAAATGCTCTTTCTCTCAAATGTATTGTTATAATCATTTGTTCCAGATGTACTGTAATTATTTTCTGTATAAAAATTAATTTGGTGTTCAAAAAGTATTTTTTCAAACTTGAGTCTTAAAAAAGAGGGAGTCGTCTTATAATCAGGGCCGTCTGAAATTCGGGCCAATACAGTACTCCTCTGTTTAGTGAGTCCCCTGTTTGTTTAGGAAATGTGACAAATTGGAAATAGCAACACACAAGCATAAGTGCTGTGCGTATTCTCTCCTTGTTTGATCACCACGAAATACAGTCTATCTATTGTTTTTTTCCTGCTGATATGAACCAAATTTACAGTCCGAATGCTATCTTGAAATTTATCATGCTGGCAGACTGAAAATAATGGAATGTCATTCATTGCTTTGGTTTGCACATCCACCTCAAATGTTGTGGATTTCAATCCGTGCTCTGGCCTGATTGTTTGGGGTTTGCCTGCGCTCCCCCATGCCTGTGTGTGTGTTTTCAAATAGGAGGCCATTCAAGTTAGGACTGCCACTGAGAATGCACCAAAGTCCTAATAATTAAAAGTAAAATAAATAATGAATCAACAACAGGTGAGTTTAATCTTTAATAAAAATCTGAATTTCTTTTTGTGCACACTGAGAAACGGATAACTATTGCTTCCTTGTTACTAAGCAGGGACAACACTTTCTACAGTACGATTACTCTAATAGTAAGACCTCTTGGCCACTAGGTGGCATTTTTGTCTTTCCAAGACGAAAGCCAGACCTCAGGTCTAACCCCACTGCGGGTAGTGGAAGGGGATGTTGGCGGTTTGTCGGCTGGGACGATGGAAAACGCTCTTATACAATGTGCCCCAACCACCCCCACATGCCGGCAAAAATAAATACATAAAAAATAAAAGAAGAGAATATTCACGGCGGATGGTGCGTGGGGCTGTTTGGCAAACGTAATTTAAATAGCATATTCAAACTGAAATGGATTTTATAACTATGTGCAATATGTGCCCCGCCTGTAAGACTCCTGGGAACTGTATATTGCGAAAATAATACTAATAAAACACATGGTCGACTAGGATTACTGTCTTAGGAGTGTACTGATACTAGAAAGGCCTTTTGTCTGTGGGGCCACCGGTAGGCATAAGCCAAAGGGTGCACTCGTTGAATGAACTACTGCCTTCCATATAGGACCCCTTTGGCATCCTAGTGACTACAGAAGCAAAACTACACACTGTTTGAAAACTGCATGCTACTCCTGAGACTATCAAATTCTACTAGTTATTGTACAGTACTTCACTAGTAGTGGCCTACTAAGAGAGTGCGCCAGTGCAGAGTTTTGTGTTTTGCTTCACCATGTAGTTGTCCTACGATGAAGGACAAATTGTCAAAATTGTCCTACTAATGTAGATCGTAAGATGGCAATGGATTTTTATTCTTTTTTTCATTCGCCGTTTTACGATCGTATTTAATTGTCTTACTAGTGAGGGCAAAGACCGCACTGGATATCAAAGATATATAAAAAAAAAAAACTGCTGATATGGCATTTACTGAACCTGCTTCGACAAGACCAGACTGCTCTCAGGTATGACACCCGGAGGCGCTCCGTGCAAAGAATGCACGCCACTTTTCGGATCACAAATGGACAACACCCCAGTCTTCTGCACATGAAACAGCATGCTGCATGACTGCTCAATTTAATGGCCAATTATTTACACATACATTGTATATTTCCAACATCAGTCAGTGACATCGAGCAGAATGAGCAGTAGCGGTCTTTGTGAAATTTGAGAAATATGCAGATGGGAATGTCAAATAAATGATTAACATGTGCATAAATGGACGCGGACTGGGGCAAGAATAGTCATCACAATTGCAGGCAGTAAAACAATATTAATTGTGCATCAATCATGAAATAGCAGCTGCAATAAACACCAGCAATACTATCAGCAGTGCAGTGGCAGCTGCCCACACACAGTCTCGACATACAGTAAGTTACTCTTTTGTATTTATTCATGTAAATGTTGCAAGTAAGTCCACAGTAGCTTTGTTCACATCTTTTGCACTCTCTGCTGGAAATTTCCAGAACTCTAAGAGCATGCAAACTGGGCTGCAGAACTCATTGAAGAAGGTAAGGGTGGAGCCAACACCTGCAGGCTATGTCACCATACTTCACCAACCTGCCTGAACCTGAATTCGAGTGTAGCTTCTAAAGGCTGACAAAGAAAGCGGCTCTTGTTTCGACATTTCCTCATTGTAGGAATGAACCTGCTTTCCCCCCGCTGAAATACTGCACACAGTAAAGGAAATATTGCTTCATTGCTGTTCATATTTCTGTCAAGAGAAGGATTAAAACAAAGTGATAGTGTTCATCAAACCTGTTGCACTGGAGGGAGCATGGACTGAATAAAATCCTGTGAGGTCTCAGAGGTTCAAATGGTCTGTTTTACTCAGAGGGGGTTGGGTGGAGTGGGGGGAAGAGATATAGTGTGCACTTTCATGTGTCATGTTCCATATATGCTCCAACAAGAAAGTTCCACACCCAACTAAAAGCATCTCAGGCTCTCTCTCACTTGCAGGTCAGAACACAAACCGCATTTCCAACATGCTCTAACTACTTTCCCCTCAAGCTACAATCGTGTTTTTTGTCTACTGAGCCCTTTGTACTGCAAAGTGAAGTCGAACGGTCCCCCTCCATGTAGAGGAACTAGTGAGCAAGCCAGTGAATGTGCATGCAACACTGCTCAGAGACATTATAAAAAGTGAGACCAGAATAAACCTTTTTAAGAGACCTTGTAAAGAGAACGAGGAGATGTTTGAAGACAATTGCTGTAAATGTGCAAAGCCTGAGAACAACGTCGTACTCAATTGTGGAGATATAGCATGTAACTGTGTTTTACCATTTCAGTTTTTGTGGGCTGTGGATGAAAGTGATGCAGTCGAGCATCGAGCATGAGTGCCTAACCCATCCCCACAAGACATTAAATGAAAGTGAGCGATGACTGATCAATATAACTCGAGTGACAGACTGCTAACCAATACGTATATGTTATCTGTTATCTAGCTACAATAACCACTACGTTATAGCTATAGTAATTACTACATTAAGTGTTAACAGTACCTACTATATGGCACTTAACAAGCGACAAATTAATCTTAGATGTCAGTCTAAGTGTAGACGCATCTTAGTTGCGCTGATTCTTCGTCTCTGGTTGTAAAGTGAAGCAGCCCAGGCCTGAATTGTAATTCCTGAACTCTAGAGTTTGAAAGAAACTGACGAGCAAATTGAATTCCTTCTCCTCTAACTATTGGGAATGGCCTGACGTCATTTTTAGAAGACGTCTCCATTAAATTTGGAGATCGAAGAAACATCGCCTCATATCCCCAAATTTTATGTACCGGTACCCCCTTCCACCTCGCTACTCTGGTGATATGAGATAATAAAATGAGCCCCTATACGCAAAACCTTATTTAATTATAGAAACACTGCACCACGTGACGGCTTATATTTGGTGCACGTCACTCAATTCTGTGGTTTGTGCGTATGAGTCACATCATGGATGCGGTGCGTTCGCATTAGAAGTCACATTAGAGTTATATAAGAGTACTGTACATAAAAAGATTGGATATAACAGAAAATCCCAAATCGGGCTTCACACGGTGCAGTGGGAACATAACATTCAAGTGCCTTGTCCAGAATTTGTCCCACGAAAAGATTCAATCATTAGGGGAAGACAAAAGTCCAATGTGACCATAGTGTGTATTCCAGTGTGTGTGTGTGTGTGTGTCTGTGTGTGTCTGTGTGTGTGCGTGTGTGCATGTGTGTGCAGAGGTGCAGGGTTCGATTCCCCGTGCTTGCGTGGGTTTTCTTCGGGTACTCCGGTTTCCTTCCACATTCTCAAAACATGCGTGGCAGGTTAATGGAACACTCTAAATTGTCCCTAGTTGTGATTGTGAGTGTGGATGGTTGGTCGGTTATGTTTGCGCTGTGATTGGCTGGGTGTACCCCGCCTACTGCCCAAAGACAGCGACTCTTATGAGGTTAGATCAGACCTATCAAACATACGGCCCGCGGGCCGGAACCGGCCCCCAAGGAGGTTCGACCAGGCCCGCAGGATCATTTCAAAGTGAAAACATGCATAATTTGGTGCAATTCATGGAGTATCCGCTAGGGGACACACTGTTTTGATCAGTGGTTTAACAATTCTTTTCTTTATAAATCTCGTTGAATCTTAAAATGCATTACTATATTTTTCAATAACAAATACTTGTTAAGGTTTTGTGCCTTTGTACCATCAGTGGGATCAGTTCAAATGCATATATGTGAATGATAAAAGTGAATTGCACATTTGTCTAAGGAAATCTAAGGTGCTTCATGAAATGTTTTGTAAAAGACATGCTCATTAAATTTCAACATTTTCCTAATGTTCTTGTGCTTCTTTAGACCAAAACAAAGGAAAGACATATTATTTTGGTTATTTATAGCAGAGTATGGTGTAATTTTAATGGTCCGGCCCACTTGACATCTACCGAGGCCGTATGTGGCCCACGATTTGAAATGAGTTTGACACCCCTAGGTTAGATGGATTACAAAATGGAGGCATAGATGGATAATAATAATAATAATAATCATAATATGTAAAAAAGCCAGTGTTGTTGCATCTCATTATGACCCCTCAGCCCTTCTCTTTTTGAACTGGTGTATGTTTGGACATTGTTGTTGGAGAAAATGTGTTGAAGGAAATATCTAGTTCCCGCCAGTGAGAGATACCAGCCACACCTTGCCTGTCTAATGCCTCACATACCAACATCGCTGTTCACTTTGACACAACCCGGTGCGCTCAAGCGAGAGCGTGTGCAACTGGTCATTACGCTTTACCTTCCACAAAGTGTCTTGATTTGCTTAATTTGCTCAACGGCACCATGGAAATGAGATCATATGCTTGTTCGACACTCAGGCAACGTGTTGTCAGACGCTTTCATATCATGAACATTGTTGTGAATGGACAGCGGCTCCTCTTTCTTTCCAACATCTCATCAAGGACTAGGTTCTCGTGCATCCATTTTTCTCCCTTAACCCTCATGCAGTATTTTTAAGCGGCTGCATGAAGGGTATTACGTCCACGAGGATTGTCCCAAAAATGTCCCTCTTCCAATGTGCAACAACTTTTTTCACTTTAAATTCTTTTTCACTTTCAACCCCTCAAAATGTTCAGTGGGAATTGGCCAAGACATAGATATACCTCCTATGCAAAATTTCAGCTTCGTGGAGTTATATTTCACTGTTTTGTCTGTGGTGTCCATTTGTCCAACAGTCCAAAATCGTCCAAAGTGACCGAAATGTCCAATTTTGGGATAATTACTGCATGGGGGTTAAAGCCCTCGTGCCCGATTTTGTGTGACAGCGCCTTGTAAAAGGTTTGAGAATACAGCTTTATGAAATGGAGATGACTGCCCAAGAGTACATTTTAATTACATCATACAACTTTAGCTTGATTTGATTTCACAATTAAGGAATGCTGACAATTCTTGAAGTTGCAAACTGTCCCATTCTCTTCTTATCAGTCCAAGCCCAGGTGACTCTCTTAAGGCAGAGTGCCCCCATCTGCCCCCATGATTAACCAATATTCTTCAAAGACTAACTGGCGCTATGCTGCCTAAAAAAAATAAAAATAAAATAAAAATAAAAATTGTTATTGATCAGGTCAAGTCAGTTTCTATTGTCAAATATGCTCTATGTGCAACATACAGCACAGATGAAATTTCTTTCCTCTCAACCACAGTGCAACCACAGGAGAGAGAGGAGCCGCTGCGGGTACCCGCACCGCCATCAACAGAACAGTTAATATAAAATAACAAAACAATACAACACAACACATAAGACACAGACAGTCATGCAATCTGAACCACTTTTTCTGCATACACTTTGTTGTTTGAAGCGGTTTTAGATGAAAGAGGAGAGAATCAACGTGTCCTTTCACCAGTGGATCAGAGACGTCATGATGAAAGTGTGCATACGTCTGCTACGAGCTAAGTTTGAAAGCAAACAAGAAGCTGTAGCGTCCATTTACGAAAAAAGAGATTGGCTCACATCTCCTGTCCCATGTAAATCCGCTTCAATTCCAAGCCGCGACTCCCACTTCCACATCATCGTCGGCTCCACAAGCCATCTATCTATCCAGCCGCAGACCGTCCAACAGCAACGACATTTGCGCTGAACAAAACGGGGCTATGAAAAATGCTGCCCATTACAGGCGCAAAAAATGATGTTGTCTGCGCTAATTACTAAAATCATGCAGTAATTTGTACTTGCAATTTGAGCAATCGATGCAATATAAGCAACGCTAATCTCGTTGGTTTTTATCTCTTTTTATTTTATTTTTTATGTGTGCGTTTTGATTTTCTGACGGAGTTCATGTCTTTGATGTCTCTTTGATTTTACAACTGACCATTTCTTCATTGTGTTTCTTTAAATCAAAATTATTCTGCACATCTGTAATTAGGCCTGAGACTATTTGAGTTTGTTGTGCATATACTGTACCAAATGCAATAGTCACACAAACGTCAAACAACGGCAAGCAAGCCCTGTAACAATACTTCGGGATTTAATTCATAGCATGTACAATTGATTCATTTAAAACCATCGAGCGTTTTTAAGGAACCATGCAATAGCCATGGTTGTTTTCCTCGTGTTTACTAACTTTTCATGCAAAATTGCAAATTAATTCTCACGAGAACAGGCTGCACAGCTTTGCAAATTGTGAAATCCTCAGGCACCAACTTGCCGCCCTGTTGTTTTAATTGAGATCTCGTGTTGCTGAAACCAACTCGACCAGAGCAACGTGTTCGGATCAGCCTTTTGCCCCTTTGCCGCACCCACCAGTCACACAAACAGTGTCCTGTTGCGCCTCTTATGCAAGCACAAAGCAACGACTCGCAGTAGAGCGCAGAACTGCACTTTACACCTGTGAGCATAGCAGTTGCACAGGAAATTTCGGAGTACAATTTACTCTAATTGAGGACAATTGTATTCTGAATAAGACTAAATTTGGTCCCGGTCATAACAGAAAATAAACTCAAAGTAGTTGGTTAATTGTACGTAGATTTGGATCCATTCTGAAGATGCATTCTAATTGTACTCAGAATGTTTAAATACAACTGAATTAGAGGGGGGGAAAAACAGACTCTGTAAACATTACTCTAACTATTTGATTATGTATTTGATATTGTGTTAAAATGCTAACCTCAGAGATGCAAGCAAATTAATTACAGACGTGGATGTACTGCGGTTTCATCCCTTCCTTTAGCACCTGCGTAGGAGTCGTGTTTTTAACTGAAATTTAGGAGTAAAATATTCCTTTCATGACATGCCTGGCAAAAAGTGTTGTCTTATCTGAGGTTTTACAAATGAAATACAGTACGGTAGTTATGCATCTGCTTGATCATTCTCTGTTCTCAACAACTTCTTTGAAAAGCCTTCATGAAATGAAAATTGAGAAAGTTGAATTCACCAAACATGGCGAAAGAGGTTGAGCTAACTTTTGTACAAAATAAGTGCTAAAGTCGAGTGAAACTGATCTCCGTGTTAAGGAATTTGCAATACTTGTTTCTTATATAAGATTGACATTCGCCCACAGGGTACGACTGACTTGTTTAAGCAAAGCAGTAGTTCAGTGAAGATGGATCATCTGTCAGAGCACTCACTTGACACTTCAAACTGGTTGGATCTGGCTAAGCGGCCTCAGGGTAACAGGACAAGGTGCGGCCCTTTCACAACTCATACTTTTGAGCAATGAAATGTAGCTGGCGGAAATGAAAAATAACTTTCGTTCACCGTGATCTGGAGTTAAAGACGATCAAGTGTTGAGAGCAACAAGCCGTCTATATTTTCTGTGTGGTCAAATTAATGAGAACATTTGCCACTTTCTCCTTCAGCTATCCATCCATCTTCCGATCCGCTTTATCCTCACTAGGGTCGCGGGGGGTGCTGGAGCCTATCCCAGCTGTCTTCGGGCAGTAGGCGGGGGACACCCTGAACCGGTTGCCAGCCAATCGCAGAGCACACAGAGACGAACAACCAACGCGCGCTCACACTCACACCTATGGACAATTTAGTGTGTTCAATCAGCCTGCCATGCATGTTTTTGGAACGTGGGAGGAAACCGGAGTACCCGGAGAAAACCCACGCAGGCCCAGGGAGAACATGCAAACTCCTCACAGGGAGGCCAGAGCTGGAATCGAACCTGGTACCTCTGCACTGTGAAGTCGACGTGCTAACCACTGGACTACCAGGCCGCCCCTCCTTCAGCTAATACTGTGTAAATGAACCCAAGGGATAAGTGCGAAGGGTGGGGCCCGACATCTTAGGTAAAGCTCCTCCCATCTACACGCCTCCACTTGCACCAAAGGCCGCCTCGTGTTGCATAAAAGGGGAGTCAGGAGGAGCCGTGTATCTCACTCCATCCTCTCCTCTCTAAGGCAGGCAGGCACCACGACCAATCAGCATAATGACATCCATCAGTCGGTCCTCTTTCTCTAACCGCTCCTACGGAGGCGGAAACCTGGTCGGCAGTATCCGCAGGGGTCAGGCTATGAGTGTTTATGGCGGTGCAGGTGGATATGGGTCAAGAATCTCCACTGCCGGTTATGGATTGGGAGCTGGTGGCGGTGGCAGCGGTTACGGTTCTTCCATCGGAGGGGGTGCAGGCTACGGCTTTGGCGACGGCCAGGATATCCATGTTGGAGCAAATGAGAAGGCCACTATGCAGAACCTGAACGACCGCCTGTCCTCCTACCTTGAGAAGGTGCGCAGCCTTGAGAAGGCCAATGCCGAGCTGGAGTTGAAGATCCGTCAGTTCTTGGACAGCAAGGCTTCCCCCCTTGCCCGTGACTACTCTGCTTATCAGATCACCATCGCCGACTTGCAGGGGAAGGTAAGAGTGTTCTTATCTTATTACATGTGCATTCATAAGTCATGAAAGGCCACTAACGTTCTCTCTTTCTAAATCACACAGATCCAGGATGCCACACGCATCAACGGAGGCATCTATCTAGCCATTGACAACGCTAAACTGGCAGCAGATGATTTTAAAACTAAGTAAGTTGGAAGACTTCCACTGAAGATCACAAACTGAAAGTGCACATTATGCACGCTGTAGCATGATTTTCTCATCTCCTGCTGTCCCACAGGTACGACAACGAGCTGGCTATGCGTATGTCAGTGGAGTCCGATATTGCCGGTCTGAAGAGAATGTTGGATGAGCTGACATTGGTCCGCTCAGACTTGGAGATGCAGATTGAAGGCCTCAAGGATGAGCTTGTCCACCTCAAACGGAACCACGACGAAGTGAGTAGCAAAAATTCACATTTTCTGTGTCGGAGTTACTACAAATTAGTTTCTGTCCAAATATCTTACCAACACTTTTGCGTGACAGGAAATGGCAGCTATGAGGTCACAGATGACTGGACAGATCAACGTAGAGGTAGACGCCAAACCACAGGTCGACCTGACCAGACTCATCAGTGAGATCCGCGAGCAGTACGAGAGCGTGGCCGCGAAGAACCAGCGAGACCTGGAAGCCTGGTTCCAGAACAAGGTAATTCCCGGTGAAAATGTGTTGGTCGTTCCATAGCATGTACCGGAGTACGGCACTAACGTACTATTCTGTCTACTGCAGTGCGAAACATTAAACAAGGATATGGCTGTCAGCACAGAAACTCTCCAGACCTCCAGGTCGGAGATCTCTGAGATCCGTCGCACCCTGCAAGCCTTGGAAATCGAACTACAGTCTCAACTTAGCATGGTAAATAAAGCAGAGCCTTCTAGCTATGCACTCACATGAAAATTGTGTCCCCATCTCCTCATTCTTAAATGCTTTTATACGCTCCTCTAGAAAGCGTCCCTGGAAAACACACTAGCTGAAACCGAAGCCCGATATTGCATGATCCTCCAAGGACTCCAGGGACAGGTGACAGGTCTTGAACAACAACTGATACAACTGCGCGCCGAGATTGCAAACCAGACCAGCGAATACACCATGCTCCTTGACATTAAGACCAGACTTGAGAGGGAAATTGCAGAGTACAGGAGACTGATGGATGGGGAGGGCAGGTAAGAGAAATTTGGTTGACATCATTTCTGATCACAAGAGAAGTGCAGTCATCGGATTTGCACCGCATGCTTTGTGACTGGTATTTCATGCATGCATTGTCTTTCCCCCAGCTTTAGTTCCAAATCCTCCACTGCCAAGGTGCTGATGGTCACAGAAGAGATTCATGACGGCAGGGTAGTGTCCTCCAAAACCATCTCCGCATAAAAAGCCTCACACAGCAAACAAGAGCATAAAGGGGAGTGACACCTGACGACGACCTTTTCATCTCAAACAAATGAAATGATGCAATAAAAAGGCCCCTTGTCTGCCAACCTACTCCTTGTGTCTGCGTTTGGTCATTTGTTTGACTTTTTTTTTTTTTTTTTGAGTCCACATAAATTTTGCTCGAGTATAAGATAGGTCTGACACCAAAATAAGGCAAATGTATAAACATCAACAAACCACAACGTCTGCGGGGTGTATTAAAATGGTAAAATAGTTTGTCATCATTATACTCCATAGGGTTTCAGTTAACCTTCTCCATCTCCCCAAAGGATGCTGATTGGGCCAAACTCGATGAACTTGCTTCAGTGGGATTTCTTAGATTTGTGTGGAATAATGGACCTCACAAGTCTGGTTCAACCGGATCAAGCCCCATTTGACTAGAAGGGTTAAAGCATTATATAGACCATGTTTTGGGAAAAAAAAAAAATGTTTTTACAGACACCTTCTTGGCTGTTTACTCTGACTATATGGCATATTGTGCAAAATCAGAAAAGGGTAAGTGGTATTTTCCGAGCCCATTCCGTCACATTGGTACTGGTCAGATTTTGTAATGGTCATTTGTCTGATCATTTGTGTTAGCAGCTCTAAACTGTAAAATATTCCATTTGAAATCATGTCTCTCGATCTGTTCATGACACTATTGTCCTATTGAGGGTGAATTGGACATTTTTGATTTTTATTTATTTTAATGAAAGCACACAAGAATTAACCACATGATCTTTATTAGGTTAGACACAGAGGTTTCTAAATCTGGTCCTCGAGGGTGACTATCATGTCAAGCATGTTTTATATGTTTCACTCCTCCAACACACTGTGTTGAAATGATTTGATCAGCTCATCTGAGCTTGCTCATGAGCTGATCATTTGAATCAGGTGTGTTCGAGGAGGGGAAAATCTAAAACACGTAAGATAGCGGGCTCGAGGACCGGATTAGGACATCCTGAGTTCGAGTCTCTTCCAAGGTATCACTCGATCTGATCCACATCTACATCCACAGTCTTGCTGCTCTCAACCACCCACCCATCCACGACCGTCTCCATCACCGTGATGATCTTGGTGATCACTGTACGAAAGAAGAGAAACATGAGCAAATGCAGTTCTTGTGTTTCAACCTTATTAAATGTTAATGGTGCCTTCAAGGATACTCACCTTGCTTTGAGCTGCTGAAGAAGAATAAAAGCAGAACAGATTAGTTCGGATTATTTCTGATGTTGTGATTGCTGTGATCACTACTAATCCTTACTCCATTACATAATCAAATTTAGTCTCCTCCTCACCTGTCATTCTCTCCATCCAGCAGCCGTCTGTACTCTGCAATCTCCAGCTCCAGTCGAGTTTTAAGGTCCAACAGCATGTCGTACTCGTGCTTATTGCTGGTGATGTTGGCATGGATCTGTGAAAGCTGAGCCTCTAAACTAACGACCATGTTCTGTAGGCCGGCTAGCTGTGCAGCATAGCGGCACTGTGTCTCCTCCAGGGTGCCCTCCAGGGATGCTTTCTGGTCACACAGAGCAGACAGGAGCAGGGAGCCTGATTTGGACATTCACACGAGACCAAGCGTTTGTTTGAAAATGCAAGGTCTCACATACCATGCTAAAATGGGACTGCAATTCAATCTGAAGCCTCTGGAGGGTGCTCTTTAGGTCCTTGATTTCTGAGCGGGAGGTCACCAGAGACTCTGACTGTGTCATCACTTCCCGCTCTACTGCTGCGATCTTGGTACATTACAGACACAATTTGACATGTTAATTAGTTTTTTTTTAAAGCTATGATAAGCCATGTTCTTCACCTTGTTCTGGTACCAGGTCTCGAGCTCTCTGCGGTTCTTGGCGATCATCGCCTCATAGTGATCTCTGATCTCCGTCATAATCTGGTTCAGGTCTGGAGACGGCGACGCGTCCACTGCCACGTTAATCTGACCGCCCATCTGACTCCTGAGCAGAGCCAATTCCTGTGAGGGGTCAAAAAAGGAGGAAGCTTATCAACTGACGTCTTTCCTGCTTTTGGTTATTTTGAAATGTGCGTTTGGCATCTTTTAAGTGTGTGCCAGACAAACAATAGCAAAGAGCTAATGATGGAGGCAAAGAAGAATGCAAAGAAGTGATTTTAGGTGAGACAGCATTGTTGAAAGGAGCAAAACTGTTTGTGGAAAACATTCACCAAACATGAAATTTCCTCATTGTTCTCAGAGGGGTGCGTGGGGTTCTGTGTGTACTTTAGGATGTCTCAAGCCACAATAGACCCTGACAAATGGTGACACTGTGCACATACCGTCGACTGAATGGTGAAAAGAATGGGACGGGGGGTTGTTGACTATAGGTGCTGAGTTGACGAGTTGTGTGAAAACACATCACAGGTGTTCGTCACGCATAGGAATGTACTGATAGAGATAAAAGTCGTTCATTTTGCTCAAGCCCCTTTGTTAAAACCGTGGCAGGGCGCCCTCACCTCTTCGTGGTTCATCTTCAGCATGATTAGCTCATCCTTCAGACCGTCCACCTGGCACTCTAGATCCACTCTGGCCAAGTTAATCGCTTCCAGCATCTTCTTCAGCCCAGCGATGTCGGCCTCCACCGTCATTCTCATGGCCAGCTCATTCTCATACCTGAGAGCATCACAGAGCTCGGTGAATTTTGGGTGGCTCGTTGCAGAGTTTCACGATGTGATAGCACACATAGCACACTGACTTCATTTTGAAGTCATCAGCAGCCAATTTTGCATTGTCAATATCCAGAATTGTCTTGGCATTCAGCCTGGCAGTGACACAGATCTAACAAGAAAACAAAAACATGCACGAGAGCCCACAACATGAGCTCATTGGTCAAACAGCACATGAACTCAATCAATACTACACGTTTGGCAATTCATGAAATCAGTTGAGATGTTTTTTTCCCAGTGACGATTCAGTTTTTTGTTGTTGTTTTTTTTTTTTTAATTGTAGCACCAGTATTGCTTTTATTTTATTTTGCATAACAGTATGAATTATCCATCCATCTTCCTTCCACTTGTTGTCATGAGGGTTGTGGGCGAGCCAAAGCCTATTCCAGCTGACTTGGAGCAAGCGGCAGAGTGCTTCCTGCATTGTTTGGGAGCCAATCGCAGCAGGATGGAATCATTGTGTAAACAAAAAAAAACAAAGTCGACCTATTGTGATATTTTTGGAGTGCTCCAAGTGGCCCCACTGTGTGGGATTTTTTTTGGAAGTTAGGATTGATCCCAATGAGCAACAAATTGCTTGAAAACTACAAGTCATCTGTTGATCAACATTGCGGCACCTTGTAGATCAATCTATGATCAGGAGCGTTTATATCTATAAGACAGTAATGTGTAGTTGTCTTGCGATGGAGTGATTTTTTTCCCCCCAAATTAAAAACAGGCAAAAAATCCGATCAAAACTAAAAATTTGCATGTGTGTGCGTGTGTGCACGTGTGTGCGTGCGTGTGTGTGTGTGTGTGTGGGTGTGCACACACACACACACACACACACACACACACCATTTGGAGGCTGATCCCGGAATACGACTTCAGCTCTCACCTTATCCTTCAGGTCATCAATGATGGCAAAGTAACTGGAGTAGTCGCGGCTGATGACCGTTCTGCTCTGGTACCAGTCTCTGATCTGCTTGTCCAGGCGCTGGTTCTCCTTCTCCAGGCTGCGCACCTTCTCCAGGTAAGAAGCCAGACGGTCGTTCAGGTTCTGCATGGTGGCCTTCTCGTTGGCGCCGACGTGGAGGTCCAGGCCATCGGCCAGGTTGAAGCCAGGAGCAGCGACGTAGCATGACTGGGCGGAGGAGATTCGGGTGCCGCGGCCGCCGGCTCCACCGTAGACGCTCAGCGTTTTCTGGCCGTAGGATTTCGTGCTCAGAGACATGATGGAGGATCTGGATGTGGACCAAGTAGGAATACTGGAGAGGATCTGCGGTTGTGAGCATCACTTTGCTCCCGGTGTTATATAGAGAGTAAAAAGGGAGGGGTTTAAGTTGAAAGGCAAGAATGTGTCTGCCATTATTCCTTGCAATCGCTCCATCACCACACAGGTGGTTCCAAGTGGGTGAGGGGTTCATCCGCCGTCATTACAGGTCAAACCGCATTTTATCATTTCTCAATGAATGACCATTCTTGAAATACTTCTTTATCATACCCCACATCCCTTGAGGAATGCATAATTGCCACCTTCCGTATTTATTCCGAGACAAAACAAGCAGTGTGAAGACTCACACACCTATGGAAGAAATGTCATAAAATGTTTATTCAAATTGATTCCTCACCACCGTGGACAGAAATTAAACACAGCGGTGACAATTACACATCAGCCAAACAAGGGCCAAAGGTTGAGACCAAGGTAATTTAAGTCAAATATATCGAAGCGGAAATGTGCAAGATTGCATTTACTGATGCTTGTGGAATCATTTCTCATCAACGGTTGAATATTTTCACGTCCAAGTGTCATAGACAAACACATCACTCCTGTACACAGATGCATGGTGAACTCCACATTCAAGACTAAACGACAAGCAAATACAATATGTGGGTCTGTGTGAGTAAAAGTATGCATTCCTGCCATATATTGAGAAGCCTGCTGGGTTTTGTTCGGTAACGTGTTTGCAAATACATATTTTGGGCATTTGTCTTACGAGTCAAACTGGGTGAGACTTATTGTTGGAAAAGTGAAGAGCAAAGTGTTAAACAACATTTTTTGTGCTACATTCTCTCTCTCTCTCTCTCTCTCTCTCTTTATATCCATCCATCCATCCATTTTCCAAACCGCTTCATCCTCACTAGGGTCGCGGGGGGTGCTGGAGCCTTCGGGCAGTAGGCGGGGGACACCATGAATTGGTTGCCAGCCAATCGCACGGCACACAGAGACGAACAACCATGCACGCCCACACTCACACCTAGGTACAATTTAGAGCATCTAATCAGCCTGCCATGCATGTTTTTGGAACGTGGCAGGAAACCGGAGCACCCGGAGAAAACCCACGCAAACATGCAAACTCCACACAGGGAGGCCGGAGCTGGGATCGAACCCGGTACCTCTGCACTGTGAAGCCGACGTGCTAACCACTGGATACCGGGCCGCCCCTCTCTTTATATATACATATATACATAATGTATTTATTCATTCATTTTATATTATTGTAATAATAAATGTTATTTTTTTTAATAAGAAAAAAACGTTTTTAATAGTGTGATAGTTTCGTGAAAAGTAATTAAAATATTTTTTATGCTGTTGTATGTGTGCTGTTGATGTTAATGATCATCACAATTGTTTTGTTGCATCAATACCAGGTATTTCTTCTAAGGCATTGAAAATAACAACCGAAATCATAAGATGTACTGTAAGCAGCAACTGGTCTGGAATGGTGACTCAGTCATGAGGTCAGGTTCAGTGCGCAAAAAGATACTTGCACTACTGTGATGAATTTGATGAATGATTGATTATGAGCAATCATTGAAATGCTTTCTGCATCAGCATAAGCTTCCCTGAGGCTAAAAACAAGGGAGAAAAATACACGATGTGAACTGTACTAAAATATGCCCGACGGTGCTGTATCGGTCCGTCTTGGTGGCATCTCACAGTTGGTGACTTCCAATTAGAGGACATCATTGGGGGCGGGGCCATCTTGCTGGTAAGACAAACTAGAAATCTAATTGGTTAAGAAGCAGTCCCATCGTTGATATAGTTGACATTACATTGGCCAGCACTATTGATTTGGACAGCCCAGGGAAGATTAGATTAATATGGCAACAACAAGGGGCTAAAAAAAAAGAATTACTTTGTAACATACAGTACACACATACACTACTAGACACAGTGCATCCAAGAGAAACTATCGGAGCTATAGGAGAATAAATGAATCCAATCTAATGGAACAAATATAATTTAGCTTGAGGTCAGTGCTTCTGATAACATTATGGCCAGCAGAGAATGGCTACCTCAGAGGGCCTTGCATGCCTTGATGGCTCACCACCTGGTGAGTGCCTGTCAAATGGCCCACGACGAAACGTCTCAGCAAATTGCCAGAAGAAAACATCCTGTCTACGGTAGGAAATGATCACTTATATGCAGTGGAACCTCTTTTCAACGGACCCCATTTACATTTTCATCCCTATAACGTTCGCATTTAAAAGTCCCGATTTCACGTACTGTACTTCATTTTCCATTTGCCAATTTTGCTCAAAACGAATGTCTGTATAACGTAAACTTCATTAAATAGCCTTCGTTACAAGCTAACCACCGCTGCGACCTTGCTTATAAAGGAAATGTACAGCGTGGGATACCCCTCCGTTGCTGAACAACGCTACTGATCGACTCGTACATTGTTGTACTTCCGGAAGCACTACGTAAATTGGTGACAGTTGGCCTCGTCGGCGGCACTGGCAGTTGCCGATGGCGGGTAACATTTGCTGACTGAATGTTTTCAGAGATTAAGTAGGAACGCTACAGTTGTTTGTTTCATATCTTATAAATTCATTTTTCATTCATATACACGTATTTGTAATTGACATGTTTATACTGTATTACATGTTCACGTTTTTACATCCATCAATGTTCATATCACGTAGTTGGCGGCCATTTTACTGGAAATGCTTACAATGAACTACCATCACGATGTGCAGATTTGTTATATCCCTCGAGGTATGAGGTATGTAACGACCGTATTTGTGTTTCGAGAGTCTCTGCTTGTTGAGCAACATAGCCGTGCTGCTTGACTGCTGTTTGCTGTCATCGTTGACGTCTCTTGTCATCTGTCAGCCTGATAAACCGCGTGACATTTCGTTGGATGACAGATGGTACGGACGATGATAACCATTGAGGAATATCCAATGTGTTGGCTCAGTCATTGCTTTTCATCATACAAAGACTTTTGGGAATGCTGTGCCAGAAATGTTCTACTGACACAGATTGTGGAAAACTCCCAGCAGCATACACACACTTTTAAGTACTCCTAGTGGGTAGCACAATGTCATGACAGTTCTGCGATTGTTATTTATTTGAAGTGTGTTGACTTTTCAAAGCAACCTATGGTCATTTTATGGTCACTTTATAAAGTCATACCAAATCCAATAAAACAGCACACAAGCTCGGCCTTTCCAAGGACATAAAAGCTGAGGTTTTTGAAAGAGGCGCTGTTTTTTCAGGAAAAAAACCCCTGCTATGGAGCATACTGCAAACTTTTTGTAATAAGGCGGCTATGTTATTTGGCTAATTCTCACATAAAATGATAGAAAACAACTCTCAGTCAGAAGCAATGCAGTTCCACATCAATCCAATCTACAACCACAGTAGTATTCATTATGACCTTTGTGAAGGTAGATTTGTTTTTCTTCATAAGGGCCTTGCACTAGATCTGATCAGATCATAGTGATAGTATCCATGAGGGCTCTCATGGGGAAACGAATATGGGCAGAACATCCGGTAAGAAACCTCTGGAAAAGTTGTCCAAATTGTTGGCTGTACTACCGAGCAGAAAAATTTGAATCTGTGTGTCAGGATCATTTTTTTAAAATGTGGTTTCTCGGGCAACCGCTTCAACTTTGTTCATGTGCTCCTTTTCATTTTGTAAACAAATCATGTCGCAACACTCGTATTGAACTTTGCGCTCATGTGCTTACATTGCAACAAACCACAGGGGACGACTCAATAACATCAGCTCGTGTTTTTATGTGAGTGGAAGACACTCAAGCACTGGCCAACCTCAGGAATTATTCAAAGGATCACCACAACATGTAGGGAAAAAGTGGATATCAGTGATTAGTGACAGTATGGAAACATTGGCTAAAATATCGGACTTTGCCAACAAGACATCACACCAGCTCAGCAAGTGCAAAAGGGAAAAAAAAGCCGCTAAGGCATCAAACATTTCCGTGGAGCAAATATCCATCCATCTTTTGAACTGCATATCCTCACTACGGTCGCAGGTGCACTGGAGCCTATCCCAGCCGACTTCGGGTGGGACGTGAGATACACACTGACCTGGTTGCCACATGATCGCAGGGCACATGGACAACTACTCACGCTCACAATCACACCTAGGGAATATTTTGAGTGTCCAATCAACCCACCGTGCATATTTTTAGAATGTAGGAAGAAGCCGGAGTACCCGGAGAAAATCCAAGAAAACTCCACAAAAGACAATAAAGTTTTTCAGTTTGATTAAATATTTTGTCCTTGTAGTATATCCAATTGAATACAGGTTGACCATTCATTCATTCATTCATTTTCCGATCTGCTTTATTCTCACAAGGGGGGTGCTGGAGCCTATCCCAGCTGTCTTTGGGCAGTAGGTGGGGGACACCCCGAACCGGTTGCTAGCCAATCGCAGGGCCCACAGAGACGAACAACCACCCACACTCACACCTAGGGACAATTTTGGAGTGTTCAATCAGCCTGCCATGCATGTCTTTGGAATGTGGGAGGAAACCGGAGTACCCGGAGAAAACCCACGCAGGCCAGGGGAGAACATGCAAACTCCACACAGGGAAGCCGGAGCTGGAATTGAACATGGTAGCTCTGCACTGTGAGGTCGACGTGCTAACCACTGGACCATCGGACCACTAGGTTAAACATGATTCGTACATTATTGTATTCTGTTTTTATTAATGTTTACAATGTCCCAAGAATTAGAATTGGGTTAGTATATTTTGATTCGAGCACTGTTCTCAAAGCATTCTTTGATGCTTGAATACAATTCTCTGAAAAACAGCTGTTGAACAAAACAATAAAGAGATTCAGTCTCACAGCTATCTTTATTCTATTCTTCTCATAGAAACATTTCTCGAAACTTTTCACTTACACGTTTGGTTGACCCATATAAGTGCCACGGCGGTATTGATTTGCAAAGCTTTGTGGAGGTAACATGGGCAAGGGCATTTTGCTCAGAGATATGTCAAAAACGTTCAACGAATATGGTATTTGAATTTGATTTTGCAAAGTGTGCATATTACTCTTTATTACCCAAAAAACTGAAAGCAAAACTACCTATGGTTCGTGTTTGTCCATCTTTGTGCCTGTACTATTATTGTCTGTGCTTTAACTTATAATTAGCAGACCAGCGTCATCCACACCACAGGCATCGAGCCTCTCTATGCATGAGGAAACCTGATTTGCATGGCCGGCCTGTAAAACAACTTTTCTTCATCCTATGCTTGCCTTTCAGTGGCTCATTATGGAGATATTTTGTTCTGTGAGATACTCACAACAAATATGTTGCTCTGCTTGCCTGCTAATGCCACAGACAAACACCAACACCCTTTGGTGTCCCTATGAGTTTGTTCTTCATGGTAGTAAGATATTTGCATGTGACATTTTGGAAGGTCGATCCATGTGTTGAAACATTAACTATCCATCCATCCATTTTCTAATCGACTTATCCTCACAAGGGTCATGGGCGTGCTGAAGGTCTGTCCCAGCTGTCTTCAGGCAGTAGGCAGGATACACCCTGAACTGGTTGCCAGCCAATCGCAGGGCACACATTGATGAACAACCAACTGTGCTCACACCTATAGGAACAATTTAGAGTGTCCCATTAACCCGCCAGGCATGTTTTTGGAAAGTGTGAGGAAACCGGAGTACCCGGAGAAAACCCACACAGGCACGGGGAGAACATGCAAACTCCACGCAAGGCCAGAGCCGGAATCGAACCCTACACCTCTGCACTGTGAGGCCAATGCACGAACCAGTCAATCACCGGGCCGCCCGTAACTTTAACTATTCACTGAAAATGGAAAGATAAAGTAGTTATAGTAATAAGGATCGTGCATCAAATTGATATACCTGTAGTGCTTCAATGGGCACATTTATAGTTTAATGCCAGTGAAAGGAATCATTTTAGTGTGAGTCAGCTATTATCTAATTTTCGGTGTGATATTTTTTTTGGGCAGAGAACGTCTTGTTTCGTCATTTGTTTACGATGCTCATTTAAAAATGTGAGGAGCGAAGATTTTTCCAAGATGGGACCTGCTAATTGAAGAGGAGACAAATGCAGGGATCGTAAAAAAACACATTCATGGTAACAGCACTATAAAATCGGGGAGACGTGCGTTTTTACACACGTTCTTCACTATTTGACCATTTCTTTGCATTAAATACAATGACCTAGTTTCAAGACTGTTTGTACACCAGCGCCATCTGCTGGCCGGGTGTGGTGGGACACTGTGCTTCTTGTTCTTTGATCCAAAGGTGCCGTTGCCTCCTCATGTCGCCGTTCGTCGCTGCTGCACATCTGGGAGGGTGGCAAAATAACAAAATTGAAGGTCATTTGAGAACGTTTTGATCGCAGCTGCAACTTAACACAGGTTGGTCTGCAACAGCGTTCTTTTTTTCCATAAGATTCAACCAGATTTGGAAGGTGCGTTGAGCTTTAAAAAGAGGGAAATTAAGACTTGAACTGTTTACACTGACTCATTGTTTACCACGGAAGATTCCCTGAGCCACACATGAAGAGGTATACAGATATACTTTTACTCCTCCTTTATATTCAAGTACACTTTTTAAAGTATTCCTTAGCCCCTGCTTTCACATACTTACTCTGTCAACAAATGGGAATGAGATACTGTTGTACAGTGGCGAGAGGTGACTTTCGGACGTGGGTCTTCAGTCTTAATTGAATTAATCCAACTCTTCAGAATAGCATCACATCATGAAAATTCATGTACAAATATGCTATACACAGTCATGTTAAAGAAGAGACTTCGGCATTTTGCATATATGACGATGAATACTAAAGCAAGAAAGGCATAACTTTTTCTTTCAATACATGACCTTCGAACAACTCCAAATATATTGCAATCAATATTTATCATCAATATTTATACTACAATATATTGCAATCAAATATTCATTCATTCATTCATTCATTCATCTTCCGAACCGCTTTATCCTCACTAGGGTCGCAGGGGGTGCTGGAGCCTATCCCAGCCGTCTTTGGGCAGTAGGCGGGGGACACCCTGAATCGGTTGCCAGCCAATCACAGGGCACACAGAGACGAACAACCATTCACACCCACACTCAGACCTAGGGACAATTCAGAGTGCTCAATCAGCCTGCCATGCATGTTTTTGGAATGTGGGATGAAACCGGAGAAACCGGAGAAAACCCACGCAGGCCCGGGGAGAACATGCAAACTCCACACAGGGAGGCCGGAGCTGGAATCGAACCCGGTACGCAATCAATATTTATCAAAACAAAACTTTAAATAAAACACGTACTCGGCAGAGATGCTGATGCAGGCTCGCCAGACCTCCTATCTGTGCTCTTCTTGTGTGAAAGCTAACTGTTCCAATCATACGTGATGCTTTGAAGACACCCAAAACAAACATCTTAACCTACAGTTTGATACAAGCCAGCCAGCAACAATGTTGGTTGACCTAGATTCATAAAAATCAGTTCTTTGCCTTGAAAAATGCACCCTGCAATTGAATTTTTAATCATGTGAGACATCAATCTTTGGTGCGCCTTTTAAGGGCAACCAATCGGAGGGGCAAACATAATTGAACCAATCAGAGGTTGTAAAATTACAGACATCACTCTGACAAGGATTTGTGAAGGCGCAGAGTGGTGAATCCAACATTTCCTAACCCACGGGCTGGGCAGCTGTGGATTTTGAGCAGAGTGGGTTAGTTTGACCCAATTTTGCCACAGTAAATTGTGTTGAAGATCAAATTTGGGAAGGTGCGAGAGCTGAAGCTGGTGGCCATTTTGTCTGTATAAAATTTGAAGTAAATATTATGTGATATTCTTATAAAACATTGGTGGTGGCTGGATGGCTCAGTGGGTAACCGGGCTGATTTGGGGAGTAGGGTTCAAATACCGGTCAGGGTAGATGGCCCAAATTCAAATTCCATTTGGGCCATTATACAGTACAGACAGGCTGGCCTTAATTCACACATGATTCTTGCCCAAAGAGCAAGCAGTGTTAGAGAGTCAAACGAGTTTAAAGAATAATAGCCCAGTGACCAATCATGGCACAGTATACGTCAACACCCCCCCAGCAAGCCTCCACGCCTACTCTTCCTCTTCCTAACAAAAGAACCGACAGAATTAATGTGCACCGCAATCTGAACAAAAGGTGATTTGGGCCTCTCTCTTCTTAGCTCTTAACCTACAAGTTCTGACACATTCTGCAGCTCCTTGCTGTGCACATGCAGGCATGCACATTGTGGAGGTTTTGTGAGAAAAAAAACCCCCAACCAAAAAAAACAACCCACATACTTTCAGCGTGTCTGTGTGTATCACAGGAAGAGAGAGAAAAGCATGTGCCCGTACCGTCATTCGTCTTTTAAACGCACCAGTGACTGTAATTGTTCCACAGTGGGTTCCCCTGGGGGTGAAATTAAAGCCCTCACTTGTAATCCAACGTTTGGGCCAAATTTGAGTTTTTTTCCCTTTAGCATCGTACCAAAGGCCTGATTATCAAATGTCTCTAAAAGACTATCTGGAGTGATTGTGGTATAGGAGAGAGGTTTTACCTCCCTTGTCTGTTTGGACAACAACAAGCATACATGTTAGTTGATTAAACCAGTTCACCATTTTCACTCGCAAACCTATGTGGGTGGTGAAAACAGAGCAAAGAACTCAGTCATTTAGTAAGCGACCTGAAGGTTGCAGTGTTGCCAGACACAAAAAGAGGAGCAACTGGTTGTGTTGAGTGTTTGCATAACTGTATCTTTTGTCATTCACCACAATAATTATGAGTTGTACTACTAATTGTGACTACTTTTTTCTTCTTATTCGTATTTTCTGGCAACCTGGCTGCCCTGAGTCACCACGCTGCCTCTCACGGGTCAGTTTTGGTACTACATCAGACATTACTGTAGGTGTGGTGTATGCCACACAGTGGTGGGATTCTTCAGAAAAATGCTGCTACATGGAATGGTTTTCTATCGTGTATTGTGGTTTGCGAGTGAAAATGGTGAACTGGTTTAATCCACCAACATGTATGGTTGTTGTTGTGCAAACAGAGAAGGGAGGTAAAATCACTCCCCCATCCCACAATCACTCAGGATAGTCTTTTAGAAGAATTCCAAGATAAAAGTCAGAACTCTGACTCCACTATTTAGTTTTCTTGGCCTGCCTGTATTTTATGAATTGCCACTAGAGGAGGCTGTGTAACCGTGAAAGTTACCACCAGTGTTCAAGCCTCTGATCCCATGAAGGGTGTGGCACTGGGATCATCTAATGTGTTTGTCAAATACATAAAGTCAAATACAAGGATCTGCAAAAAATATTAAGACGTTGGTTTTTATTTCGATGTTAATATCATGTACAGTCAAACCTCGGTTTTCGAACGTCTCGGTTCTCGTACAATTTGGTTTTCAAACTAAAATTTTGAGTTTATTATGCCTCGGATGACGAACAAATTATGGTTCTCGGACTAACTGAGCGCACTTGAATGCGTCACTTCACTCCTCACGGCTTCGCTACTTCGTGTAACGACGCTACCTCGTGTAGCGACGCTACAGTTGCGTCCATTGTGAGCAGACGTTTTTGTATTGTTCAATAGATTTTTTTTTAAAAAGCAGACGTGTTTGGGGAAACGCTTCCTCGTTTAGCGCCCATTGTGAGCAGACGAGTTTGTATTGTTCAATAAAAAAAAAGCAGATGTGTTTGGTGAGACTCTTCTGTTAGGGGGAGTGAAATCCCCCTCTTTTCAGAATGGTTTGCCCCAGCAGCATGGTGGAAGTGTGTGCGTTTGTTTCCGGCCCAGCAGTTTTCAATACAGCGGCACATAATGAACACTCTGGTGTCCGGTGTCTCATTATTATGCAATAATCATACAGAAACAGCTTCCTTGTGTAGCGTCCATTGTGAGCAGACGAGTATGTATTGTTCAATAAAGATTTTTTTTTTTAAAAAGCACACGTGTTTGGTGAGAACTACGTAATATCGGACTGTTATTTTTGCATCGTGTATCAGCCCCTAATCGTGGCACCAAAGAAAGCAAGTGGTAAACCTGGTGAAGAAAAGAGGAAAATAGTGCGCAAAACTGTAGAATTTAAGAAAGATTTGATCGCGAAATATGAGTCGGGTGTGCGTGTGTCTGTGTTGGCGAAGGAGTTCGGGATGCCGAAATGCCCCACCTACTGCCTGATGACAGCTGGGATAGGCGCACGCCCCACGACAGATAGAGAGAGAGATGTTCCTTCAATTTTTATGTTACTATGTTAATGTTAAAATTGGTGAAAATAAAACATATCACAGTTTGTTTGTACAGTATTTCACATATTACCTGCTCTCCTATTACATGTGTACAGTTTATGGTGTGAAATTGTAAAAAAAGGGTTAGGGTTAAAAAAGTTGTTTTCTTGACTTGGAACGGATTAATTTTTTTTTACATTGATTCCAATGGGAACCATGGTTTCGGTTTTCGAACAATTCGGTTTTTCGAACAGTCTTCTGGAACGGATTAAGTACAAAAACCGATTTTGACTGTATTTCTTATCTTGCGACATGGTGTTTCAATGTATTGTCAACGACAGCAGGAAGAAGAGCGTAGGCATCTCAAGTAAACATGAAAGGTTTTGGAGAGCAACATGTAGATACAACCAGAAACATGTTCCACTGATCATTTATTTTCCAAATTAATTTCCCAAAATAAAAAAACCCTTATATCTCTTTTATGGAACACCCCACCCTCACTCCACGTTAATCTTTTTCAAATCATTTTAATGATCCAAGCTCTGATATCTATTGACACAAGCACGCAGTTGTTTGCTTACCCAAATTAAAATAGATGACGACTGTACGAGCTTTTATACACATGTCGGTGAATGTTTACACACACACACACACACACACACACACACACACACACACACACACACGGATTGCGCATGCCAAGAACTGTGTGTGCTGGACTTTTGGCGCAGGCGTCGCATGCTGGGAAGCTATTGCACAGCGCAGTCCGAATAGTTGAAAGAGGATGTGATCATGCCTGCGGTGGGGTGTGGAACACTGATAGGAGCCTCCGAGGAGTGCATGCTATGATTCACTGTTGATCCTATACAGAGAACTGCTAACTCTGCTGTATAGGAAACATGTGTTGAAGAGATGCCTGCAACTCTGCAAGAATGCAACACATCACATGATTGGTGGATGCACAAAGTCTGTCAAATTACCCTCATTAATAAATCAATTTTGTCTTCAGAATATTCATTGATTCAACAAATAATACAAGTGTACGAGATGGTGGCTCATGTAGAACCTGATGCGCCTAATCAGAGACCATTATCAACATTTATAAGAAAGGAACAATGTTCATGTATGCTAAAGTGACCATTGTAACCAGACCTGAAGATAATAGGTGCCATTTATGCATGAAAAGTGAGTGACATGCTTCACTTGTTGCTGGGATACAAGAAAATAACAGATACTGTTTTGAGCGTGATACGCAGAAGCAGACAATAGATTTCCCGTTGTGATTTTCCCTTTCATTCCCAGGGCCGTGTTAACTCTGAAGACAACGGACAGAATACCTCTGACAGATTTGTATTGACTCACTAGCCTACCTACAAAGACAAACAGCTGAATCGCTTTGCATTTTGCTTTTTCTTTGGATTTGCTGGATTTTTAATCTTTTAACGTATTGTAAAACATGGGACTGCATGACGTCAGGCCAGAAATCAACAAATTATGTGAGACCTCAATTCACAGAATCAAACATTTATTGCATTGAATATTTGTTAAAAAAAAAAAAAGTAAGAAAAAAGTATTTCTGTGCCATGCATTATCGATACAAATCTCTTTACGCCTTTGTAACATCAACATTGTTTATACAGTATTTGTTTATACTGACCAGCAGTGGGTTATCAGGTCCACCAAAGCCTTTTCTGTTGGGCAACACACTAAAGAAAAAAACGTACCCACAATTACAACCTAAATTTTAATTGTAAGATGAAAATGGGATCATTTTGATCTCAAAGGTCTATTCTCTTCATTTCACTCAGCTGCACTGCTTCAAGTACTATGTGTGTATATGTTGTATTTTTTTGTCCAAATCCGATTTCAGCCTCGTGTGCTTTCCGTGTCCATTTCATCAGTTTATAAACTTTTTATATTTCTTGAAAAATAACAAGAGATCTTCAAAAGTGAACAAATCAGAGCTCAACCGGCATTCCAGTACAGTTAATATTCATCCTCGGATGTTCCACTGTATTTATTTCTCTTCCCTCCCTCACAACTTGGTAATTATTTTACAGCCCCGTGTCATCAGTAGGCTAGGAATGTGACGTAACTTTCACAAGGCATTACAAGTAAGAACTCTGGACGAAAACGAGATGAGAAAAGGAAGGGCCAACTCCAAATCCACCCAGGTGGATGCGTTCGCTTCAAGTATGCAGTGAGCTCATGTTGGCTTTACTTGATTTCTCTGACCAAGCACTGGCATTGGAAAAAGGGAGTGGGCAGAAGATATTTCACAGAGTCATGCAGTATATGACAAGTGAACACTCCCATAAAGTACACAAGCATTTAGATAAAGTGAGCAGGAATGTGTTTGAAGATTTGTGGGCGATACAGAAAAACGTTCAAGATAGTGCGTTATTATGGATTGCAAATCTTTGGATCTTAATTCTAAGTGTAGTGATATACAGACTTTGCTCCAAATCCTGTTGCACTCATGCTGATTTCGTTTGAAATTCCCTTGAAAATCAGGACTGTTGCAAAATCCCGGCGTGCATGCACACATTTAAAATGTTTCACTGTCACGTTTACTTTTGGGGAGGGGGGATTATGTTTATATTTACAATAGTGCTACTTCCCCTTAATAAAACCGGGTTAAGGGGGTAGTGCAACAGATTTATGGCATTTCCTTTCATTTTAACGGGGAGAGTTGTTTCGACATATGAGTGATTTCATTACATGCCTGGTAATGGGATGGATGAAACTTGTAAGTCAAGGCACCACTTCATTAGATATACAGTAAATGTAACACTATTCTCCTTATTGTAAGATACCTGGCTCACAGTTGCAATCATTTTCATTTTTGAGACACTCCATTTTAAGAGGTACGATTTGCATGTCATGCTGCTATGAAGTAGACACAGCAAATGGGCGTTTACTTACTTGCATAATGGAGGAAAATGTATTATTTTACTGAAACATTAACATTAGCCACAATGTTATCTTTTGTAAAAGGCGTGGTGCACCCTGGACTGGTTGTGAGGAAATTGCAGGATGCATTCCGTTTACAAATTGTGATGCAATTATGGCGGCCCGGTAGTCGAGTGGTTCACAGTGCAGAGGTACCGGGTTCAATTCCAGCTCGGGCCTTCCTGTGTGGAGTTTGCATGTCCTCCCCGGGCGTGCGTGGGTTTTCTCCGGGTACTCTGGTTTCCTCCCACATTCCCAAAAAAAACAAAAACATGCATGGCAGGCTGATTGAACACTTCAAATTGTCCCTCGGTGTAAGTGTGAGCGCGAATGGTTGTTCGTTTCTATGTGCCCTGCGATTGGCTGGCAACCGGTTCAGGTTGTCCCCCGCCTACTGCCCGAAGACAGCTGGGTTAGGCACCGGCACCAGCAACCCCCGCGACCCTAGTGAGGATAAAACGGTTCGGAAAATGAATGAATGAATGAATGATACAGTTATTTCTTGTTGCACATGCGGGGAAAACAAGTAGTTCTGGGAGGTCACATGAAAAAAAAAAGGATTTTACTTGGAAGTACATTTTGTGTCACATATTGATGACAATTAAAGGTGTAAAATCATCTTTATGTCGCTGCAATGTGAAAAGAACATGGAAAAGGCTGACTTTCCTCCATGCTTGCAACAGAACTTCACTACTCCTCTACAAACAAAGGTTTGTTTGTTCAAACACCACTTTTTGTATGTTCACCTCAAAGTGCATTTAGCAAGCAAAATAGTTTGTTCATCATACATCATACAGTGAAATTCAAGGCAATCACCAAATGACTGAACAGGGTTTCATGAAACATAGCAGTGAAAGATCTCTCACAGTACTGCAGAGTGAGACCAAACCCTGTTGCTACAACCAATAAGAAGCATGAGTCATTTCTCCCTTTGGCTGAAGGGTGATGACCCCACAAGCCTCTCCCATCTCCAACAGCGGAGAAAAGTTGGCCAAGAGCCTAAACGGCGATAAGGAGTTGCACACACACTTGCACTCCAGCAGTCCTGCATGCGCACACAAGAGTAACACACAGTCCCTTCATACGCACCGTTTCCTCCCCAAAACAGGCCGAAACAGGGGCCAAAATCAAAACACTCAAGAACACACACACATGCATGCGAGCGCACACACAGGAACTGGGAGGGGATGTCGAGCGTGATATGGTGAACAATAGAGGCACAGATTCCATTCTCATGGGCTTGTCAATAACAAGGAAAATAAATAAATGAATACATTTTATATATATACAATACAATATATATACAATATTTTTTTAAATTAAATGTTGGCCATAAGGTCACCGCCACAAGTTCAGTTATGAAACGTCCACTCCTCCTACAGAGTGCGAGGATAAGTCCATAGTTTTTGGATAGGAACAACTTGCATTCTAAGTGATGATGTTATAGTTGTCATGCGTCAAAAAAATAAAGCAGCGAGTCACTTCATATTTGCATGTGAATATTCAAACTGGTATGAATGAGAGTAGACTAGCAGGTATTTAGATAAGCATGCAGAAATGTTAAAGGTGACACTCACACACACACACACACACACACACACACACACACACACACACACACACACACACACACTTGTACAGAACTCTAGCTCCCTCAAACATGAACACAAAAGCAGCAACACACACACACACACACACACACACACTCACACATTCCATGAGAGTGCCCTCATAGTGGGAAAGGGGGAAAAAAACCATCGGTCCTTAAAGAAAAACAAATGGTGGTTGTGTCAAGCCTGTGTTCAAGGGCAGAGCAAAACTCCCTCCTTCTCTCGCCTCCTCCCCTCCCTCCCCCAAGCCAGACCCGCCCCAGGACCAACACTATATCAGGAGCTGGCTTGCCACTACCCATCTCCACTCCTGGTTCAAGCGGCTCAACTCCTCTCATCTCCTCTCTTGAAAGACTCTCAGCCATGCAGTCCAGCTACAGCATCTCCGGCGGGCCCCTCACAATGAGCAGACAGAGCTACAACTACTCATCCAGAGCTGCGCCAAAAGCTCACAGCTTGTCCGGACTGAGCCTCAGAGGTCCTCGCATCTCCTCTTCCAGCATGCACACTGTTTCATCCGGGTTCGGCGGCGGCTATGGCGGCGGCTACGGCGGCGGCTATGGCGGCGGCTACGGTGGCGGGTTAGCCTCCTTCGATCTGTCCAATGCCTTGGACCAGAACACCATTAAGCTGAACGAGAAGGCCACCATGCAGAACCTGAATGATCGTCTGGCCTCCTACCTGGAGAAGGTGCGCTCTCTGGAGGCTGCCAATGCCAAGCTGGAGACGCAGATCAGAGAGTACTACGAGCAGAAGGGGCCTGCGGCCGACAGGGACTACAGCAACTACTGGGCCATTATCAATGACCTGAAGGACAAGGTAGGCTGGGTCAACACCATGCAAGAAGTTTGCACGCTTGTTAATCATTACCATGGTAAACTGATACAGGTTTTAGAAATGTCGACTTGGCTCATACGTATGCTTGTATCAAGTAAAAAACAGCTGCTGTCTAACGCATCCGACCAATTCTCCAAATGCACTCCAATTTAGATCATGGCCGCCACCATCGGCAATGCCAACATCCTCCTCCAGATTGACAACTCCAAACTGGCTGCTGATGACTTCAGAACCAAGTAAGTGTAAGACCTTGGCTACCATAGTTGCGTTTAATCGGCGCTCATATTCCAAAAATCATGTTCATTCCACTTTCTTTGACAAAATCAGGTTTGAGCATGAGCTGATGATGCGGCAGTCTGTTGAAGCCGACATTGCCAACCTGCGCCGCCTGCTTGACCAAACCACTCTGACTAAAGCCGACCTGGAGATGCAGATTGAGGGTCTGCAAGATGAGCTGGCCTACCTCAAGAAGAACCACGCAGAGGTACCATATTCTTCACGAGTGCAATTCTTGTTGGAACGCCCTCTGAAAAGGTTTAAAATTAACTTTTTTTTGTGGGCGGGTGTGCTACTCAGGAGCTGGCAGCGATGCGAACACAGCTGACCGGAACAGTCAATGTGGAGGTTGACGCCGCACCCCAACAGGACCTCAACAAAGTCCTGGAGGAGATCCGCGCCCAGTATGAAAGTATCACAGATAAACATCGCCGCGACCAGGAAGCCTGGTTTAATGAGAAGGTGACACAATTTTACATTAAAAAAAAAAACTCATATACTTTGAATCAGACTGAGGGCTTTATATCATGCTTTTCTCTCCCTAGTCGGCCACCTTGACCAAAGAGGTGACCATCAGCACAGAGACCATCCAGACATCCAAGACAGAAATCGGGGACCTAAGACGTACACTGCAGGGCCTGGAGATCGAGCTGCAGTCCCAACTCAGCATGGTGAGAGACGAAAGCCAGACGGCCTTCTCACAATCTCGCCTTATATGAGCAAAAATTCCCAGATGGCTTCTTGTCCAGGGAAAAGGAGACAGTGATAAAGGGTGCGGAAGGAGGGCTTTACAGAAGAATGCGTTTGGGAGGGAAGGGGGAGGGGGTGGACTGGGAGAGGAAAACATTTCACAGTCTGGTCAGATTCTGCTAGACACTAAAGAGCTTGAAGAAAAGGGAAGGAATGCAGAACATGATGGTCTTGTAAGACCGCGGGTCACTGGAGTTCAAGAAGGTCCCCCTGTGACTTTTGCAACGAGTCAAAAAGGATGTTAAATAAAAACACTAAGTGTTGAAAACATAGCCACAGTGTCAGATACAATTCAGGGTGTGGCTGGTCTGCTTTATTTTTCACATTCAATGTGACAGTGGTGCAAGTACACATGTGCTTCTTGTTGTTACCCTCTACAGAAAGGGGCGCTGGAAAACACGTTGGCAGAGACAGAGGCTCGTTACAGCGCCATGCTCGCCAGCTTCCAGAACACAATCAACATGCTCGAGGGAGACCTCGCCAACGTGCGCGCCAGCATTGAGCAGCAGGGCCAGGACTACAGGATGCTGCTGGACATCAAGACCAGGCTGGAGCAGGAGATTGCGACCTACAGGAGCCTACTGGACACAGAGGAATCCAGGTAGATGAAAACAGACATATTTGGAGGGAACGTATATTGGAGAACATACATTTTGAATAGGCCAGTCATTGTTCCTTTTCTCTTTCCTTTCTCAATTCAGGCCAATTGGTTCAGGTAAGTGATGCTTGATGCCAGGCAAGGATATATTACATAACCGCATGGAAACTTGAAACGCTGCCATGATTTTGTCTTGTTCACAGGGAGTAGCAAGACCACAGTCAAGACCACCACTGTGCGCACTTCCAGCTAAGAGGCTAAAAGGGCCACCTGGCAGGACAACAAACGGTTGCAAACACACGCACACACACTGTCTAATAAAAGCTGTTACACCTGATAAGCGAAATTAAAAAAGAACTGACAGAAAATGCAAGTTGAAGGCTGGGCTTGAGATTGAGAGGAGACGGAAGGCTGCGTTAAAGTTCACGGCATAGAAGAAATGTCTGTATGTGTGTGTTTGCATGCGCCGTCTAAGCAATAAACCTGCTGGTGAATACAAGCTGTGTCATTTTTGAGACTTCATTTTAATGCTGTGACAGCTCTGTTTATGCAGTTGTCATAGCAACGAAGTTACAATGCGGGAGGTGGGAAATGGGGGCGGTGGAAATGTGTGTTGCGCAAGGGCGGCGTTGTCAGGAAAAGGGTGAACAATGGTCAAACGTATTCATGTTAAACTCGGTGCCCTCAAAGTCTCTGATCAGAAACTTGAAGAGAGATGAAAACTCAACAGAGCAAGTGACCCCTGGATTTACTCAGAAGACACACCCTGAGGGCTGACTAATCTGTGCCCTGGAGGCTGTCAACACTGTTACATAAACTCCTGTTACCTAAGTAACAAGAACACGTAGACTTCAATATAGACACACCGACTGGGAATGCAAATAGGGACAAACTGAACAAAGACAAGCGTTGTTAAAATCTGGTACCGGGCTGCACTTTGGACCCATTTATGATGGTGTGTAAAAGCTATGAAGAGGGTGGCGGGGGAAGGGGGGACGGGTGCTTGGGCCGAGCCTCTTGATCACTGCATGGACATAATCTTAGCTGTTTGACTGGAATAGGAACAAGAAAATTAGGTGCGCTCTATAACTGCCACACTGTCGTGGTACCGTCAGCACAGTTCAGCAGTAAAAGCAGCATAATGCCGACGAGGAGTTCACATTTCTCAAACAATGGTGTAATGTTTGCTTTGGACACACAGAGATTACACAGCGGGTGGGAGTGCAAAACCCAACCCCCACTGGGAAGCTTCACGGGCCCATATTTGGATCCGTCTCCAGCACCTCTGTTACATTACACTGTTTATGTAAAAGACGTTCCAAAGCCAATGCGATAACAATGTCAAAATATTTCCTTAACATAAACGATAAGATGTGTCGGAACTAATCAAGAGTGAACTGTTAAGTATACAGAAAACACCAGTTGGGAGGTCAAGGCGCTCAGTCTCACTCCATCCTTTCTGAGTTAAATGCTGAACTTCCTTCTATTATGTGTCTTAATGATTATATAGTAAAAAAAAAAAAGAAAAAAGCAGGAAATGTTTTGCACAGAGCTCGCCGGCCTGAGCATGTGTTGCTGACAACTCAAAACTATGTTTCAAAGTCTCTTTTTGTTGTTCTGAAGTAATAATGTAGTATGTCTAGGGAAGACAACAGCTGATATCCTAAAGTGGCTCGACTCATCTCATTCCTATCCGAATTTTTTGGGGTGTTATTTGCAACATAATAAATCCATGATGTCCACTCTGAGCACATACCAAGTCGTTAAAATGATTATGAACTTAATCATGTCCAACGCATTACATTGTTTTGGCACTTACTTTTCCGCGGAGTGTAACTGAGTATAGCTGCGGCTGTTTTTATTCGGTGTGATGGGGGAGGCTTGTACAGTACTGTAATGGTGCCACAGATTAAAGGTGAATGGCCAGCTTGTAATCAGAAAATTGCTGTTTTGACTCCTGTTTCCTTCAAACATGTCAAAATAAATATCCTTGAGGAAGATATTGAACCAAGAGTTGCTTCAGCTTAAATGTTCCCACTATGTGACTGTGGAGGCATTTTACCAGCTCCTAAAACAATCGACCGGTATTTCGCTATAATAATATACCACATATTGCAAAGCTGATTCCGAAAATAAGATTCTCGTGCAGCCCGGCAGGACCTAATGAACAGGTTTTTCCTAATCCTGATGACTTTGCAACAAAGCCAAGAATGTTGAAAAGTACTGGACAAACTTTAGTTTGAATGGTTGCCAGTGGTGAGGCTGAACGCTTTGTTATTATTATGAACACTTCCAAGCCAGTGGTGAACCGTCAGGGCCAGCAAAGAAAGCCTTGCTGGCCTAAATCAGAAGCACCAAAGTGCATTTACAATCTAAATTCTACCATTCATTTATTTTCAACATTCTGTTACCTTTATTTCATAGTGTTTCTCTTGGCTGCACTACTTCTTGCTGTGGATGTTCTTTTTCTTTTTTTCATCCAATCGCATTCCAGCCTGTGTATTGGCATGTCAATCTAATCTACCCATGGCCTCCAGAATCAGTAGTTCTGTCCAAGTTAATTTAAACTATGTTACCGATGGGAGAGTTCAGTTTAGTATAACCAATCAGGCTTCAGTTTTACCCACAATTTTTAAGGCCAGCATTTTTACATCCGCTGGAAGGAGCAGGGCAAGTTGAAAAGGCTAAACATCAAACTAACATATAAATAGAGTAAACATGAAAGCTAATGGCATTTCCCGATCTGAGAGGCTTCTGCCTTTGTTGGGAATTTGCCCCATCTAATATGGCCACCGTATCTGATGGGGCTCTGCCAGGTTTCTACGATGGATGTATCGAGGTTTGTCCTCATATTCAACTCAGGAGACTGTAGGGCCCCGGGCCACATGGTATGGTGGATTTATTTAACAACTTTACTTAGACTACCGTATTGGCCCGACTATAAGACGGTGTTTTTTTGCATTGAAATAAGATCGAAAAAGTGGGGATTGTCTTATATTCGGGGTCAAGACATTATACACATTCACGACGCTAGATGGTGCCAGATACCATTGACGCGAATGCTGAACTTGACTCCCCAGGCCAAAGCGAACCCCTGTCACGAGGAATAAAAATAAAAATAGCGGTAGCACGAAGAAGAAAAAAAAACAGCGGTAAGAAAGAAAAGAGAAGAAAATAATAGAAGAGATAACAGAACATGGAGAAACGTAGCGACAATCTGGAGAAAAGTGGGTCAAAGATCGGCCAGGTTAACCGGCAGCTGAGGAGAAGTTATGATGTCATTTACATTTCAAAAACCAGAAGCCATTCAGTTACGAATGTGATTGCACTTTAGTTTACATATTTAAATCTCCAGATAATAAGATTTGAATGAGGCAAAATAACATGCTTTTTCTCTCAAATACATTTTTATAATCATTTGTTTCAGATGTATTGTAATTATGTTCTGTATAAAAATTTATTTGGTGTTCAAAAAGTCTTTTTTCAAACTTGAGTCTTGAAAAAGAGGGGTCGTCTTATAATCAGGGCCGTCTTATATTCGGGCCAATACAGTATTAGTAGGAGGCAACAAGGTGGAAATTTCAGTTTTTCAACAACATTCCATTCCTTTTCTATGTCACTTGCCCTGACTGAGCTGGATTCTATCCCAGATGATTTGGGGCAGGAGGCGGGGTATGTCCATCCATCCATCCATCCATCCATTTTCCACCGCTTATCCGCGGTCGGGTCGCGGGGGCAGCAGCTTTAGGAGGGAAGCCCAGACTTCCCTCTCCCCAGCCACTTCTTCGAGCTCTTCCTGGCGGATCCCGAGGCGTTCCCAGGACAGCTGGGTGACATAGTCTCTCCAGCGTGTCCTGGGTCGTCCCCGGGGTCTCCTGCCAGTGGGACATGCCCGGAACACCTCACCAGGGAGGCGTCCAGGAGGCATCCTAATTAGATGCCCAAGCCATCTCATCTGGCTCCTCTCGATGTGGAGGAGAAGCGGCTCTGCTCTGAGCCCCTCCCGGATGACCGAGCTTCTCACCTTATCTCTAATGGAGAGCCCGGACACCCTGCGGAGAAAACTCATTTCGGCCGCTTGTATCCGGGACCTCGTTCTTTCGGTCACGACCCATAGCTCGTGACCATAGATGAGGGTTGGGACGTAGATCGACCGGTAAATTGAGAGCTTTGCCCTTTGGCTCAGCTCCTTCTTTACCACGACAGACCGATACAACGTCCGCATCACAGCAGACGCTGCACCGATCCGCCTGTCGATCTCTCGCTCCCTCCTGCTTTCACTCGTGAACAAGACCCCAAGATACTTAAACTCCTCCACTTGGGGCAAGATCTCCTCCCCGACCCGGAGAGGGCACTCCACCCTTTTCCGACTGAGGACCATGGTTTCAGATTTGGAGGTGCTGATCTTCATCCCAACCGCTTCACACTCGGCTGCGAAACGCTCTAGTGAGAGTTGGAGAGCCCTGCTTGAAGGAGCCAACAGTACCACATCATCTGCATAAAGCAGAGATGCAATACTGAGGCCACCAAAACGGACCCCCTCAACGCTTCGGCTGCGCCTAGAAATTCTGTCGATAAAGGTGATTAACAGAATCGGCGACAAAGGGCAGCCTTGGCGGAGTCCAACCCTCACTGGAAACGATTCTGACTTATTGCCGGCAATGCGAACCAAACTCTGACATCGGTAGTATAGGGACCGAACAGCCCGTATCAGGGGGCTCGGTACCCCGTACTCCCGAAGCACCCCCCACAGAACTCCCCGAGGGACACGGTCAAACGCCTTCTCCAAGTCCACAAAACACATGTAGACTGGTTGGGCGAGTTACCACGTACCCTCGAGGACCCTGCTAAGGGTGTAGAGCTGGTCCACAGTTCCACGGCCGGGACGAAAACCACACTGCTCCTCCTCAATCTGAGGCTCGACTTCCTGACGGACCCTCCTCTCCAGCACCCCTGAATAGACCTTACCAGGGAGGCTGAGGAGTGTGATCCCTCATCCACCCCTGGGGCCTTGCCACCGAGGAGCTTTTTAACCACATCGGTGACTTCAACCACAGAGATTGGAGAGCCCACCTCAGGGTCCTCAGACTCTGCTTCCTCCAAGGAAGGCGTGTTGGTGGAGTTGAGGAGGTCTTCGAAGTACTCTGCCCACCGGTTCACAACATCCCAAGTCGAAGTCAGCAGCGCCCCATCCCCACTGTACACATTGTTAGTGGTGCACTGCTTCCCCCTCCTGAGACGTCGGTTGGTGGACCAGAATTTCCTCGAAGCCGTCCGGAAGTCGGCTTCCATGGCCTCACCGAACTCTTCCCACGCCCGGGTTTTTGCCTCGGCGACCACCAATGTCCCCCGCATCCCCCGGGACATGGGAAAAGCTCTGCCGGAGGTGGGAGTTGAAACTCTTTCTGACAGGGGATTCCGCCAGACGCTCCCAACGAACCCTCACAATATGTTTGGGTCTGCCAGGACGGACCGGCATCTTCCCCCACCATCGGAGCCTACTCACCACCAGGTGGTGATTGGTTGACAGCTCCGCCCCTCTCTTCACCCGAGTGTCCAAAACATGCGGCCGCAAATCCGATGACACAACCACAAAGTCAATCATCGAGCTGCGGCCTAGGGTGTCCTGGTGCCAAGTGCACATATGGACACCCTTATGTTTGAACAAGGTGTTGGTTATGGACAATCCGTGACGAGCACAGAAGTCCAATAACAAAACACCACTCGAGTTCTGATCGGGGGGGCCGTTCCTCCCAATCACGCCCTTCCAGGTCTCACTGTCATTGCCCACGTGAGCATTGAAGTCCCCCAGCAGAACAAGGGAGTCCCCAGCAGGTGTACTCTCCAGCACACCCTCCAAGGACTCCAAAAAGGGTGGGTACGCTGAGCTGCTGTTTGTTGCATATGCACATACAACGGTCAGGACCCGTCCCCCCACCCGAAGGCGGAGGGAGGCAATCCTCTCGTCTACCGGTGTGAACCCCAATGTACAGGCACTGAGCCGGGGGGCAATGAGTATGCCCACACCTGCTCTGCGCCTCTCACCGTGAGCAACTCCAGAGTGGAAGAGAGTCCAACCCCTCTCGAGAGAACTGGTACCAGAACCCAGGCTGTGTGTGGAGGTAAGTCCGACTATATCCAGTCGGAACTTCTCTACCTCGCACACCAGCTCGGGCTCCTTCCCTGCAAGAGAGGTGACATTCCACGTCCCTACAGCTAGCTTCTGCAGCCGAGGATCGGACCGCCAGGGTCCCCGCCTTTGGTTGTTGCCCAGCTCACATTGCACCCGACCCCTTTGGCCCCTCCCATGGGTGGTGAGCCCATGAGAAGGGGGACCCACGTTGCCTCTTCGGGCTGTGCCCGGCCGGGCCCCATGGGGTATGTCCTTTTTCCAAAATGTCATTATAATGTCTGAATACCTAATTTGTATATACTGCCATGTATTTTGTCTTAAAGAGAAAATGTCTTTATTCATTTCTGACTGCGTATATTTTATTGCTAATCTAAATTCAATGCCAATAAGAGCAGCGATAAGAGGTACTGATTAGAGGTGGACTTTGACGGAGAGTCTGCATGAATTCAGATAAAAGACAGGAAGCCACGTCAAAGGGCTCGCTGCCTTGTCATGGCCGTGTGCCATGCAAGGCGACCTTGAGGTGACCAGAGAGACTACTTAGGAAAGGAGTACACGCACAAAGACATTCATGACTGCATAGTATAAAACCTCAACTACATGTATGTGTAATAAAATTCAAAGCCAGGCATAGTAAGTTTAAGGCTGCTTTTTGTCAAGTATGCTTGTGGAACATTCCCACCATGTTTTAACCTCGTTTTTCCTTCCGGGTACTTCTGCTGCAAATAGGATGTGTAAGCAGTAAAGTCACTCAAACATGAAATGTCATCATAAAACTTTCACAAATTCATCTCTCATATCAGTCACATATTTAATTAGGCATCAGTCAGCCCTCCCAAAGTTTAACCAGGCTTGTCGCTGCTACCGGGAGGAATGTGTCAAGGTCCTGGAGTAGAGCAAAGAAAGAGCATTCTTCACGTGGTTGCTGGCCTGGATCCGATTCTAGAGCCGTGTTCGCTTTGACACACAAGCTAAGAGGAAGGCCTAACCTCCTTGCAAATGCTCTGTCATTGAACATCACTGCGCAACTTTACAAAGTAGGCCTGGACGAGAGGTCGGAATTGAACATATCCCAAAACCACTTTAGATGGTTTCAGGCTTTGCCAAGCCTGAGGTAGCTCTTTAGCAAATATGGGCCTCCTCTCTGTGGGGGAACAAGCATCTTTTGTCCATTGCCACCATTCGAGTCAAGCACATTGGAATCATCATCAACAGAAACAAGGTTGGCTGGGCAGTGCAGGATGGCCGGTGGGTGGGAATTAAACAGGTAGAGCTGGCTGCAACTACCACACCCACTTTTAATCCTAGCAGTCATAGACAAGGACACAAGTTAACGTAATTGGGCAGGGCTCATAGTTCTGGGGAGAGTAAGACTTCATTTTATACACAAATACAAGGTGTCACTAACACAGGGTTTACGCAAAGAAAGGCTTGGATCACTCTGCATGCCACATCCACCTGTAAAAGCCATCACTGGGGTGGGTTTATTTGTTCTGGAACGTATCCCAGTTTGAGCTGGGCGGAGAAACATAGCCGTCGTATGTATTGACAGACTTTTGTTCTGACAAACCTGACGGCCATTGCTGTGTGAGAAAAAAAAAAAAATACCCTTCACTCCAGAGAAGCAACGTGAGGCACATTTTCCCTACTTGTCAAACTGTAACTGAGTGTGAATATGTTGCATCATGAGTCGACTTTTCCAAAAGCTCTGTGCGGATGTGCCTGACTATTAGGAACATAACAAAAAGGCATTCATTGCAGCAGCTACAGTGCACTTGCAAAGCCAGCCGTTGAAAAACAAGCAAGCTCTGCTCAAAAGAATGCTTTTTAATCCACACCAACCAAATGGTAATGGCGTGTAAAGCGTAGTTGATTTTCTTTTACAAATTTATTGTCTCGTTTTTATGATGCCGTGCATAAGTACACCGGGAACCAAGCCTTTTAAATGAGAATAATGGTCAGTTTTGATTGCCCCTGTCAAAAGGTATTCACCTGAGAGAATTTCTGTAATTGTTAGAATGCGACTGTACTGCATCATACTAAATTACCATTAATACATAATTTAATTCTGCGCACTTAATTTGTAGTTTTAAATTAGGTTAAAAAAAAATCCCCAGCACACCCCCAGATTAGATTTGTGCAGCCTTTAGCTAGTCAATATGAGTAGAAAACTCCAACAACCGAAAGTTAAAGTAATACTGCCACCTAGTGCTCATTTTTAGTAGCATGTTAAAGGGTTCCAATGTTTGTCAGTAAAACCCCTGCCGGTGGCTGAAAATACACAACCATTTGAGTACTGTATTGCTTTTAAACTTAGCTTGTAGCAGACGTGTGCACATTTTCAGCATGACATCTTTGTGCCACTGGTGAAAAGGACACTTTGATTCGCTCCTCTTTCATCTATAACTGCTTCAGACAACAAAATGTATGCAGAAAAAGTGGTTACGATTGCACGACTGTCTTGTGTCTTGTGTTGTCTTATTTTGTCATTTTATGTCAACTGTTCTTTTGATGGCGGAGCCGGTAATTTGATTTTTGTGCTCTGTCAGTAATGCCTGAAAATGCACTAGAGCAGGGGTGTCAAACATACGGCCCGCGGGCCACAACCGGCCCGCAAGGAGGTTTGATCAGGCCCGCAGAATAATTTAAATATCCGCTAGGGGGGCACACTGTTTAGATCAGAGGAAAAAAGACAACATTGTTTTGATCAGAGAAGAAAACAGCAGCCTCAGTCTGTCACTGAGACAGACCCAACATAGCAGACGCTATCAAGGATGTGAATACTTTATTTTTTACACATATTATAGCACTCTCCTTAGTTTGTAAGGTGTAGGCAGAGATTACATTTAGATTTTATATGCTCGTGTAAATGGTTTAAAAATTCCTTTCTTTATGAATCTCATTTAATCTTAAAAGTGTATTACTATATTTTTCCATACCAATGACTTGTTAAGGTTTTGTGCCTTTCAACAGTCAGTGGGATCAGTTGCAATGCATATGAATGATAAAAGTCAATTGCACATTGGTCTAAGGAAATATTAGGTGCTTCATGAAATGTTTTGTAAAAGATATGTTCATTAAATTTCAACATTTTCCTCATGTTCTTGAGCTTCTTTAGACCAAAGCAAAGGAAAGACATTATTTTGGTTATTTATAGCAGAGTATGGCATAATTTCTAATGGTCCGGCCCACTTGACATCGACCGAGGCCGTATGTGGCCCACAATGTGAAATGAGTTTGACACCCCTGCACTAGAGCCTCGGCTAATACACGTGTATGGCTTGTTTATAACAGCCCTCTAATATGGCCGCCGGTAGTGCATTGTGGGTAATTGCTAAAAGGACGGAGCCCTCTATAGCATGAGCAACTGCCAGCCGCTGTCAAGTACAGTACAGTATTGCTTAAGTGCTGATATATTGTGAGAGGTGGACTGGCGCTACCAGCCAATCGAAAACATGAACCCAAAATCGATTAGCTTGCATTTCACTTCTGACCTTATTTGAAATAGGTTTTCAAAGCTTTTAATTACTCTTCAATCAATTTCAGGCTGTACGACGATGTGTTCGCAAGAACCTATATCACACATTTCATTAAATATTGGACACACTGTTGGACGTCAGCATGTGCAGTACAACTGTGTTCCAACATAAGATATTGGTAATCCAACGACAAAGAGCAATGCGTCATTTAGGCAGAGAGACAGGGAGGCTCTGCCTTCCCACCCGGCCCTGCCTGCACATCCCTGGCTGCAAAAGACTACCACAAAGGACTTTTGAAAACGTTTTGACAAACACAAGACGTAAACAATTTATAAATCTGAAGTAGTGAGGGAACCTATAAAAAAAGAAAAATGATATACAATGTCTATGCGGAATACTTTTAATTGTATATATATTCTATATATACTGTATCTTTATGCAGAATACCTTCCTGACAATCAGCCAGAATGAAGAATTGTCTCCATGGTGAAAAACTGCAGATCCTACATTTGCATTGCATCTTCACATTTTATTTATTGTAAAGTCATACGACGACTTGTTAAGCGTAAACACCTCCTTTACTTTTCATTCATTAATTAAAGGAGAGATGACACATGCCACTGATCATGACTTTTATTTTTTTTCTATATAGGGGAATTACAAGTATTTTAAAAGAAGGTTATACAGCGCTGTACACTTGGGAGCAGTACAGACAGACCGGATTAGTCTCATGTTCTCCCTTTAAATACTATTTATTTAAATGTTCTATAATCCTATCCTGATACAATGATACAATAAAAGCTTGTGTAACTGGTCCTGCAGCTTTTCAGATATGTCAATACAATTTTTGTTGGGACTGTTATTTCCTTATATTTGTTGTCCAAAAAAAAAAAGGAAAATAAAAGCGATGATCAAAAACCATACGACAGGCAGAATCTGCCAGGCTGTAAGACTCCCAATTCACTCACACAATAGAGAGAGAGAGAGACAGAAAGGAGACAGAGAGAGGGCAAGTAGAGATCCTATTTTCATGTTCTTGAAGGCTGGTCCATGGTGGAAATCGACATCAGTTTGTGGTGAGGTGCAGAAAAACACAAAAAGAGCTTTTGCACCTTCTGCAACCACCACTCTTCCTATGTCCGTCCGTCCGTGGTCTCATCAAAAAGCTCACTTCCATAGTTGTGTGCTCAGAGTTTGGCCGGATCCAGGTGCCGCCCAACCTCCCATGGCAGCTGGAGACTGAGTGAAGGCCATGTGTCCGGGTGCGCCGTTCAGATGCAAGCCCGACATCTGATGGTTCACCTGAGGGTGGCAAACACATTCCGATCAATACTAGGGAAGGAAACCATAATCTTGAACAACAATCAAATTTACTCAACTTCTAGCACTGAAATGATCAAACATAACTGGACACACCCTTGAGAATAAAATCAGATGGAGGTAGGCCTCATCTTTAAAATGGACTTTTTTTTCCTTTTGGCTTTTCCTCTGTGACACACAGATTTTTTAAATTTTTTTTTGCATGTGTCGCTCCTTCCCTCTCGTGGTCAGAATTTCAACTACAGCTTTAAAGTACATTTTAAATCGGCCAAAGCTTTTATGCCCACTCATTCCCTGTATGGTAAAACACTTCACATGAAACTTTTTGGCCTATTGCGAACAGTTTTGCCAGGGACCTTTTTCTTGTGCCATTTTTAATACCACACCCAACATAAATAATTCTCCATCCATCCATTTCCATCCATTTGGGCAGTGACTTTATAGAGCTGTAGCATCACAGTCATACCTGAGCCATGTTCCACTGAGCTTGTTGCCCCGGCTGGATAGCGTACATGCCCTGGGTAGGCACCATGCCGGCAGGCATCGCACCGCCATGTGGCGTCATCATTCTGGGGGCCATGCCCATCACGCCGCTAGCAGGGGCATTTCCCATGAAGCCATTGGGCATGGTCATCCCAACCATCATTCCCGGACTGGGCCCCATCATAGCTGCTCCACTCTGTGCCATCATGGCACCCATGACGGTCGTCGGTGGCACGGCCGTGCCCATGCCGGGGAAGGCTTGATAACCAGCAGAGGTGTGGACAGGAAACTGCATCTGAGAGGGTCCCATGAACATGCCAGCTGATGGAAAGAAGACATTACGCAAATCATAATGTTAATTTACCATGACATACAGGTTTGCTCATGTTTAGAATGTACACAACTCAGTAGGGAAGCACATGCAATGTGTCTACAGTTATTTCTCCTTAAGGCTTTATTCAGCACCTTTTGCACTGACGGATGGAAGGCGAGTGATTTGATCAGGTACTCTAATATAACTAACTAGATGGACCTTTGATTGTAAAATAGCTAAGTGATTTCATACCAATCGTTCTTCATGTTATATAAGCTTTTATAGATTAATAGAAATCCCACATTGTTTAGCTCTTTGTAACTATTGACATTAACGGCATTGAGGGACTATTTTTCAGTTTGAGTTTAAAACGTCTGACTGTCTCTGAACGCATTTCGTGTCTCGAGGAATGCAAGAGATGTCACTGTTTAATGTAATATTTCTGTTATGACTCTATCCATTTGAAACACAAAAGTTGAGTGTGTTACAAATTATAATACAAATACTGTATTTGATCACAACCGTCGATCTGCCTGTTACAAACCAATTTTAATACCACAGTTTAGGCTTTTACGCAGCCCCAATTTTACTTTCAAACGGAAGACATTCTCAGAAAAACCAATGCTGCAAATAGTAGAAACTTCTTGCGCTAACTTGGTGCATCAGTAAAAACAAATATTTGCGTTGGAAATTGAACCCAATTCGGTTACATCAATAATGCATGTTTTGTTGAAAAAGACCTAATTATGTTGCACATACAGTGCATTTGACAATAAAGTTGTACTTGACTTGAACAAAACAATAAATAAGAACTTAAGAATTTTTCAACCCCGCCCAAAACTTCTAGAGACCTGCCTTCAAGCTTGTTGGCGCTCATTAATGCAATCAGCTTCGGCCGAGCTATTTGATGCTCTACGCTCACATAATGACGAGCTCTCGCGTGACACGAGAAGTCACACGAAATCAGGGAGAAAAAAGACAAAAGGATCGATTTACGGTTTTATGAATCGATTTTCGGCTATGGAAAGGATAATCAAACGGATTAATCATTTTTTAAACCCTGCTCATAACATGGACCATCTGAGGTTTTACGTCGCTAAGTTACAACAAAACGTAACTTGGTGTCTACTTACCAGCTGGAGCCTGTGGCGACATGTTGTTAGTTCCATAGAGTGACAAGATGGAGTCCTTGGACATTGGTTTCTTTGCATGATCTTCTGTCTTAGTTGTGCTACTGCTGTCATTGAACAGGTCAAGCTCGCCGTGTCCGGACCCTGGCGTGCCTCCGCCCACTGCTGCCTGTGGGCCTTGTGTAGGAGTGCCTGCAACACTGCTGGAGCTCACCTAGATGAAAAACAGCCAAACATTTAGAGCGAGATTGGACGGCACCAGGTTCGTGCTGGATTCACAAGGTGTGGAGTTGATTTTTTTCTAACTCCAGTGACACTGCAAGTATTGTTTGGATGCAAATTAAGTACCTATGAGTTAGTTGCAACCACAACGAAGTAAACAATAGCAAATAATATCAATATTAAACATTTTGTATGCATCTTGACACTGATGACCATTCTAGTCTTTAACTGTCGGATTCACAGAGCCTTGAAAACGTATTCATGGCTTGATTTTTTTTCCACATCCTTACAATCACAAACTTGAATGTATTTTGGGGGGGGGGGATTTTATGTGAGAGACCAACACCAAGTAGCACATAATTGACAGCTGAAACCTCCCATGTCCAAATTCAGTCAATTTCAACTTTTTTTCCTCACAAATCAATATTATTGGTCAGTCACCAGCCAGCGTGCATCTGTTATTTTTTTACAAATGGTTAAGCAATATCAAGTGTTGTAAATGGTGTGCATTCTTTGACAATGCAATGATAATGACTTAAGATGCTAGCAGGTTTTTTTTTTTTTTTTAACGTGGTTTTGGAGTTGTGAGGATTCCGCCTGACGCCAGCAATATGGTGGATTGTAGGTTGTACCTGAGGAAACTGAGCAGTTGACGTGGAAGATGGTAGGGGGTTGGATACCATAGGACCAAATATGTCCAGGTCATTGTTGTTCTGACTTGTGCTGGTGATCCCATTGTTGCTTGGTGCAGCTGCCGGTGCATCTGCCAGAGAAAAGTGAAAAGACTGGTTTTACAGGTGGAAAAAGCACACACACACACACACACACATACACACACACACACAATTATTCAGTTACACAACTACTAACTAGAATATGCAATGTTTCCCCACGAACACAGACTAAGGCCAACTTTTGTTTAGCGAGGTCAGAAAAAAAAAATCCCTCAAACCATGGTCTCACTGACCATAAGACATTACCTGCAACCCGTCTCCTGTTTAAATAATGCGTTTCAAAGCAAATTTGGTCCAGCACTGATGTGACTTTTTAGTGACCCTTTCCTTTTTGCTGTGTTGAAACACAAAAAGTCAGCAACTTCAACTTCCTGTCAGAGCAAGGCTTTCAGTGATTCACTGCTTCAACATTTCTGGTTGAACACATAACTTTGCATTGCAAAGAACATCCTGTAGTCCTTGACTGTTGCCCGAGACCTGTTCATGAGAATTTACAAACATACAGTTCCTCTGCAGCTTTGGAGAATTAACATCGACACGATGGCTTTTGAACTTACACTGTCTAAAGTTGTGAAGGGTACCAAAAAATATTGAAAAACTGGACCGACAGGGTGGAGCTCGACAAGCTGCAGGGTGTTGATTACTCAACAGACAATCCTCAATTGTGTGAAACAACAGGAATGGGCAGGACAAAAAAAATGTCTTTCCCCCAGCCTTTTTGTGTAATCAATGAGTAAACAGAAGGCAGAACACAAAATGCTGGATGCCGTCCACTGTTGCCGTTTGTTGCGTGAGTCACACTCCACTCCTTTGTTGAATTCATTAGAGTTAGTTAAAACATTATATGACGCCATCTCATACAGACATCGCCATCAAGGATTAGCTGCCAAAATACAATAGAAAGCTGAATTTAATGTGAAGGGAGAAAATGGCAAACGGAAGAGCATTTGTCTTATTTTCGTCCTCGAATGGAGTTCAACTTCGTATGATGATGATGCAGTGCAAATCTCAGGCCAGTGCAACTTATGGTATGTCCCTCAGACAGATATTACCATCACAAGCCTCCTCATACATAATTCTCTGACACAGAATACACCTTACCAAACTATCAAAGTCAATGCTCGGGGGCCAGATCTGGCCAGCCACATGATTTTATATGACCCACGAAAGCAAATCAAACATGTCAACTTCCATGTGGCTTGCAAAATTTCAAATTCACATATGTAATAAATAAGATATTGTAAGCATTTTTGTGACCAAAGCCCTCATTACAGTCACTTAAACAATAGATGAATAAACCATTATTCTTGACTTCTTTATATGACAGTCAATAACGGCCCTCCAAAGAAAACGGTGACTACAATGTGGCTCCGAGACAAAAATGAGTTATATCTTAATTAGACATAAGACTGGGCCAAAAAATCCAGCCCGACCCGCGGGTATTAAAGCCTGACCCGGCCCGAGCCCGACCAATTAACTTGATTTGCAGGCCCGAGCCCGGAGCAAACCCGAAATTTAAAATGTTATTTGTGGGGACTCGGGAGGAGGAGGGGTGATTTATGGTAACAAATTAAAGCCTGTCTTTTGTAACGAATTCTAAGTTAAACAAGACTGTATAAACATTTACATCTTTTATATTTCTGTTCCTGCAGAGGGTACATTAACCAACAATTTTCCATCATTGCCGGATTTTTTTAAGAATTGACGGGAACATTTTACGGCCGGCCGTCATTTTGATGGGTTGCAAATCGGGCCATACACCACAGCAAATCTAGCGCGGCACTTTATGAGAGAAGCAGCGAGACAAAGAAGAACAATGACGGGTGGATAATAGAGACATGAAGGAGTTCTTTGAATTGTCATTGCAAGAGTTTAGTACAGTACGTGTTGTGATGAGGCGAATTCTGTTTTTTTGCGAACCACGGTCTCTCATGGCCAAAACTATTCATGGCCTTGAAACGCCTCAGCGCACTGTTTTGTTTGGGTAGCAACATCACAGTGATATATATATATTTTTTTAAGTCAGCAAGAGAGAAGCCCGGCCCGACCCGAAGCAATGATTAACATTTTAGGCCCGACCCGAATTTCGGGTCGGGTTGTGCTCGGGCTTAATTTCTTACCACTAATCTTAATCAATATATGGTTGATGAAAATGAGAAGCAGACTCACCAAGTGCTAGTAGGTTCACTGAAGGTTCTGATGGCTTAACCGGGCTGATTTTAGGGACTTGCCTTGACTCTTCATTTTTCTTAAAATAATAAGTAAACAGTCATTTAAGATGATAAATTGCTGAAATCTGAGAAAGCTGTGCGAATGTACGTCTGAGAACTTACCTTGGTGTAAGAAGACACCTTGCTCCCTCGCTCTGACTCCTTCTCTTTTTTCATACAATCTTTAGGCTGAGAAAACAAGCATTCAAAAAAATAAAATGAGTCATGTTTGTTTGAGCCCAGAAAAAAATATATAAATTGATTTAAGAGTGGCCAAACAGTCACACCATACAACAAAAAAGGAACATACACTTCCTCCATTGGTCACATTCATATTGTAGTATTTCTTCTTCTCATATTTATCCCTGATGAAGAATTCAACTGCTCTGAGGCAAGAGTCAAGGAAAAACTGCAGGATAGCGGCCCTCCGGGACCGGATTTGCACACCTCTGCTCTACAGGGTAAGCGGTGTTGAAAATGGATGGATGGGATTATTTTGACAATGGTTTGCAGTGGTGTAGCTCTGCACTGTATGTCATTGTTATGGCTCTTGTGCTGGTGCATCGAAAATTGTGGCCAGTGAATTCATACAAATCACATGACACTTTCAGGTAAGTGCAGATCGTGAAAGATACTGGTCTGTTTGAGGTCGTCTGAAGTTTGCAGGAAGGTCGGCCTCATAAAGCTGCCTGGCCTTGGTGTTTCCCATATCCTGTATACGCTGAAAAAAGAAGAGAGCACAGAAGGGTAAAGACAAGGGCACTTCTTCAATACATGCTCACAGTATTCATGTTTGTAAGAAGTACAAGCTGTCAGACCATCAGAATGACCATCAAATTACTGACATTATCACTTTTTGTATTCAAAATGTGACAACTTGACAAGGGACTACAGACAAAAATTGGACGATAGCTATAATCGGACATATTTACGTCTAAATGTTCATTAATATGCACTGCCACTTTTTAAATGAATAATACAATAATACAAAATTATTTGTGTAAAATTTGGGCCCGTTTACATGAACAAAAAGCTGATCAACTCGTAGGACGCCTTAAGGCCTTTTCACACAAACGGGTTCTGAGGGTTGACGTAGTAACATACCAGGAAGTAAACAGGGAGGCTTTTCACATGGGTTTAGACGAGAAGTAGATTCCACCTTGGCTAGAAACGTACCCATCAATGCGGTTTAAAAAAAAAAAAAGCCCTGGCTTTGCTCATTTTCAGGAGAACAAGACAAGTACCAGAAGAAAATGGCAAAGGTGCATCACATCAAGGCTCGCCAGGAACATGGAGTTGTTAAGTTTGTTTATAAGCTACCATTTCTAATGCCGTTTAATGTAAAAGTCCATCAAAATATCACATAGAATCACTCTGCCAGCCGTTCTATTGGAGAGCGAAACGGCAGCGGTTTGTCATGTGATGGACTTAACCAAGATTTATCCACTACTGGGTTACAAGGATCACATAGTGTGACAAATTTAGTTTTTTTTGTCAAATGTTTGAATCAAAGGCATGATTGTGAATAATGATTATAAATACTATGGAATATCTTTGTTTTAGTTTTCGCATAACCTGTTCAGTTTTTTTACTGGAGGAGATACGCTGCTTTTGCTGCATAAACTGTGGAAGTAGTAAGCAGTACTAGAAGAACAAAAAGATCTGTCAATCCTAAAATAGTGGTGACAAACTGTCGTTTTAGCAGTGACGTACTGTAATTTAACAATGACGGAAGCACCGCTAAAGTAATGACAATGGACTGCCTGACAGTCCTAAAATATTGGTGATGGGCTGTAATTTAGCGATGACAGAAGCGCATTTCAAATAACGACGACGGACTGATGATTTTAGTGAGATTCGCCTTTCAATAATGATGGACTCACGATGACGGACGGGTGCCCTGGCCACTGACTAATGATGGATAGGCAACATTTTATAATTGCCCACCTCTGTCGCTGGCATTAATAGAACACACATTTAATTGTTCTAATACCCTGCAGCACCACTGATGAGCTGCTGTGCCCCTGTGATTAGTAATCACAACCTACGGTATTCACCCACTGCATTATGCATGTTGTACTACATTGTGCTTTGAAAATTTCTATGATAAAACACGACGGGAAATAAAAAGGCAAACCTTATAGCAGGAACATTAACACAACCGTACCTGGATTTGATCTGAGGTCCATTGGTCCAAGTTGACTGACTTCACTCGGGATATGTGGACACCAAGGTTCCTGTGGATGCCCGCACACCGAATGCAGATAAATACTCCAAGGTTCCAAGAGGCCCATCTTGGACCTGAGAAAGGAAAGAGGGCCCCATGGTGGACCGGACTAGTAAGAAGTGGCTGAAGATCAAAGACCAAACACTACTCTTGCACCCTACATCTTTCTGTGACGTGACATTGAAGCTTTAGAATTGTCTGGATGAATACGCGATAAACATGCGGTGTGATGTTTCTAGTAGTAGACGGATTCACTGTGAAAGGATATGATGCGTGCTCTTGCGAAGACGAAACGGGTTAACCTGTTAGCGAGGCACTTAGTTTAGCTTCAAGGGACGCGGTGTCAGCTGACTGTCAGAGCCGCTTCCGTACCTCGCAGTCGCCTTATGTAGGCTTACAGATGCTACGATTGTTTTCAACGCGTGCCCTGAAATATAAATCGACGTTTTGTGTGTCAAAATGTAACAAGAACTCGACATCTTGAATGTCGCACCTTTCGCCTCGCAGTCGGCACAATACTTGTTGTCTTCCTCTCTGAGCATTTTGGACAGGATGGCCTGGTGCTGCTCGTTCAGTTTCTGGGCCTTCTCTCTCTCTGAGCGGGTCGTCATGTTCACTTCTTCCGTTGAATGTATCGAATAAAATAGTAACTACAACAATTCGTCGATAGTCAAGAAAAGGTGCCGATAAAAGACCATAATCAGAAAGGCGAACGCCTCCGACTGGTATGAAGACACCCGGAACCGGAATGACTTCTCCGCCCACGGGAATTCGCAAACTGACGCGTCGGCCAAATGGGATTGGACAGCCGCAATGACGTCGAATGACTCACATAGTTTCTTCACGTTTCGGACCGAAGGAACTATTATGCTTGGTTTCAGGATGTTAAAATTTAATCATGCCACTTTTACACAATACAATCACAATCCGCGACAACCATTATACGTGTAGGGTGGTAATATGAAAAAACAAAACCCTGTACTGTACGCTACAACAGCTGGACGACACACTTCATTAGGTACACCTGAAAAATCTAATACCAGAGCTGCGAGTAAAGTGATTCCTTGCCCCAACTAATGAGCCGTCACTGGGTCAATTTTCGTGCTTTGTCTTGCGAGTCACAATTTGAATTAAGAGCGATCATTAGATACACCCCTCCTCGAGTGAAGTGAGCAATCGAAAAGGAGAACAGTCACAGATGCACTTTCAGCCATTAACTGAATAGGACACACACTCAAACACAAACACAAAATGAAAAACAATCACAAGGAGAACACAAGAAGACGCCAACACAGAACAAACTTTATTGCAAATGGCCGAGCGAAGCTGGAGATAGGCTCCAACTTGCCCGTGACCCTCGTGACGATGAAGTGGTACAGATAATGCATGGATGGACGAATACTGTACTAATGTAATATGTAAAATCGTAATATATTTGGTAATAGTCATGATTCAATGGTTAGGTTCGGTAAAAGGTGAAATTTTCTTCTGAAATGTCAGAGCTATAAATTACAACACATGATAAAAGCCATCGCTTTTATAGGTCAAATAAAAAAAAGACTTTTTTTATATCAAGATCAAAAATACAATGAGTAACACAAAGCCTTCACTGATTAAAAAAATGCTGTTGACCAGTGTTATTCAGCTCAAAATGACCATCAAAATTAGCATGCAGTTTAAGAACGAATGATACACGGATTCAGTATTGTTTTTGAAAAAGACACTTTCATCGGATCCCAATAGCCACCAAAGGCATTTTGGCATATGAGAATTGTATACATGCAGCTAAAGCAACACAAATATAAATTAGGAAGGACAAGGAAAAGCAGGTTCAGGATTGGTCCAGTTAATTAATGCAAAATACAGCACAGCTTCAGAAAAAAGTTTCCAGGCGAATCTTGAAGTTATTCTCCCGATGTCTTACAGCGATACCATGGCGGAGCAGCATTTCTACATACGGTGGCCAGAAAGTGGAGTCTATTGCCAAATACGGGTCATGTGGCGTGGTCAGGACCTTGTTCATAAGCAGCTGCAGGATATAGAGGAAGAAGTTCATATGATTCAACACTCTCTCTCCATCCTCACAGAACAAAGCAAAAAAGGTATTTTTAACCCCATGAAAAAGAAGGCATATTGTGTCGGCACAGTGACTTCAATGAGTAACTTATTAGATTACTAGTGATTTACTCAATCATATGTGATGGAAATGTGTGCGGCTAGCCAATCGAAGTCCCCCTTTAAACATTGGTTTGAAAGTTGAAATAAACAGAATCCACCAATAAATGAAAGAAGAAGCAGTAAACAGGGAGTAATAGTAACACGTTGACCAAATGTACAGCTAAACCCGCAGCTGATGGGCAGCCAAGATTTCCAAAGACAAAGCTATTTTGGCAAGAGAAGTTTCTCCCCTAACGGTATCTCCCGAGCGACGTGGAGGAGCTGTTGTGCACGGTATGTAGTCAAAAACAAGGAAATCCAACAAACCCGTTGAAGCATTTGAACATGTAGCAACCAAGTGATCGAGTGAAAAGCATGAAAATTCGAGCAGTTTGTTGCTGATGCTCTTTTGCATACAGCGATCAATGACTCATTCATTCAAATAATATCTAAGCGCAATGACACAACAATCTCTGAAGTCTTCATAATTCTAAATGTTGAACATTGAGTAGTGAGTAAGTAGTGCAACAGAACTCACCTCCAGAATATCACTGAGGGAAATTAAGTCTTCATTTACATCATTTGGAATGTTCTGGGGAAATTGGGATCATGATGAGCTACAGTATATCAGACTTGGAAACACCATAGAGTTCGTGTCTCATCTTAAGCAACATGGTGATGACACCAGAAAAGTGAGCACACCTTCTTTTTTGTTTTGAGGTCATCGCATGGAGGAGGAACATGTTTTTCTAGGATGTCTCCCAGAGACTCCATCAGCTTTTCCTTGTAGTCTTTCATTTTATTGATCTTCTCCTTGGTTTCCAGCAGAACACTAGAATACACGTCGACACACACACTTTTTTACTAGTTTTCTATTAGTTTTAAATACTTGTAGTTTGCTGCAGTAATGTATTTTTAGACTGTTAAATGGACGAAAACCTAGTGAAGTGGCTTTTCGCTAGCTCACACCGGTTCACATCTGTAATGAATAACCCTAACCCTAACCGTTCAACCCTAGTAACCAGTTGGGCATAGTGCTTGACAAGTTTCCAAACTTCAAAGTGTATAGATCCCTGGTAACATTATTTTATGAATTATTGATGCAACCCGGCGGCCCGGTTAGCGCGTCGACCTCACAGTGCAGAGGTACCGGGTTCAATTCCAGCTTCGGCCTCCCTGTGTGGAATTTGCATGTTCTCCCGGGACTTGTATGGGTTTTCTCCGGGTACTCCGGTTTCCTCCCACGTTCCAAAAACATGCATGGCAGGCTGATTGACCACTCTAAATTGTCCATAGGTGTGAGTGTGAGTGTGGATGGTTGTTCGTCTGTGTGTGCCCTGCGATTGGCTGGCAACCGCTTCAGGGTGTCCCCCGCTTACAGCCAGAAGACGGCTGGGATAGGCTCCAGCGACCCTTGTGATCGGAAACTGGATGGATGGATTTATGCAACCCGTTTTAACCTTTAGCCTTCATTGAGCTGCAAGTTGCCAGTTCAAGCTCTAATTGTAATATATACACTTGAATATACCATCCATCCATCCATCCATTTTCCGAACCGCTTGATCCTCACTAGGGTCGCGGGGGGTGCTGGAGCCTATCCCAGCAGTCTTCGGGCAGTAGGCGGGGGACACCCTGAATTGGTTGCCAGCCAATCGCAGGGCACACAGAGACGAACAACCACCCACGCCCACACTCACACCTAGGGACAATTTAGAGTGCCCAACGAGCCTGCCATGCATGTTTTTGGAATGTGGGAGGAAACCGGAGCACCCGGAGAAAACCCACGCAAGCCCACTTGAATATACCTTGTACTGTAAATCACAGGACCAGCCAAACTATGAAAAAAAAGTGCAATGTATAGTCCGGAATATACAGTATTACAAAATATACAGTGGGCTGAGCCTTTAGCAGGACAAAAATAAGTTTGTGTTCAATAGTTTTGTCTTGTAAAAGAGCAAAAGTATCCATTTCACCGAACGTCACACTCACCTGTGCTCTGATAATTTCTCACTTTGTTCTTGTAGTCGCTTAGCATGCTCAGTGGCAGCACTTAGCACCTGTCCTTTTTCCTCCAACCACTTCTGTTCACTTTAACACACAATTGACACGAAACCATGAACAAAACACCTCTCAAGAGAAAGTACTGCATGCATGCGGTTTAAAAGATCACGTACAGTTCTTTCGTTTCTCGCAGCTTGTCCCGCTTTGCTTCATAGCAAGAGAGAACCATCTCAAGTTCAGAGCATAGCTTGAGCATCTGTGCAAAACAGAGCGGGCATGTCAGAAGCAGTCTCCTTTTTCAGTCCTGTACTTTTCTTGCACATGTACCTCCTCTTTTCCAGCTTTAAGTAACACTTCAGAGTTTTCTGCCAGCACTACATGGATTAAAACAAATACATGAAATCAATATGATACAATTAGCACAGTTTACTGGTGTATACATGAATTTGTTGGTGAGAAAGTCAACATAAACTGCAAAACTTTGGAGAAAAAGTGGTGATGGTGTTCTACCCTTTTTTTCAACCTGTGTGAAACTGAGTTATTTCTTGGGTACTGATTAATGCAAAGGGCTCCCAGATTGAGACACAAATCGGAAATGACAATGCTCAAATTCCATCAATGCCTTCATAATTTTATTATCATATGTTATTCATATTTGATTATATTCACTGATATGTAGTAATTGATTATGTTGATTATTTCTTACAATAATTAGGAAACAGGTAAGTATCAATTTGCAGCACTTGATTTCTGTGAATCTCTGCCAGTGTTAACATGTACATCACAAATGATCACCTCTGTAACATTCCTAGAAAATCAACATCAGCGACTGTTAAGGTACTTTTTTTTTTTTTTTTAAAGAAGAAGCTTACTCGCGGACTACTCATGTGGTCCTCGAGGACTACCTGGTGCCCGCGGACACCAGGTTGGTGAACACTGGTCGATAACAAATGAACAAATAAGTTAGTTAGAGGCTGAACTGGGCAGACCTCAGCATTGAGTGTTGTTCTAGTTTAGATTTATTCTGAGTGTATGTCAGTGAATGATCTTATTCCAACTTTTTCACCATACATCTTGAAGATTATGTTACAATTTATGTGTAAACAGTCATATTTATTTCCAAAGGTTCCAATGGTTACTTACGCCTCGGTTCCACTGTAAGCCACTGCTTCATTTCCGCTTCGGTTGCTAACAGCCTATTAACGGACTTAAAAAAAATAATACATTTGTCATTACAAAAAAAATCACCATTGCTTTGAATTCATTAACTAGCCCAGGCCACATTGAAGAAATACTGATCAATCTAAAAATATGCTGCAATACGGTGTGCAGGAAGATAAAAGGAAATACCAAGCACTCCATTATTTCTACCCTAACTGTATGTCGGGTATCGACTGAAGCGTATCTAAAAAAAATCAAAATGCTCACCTGCGCTTGAGTATTTTCACATTGGTCTGGCTCACATAGAATGATCTTGTTTTGAAGCTGCAACAGGGTAAGTATTTTGTTTAGTTTCCACAGAATTGTCATTTCAGTACTCCAAATCAAGAATATAGGTACAATATTAATGCATAAATCACCTTATCGAGCTGAGCAAACTGTTGCTCACATTGGTTCACTAGCTCCACCTGGGCAGCTTCTGATAGTTCCGTTAGAGCCTGGTTGCCCTGTTTAATGTCATCCTGCAGACAGAAAAGCAATTTTGAGTAGGAGGTGAAGTCATGTCAACAGTTCATAGTCATTGGTGTAATGTTTCAATTTTCAATATTCAACAAACATAAAACACATACCCAAGAGTTGTTGCTGTTGTTCCCCCCCCCCCCAGAAGTGTAGTACTGTACCTTGAAAAGGTATACAGTATAATCCATTCCATGGTTCTGATCATCAAGCCACTATTAGTGTCTCAAATCGGGCAGTATGATTTACTATATGGTTTGTTTCCCCAAGGTCTTCTTCCGATGTATTTTTGTAATAAACACAAGCAATACATTGATCTGTATTACATACATCAATATATTTAATATATTTAAATGTTTTGATCTTATAGATTTGTCTTAAACTAGAACAAAGGCAAATGAACAAAGAATTAATTTTACAGACGGTTTGTTGATTGGCTTCAATTAGAATCGTTAACCGACTTTAACCTGATCATCTTAATTGGAGAGATGCACAGCCCTACTTTACCCTCTCAAATACTGTGGCTTACAAACTATTATTCTCGTTCCTACTTTTATTTATACATTGGATTCCAAGTACAAATTAATTGAACTTGTTTAATGACATAAAGTTGTTTTTGTTGCCTGATGGTGGTGTGCTTATTTAAGTAATAAGAAACTATCCAGAACATACCTTACGATTAAATAACTTAGTAAGTACGTAAGTAACTTAGTAAGTAAACCAATGACTCGTCTTACTTCTTCACGTAATTTAACACAGGTTAGGACTTTATGCTTAGGTGATACTGTATATGAATATCAACACAAGGATAGTTTGTGTGTTATGTCATGAAGATGAGCAAGTAACTCCTATCGTGTTAATCATCGTTTATGATGTGACTTTTGATGAAAACCAACAGAAACTATTCGTGGTAATCAAATTAATCCACGGATTGACATAAACAGGAACTCAATACTTACCATTTTTGATGAAGCTGGATTGACTGAAATAAAAAGTACGGAATAAAACGCTTCTTTTTCAAAATGCCGCCAACATTGATGACGTCATACACGCGACAGTGTAACCGCAAAACATTTAAGAGCACCACTGCTGCGTGCATATGCGCATTCGTTTGTTTTTTTTAAACTTCATGTATGGCCTGAATTTAGCACTGTATGTATTTAAGTTAACAGGTGTCATCAAAATAAAAGACAAGAAAAGATAGGATATCCTATAAGAAATAAAAAATCAAGCTACTCGTAAGGTGTTCGTATGACTGCACCTCGCGTGCTTTTTAGCGACTCGCCACGTTAAAATCGTTGAATGTATTCCTTCCATTTTTTGTGCCTCTATGGCCACTATGACCGAATTAAATATTTTTTTATTATTTCAGAGTAACCACGATATTTCTAAGTAATATCTAACCTATATCATGGTTAAATATTAGGTTTGAAAACAAATTCTACTGCTAATAAAGTAAGCAAACAAAGTTTACAAAGTGATTAGCTGTAGTAGTAGTAGTAGTAGAAGTAGCATCATCGTCATCGTCATCATCATCATCGTTGTTGTTGTTATTGTTGTGTTTTTGTTGTTGAAGTGAGTACCGCGTGTAAACGTGTCCTGATCTGGTCAGCGTGCGTTTCCGCAATTTGCCAGCAGGTGTCTCTGTTTACTCGTCTCCTTGCCAGCACAATTGTTGCTCAGTTATTGTCTTTCCCCATTTTACTCACGTGATCTTGTCTCTGAATATTAGATGTTCGTTGAAAATAAATTTTCGTATATGAATCATAAATATTATGTTTGATAAACGATATACTTATGAGAAGGTGCCTTCCGGTTATTTACTACAAGCCCCAAGACATTTAGGTTAAACTTTTTAAAAGAGTGTGGCAAACATGTTTAATATTAATAAAACGCACTTCTCAGCTAATAGCGATAACATTTAACATGTTGATAAAGAATGAATAATGTTATAACATAATATAATATTCATAAAGTATTACGCGGTCGTGATTAATTGTATGCTGACTTTAACTAGAGGGGGCTTCTGTCCTTGGATAATGCTAAACGCATAAATCATCTTTACAACAGAATGTTCCGAGCTATAATTGTATCTATTTGCAGACTGTGTTTTGTTTATTTTCTTTTGCTTTGTTTTACTCTGCTGTCTGATTTCAGGTCAGCATTGCAAATGATAATCTGTCCCCAATTACTTTACCTGGACTAGGTTAAAATGCCGTTACTTTATGTTAGACTTTGTGTGGTATTTATCACCATCGAACTTTACCAATACTGCTGCTTTCACTAAAATTGTGCCACTTCTAACATATTCAAAAACGTTTTTTTTACTGAATTAGATTTTTATGATAGGCTACGTTTTATTAACAAAGTAACGCATGCATAATCTGCATTCAATGATACTGCACGTGCTGTTTTGTTGGTGCTTTAAACAGATGTTTTTGAGTCAAAGATTGTTTGGGGTAGTCTGTAACTCTATGAATAGAATGTTTAGGCGTTTTGCTTATTTTGTTACCATCTCATGTTTATCATACCAGTGTTGTGTGACTCCATCGCGTTAGAAGTTCAAATATATCGCAATTTGAGGGAAAATATTGTGTATTTCTGCTGTTTTCAAGCTTCCTGAAAAGTCCAACTGTGTATTATTTGAATGATCAACTAGAATTTGATTAATATGCAAATTTACCAACAAACCGTTCCGCGTGAGCGTTCAGCGCAGCCTAATTAATCAACAGTTAAAGGAAATTAATACATACATCAATTCTGTCAGAAACATGCTTAGCCCAATCGCCCGTAAAATTGAAGTTTGAAGTATTAACTGGCTCTGCAGGAAGGCTATGATTAAAACTCCGCAATCCCACTCCATTTATATATAGTGATTTAACTGCAGGCAAATATAAGGTCGTTTACATGTCTATTGTTTTTTTGTGTTTTGTTTTGTTTTGCAAAAATGACAATGTTATCAATTGTGAGAAAGTGCTTGTGCTGATTATAATAATTGTTATTGTTGCAAATATCACAAAATGTAATGTTTTTTGTTCACATCTAAGGCCTTAATTTTGGTCATTATTTGCATCATTCACAATTCAAAACAGAGTTCATCCATCCCATTGTCTTATTGCAATACTGTCAGTGGCTCAAAAATTAATTTACCTTTGCACCTGAGACTGTTTTCCACAAGGTGCAAATAATAAAATAAAAGGGATTGGAGAGAAATGAGATGGGAGGGGGGCAAAGGGAGGACTGTACTATTGTTTCAGTAGGGACTCATGCATCAAACTTCAATTTTCCGGACGATTGAAGTAGTGATTTTTTTCCCCATCTTGAAGTGAAATACTGAAATACACTTAAGACCTCCAGATTAATTACCATGAAGTGGTCCCACAGACTGTAATATTACTTATCATGGGGCCTCCTGACAAGCCCTCATAAAATAAACAAGTGAAATCCATAAACTTGGGTTGCCTTAAGACTCTCCCTTCATACTATATATGCTTGATTATATATATATACGACATATAAACAACCCACTGGCCACTATAGGTCAACTACAATCTTCATTTAACAATGTTTGAGAATGTAGTTTTAAAATTGCATCATGCATATTAATTAGATTATTTTGTGGCATGAGAAAAACAAAATACCAGAAACTCTATAGTGTAAGTACAGATTTTTTTCAGGTGTGCCAAATGGAATGGCCCAAGGATATATATACTGTATATATATATATATATATATACATATACAGGACTTATATATATTAGGACTTCAAGTTGACTACTGTGTATATATATATATATATATACACACGCACAGTAGTAGACCTGCCTCTTTGTGTGGCTTGTTTTATAGTGTTTGCCTGTTTTTGCCCAACTTAAAACTTCAATAAGTTTATGGGACTGTATGGATATTACATATACATATATATACATATATACATATATATATATATACATATATATATATATATATATGTGTATATATACATGTATATGTATATATATATACATATACACATATATATATGTGTGTGTATATATATACATGTGTATATATATATACATATATATGTGTATATATATACATATATACGTGTGTATATATATATACATTTGTATATATATATATATATACACACATATATATATGTATATATATATGTATATATATGTATATGTAATATCCATACAGTCCCATAAACTTATTGAAGTTTTAAGTTGGGCAAAAACAGGCAAACACTATAAAACAAGCCACACAAAGAGGCAGGTCTACTTATCATTTCTTTGAACAAAGGAGGTTAAACGGGAGGCAGCCTTTTGAGTTGCTGTTCGTGACACTCTCTCTTTCTCACATCACCATGTTTTCAGCTTCATTAAACCCCTTAAAGACAAAAGGAATAAAGAGGCAAAAAGAAGAAAACAAACAAAAGGCTCCCTAACCAGGCTTTGGCATCAATGCCACAGTTTCAACTCTTTATGGGCTCCCTACTTAACATTAAAAACACTTTCAAAAAAATCCATTTCTTGTTTAGAAACCCTTCTTGGACAAAAGTCAAACATATTATTCCGCAGCTAAAGCGGAGAAAGACAAGCGACTCACAAAAAAAAGGGCCACTTTCATTGTAATTCATTGACTTGTTCAAAACGGGAGGCAAAGAAAAGGGCCAGACATTAACAGCCGCAGATGCCCTCGTGAAGGGAGAGTCTATGTAGGCATTATGGTCTTTGTTCGCACTCACTTCAACTGTTTAAAAGGAGGGTTAACTCAATCCATCAAATTGTCCGAAATTGTGAGGAAATTTCCAAAACCATATGGCCTCCAAACGTTTGCGTCCTTTTTGTGCGGTGGGACACACTTGTCTCAGTATTGCAGGCAGCGGGGGGCGGCCCTGCGCCTTTGTGGCTCGGCCCATCGGGGAACGCTGCTCATTTGTCCCCACTTTTCATGCTTTACGCTCAAAATTACGGCCTGGACCCGCAGAACAAAAAAAGCCCCCCGAAGGCCGGCAGAAAGTGGGCCAAAACTTTGTGTTTTCGTGGCATCCTCCTCTTTATTTGCCGGGGCCAGATTTGTGTTTCTCACATAAATTTTTGGCTCGAATAGAGAAACACGTCTGCAGGTCAAGAAGCCATGATACGCATTTAAGACGTGAAAGGACATGGGAGATTCCGGACCACAATATGTTTCGAGCATCCTCGTAGAAAAGGACACAAAGGGATTAAAGAGTGCAGTATAATACGTTTAAATAGACGCGTTTGATGGCTTTACACGCCCGAGCGGCGTGTCGTATAGCACGGTTTTTATTAGTCTGCAGTAGAGAAAGTAAAAATTATTGGTTAAGAATTACAGCGTAAAGGAAATATTCAGCGGGGAAAAAAGGTCATTTTATTCCCATTGTTGCCTATGTACATTGCAGTCTGTGCATTAATTGGTTTTCAAATCCTGATTTTTAGAAAGGCACTTACAGGTGTTCAAATAATATCAAACGGTATCCAAACAAAGTAATCCAAAAAAAAAAAATTAATAATCACCGCAATGAAAAGGAGTTTTTTTCGGCATCAGACAAAACGCCTCATCGTAGGGAGAAAAAAAATCCCAATCTTCATGCACTGCGGCACAAGGTGAAAAGAGGACGGGAGCCCGCAGTGGCTCACGAAACACAAAACATTTAAATTAAAAAAGAAACAAACGGGGGAAAATCTACGTAAAATAAATAGAACAGTAATCACAAATCAAATCATGCATTTGCATGCAAAACATGATTGGGTGAGGGCAGGCCCTATATGAAAAGTAATGGAACGAACAGGTTCTGAATGTGCGTGTGCGCGCGTTCGTATGTGTTTTGGCGTTAAAAAAAAACCAAGAACAATAATCATAATAGTAATAAGTTACACGTGTCATTTTTTGACCATATTGCTTTGATTGCAAAGACTGTTTGTTACATATCGTGAATGACCACTGCATATTTCTTCTTGTTGTGTATCCATGCTTATCCACTATGAGTGCCCGTACAAAAGTATAATTACATTTTGGTACATGTTCAGAAAAGTGGTACACAATATAAGCAGTAAGTTACAAGTAAGTCCTCGACGGTGTTTGTGTCTATCGTCTTTTTTCTTGATGAATTGTTTTTTTTTGTTTTTTTTTTGGCTCTCCCGCGCTACAGCGCCATCAGTCATCCACGTCAATCTCCACGTCCTCGTCCTCCGAGCACTCTTTGCTCGTTGTGTGGTCTGAGAAAGGCGACAGCGGGGACCTCGTCACTTTCTGGCCGAGATCGTGCTCCTGCTGGCCCCCCCGCGTGGGGGAGTCGACTGGCGGGTGGCCCAGCGTGCCGTTGGCGCATTTCTCCAGGTCGGCCAGTTTAGCCAGCTTGTCCAGGGGGACCTGGCCGACAGCCTTAGCCGACTCCACGTCAGCCTTCATCTCCTCCAGGTCTCGCTTTAGCTTGGCCCTGCGGTTCTGAAACCACGTGATGACCTGCGCGTTGGTCAGACCGAGCTGCTGGGCGATCTGGTCCCGGTCGGCAGGGGATAAGTACTTCTGGTAAAGGAAGCGCTTTTCCAGCTCGTAGATTTGATGGTTGGTGAAGGCCGTGCGGGACTTTCGGCGCTTCTTCGGGGTGCTTCTCTGGCCGAAGAGGGTCATGCCGTCCCGCCCTGCAGAGTAAAGGGCACGGCGTTAAAAACAAATCAAAATAAAACAAAAACATTCCATGCCTTATTAGGAAAATCACACGGGAAATGTTCAGCGCCACGGCGCCATGAGCAACAGCATGACCACTTGCACAGTCATCAGACAATTATACTCAATTTTAATTGGCAATAATTTAACAGTTATTGTGGTTGCAGTTTGCAGTCTTTTATATCGTACCGGGAGCTCGTGTCTACAAATAATGCGACTAAATGATGTAACCAAAATGATTACGACATCTCGGCTCACGGTGCACTGCAAACAGCAACCGCAATTGTTCGATTCATACCTCTAAACTGAGCCATTCTCTTAGATTACACCTCAGTGGTGCTGCAAGTGTTCCTATTTATGCGACCGGTGAGTCCAATAAATGTATACATTTATAGAAAATGTGCGAGGCCCCAGTCCATATATTGCGGGACCACCGTGAGAATCAGCAATCAGACAAAATAAAAATAGAATGACCTCAAAAACAAGGAGGGACTTTCGGGTTAATTGTTGGCATCGGATACGTTTGCAGATTCCCCTTAATATATATTTTTTTTTCCAGAGCAGCATCGATATTATGATGATCATTAAAAAAAAATATATTATTTGAGGCGCATACCTTCTGCCGCCTGTAGCACGCTGACCTCCAGCCCCTTGAAGGTTTTGCTGGCCAGCTCTTCCAGGGCGCACAGCGGCGAGGTTTGGGTGAGCAGAGCCCGGCTGGACAGAGGCAAGCTCGAGGCGCGGTGCTTCTCGCTGGACGAGATGAGATGAGCCGTGCCACAAATAGTGTAACTTCGCTTCACGGACGGCTTGTTGAGGATGTCCTCGATGCTGAAGGGGGTCAGTGGCTTGTTGGAGTTGGCGGGGGGAGGCAAGTGGTCCAGCGGGCTTCGCCTCCTGTTTTCCCCCGCATCACATTTGGCCACTTCTTTGGATGTCATCACTGGTGGTGAGTTGGACTGCAGGGTCGGGGTGGGGGAAAATCAGATCTGAAAACGAGTGCGGCTATGCAGGGGAGATGGGTTGCAAAAGTCACATAACAGAGGGAGACTGAAGGTGGACAATCTTATTCCAAAACGGGATGCCTTCAAAGTGCTCCTCCGGAGTCCGGTACGGCGAGAAGCCTCCCTGAAAATGGCGAGCTCCAAACACTTGACGATTACTAACAAGTTATCATTGACTGGTAGCTAATCAATTATTTCCAGTGGCACTTTCGCCCTCTTCCCTTTCACTCTTTGACTATGTTGCGGTCCAGCGCGGAGGTTTTTGCGACTGGAAGTGGGGGGGGGGGGGGGGTCCCATTAATTAGGATGCATGGCTGGAAGGAGGAGGAGCCCGGTGGAATTATCATGCGTTGTACTCATATCATCTTCGGTCTAATTTAGTCGTGTGGTGACTTACGAGAATAGCTTTGTGGAGTCAATGAGGGGGGAGGTGGCAGGGGGGTGGGGGTGGGGGGGTGAGAACGAGAAAAGGAGGGAGGGGGGCATACGGGAGAGAGGGAGAGAAATCACAAACCGTAGCCTATTTAAGCCTTTTTTTACGGATAAAAGTTCACCTTCAGCTGGCGACATTTTGCGTTCTTTCATTTTGTGAGAGAAATTGGATTATTCGACGAGTGGACACAGGTTTGTTTTAGTTGTCGAAGTTAGTCATAAGGATGTTTGTTTTTCTCGCGACCAAAAGTGGATGATTCTTTCTTTTGTAAAGGTAAAGTCGAGCTGGGCCATATATCAGCTCTGATGATGCCTCCTCTGGGGCGCCAGAGAGGAGCAGCATGCGGCCCTCTCAGCATCACCAAAGCGCGCTCATAATTCAGGCAATGGCTTCTTTTTCCTCCCTTTCCCTTCCTTTTTATTACTTGCAGGAACTACTTCATCTTCTCTCAAATGTCCCTGCGCCGTGCAGGTTTGGCATCCCGGGTTTGCGAAATGCAATTTTGAACATAAATACAATTTACCCACACAATAATAATAATAATAATAATAATAATAATAACAATAATAATAATTTTATCGTTTAGGTTTTTTCTTCAAATTGTTCAGTTTAATTGTTAGTGATTTTTTTGTGTTTATATATATTTTTTTACAGAAATATGGATTAAATTATATTCAAGTGTGCTGGTGCAAAGATTATTCATTATTACATTCTGTTTGATATAAATATTATTAATGTTATTGTTCTTATTATGATTCTGAAATAATATGTGGGGTTTGTGTTAATTCCAATGTTGCACACAGTAATTCGTTGCCTGCATGCTAATAGTTGTTGATGTAATTTTCACAGGAAATATTAAAATGAAGGCGAAAAGAAAAGAAAACCAAATAACAATAATCTGCTCGGTTGAGAATAATAGATGCTGTCATTTTTATTTGCTGCTGCAGGGGTTGAGGTTTAATTTCAGCGGTAACTGCTTATGTGGTATTTTGTTGAGAGGTGATCTATTTTCTGTCGCTTCACCAAATGTGTTTATGCACAAATGTGTTTGGCGTTGCTAGTGAGATAACAAATAACAAATAATACACGTTTTATATCAACATATTTCCAATCCCTTTGCAGTTATTCAAACCAAATGTAAAATGTATTTTTTTCGAGATGTAAAACCTGCAAATAATGTCAAATGAGAATTTGACACTAACTGGGAGCGGGGGCATTTTGCTGTATTAATGTACTTAGTACTACCAGTGTCTGCTTTAAATAAGGAATAAACAAATATAAAATAATAAAATAATAAAATCTATATGTTTAAAGTGTACCAAATGTATATATATATATATATATATATATATATATATATATATATATATAATGTAAAGCTTTGAGTCACCTCTAAGCTCTCCTATCAAGGGGCTTAATGCCTTTATAGCCTTTAGACTGTGGACCTGAGGATGCAGGAGACAACAGATGCTTTTGGTTCTCAATAGGCGGAGTGATCTTAATTGACTTGTTTTCTGTGAAAGCTGATGTTTGGCATCTCATACATCTGCAGCATTTCCCGGTGCTTCTGTAGTCTGCACAGCCTCTCCCCTTTCACCTCTTCCCAACCAGGTGTTGATTTAGGCCTTCCACACTGCAGTCTCTTAGCTCCAAGCTCCATCCTGCTATGTGTTAGTGACCTCATGCGAGGAGACGCAGCACCCACTGCAGGCTTAGGCGGCTGTTAGTTGACAGCTGCAGGGGAACAATTCACATTGTAGCCATTTTGTGAGACCCCAAAGTTGGGTGTCAGATCTCCACTCTCCCAAAGGCCCCTTAACTCCCACCTCACCATATATAGAAAGCAAGAAAATAGAGACAGAGTGTTTCTCGTCTTGTGTCTCTCTGTATAAAACATGTACTGTATAAATCACATGTCATTACCAGAGGGTCACTCTCTGAGGCGCACCATTGGGCGCTTTCTTCGCAAGGGCCAGTGTGATTGGAGGAGAGTGGATTTATCTGGCAGTCGGCTCTGTGGAGAGGCAGCCATATTTTATGTGACTGGAGATGTAATAACAGGCCCCTAACAAATCCCTGACGGCCCGCCTTTCCCTGCCTTGCAGTACAGTGGCAGTGCTGCTGGAACCTCAGAATAACAGTCCTATCAGTGTAAGAGCATGGCGCCTCTCAGCGCACCTTTTGTCTTCGCTGGATGCCACTGTGTCCTTTACAACGGCCTTGTCCAAGGTCAATTCACTCAAATCCCCCAACATGTATTTCTAACAGTGGCTAGCCATGCAGGTGTTTATTTTTCGCCTCTAACACATTTTTGTCAAGCATAATTACAATGGCACCACTTCGTTTTTGTTTTCCTCAGTCTAACAATTGTGAGTAACCTCGTTAACAAATGTGTCAAATCCTTTTATATTTTCTCAGCACTGTATTCTTTCAAGTATCTTAACTACAGATTGTAGGAATATTAGTGATGATTGCACAGTAAGAATTTAATATCTTTTCATGCAGGGATACATCATAATTCTTGACAGTGCTAAGTATCCTCTAAAAACAACAATGTGGCTTTGTTCAGTAACATTTCAATGAAATGTTTATATTGCATAGTAATGACATTTCACGGAACTTTTTCATGGAAAAATAAACGTTTGTTTTCACTGGATTTTTAATAATTGATAAATTACCAAGTCAAAAATTGGTGGCATAGACGGATAGAAAAAATACGCCCTTTGATTATTACTATAGTACGTATCAATACAAAACAACATAATTTGCCTAATAGCAATAATTGCCTCAGCCATATTTAACTTTGGGAGCGAAACAAGCTAAAATGCAAAAAATTGACAACAACAAGACAAGTCCAGTTGCCTTGATTCAACCTCTGCGGATTACCATGACCTGGAGAATCTACACATAAATGAAGGTGTGCTGCGGTGAAACCCCACACAATTTTTTTAGCAAGAACATTGGTATTTTTTTTGGATTGATGTTGTGACATTAAGTTAAAAAGGAATAAAGGCAATTATGCGATTAGGCTAATGGGACATATCATGCGTGTACTTTTTTGAAAAGATTCTTTCACTCAGCGGACTCATTGTAACCTCACATAAAATTGATCTGATATCTTTCAAAACCCCTGAAAGGTGTTTTAAGGGATAAACAAGGACATAAAATACAGTTGAACACAACAGTCAATCAATAAATTACATGTCAAGACATTTTCCCCCAATGCAAGGAAAAGCACAAACAGGTGCACGGACTCCCAAGAAATACAAGACGCACAGACGTTGCCCCATGGGGAGTGCATAATGCAGTGTTACTCCCTCTTTAAAGAAACCTTTTCATGGCTCTCTAGATGGAAGACAAAGTCTCTGTTGTGTATTTTGATGCCATAGTTTCACCCAATAGATATTTTAAAATAACATTTTGACATGATAAAAAGGATGTGCATGAAGCATACACTGGTGGGTTATTCTCTCTGTCAGCCCTGCCAGGTGGTAACAGCATGTCGGACCATACTAGTGTGGTTTGGGGCCTGCATGTACACTTGTTGTCAGTGTAGCATGAACGTAAGCTTTCCTAATTCACAGAAAACACTTGCCCCGCAATTGTGTGTGGCCTTCAACAAGACATGTGTACACTTATCATACCTCCCTTTTGATGATCTTTGTCTTTTTTTTTTTTTTTTAAAGGATATGTGACTATACAGCAAACAGTACACTCACTGATTCCTGAAGAATGATTTCTTCATTAACAATAGCACAATCTAAGGAGACATAACTGACCTGCATCAGACCTTAATGGATGATAGTCCAATTTCTAATTAGGTATTAACTTACGATATATTTATTATTGTAATTGTGGTTTGCAGTGATGTAGAACCGCACAGCACACAAGAGATGTTTGCAACATTTTCGATAATTGTATTTACTTACAAAGGAGTGGCAGAAAATAGAAACACATCCAGATGATGCAGTGAAGTTCAACACAGACACTTACAGAGAAGTTAATTTCATTGTGTTTATTATTTTAAGCTTTGTAAAAGTTAAGTTTGATACACCACTTGGCGATAAGGCCACCCTGACGGACTACACATTAACGATTATCTTGCTAAAAGTTCTTATATTTTGTATTTTTTATATTGCATTCTGGACTGTGTACAGCTCTATTTTTCTTCTGAAACATTTATTTGTGCATGCAATACTTTGTTTTTCTTTCTCCACCCCCCCCCCCCCCCTTCAATTCTGCTGCTGAAGATTGCAAATTTCCCCAGTGCGGGACAAATAAAGGTTTTCTTATTCTTATTCTTATTCTTATTCAAATGATTATCAAAAAGCTATAAGAACATCGAGAGTGACAGTTTGCATCTTGCTCTGCCTAAAAAAAATGGTGCTCACTATTTACAGTAATTAAAAAATGTGTTCTAACCAAAATTAGAGAATAAAAACCTAGAAAGTTTTTCATTTGCTTAAATTTGCCAAGATTGTGAGGTAGCACATATTGCCGTTCATCGATCAAGCATCTTCATTTATTCACGATTTAAAACCCAGCTAGAATGTCAACACTAACCACGTAATAAATCTGTCAAGAGGGTACCCCGAATGTGAAATCGTAGCCAAGCATTTGATCGGCTCTTACTCTGGATCACATGAGATTCAGGTGTACCTAATAATGTGTCTGGTAATTATATATTACATTCTTCTTCCTATTTAGTTTTCCACATTTGACGACTTGCGAATCTCTCCTCTGCACTGTTTGAATGCTATCCCGCAGCAGCAGACGCGGCAGCAGGGGCAGTGCATCATTTCAATGTGTTTTTCTTTCTCATCTGCACTTCACCATAAAACACAGTAAGCTGTAGTGCTGAAGGATTGTGTTATTTGGGATGGCCTGAATGGTAAAGATTATTCACCGCTTTTGCTAGTAAAAACTGCCAGAGGAGAACTGGGGAGAATTATGACAGCAATCCTTCAGTTTTCGTTTGCGCAGCCTTTTTTTTTTTTTTTTTTTTTGGATGCAAAGACTTACAAAGTAGAATAAAGATGCCTGGAGGCGAAAAGCAGGAAAACGAATCTGCTGTATTAATAGAAAGAAAATGAGTGCTATATTTTTTTCCGATGCAATTCTTCCGCAAATGTGCCTGCATTAAAAGATATAACCCATCATCACTTATTGTTCATCTCAGCCATTGTTACCTGCAGCACCTGTTGTATTAATTTCTTTTTTCCACGTGGTAAGCATGTGTCAAGTGCCTCTTTGAATGAAATTGTAGCCTCTCTAATTCAAACAGGAATGCCTCAAAAAAGGGCCACTCTAATTACGTACATGAAGTAGGATTGCTTCGAGATCATTCAAAGCCCATTTGGGGTTTTCCAATGTGGCCGCATGGGAACAAATGCTGAGAGGTCAGCTGTTCTTTCTGTGGGGGCCACAATTTTTGTCCTCCTTCTCCCCATCGCTCGCTGTTCCTCATTTTCTCCACCCTTTGACACTTGTGTTCCCCCTTGTTTCTCTTCTTTCAGTCACACGCACACATAAATACAAACAAACACCGAGAGGTGGCCTCTGTCTTTCAATTAGCCTCTTACAAGGCTGGCGTCTGGCGAGTTGGGCCCACAGCAGATGCTGCTGCGGAATGGCCGTTCATCTGCAGCCTGAAGACTGTATTGAATAGTCATTAGGGTGGAGCTGCGTATTCATGAGAAGGGCTTTTGTGTGGAAGGGGATGTTGATGCTGACATCTGTATTCTGTGCCTCTCTGTGGGACTTACTTCTTGGGGGAAAAAAAAAAGGGACAATAACGAATGATTCCCACTGACGTTCGGGCCCAGTGTTTTCGCGATCACTAATGGCGATGAGTGAGTTCTATAACTTGGAACGGTGGTAGTGAGGAGCTGGAGGAAGACGGCCACCCAATGGGAAGAAGAGCCACGAGCCAAACTGTCGCATTTGTGTATGATTTGTCGGCTCTCAGTGGGTCCGATTATGAAGCACCTGGAAACCCTGCACAGAGGAATATGGTGGCTGCCATGACCATACAGCAACACTCACACAACCATATGCCCCCATTGTCATTCCAATCAGTTTGGACAACATTCACTTTCCCCTCCTTTCATGGAACACTATCAATACAAACCCCATGTGGAGGGCTCCGGGTCAAGAGGGACACTCTCTACAAAGTGGTTGATGACACACACACACACACACACACACACACACACACACACGCGCACACACACACACCCCTATGTATTCATAGACACACACATCACTGGCTCCCTCAGGTCCTCCTCCCCCTTTCTGCGGAACCCCCGTAGGCTGGACTGAGGAAATGTGAATTAGCTTCATCAATGCAGAGGTTAACATTGCGCAAAGATGATGTTGACCTCTCGTTGTATTCTAGGTTTGATGTCTTTCTTAGGGCCAAATGCTTATGAATAAAAATGGCAAGGGGAGAGGTTGACAAAGGGATTTGTCTGACTAATGCCAAAGGAAACCCCCTCGGGGAAAGCCTGGTTAAGCCCACCACTATTGAACCCTGCAGTATTATCAATCATTGCAAGGCTCACACAGTGCTGTTATTGTTTTTGCTATAATCGTGTCAAGACAGCTTTCATTTGTCTCTAATGAAGTGTTTGCATTCATCATGCTAATCTATTGACAACATGAATATTACAGCCTTAAATATGAAGCAGGTCAAATACTGCACGTATGTTGTCAAGCTGAATCTACAAGATATTAAAGTATAGAATTTCACTTGACTTCATTCAGTTGGTACATTGGTCGACTCCCAACATAAAGGTTGGGGGTTCAATCCTCAGCCCCTGTGATCATGTCATTGTGTCCTTAAGCAAAATACTGATCCCCCAGTTTCTACTGATGCTCGGTCATCAATAGGTGAATGAGAGGACTCTTATAGAGCCTGCAATAGTAAGTAAATGCCCATTGGCCATTTTACTCATTTTTTTTTTTTACATTTTGAGTAATAATTATTAGTTGATAGTAGCATTAATACTAAAAATCATGAGTATGTTTATTCATATTTGACTGAGTAATTTAGTTGCGGAATGTAATTATGGTGAGGTAAATTTTATTCTAAGTATTTCGTCGCGTTTGAATTATGGTACTCTTTCTACAAATATCTGATTCAAATGGACCCAATTAAAGTGGCTGTCATGTGTTACCGTACATTCATTGGGGAAATTCTATGGGTTGTTTTTTACTGTGTACGTAATTCTTTTTCCGAACAAATTGCGCGAGTGTACTTATTGAAATGTCCAGTCCAATACTAGTTCGAATAACAACTCAAGTGCACGGCTGACTCAACAGAATCAGGATTAATTTGATAGCCAATTCAAAAAGGATTTGATGGCATCGTCCATAAACGTTTCTGTGGTAATGGTGATAACATAAACAAAAGAAAACCTCAGGCCAAAAGGGTGAGTTGGGTTCTTAACCTTTAACCTTGATATAATTGGAAAGCATTTTTTACATTTCTCTAAAGAGCAGTCTAGAATATTTTTTATCCAGCGGAATTTTACACTGACATGACAAGCAAACATTCAACATTAAGTTATGATTTGTGATTGCTGTTTTGCGTTACTATTTTCTATTTAAGCGGAAACGGCCAAAATGAAATACGACACTCTGACACACATTTACAGTATGCTTTCCTGGAGTTTTTTCTGTGTGTCTTGTCACATACAGTTTGATACTCTCCCTCTAAAGAACCTTCTTTCCAGTATATCATGTGGTTATGGTAGGTAATTAAGACCAAAACATGGTATTACAAAGCGCCTGTTGTGCATAAGCAAAATTGACCATTTTAATTGCAAAGGCTCTATTAGCTTGGACTTTATCCGACATGAAAAATGGAATTATTCTTCTTAACACTGAGGTAAGCCGAAGTCCATAGAAAATAACACAGCCATTCATTATACTAACAGTCCCTTTTAAAATTGAATGGTAATGAGACACAACAGCTATTTACTTTGCTTTAATGCCGGTAGCGAGAAAAGCACCCCCCTTGCCCCCTCCCCTTACAAATACCCCACTGCTGCCCCAATCCTTTTAAATCTCCTGACTTGTTAAACTGCAAAATATCACTCTGCATTAAAAATGTAAGAGATACAATTCTATTCGGAATATATTCACCTCATGCTGGTGATCCTACTAATCAGTAGAATACTGCATCTGTTTTTCAGTGCTTCTCAATGCAATGCTGTTGTCCTTATCTTTTTTTTTTCTTTTTTAATCAAATATTGAAAAAAAGAGCAGCAACCTCATCATTTAGTCATCATTTTCAGTTTCATCCTTGCTCGTCGCCTCTCTCCAAGCCCTCTCCGTTTTTCACAGCCAGCTCAATAAGCCAAGCGCCTCCCTCTCTCCAATGGAAGAGTGTGGCCTGGAGGACGATGGCCGCCATTCATCCACATCTCTGCCTGTTCCTGCCGTTTAAGCCCGAGCAGGCTCGACTAATGCGCCTTCCTCACTCCTCTGTCGCACTGCTTATAGGCTTTGTTCCAGGCGTCTCCTTTACTTCCCTAGCAATCTGTCTTTTTCATATTTTCACCTCCTAACTCTTTCCCATTCTGCCTTCTCTCTCCCCCTAACGCCTTTGTCCCACATGTTTTTGTTTTCTGCCAGACCCCTCTCCTTTCATTTACCTCTTTTACCCTTCCCGGCGCTCCTTAGCAATTTCTCCCTCCATCCCCTTTAGAAAAGCGCCTTAGACGAGAAGTCGGTGGCGTTGAGCCGAGGAGGACACACTCCACTTAGATAAATATCCCCATCGCTCTGAGCAGCGCCAGGGAGATTTATTCTTCCGCCGAGCTGGCAGAAAATTGACTTGTTTCATGGGGGCAGGCTAGTGACGCATTGCTATGAGAGGCAAAGAGGCAGGAGGGAGAGAGGCAAGGAGAGATAAAGAATGATAAAGAGCTGATGGAGAGCGGGAAGGAGGGAATGCGAGAGAAACATGGGGAAGGGGGAGAAACAGTAAAGCGATTTTGGGAGTGCCGATGGAGAAAAACAATAAAAAGAGATGTGAGCGAGTGATGTCCCTCCCCTTGTACCAGAGGATAAAGCCAGTGGGGTGGTGAAACAGTGATGAGGGAAATTGTACAGTTGACATTTATATAAGAGGATACTGATGAAGCAGAGACAATAGCAGACTCAGTCCACTCCTCCTCGTCCCCTTTCGCCTTTTCGTCCTTGTTTACTACTTCTCACTCCTCTTCTCCTTCAACTCTCTCTGCACTGACATAGTATACTTATTGGCCACTATATCCTCATTGGGAGAGAAGGGCCACAACCTCTGTGACTTAAGACTATAGCCGCCCATGCATCAACGTAATAATCTCTTATTTTCTGCTCCCCGCACCGCGTATGTGCTGAAGCTGCATCGTCCCTCAACAAACTACAGTGCTCCCAGTGCTTCATATTGCCTCCATGCTAACACAGCAAAGAGCAAGGAGACTTATGCTGCCTCCCCTCGGCTTTTCCAAAGGGGTGTGGTGAATGAAGGTGTATGAGGGGGTGTATTTGTGTGTATGTGTGCGTGTGCTCAATGTGTATGAGCGTATGTGCTCTGGGAGCGATGGGGCGTGCAAGATTTCTGCTTGTATCAGCACCTGAGCTGCATTGAGAGAGAAGTATACAGTGGAGAAGGATGGGGGAAGTGTGTGTGTTCGAGAAAAACAGAGGGTTGAGGCAGGTTAATAGGAAGCAGAATATAGTTTAGTTGCACCAAAGCTCAAGGCTCATGTCAACCTTGGGTATGGACCCAGGATGATAATTTGAATTGGGAATTAAGTCACCAATCGATGGTTCTACTCATGCTGATTCAGGGGTTTATCAAAAGAAGAGCGCTCAATCATTTGCCTGCGTGTGGGTGCATGATCACACATGCGTTGCACTGGGTGGGCAACATTAAGGCTCCTACCAAAATAACCTACTGAAGGGCCATAAACAAGGAGTCCAAATTAAAACAAGGATCTGGAACTAATATATGATTTCAAGGTGTTTTATTCATACAAACTCAGGTTTTACCTCAGGTCACTTTACCACCATCTTTAACACCGTTAAGACATTTTCCACACCAACAAAATGCTTAGAAAAGAGCGGTAAATTTCCTGCAGAAGCGTTTGGTGATTTATGCATCCTCTGAGACATTATAATCTGTTTGCGCACATATGGTTTGCATTGGTGATCTCCAGACTTGTGCCCAAGTCAATTTCTGCCATCCCGAAAAAACACCATGTGAACCCAAATTACTGTGCTCCAAGGTAACTTTAAAATTTCCATTGCCAACAGAAGTGCAGGTGTGTTCCCAAGGTTAACCAACAAATTTGGAAGGTATTACCCATGTAATGAGAGGGAGTTGGCGCGGTGGCGTGGAGACAAAAACAACAGGTGGACCCAAGTGCAGGCAACCCAACAAAGCAATAGTGCATTCTCAAAGAAATATGACAAAAAAAGTCAACAGGTCCTTCACAGCAGGGGTCCCCAACCGGTACCCGTCCGCGGGGCATTTGGTACCGGGCCGCACAATAAGAACTTACATTAATTCCGTTGTATTTATTTTGGAATATGAAAGATATTTTATTTTGAAAAATTACCCAATTCTCCGTTACATCCGTCTGTGTCACTCTTGACGCACGTCAAACCACAAGTTATGGCTGAATACTCTGAGATCGCCACAATAGCGCTGTTGCTATTTCCGACATGCGACCTGTGTGAGGTGGGGGTTTTGTGCAGCAACGGCGACTAAAACAAAATTATGAAGGAGACTCGACATAAAGCACACACTTCAGGTGTCATTGTCTCCTATTACCCCGAGATGGGTTGCAGAAAATCAAGCTCGGTGCTCGCACTGATTCAGCATTGTGGTGAGGTGACATTTTCATGCACTTTGAATTTGCGTTGTATCGTATTTTGAAGGCATTAAACATTACCAGAGCGACCAGAGTGTTGCGGCCAGATTAGACGCTCCTCGTGTTTATTATTATCTCTCGAAAACACCACAGTGTTCATGCAGCTCTTACCATATTATTTTGTACTATTTATCCGCCACAACTTAAATGCCGGACCGTGAAAATATTGTCTGACATAAACCCGTCCGTGGGGCAAAAAAGGTTGGGGACCCCTGCTTCAGAGGATCAATTAAATGCACACGGAATGAGGCACATATTCACAAGACAGGAACGGATGGAGAGAGTGGATTGGTTGATACCAGGGGAGCAGAACTGCCGAGACCAGGCAGGGACAAAGTTTTGATCACAGGAACACAATACCAGATGAACGCAAACTAAGCGTAACACACATGATCTGTTCCAGAGTTCGAGAAAAACTAAAAAGCGCCACAATGCTGCCATAAAAGTTGAGGGACACCCAAAGAGGAGAAGTGAGTGAACAGACTTGCACCAAGGGCCTTAAAGTGATGCTGTCACTTCAGTGGCGTGCAGTCAGGCACTTCAAGGCCTAAACACAATCAGAAGCACTGAACTACATTTACAAATGATGTGAAAAATTGTATTCGTTTTTTTTTCAACAGTTTATCTTCATTTCATAGCATGTGTAAGTTGAGGGGTTCATTGTTCTTCAGTGGATAGCACTACTTTACGAACGGCAAAAGGAGAGAGGGAATCCTTTAAATGCAGCTTTATTAAAAGGACAACAAAAAAGACGTCTGCACCGCAGCACGTTCGAGAAGACAACTCCCGTAACTAAAACTACTTCCTGCTTCTCTTACTTTAACAGCCAATCAGAACATATCAACATAAAAACATGTCTAAGAAATTATTAAACAACAGAATATAATTTGGGAATGCTTAACATGAAATAATATGATGCTCAAACATAAAATTATAATTAATAATATAACATAAGCTTACACATGTGTCGTGGGTGCACAAGTTCCAGTAGTGTGTTTTTTCTTTTTTTTTTTTTGTCCAATCTGATTTCAGCTTCTATAGTATGTGTTGCTTTGTCAGTGTACACAAACACATTCACATACACACCATTAGCAATGGCTGAATATAAATTTTTTTTTTTAAACAATTACATTTTAGATTCATCATTCTGTCTCTTTCAGAATAGCTTAGAGGAGGGTTCAACACCGTGGTGCCCACAGGCACTGGCTAGCCCTCCAGGATCATATGAGTAACCTGTGGCCCTGTTCTAAAAATAGCTCACTAGTGATGAGACATGATAATTTTCATGGAATGTTGCATAAGTGATCATTTAAAAATATAAACTGGCAGAGATTTATTGAAATCAAGTTCTGCATATTCATATTTATCGATTTCCTCATTATTCTGAGAAATCATTTATATGATCAGTGTCTACACGTAATTGAATATCATTCATTATTGATTATAAAAAATAATAACATACTCTATGATTAAAGGGGGGGGGGGCGCACGGTGTGCACCTGGTTAGCATGTCCGCCTCACAGTGTAGAGGTGCAGGGTTCGATTCCGGCTCCGGCCTTCCTGAGAGGAGTTTGTATTTTCTCTTCATGCCTGTGTGGGTTTCATCTGGTTACTCCGGTTTCCTCCGACATTCCAAAAACATGCATGGAACATTCAAAATTGTCCCTGGGTGTGATTGTGAGAGTGGGTGTGTTCGTCGATATGCGCCCTGCGATTGATTGGCAACCAGTTCAGGGTGTAGCCCGCCAACTGCCCGAAGACAGCAAAAGCAGCTGGGATAGGCTCCAGCACGACCGCGACCCTTGTGAAGATAAGTGGAATTGAAAACAGATGGATGGATGATTAAAAGTAATTTTTAAATTTCAAATATGTGGAACAGGCTGGTAACCCTCGTTTGCATTAATCAGTAGCCAAGAAGTCGCTCTCAGTTTCACCTGGTTTAGAGTAACGTCTGCATTATTTTGTCCTCTGATTGGTTGATCAGCGTTAAGGAGTCTGGCAATATGTGACAGTGGAGGACTAAGGTCGAACATCATTAAAAAATAATTTTTCAAGACATACTTCGAAAGAAAAACTGCAAATTGTGACAATAGGTCTATTTGGGTGGCTTTTTCCAACGCGTAGAAGGATTTTTTATTTGACACTTGAGTATGACAATTAGCTAATTTTTGTGATTATGCAACTCAACTACAAGTACAGAACTATAGCTCTGAGGAGCAAACGAGCATGGATTCATAATCAGCATCTCCGGTGAGTATGACATATTAAAAAAAAAGTGTTTATGTTTTGGTAATGTTATTAGATAAATATTGATTGTGGACTGCTATATTGTAGTAAAATAGTTTGAAGGTGTTTGGAGGTGATGTATTGGAAGATAAAGGTTTAGCTAGGTTTCTTGCTTTTGCCATTATGGCATCAGCCTAAAAAAATACCCCCACTTTAACAACTACACATGCACAGGTTAAGGCTTGCGTGGAGTCTCGCGTAAGTCTCTCTCTCTCTCTCTCTCTCTCTCTCTCTCTCTCTCTCTCTCTCTCTCTCTCTCTCTCTCTCTCTCTCTCTCGCCCTCTCTCTCTGTAATGCCACTCACATTTTTATATTATTGAGTAAAACTGTGATCCAATGGTGGTTGGATTAAGACCTGAATTAGGTCACTAAATTGCCCACTGAAGGCCCAGGTCTGAAATGCATCGCTCACCACTGAGTGACAGCCTTTTGTGTTCAAATATACTGTATTTACAATTGGGTTTAAAGTGTGTGTGTGTGTGTGGGGGGGGGGGGGGGGGGGGACATATTATTTTTATGGTCTCTCTCTATATGGATTTTCACTTAATGCAGGCAAGTCTGGACAATATCCACTGTGATAAACACTCCACATTTATTCGGGGTATGTTGCGTGTCTCCGAATGATTATGGAAAAACGATTTAGCTAATTTTCTCCAATGTGTTGCATGATACTTGCAACCCCCTCACCCTCATTTGAAAAAGCTAAACATAGAAAGTGGATAAAAGGTGTGGATCCAGGAATTATTTTTCTTTCTCACAGCCATCCTCATATCCGCAGGGGACGGCAAGCATGTTTAGTTTTCCTTAATTTAGTTGACATTTGGAAAAAAGATCAGAAAGCACACACTAACCACCTAGAGGGCTGGAGTGAAAATAGTATGACCACAACTTTCATCTGTTTAAAAAAAATATTAAGAGCATGTTTACAAATCACAAGATATGCAGTAACCTGTCTGTTATAGTCTGAATGCATGTGCAAGTGTACAGATGGGCAGCACACTCATGCACGGCTCATTTCGTCCTTCTAGGAGCTCTCATATTGTTTAAAATGACACTTTTTTCATGCTAGTTTTTTTTTCCCCCGCCTTGGTTTTATATGTGTAAATGTCTCCCATTCTGAAGTCCTAGTTTCCAAACCGAGTGATGTCTTAAAATATTTAGACTATAATAATAAAGACAGTCAATAGATGTATGTATGTCATTTTAGGGCAGTTCAATGCAAATGTGATCTGAACAACAAGCGTTCTTAAACTTGTGTGGAAAAAATCATAGACACCAAAAATGCCTTAAATCCACAGATTTGCCAATAGAACCCACTGACAGAGGAAATGGTGGTGGGCCACTAAAAGACACTTTATGCGTCATGGTAAAAAGAAAAGTGCAGTTAAGACAAACAGCTTCATAGCAACCATGTGAGTTGTACAATTTACATGCATTACCCTTCAAACTGCAGATACAAGTGTACGTATGATCCTACATTGCCATTAAAACCGTCACACTCTTGTTATTAGACATCATTGCTCTTATATCTTGTGCATCTGCAATGACAATAAACTTCAGTCATTCATTCATTCATAATGGTAAAATTCATACCTCAGGAATAACATTTATTCTGCTGTTTGCTATCGTGTGAATGCAGAATGGTTGCTCCTTCAGATTTCAGATCCCTGGGATGTATTGCAACAACATAATGATCGACATTAACATTCAAGACAACCTGAATTAAGTCCCTTTTGTAAAAGAAGAACCTCCCCACACCCTAAAAACGGAACTCTGAAGACGCTGGACACTATATCCCAAAATTGTGCAAATCATGAAACTGCATTTGGGATACCGAACAGTAAAGATATTTTGGCATTAAAAGTGTGAAAAATATTACCCAGCCCCCCCTTAGAAACCATTAATCACATTTTAATGATAACTGCCAACAATTCAAATCCTCATATCAGTAAGATTAAATCAAAATTCAATGGTCTATGTTGTTATTGATCAAATTAAATGAAAATGGTGCATTTAGTAAAAATTATGAGATCATTTAGACTCTTATATTATTGTCTCCAGGAAAGAGTTACAGTAGGCATCCCAGCCGTTTTATATAAATGTTTCTGTCATGGGTGTCAAATAAGAACTTCATGAGTGAAGTGAATGTATACTGTATTATATTTATATTTATATTTATACATATAAATATAATACAAAATATGACTATATATATATATATATATATATATTATTTAGATTTTATAATTTGTAATTTATAATTTGTATTTATTTATATACTTTTTGTTCTTCTGCTTCTCCCTTTCATAACTTTACTGCTGCAAATTGGGAACTTCTCCATTGTGAGACAAGCAAAGGTTTTCTTATCTTATCTTAATGTGAATACTTTAATTTCATTATGGGCCGTTTCTAGTTAGATTTAGAAGATGTAGTGTATTGTGCTTTAACACCCAGCAGTAACAATCATTCAGAACGTGTCCCAACTGTATAACACCCCTGAAGAAACACTTTGAAAACACATTAGTTTTAAAAGACCTCAGGTTTTTTTGAAGGTGTGTGAGTGTATGTGTATGTGGTGTATGTGTAATTGCCACATCAAGGACTATTTGGTCTTGGAGAGTCTTGGCAAAATGTGAGTGGCAGCCGTGTTGAGAGGCAGCATGACCGTAACTCAATCAGAGCTCAAGTCGTGACACCTTAACCCCGCGTGGCAGGAAACGGACTGACTCCAGCACTCAGTTAATGCCTTCACTAACGGCCGTGACCGCACTACGCTCATATCCCACCTTAGGAAAAAAAAAAGACACTTCACTGCTAGTGCATTTACAAGTAAGAGATAAGCCTGGTTTTTTTTTTTTGGGGGGGGGCTGATTCATCGCAAATTGTGTGCTTTGGATGACAAGTTCACAGGTTACCAGCTCTCAGATTACAGGTTCATCAAGGGAATTAATGATGCTTCGGCAGCAGCTGGATTAAGAGAGTATCTGCTTTCCCCCCAACCATGCTCTGCAGCAAGTTCTCTGGAAACACTGTGTAGTAACTGATTATTTTAAGTGACCTGAAAGTGGAAGGGAAAAAAACATGAGCCTGGGTTGTGACTTTTGTGAGCCTAAAGAGTGGTCTTAGGTTAGGTCGGTAACACTTGTAGATGTTTGGATAAGGGAATTGAGCTCATCTTATTATGTGGAGTTCATCACTGACTAAATCTTGGAAGTTGGCTGTGTTTCATCAGCTGCTCCCAAGAACCACACAGCTTGTTGCTCGGCTCAGAAACACCTGCATAACGTGTATGTGTGTGCATGTGCATGTGCATGTATATTTAAGAACTTGAACACACTATCTTGTTTTTCTTCATGGCCAAAGTCAACATTATGTTCCATACATATAGTTCTAACAGAACAATAATTAAAATGAGCATTGAATTAGGTTTATGCTTTCTTTTCCCCCCCTCAGCCTTCAATGGAGCTGTCAATACTTCCCGGTGACATCCGAAACTGTACACCAAGTAAGCGTTTTTTTTCTTCATTCCCCCCACCTCCCATGACCCAAAAAAGACCATTGTCTAGAAAAAAGAAACATTAAATCTAATTCAACCATAAGTAGACAAAATGAACATCATAGCATTGAAATGGGCTTTAATTAATGTGGCATACAATTAAACAATCATTCAGTTCTTGTCATAATGCTGGCTTGCTGATTGATTAAATTTCTCACTGTCGGTTTACAGAAAGGCTCTCCTTTGCATGGACTATAGGATCACTTTGCCTCCTGTAGAGAGCAGTCTGATTACCGTATTTTTCGGACCATTGGGCACACTGTATTATTGGGTGCAATACCAATCAACTGATCTATTTTAAAATATCTTCATATATAATGTACTCCGGCTTATTTTTGTGAAGCATTTTATTGTAAATAGTTTATTCTAATTGTACTCTATGTTTATTTGATAGATTCAGCACGATTATGCTAGGTTCAGATACAGACACAAAATATCGAATAGCGCCGTGTGTCTCGCTTGCTTTTATTTTCCGTGGAGAGCAGAAAGTTGTTAGAGTTCTGTTATGATGAAAATATTGACGTCTTCTCGCGATTAGATGTGGAGGAGAATGAGAATGTGAACATAACAGAAAGACGTTTGAATTAAAAGATGTCTAATTATCAGAATGATTTCACGTATCCCTTATGGTCCGAAAAATATGATCATGAATCCATTCATTTGTTAAAATGTTTTATAGTCGAGGTCGAGGGAGTTACAAGGAGCATTTCCAAATGCCAGTCAGAGCTAGCACAACACCTTGAGGCTTCTACCAGAAAGCAAAAGCAAAACAAAATAAAAATTAAAACAAAAACAAGTTAAAGGACATATTACTGGTGGAAAAAAATGTGAAATTATTAATCTTGTTGTTTTTATAAAACAAATACTTGCTATTTGAACAGGGGTGTGAGGCAAGTATAAAGTTGTTATGTCAAAAATAAAAATCCAAGCAAACAAAAAAAACAATAAACTCTCAGAACAGATATAAAACTTTTTGTGGTTTTCATTCTCAGGCTCATTCTGAAACACAACTAGAGTTAAACAAACACTGCAATGAGGCAAAAATTGCATGTAAAAATAGATACTAAAACCTTGAAGTGAAGTGAATATATCTGGTCGAACAGGTGCGAGAACAGCCAATTCTGATACCGTCTCCCTTTGAGTCCAAAATCGTGACAGGGGACAAGGTCGTTCCAATGGAACAAAAATGTTGATCCCGCTCGTAAAATCCAAGGTGCCGCAGATAAAAGGAAAATGTAAGAAATTCACGTGTGGAAGTGATGGAGAAGTCTGGAATGTGGTGTCATTGACTTCTGTGCGCTATTTCGGTCCACTGTCACTTTTTAGTGGATGGCGATGGAATGATGGCGCATGCAATGTTTTGAATTGGATTACACGCTGCAAGCAGCATAGAGGAAAACCTCAGAAATGTGAGGCGGTGCAAGCGTGCAATTTCATGAACATGACTCCACACCAACATGCTTCCCGATACTCTCTGTTTATTATGCAGACCTGTTTGGGAGAGGCTTAGTAGCAGGTCAGAGGTGGCGGCGCTGGGATTTCATGGCAAGCTCAAAGATCGGCCCACTTGTGAGAGAGCGTGCCCTCGGAGAGGTGTAAACCAAACCTAACCCCACACTGGACAAACAAAGAGCACACAACATGGAGAAAGAAAATAGTCATTCATTGTTTCAATTTTCAATTGGTAAATCAAAAAGTGACTACCGGGTCACACAACACCCACACACACAACCAGACTTCAGATCAAAAAGGGACTGATTTTGAATGATTTAAATGGTCATGTTTACGTGACAAGGAAGTTTGGTGAGGAGCATCAGTAAAGCTACGTTAGCTTGTTAGCTGCCGCAATCAAGCCAATGAGAATTATATGGTACACACAATTGCTTGCGTATCCTTGCACAATGGTTGAAAGAAGAATGAAAAGAATGGTAGTATTCAAGTAATTTTGGCCCAAACGCCAATTAATTGTCTGGGTTAACAATAATGTGATCGGAAAGACAAACCGTAGTGAAAACAACTGTCATGTCTCTCTTCTTAAGAGGCACACATTCATTTTCATCTCGTTGAAACAATACACGACATGATTGTCCAAATTATAATATGTCTGATGGACCGTGGTTGTGGCACTGACTGATGGTGGCAGCAAACATGGTAACATCTCTTTAGTGTTATTTGTTACCAAACCATGTAAAATACTGAAATCAGTCGTGTGGCTGTTTTACAATTTAAAAAAAAAATCTAAGGCATAAATTGAAATCTGAAATATCTATTATTCTTTCATTTTGTGTGTTTGTGTGTGTGTGTGTGTGTGTCTGTGTGTGTGTGTGTGTGTGTCGGATTAAAAAAGTAACAACCGAATCAGTCACTAGTTCGTTCTTTGGTTTTCGTATGCCGATTGAAAACGGAAAGAAAGAATGATATTACACAGATTAGAGGAGTTATGTGTTTTCTTACTGTATGTCGGGGAAAAAAAGCAAGTGAGCAAAATAAATATACAGACATGTTTACTGCCTGTCAGTTCCAGCCTCCAGATTTACATCTTTTTGTTTTAACTGTTCATTTGTCTGCTGGTAAACGTAATGTGATATTGGTATAAATTCCAAATGGAAGCCTGATGCGTGCAATACATTTTTCTTCCAACTCCACCCACTTTAATGTCCCTCTTCACCCCCCCCCCCTCATCCGACGGAATAAATCTCTGTTTTGCTCTTTTTGCCTTGAATCATTGGGATATTGAACTGCTCCCCTGCTTGCGCACATCGAGGCATTGTGCATTACATTGACTGATAAGCTGTCAGCTGCAGTTTAACTTAGAGACATTCAAAGGGTAATACAACAGTCGAGGATAAACTAACCGCAGTGCCCCCCTCAGAGAAAGCCGTGACGCTGTCACCATGAAAAATATGGCGAGGGCATTTCATATAACATGCTGCATCTGGCATGAGAAAATAAAGGAAAACACCTCTGAACAACGTTTAGTTGATGGTGCTTTTCATAAGGGGTGACCACCCTTGAACACGAGGGAAGGCTTGAATCACAGCTCCAAAGGAAAAGGAAAAAGCATCGACGCAAGCTTCTTTGTTGACTCTCGTTTTGTTTTCAACTTGCAAAATATAATGGTGCGAGTTATTAATAAAAACGCAACGCATTCGGTTTCATTGTTGCGCCGGTATATTTCGAGCGTGTGTCTTGTGACTCGAGATGGATCAGTCTTCTGTTTTCCCTCGTCATACCGTATTAGGAGCAGCTAAAGGGCCTTTTCATGCTCCAATCTGGGAACAACCATTAACACTTGGAGCTGAACCAATGGGAGCCATCAGTCTCTCAATCGTCTGAGCTGGCATGAGCGCGGGCCGATCCATCATGGCGTGTTTGGCGGCACTGAGGCTTGTGGTTCTGAATGCCACGTTGCTTCAGGGTGGTCTGTCCCAATTCAACATCTGCAGGTGAGACTCTGACTGGAGCAGCTGGAAGTGCACGTGTGTGTGTGTGTGTGTGTGTGTGTGTGTGTGTGTGTGTGTGTGTGTGTGTGTGTGTGCGTGTGTGTGTGTGTGGGTGGGTGTGGGTGGGTGTGGGTGTGGGTGTGGGTGTGTGTGTGTGTGTGTGTGTGCGTGTGTGCATCAGCACAAATGTCTTTGGACTTTAAACCTTGCTTGTACGGATCTGAAGATTTCTAGTCTTCACATTTTGTGAAGTTACTCTAAAGTAAAACCAACGCACAACTCATGGTTCTTTGATGACCTTACTGTCACAGAAGTACAAAAAAATGGTCATAAAATAAAGGAATACAGATTTTGTGTGCATCCAATTGTTTTAACTATGATTGTACCTTTTTATGAAAAGTATATACAGTACATTGATGTTATGATTTTGGTTGAATCCATTGTATCACCTGAAAGACAGAATGAGCTTTTCGGGCAAAACGTAGAATAGAATAGAGAATAGAATGAAATAAGAAATTTTTTTTCAATTCCCCAAATAAGGACCTGCAGTTTTAAAACAATAGAATATTTTGGATATAAGATTGTACTCTATTACATTTTGCAGTAAATTATCCATTTGCCCGACAAAGGGTTACAGCAATTGGTGACCACAAGATTAGAGATTTGAATTATATAAGTGCACTTGAATCTTCCAATTTATGAGCCTCCACTTATTGTTTATTGACAAGAGTTTGTTCAGGATTTACAAATCACTTGTGTTCACATTAATAACTGATTTGCAATGTATAAAACTGCTTTTGTAAAGGGGATGAAAATGTAATCTTTTAAATATTGCAATAAAGAAAGAATCTGCTATCTTTTAAATCCGAGGCCCTAGCGTGACAAAGCACCACCTTAAACTAAAGTAATAAAAATGTGATATAGCCGAGGACTGCCACTGAGTGAGCGGACATAAACAAGACAGATGTCCATCCCCTTGAATATCACACAAAGACCGAGTGGGCGAAAGTAAAACACCTCATTGTAATGAAATGCATTTACTGTCTGGAAATCAGGCGGCGCAAATGTCAAAAGAGTGGCAGAATGAGGCGGCCTGATATCCAATCCATTTCCTGTGAAAGTGGCGCTGGAGAGGACATCAAAGAGAGTTAGAGGGGATTTAGTGAAAGCTGTTGGTGTGGCAAGGCAGTGAAAAATGGCACATTTGGTTCCTCGCTGCACCCCCTAGGCATTGTGCCTTTGGAATAATTAGAGCCTAATTTTGTCTAATTAACGGACTCAATTACTCCTGAAGAAAGCTCATCAAAAAGATGGCGGGAATGCAGATAAAGAAATGCTCATGTTTTTTCTTTAATTAATGAACTGAGTTGAATAACAGCCATGGAATTAAACATTTCCCCAAATGTGTATGAATTGCAAATTGGAGCTGCGCATATTCTGTGTTTTTTTTTTTTTTTACAGTTTTGTTTTTTTCTTTTTTCCGAGCCTGCCTCAGCCCAGGGGCTAAGGTTGCTGTCAAGTAGCTTCAGAAAAAGTCAAAGTGCCGACGAAGCACTAACAAATGATTTAGGATTACCATCTTTAGCACATGCGGAGGTTCTAACGAAGAGCGGTGAATTAATATGCCGTCTGTGTGCTGGCGCTCCCATTGGCCACGCGTTTCTGATCCTACCAGAGCCAATAAACCGAGCACCGGCGTGAACTTTATGGAGCACCTTTTTGGTTTTTTTCAATTTCTAAGCAAGTGGTTGTGTGTCAGTTGCGTATTTCACAGCCTTGAGACGTTGATACAAGTCTTGTTAAACTACTCAGCTGAGATAGAGCCCTTCATACACACGACTGTCCGGGGATTGAAAACTTTTTATGTGTTTTCAGGGCCCAATGTGCATGGGTGGGTGCGTGTGAGTGTTTTTGTGTGCATGTGTGTGTGTGTGTGTGTGTGTGTGTGTGTGTGTGTATGCGCGAGCGAGAGCTCGCTGTGCTGTGCTCAGCAGCTTTAAAGGCCCAAGGGTCGGCTAAGCTAACTCACTAGCTCAGCAGTCTTTAGCTCAGCTACTCAACACATTCGCTGAGCTACAAGGAAACAAATTTAAAGGGCCGATATAATCGCCCATATGTAGACTGGGAGAACACAAGGCATTCAAGGCCAACCGAAAAATTGAAATGCATATATGTATCATACTGTATGAAAAACATTAGTTATTAGAGCTACTCCAATATAAGTGAGTGCAATAAGAGAGTATACAGTAATTATCTTGAAGTAATATACTGCTTTATTTTGGTTCCCATTGTTTTAACTGCAATGTTCTACCTTCTCAGGACAACTGGTTGAAAGATTTTGGGGAAGTGTTTGAAAGTGTCAGATGTTAGTTGGAATTATCCAGACAAAATGAGTGTAGGATTATTGAGGTGTTGACTATTATGCATACATTTAGCTGATGCCTAAAGCAGAATAAAATTGAAATTTTATTGTGTCAACTTTTAGAAAAAGCATACCCATTCGCGGATGAATTACTAATACTAATATACCCCCATTCAAACCCCCCCTCCCGCCCCCAAAAAACCATCTGTACTAATAAACAACAAAACATAACTAGAAAGTAATAAAGGAACAAGAACAACAATGATAATAAAACAGATGTTTTTGCTTGTGGATGTATTCTTTATATATGTTTTGTATTTCTATTTATAAATGATTTGTGACTTATGTGAATATTAGTTATATATAAGAAGTCATCTTTAGTTTTTACCATTTCCTGTCTCCAAATGCAGAAGACGGGTCTCTTTCCTGCTTGGCACTCAAGTCTGTTAAATGTTCTTTCTTATTATCATTCATGACAAAGCAGAGCAATATGTTATGATGTGCCTTCTGGGATGAAGTTAAAAAAAAAAAAAGAAATAAATGGGAAACCTCTGAGAGGCATTTTTATTAGGTTTGTTCATTTGTCATTAGATGTGCCATGACACGCCTTGTTTACATTTGGAATTGGGAAAAAGGAGTTTGAGATCATCCAATTAAAGTTGTAACCCCCCAGAGACCCAGTGCCCTTCTTTCTCCTCAGATTATTGGGCAGCACCCACTGAGAAAAAGCATTTGACTGCATTAACCGCAAATGAGCCCAACTTTGTTTTGTTCATTAAAGCGCTGTTCTGAAGATGGTAAAATTGATAAGAGTCACGACCATGTATTTGCAAATTTGCACTCCTAATTTGACATTTTTCATGTTTTCCGAGATTGGTGGGAGTAATTGAATACATTTCGTATAAACAAATACAAATACTGTTACAGTTCAAGTCGTGTTATAAAAAAGACTTATGATAGCCCGCTATTTCAGCACTGTCTCCAATGATCATCGTTTAGGAGCACCTACTGTGTTTTTAATATCCTGTAAATCTAATTAAGAAGCAATACTGTGGTTTTGGGCTTGTGTGCAAACAAGCATTGGCACACAGTACCAATGCGGATGTTGAAATTGAAATTAGGAAAAAAAAAAAAATCAAACCGAACAAAACAAACAAATCTGAGGCCTCGTAATTGTTTATGTCAAGATGTTAAAATCAATAACAGGAGTGTTTATTAGCTCTCCACTCACTTTGTTCGAACGGCGGGGCTCATATCTCTTAATGCTCTGTGTGTTGTTTTAAAGTGGCTGAACAGGTACGGAGACAAACAATTTTTCCACCTAAATGCATCTAAAACAATACAGATGGCTGCTGTGTCCCATCTGTTAAAGAAATGGTGCGATCTCATTCCTGAGGGTTATTTCACTTTTAGACTGAATAGCATGTGGCAGGGCATAAACGGTATCCTATCTTATAAAAGGCTTCACTGGTTTTACCATTTGTAATTAGCAAAAAATAGACACCACTAATCTGCCCTCTCGTAATAGCCTACAAGAAGTCATTAGTTCATCACATTAGTTTGTAAAGTTCAAAGATAACTCTGGACAATGTGAAGCTGGGAACACATAACTCTGAATGACAAGCTTTTGTTTGTTTTTTGTTTTTTCTTGAGCATTGCTAAAGTAGATTTCCTTGTTTCGGATTCCATTAAACTGCCAGTAACAACTAATAGGTGTGTGTTATTCTGTTCTCCTGTACAGTAATGTTGATTTTATGTGTTGTGTCACAGCTGGGAGGGTTACTTTACCAATGTATTCTGATAAAGCTGCAAGCTACCTGTGTTAAAAAAATAAAAAAAAAAAACATACAGGAAGAATCATGATCCAAGTACAGTCCTATAATATTAAAGTAAATAACTTGATTATGTTTAATTTTATATAATTTATCCACAGAGTCCTATTCATTATTATTATTATTATTATTATTCTTTCACCAAAGGTGTTTACATGTTTATTGAACCCCTTTAACCTGTAAAGAAAATGGATTATCACAAAGTAATTGAGGGCAGAGAATCAATGCTATGTTGTGGGTGGAGAATGTGAGATTGAACACCTTCTCATATCAGGATGATTTCAATTGTGTTTTTCATGAAAAGAAAAGGGGGAAAAAAGCTTCAGAGAATTTTTTTTTCTTGCTCTCCTGGGAGTTAAGATGCCGCTAATATTTGTGAACTGTGGGCAAATGACGCTCTTTGAGACTCTTTGTGATTAACTCATTCAGTACCAGCCAATTCTGGACCAAGTCTGAAAAGACGTTTAAAAACGTCTTTGGGAGTGAATGAGTTAAGGGCTGTATAAATTAATTTGTCTTCAGCCATGATATCTACCTCAGTCTTCCCATTTATAGACAAGAAGCTCTGAATTTGCTTGAAAAAAAGATTTATATGTTCCCCCTTTTAATTTTAAACACCTGGCGCTCGAAATATCTCTACCTGTGCCTGGTTACACTACTGTATCGCCTGATGGAATGCCCTTCACATCGAATATACAAGGATCTCAACTTTAGGAATTGTCAGTCCCGAAATTGACTTAACCACGACACAGAAAATAAGTTGGTGATGGTTTTGTGTCTGTTTCGGTTTCAGTTCCGTCCAGCAGAACACCTGTTGAGATACAATCAGTGGACTACCTAAGGCAGGGGTGTCAAACTTATTTCACATTGTGGGCCACATACGGCCTCGGTAGATGTAAAGTGGGCCGGACCATTAAAATTATATCATACTCTGCTATAAATAACCAAAATAATGTCTTTCCTTCGTTTTGGTCTACAGAAACACAAGAACATTAAAAAAAATGTTGAAATTTATTAAACAGATCTTTTACAAAACATTTCATGAAGCTCCAAAGATTTCCTTCGACAAATGTGCAATTTACTTTTATCATTCACATATATGTATTGCAACTGATCCCACTGATTGCACAAAGGCACACAACTTTAACAAGTAATTGGTATTGAAAAATATAGTAATGCACTTTTAAGATTAAACGAGATTTATAAATAAAGGAATGTTTAAACCATTTACACAAGCATATAAAATCTAAATGTAATCCTTGCCTACACCTTACAAATTTAGGAGAGTGCTATTACATGTGTAAAGAATAAAGTATTCACATGTCCTTGATAGCGTCTGCTGTGTTGGGTCTGTCTTAGTGACAGACTGAGGTTGCTGTTGTCTTCTTCTCTGATCGAAACAATGTTGTCTTTTACTCTGATCAAAACAGTATGTCCCCCTAGCGGATATCCCATGAATTGCACCTTATTAAAATTATTCATTCCGTGTCTTTTATGCATTTTTTTTCACTTTTAAATTATCCTGCGGGCCTGATCAAAGCTCGTCGCCGGCCGGTTCCGGCCCGCGGGCCATATGTTTGACACCACTGACCTAAGGACTCCTACGCCGATTACTTTGCTGTCATATTATTCACCTTGCTTGACTCATCCCAAGTGCTAATTCTCTCGATGCTCATGACTTTGTTCTTTCCGCTCTTGCTCGTGCAATGGTTTTTCATCGTGTAAGTAGTATTTAAGTTACCTTGTTCATAGTGCTCGTTTTGTGTTTTCTTCTAATTGGATTCCCTTGTTTTTTTTGTGTTTTTTTTATGACAAGCGATTTACGTTATTGATTCTCCTTGACTTTTGCAAGCACTTTGTGTTCATTACATTTTATCCTGGCTCTGAGTAACCAGCATCCTTATTTGAACTTTGTTGGTCTTGCCCTTTTTGTAAATAAACTTGCTTTGTGAAAACTTTTATCCTTGTCTACGTTTGTGAGATCCACTCATATCCGGACGATTCCGAATTGTAACAACCTTAATTTTTAAGGGAGACATAAAGTTTATTTGAATAGGGCAAAGGCGAATGTTTTTACTGTATTTCATAAACTGTCTTTTCCAAAGAAGTGCTCGCCAAACTTTCGTCCCTCTTATAGGCCACCATGCCTGCGGTACCGAGGGCTGATCTGAATATCTGATCTGGGTTTTTGACAGGCTTGCATTTTAGCAGACATATTTTGGATTACAGATAAACTTGTTAATTCATGAATTTAATTTTGAATTACTGCACCACGGATTTGATCAAAAACAATGAAAACAAAATGATCAAAACTGACTCAGCTTTACAAGCATCCTTCTTATATTCGTTTCAACAGAAAGAATTCTCTGATATCCTCCATTAAAGGTTTAGTTCTGCCCACGAGCACCACTCTGCAGCAGTGTTGATTTGCGACTTGCGAGGCCATGAATCGGTAACTTGAGCAAGTGCATTTTGCACTGACACGATACACCAAAGACATATAGAACTGATATGCTATTCGAATTTGGCTTGGCATCGTCTGGAAATTACTTTTAATAATAATAATAATAATACATTTTATTTATAAGCGCCTTTCAAGACACCCAAGGACACTTTACACTTTTGAGTTCTCCAATGAGTCAAGCAAGTAAAACTGAAACTAAAACTTCCTATAGTTCGTGTTTGACCATCTTTGCGGCAGGGGCTCTAAGTTTGGCTGTAGACGTGTGCAGAAGTTATCGGCCACCACAAGTAATAAATAAAACTTTGCTCATTGAGTAAAAAAAATTATAAAAAATAGTCCTTCAAGTAATTTCATTTAAGATCCAGTCAAGTCAACGCTTTAAATTTGACAGCTCGCTGGCCTCAGGCCAAAACCATATAAGTCATTTGCTAAATATCACATTTTTTTCCCCAAAAATCTATACTATTGGTCACTCCACACATGTGGCTGTTATTTTAACCCATTACTAACCAATTTAATCTGTTGAAAATGGCTTGCTCTATTTGATGGTGCAATGTTAATGGTTGAACACAATTAAGCAACTGTTATGGGGATGTGCAACCTGTGTACAATAGGTGTGGTATGTATTGTGTATATATACTGTATATAGACACGAAAGCACGTTTTAACAGCATTGGCTGTTACACATGTGTGGGACTACCACAGTAAGAGACCTCGGGCCACCATGGCAAGGATATGGTTTGCTCGTCATTTCAAGTGAGCGCACTATCACAATCACAATGATGGATGGTAGAGGGCGATTTCAAGCTGAAATTGTTACGTACTGTTGCACTGCTGAAGAAAAGTCACCCACACGCACGGACACACGTACACAAAAAAAGGGATGTGTTCCACTGGGGGCATCCATCTTATAGTAAGCACAGCTGAACCATTAACCTCATTAGTATAATGGTCACAGATGAGTGGAATGCCTCGCCCGTGCTTCATGGCAGCAAATTGATGTTGATACACTACTAATGTTGCTTTGATAAATACAGGCAGGAAGAGGGAAGGCACCTGAAACTGCATATATCACTGTTAATGAAAAGAAGTGTCTGTGGCTTTGAAAGTCTCATGCTTCATTAGAAGAGTCCTTCTCTGAATGTCAGGATAGAAAACAAGATGAGAAAAATAAAACAAATAAATAAATATATACGTAAATAAAATGAAATGAATTAAAAGTCAAACACAACCATACGTTCAAAGTGTTGTTTCCCATGGCTTGGATGGATGGACTTTGAAAACTTCAGAGCACCAGAGCTCCAGCAAAGGGTCCGATCCTAGTGTGTGGATGCTTTGCGGTGGCGAGCATACCCCCTGGAGGTGGACTTGGAAAAAAGTAAGTCAAGCAAACAGATTGAAATGTAATATCCAATGACCTACCAACAATTCAGCTTATGAAAAGCCTGATGAAAGGCATTTTGTTTGCATCTTGAGTGATCTAAAGGGATGTTCACGCGGCAACTTTTACTCCGGTGTAGCACCGGGGCTGCCCCCCGTAGAGTGTTCACACGTACAAAGTTATACTGGTGTAGCCCCTGAAAACCGGAGCAAAAGTTGGTTTAAAAATTTACTCCGGAGTAAATGCTAGTTTGCGGGACAGCACCGATATAAAATGGGACGCGTGAACGCTATAGGGGTAGACTCACTATGTGTGAGAAGAGTTGATTACATATGGGTATTGAATGCGTTGATTTCGTGCTCTGTTGTACATCCGCCATCTTTCCTTTCTCGCTCTCATCCTTTTACGGGGTCTGATAGACCACAGCGTTGATTTGCCCGGAGCAGTATAAACCATAGTTTTTCGATATGTCACAAGCAAGGCGGGGAAAAGGAAGTACACTTTACGCAAGCGCATGTTTTATTTCCGTACTATTTCTATCGTATTGCACGGCCGCAGAAACTGCCGGGCTGCTTCTCTTTAGTAAGCAGATTTATACGTGTGAACGCTCCACAAAATTTACACCGGTGTAAGATATATTGCAACAAAATACAGCACGGATGCAAATGTGTGCCGTGTGAACACCCTTTAAGAAAACAGCATGAGAGAAACTGCACTGCAAATCGGCTAGTGTGAAAACCAGAATGTCATTTTTTTGCATTAACACCACTCAGTAATAAAATAGCCTGTGTAGTCTAAGATGTCACACTGATACCTTGTTAAAATGGGGTGTCACCTGGATTCAATCCTAGATATCTATTTGAAACAGAGACCGTGCCCTCACGCCATCATTAAAGTTCACTGGTTGGAGTCGAGATCATTTTCTTCAGCGTCATTCTCCTCCTCGCTTGCAAGACAGAATTAAACGTCCCTAAGATAGGCAAAAATCTCACATGTGCTATTTCATGACAAAAATGTTTTTGCCTCACAACTTGGTTTCCACTCGAGTTTTCTTGTTCATATAGTTTAAAATAGCATAAATTAGCCAGTGACTAAGATTTCAGAGAATGCTTATGTCTTTGGAGTACTTTTAATTGTGGATGTGTCGGTCACATGGGCCTCTCAGCCAATCATGTTTGTATGTGTTCGGTGACGTCACATGGTTACACGGGGCTACACTGCCAGTCGAGCTTACTGATTTCTGCACAACAAATTGCTAAAACTAAAAATGCAAGTGTTTATACTTTTAATTCTTCAGCAAAGTGTAAATTAACTGTATCCCTACTGCTTCCAGTAGTGTCACATTACTTACAGTAGAGTAGAATGGAAAATGCAGGTACTTCAAAATCCTAACCCAGTGTTTTATGTTTGTTTGTTTGTTTATTTTTACATGATGACAACTGGCCTGACATGCATACAGCATACATTGTTTTTAAATGTTGAGTCAGGTCTGAGTGGCAGGGATTCGTGTTGACAATGTTGACGTCTGTATGTGAATCTTTTCAAGACCTCAAAGAGAAATGCTTCATTTACCTCAAAGGCATTGTCGAGTAAACCATCCATCTTACAATAAACAACCTTGCCAAACTCATGAAATCTACACTACGCTTTTGCACAAAGTGATCGGTAAATCCCTTCATCCCTTCAGTCAATCAAAATTCTGGGCTGCATTCACTACCTTGTCCCGCAAATGGAGTCAGAGTCACACTGCGAGCCGTTCGAAGCCACGCAAAGGCAGCGTCCACGGTGCGCTGCTCGGCCCTTCTACCATGACGGGTAGAGTGTGGCTCAGGCTGCGACCCGCTGTCCTGCAGGCACCCTGTTAAAAATGTCACTGCAGGGAAGGAAATGGCCGCCCCTGGGCATCACGGCCCCCTTTTTTCCACGGAGATGGAACACAAATTGCATCCTGGCAGTCACGATGGCGCTCCAAATGTTAGATATCAATATCATTTCCGAGGTGCAGTGGCCTCAGAGAATATAAATAAAGGATATGTTTATACATATAAATACATTCAGAGACGTGTCCGATAGGGTAGAAAAATGATAACACAGTCAGGAGCCGTGTGGAGTGTGTGTTTATCCTTTTGGAACGCAATGACCTCTATCCCTCCTGACATTTCCTCGCCGCCCATCCCCAGTCAACACCAGTGCGGCTCGAGCGTGTGCGCGTTACTACTTTACAAGAAGCTAACACAACATGGCCCCGAGAGGTACCCTTTTCAGCAAGAGCCATAAAAACCACCAGCTTCTGCAGCCTTTGGAATCATTCAGGATGAAACATCGGTAGTTTGCTATTAAGTGTTTTTGATAAATCACTTTTATGAGAAATGCTTGGGAAACAAACCAGGGATAAACTGCAGTGGGCAACAGCGAGAGAATTGAAGGAGAAAGATGGCCCAGCTGCAATGGAAAGGACGTGTTCATTAGTCTTGCTTGCTAACATATGGCGCCAGGATGGAACAGATCTACTTGCGTGTCTTAAAGATCTGGAATTAAGAGTAAAGGGAAAAACAATGAGAGAGTGCGAGGTGATAATATACGGAGGAGGGGGCGGGGGGGGGGGGGTACAGTGGAAGTGGGTCGTTGTAGTACTGCTGCTCCTATTTGGCCCTTTTCCAAGACTCCACTTTGGGTTACATCCCTGAAGCATTAGCATCATGCGTTCAAGCTGTTCCAACAGCCTGAGTGCTAACGGGCTAATGGGCTAATGGCTAATGAAAAGACTGCTTCATGGCTGCGGCGCACCAATAACATGCGAGAACAACAGGAGCACAACCATGCTGAACCACAACCTGAGCGGTCATCATTTAATCTGCAGACATACGATCAGATTTAGCTCGCATCTGCAAAGCTGTTTTTGTCCATCGAAAGGAACGCAATCCTGCACGCTTGAGCCATATTCTTGTTCTCACACTCTCTCACTGTTTTCATTCATCTCTAGTTGTAAGAACAACTGTGTGCGGGAGAAGAGATTCATTTATGAAATGTCATGATTTTTATTCATATTAATGCATTTACTGGAACGCTGAGCTGATAGACTTCAGGATTAAAATGTCAGGTCATATCTACAATTGATTACAGGTAGTCTGATACTTGATATTGCATGACACAATGTTAAGTCACAGCGTGTGTTATTCAACTTCCATAAACATCTCTGCTAAGTGTATTGCGTTAACACTGCAAGGAATATTTTTAGTGACAATTATTTCAAAGCTGATGTGAACACAAAAAGCAATCCGTTTCAGACACTTCTGAAATCAGGAGTGAATATGAAGAACTGATGTACTGACAACCATACATACAGACAAACAGATCAATATTTAGTCAATAAGAAAACAGGCAACACTTTTGCAAGACAAGTCCTCCATCGCACAAGCTCCAGACCCCGCCAAAAAGCTATTCATTGTGTACCGACTTTTATTTAACATGCTCAGAGTGAGCCAATGAATTGTTTGAACAGAATACACATTTGAAAAACTGGTCTGGGCTACAAACTAACTTTCTCAAATGAATACATTTTATGATATTTCTTATGATAGCATTTGGAGTGGGGTAGGTTCAAAAAAACTTTTCCGTATATTAAAAAAATGTAAACATGGAAATAAAGTGTTTTATACCTAATATTGATGAATAAAAATGTAGACTGAAGCAAATTTGTTTGTACACTTACTCCTTCAGTTGACTAGCTCCAGCAATTTTTATTTTATTTTACCTGCATCTGATTTGAAACAGAGGACTGCAAGGAAGGGAAATATTTTATACATATCCGCACATCATTGAGGCTGTAATAGCTCAGTGCATAAATCGGAGTAAAATATTGAAAGCTCAAATACAGTTGAAGATGAATATGGAAGTTTGGACTCATGTTTGACGAGATCCCACTCCACTATTGGGGAGCCCCCGAGCAAGGCATTGAACTTCCAAAATTGCTCAGAAGGACATGCCTTTAATACACCTACTGTCTATGTGTGAATTGAGTCAGACACAGTCCTCTAACGTATATAAAATACATATGGAGTATAATGCATGAAGCACCAGCTGCAGCTGTATCTATATCTAAAAATCCAAAATGCAATGTCTGAAATTGTTGCAAACTACCCAGGGAAGTATGGACATGTCAGTGGTGTAAACTACTGCTATCTAGTGGTTCAATGATCCATTACACTGCAGTAGTGCACTCCCACAAATGAGCAGCCCCTGACCATTTGTCATTCACTTACTAAAAGTCTTACCTCTTACTTTTTTCCTGAAAAAAAGACCTTTGTCACCACTAAAAAGGAAGTATTAGAAACTTATGAACATTACATAATATTACAAACAAGATATGAATTATACTTATTCCAATCAGATTCCTCCTCAAGTCTGATTTTTAGGGCTGACTGCCCACACTGTTTTTAGCTAGTGTCCAAATAGGATTTGGACCCGTTCGGCCTGGGTCACAATTATTGACCCATATGACAGGTTAATGTCGCAACAATGTTGAAATGTTGCCCAGCACGTGCAGTGTTTGACATCATCACTCCAGACTGCGATGTCACGCCTTGTGCAAAACTTGCATGAAAACAGATCCCAACTTCAGATTACTCTTTCAAGATTTTAACTGCTATTTGATGGAGGCAAAATAATGTTTGAGTTAACGCCATGAAAATAGAGCCCTTAATCTTTATTCGAGACAACGAAAAAATGTTGGTTGGTTCCAATCATGAAAATGGTTTGCATTAAGTTGAAACGTTCACGTTAAACTGAAAGGATTATTTGGTTTATGAAAATGTTGTTGCAGGATTTCAATTTCCGAGCAAATGAAAAATTTAAAAAAATTAAAAGAAATAAAACACTTAAAGTTGCACTAAATTGATTATTTACATTAGGAGTGTCAAACTAATTTCTGTCTCGGGCCACTTTGGAGTTACATCTTCCCTCCGAGGGCCGTTGAACTGTCTCATCGCATTATTATTATTTGTACACAACAAATTATTGGATTGCTAGTTTTTAAATCAGTCAACTATAATAGTTTGTTCAATTATAGTTCAAGTGAGTGGAAACAGGATAACAAAATTATTGGAAAATCGAATTTCTTATTTATTACACATGACAATTTGACATTTTGGTGCACATTTTAGCAAGGATCATGCAAGTTGACACACATGATTTGCTTTCACGGGCCACACAAAATGATGTAATGGGCCGGATCTGGCCCATGGGCCTTGAGTTTGACACCCGTGATTTACATCAATCAAAGCTCAAATAGTAGATGTGATAGATTACTCCAATTATTTTTTGATTTTCAGTTTAGGCTCGAGCTGAACTGCATCAGGAAAAATTATAAAAGACTCATGGATCGATGGATGGATTGTCTTTATGTTACCTTAACATTCCTCCTTTATGCTGTCACTGCTTCCCTTCTTTGGTGGCATCAGAAAAAACAACAACAAAAGCACACATCCCTTCACTTTTTTTTCCTTTGCAATTTTCAATAATGTCATGAACAGAGAGGGAGTAAATTGTAAATGAACTAAGACACAATATCATAGAAATATTTTATTCCCATTGCAGACAGCCATCCAAAATAGACAACGCTCCTTGTCTACATGCAAGGGGATTGTTTATTTGCCCTCTTACTACATTACTTAATTGCTCCTTTTTTCCTTTTTTTTTTTTACCTCACCCTAGCTTGTTAAAAGCTTGCTTGCGGGTCAAAAATCAACTAAGTGACACCTGTTCAATCAAAAAATTGGAGGTCAAGGCACCACTGTACAGGTACTTGCACATAATCTGGTTGTTTTCCCCATTATTCGGCTAAACGTTTCCCAAACTATATTTAAATTCCCCGTCACCAACCAACCTTCAATTTTGTAAATTCCTCATACAATCATGTCCAGTATATTCCCATAAGCTCATTTTAATTCCCATGGGAAGTTTCCAACTTTGAAAGTTTCCGAAATTTTCCAATCCTAATTTTCATCGAGAAAAAAACCCTCACTGCCTCGGCCACCGTATCCGTTGTGGCCCTCCTTTGCCCGCCTCCCGTGCTGCTCTCTAACTGAAGTGTGGCAGGGATGAGTGATGAGCCAGTGTTTGGGTTAACGACAGGGATGGGGTGTTAAACCTGAAGTGTTTAATTAACCCCACAATGGGCCTGCCTGTCAGGCTGCGCCCATTCTCTCTTGATTGAGACTTCAGCTCACCCACTGGTTCGCAGGCGGGCACACACACACACACACACACACACACACACACACACACACACACACACACAATCAGAAGCAAGTGTGCATACAAACTCACATGAATGCACTCAGGCACATAAGGCCTTTGAGATGCACACATAATAGCAGGTGCACACACAAACACCCATACACACATGCACAATCGCACACACACTAGCCCAGGAGGAGAGGCGACGAGGGGAGGGGAGTAAAGTGATAATGCTCCGCCACTAACGCAAGATTGCTTTTTTTTTTCTCCCCCCGCTCCTTCTCTAAAGTCCATTTTCTGGGTCACTGCATTGCATTCATTACTGTCTTTGAAGACATTGGCCTACGAAGGAATAATGCTTCTCTTTCACTGAGAGCATCGAGAGTTGTGACTACCAGAGAGTCAGGACCACAGGCCTGGGAGTGAGGAGAGGAAGGCGGCGACGCAGTAATTTGTGACATCTTTATCTGATTTTAATTTCAGCCATAAATATTGAATGCTTTATTTGCTCATCTGCAGCTGCCTCCACTCAGGCAGTGTTTTGTCTCTCCCCCGTTCCTGCTCATCCAGCACGCGCCATGTTTCTCGTGTTAGCTAGGGGGCAAACTAAAAAGCATGTTCCCATTTCTAAATTAACTCGAAGATCGACTTCAGAAGAATGAAACGCTCAACTCTGTGACTCATTCAGTTTATGAACTTTGGTGATATTTACCAGTCATTGAATGCTATTGCTACTCTTGGTAAACCAGTAACCCTTAAAAACACACTCACGCCAACAATGACTCATTTTCTTTTGATTTTTTTTCACATTAGTAAGTTGTGACAATTTGCTAATTAGTCCCATTAAAATCATATAATAATAATAATAATAATACATTTTATTTATAAGCGCCTTTCAAGACACCCAAGGACACTTTACAATCAGGAACAAAAACAATAAAACAATACGGGTTGAGCAGCGGCAGCCAAACGCGCCAGCATGCAAGTATAAATATTAAATTTATTTGAAATATTTTCATTCTTTTCCTTGCTTTTTTACTTTCTCCCACATACTTCTACTATCGAGTGTTTATTGCTTAAGCATTATAAATAAATAAACAATAGTTATAATTAATTTTCCACAAGAAGTGCAGTTTTGCTATTAGAATAGTTCGAAGTACTGCCTCACTTTGAGTCTGTTTCCATTCTGCGTTCACCTTTAACTGCCATCTTTTAGAACTGAAGCAAAAACCAGCCCCATTACAAAGCACAAGACCAAACTTAATGATAAGAACCTGAAAAAGCATTTATAAAGGACAAGCGCAACATAAATTATGGTTCACTATTAGGCAAGCTTGAGGCCTCTCTCTTTTGTAATCTCGAGACTTTTAGCGTCTGACTTATCGAACATTTAGAAAAACAGAACTTAGCAAACCAGATACCCTTAGCAACCTTAGCAACCTTTCATGCCCTTATTAAAAACGGGTGCAGCATTTTCTTGAGAGAGGACCTATCCTGAGCTGCCTGACAGGGTGACACTGACATAGGGAGCACCTTGGGAGTCATTTCCACCCCTGGGTGAATCAATAGGTGCCATGTGACAGCGGCTCACCCATCAAGTGGCGCAGTGATGGGGAGTGCTGCTGGAAATTTGCTTAAAGCCTACACCAATTAACTTCAACATGACGGATCCAAGCAGCCAATGCGGCCGCCTGCCCCGCAGAAGGGAGCCCTCAGCTGTTGGACTGCTTCGTTCTTTTGTGCATGTGTGACACAGAGAGAAAGAGAGAGAGAGAGAGAGAGCGAGCGAGAGAGAGAGAGAGAGAGAGAGAGAGAGAGAGAGAGAGAGAGAGAGAGAGAGAGAGAGAGAGAGAGAGAGAGAGAGAGAGAGAAAGACTTACACGAGACTGCACGCAAGTCTTAACCTGTGCCTGTGTAGTTGTTAAAGTGAGATGCTTGCCTGTGTGGCGTGTGTGCATGAGCCGGCGGGGGGAGTAAATCTGCAGTGATTCAAAGCTCTGCTCGCTCGGCTCCTTAATGATGATGTCAATCTGTGAAAATGCATGCACACATTGGAGCTGTCAGGGCCTCATCAATCACAGAGGGGTTTGTCAAAGGAGCCCACGCCCAGATTAACGAGGCGGGAACAATGACGGCAGCCCATTTGCATAGGAAATTACCCTGATCTCAAGCGAAGTGATTGTGCTTTGGAATAGAGGCCCACCATGGAGATGTTAGTGATATTGTCAGTTGTATTATTCATGAAAGAGAGTGGCTCCAGCTCTGCTTTGAGATGACTGTGTCATCACATAATTGGAATACATCACTTAATATTTACCGTCAAGTGCAAAGAATTTATTTTACTGACATTCTGTAACAATTAGATGTAGCCATTTAAAAACCACTCACGAAAATTCAACTCCATAGAGAGAAATTGTTAGATTATTAGACTTTAATCTGACTTCAACATGTCATTGTAGAAATTATTTACTATAACAATCCACCTGAAAACAGGGTATTTGATACACCCACAATAAGTGGGTAAATGATTCACCCTTTCGAGGGCATTGACTGAAATACTGACAAAAAGGTGTTGCTGTTGTTGTCATTTTTGTTTTACTTAAATGGGAAGTGAAGTCACAAAAATTCAAAAACATGTTTTATGCAGCCCCACTAGTCTAAACATGGTATTTTGATTAATATTGCAAATGTGGAATATGAATTAAGAAGCAAAATCCACCCGTTTTTATCCATTTAAGGGGGCGGCCATTTTGCCACTTGCTGTTGACTGAAAATGACATCACAGTTGATCAGGGTTCAGGTAACACCCAATCATGGCTCAGCTTGCAAACGTCACATGAAACAGCTAAGCTGTGATGAGCGATGGCTACCAAAGATGGTACCATATTGCAGTCCGTGTTGGGTATATTGAAATGATGATTTTGATCCCAATTTTTTTCTTGGTTCTCATTCACCTCCTGTTCCAACTGTCATTTTTTGCTACATTTCAGTTTAAGATGGGTTCAAACTCATGGCGTGGCATGTGGCAGGTCCTTGCGTTCTTGGATGAGACAAGAAGGTGGGAGGACAGGTCTTGACTATTGTTTGTGCCTGTGCACCAACAAGGCTGGGATGTCAGCAAGGTGGCAGACCGATGAGTGACACTTGGAGTGTGTGATTGCATCAAATTGACATATGGAAAATGTGGGAAATTATGTCTTAGTTCTCCTGTCAGACAGGGCACCAATGGTGTGGCATGATTCAGTGGCAGAGTAATCATCTCCCCACACTCAGAGGTTGCTCGATCACCAGCCATTGTGAATAATTTGATTTGATTGATTGTGAATTGGGGTGACCCGGCAGTCGAGTGGGTGGCACGTCAACTTCACAGTGCAGCGGTACCGGGTTCGATTCTGGCTCCGGCCTTCCTGTGTGGAGTTTGCATGTTCTCCCCATGCTTGCGTGGGTTTTCTCCGGGTCCTCTGGTTTCCTCCCACATTCCGAAAACATGCATGGCAGGCTGATTGAACACTCGAATGAATGATTGTGAATTGGATTTTTTTTTCAAATAAAAATTATTATTGGTGTTTTTGTTCAATAAAACCATTTTCATTTTCAAAAAAACAGTCCTCACTCTAAATTGCATTGATGATTTAGAAAAGCAAAACAACAAGCGTTTTCCTCATAATTCGTAACGGTGTAATGTTTCCACCGCTGATAATATACTGTTGCAGTTTTCATTGCTGACTTCACACTTCCCTCACAACACATAATAACACGGTATGCCCAGCCCTCCTTTCTTTGCTACATGTCCGTGTGTGTTCCTGCCCAAATGAGACAGTGATGAATCAAGTGGGTTTAAGCTTCATTTTTATGAACTCCACCAAGAATGCACACAGAGTCCATCTTCAGCTATAGCCCAAGCGAGTGCCCCTCCCTCCCAACTTGCGCCATTGTCAGGAAGAGGACACAATTGTTGAAGCTACATATTAACTCAGCCTGTTGTTCAGGCCTATTGGGTTCTGCTGCCATCTGGTTTACTTGACAGACAAGACGGTAAAGGTCACATCACCTGCAGGGGCGATCCAGGGTACTTTAAGACAAAATGTTCATTCTGGTTCCAGTGTGTGTGTGTGTGTGGGGGGGGGGGGCTGTTTGGGTGGCTCTCGCTCTTGTGTAAAGTGTTCAATGTGAAAACTGGGTCTCTAAAACCACCATATTTTGAGTTTGAATTCGTATATGAGTGAGGACAGCCTGACTTTTTGAAGGTGTAAGAATAGTTTAACATTTCGAATGGGATTCAGATTGTGTGAATGGAGCAACAATGACTTGACAGTTGCACCTGTGTAAAATAAGAACATTTTGTAATTGTGCTTGTTCTTTCACCAGCACATGAAAGAGAGAGTGTGCGCGTGTGCGTGTGGTGGCGGGGGGGCTTCCTCATTGAGCGAGAGCACGACAGTTAAGGTGTCAGTGCCATGATGGAGTAGGTCTGCCTTTGCAGGAGGCCAGCAGCTGCCAGCTTTTCAGCAGCTTGTGTCGAGGCCATCACATAAGTTAGTGGTCAGAGGTTTGGGCAATGTGGAAAGAAAAGGGAGGAAAAAAAAAATAAAGATTTACAACACGGGCCAAAGGGGAGAGGTCGAAGCGTGGAAGGTCAGAAAGTGTGCCTTTCTCTCCCGTACACCCACACACAAACACTTATCTAAACAGAGGCACATCTCCGAGATGAAAACGCACATCTGCATTTTCAGCCTGACCACCCCAAGCTGAAAGCGTTACTGACATGGAAGGAGATCAATGATTTACTCGGTCATCTATTCATTTGGTTCAATAAAAGGAAAGAAATAAAAGCATACTGTCATATCTATCTATCTATTTATCTATTTTCTTATTACTATTGCTATTGTTGTTGTTGTTGTTATTCAGTGTTTCACTGCCTTAAAGGGGTTCCTTTTAAAATAACAAAATAGAATAATGATATAATAATAGCAATACATGCATATATGTACAGTCATTGCACAGAAAAATACATTCAATTTAAAGTTCCCTTAATGGCAAATAAAACTTTAAAAGTTTCCGTCCCCACTCTAATTATTCCTGAATTTAAAATATCATAAAAATATTATCATCAGGAAAAATAACAGCTACAAATTTGTCTTAAAATCGTTTTGTTTTTGTTTTGCTTTTCAACCACCTTACATTGATTTCGTATAGAGGTGTCCAAACTCGGTCCCCAAGGGCCGATGTCCTCCCTGTTTTCTCTCTCTCCGTGCTGAGACTCACCTGATTCGAAGGATCAACTCATCAGTAAGCTCTGAAGAAGCAAGATAATGATCCTGATCCCATTCGTGCTATTGGTACAATGATGCAGGAATGATCGGCACCAACTACACAACCATCATAGTATTATATTGAACCACTGATCAGTTTATCTCTGCCCGATGACTCTGCACATTGTCGCAAAGCTGTCATTGAGTGGTACTACTGCACACTGGTACACTTACAATACTGTACTTGGGATTTGGAGCACTCTCGTTTTGTAAATCTAAAGTGTAAATGTTGGCAATCTATACATTTTAAATTGAGTTTATTTAAACTCATCTCTGAATTCAACATGCCAATTAAATCATTGCGGCCTGGTGGTCGACTGGTTGGTGGGTCAACCTCACAGTGCAGAGGTGCAGAGTTCGCTCCAGCCTCCCTGTGTGGAGTTTGCATGTTCTCCCTGGGCCTGCGTGGGGTTTCTCCGGGCACTCCGATTTCCTCCCGCATTCCAAAAATATGCATGGCAGGTTAATGGAACACTCTAAATTGTCACTAGATGCGATTGTGAGCACAAATGATTGTGCTCACAATTGTTTTTTAATTGTGAGATGCCAAACTGATTTTCATTATTCCTTTTTTATTCTAAGTAAATCAGGGTTGTCCAAACTTGCTCCTCAAGAATCAGAATCAGAATAATCTTTATTGACCAAGTATGTAAAACACACAAGGAATTTGTCTCTGGTAGTACAGGCTATGCTAGTATTGCAATAACAAGCAACTACAATAAACAAAGACATGACATATAAGTATCGAAAGACTTTATGTACAGTACCAAAACAAACAAATACATTTACTGGCCAAACAAGTAAATAAACGTGTCTATGTTTTTTGGTTGTTTTTTTTGAGAACCAAAATATGTGGTAAGCATGATTGTGTTCTTCTGACGTTCACATTTGGGATAAACAAGTACTGTATATTTGTAAGTGTAGTTAAGACCAGTAAATAAATAGATAGCATCATTAATCAACTCTAGATCAGAGCAGGCACTTAAACACTCTGGCAGTTGACTTGGCATCCTCCCCCCCCCCCACCCCCCCCCCCCCCCTTATTACACCGTCACGGACCAATAAACACCCAGGCCAGCACCAGTCCACCAATCAAACATCTGGCATCCGCATGTCGTTAAGGAGGACAACGAATCAGATGGCTAGCTCTTGCGAGGGTAGAGTGGGGGATGCTGGTGTCGGCTCGGTGCCCGGACCCTCCTAATCTCACCAATGGGAATGCAGCTCTCCTTGTAATCCAATTAAAGGAGCGTAAGCGGTTTGTTAGACACTGTGTGTTAATGTAAGCACCATCCAATATACCCTGGGCTGGTAACAGCATGGCTGGGGATACACTTTGGTCCATGGAACATCGAAGTAGTATACAGCTGGAGGCGCTGCTGCGGTAATATCTGGATCAGCAGATTTCCATGGTATTTGCTTTGGCCTTTTGGAGTCTCATTTGTACCATCTCAAACCAGGCTTGTGAATTCAGCAGGGGGTAAAGGTGGGGGGGAATAGCACTCTGAATAACAATACTGCTGACCTTGGTTGTTCCTTTGCAGATCTGATGACCAAGGCAAATGTTATCTTAAAGGAGGAATGAGAAAGGTTGTGCTCAAAGTCAAAGACTAAACTTGTTGTTGCTCACGTCATTGTACAGATTGATGTATACTGTTAGTTTTGTACATAATGCAAACCTTCCCAAATGTTTAAAACATCACCCCCTCTGTGAAGTAAACCAAAGGAGCTTAACTGCACTTAAGCATTTAATATCTGTATATTTGCACAGTGGCATTTTTATATTGAAAATGGGCCACCCTCCACTTAAGAAGGCCACATACAGGGAAAACTACTTTCCCCTTGCTTGCTTTTTTTCCACTTGAGTTTCTCTTCAACAGCAATGTACAAATCTGCTCAAACAACAAATCGTACTGTGCAAGTCACTGTGAAACTAAAACTGAAAATATCTATCAATTGATGTTCTAACCTCTTGTCATCATTGGTGCACTGCAGCCTGCCAGGATACACCGGATGGGAAAAAAATTGCACATTTATTGTCATAGTCACATCTACGGACAAGTTAGAGTTTCAAATTAACCTGACATGTAAGCATGGAAAGAGCATAGGAAACTCCACACTGGAGGGCCACAGGAAAGATGAACCCGCCCCCCTTGACTATGAGGCAGACGTGCGACTGTTTACTACTACTAAGCCAATGTCTAAATCACATCGAATGAACACAATTGCTCAGGTTTTCCTATTTGTGCAGTGGCGTGGAGGAACATAGTACAAATACTTTGTGACTGAACTTCAGGTATTTCAACATTCTTGAGAATTTCTTTTCCTGTACTTTCCACTCCCTAAATTGACAAATAGCTTTGTGATTTTTCTCAAATTCTGTGGAGGAAAAAAAAGTACGGTGAGGTCAAGTCAACTTAAAATGTGAACTGGACTGATTTACAGTTAGAAAAAAGAACAGGGACAGCAGCAACAGTAACAAGGAGGAACGGGAAACAGAGACCACTGATGATGATGATGACGCAACAGATTTGGAGAAGCAAGATATTCCCATCCATGGCTTTATTGAAGATAATCGCTTGTCATTGTTGGCTACAATAATTATTTATGGCGATTTTTTTCTTTTCCTCAGTATGAGTATGATGCAAGTTAATAAAAGAGGGGTCCGTGCAGAGGAGTTTGTTTCATTGTGCCAAGTTATCATAACAATATTGTATACAGTAATCCCTCGTTTATCGTTCCAAAAAGAATCAGTGATAAGTGAAATCTGTGAAGTAGTGAACTTTATTTTTTTACAGTTATTACACAATAATTAACTATATATACAATGAAATCAAACACCAAACCCTGTTTCCAGGCACAATTACAAAAAACAAACGTTTTCAACAAATAACTATAATAGTTTTTGTAAATACTGTACTGTTGACACGCGGCCCCGCCGAGGCGTTCTGATTTAAAGGGTTAAAAGCATTTAAAAAACTGCACACAAAAAAAATCTGTGAAACAGTGAAGCCGCAGAAAGTGAACCGCGTTAGAGCGAGGGATCACTGTCTACTTTTTTAAAACTTTTTTTACTTTTACTTATAGGTAGGAGATAAATCAGCTCTTCATAAGTACATATACATATATATCTTCAGTTTTTTTGTGTGGGTTTTTTTTTTGTATCTGCACTCCGAGTACAGACCACCACTACTGTATTAGTACAGGCCACCACTACTATATTTTTGGATTCATTTGAGTTCATTTCCAAGACCACATGCTGTCCCACACAGCAAATAAAGGACAGGGAAATTGAACGGGAACATGATCGGGGATCAAACAGTAACTCTACAGTAAATTACTCCAAAACAACATATATTATGAGACAACATTATTTGAACACAATCATTTTCCAATTTAATCACCAAGCACCATCTGCTGGATCTGGTAGGGCACTGCCCCACTTGTCCCTAATATAAATTCTCCAGTGTATTTGCATCGTTTGCTGACAAGAATTCTCTCTTTCTTGCACCTCCCACTCCCAGCAATCCAGCAGTCGCACATGCTCGCGACACTTAACATGGAGGAACTTAATCATATCTTCCTTAGTCTCTTTCCCAGATGCTCATGTTTGAACTTAATTAGATGCTACATCACCTCAGCGCGGGTCTGCACAGCAAATCTTATTAAGAAAAGCAATGTGTTTCTCATGTGCTCGCTGATTCCTTTACATCTCACCGTCTGCAAGGAGAAATCCCGCCGAGGCATATTCTCCAGCCCCTGTAACTAATGACGCCACTGCCCAGATCTGACAGTGAGCTGTGTCTGTATATTGTGCTTAATATCATAATAATAATGAGAGCAAATTAGAACAATCAATTTCCATGGGTGGTTGTTGATTGGAGGAGGATGTGGAAGTGACAGGAGGTGATCCATCATCCTCGGCCAGTCACATTAAGCAGAGCGCCGCGGAGCAGGTGGGCTGGGCTGGGGGCCAGTCGCAGCCAATGGGAATGGGTCGGGATGGGAGGAGGGAGATCCATTACACCCAAATCAACTGCTAATGTCGTTGTGAAGTGGATAAAACCTCAAGCAAGGGAGGGAAGGGAGGAGAGAGGATGACAGAGTGTCGCTGAGACTTCAGAACGCTTTGACAAGGCTCTAAATCTACACGACAACAATCTAGTAAATACTACAAAGTTGTTTTTTTTTGGTGGAGAACTTCCTATTTTCTCCATTTAAATGGGGCCGTCCAAAGCGATTATGCATGTGATGTTGCAGATGTTGCAAAGAAGCTGTTCGTAGATGTGCATCCACTGTGTTTCTACCTTGTACTTCCAACGTCTCTTTTGAATCACTTTTGTCAGCATGCACAGGTTAGGGTTCGATTTACATATTTCAAACTGCACTGGAAGCAGTAGCACTGTTGTAAATGTAACCTTTTTTTGTTTTGTTTAGTTTTTTTGCTTTTTGTACCATTTGCAAAGAGGATCAGCATGTTCCTTGGTGGAGGCCTACATTTGAACAAATACATTTGGATAAGAACATTTCTTTGTACTTATCTATTCATTAAAAAATATTGATGCTTGAGAAAAATTAAAATAAATAGAAACTGTAGTTTTAAACAAGGTAGAATGATCATTCCAGGAGAAGATGGACCTACCATGTTGCAGACGCAACGTTAATCAGCAGAAAAAGGAGACGTATCGTAATGTGAAATTATCTTTAATCAGCGGCAGGAAGTGAATGTATTCCCTGGGCCTTCTGCAGGGACTTAATCCACCTCTGAATACCAACACAATTGCATGACAAATTATCGGAAGCGTTAATATTATACTAAATATGTACTCTATATAACAGCTTGTAACCTTGCCACACACAGCAACTGCAGCAGTTCAGAACAAGTTTTGCTCTGACCAGCCAATCAGAGGATAGAAAAATAATAATGTCACTTAAGGCCACCTCAGTGGCTTGTGAGGACGAAGTCTGATCGGTGAATAAAACTGTTTCATTCCTAAAATAGTTCATGTTACATCGTCAGGCACTTTCTGAAGGACCGGGGCAGGTTTGCGTGACATTCAAGCACATTAGCTGCAATCTAATTGGACAAAAACAAAATCAAACATACACAACAACAGCAAAGCAATGCAGCCAAAAGAAAGAACAGACACATGAATACAATTTCAATGGAAAATATATTACATGCACTACCACGTCAAAAAAAATTATAAATAGATTGGAAGATATTTAGGTGTTTTGGGAGCATTTCTCAACATTCCCCTTTATTTTGTGTGTGTGTTGCCCTCGTCCCATTTAAAAAAAAAATGTTTTGCAGGTATCAAATTCAAAAATGAGAGAATAAATCAGTTTGAACATGAAATATCTCGTCTTTGTTGTGTATTCAACTGAACGCAGTTTGAAAATGATTTGCAAATCACTGTATTCTGTTTTTATTTACATTTCACACAGCATCTCATCAATGTTGGAGTTGTAATAAAGTGAAGGTCAATACTTGCAGAAATGAAGTAAAGAAACACAATTCCTTGAGTGTCTTTTGTCGTCGAGTACTTCTGCAGGCCTCCACCGCACATTTACCACATATGCACATGTACTGGGTTGTTTTTTTTGCCCTAACATGGAAAATGTCAAGGTGCGGTTTTTGAAATGTATTTGTCAATTTAAAGATCAAAATCCTTGAGTTAAAACCAGTGTTGTATATTTGGCTCCTTTTATTTTTTTAAATTACTGCTGCTATTAATCTCTGAATTCAGTGGAACGTTGCCATGTCACAGGTTGCATCAAGACAGCCCCCCCCCCCCCAGTGCCCCCGCCCCCCTTTGAGTCATTGAAAGCCATCTAGCAATCATGGAGTCTTTATAGTTTCATTTGCTTTGAGCTCGACAGAGCTTTCAATTATTCATCAACTCAATGAGCTATTTCTCTCACAGCATCAGTGTGACATTGCACGTTGGCCATGGAAAGCTTTAGCTTTCCAAGTCTCTTGCATTCAAGCTTCGGGGGGAACTTTGGAGTCAAGTCACTCCACTTGATGTTTTTTTGGAATGTGTCAAATCTGCTGAGGAAGTCACATGCTCACTCACACATCAGCTGTCTTTCCACGGCTCGTACCTCTCACTTCTCTTGCAGCAATTCCAACTCAGCAACATACTTTTATCAGCGATCGTCACAGTCCTTGTCTCTAATTCTGTTTCTGCTAAACGATGACACGCCGTGACATTATTAAATTTCATCAGCAGTCATCAATCATGGGTGCAGTTAACACGATCAGCTCCCCAGTTTGTTTGAGAGAACAATGGGGGACTAGCTCATCCTATGTGAGCAAATGAGGAATTTAAATAATGCACAAGAGACTAGAGTGGTTGGGAGGGGGCTGGCTGATTAAAGGCCTCAATATCTATTTTTCTGAGCCGATGATTTTGTCAGTGGTATTCAAGTGGAGGTTTATTGAAATAATGGGCTGTTAATGGGCACCCTCCTGCACACACATCAACGCTCGTCTCTATTCTGGCTACAAAAATATGTGTAGGTTTTATGACCATTAAGCATCTCTTTTCCCCCTCAAACATTCCCCAGCACAGCTCCCCCTAATGTTTCGAATTAATATAAGTGATGGCTTTTTGGCTCAGTGTGTGTTCTCACCTTGTCAAGTTTACTTTTTGCCAGAGTTACCCTAAATAGACTGTCACTCAGAATGCTAAATGCCGAGCACACGATGACAATAAAAGACATTTATTGGTATTCATTGGCTGAATAACCCTGTTTCAGCGTTTAACACTTAAACACATGTTTGATGCAGCCAAAATTATGTTAGAATCAACAACTTCACATTGATTAAAATGATCTTCTGAAGCAAAGTAAAAAAGGTCACGAATTAATTATTGATTTGAGTATATTCATTACACACAGAAGGCCCTTATGATGTATTGAAATCAGAAAGCTTATTCGATTTAATTTATTTCAGTTTGAGTTTGCTCTGTGAGTGACATAAACACATATTTTTTTGCAATCTAGGGAAACAACAATGACTAGCGGTGAAACAAAAAAACATTTTCATCGGTTTTGATTTAAAAGATGAGAGTGCATTGAATCGAATGTAATTGTTCCACTTTAAAATATACAGAGATATGTGTTCAAACGTCTTTTATTGGAAAGAGAGCTTTGAAGGAAATCCCAAATTTTGCAGTATTGACAAGTTCATTCATAATGTAATACGACAACAAGAAACTCATTTCATTATACTCTGTAGTCTGTAGAACTCAGCTGTATCATGTTAAATTTAATCAGAATCCCACTGAATCCAACAGAATCAAATTGCACTAACTTTAAAATAAACCGTGGTTGACCTATACAGCGGCACTGTAATCGACTGGTTAGCACGTCCGCCTCACAGTGCAGAGGTGCAGGGTTCGATTCTGGATCCGATCTTCCTGTATGGAGTTTGCCTGCAAGGGTTTTCTCCGGGTACTCTGGCTTCCTCCCACATTCCAAAAACATGGATGGCAGGTAATGGAACATTCTAAATTGTCCCGAGGTGTGATTGTGAGCGCGAATGGTTGTTCATCTATGTCTGCCCTGCGATTGGCTGGCAACCAGTTCAGGGCGTACCCCGCCTACTGCCCAAAGAAGAACTAGGATAGGCTCCACCCTCGTGAGGATAAAGCGGATCAGAAAATGGATGGATGGATGATTCATATCAGGCGGCACGATGTTGGATTAGTTAGCGTGTTCGCCTGACAGTGCAGAGGTGAAGGGTTCAATTTCAGGCCCTGTGTGGAGTTTGCATGTTCTCCCCATGCCTGTGTTGGTTTTACGGGTACTCCAGTATCCTCCCACATTTCAAAAACATGCATGGCAGGTTAACAGAAGACTCCTTAGTTGTGACTGTAAGGATCCATGGTTGTTTGTCTGTGTGCCCTGCAATTGGCTGGCAACTAGTTCAGGGTGTACCCCGCCTCCTGCTCGGGATTATAATAATAATAATAATGATAATAATAATAATACATTTAATTTATAATACCTTTCAAATGCTCCAGCACGCCTGCGATCCTCGTGAGGAGAAGCAGATCAGGTAATGCATGGATGGATGGATGAATCATATCACACCACATGTATTGAGAGATGTGCATCAAATCCTCTTTTTTTGGAAGAGATGCACACCCCTATTTATGACTATTATAATATTCCATTAATTGTGACCTGCTATTCATATTGCTCTCATTGGTGGCACTCTTGTCAATTACCATCATATGAGTTTTGGTTGTCTTAATCAACTAAAAGGTAAATACAATTCTTGAAATAAGGGAAATTATGCATCGCCATTTACATCTCTTACCAAGTAAAATCCACATTTTGTATTCACTCTTGTCAAAATGATGATGGACGTTTCTCAGGACAAAAGTACTTGACAATAAAGTGTTGACAAAATGTGTCAGTATCAGAGCCACCAAGTCTATAAACTTACTTTTGCTTTCAAACCAAGGATACTAACATCAAGTATGTGAAAATTCCTCGGACAATGTGGATGAAGTTGCTTTTCTTTGAAAAACTAATCATTATCACGAAATAGAGGGTGTCTATTGAGCCTGTTGTCCCTGTTACCTGTATAGGCAGGACATCATCTCCTCTCATTGTTGAATAAAACCATTTAAATCAAGGTTGTAGGGTTACAAACTATAACGATAAGGCATGATCTATCAATTGAGCATGCATTCTTCATGTGATGTTAATGTGCATATAGGATTTGTTCATACAAATCCTACATGCACATGCCTTGCTCTTTGTTGATTGCCCTATGAATGTGCAGGAAATGTGATTTTGCACGCCAAAGCAGCATGAAACGGCAAACATTTCACAATTAGACACTCTTGAAGGCATGAGGCATTTTACTTATGTGGAAGGCTCAAGATGGCGGCCTTGGGCTACACAATCTGATGGATGAGAGGAGATTCAGAAGATTTAGGGAATTAGCTCCTCGATTGTGTGAGGACCTGGGAATCCCTTTGATTTATAAATCCATCACTTGGTCATATAGTTACAATGTATGAAATGAATGCCCTACAGCACCTTTGTTATGTTTGTCCTTGTTGTCTTTCTGAAACTACCACTGATAAAAAAAAAATGTAATTGTGCAAGTATCCTGTTTCCTGCAGAAGTCGTGTGTGCTTTATCCCAAACAACTAAAACTAAAGACATAAAAGTAAAGTCACTGCAGAATGGTGATGGCTACTCATATGGTAAGTTCTGAGCAGGAGAACTAAAGGTGGCCATAGCAAGGACATCCACATGCCACCTCATGCAAGACAGTCATGTGAAGAAAACAAATTGGAGTTGATCTAGTTAAGTACACTCGCTGGTCCTTTGGGGACAATGATGGTGTGTTGCAACCATGCATTGAATATGCGGAAGAATTTGTCTCTATTTAGAATAGTATAAACATATACTTAACTATTGTTAAATAATAGAATTTCTGCCTGAAATTGTAGATTACCACTCATAAACAACGTTTACTAATTTCCTTTTGGAACATATTTGCTTAATGTAGGCCGTATTAACGCGATGACTACAGGCCCTGTTGTCACGTGACATGAGGGTCGCAGCATCGCTCAATCTGGTGCTGAACAAACTTCCGCCCTCAACACGCCCTCGACAGTGGAGCAGCGGCGGGGAAAGTACAAATAAGCCAGCCGAAACAAAGCTGAGCAAAACTTTCACATGAGCATTCTTCTCATTTCTTACGGAGGGACTTGCGTTTCACCATCGACATGGTGGAGGAACTGTTGATGTTAAACGAGGCTAAAATCAACTCGGTGAGTACTAAAGTATCACTTCAGAGAATGAATAATATACAATTTTTACGTCACGGTTTTGGGTTTATAAACACGTTTTCAATGATTCTTAAAGTGAACATGATATGGAAAAGTGAATTTTATGTTCAAAAGAGAAGAATGCCGTTCACCGAAGTAGAATCTCAGATATCTGGAAGGGCTCGACTGAATTTAACAGTAACCAACACACATATGTGGATGCCTCTAAAACTAAACAGTACTCATCCTGGTGGTAATTAGGCTAAATTAAATTCTAACTGGGCAGATTTATTTGCTAGCATTTATTTTCTTATTTTGTTAAATTTCTATGAAGTGTCTAGGCATACATTATTTGTACAGATAAGATCTCAACTTCAAACTCCATGTGTTTGAGGACCAACTTCTTACACGAAAAGGGCGATGAAAATACAGTTTAAATTCGTAAAATGATATGAAACAGGTGTGACCAATCCACAATTTATACACACCAGAGGTGGCTAAAGTTCTTAGACTGTACTGAAGTAGAAGTACAGATACAGTATGTGCGTTTAAAAAAAAACACCTCAGGTAAAAGTAGAACTATGTACTGTAATCCAGTTTGAAAAAAAGACCCTCATAGGTAAATAATTAATATAATTTAATTTAATATATATATATATCCATCCATTTTCCGAACCGCTTTATCCACACTAGGGTCGCGGGGGGTGCCGGAGCCTATTTCAGCCGACTTCGGGCAGTAGGCGGGGGACACCCTGAATTGGTTGCCAGCCAATCGCAGGGCACACAGAGACGAACAACCATCCACGCTCACATTCATACCCAGGGACAATTTAGAGTGCCCAATCAGCCTGCCATGCATGTTTTTGGCCCGGGGAGAACATGCAAACCGGGCCGCTATATATATATATATATAGTGTGTGTGTGTGTATATATATATATATATATATATATATATAATTAATTTACTTTGCACTCTTACTGAAAATAACATACCACACTTGTCACATTTTTGTTTTCAAACCACAAGCTAGCTAGCGCTGGCTTGGCTATTATCCAAACAAAACGTGTTCACATGGTAATTAAGGGTACAGTGTGTAGAATTTAGTGCCATCTAGTGGTGAATTAATAGAATGCAAAAAACTAAACTCGGGGGTGCATATTGAAGCAATCACGCTACAGTGCCTCAATGAGACCAGATTTCACAAGCGACCCACCAATTTCTTCAGCACAATTGTGAGCAAAATTATACACACTGTCCCTTTAAATTGACAGTGTGTAAAAATGTGTTGCGTTTTACACTTGGCTTCAGCACACACTCCAGGAGTCTACTACGAGAAAGTGTACAATAAAATGTTTGTATCTATGCTCTCCTCAGAACCTCACAAAGTCACTGTTGGCAGTGGCTTTTCTGGCATCGGTCGGCAGCTCTCTGCTCTATGGGTTCAATCTTGCTGTAGTCAACTCACCTGCGCTGGTTTGTATCACTGCTACAGATGTTTTTGTCAGATTCTGCCTCACTGACACACATAATTAAATGGGTCAAGCGCCAGACCATTGTATTGCTGAGACTCTCTCTCTTGTTATGGCCTTCCCTATCTCTGGCACTCTTTGGCACACTTACTTGTGAAATCATGTTAAGACGGTGGAATCACACATTCACCTGGCTAAGTAAAGATGACCCTTACCCAGCAGATGGAGGAACCAGCCAAACATAGTACTTCCCACTACATGGGAGCCCCACGACCGGGACGCTTCATCGAAACAAGCTTCACATTCCTCGATGTCATAAAACTGCAAACAATCTTCCAAGTTAATCTGAACATTTCTACTTATGTAAACCTCAACTGCTGTGAATATTAGAACGATCAGCCCCAATATTTTGAATTTTAGGAGCATGGCTTCCTCGCCATAGGCGCTCACTACACCTACTGACAAAAACGCTTACAGTCTATAAAATCCAACACATAGTGACAATCCTAATAATCTCAGAGGTTGACTAATACTAAAGTTTTGTGTTTCCCACACACATAAAAACATGACGTGATGTTCTTGTGGCACTTGGCACCCGCCGAAGTTTCTCCGGAGGTTTGGCGCAATACGAGCACACAGCACTAGCTCAATGTGCATTTTATGGCACCATGCTCTTTGTCCACTGTTGTTAATTTTGACCAAAAAAATTATTTAGTTTTGGTTGTAGTCTTTAGACTAAAATTAATCAGTTTTAGTCATAATTTAGTCATTTTATTTAGTTTTAGTCCAGTTTTAGTCGATGAAAACAGAGCAATCTTAGTCAACTAAATTAAAAATGTTGGCCCACAAATTCTCTCGTCGCTTTCTACCAGCTTTGGATATTATCTTTTACTTTCACCATCAAATCTTCCTCATCCGCCTTCTTCTCGGGAGCGAGATCGAAGTTGATGACTGGCTTCCGTTCACCGCTCCAGTTGGCCTGTGATCAATTGTCTTCTCACTTTGTCCCGTCTGTCCCGTTTGTGTTCTTCCCCCACAACTGCATATGATTCCTTCTTCTGATTTGATTTAATCGCTGTGTTTTTTCGATCGTCTTTTATTTGTTGTCGAATTTGTCAATCAATTTATTGATCGTTATTGTGTCAATGAATGACTTCTATTTTTGTTGTCATTTCTTTTCCAACTGAAAAACAATCTTTGTGATGAAATAAATGATGAAAATTAACACTGTTGTCCACAAAATGAAAAGGAGCATAGATACAATATTGAGGTGGTCTTTTCAAACAAAGACTCTCAAACTAATTCTTCTGTGATCCTCATCCCTGGGCAGGTGCTAGAAACTGTAGCGGTTGTTACAACAGTGCCTCTTCGTCCGGGGTACAAGTTCAAAACGTGTCTCTTGTCGTCACAGATTTAACTTCTTCTGCTTGTTAGTAAAACCGCTAAGATTGTAACAAGTTCCCAAGCCATGAAAGACATTTTCTAATGCAATGGGGGCCTCCAATCGTTTAGAAAAGTAGAGAAAAAAAAAATCAAATAAACCATTCAGTCAACAACACCCGCTGGAACAAACACCAAAATGCTACTTCTGTTGTCTTACAGCATAATAGTTTCTCCATGAGAGGAATAATGTGGATACGAACAACAATAATTTTGGACAGGGCAGACTTCACTCCGCATCTGGCAGAAAAGGCTCAATGGCCGTGTGTCGATCTTCTTGGCATCCATGAAATAGTCTAACCAGAAAACACAGTCTTCAGGTATAGTCTTATGGTTAGTATAGTGAGCATTAAAAATGAAATAATTGACTTGGTTCCTACAGATGTTTCCATTTCCATTATTTTAATAACCCCTCGGGAAACCTCAAATGCTTCTCTTATGAAACCACACCACATCATGGCATTTGATGCAAACGTGTCGAGACGATGTATCTGATTGCCAATTGCAGGGCACACAGACGAACAACCATCCACGCTCACACTCACACCTAGGGACAATTTAGAGTGCCCAATCAGCCTGCCATGCACGTTTTTGGAATGTGGGAGGAAACCGGAGCACCCGGAGAAAACCCACGCAGGCCCGGGGAGAACATGCAAACTCCACACAGGGAGGCCGGAGCTGGAATCCAACCCGGTACCTCTGCACTGTGAAGCCGACGTGCTAACCACTGGACTACCGGGCCGCCCACTGATAATAATAATAATAATAATACATTTTATTTATAAGCGCCTTTCAAGACACCCAAGGACACTTTACAATCAGGAACAAAAACAATAAAACACAGTATGGGTTGAGCAGCGGCAGCCAAACGCGCCAGCGTTCACTCAACCCCGAAAGTCGGAAGAAACCACAAGAGAGGGAGAGGGGGAGAAAAAAACCACGCTCGAACTATCCTCATTTTGAGGATAGTTTGAGTTAGGCAAAAAAAACTCCTGCACAAGCATATGACAATTACCGTGCAACAGGTCACAAGACATGAACAATGAATGATGATTACCCGGTTCAGGGTCACAGACAATGTGTTCCCGCTCATTTTCCATGCATCTGAGCATACACACAAACTTCCTGAGCCTTCGTTGTACCACGGAGAGTAACATCAGACATTCCCACGGTGGCTACATCAGTATCACACCTGTCCAAAATATGAGATCATAAAAAATTACTATGTCACAAAAAAAGTTCTAGCCAACCATACCTCATAATTGAGGCTACCATTTAATTGAGGTTTTTGGATAACACGAGTTTGAAAGAATTGGGTTAGGATTAAGGATTTTCCTCCTCTTTTTATGGTGTGTATATCAGTCCAGATTGACTTGAATTGAATGAACTCTATCCAAACCTTTGCTCTAGGTTGGTCTTTTGTTCTGTGGCAAAGCAAAACACAGTGCAGCACCCATCTTATTTTTACGCACCACGTCTAAAACAAGATCCCAGAGACCTGCACGTCATGCAGTATTACAAATTGACACGCTTCTAACGTGGTTAGGAAAAAGCTTTAACCATGGTACATATGACCTGCAGGATTTCTGATGCATTATTTACACCAGTGTTGTCCAAGCCACATTTTATTTGTGCTGCTGACCTCAGTTGATCTTGAGATGATAGGCTACTTACTACACAGTACTATCAGAGGTTATCTGATGGGTACTGAAAATGTAGTGGTTCACTGGCGGCATTGTCCAAGCGAAATTCCAGATCTCTGTTCTATTTATTCAGCCTTGTGACTGGCAGTTGATCAGTTCTGTGAATCCCACCTTGGTCAAATGGAATCGGCTCCAGTTTCCCTGTGACTCTAAATATGGAATTATTCAAAATGAGCTCTTGCCTTCAGTCATCCTTTGAGATTGAAGTAAAGGTATGAATAGAATGAGTGGGATGGAAAGATTGGTCGGAAAACTGAAAGACAAGCAACATAAAAATTCTTTTTTTTTTTTTTTTTTATTTTACCACTGCTACCTCAGATTAGATATTTTACATCTGGTTTATCAATGTGCTCTGTCCTTTCTTGGCCATGCTTCAAGCAACATCAAATCATACAGTACAGCCAAGGGCGTGGTGGCAATTAGAACATTCCAGATGACTCCCAAGTGGCCAATCCAATCCAGGCCAACATAGCCCAGCGTCTTTATTTTTTTAATAGGTACATAAATACATTTATATTATTCTGAGAAAAATGGCATTTACCCAGATTGAACAATTAAAAATTATTCTTTTTTTTCCCCCATCCATCCATTCATCTTTTTTTTTCTGGTTCAAGCAATTAACTGGCTCAGTCTGAACCTGTTAATAGAAAAGTTAATGCAGTCTGTACACAAAGATTGCCATGGGAAGATCAAGTATTTTAAAATGTGTCTTTTATTTGGTTTTGGAAGAGAGCGCTTCATGTACCTGAAAGGTAAATAAACAGGCTTTCCAACAGAATCAATTCATGATTCGGAAAAATTGTTACAAGACGAAAATAGTCTTCTGAACAAGAGTGTCCAAACGTTTTGTTTTATCATATAATATTGTTATGTACGGTAACTCTGTGTGATGTCATTATTTTATTTCATTTTGGATGTGTGAATATACCGTGGTCGTCACACATTCTGAAATGTACTGTAGTTTTTGACCAGCATTGCACCTGAGAGCAGACGCCATATGCACACCAATTTACAATGATTTTTCGTCGTTTAATAAAATGACATTAATTCATGTATTATGTTTGTGGAATTTACCTGCCGCTTTGCACCTGCACTTGCTGGAAAATAGTTGAGATGATTTTATCATGTTGTTGGAGCATCTGTGCAGTTTCTTTTGAGCTTGTTTGTTATCATTTTAGATTAATTTTAATGCTTGGTCAGTTGAATACACCAGTAGCATTAACTCATTTTCCTCCTCTAGTACATCAAAGACTTCTACAATGAGACACTTCAAGAACATTACGGCTGGATTCCAAATGAGAGGCACCTCACAATCTTGTATTCCCTCACTGTGTCCATCTTTGCTATTGGCGGAATGATTGGAGCACTGTTAGTCGGAAAACTTGTGACCAAGTATGGGAGGTTAGTGTGCTAGTGGAATAAATGCAAGCAGTCACAAAATACCTCCAAATTGGTGGCTAAAAACCTTTTTTTTAAATTTTATTTTATTTGAAGAGAGTTAAAATGTGTGTGTCTGAACAGGAAGGGGACGTTGGTGAGATCAACTGTGCTTGTGTTTGTTGGAGGAGGTCTTATGGGCCTCAGCAGATCATGCAGGGAGCCTTCCATGGTCATCATTGGGCGCTTCATTGTTGGAGTACACTCTGGTAGGCCTCCCTCTCATCTGTATTACCGAAAAGTAGTAAAAATCCTCAAAATAGTTAAGAAAATTGAAAAAGTTGCACATGTTGTGTTATTATGATTGTTTCATTCTTGCCTCGCTAAAAATTGGGGGTAAAAAAAATAAATCTCAATTTGAGTCAAATCTACCAACTGAATAAGAGTAGGATTTGAAATTAAAGCGTTCCCTCTTTCCTGAACAGGTATCTCACTCAGTGTGGTGCCAATGTACCTTGGTGAGATTGCCCCCAAGAATCTGCGAGGCTTCTTGGGTCTTATTCCAAGCATCCATATTTGTCTCGGGGTTTTCATTGCTCAGGTCCTGGGGCTCCAAGAGCTGATGGGAAAGGTATTGCGGTGTTCAACCTGAGTGTACACTACAATATACAGTATATGTTCTACTGTACGCTTGAGCTGGATGTTTCCTTACAGGAAGAGCACTGGCCGCTACTCATGTCCCTGATAGTGTTTCCTACCCTGGTCCAACTGATGCTGTTGCCATGGTTTCCAGAGAGCCCACGGTACCTGTTGATAGAAAAGGGAAATGTTCATGCCACCATTGCAGGTTTGAAAACCTCTTATTTCCTCGCATCCATTTTCTATACCACTTGTCCTCAATAGGGTCTTGAGTGGGCTGGAGCCTATCCCAGCTGACTGCGGGTGGGGTTACACACTGGACTTGACAGAAGCCATTTGCATATTTTATGTCATGAGTTATTTTCCAAGAATTGCGTCACGATGTGTATTGACAAGCAATCGGATTGCAGTCTATTTTATGAAATTGTTTCTTCAACTCGCAGATTGACAATGCCATGTCGTCTGTCCTCCAGCTCTCAAGTGGTTCCGTGCTAAAGGCAACATCCAGTTGGAGGTGGAGGAGATGCAGGAGGAACAACGCTCTTTGTCCTCCTTCCAGACTGTGTCTGTATGGGGACTACTTATGGACGTGTGCGTTCGCTGGCAAGTCATCACCATTGTAGTGGCCAACATCGGCATGCAGCTGTCTGGCATTGACGCGGTGAGTCGGGGAAAGTTGGATTGACTTGCTGATGTTTGTGCAAAGGCTGTGCAGTTATTATGGCAGCTCCCCGCTGTGCTTCCCCCATCTGTATGCCTTCCTGTCCATACATCACAGTCCCACTAAGCAGGGGGCAAACAACCACGCCTCATTATCTTCAGGTCCCCTCTCTCAGCGCAGGCCCCCATTGGAGGGTTGACCCATGTACATACAGGCAACACACTCCAGTTCTCACTCCACTGTGCCAGTGGAAGCTGCAGGCATGCTGGTTCACGTGCTAGAACAAAATCCCAGCAGGGGTACACCCCGCTGGGTCTGCCAGTCCTAGATGTTCCAGACTGCCGCACCGGAACATGAACATAAAGTGCGTTCTACATTTTCAAGCGTTCATATATAAACGCATGCTAGTTCCATTCATTCCTCTATTTTTTTTTTGTACAACGTATGTTAGAAGAGTGACAGTTGAAGAGGGCTCGACACTATGACCAGTATGCTTGCAAATGAAGCCTTTCAGTGTGCACTAACGCGAGCGCCTGCTTTTATGCTCCCACCGGTACTTGGGGGTACTTGTGCTGTAACTCTGTTTCTGTCTGTCAGCCTGTACACAAAAAGCGTGTCTGTGACACATGTCAGGTTAAATCCTTTCTGTCTGAATTCATAAATAAATATCAAAGTCACATTATCATACAGTACTTCAAAAACATGCTGTAAAATATACCACTGAACCATTCCGAAGACTGTGTTTAACAAATTTAGTTGAAATAAAAATAAATAAATACATCTGCACAAGTAAATCCCACGTGCACAGGTAGAATATGCACACTTCACACAAAAAAGACCAAACGGTGTCGATATCTTAAGCGTTGTACTGTCAGCAACTATTATATATCCTTATGTGAGATTCCATCTGTCAATTTACAGACTACTTTGTCGTTAATTGTACGTGCTTGAAACCAAGCAGGGCATATGGGTATAAAACATGAATGACATTAACTTCACCATTTGCACTCTTCAATTTGGGTGTTAAACTCTGGATCGTGACCTTCAGTTTCATGATATTCACAGGAGTACGCAGCTCCCCTTTCCCTGACATGAACGTTATTAACAGGATCCAAGAAGAGCTTAGAAGTCAGTTGGCTCTTGAGTTTAGAAGATTCAGCTGAGTGGTTGCAGGCAAGTGCCGGGAGCCATCAAGGTGCCTCACTTGTACTGCACCTTGAGGGATGACATCAGCCCAGGAGCTATTTGCACCACTCACTGTCTACTCTGTTCATCCTGCTTGCTGCCACAGTGAAACTTGTCTAAAACCTGTCTAAAAGATGGAGTCCAATAACAAATTTTATTCATTTCAATCATTAAATTATTGTATTAGTATTTATCCCATGTTGTTTTTACTGTCCGTTTTCGTTTAGGTTCGTACAGTACATTCACGCATGGCATCTTGAATTGGTTACTTTATCAAAACAGGAACATTTAATCACACCGATCTCAGAGATAGATGTTGCATCAGCAAAATGTGATTAACGACAACACGCAAATTAATTTCAAAAGGAGCCCTTGTCAGATGTTACTCCAGATGACATGCTGCAACTCAAATGAATCTGAGTGATGTGTGATGGGATGATAATGATCACAATGAAAAATTGTATGGAAATGAGAGTCCTGACATGACGTGATTGTCCTCATTTTTACTTGTTCTCAATTTCAGATTTGGTTCTACACAAATGATATATTTAAGAATGCTGGAATTCCAGAGCCCCGTATCCCGTATACCACAGTGGGAACTGGAGCCATTGAGGTCATCTCTGGAATGCTGGGTGTGAGTACACACATGCAAAGAAAACCTCTGTGTACTGTGTGTGATATTAAGACACCACGATCATGCTTCACAACCTGTCACATATAAATGATAATTGAAAGCAAACGTAACATTGTATAGTGTGGTTGTTAGGGAAATTGAAATCATGAATGGTTGACATAAACTGTATTTAAATGCAGACAAATGAATTAGATGATGTCTTTTAAGTAGCCAGTTGATGACAGCTTCTTGTTTCCCAACTTGCAGTGTTTTACAATTGAGCGTGTAGGTCGGAGACCTCTGATGATTGGTGGTTACATCTTCATGAGCGTTTGCTGTGTTGGGATCACTGTGTCGGTCCTCTTCCAGGTACACCGTCATCCTATTTGTTGTAGGGTTTTGTTGTTGTTGTTGTTTTGTTTTTGTTTTTTTCATTTTTAGATCTTGAACAGGATTCATGGATCTTACATTTTGTGTTGTATGATTCTTTAGAGTCTATAACTATTGACAATGCACATTTGACCCTAAACTACCACTGTTTATTCCCAGACTGCATTTTCAAAAAGCCCCTCAACACCATCTGTTCACCAAAGCATACATTCAGTAACATGAATACAGATACATACAGACACGCAGTATATTTTAATTAACTCCATTAGTTATTGTTAAGTGTCCTTTGGTCACTTGAAAGGTGTACTATATGAATCTGTAGTCGTAAAGATAATGAAGATGAAGATGATGATCCCCTCGCTGAGCCGTCACCTTATCGTGGTAGAAGGGTTTATGTGTCCAAATGATCCTTGGCGCTAAGTTGTCTAGGGCTTTATGCCCCCTGGCAAGGTCACTCAGCTTGGAGTTGGGGCATGTTGGCGAGTGTCTGGTGGCCGGGTTTGTATCCATGTGGCCTGTCCGGGCACATCTTGAGGAAGCAACATGGGTCTTCCTTCCCATGGGCTCACCACCTGTGGGATGGGCCAAGAAGGTCAGATGTACAGAGAGCTAGGTGTTGGCCAAAGACCTTGGTGGTTTGATCCTCGGCTACAGCAAACTCTGGGGACGTGCGACGTCACCTCTCTGGCCAGGAAGGAACCCGAGCTGTTTTGCTCGGTCAAAAAGTTCAGAGTAGACCTCGTTGGGTTCACCTCGACAAAAGACTTGCTCTCCGGTCTTCTCGAGAGGGATTGGACACTCTTCCACTCTCGAGTTGCCCACGTAGAGAGGCACCGAGCATTCCTGGCTCGGTACCTTTACATTGGGGTTCACCCCGATGGATAGGATTGTAGTCTATCTCAGCCTTTAGGTGGGGGTTCGGGCCCTGGCTGTGCCGACGCACCAAACAGCAGTTCAGAGTAGTGTACCCCTTCTTCCTGGAGTCCTTGGATGGGGTGCTGGAGAGCCCTCCCTCTGTAGATTCCTTCATTCTATTGAGGGACTTCAATGCTCACATGGGTAATGGCAGTGAGACCTGGAATGGGCCATCAGAGCCCAAAGGGTGTCCTGTTATTGCACTTCTGTCTAATTCACTGATTGTCCATAACGAATTCCGTGTTCAACCATAAGGGGATCAGTATGTACTCTATCTCGGCCGTGGGAGGGGTTCGGCAAGGCCATGGAGAATAACTTACAGACGGCTTTGAAGAAATTCAGCTCCACCATCCAGCAGCGGCCGAAATTAGTTTCCAGGCTCTCCCTTATAGATAAGGTGAAACGCTCGGTCATCGGGAGTCGAGCCGCTGCTCCTTCGCATTGAGAACAACCAGATAAGATGGCTCGAGTATCTGGTTAGAATGCCTCTTCGGGACTTCTCTTGCGAGGTATTCTGAGCATGACACATTGGGAGGAGGCCCCGAGGACGACCCGGGACACGCTGGAGTGAATTTTGTCTCCCGGCTGGCCTGAGAACCTAGAACCTCTTGGGATCCCACAGGAGGAAGTCTGGTCTTCCCTGCTTAAGCCACTGCCCCTGTGATCTGACGAATAAGCAGAAAAGAATGGAGAATAATAATTATAATTATTTTTGTGTGTTTTTTTTTTTTTAAATTATTACTGCTGCTACAAATTAAGATCGACAAAATGAAATGCTTTGGATAATTTCCAGTCATTTTAATGTATAATCAATGTACATTTCAATCAACGTAAAATAATGAGACAACTTGTTTGACCAATCACAGGAGCAGCTGTCATACATGCGGTACATCAGCGTGGGCTGTGTGGTTGGGATTATTGCTGGCTTCTGCATCGGTCCAGGTGAATACTAAATTCGAGCACCAACGAGTGACTATTGTTTCCATTTTTTTTCTTCCTTACTGGCTCCTCTTACTGTTGTGTCGTGGCCGTTACTTTTTACTCTTTGGTCAGCGACTTAATAAAATGCAGGTTCAACACTAATAACATAGTTTGAAAATGAGCATTGTCTACTAATTGTATTGTGCAGCAAACACTGCACACAATACTACCACTTTGTAGTTTTTGTCTTAAAGGGGAAGTCAGCTCATATATTGTCTTTACAATAATGTTTTCTATGCAGCCCCACTAGTCGAAACGCGGTATTCTGATTGAATTGCATTTATAAGAAGGAAGCAGCAAAATCCACACGTTTTTAGCCATCTCACAGGGTGGCCATTTTGCCACTTGTTGTTTACTGATAATGACATCACAGTTGCTCAGGTAAAAACAGGTTACAGTACTTGCGAACATCCAATGAGCAAATTCAGAAAACAGGTGAGTCGTGATTGGTCATTCAATGAGCCCTGACCAAATGTGATGTCATTTTTAGTTGATGGCAAATTGGTTGCCCCCTGAGATGGATCATGGGATATTTGCAAATAAAGGTGAAACACAGATGGATTGTAACCCCCCCAAGCAATGTCCAACATGGCCAGTTACACAGTAGCGTCGCACCAAAGTCCTGATCACTGCGTCAGGGTTGTGCACGCTCTGTCTTGACGTAAATGCATAGTGACTGGAGTTGTCCTGATTTTCAGATGATCCATGTCGACTGAAAAAGAACGGATTTTGGAATGTTTCTTAATTTCTAAAATCAAGAATAAAAATGTTTTCTTATTTTCAACCACTGCTGATTTACAGCCAAAAAGTTCTCATTTTGGGCTACCAGATCCGACTAGACTATCAGTAAATCCTTTGGAGGCATGAAGCTCATTAGTAAAAGTGCATTAATTAACCACGTCACATTTAAAGCTGCAGATTCAACGCGTGGGGGGAGGAGTTGTCGCTTGTTGTCCAGAAATTACCCTAATTGTAATTACCGATCAATAAACTTGTGATATATGTATTTGATAAAATATTAACTAACAGGAGCAATTAATATGTAAATATATTTAGTTTGGAGGGACAATCCCACAGTACTGCGTTACAGTGTGGTATAAATACCAATTCAATAATGGGTTCATGCAATACTGGAGGTTCACGGATAAGCTGAAACTCATATGGGTTCAACCCACTCGGTTTTAGGCCAACTTGCAGGTCTTGTCCTGTGCGCAAGGTAACACTGCCTCCTCCTGGTCACACCGGCTGATTATGCAGCCAAACATCATCTCCTCCCTCGCTCCTTCTCGCCTGCACACAGATATTGTATTTCATTAGTCTTGTAAATTAGGAAGTCTTAAGTGCCACACTACATCCATTCCCACAGTCATTTATACAAGAGAAAGAGTTGAGTGAAGTGAATTAAGAGGCAATCATTTACAACATTGGGAGCCATGTAGAGTGGACCTGCGAGGATGATGAATTGGGGAGAATCCGGCACACACAACGTCATTCGTCAAGCAGGCAAAAATCTATACTTGAGCGCACAGACGAGGGTTTGTGTTGCCGCAATTAGACTTTTAATGGCTCATTGTTCATCAGCTCGGCATGATGAATGCCGCTTCCGTCAGACTAAAGCCTGCACGCACCATGACGCCTCCCATACATACCGCAGATGTTGACAAATTATGTCCTAGTTATTAGCCTGACAATATTAAACCTTCATCTGCGCAATTATCATGCGCAGATAAGGAGGATGGCATTTGTAATACTTAGAGCATTAGGGAGAAAATTCTCCTTCATCATTTTCACTCTTAACAATGAAGAATTGTGCATTTAAAGCCAACAATTCAAAAAAAAAATTTTTTTTAATCCATAACAACAAAAAAAGTACTAAGTTATTCTTATAGTTTGGTCTTTTTCCAACGCTACATACATATGTATTATGGAAAACCATTTCAGCAATTATTCAATATCCTTGATGTCTATCTTATGGTCCGCATGCACTTGAATGCTCTTTGTCCTCTCGAGTAAGGCAATTCAGCGCACTATTAGAACTATTAGGGCATACTACTAGAATAGAAAAAAAAGTTCCTGGGCAAAGCACCGATTGTCTTAAGCTGGATGTCAAGGTTATCCAATAACTACTCAAACAGCTCTCCGGTCTTTGTGTTTGCTGAACAGAAAATGCAGATTTGACAATTGAACCCAAATCTAAAAACAAGCACTATCTAATATTTAAGCAGCAAATCTAAAAGGCAACCCCTGAGCAACTAGAAACAATCTCCAGGTACATGTTCCAATACTTTTGTTCATTTGAAAAGTGGGTGATTAAAAAAAAAAAAATGCTCTGTCCAGAGTTGATAAACACATCTGGATGCAAATAGCATGAAATAAAAGTTGGACTTCTGAAGTTTTGTCTCATATTCACCTTTTGACACAAAACCCAAATGTTTTCTGTATACAACAAAAACAGAGCTTGCTGTTGTAATACTTTGGAGGGGACCGTATATATCCTCCGAGTGAAAATGGTAGCTTAAGAAGTGCTGTCAGATTGAGAAAGTTGTTATTTTTCACAATGTTTTCTAGCCGGCGTGCCCTTCCTGATCACTGCAGAGCTGTTCAAACAGTCGCACAGACCAGCGGCCTACACCATGGGAGGTTGCCTCAACTGGATATCTAACTTCACCATTGGCTTTGTCTTTCCCTTCCTTGAGGTCAGAACACATTCCTTTTTCCGCTTTTAACTATTCGTGGAAAGCGTGCTCAAAACACATTGACTTCGACAGTCCGACATAAAACCAACCAGAAAAACACAAGCAATTTGTAGCTGGTGGTTTTGGTCACGGTTCACAGGTGGTGACTACATCTGCCTCACAGTTCTCAGGTGGGATATTACTTAATACGAAGGGCTAACACATGGATTACACTCTTCTGAAATGACTCAAATATGTCACTACTAAAAAGTTATGTTCATCAATGTGAAGGCACTGATGAGTTTAGCAATTTCTCAGAGTAATTATTAACAATTATGTCATCATTGTTAGGATATCAGGAGTGTAATTTCACTGGTGAGCTGTTTGGAGAACAGCTCTGCCGTTAACTAATTTCTTGAGGGCTCTCACATGGGTGACCCCTGCTTTAAACTGTTCATAGTCGTGATAGTGAGTTTCTGAAAATACGACCGCAATTGGTTTGCCTCGAGCTTGCCACAGAAGATGTTCTTCTCTCTCTCTTCTTGCTATGTTTATAAAGAGGTTTAAACATCTAGTGCTACCCAAAGGATATAAATCAGGCATAAACATGAGAAACTGCACTGGATTTATTTTTTCTAGGGTTCTTTGTTTTACTTTATGAATAAGATGAGCAATACACGTGTATGAAGGGGCACGTCTGTTCGTATTTTCCCTGAATTTAGTTTTTATTGCGTGTCTATTAAATAATGGATCTCCACATCACACTCATACATACAATTATTTTAACATATGTCAAGAGGAGAATTATTGTTCTTGTTTTCATTTGAGATGTATGACCATGTGAATTATTTCTCTACTAATATGATAATATGATCTCAAATGTTTTAGAGAGAAAAAGGGGTAGGACTAGATTAATTTTTGGACTTCTTCCTACTCCCTTTGAACATATAAACCGCACTGAAGTAAGATATGGACTGATGACGGACACAATTTATTTCGTTTTCTTTTTGTTTAAAAGTCAGCCAATCAATCTTTGACCGCTGCTTCAGTCATCAATATGACATACGATATCACACAAACAGACAGACAGACAGACAGACAGACAGACACAAGTCTTTTACTTTTCGTGAACAATAACGTAGAAAAATAATTGGTTTGTCATGTTCGCACACAAAGTTGGACTCCTGACCCATCATAGCACACACTGCTAGTGGCAAAAACTGGAGCAGGTGGCAAATGAAATGGCCGGGGAGCAGGTCCCGGGTGTCCGTGTCTTGCTCAAGGATACCACAGCGATTGTGTCCGGGCGATATTTGGGGTGGATGGTCTTGAACTGCGGTCCCCACATTGACAGGCGATGATCCTAACCAAACAGAAAATAGGCTTCCATATGCATCTTTGCAGAAGAACCTTTCCAGAAGTTGAAGTTGTTTATTTTCAGACAAGGCAAGCGTGAGAATAGCTTTAGTGGCGGTTGCCAACTTGTCCCTAACTCGGCAGTGATGTCATTCCCAGCTCTGCCTTCCAATGGTCAATGGAACACCCCATAAATTTCGACCGATCCACCAAATCAAAGGACACACTCTTGCTACATTGGAACGCCCAGCATGCCGCAGAGCACTCAGCCATAATCCCAAACAGGCGCAACAACGCTTGCGCCCGCACGAAAATCAAGATAGGCCATCATCCCCTCATGCCGCGTCAATGAAAACAGAGCCCTCCTACTTACTTAAAGGATGAGACAATTCTTTCTTTACAGTCATGTATTCTATGTCACCCCACCAGTCTAGACAGTATTTTCAATAATATGTTTGTGGGATATGAATTAAGCAGCAAACCCCACCCATTTTCAGCCATCTCCATTCTGCCACCTGCCGCCGACTAAAAATGACATCACAGTGCCTCGGATTTCATCTTGTTAATTTCACATGACCAAACCTAGGAAACCGGTGAGTGGTGGTTGGCCATATCCAGAGCCCTTAGGCACTGAGATGTCATTTTCAGTCGACGGCAAGTGGCAAAATGAGATGGATGGAAATCGGTGGATTTTGCCGCTGAATTCATATTCGGCAAGCACAATATTGATCAGAATACCGTGTTAAGACTCGTGGGGATGCATTAGACCATTCTTGTTGTCCATGTGCAAAATGTTAGCGTGCAGCACAATAAAACGGTAAAACAAAACAATGTGGACAAAAATATTGGATTTTATTCCTCTGTATGAAAGTTTTCTTGGATAGTATAACCTCTGGTGTAAACGTTATTCTCCTTGCGTAACACCCTTTTGTTAAGGCTCCTCCTTCTTTTGGGAATAAGTACAGTCTTGCAAAATTACTCACAGGAAAAGCAGAACACATGCGTAATGATTAATTGCTCATTGAAGTTTCGTGTGATCTTCTGTGTGGTCAATAGTTAAAACAGTGATGCATGTCCTGCACTGAAGAAAAAAAAACAAACTATCAAAGAACCTGAACTCGGCTCTCTTTAAATGGCGCTTTCACTAGAGCTGCAGATGTAACAAAACACTTTCCAGAGCACATGGGATAAAAATGTCAATAAAACAACCGGTGGCATATATTAGTACGTGACCAAGAGATTCTTTCCTCCGTATGTGCCCTCCACAGCTGGCAACTGGGCCTTACTGTTACCTCATCTTCTGTGCAATCTGCTTGGGAGTGGCCGCCTACACCTTCTTCATCATTCCTGAGACTAGAAACAAAACCTTTATGGAAATCAGTCAGATGTTTGCCTGCAAGAACAACATCCTTGAAGAGGAGCTGACATCCAACGGGAATCTGAAAATGTCTCACATGAACGGCTATGGGACGCTGGGCCATCGGGATGTGAAGTAGGAGGCGGGCCTACTCACTTTGGTCAGATGTAACGATGGCAAAGGGCTCAACTCGTGCGACTGCCCTTCTGTCTTAACGTCCAACGTTTCAAGAGAATCATCTTTCCAGCGTCTGACTTCAAGGTCACGTGACAATGAGTCTTGAATCAAGCGTCCAAGCATTTTAATCGCCATTGGTTCAGGAAATTTGTTCCCCAGCCCTGAACACATCCCATGACCGTTCATCAACCTTCATATCACGTGTACAGAACTCCTCAAACGGAAAATGTCCACTCTCGTGTCATTGTATTGTGAGTGTCTCGACAAAAAGAAATGTATTTTTTTGCCCTTCTTTGCTCACACTCCAAATGTGATGTTTGTCTCTTTTTATTAAAGAGAGACTGATATTGTGGCTACTGTGGTAGTCATTTTATGCCTTGTTATTTATCAACATGCCTGTCGGCATACGGTATGTTTTAGAATACTTCTTTGTGTAAAAGAATGTGTAGTCAGAGACGAGAAGAAGTATTCAATAAAATTAAGAATTTATAAGCCATTAATGTTTCAAATGTTTTACAACTTTTTGGCATTCTCCCCTTTGTGTCTCTTGCCTGCGGGTCAGCATTATTGCTTAATAATGCTCCATTTCTACAGCTTTAAAGTTGTAGGATTTTATATTGCTTCTATTCGTAGCTGGTCAGAAGACATGTATTTATTCATCAGCCGTGAAGCTAATAACGAATGAACGGAGTAGTTATCTCAACAACAGATAAAAAAAAATTAAGCACTCAGAAAATTCTTTCTTTTTTTTTTTAATCCTAAAAAATATTACAGCTGAATGCAAAAACATCTTGAATAATCCATACACCACGCTGCAGATTTGAATTTGAACACGTTACATTTGATGTAATCATCGATTGAACACGCGACAGACGGCACACATGTCTGAGAGTCAACCATGTTATTCCAACATGAGACATTAAACGGAAATGTCCAGCTTCACGTTGTGTTGCTCAACCTTGCTCTCTCACAGTGTGTGACAGCTGCCATTATCATAAATACAATGTGCTCATCTGCAGCCTGTACAGCAAATGCACCATGTGTCATGTGATCTTGATAGCCATACAAAATGCTGAAGGATCTCTCTCTGTCTGCCTTTCGGCTAGTGGATCCATCTGTCATGCCCCCTGCGAAACTGCGGAACGGGTGCAAAAAAATATTGTCACATGCTCGTGTGTCCAGCTTACACAGAGAGGCTTGAAAGTGGGAGGCAGAGAGTGAGCGGGGGGGGGGGGGGGAGGTGTACATTAGTACATTATTCCACATGTACCACACTCACACATAACTCATATGCTTTCATATACATCACGGAAAGGCTTTCACACGTCCACTACTGATATGCTCTCACACGTTAGCCTTTCAGTTCTTTATGTGAGTATTTTAGTGTGTGTGTGTGTGTGTGTGTGTGTGTGTGTGTGTGTGTGTGTGTGTGTGTGTGCGTGCGTGCGCGTGTGCATGTGTGTGTGTGTGCGCTACCATTTCAGTTGTATCTGTGTGCGCGTCTAGTGTGTATTTGAGCGTTTCGGTAGTGTCAGAGGTGATCTGAATGATGGCCCCTCATAGTGGCGAGTGCCATCGACATCATCTAATTTCATCTGTTTGAGCATACGGTCTAATAACCGTGTATATCTCACCCATTTACTGCTACAGTCCCCTTTCATGTAAAGAATGACTGAAAAAGGGGCACAAGCCAAAAAGAAGAGAGGGGGGACCAACCTTTGGAGTTGCTGGATGCTGCTGAATGACAAAGTGTTTCCATCCATGACAGATCACCACAAACTGCGGCTGGAGATAATCGAAACGGCCGGGCCCACAAAGTGCTCCTTGTCACTCAGGCTACGCGCCGTATGTGTGCGTGGATACCACAAGAGCATTATGGAACACGTGAGAGCGCACAACCAGGCCTCGCGGCAGACCCAGTCGATAAATCAGCCAAATAGCATCACAGGCTGGCGCAGGAAGAAGTCCAACAGATAAAATGCTCTCCCACACAACAAAGCCACACTCGCTGTGTAATTAATTGCAACAAATTACCTCTTCCTCTCCCTGTCTGCCCCCACCTCCACCCCTCACGCTGCACTAACGAGCACACTCCTCGCGTGCGTGTCTGACGGAAGAGCACACGCACGGGCACGTGCACATGCCCGCTCTGCAGCCTTCATAAGTGCCTTAATGTGGCTTATTGCGGTGCGCAGTCCCCTTAGCCGTGGAAATATTCGCGTGACGGATGTGCTTTGTCGCCAGCGCTCCCCAGCGGAGGGCCGCTGCTGTCAGGGAGGAGATGATGACATTAACAGGGAGGCAAGGCGATGACAAATGCCTGTTATCAGCGAACGAGGCCGGTGACAAATCGAACGGCAGCGCCCAGGCAGCCCCGGCGTGGTGTAATAAAAAAGAAGATGGATGGCGCACCCAGACAGGGCCCGCGTTAATGCGATTTCCACTGCTCTCCCTGACTCCCAATTAAGGCTGGGGGGTGTGGAGAGAGGAGATAGACTGTGTGTCTTGTGGATGAGAGTGTCTCAGGATGGAGAAACATGAGGCATGGAAAAAGTCACAACACAGGCCTCCGCCAAGGCTCAAGTCGCGTCCATTTACAGCGTTGCTCGCTAGCATTCGTGACACCCGCTGTTTTGCAGATTTTGAAGCAATCATTTTCTGGGTTTGTTGTGCGCCTTCTGTGTAATGCCACGTTGCGCAGCGGAATACCGGCCAGCACTGAGCTTCACTGGATGAGATGCGGCGTAATTAAGAGCGAGAAGAGAGAGCCAAAGAAGGTCCCCAACTCCTGTAGGCTCCAGTCATAGTGTGGTCGTCATTCCACACCGCACGTCCCTCTGAGTATGGTTGTATGTTCTGCTTGTACGTGTTGCCGCTCCATGTGTGTTAAAGTAAAAGTTGTTTGGAGGTTTACAATGACCATAACAGTCTGTGCTAATTAAGGAATACTTTAATATGTTTAATTGGGTCTCAGGTTGAACATGGGGACCGCTGGTTAGCACGTCGACCTCACAGTGCAGAGGATTCCAGCTCCGGCCTCCCTATGTGGAGTTTGCATGTTCTCCCCGTGCCTGCGTGGGTTTTATCCGGGTACTCCGGTTTCCTCCCACATTCCAAAAACATGCATGGCAGGCTGATTGAACACTCTAAATTGTTCGTAGGTGTGAGTGTGAGCGTGGATGGTTGTTCGTCTCTGTGTGCCCTGCAATTGGCTGGCAACAGATGTAGAGTGTCCCCCGCCTACTGCCCGAAGACAGCTGGGATAGGCTCCAGCACCCCCCCCCCCCACCACCCACCTACCCCCCACGACCCTTCTGAGGACAAAGCGGATCGGAAAATGGATGGATGGATGATCGAGGTCAGCGTCGGCCTCCGATTCTTTGATGTCCTTATTGATTTTTGTTGTTGTTTTGCTGCAATAGATGAATGGAAATGATTATTCATTTCACTGCGGAAAAAATGTCATGTTATTATTTTTTTTTAACTGCCAAGCATGTAACTGTATTTGAATTTCACATCAAATTTTGATCCAGGTCAAATCTCAAGGAAATTTGTTTAACTTGTATAACTGTAAAAAATGTGCTCAACTCTGATAACATCTCACTGAGTGATTTGAGTCATAGGACAAGTTAAATCAGAATCTGGATTTGATCCAGATGGAACGAAAAATATACTATCAATACACTTTCCATAATATAAATGGGTTCAAATTCAATATGATTGGACAATGATACACATCTGAACATGTGACCTTGAGTAAGATCTTAAGATCTTGACATGCGAAGTCTTGCATCTGAACACTCTTTGATAGCATCTGGAAAACTCTCTGACATTACAAATGCTGACCCTGCCTATACTGTCCACAAAAATCTGTTGAAATCACAAAAGATTTCACCGCAATATTAGTGTTGATACTCGCTGAAATTGGTTGTGCAGAAGTGATCATTTTACAGTCTACCACCAGCGAGTCCCAGGGACTCGCTGATCAGAAAGGTACGAGTCCCATTATGCATTTCGAGAGTCCCAAATTTCGAATTCTGAAATGGTCTACTTATTCAATTCATATCATATGATAATAACACAAACAACAACATATACATACAATTATAAATAAATGCTGCAAAAATTTTAATAATTCAGTAGCAGGCCTGAGGATTTCGGAAATTCACGGTAACCGTTTTTCGGTTCCGTCGGACTACCCAATGGGAAACCACGGTAACTAATTTTGGGTTCCGTAAACGTTCATCATGGGAACCCATTTTTCTATTTTGACTGATATTCATAATCAAGAATTCTAAAACTCCAAAGTATCATGTTTCAAGGGTAAATGTTTGAAAACTATGCATTAACAATGAACATTCCATCAGTAGCTGTGTACTCCAGGTTTATTCAATAAAATACATGGATCAAAATATGTTGTATTCATATGGCATCATGAATACAACATACCACAAAATCTGAGTATTTTTTTCCAATGTCACACTGCAAAGATGAATTTACTGGTAATCATTAATACAGGTAAGTATTGATGTGGCTTGACATCCAGTGTGTGTGTGTGTGTGTGTGTGTGTGTGTGTGTGTGTGTGTGTGTGTGAGAGAGAGAGAGAGAGAGAGAGAGAGAGATTTATAAGAACAAAAGCAGGTCTCTTCCATCCTAATTGTCTAAACAACCTTAATTGACTAATCATAAACACATCTGCTCCACAGCCGGGATCGCTGGCCTGTGTGTGTGTGTGTGTGTGTCTCGTAGTTTTTTTGTTTTTTTTTACTGAGAAATTTCCTTGCGTCCCAAAAACGCACGTTATTTTGAACTGTGCGCGCAGGAAAATTGTGTGTCTAGGACGCGGGACGCTGAGGTAACGAGATGGCTGCTGCAGTATATTCCTGCTCCTGATCAAGCATGACTTAATATACAATAGTTAAAAAATATTGAAGGAAAACCTGCCACTCATAAAAGATAGCGGGTTGATATACTGTATGAAAAGCAGATAGATTGTACCAAACAAATAAAATACACACTGGTGCAAAAGTCACTCCTTTGGTGGCGGTAACGAGACAGAATGAACCTTTACAATCGTTTAAGAAAAGCTTGCGTGTTAGGAAGAATGGGGCTCGGGGCTGAGTTAAAATGGAGGTAGAGAACATGCCATTTTAATTTTCTGCAGGGCCCATCTGCTCCCTCCTTTCTTTCCTCGCTTTTACTCACATCTCAATCACAGTCATGCCTCAGAGGTAGTCGGTTGTTATGTGTCTCAGTGGCCAGGAGGAATATCATTAGTCTCTCAAACAGCGACAGTAATGAACAACCACCCCTCCCCCTGCCCCTCCCCACACCTCTATGCCTTTACCCTCACGCGGTGAAATAGTTCATTCAACGGACAGGTTCAACTGCTCATCTCGAGCTCCTTGATTAGCACTTATTAGGCGTGTCAGAAAGAGAACATGTTTTAGCCCAAATCGCAAGCACTGCTCTTCAAATCAGCGCTCAGAAAGAACACGTTGACAGACAGTCTTTGGCTTATGGCAGACAGGCCAAAAAAAAACAAAAAAAAAGAGATGAGCTATGATTAGTCCAGACTTTTGGAACCTCCTGTCCAAGGACCCAAATGTTATCGTTTTCTACAAGGATCAGTTTGGGATATTGAGAAATAGCCGTAGGATGAAGGTGCACCTGTTCCCGGACACCCATGGGCTGCTGTTTTGTCACCGTGACAATGTTTTATAAAAGGCAAAGGAAGCTCGAAAAGGCTACAGAAGTGAAGCCATATATCTGCGGCTATTACATCCAGGCTAAAAAAGAATGGGTTGAAATGAAGTGAAATATAGTTGTGGCTCAAAGGGGAGAAAAGAACAGAGTCTGAAGAGGGATGGCGGAGTCTCCTCGGGAGCCCCGCAGGGGCTGTGCTCCAAATCAAAGACAGATGAGGCGCCGTTGCAGACACTAACCCGTATCATACTGCGAGCTACACAGTGAAGAGAGGAAGATATGTGGCTCAGAGTCAGATGTCTTCAGAGAGAAGAGCCCACTGCTGATGATATTAGTATGGAAGAACAAGGAGGGGAAAAAAATTGAAGCCTGCAGGGAAGTAGCATGAGAAAGGGAGGAAGGAAGGTAGCAGTCCAAACTCAAACTAAAAAGGTGTCATGTGGATGGGCGGGCCGAAACCTGACATGGAGTTATTGCTGGGGCTCGGCCTGATGCTCGAAGAATTACAGTACATGGATCATAGCTGGATCGATAGGGAGACAAAGTCATTACGGAGGGTCTGGCATTGCACGTCTCCCGATGGGGCTGCAAGCAGGGACTGAGGCTTGATATTTATCACTTTGGCCATGGTTAACACACTTTAACACACAGGTGGGAAGCTGCGTGCTCATATTTTGCCTGCTGCTCTTATTTTCAAGGCTATCTGTTCCAGTTGTATCGATCGTTTCGGCCATCCGGGGCGCTGGGAAACATCCCTTCATGCAATTCTTGTACCCTGCCAAGGATGCCAAACATACAGCTGTGGCATACATACATGCACTCTATGTGCTTACAGGTGAACTAAATGTCTGCGTGAGTGCCCATAAATCAGCATCCGTCTTTCTATATGCCCTGCCTTTGCAGCAAAGGAAGCAAAGGGATGAAGAGCATGAGCAGAGCAGCATTGATCCTCTCTGTGCCTGGAGAAATTAGCCATGAAATTAGAGCTCCCATCAATGGCCTGAGCCGGCGCTGTCGCCTGATCCACTATTATTTATACTCGGTGGAGTTGATGATGATGTCCGCATCACACGGATGATAACAGGACAGAAGGGAGGGAGGGACAGAGAGAGTGAATTTCCCGTCACCATCCATGCCTGGCGCCAATGACCTGCCATCATTTATACTGCCAGGGCCCAAGTGCAAGGTTAGCGCCAGCAGCACAGGCTGTCATCAATCACTGTTGAGCTGGACGGAGAGAGGACGGGGGTCAATGCCTCTCACAGCCGGCCTCTGCTGATGAGAGAGTATTTATAGGTCAGGAAGGAAGAGAGGAAAGAACAGAGTGGACGCACAGTACGTCTTTGCAGCTTATGTGTGTGTGTGTGTGTGTGTGTGCGTGTGTGTGTGCGGAGAAGCGCATATGACACAAAAAAATACCATTTCATCTGTCTATGTCAAGGAAAACTCGTACAACGAGCGCATTTACAGGGCTGATGGTGTAATTAGCTCATAGCATTGGTGACACCGTCTTGCAAACTGACGAATAGCCACCAGGTGGAGCCCGTTGCCCGCCAATTGCATGAGAGTGAAAGTGCATTCCTTGATACTATCTATCTATCTACAGATCTATCAAAAGAAAAAATGCTCTATGGAATGGTTTCCTACTTTGTCAGCAAAAATGTGCACCCCTTTGTGGTTTGTGGAGACATTATAAGGGGTCTAGTATTTTATTATATCAAGTATTTTGCTCATGAACCTTGAAATGTGAGGTTATTGTCAGAAACTTTGTTTCTTAGTTTTCTAAAATCAAGTCATAGTTACTACTCTGTATTTGGGGACGAAGCTATGATTAAATCGTTAGTGTTAGTGTGACAGTGGCATCCTGCATGCGTGCGTTTCTGCTTTGTCGAGTAGTGAATTAAAACGTACATACATGTATGTTTGTATCTCTCTATCTATCTATCTATCTATCTATGTACTGTATATATATGTATCTATAATCTGTGGAGACCAAAAAACTAAATGAGCTTGATTGGCACTGATGGGAAGCCCGGGACCAGTCCACCGTAGTCCAGTCATTCCGTTGAATGACAAGAATGACCCCCCTCAGCCCCCTACTTACCCACATCTCCCATTGCAGCCTCCCCACTCAAATGGCCCTTCTTAGGACATGAAGGTCAGCATGGCAGATAGTTGGGGTGTTTGATCGATAAGTGCCGCCCTCCCCTTGGTCCACTGACAGGTTCTGTCAAGCATCCAGCAGGACTCGTATCCCTCAGCCCCACCTCCCTGCCCCCATTTTGAAGGAGAACTGTCACTAGCTGCCACTGTCACATACCAGTCAGGTGCTTTCAACGCACTGATAATGTGCCAAGGAATTTCACCAGGACTGTTATCCCAACTGTAAAGAGAGAAGTGTGTGTGTGTGTGTCGGGGGGGTTCTTGTATGTGTGTGTGTGTGTGTGTGTGTGTGTGTGTGTGTGTGTGTGTGAGGCAAGCGAGCTGTTGAAAGTTGTGTGATAGTGTGTGTGTGTGCGCGTGTGTGTGTGTGTTTCTGAGTGCAGTTGAGCTGGTGTTTATTCAACGTGAAGAAACAACACGAGGATTAGAAAATGATGCTCAGTTTCAACTCCTTTTTACTCCTCCGTGGACATCCGAAGATAAAGAAAAAAGCCACAGGATCCATACTATGTGTTAAAAGTGACCATCTCGAATGAGTTACAATGCTGGAAACGAATCCAATCATTTTTTTCATTGGCTTCTTGTTGAAGGAGGTCTGCTGCAATCCGTTTTTCAGGTGCCCCTCAGTGACCCGAATCACACATGTTGAGGTGGCAGTCTCGCGCCAAAGGCCACATTCTTGGGTCATTAACACTTTGACGACAATGTCCTTAAATTGAGATGAGGCAAAACAGGACTGTCATTCCGAGTGAAGTATGTATGTTTGTGTGTTTTTAGTGACGAAGGAAGGGTCGTGGTTAAAGGGGTGACAAGGAGATAGTGTTGCTGATTGACATGTGAAGAGTGGCAAAAAAAAAAACAACAAAAAAAACGCCCCCCTTTGGAATGCACCAATCTCCCAGTGTCCTATGTTGCTTGCGTCTGACGGTGAATTGTTAAAAGCATTCCTGGCAGTTAGGGTGAGGGTGAAAGGAGGGTGAAAGGAGACGGTCTGCTGCCAAAAGAGGAGTCTGTTTACTCCGAAAGAGGCTGAACCGTATCTATACAGCCTTGAAACAGAATCGCACCCAAAATCTAGCAGCTGGACACAGAGAAAAGAATGATTAAAACTCTCCAGCCAGTGCGTGATTAACAAACAGATTGTCATCCTATCACTTTGAAAGTGCTAACTCAGGAGAGCAGTTCAAAAGAAGCATGGTGGTCACACCACCACACCTTCCCCTTGCCTTCCATAACGCCCTTATCCCCCAAGTTCCCCACCATCTCAAACCCACCCACCGAGCAATGGAAGGTGGTGGTCGAGCTCTCGAGCAATGTCCATTTGGAGCGGCAGGTTAAACCGACCACACGACAGGGGCAAAAGGCCCCCACTTACAAGGTCTAATTGGTTTCACAGGCTGCAGACTGCACAGGAAAGTGGGGAAGGGAGAATGGGGGGGGGGCAATGGGGAGCACTACAACAGGGATAGAGACAGATAAATGGTGGGAGGACAGGGGGAGGTCAGTGCAGGAAGAGGGGATCAGACGGAGGCAACATGGACACCGGGGGGACACTTAAGACAGAGATAGAAAGTTGAATCATATGGATGGAAAAGACACAAGGTCAGAGGATGAAGACAAAGGGAGGATGGAGGTGAAATAGGAGGACATGGAATGAGAGAAAACGCTTGATCCCGAGATTAAGCTGTTTGATTTTACGACGACTTTTACAGCAGTAGCGAGAGTATTTGAGCCAGTGAGAGCTGGTGGATTAGTAGCTTTCAATCCCAGGTGCATCATTTTATTAGTGTTACCATTTGTATGTACAACAATCTACAACAGATGGCCTCTTTCATCACATTTGGGCACATTTTTACCCAAAGGACATATTTGAGTAATGACTAAAGTCGTTGAGTAATTACGCATATCGAGCTCCATTTTGGTGCCCAGTGCGAGTCTTGCACGAGGCATGGTCTGAAGCTGCGCAGGGGCAGGCTAGACCAAGTTTTGGTATTTTGGCGGACGCACTCCACTTGACGCAGTTAAGTCCGTTTTGCGCTGTTGTAGGCATGAATGGAGCAGACTTGTTTCACTGACGATCGAAGCGGCTCCCCTCGTTCCTTTTAAAACCCTTGTGACCTGCAGGTTCATTTATTGTACTTTTTCCCTGTGTTGTGTCTCTTCAATCAAAGAGAAAGCATTGAAAAGTAAACACTTGGGAGCTCAAATTTCCCACGGAAGTAAAAATATATTCATAAATGACTGAGTTATCACACTTCAAGTTCACGTACACATCAGGTACACTACATGCGTTTGGTCACAAAAAAATATGCAGGTCACAAGGGTTAAAATTGGTATGGGAGATGTGCACAACTTGACATGGCAGAGGAAGGAAGGAAGTGATTTGTTGACATTCATCCACGACAAAGTGTGCAAGGTATCTTTATGTGCAGGGGTGCCCTTAAAAGTATTATCATGTTTCTTAAATGAGTGCCAGAGTGTTTGGTGCTCTGACCCCCCCCCCCCCCCCCCCCTCCGAGCCAACGACCATATGGATGAACTTAAAAATTGACAGCACATTTGGGCAAGAATTGTCGTTAAAGTGTGTAGTTCTGTCATTTTAATATAACTAAATACACTTTATTTCTGGGGGGTTTTCAGTCTTCAATTTCCAACAACATAATTATACCAGGTCTATACAATGGCAGATTTAAAAAAAAAAAACAAAACACCACAATTGAGTTGCAAGGTATATTCGAAAAAGTAATTGCCCCCCCACCTCTGACTTGCAGTATGAAAGACTCTCTTTTGCGCACCCCAGACCGATTTTGTGTAAGGTCTTATTTTGACATGCATAGAACCGTCCCCCCTGCAGGTCTTTCTGACACGGTCGGGTCACCGTCTCACGGCGAAAGTAGCGTTAGCCTAGTAAAGCCAGAGGCCACACCGGTTGTTGATCTATGCAACATGTCTCAAGGCTCAACTTCAAAATGAAATCAGTACAAGTCTTACTGTGCATATATAGCAATACCTTAAGCTTTTACTTTGAAGTTAAAGCAATCGCTGTGGCGGATGACTTGACTTTGAATTGAGGCTGGCCTGACCCATCCTTCAAGGCCCACAAGCGCGTTGACAGACTTGAACTGGAGCACGATATTCAATTTCCAGTGCTTGTGCGCATCGCTTATGTGCACCCTCGTTTCTACAAAGGGAACTGCAAGCAAACCACACTTGGCCACAGTTCATTCTTCAGAATTCAGCCCAGAGAGTGAACTTTGCCATGACTGACAGGCCAATATGGAACATGATGTGTGGATAGAGACAGAGCATAGACATACATTGTGTAGACACATCCGTCAACATATAGGCACCGATATGTAATAGTCAGATGCGACGTCGCCAGTTTGGGCTACTGTAATTTTGCTCCCAACCTTATCCTTACACATCCCAATTTTTCTTTTTTTTTTTTTTTTTTTAAACAAGAGTCAATGAGTAAAGACTTTTTCGCCCAAGTGAAGATGAAACATGAAAACAGTAATCCAAATCTATCTGTAGAGTGGCTCTTTGCAATTTTGCACAACGCTGTGGAACAGCATTACTGTTATAATCATTGTAACTCCAGCACTGTACTCAATTGAACCACTGCCACTGATCTATATTCCACAGCACCAGACACTTTAAAGCGCTCAAGGACATCTGCATAATTACACACTTGTTGTACTACAAATACTGCTACTGGTCACTTTAAAATGGTTCAATGACTATCTGCATCAACTGTACAACCGTTATAGTATTGTATTCTACACTGATCACTTTAGCTCTGTTTGATACTTTGCACATTGTCTCACAGTTGTCATTGAGTGGTACCACCACACAACGGTACAATGTCCTTCCTTACTTATTTGTCATGTCCTTGTTTATGATGATACTAGTGATGATTCTGATTCTCATTCTGAGGTGAATGGAAACAACCATTTGATCAGTAACGGTAAAGACAAACCCCCATTTAGTTTCCTTTTGAAAATCTATTAATTTGAATGATGTGAGTATTTCAAATCTTGGAAGTTGTTGTCAATTAAAAGTAATCCTTGTTTCAGAGCAGAACATTATTCATAAGTAATAGTTTTAAAACCTTTCATGCTAAATTGTCATTACCGTTATTTGTCCTAAATAAAGTGTCATGATTTGCAACACGTTTTCTGAAAATGTAAATGACATTTTTGGGTAAACAGGATTTTGCTTGATCCGCCTCTTCTCCATGAAAACTAATGCAAATACATCCTGGTGTCTTCACAGTTCTTTTTCCTTCTTTTCAAATGTGTTTGTCACTCAAGCTGTTCATCCCGTTAACTGGAGAGAGCTTCATTGTATCGTGATACGAGAGGTGGAAAATGCAGATCCGGAAAGTAAAAACGCTGCCACAGTCTGGCTTTTGCTACAGGTTCTTCTACTCTACCGGCAGGTAAACCAGCTCCTCGGGTGCCGGTTGAGTAGGGTTTTGAGTATATGGATCTGTATTTGCCACCTGTATGTCTTACACCAGAGGGACCTGTGAGCTGAAGTGCCAAGATGATGATCTATGATCATCCCAGGCAACTTGACATCATCCCCCGTGGAGGTCTGCTTGCAGTTCCTTGTAAACAGACTTTGCACGCCGCGCCCTCCTGCGGGGACGAGTTCCAGCTTCTGCTCCCGCCATGGCAAGGACTGCGCCTCTCGCTCACTCCCAATTTTAATAGGAATGAGAAGAATCGCTTCAATTGGGTGGTAGCATCCACAGCAGTGCAAACCATCCATTTCTAACAACGCGCGCCCATGAAAATACCAAAATTAGTCCAGACCACCCTCCCCACCGTTCCTAAGGTGCAGGTCAGAGAGCAAAAGCTGGCAACACATCAGCAGGAAGTCGTGAAATCTTTAAAAGTAAACACACATACGCTGTCGAAGCAACTGTTCCCAACTGTATTGAGAATTTTGTCAATGTTTTGGGTGACTGCGCCATTATGATTTATTATGGATGGAAAAACATCGCAGTAACCTTGTGAATTTATTATAACCTCATAAATGTCACAGACATAGAGGAGAAATCTTATTTCCATTTGTAATTTCAGTCCCGACAGTACATGGCAAATAAAAACACTGAAAACCATTGCGGCAAGACAAATTTGTTTAGAATGAAATTTTTACTTGTAGCTGTGTTGCATTGCGTTTCACAATTGAAGGGGAAAAAAAAGAAACAAAGCTTAGCGCAAAGTGAAAAATCTGTAATAGCTTTTAGAGGGAAGAAATCTGGAAGTGATCAGCAGATGAAGGAGTGATTTTGTGAGTCCTCAGAGTATTGATTTCTTTTCATACTGAGATGGGCGTCACGTGTATTATTGGTAAGTATGGACCAACAAATAGTATTCCCAGAAACATCACCCGGGATGCCGTGTCACTGCAGGAAACCATGCAAGGCTCATAAAAAGTCGGAGGCTTTGAATCGGCAATTTTCCTCCTAATTTACTTTGTTCTTCAGATATTTTGACGAACAATGATCTATACAGTATATGTTTTTGTTATTTAACACACAGCTTTTTCCTAATCCTGACACCTTTGCCATCATTCAAGGTTTATTGCTTTGGAACAGGTCCATGTCTCTCATGTCTATGACATTCGTCCTCAACTGTCTAGACCAGACTAATAACATATAAATTCCTAAAGTGACTGGCATTCCCATTCGACGTAAAGTGATCTTCCGCGCGCTTGCCAGGAATGAGTGAACAAGACCACCGACACGCCTCTTTCACTATTATATGAGGGACTTTGTCATTCTTATTGTTCCTGACCCTGTCCCTGCCCCTTTGGCACAAGATAATGCAGAGCGAGATCTACATGAGGCAGAGATCACTAATGGCTTTTCAACATACAGCACTTCTCTTTTCCACATTTTATTCACACACACACACACACACACACACACACACACACACACACACACACACACACACACACACACACACAAATTAACCTAGAAAATGACCCAACTGCTTTCTTATTATCAATTTCTTCACATGTGGGAGACATACAAAGTACCGGTAATCAAAATTACGCTCCTCGGCTTTCTAGGTGCAGGCCAGACACAAAAGCGACAAGACCTAGTCAACAGTGAAGTGCGCAGGCACAATAAGTAAGTGGAATATAAAAATAACTGTTATGGTGCATGTATCTTGATGCAACACAGCAGCAGCAAGTAATGACACAGAGAACAGATTTAACCACTGAGTATAAAAGGAACTAATGCGCAACGTGCATGTTTGGGGCATGCTTACTCATGGTATGAAAATCATATTATTTGTCCTGATTTTTGTTTTAACATTGATATTCTATCAAATGTTTAGTTAGCATACCATATGTTTTAAATGAGTGATGTAGAGTCACTGATGGTGTAGGGGTTCACTTATCTGACTTTTTTCCACACGGAGGTTCTTTGGGTTAATGATCCAAGATTTTGAAAAGTTTGTAATCATCTCTCTAAGGCAGTGGCTCTTAACCTTTTTAGAGGTACCGAACCCCACCAGTTAATATGCACATTCACTGAACCCTTTATGAGTGGAAAAAAATGGCTATAATTGAAGATATAAAAAATAAATCGATATTATTGAAGCTATAAAAAAAAACGCATTTACTAAAAACATTTAAAAAACTAAATAAAATTTCAGGAGAGAAGTAACTTTTTTTTTTTTATTGTACGACGTACTATCACGACAGTCACGCGGTGACTACTAAGCGAACTAAATTTCCCACAGCACTGATTGGACAATGTCATGTGATCATCTGCAGCCAGTGATGGCCACGCGGGCGTGTTATAACTAATTAACATGTTGAGTCGCGTGTGTCTCACCCTGCATGGCAGAGGCTTCGTCGAACCCCTGAGACCGACTCACCCAAACCCCTGGGATTCAATCGAACCCAGGTTAAGAACCACTGGTCTCAGGTGTTTCTGATTTCTGGTTGGTTACAGCTTTCAAGCCACGGTCATCAGTCTGCATTTCACCCTCATGATATCAAACCAATTCTCAATAATAATGCACAGCATCTCAATGACTTCATTTTATTAATTTTTTTACTGTTTACTTACTATTGCCATTTCCTTTTTTTTTGTTTGTTTGTTTTAATGCCAAATTACAAAACACAATCGTGTGCGAGTGTACTTTTGAATTGATCATTCCTCTTTTTCCTCACAATTACAGGAAATCATTGTATTTGTTTGAAAACGACAGTAAATTAGGAAATCTTCAAACAATGTTTAAATCTGAACAGGGCACTTGGACTTGTGGTATAAATACAGCCAATGTGATAAGCACTAGCTGCTGCTTTGCACGCTGCGAGTCTTGAAGTACCAGCAATATATTAAGGACATCATCATCCACTTATTTATAGGTGTTTTTCATAACGCTCAACCTTAAACAGAATGGTATGTCTATGATACAAAAAAAACAAACTTGATTTATAATCACGAAAACATCGTCATACAACAAAAATACACTTACAATTTATATAAATTAGGACCAAAAAAAAAAAGAAAAGAAAAGAAGAATCTTCCAAGTGTTTGTTTCGTCAGCAGATCATAGGAGTCCACGTCAAGCTAGTGAAAGTTACTTCATTTTTTCCATTTTGTTGCTCCCACTAGCGGGATTCAAACTATTCAGCAGACAGCAAACATGGATCCAGCCAAAGACGCCATTGTTGGCTCTCAACGTGTGATGGAATGAGACACTTTGTCATCCAAAAGTGGATCCAGAGAACATGAAAAAGACACTTTAATGAGCACAAAGCGACACTCTATGTCTCAACACTCGTGTGAGCATACTCTGGGAAAAGTGTAAGAGTAAGTTCTGTCGCTTAGGTGAAGTCTCGACAGATGCTTGCTGGGAGACGAAGGGTTAAGTTGTCAGTTAGTTGGGGGAGATAGAAGCTGAGAGCAGCCCATGAATCTTGAAGTCTCTATAGGCACAGCATGGTAAAATAATTAGGCTTGCCTTTGAAGCAGACTAAATAAACACAACAGCTCTCAACACTTGTCCCATCCACTCTCTGTCTTTTCTCTCCCTTGTCTTCAAGTGGACTTTGCAGATCCACTTTCCCACCCTTTTACCTGCCACATTTAACCCCTGGCGTTACCGCCCATATTCCCCCATCCCTACGTCCTGCCTTTTTGCTTTCTGTGACTAACATACTTTCATGGGGAGGAATGGTGGAGAAGGAGGGGGGGGGGGGGACCAGGTGTTCCACGAGTCATTTTTAATAGCTTTAAAGGAATGGATTTTGTACTGAGGGGGTGTTGAAGGAACAGTGTGGCCGCAGCATTTAGCCAGGAATCCAATAGCGTCATGATACTGTTATGGGTCTCAGATTGTTTTGTTTTTTAAAGACCTGATAACAGCGGGATGAAAAAAAATCTCATGTTCAGAATCATGTTTACTAGCATAGACCAGACGAATAGAATGTTAAAAATAAAGAATGAATAAATACCTTGGCAGTCTAGTCAATTTTAGAAACAGCACACCTTTGGTTAAGGACAGGGGTCGGCCACCCAAAATGTTGAAAGAGCCATATAGGACAAAAAAACCAAAAACAAATATGTCTGGAGCCGCAAAAAAGTAAAAGCCTTCTATAAAACTTACAATGAAGGAAACACATGCTCTGTGTATGTAGGAGACTGGACTGTATGTTATTCATTCCTTTGTTGTGTGTTCACAAACGCCCCCATAGAATTTATTTTGTAATTTCCTCGCTTGATTTTTTTTGTTTTGGTATATTATTTTCGCTTTTCTTAGTGTCAGTGAAGAGATCATTAATTTCCGTTTTTCTGAGGCTGTCTTTGAACGCCTCTGGAGTCGAACGAGAAGAGAGGAGGCACGGAGTCGGACGCAGACTTGTCTGTGTTTGTCGAGACTGTTAAAAGCATAAAGTGTACGTTTTTAAAAAACAACACCACCAGCTCTCCTTTTTGGAGCTGCAACATGTATCTATATCTATTTGTGCTATATTAGCCTACTATCAAAATCTTTTTCCACTTTCAAACATTTTTTATAAAGCTCCAGGTAGCCGCTAGATGTCGCTAAAGAGCCGCAAGCGGCTCTGGAGCCGCGTGTTGCCGACCCCCGGTTTAGGACCACTTCATAGTTGGTCTCATACATCTTTGGTTCAGCAGTAATTCATCTGTGAGGACTTGGGAACGGCAGTGGACCTGTATTGCTGCAGACATGCAAAAAAAAAAAAAATGGCAACTGGATGTTGGACAGACATTTGTCTGCATTCTGAGTCCTAACTATTGTTGCGGTGACCTTGAGCAATGTGCCAGCAAACTCAAGCTCATGAGGCACGGCAATGTTTGGCTGCAACTTCATTCTGACATCTTTCTTTTCAAGTATGCATATCTGTGATCTGGTTCTCTGTGTGGTGTGCAACTCGAAATATAGTGTTAGACAATGTTTCCCTTGACCAATTTCCACGATAGTTAAATCAAATGAAAATGTTTGTTAAATGGGCAGCACGGTGGTTGACTTGTTCGCAGGTCCACCTCACAGTGCAGAGGGGCAAAGTTTGATTCGTTCCTGTGTGGAGTTTGCATTTCCTCTGCCCACTGCCCAAAGACGGCTAGGATGGGCTCCAGTATACCCGCGAACCTTGTGAGAATAGGCAGATTAGAAAATGGATGGCTGGATGGATGTTTGTTAAATTTAATTAAAACTTGCTTGATTCCTGCGCAGTCGTGTAGGTTCAGTTTCCATTCAGCGATGATGTGAATGGTTGTTTGTCACTACATGTGACCTGCACTATGAATTCTAACTAGTTCAGTTTAGTGGGGGAAAAAAAATAAAGTCAGGAAACCAATTGCCTCCCTTTTTCAAGTTAACACACATGGACGCACTGTCAGGGGTGCAAAGTGATCTCCAACTGTCCACGTCACATGCGAGGCGGACTACATCATCTGCAAAGGGAGATCTTGCAGCTTACCTGCTTGAACGCACTTTACAGGTGCCAATTTCATGCGCTGAACCCAGCAAGTCAATTTCAACTTCCACAATGTCAAGAACGACTTATTTTAAAAAAAAAAATTTTGTTGCCCTGTCCCAGCTTTATTGGAATGTGTTATATTATATTATATATATATCTATTATATATTATTTATATATATATATAGAATATTTGCATGAAAGCAATAATTTTATAATAATAAGAATACATTTTCATCAGTTTCAACATGACATACTGTATCTGGTCCTTGTAGTGTATGCAATATAATATGGGTTGAAAAGTAGATTAAAATCACTGTATTCTCTTTTTATTTGCATTTTACACAATGTCCCAGCTTCAATGAAATTGGGTTTTGTATCTTACTTAAGCTATAGTTGCTCCCAGAGACGGAATGCCCATCTCTGCAAGGAGGGAATCCCATCGTGCACAATTCACAACACGGCACAACATTGAATTGCAAACAATAAGGCTCAGTTAATAACCGCAGCATATATAGTTTACCGTTCTTCCAATCCCAGCGGGTCTTGTTTCCATTCCATGTCCGTTTTGGGCAAAACATTTTCCGCATCCTGGGCATCTGGCTTGTACATGTATGGCCCAACATACATCTTGCCAACAATCTACCCTTCCTCCAACTCTGAGATAAGTTTGAAAGGTCGCTTTCCGATTCGATTTCTGACTGGCTTTGTACACTTTCCAAAGTGAGCCCCGCTATTGTTGTCTTTAAGTGACGTCCCATTTCCGGGTTTGAGGCTCGTCAAGATTTCACTTCGAGAAAACAATTACAAAGTAGAAATCATTTTTTTCATGCTTAATTTAATGTATTTTGTTTAATTGAGATGAAAATATTTTGTTTGGGATTTTCGAAAATGACTTCACAGTTGACCTTTAAATACAAAAGTGTGTTTTCACTTATGGTCAGCATATCATAATGTATGGCTTATACATATTTTTGAGATAATCACTGGTTACGATTTAGTGATGCAGTATGAAAGTACTTTTTAAAAAAAAGTAAATTCTACCAACTGATACAAGCAACACTTCGTCTGGCTCCATTATCAAACAAAGGGGCAATTTTAATTTGCCGTCATGAGGATTGTGCAGGTTCTAACAGATGTCTCCATTGTATTTATTCATCTGGATTGTGAGCAAGTTAGTTAGTTAGTTTTATTGAACCACACCTCTTGGAGGACTGTTAGGAATTTTTAAGTCGGCCAGTGATTTCACCACCGTGTAGACTGATGGTGATGATGCATGAGGGACGTTACGTTTTGGCTCCAAAACTCCAGGTCCTCTTCTTCCTTTTCAAAAAAGGTGAGCCTGAAATATATTCATGCTACAGTTTGGTTCTCAAGCTGCCATTTGTGTGTGTTGACAGTCCTAATTGTTTTCCAATCCTGCCAATTCCCTCACAGCCACGTATGTGTTTATTACTTAAAGCTACTGTTTTTAGCTTGCAATTCACTGGGCTAAGTTTGAAATATTGCATCGATTTCCTGGTTACCTTTTACCTTTTACAAATGAGACAACAGTAGGAGAAGATGACACCCGTTGATCATTTTCATTCTCATTAGGCTCACGGGCATGCTGGAGTCCTGGATCCAATCAGCTAACGCCATTAATGACTTTCACTAGGCAAGAGGCGGGTGAATTGGTTGGTACACGCTCACACTCACCTCACACCTGGACAATTTAGAGTGCCCAACGAGGTCATGATTTTGGAATGTCCAACCAGCTGGGATCGAACCCGGTACCTCTGCACTGTGAAGCTGACGTGCTAACCACTGGGCTACGCCATTAATGAATGATCATGCAAAGAATTGACTTTGAATTTCCACTGGAGTATGTTTCATTTCCCAAAGAATAAACAGTCTCGAATTATTTCCACCAGTGCCTTGTTCTTCACCAATATTGCTCCTGGACAATCCAGTTCATTTATTTGGTTTAATTTAATTGGCTACTCATCTTTCCCCTGCAAAGTATATGACTTCTGTTAAAACATCCGTCAGATTTGTGAAGGCTAACGCTGGCAATTCATTCATTCATTCATTCATTTTTATCCTCACAAAGTTTGCGGGGGGTGCTGAAGCCTATCCCAGCTGTCTTCGGGCAGTAGGCGGGGACACCCTGAACTGGTTGCCAGCCAATCGCAACGCAGACAGAGACAGAGAGGGACAATTTTGAGTGTTCAATTAGTTTGCCATTCATGTTTTTGGAATGTGGCAGGAAACCAGAGTACCCAGAGAAAACCCACGCAGGCCCGGGGAGAACATGCAAACTCCTCACGAGGAGGCCAAGCGGGGATTGAACCTACGACCTCTGCAATGTGACGTTGACGCGCTAACCATTGGACCACCGGGCCGCCAATGCTGACATTTATTTTTAAAATGAGTAATAGTTATCCAGAGTATGTGCAGTCTTGTGTGTAAGAGCTGGAACAGGCCCAAAGAGATCAAGTCCCATCCTGCAGCTAAATGTTTGGCTTCTATGCTCCTTGAACAAAGTTTTGCTTTGGTGTATTTATATTGCATAAAATTTAATGAGCAAATTTGATCATTTTTCCAATGACATTGATCCAAATGATCACAATACCCAATTAAAAAAAAAAAACATCACACAATTAATATGTGACTTGCTGGGGTTACGCCACTCTCATAACCTAAGATAGAAAATCTGCACCTGTTATTATTTTACACATGCAACGCTTTGAACACCACACCCAGGAGTTCAAATGTTACTGAAATATACAAGTTAATGTAATTACGTCAATGTGTGAGGACCACCACAGGTTGCACCAAGCCCACCGGCGGGCCCCATCCGCTTACCATAGGCCCAGTGTGGAATGTAGCCTGCTTGCGAACATGTTAAACTACAAGGTAGCTCGACACCTGACTGGGACACACTGTCATTTCTCACATTCGGAGATTGGCTAAGCGCCTGTGATGAAAGGAGGTGGAGGACAACAAATGTCAGGTGGTTAACCAATGATCTGACACCACCCTTCTTCTATTCATCACAATACACTGTACCTAACAACAACCTCAGATGAAAAAGGAAGTCGGTTTCACGCATAATGAACAACCTAGTCCAAACAGTCTTTATTCTAGTGGTCTTATAATAAATTTTTTAAAAACTGTAATTTCCATGCTAGGCCAGTTTATGGCACGCCGCACAGGTGTATTCCGTTCTTTGGTTGTGCTCATGGTTGAATATCATTTGTTAATGACCATTTGCCACCGTATAGGTGATCTGCGAATGAAGATGGGACTTGATGTTGGCAAAAGACCCTTTTTTTCTGTTTTCCTTCCCATGATATGACCAGCTAGACGATGTGAGGATCCAGGGTCATTTTCAAGTGACAGCCAAAGTCTGGCCACTGTCTGAAACACACAAAAGGTAAGCAGAGCCGCAAGGATGTTGATTGGCCGTAGACATTAAATGTATGGCCTTGTCAAACTACACAACTTTTTTTTTCGTTCACGACGGTCGTGCTGTCAGATTACCAGATAAATATAATTTTGTGTCCTGGACCCGACGAGATGTCACTCAACAGGGCCATCACCAACCAGACTCTGCCCAATCGTCGCATGCTTCCATGAAGATTCACTCCCAGACGCCTCATGATCAATCATTGAGTATGTCATACTATACGGGCTATTACGCATGAAGACAATTCAAAATCGGCTACGTGACACAATGTTTGTCTGCGACATCTTTTTTAATTTCAGGGCTTCAAGAGCAGCCACCCCTGACTGCTCCCAGTCGTAATGGTAATGAAATCCATATGTGGGCCGGCTCACTTACGATTTCAGCAAGACAAAAAAATTGGGTGTGTAAAGTCTGCTATAATTATTGTTGTATATATGCCATTTGCTCCATGTGCAGATCTTTGTATACAGCGGTGGTTGTTTTAAAGTGCTCTATGAATACAGTTGAGTTGAGATAAATGGCACAGATATACCACAGACCTGATATTCAGACACATGCATCATACTGTATGACCTGTTTCAATGTGAAGTGCTGATCCCATACCAAGGAAATTCCTAAAAGTTGAGTCTTTGTGCTTTAAGCTAAGAAAGGGTCATATTCCCCTGCACGCTATAAGAGGTGAGGGTAATGATAGCCTGGTAGTGATGCCCCCCCCCCCCCCCCCCACCAAAAAAAAAAAATCTTAATAGAGTAAAACAAAACCACAGGACCCGAAAGCTGGTGCAACAACCAAAAATCTAAAGATAAAGATCCAGAGAATGATGAAGGTAGAGATGACTGAAAAGCACAGGGAGGTTTGATTCCCAAAGGGCCACTGAATTTTCTCCCTTTTTTTTCTGTGCTTTTTCATGGTCCTTTCACTCCCAGGTCTGCACAGCTGTTTGCGGGCCAGGGGCTTCTTTCTCCAGAGCCCAGATGAAAGAGCTGCCATAAGCAGCCCTGCAGGTAGGTCTGTTAAAGCCATTGCTTTGGCTGTCCACTGCCCACCGCATGAAATAGAAAAAAAAAAAAGGCAGCCAGGGAATGGGAGAGGGAACCAAAAAGAAGAGGAAGGACTATGGAATATAGAGGGTGAGAATAAAAACAAGGACACTGTTAAAACAGATGGATGAAGAGAAATTTAAGAGAGAATGATGGGAGAAAGGGTATAGATGAGAAAATGTGGAGATGGCGCGGCGGAGTGAAGTGGAAAAAAAGTGAGGGAGGCCTGGATACCTGCTCTCAGCCAGCCCAGACCTCCCGCCTCCTCGCCACCCCCAAAACCAGGAATGATGTCTGCTTTTATTGACTTTGTTAAAGCGTTTTCAATGCTACTTCCTATGTGTTTACAAGATAGTAAATCATGGCCTGTGCATGATAGAGGTTATGGGGCGAAATATAGAAGGAAACGTCAAGATGATGGGTCAGAGGAACATTTTGGACATAGCCAACAACAACTTTGCAGCTTTCGGCCTCACTTCCAGCACTTCATGCACCTTTGTTTTCATCTGCGTCATGGTAGAATATATTCACGCAGATTCTCTATCTGGTTACATAAATTCTTTGTGGGTCTGGAGATACCCCCCCCCCCCCCCCTACCCTTCATTAAAACAAGAACAGGCAGCATCTTTGCCAATATCAAGTCATGTGGTGGACTCTGGGGGGGGATAAACACGGCTGGTGTTGGAATTCACCACTCCGTTTGGGATCTCGTAGTGACAGATTATATTGTAATATGTACGGCGCTGGTGTATGGATGTCGGGTGTTGATCCATTCCATCTGCCAATCCATCCATTTTCAATAGTACTCCTCCTGATTAGGGTCCCGACTCGCAAGTAATCTAGAGCCTATCCGAGCTGACTTTAACCCCATGCAGTAATTATCCCAAAATTGGACATTTCGGACACTTTGGATCATTTTGGACTGTTGGACAAATGGACACCACAGACAGAACAGTGAAAAATAACTCCAAGAAGCTGAAATTTTGCATAGGATGTATATCTATGTCTTGGCCAATTCCCACTGAACATTTTGAGGGGTTGAAAGTGAAAAAAAATTAAAAGTGAAAAAAGTTGTTGCACATTGGAAGAGGGACATTTTTGGGACGTAATACCCTTCATGCAGCCGCTTAAAAATACTGCATGAGGGTTAAGCAAGAAGCAGGGTGTCTGTCAATCCATGCCGATATGACACTAATATCTACTACTGATATCTAAAATAAAACACTTTGCTTTCTTTTGAGTCTACTTTTTGATATGCCCGTGATGAAACTTTGACAGGAAGTTTTTTTTCGTTCACTCAAATAGTCTAGTTTTGATGTAGGTACCTACAATGGAAAAAAAAAGGATATTTTTATTCCATACGGTCACGAGAGAAATCAAATTTCTCAATAAAAAAGAGGCGACGCTGGCCCAAAGCAACCTGTTGCGGTTGTCACTGGCGTTGTCATTCAGCGAAATCCTTTTCCAGTCCCCAAACTATTTTTACTCCTTCATGGCAAGCATGCTTCAACAATCATAGAAGCTGTCCCCAATTCTCGCTAGATTTTTTTGGATTGAAAGTACGGCAATATTCACATTTTTAACCGATACTGAATACAAATCTATGACGATCATAAAATGTGACCTCAATCCCAACTTTGATGGCAAGTGATCTACACACATAGGCTATGTTATCAATTACCCTTCTGTTACAAAAGTGCAAATGGACTGAAATTGACAAAAATAACAATCAATAATAGAAAGTTACTGAAAATGTATGAAATCAGACATCATATTTTTCTCCTCAGACATTTCTACACAACTTTACTGAGCTGCGTGTTTGGTGAGTCAGACCAAGCTTGATGTGCTGCTTTTTTTTCGGTGGGTGTCTCGGTCACTTGTGGAATTTGAATTTGCGATTCTCGACTGGTGGACCCAAAAGACGGTGCAGGTTAATGATACACAATACAGCGTGTTCTGACTTATCCAACAATTCGAGTTACATCCATTGTACAATGAGGACTCACTGTGCCGGGAAATATCTTAACGCGCATCCCAGGTTGGACTTGCCTTTTTTGGGGAGGAAAATAACATGTTGACAGGGATCTGTCAGAAACACAATTACATGGGGTGTAATGTTACATATACGGTGTTTGCATTCAGTTCGCCTCTGTAGTGTGCCAAGTTTCCACACACGCACGTTCAGATGCAGTACTATCACGCGAAGCACAAGGCTACGCCGTAAACAAACACATTGCAATTCAGCATCTTGCTTCAGCCATCCTGGCTAACAATTTGCTATGAAGCACTCAGTCATGCTCATTTCAATGTCGGTGCAGATTTAGAAAAAACAATCCAAAAAAACAATAGCAGAGTCAAAACACATTTAATCTAATAATAACAGACGGCAATGCGTTTTACTGTTATGGTTGCGCTCGTCCTTATCCTTCATTTCGCTAAAAGAAGAGATCACTGCCGTGATCTCAGAGAAATTTTGTGACTGTACTTTTTTTTTTTTGCATTTGTGATATTTAATTTTTACTAGGCGGCCCGGTAGTCCAGTGGTTAGCACGTCGACTTCACAGTGCAGGGGTACCGGGTTCGATTCCAGCTCCGGCCTCCCTGTGTGGAGTTTGCATGTTCTCCCAGGGCCTGTGTGGGTTTTCTCCGGGTACTCCGGTTTCCTCCCACGTTCCAAAAACATGCATGGCAGGCTGATTGAACACACTAAATTGCCCCTAGGTGTGAGTGTGAGCGTGCATGGTTGTTCGTCTCTGTGTGCCCTGCGATTGGCTGGCAACCGGTTCAGGGTGTCCCCCGCCTACTGCCCGAAGACAGCTGGGATAGGCTCCCGCGACCCTAGTGAGGGTAAAGTGGTTCCGAAGATGAATGAATGAATGAATAATTTTTACTATATTCAATTTTGTACATGCAGTGGCCTGAGTTTCTTCATAAAGTGTTCCAAAAGGCACTGATCATACATTTTCGTGGCAACAAGAAAGGTCCCAGGTCGGCAACAGTTGAGCTGGATTCTTCCATTTGCGGAGGTCTCAAATGTTGTGCAGAGAGCTTTCATCATAACATGACTGCCATGAAAACTCGAGATTTTCTGCAAAGTTAAAGAAATATCCTTTTGAAAATCTCAAACTTTGAAATGTATGAAGAGTGACATTGCTGTGTTGCTGGGAGAATTTAGATTTGTTGGAATTTTGAATTCACTTCCAATGTAAAAACCTCCATGGAGTGTACATTCTGTATTTCATGAAGACATGTTTTATCATTTTTAACTGTCATTGTGGGGGGGGCCATTAGTCATGTAATGTTTCAAAGCTGACTTGCAGCTGGCGGGAAATTGATTCTCACTCAATGCGACTATTGACAATTCCCCATGATTGACTGGCAACCAGTCCAGAGTGGAGTCGGTCTCTCGCCAAAAGTCAGCTGGGAGAGACTTTCACCTCTGCTCGTGACCCCGAACAGAACAGGCGGAACTGAAATTGCATGTCCGCAACTATCATCGGGGTTGTTGGCTGTCTATTTTTCCTCAAAAACCTTGGATATATTTCAGAGCATTCGTTTAGGGAACCAATTCACTTTGGAAGCTCCGCTGCCTTTCGTAGCAGTGCCCTGAAGATACAGTCGAAGCAATGGCGTTCAGATTCAAAACTGCTTAGCAACAACATCCTGGTGATAATTATTACTGTACTTAGGATTCCAGTATTGTATTTGAATATTCTGTTGCTGAAGTACTTCATACTGTAGTAAAATGAACCCCTGCAAAACACGAGCACCTTAAAGCACCTTAAAGCAAACATTATAAAGCGAGTTTATTATTAGAAGACGTCATGCCAATATTTTTGGGTTAAGGTCAAATTGGCTTCCATTAAGCGCTTCTAGGCTGTCAGTCAGTCCCAAAGAGTGGTTGAATCAAGTTATAATTAATTCAAGCTCTTAGCTCTGCTCAAACATGAGTGTTTGCAGCATCAGTGGCACGAACGCTAACGTGATTTCCCTTTTAGTTTTTTACTGTGAAGATTTTCTCGGGCACTTTTGCCATTGCGTGGCTACAAACTCATCTGCTCCTAAAGTGATCTGGTTTCCTCCCACATTCCAAAAACATGCATGGCAGGCTGATTGAACACTCTAAATTGTCTCTAGGTGTGAGTGTGAGCACAGATGGTTGTTCGTCTATGTGTGCCCTGCGATTGGCTGACAACCAATTCAGGGTGTAACCCGCCTACTGCCTGAAAACCGCTGGGATAGGCTCCAGCGCGCCCCGTGACCCTCATGAGGATAAAGCGGTTCGGAAAATGGATGGATGGCTAGTTTCTCCTAAATTCCAACGGGCCATCAAGAAGTACAATAAATACTTCCAAGTCTCAGTTCAACAAGACTTTCAGTGCTTTCTGAGAGTAAATAAATAACTATCAACACACACACACACACACAAAAAAAGGTCAACGCTATTACTTAAAATTGATTATGACATTTCAATATGCTTAGGTATGTACAAATGTGTCATTTGTACATGAACAAATTGAAAACTGTGGTGTAGTTATGAAAGGGGTTGAAGATGAGTTGCGAGTGTGTGGTTTGGGGTCCATGATATCGTTTGTCATGTTGTAGCAAAGCATCAGTGTGTCATTAGAACGGGTGGTAGAAGTTTTCCCCACAAAAATGCTCTTCGGAGGTTTGGGCTGTCACTGCTTTGGCGTGACGCTCATGTCGAGATGCCATATTTTGTCATTTCCATATCCTTTGTCTCCCTCCTGACTTTTTTTCCCCGCTTCATTTATTGTATCTCCCTTTCCATTGGCCTCATTTAAGAGTGCGTATTTTTATGTCTCACATTAGCGAGGGGAATGATACCTCTCACTTAATGGTAGTCTACTCAAGTGCAGTCTCAGACATTCAGTCAGTCAAGCCCGGGGAGAATAAGTGCAGTGCATCTTTGCCAAAATGTTTCTCTCTTTTTTTCTCAGCTCCCAATGATCTCTGTCTTTGTCCTCACTCCCTGATACAGTACCTTGTATTCGTTAGTGACGTGATCCAAATGAGAAAAGCAGCATTGGGAAGGCCAAGAGAAAAGGGGAAAAGAATGAGGATCTGTGGCAAAACTTGGATATGGTTCAACTTTTCTGAAGGCCTTGAAGCTGAAGGTTTTTGGGGAATCCCAGGGGACAGCACTCAGTTCGGTGTGCCACTTCATTAGGTACACGTGCACCACATTCAAGAGATCAATACAAGAGCTATTGTAACGTGCTTGCTGTGCAAAGATGATCATGGCGATGAGTATTTTGGTTTAGATTTGCAACTGGATTGCATTCTCTTTTTTTTTTTTTTTTTTAGCTAAATACTCATTGGATACACGTTATGATGCAAATTACAGAGCGAGAAAGTCACATAAAATTGAGTGTAATTGAGTCATTTCTAAAGTTGCTTTTAGAAGTCATCATTTTATTTTTAATTTTATTTCTTGTTTAAAGTACTATCCTGCACTAATTATAATCCAATGTATTATTTGTGATTATTATTCTTGTCCGCACACATTCTACTACGCTGTAGGTCCTGTTCTCGTTCGATATGGTTTTATATATTGTGCGTACGTTATTTGACTATCTGGTGGTGTTGACATGTTCCACTTTGTTATTTATTATTATTTATGATGCTTTCATTTTATGCTGCTTCTTATTTACCTCATTAAAGATCATTTCTCAGTACTCACAGACTCCCTCCTCACCCACATTAAAAAGTAACGTTTGCGCTGTATGTCTTTTACATTTTTTACCTTCTACTTGAGTTTTAGAAACCGACTGTGTACATGGAAAGCATAGGTCTCAGGAGACTATTTTATGACGCTGTCCATATTGGAATTGTCTTCACCCATCGTAGCTCGTCAAAGTATGACATACTCAACTTTTGGTCGTGAGGCATCTGGGACACTTCACGGCTCCGACGACCAAAGTCTGGCATGTCCGAATTTTTGTTCGTCTTGCCGCATAGTGTGACATGTCCAATGTTGTCCTTCGATTGGTTTCAGAGGTTGCACTGTTAAGTCTTATTTATCAAACTCTTGGCCTGAGGCTGAGCAAGAATCTGAGTTGTAATAGATAAAAGGCACCTTTGGAGAAAAAAAAAAAAGCTCTGGGTTGGATCTATGAGGCTTTCGAATGTGCATCAGTTCCCAAAAATGGACATTGCAGTTGAAATGAGGGGCAACAGCAATGATGCCGCAATAGTGTGACACTGATGTCATGCTCTGATGCTCACGGTCCCGAGAAGGCACCCTTGCGTGCTATCCCACATTTGCCGTGCGTGTGCTTTGATGGAAGAATCAGCATAGAGTCAAAAGTTGTGTTGTTTCTTTTGGCATTGTGGCTTGTTGAAAGCATTTCTCAGAATGTACATACAATTTCTTCAGAAAATGAAAATTATACTCGAGAGTGAATTTGGAAAACTCAAAGTGTCTCTATTTTCTTCCCAATGAAAATCTTTCGGGTGACTTATGTTGTCAATTTAAAAAAGAGATAAAACATGCTGACATATTTGGAGGGGGAGGAGGCATTTTTAAGCTTCATTGATTCCAAATTCATATATAAGAAGTCAGATATTTTAACAAGGGGACTTCACTTTCTTGAAAGAACTGGTGCATACGCTAACTTGATGCTATGATGAGTTATCAAGCATGTGGGGTGGATTGCTTGAGGCGGGGGGGGGGGGGGGGGGGGGGGTCCAGCAAAAAGCTGAACAAGGTGCTGAATTGTTCCAGGTGTCAAAATCCATTGTTCCAGCATCCCACTGGAACTAATGAGCCAGGTCCATTTTCACCCCCTAAATCCCCTGCATTGGTTAGAATGACTGATTTACGACTATATGACATCTTAAACGCACCTTATAATATATATTTTAGATGTAACTCTTACACAGCTGCTCTGTGTGTGTGTGTGTGTGTGTGTGTGTGTGTGTGTGTGTGTGTGTGTGTGTGTGTGTGTCGTGGTGAGGTCATGGCATGTGATTTGTCTCATTAGTCGGTAAGCCAATTTAAGGTAAGCCTTTGATTTTTCCATTTCATGAAAAAAAAAAAACTTCAGATAAAGATATGAAGGTATGACGTGGACAGTGTGTTTAGATCAGTTTGTGTGTTCAGTGTCTCCTGTAATGATTATGCTCGTTATTTATTTCATTGTTTCAGAAGGGAGCATTGATGTTTCCATTAAAAAAACAACACACATTTACCCACAAAGGTTTATCAAGAAATATATTTGACAGATTCACGGAGAAGATTAGTATTATTGGTGAGGTTATGATCCCCAAAATACATAAAATTGAGGGAAATCATATTGCTCAGTTCAGAACTTGTTTCAACGTGAAGTGCAAGGTCACATAATTAAATCCAAAGTTCCCGTTTCTAACAGAGCCCACACAAATGTCGAGCGGTCATATCCCTCTGCAGGAGGCCCTCGGTGCATGTCTTTGTCATCGCTGAGCAAACAGGTACTGTGTAATCGCATGGTTTTGATGAAAAAAAGAAATAAATACGAAAGCAGGCCCTGCACACACTTCTGAGAATCAAACTCGGATTGTGATAAACTGCAGGGAATCATTGTGAGAGAGCTCATTTGTATCCATGCAGCTATATGTCATGTGAAAACCATTTTATGTCATGCGTTCACATGGAATACATATTACTTACATATGTCGGATGAAAAAAAAGTACATCGAGGCCTGCCCTCGTGGGACAGGCAAAGCACCTTTAACCTGCAGCCAGGGAATATGTTAATGTAACTGGAGATGTTCTTAAGTACATGCCAGGAAAGTTTTCCATGTGGACGTTTGTGCTAATAGAAAAACAATTGCGGTGTGATTTCTATGTGGATGAAGATACACTCAATTGTCATTGACAAATACAGTATATGGTTTGTTGTGGTCTGGGAAAGGGGCACTAATGATACATGCCAGGCGCTTGCATGTGAAGCCACAAATAAACTCAATGGTTCACTTCTCACCTCACTCCTGAGGCAAATAGGTGCATGTAAAGATTTTAAACAAGTATTCGGTTTCAAATGTTCTCCAGCTTGAAGGCCCCGCCCGCTCTCGCCGAGGATGTTGACTTTCCCGCAAGTTTAGCTATTTAAATGTTGGAGCGAGGCAGATGCTGCTGGTGGCTGGGAGGGGGTACACGCGCAAGACGAGAGGGGACGTTGGACTTGAATTATCCGAACAACATCCAGCATATTCAAGGAGGCGCATGTCGTGAATTTGTTCAATGATGTTGTGGATTGGAATTTGTGGTGATCTTTTCTGTGCGTATTTCTGGTGCGTAAAGTTCCGTGCGTAAACGTTCACGCTAGAGAACTGTCACGCCGAATTGATGAGGATTTCAATTTAAATGAAGATACTTTTTGGACATTTTTTTTTAAAAACACGATTTTACTACAGGTGTCGTGTGAACAGCAGCGCTCATGCCGGACTTTCATTTTGGACTTCGCATTTTCACTCATTTGAATGAAATGGAACAGGGGATCTTCACCTGCAAGGGACTGAGGGCTTTTGGATCTATTATTTCCCACCAAACACGTAGCGCTTAAAGCTGAAAGGATTCCGAAGCAGGGAGAAGTTCATTTTTGAGACCTTCCAGCAGCGAATCAGCGGAGTATTCATGAATCAATATTTGAATTACTACAAGATGAGGTTGAGAGCATCGAGGTTAGGTTATCTGTAAGTAAGAACAAAACAAGACAATTCTCACGTAAATCGTATTTAATTAAAGGTGGCCAAGCCAGCTAACTTATTTTCATTCATTTTTTTTTTTTCTTCTAACAGGTTACTCCAGTTCACAGCGCTTTGCTTTTACGCACAGGTAACATATTTTCACTTCAGCAAAACCTCTTGACAATAATTCAAATAGTATGATTAACTCAGTCAAGTTAAACAGGTGGGTAGGTAACATATGTAGACACGGCGTACATTGCACGTCTGCAATTGGTTGCCATAATAATGAAAACATTTTATTAGGAGGGCTACGGCAATTGGCAAAAATTCAAACATCTTGAAAAGTGGCAAGATCCCACTTTGACAGGTGATTGTTAAAACATATGTGGACGGCTGTATTGAGGGCGGGGGGGAGTCAAGAAGGGGGTGAAAGATCACCGCTGGTAAAGAAAAAGCACGAACGGGAGGGGGGGTGTAATTCCCGAGGGTCCGCAAACGACTCCTTAAAAGCGCCGCAAATGGCGGTGTCAAATGAATTAATTCAATACTTGATTAAACAACGATTAAAATGAATCGCTTCAAACCACCATCGACACAATTGTGGCTCACCACACTTGCCGAATGTTAGGAATCAATGCGTGTGCTTACTGTTGTCCTGCAGAACACAGTGCAGTCTCCTCCTAATTTCAAGCACCATGTCACCGAGCAGAGTCGGCTGTCGGACCGGATGAGCCGCCGGTTGACTCGAACCTACCAACTGTACAGTCGGACCAGCGGGAAACACGTCCAGGTGCTATCCAACAAGAGGATCAACGCAAACGGAGACGACGGAGCGGCGCACGGTAAATGACAAACGAACACCGAGTATCCGAAGTTGCCAAGAACTTGTAACGACAGCTAAATTCATGTAGAAATATTAATAATTGCCCGTGCACACGCGGAGGATGGAGAATTTATTCCAATGTATTAGGTACGCGTGTTTGTGTTGGTGCATTAAAAACGTGCACGATATAAACCTGGGTGTGGTTTTGCGACCCACGCGAGGATACACGGTTCGGATAACGGATGAGTGGATGGTTTCCTCGGCTACATGAAAGAGGCAAAAAAAGTCATGTTAAAACTGGAATGGGGAAGAACAACAACAAAAGACTTTGACAACCCTATGCGAAGGGCACCCGTGTTTGATTATATCAGACGTTTCATAGCCTGAAATGCTGGTCTAAAGTCTTGCGTGGCTTTTAAGCGTCGTCATTTAAAAAAAAATAAATTACAAGTTATTTCACGTGCTTGTGGACTCTTATCAAAATGAATCATTTGCAAAAGTCCTGTCCCCAAGGTTAAGTTGTCTTTCCATCACAGCCTCCATCCATCCAGTGAATGTCTCCTTTTTTTGGGAGGCTCATTATGGAGAAAAATTGAATTGCTTTTCTCGTGAACTCCATTTCTACAAACAAGTGAGGTCGGGCGGATACATTTCCTTGTTTCATGTAGTGTTTTGTCTTTTGGATTTCCTCACGCACACCTATAAGTGGATGTCACTCTTATAAGTGGCCCAAATCTGCCAGAGGCGCTTTCCTTCGTCCCTCATTTGAAGTGCATCACAGCACAGCATTTACTGACCCTGCCATCATCCCAATAGAGGGAATGTCTGCCATCTTTGCAGTCCTGGTTCATTGGACAGGGTGCTTTCAAAGATCAGTGAATGCCCTTTGATGACATTCCAGACGCCATGCTCCACTGTTCATTCGGAGAAAAGACGACGGTTCATTGGTGTCACTGTAAAATCTGAATATTCTTGTTTGCACCTCGTCTCATGATTTGGTTTGCGTTTGCCTGTGCAGCTAAACTTGAGGTGGAGACCGATTCTTTCGGGAGCCGAGTGCGGATCAGAGGGGTGAAGAGTGGATACTACATATGCATGAATAAACGCGGGAAGCTGATTGGAAAGGTAAGCTGCAGAGTGAGTTTTTAAATGACAAAAAAATTGCGTGGAACAAGCCACTTTGTGATATTTTAAAAAAAAATGTGGCATGGTTCAGTGGCTTGAAAAAAAAAAAAGAATGCAAACATTGGACAATTCTAGAACATCCTGTTAAATAATTTGTGTCTGACTCAGACAGCGAATGCGTCTGTTCCAATAAGGAGCAAAGTTCCTGTAAAAGCAATGTATCATTTTAAAAGAGCAGCTGTTAAAAAGTCCGCGATGAACAGCAAGCAGATTGTTGAAACTGCTGCTATCTCTGGAGACCCAATGCAATGCAGGATCTTCCCCAAGTTTGCAGTCATGCATAAAGCCGTATTTCGGCCGCACCTAAGCCCCGTTCAAAAGGAGAAACCTTTGCAGTGGCTTCAGAAATACATCAAGGCTATTTTCAAACACTTTTTTTTTTTCGCGGCTCAACGCAGTGTGACTTGGAATAGTTAAAGATGGATGGAGTTGTGGATGATTGGTGGGGGGCCACATTGTTCCAAAAAGGACGCAACATCAACAAGCATGTGATGCCGAGATGTTTCTTAATTTCATACTGAACACGTCCTACCGAGTTATCAAAAGAGACATACGCTAAAATAATTATCATACTAGCCCAAGCTGCAAAAATACTATTGAAGATGTAGCTCCAAATTGGTATCAAGGGCAACTCTTGTTGTGGCTGGATGAGAGTTGATGGGGTCATATTGAAGATGTTGCTGTAACTTGATCTTCATGCCGCAATAGGGATTTGTTTTTGCATTAAAAACCGTGCTGCATAATCATTTGGAATGCATCACGTCTACAAAAATTTTGCCCAGGACTTATTTCTTGGCAGATTTTGGCTCAATCATACGGTAAGTGAGGTACTTCTGAGAGGCAGAAGGAAAAAATGCACGTATTCCAGCCACTCCCACTGAGCTATTTGAATGACAAACTATCTGACAGAAACAGGAATTTGGACAGACTTACTCTAAATACAGCACCTTTGAGGCAACTCCATGTATCAACTTCATGTATTCACATTTCAGTCACTAGTGTGTCTCAAGTATAAAATAATTTATATAAGCCTATTAGGGGAAAAAATATGACGGGAACTGCCTCAAATACACAGGAAATACATATACAGTGAGTGTCCCCCGCATATTCCGCGGCTATAAAATCAAAGTACAGTCAAACCTCGATTTTCGTCCATAATCCGTTCCAGAAGGCTGTTCGAAAACCGAAATTGTTCGAAAACCGAAATTGTTTGAAAACCGAAATCACGCTCTTTTTAAGATTAAAAATGTTTACTGAACACGTCTGCTCACAATGGGAAGCAACACAAGAAAGCGTCACTTCCTCGTGTAAGGAAGGCGAGTTGGAGTCAAATGGTGCATTCAAGTGCGCTCAGTTTGTTCGAGAACCGAAATTTGTTCGTCATCCAAGGCATAAAAAAATCAAAATTTTTGGTCAAAAACCGAGACGTTCAAAAACCACTTTGTGGCACCTTGGTGCCAAGGAACTAATGCCAATGTGAGTTGCGGGGCTTCATTTAGACAAAAGTAGTGCTTTGCCAGAGAGTTACCGACCTGAAGTTTTTAGAACCTCAAAGTAAGTATTTTCACTGTATGATGGAATCAATGTTTCCACTTTCTGGGTGTCAAACTACCTCCGAATCATGCATCGTCTCTCCTTTTTTTTTTTTTTCTCAGAAAAAGGGAAGAGGCAAAGATTGCATTTTTACCGAAATAGTTCTGGAAAATAACTACACAGCACTCCAGAACGCCAAATACGAGGGCTGGTACATGGCTTTCACACGCAAGGGTCGTCCAAGGAAGGCCTCAAAGACCAAGCAGCACCAGAGAGAGGCCCACTTCATGAAGCGGCTACCTAGGGGGCACTTGCTGAGTGAGAGAAGACCATTTGATGTTCTGCCGCTCTCTGTTCTTCCTTTAAGCAAGCGGACTAAACATTCACATCAGCAGCGCTCAGTGGGCCGCTGAGAGGCGACAATGTGGACAAACCATCACGGACAAACCACTATGGGAGGCGGTGGGGGTACTGGGGGGGGCAATTCACCTTTCACGGTCAAATGCCACTTTATCTCTCATTTCCTGGACTCCTGATGTCATTCTTTGCTCTGGATTTTCCGTACACATTCACTGTCTAATTTGATCATTATTTCCTATTTAGTGAGAAGATGTTGGATGCAATTTTTCTCATTAAATTAGCGGGAAATTGAATCGATAGGAAGAGGTAGCTCGGGTCGAAGTTGGGCGGGAAAGATGTTGAAAGTACAATGAAGCTAAACGAGGCAGCTAGCTCTGTTTTTACTGTTGCGGTTCAAGCATCTAAGTTTCAGTTGACTTTCTCATTCCCGCGAGAGGGTCATTTTGGAAATTTTTCAACCTCTATGAATATATTTTTTACTGTAAAAATGTAAATGACATCAAATGGATATTTATTGTAGAGTGTATATTAAAACCACTAAAAAAAAAAAAACACTCAAAAGCACCTTGGCTTCTCTCTCGTGATCGTTTCGCGATCGAATGAACGTTTGGCCCCGACCGCCGCTCCGCTGCCCCCAACTCTTGCCCCCACCCCTCCCCTTCAAGTCAGAGACCCAGATAACTGAAGGGCAATATCTGTGACAGGCCACAGAGTTGAATGTGCTCAGCAAGTGAGACTTGGACCTGAATGGCTGGAGCTACGCATTAAAAGCGATGAGGTCAGCCCACCATTTTGGCCCAAACAAAGGTTACCACCATGTAGTTGCATTTCTCACGATCGCACACCGTAACCCTCTGATCAAATGGGCCTTTGTGAGAGCTCATATAAAAGGGCATGTTATACAATAGTGGGTTCGAATAATAACACGAGGAGGGGTCAGTTATCAAAAAGAAGCCAGTCACACAGGGAGGTGTTGGAAGGGAGGTTTGGGTGCAGGGGGGGAAAAAAAAAAAAAACATCAGGGCCTGTGTGGCGAAATGTGGCATGGACTGAAAGAGGGCGAATGGCTGGGAAGAGGCATTCGGGAGTGAAAGGGGGGTAGAAAAGAGAAGTCTCTTCCCAGAAGCAGCTGAGCATGACCGTCTGAGGCCAAACGACAGGGAAGGAAGAAGAACCTGAACACAAGGACCCGGCTGCATGTGCTCACAATGCATGAGCTGGATGCTCAATTTGTTTGCTGCTGTTTGGAAGACTGGAATGGCCTCAGGTTTTCCAGGGAATTGACGATGGCTGTATGGCCTTGGTGTACTCTAAGAGGACATCTTGAAGACACAAACGGGATCAGATTAAATTGGCAGGTATTTCTGTGAAGCAGGAGTCAATGGCAATCACATGCATGCAAAAAAAATGCTCGTTGCACAATAAACCAGATAGATAGTGAGGCCAATGGATTTAAATGTCAGTGGAAAGAATCCTCAACTGAAATCGCGCATATTCAAATACTATTTTCCATTTGGAAGAGAGAACTCAAAAGTATTGTCTGTTTTTACAATAAAACTTAAGCCCTGTAACTAAAATATTTTTCTTGTCACTGTGCCTGGGTGAACTCCATGCAGTGACGATATCCAAAACGACGGCGAGTCTTGTAGCAAGTTACTCCACAAACATGGCCAAAATGTTGTGCTGAAAACATGAATCATATGGCAATGTTTCATGGGGGGTTGGCTTGGAACATATGGTTATTTTGATTTAGATTTTTTTCCCCGAGAATCCCTCAAATGTGGATTGTTGCTTTAAAAAATAATAAAATATTGTAAACAAAGGCACGTCCCTCTACATGATTATTATTTTCAGCTTGTCCCATCAGGGGTCACCATAGCAAGTCACTCACAATATTTTTGATACACACAGAATGCCTTTCCTAACCCAAACCACACATCACTGGCCTGGTTTTGGGAACGGGGTCATCGAAATCCGCGCTGCCTGTACATATGGCATGTAGTAAGTCCTTCCAAAGCAAATCCATCCATTTTCGGATCCACTTATCCGCACAAGGGTCGCGGGTGTGCTGGAACCCATTCCAGATCTCTTCGGGCAGTCAGTTGGGGACACCCTGAACTGGTTAGCAGCCAATCGCAGGGCACACAGAGACGAACAACCATTCGCGCTCACAATCACACCTAGGGACAATTGAGAGTGTTCCATTAACCTGCCACGCATGTTTTTGGAATGTGGGAGGAAATCCGGAGTACCCGGAGAAAACCCACGCAGGCACGGGGAGAACATGCAAACTCCACACAGGAAGGCCGGAGCCGGAATCAAACCCAGCACATCTGCACTATGAGATTGACGCGCTAAAAATTGTAGAAGCAATTGTGCCGTGCAGAAAACTTGATTATGACAGTAACTGTAAATGTAGGCTTTAATTTCAAAGTATTTGTGGGGATGTAATAAATTGTTACCAGTTTCTAGAAGAAGAATGGATGAATAATAACATCCAGAAGGTTGTTTGGATTATCCCTAAAAAGGCAGGTCCTTCATATTAAAGGCCATAACTTGTCACCAAATATCATCCTAATTGCTTGGGAGAACTTTACTGTCAGCAAATGTTGACAAAATATTTGTGCCATGTGGACAACAATATACCAATTTGGAACAAAGTCATGTGTGTTGCCTTGTACTTAACCCAGAATTGTGTCAGTGATGTTGACCACAGGGCCGAGGTCTCATGAAACCTCGAGGCCGGGTAAAATGGAAACAGTTCTACATGTGCTAGCTACCTCCATCCGCAAACCTCCACTAATGGCTTTCAGGGTGGCCCACAACACGCAATGAACATGAAGGTATTCAGTTAACACAAATGGGACGTGCTCGTAACAGTGACCCTGGAACGAACAGGGATGGCTCATTGTTTTTTTGAGTGCTTTATAGGGACATCAATGAAAGGAAGCCGGATAGGTTGTGTGACTCCCATCAAGACGACAGTGCACAGGGTTGGAGAGGGAGGCAGAAAGCATGTCACATGAAGTAACATTAAGACAGTGCTCTGATCGAAACTTTCCACAAATGTCAATATTTATTTGTTGAGGCTTGTCAGTGGTTTGAATTTCAAAATGCTGCTGGAAACCATAAGAAAGAAAATGTTTACTAAATGAAGTATCTATGCAAAATGCATCAGGAGACTACAACCAAACATGAATTCAATACAAACCTTGATCTAAAGTAAAACAAAAACAACAACAAAAAGACCAGTATGTGGCATTCACTCCGTCCTTCAGAATTTACTGAGTTTTGCAGTCGATGTCACCTTCGCTCGTCGCCTTTAACTTCTTCAGCTCCTTCATCAGCTCCTGCTCGAGGGTTAAAATCTCTTTGGGTTTCTTGTACTGTACAAGAGTGACGACAGAGGGAAATGTCATTGTAGTCTACAAAGAGCTCCACTGATACTACCTGCATTGCTTCATTAAACAGAAGCACTTCATTCGAACTTCAAGTCATCTTCTGAAGAAGCTGTAAAGATCTGTTCTTTTGATATGAAACAACAGTATACACACAAGAGACCAATTAAAAGAAAATTGGACAAGTGGGTGGAGAAGAAAGAATAAAGATGCATTACCACAGCAACTACAATTCAATTACAATTAATCAATTCCAGTCATGCTCGACAGTAGGGGTGGGGAAAGTATGGCCTGCTCCCATGTTTTTAATCCAGCCCATGTAGCAGTCCTGCAATATTTGTTGCATTCATTTATCCCCCCCCCCACTCCTAAAAAAAATATGTTATAAAATTAAGGCTAACTTATTGTTTTTTCCTTTTATTATAAAAATGTAACTTTTATTCAGTTGAATTAATTCAGCCGTTTTCCCCCTATGGTTGACTAATTCAACGTATTGTATATTTGGTCTCATTTGTCTCATTAATAACTCTAACTTATTCATTGCCAATTTAAAAGACAACTTTTATCTTTTCCATACACATTTCAATTTGTCTTGATTTTATGACATAATTGCTTGATGTGTTTATTGTAAAAGATAAAAAGAATAACCATATAGAAAACTGACAATGCATATTCTGGAAATCGTGCTTTTTTTTTTTAATTTGTAGATTACTTGTGAGCATTGACTCTAAAACAAAAGAATGATGTTGTTATGTAATGAAAGTAAGTCATTTTACATATCGTTAGCTGAAGAGCATAACAGCCTAAGTCATTATCACACAGTAGCTAAGTGGCAAGTCCGAAGGCCTTTTTCAGTTCGAAACTTCAGTTCTGACTTTCCTGTATCACATTTGTACATTTTCTTTACCCAATGTTTGGGGTTATGTTTGTCAAACATGCTAACATGCAAGTACAAAGGACTAATAGTCTGGGTTTGGTTGAGGTCAGACCAAGGTGTCGCCAGCTTGAACAGACTCTGCACCGGATATGCGTGATACATAAATGAAACTTGTAATGAAAAAGTTTAAGGGCAGTATGAGTCAGGTCTTAATCAGAAGCCTGTCTGGGAAAACTGTCGTCCGCCCCACAGAAAAAGATGTTTGGCAGTAATGAGACATATTAAGTAAGGGTAGGAATATGTGAACATGTATGCGAATGGTACTTACACTGACTATCAAAGTGTTGTTAGCATGAGTGAAGCTTAAGGCAGCGCTGTCCAGTGGAACTTGATTGCGATCTAAATCAGGAATACCAAACTTCTTGTAATACCTGGTAAAGCACAAAAGAGGACAGCTTGATGTAGATACAGTACAGCCTCCAGACCAGCGATTCTCAATCTCGGCACATTCGTGTGCTGTGACAGCTCATCAGGAGTGCCCTGAGAAATTATTTTTATCATTTCCCTTAATTAGTCCAGAAGAGAAAAATAAATACATTAAAAAAAAAAACATCTTTGTTCGACTATCTGTACTGGTGTCATACTGTAACAGGCAGAAGAATGAAATGCTCTTCCACTCGATAGCATAAAGTACATATTTAACCTGTGTATCCACTTTTTGTGAGATATCATTTTGGCGGAGTCTTGTCGGACTGTTTTTTTTTTAAATTAAGATGTTAACACAATCCTTTAAATTAAGATTAACATAAGGCTTCGGCTCAAAAAAGGTTGGGTCAACGCTGGAGACTAATGCAGAGCGAACAGTGCCATCTATAGGAAGAATAGCGTTACAACAAGTGGTAGTGTGAGCGTGTTCAAGCATAGTTACTTTTTGTTGGACGTTTTTATGACAATACATCTTTCAGGCGCTTGTACTGAAACATGAAAGACATCTTTGGGGTGGGGAAGGTTCCGGATTCTCCACTGAAAACTGGTCTTTGTATCTTTACGCATAAACACAGGCTGTGGAAATAAAAGGCATGTCTCTTCAGAATCATCGAATGGGTGAAAACAATCCAAAATATACAGTCCAACTGCGATGCAACATGTTGGAGTCAAGACTGTAGAGAGAAACCATACATTGGAGCAGTTCTCTTTGAGCATCTCAGCCTCCAAAGAGGCACCAGGACCAACAAGCGGCTCCCCAACTTCTACCTGCCATTGACCTTGCGCTCCAAGGGTGTTTTTGTGACGCCACTTCCGCACTGCAAAGCACCAAATGTTCCACAAAAGTCATCATCTTATGGACAAAAATTATGGCTGGTGGATGACTGTGTACTGCTTACCAACAAGTTCATCTGTCCTCAAGTCATACTCTTCTGCCATTTCTTTTCCATCTCCAAAGAGGTAGTGGATCTTCCTTTTCCCTTATGTTTTGGAATGGCAAAACATGAAAATTAGGAATCAAATGGGCATTGTCAGTTAGTGCGTCGACATCACAGTGCAGTGGTACCGGGTTCAATTCCAGCTCCGGCCTCCCTGTGTGGAGTTTGCATGTTCTCCCATGGCCTGTGAGGGTTTTCTCCGGGTACTCTGGTTTCCTCCCACATTCCAAAAACATGCATGGCAAGCTGATTAAACACTCCAAATTGTCCCTAGGTGTGAGTGTGAGCGTGGATGGTTGTTCGTCTCTTTGTGCCTTGCGATTGGCAACCGGTTCAGGGTGTCCCCCGCCTGCTGCCCGAAGACGCCTCTCCCCGCGACCCTTGTGAGGATAAGAGGATCCGAAAATGGATGGATGGATGGGCATTTTCATTAGCCAACAATACATATGGCTTCTATTGACATTCGATCCTGCTTGTCTTCATCAGGTTGCAGGTGAACTGGAGCCTAACCCAACAGACAATGGTCGAGAGACCACCCTTAACTGCTGCCGGGAAATTGCAGGGCACATATAAATCAACAACCATTCCCACTCATATTTACAGCTATGGCCAAACTAGTCTTCAATGAACCAAGCATGCACTTTATTTGCAATGTGCAAGGAAGCCAGAGTACCAGATGAGAATCCACTCATCGGGGGAATGGGAAAACATGCAAACTCCAAAAGGAAGGCGCCGGGATTCAAACTGTGAACCGCAGCACTCTGATGCATGCGCTCATCAATACTCAATCCTCCTGATTACATTTGGCATTTAAAACTTATTGTTTATCCATTCAAGCAGTCACAAGCTTTGACCGTTAAAACATTTTTTTAAAATCTTATTATATTAGTTATTACAAGGCTTTTGGTTACAAGGAATATGTTCTAGTCTGAATCAACAAGAAACGGCGACAGTGGCTGTTACAGTATATTACGAGTAGGCCTACTGTTTAAAAACGGCGTGTGACCATGTTGATAATGACTAAGGTGGTTCTTGTTATTTTATAGTGTTTGCTCTTTACTATAATTTGCAGACAGGGTTTGTGGTGTGAACTTTTTAGCATTCTATTCACGTCCACAAAAATAAAAATTTTGAATGGTGGGTGAAAATACAGTCTTGAACGTCTGGCCATCCGTTGACAACGAAAACACACTTCTACAAAAAAACGTTGATTCAACTCTATACTCACCATCGTGATTCAAAGCAGTTTTCTTTGAGGATTTTAGGTTGTCGATCCAGCTTTGCACAGCCATGTTTGAGTTGTGCAGACACTTCCGGAATCAAACCGTAACCCGGCAACTCACAATAAAGTAAACAAATCAAATCAGTTATGCTTTTATTAAAAAACAAGTCAGATATAAACTAATTCAGAAAAATAAACGTGAACACAGGAACGAATATGTTTGTTTACACAGCACTCGTGCATATGTCATCATCTTAAAATATCGTAAATATTAGGCCGTTCTGCGTGCTTATTTTCTGACATTTGGTGATTGCATGTTAACGCAAAGCAAATGTTTTCACTGACAAAAAGACAATATGGATATGTTTAAAAATAGTTGGAACAAAATCTACAATAACGCATAAAGACATTTTAAAAACAGTGCGCAGCAAATAACCCGGAAATGTTTGCTACGTAACTCACACAAACACTTGATGCTCATGCGTGTAGTGAGCCAATGGGAAATTGGGTCGTCACAGGGCGGCCATCTTGGGACAGAGCTACTTTTACTGTACGTGTATTGATAGTGCCAATACTGTATGTACTTTTAAATTAGAACAAAACATACAGTCTGAAGAGACACTTGTGTGTCGATTATAGCGTTTGACCGAAAAAGTGTGGTTGCAAAAATGTTTAATGACACGTTTAAAAAAATGCAAATCAGTGAGTTTAAAAAATGAACCGGAAGAGTTTGCTTCAACATTTATTTTTGTGAACTAGTAGGAACGGGTCCTTCAGGAAGAGGGTAAGCGCAAAACATGGCAAATTGTTTTTAAAGTGCTTAGGTAACCGCGTGCGTGTGTATTATACATCAGACACATTTACCCGATTATTCCGAATACGAACCTTTTTTCGGCAATGTCAGTTCGACAGTATATGTATACACTAGTGTCAAGATAGACGTAGGTTAAAATCAGTTTCGTTAAAACAAAGTACTGCAGACTGCTAACATAATTTCGTTCAGATATGATGGATTTGAAGTATTGTATAGTGCATTCACTGAGGATTCTTCAGCACTGCGAGTATAAATATAATTATCGAGGCGACGTCGAAATTGAGAAGTGTGTGACTATTAAATGTTTCTAGTTTTCTCCTTGCACAATCTTAAGACATTGTGGATACCCCCCCCCCTTTCCATTTTTTTAACCCGTCTTAAAATACATTTTTATTCTACGACTTTTGAGTCAACACGAGAAGCAGCGTTTTTTCTATTTTATGGGAGGATAAGTGTTTGGATGGATGGCGGACTGTTTTCATGTTATTAATTAATTGTTTTTACTGGCTTTGTGTTCAGATCCCACCCTGAATGGTTGGATCGCAGGGCACACAGGCGGCTCACACTTACTGTAGAGTTGCCATCATGGTGTGGGAGGAAACCGGAGCACCCGGAGACATGCAAACTCCACACAGGGAATGGGATAATGCATGTTTAACCACTTACCGGGCCGCCCTGGCTTTGCTATTGAATAATAATTTCATATTCCCTTTACAGCATTTTCTATCCAGCAATGGTAGTTTTAAAGTGCTCTATAAATCTATAAATGCTCTATAAATAAGTTGAGTTGAATAAATGGAGGAACACTTGGCTAGAATGTTTTTTTAAATCCGATTCATCACTTCATCTAAGAAATAATGGCTAGATTAATTAGGTTATTATAATAATAGTTAGTGAGCAGCTCTAAAATTAAAAAATGTTCAGCTAATCAATGCAATCAGTTTTGGAAGTATCAGCAGTAACACCATAAATAGGAATGTGTCTGTTCAATTTTGAAATAAAATACTACTACTACTACTATAAATAATAATAATAGTAGTAATAATAATAATGTGTAGCATTTTTTTCTAGAATAGTTTTAATGACTTCGTTATCTTTATAAAAACAACATTAATGTCCAACCAAAAAAAAACAACCTGAAAGATTTATATATCAAAACATTTTCTAATGTACAGCTTGCCCTTTTCACCCTGAAGATGGAACCGTGTCACGGGGTTATGAAAGCTTTCCCCAAAGTTAAAAGGGCCCGAGTTTCTCAAGGAAAAGATTTGAAGAAGAAATCTGATGAATTTCATGTCACAGGTTGGTATTATTTTGTTTTGGTTCCAAGTCAGATCATGCGCCACATTTCATTTTGTCTTTTGTCTCCCTTTTTGTAGGACATACCTTTAATGGTACCTCAGTGTACATCCTGCCTGCAGGAATAGGAAATGCAAGATGCCAAATCTTTCAAAGACAAATTCAACAGAACGGAGGCCAGACAGAAAGGTCGCTCTGTGCTGGTGTCACTCATGTTGTTGTTGATGACAACATGGAGTGTGACAGGGCTCTGCGTCTCATCAAGGGGGACGCAATGCCTTCTGGTGTCCATCTCGTGAAATGCCAGTGGTTAAGTTCGTGTATCAGTGAGAAACAACTCTTGGATGAATCAAGCTACAGTCTTTTAATAAAGAGGTAATACCTCTTTGTCTGCTGTGGTTAAAACTCAGTGAATGCGGGTTTACATGCATTTACACCTCATTGCGGTCTGTATTAGACTTTGTGTAGACACTTCTGTTGTTTAAGTAGTGTTGTCATCTCTCCTTTACAGAGGAGCCCGTTTGACTTAGATATTACCTTGCTCCTGTTATTGTCAGTCTTCTCTCATCTTAGGGATTTGGAAACTCAACAAGACCTGCTGAACACCAAATCTGCAACTGAAGTGACTCCCAAGCCAGAATGTGATCAAAGCAAGCAAGGGGAGACATCAGACATGGTCAGTGGCTGTTACATTTGTAGAAAAGTCTTATGCACAACGCGGGCTGGGCGACGTGACGGAAAAGTATTTAACAAGAGAAATATTTCATATTGGTCATATTGATAATCTTTTTAACTCTTGAAAATAAGGGCTGAGAAAAAAGGCTGAATTTAGGTTAATTTTATTTTAAGATATAGCGCTTAATTTTTAATAATTACGTTAGAAGTGCTACCCCAAAGCAGCATCATGAACCTTCATTCTGTGTTCATACAATATAAGTGTAGTGAACTAATACTCTACATGTACTGCGACCATTATCACCGTTGACCAACTCTCTTAGGACTACACTTTTTTTTAGCGGACCCATGATTACCATCGTCCATTTATAATTGACTTGTATGATTTTGACTTCAGTGGGCTGTTGAGGGCCTGACATGGCTAACACTGGCGCTAGCATGTCAAAGACATCGGGATACTCATTTACTTGTACAGCACTTATCCATCCCGAGGTATTTAATCAGGTTAGTATGCAAGAGTTATACTGACCCAACTGGTCATTTAGTTGAACAAAGTTACGCCTGTTTTTTCGTTCCGCATGAGTATGCTGCTGCTTCTTCGTTGGTTTGGATGCTTCTTTGTGTGTGCTGCTTCCAACACAGAACATTTTATTGAAGGCGTTTTCAATTGCTATCTATCACAAGTCTATCGCGATACATAATGATGTTGAATTATCGCCCAGCCCAATGCGTAACCAAGTTCACCAATCTCCCAAGTAAATATGGTTATTGCCAGAATGGACAACTCCTTACCATAACCATGTAATCTATTTCAGATTGCATCAGACAAAAAAGAAGCGCAAGGAGAAGATGAGGGAGTCAGTCAGAGTCACCTGGAAGCTCTCATCACAGGCCAGCGCCCCAAAGAAGAAGCCACTGGGCTCAACCTTGAGCCTGGTGGAGACACTGGCATTCGTCCGGTGGTCTCAGGGAAGTGGGTCTGTGCACAATCTTCTCAATCCAAAAGTGATAACTTCAACAAACACATCACCGACAAACTAGAACTACTGGCCAAGGCTTATACACACCAGGGGGACAAGTGGAGGGCATTGGGGTACTCCAAAGCTATCAATGCATTGAAGCGCTATCACAAGCCGGTTACGTCATATCAGGTAAGCTAACGTAGATGCAAGAGATACTGCATGCATTCGCAAAAAAGCAATGAACCCCTCAATTTTTCATTTTCTGTGTCCTCTGTTTCAGGAGGCATGTCTCATCCCGGGAATTGGCAAACGCATGGCGGACAAAATTGATGAGATCATGGAAAGTGGTCATCTGCGCAAGCTAGATCACATTGGAGAGGCAGTGCCAGTATTGGAGCTTTTCACCAACATTTGGGGTGCGGGAGCAAAGACAGCACAGCTTTGGTACCAACAGGTACTCTCCATCGTTCATTCTCTATATAGCTTATTATGTACCGGATCAAATGCGTAGCTGCATTCTGAAGAAAACCACATGCAAATTCCACACAGAACGAAGCTAAGATTTAAGAACCAAACATCTTTGCTGTGAAGCACTGGTGCACTCGTCCGCTGTCTGCAACCATTCACGCAACATGATTATCAGAGGTGTGCAATTTACAAAATTTTACCGGTCCGTCATTCGTCAGCGGCCTGGCCACCCGTCTGTTATTGTCAGTCCATAATTTTTTTCAAGCTGAACGAAACTAATCATCAGTCAGTCAGCCCGTCATGTTATTTTGACTGCACTGTCTGTCATTGCTTCCGTCAGTAAATTTCACATGGTCCGCGAGACCGTCTATCGTCTGTCTGTCAAAGAAAAACAAAAAACAGACACGGGACAGGCAGGGCGTATTTTTTCCGTCAGTTGTCAGCAAAAAAGGCGTCCGTGTGACAGACTGAGAGGTCACTCAGTAATTGACACGGTGAGTGATGATTACAATGATGCACAAAACCCATTTTCGTCAGTGCTTAGTCCATCATTTTTTTTCTCCAGTTTTCCATCATTCGTCAACCGTGAACAAAATGGGTGTCCATAAGTGACAGTCTGGAGGATCTTCCGTCGGTACTGACGGAATGCTCACCTCTGATGATTATAAGGAAAAGTATACAAGTAAAAAGTATGGTGTAAAGATGATCCCTTTTGAACGTAGAACGAAAAGTAGGCATGACCAAATGACAAGCTCGAAATAAAAACATAGCTATTGTACCTCTTCAGCGAGGCCAGAGTTCAGAATGGGAGTTTCTGTTGTAGTAGTTTTATAATAGAAATGATTAGGCATTGCAATAGTTTTAGAATAATCAGTGTTGTTGTCTTGCATTTTCAATGTTTTTTTTTTTTTTTTTTTAATTCATCAGGGATTCCGCACTTTGGAGGACATCCGCACAAAAGCCCACTTGAGCTACTCTCAGAAAATAGGGCTCAAGCACTACGATGACTTCCAAGACAGAATGCCCAGGGAAGAAGCTGCAGCCATTGAGCAAGTGGTAAATACATCTTTGTTTCTCTCTGGCAACATTTAGCATTATAGGCTGCTTCCTTCAATAACTGAACCACCACGCTTCATGTTAAACGTTTGGGAATTATTTTCTATTTGGTCCCATCACAATGAAGCACTGGTTGTAAAGCAATGTTTGGCACACCCAGTTGCGCTGCGTGATAGTGATTAAAGAAGGACAATATCTATTTTCTGTGGCTCTGAATTGGGATGCACGTAGTAATTATTTTTCTTCTGTATCACGTGTCCCTAAGACATCAACAGCACTGTTCACCCCTCAATATCGTCTGTTGCCCATCCTACAGTTCGTAGACTGCTAGCCAACACATAGATGGGCAAAAAATAAATACAAAGCTCTATGGACCGGTGGTTGGGGATCACTGTTATTGAGGACAAACAGTATTTATTTTATTTCTGACTTTGTGCAGGTGAAGCATGCTGCCCAAGCAATAGATTCTGGCCTGGTGGCAATGGCATGTGGCTCGTATCGCAGGGGAAAGAGTACATGTGGAGATGTTGATGTGCTTATTTCACATCCTGACAGAAAATCCCACAAAGGCGTATTCAGCAAAGTGCTCCAGAGCCTCCATGACACTGGTAAGCTCTGCCAGATTGATTGAGTGGACAGTCTTGTCATCTGTACTCAAAGTCGTATTTTTATGTTATTTCCTCAGGCTTTTTGACAGACGATCTCGTGAGTCACGAGGAGAATGGAGAGCAGAAGAAATACATGGGCGTATGCCGCCTGCCAGGAGCAGACCGCCGCCATCGCAGGCTGGATGTCATTGTGGTGCCTTACAATGAGTTTGCCTGTGCGCTGCTGTACTTCACCGGCTCGGCACACTTCAACCGCTCCATGCGGGCTCTAGCAAAGACAAAGAACATGAGCTTGTCAGAGCATTCGCTTAACCAAAGTGTGGTGCGTCAAGGTAGTGCTAAGGTGTATGCTGGCACTCCCCTACCCACACCTACTGAGAGCGACGTTTTTCAACTTTTGGGTATACCATACAGAGAGCCTTGTGAAAGGGACTGGTGACGGTTTGCAATCACCATGCTTTGTTCTATTAGAATTTATCCATCCATTTTGCGATCCACTTCATCCTCACAAGGGTGCTGGAGCCTATCCCAGCTGTCTTCGGGCAGTAGCTAGGGGACACCCTGATCCGGTTGCCAGCCAATCGCAGGGCACACATGGACGAACAACCATCCGCGCTCACACTCACACCTATGGACAATTTAGAGTGTTCAATCAGCCTGCCATGCATGTTTTTGGAATGTGGGAGGAAACCCACGCATGCACAGGGAGAACATGCAAACTCCACACAAGGAAGGCCGGAGACGGAATCGAACTTTGCACCTCTGCGCAGTGAGGCCGACGCGCTAACCTGTCGACCACTGGGCACTTTACATACAATTTAGGACAGGTTAAATCTATTTACACTACCTTGAATGTTGATTTTATTCGACAGTTCAAAGGGAGCACCACCTTTGAAACATTTGTTGAACTATATGCACGATACAAAAATGCACAAATGTTAAATACTAGATTCACAAGCTCAATATTTGATAACTTAATGACCATGCTAATAAAATGTTGCTTTCATATACACACTATTTCCGTGAGATAATACAATGAAATATTGAGCGTTTTGCTGCCACGAATCATGAAAGCTGTCACTAATAAACTGTATTCAACGATGAGGGAAATGATTTCGACTTGATGTACATGCAATAGAAAATTGGTAAACGAGGTGATTAAACGTCGCCGCTGCATGAATCCCTACAGACTATCAACTTGTCTTTTCAATCAGGAAACGAAAGGTCTGTTTCATCTCGTGATTGAAACATTAAATGTCTGTGCGTGTGTCTGGTTGAATAAAGGTGGATGACTTGCAGGCCATTGTATTGTTTTTATTGATGTTTAACATAATGTCCCAACTTCATTTGAATTGGGGTTTGTTGTTATGGGACTTACCAAATATAGATATACGTTAAAATATAAAAGAAAAATATCTAAGAAGCATTTACAGTACTGTCATCCGCTGAGGGGCTAAAACAAGAAAATAATGGGGTAATTCGGCCACACAGTCTGTAAATTCTCTTAAAAATGGTGCTACAGAAATCCAGGGAAGTAGTTTGAGCTGTTTCAATGAGTTTGTCCGTATTGGAACACTGGTTTTCTGGATCTTTGTCTTTGCTGCCGTCCTCTTGCATGTTTTGCATCATGCTGCAAGCAGTGCTCAAATAGTCACTGCACTGGTGGTCAGGGTCTTTGCTCAGGTGAGCCATTGTAATGAATGGCTGCAGCAAAGCCTGACGGGGAGAGATCCTCTGGTCCCCGTCAAGGTGTAGCATCCATTTCAGAAGCTCCACAAATGCTCTGCGGTCCTCCAGCTCCGCAACCTCGCCCCGTACAGGATAAAAGGTCATAAGGGCGTCCAGAGAGCTGGGTGGTTCAATGAAGCCGCTCCACTCGAGAGGTGCGGTACGGTTGACTGCTTCATACTCCTCCGGTGTCCTCAGTCTGTAGTGTAGACCTTCACTGGCTTCCTCCTTTGTGAAAAAACGTTTGGTATATTTCCCGGCACATAGCATGTGGTCCTGTGGCTGACCCAGAACACCCACCATACACTTCATCATCTGGTATTCGCAGTCAACAGGGAAGAGGTTGTCAGCAATGTAGAGGAATACCAGAATGCAACCGACGCTCCAAACATCTATAGACTCAGTGAAGGGAAGGCCAAGGGCAGTTTCTGGAGCTCGGTAACCTTTAGGCTGTATCTTCATCCCGGGATGAACGCTGGAAACTACCTGAGCTAGACCAAAGTCTATTAACTTTACCCTGAGGGGACAGTCCTGCTTGTTGACACACATGATGTTGTCTGGTTTGATATCTGTGTGTAAGATGCCAAGGCGCTTTAGAGCATCCAAGGCCACCAGCAACTGTTTGGCAACTGAGCGGATTTCACTCAGAGACATCGGCTCCCAATTTCGTCCTATGAGCAAGTCGAACAGATGACAGTCGAGCATCTCAAAAACCAGACAGGTATGACCCATGTATTCAAACCTTTCAAAGAATTTAATGATATTGGCATGGTCTGGGTTTAAATCACTGACCATCTTGAGCATGGCCAGCTCTTTCTCAGTATCCCTGCTAAAAAAAGCATCCTTCTTAATGATCTTTACTGCCACTGTGTCCATGGTGGACTTTTTTAGGCACTTGGCCACCTTTCCAAAGCGACCTTCGCCCACAAACTCCAGGACGGTGTATGGTGAGGAGCCACTGTTTAATATCTGGCCTGTCAGGACATTACATGTTATCAGCAGCACTGAGGAGAGAGACATGCAAAGAATACAGGGTCATATTACTGTCCAGAATAAAATGTAATAAAAAAAATTATATATATATATATATATATATGAAATAAACACATTTAAACACACATATAAATGTCACTAGTATTTATTCAAATTGACTGAAGAATGTTGAAAGATAATGCATTTAGTTATTGATTTAGATTTCACTCAAACCTTTTTAGACTCGCCACGGATAACACCAAACTGAGATTTAAACTTATTCTTATTTTGTTCATTTTCTTTGTTAAGGTTTAATTAGTTTGTTCAACATAGTGAGTTGTTTTTTTCCCCATAAGACATAAACACAAAGCGAATTGGACTCATCTCTTCATTCCATCAAAGAAATGGAAGGAATGAAGGAAGGGGGACGGGTTTCAATTGTGCAGTGATGTGGACCAGAGTGTGACCAACAGTTACGCTGGTCCAGGAAAGAAAATGCCACAATAACATCTGATGTCCAGATCTCTTACTTAGGTGTTACATAATCACATTACAAAATCAGAACATACGGTGTGAACTTCAAGTAAAAACATCCATCCATCCATTTTCCGAACCGCTTTATCCTCACTAGGGTCGCGGGGGGTGCCGGAGCCTGTCCCAGCCGTCCTCGGGCAGTAGGCGGGGGACACCCTGAATTGGTTGCCAGCCAATCGCATCAAGTAAAAACATAGGCCCCAATGTATCACTCAGGCTATACGAACACACAGTACATGCATACATAACACGCATGGTTTTGTGTAAATATACATTTAATGTATATAAGTTTAATGTAAATCCCCCGAGCATTCATGAGCTTCAAACTGTTTTGGATTTTTGAAGTATATAAAAACAAATGTACATATACAAAGAGATCTGTCATATTGAGTCATAGCACTAATGCAACATCTTATTGGGCCAACTGGATTTTTTTTTGCTAGAGTAAAGTCGTCGGTAGTATTCGCCTTACGCAAACGGCGATTAAAAGACAACGTCAGCGTTGACATTTGGGTTTAATTTATTCGTAACCACTACAATGCGCATGCGCACTTTATTCGGGAGTCAGTAGCTCAGCCAAATATAAATTGCTCCATTGAATTACTGTGTTTGTTTTAGTTATTATGCCCATCCGTTAGTTTAATATGGGAAACCCTGACTGAAGACAGATTCATCTGCGAGGCAACGCCACAACAAACCTATCAAAGCGTCAAATCTTCGGCATGCAATTTTACAAGAAGCTGCAGCATATACGATGAAGGTATTGGTTAAACACTAGTCCAGTATATGAGTGTATCAAGTGTGTTGTTCACACAAACTTTGGCCATATTTGAACTAACTCTTACCTGAATCATGTGATGTATCTGAAGTTAGAGAGTTTATGCACGATGACATTTTTTAAATGAGATGGTAAGAAAAACGGCATATTAGAAATTTCACGTTTGTCAACTGGCTTTCGGCGACATGATGTCCGGGGATTTTTTTCACTACTACAAGATCCGCCTCGGAGATCTGAGATTGGGAGTTTTCATTATTGGATCGGGTCTTTTTGTCAATCTGTGTCCTGCGATTGACTGGCTGGACAATAGTCCTAGGCTGTCATCAGCTGAGGATGAGCGGTAACGAAAATGGATGGTGGAACTCGTTCTGCTCTCTCTGGGGTGTTTACTGTGTTGATTGTTCACCAATTTCGACAACTGAGACTCTATATGACGTAATGGCAGGGGCGGGGCTGGGTTGAGGCTGGGTTAGGTGTCCCAGGAACACCGTGGATAGCGCTTGACCACGCTCAACCTAAAAGCTCGGAAAATACGGCACTGTAACATGATGTCATTGGCCACAGGACGGCGTCGACCCTGAGGCAAATGATTTGCATTTAATCGCGAGCAGCCAATCAAAATGACAACTATCTATACACTGCAGATGATGGCAAAACATTCATTAAAATCAAATCTAAAACACACAATGCAACACGGAATAACGCTCCCCGCAAGAGAGAGAAAGAGAGGAAAGATAGACTGCGAAAGACAGACAGAGACAGAGAACGTGTGTGTGTATCCGTGTGTGTGTGTGTGTGTGTGTGTGTGTGTGTGTGTGTGTGTGTGGGTGTGGGTGTGTAGCCCTAACTTATTACTAGAATTGCATTCATGCTATGATTGTGTACTCATAAGTTTTTTTTTTAGTGTTTCTTAAAGGCAGAACGGTGCCTACAAAGATGGTAGTAGGCACCAAACAGTAAAACTAAGATAAAATCTGAGTCATGCTGAGTCAAATGCCAAAGATTACAAGTGAGTTTTGAGGCGGGTTTTAAAGATGGGCAGCGAGGGGGCTTGCCGAATGTTCAGTGGGACGTCATTCCAGAGAGAGGGACCAGCAACGGAAAAGGCTCGATCCCCCCCCTGAGCTTCCGTTTAGTTCTTGGTACTTCTAATAATGTCTGGTCCACAGACCTGAGGCGCCGGGCAGGTGTGTAGGGGCGGATGAGCTCAGTGAGGTAAGGTGGCGCGTGGTCATTTAAAGAATAAAGTCCTGAAATGATACATTCAAATGATTATGCTCCACAACTCGTGAGACCATAATTTTTGCCTGGGCTTTTTAAAACCCTAATTTATTTCCATGTGGTGTCATCGGAGTAGCTGCGTCTCTTGTCACCCGGGTGTACTCGTGACGTAATAGTGAAACGGGCTTTTGAAATTATCATCACTTTGTGGACTTTAATTGCTGACGTTAAATTGAAGCCAAGGATAAACGATGTTTGTAAATCTAGAAGTTGTTTGAGGGTTCAAAATAGAAACGAGCTGTTGTTCCCGTGGGTTGGGATGAATTCATAAGGAAAAGACGCATGAAATAGTGATTGGTTAGCTTCCAGCGAGTTATCCAATGGCGTCGCAGTCCGCTCAACCAGCCACGCAAACGTACAGTACGCCCTTCACGTTGCTCACATGGATCGGCTCGAGGTGATCACGCCGCGCCCCAGCAGAGCAGACACTAGCCGAACTCTCATGCGGGAGGAACAAAACAGATTGTGTAACAGCTGCAAGACCCGCGGTCTCCTACAGCAACCCGTTGCTCGCTGCGGTCCGTTCCGTGCCAACCTTGAAAGCTCCACGATGCCGGGGCGGCGGCACTCACAGCGGCCTCTAAGCGAGTCAGTGCCCGAGAAGTAGTCGATGATATTCGGATGAAGTTTGTGAACCAAAGCGGTTCCATTTTTTTTTTTGCCCTACTCGTTGCAACATTATGGGAGGAATGAAAGTCTCTTTGGCTGTTAAAATGGGATTGTTTTTGCACAACGTTGCCTCTGTCACCCCCACAGCTTCCACAACCGACAGGGTAAGCTGTCCTAAGCGAGCTCATTTCCTATGTCAGGGCTGTTAGCAAGCTGCTAGTTACCTGGATGAGTTTGAACATGCAGCGTAAACATTCACTCGTTTGTTAAACATAAAGCATACGGTGGTTCGGACCATACTATACATGTATATATTACATTGCTATGACCCACTGGCTACCTTTAGGATACCTTGTTGTCAACGACAACATTCCATGTTCGCTAGTAGCGCTCGCTAACATTGCAAAGTTAAGGAAGCCTGGAGGAGTTGGGGCCTTGCTTTCGTGGGTTTTGGCCACAAGATGCACAAACATGATGTGAATGTCGCCAAGGGAGCAAAGTACTGACTTTAAAGTGTTGGGTTGAGTTTCATGTTTTCGTATGAATCATTCCTCTTTGTAAACATGTCTCAAACCTGTGTATGTTAAACTTTAAGGAATTTGTTGCTGGTAGTTGAGTTGGTCTCATTCTTGTAATAACTCTCAAAAAGAAATTATGAACATGGATGTGGGACAAACGGAGATCCATTTCGCAATGTTGAGCGCAATATTGCAATGATGTTTATGAAGTATGAAAAGCGTGCACAGTGACGGCAACAACAAATACAGCAAGAAAGGGCACTCTAGAGATGTGTCACTATGACAATTATTTTCAATACAAAAATAGCACCGTGGTTTTCTTGCCAATTGAAGAGTTTGCATGCAGCATTTGCTGTCCAAGATTTAAGAGTAAGAGGCCGCGTATCCTCTCACATGGAAATGGTTATCACTCCTTTTTTCTTTCTGTTCTTGACCTTTTGGAGCTGTACTTGTTTATCGGCACTTGCACAAGCACCATAACAGAGTCCCAACATGCAACATTTCCACGGGTTAGTAATACACCATTGCATGTTTCATAGACACAGGCTACATCACCCTTATAGCAGTGAAAGTCGGTCATAACCTGAGGACCCCCTGTGCTTAGGAAATGATGCATAGCCTGGCAGCCGTGTGTTTGCTGTGTCTATATTTCTTTTGTTTATGCATACCCTTGAATGGCCGTTGACCAAGAGGGGGTGTCACATGGCTCAGGCGTATCTCAATGCCTTAACCGTTCACATATCAGCTGTATTTTATCAGCGTATCTCTGCCACCATAATCAGTCATAACAGTCATGATGATTAACTTTTACTAGCTCTGTTTTGTCACTTAGTCAACTATTCTAGCACCAGAATACCTACATGTCAGAAAGTAGACCTGTGCATGAATCGGTGGTGAGTGTATCTGCTGCTAAGTGGCTCTTTGGTCACATAGTGAGCCACACTCATGACCGAGCATTTTGAGTGACAGCGGAACCACTGTCTTCCGTTCACTGTATTTTCATTTTCATCTCACCTCTAAACACCACTAACGATGACCTTGAAAAGGTGTCACAATAGGGCTGTGCAATAAAATTTTAAGCATGATTCCAATTTTGGATTCCCCCAATCTTAAAATCATTATAATCAAAGAAAAAAATATAAATGTGCAGAGCGGCGGCGTGTTTGAGCAATTTCCCAGTGTGACAATACACTGACTGCATGATTTTGCTTGTGCAGCAAGCGTGTGATGTGGCTGTGATTCTTTCCACCCTGAGTGTGTATTAAGCTGTTGAATGACACCCCTACTGATGTTTTTTATTGACATTATTTTAGAGTATCCTTGTTTTATTTTGTTTCTGGCTGTTTCTGGCTGTTCATTCAGGTTATGAAGTTACTTTTCAAGGATTCGAGGAATTTTTATTGTCATACCAACACACCTTTCCATTCGAAATAGCACGAAATATATTACCTGAGGTCCCCAGGTTAGCCCAGGAAGTTCCAAAACTTAAGAAAATAAAAAATAGAACAATATATGATAAAAATAAATATGATAAAGAGATCAGGGAGATGCATAGTCACATTCTGAATTTGTGCAAAGATGCACTGCAGCCAAAATGTGGTTCTTACACAGAGTGGATTAAGATGACTGGAGACTTAACGCCCCCCAAGAAATGCCGGCAAACTCGTCACTAATTAAGTTTGGCTTCCAAAAACCAGAATGAGTTAATTTGGCAAGCGACACGAAAAAGGAACACTCTGCAACATGCAAATTCTGTATTGTACAAAGTCCAGCATTTAACTGCACATTGCGAGGAAGCATAATGACAGGTAAAGTAAACGTTTAATTAACCGCTCTGGGAAAGTTAAAATCAGAACATCACATTTCGGCAAAAATAAAATATTTTCTTCCGTCAATCGTTTTAGTATTACAACTCTTATGCTAGTTCAGAAACAGCATTGCATGATTTGTTTAACATAATGCAAAAAAAAAAGGTACTTTTAAGTTCAGTGCAGACCAGGATTTAGGTAACTGACCTTAGTACTGTTCACCGTTTTAGTTGACATCAATTTCTTCCACATATTGCGTTGTCCAATAGGGTGTCTTTTTTGTATAAAAGGGCTGTTTTTGCAAAAGGACAAAACAGCGTCAATACAATGGAGGACAAATGGAAGACTCAAACAAATTGAATGGTTCGGTTCTGAGTATCAAGTGGCAAGACAGGCCCAGGTGGCCTGGTTGAGAACGTAAGCTGGGCAAAAGCCAGCAGATCAATGAAAACAGCAGAGGTTATCTGAGATGTCACATGTTTTTTTGTGTGTTTTTTTTTAAACCAGTGAATTCCCTATTTCTGTTCAGCAGCACTTTGGAACATGTCAAATAAGTTCAGAAGATTACAAACAAAATGTGGTCAGCGGTATGTCAGGCTGTGGCCACTTGTATGTCAGCAGTTGAGGTTGTGATGATCAAATGGATTGTGTGGACTGATCTCCACTGCTGTTGCTTGGAAATTTCCGTAGAGCACTCGTTGCTGGGCTAGATGTGTGTGTTTGAGTGTTTGTTTTCGTGGAGGTCGGTAGGTGTGTGGGGCAAGAGAGGGGAAGAAGCAACATTGTATGTATGTTTGAGAGCCATTTTTGTGTGGGACAATAATCTACAGTATGTGGTGGAGGGACGGGTGTGTGATTTGAATCGGATTTAAAAAACTATTCTATCAAAATGTCTTTCCTTTTATTGTACAAAAACAGGACTTTATTTCAAACTGACAGTGCAGAAAAGGCACAAACGAGGGGACGCTGAACTGCACACAGGTTGATCAATAGTTGGTTGCGGGCTGCAAATCATTTTTTTGCGATCCCAATGAAAAGCATTGATTGACATGCCGATCACGTACTTTTCCCCGGAAGTTAGCCGAACAAATGGAGAACCATTACTAAACATGTTACTGAAGTACTGCAAGTACGACTCATTCATTCATTCATTCATTTTCCGAACCGCTTCATCCTCACTGGGGTCGCGGGGGGTGCTGGAGCCTATCCCAGCAGTCTTCGGGCAGTAGGCGGGGGACACCCTGAATTGGTTGCCAGCCAATCGCAGGGCACACAGAGACGAACAACCATCCACGCTCTCACTCACACCTAGGGACAATTTAGAGTGATCAATCAGCCTGTCATGCATGTTTTTTGGAAATGTGGGAGGAAACCGGAGCACCCGGAGAAAACCCACGCAAGCCCGGGGAGAACATGCAAACTCCACACAGGGAGGCCGGAGCTGGGATCGAACCCGGTACCTCTGCACTGTGAAGCCGACGTGCTAACCACTGGGCTACCGGGCCGCAAGTACTACTTCTATTTGTTATTTGTAGCAGGCCATGTCTGACCTTGGATGCTCAGTGATGTTTTTAAACATTCAAGTTGAATTGCGGTTCGATCCATACCTGTCCTTTTCTCATTGTCTTGCAGAGCCTACTTCTCTGTGAAGGTGTCAACAACCAGAGCTACATGTGTGAGTCGGGTCACTGCTGTGGAGAATCTCAGTGTTGCAGTTACTACTATGAGCTTTGGTGTAAGTGTTCTGCTATTCCCAGACCATACTGTCAAAGTGTTCTAAATTGGCCGACGCCAACCCGCTAAAAGCGGGTTAAAATAAATTTTGGTGGGAAGTAATAAAAACGCATTGGACTATTCTCACAGAATTGTCTGCGTTTTAAATTTCCGGTTCCCCGTTACGTTGGCTTGTCCGTCAACCCGAAGAAAAAGACACCCAACGAAGAAATGCGCCCATACGTGCGTCGATCAAGCGGGTGCACCCAATGGCAGTCACAAGTGTGGCTTCGCTTTGTTAAACTAGATAATGAGTCGCCTTAGTGCAACACTTAAAATAAGAGGATATTGTGCAAAGGGGGTTGTATGACGGAGTGCTAAGTCTGACGAGCTTGAGTCTTCCTCCCACTCCAAGCCTGAGCTAACAGCGCGCCGAACTTGTCTGCCATAATTGGGTGAGTTAAACAATAAAATGAGTCGGCTGCCAACACTGATGCATCTAACAACTAAATGGTAGGTCAACTGATGTGCAAATAACCAGCTAACATTAGCAAATGTAGAGTAGTGAAAATATCCGCAAGTGCCAAACCACAAGTAAGCGGGGTCCACTGTAAATTCTTTCAAGGGAGGGGAGATGGCAACAGGGACAAAAAAACATTTTATAAGTAGGGAAAAACACTTCAGTCGAACAATCCATTTTGTTTTGATTCAGAAACATTTTCCCCTAGAGAAATTATGTAAATAGAACTCATTTGTTTTCGAGCCAAACTGTTCTCAAATCATCTCATTCATGATGGTCGATGAAACTTTTGTGCAACTCATGAGCCATAGTGATAAAGAAATGGTACGTATTTTGAAATCAGACTTGTACGACCTTGAGATTCAAATTCATGGGGAGATATTTGTGGGAAAATTATTCACACAAGTGCATCTGCAATTTTCACGTGTTTTTCAAAAATCCATAAATTTATGCACGGTTCTGACTTTTTTGGGGTGTTGTGTGTGCGCATTTGTCTCACGGGCCAACGCAAAACGAGCTCGAGGCAAATAAAAACGGTCGCATTTTGTTTCCTGACTTGTTTGTGATAAGCACATAATAGAAGATCAGCGAAAGGCTCATTGTTCGTTTTTCCATTTCGAATTTTAAAATTGAATATTGATAAATGAGAAGTCATGACATATGCACACACAACAATAAAACATGTGAAAATTGCAGATGTATTTGTGGATCTGAAAAACGTGAAAATCACGAATGTAATTGTGTGAATAATTTTGACACAAATCTTTCCTCATACAAATTTAGTTTATGGGCAATTGTCTAAATTGGAAAACCAGTGGTAGGGAGATTTCTTGGTCAAATTGCAGAATGCAGAATTTTGCCGGAAAGACCATTAAAAGCTGTGACTAGTCGTGTGTGTGCATTGTCAATGTGGGCCAGGAAATATATCAAACTCACCACACTGACGTGTTACTAAAATGAAAATACGATTAAACACGGTATTTGATAAGTCTACATCGGTTGTTGTCAAACATCTTGTTCTCAAACATTATTAATGTATGTGGATTGTCCCTTTATTGTAGGGTTTTGGTTGGTCTGGGTTATCATCTTCATGTTGAGCTGCTGCTGCGTGTGTCACCATCGCCGCACCAAACACCGACTGCAGCAACAGCAGCGACAGCACGAGATCAACCTCATTGCTTATCGTGAAGTACACAACTTTCCCTCAGTGCCCTTCTACTTCAGTAAGACTTGTTTTACATACATCAAGCACACGTTGATACTAATTTGTTGGCGAATTGTCTTGTGGCGTTATCCCGACCCAGTCTCACTTCTGACATACCATTGAGCTAGACCAGGGGTGTCAAACTCGTTTTTGTCGCCCGCCACATTGTAGTTCGGGTTTCAATTGGAGGGCCGGTATGAATTTTGGGAAACCATATAAATGTTTAATCCCCAACACATTTTACATACACAGCGCAACACAAATTGATGAATAACTAGTTTTAAGATCAAAAGTCAAGAATAATGACCGTTATTGTGGATTACATATGACAATTTGAAATTTTGGTTCAGACTTTAGCAAGCATCATGGAACTTAACATGCTTGATTTTCTTTCGCGGGCCATATAAAATGGGTGTGGCGGGCCAGATCTGGCCCCCGGGCCTTGACTTTGACACCTGTGAGCTAGACAGTGGCAGTGTGTTGTTCTGCACTCCTTAACATTCATGGAACGATCAGCGAACTAGAAATGACAAAAGTATAGGTCGCTTGCACGCGTTTCTGAGCAAGGCAGTCTGGGAGGCCTTTTTTTTTCCCACCGCGGCTTGAGAGGTTACATGTGCTGCACGCACGCACGCACACACAGCAGTCAACAGTGATGATCAACTTATTTTATTATGGCATTTTCAAACTATTTTGATGACTTGATCTACAACCACGATACTGGCAGGAAGTTACTCTGGACGACTCGACCCAAACACGCTGTCCAAGATCTTTCAGAAGCAATCCAGACATTGTTTACATCCTGGTGTTGATGACATACATGTGAGTTTGGCTTTCTGTCCTCTGATTGGACGAGCAAGGGAATCCTAACATCATTTCTGGAATGTTAACGTAGTCACTCTGCCACTGTGGGGTGTACAAGTGGCTAGCGAGTTGGAGTTGGAATAGTAGCGTTTGCTAACAACTTTATTTAAATTTTCACATAAATGATTTATGAGCACAGCATTTGGTTGGAAAAAGTATTTTGATCATAGTTTGTGACTGCTGCTGTCAATAACAGCCAGACCACGCCCAACTAGCAAGCCCAATGGTCCTTCAGGCAACGCCACCTTTGCGCGCCTTTTTCAAATACAGTCAAATCTCAGTTTTCGTCCATAATCCGTTCCAAAAGGCTATTCGAAAACCGGAATTGTTCGAAAACCGAAACCATGCTCTTTTTAAAATAAAAATGTTTACTGAACACGTCTGCTCACAATGGAAAGCAACACGAGGAAGCGTCACTTCCTCGTCTACCCGAGGAAGCGTCACTTCCTCGTGTAAGGAAGGCGAGAGGGGTCAAATGGTGCGTTCAAGTGCGCTCAGTTTGTTCGAGAACCGAAATTTGTTCGTCATCCGAGGCATAAAAAATTCGAAATTTTGGGTCGAAAACCGAATTGGACGAGAACCGAGACCTCCGAAAACCGAGGTTTGACTGTACTGTATTAGTGAGGGGTGTAGAAAGATTGGTGAGTTACCCTTTAAGCCAGGGGTGTCCAGACTCTGTCCTCAAGGGTCGCAGTCCCTTCTGTTTTCCATCTCCCCCTGCTTCAGCACACCTGATTAATATGATCAGGATCATTTTCAGGCTTCTGCGAAGCTTGCTGATGAGCAATTCTGTTTCTGTGCCTTTTGACCACTTTTTGGTGGTGGCATTTCTTGATTTCTCAGTGATATCTCCATTTTATTTGTGTTACCATTGCTTCACATGTCACATATTTCAGTTTGATCAAACCCGTCAAGTCTGATGCTCATTCTTATCTTTGTAAAGGCATCATTGATATTACAGCTCTGGGACTGAATCTGATTTGCTCATCTTCCTCTGTAGGGTTTCTACCAAGCTATCTGCTGCCAGATTACGAAGAAGTAGTGAACCGTCCACCGACTCCTCCACCACCCTACAGTGCCTTACACACGGCAGCATCCTCAGCAGTCTCACAGCCTCACCTCGAGCAGCAGGATGGACGCTGTCCAGACATTCAACCGGCCACAGCACCCCCCGACTCGGACAGCCTGTGCAACAGGCCCAGTGTAGAGGAGCCACAACCGAATGCTTTCGATTTAATGCCAAATGCTGACAACAAGCCTGCACAAACAACGCAGGATTCAGGCATGTTACTTTTGTCAGAGGGGATTAATAGGGAGAGACTCAACCTTGAGGATAAGACCAGCGACTGCAAGGATGCTCTTTTGACGGACCCGTCAGATGACAAGGATCGACTCCCAAATGGTAGAAGGCGACGGTTTACAGGTGACTCTGGGATTGAAGTGTGTGTGTGTGGCTCGCGTGGGAACAATGGTTGTAGTGGAGCAGGTGGCCTGGAAGGCAAAGCGTTGCGGGAGCTGGAGAGCCTGCTGGGCCGTGAGGGATATGAGGAGGACGTTGGAGACTTCTGTGATAGTTGTGTTCACCGGTCTTCGTTCGGTGTGGAGGAAGAGCCGGTGCTCGGCGGGTCGGAAAGGCGAGCGGCACCAGGATCCTCCCAGCCGGCGCAACAAACAGGCAGCGTGTCACTGCACCCTCCGGTCTGCCTCCTCCTCCACACCATCAATGAGCAGGAAGGTCCACACCACAGCGCCAGCACTGAGCCACAAGGTTGAAACACGCACCGTTAGATGGATCACGGAAGCTTTTTTTTTGGGACATAAATAAAGGGCTTCAAACCTCAAGATGTTTAAAGTGAGTATCGGTGCAAATTATTTGTGGGATCCAGAAGTAACATTTCAAAACACAGTGACTGATGACAAAGCTCTGTTCTACACACTGGAACGTGAAGTGGGCTTGACTAACGTCTGTGTGGACAGAAGACAGTTTGTGCACACGACGCACCTCGCGCAGTTGCTATCTTTGCATCCTGTGATACATATTGCAAAGACTGGACCACTGTGACTGGAAGATGGCTGATCTCACTCACCCAGCAGGTGTTTGGAAATTAGTTACTAAAAGACACAGTCAACAAGCCCTTCTCACATGTGTGTTGGAGCAAGCAAGCGTATATTGTAGAAACATCTGACCTGGACCTGAATGTGCTTTATTTTTTATTTTTTATTATTATCCAGCAATTCTGAAAGAAAATATTTTCTTGTGCTTGATCTGAACCACTAGCGCATTAACGAGTCTTTATGTGAGCTGTTCCTACTTTGCACAAATTTTATTTATGTTTTTGAAATGAAGCTTCGATCATTTTGATTTTCACATTTCCGTCTTAAATTGCAGCACATAGCTTGTTTCTTTGGGGGTTCAAGTGCAACAGATTCACTTGGTGGTTCATGCATTGCCTTTTGGATAGCTTCCTGAATGTTAGCAGTATGTGCCTACCCAGAGAGCTGACATGGGGAACATCAGCTCCTCTGAGTCATTTGAGCAGATTAACACCTCCACCAGCAGTACATTATAAAGCACTGATCTTCTTTGCCGTTATTTAAATTTACCAACCTATCATACCTAGTCATCTACAGTAAAATTGTATTAATACGTTACTGTTTAATATTTGTGTGTAGAGTTAAGAATGACAACCATCACATATATGTGATAATTTGCACTAAACAATGGGAAACATTTGCCCATGACATACGTTTGTGCTATGTAACCACCTGAGGTATGGATTGTCTTGTGTTTAAAAGCTGCCCGCTACGCCCCAACACAGACACACAGTTTGGTATTTTGCGGGGAGTTGAAATGGTGCAGATATTTTACTTGGTCTGTTTTTAAGCCATTTCATTAATCCCTGATTGTGGTAATCCTGTAGTCGAAATGGCAAAATTACCCATTTATTATAATAATATGCAACAACTGTAGACTGGAATAGAGGCTCTTAACAATAAAATTACTCGTTGTATAAGTACCTAAGGAGTTGTCTATTACTGAATGTCAGTTCACAAAACATTCCTGTTAGGTGAATGTGAACAGTTTTAAATTATGAATGTTGACAGTGCTGCACTACAAAAAATGGCCACTTGCAAAAGATCAATTGATCTCTAACCTGCTGGTAGAATGTTGCACATCTGCCCCCGTAAAAAATAAATGCAACCACCAATTTTAACAGCTAGATGAAGGATGTGGTCGGACAAATGATTCTCATTACACTTTGATTATGATATATCTAAAAATGTACTTTGTTATAGAAATACATTTTGCAGACCTATATAACATCCAGCAAATTTCACAAAGCACAATGTTTTCATCAGCCAACGCAGGCGTTCAATGAAAAGATTAAAAATATTCCCCACACAAAAAATAACTGAAGCACAAATTCTTTTAAGATGTCTTGTTGAAACTTATCAAAAGTCGATCATAAATACTATCTGTGCAGTATAAATTGTGCAACTTGTGGTACATGTAAGCGCAAGGATGAGCTATTTTTCATATGAGCAAAATCATTGAGAGTGTATCGATATTTAATTTTTAAAAAATGTATAACATTGGTAAACCACTCTATTTTCAAATCTACAATCATGTGGAGGATTTTAGCCGGGGAAAAAGTAGCTATATTTGTTTTTGCCTTCATGTCCTTGTGTGTCAAATTGAGACTTGTGCTGAAGTTTTGTGACGAGTACATGATGATTGAACATTCTTGTTCAACCCAATCAGGTTAAATCATGCCAAAGACTCACTCACTTCACTATGTGGATGTGCGCATATTCTTTGAATATCAAATCAACACCAACCAAGATGGATGTACTTTTAATAAAGATTTCAATTTTAATTAAAAATTGTCACGCTTTTTATTTATTACCCTTATCCTGCTACATTACAATCATCCAAAGCATCACGGAATTTTAACAACTTAAATACAAATGTGGTTTTTTTTCCCCCCCAAAGAAAGGATTAGTGAAGTCACTGTTGACATTCTGTATGTGAAATGTGCATAGTTGTGTCCCATTTGGTATGTGTAAGGGGAAAAAACTGTTGGTTTATAAAAGTTAGAGGAGTATTTTATTGGACGGCTTGATCACCAAAATGTATACTTTGACGTCAAAGTTGTCATAGCGATAATAGGAGCAAAGATGTGGGCTCTCGAGTATTTTACGGTGAATTGTGAAACTGATAGCCTCGAATACTGTACTGTAGTGCAGCACGGTGTGTGCTGTGGTGCCGGAAGTGAACTCTGAACCTTCCTTCAAACAGACTTTTTGCTAGTCCACTGTCGACTGCGCCGCGTACTCCAAACACGCTTTTTCCTCTGAACAGTTTTCTACACCGATCTCACTCACAATCTACAATGGCTGATAAAACTAGGTAGGAACACGGCTAAAATATCTCGTTTCCATTTCATTTAGCCTAGCTTTTAGCATTGAGAGCCTGTTTCGCTTGTATTTATTTATACATGGCACGTCAAGCTTATGTAAGTTGAGGGGTTCGTTGTTCTTCAGTGGATAGCACTACTTTACGAACGGCAAAAGGAGAGAGGGAATCCTTTAAATGCAGCTTTATTAAAAGGACAACAAAAAGACGTCTGCACCGCAGCACGTTCGAGAAGACAACTACCGTAACTAAAACCACTTTCTGCTTCTCTTACTTTAACAGCCAATCAGAACATATCAACATAAAAACACGTCTAAGCAATTATTAAACAACAGAATATAATTTGGGAATGCTTAATATGAAATAATATGATGCTCAAACATAAAATGATAATTAATAATATAACATAAGCTTACACTTACTCATATCCAGACTGACTTTACAACGAGCTTTGCTTTACGTGTGATGAGGTATATAATGCATGTAATACTCTTTTCTTTAAAGCTTTGTGGATACCATCGTTCACCAGGATGTTAAGGTAGGATCAACATTTTCTTGATTGCAGTAATCTAAACACTAAAAACCTTTATCTTATCATAGCCTGGCAAACATCTATTGAGGCTGCCTCTTGATTATTTTTGGGGGGCTGCTGATCAATGGTGAATGTGTTTTGCCGGATCGAGCTATTCGTTAAAGTTCTTGATATTACAAGTGTACAGGAATCCCTCGTTTATCGCGGGGGTTACGTTCCAAAAAGAACCAGTGATAAGTGAAATCCGTGAAGTAGTGAACTTTATTAATTTTTTTACACTATACTTAACTATATATACAATGAAATCAAAGACCAAACCCTGTTTTCAGGCCCAATTACAAACAAAAAACAAAAAAAAACGTTTTCAACAAATAACTATAATAGTTTTTGGAATTACTGTACTGTTGACACGCGGCCCCGCCGACGCGTTCTGATTTAAAGGGTTAAAAGCATTAAAAAACTGCACAAAAAAAGTGAAAAATGGAAAGTGAACCGCGTTAGAGCGAGGGATCACTGTACATCCAAATCCCCTTTTGTGACTTAAAGGTTTATGTCATCTCTTGGTAGGATTACTATGGAAAGAAGTTACAGAAGACCTCAGACCTGAAGAGTAATGCTTGTGTGGCTCCAGCCCAGCCCTACCCAAATTTCATCCTTAATGCTCTGAAGAAAGTACACCCTGATGTGACTGACAGGTTGTCACCGATTTTTATTTTATATTATTTTGTACTTTTTTTTGCCAAGTATTTATTGTTGGTTATATTCTGGAATGGGTTTCCCGTTCCCCCAGATACTATGGTTGTGGTCTGGTGGTGCCAGAGTGTTTGGAAGGCTGCAGGATTCTTGACCTGGGCTGTGGGAGTGGCAGAGACTGCTTCATGCTGAGTCAACTGGTGGGAGAGGCTGGCCATGTCACCGGCATTGACATGACTGAGACTCAGGTACTTATAGAATTAGTGCCGGTGCTATTGAGTAATAAATAAACAACCAACAACCAATAAACACTACCTCATGCTTGACATGTGTAGTAGTAACACTCACTGCCAGAGAGGTGAAGTTTTTTTATATACTTGATAGATTTGTGTGTAATCAGACTCCTGCAGCTTCTAGCATACATATTGTGGAAGCAAATACATTGGAGCCGCTCAGGCCCAACGCAAACTGTTTCCTGTCAAAATAAGCCAATAATGAGCATCTAGAAGTAGTCCTTTGTTTATTGAGCATATATTTGGACCACAAAAGCAAACTGTTTCCTGTCAAAATAAGCCAATAATGAGCATCCAGAAGTAGTCCTTTGTTTATTGAGCATATATTTGGACCACAAAAGCATAATTAAACTGTTCTATGTTATCTAGCTTGAAGTGTCCAGGAAACATGTGGACTTTCACATGAAGGAGTTTGGCTACAAGAAGCCCAATGTGACTTTTGTCCAGGGCTACATTGAGTCCTTAACAGAGGCGGGTCTGGAAAGTAACTCTTTTGATGTTATCATGTAAGCTGTACTTCTTGCCTCCTGCTCTCACATTGTAAAGCTGCGTATTTGTGTACATTCTTTTTTCCAATTGTCACTTTTTTATCACTTAGCTCCAATTGTGTGGTGAATCTTTCTCCAGAAAAGAAGCGAGTCCTGGCTGAAGCCCACAGTGTGCTAAAGGTACACTTTAACTCACTGTTGAAATGGGAAAACATTATTTTTATTTTTCTCAAAGTTTTCAAGCATTCCATGGGAAGATTAACTGTAGAATGTCAGAGATATTTAAAGTTGGACACCAGTATTATTTTACATTCTAACTGACCAAAGTACTTGTCCCACATTATTTAGAGTCTAACTGTGCCCATCACAGATTGAAGCACACTCTTTCATCCCTTTCTGTTCTTAATGCATAACTCCAGAACTCCATTCCACAACATTTCCTCAAAATCTGTGTGTACACATGCATGTGGCCATCCCTCACTGAGATGTTGTCACCCTGGCCACCCCATTAAAAACTGTCCCAGGTTGTGATGTTCTCTTCATATACAATGGGCGCACGCTATGAATAGGGACCAGGCTGGCCTGCAAATAGCAAAAATCTGTGTAGAATTGATGACCATTGAAATAGCAAAAATCTCAAAAAAGGCTGCTAAAAATTCAATATGCGGTTTCCTCAAAATACAAGGATGATCGGGGCAACCCCCCCCCCCCGACCTTAAAATTGAATAAAAATATTAATGTGCGAATCCGCTGGTGCTGGACCCCGAATATTCAAAAGTCTCTACTGTTATTTCATTTATACAAATTTCCACTGTACATTTCCAGATTTTTGCACCCTTTGTCTAAAGCAGTCAAATATTTGTGTTAACCACGCATTGTACTTGCTGTACTAATGATTAGGATGGTGGTGAGTTTTACTTCAGTGACATCTACAGCAACGCAAGACTGCCTGAGGAAATTAAAAAGCACAAAATCCTGTGGGGTGCGTATTTGCGATGTTGTACTCATACATTCGTGTATAAGCTGCAGACATCTCAGTGGAAAATCTCATGGCAGGGGAGTGTATAGGTGGCGCACTGTGGTACAAAGATCTGCTACAATTGGCCGAGGAAGTTGGATTCAGTCCACCGAGGCTCGTTACTGCCAGCATCGTCACTGTTGACAACAAAGAACTGCAAGCCGTTCTAGGTTTGATGCTCCTTTCTGTCTTTCATGGGTTGCATGTTGCGTCATTGTTTCTCGTCAAAGCCGAGTCCAATACAGTTTTTCCCTCAAGATCACACAGATTGAATAAAAACACAAACCGATGTCTTTTCATCTTTTTTTTGCATTCCAGGGGACTTCAAGTTTGTCTCTGCCACATACCGTCTCTTTAAGATCCCGAAAGGCAGCCCAAAGCCATGTAACGTCATTTATAATGGAAACATTACAGGGGCAGAGGACTCTCTCCGCTTTGACTGTCAGTACACCTTCAAGGTCTGTATAAGCTCCTGCAGAATCCGATCAAGTCCAGGGACTATTGAACTGAATGTTTGCTTCTGCCAGGCTGATCAAGTGGCCGAGGTAGATGGTGAATTAGCCGCCATCCTGACTCATTCCAGATTTGCACAGGACTTCACTTTCCAGCCACCAAGCGGCTCCTGTGGACCTTGTGGAGTCAAACCGAAGGTCAGTAATACTTGAAACACAGGTGACAAACTTGAGGCCTGGGACCAGATCTGCCCCGCCACGTCATTTTTGTGGCCCACTAAAGCAAATCATGTCAGTCTACTTCATGTTTCTTGCTAAAATCTACACCACAGTTGCTAATCGTCTTCACTTTTAAATACTTCATAGACATCACAGGTGTTTTTTTCACCTTTCAAACCATCTTTTTAAAATAATTTTCACAGTTGCACTAACTATCTTCCCTGACTGTTAATTTCCAAACTAGTTTTCCATCAATATATTGTGTATATTGAATACTATTGTTATATGGTTTCGCAGTCACAAAGGCCATCTGAGGGAAATTGTGACCACAAAGTGGTCCTCGACCAATGATGAGTTTATGCGAAAATGTATTAAATTACTTTGGGTACCAGAGGTTTTTGTGATAAAAGTTTGAAATTGTGCACACACCCTGAGAGGCCCATCGTGGAACTTCATAGAGTTATACCCAATAAAACATTTTCAAACACACACTCACATATGCAGTCATCCACACGCACAAGGTCAAGCAGCTGTCCCAGAGTCATAACCAGTCTGTGGAGTCACGCCGGGAACCTGGAACAGGAAGGAATGTTCCCTTCTCGAGCTCATGGAATGCTTTCGTGTCAGCTCTAATGGTTATTCTGTGAATGCATACATACAAGATATTTTCATCTCAACCCTTATCCTTTAATCACATAAAAATACATATTCTTTCCAATTTCCCAACTTAAAATATGCATTGTGACTTCAATGACAGGACTTCTAACTTAAAAGTACAGGCGCTGCGTTTCAGACCCGGGTCCTCACTTGGGACTTAAGTGACCGAATCCACCACTTAATGCCACCAGTGTCACGTTGCAGTTTTATAAAATCAAAAATGAAAAAGACTTGTGAACATCAAAAATCTGCATATATTTGACAGCCATTTAAATGCATTGGAGAAAAAAAAAAAAATTTGCAAAAAAAAATATATATACTGTGTGTATATATATATATATATATATATATATATATATATATATATATATACAAACATTACAGGGGCAGAGGAAACTATATATATATATATATGTATATATATCGTTTCCCACTTGGTGATGGTGTGAATGTGGATGTGAATGGTTGTTTGTCTAGGTCTGTGGTCTGTGTCTAGGTCTGTGCCCTGTGACTGGCTGACAACCAGTTCAGGGTGGAGTGTGTGTGTGTGTGTGTGTGTGTGTGTGTGTGTGTGTGTATGTATATATATATATATATATATATCGTCCTGACTACCAGGGGAAAAAAATGTTGTCCAATCACATTTATTTTGAAATTCCACAATCTATGTGAAGTAATTGGACTACTCCAAAAGAAATTTTTGAAATTCCACTACATTTTTTAAACACTTATTAAACACTAATACTAGGCTCAAATACACTTAAAACAACTCAAACAACACTTTAACGTGTTCATAAGAGTCTTATAAATAAAATGCCAACAGCATTTCAAGACAAAATGTGTTTGATAGAAAGTATTACTTATCCTCTTTCCATAAAAAGTGCTTGCACTGAGGGAAGCCATTTTCTTCTATTGAGAAGTCAAAGTAACAAAGCCCCACCCCCTACAAATTTGGTATCATTGGAAAGCACTGAATGTCCTCCAAGTGGTAAACGATTAATTTCCACGCTGCCCGCACACAAGTCGGGAGAGTGAACCACTACACCATCAAGCTAATATCTGATTATTGCAACAACAAAAAATGCAACTATATACTACAGGAAACTGAGCAGCCGAGTGTGTGACTCTGAAAATAGGGTACTTGCCTGTTGGAACTATATTAGTACATTTGCATTGACGTTGTCAATGTAGGTCAGTGCTTCTGATCGTGTTTAGGCCAGCAGAGAAGACCTTGTCGGGCCTGACTGCACACTGCTTCTGCAATGAGAGTTGTATTTTAACTCATTCACTCCCAAAGACGTTTTTAAACGTCTTTTCAGACTTGGTTTAGACTTGGCTGGTACTGAATGAGTTAACTGCCGTTTTTGAGAGATAATTCATAGTTGAACCTTTGGACTGCCCTTTCAATGTGAAATCAAGATTGCATAATTTACTGTCATTAGTCATGCTTGTTTGCAATCTCTTAATCAAAATACTTTGTTATTCAGGGACCCATGTCTGATAGAAGAGATCAAGAAGCTCACAACTCCAGTAATCTGACATTAAAAGACTTGTTTCATTAGATCTATTTATATTGTATAGAATAGAATGTCACAGAAATCTGAAACATCTTTTTCCACATTCCTTCAAATTGTCTTGAATGAAACTTTGGAAGCATGTAATATGATCTTGTGAGCTTTGATTTACCCCACCCCCTCACCCAAACAGGCACTTGCAGAGGATCCTTTCCAGTTTGCTGTGCAGCTGCCGAAACAGAGTCCAAGTTCAAGCACAGGGGGATGCTGCAGTACCAAGTCTGCAACCTGCTGCAAGTGATTGCCTTGACTGCAGCAACCCAGCAGCACAAAGTTGACACGAGATCAGTGGTTCTCGCCTAGTCTTGAGCCACTTTTACAAAAGTTAAGAGTAATAAAGAAAATGCATTCTTAAAAAAAAAGAAACGCCTTTGAAAATGCGTCCGTGATCCACTATAAGGTCCCAACCCATCAGTTGATAACCACTGCCGTAGATAATAGAGTCCAAATTCCATTTTTAGAGTTGAGAACGTTTACTTATTCACACGTCAACACATACCGTATCATTGTAATGCAATATCAACTTTATTCATTTCAAAGTCATGTTTAAGTATCAATGACTAATTGTGGTAATTTTGTTTAAAATGGACAAACTCAATAAGATTTTATTGACAATCTTTTGTGTTTTGCACAAGCGTGAAGAGTCTGTACATGTAGTCAAAATAGTTGGTACCCTTGCATTAAAGGAAGAAAAACACAATGATCACTGAAAGTGTAACTTGACAGGAATTTTTCAAAAGGTATATTGACAAGCCTAAGAGCTTCTAGAAAAATGTCCTTTTTTTTTTTTCCTTCCATGCATGAGACAAATCTGGAACTTTTCGGCATGTGACAGCTCTGTGTTTACACGTAAAATGAAGTGATCCAAGAAAATAAGTAAGCTTGGTGATGTTCTGGGCCAGCTTTTTCTTCATCTGTCAGTGTTTTTAAAAAAAATCTCTACAGGGTGCAATGATACCTCAACCCATAAGGCCTTTTGAATTGAAATTTGGACTCAGCTGCTGGCCATAGGGTTTTCAACAGTATAATGCACCCATACAAACAGTTAAAAACACCCAATAATGGGGAGAAAAAAAAACCCATCCGACTATTTTTGAGTGGCCAGCTATGTGCCTTGATCTAAATCCTCCTGAACATCTGCAAATGCCATAATAGCACTAAATATATGATTAAAAAAAAAAAAACACTCATACAAATGTATTTTTTTGCAAGTGTTCAATCTGTATCTTTAATTGTTGAGTGTGTTGTTCAAATAGTTGTATTTATTTTAAATTTTGTAGAGTGCATTTCAAGGCCTTACTTGTCCTGTAACATGCTTTCTTGTTATTAAATGGGAATCAGAATTATTAAATAAAAATTATTGCGCCACATTACTGAATGGATTTTTGCGGCAAGTTCAGCGTATACGTGACAGTGTAATACTAACGAGAGGCTATAATTTTCAAAAACGTATTTCAAAACTTGCATTTTATTACCTGTATAGGATGTGTCGTCTTTGGAGAACATACCTCTTATTCAAGGTAATAATAGAAATACATTTTATTTACAAAGCACTTTTCATTGAAGCAAAATCTCAAAGTGCTACAAAATGCTAAAAATGACAAAGTCACTAAAAACACCAAAACCATACGATCAGACCGAACAAAACCGCATTAACAGTTGGTTGTAAAGGCCTAAGTCAAGGCTGTCAAACTAATTTTGTCACTGGCTGCATTCTAGTTTCCTCAGAGGGCTGTTATGACTGAAACCATATAAAGAAGTCAAGTGGAATATAGTTTCTTCAACTATTGTTTAAGTTACTGCAATGAGGGCTTTGCTAACAAGAACATTCTTGAAATATAGCTGTTATTTATTACATATGAGAATTTGACATTTTGATACAGATTTTAGCAAGCATCACGGAAGTGGAGATCATTTATTTGTTTTTGTGGGCCACATACAGTGATGTGGCAGGCCAGATCGGGCCTCTGGGCCTTCAATTTGACACTAATAGCCTAAGTGTGTGTGTGTGTGTGGGGGGGGGGGGATCTTCAGGCTGTTTTTAAAACTTTCATGCACCCTGTAACCTGATAACATGATAAACTGTCCTCTGTAATAACTGCTGTCCCTAAAAGGGTTAAATGAGTCCAGAGACTGAGGATTTTTCAGATGCTCAGGGAGGGCGTCTGGAGAGTCTGTCTTCTGGCTGGCCAAGAAAAGCCTTGTGATAACCCAGGAGGAGCTGAAAGAAGTGTCTGGGCAGAGGAAATGATTGGGCTCCCCTGAGAAAGCTACTGCCTCCACAACCCGGCCCCGAGATAGCAGATGTAAATGGATAGACGGATGAATGGATGAATACGTTTTGGAACGAACCTAAAAAGGTCAAAATCAATTATTGTTTAAAAGAGGTTCAAATGCAAAGTACAAAAAATTCTGTAAATCAAGTATAAGTTTGTGAAATGTACTGCATTTGCATAATTATGCTGCCGGCACAGGGTATGAACACACAATTAGGTGCAGTTTTGTGTAAATTCTGTTATTTTCTCTTTCATTGGGAAATATCCTATGGATATTAATATGAAATAAGTCAAAATGTGACCCTCATGAGGAAAAACGGTTCGGACAATGGATGGATGGATGTTTCCTTGTTCAAGAAATAAGCATTATTCCATTATCTTGGCTTTTGGGCCACAACTTTACATCCACGTCCCAAATGTCCTTTTGTGATTTTTTTTTCTTTAAATCAAAAGTTATTGTCAAAATTGAATATGTCAAAAGAGTTTTATTTTGAAAAGCAATACCAGGTTTCTATGAAAGTACCTCTGCGGGAGTCCTGCGGTGGTCAAGTGTCCCCCTATACCAAGTGGTTGGGGAATAAAAAAGGTTCATTTTGAATCATTTTTGGAAATCTGAGGTCATAATCGAATTACAGATTTCAGAGATGTTTTCATTTTAAATGCAATGTCAGATCTGTATGAAAATAATTTGGTTGGACTCCCAGGGTGGTTTAGTGGATAACAAAACGTTAATTTTCACTCTACTGTATTTCTAATCTGGGGTGATAGTTCAATAACGTTTTATTTTGAAATCCACCATCAGAACTGAATGTAAATACATGTACAGTACTATGGTTGGAGTCCTGGGGTGGTGTAGTGTCCTCTATGAATGCCCTGGTTTTAGGGTAACAAAGGGAGACTTTTTAATCTTTTTTTTAAATCGGGATAATTACAGTTCTTTTTGCGGATTTAACATTAACTTCACTTTAGAACTCCCGAGCTTTTCTGGGTGCAATCCTGAGACCGTTTGCATTCTCCCTAGGTGTACTGGTTGCCTGAAAATACATTATTTTGCAATTTATTTTAAATCCAGAGAACCGATGTCCCTGCATATTTTGTTGCCGTTTTATTTTGAAGGTGGCCAACCCAACTCGTACTGTGATGCACATTTCGAACAACCATTCCGGCCACTGCCTTGACTTGGTCTTTCCGTGTGGAGGCTGGCCTGACCCGTGTTGTGGACTTCACTTGAGCCATCGATAATGGCTGATAAAACTAGGTAACAGCAACACAAACACGATAAAATTGTCCAGATCAGTTTCAGCCTCGTTTTTAGAATACCGAGTCTGCATTTGTTGTTGTACACACATTTATTGCTATCGTGACAAAGTACAGCAGTATTACACAACAAACACGTATGCTTCTTACAGCGAGTAAAACTTGGCCCGATGTTCAATTTTCGCTGAGTTCTTACCTGCTCGTACTCTGCCTCAGAGCTACATTTTCTACGATATCACAGTTGTCGCAAGATAGCGGCTGTATTTGTTGCCATCACAAATATATGATGCAAAACAGTGGTAGACGTTGTATTTCATCAACCATCTGCCGTATCCTACTCTGAGCGCCTTGTTTGCGAATGTTTGCGAAGGAAGTGAATGCTGATTTGGCGGGGCTCGTTCAAGTCGCACACATTCGTAAAGACATACGTCAGATAAAGTTTCAATGGTTGCAAACAGTTTTTCTTCTCGCAGGGAAATTTTGAAGAACATTCACTATGTTCGCTAACACCCCCGATCCATCGGTGGTTATAAGGACTGTAAGGAACTGTCCACAAGTTACAAAATCCAGGTTGAGGTTGGACAAATCACCATATATCAAACATATATTTCATCATTTTCAGATATGATGACATCATGAGCTGTAGTGATTTGTAGCCCATCATTGCTTACTACTGCATCACTCAGAATGACAAAAGGTGTTTTCAGTGATGCTTGGCGAATATTTTTGTCACATAATGAGAAATACAAGCATATTTTCAGCTGTAGTAAGCAGTGGTTTATAATTTATGGCTAATACAATATTCTGAATGGGGAAAAAGGAATATATATTTGATTTGATTTATGATGATGTCCCGCATATGTCACCCTGGAATTTGTAGGTTGTGGACGGCCCTTACATTGAGGTACGAGTGAATATCAAACATGGAACATATGGCCAACTTTTACCCGCTGGGATACTAATGTATTAGTAGCTAGCATCTGTCATATTTCCTGTTTAATTTGAGCACTGATTCAGTTATCTTTTAAAGCTTTGTCGACACCACCGTTCACCTGGATGTGAAGGTAGGATAACATACTTCGAATACTATATCATTTCTTTTTTTTTTTTGAATAGTGGTCTCCCTCTGCCCAGTATTAGTACTGCTGAGCTATGAAAAGTGAAAATGATTCACTTTGCCACCGTTTTCTTTACCGTTATATATCACGGCATGACTTGACTTCACTGACGAAAAACATGAACCTTCTATGTTTTTACAGTCTTTACGTTTATTTATTCTTTATCTAGATTTCATATTGCACCCAAGTGAGACGAGTGGCCGAAAACAAATACCAAATATGATTAACTAACTCGGCCAGTAAAGCTGATTCCGATGTGATTTTTGCAGGGTGGTGCTCTATTTTAAAGTTCTCGTTCTCACAAACACGCACTAACCCAACATCTCTTGTGACATTACCATCTATGCCTGCTCATAAAGGATTATTATGGAAAGACGTTGCAGAAGACGTCAGATCTACAGAGTAATGCCTGTGTGGCTCCAGTGGGTCCCCTCCCGAAATGCATCCTCCAGGCTCTAAAGAAAGTCCATCCTGATGTGACTGACAGGTTGTTGCTTAATATGTTCATGCACTCTATTGGCATAGCATAGCACAGTGGCTAATTTTTCAGAATGGGGTTCCCTCCCCATCAGATACTATGGTTGTGGTCTGGCTGTGCCAGAATGTTTGGAGGGCTGCAGAATTCTGGACCTAGGTTGCGGGAGTGGCAGAGACTGCTACATCCTCAGTCAACTGGTGGGAGAGGCAGGTCATGTCACCGGCATCGACATGACTGAGGATCAGGTAAACTGCTGTTTTGCTCAACTCAAGTGAAATCAAGTAAATTACACTCAGAAAAAAATCGCGGATGACTTTCGGGGAAATTTTGGGATTACGCAATCCTAAAATGCACTGTAATCTTTACAGTGGACTTCATGTGATTTGCAAACCTTGGAATGCACAGATGCAACTGTTCAATGTTTCATTACTTTTTGGACGACTTGTTCTCAATTAAGAAGCTGAACGGCATAACACCCAACACGTTTCCGGGTTCAGTTAGAATACATGACATATTTAAATAGTAGTCTTCATCCTGCTCTTGTCATTTCGACATCAAGAATGACACCCAACAGTAGATCAAAAGTACCTCGCCATTGCGAGGCTTTAAACAGGTTTTTCTCCGAGGGAAGGTGCCACTTCGCTTGGACTGTCACAGAATATCATAAGCGGATTGTAACAATGATAAGCAAAGACTGAAAGAGTCACACAAAGGCATGGAAGTGCTTGGAAATGTTCACGAATCAAACATCTGTTTTGAATTTCAGCTCTTTGCTAGAGAGGAGATTGTGCAAACAATTACTGGAACATGAGCAGGTGGACATCCACATTTAAGACTTCAGTTCACCTGGAAAGGATAGAATGCATTTAGGCATATGCTGCCATTTCACTGAAAAACGAACATCTCACCACTATCCTATGCCCCCATCGCCAAAACTGTCAATGCCCCCCGAAGGCAATCAATACAAAAAAAAAGATTGGCGCCACTAATGGGTCTCCAACCACATTCCTCGTATATTTAAGAACCCAAGTGAATCCCACAAGAGGAAGTACGCAGAGGGAAAACATGTTAGAGTCATTGGGGGATGGATGGGAAAACCATGTGTGCAGCAGCCTATTGTTCAACAACAACAACAACAGAAATGCTATGTGGATGAACAATAGCACTACAAGTCTTTCATAAGATGCCAACATATGGTACTGCCATAATGAATAATTAGAGAAGATGTAATCACAGCACTTCTGAAAGCCAGAGTACCAAATTTAGGGCAACTAAAAAGACATAGTGGTTATTTGTGACATACTACATGGATGGGGATGAGAAATCATTATGCACAAACATTGCTGAATCAATAGCACAAAAAGCGAGTTGACCTCCTTTCTGGTAACCACAAGTAAATAAATCAGAAGGAGCGTAGTGCCCTAATAGGTTGATAGGGCACACCAAACTGACTTTCATTGATGTATTTTTTACTGTCTAATCATCATTAGGTGAGGAGAAGGAGGATGTTTGTCTTTGACTTTGGGCAAGAGTCCAGGGACACACTCGACTGCTCGCAAGTCAACCACGGGGCTAGCTGGGCTGATGCTTAACATTTTGTTTCTGGTGAAGCAGTTTTTAATTGCAATTTAATGTGTGGGTCTTTTAATAGCTGAAACAAAAAACTGTTTTCACTCGAGATTGACTGCCGTCTGGATTAAAGCCCAGCTGCCGCTGTCATGCTTCATCAGGCATGTGGTGGTCTTCTTGTGATGGGCAATGATGTTTTTGTGCCAAATTGATTTTGTATTATCTGTTTTATCACCAGAAAACTCCAATAACCAAAATGAAGCATTCATCAGCTTCATATTTTGGTTTAAACTCAATCAGAGATTGCGCTCTTTGTAAAGCATGCGGTCTAACACATGCATGGGCATCTCAAACTGTATTTCATTCTCTCACGTTATCTAGCTTGAAGTGGCCAGGAAACATGTGGACTTTCACATGAAGGAGTTTGGCTACAAGAAGCCCAATGTGACATTTGTCCAGGGTTACATCGAGGCCTTAACAGAGGCGGGTCTGGAAAAGAACTCTTTTGATATCATCATGTAAGCTGTGCTTCTTCTTGCCTCCTGCTCACTTTGAGTTTCACATTTTAAAGATGTGAACCGTATTTGGAGAAATGTTTTGAAATATTCCCCTTTCATTACTTAGATCCAACTGTGTGGTGAATCTTTCTCCAGACAAGAAGAAAGTCCTGACTGAAGCTTACAATGTGCTAAAGGTACACTTGTCTCGAACTCACTTTTAATTTCATTGTCTGAACGAATGTCACCAGAATTGACCAACCATCTCATAACCCAGTGTTTATTAAACCCCTGTGCCGCGGCACACTGGCACAGCAGCAGCGAGACATTGTCAGGTGTGCCGCGGTAAAATATCCAATTTGTATGCCCGTGCGGTCTATGGCCCAGAAAGTAATCATGTAGTACCCTCCCATACCGCTAGGGAGCAGCAACAGCTAGCCAATTGCCTTGTGTTTCGACCACTAGAGACAAGCGAATTTGTGCCGCATGAATGCAGGACCACAGTAAAACAATAAATATGAAAGATTATAAAATACTTTTTTCTTTGTGCTCATTTGATTCCAATTCAAGCTGTTATAGCGCCATTCTTCAATTTTAAAAACGGTTATAGTAACAATATAACACGTTAATTGTTAAAATAAGCAGTTTTTTTTACATTTTCAGCTAGTGCTGTGCCGTGGGATTTTTTTCAATGAAAGAAGTGTGCCTTGGCTCAAAAAAGTTTGAAAAACACTGTCATAACCAACTTCATGTATTTGCTCGACTGATGTTTAGGATGGTGGTGAGTTTTTCTTCAGTGACATGTACAGCAATGGAAGACAAACTGAGGAAATTAAAAACAACAAAGTTCTTTGGGGTGTGTATTATTACTCCACTGCCGTGGATTTGTTGCAGACGCATGCCCCCGTGTGATAATGCAATTTTTTAATACAGGTGAGGGATTTGGTGGTGCACTGTGGTACAAAGATCTGCTACAGATGGCTGAGGAAGTAGGTTTCAGACCCCCGAGGCTCGTCAAAGCCAACGTTATCACTGTTGACAACAAGGAAATGCAAGCCATTCTGGGTGTGATGCTTGTTTCTGTCTTTACAGTGTATTGTATTATTATTGTCAAGGTGCATTGCATCAAGAACTACATTTGCAACGACTAGAACGCAATACCGCTGGACATACAGTTAATTTGTTTTCACCTGTTCTACATTCCAGGGGACTTCAAGTTTGTCTCTGCCACATACCGTCTCTTTAAGGTCCCGAAAGGCAGCCCAAAACCATGTAAAGTCATTTATAATGCAAACATTGCAGGGGCAGAGGACTCTCTCCACTTTGACTGTCAGTACACCTTCAAGGTCTGTATAAGCTCCTGCAGAATTCGATCAAGTCCGGGGACTATTGAACTGAATGTTTGCTTCTGCCAGGCTGATCAAGTGGTCGAGGTAGATGGTGAATTAGCCGCCATCCTGACTCATTCCAGATTTGCACAGGACTTCACTTTCCAGCCACCAAGCGGCTCCTGTGGACCTTGTGGAGTCAAACCGAAGGTCAGTGATACTTTGAAATACAGTATGTAAAAGATGCATATGGTTACTTTGAGCACCAGAGGTCGGTATCATTTTAAAATTGTGGACACGCCCTGAGAGGCCCACTGTCTTCACTGCACAGTCAAGGAAGCATGCTGCACATTCTCACACACACTCTCTCTCTCTCAAAGCACACATATGCACTCATCCACAAGCACAAGGTCAAGCAGCTGTCTCAGAGTCATAACCAAACTGTGGAGTCATGCTGGGAACCTTGAACAAGAAGGAATGCTCTCTTCTCTAGCTCATGGAATGCTGTTGTGTCAGCTCTAATTCTTTAAATGCATACATTTCAACACGAGATGTTTCATCAATGACCATACATCATATCACATAAAAAGAATGCTTTTCAATTATGTAATGCAGATTTGAACTTTGATTTCCTAGCTAGTGGATCTAGGAAATTCAGAATTCAGAGTTGAACCTTTGGACTGGTCCTCTGATGTGAGACCAAGCGACATGCTTTACTGAAATTAACCATGTTTGCTGTAAAGTAGTATAAATGCTTACGTTTAGCGCTTAGTCATATACTGATTTAATGAACAATCATGTCTGATAAAGTTAAAAACAATCAATTAAAACACGTCACTGCAGAGGCTCAGTTGATACCAGAAGACATGTTTATAATTGTGTAGAATATAGAAAGTAACAACAATCGAACGTTTTTTTTTCTTTTTAAATATGCATTTTTTGCACAGTTCCTAGTATTGCCTTGAGGAAAATGTGACGTAATCCTAAAGTGTGATGTCCTATTCCTTGTTGAATTTATCATTCAGGCAATCTCTGGGGATCCTTTTGAACTGGCTGCGCAGCTGCAGAAACAGAGTGCAGCCTTAGCCACAGGGGGGTGCTGCAGTACGCAGTCTGCAACCTGCTGCAAGTGATTCTGGGAGTACATCACCGCTGCAAAGTTCAGAATGTCAGCAACATCATGTAATCACGTGGTAGTATAACAGGAGTTTAAATGTCACAAATTCTCCTTTGTGTTTCTGAAGGTAGATGTCCAATTACAATAAAGTGCACAGTAGGGATTGAAGGATTAAGACCAGTACTGTATGGCCAAACCTGGTCAATTAGATGTTCTTTTCTTATAACCACATGTTGTTGCTACATTGAGGCATCTTTGGATTGAGATGAAATCATGACGTGTTTAACATATCCTAATGGGGTGCTCATAATTTTTGAGTAAACATTTTAAAACAATGTTTGAGCATCGTTTACTCAACTGAGCTTAAGTCATCTATATTTATATAGCGCTTTGATCATTTTTGTAGCTGTAACAAAGTGTGCCCTACAGAACACACCTCATAAAACATTAACAATATAATCACCACAAAATCCATTCATACACAGGCTCTGTTATTGTATTCAAAGTCTCCTTACATCAGTGCATCTCAGGTGTCATGATCACCGCATGCATGATGTCACACGTCTGTGGAAAAGCAGCTCTAGCGTCCGTTGACAAGTAGCATACATACCAAATCCCACCTTTTCAAAAGGAATACTGTATTAGAGTTCCAAATTGTACTAGAATCATTGCAATATTTATAGAATGATAACATTTGCCTACTAGGATTATTTTTCCTATTGTGCACTTCTTTTTTGTTGCTGCACCTCTTCTATTGTTATACTATTTCTTGCCTTCTTTTCAATTCTAGTCAATAAAAAAAGTCTGTCACAATCATTGTATTTGTTACTGTAATATAAAAATAAATGTTTTTGATCTTGCTCTGTGAATATCAATGTCTCATATTTTCGGAGATGCTTTCTATTAGTGTTGACATTTACAGAGGCAAGGGGTAAGATGAGTCTAGTATAGTCTATAAATGCAGTGTAAATCCTGTTAATGAGGCTATGTCATCCAACACCATATGTCTGCATACAACATCCATCCATTCTTGCATCCATCATCTGAACTGCTTTTATTCCCACAAGGTTCCCGGGTGTGCTGGACCCTATCCCAGCTGTCTTAGGGCAGCAGGCGGGGTACACCCTGAACTGGTTGCCAGCCGATCTTTGTGCATACATTCCAACAAGTTATTCACATACTTTTCCTACAAGAGTCATCTCACCTAAAACATGACAGACTTTACCCATATTGTTATGAGTTATTCTGCAGTAATCGAGTCATCGTAGCAGCGTGCAATTGGCTGAATCAACATAGTCAATCATAATCAAGGAATTTTAAGAGTAATTTTCGTGTTGTTTATCTTGACAAGAGAAAATCAGAAAAGCACGTGGACATTGAAAAAAAAGTGTTTTCTATGTGTTTTGTGTGAGTGTTGTAAGTATGCTGACGAAGTATTTATCTCCTAAACTTGAATAATACCGTTTGTCCCCAAAGTCACGAGTGGGTCTTGTCCATTTCTTGACTTGAGGTGCACTTGTTTTGGAATTGGATTCGTCAGTGTGGCAACGGGCGCCCCGCCCCTGGCCTGGAACCTTTTTCTGATTGGCCCCCAGCGCCGTCCATCTGGAGGGGAAATCAGAGCAGGCACGAGTTAGCCAGTTACCCTGGGCTGGCGAGGGACCACTGTCGTACACGTAGTGGGAAAGAAGAGGTCCTGATGCGCGAGTCAAGGCAGCCCTCGGCGGAGATGAAGGCGGACTCTGACTGGTTCTGATTTTTCAAAGTCATTTTCATTCAGCAGGTTGCATGCCAACGGTTGTCATGATGGCAGAGCCGCTATCCCCAGCACCCACCGCTGCAAAAATGGCGTCAGTGGACCGGGTCCGCGCGTTGACGTTAATTTTCTTGACTGTCACTGGTTGTTTTGTCACCTCGACAAGTGGCAAGGAAGGGTCCGAGGAGACCGTCATCAGTGGCCTCCGCCTGGAGGACACGGACGACATTTCCTTCATGGATAAAGGCTACTTGCGGGTGAGTGAGCGCTCTCGGATCAAATTAAGAGTGTACGGGCAGAACATCAACAACGAGACCTGGTCCAAGATTGCCTTCACGGAGCACGAGAGGAGCCGGGCGGGGGTGAGCCTTGACAGCTCCTCGGGGGATAACCACAGCCAAGAGGACTTGTCCGGCTTGCATCCCTGCGGCATCAGGACTTCAGATATCATTATATTACCAAACATTGTTGTGAGCCGAAAGACGTCGGGAATAGTTGAGATCGATGTCAAACCTCTGCGAAAGACGGAGAGGAGCAAAGCGTATTACCTTTGCATCGCCACCTCCACACCTGCCGCGGCTGGAATGCACGACCCGTGGACGGAGAACACCTGGATTTACCACGACGGCGAAGACACCAGGGTGATCGTAGTGGAGGAGAAAAAGTTTTTGCTGCCTTTCTGGCTCCAGGTCATCTTCATCTCAATGCTGCTTTGTCTGTCTGGTATGTTCAGCGGCTTGAACCTTGGGCTCATGGCTCTGGACCCCATGGAACTCCAGATAGTTCAGAATTGTGGCACGGAAAGGGAGAAAAACTACGCCAAAAAGATCGAACCTGTCAGGAGCCAAGGGAATTATTTGCTTTGCTCGCTTCTGCTCGGTAATGTGTTGGTGAATACAACGCTGACCATTCTGCTGGACGATATCGCCGGTTCAGGATTGATAGCTGTGGTCATGTCCACCATTGGAATAGTCATCTTTGGGGAAATCGTGCCACAGGCCATATGCTCCAGACACGGCCTGGCCGTTGGTGCCAATACCATTTTCCTGACCAAATTCTTCATGTTACTCACCTTCCCCGCTTCCTACCCGGTGAGCAAGCTGCTCGACTACCTGCTGGGGCAGGAGATCGGAACCGTGTACAACCGGGAGAAGCTTCTGGAGATGCTGCGCGTCACGGATCCTTACAATGACCTGGTCAAGGAAGAGCTCAACATCATCCAGGGTGCCCTGGAGTTGAGGACTAAGACCGTGGAAGTTGTGATGACGCCTCTTCGAGATTGCTTCATGATACCCTGGGATGCCACTCTTGACTTCAACACCATGTCCGAAATCATGAAGAGCGGATACACACGCATTCCGGTCTTCGAGGGTGAGAGGTCCAACATAGTAGACCTTCTCTTTGTCAAGGACCTGGCCTTTGTTGACCCGGATGATTGCACGCCACTCAAAACCATCACAAAGTTTTATAGCCACCCGTTGCACTTTGTCTTCAATGACACCAAGCTGGATGCAATGCTGGAAGAGTTTAAGAAAGGTGAGTTTGTTTGTCACTCCCCCTCCTCATATTATAGCTTGTGTTATGGCGAGTTTCTTTTGCCTTGTCCCACTCCCTTGAGCCCCGCACACGGCCCTAATGCCAAAAGACGAGCACACTACATTTTCAGCATAATCCCTGTTGACCCTCACATATTGACCTTTCACCTCTCTTCCTCTTGAATGAGCCTGGAAGTGATGGTGAAAGGTCAAGTGTGTGTAAATCTGAGAGTCGCAGGGATGAAGAGGAGAGAGGCAGAGAATTGCTGAGGTGAAAGGGGGCACATTTCCACCCCCTGCCCTTCTTTTTTTCGGCCTTGCAAAGCATTGTTGCAGCTGCGTCATTAACCGGCCGCAGTTCTTGCCACAGGTTCATCGCTCATTGCCTGTGCAGGCGAGGTCTCCTGGTTTTCCTCCATCACTTCCACTCAGGGTTAATGTTTGCAAAATGTGTCTATGTTTCAGCCGCTGCCCTCCATCCTTTCATGTCATTCTCATTCAGACGTTTTAGCTATGCCCCTCTCCGCCCTCCCTTTCACCCTCTCGCTCTCTCCCGCTCCGATTTGTGAATGCATTAGGACACGTGGGAATGGTGTAACTGCGAGACTTAAGGTTATCAGGTGGGGGCATCTTGTTTGAGAACCTGCTTAAATCCCTCTCGCTTACTCGCCTCTAAAGTGATGGTGGTGATAACTTCTTTTGTCCAGCCGTGGAATGCAGTCATGTGGGTAATGAATAACAGCCTCTAACACCCTCAAGCCCCCCTCGCGTGTTGTGTGTATGCGCATGGTGTTTGAGAAGTTTTGCACATCACTGCCCGTCAACCACCAACCTCACCAACTTATGACTGGCAGCCTGCAAGGATATTCTCCAGGTTTGCATGTATGTTTGAGCACAACCTTAGAGTCACTTACACAGACATTTACAATCACCAAAATGATCTATTTGAATTGACGCTACGTTAATTCTAGTGTCGAATCCGACCGGGTGATTGTTTCTAATGATTTGGTTCCCTCATTTGGCTACATTGACACAGATTCATTTCAGCTGTCCAACTTGCGACAGTCGAATTTGTGAAGTCCTTCCAAACTTGTCATTGTCTTTTAATGTTTGATATAAAACATCCCAAAAACACTTAAGGGGCATTTGGAGTTCATTGGAATATTCACTAGTCTTTAAGAGGATTAATTGGGGTGGAAAACAGAGCAAATCATTGAGCTCCATTACCAGAATGGAGGTGTAGCTCTCCTTGCCAAATTAGCATTACGTAATACGCTAGCAGGGGGGTGTTTTCATCATTACTGTTTATTTGCTGGTGGAAGCATGAAACATACCGAAGCTTTTGAGCTGATTTTCCAAGAAAAACAAACAGAACATATTTATACTGTAACTTTGTCAGTAGCGTATCCCCATGTTCTGCCGTGTTATCCTTGCTGTCCGCTATGGATGTTGGAGCAGGTATCGTTACACTTTTTAAGAGACTGCAACCGAATTTCACATAGCCCTTGTTGTATTTATCCGTTGACATTATTCATTTATATGCGCGTTTCACATAACCGCCCCGAATGTGGCAATATACTGTCTACTGTAGGTCTGGTTTTGATACTCTGTATAGCGGCCGGAGCACAGCGTTATCACGACTGGAGCAGAACCGGAGGGAATTTGCCTCCAGCCCCTTGCGGAGGTCATAAGCAACTGTTGAAGGGAGGGCTGCGGGGGTCAAAGTTTCTTGTTAATCTGGCTCTGTTCACAGCACAGACTCCGTTCAAAGTGCCTTGTAATGTAAGTCATTTCTTATTTATTTGTAGACTTTCACAGTCGTCTGTTATTGCTCGGAAAAGTGAAAGACCTGCAATGTCACAACCTTGATCGTTCCAGTTGGCGAAAATCTTGTGTTGAGTCCGTTGGGGTAGCCTTTGTGTGTGTCATATTTTGCAAAATATTCATGATGACTGTATTTGATGGTCTCACAATAGATACAGTTTAACAGTCCAACACAATTATTATGAAATTAGGGCGGGAGTAAATAGCCAACTTTTTCCTCATTTGATATTCTTTCTGGATTGGCAAGATACATAATTATATTCAAAATAAGTGCTGGTATTAAAGTCGGATCTTAACATACTATTTTCCAGGCCACAACTGACAGGAAGCATTAACAAGCTATACAAATGCAGATGTGTATTTATAAAAACTGAATTGGCATACAATTGTGCAAGCATGAATAAAATGTACTTGATCATTCTTTCCAGTAAATAAGTATTGAAGTGACAGCAAATAAGAGCATCAGGTTATGAAGTGGTATCTAATTATGATTACCGGTACGATGTGATGACTAAAGAAAGGCTCGGAGTTTAAAAACACCTTCACAACCGCAATTGTCATCTAGCCAAATTCGTGCTACAAAATTGCTATCGTTTTTAACTGTTATCTAACACTCGTTTTGAATAATAATCGGTATGTTTTATTGATGCGCCAGGTGCAACAATGTAGTGCTTGTTTAAAAGCAAATAAACAAATGTAAAAGGTCAGTTTTTTTTATGATTGAAATGTTCCTTGTGCAGTCCCAACTGTGTATCAAAGCTTGTCGCAGGGTTTTCATTTCGAGTTAATAAATTGAGACCGACACCCTTGTGGAAATTTCTGACCCTTTCACTAATTGCGCTTTCTCACTGCGCCTGCCACAATTACTGGCATCCAGCGGTTTCTCGCTCAGCTCAAGCTTTGCTCCCTAATGAGCGGGTCACTTTGGGACCAAATCAAGTAGCAGAGTAGAAACAGGAATTTATCAGAACTTCTCTCCCCTCACTTGTCTCTCCATGGCTTGCGGCATTTATGATATTCACTCATTGGCATGCGCTGGGGCCAACCTGTAAGTGATGAAGGATTGTTTGAAGATCTTAGATCAGGTATCGCACAGCTTATTGGCTCCACTGCACTGGTTGAACCCCTGTGCACTTGGGTAAGGCAAGACACCTGCCTAACTTGAATTTGGGGAGAGACTTGCCCCTAAAAAAGGGTGGTGGGGGCAGGGATTTCCTCAATTCACATCAATCAATAGAAGATAGACACGAATAAGGTGTCAGAAACAAAAAAAAAGGTTAGTGTAGGTGTTATGATAAGCCTCTCGGTCCAATGACTCATGTTTTTTTTTCTTTTCGATCACGGTCTGGCCAGGACACCCAATCATTGTTACATCTTATTTGTCACGGGATCTACATCAAAATTATCCAGAATGAATGAATTCCAAATTGGTTTGCATATCCAAGCTGTCTGATTCTCTGGTGCCTTCGCGGATCGTATTGGTCGTTCGATTAGCTTTGTGAGTTGATGGGCTGCCGCTCACCGATTAGAATAAAAATCAGTCACTGAATGTTCGATTCAGTGATTAATGTTCAGGCAGTGATGCGTCAACCCGCATACAGCCTGCAATGTTTGGGAGGAAGGCCTTCTGTGAAAAAGCCTGCATGTGGCCTAGCATGTCTTGATCCAGACCCCTGATTGCTGCAATATAGGCCAATCTATGCTTAGTTCAGATCCAACAGGCTTCACAAACTCTTTGCGGCTTGTTTCACCCCGTTGAAGTACTAACAGTAATGCTGTGATTTGATCCAAATTGTGTTATTCCTTCCTGGTGTTTGTACGGCGAGCATCTTACTGGAAAGTGAGTCAGAGCTTTTGCCCGGTACCCTGTGGAGCTTATGTTGCAACAAGTGTTGGGATTGACTGACATCATTATCGGTAAAACCGCTTAATCCTTTCTGATGAGGGACACCCCCTTTAAAATCCAGACTTCTTCTGCCAATTCAAGGACAACATCTAGGAATGACCAACATCTGTTCCAGGATGCTGGATGGCGAGGAAAAAATGAAAAAGAGAACCTTTGTCAGTGTCAAATAGGACACCAACGCAAAACCTTCACGAACCGTAGAGACATTTTTCAGTCATATTTTAACATTAATGATCCTACAAGTCAGTCACTGTTGAAATTACGTTTATTTATTTGAGCGAGATGACCCGGAAGTACTTGAAGGATACGATTGTTCAAATTCTTAACTAATGTGCCCGGATTCAACCTTTTAGCCACCCTTTAGCAAAAGTTACTCCTGTCCAATCCATTACGAAAGGATATTACAGACAATTCTTTACGGCTGCAACATTTAAAGCAACAGCACACCGACATAGTTGACAGACTGTCCGAAGACGCTCAAATTTCTCGCTCAAGACTTCTGCAAGACTGAGACTTAACATCAGTATTGCAATACTCGCTGTCGCAGGATGACTTCAGTGAGGAAAAGTGGAGTCCAATTAATTTGAAACAGTGATGTCCTTTCCTATGTTGGGAAGGAAGCACCTTTTCATCTCTTCTTGATGTGATGACATAATCCAACAAAGGTGGCATAAATGTTCGGAGATGGGACTTTCCAAAGAGGCCCTTGAATTTGGAAAAATAACTGGAGCATGCAGAGTGGCCGCCATCATGAAGTGGGATTCCCTCAATGGTCCCAATGCTCCACTTCTTTTATTTCGAGACATGAGCACGCCTAACTTTAAAAATTGTACATTTGTAAGCAATGTGTCCACGATGCAAAACAAATCGATATGCATTTAAAATGTTTCTTCAGTAAACAATTTTGAATTTTACAGAAATAATGAGTTGAGAAACGGACACCAGTCAAGTGCATGAGACCCACATGTATCCAATTTTACTATTAAATGGATTATGTTTTGAAATGAATAAATATATCATGTTATACATATATATATATATATATATATATATATGGGCAGCCAGGTGGTCGACTGGTTAGCGCTTCAGCCTCAGAGTGCAGAGGTGCAGGTTTCGATTCCGGCTCCGGCCTTCCTGTGTGTAATTTGCATGTTCTCCCCGTGCCTGTGTGGGTTTTTTTCCCCAAGTACTCCGGTTTCTTCCATAACAATCATTTCCTGTTTAGCGGTGTCAGTGTGTGGACCATTATTTTTTAATTTTCTCTTCAGACACTTCTTAAATTGCCTGCTTTGTCGCCATTCAAATTTGGATTTGCTCCGCTTTAAAGCGGTTCCAGCGAGACCACTGGGAAGTGTACTTATTTTGATCTTTGACGATCGATTACATTAAGTTCGCTTAACATCATCCACGTGCTTGCTTTTTAGATGATTGTTTATTCTTGCCATGCTGCCATGAAAGACAGGTTTGCAGCACGTTTTTGCTGAAATGCCCCCAGACCTTCAGCCTTTGTTGGCAACATAGCCCAAGCCATGAAACTGAATAACCCACACTGCAACTATTTACATCACGGATGACACAGATTACCACTACGCATGTAGGGTATCTAGCCAGTGGGGGAGAGACGATGCAGTTTTGTGAGAAAAACGTAGCGGAAATACACAAATAAACTTGTCGACTGTTAAATTCAAAAATCATCAGCGAATTGTGGTAGACTAGTTTCAATCTTTGGATTGGTGGCAGTTAGTCTATCTTGGAATTTTTATTTTTCTCCCATTTAGTTGGGGGCTTCCACTTTGGTGCAGAAGCCAGCAACACTGAAGAAATAAACACAATAAACAGGTGGGGGTGGGGAGTGGGGGCACAGAATGATAACCATCTGATTTTTCTCATTTTATTTCAACAAATTAAAAAAAAAAGATGTCCGTTTGACATTGGGTGAATTTAGTGACTGGTTTGACCTTTTGGGCTTCCTTGGCCATGTTTGTTGTGTTCAAAGGCTGGCTTTTGAATTAGCCTACATTCTTCAGATTCTGGTTCAAAATGGAGTGGCCTTGTAAGACCCGATTAGTACAACAGGAGGGGTGTGAATCAAATCGCAGAGCATTACCAAAGCCAGTCTGATCTGCCATTATGACTGCTCTCAACATGGATCACCCCTCTCCTGCAACTCATCCCACGTCCACTAAAACATTTGGACAACGTTTGGATAGTTAGTGGGTACTTACATGCCAAATCACCCAGCGGCTTTAAACAAGCTCATTTTGATTTTAATGAAACTTGCTTTACTTGTTGATAGTGATGGCACAACACAAAATCTGACATTTTAGGGGTTTGTGAGCTACAACCCGCCGAACATTTTCGGCAAAAAGTTTGGGTACTGACAGGTCTTAGATGATTTGAAAAGGATTAAAATCATGTATTGAGGATCAAAGATTAATGCTTACATGTCATCTTCTGCCATTGTATAAAACTAAACAAAGGTGAAAAGTGTAGAATTTGTTTGAAAATACAGATTCAAGCAATTTCTTTGTTCTAATGTCTTTTTGTAATTTCCTTGTGCTTCTTTGAGATGGGGATTACCCCTCTGATTTCTTGGGGATGACTCAGTGCCGAGAGTCATACATGGTTAACTCTTGAGATCTGTTGGAGGTTCGAAACCCTTGTGAGGATAAAACGGATCGGAAAATGGGTGAAGTACACCAAGTTTAATTCGAATCAAAACCTGCTTGGTAAAATTTTTTGGTGGGTGATTTGGGACTGAATTACACACGTGTCAACATGTGCAAAATTGTTTCCTAACAATTTTCATCCGATAAAATATGTGCAAATTATGCAATGGTTAAATTCATATACATATTACACACAATATACACAGCATGTTACAATGAATTTATTTTCCTTCTCTGGTGAGAAGATATGACGAAGGCACGTATAATCAGATGAAAACTTTCAAAAATATGATGAAATTAGTGCCTTTGTGAAACGGATAAATGTAAACCTGTACAGAGTCTACAAAGTGCATTGTCGCCAGCCGGAGAGCTTGCATCAACTGTCATATCATCTGTCCAACCATCCATCCATATACAGTATATTCACATCTGCTTTGTTTGTCTACTTTCAACGAACCTTGGTCGTCTCCCAAACTAGTCCGGCCCTTTTTATGCAGGTGTGAATACACACAAAAGAATCCTGGTGTGGACTAACCAACCGGACTGAGCCCCATTTTTTTTTTAGATTGTCTCAGTGCGCTTCCAAACAGACTCGTGCGGTTCATTAAAGGTCTGAATACAAACCACTGCTGATCCACACCAAATGCAGGATATCAAGTCAAGTACAACTTTATTGTCAAATGATATGTGTGACGTTTAGGGCTTAACAAGCTACCATAGCCCGGCATAGTAGGAAATACGCGCCGCTGCCAGCATCATGTTGTGCGTCTGCACGCAGAGCAAATGCTGCTGCGGGTCACTGCACGCATTCGCCAATGCTGTTCCAGGATTTAGAAACATTGTGTCGCAAAACCTGCATTAAATGATCTGCTCTTGACACTCAAAATTATTTTGCAGCTCTCATAGCAGCACAAATATGCAGAGCAAAATTGGAGCATGTGGGAATTGCTTGTCTTCTTCCACTAACGGGTGTGTGTGCCACCCTCGTCATTTCTGTCCACTGGGAGCACCAATCGTCTCAAGCTTGAATATGTTCACAGAATATAGTTCGCTTGCAAAAAGTAAAGAATGAATGTCAACCGCACTAAATGAAAAAAATAAAGTCGGCTTTTGGTCCAAAGCAAACAAGTGGACCAAAGGACTTTTCTTGTGTGAATATACCCTTAATCACTTGATATGATGAAAAAGAGTTGGAGTTTGAACAGCTTGTGAGTCCATTTAATGAAGTGAAGCCACACAGGGAGATGTGTCCTGGGACATGGCTGTACTCAGCACTTTTATTGAGGTTTGTGGATGCAGAATCCTCCACAGTAACGGCCTTACTCTGCTCATTGCCACCTAGCCTTTCTCTGAGCAGGAGAGGGGTGGAGAGGACATAAGAGACTTGGCAGTTCGAGAGGCCAAAATTCTGATGTCAGGGTGAGGCAAGGTGAGAGGCTAATTGCATGCTAGGTTTAACCCAGGGGTCGGCAACCCAAAATGTTGAAAGAGCCATTTAGGACAAAAAAAAAAACAAAACAAATATGTCTGGAGCCACAAAAAAATAAAAGCCTTCTATAAAACTTACAATTAAGGAAACACATGCTGTATGTATGTAGGAGACTGGACTGTCTCAGAATTGTTTGTTATTCATTCCTTTGTTGTGTGTTCACAAACGCCCCCGTAGAATTTATTTTGTGATTTCCTTGCTTGATTTGTTATTTTTGTTTTTCTTGGTGTCAGTGAAGTGATCATGAATTTCCGTTTTTCGGAGGCCGTCTTTGAACGCCTCTCGAGAAGAGAGAAGGCACGGAGTTGGTCAACAGACGTGTCTGTGTTTGTCAAGACTGTTAAGAGCACAAATAAAGTGTGCGTTTTAAAAAAAACAACACCATAGCTCTCCTTTTTCGGAGCTGCAACATGTATCTATATCTATTTAACCTACTATCAAAACCTTTTTCCATTTTCAAACATTTTTTATAAAGCTCCAGGGAGCCACTAGATGTCGCTAAAGAGCCGCATGCGGCTCTGGAGCCACATGTTGCCGACCCCCGGTTTAACCGAATGCGGGAGTGTAGAGCTAATTCTTAAATCTTAAGATTTATACATTTCTACAGGTAGCCACTCTAAATTCAACAGGTAGGACATTCTTCTTCTTCTTCTTCTAAGCATAGTTTCCTTTTTCATTTGAGGCATTTTATTTTGAAACAGATGTGGGAAATTCTAGCAAATGGGTCTTAACGCGCTTTGTGACACAAATGCCACCATGAAGGTTGGATTACAATGTCTAACATGAATTAGTGTATATTTCAGACTATAAGAAGCTACTTTTCCCCACTTGTCGAACCCTGCCTGTTAACTGTAGGCACGTGAAGCCCTTTGTTATTCCGGGCGATACAAATAATTTTGATTTGGCTTGATGTGGTTTATTTATGAATTTTTACTGACGGGCTTCAAGCCGTCAAGAAAATTACCCCTAGTCTTGTCAGATTTGACCAATGAAAATATTGATCACGTCACAGTGAACCAATGAAACTGTCCAAGTCCGCTCTCCTACTGAATATTCATCCACCATTTGTGGTTGGAGTGGCGCACACGGGCTGTGAGACAAAAAACGATGGGTGTTTGCGTAGCGGTACATGGCTGTTTTGGCAGTATATGCTACATAGTTGAGCAAAAATAAGCATCTTGATTTGAGTTAAATGAGCAATAAGGAACAAGTGCCATAAATATAGACATCTCTGCACTGCGACCCCCCATCTCTGTTGTTTGTTTGGCGACTGACTCCCGCTATTGCTAGTAATTGATGACAGGACAGCAAGTCTGGCCATGGAGCGACATCCCCTCACAGACTTATTACACTGTATAAATCCATGCATCAAACAAACTGGTTTCCAAATGCTGCACTGTTGTGTGGTGAAGCTTGTCAGCGAATTGGCCTCATGTGACAATGAGAGAGATGAAGAGATGTTTTGGGATGCTGCTGTGTAACTAGAGTCGTTCGACATTGTTTGGTGAAGAAAAAAAAAGTGTCTAGCGGTGTTTAAAAATCCATCTGTGTGAGCTCTTTGCTAATATATCATGTTATAACGTGGAGACCCGTGGCTATTACTATGAATACAAATGTGGTTTTATGGCTAAATTTAGCTGTTGCGGCTTTTGTTTGGGTGTGTTTTGTCGTCCGGAAATTACGGTACTTATTTTCCAAATTCTTTGACTGACTGTTAATGTTATAATGACTAGGACATGATGTCAACAGTTTTTCATTATTTTTTTCCTTGGTGCCAGAAAAAGTGTTTTACAGTGGAACCCCCCCCCCCCCCCCCCCCCCAATTAATAATCACACTAAATGTCAGATTTAAAAGAAGAAGGTGCTCTTTTCATGCCATTTGCCATGTTGTTGCTGTTTGGTCAACTGCAGCCTCCGTCCGTGCAACGTGAAACGCATGCAAAGCGCCCCTCACTGGCCAGGAGGTGAACAGATTTACAGTATTTGCTGCAACGCGGAGTTAAGTATCGCAATCGATATCCACCCCTATCTGTGTGGAATGATCACATTTGTCTTTTTTGTGTTTTTCCAAAGCAAGCAAAAACAATAGCCATGTGAAGATTGAAGAATTTGTAATTGGTACAAATTTCTGGTAAAAGTAGATGATGATCTGACAAAGGGGGGTGCTGGGGGGGGAGCGGTGTTGTATACCTTAACTAAGTTTGCATCTAACTTTTCTTAAAAATAAGGCCTGTTTGAGGTAAGCCTTGAAGAGGGGCCGAAAAGCCTCCAGTCTGTGCCGCTCACTCAGAGAGGCACAGTCACTTGCTAGTTCAGCAAGTCCCATCCCCCTCCTTTCACATTCCCCCACTCCCTCCACCCTCCATATTGTCCTCTTGCCTATTTCCCCCTGTGTTATAAATTACAAACGACACAAACCTCCAGGCCTAATGCCCTGCCATGGATGCGTTCCAAGCCGGACTTTGCGGAGAGCCAAGACGCTGGCTTCATTGATAACACCGGGCAGCACCGTCCGTCTCTCCACTTGCTGGCAGGAGAAAAGCTTTAGACGGGCTCTCTCCAAGCCCAAAAGACACCAGTGGTGTCTACTTTTTTTAACTCTCAATGAGTTAACAATGATACATTTCAGTACAGTGATACCTTGACTTCATTACTGTGGCGTGACCAACCGTTTTACTCAAATTACTCATATATGATGTTTTCCCATTGAAATGTTTTCAAAAGCAATTCATTCATTACCCCCCCCCCCCAAAACATTACCTGTTTCTTAAAAAAAAAAAAAGGGATTAAAAAAACATACTGCAAGCCAATGTAACATAATCTATATGTTTTAAACATTGTAATTATGATATGGACTATAGTATTTGTGTGTTTGATGTGTGCCCTGAAGGGGCGTGGCCTAGTGAGTGATGTCAGGAGTTACAGTCAGAGCCTGAATTGTGGCCAAGCAATTCCTTGCGAGTGTTCTCATTTTGTATTGGTGCTTTGTGGACTCTGGAAAATCCTGAAGGAGAACTTCCAACAATCAGTCTGAGCCCTCAAACTCAAGAACTCTTGGATCATGAAGCAGGACGTTTCGGAACACATTAGCAAGCCCACCTCTGAATGGCAAAATATATATATTTATATTTAGTTTTTTTTTTTTTAAGATAATCAATATGATTTTTAAAGTGTAGTGATTCATCAAAGTTTAGACACAGAAATTTGGCCAGACTTACTTGCGTTATTGTCTGTCTATCAATTTCAGTATGTCTGTGTTTGGCATTCTCTTGTTTTTGGTACGAGCAAATGATGTTTTTGTTTTTTTTGCACCAGAGTTTTAATACATTTGTCAATTTCACAAAAGGTCTTTGGTTATCATTTGGTTCACTTCAAACGGGCTCTTGTCGGCCAAAATGAAGCCCGTGTCAAACAACTTTGTGGAGCACTTTTGAAGAGATAAGACCAGAGATGATGGGCACTTTACCCTATTTTGCCGGTCCGTCCTCTCTGCTGACGGACCTGGGTACCCCTTCGTCATCATCCCTCCATCCTTATTCTTATATCCTAATCGTCCACGGTCCTTGTCCTTTTAATGCGCTTCTATCCCAGTCCAACCCCCTTCCCCTCACCTCTGGGGAAAAAAAAGCATCCACGCATGACGCCGTGGGAGAGAGGCATGGGGGCAGGCAATTAATACCCTACAGACGAGACAGCATTTACTTTGCTCCATACATTCTCATAGCACTGCTGAATGGTGCCTTTTGCAACAACCACAAGCAAGTAGACATAGACAACGTTTACATTACATATACAAAAACGGCTTCTTAAGTACGTTGAGGCCGCAGCCGTATTGGATGTTGCAAAGTGAAGCAAATTGTGAATATGCTTCCTCCTTGGAGATGTATTAGTAGAAACTCACTGGATCACAAGTAATACGGAATTATTGCTTTTGATTGTATCATGTTATCCTACCTCAGTAATCTAATTTAGTCAGTAATTTAATCTAATACAAATCCACAATATGGCGAATGGGCTGACATATTGCTTTGACCCGGGTCAACATTGTCCGCAACAGAATTGAAAAGTAAAATGAAAAGAATATTTATATTCATTTTAGATATCCAAAGAGATTATGGCTCCCATGGAATCTTGTATTAAATGTTTTTTTAATGCAAGACACTAATGTAATAAATCCTTTCTCGCTTGCCGTACAGTGATGCAACATGCCAGGCTAAACCCATAATGTCAGAATCTAAACATCGCCTAATTTGCCCAAACTGTGATCGATAGTCACCTAAATTTATGTTGACATCTTTACTTCATGCAATGATCGCCCAAGTATTAGGGATTTCAGTTCAATGCTGTGCTTCTAGTGCCATAGTGCTGCTGCTTCCTAATCAGGATTTGTTAAAATTGAAGGTATCAAAAGCTTTTGACAAGTCCAAAAAAACGACAACTCCTGAGCAGTTGCGGTGTGAAGATGGCTTTGCAGGTGGGCATTTGGTGAATTCACTGATGGCTGTTGTGAGGATTTAAGACTGCTCTTCAGTAAGTGTTAGCGGGTGCCTTTTCAGATGGGCATGCATAGCACTCGTGGTAATATTATATTTCAGAATACAAGGCCTCCGTTGTAAGCCCGCGGAGAAGCGAGCTGATGTGTGCGCCACAATGAGCACAAGATTGCTGATACGCCGACATCCTATTATCGTAAACAAATCATAAAATGACAAAAGTGGATATACAGTCAAACCTCGGTTTTCGTCCATAATCCGTTCCAGAAGGCTGTTCGAAAACCGAAATTGTTCGAAAACCGAAACCACGCTCTTTTTAAAGTAAAAATGTTTATTGAACACGTCTGCTCACAATGGAAAGCAACACGAGGAAGCGTCACTTCTACGTCTACCCGAGGAAGCGTCACTTCCTTTTGTAAGGAAGGCGAGAGGAGTCAAATGGTGCATTCAAGTGCGCTCAGTTTGTTCGAGAACCGAAATTGTGTTCATCCTCCGAGGCATTAAAAACTCAATATTTTTGGTCGAAAACCGAATTGGTCGAGAACCGAGATGTTCGAAAACCGAGGTTTGACTACCTGTTTTTTACAGAACAGCAAAGTATGCTTTATTCATATAGCACATTTCAAATGAGCAAGTTCTGATTTATTTCCAATATAAATTGTCTTTGGGAAAGTTCCCCCCCACCAACGTGGCTGTCATGTGGGCACGTCGCTTAGCCAAGCTGCTACAAAGGAGACAAGTATTTATTTGTGGAGCACAATTCAACGAGGTGACTCAAAGTTTTTTATCTGTTTTAATATTGATAAAATCTATGCTGTCATCAACCAGGTCAGCATTGCAAATCTCTGTTGCCTTACTTGGATAGTTAAGGGTTAAATCAGTATGCCCTCCAAAAAAACTCCACACAGGAAGGCTGGGGCCGGGAATCGAACCCTGCACCACCTGAACTAGTTTATTTTAGAATTTGTGAACTGAACTTTGATCTAGTTCGTGCAAAAAATAAAATAAAAATACTGAAAATGGCCCATTGTGAATTTAAGGAACAAAAGCTGTTGATTATATTAGAAAAAGGAAAACACTTGGTCATTCGTGACATGTCTTGTTTTCTCTTTTGTATTCATTTATGCTCTTTAAATCAAGCAAAATTATTAATTACTCAATTGCTCGTTAGAATTTTCAGCTGGACACTAAATGCAAAAATATTCCATAGCTTCAGGCTCTACATTCAACTCCCTCCTTGTATTGTCATATTTTTATTGTTTAATGCAACTCTTGTTTTAGGGATATGGGCTTAACCTGTGGAAAGCCCCTAACCCTAAAGTATACAAAGGTGCACATAAACATTTTGGTATTGTTCTCGGATGAGCACCAGATTTTTTTTCTGACCTACCAAGCTCATGAATGAACGTAAAGATTTACAGCTCATCTGGGCAAACTAGGGCCACTGTTCCACTTCTGGCTTGTCCACAACGTACCTTGCCTCTTGCCCACAGAGAGTTGGGGGACCCTGTCTGCCATAGAACATCTCACAAGAACATCTATTGTAAGCCTGTTTATGCAGAGTTGAATACCTTGCTTTTCAGGAATGGGGATTTTGAGCGGGGGAGACTCGAGGTAAACGTGAGGCTGAAGCTGTGAACCTTTCATAGCCTACAACTTGGCACTAAGCCGTGGTTAAAGTGTGTATGTTTGTAAGGAGCAGTCATGTGTGATCCTATAAGCCACCACTTTTGCACATCTGGGGCTGGCTAGCTGGGTTGACGCAGAATACATGCTGAGTATTGCAGCACACAGGCGCTTTACACACATCAAGTTCAGGGGGCACTTTCAGTATCACCTATTCAGGAAACCTACACTGTCCGGTTAAAGTGTTAAATGTCTCTACTTCTTATTTCCCAGATATTCTAATGAATAAAAGTACACCCTGAACTGGTTGCCCCCCAACTCCTTTGGTGTTCTAAAATATTGGTAAGGCTGAATGGGTTAGTCTGCATACTTCATGATAGCTAACTATTAGCTTGAGCAAGCATTGGCTGGTTGATGACGTTTATTACTGTTTCAATTGTTAATTAATGTCAATACTATATTGCTTTGCTGTGCTCTGTTCCTTTAAGAGCGAGACAGCAAGTAAGTGAGAAAGAGAGGGTGTGAGCCACTGTGTAGTTCACCTGACCAACAGAAAATGGTACCGCACCCAGACTCTGTCTACTCACTCCGATAATGTAGGGAAAATGGAAAATGAGCCCTGAAGTGCAGGTATCCTTGACTTCAATCTCAAGTAGCAGAGGGAGACTGCCTGAGGAGCCTCACATACAAACGGCCATTGTAGTCCTTTAAATCAGGTGGGTTAAACATAGGGCCCGTGGGCCGGAACCGGCACCCAAGAGGATCATTTAAAAGTGGAAAAATACATAAAAGAAACGGAATGAATATTTTTAATAGGGTATCCGCCAGGGGGCACACTGTTTTGATCAGAGTAGAAGACAACATTGTTTTGATCAGAGAAAGACAACAGCAGCCTCAATCTCACTGAGACAGACCCAACATACGCATGGACATGTGAATACTTTTTTCTTTACACATTTAATAGCACTCTCCTAAATTTGTAAAGTGTAGGCAGGGATTATATTTAGATTATATATGCACATGTGTATATGATTTAAACATTTCTTTTTTTATGAATCTCGTTGAATCTCAAAATGCATCACTATATTTTTCAATACCAATTGTTAAAGTTTTGTGCCTTGGTACAATCTGTGGGATCAGTTGCAATGCATATATGTGAATGATAAAAATAAATTGCACATTTGTCTAAGGTGCTTCATGAAATGTTTTGTAAAAGATATGTTCAGTAAATTTCCTTAATTTTCCTAGAATTCCTGTGCTCCTTTAGACCAAAAGAAAGGAAATACATATTATTTTGATTATTTATAGCAGAGTATGGTGTAATTTTAATGGTCTGGCCCACTTGACATCTACCGAGGCTGTACGTGGCCCACATTGTGAAATGAGTTTGACACCCCTGCTTTAAATGCTTCAATATAGCCAGTGTGTATTTATGATTTATAGAGCCGTGTGAATATTGTCAATTCAAAGCAAATCTTCAAATTGTACTCCTACAATTGCACATTGTTAAAACTGACAGAATTGAGTTTGTGTATGCACAAACCTAATAGAAAATAAACATTTTGAATGTTTATGTCTACAACGTAAATCAAACTGGAGACGGAAACTCATGACAGTGCAACTCATAGCAAACTCCAAGCAAAGAAGAACTGTAGAACTTAATTTAAAAAAATAGATATATATACAGTCAAACCTCGGTTTTCGAACGTCTCAGTTCTCGTACAATTCGGTTTTCGAACAAAGATTTCGAGTTTCTTTATGCCTCGGATGACGAACAAATTTCGGTTCTCGAACTAACTGAGCGCACTTGAATGCGTCGCTTCACTCCTCTCAGCTTCGCTTCCTCGTAGCGTCCATTGTGAGCAGACGTTTTTGTATGATAAGAATAATAATACATTTTATTTATAAGCGCCTTTCAAAACACCCAAGGACACTTTACAATCAGGAACAAGAACAATAAAACACAATGCGGCTGAGCAGCGGCAGCCAAACGCGGCAGCGTCCACTCAACCCGGAAGTCAGAAAGAAACCACAAGGGAGGGAGAGGGAGAGAAAATTGTTCAATCAAGATTTTGAAAAAAAGCAGATGTGTTTGGTGAAAACGCCATTGTGAGCAGACCAGTAAAAAAGCAGACGTGTGTGAGACGCTTCTTTTAGGGAGAGTGAAACCCCCTCTTTTCAGAATGGTTTGACCCATCAGCCATGCGTGCGTTTGTTCACGGAGCAGTTTTCAATACAGCGGCACATAATCAACACTCTGGTGTCCTGTAGCGTCCTTTATGAGCAGACGAGTTTGTATTGTTCAGTAAAAAAAAGCAGACGTGTTTGGTGAGACGCTTCTGTTAGGCCGAGTGAAACCCACCTCTTTTCAGAATGGTTTGCCCCAGCAGCACGGGCGAAGTGCGTGCGTGCGTTTGTTTACGGCCGGCAGTTTTCAATACAGCAGCACATAATCAACACTCTGGTGTCCGGTGTCTCGTTATTATGCAATAATCATACAGAAACAGCTTCCTTGTGTAGCATCCATTGTGAGCAGACGAGTTTGTATTGTTCAGATAGAGAGAGAGAGATGTTCCTTCAATTTTATGTTACTATGTTAATGTTAAAATTGGTGAAAATAAAACATATTACAATTTGTTTGTACAGTATTTTACATATTACCTGCTCTCCTATTACATGTGTGTAGTTAATGGTGTGAAATTATAAAAAAAAGTGGTTTAAAAAAGTGGTTTTCTTGACTTGGAACGGATTAAAAATCTTTACATTGATTCCAATGGGAAACATGGTTTCGGTTTTCGAACAATTCGGTTTTCGAACAGTCTTCTGGAACGGATTAAGTACGAAAACCGAGGTTTGACTGTATAATAATAAAAGTTTAACAACCACTGAACTCACGATTATAAAGCTATTTCACAGGTATCATGAACAATGGACAGTCTTTAATTATTGCATGTTCTGTTGGAAAGATGTTCCATTTACCCACTTGTCAATTGTTGAACTACGATATGTATTAATACTAAATATATACTCACACTGCAGTTAAGGCCTATAAATGTATTGTTCAACGGATCCAAACTAAACAAAGATGCACCTATGCAGCTATTCATCCATACTCCAAATCAGAGCCTGAGAAACTCCACGATGGCCTTCAGAGACTAAACTGTTTGCTCTTTTCCACCATTCCCAGTGTATTTAGGGAATGCAGCTTTGTCATATTTTTCCATAGCGTAATTTTACCCTATAAATAGGCACATAAGACTTGGGGAGATGGGGTGGGAGTATGAGGGGTCAGTGTCTGCTGTGGACACTCATCAGCGGCCCCTTCCCCACCTCCCACTATTTTTCCAAATATTTGAGCACTGGCAAATATAGAGCAATGCAAGGGTGATGGGAATGCATCGCATATTCTGTCATTTCTCTTCAGCCATCTCCACTGACTTGAAAGCTTCCGGCCATTTCGGCCCATTGCTTATTGATGTAATGTACACCAGCCCGTAATATATTAACAGGATTCTCCATTTAATAAAAAAACATTCTGGCAGGGGAAAAAAATAATAATTGATTAGTGGAGTCTATCACAGCTGAGTGAATGAGAGAGAGGTACACTGTAAAGAGATTACCATTCAGTCAATCTTTTATTGAGATGAGGCACATAGTTTACATAGGAAAAAAAAAACTTCACGGTACACCCCCAAACAAATACTGTTTGACACAAAAACTCTTGAAATGCTGATATTTTCTCAATTTATTTTAAGATTTACTTTCTAGCCTGTTTAGTTGGACACAAAGTTTATTTGCTTGCAGCAATTGAAGATGTTATCTTAATAGCTTCAATGTTTGACTGTGCCACTTGACTAAATATGATGATTGCTAAGTCTCGTATATCCTCTTATAGTACCTTGTTGATAACCCACATGATTCTGTTTAAATAATACTGTTTGATCTTGACAATGCGGTTCATATATGATCACTCAGCCGCGACTAGCAACTCACACATGTGTCACTCACACACTAATACACACGCATACGCACGCACACAATTGTGGAATTCTGTTCTTCATTCAGAGATTAGCTTGCTGTTGTAGCTGTTTGCGTTTGTTGTTGAAATGTCCCCTGGGTGGAGATTCCTCAGAGCCTCAGTCATAAAGACACACATCAATGGGAAACCCGTGAGAGAAAATGAATGAGCTTGTGGTCAGGTGCTGCTCCATTGTGAGTTTTGCAACTGCTGAATGGTGAATGTAATATTTTGGAATTTGGATATCCTGCTGATAATTATATCGAATAATCGAGCATTTGGTTTTGATTTTTAGATAATAAACCTTTTTTTTTTTTTTTTTTACTTAATTTAAACTGCATTAAACTACCACTGAAAACTAGGCACGCTGCAGGTCAATTCCGATTTTTACAAATACAGCACGTATTTGATAAGCGCTGGTCACGATTTAATCATTTTCAAATCGATTATCCTAATGAGATTTCCACCATAGAACTGAGTAACTGTCTGGTTCCACACACCTCGTATTCTGCTTGCTATGGGTAACCCTGCCAGAGGCATAAAGCCCCAGACAACTTCGTTCCTATGATCATTGGGACACACAAAACCCTCCACCACGGTAAGGTGAGGGCTCACGGAGTGCTTCGTCTTATCTTCATATGTTCTTCTCTTAACAGCCCCTGTGAGGCAGCTTATTCTTTGGAATAGAGTGTCACAAAAAAGTCACAAAAGTGAAAGAAACGCAAACTCTTTTACCTCTTCATCCTCAATACACCAATATCTTTTGTAATCAAGCAAAAACAACAAAAATATCGAAAAACATGATTGATCTTTTCATTCTCGCTGGCCTGAAATCTCCTGAGATTTGTATTGGAAATGGAAATGGAGAGCACATTCGTCAAATTCCCCATTTAGGACTTTCAATGTTAGTTTCCACTGTAAATGGGAAATGTTTGTGTTGTTGTGTTGGACCCCATGGGACAGACTTGGACAAAACACAATATGTTTTTTTCTGACCTTCCCATTCACTTTTCCCCACTTATATTCCTCTGTGTGGGCTGTTACAACAGGGCGTCTCTCATAATTAACCCCAAATATCTTGAAAGAGATGCTCCAAAGCGTTGAAATGAAGAAACCATTCTGACAAGATTAAATAAACGCCTTTAACTCTACACAACTGTGTGTGTGTGTGTGTGTGTGTGTGTGTGTGTGTGTGTGTGTGTGTGTGTGTGTGTGTGTGTGTGTGTGTGTGTGTTCACTACTCAGTTTGTGGCAGAAAGTTGAGAATGAAAGCAGACGTTTTGATTGGTAGTGCGTCCTATTAGGGTCAAATTGAACCTGTCACTTCCAACCTAACCAGTGTGGACAGGGGGCTTCTTCACATTTTCTTCTCAGAAAATAGCTTCACGACGTATGATTTAAATAATTGAAATTGATTGAAATTCAATTTGATCTCTGTAAAACATCCAGAATGTTGAACATGTAAAAAAAAAAACCCAACATTTGTTAATAAACTTAATTGGGGTGGGGGTGGGGCTTGCATTGATCTGTTGCCCCTCCTCCATTTATAATGCCCTCCCACTCACAGGGCAGTTAAGGCTAATTACATGCTCAAGTACTTGGCTGCTTGAACCCAGTAGGCTCCATTTGTGTTTGTGCAAGTTAAACCTGGATTGATATTGTGCATGTGTGCCACCGTTAGCCGATTAGTTTGTTCCCAGTTTTCTAACGAGCTTCGGACTACCCCTTCACGTTCTTTGTTTTCACTTAGAATTCTTCTCCTATGGTTTCATATGTCAGTGACTTGAGTGTTTATTCGAAGGATCGACTCTGCACTGGATGCACATGCTTTTGATGTATTCAGACTGCCAGGTTGAGTGCACTGCAAATTATCAGAATCGCCTTTATTAGTGTGCTGTCATGGTGCTGTGCGGAAGCAGAGCACTGCAGTGCAATAAAATTGCTCAGTGATGAGCGTAGACATCCTCTCTCTCTCTCTCTCTCTCTCTCTCTCTCTAGCTCTGTACAAAAGCTGCATTAGCCAAAACCACTCTGAGCCATGCTCATAGAGATGTACCTGTGGTCTCATTGAAATAAACACACAGATGAACACAGCACACACTCAATTAACATCGCATTTCCTAGTTACAGACCAACACATTTGACACCCTCTGTTATTTACACCCAGGTCGCTGCATGCAAACGACCCATTCCGAGACAATCTGATCACACAGTGGAGGCTTCGCCTTGTTCTGTTCCTTTGCTTGGTGAGAATATCGCTGGGGCGGAATGGAAACTTCATTTTGAAGGGGGCTAATATTAGCCTGGGCATGTGGAAAATTCCTTTTAAATGATCACAAGCTGAGAAAAGGCAAAGAATTTGTTTAGCATTTTGCTTGACAGTCTTTACTGAATACATGCAGTTCGCTTCTCTTTTTTTCTTCTTGGTGGCACACAGGAGGGTCCTGGGAACACAGATGGAGAGGAAGGGGGAAGAAGGGGTCGTATTGACAACAGTCAGGACCGTATGACCGTCTTTGGCTGTCACTTATTGAAGGCCTAGATCAGTTCAGGCTACATGGATCACGATGCCTTGCTCTCTTCCCTCTAAAATGCCAAAATGCCCATTTTCCACTCCACAGTACTTGACATGGCACGGTTTTACTTAGGATGAACATGTGGATGTGGGTGTGAATAGTTATTTGTCCCAATATGTGCCCTGCGGCTGACTGGCGACCACTTGAGGGTGTAGTCGGCCTTCGGTTAATTTAATGTAATCTTCAATGAGTATTGAAAACTAGATTTGAGTGTTGAGCTTTGACTTATTTTGTGGTCTTCTCTAATCTACACAGTGTCACAATTATAGACTGAGCCACAAATACACTTTGCACATACACAACTGATATTTCATTAAATGTCCATTAGCAAGTTTCACCAGGGCATCATTTGAACACTCTTTTTCGTTAGTTGGCTTCCTGACACAGACAAGGCCGTCTCTCTCTCTCTCTCTCTCTCTCTCTCTCTCTCTCTCTCTCCCTATATATTCATTCATTCATTCATTCATTCATTTTCCGAACCGCTTCATCCTCACTAGGGTCGCGGGGGGTGCTGGAGCCTATCCCAGCAGTCTTCGGGCAGTAGGCGGGGGACACCCTGAATTGGTTGCCAGCCAATCGCAGGGCACACAGAGACGAACAACCATCCACGCACACACTCACACCTAGGGACAATTTAGAGTGCCCAACGAGCCTGCCATGCATGTTTTTGGAATGTGGGAGGAAACCGGAGCACCCGGAGAAAACCCACGCAAGCCCGGGGAGAACATGCAAACTCCACACAGGGAGGCCGGAGCTGGGATCGAACCCGGTACCTCTGCACTGTGAAACCGACGTGCTAACCACTGGGCTACCGGGCCGCCCTCCCTATATATACATATATATATATATATATATATATATATATATATATATATACTGTATATAGAATCGTTTTTTGTCCATAATACGTTCCAGAAGGCTGTTCGAAAACCGAAACCACACTCTTTTTAAAATAAAAATGTTGATTGAACACATCAATGGAAAGCAACACGAGGAAGCGTCACTTCCTCGTGTAAGGAAGGCGAGAGGAGTCAAATGGTGCATTCAAGTGCGCTCAGTTTGTTCGAGAACCGAAATTTGTTCGTCATCCGAGGCATAAAAAACTCGAAATGTTTGGTCGAAAACCGATATATCCCTATATATATATATATATATATATATATATATATATATATATATATATATATATATATATATATATATATATATATACAGTATATCCCTATACAGTCAAACCTCGGATTTCGAACGTCTCGGATCTCGACCAATTCGGTTTTCGACCAAAAATTTCGAGTGAATGCACCATTTGACTCCTCTCGCCTTCCTTACTTTGCTTTCCATTGACGTGTTCAATCAACATTTTTATTTTAAAGAGTGTGGTTTCGGTTTTCGAACCCTTTGTGGGACAGCGGTCACTACAGTGGATAACCTATCATGTAATCAGGTTACAGGTTATCATTATTGGTCCATGAAAGGGTTAAGGTAATCCTAAACCTAAGCATGCATGCATGCTCTGTTGTCGTGCTTTTTAAGTTATGGCTTACTCTTGCCACCTCATTTCATTTCACTTCTGGCTTCATCAGTTTGGAGGGGAAAGTGCAAGTGTGCATGTGTGAGGAAGAGACAGACACAGAGACACGAAACGGAAGCTGATGACACAAGACGCATGAACTTTTTGTCTGTTGTAGTTTTGGTCACCCTGTGTGAATAGGTTCGGGGGACGGACTCAGTGCTGTCGCACCAGCCTTTTTTTTCGGGTTCCGGTTATTGTACAATTTTCAGTTGTCGTATTTCATCATATGCCTATCTGACACGTGTCAAAATGACTAAAAAAAAATCCAGTTTGCTTGTTCCCTTTGAAGCCCACCCCCCACCCCTACCCCTCTCTCTCCCCAATTCTCAACTGAACACCACTACCGCTAACACCACCACTGCTTGACCTGTATTTCACAAACATAATATGACCCTAACTTGATAACTTGCCTTTGTGTTTGTGTGTCTGTGTGTGCATGTATGATTTAATAGGAAAATCCCATCTGGCCATAGTTCAGAGGGTCAACAATGAGGGTGAGGGAGACCCTTTCTACGAGGTTCTCGGTATTGTCACCCTGGAGGACATTATTGAGGAAATCATCAAGTCAGAGATCCTGGACGAGACAGACTTGTACAGTAGGTTGCCCTCTTAAAGTTCATACCAGATTAACTGTAGTCAAGGTCCAAACAGTTAAGTGATATCTAAATCACAGTATAGCTTGGTCCAAGTATTACACCACAATGTACTTTGTAAAATATATCACAAGGCAACAATGCAATCAGCGTATTTGGATCAAAATGGATCACATTGCCATGAGTAATAATAAAACCCACATAGGATTCACAATCAAAAGTACTAGCAGTGATAAAGCATGCCTTGTTATGATTTATTCCCACAGAAGGGTCATAGAACATGTGCATGATGTATTTGTCACTATGTAATGGATTAGAAAGCCCAATTGTTCGGTATTGCTCACCTTTCCAAATCCAGTGATGAGTTGCTGTTTTATTTTAATAATTTATTGATGTCACTCAAAGGTAACACCTGCACTCTCCTGAACACTTTCATTGCATCCAGTAGACTGCGTGGAACACTTTCAAAGGTCCAGTCATACATGTCCTGATAGTTTAATCAATAAGATTTGCTTTAATTTGGTAACATTATGTGTCTAGTCTGTTTTAATCATTTTGCACTTTGTCATATGTATGGTGTATCATATTGCTTGTTCAAGAACGGTAAAGGCATACCTCACTGAATTTCAATCATTTTACTGACATGAGTTATTATCTAGATAACTATTGGCAATTATTGTTCAGAAAGTAATGATTGTTCTAGGACAGTGTTCACCCTGCAGCTCGATTCAATTTTTTGCCCATATATGACACCTATCAGATTTTTTTTCCATGCAATGTGAACAGCACCATTCCGATTTTTTTCAAAAACCGACGGGCCTCTTTTGTATGTGGATACAAATCGGATATATGCGCAATGCAACTCCAGTATGAACACTCATTCGTACACATTCAACCTAAATGTCATCAAAAGCCCAACATGCGCTGTGCGCGGGCGAGCCGAGACTTCTCAGGAGACAACTGACATGGTCCGTGAATCTGCAAACTTGTTTTGAGTAACAGTCTTCATATTTTACGTCCATCCCACTTGAAACATGAAGCATAATGTTGACATTTGTGTTTCTAATTGTAATTCAGTCACGCAGACGGTACATTTGTTATCCACGACAATGTGACGCCATCTTTAGTTAGACGTCTCTATAAAATCAGGAGATCAAAGAGCATCGCCGCATTTCCCCAAAATATTTCTACCTCCTCCCACCACGCTACTCTGTTGATATGAAATGATTTAAAAAATCAGCCCCTACACACAAGAGCACCTTTACTTCGATAGTCTCTTTAAAGACTTGATAGTCATCTTACTGAGACCTGCTGCATGAAGGCTACTTTTTTTTTTCTTACTTTTTCATCTGCGAGCACACTAAACACTTGGTTTTGTTTCACTTCTTGTAGGATTTTACTCTCAACCATCTCAGCCAAGCTCTGGAGAATTTCATTTTGGATTTGGTGACGTGTATTTTGCATTGGCACACGCATTCATTGTTTTTTTTCAATGAATCTGTCATGTTTTGCTATTTCATTCAATGTGGCTAAAAAAAAAATCCTCCTTGTTCTTCAACATCCTCAGACTCTCGATGACTTTTTGGCATTGTTTTCACATGATGTCGATTTTTTTTCCACTTTCTTCCGTCAATTCACGTTTATAGAATTTAACACGTTTGTGTTCATCTGGGTTGCCGTTTTATGCTGACTCCATGCATACATTGCATTGATACGCTGCTCTGACTTTGTGTGGACCAAATACAATCCCTTTTTTCAGTTGCAGAAGCCCGACTGTGATGCAATGGCAGAGTCTGGTCCATTAGGCAGGGGAAAATGTCAACATGCAAAGCAGTAGGAAGAGTCATGAAGGATTGGGCTTTCAAGACAAGAATTGTTTCTGTACCAGGAGCAGTTGAATGACCTCTTTCTTGTTCAATGCTGAGTCCTGGGGAATTTTCTCATGTCTGAACGGGACTTGGATCTTGAAATATCTAGAATACAAATGAAATGGTGATGTAAAACAGTTCAGGCTTCAAGATGATTCTTCGATGATAACTGCAGCTAGCAAGCAGAGGTTAGGCAAGAAGCCGTACCACTGGGTCCTCTTGGAGGAGTAAAAAAAAAAAAAAAAAAAAAGAAAAAAAAAAGCCGTACTGGCGAAAACTGGCTCTGGATCTGGCACTTCTACCCCCACATTATCCTCATCAGAAGCAAAGAGGCCCCCTCTTTGCCCTCCCTTCAGAAACAGTGAGGATTCAGATCAATCTTGCCCCTTAGATTTTGGTCTTTGGGACTAAGTGACGTCGGAACTGCGATTTTGCCGGCAACGCTCTCCGTAGTAGATGTAATATGACAAACACTTCAATCACATGCTGCTTTTAACAGTCACATTTCCAAGGGACCACACTGTTTTGGGACCTTACACATTGTTGTGACACACAGTGAGTTCATCCAAAAAAGATCAAATGCCTCCTTTTTTCCTTTTTTTAAAAACTTGACCGCAATTGACGTTGACTGTGTAAGATTCCCGTTGACAGCACGTCAACTGTGCTCTGAATTAATAAGCGGATGCCCTACTGCCCCCTGCCCGGATGTGCGCTGACACAGACATTGACAGAAAGCATGTTACATACATGTTGCAGTCTCAGTAATTATAATTTTAAAATACTGTAATCATTCAGTGTATGTGAGCCACACTGTTAAGCAAACATCTGGTCGCCTTATATCTTTTCGTTATTTTAACTTGAATGAAATGCAAGGGTACCCCCCCAAAGACCCAACAAAAATGCTTTGTGAGGGATTCAAGCCCAAATTTACAATCAAGGTACAATACACTTAACACATGGCACAAGATGATCCTTTTTTTTCTTTTTTCTTTTTTTTTCATTTAAAGCTGGGGTGTCAAACTCTTTTCACATTGTGGGCCACATACGGCCTCAGTAGATGTCAAATGGGCTGGACCATTAAACTTATACCATACTCTGCTATAAATAACCAACATAATATGTCTTTCCTTTGTTTTGGTCTAAAGAAGCAACGAACATTAGGAAAATGTTGAAATTGAATGAACATAGCTTTTAAAAAACATTTCATGAAGCACCTTAGATTGCCTTTGACAAATGTACAATTTACTTTTATCATTCACATTCAGTATGTGCATTGCAACTGATCCAACTGATTGTACAAAGGCACAAAACTTGAACAAGTAAGTGGTATTGAAAAATATAGTAATGCACGTTAAGATTGAACGAGATTTATAAAGAAAGGAATTTTTAAACCATTTACACACGTGCATATAAAATCTAAATTTAATCCCTCCCTACACTTTACAAACTAAGATGAATACTATTAAATGTGTAAAGAATAAAGTATTCACATGTCCTTGATAGCGTCTGCCATGTTGGGTCTGTCTCAGTGAGACTGAGGCTGCTGTTGTCTTTTTCTCTGATCAAAACAATGTTGTCTTGTACTCTTATCAAAAGAGTGTGTCCCCTAGCGGATACTCCACGAATTGCACCTTATTGTCTTTTATGCATTTTTTCACTTTTAAATGATCCCGCGGGCCTGACCACACCTCCTTGGGGGCCGGTTCCGGCCCGAGGGCCGTATTTTTGACACCCCTGGTTTAAACCAAAAAAACCCAAACAAAACAATAATATATGCGCTTTCCAATTCATGCTTTTTCTCCTCAAGAACATTTGTTGCACATTAAAAAACATGCTTTATATGTCCCGTACACCAGAACTTAACTGTACTCAACTTTTAACACTATTACATCTGTCAGTACTATTAATAATATTCTGAGCAATTACATGTTTGTATTATTGGGAGTTGGGCCTGCTTATTTGTTGGTCCAATACATATGGCTTGAAGTAATGCTAAGAATGTGGTAAACCAACAACGTAGCCCCCTATAGTTCTCTTTTAGTTCTGAGAAAGACACCACAGCTATGTTTCCAGAAAAGGCAATGAAGTTTGGGTAACTCAAGTTTAGTCACCCTGTGACCTGGTACAACCATCTCCATCCATGGAGTCACACGGTGGACTGACTTCTTTGCGTGGTAGAAGTATGATGGTGTGTGTCATCTCATCAACTGTCACTTTCTGTCTGCAGCTGACAACAAGACGAAGAAGAAAATCACCCATCGCGACAGGAAGCAAGATTTCTCGGCCTTCAAGCCTACTGACAATGAAACCAAGGTTAAAATATCACCTCAGCTTCTGCTGGCTACCCTGCGTTTCCTAGCAACAGGCAAGTGGGCTGCGTTGGGCTTGCTTCACTTCCACTAGTGTGCCTGAAGCCCCTCACGGCGAGGAACGTTTTTACTTGTGTGTTGGCAGTTCGTGTGCACATGTGCCTGTTTGTGCTTTGAGCTTTGGGCAGTTGGTGGAGAGTTGGGTGAGTAAATGTGTGTAGAAATAGTACGCGTGTGTGTGTGTGTGTGTGTGTGTGTGTGTGTGTGTGTGTGTGTGTGTGTGTGTGTGTGTGTGTGTTTGAGGGAATCAATTGTGTGAGGACTGACAACCGGCATGTTGGTATGCATGTTTATGTGTGTTTGTGAAGAAGGCCTCCTGTGAGTGCAGCACGGGATGGCTAAAACACAGTTGTCTATTGGTGTCTTTTGAATTGAACGTGACCTGTTGCGTTAACACCAGCCTGTTTACTTTTACTCAAGTCCTCTGTGATGTTATGTTAGTTTTGGTATTTTTAGCCTCCAGGGTTCCCACGCATTGACGTGTTTAGTGTCTAATTTGAAGTATTTCCATGAGGTAAACAAGCAGCGGCATACTCGAGCATTGCTTCTATGTCTCCAACTGCAAATGGATTTTCTTTCGCCCTTTGACCGAGCAGCTAAGCGTTGATTATGTTCTTCTCAGGGCTATTAGGAGAGTTAGTTCCTGGTGGTATAGCTAGCTGGCAACCACACCTGTATGGAGTTGATGTTATTGAATTTCTAATGGTTTGTGGTTAAACAACATGCGATTCTATTCCTAATACAGTACATCATTTCTGTGTTATTGTCAGAGGTTTGGTTTATTCAGGGGGCTTGAGCGCAGCTTGAGATGCGATGTCGTCTTCAAATTCAAATTGTTCAATGTTCTGTAAAGCGCTTTGTTCCAGCAACCAAAATGAAATCTAGGGCTCGATGTAATTGTGATTTCGCCTTTGACTCCTCATGATCTTAAAACCCCCCAAAACAAAACAAAACATTATCATCAAAGAAAAATGGTGAATATGCAGAATGCTATACTGGATTTACAAGTTCTTGTGTGAAAGTACCCTGAATGCACCCTTCTGATTGTGCAGCAAGTGTGTAGCGTAAGTGATTCTTCCGTCCCTCAGCATTCGTTAAGCTGTTTAATGACCCCCCTAGTTGGAGTTAACTGTAAAACCAAACACACAACAAAAACAATTACACACGTTGTATATTTAAATCAAACACATTTCTTTTTAAAAACATCCCAGTGCTAATGATAAAGTCAATCTAAAATCCCATTGAAATGCTAATGGGAATTAGCATCGACCTCAAATGACGAATATTCACACACAAACAGGTTTCTAAATTCAGTTTTTTTGAACACCGGCCAATGTGGCTGATGACTTGCTAACATTACCAGAAAATCAGAATTCCCACGAGCCAATTTTATTATTCTTTTTAAACTTTTAAACTTTTTTTAACTTTTAAACTGTTTTTACCTAACTTTCTCAGACTATCAACGCTGGTTGCACTCTAACTTGTAGTGTGAAGTACTGTACAGGCTGCCAGTGACCGTATTAAATGTCATTATGTAGGATTACGGCATTGTATTTATTGGAGATGTAGGAGTCACTGCAAGTGGTACAAATGACCGAGAAGGAAAACATAGCGTGGAGTAAGGCTTGAATTTGAAAGATTGCGGTTCCTTGTTTCGATACGGTTCCGTATGATTCTCGATTTCAACTCTTTTTGAAGTGTCTAAACTACGGCCATTCATTTTTCGCGTTTGTTTGCAGCACAGACTCAAATAACATTTGACTGCATTGTACTATGGTATTTACCTTCTACACTGAGTGGCAAGGCAGGAGAACAGAAGGTTGTTCTCATCGCTCACATCCTTGTTTTCAAATGATCAATCATAATTCAATGGGACCATCATCCACATTGAAATCTTGAAAAATAATGGAGGTTTTTCCTTTATTACCTAGCTGTATTTATTTTTTAACCATACAGCACACAGTATTAAAAAACTTACACATATCTTTACCGACACTGAGGTGCTAAATGAAAGAGGTCAAAGCAGACATTGACTCTGATTCTTCCCTATGCTGCCTTTCAGTATTTGCACCCCCCGTGGTTATTTTTGGATAAAGTCATCTGAACTTTTGTACAAATCTATCACTATCATCTTTTCACTTTTTTAAAATTAATTTTACGATGAATTTCTCACAGGGTTATTTTTAACCAGTACTGATATCTAATGTATGAACTTGAATTTAGAAGTTATTAAGTTTTCACTTTCACTAGAGAGCATTGTTTTTGAAAACCTAATGAAAATAAATTTACACGCGTGTAAATGAGTATACACTACGCTGAGCTTTCACTGACGGGCTAGCCTGTTGTGTCGACAGATAAGAGCAAAGCAATTCGGAACCCAGTTGGGATGAGCAGTGTTTAGTAACTATGTGCCAATTGCGGACATCTTCCCTCGCTTGGTAGAGAAAATATTGCACATATATTAGCTGGTTATTTGCATTTGAGTTGGCCCACCGTTTGGTTGTTTGATTCGTCAATATTGACAATAGATGTATTTTATGGTTTAACTCACCCAATTATGACATTAAAGTTCAGCATGCTGTAGGCTTTGATCAACGCCAAAACGAATTTTAACCCGCATGTGGCGGGTGTCAATTTAGAATCCTGCACACCAAAGCTGAAGGAACACATACAGACAGGTAATATAACAATGCTCTTATTCGTCACAGCCTGTGAAAAAACCCCAGTTGTATTAATCGAGCTCAATCGCGATTTTCTTCTTCTACTAGTCTCATTGTAAGTGTGTACTCCCTGCATTCATGGCACCATACTGCCCCAAAAACCGACGCGCACAATTGTTGTATTTATTTTTCCTGTGTTTTTTTTTTCTCAATTATTCATTCATTCATTCATTTTCCGAACCGCTTTGTCCTCACTCGGGTCGAGGGGGATGCTGGAGCCTCTCCCAGCTGTCTTAGGGCAGTAGACGGGGGACACCCTGAACCGGTTGCCAGCCAATCGCAGCGCACACAGAAACGAACAACCATTCGCGCTCACACTCATACTTAAGGAAAATTTTGGAGTGTTCAATCAGCCTGCCATGCATGTTTTTGGAATGTGGGAGGAAAGCCGCCTTTTTTTCAATTAAATGAGTGGATTCTTATTTTCCTTTGCTACTAATTTTATCTGCGTGTTGTTTTGGGTTATACTTACACTTGCGTTTTCAATTCCAACACACATTTCCACATTATATGATCCCGAGGTCCCAGGTTACCCCAGTAAATCCCAAGACTTGTTTAAATTAAAATAGAAAAACAAAATAGGATTCAAAAAAATAAGGGAGATGCTTATTCACGCTTTGAATTTGTACAAAGATGCAAGATAGCAAACATGTGGATTTGGCAGAATAAAAATGCAAAAGGGTTGAATTTCACCTGATATTTCCAAGGTCATTTTGTGAAAAAAAAAAAGAAAAAGAAGAACAATGTTGGAACATACTGTATAAGTGTTTCATGTGCAGGGATAGATGGGCCTGAGGCTACGATGAAGTGTGTCAGAATTGTTACTGTGTTCATTCTGTTGCTCCACTGTCATTCTCACCATTTCCTTCTCTGTCTCTATAGAGGTAGACCTCTTCGCACCGCCACAAATGTCTGAAAAGATTCTACTACGCTTGTTGAAGCACCCCAATGTCATCCAGGAGCTGAAATACGATGAGAAGAGCAAGCGGGCGCCAGAGCACTACCTCTTCCACAGGAACAGACCTGTGGACTATTTCATCCTCATTCTGCAGGTTGGCGGGACTGAGAACCTTGCCAAGCATCATTCTAGTGCTAAAATACTTTGCAATTAATGAGATAAGAAGTAAGAAAGTAGCTTTAAATATGATAAACTTTTTTTTTTTTTGAAGAGAAGTGCTTGTTAAGTTTTAAATTCCTATTTTTATTTTTGGAAAGAGTAAGCTTAGGAGCTTGTGAGATGGTATTTTGCAGCCCCACATTCCATTTCAGAAGGTGGCAGTAATGCACCAAAAGTTGTTTGCGAACCGCTGAAAGACAAGACACAAGAAGAAAAAGAAGACATCGGAAAGAAAAGCATTGATTTATAGTCGCGGCAATTTGCTTTGGATATCCACAAGCTTTTAGATGAGAGGGAGAGAGATACACTGGCGGACCAGCGAAATTTACTGACGGAAGCGTGGTTAAAACAACATGACGGACTGACCAAATGACGATTCCAGTTTGCTATGGCTTGAAGAAATAATGGACTGACAATGACGGACGGGTGTCCAGGCAAAATGTTGTCAATTTCCCACCTGTGTTTCTTTTTACACTAATATGGCAATTGCATTTTCACAAAGGAACAGCTTATTTCTATTTCCATTGTTTTCTTTATTGGTTACAAATACAAAGTAATTGACATTAACTGAATACCAAAAGATAAAACCAACAATACATTCAAAAATATTGATTTTAATTTTTCTTATGATAATACATCTCTGAATCTGACTTCCACAGGGCAAAGTCGAAGTGGAGGCAGGAAAAGAGGGGATGAAGTTTGAAGCAGGACCGTTCTCCTTCTATGGAATGCTGGCGCTCACCGTCTCACCAGGTGAACTCGCTGACTTTGTTGTATTTTCTTCAAGTTGTCAGTGACTCACATATATATATTTTTTTGCAGCTTTAGATTCATTTGAAGCTTTGTTCGTGACGGACTATATTACAAAAGTATGAGTGAAAGAATGTTTAGGACCAGCCATTATAGACTTCCTGTCTATTTGAATAATGCCATTATAGACTTCCTGTCTACAGTATTTGAATAATCGGCGGCCTTATTTTCAACAAACAGTCATTCGTGATCCAGCCTTTGTCAGTCAAAATTTAAAATGAATTTTTAAAACCAGTGACCCTCCCGCAGTGACGATAGTAGAGATGCCCTCACTCCTCTCAGTTCATTCACAAACTTCTCAACTATTCCCCAACCCGTTGCCACCATTTTGATCAGTAGATAGGAAACGAGAGACACCTACTGGTGAAAATGAAAATGTCCTGCTGTGTGCAATCTCAATTCCAAGTTGATATCTTTATGATTCTTCTTCATTCCCTCTTTCAATCAGTCTCACCGATTGCAGCTGACGTCTCCATTTTAAGCGGAATTGTTTGCTGTTGATTTGACCTCCGTGTGCATTACATGTATGCTAGGATACTTACCTTTCTTTACTTCTCTGTTCCCGCTGTCACTTTCTCGAACATTTGTCAATAGGGCCGATTCATTAGCTGGATCACCAGGTACAGTATACGTTTCTCTACTCGTACCCATTTTCACATTGAATGCTCAGCTACTTGCTAACCCTGACTTTTTTATGTGTTTTCTGTTATGTTTAACACTACCCTATTTAGGAGCGTAAATATGTTTTCTCATTTTTCGGGGTTACTTCGTAAAAGGTGATGAGAAATTGGTTGCACGTGAATGACACGTCCAATGCATGTGAATGAAAAAGAAGGGACACTGCGCAAAGAAAAAAACCGACTGTCACGCCCTCATCCTCTCAGCCATTATTCAAGGGGGCTGAATGGTGCTGGAGACTGGAGGCCCCAGACTCCGCCCTCTCCCTCTCGCCCCTAACCTTTAACCCCCTGACTGCAAAAACAAGACCTACAGCTACAGCCCCTTGCTGGACACCACTGTGCGCACATACGCAGGATAAGCACGTACACATATGTTCACTTGCACAGACTGCGTGCATAAGATCTGTCATAGCTGGAATCGTCGTTGAGTACATATCTTTTACTTTTTTTTTTCTCGTTCCGGGCCTGATTGCCACACATTGATGTTGGTCTGGCTTTCACACACATATCTGTTGTGGGTGTGGGTGTGCGTGTGTGTGTCTGGTTTAAAAAAAATACTTTTTGGGGGTTTTAAATAAGGACCTGACCCCTGCTGCTTTTTGAAAGTGGAGTAGTAATCTGCAAGACTTCACATGCCAGGTCTTTGGCCCACTGTGCTTGGTCTGCACACTCTCACACACACACACACACACACACACACACACACACACACACACACACACGAATGCTATTTGTGAGTCTCATAGACACCGACTTACTCCAATGTTGGATTACATACATTCCAGTCAGCATCGTAACATTGGTTTTAGCCAAGCTGTTTTCACTTTGTTGTGTGTGATTTTTCACTAGGCTTCTTTAAGTAGTGGAAAATATAATCTGTCTTTAATTAAAAAAAAAAAAAAGAAAAGGGAACAAGTACTTTCTATGGAGTGGCGCGTAGGCTGCCTCATTGAAACTCACCAACTCATGAAATATTTTCAATATCATCAGTGTCTTGGAACTATCTTCACATGATAGTAAAGTGCAATTTTGATTTAAATACACCACCATTGAGTGTTAAAGTAGTCAGGAAGAGGGAAGTTGAATATGCCAAAAAAAAAGTATATGTGCCCACATACACGCATAGCTACACAAATAGATAATGATAGAATGACAGTAAGTCGTTTCAATGAATTGATTTCTACAATGATCCCATGTGGTTGTCATATTTATGAATGACAAGGTTTTGCCAGGTTGTTTCCATCTGAAGCTCAAATTGACTTTTGGGACAATTTTGTGGGCCGTGACTTAGAAATTTTGACTGGTATGTGGAGTTAATGTATTTGCGCAAAAAAGCGCCCTTGTGGCCAAGGGCCATCGGGCCACCATTAATGTCGCGTTCAGCTTAGGCTGAGGTCACCAAAGTGGACTCTCTCAGCGCTTCGAATGTGTGTGTGTGTGTGTGTGTGTGTGTGTGTGTGTGTGTGTGTGTGTGTGTGTGTATGTATATAAAGTAAACATTCCCATCCCCGGAATTCTATGAAAAGGAATATCCTTCACCCGTAATAAAAACCCATGACATTTTGACTAGATATTACATGTTACCGGAACTACGTGAAATTCCACTGCCGTAACCCGGATGTGCCGCGGAGCTTAAATACACGCAACGCTCCAATGAGACACCTTTTGTATTTTTTGATAATCAGATTGCGCGTGTAAAATTGGCGTGCGTTTTAAAGCGATTTCTAACTTTATTCACTTACTCCTGTTGCTCGCGGCACTAGGCAACGCCCACTCAACACAACTGGAGAAGATGGAAGAAATCGCCGTCATCGAATTCGAAACGACTTTTTGTGTCCACCATTAATGTCGTCCGTTCATGGCTGAGGAACCCAACAAAACAAAACAACCCAAAATGAGGTCAACATTAAAATACTGTACAAAGTGGATCTACACCTGTACTGTATACTGTACTGCTGTTTTTGTTATATAAACAGTTTTTGGACAGTATATTTTTGCATTTTATTGCTTGTGTTGTTACACATGCAGTTTTCATCATACTTGTGTGTACCATGCTCATTTCCCAAAAGAGGAATTTCTGTGTGTGTGTGTATGTATATATATATATATATATATATATATATATATATATATATATATTTAAAAAAAAAATGTATTTCAGTGCTCAAAAACTAGAAAATGGTTTTAGTGCACTCTTCTGTGTCCAAGCAATGTCTGTGCTCTGTGCTTGTTTTTCATCCATTTTGTATAGTGGGTGTATTTTTGTGCAAAATTCATACTTGATAACTTCTCTCCCAGAGAATAAATCGCCACCGCGGCCGTTTGGACTGAACTACTCGGACTCTCAGAACAGGAGCGATCGAATAGATGCCATCACTCCGACTTTGGGCAGCAGCAACAATCAGCTGAACTCCTTCCTGCAGATCTACGTGCCTGACTACTCTGTCCGAGCGTGCTCAGACCTGTACTTTATCAAGGTGAGCAGAAGTGACTGACACCTGTGTTCCCGTTGCTTGATTGAAGTGACTCCCACTCGTCGAGTGCAGGAGTCTCCAGCAGCTTGCTCACGAACTGCTGCTGTTAGAGAGGAGCTCACCAAAAGGCTCCAAGAATTTCATTGCATTAAGTGTTTGAGTGGACTCTAGTTCCAACAAGTTGTCTCTTTCTTTGCCCCTTGATTGACTGGCGACCAGTGCAAGGGTGTCGTCTAAAAGCTTTCTGGAAGTTCTCTTTTCTCCAGTGATTGAATTACAGTGAAACTCCTCTACAAAGAAATCATATTTGCAGCAAGAAATTTTTCACAACAGGGTTTTTCACTATAGGAAATTTTATCTCAGATGTAAACACACACACACACACACACACACACAAACGTATATGTGTATTTTTTATTTTTATTCCAATACTGTACGTAGTGCATAAATATAAGCTCATACACTTATATGATATTGTTTAACATTGTATAGCCAAATAACACTGTATAGCCAATGTACAGTTGTGCACAAAGAGAAAAAAAGGGAAAGAAATTGCAAAATTTATGATCAGCATTCACTTTCACTTACATCATTTTCTTGGATAATGTCTTTTATTTTGCTTCCTGCGTCTTTCATTTTGATCACTTTTACCCTCTCTTCCAGCGTCAGAGCTCTTCATGTCTTAGCTGCTTGGCATCCAAAGGTTCATTTTGTAGCCAATTTAGCAATGCAACGAAATGCTTCCTGCACTACTGCGCATGTGTGAACCAGTGTGGTAGTTGCTGTTGCAGTTTCGGACCGAAGCAGTAGGAGTCGCTGTCGGCTGAGGTTGGATTAGACTTTTGCGGAAGGCTTGTTTTCGTTGTAGTGAATCTCGTCGCAAGGCAAGAGCACAGAAAAATATTTCGTATAACAGAACAGGGGGATTTTTTGTTGTAGGGGGAGCCAAAAAGTGGCAATGGCTTTCATGCATGAACATTTTTTCAAACTAGGGGGTATTTTCGCCCATGTAGGTTTCGTTGTAGAGGAGTTTCGCTGTATTACAAATGTTGAAATATTAAATACAGCTAAATTTTCCATCAAAATTTGTACGTAATCCGAATTGTACGTACAAAGGAGCATTCATAACTTTGGGTTTCACTGTATTTACTTTTTTTTTTTTGTGTGTGTGTGGTTGAAAATAAATACAGTACAATATAAATATAAGTGAAAACATTTCATGTTGAAGAAATAACACATCAAACCAACCAAAGTGCCTGTTAACTTTTAGTGAGGAGGGGAGAAAGAAATGGCGGATTTTTTTCCCCCCTCACAGATCATATTTATAATGTCAAGTCATATTGTACTGTTTCAACACGTACAACAAAAATGATTTGTATTGGTTTTGAAAACTGCAAACTCCCTCTTGACAAAATCAATGTACCACTGAATAAGAAGTATAAGTCGAGCATGTGCCACTAGATCAGGGGTAGGCAAGTCCGGTCCTAGAGAGCCGCAGTCCTGCTTGTTTTCGAAGTTCCCTCTTCCGACACACATGATTCAAATGATCAGAATCGTTCGGAGGCTTGCTGATGACCTGATCATTTGGATCAGGTGTGTTGCAGCAGGGAGAGACGGAAAACATGCAGGACTGCGGCTCTCTAGGACCGGAGTTGCCTACCCCTGCACTAGATGATGTAGGTGTCAGGAATGCACTGTCCTTTGCCACCTGTCAATCATACCAGAATGAATCCCAAACTTCTTGCTCCGGCATGTAACCCCATGACTCTCTCTTCACCGTTGCCTAGGTAACACGGCAGCAGTACCAGAACGCCGTGATGGCGTCCCGCATGGACAAGACGCCGCAGTCCACAGACAGCGAGTTCACCAAGATTGAGCTGACACTGAACGAGCTGGAGACCCCCATCACACTCGCCGGCACTGCCGGCCACGCCCCGGCTGTAACTGTAGCCTTGGCCAACGAGGCTTCCCACCTTCTCAACCAGCAGCACAATTGCGTGGCCTTGAGCAGGAGCAACCACAGCGCGCACAACGAGTGGCCCATCTAGCCCCGCGCCCAGCACGGTGGAGGCCCGGACCCTCCGCCTTTCTGCCTGACGGACGCACGGTGCAGTCGTGTAGCTAGAGATGAGGGAACACGGGGGGGCGTGGGCAAGCACAGTGCACCCACTCAGTCGGTTGGTAATGCCCCTCCCAAAAGGAGAGGTGGTGGGGGGAGGAGGGATGGGCGTTGAACACCCTCCCATTGGCAGCCCTGTTCAACTACATGTTCTAAAGACGGTGCTGTGACTGAGATTCCTTTTGGGACGATTTGACACTTTCATCGCGGTAACTTGGATGAGAAGACAACAGACTGTACACACACACACACACACACACACACACACACACACTGTACTTTCCACTCAGGCCAAAGACCTTGGTCCCCTGTGCCTTTTTTTTTTTTTTTTTTTTAACACTGGACACACACTCCCAAACAAATCTCACCTTTTGCATCTTTCAGGGAAACCCAATAGACATTTGATCCCATCAGCATGGACTCCAGAGAGCAATGGTTCGGCTCAGACTGCACCAAAAACCGCTTTGAGAGAAACCATTACATCACAAACCAAGAATGTTTTCCTGTATTTATTTATTTTATAATATTGTGTGTATATATAAAGAGATATATGTGTATGCTTGGAGACATGGTGTGAACTTAACGTAGCAGTGAAGCATGCACAAAATCATACCAGAGAGGACATGCTACATATATGGAGCTAAACATCCATTGGTGTATATGGGGGTGGGGGGGATTTGGGGTGGGGGGGCGAAGGTCTTTTACAGATACAGTATGTATATTTACAGATTGTCTTATTTTTACTATCGTGTACTCAAATTTGGGCTTTTTCACCTTAAAAAAAAATCACACTTGCCTTTAAGAAAACAAATCATAACCTTAATTATTTTTAACAAAGTGCAATGAAGAGAGATTTATTTAAGAGATGATTAATAATAATACAAAAAAAATGACAATTGTAAATGGACAGATATATTTGTATGCGTGCTCTGTATTTGTATGTTTGCGTTTGAAAGATGCTAAACCCAACATCCACGTGCAAATTTCCCTTCATGTCTAATTGGAGGCCTCTCATGATCGTGACCTCAGACAAGCCTGCTCGACATCCGAGTGTGAGCTCTGATGCATTGTGGGAACGTGAAAGCGCCATCACCAGCGCCAATGCGCATGGGAGTTAAGTCTTGTAACAGAGTGTTTTTGTTTTTTGCCAATTTTACATTTAATCCAACTTGACTATTGCACAGTATTAATGACCTTGTCCCATAGGTTGAGTGTCATCAACATCCCAAGAAGAAACCTCAATGCAAAATATGTTCACAGACGACACACGACATGTCTTATCCACTCCGTCGATTTGTTTCCTGTTTGTCTCCTTTTTACATGACACGCCAGAACCAAGCCTGATGAGTTCACAAAGGCTTTTTTTTTTTGACAGCAGTGAATGTGAGAAAAATGTTGTGGCGGCTATAACAATGCAAACATAATCCATGATGAATAACTCTTTAGTTACATTAAAACTGTTATTTCGCATCTGTCGTGGCTGCCATTAAAAGTTTTACGTTGATGGTTTCACTTTTATGCTTCAACTTGACATCGACTTCTCCCACATTTATTCAGTTTTTAGTTTTTCTTCATCGTCCCACTCAGGCAAATATTGTCTTACCTACATCTTGAAAAAAAAAACCCTCACAATTTCACCTCTAGAAATTTTGTACCGCCCAACGCAAAGTAGCACATCATTGTGAAGTGGACTACAAATGTTTTCAAAGGTTTAAGCAAATATAAATATGTACTCTAAAACCCCTACATCCACTCAACAATGGGGGTGACACTCGTCGAGGAACAGTGTTTGCTAAAGCTAGTGTACAGTACTTCATAGTGGGGGTTTGAGTCTTACCATGTCTGGTCCTTTTCCCAGGACCTTTGACGGCGGAGTAATAAAAGTAATCTTCAAAATAAATACTCAGGTAAAGAACAGACACCAGACAAGTCTACTTAAGTTCAAAACGTAATTAAGCATTTGTATTTTTTATTTTGTCACTTCCTATCACTAATTTTAGCTGCTCAACAACAGAATAAGAATTTTTTTCCCCACGTGCATTTACTGTTTGATACCGCTTGGAGGCGCTGTTTCTCCTATTAAAAATATCTAACTTTCTAGTTTCCCATTTGCTGGGCTTCAAGAGCGTTCCTGTTGCGTAACCACACAAACGAGTACTGTACAGGGACGCACGCGCGTGCGCGCACGCATACACTTTTCAGACGTTGACACGCGGAAAATGAGACTCTAAAATAAATTTGACTGTCGAACGCAAAACTTTCTTCCCAGTCAAATACGGCATGATGTGCGTGTGTGTACGTGTGGGTATGCGTGTGTGTGTGCGTGCGCGTGTGCGTGTGCGTGTGCGTGTGTGTGTGTGTGTGTCATAATAGTTTTTTCATCCTGGAGGCAGGTGGTCTTGTCTCTTGAAAAAGAGTGAATGATTAATGGCAACAGTGATGAAAAACATGATGACAGGATGAAAAACATTCGATAGTGTAATCTGCTTAAAAACTTTGCAGAGGCAATCCTCTGAGAAATAAATTGCATTAAATTGCCCATGTACTTCCACAATCAGTATAGAGACTGTTAGCAATAGCATTTGCTTCATAAAAAGAGAAAAATAAGAAATACTGGTACCATAGATGTATCGTTCTTTTTCAAATTCACGAGTTTTAACACATTAGTTGTTGTTGTTTTTTTCATCTAGTTACATTGTTTTACGTACAAGCTCTTGCTGACCAAAATGTTCCTGTCCTAGGGGCATATAAATTTGCTGAAATGGTAATTAATTTATTGCTTCTTGTTTTTGCATCTTAAAAGCTGCTATTCACGTAAAAATTGTGTATAACTGGAAAGCAATACTATTTCTTAAAATGTGGAAGGAAGAATGTTTCTTATTTTGTGGCTTTGGGAGGCAGGCAATGTGGACAGAATAAAGTATAAATGGTGTTTTCCACCTTTTTGAAATTGAGAGTGACTTTGTGGGGAAAACTAAGTGAGGCAAAGGGATACCAGTTGAATTCACATTTCTGAAATAACAGATTTGCTGGAATTACCTTGAGGAATGTTAGTAATAATTAATCCATCCATCCATTTTCCGAACCGCTTGATCCTCACTAGGGTCGCGGGGGGTGCTGGAGCCTATCCCAGCCGTCTTCGGGCAGTAGGCGGGGGACACCCTGAATCAGTTGCCAGCCAATCGCAGGGCACACAGAGACGAACAACCATCCACACCCACACTCACACCTAAGGACAATTTAGAGCATCCAATCAGCCTGCCCTGCATGTTTTTGGAATGTGGGAGGAAACCGGAGCACCCGGAGAAAACCCACGCAGGTCCGGGGAGAACATGCAAACTCCACACAGGGAGGCCGGAGCTGGAATCGAACCCGGTACCTCTGCACTGTGAAGCCGACGTGCTAACCACTGGACTACCGGGCCGCCCGTAATAATTAATGTGTTTACATTTTTAAATGATGATTACAACATTCCTCGGAAAATCCCAATGTGCCGTCACAAGAAAGCTATTTTCAGAACAGGCCCACGGGCTACCCATCTGGTTATATATTCCACCCCGCCTGCCTATGCTTCCGTCCACATTCCAAAAACTTGCATGCTAAGTTAGCTGAAGACTACGGTCGTCTAAATTGTCCATAATTGTGAAAGAGAGTGACTGGCGACCAATCCAGCGTGTAACCCGCCTTTCATCCAAAATCAGCTGGGATTGTCTCCAGATCCAGAGGCATTAGCCTGTTTGCCCCCCCCCCCAAAAAAAGATGGGTTGACAATGCAATGAGTGGTCAAATAACAGCAACAAGAATTATATAAAGAATCATATTCGTTTAGATCTTGGATCTTGTTCTGGATGCCGTTAGACTGCATGGTCGTACCAAATTGAGTGGGCAGTGAGTGTACATGAACTTGGGGCTAAAGAAAAGAACACAAAACTATGAAAAACTATCTTTATTATACATTTTTAGGTCATTTCCCTCAATGTACAAATTGCAGAAGCATGAGTACATACAAGGGGTATGCATATAAATGAAAGATAACCATAGTTTGGAAAACGAGAGATGACAGTCACAACACACCCTACTAACAAGGATGCATTCAGGGCATCATGGCAGGAGAAAAAAACCAAAATCTCCGTTCATGCATTGACTTCAGTCCACTAAAATTGTCAATAGGCTCAAAGCCTGTGTGGTGTGTTACAAAAATTAAGAAACAATGGTCAGAAACCAATTACTCTTCTATAAACAGAAACCCTTTTCAAACACGAGCTTAGAAAAATAAAAATGATCCAAAAAGTTGTTGATTATAATTAACATTTAGTTACAGCTTTTAACAATGTTATTCACAATTTTCTTTCATTTTTTTTTTTGTAGTTCCAGCTTGGGTTAACAGTTTTGTTCTGTGTAAACTGCAGTGAATACATTTCCAAAATGCTTACACTTGGGGAAAAAAAAGAACGAGGTCTCTTCTCATGTGCATATGTTAAAGTTACGCAAACAAATGTGCCAAGTTCAAGACACAGTTAAACCCTAAAGTACAAATATTCATTTTGTAAAAATTATCATAATAAATAAAATAAAGGAAAAAAAAGATACTGATTTGTTATGTTTCCTCAAGTTTTTTTTTTTTTTTAAGGTTCTATCTATATGTTTGCATGTCTGGATCACAAAAAGGCAAGAAACAAATCTTGCAAAGTCAACAAAAAGAAAGCAAATAATTGGCACTATTCCAAGACAGCCTTTGACTTCCGTTTGAACCGTTTGGTCTCTGCATAAACACAAACAGCTTAAGAAATCCCAGGATGTTTTGCCCCCCTCGCCCCCAAAAAATAAATGCAACACTCAAGTTTTGTTTTCCTATAAAAATACTGTCTCTTGGCTTCTTCCGCTGTCTCCACCTGACAGTTATTTCCAGAAGCACGACTTCACTGTTGTCATAGCGATTATCAGCCTGTTGTACAGTATACTGTGTTCTCAGTGTTGCTTGGTAACCATATAACGAGTCAACGGCCACCTGAACACTGTGACGTCTTTTAGCAATTCTTCATGTCAGTATCACCCATAATGCATTTTATGGCAGGCGGAAACAAGACGTCAAAAATGTCATGGAAATCAAACAAACAAACAAAAACACATTGTTCCCATTTTGCATAAACAAACAAACAAAAAAAATCAATTGTGATCAATTCGAATGAAGACCCTCTTCACACAGGATGCTGACACACGTGTGTGTCATGCATGAAGCCAGCTTATCCGACATTAAGGCCTGAAAAAGTCACGTTATACCTCAGTGGAGGAGTGTCTTCCGTCTAGTGACGACGATGGTAAATTTGAATCAAATCGATTTGGAACGAAAAAAATAAAAACACATTTTTTAGAAGGTGTCATGCATGCAGCTGTGTGACGGTCGTGTGATCCTGTTTGTCTGCTGGTCTGTCACACTTTAAAATGTCACGGACTGACACACACACACACACACACACACACACACAAACACAAACACACACGGTGAAGTATTTCCCGCCTTGCCTCAAAACAGAAAACCTCAAAATGGCTAAAATTTCATTCCTCCTCTTCCTCTTCTTCCTCCTCCTCCTCCTCCTCCTCCTCCTCGTCATCGTCCTCATCGTGGCAGTGGGTGATCTCCTGCGGGTTTGAGGGAATAGGTTGGGAGGCTTGATCTCGCTGAAGGAGCGGGTCAGCTGGTTGCGTTTGCACTCCAGTTCTTTGCAGTCACTGCAGTGGTTGCGGTTGCGCGTGGCTAGAGGCGACTCAGCGTCGATGTCCACGTGCGCGTGCTCCACCGTCGACTCGTGGGGCATCTGGGAACCAGATGAACAAAAACGGGGGCTTGAATAGTTTCTGCTAAAAATATCCACCAGCAGTTATTCCTCCACCGATTTTTAGCGAGTTGTGACGGAAGATGTCATTCATTCATCACGTGTGATGTGGGAAATGATACAAACCCAATACCAATGAAATTGAAAGGTTGTGTCAAACACAAATAAAAATACATTGGCTGGCAACCAGTTCAGGGTGGTTTCTCAACACCTGTGAATCTGAGGGACAGCTGGATGGAGACCTCAGAGGATGACAACGTCAACATGCCAAAGCAGATACCCTGTCGCGACGACCCTGCAAGATTGTGAAACTACCGCCGTCTGGAGGAGAAAAAAAGGCATTGGTGCCAATGCTATTGGTCCTCCAGGATGCTCCCACTCACAGGGAGCGTGCACTTGTCCGTGCCGCTGACAGCCCAACCGCATTATTTGCGCTGCCGAGAGTTGAGGACGTCGACTGAGCCCAGCTCCAGTGCCATGTCCATCAAGATGGCTGACGGCAAGACGGCGGATGTCCTGTAGGGTCAAGTGTCTCCAATAAAGGCCCTACAGTCCCAAAGGTCCAGCCATGCTCATGGCAATCCTCTCCATCGGCACTGGAGGAACCCGGTGGGAACCTGGGCCATCCTCCAGAGCCTCATCCCTCATTAGCTGAGGCCACATGTGCTTCAGCTGATCCACGGTTCGTTAGGGGCTGGCCACCTTGGTGAAGCCAAGACCCTTCACCGTCCGTCTTCGCTTCCGGTTTTACTAGTCTGGCAGTCATCAAGACGTGGAGCTCTATGTGCACCGTTGTTCACTTCCCAAAAAGGATTGATCCTATGCCCCAATACCAGGTAGGGGCAACCATGGAGCGGTGAGTGTTGCCATCTTGGCCCTTTCCTGGTCTTGGAATGAGGAAAGCATTTTGTCCTAGTCGCAATGGATTACTTCACTAGGTGGCCAGAGGCTCGTGCCATTCGGGACCAGAGTGCCGCCGCCACCGCTGAATATCTGGTCAATGTCATGTTTAGTCGGTTTGGTGCACCAGAGGAGCTGCATCGCGACCAAGGATGGAACTTTCGTAGTGGTTTTGGACCGTCGGTCGTCGCACGGTTGGCCTCGGTCGAGCTGTCGCGGCGTCCTGCCTGTTCGGCTGTCAGACGGGGCCCTGTGCCTTCTCCACCCCTCTGCGCCCCGTGGTGGGGGTCGACGGGGCCTGTGTCTGGGCTATGCTGTGACCGTCCTGTCGCTCCTCCGTCTGCCCGTGGGGGGGCCGCTGCGGTGCTCGGTGGCGGGGCTTCTTGGTTTCCCTTCCGGTGGTCGGGGCCTGCGCTGCACCGCTTCCCGGGCGTCGCTCCTCGTGATCTCGTCGGGGCTTCCACCTCGATGGCTCCAGGGGCATCACCTCCTTTTGGTCGTTTCACGGCTTCCTGGTGGGTCGGCTAGTGCTCCTCGCGCCGATGTTGCCGGCGTCAACTTTTTAAAATCGCTATTTAAATCGCATATTCAGTTTAAATGCATTTCTCCTTTTGATTATTTATCATTTTATCTGTGGTTTTATTGTTCTTGTTTTGATTGTAAAGTGTCCTTGAGTGTTTTGAAAGGCGCTTTTAAATGAAATGTATTATTATTATTATTATTATTATTATTATTAACTTTGAGGCCCAGGTCTTTGGAGAGGTCTGCTGATGGCTGGGCATCCGTAAGACCCGCACGTCACCTCAGCAAGCTCAGAGTGACAGACTGGTAGCGCGATTAAATCATAAGTTGGCCACCCAGCTTACTATCCTGACCAGCTCCAGCCGCGAACAGCAGGAATGGGACCTCCATCTACCTGGTTCTCTGGGCGTATCGGACAGCTGTCCAGGAGTCGAACTAAATGCACTCCTGCAGCCCTCATGTTTGGGCAGGAGCTCTACACACCTGTGGATCTGATGTGTGGACCTCCACCAGAGGCAGAGGTGGAGGTCGAACCTGGTTTGGACTACTTCGGCAGGCTGCGAGATCGTCTTTGGAAGTGCACGACGTGGCTTGCCAGACGCTTGGTGAGGCCGGAATCTGTCAAAAGAGTTGTTTGAGGGAAGACTTTGTCGCTGGTGCACAGGTATGGGTCTACAGTCCGCTGAAGAGGAGGGCGATGAAGCTGATGAACCACATGGGCAGAACACTGCACCGTCCTGGAGAAACTATCAGACGTGGTGCATCGAGTGCATCTACAAAGGAGAAACCTTCACTGGGACTGACTGGCCCATTATATCAAGAGTGGGGGAGGCCAGGCTGGTGGACCAGCTTCTGGCTGCTCAGCCTTCCCCTGCGCCGGCCAGGTGACCGACCCGGCGGCCTTTTTGGCTTCCGGAGACTTTGCAAGACTTTGTTGAGGACATTTGAGTTGCTGAGGATAGTTGCCTGCTTGGTGGGGGCAACGTAGGGATGGTAAAGCCATGGACACATTTGTATCAAGTCAAAGGTTGCTCGGTATTTGTTTTGCCATAAGTATGTATGGAACAAGGAATCAAACTATAGGCTTGGACGATGGAAGTTTTCAATTAACACTCCATATCATGTCGTCATATGATCACACAGCACTACGATGGCACAGGAAGGAGTCACATGTGCCTCTAGGGCACGGGGGGTGAGATGGCTCACCTCCTGATTGCGAACATGCATCTTAGAGGAACAATTTTATTGTTAGTTGGGAATGACATCGGGGAGGTAGAAGGTGGAAAGTCATGTGAACAGAAGGGTTCAGGTGGAGTTGAAAGCTATTGCAGTTTTTAAAAATTCTGGGCCGGGGGCCAATTTAGTAGCAGGGCTCAGTACCTATTCCTATAGTCAACTGAAATGAACTGCGTGGAAACGTGTCAAGCTAGTCTCTGGTCACGGTTAAATGAGCCCAAACTGCCACAAGAGCTAATCTGCAAAGGTGTTTGTTTTCATTCACCGAAACGTCTTGTCGCATCTCTGTACTCACAAGGACGTGTGCGGCTCTGAAGAGGTAGCTGAAGGGATAGTAGAGCAGGTTGATGAAGGAAGCTGCGTAGAGATCTGCATAGCGCATCACTTGGGAGGCGAACAGAGTCTGCCTGGAGCCGCTGCGGAAAAGGCTACCCATCATGCCGTAGCACATGTCCATGTCATGTGTGACTTTCTGAAGACAAGAAGAATAATTAAAAAAAAAAGAAAAAAGATGGTCCTGCTATTTTTGTTTTATTTTTAAGTTCGGAGAAGACAAGGATAGGTCACAGAGATAAAAGTTGTCCACTGCAAGACATAAAAATGCGTACATCTTTAATACAAACTCCCATTCCAATTCCCACGAAATTGGGAATTTAAAATGTCAATAAAACCAGAGTACAATCATTTGGATTTTTTTTCAATTTTTTTTTTCAACTGAATACACTACAAAGACAAGCTATGTCACATTCAAACCGCTAAGTTATCGTTTTTGTTTTGCAAGCCAATGACAGACTTAAGCGTAAGATAAAAACTGTTTGCCATTAGATTTCTTTACATAACGAGCTTAGAAATGATTGGTATGAAAATATCAATTGTAATAACGAATTTACATCTGTATACAACATCGTGTTACGTCAATGCCGTAAGAACGAAACTCAGTCGTAAACCGAGGATCCCCTGCACGGTATCGCTGCTGGTGTGTATGCGGTTATTCATTAATCGTGAGCATCCGCACACAGATAAACAAACTGTGTGGAGTGCCATCAGAACAAAGATAAATCACACACACACAACAAACATACTCCACATGTGACAGCATGTGGACAAGCCCTGTCCTCTTGTGTCGAAATGGAAACCGAGGTGATTAACGCTGTACCTTGACTCTTCTCTGGAGAGTGCTGATATCGGGCCTCTCGTTGCTGCTGCTGTCCAAATGTCTGCGGGAGAACCATGACACGATTCAGGTCGGTGACAAAGGGCAGGTGGGGTCATATCAGTTTGCTAAAGAGGCTGACGCCTTGTTATAAATAACATGCTCGGTGCTCCTTTAGACTCTACACTCTTGACCCCCGCGGACCTCAGAATGCACATGCCCACACACAAACGGACGTATTTTGAAAGAGTTCAATTTCTTACTTGTAGAGTTCTGCCAAGAAAATGTCCAGACCTTGCAGTTCCTCAAACAAAGCTGAGAGGAAAAAAAAAAATTATCAGCATCACTGATTGTATGCATGAACGTGACATAAACTGAGTCATGTGCCAAATCTAATCCAAGCCACTCATTGCAATGTTACGCTGGGTTAGGCCTGGAAGATTTCCTTTCAACTAGGAAAAATATGTGCAACAATGTTCATGTTTGTTTTTCTCGCAGCCTCACAACTCTTGTCGGTCCACACGTGCAGCTCCTGGGCAAGCTCAGGTATGACCAGGAAAGTCCTCCAGCCTTGGCGTTTCTTGGACTTGAGTATGTCTCCAAAGATATGGTCCCCGATGTACACAATGTCTTTGCCTTTGGCCCCAAGCAGGTCACACATGATGTCTGAGGAGCCTGCGGTGAAGTATTATGACATCACACAGGGAGCCCTCACTCAGCGACCGCAAACACCCTGAGACCACAGGAAATGTCTTCTCACCTCCAGAGTAAACAATACCATGCTGCAAGGGTCCTGTGTATGTGCCAATCTTCAGTCGCCCTGTTGTCTGAGGCAAGTGTAAAATACATAAAGTCATGAGTTAAAATTTCACAATACTTCATGCGTGCAAACCGTACCTTAAAAGTAAACAAACTTTGAGGCTACCCTATACTCACTTGCCACTATTAGAGCATAACAATTCCAGTAAACAAATCCTTTTCAGAAGCAAATAACTTCATTCTTAAGAATATTGCATTGGCGTTGAAATGTACAATACATTAAATATCTTAAAAACAGACTTATGGCTCTATTCACAAAAATGCACTTATCAATCAAACACTGTCACTAATAGCTTAACAGGCAGTATGCTGCCAATCAAGTTTCTAGTTGTTGCAGAAGAAGTGCTAACAACAATAGTTTGGTAATAGTAACACAACATCACAAGGAGCACATCAAAGCAACCGGTTTTGCATTGAGATGAGCACTCCCTCTCAAAAGTAAGCAGCTTTTCTTCAAAACACTGCTTTCTCAGCATACTGAATGGCTGCGTCTCTTTTGCTATCAAGCACTACTGGCTCATAGTGACCAGGTCAAAGCCACCACCCATTATAAAATGCCGGTCGGACAACAGCATGGCTTCATTGTGAAAGAGTGCGAGTAATAGACTGACGTGCCAGCAGTCCAGACCTGTTTCTTATTGGAGATGTGTGGCACATTATGAAGCACAAAATACAACAGGATACCACTGACGTGTGAATGACAGAGCGAACGGCAGAAAAATATCTCCTGTTTGCAAAATACCCGGCTAGCTGTAGACAACGCTTCAGAGTCAACCTCATTAGCACAAAACAGAAAACTGAACCAAATGGTGGATTTTGGAGTGGCTCATAAGAAATTGTCTAACAGTCTGACATATGTACCCAATGAAGTGGCTGGTGAGTGTAGAGTATACTTTTGACGTTTTTATAGTGAGCTTCCTGTCTCCTCACCGTATCCACTTGTCGGAGCACTGTTCCTTCACCGAAGAACAGTGGCTTTCTGGCATCCACCAGGATGAGGTCAAAGTAAGACTGCCACGGTCGGTGTGAAGTAGAAGGCTAAAAAAACAACAACAAAAAAACAACAATGGTTTTCAATATACTAGACTGAGCTGAACTTTTTATCTTGTATAGGTTTGTTTTAGAGTGACATATATTTACCTTAGGACCATGGGGGAAGTCAAACAGGTAAGTCATGATTTTCTGTGAACAAAACAATATCCAGCAAGAGGGGTTTTAACTTACTGACGTTATTATCGCTTCACTGCGAAAACAACATTACATTTTAAAATGTTTAGATTAAAAATTATCATTTGGCAGTAAAAAAAAAAATAGATCAACAAACAAATAAATAAATATAGACTGTTGACTATACTATTGCGCTGAAGCCAACAAGTAGCTTGTGTGGCTGATGGCCTGAATTTTAATGGTCTTACTCACATCAGTATATTTGTAGTCGCTGTTGGTAGCCAAAAACACTTTGGCAACTTCATTCATCCGGCTGAGGAGGAGAGGCAACTTTCCCTGGTGGGAATGCGGAAAACAAAATTGAAGGCTAAATAAAGCTCTTTACAAATAAGCCTCCCCATAGATTCAAGTTTTTGTGTGAAGAGCATCCTTCATGAATACAAACGACTTACATCTTTCACGACATACTTCTCAAGGTTCTCCACGGTTTTTTCCTTCAATGTACCCTGAAATGTAAAAGATGTGAGAATATTTACTTTCTGTTAAGAAGTTGATCACAGACCCAAAAAGTTTGATTGCAGTTTTGATCCATCAGTGCTCGGGCGTGCATGAAAAGCCAATCAAAATACCTCCCTCCACAGACAGATTTTAGTCAGATCAGCCCACCTTTACTGTTTACATGCTACACTGCCACAGCTATGAAACAAATTGACCAAATGTGACAGGTGGACGATGAGAACATATTTCATATTTGCTCTGAACATCAGTCTGCCCATGACCCAAAGGACAGAAGGAAAAAAAAAAAAAAAAAGACTTCAACCGAAGAAAATATGCCTTCCGGAGTGTGGCCAAGACAGAGTCCTGACATCAACCTGAACGGGATCATGTAGTATGACCTCTAGAGAGCAATACATACCATATGTCCCAAGAATTTTGCTTCACTGAAACTGCTTTGTAAAAAGGTGAATGTGTTGCATTCAGTTAAAACCTGGAAACAATTTTCGTGTAGAATTACTTTCACAAAACTGTATCCTTACTATTGCTGTGACTTGATGATGAATTTTTATATTTTCTGACCAATTTATGCCAAAATGCAGGCAATTCATCCATCCATCCATCCATTTTCCGAACCGCCTGATCCTCACTAGGGTCGCGGGGGGTGCTGGAGCCTATCCCAGCTGTCTTCGGGCAGTAGGCGGGGGACACCCTGAATTGGTTGCCAGCCAATCGCAGGGCACACAGAGACGAACAACCATCCACGCTCACACTCACACCTAGGGACAATTTAGAGTGCCCAACGAGCCTGCCATGCATGTTTTTGGAATGTGGGAGGAAACCGGAGCACCCGGAGAAAACCCACGCAAGCCCGGGGAGAACATGCAAACTCCACACAGGGAGGCCGTAGCTGGGATCGAACCCGGTACCTCTGCACTGTGAAGCCGACGTGCTAACCACTGGACTACCGGGCCGCCGCAGGCAGGCAATTCCAATTTCAATTTAAAACCTGACTCAACATTTTCCTGTTAACAATTTAAACCTGTAAAACCGTTAGAATTACTCATTCCCCAAAATTAACCCAACACAATAATTACTATTTGTACTGGTAACTTAGATGTTATTGTTTATTAATTATTAAGTAAAACCGAATTGACTTGCTTTATTCAATCATGAATATCTAAGTTATTTGTAGTCAAATCCCTGTTTGTTTGTTTTTTGTCAAACTTCAATGGTTTATTGGATTCGTTTTCTTCAAACCATTTGAGTGCAACTAACTCATCAGGTTTGGCGGGGTAAGGATCACCAACTTTTTTGCCACTGTAGCTTTCATACATGCTATACCTTGAAGTGGACCCAGTCTACAGCATCGCGAACGTCCTGGAACATGCTCTTGTAAGACATGAAGAGGTCGCCGTCTTTAAATCCTGTTTCGCAGCTGAGGGGGGAGGGAGGAGCAGAGACACATGTATCCAGCTGTTGCACAAGACCAATCTTTACAGAAGGGTTTCCAAAACATTGTTCTTGTTTTTTTGTTTTTTTCTTAATTTGTCTTTATGCTCATTTGTTTTTAAATGGGATAGCCTTCCCTTGATGGCGGGGTCCCCAGCCAAACAGGAAAGCATTCTTCCCCTAAAAGACCAACAACCAGGTTTCAGAGGACAAAGACCATGCAACCATTCCAGATTACATTCTCAGGTAATGTACAGGACATTGGATTCTCTCAGCTAATATTAGCATCCAATGTCTATCTCACTTGGCTCCTCATTTCAAAGCAGGAGTGCTCAACCGGTCGATCGCGGTCGACCAGTAGTCCGCGGACTGGTCCCAAGTCGACCGCGAGAGGTGTAGGGGAAAATGGAAAGAAAAAAAAAAGGGTATCTGTGTGCGTTTTATTAATGTCATACATTTTTGTGTTAGTGTATACGGCACCCGAAGCATCCTATCAGCTTCACATTCACAAAAAAAGAAGCACTTATAAAAAAATCGAATTAAAAAGTAGGTCACCTTTAACCTACGGTGGCGTATAACTGCATCACAGGAAGTTGTTGGCGGGCAGTAGTCTGCAGTAGCAGCTAGCGATCACAGCTGTTGAGATCTATTTTTTTGTGTTTATTCTTAATCAAAGTTTGATTCAATTGCATTTCACTGACGGCACTGTCAAAGAATGGGAATCTGGACTGCCAGGAGGATTATTTTAAAACGGTACACAAATAGTGATGTATCTGCACTTGCCGCAAAAGTTCATCTCTGCCTCCCTGTCTCAGGTCTCCCAGTTAAGGTCGGCAATGATTTCCTTTTTACAAACTCAGTTTTGTCTTGCATTTGGTTTATTTTTCTGTTTTGTTCATGTTCGGGTACGTTATGACTGCTGCTCATTATGGCTTGATGTGTGCGTGAAAATGTGCGCATGTGCATATATGCATATAGTGCGGTCATGGGTCAATTGCGGGGAAAAAAAGTAGATCTTCGGTCAAAAAAGGTTGGGCACCCCTGTTCTCAAGTTAGTAAAAAAAAAATTATATTCCTGTTATCATTATTGGAAACTGTGTTGTTGTTTTTTTAAACAATTAGGGAGCGCAAATGTAATCCTTGACCGCTTGACTTCAATGTGCAGCTTTCATGCAGCAAGGGTTTCTTTTGTCCCAGGTTGGTTTGAGTCACTTCACATACAATGGCAAGCAGCTTGCTGTATGATATGACATTTATTGTGAGAAGCAGTTTCTTACCTCGTGTACCTATCACAGTTGGAGAAGAAATCCACTAGGCATGCAAAGAGGTAAGTCTCTAAAAAACAAAAACATAAAAACAACAACAAAAACAGGAAAAAAAAAAGAACAATTGTCAGTCGCAAAACATGCATCACACTTGCTGACATTTTTTCTGGCATTGGCCTACTGAATTGTTGTGCAAACATTACCTGGCAGGTTAAAGAGTGTGTTGAGAATATAAAAGCGTTCTGTATCATCTCTTTGGATGAATTTGTTTGGGTAGCGCTCACGGATCTCAGGGCTGCGGAAAGAGGAAACCCATTCAAATGGGCTCATGAGGGCATTGATGCAGGCACACATTCCGTATGAGGACACAAACCTGACACTCTTACTAACAATCTTCCTCAGAGTCGAGGAGAGATGAATGTTCAGAAGCCTCACCCTCTGAGGAAGTTGAATCCATGGACGCAGACCAGAATATTACCGTAGGCGTCGACCTTCAACAGGTTTCCGTACATAGTGTCGAATACAAGGCCCCTTGCAGTGAAAAACAGAACAAATCAAATATGTATTTTTTAAGGCTGTAAATATCCCTAAGCACAGTTCATTTCCGTTCTTAATACCACTAGTCCTGCTGCCCTTTACATTATCTCTAGCCAAATAGAGGTCCTACGGAGATCTCAAGTGAGGCATCGAAGTGGCAAGTTGGACCCACCTGGTAGGAAAGGACGGATCGTAGACAAAGCTGAACAACTCCTGTGGGTACCCGATGGAAACCAGCCGCTCCACTGTAAGCTCAAATCCAAGCGACTCATATTCTGGGGATTTATACACTAGAAAGCAAAGACACATGTACACACGATGAGTTGACTAAATATTGCCACCATATGCATCGCACTCATGAGTCAACACGACAGGACTGAGATTTAACGAAAGCAATTACAGTCCTGCGTTTACCGTAATTTCTTGAGAATAACACATACGTATATTATGCCTGCCCAAAATCGCTCTTGGTTTATTTTTTTTACTATGTACAGTAATCCCTCATTTATCGCGGTTAATGGTGACCAAAACCACCCGCGATAAACGAAAATCCGCGAAGTAGCGACCAATTAACATCCATCCATCCATCCATTTTCCGAACCGCTTCATCCTCACTAGGGTCGCGGGGGGTGCTGGAGCCTATCCCAGCTGTCTTCGGGCAGTAGGCGGGGGACACCCTGAATTGGTCGCCAGCCAATCGCAGGGCACACAGAGACGAACAACCATCCACGCTCACACTCACACCTAGGGACAATTTAGAGTGCCCAACGAGCCTGCCATGCATGTTTTTGGAATGTGGGAGGAAACCGGAGCACCCGGAGAAAACCCACGCAAGGCCGGGGAGAACATGCAAACTCCACACAGGGAGGCCGGAGCTGGGATCGAACCCGGTACCTCTGCACTGTGAAGCCGACGTGCTAACCACTGGACTACCGGGCCGCCCACCAATTAACATATACAGGTTAAAAAAAAATATATATATATATATATTATATATTCACGCAAAATGTCCGCAAACGGTCCGCGAAAGGTGCAAAACAACTGCGAGCTTCTCGCGGACCGTTTGCGGACTTAAAAATAAAAATAAATAAAAAACGTTTAAAAAAAAAAATGAATATGTTTGAAAAAATCCGCGATGCACCGAAGCCGCGATAAACGAACCGCGAAATAGCGAGGGATCACTGTACTCCGATTTCTGGGTTGTTACCTTCTCTGTCAATACCTTCAACCCCGGAATGTAGTAAAGGGCAAACTGACCGCTGCATTCAGCTTTTTCATCTGCTACCTTGTCTCTATTAGTCTGGTGTCTTCAAAGGTGTGGAAGTGTAAACAAAATTAATCAGCAAGCTCTGAAATGCTCCTGATCATTGAATTACATGTGTTGGAGTAAGGAGAGATCTAAAACAGGCAGGATATAGCTCTCAAGGAACTGGAGTTCCCTACCCCTCCCTGATGGGTAGAAATATCCTTATATCGATGCATTGCTAAGCTTTTATGGGACCACAAGATTGGCTCTATCTGCTTCTAAACTCCGCGGTGGTGGCGGATGGTTACAAAGTTTTGCGGTTCTCCATCCTTAAAACATAAAAATAATGATTTTTCTTGAAAGATACCTAATATTCTGGAAATGCAATGCATAGCCAAGAAAGTACTGCTGGAGCTACATTTTCAGCAGAAGATTCAGTCAAACCGCTGCTGAGGTCAGCAAGATTTACTGTATCCTCTGAGGACCATAAACCTTCCAAGTATGCCGTCATGTATCTATATAATAATTCAGTTTGATTTGTGTTACGACCCTCTGCAGTAAACATTTCAAAAGGTCAACAATGCTAATAATCAGTTCCGTCATTTGCCTACTGTGACATTTGTCCCTATTTTCTGGGCAATGAATCAAAAGATGTTACTTGGACACTGGAGTACAAATTAGACCTGTGAGTCAGACTCCCACCAAACAATGTGATATTAGAGCAGATGTCGTCAATTAAATTGAAGGTAGAAACTGAGCAACTTTTTCAGGTGACAATATCCACTTTTGTTGTGCCGTGTCGATTCAGTCTTTTGTTACCAACACATTCCCACCCCCTCATGAAACCCCTTCACACATAGAGATGCATACACACGGTACTCCCATTTGTGTTTGTCTCAACTCAAGACATGATGTTCTCCACATGAATCAACAAGGACATCTGATCAGGAGTGAAAACAAAAATTGGCCCGACTTTTGGTGGAATCTCAGATGAGCTCTGCGCAGGCTGATGAGCTGCACTCTTCGCCAGCGCCAAGAGCTACATATTAACCCCAGGGCCAAACTCGAACTAAAACGAGGCTTGGAAAAGTCCGTCGGAGGATTAAAATGCTATCTGACACTGGGACAAGGACATGTCACATGTTATAAATATAAAATGGAGAATGTGCTTGCATTGATGGCTGCTGTCCTTGTCGTGGTGGGATTGTTTGGAAGAATTGTACAACATAAGCGAAATGCTGTATCTTCTGCCATTTCTGGTTGAATGGTGTTGAACATGAGCATAACATGGCAAAGCACATACAGATGTGGACAGAATTGTTGGTACCACTCTGTTAATTAAACAATGATAATAATAATAATGATAATAATAATAATAATAATAATACAGTAATAATAATGTAATTGAAAATAACCAACGAAAACTAACTTTTAAATTGTAGTTCAGAATCATTATAATTAAAGTGATTGTGCCCTAAACTTAATACTTGTTGCACAACTTTTTGAATTAGTTGCTGCAATCAAATGATTTTTTTTTTTTACTTTCAATGAGTCTCCTGTACCTTTCAGCAAGTGTTTTGCTCTTTATGAGCAAACTGCTTTAGATGTCCCAGGTTTGAAGAACGCTTTCTCCAGATGGTACATTTCAGCTTTCTAACACTGGGCAGCACATTTTAATCCATCCATTTTCAACACCGCTTATCCTGAAGAAGGTCGCAGGAATTGCTGGAGCCAATCCCAGATGACCTCGGGTGAAAGGCGGAACAACCCCTAAACTGGTCTCCAGTCAGTCACAGGGCACATATCGAGATGAACAACCATACACACCCAAATTCACCCCCTCACTGAGCGGGAACCAATCCCATGCTGCCCTCACACAAGTCCGGCGAGTGTACCACGACACCATCAGCGACACGCGGCACACTTTCTTTTTTGAATACCTTGAGAGTCTTCAGATTTCATCGTACCCTGCACAGATTCTCGACAACATGTGCTGGATGCAACAAAGCAGAGCCAAAACATAACATAGCCTCCTCCTTGCTAAAAGTTTTTGTCATCCACTGTCATTATGCTGTCTGTCTGTTTTAGTCTTAACTGCCACATCAAGATTTACAAACTAGTTCACAACTTCACCACCTCTGTGAATAGTGACAAAATAATCACATTTTCATTCTTGACATCTTGAATTCCATGTAAACATTACATGTAAGACATTAAATTGGTGAAAACCACATACCAGGTTGGCAAATAGATTTTGAGTACCAGTCCAAGCTCTAATTTTAATACATACAAGTCACTCCTGAGAATTTTCATAGAAATTTCATTCACAATTAAATCCATCATTACAATTATTATTGACTTTCTTGTATCAATACGACTATAATTATGATTTCATTACCAGTGGGGTGCCAACAATTTTGTCCATGTGTGTAGATCACAGTTGTGATGTTTTAAATTAGAACGGACGCTGTTGTTTTGCAAGATCGCTAAGCCGCAGTCTGTTTCTGTCGAAGGAACCACGTCACCTTTTGCAGCTCAATCCTCCATCTGTCTCTCAGTCCCAGCTGTGGTCCTTCAGTAAACAGAGGGCCTGGGCCCTCTGCCCAGAGCAGAAGCGCACACCAATTACATTGCCTTTCCACCCCCTTCTCTTCCTCCACTCCCTTCCCTTGCTCCCTGCACCACACTCTCTTGTCATATTCTTCTTCCCGAAGCTCAGCGGCACTACAAAGAAACCTATTTTAAGAGTTGTTTGCCCCCTGTCCCCTCTGCGAATACCATTCTCGTTTTCTCTAGCTGACTGCCAGGTCCTTTTCTACAGGTTGACCTTGACATGGACAAACCTCAATATAGCATGTCATTCCATATCTTAATCTAGACTGTAAAACCGGTCGTTAGGACTGTCATTTAGGAGGTGAGTCACGTCTAATTACATAATTACAGGAAGGTTTAGGCTTGCTAAACCATGTATCCTGTGCACAATTAAACGATTGATTAGGAGGTGCTGATTTGGCGGAGCAAACACTGCCACACAGAATACCTTTTTTTTTAACACCAGAATGTATAGTGAGCTAGTATTTGACAGAATTTAACTTAAAGGTGTAACATAAGATGCCCCTATTTCTGACAGTAGTCAGAAATGTGCAGGTATTTGGAGATCTGTTTCTGCATCACACTGTGAGGGTGTGATTTTCATACCATTGACAGCAAACTCAACAAAAAGCTTTGGTGTATGGACCGGAAGTTGTGGTTACAATGTCCTTAACTCCCTTGAAGTCTATTAGTTCTTATAATTCTCTCACTGACACGATGCACAAGACTAACTACTTCCCACACAAACATACACAAGCAGTCTCCTTAGAGCTGAGGTGAAGAACCTTCATTCAGAAATGTGGTACCGTTTATCGTATCAGAATTCTTTTCAGATACTTAACGTAAAATCAACCGTTCTAGGTTATCCATCATATCATGCATGCCATGCTAGGTCCAGACAAACATGAATTATCGTGTCGCCACGCATGTTTCGCATGCTTTTGTTCATGGGGGAAGTACATTGGGGGTTTCTCTGAGCGGAGAAGAGGGGACAAAAAAAGAAAAATCTCATCAATCTGGTGACCGCTGGCTCTGTGTTTGACGTAGAAAATATTCTTAACGCCAACTGTCTGTCAGCGCCGTGATCCACACTGCCTGGCATGCAACCGCTCGAAGGGCACTGACAATGTAAGAAAACGCGCCACCAGAAATGCTCAGCTCGTGTTCGGTTTGACCACAGCATTAGGAAACCGCAGGCTTGAATATGTAACATAAAATGCAATTTGTAATAGATATGCCAGAGGTGTCAAAATAAATCGATTAGTCAACAACAAATTGTTTATCAGGCATGCCACATCTTCCTCCATATCACCTGCAGAGAATCAAAGTGCACTGGGCAATAAGGCTAACTGATGCTTACTTGTTCTTGCTGTTACATGTTGCTCCCTCAAAGAGACGATTATTACCGAAGTCAAGAAATACAGATGGTTGACTTCAAGAAACATTATGAGTTGTAAAAGTAAATTGTTTATTATATTCACTTGGTTTACCGGTGACCTGGAGCCTATCCCAGTTGACTTAGGGCAGGGGTGCCCATTACGTTGATCGTGATCGACCGGTAGATCGCGGACAGGTGCTAAATCGATCGCAAGGGGTGTAGAGGAGAAAAAAAACCAAAACCATTTGTGTGTCTTTGTGCATGTTAGTAATATATTTTTTGTGTTAATGTACACTGCACCCTAATCATCCTATCAGTCTCATTTTCACAAAAAGTAATAAAAAATAAAATAAAGCAGGTAAATCTTTAACCTACGGTGGCGCGTGACCTGCTGTTAGGAAGCAAGAGCTGTTATCATTTTCATTCTTCTATCTTTTTATCATCTCTTTTATCATTATCGTTATTCTCATTCAGCGTTTGTTTCATGTACAATTCACCGAGATCACGGGCAAAGAATAGGAATCTAGAGGGCTGAGGGAAGCTCTTTCAAACGGTATGTGTGAGCTACAATCGTTAACAGGCTGCAAAGGTGCGTCGCATGCCTCCATGTCAGGCTGTTGCTCATCATGGCATGCGTGTTTATGTGCGTGCACGTTAACCGGTCGATCGCGGGAGGTTGTTTCATCGGAAAGTCAATCTTCGGTCCAAAACGTTTGGGCACCCCTGACTTAGGGGATGAGGCAGGTCACAGACTTGTCTGCTCATAGGGCACAGGCAAACAAACAAGCATTCAGACTTAGATTAAAACCAATGGAAATTTTGAGTCTCTGCGTGTCTCTGCGTTTGTTTGTTGACCTAAAAGTGTTTGGGGTGGGTGCAAACTAAATCTCAGTTCCTATTCTCCAAGTCTGGGCTCCATTGATCAACTGGCTTCCAGATTAACTGGCTACCGATTCCAACTGTGGCTTGGTCAGGTAAAGTCAATCCATAATTCCTGTCTGCCTGTTCTTCTTAAGCTACATCAAAATTATTCAATTGCATAACTGTGTAATTCTTCAATAAACATGAAACGAAACAGCTCTTTTACAAATCCCACCTGTGATGATGGACCGGCAAAATGTACTGACACGCCCACCTCTAGATAACATCACTGACCTCTTACAAACAAATACAACCCACCTTTAAATGCTTAAATGAAATTCAGTATAGTGGTTGAACCCTCTCGGGGGTCAAAAGCTGACAGCCCCTCCATGGATACGTGAGGCTCATGCATCTCGCAAACATTGCCATTTAGTTCTGAGCTCCCATAAAAAGAGTAATGTCAACAGCTGAGCAACTTGCACTCTGCACTCAGAGCTTTAAATTCACAGCCGGACTAGGAGTGATTCCTGTTCTCAGAGTAGTCATCATTTGAGAACTTCACAAACACACGTGACCCACTTAACAAAGTCGTTTGGTTATTTTGGGAAGCACGGGTGAAAAAGTGGGTCTGAGTCACAGAACAACACGGCAGGGTAATTTTGGAGCAGTTACTGGTCAGTTGGAGTATGCAACTGAGCCTGCGTGCCAGGGAGTTATGTGGAATGTTCATAAGAGGTTTGCCACTGACTGATAGGGAGACCATGGAAATAGAGGAACTTTAAAAGCTGTGATTTTTTTTTTTTTTTTTTTTTTAACTTCAGAAATCATATTCATTCAGTAACTGTTACCTTTCTGTCCTAAGAGTATATTACCATTTACTCTATTTGTTTAGTTCCCATGGGTGTTGGGTGAGGTGTTACGTACCTGCTAAAGTGTAATCCATATCAAAGCCAAAGCACTTAATCTTCTCCATTGCCAGGCTTCTGTTGACAAACACTCTAGAGAAGACACACCAAAGTATTTGTGTTACTGGTAATGAAAAACAGCAATACGCAGGCATAATGACAAATAGCATTCATGGGTGAAAAAACGTTTACGTGAGAAGAAACCTTCCACAAGTCTGACGGGTAGCCAGGCCAAAGTGGATGTATTGTGCAGTCGCATGATGCGGACAATGTGAAAGTATACGTAATCATAATGTCACTCCTCCATAAAGAGCACCGGCTTGCACCGTACAGTGAGAATGGGTCACGAAAATCTCATCATAATTGCATATTCACTTTGAGGTAATCGCTCTGGGTGCGTGTCTCTACAACAAAAGACGATACTCATCTTGATACATGAGGCGCGCTTGGATTCAAGAATGGAGCGATTCAATTTGGTTCAATTCAATGTGATTACGATTCAATTCAATATAGTATGACTCACTCTGAGAAGGTATGATACAATGACTTCTTTTCCAATATGGATAAACTTGTCAGTGCTGTGTTCATTTTAAAGAATGGTTCAATTAAGTGCTATTCGATGATGAACTCGCATCTTTTAAATCAACCCCGATTTTCCAACTGAAATCACTGTTCTTTGCAAGTTAAAGTTATGAGTTTCAGAGCTGAAGATAAAGCTGAAATGATCTACATCTGCAAAAAACAACAGTTGCAAGGGGGAATGTCGATCAGAGGGAAGTGAGTTTTTTAAGAGCATAGCTATTCAAGAAAATGAACACTGTGTTTAAAAAAAAAAAAGTACATTTCATCTAGCATAGAAATTCTGCTGGGGGCAGCATATGACGCAAACTATGGTCAAACCCGTATTTTAAAAAGTACAATGACAGTAAAAATAAAAAATAATTGTGATCTGGATCAAATATGTTCGTATAGGTCCAAATATGGGCGGCTGGGTGCGGCCAGTGGTTAGCGCGTCAACCTCACAGTGCAGAGGTCGTGGGTTCAATCTCGGCTCCGGCCTTCCTGTGTGGAGTTTGCATGTTCTCCCCGTGCCTGCGTGGATTTTCTCCGGGTTCTCCGGTTTCCTCTCGCATTCCAAAAACATGCATGGCAGTTTGACTGAACACTCTAAATTGTCCCGAGGTGTGAGTGTGAGCGCGGATGGTTGTTCGTCTATGTGTGCCCTGCGATTGGCTGGCAACCGGTTCAGTGTGTCCCCCGCCTACTGCCCGAAAACGCCTGGGATGGGATCCAGCACCCCCGCGACCCTTGTGAGGATAAGGCGGATTGGAAAATGGATGAATGGATGGATGGAGGTCCAAATGTTTGTCAGTGATCACTAAAGTGCCTTTATACCTCAGATAAAGCTTTTTGACATTGCATGGAGTGTAGCACGTGTTTAAAATTGTTGGACAACTTACTGAAATCCAGTATTGGTGAGGCTTAAGACACAAAATGAAATCATCATCATTGGAAAAGAAACCAATAATAATCAGTGTCCGTTTTCTAAAATATTTGGAGTACCGTTTCGTAATCTCATGGAGAATAATGACAGTTGTTCAAGGTAAATTATCGGTAGGTCTTTTTGTAGCTTTAATATTCAATTTGAACCGTACATTTTTTTAGAGAAAACCATCGGAAATCTAGAGCAGTTTCAATTTCTATCAGTAATGGTGATTTATGACAGTATGCTACTATTTTGAGTGATGGTTACCACAAAGACTTTGTGACATTCGGCCAGGAAAGAGCTCTACTGTCCTGCCTCGTAAATCAGTCAGTAGGTGCACAGTGTCCCCAACTATAGACATTGTTTACATCACCGAGCTAAACCTGCTGACTTAACTCACATTGCTGGGACATTTTAGCCCGAAATCAATGCACATACCTTTTATAATATAAATCTGTTATGTTTCAGCACATTTTCTTGACGAATTCCCTCAAATTTGGGAATAATATTGATGTGAGCGTTATGTTACTCTCCAAGGTTTTTTTTGTTGTTGTCAAAATTTAAGACGAACACCAGAGCGGAGAATATCAATATATTGTTCATGTTTTAACACACTTGCCTATTTCCTTCCCGTCAAAATAAGATGCAAATTAGCAAATGGAAAACGAAAATAGAACGTCGTGTTACACGCGGATGGCATTTGTCGTCCCGTCCTACTCATCCAAAGCAGAAAGTAAATACCTTGAAGCAGTTCCGTAGTGAACAAGCTCCCATTTCAATGTTTGTCCGGGAGAGGAGTAGCGATGCATTCTATGTCAAATTAAACCTGACTGACTCTCCCACCTGCTCCAGCAGGCCACCGCAGGAAACACAATGAACCCCCTCACTCCACCCTCTCTCCCCCAACCCCCCTCTCTTTGCTTTCTTACCATTCAGACCTTTTCTGACTTGTTGCAAAAATGATTGTGGCTTTTCTACGTCATTCCCTGTTGTTGTGTGTGGTTAGTCAGAGTTGTTGTTCTGTGGCATGACATTTATGGGCCTTCAAAGACATCCAGAACAGTCACAAGTCAGGCGGAACCAAGCAACAGTCAATTTATTCAAATTGTGAAGGGGTCGAGGAGGATACACTTGCCCTCGGTTCACAGCAGACTACTGTAGTTACACAACAATTGTTGTGTTTAATAATAATAATAATAATAATAGGAATTATGAACTCATTGATTTGTTAATCATTCAAACTGTTGACATCAAAGTAAGTATTGTCTATACCAACCTTGTACACTTAAAGAAGCCATAATGTTAACACACACACACACACACACACACACACACACACACACACACACACACACACACACACACACACACACACACATCCCCCCTAATTATTTCCACATGATAATCAGCTTCTTACATGGCTGAGAAGTCATTGTTTGTGAGACCAATCGCTGTCATGGTTTTATGAAATAAAATGCATAACGCATTCAAAGTACAAGCAGGAACAAACCTACCGGTATGTAAAAAGTCGTGTTTAGGATTGTGAAGAGTCCTTGTGCTTTTTAGATATCATTTGAACGAATGTCTCATCAACTGCAGTAAGCAAAATGACGATCGCTCTACCTGGCTGCGAGCTAGAAAATGCAGATCAGACCACCTCTGAGCGGAAGACATCAATTCCAATCAGACAGACAACATCATGCCCCGTCAGCTAAGAGACTGATGTGCTCATTTGTTGTATCCATTTGGTCGCTCAATTCACCTCGGACCTTAAGTCTCTATGTCGTAAAGAGAATTACAAACAAGAGAACTTTGAATTGTGTTTAGTTTAAAAAAAAAAAAAAAAGGAGAAAATAACGTGTTCTTAGGTCAGATGGCTCGTTAGCAATAGATATTTTTGCTTTTATTACATCTATCTGTACCTCTGTTTTGTTCACCCAATTGTCACTTAGAATTCACCTATAACTTTTATTGGTTAGATCACTGATGAAGTATACTTCAATATATAAAAAAAGCAACAACATTGTGTTATTGATAATCAGAACATATATTGGCAATATAAACTCACTTTTCCCACGTATGTAAATTCATTTGAGTATGTCGATCATTTTATTTGTGGTGTACATTTATGATTGCTTCATTACCGAACCAAATATCAGTTCCAATATTTTTTTATTTTTTTTTAATCTAGTGATTGAAGCTAATATTAATCAAGGCAGTGTCTCCCACCAACTGCAACCATTTAACATTATACCCCTTACTACATCGCTAAAGATGCTCATTACATGTTAACTTTACCAGCTATGGTTGCAAAATCCATCCATCCATCCATCCATTTTCCGAACCGCTTTATCCTCACTAGGGTCGCGGGGGGTGCCAGAGCCTATCCCAGCTGTCTTCGGGCAGTAGGTGGGGTACACCCTGAATTGGTTGCCAGCCAATCGCAGGGCACACAGAGACAAACAACCATCCACGCTCACACTCATACCTAGGGCCAATTTAGAGTGCACAATCAGCCTGCCATGCATATTTTTGGAACGTGGGAGGAAACCGGAGCACCCGGAGAAAACCCACGCAGGCCCGGGGAGAACATGCAAAGGGAGGCCTGAGCTGGATTTGAACCCGGTACCTCAGCACTGTGAAGCCGACGTGCTAACCACTGGACAACCGGGCCGCCTGGTTGCAAAATCATTATTTAAAAAAGAAAAAAGTAAAAGTGACATAAACTTATGTAACATTGCTTTACACAGATGGTAAGATTGCAAAGAAACCTATTACTGTCAAATGCAAGTAATGAGTAATATGAAATATATTGCATTTCGGAAGTAACTTGGCCAACACTCCCTATGACACGTGTCAAAACTCAAGGCCCGAGGGCCAGATCTGGCCTCGCCACATCATTTTATGTAGCCCGCGAGAGCAGATCATGTCAACTTCCATGATGCTTTCTAAAATGTCTCACATTTTTAATTCTCATATGTAATAAATAAGAGAGCTATTGGAAGCATTTTCTTGTTAGCAAACCCCTCACTTAAAGAACAGTTGAAACAATAGTTATTCTTGACGTCTTTACATGGTTTCAGTCATTACAGCCCTTCAAGGTAAAAGGTAACTAAAATGTGGCCCACCACAAAAACGCGTTTGACACCCCTGCCCTTATGGGAAAGGTTTAGGAAGGCCCTGGATTTTTCTACGAGACCAGCGTGGCTCTATGGTGTTTCAACTTTCGAGTCAATGAAGTTGTGTATATGTGACAAGAGTCAGCCATAGTGAAACAAATGTGTAAACCAACAACAAAAGTCCGTATCCCACTGAGCGGCGAAGGTTTGTGCGTGTCTGCGAAGGGCGCGAATGTTGATTATTCTTCAGGGTGCGTTCAAGCTGGCACACATTCGCAAAGACGTTGGCCAGACATTCGTAACCAGTTTTTGTTGTCGACAAGAAATCTTGAACAAACTCACAATGATCAGAACGAATAGTGTTTAGAATTACTTTGGCTCTAACCTTGCCTTTATTTAAGAGAAGCTGCCAACCCATAGAAATTCAGGAACGCTAATATTTGTGGCACATGATTGATGATTTGATGTAAAATTATTATTTATTAATGTGGAATTATTTCCCACTAAATAAATGCACTTGCATGCAAAGTTTTCTGTGCCTACATAAATGCGAAAAAGCTGAATTTAGGAGACGAATTCTGGGTGTACCCCACCTACAGCCCGAAGACAACTAGGAGAGGCTCCAGGCCCGCGACCCTCAGTGAGGATAAAGCAGTTCAGATAATGGATGGATAGTTGCATTAAGTTAAAGATTGTTCTTTACCTGCTTTGTCATAAGTGTGCATTTAATGTCTTTGAGATGGAAGAGAAAAGGAACAGCGAATCCAAGAACATTGCATATGAAAGGGTTTTGAGATGTTGGCTGCTCAGTGGGATAGCGGCTGAAAGAAAAACAGATCCGAAACTGACTGACCAACTTCGGGCGCATGCCGGAGCCCACCCGGGCTTCTGCGCCACGGCCCCGCCGGCGGTGAGGGGCTGCGCGCTGTGCACACACATTTCCTATTGTTCCTAATTCTTCATTCGTGCTTCTTCCACGCTGCTCAGGAGGAAATCGAAATTTAGCAGCAACATTTTAACATCTGAAGGATTTGGTGAGATCCATTACAAAATACGGGCAATCCAGATCAGTTGGCAGCTTTGCATAAGCATCAACTAAACATGCGTGATGGACGCAGAGTCACAACCTCAATTGTATGCTATGAAGCTAAGAGTTTTGCATAACGCTAAAAACAATAAAACCACACCCAAGGTACAAAGTTTATGACACCAACACTAGAAAAACCTGCTTAACATTGTGTCCAAACTCTAGTGCACCACTTAAAAACATTGAATTTGAAGTATTACATTAATGTGCTGCAATGCTGAATTAACTAATGCTGTGTAGTAAATAATGTGATGTGACTTGCAATAAAAATGAAGTAAAATATATATTTTTTAAAATTACAAATGTGTCATCTGACATCTAACATTTTCATACTGAGTTTAACATTCTAAGTAATTTTGTGACATAGCTTCTGGTCCATATGACTCAAATAGGAGGTTCAAAAAGGGAAATTCTCTTTCTGTTTTATTGGCTACATATTGGGAAGTGTTAACAGGGTGTGTCAAACTGATTTTTGTCGTGGGCCACGTCATAGTTATTCAATTCCTTGGAAGGTCCTTAGGACTATGAAAAACGTCACTTAAGCCTATATTCAGATACATAATTGTCCTGGCCGTTAATTGTTAAGAATAAACTGAATTGGAGATCGTAAGTCATTTAAAATTGTGGCACACAAATATGAAGTATAGAACTACTGTTCACAATGAATTATACAATTACTGCTCACATCATGTTAGGAGGGGATTTGGTAGCAAGGAAATGGTTGTCATATCAGTGAAAAGTGAAGAAAAACCTATTTAGCAAGAAACATGAAGCCAACATTGAATTGATTTAGTGAGCCAAGTAAAGTGGTTGGATCTGCCCCTCCCCCAGGCCTTGACTTTGAAACCCGCGCGTTAAAACAATGATAACTTAAGAGAACACCTTCAAGCCAAAAATATTGTGTCAACATCCTGAGGAAAGTGCATGTTGGAGAGATCCGCAGGCAATGGAGGCAAAAGGTTCTTACCTATGGTATGCCTCTCGTCTGTATTTTTTCATTGTCATTCTGTCCATGTTGGCTGGCAGGTCTGCATAATTCTGAAGTCTGTCACTCCATGAAGTGGTCATCTTGAGTCTTTCAGTATCTGAGGAGACAGTTAGGAGAAATTAAACAAGTCCATGTTTGTACTTTATCAACATGAGGTACCTCATGGTTCTATATTGATGGGGGTTCGACCTGACCGAATAGAGTGGAACCGCGAAGGTTGAACACAAAGCACAGAGTTGCTTTTATCGTTGTTGGTGTTTAGGTCAACACTTCACACCGACAAGTGAGGATGATGACCGTGTTGCCATGTTGGCGTGGATGAAACAAAACTAATTTTCTTTCTTTTTTTTCCGATTTAAAATTAAGTGAATTCATGATTTTTGAGGGGTGGCACGGTGATTGAACTGTTAGGACGTCGGCCTCACAGTGAAAAGGTCGTGGGGGTTGGATTTTCTCTCTATGCCCGTGTGGGTTTTCTCCTGGTACTCCGGTTTCCTCCCACATTCCAAAAACATGCATGGCTGGTTAATGGAGCACTCTAAATTGTCCCTGGGTGTCAGTGTGAGCGCCGATGGTTGTTTGTCTCTGTGTGCCCTGCGATTTGCTGGCAATCGGTTCAGGGTGTCCCCCGCCTACTGCCCGAAGATGGCTGGGATAGGCTCCAGCACCCCCCGCGACCCTTGTGAGGATAGAGCGGATCGGAAAATGGATGGAGAGATGGATATATTTATGAGAAGAGACCCATACTCTAATCCCAAATGAGGATGCCTTACTGTATGTTAATAATTATTTTTACGTGCATAACTCTTTATTTAGAATTCATTTAATTTGTTTTCTGTTTTTGTTATGTGATCTTTTATTTCCAAATAGTTCTAGAGATACCATGACACATAGAGGTCCAATGTTTAATAAACCAGACAGCGGTGTCACATCACTTACTGGTAGTTTAAAGTCTTCTTTTTTTCATCTAAAATGCTTTATACTGGTTAGGGGCTACTTACTTGCCCAAAAAAGTACAGTACTGAGATTTAATTCAAAGTTGTACATTCTTTTGTGTGAGGATGGGTGCTGTTATCTTGAATGAAGTGCACTGATTGAATGGAATTACAGCCTATTCTTGAATGCGTTGTTAACACCGTTAGCATGAATATAACAGCTGATGTAATCACAGCACACAGAAGATACTTAAGAAGGCGTTAGCACCAAAAACAAACAATGAAGGCCTCTAGTGTACTAAAACAGGGCATGTCGGGGGAGTCACTGAAGTAGGGTTGGCATGATGATTCGAGTAGTCACAATGATGTCCATCCATCCATCCATTTTCCAAACCGTTTTATCCTCACGAAGATCGCGAGTGCGCTGGAGCCAATCCCCTCTGCCAATGGGTGGTAGGCAGGGTGCACCCTGAAATTGGTCACCAGCCAATCGCAGGGCACACAAAGACGAACGACCATTCACAATCACACCTATGGACAATCTAGAGCGTTCAATCAACCTACCATGCACCTTTTTGGAATGTTGGAGGAAACCAGAGTACCCAGAGAAAACCTACACAGGCACGGAGTGAAAGTGCAAACTCCACACTCCAGAGCAACATTCGCTATGTTCGCAGACACTCGCAAGCATTCACCGCTCTGAAAGAAGAAATACATTATTACCAGTTCAAAAGCTACCGAGCTGATTTTATGTTACAATATTCGCATTAAGCTGTTAAGACGTTTATATTAAACTATTGATGTGCAGTACCCGCGTGTGTGTGTGCATGTGTCTCAAGTGTGTGTTTGATTGTGTCAACTGATTTAAGGCAAGATAATATTTACACATTGTTTAAACAAAACTTTGTAGATGGGATTTGTTACTGGCCTATTCATTTTAATTAGGCATGGATGAAACAGCTGTTAAAACAATCATTTATTACTGTGTTATATAACATTTGTGTTTCAGATGAAGTAAAAGCAATGGCAACATGTGAAAATGAAATTTCATATTATGCGTAAATACAAAGTTTCAAAATGATCAAAATGACTTGTTGGGTATAGTGGGCATCTTCCCCTAGCAGGGGATGTCTTCCCCAGGTCGTGGGGTAAGATGCCTATTTACAAGATTTTACATTTTGTTTTATTAAATATGTGTGCTCAGCACAATTCTTGGGCACGTAATTTTTTAAAATATTCAAATCATTTATATTTTCAAAGAAAATCGCCATTTTTAAGGGGGGCATCTTCCCCCACTTCCCCTTGTTATTCAAAATATGCTCCACATTTTCCATAATTTCCCTACTCTTAACTTGTCCACACTGTATTGTACTTTAATGTCTGACTTTTGACATCCAAAGACAACAAAATACAATGTATTTTCAGACAGAAATGAATACTTGCGCCAACTCAAACATGTACCAAAGAGAGGAAAACCTGCTAGAGTAGCTAGGAAATACATTAAAGTACGTTGTCAACTCTGATTGCATGAGCATTTCTGGACCTTTGGTCCTTGGCTTGTTGACAGTAATTAGGAAGTTGTTTTTACTGGAATCTGGAAGGGAGGGTAGGCTCTGCCTAGCACAATCGCTGAAGTCGGCTTTCTTGCTCTTGTGTCAGCACCACCAGATGTGACACATGATAATATATGTGTCACAGAAAGGCACGTATTCAACACTTGTATCTTTTTCATATTTGCATGCAGGCGTTTGATGTACATCAGCGTGTTTCTAAACAACTCCCAAACAACTACCGGGTTGCAGTCATTTTGAACCAATGCCTTCAGGACACCTGTGTTTACACTCTGACCAAGGCTCGGTGGTGTCAGATGGGAGCTCAGGTTTAGGAAGATAAGAGTATGTGAGAGCATTGCAAACGACAAGCGTGCAATAACGCAAATGGGCTTTGTTTCACTCACACAATATATCACGTAGCGCCGTTAATAAGCGCTACTACGGCGTACTGCACCCCAGAAATCTGGATGCCAGTGTGACATAAAAGATCGCTGATGAGCTGCTATATCGGTCGGTGTTGAATTAACTAAGCTAACAGGAAAACATTTCGCAAGACAACGAAACATCTCATGTACTTGCCAAACTAGCTAACAGTCTGCTAAGCTCTCCTTGTTCGACACTGATAGAAGCGGACAGCACGCTGATGTCTTGAGCAAGCCTAATAACACATAAGCTGAATGGGACACAATAACAACAGCCAAAAAGGGTCGTGGCAGGTTTCACTGGGTTTGACTTAGCTGTTAGTGACATAACTACTCACCACTGTTATATCCTGTGTCGTACAAGTGCACCGCCACTACGTCGAAGCATGCGCCTTCAACAACGTGAAAATATGAGAAAGAAAGGTTGTGGATATTTGCGTAGACCGTTGCAGTCAGAGCCCGAATGAGTGCGCCGTGAGGCCAAGCTGTAGATTCTCACTCCTCAGTTAGAGGCTCGGTGGCGTTTCTGTCTCTCTCTCTCTCTGCTGCCAGCTGGAAGAGGAAAGCAAACAGAGAGGGCGGAGTCTCCTTTCTGTCTTTCAATAGAAGGCGGGGTCACTTCTCATCTTGGCAGAGGCAAGTGACAGTGGAATTGCGTCTGTGCGACAATTATAATAAGTCACAACAGCAACAACAGTGTCATAGGCAGCGTTCTAGTGGTTCGCACATCAGGCTCACAGTTCTGAGGTTCGTATTTCGAGCATTCCTTGGGTGGAGCTTGTTTTCTCGCCACTGCGTTCCCACGTAAACCCACCCAAGTTTTCTCGAAGTTCTGCGACGACCTCCCACAGAAATATACGTTCGGTCCATTGTTGAGTAAATTACAAGTGTCAAACTCAACGCCCGGGGGCCAGAGCTGTTCTTTCTTATGAGCCCACAAAAGCTTGCAAAAAAACAACAATTTTACTCTCTTGGATCAACATGAAGACCGTGAACCGGAACAGGAAGGCTGGACCTCTGATTCGAACGCAACCTAAGAACCGCGAGTGTTTGGAAGAGTGCGAACAATATAATGTGAGTGCAGTTAAGAAATAGGAGTCAGTGATTATGCTCTCACACAGTACAAGGATGTGTTGAATAAGAGTTCTTTGTACACATTATATTACTCATTATTACTCCCATATATGACCTACTGTGTGGAAATATGGGGGGACGCCTATAAAACTAACACACTCCCTGTCTTAAAACTACAAAAAAAAGCAATCAGAATAATCAATAGGTCAAAATATATAGAACCCACAAATCCACTATTCATCAAATCAAACAATGAAATTCTATGACCTGGTTGAATTCAAAATCGCCCAATTAATGTATAAAACACATAATAATCTCCTTTGCCAAAATATCCAGAAGCTTTTTGAAATTAGAGATAGTTGTTATAATTTAAGGGGTACTAACCAATACAAAAAATCCAAAACAAGAACAAACATCAAGCAAAGGTGTGTATCAGTAATAGGTGTCAATCTGTGGAATAATTTCGAAACAGACCTGAAAATGAGCAAATCGCTGGTTGAGTTCAAAAACTAATTCAAAAGATTAGTACAACAAAACTACACAAATCAGAGTTAAGAAGATCAATTTATTAAATGTATTAAAGAAATGCAGTATTTATAATGAATATGATATATAAAGGAGAAATAATTTATAAATATATATAAACTGAAAGGTGTATAAATAGATAAGTACAGTACACATAAGGGTAAAAGTATTTGATGATATGTAGACTTTTTCTTTTTCTTCTTTGTATTGAAAAAAGATCAATTCATATATTACTACATAACAAGGGGTAGGACTAGATAAGTTATTTACTTCTTCCTACTCCTTTGAACATAAAAACTGTGATGATGTCTGTCTTAATTTTTCTTTTTACATTTATTACTTGCCTACACTTTTGTCAATCTGTTATTGTATTGTATGTTATATATGTTCAATAAACAATAAACAAACAAACAAACAAACAAACAAACAAACAAGCACAGTGCAACTCATCTGTTGGCTAGCAGCTGCTTTAGTTGGCAATATTCTTTTGGTAGAATGTCAAACTTGTGAACTAATTTAAAATGGCATCAAATGAATGTGAATATTGCTGTAATATGAGAAACCAGGGGTTGCCCGTGTGGGGTTAACCCAACTTTCAGCAACAGTTTAGGAGCTCCTCCTAGGCAGTTCAAATGGAGCCATGCCAAGCAATAAATAATAAAGACAAATTCAATTGCAGATATTCAGACTGTTCAGACTTTAATTGTTGTATCCTTCATTTCCTAAAATGATAATAAAAATAAAAATATTAAAGCTAGTAAAATATTCACATTGCTTATTCAACTGAGTTTAGCCTTCATGTATTTAATATTTTGTGGTGTGGTAAAATACAAGTATTATCTGTGAACATTAAGTGACAACAAAAGCAATTATAAAACACATTTAAACTTGCCATTTTAGGCATTTTCGATGAGATACTACTACTACTACTAATAATAATAATATGAATATTAATAATAATAATAATAATAATAATAATAATAATGTGTCCATTGTATGTGTAAAATACTGTATGAATTTTACTATTTACCAAAATTCACCAATAATGTAATAAGCTAAATGAAACAGATAATAATAATAATAATAATCCATCCATCCATTTTCCGAACCGCTTCATCCTCACTAGGGTCGCGGGGGGTGCCGGAGCCTATCCCAGCAGTCTTCGGGCAGTAGGCGGGGGACACCCTGAATTGGTTGCCAGCCAATCGCAGGGCACACAGAGACGAACAACCATCCACGCTCACACTCATGCGTAGGGACAATTTAGAGTGCCCAACGAGCCTGCCATGCATGTTTTTGGAATGTGGGAGGAAACCGGAGCACCCGGAGAAAACCCACGCAAGCCCGGGGAGAACATGCAAACTCCACACAGGGAGGCCGGAGCTGGGATCGAACCCGGTACCTCTGCACTGTGAAGCCGACGTGCTAACCACTGGGCTACCGGGCCGCCCTAATAATAATAATAATAATACATTTTATTTATAAGCGCCTTTCAAGACACCCAAGGACACTACAACCAGGAACAAAAACAATAAAACACAGTACGGGCGCGTTCACTCATGAATTCATAAACCAATTTAAATGTGGGGGGAGGTGGAGGGGGGGGCTAAATTAAAAGACAACACATATTGCTTGACTCATGGTAGGTTAAGAGTGAAGTAGGACATACTTCACCCCTTCTTTAGGTTATCTAAAGAAAAAACAGAGATGGGAAATTCAGGTCCCGAACATAAAACGCCTGCAGCTCGGCTTTTGTTGCAGGTGCTTCTACAGCTAAACGAGTTTGTTCAGCTACACTGTAGCAGGGTTTTTACTCTCTGGACCTGGATTTCCTACCTCTGAGAATAAATGAGTACAGGCAAGTGAGTGTATAATTTAATCGCCCCTCATACGCGCGTCAAAAATGAGCGAGTACTTGTTCCTTCCAACAGAGGGCATCAACGTCATATTTTTGAAAGCTGAAGTGCAGTAGGAAACGACGAAAACGTTTTTTAGAAAGTCGAAAAACATGAAATTGCATGCAAAATGCAGAGTTTATTCATTGGAATGACAAAAATAATATAGCTGCACCGTATTGCATTATGATCTTGATCTAATTAGACTTTAGATGGCGCATTAACCTTTCAGACAAATTATTACGTTTTGTGTCGATTGTTCATATATATATATATGACAGTGGAATATATATGGACGCTCCTTTTCGTCCATATGTGTATCTAGATAGATAGATAGATAGATAGATAGATAGATAGATAGATAGATAGATAGATAGATAGATAGATAGATAGATAGATAGATAGATAGATAGATAGATAGAAAATTAACAATTGACACGAAAGGCATAAAATAAGTGGTCGTTGAGGGGTGTGATTGACCAAGGCGTGGCTATAAAAACTAAAACTGACCTCTTTTTTAGGAATTTGTGTTTTTGAATTTTGTATTTCACTTGGTATTCCTGTCTGGCCCATTTGGAGAGACTCCGCGGTACTAACAATACATATGCAATAACGATCGCGCTGCCCCCGCCTATAAAAGGGAGACGCGCCCATGTCGTCTTATTCCGACTCCATTCAAGCCACGATGAGCTACGGATCTGAAGTCTACTCCGCCTCTTCCTACCGAAGGATCTTCGGGGAATCTCCCCGCTATGCGTCCTCTCCATCTCGGACAGCCATGAGTGTGTCTTCGCGGGGAGGTTACCGAGCCTCCTCTGCGTCCCGGAGCAACGTTTCATCCGCTGGCGGGTACACCCGAAAGTCCGGACGCTCCTTTTCGTCCATGCCGCTGGAGACCTTCGACCTGGCGCAGAGCAGCATCCTCAATAATGAGTTCAAAATTGTCCGCACCAATGAAAAGGAGCAAATGCAGGGTCTCAATGACCGCTTTGCCATGTTCATTGAGAAAGTGCGCAATTTGGAGCAGCATAATAAAGTGCTGGAGACGGAGCTGGTGGCCCTGCGTCAGAGGCAGGCGGAACCATCACGTCTCGCCGAGCTCTACCAGCAGGAGATCCGCGAACTGCGCTCCCAGTTGGATGAGCTCAGTGGGGAGAAGTCCCAGCTCCTCATCGAGAGAGACAGCATTGACGATGACCTCCAGAAGCTCAGGGGGAAATATGAAGAAGAGTTCCGTGCTCGAGAGGACGCGGAGGCCACACTCAAGGCTTTCAAGAAAGATGTGGAGGACGCCACCATGGTGCGTCTGGACCTGGAGAAGAAGGTGGAATCTCTCTTGGATGAAATCAACTTCCTGAGGAAGGTGCACGATGAGGAGGTGGCCGAACTCACGGACATGATCCAGGCTGCTCAGGTGTCCGTTGAGATGGAGGTCGCCAAGCCGGACCTGACCTCCGCCCTCAAGGAGATCCGAAGTCAGTATGAATCGATGGCCTCCAAGAACCTGCAGTCCGCTGAGGAGTGGTACAAGACCAAGTTCGCCGACCTGTCTGAGCAAGCCACCCGCAGCAACGATGCCATCCGTGCCAGCAGGGAGGAAATGAGTGAGTTTAGGAGGCAGGTGCAGTCCAAAACCATCGAGATTGAGAGCCTCAGAGGCACTAATGAGTCCCTGGAAAAGCAGCTTAGGGAGATGGAGGACAGACACGGCGTGGAGATTGGAAACTACCAGGTAAAAAAAAATCTTGCCTCCAACGTATCTTGTCATTTAACTGATATTTACAATTGTTTGGGTTCAGAGTAAAATACATGTAGTGGGATTTGGAGCACTGTCCGTGGTTCTGAATTTCTCCTGGGACGTCTCAACTCAGCATCTGCAAGTGACAACGCCCACGTCCTTATGTGTTCTGTCAGCGGCTTGCAAAATATGCAGATCATCATGTTCTATTTTGCTCATGTTCTCAGATTTTACTGGAAATAAACCGAGCTGATATATGATCAGATGATACACCTTAAAACACTAAATTCAATGAAATGTTTAAGAATGTTGCGCATGGTAACATTCATCATATGCTGGCAAAGTGATGATTCTGATTACAGCATTGGATGTCCTCAAAACTGCAGATGTCTGTTGCTTCCGATAGGATTTAATATTTAACAAGCAGCCTTTTAATCCATCTTTTTCATAGGATGGCATAGCGGAGTTGGAGAATGAGCTGAGGGGCACTAAAAGTGAGATGGCTCGTCACTTGAGGGAGTACCAAGATCTGCTGAATGTCAAGATGGCTCTTGATATTGAGATAGCGGCATATAGGTAGGTCACTTAACACGTGTTTCATTGAGATACAATAGAAAAAAACAAAAAACAAAACGCCATGCCCTACCACTTTTTTCTGCCATTTTCAATTTTCCTTTTAAACCCTTCGCATTCTTATCATATGCAGGAAGCTGCTGGAAGGTGAGGAGACCCGCATTGGGACAGGGATCACCTATCCTAGCCCATCCATAACTTCAGGCGGTGGACAGAGTTACAACTACCAGTCCCGCATCTACACCACCTCTGGCAAGAGCTCCAAGAGGGATGGCAAGGATGACAGCCAGCCGCAGAGCAAGGCTGGAAGCAAGGCCACACATGAGGTTTATGAGGAGACAGTGGTCACCACTAAAAAGGTGGAGAAGCAACAAGATTCCAATGATAGTGCCACCAATCAAAAAAACTAGGATACTAGTGTAAGCCTGCTAGACCACTAAACCTTATTTATCTCGCAACTTCCCTTCCCCTATCCTTTGATCAGTCTCCATACCATGATAAACCCGTTGTCTTTACACTTACAACACCACAGGGAGCTAAGGTGCTAGTTTGCCTTCTCATAAACATCTTGTATTAATGTGTTGGATTTGCAGATAGAAGTAAATTTTGAGATGTAGAGGTTTACTTGATGTTGCTCTCACTTCCCCTTAAATAACACACTATCCCCGGTGGAAAACATCAAACCATTAACTCCAATATATCCGTCATTCTGTTCAAGACCACTTGATTCTCTTTTGTTTGCTTGTTCTTCAATCACTCACTGAGAAGGACAAGCTCTTAGGCAGCACACGCTAGAATTGTGGTCTTTTCAAGTACAGTACTCAACTGCTTGTTCACACTCGCATCATAAAGATGCGCAGAGTAGCTCACAACTGGTCAAACACCACAACCACAATTACGAGACAAACGTGTGTGCAACCACTGTGCATACTTAAAGGACAAATGCATTGAAAACATCACCCTGTATACTCATTTCAACTTAGATAAACGATAGATTAAAGAGTTTAGTAAGAAAACACACACATCTACAAGAAACCATCCAGAGTTATGGTTGGCGTAAAAGCTTAGCTTGTAATGTTTAGCTCAAAATCAATAAAAAAAATTCACCTTGCACAAATTTCCAAATAACTATTGATGCGTTAATTGTGTCTGCATGGGAGCAGCACAAATGAAGGAAGACAAACTCAAAGGAACACTGCCCTTTCTTACTTTTTGAACAATAATTTAAAAAAAAGTTGCAATATTTAATGAGCAAACAAGAAATCTCTGCAAAGTGATCTTAATTTGCATGGTGTACTGTAGATAGTCATCCTCTTGCAACCCATTGCACATTCAACGCAATGACCGGATTGAAGGGTTGGCCCAGGCCTCCTTTTTCTGCCATTGACCGCGCACAACATCATCATGCACAAGCATTCAAGGATGACTGCACTGCGGGTAGTGTTTGTTCGCTTTGTAGGATATACCCATAAAGACTATCATAATGTGATTAACAACTGAATTAAAACAAAAACAAGTTGATTTGCTCACTTAACCAAGAATTATGCACAGTAACCTGTTGGGTAAATCGTACGTAAGCACAAAAAGCTGATTTTGTCCAATGCACCTGAGCGATAACAGTACCCATATGTTGCTCCATTTCTCACTTCCTTACATTGATGAGTAAAGCCTAATTTGAACCCGCGATCCATATCACTCAAGGCTGAAGACCAAACCTGGCAACGGCAGTTAAAATACAGCCGATAAACAGCCGAAAAGCACCAGATTGTTTAAAATGTGACCTCGCTTTCACACTTTGGCCATGACTGGATAAAATGTCTGTTGTAGTGTAATCTCACCAGTAGAAACTTGTTTGAGTGAGCCACTCGAAGCTCACTTTTTTTGCTTGCTTCCCGCCAGTTAAAACACAGCAATGTTATAATTGTGCTATGCTCCATGGCAGACCCCACCCTGACAAGCTGCACTCACACACACACACACAAAAAAAAAAACGCGATTGTATGACAGAATGTTCTGGATTGGCTTCTTATATTCGTGGCTTGGGAACGCTCAATATGTTAGTGCGGTAGAAAGTGTGCATTTGTATCGCTATGCAGTGGCCTATGCTAAAAGGACTTTGGAATAGAAAAATGTCATGAGCACATGTAAATGTATGTATGCTGCATTCCAGAGTAACAAAAGCTTTTATAACATAATCACACTGCAAACCAAATAAAATGTGTCTAAATATCCCGTCCCCGCAACACTGCCAAAAGTCCCACAAATGCAGCACCACGAAATGTCAAAGGCAAAGGATCAATATTCTGCCATAGACTCAATGATGTAGGATATAAAATGCCTTAAAACACCAGCAGCTTCGTATCTTGTGCATGGTGCAGATGATTCTGTCAAGTGGAGTATTTGATCATTATTTGCATTCATTTAGAGCTACTGTGAAAATTCAAGTTTAGGGATTGAATGTTGTTATTCTTGTTAGTATTTCAACTTGCTATGTATTGCTCTTAGACACTATGTCAATAAAGATTTGACTTGACTAAGGCTGCACGGCTACTTATTTGTGTGTGTGTGTGTGTGTGTGTGTGTGTGTGTGTGTGTGTGTGTGTGTGTGTGTGTGTGTGTTTACTGATTCGTCATTTGGAGGGCTCAGACACAAGAGCATATACATGTTTAAATATATTCATATCGTGCACGAAAATTCAGGGGGTTTGTCAATATTGGTTTGTGACAGAATAGTAGTTTAGTCATTGTGTTGCCTTTTTGTTATTTACTGACATAGTTGCCCCACTTTGCATTCCAAGGATCGGTTGATATACTGTATATACCGCAACAGTAGGTGTTCTTGATCAACTCATTCAGTCTTTTGTAGTCATATATGCCAACTTTGAATTATTTTCTTCTTTTTTTTTTTTTTTTTTTTGCTTCAATGTATTATCAAAATGGGGTGTCCCTAGTTTAAACCAACTGACACCAGAGAAGCGCCTCCTGAATATATTATTTTCCTGACGTGGGGCAAAATGCAAGATGCATATCAAGGAGATGATAGATGACCTGCCGCAGTATTGTGTGAAGTCGTTTGTGACACAAGCCCCACTACCACTACTCAACAAGAGGACACCCAAACCCTAACCTTGAGCATCACATATGTGTGCGATTAGTCCTTCCTTTTTTGTTGCCCATCGATTGGGTGAGACAGCTTTGATGCTTGTCGTGCAAGCGTGATCCAGGGTGCAGCTCTTCTTAAGATTTATACCTCTGCAATGCACCCAGCAGACGGTGCATGTGGTAAAGGCCTCTGAAATGCCACAGTAAAAGCACTGCTGTGAAACAAGTCTCTCTGATTTGCTGTAAAATAAAAAAACAACTTTCCAAACCTCAGCCACCCCTTTCCTCGTAAAATGCAGAAAACACATGAGAGCATTAAAACGCATGAATAATTGCTGCTCCCTTGTATAAAATGTGATCTCGTATTGGATATTCCAAGTGGGATTCATTTGAGATTCGTAGATGCTGAAGGAGAGCGGTGGTCATCTGTAATCCCACTGCAATTAATGTACAGTGCAGTTAAAGCATTCCTCAAGCGTGTTGTTATATTTATTGCAGGTTTCTCTTCTTATGACAATGCACATAATGTGGTCTCTATAATGTTCCAAATTATTACGCAAATTATGTTTTGATCTGGGTGGCACGGTGGTCGACTGATTAGCACGTCGGGCTCACAGTGCACAGTGCAGGGTTCGATTCCAGGTACGGCCTTCCTGTGTGCCTGCGTGGCTTTTCTTCGGCTACTTCGGTTTCTTCCCACATTCCAAAAACATGCATGGCAGGTTCATGGAACACTATAAATTATCCCTGGGTGTTGAGTGTGAGCAAGAATAGTTATTTGTCTTTGTGTGCCCTGCAATTGGCTGGCAACCAGTTCAGGGTATGCCCCGCCTAGTGCTTGAAGACAGCTGGTGTCAACTCCAGCACGTCCCTTGTGAGGATAAGCGGATTAGAAAATGGACGGATGGATGTTTTGATCAATAGCGGCCCGGTAGTCCAGTGGTTAGCACGTCGACTTCACAGTGTAGAGGTCCTGGGTTCAATTCCAGCTCCTGTTCTCCCCTGCGTGGGTTTCCTCCGGGTGCTCCGGTTTCCTCCCACATTCCAAAAATATGCATGACAGGCTGATTGAACGCTCTAAATTGTCCCTAGGTGTGAGTGTGGGCGTGCATAGTTGTTTGTCTCTGTGTGCCCTGCGATTGGCTGGCAACCAATTCGGGGTGTCCCCCGCCTACTGCCCGAAGACAGCTGGGATAGGCTCCGGCACCCCCTGCGACCCTAGTGAGGATAAAGTGGTTCGGAAGATGAATGAATGTTTTGATCAGATTTTTTTTCAAGTGACCAATTGTTACAGAAAAATTTGAATAGTTGTAAAGAAACCTGTCTGTTGATTTGAAAGAAAATAAGGACCCGCTGTCAACAGTGTTCACGCCCACAATTTTACAAAAGTCCCGTTTTAAACTGTATTAAGCTGCGGGCGTCTGTAAAAATACCAAAACAAAGTCTAGCCCGCCCATGCACAGATTTAGACCGCGCTCAATGACAGACTTGCATTGGTCATGAAAATCGAGCCATAAATGTCCTGAGGTGACCACTGCAATTCATTCAAACCTTTTTCATGGTTTTTGCTATGCACATACTTCTCACTCCATGTAACTTTAAAATAAAAACAAAAAGCTTCCTTATGTTACCCACGTTTCCTTCGCTGAGTAGAGCCCTTTTAATAAGAATGTGCTATTGGTGGCAACTCTGTTACCAAGGCCCTGTAGATACTTCTATTTCTGAATGCACAGGAAGACTGTAATGACTGTCTATCTGTCTGGTTATAATTTTGGAATCCCTTTTCCTGCAGCAGTCTCCCTTCTGGTAATTAATGTTAACTGCGTTCACGAAGAAGCAGGTTTTATCGTCCATCCGGTGAGATGGGTCTGTCGAAGATGGCGGCATTGGTGAAATTGATCCTCAGGCATGGTTACAATTTTGTTTTCATCTGTTTGTCAGCATTGCTGGATGATAATCATGTATCTTGTTAAATGCATATATACTCTTCAGAAAGTAATTCTTTCTTCAGTCAGAATCACAGCAACAACAAAAGAGAAGACGGATGATAATGTTGCCAAAGTAAAGAAATAAATTAACTGCTGAGATGACAATGTCATGACATCACTGATGCATAATTGCTTTTCAGTCATTTAGAGTCATCAAATATTTCCGAAACAAAAGTGTTTGGGTTCATAACTAATTAAAGTTCAGCCATCCGGAACGAGATAGGCTTTTTGTTTCAATCGGGTGAGCAACGATGTAATCACACAATCAATGGAAAAAAGTCAGCCACATGTTACCACTAAAATTAGCCTAAACCTAAAAGACCTAAAAATGCAATGTTGCAATGCAATAAAAATGTATCCTAGAACAGTGGTTCTTAACCTGGGTTCGATCGAACCCCAGGGGTTCAGTGAATCGGACTCAGGGGTTCGACGGAGCCTCTGCCTTGGAGGTTAAGACACACCCGACTCAACATGTCAATTATTATGACACCCCGCCTGGCCATCACTGGCTGCAGATGATCACATTACATTGCTTGTCCAATCAGTGCTGCGGGAAATTTAGTTCGCTTAAGTGTGACTGTCGTGATCGTACGGTTCATTCTGTGCACAATTAAAAACAACTTGTACTTATGGCTTGAAATTGTATTGACTTTTTTCAGTTTTTAATAAATGCGTTTTTTATGTGTTGAATGTATTTTTAAAAAATCATATTTTTATTTTTCACTAATGAAGGGTTTGATGAATGTGCATATGAACTGGTTGGGTTCAGTATCTCTAACAAGGTTAAGAAGCACTGTTCGAAAATGATGTAATGCGTCTTTAAATACAGGCTGTTTGAATACATTATTCAGATGATCGAGCCATCCTATTCTATAGATGAATGACACATCTTTATTTTAATTTCTGTCTATGTGCCAAAGGCCCACACAAAGCATCCCACCCATTGCCCATCCCTGCCCTAAATGATTTTGTTGCAGCTATCATTTGATTAACATTATCCAGTACTTTATACGTAATCATATAGAAAACATCCTTATTGGTAGAAGACCAGTCCATGTTTTCAATGCGACCATGCTTGCAGTCTGGGTTGCAAAGAATGCCGAGTCTGTAGACTAAAAGCAGCGTGAGGAAAATAATGTGAAGGATGCACTGTAATGAATTGCTTATATAATTATCAATAGATTCCCTTCACTTTATACTGTTAGGTAAAGAAAGCTCTTGTCATGCCTTGTTACCAATTAAAATTCGTTCCACTTGAACATCCTAATGACTGGTAATATTTTACATGTTTTTCATACGACCACGTTTTAACTGCAGCTATTTGCGTCGAGTGTACTGTGCATTTGATGCATATCTTTCTAGCAGACTTCAGGGAGAACCTAAAGAATTGTGGATATTCGAAAATGTTTGAAGAAAGTACGTTTTCATCACTGCTGACTAACAATTAGTTGGCTTCGGCCCCAGCCGCATAACCACAGTCACATAACACTTCAAATCTAATGGTGACTTTTATACAGTATTGTATTGTATTGTTTTTGAATCTGTCCATCTGTACATCTCCTGGGGGCCAAGCCCATGAAACCTAGTGACGCCCCTGGTGTCAGTAAACAAAGTGTTAATTCTCTGCTGTTGCCTTGGAATCTGTTGCTAGCATCATCCTGCTATGGCAGCCTAAGGGAGTGACGGCTTTGAGAGATGAAGAGGTCTGAAGTGAGGCTTAATGTACAAACACAAAAGAGGAACAAGAGGTTTATGACCACATTAAACATTTGACATTCTGTGTTTGCCTAATAGATCCAGTGTTTACCTTTATAGATGCACACAAAGAATGTGTATTTCACCTCCTCCTCTAACACTTTCCTGGGAGAAAGTGCTGCCTCATTTCGAGGCAGGCTGTGTGATGTACCTTGTTAATAACCAAGCCCCCCCCCCCCCCCCCCGCCCCCAAACCCTTCAGGCTAATAATAGCAAATCCAGCTGAGCCGTACAAATAGGCTGACGGAAGACTGGTGGGAGAATATTTTCCCTGATGAAAGGAATTCTTTTATTCTGCTTCCTGACCTTTGAAAGAGATTCCACACAGTAGATGGACAGCATTGCACGGGATAACAAAATTGTTGGTAGCTATCAGTTAATCAAAAAAAAAATAAATAACTACAGTCTTGAATGTTCCGAATAAAAATATAATGATCATACAATGAAAATCAGTTATTGCTTATAAATTTCAGTGCAATAGAATTATTTTGGCCCACTCTTCATGAGTAAACTCCAGTTCTTTCAGGATTGAAGGGTGCTTTCTCCAATTGGTATGTTTCGTCTCCTTCCACAGATGTTCAATTGGATTTAGATCAGGGCTCATACAAGAGCACTTGAAAATAGTCCAATGGATTGCTTTTAGCCATTCTTCAGATTTTTTTTTTTTTAGCCATATTCAGGGTCATTATACTGTTGCAAGACCCATTAACTGCAACTGAGCGCAAGCATTCTGGCACTGGGCAGCACATTTCTAATATAGATAGTCTTGAGATCTCATTGTACCCTGCACAGATTCTAGACAACGTCCTAGATGCAACAAAGCAGCCCCAAAACAAAACACAGCCTCTTCACTGTTTTACAGTAGGGACATTTTTGTGTGTGTGAACATGGAGCTTCTGTGCCTTGCTCAAAAATTCTACTTTTGTCTTTTCTGTCCATAGAACAATCTCCCAGAAGCTTATGTCAATATGCAGTTGAGTGGTTGTGTCCATCTTGGTCATCTCCCATGAATTCGTTTCAAACAATGACGGACACTGACAATAATATACCTTGAGCTTGGAGTTCACTTTTAAATTCTGTGGAGGGTGCTCTGGTTTCTTTTTTTACCATTCGTATTATCCATCTCTTTAATTTGCCATCAATTTTCCCCCTGTGGCCACCTGTTGGGAGATACAGTCACGTGATCCTTAAATTGTAGAATATGTGGAACTGTGGTCTCAGGAATAGCAAGCTGTTTAGAGATAGCCTTATAGCAGGGCTGGGCAATCTTCGAGGGCTACTGCTCTGGGGGTTTTATATGTTTCCCTGCTCCAATACACCTGCTTCAAATGATCATCTCATGAGCAAGCTCTGCAGAATCTGGATAGCGATCCTGATCATTTGAATCAGGTATGTTGGAGCAAAGAGACGTATAAAATATGTATTTTGTTTATTTATTGCATGTTTGAGTCAAGAGTTGATTGCAAATATTGATTCTAAATACAATGGAATATTCATTCATTCATTTTCCGATCCGCTTATCCTCACTGGGGTCGCAAGGGATGCTGGAGCCTATCCCAGTTGTCTTCGGGCAGTAGGCGGTGGACACCCTGAACCGGTTGCCAGCCAAACGCATCGCAAACAGAGACGGACAACAGTCGACGCTCACACTCACATTTAGGGACAATTTAGAGTGTTCAATCAGCCTGCCATGCATGTTTTTGGAACGTGGGAGGAAACCGGAGTACCCGGAGAAAACCCACGCAGGCCCGGGGAGAACATGCAAACTCCACACAGGAAGGCCAGTATCGAACCCACGACCTCTGCACTGTGAGGTTGACACGCTAACCACTGGACCACCGGGCCCCAGCGTTCCATCGCAAAGTACATCACAAGAAATTACGCTCCTTTCTCTCTCCAGCGAGCTATTTCTGTCTGACTCTCCATTAGGCATATGTGACCTATCTTTAGCAGATATCTCCATTAGATGACAACTTCGAGGAGCAATTGTATAAAAAAAACCCGAAATTTTGACCTCCTCATTCCTCAATGGAATTTCTGGTGGGAGGTGCTGCCCTCTAAACAAAGGAGCAAGTACCTAGGAACGTGCAATAGAGGAATGAGACGAGGCCAAAGTTATTGCAGTCTGCTCGAAGCAACCTTGGTGTATATCCACCCACGCCAATAAACAGGCGAGACACATGGTGCGTGTTTCTATCAGTCATCAGCGAAATGGGAGTCGGTCACAACACACAAGTTTGATGATGTCACAGCTTCACAGTTTTGAAGCACTATTTGCAGCTGAGTGTTATATAAAAAAAAATCCATCCATTGATTTTCTTTGCCACTTATACTGTTTAGGATTGGGGGAGCAAGAGCATGTCCCAGTGTTATTTTGTTACAATGGCACCTTTTAAGAGGCATATCACAGTCATATTTAAGTACCTGCAAATAAAAATGTAAATGTCGATTTCTGGTCTCATATTCATCACTTCATGTCAAACCGAATTGTTTTCAAACTATCGCAAAATGTATATATGTCGCTAAATGAACAGGCCTCACTGTTCCAATACTTTTGGAGGGAAGTGTGCATGAATGAAGATGTTCTATTGGGTCCTTGTATTCACATGGGACTCATTATTTAGAAGAAGGTTGGGAAGGGTGCAGAACTGCCGCAAAACAGGTTTAACCAACAGGGATGTTGCTTTCAAGACAAACGACTTCAGTCACATGTCTTTTGGAATCAGTTTGTGAACACGTGTACTGTGTGTGGAAGGTGCAGAATTATTGTACCTTTAATTTATACACAAAATAGAGATTACAGAATGAGAATTTCTGTATGGACTATCTGTACTGCTCGTGGCACCCACATCAAAGTCAATACAGTGCTACTCTGCGCCCAGCATTGAAGTAAAATGCAACTTTTCTTCATGAAGCTTTTTCTCTTTGTTACCTTAGCTTTGTGAATAACGTTTACTGACTCCACACCCTTCATTGGGACTTGGGAGAGTTCCTTCATGTGATTTTTTTCCCCGAATAAATACACTGACTGTACATAATATCATGCAACGATGTGAACATAAATGTTTTTGTTTTGTGTTCTGCAAGGAATTATTTGATTTGCATCCCACAATACCCACTTTAACGATTGCCCTTGTCCTTTTATTTTGTTCCCCACAAAATATACAGTATATATCTTCAATAGAATATGAAAAAGAAAAAAAACCCTATACATATACTCTATACATAAAGATGCATTGTATTGTATTGTATTGTGTATATAATAAAAAAGATGAAAGAGTGTGTTCATTTTTGCAGTAACATTTTATTTTGTAAAATTTTTATAGATTTGTCATAAAAATTATTTCGGGACATAAATGTGCCAGTCATGTTCAGTGCATCCATCCAGTCCTTTTCCATATTTCTTTCCTGTTCAGGGTCATAGGAACATGGAAGTCTATGCCAGATGATTTGTCGGGTGAGAGGCGGGCCCGGATAGACCATCAATCAATCACAAGGCTGACACCGATAGACATAGCCCATTTATTTTGAGTTTTCAATTCACATTGCACAGCATAGAGTACAGTACATGTTTCTGGACTGTGGGATTAAAATGGCGAAAACTCATGCGTCACTCAGCCTCTTTCGGTGGTGGTGCTTCTGGGGGTGAGGGTGCTGCTGCTTTATCCATAATAGAGCAGCTGAGCTATTCCAGGATTTGCTGTTTGAACTGCAGACTGTGACACAGCATTTTAAATCGGAGTAAGACTCAAAGACTAAAAATAAGGTGCAGATTAAGATTACAGCCCTTGATTGAAAAGTATAATCCGATAATACTTCTGCAGATTCATCTTGTACATTAGAGATGTTTTTGCTATCCTTTATACTTAACAATACTACATCACCATGATCACTAATTTCCTGTGTGTCTGGACAGATGTGAAACTGAGTAAGGTCAGAGAGCATCATCTTCTCTCAATAATCTTCCCGCTGCATGTAATCTTCATAAATACATTGGTAAAACAATGTACAACAGAATTTCCCTGTGCTGTTTCACAGTCACTCCATGAGTGTTGAGAGGAATCAATGTAAGAGTTCCCTCCAAAGCAAAACAACAAAAAACTACAACCAAAAAAAACCCCCAAAACAAATCCTCTTTCTCACTGGTCAGTAAAACAGCTTGCTCAGATGGTTCTTCGGCTGATTGAAGCAGATGTGCAGGCGAGATTAACCTGGGAGAACACTACAATAGACTAAGGTTAATTATGTCCCTGTTTTACTGTGATGATTGATTTTCAAGATCTGGGAGGGTCAGCAGTCGTTTGGGCAAAATATAGAAGGTCACCTTGGATGACTGCAATGAAAATATTCTTTGTTTCACACCAACTAACAAGGGCAAAAGAGAGCAATATTGTAATAACAGCTCAAATCAATGCAGTTCATATACTTTGTATATTGTTATTTGCTTTAGGGTGTTAGTGGGACATGGGGATGGAGGGTAGACAGACAGATGGAGGAGTGGACAAGAGAGTAATGCACATGTCAATAGCTATGCCAAAGGCAGAAAATGTGGATGATGCAATGGGAAGCAATCTCTACAGCAGCATGACTATTGCTAATATTACACATCCGCCGCTGCTTTCTGTAGTTCTGGACTAAAAAATATGTTGGGCTAACTGAAAAATAATTGATTTTATGAGAATGTGAATTGTGTTATTGCATGCGTTGATCTTGCACTTGTTGGAGATAACCAATGTATCCAGAGAAAACCAATGCAGGCACGGGAAGAACATCCAAACTCCACACAGGAAGGCTGGTGACGGATTCTAACCCACAACCTCAGTACTGTGAGGCCGACGTGCTAACCAGTTGATCACCATGCCGCCTGATTATTTTGTCAACATGTTTGTTATTATTATTATTATTATTATTATTATTATTATTATTTTGCAGTGGTGCACAATTTGTGCATCATATTGACTGGTGTTTCAAAAAGTCCTCAGAGGTGGTGCGATGATCTAACACCGCCACTTACAACATTCAAATATCAATTTTAAATAAGTACCTTTCTTACAACAATGAACATTTTCATTATTGATATAAAGTCAGAATATTTTGTACAGCTCTATCATAGTCATTCTCATTTAATGGCGTGATGTAGAGGTCCACATTGTTACTCAATTGTACTCTTGTCATGCATATTTTCACATTAGAGGGAAAAGCAAAAGACGGACACTCCCATTGCCATGCAAAGTGCATTATGCAGTCAGAACTGAGGAATAAAGAGGAGGTGCCTCTAGAGGCCATCTCATTGACAAATATCCACACACGATCTGGGCTTCAAACATCCACACATGCACTGGACAGCTGGGACGAGGAGCACTGGGATTGCAGGTGGGGGAGGTTTTAGTCAGGACCACTCTCTTTCATCATTTCCTTTTTTATAGGGAAAAGGGACACATGCACCTTTATAACATAAAGACGGAATCTCTGTTTCTGACCCTGAATGGATTTTTTCTTGAGAATAAAAGTAGGCAACATTTACATCACGTTTTTTTTGGTTTGTTTTTGTTGTCGAATGGGTTTCTTGGGTCTGGAGGTTACATAACAAAGTGGCATAGTGTTATTTGCTGTCTTCATTTATTGAAAAATATTCAGCTCAGTCATCATTCTAGAGCCTGTATTAAGAAAGGGAAGGAATACTTTTTAAAATTTTTTTTTTTTTGGGTCAAAATAAATAAATACATATATACTTATTGAAAAATATTTCAAGACAACGACTTGACAACGGCATTTTTTGGCAACTCTGTTACTAATGCACAGGTCACTTTCACTGTAACATGAAATTTGGTCAAGCTCGTAGGTATTTTTAATGTGGGGATAAACTTGAATTGATTACTAAAGTTTGATTCATTGAACTTTTCGGTGTATGGGCATTCATTCTCCTGAACAAAATCAGACATAGGGCCTATATTTTCTTAAAGTATCGGCAGTGATAATTCGGTCAGACTAGCACTTTCTCAGGTGGTTGTCATCACTTCTCTCTCTTTAGTTGACAGCATGTATTTTATCCTCAGAGCTTGAAGCAATAATTTGCAATGGATTGCTGTTGATTTGCTTCTCTGGAAGTGAGTCATCTAATCTAACCCGCTTGTCATGGGTGAGCGCAGGGTGATTACAAGACATTATTCAAGAGTTTCCCGGCAATGTGATATTATAATACATTAATTCCCTTAATGAGACAACCTGGATTAACAGAGCTGTTATTTTCTGAATTAATATAAAGACAGTTCTGCATATTTTATGTCTGTTTTCATGAATCATCTGTCATTATTGATTGAAGGTGTTCCAGGACTGTGACTAACTGAGCGTAAAAAAAAACCCTTCAGGACATAATTGCCACAATTTATTATGGGGGTGATGCCCAGATGTGCCTCTGACCTCGTGACAAAGACCAAAATCCTCCATGACAGGACATGCTTTGTTGCAGTAGAGCCTTTTTTTGTGCCATGGGGTAGAATGTTATGGGACCTCAAAACCAATTAACCTATTAATAAATGAATCTGTATGAATGGAACAAAAACAAAACAAAACAAAAAAAATCCCCAAATTCGTGCAGAAAGTCTGTCAACATGGACAATGTCCGAGGACATTGACATGCATGTCAGCGTGATGGAGAACTTGAAAATCTGAACTGAATCAAACTTACTTTAGATTTTCAATCTTTTGTGAACATACGTTTAAAGATTTAATCCATCAGATAATTAATGCAGTTTCATGTTTGCTACTTGCTACTGATTTTTCGCACTACATTCACAGTAGTCTCACAGCGTCTCATCTCCAGGACCCCAGCATGGTTTTGATTGCCTCGTTTTTTTCCCCACCCCTTTTCTGCCTTCTGGCAGTGTGCCCAATGGCTGATATACTGTCTAGCTGCCCACAAACATAAACAGGCGCCAGCTATTGACTGACTGAAAAACACTCAGCTTTCCATTACCTTGACAATGGCTTAATTAAAGCTGATTTTCGGTCCTCGGGGTCAAAAGGCAAGACAACCGTTTTGGCAGCTCATCTGCTAAAATATTTACTTAGCACTGTTATGGGACTGAACGTGAGTGTGAGAATGCTTCTGTCATTGTTGTGGATGCAAGCTAACACCAACCACATAGTAAGATCGATGGACCCAGAACAGCTATTAATTAAGAAGCAATTTAAAAGTTTACATGGCCTGCCTAGCAGATGGGGAGAGGTTTTATATTACCGGAACTTATCTGTGTACACAGACCAGCGACAGCGGTTAGACAACTTGCTCTATCCGATTAATATACAAAGTATGAACTGTTTCATGAAAGCTCCCCATACAAACATGTCATTGATATTGTAACTGTCAAGATTATTTTACCATAGCAGCAGTGTTGCTTTACACTCATATTTTGGGTGACTCATTTAGCTAAACAAGATTTTGGACATTTAGAACCATTGTCATTATGCTGCAGCACAGTTCTTTAACGCAACACGCTGCACTTACTGTTTTACACAGTGAGAAAGCAGAATTTTAGACATAACTCTTGTGGTGGATCTCATTAGATGTGCATGTGGTCATAACGTTGTGACAGGCCATAACGTGGCCACTGTACAGTTATATGTATGCATATGAATGGGGATCCTAAACTTTGGGACGGGATTGAGATCATATCACAGTTCTTTTTTAGTTGAAACTTGGAAAATGCTATATACATGTTTTTTTATTGAATATTAAATTAAAGTCTGTTGTGTTATTTATGATTAATGTCATAGCAATGTTTTTGTAAGTATGGTCTTGGGCAGAAACAAAATTTGAGGGAAATTTCTGAGACCTTTTAATTTTCTCATTGTGTTCTGGTTTACTGGTTGCAGGCCACAACTGACAACAAATCCTTGGGAAATAATTTAGTTATTAAATTGAGTTTTACAAGTGGACAGTAACAATTGCATGCAGAGAGAAATGAAAGTGGACAACTTGTCCGGTATGGAGGAACAGGTGAATCCAGGCAATAACAGGACAGATTGGAAATGAAAACGAGGCTATCGATGGGGAATAGAGAGCGAGTCAGAGGAAGAATGGCAGGTCTTGCTCTTTGTCAGCTGAAAGATACATGATCTGAGAGCAGTGAGCCGAAAATTAGGCAGTGAGCGTGTGAGGCTGCAGACGGATACAGATTGGGACGAGTTAATTTAACCTTGTAAAGAGACGGATTTGCTGTCCAGCATTTGCTTCAATTACATCATTCAGGAGTGGGGAGATCTGGGAGAATGAAATGTCACCGTGTATTGTGTGGTTGGTTATTGGATCTACAAAGTAAGATGGCAGGATCCACAAATATACAGTACAATCTCTCTTGTCTCTTTTCTAATTCACCACAATTACATGCTCTCAGAGGTTGATACCACCGCTTATTTCTCAGGCAAATATGCCGATTACTCCGATTTGTGGCTACAAACAAACCAGTGACTATACAAGTTCTTGTTTATCACCAGTGCACATTTAACAGAACAAAACTGAATTCAGACATTAAACTACCATTAATGTAGCTGAGGATCAACTTTTCCTGTATTTGAGATATTTTATTTGTTAATTTGATGAATTTCATAGGGACAAATACAAAAATACTAGCTGCGTGGGTTAACATAGACAAACTGTTGCACAGCATTCTGGTGTGTGCCTCGTCATGCTAATAGCAAGAGCTAGAGTGTGATCAAGTGTGCTTGTGCTTTCGATGTGTGAAATATCCTCTTTTTCTATAATACCAGGCTGTGCATATGCGACCACACGTCTGCCTGCCTGAGGAGTCACTCCCTGAGGACAGTCTCATCAGGCCGTCCACCTGCCCCTCCCTCTGGTACAAGAAATGGCTGGAACAAAGGAAAACACCCTCCACTTCTTTTTGTCTCTAAAAGACCACACACCTTGCATTACTGTGGAATATATATTCATATATTACAAAATAAAACAATGGCAGTAGAATCTAGATGTTCCTTCATCTACAATAATTAATTTAACTATGTTTCTTGGTTTCCATGACAACGGGCAATGTAATCAGATAGTATTCCAAAATCCATCCCACCCCCTTCCAATCTAAATTAATCTTCGACGTAAAGCAGCTCTAAGATTAAACATAGACAGCGGCTCATGACTAAATTCTGGTTATTTTGTTAAATGTTCTGGAAAGACCTTTGTCATAGCTGCAGCTGTTGTGAAAGCGGTATATAAATAAAGATGTATTGTGCTGTATTGTATTTTAGAAATTTAGGGGGATGCGTGCTGATTTTATCAGCCAGTTCATTATCCTGAATGTCCTTCAAGAGATGACCTCCAGTTTGCCCATATAGGCTGCAACAAGAAACAATAATTTATTATTAATCTAATTTCTTTGGATTATTCATTCACGCATCCATACATTTAGAGTACAATGGCTGCTGCGACTCCACTTCTGAAATCAGCACACCCTGACAGTAAATACATGTTGCTACATTTTTCAAGACTACAGACAGAATGATGTTTGTTCATAAGAAATATAGACAGTAATTGCTTGTGAATTGTTGATACTGCTAAAGACGTTGACCTTTAACAGCCATTTTATATTATCTCCATCACACGTGTGTGTGTGTGTGTGTGTGTGTGTGTGTGTGTGTGTGTGTGTGTGTGTGCACTCTATCTATCTATCTATCTATCTATCTATCTAGCGATCTAGATCTAGATCTAGATCGATATCCATCCATCCATCTATCCATTTTCTAATGCACTTTTTCTCACGAGGACCGCGGGCATGCTGGAGTGTATCCCAGCTGTCTTCGGGCAGTAGGCGGGGCACACCCTGAACTGGTTGCCAGCCAATCGCAGGGCACACATAGACAAACAACCTTTCACACTAATAATCACACCTAATGGCAATTTAAAGTGTTCAATTAACCTATGGTGCATGTTTTTGGAATCTGGGAGGAAACCGGGGTAGCTGGAGTAAATCCATGCATGGGAAGAACATGCAAACGCCACATAAAAAGCGCGGGCCATAATCGAAACCCGGACTTCTGCACAGTGAAGCCGATGTGAGGCCGATGTGCTCTTAAGTGATAACACGTGACCACAAACTCGAAGACGACCAGGCTCTTCCAGGTGCTGGTATGATGAGTGTTTCCACAGAGGACCGGAGATGATGGCACTGTCAGGAAAAACTTGCTCTGGAAATATTAAATTTTATTTGAAGAACACACATTCGGACAAAAAATGACATTAGACAGGCCAGCTATAATACCTGAAGACAACTGCGATAGCCTCCAGCACTCCAGCGACTTGAGTGAGGCAGAATAAGTGGTTCAGAAAATGGATGGATGACCATCGGATAGGATATGACTTTGTTTTATTTCCCAGCCCGGAAACCGGAATCGAATTGTGGAACTGGAATCGGAACTGGAATCAGCGAAATTCAAACGACGTACAACCCTATTTATAAAACATGACGTCCTTGGTCAGGACGGGGCAACACTGAGACAACAACAGCCCAATTGTTTTCATGTGTGTAACCGGCCTTAATCGTCTTCCCAGCCATTGTAAGGGCATGCTGCTCTTTCTAGCCTGCCGTAAGTCCAACAGAGTCGACAACCTTCGTGCAGGATCCACTTCTCCAGTTAGGTCAATAATGAATAATGCAGACCCCCTTACATTTCATCACCCAAATAGAAGAGCTCTTTTGCCAGTGCTCTGGCTTCACTGCCATTATTCCGCATGAGTGCGCAATAAGCTCTAAATTTGCTGCCTGCACACAGACATAAGACCACCACTGCATTTACTTGTACTGCACGTCAGGGAAAACATTTGACAAAAATAGATGGAAAATTACAAAGTCAGCGTTCTTCAGAAAAACATAATCACATTGAAAGTCTACTTGACAGTTTGCTCTTATTTGGTGTTACCTCTATTATTCATCATTCCGTCTGCTGATGTTTTCTGAGGGTACCTCACCATGAACGTGGCATTCTTGCCACGCCCCGCCTTTCTCCTGACTCCCGCCTACTATGCAGCCTCTCCCCACAACTCCTTCCACTCCTCTCTTCTACTTGAGCAATTTCTACCTCTTCTGAGAGTCACACCTTATGAATTATTTACATCTGCATCACCACAGGGGACTTCTGCTGCTCTGTCTGACCGTTGATGGCTCAAAAACCTGCAGCCAGAGAGCATTTTCCGAAAGGCACAAACTACTGCAAGGCAGAAATTTGCTTGTATACATGACAGTTGAGTTTCTCTGACCAGAGTGCCAGGCTCTGCTGTTGTGAAAACGTTGACACCAGTCAAACGTAATGAGCTGTGAAGAATCCTAGATTGATTGTCTTCATGTAGGTTATGTGGAAGAAATCTAGGATGGCGATAAACAAGGTGAGCAGTGGGAAATCCTCCAGACAATTTAATGGCAATGTCAATAAATTGTAGTTAGTGCACACACACACACACACACACACACACACACACACACACACACACATAGAAGATACATGAAAATCTAAAATGGTTGCATATAAATGGTGAATTGGTTTTACGTGGCCATCATGCGGCAGATGCATGCGGCACCACCTTTCATGGCTGCAAAATGGAACAGAAATGAAGACACTGTAGACCTGCCACACCCCACTCTGAACCCCCACAAGAGTGTCTGCATCCTCACACATTGTTCTGCACAGCTAGTATTAGCAATAAGATTTCACAATACACAGTCCGAGGATATATGAGATATCAAAGTGTCAACTCTGATTTACTACATATTTTCATTATCGACGCTCACGGCTATTTCATAGATGACATTATTAACTTGAGCAAATGAGGCATAATAGTGCACCACACAGAATGCGAATTTAGAAGAGTAAATTCTACAGAATGTCAACATTAGGTTACATAGATTGGGATGAATTACAAGGAGGAATAACTGGCAGTTTACGATGTTTGGTGTACAAAGCCGCCTGTATTGGATGAAGCCACACCCTGCTGCCTCCTGATAGAGAAATAAAGAATAGGCATATGCAGTGAAGTCACCAGTTAGGTGTGAAGGGAGGGGAAGAGTGAACATGTGCCTCTCACCTCCTCCCTCACTCGTTTCATGATTTTCATGAGATCACGTGAGCAGTTTTACATAAGATGGAATAAAACTGCTAAATCAATTTTCAATGTTCATGCCATATATACGTAATTACATGCTGACAATTCAGAACCCAGAGCTGCAGTCTTAATTTCATTTTACCTCCCCAAAAGAAAAACGTTTTAGATTTATTTTATGTATAAACAAATTATAAATATGTAATAGCCCTTTGAAACGTGGTGCTGTGGATTGCAGTACAGTGTTTTATTTTATATCTTTATTTTTGTTTGATGAAAAAAAAAAAACAAGTTGCTCAGCACAACAATGGTGTAAAAGGATGTGATATAGTGCAATGAAAAACCTGCACATTTGTTTTTGTTTCAAATTCCAACTTTTCTGTCTTCAGTGCATTATATGCAGTCCTGCAATCAGAAAAGGGATTTTACCGAACCAATCTTTTATTTTTTTAATGAAATGGACAACACTAAAGAGGGGTAATGTCAGCTCTGACCACGCCCTGAATTGCTGATGTTAACGTGTCTCCCACAGCAAGTCCGCATCTCTCCTGCACACTGAGAAACCCCCTGCAATATTATACAACACTCTGCCGCTTCTGCAGAAAACCCCTCTTTTGTCCCACAGCATGCAATTTGAACACGAAATAGTGCAACTTAAAAAAGGCAGGTCTGTAATAATCTTGGATCGGCTTACAAATATAAAAAATCCATAAGAGGATCTGAAGTGCCTGTCAATCCACTTTGAGGCTTGTCATCAAACATACAGTATTTGCATTAAATTGAAAATAAAATGAAATACTGCCCTCTAAAAAACGTAAATGAGGATACACATTTTGAGAGGTCAAGGGTACAAGAAAAAGAACATAATGTTGCCAATAGCTATATCATAAGGGCCGTTGGAAAACAATTTGTTTTATGAACAAGCATGTCATGACTATAGGCTTATTCTCACCTGGGAAATGCTGATCGATTTCCAAGTGGATGACAGCATTTGCTTTGTTTTCCTTTGCTGTTACGTTTGTCACCTTTGTAAAGAAGGTCATTGTGCTGGGCCTTGGGTGGTGGGTGGGGCACGGGTGATGTGTGATTAAACTGCCCCCACCTGGTATGAATAGGTACTTGCCATAACATGTGCACACATATTGAGGCAAAACTTAGTCCAAGCTAATAAATATAGTGCACCCAGTGTTATGACCATGTGAAGTAAATGAGAAAGGCAAGGTAGCTTTATTTATACGGCGCGTTTCACACACAGGGTAACTCGATGTGCGTCAGCCTGTTGAAGTTTCTCTGTTCCATATTTTCACCCCACAGACAGAAACACAAACACTTGGTAGTTGTTCTTGAGTATTTTGTCTTTAAATTTAAAATGTCCCTGAAATTATTACTCCCCCCCCCCCCCCGCCCCCATTCAAATAATATATTGTCTAGCTTTATCAATCAATTGCACAGTTTTAAATTCGACAAGTCAGCAAATTTTAAGATTTTGGATTGGAGAAACAATTTGCTTGAGTGGTGACGAAATTATCTAAACTGTTATTGAAACGTTTTTCTACAATCTGATAGACTTGAGGTAGCAGTGAAACAGGCCTATAATTTGTGAGGATTTGTTTTTCGCCAATTTAGTATATGGATATGATTATTTATTAAACTCATTTTGGGGGTGCTCAAGCACTCCTAAATTGAATCCCAGCGCCCCCAAAATTATATATATATTTTTTTAATGTGTGAAATGTGTTTTTGACCAATGAAGTGAATTAACTTCCAGTACTTTCTTGAAAAGTAACATTAACAAAAAAAATAGTACTGTATAGCAACGTCCTCCCACCTCTCCATGACCAGGCTCTGAGCACCCAATTTGCACAGATGAATATGCTGACTTCCAATGACGTACAGACAATACCATCATGGTAAGTAGTCACTACCTGGCTTCAACCTGGCTTGTGTGGAACATTTCTCACCGTCTACCACACAGTACCTTACCACCACTCTATTATCATCCCATTGATACTGAATTTAATTGTAGCTCACTGCTGATAGGTAGGAGTTAGCTTTTTTTGCAAGCAAATGTTTAGGGTTTGCCAGAGACCGCACCACTGTCCTCTGTTTGAATTGAAATGGGAAAAGCTTCTGTTAAATCGTGTACAAGAGCTAATAAAGCCAAGATGTTCCTGACAAGCTGAATGAATGCCCATGACCAAAAAGTATTACGCTTCTCTTCCTTAACGTTGGAATAAAATTGTGTTAATATGTACAAAATTGTCTAATTCATCTTGCCTAGCGAGGAGCTCACCACACCTAAACGTCTGACCGTAGAATTGCACCTGGTGTTGCTCTCTTTCTCAGTATGTTTAAACACATTTGTATTTAAGTGTGTTTAAATACCTTAAATAAATATTAACTGCTCTAAATACTATAATACCATGCCTAGGGGGTATTTAAATTGGGCATTCTACGCCTGGGCTGTATTTAAATACGGCATTTCTATTTTAAGGAATATCAGTTGTTGGGGGACATAGTCCCTGTGATGGAGGGAGGATTACTGTATGCGTTACCAACTTTTGAATTAATCATTTCTTTCTGGCTTGGATAGCAGGAGACAAAGCACCTCTATGAAACTTAAAATGTATGCAACAAGAGCCTCAAGAACTACCAAAAATAACAATATCGCATGTTTAGGCTTTGTTCATGTTTACATATAAAATATCATATCAAAATTGTCTCCAGGTTCGTTCCAGATCATTTAGGGGGCTCGAAGCAAAATAATGCCAAGGGCCTACCTAAACGTTTGGCGAGCCATTTAGTCACATTGTACTGTAAAGCCCATACATACAACCCATACGCCCAGATTTCACATATTGGTCAGATTTTGTTGCACTGCAGAAGATAGTTGAGTTATCCATCCATTTTCTGAACCGCTTTATCCTCACTAGGGTCGCGGGGGGTGCCGGAGCCTATCCCAGCTGTCTTCGGGCAGTAGGCGGGGGACACCCTGAATTGGTTGCCAGCCAATCGCAGGGCACACAGAGATGAACAACCATCCACACTCACACTCATACCTAGGGACAATTTAGAGTGCCCCATCAGCCTGCCATGCATGTTTTTGGAACGTGGGAGGAAACCGGAGCACCCGGAGAAAACCCACGCAGGCCCGGGGAGAACATGCAAACTCCACACAGGGAGGCCGGAGCTGGATTTGAACCCGGTACCTCAGCACTGTGAAGCCGACGTGCTAACCACTGGACTACCGGGCCGCCTTGTTGAGTTGTGTTTCCTTTTTTTTTTCATTTTAAGCTTGTAGTGAAGTATCAAATCTCACATAAAATGTGTAGTTTTTTTTACAGTCTCCCAATGTACTTTATAGTCACTAACACAAGTGCAACTTTCAGGTTTAGTGATTCAAATACAAATTATTCAGATTCAGTTTCTGGTGGCACATATTTCAGCCCATTATGCGCCGAATTCGGACGGCATGGACGGGGCGGCAATACCCGATTAATTTTTCAGCAGTTACTATTAAATATATTTAAAGTATGTAAAAAACGCTAAATTCACAGGAATTTATTTTTTGTTTTGTTTTTACGTTGTATTACATTTTAAAGGCGTTGTAGCATGTGCCACAACGAGGGCATCTCGTACTGACGTAACTCGTAGATAGCCAATCATATGGTATCATGTCGAACTACAAGGTTTAACTTTTTTGTGCGATTGCGCATGCGCACTTCATTTCGAAAATGGCGGCCGTACAAGGCGGTATGGCCGAGGCTGTTGAAATAAAGGACATTAAAACAGAACCACCCGTTGATGCCGTCGTAAACAACAATGCGAATGACGGAAGTGTACATTCTGCGTCCCCGGGGCCTGGTGGTTCGGTTGGAAGTACCAAACCCGCAACGGGAGCTTTGGAGGAGAAGCAAACGTTGCTGGCAATTCTGCAATTCCTTAAAAAGAACCAACTGGCCGAGTCTGTCGACATTTTGCGCCGTGAAGCTGGATTACCCCAGGATTTGTTCGATTTGAAAGGTGCTGATGCATCCTCGGGTTCTGGAGGTACACCGGGGACTGTGGAAGGAGGAGGTCTGGATGCCAACTCTCTTCTGAGCCGAGTGACGTCCTCCTCAGCAGCTCAGGCGCCAGTCAAAGGTACGGTTTAAAACTTTGCGCATGGAGAATTTCTTTATTTTCATTTTACTACACGCATGCATATGTGATGTAGTTTAAAAGTTTGTTAAACTTAATTTTTTTGTAATTGATAACCTCACCCGCCCCTATTTTTGTTACTGTGCATGTTTTTTTCCGACACGGAGGATATTGTGTTCCATTCATTTGACGTGTGCTCTATAGTGCTTATATATATATTTTGTATAGTATTTGTAAAGCCCATCAGCGGTGAGTGAAATTGCCAAAAATGAAGGCGAAACGATTTTGAAAAGTAATCTAATTGCGGACACCCCCACCCCAAGAAATTGTGACTGCGATTTAATATGATATTATTTTTCATTGTCCTCTTCTTATAATTGCCAAAAATGAAGGCGGAAACGATTTTGAAAAGTAATCTAATTGCGGACACCCCCACCCCCCAAAAATTTGACTGCGATTAAAATGATATTTGTTTTCAATGTCAGTCTTCTCATATATATTGTTAACAACCACAAGCAATCAATTAATTTGTAATACGATGAGCAGTATCGAGTGTATTATACTTCAATGTTTATGTCTGATAAAATAGTCTCACTAAAATACATTATACACAGTATCAATTTGAAATAATTAGGTATTTTGGTACCACTTTTTTTTTTCAGTATGAGTATTCACTAATGGAGTATTCACCGGTTTAGAAAAAGTCAACTCTGATTTTGAAATAATACAAATGTCTCTGTCCTCCTTTAAGACCTCAACATTATCTTCCAGTTCCCCCACTTGTGCTGTATTATTCTGCATACACTCACACAAGTAGTTAAATTATACCTGCATGTTACATTGACATAAAATACAACAGCTTCATCTAATATCGTGCCTTTTTAAAGTTGATAATGCCCAGTCAGTGGTGTAGGGTTAGGGTTAGTGCTCAGTGTCTCACCTTTAGAGCTGGGTTTAATATTTCCGTTGCCTTATTTATTCCATGAGTCGGCAGAAATACATTTTCCATATTGGTAGCTCTGTTAAGTGTTGGGGAAAGCTGGAGCCTATCCCAGCTCACTTCAGGCGAAAGGGTTACTGAAAGGGGACTGAAGTGAGTAAAATGTACTATTACACTGCCATTGACTGTCAATAGAAATATTCAACATTTTATGCTAATATCGAAATGCAATCTTGTGTTTCAGCTCCACCTGCAGAGGACCAGCCGGATGTGAGTGTGGTCTTGTCTGCTTACAGCCAGCAGGGAGACCCCGCCCTCTATGAGGTTTATTACAGCGGTTTGAAAAAGTTTATAGAAACTGTTTTGGACTGTCATCGAGCAGAACTGTCCCAGGTTTTCTACCCACTGTTTGTTCACATGTACCTGGAACTAGTGTACAACAACCATGAGAATGTGGCCAAGGCGTTCTTTGAAAAGTGAGTTTTCTTGACAAGATTGTCTTCCTCTGCTTGCTTGCCATTTCACTGAAATTATGCCACTCCATCTCAGGTTTAGCGGGGATCAAGAGTGTTATTACAGAGATGACCTCCAAGTGTTGTCGGGTTTGACAAAGAAGGAGCACATGAGAGGCAACGAGACTCTGCTCGACTTTCGCACCAGCAAGTTTGTTCTGCGCATCTCCCGGGACTCGTACCAGTTGCTCAAGAGGCACCTGCAAGAGCGCCAGAACAACCAAATCTGGAATATCATCCAGGAGCACCTCTATATTGACATCTTTGATGGCATGCCACGCAGCAAGAGCCAGATTGATGCCATGTCTGGTAGTCTGGCTGGAGAGGGCAAGAGAGAGGCCAATAAAGCAAAGGTGGGCGTGCTGTCCATAAAATATTAAAGACATTATTATTAATAGGTTAATTCTTAATAATTATACAAACATGACTAGCTAAATAAATAGTTGTTTTTTATATTCAAGTCAGCTCCGTATTGAGGGGGGACCTGGGGTTGGTGGCAGGTTTCGGACCTTTGGCGAAGCTTCATGCAGATGTAGCTCCTTGAGATTTATAACATCAGAGAGAAGTTGCGTTTTTCTCCACGCTCAATAAAAATTGAGCTTTTGTAAACATGTTGATGAAAACGCATACAACAAGTAAAGAACTGATACTCTCCGCCAAAGAATGTAATGGCCAATAATGCTGAAAATTGTCCACAATGGATTCACATGATGCATAATGAACATAAAATTACAAAACATGGTGGAGAGGTACAAAGTAATGAGAAAATTAGCAGAGCTGTTGAAACAGGCTACCAGCTCACAACCGCCTCTTTGGTCAACCTCCCCCTAGGTTTATTACGGCTTGCTTAAGGAACCGGAAATTGAACTGCCACTTGATGATGAGGACGAGGAAGCGGAGAACGAGGAGGGTAAACCCAAGAAGAAGAAACCAAAAAAGGACAGCACGGGCTCCAAGAGCAAGAAGCAGGATCCCAATGCACCCTTACAAACAAGGTATAGATTTAGATTTATCGGTACTTTCAAGCATAGACACATTTGCTTTATTGAACCAATTTTGGACCTTCATGCAAGCTTCATAAACTTCCTGAAAAATGTGCCGTCTCTCAGAATACCTCTTCCAGAACTGAAGGACTCGGACAAACTGGACAAGATCATGTACATGAAAGAGGCCACCAAGAGGATCCGACTGGGACGAGATAATCTCCCTTCTATTTGCTTCTACTCTTTTCTTAATGCATACCAGGTCTGAACCCCTACTACTCACTTTTCAGGTGGGGTGACTGTAAACCCAATTGTTTTTATCCTGATTTCTTAAAAACATTTTCCTGCAGGGCTTAACTGCTGTGGACTTCACAGATGACTCCAGTTTAATTGCAGGAGGCTTCGCCGACTCCTCAGTCAGAGTGTGGAGTGTCACTCCCAAAAAGCTACGCAAAGTCAAGTCAGCAGCAGGTATAGTGAGTCAACAATCGCAGTTGTCTCCACCAAGACATAAATTTGGGGTCAGCAAATAAGTTTGGCCCTTGGCCAAATTTGTTCACACCAATTTTAGTACTGGCCGAAATTACATTTTCATTAAGCAAACAGCGTTTTTTCCGACAAAAAAATCGTATCAGTAGGCGTGTAGCAATATTGGAAGCTCATGGTTTGGTTTGATTATGCTTAGGTAATGATTGCGATATCGTGGAAACACTCACGGATATTGCAGGAAGCGTCACGGTACATGGTCTGTGCATTTTCCCACAGGTTTTTGTTTTAAAAAAAAAAACACACCTTCAAATATAGGTTATGTACTTATTCCCCATCCATCCAACACTTACATTCATTTAAATCCAAAAGTCTATTATTGCTGCAGCAATAATCATGCTATGCTGACATTATAACCCAACTGTGCATTGAGAAGTTATATGCTCACTAATTTGACACTGTGTTACATACATATCTGTGCTGTATTACGTACAGCACACAATGTGTTCCATTCCATATTTTTCATTTATAACATCAGAAATGTGGTACTGCCTAATCCTTTACTCTGAAAATTCACATTAAATTAGAAACATAGGAACACTCCTAATAAAGGCAACACAAATATAAAAAAGAGCCAAGTAACAATAAATAAAATAATCAACTCAAGACCACAATATTGAGGCACTTTTAATTCCGTGAAGCGTGAATATTGTGACATCCATAATTATCAGTTACTTTTCATTGTCATCTGGTGGGCCAGATATAATTGCAAATTGGTCCGTGGGTCCCTCGTTGCCGACCACTGGCATAAAGCATCTGTCACTTGTCAAATGTTGAGTGAAAAACTAATAGGACGGGAACATTTCTTACATATCCATAGTCTTCCTGGTCCAAGAGAACAAAATTTAATAATAAATCCTCTGCAGCAAAAATAAATTGCAAACATTTTTAACATTGTGCCACTAATTATCTTGTATTAGATACATGTGGAACAATATTACCTACCGACAAATACATTAAATGAGATTACATTCGACAGCTTTTTAAAAAAAAGTTTTATTCATAGGAGGATTTCTTGCCATTCTCAATGATGTGCGCTGTGTGGATTTTTTTTTTTTTTTTGGTGAACCTCTGAAACAAGGATTGTCATCATCAAGCAGCATTTTGTCCAATGGGGCTAACTTGATGTTGTTTCTCTTGTTTAAGACTTAAACCTGATTGATAAAGAGTCAGATGATGTGCTGGAGAGGATCATGGATGAAAAGACAGCGAGTGAGTCCAAGCTCCTGTACGGGCACAGCGGTCCTGTTTATGGAATCAGCTTCAGCCCGGACAGGTAAAAAAAAAAAAAAAAAACAACTGTTCTCCACCTGCTTTTGCTGCATGGATCACATGCTCTCCTGAATGATCTGCTTCAGCACGGAACAGATGAGCAGCATAATATCAATGTAGTGACTACTGACGTGCACGTTTAGGAACTACCTGCTGTCGAGCTCTGAAGATGGCACGGTCAGGCTGTGGAGTCTTCAAACCTTCACCTGTCTGGTGGGCTACAAAGGTCACAACTACCCTGTGTGGGACACCCAGTTTTCCCCTCATGGCTACTACTTTATCTCCGGGGGACATGACAGAGTTGCCCGGTAAGATTTGAGATTTGCTTGCCTCACTAATTTTGAAGAGCTACCTGTTTGTGTGAAACTTTGAACTAGCAGATGCAAAAATCCACATTTTAGGTACCTAAAATACCCAACTGTGTCGAGAGTGTCATATACTGTACCCCAGTGATTTTACACCATGTCTTCCATATCCTCAGAAGTATTGTAGTGTATAAGGATAAAAAACTTATGTTTGATCCATATACACTATTATTTGAGAAAACTGTAATAACTGCTTACCATAGCAGATTTAAAAGATATGTACATTTAATTTTGGGACAAGGCATAATGATATTTCCATATTAAATCATCAAAAATCACATTCCATACACCTACTAACAGGGCGGTACACAGTAGAATGAGGACAGGATGATTAATCAATTCTATTGAAAATTTGAATTGATGAGATTTATTAAAATTTGTACTGTATTTATTTTAGTGGCTTCATTTGTTTAAAGAACAGCTTTCACCCACAACATTGCTGCCAACAGAGTAGAGCGCTTTTGCCAATTTAGCGATTGGGTCGCAATATGTAGTGACTTTTCTTACAACCCTGTCAGGTATTTCACAACCATGACTAACAAACTTTATCTGAAACAAACATGATAAAAAAAAGGAGAAAGAAATGCACCCTGTGTCAATCGTGCAGAACATTGCCAAACACATGGTGTCCACGAGATGAATAAACCATCTCTCTATCTGTATCTACTATCTGCCTCCTTCAGCCTATGGGTTACAGATCACTATCAGCCTCTGCGGATGTTCGCTGGTCACCTGGCGGACATCACTTGCACCCGCTTCCACCCAACTCTAATTATGTGGCCACGGGTTCATCTGATCGCACAATCCGGCTGTGGGATGTCCTGAACGGAAACTGTGTTCGCATCTTCACAGGTCACAAGGTAAAACATTTTAACATTCTTAATTTGTTGAACACGTACCTGATGTGTCTTACATAGTGAGGTAAATTGATGTTGTTCACAGCAACAATGAGGTGCCAAAGGGAAGTCTAACATCTTCGTACTGCATCTTCTAGGGTCCAATCCATGCTCTGTCATTCTCTCCCAACGGGAAGTTTTTGGCTTCGGGGGCCACTGATGGTAGAGTTCTTCTTTGGGACATTGGTCACGGACTCATGATTGGAGAGCTCAAAGGCCATACAGACACCATCTACTCTCTCAAGTTCAGCAGGGATGGTGAAATTCTTGCCTCTGGTGAGTAATTCACTGTAGTTGTGTATGTACAAGACTGCTATAGCATGCTCCATCCATCCAATACAAAACTATGTTCATTCTGATTTTGTGTCGTGTCAGTCTGCAACTAATCATTATTGTAATAATCAATTAATCTGTACATTATTTTGCCAATTATTGGATCAATCACATTATTATTTTTTTCCATCGCTTCATTCAAAAACAACATTGTTTGAAATTGACAATGTAGAAAACGCACAAATTATGATTCGGTTACTGGTTTGGTCCTAACAAGTCAGAACACAGGAACAATTTTGATTGCAGTTTCCCAAAATAAAAACAGATGTTTGCAAATGTTTCATTAGAAAATCAATTTGCTTTCTTGGAGGACTACAAAAATGTGACAATGTTTCCTGTTGATAGGCTGAATTTCTGAGGCTTTGGGCAATTTTAAATCAATCAAGGTCTCGAAATGATTAATTGATTATTAAAAAATAATTTGATTAATTAATTTGATTCGGATGCCTCCTGAACGCCTCCCTGGTGAGGTGTTCCGGGCATGTCCCACCGGGAGGAGACCCCGAGGACGACCCAGGACACGCTGGAGAGACTATGTCACCCAGCTGGCCTGGGAACGCCTCGGTATCCCCCGGGGAGAGCTGGAAGAAGTAGCTAGGGAGAGGGAAGTCTGGGCTTCCCTGCTAAAGCTGCTGCCCCCGCGACCCGGCCCCGGATAAGCGGTAGAAGATGGATGGATGGATGGAATTTGATTAACGGCTGCAGCTCTTGTGTCGTGTAATGAAGAGCACTTGGATCTATAAATGGTTTGGCAAAAGCCAGATGAGCTTTTGCCAAACCTGGAGGACTGGAGAGTCACGGTTTGAGTCAATCTATGCACAATATGTAAAATAAATAAAAAAATAAAAAATTGGCAACTAGTTGTTAGGGGAGATATCTGTCTGCTTCCTAACTGCTGTCGAGGTGCCCTTGAGGAAGGCACCAACCCCATTCTAGGTCAAGAGGTGCAGCACTGTTTTCGCACCACTTTCACTCGTACATTTCTCCTTGCATGCCTGCATGTTTGACAAATATACAGCGCAGAAATGGTTATGGTAAATTTGAAAAATAAATGTGATGGTTTAACTCCTTGTTTAGGGATAAATAATATTTCTATACATTTATATGTGTGGTGTATTTCTCGAAATACACCTAGCTATTCAAGTGTCTTGTGTCTCCCAGGCTCTATGGATAACACGGTTCGCCTGTGGGATGCCATGAAAGCATTTGATGATTTGGAGACGGACGACTTCACTGCAACCACAGGACACATTCATTTACAAGATAATTCACCGGAGCTTCTGCTTGGCTGCTACACAACTAAATCCTCACCTGTCCTACACCTTCACTTCACCCGCAGAAATCTGCTCTTAGCAGCAGGTGGCTACAACCCATAAGACCTTTTACTGAATTGAGCTTGAAATAGCTTTGGACAGTGTGAAAAGATCTAATGATGAATAGGAAATTTATTCTTCAGGAATTTTTAAACGTGACCGTCATGTAGGACCAAAATACGTCCTAATACGGTGCCATTGTAACCGAAAACCATGTTAGAATTAATTACAAGTACAGCTCAACATGTGGCTGCCACTCTTGTATTATAGTGTTTTTTTAATAGATAAACATGTAAATAAAAGTGTTTTTTATGTTTTGGGCATTAATGGTCTTTATTGTTAACATAGGGAAAACAAACAGTTATGATCTTACAAGCACATCCAGCTGCCTTCTCCACTCCCAGCAGGCAAAAATAATTTGTACATCTGTAAAAGAGACACGCACATCACAGTTCATTGATGCAAAAGTATGTCGATGTATATTTAAGACGATTCGTCAAATTGTGTACTTACATTATTTCTCTGTGACCGCGGCTTGCTTCTTGGGCTTCAATTTAAAAAAGAGACCAATTGCTGCTAGGCTAGCATACGTGGCCAAAACGCACTACAAAGGAAGTAGTAATTCATTAAATAAATGAATAGATTCAATTGTGAGTCTAGTTACTGTTGACTTACATTTCTCCTACCAACCATGGTGTATGCGTTGAAGTACTTGGCAAAACCAGAGAACTGGTGCTGGGATCCTGCGTCATGACCTCCCATGATGGATAAGTGAACCTATATCAGGGTGAAGGGGAAATAAATTCTATCATTCATGAATGTGACACTCAGACACAAGCAGCGTGTGATTAGTGAGTAAATTACACAGTTAAATTTGTGAGGTACAAAAACAGGCATTACTGCAATTTTTGCAGTTTGTTTTACGCCTATTCTAATGCTATACTTGATAATCACACTGTGATTGAAATGCCAATGAATGCTATACTTCCCTGTGGGTGAAGGACTGCAACCGCGGCTCATCCAGTCTTGACATTGACAGGTTGGTCAATCTCGTTTATGAGCACACGAAGCTAACCGTGAGGCATTTACATAGCGTTATCATTAGCTAAAGAATATATTGCGGCTCCAAACACTTTGTCTATGTTGAATTATGCAAGCCAAATGTGGGATGGAAACGTACGCATTTAAAATGACAAAGTTGCAGTTACCAATGCAAGGTAAACGAGCAAAAGATGTAATTGTTAGTCTTACCTTGAGGATATTCCGTGCGGACTGTGCCCTTCAACAGAGGCCTCCAAGCTAGAATTGAAAGGAAGTCCCGCCTACTCAGTATTAATAAATTATTTGTCACTATTGGTCTACAGCCATGACGTAATTTCCGTCATCATAAATACGATCACTGAATGGCCAAATGAAATGTCAATAATTCACACTGATTTGTGATTTGCCAGGCTGTGGTCTGACTAACCGAGTTCTTCTTCCGGGTCATTGTTATGGCGTGCTGAACAACATGTGAGTTATTGAATCTCCAAACGGTGCATTACTGTGAGCAAACTTCGCTGGACCACAGGTCGCATCACCGTTAAATTAACATCTAACATCGTTTTGGACTATATATTACGTTTAATGTTGAATGTAATATCTTTAGTATTTTCCACGTGTTGACCATACCCTAGGACGCAGTGTCTGATGTATCACGCTGGGTAGTAGTAGTATGGAATACATTAAACCACATAGAAATGTGTTTTAAATGTGATTACTTCAGTTTAACAAACCCGTTGTAGTTTTCAGTAAGACTGATTATCAAGTCAACTCGGAGTTGCAAGTTTCATGATTATTTTGTGTCGTAGAAAACTGATAAAGAGGACATGGCATCAACTGAGGAAGACTTCCCCCGAGGTGGGGCAGTTAAGAAGGCTCGTGGAAATAAAATAGACTCACAGGTTGAAGTGGACAACCTGTTCGAGGTATCGTTGATCACCCTTTTATTCAGAGCTGGCATGTCATGCAAAAGACTACATACTCGCTAATCGCCACTTGAGTTTACATTCCTTTGAAATTGTTTCCCTTGCTACGCTTGCTTTCTTTCCAATTTTTCGCTTTTCAAGCTGCTTGTTTAGTTTTCCCTTGCTCTGCGTAATTTGTTTCTTTACTGCAGTCTAATGAAAAAGAAGAATTTGAGCCATGGATGGGGGGTATCAAAGATAAGAAATTCAAGAAGCAAAAGACTGCTGGGGCGAAAGGAGATGGCCTGACTCTAAATGCGGATGCAGAGTGTGTGGAAATACTACATATTAAGGTAAAAACACAATTAAGGAAAGTCACACACATTCCAACAGGACAATATACATTCCTAAAAGAAAAGGAAAAAGAATTCTGAAGAATTAGATAATATAGCTCCGGTGTCAAACTGATGGTCCACATCCCAGATGCAGACCTCAAGTCATTTATGTGGCCTGTGAAATCTTGCCACATTTTCTGAAAACTATCCGTAAAATGATACCGACCAAATTCAGGGACGATTATTCAATACGATGGAGCGACTGTAAAAGTTTTCCAAATGACACATATTATAGAAGGGACAAGAAATGTAACCGCCTCAAGCTCGAGCCACACACCTACACTTTAAACAAATATAGTTCAGCTCAGCCCAATTGGCTGTGATATTTAAAAAGCAGTTTCTAGTTCTTCATCTGGAGCAAAAATTAATACTTTTCAAAATGTTACTGTTACACTTCTGTTCAGTGGTACCTCTACTTACGAACATCTCTTCATACGAAATGTTCAAGTTACGAAACGCCTCAGCAAGAAAATATTGCCCCTTGTTACTCAAGAAATTTCAAGATACGAAAGGTAAAAATACAGTATGGGTTGCTAGTCGCAGCTCTGAGTTTCCTGAGCGCAACATACTTCAAGCTGCTCTGCCATTGGCTATTACCGAGCACCATCCGGCGGTTGGGGACCCCTGCTTTAGAAAACATTTATGTCTGAATTTTGGTTGGAATGGATTAGGGCGTTTACATGGAAAATGCGTCTCTACTTACAAAATTTTCTAGTTCAGAAATTTCTTCCAGAACCAATTAATTTCGTAAGTAGAGGTATTACTGTATCCTTTGTATACTGTACCACTGTATTTCCTTGAAAGAAGACAACTCTTTGTGTTGCACTTTTCTTTGGGGGAAAAAGGTTTTGTTAAATTCAGCCATTTAAATCTGGTTAGACAAAACATAAGCTGTTCGTTTTTTTCATTTTGTTCGCAAACACAAAATTAAGGTATTTACAATTATTTTGGGCATACTGTTTCACCCCTTATGATAACTGCAAAATGTCACCGTTATGTTTTTTTTTCCAATATTGTGTTATTTCTTCACAGGATGTAAAGGAAGGCATGCTGATGCTGGGTTGTGTGAAAGATGTTTCAGACTTTGAGGTGACTGTTGGTCTACCTTGTGGTCTACAAGGATTCCTCAGCATTAGCAACATCTGCGACTCTTACACAAAGCTACTCACTGAGCAACTGGATTCAACTGATGAGGTAGGTAAACTGTATTTCAGTGGTTCCGAACCCTTTTTACCTTCTGTAACTCCGAGCCTTTTTGTCATTACCGAACCCCCTCACTCGTACGTGTTGATGATTTTCTAAAAGCAAAACGGAGCCGATTATGAAATGGAATTGAACATTCTTAGCCCTTGTCTTCTTTTTTTTTTTTAACTCAAATTAAAAGTAAAACCAAATATGTGACATTAAAAATAAATCTTTTGTAAATTAAATTAAAACAAGCAGTTTGACTTTCATTTCATTGGTCATCCGAGCTTTGATGAGAATTTCAGCTGACATGCAGCTGTTGTGATTTTGGCAAAGCAGCAAATCAATTATTAAATGTTTCCACATACCCCCTGCCATGGGCTAACATACCCCTAGGTGTACGCACACTCCTGGTTTGGAATCATTGAGTATTGTGTGCATGTTGACTTGTCAAACAAACAAAAAATTCATGACCACATTTTGAGTATTTGTTCTGTGGATTCAAGTAACAGAACTGTCTTGTTTTGTTTTCTGACAGGACATTTGTGCTTTGTCACACCTCTTCCATACTGGCATGATGTTGAGATGTGTGGTTGCTACGTTGGATACCACCAGAGGAGGCACAATGAGCATCCAACTCTCAGTCAATCCAAAGCTCGTCAACAGTGCGCTCACTCAAAGTGCCCTGAAAGCTGACATGGCAAGTCAAAAGTCAGAACCTCTTACCCCAGAATCCCTTTGTCACAGCTCAACAGTTGTCACTGTTTGTTGTCTCAGGTATTGAGTGGATGTGTTGAGAGCCTTGAAGATCATGGCTGCATAGTTGACATTGGTGTCAATGGAACCAAAGCCTTCCTGCCCAAGAAAGCTGACAAAGATAAACAGAACAGTAACAATGGTATTGTAAATAGGGATTGTTTTATCCTCTCCTTTTCTCTTGCAATTCCTTTTCAAAGTCACCGGTGTGACAATAGTTTTTTCTTCTTTCCCAGAGCTGAAAGTGGGCCAGTATTTGACTTGTCAAATAAACGAAGTGAAGAACGATGGACGTGTATTGCGACTCTGCGCCAAATCCTCGGCTGTTGGCCGAGCTCTTGCTGAATCCAAACAAGGATGGACCTTGACAAACCTTCTTCCAGGACTTCTTGTTAAAGCAACAGTCAGAAAGGTAGGGAGAGTTTTGGATAATCTGTGGTGTCAACATTCTCACACCACATTTTATTTGGAGAGCACTTTTCATCTATTAAAAATGCAACACAAAATGCTTTGCAGAAATAAAAACAGTCAATTGAAAGTAAACCCAGCCCTCCCATCTCTATAGTCAATTAAGAACAAACGGCGTACGGAACGAAGCATATTTAGTGAAGGTATGGAGACACGGCAAGGCACTGAAGGTCAGGCGAGAAAACATTCTGTCAATCCATATAGTCTGTAACCACAGCGGTAGACCACTCTGACCCAACGGATACACTCATTACAGTGTAAGCCCCCCGGGTCCAGGGAATCCACAGGATGACATCCTCACGAGTGAACGAAACACACCTCTCGGGATGGAGGCTCCCAGCAAGCAACACTGAAGTTAAAACTTCAAAATAAATTATAACCTTAAAATCTGTTCAAGTTTCACTACACCGAACTGTCTGTATACACAAATCCGTGACCCTGTATGATGCCAAATGAACTCTTGACATTGCGGAAATCAATCAAGCCTGTTTTGCAGGTGACAAGAGACGGACTGCTCATGGACTTCCTGTCCTCCTTCCGTGGTCAGGTGGACATACTTCACATGGATCAAGAGATGGCTGATCGTTACAATACGGGAAGCAATGTAAGGAAGGGTCCTTCTTGTGAGAACAATACATACAAATTCGATGACCTTTTACGACAATTTCCACTGTTGTCTCCGCTAGTGGCAACCTCTCCATGTTTTGCCCTGCTAGGTTTAGATGTTCAATTCAGGTTAGAGACTTGTATGTCTTTATTTTCGTACCTTTTGCGTTGTGTATTTTTGCATCAATCGTGTAGATGCTGGCCCGTGTGCTGTATCTGGAGCCTTCCACCCGCTTGGTCGGACTAAGCTTGCGTGACCACATAGTCCAACCCGAAACTCGAATAAATACCATTCCTGCCTGTGGCGACCGAGTCGGTGAGGTGGTGAAGGACTGCAAGATGGTCTCTATGCACGTCATGTCTGGAGCTGTATTGGAACTGCCTGACAAAACTCTCGCATTTGTACATGTGAGTAGCAATAATGAAATATTCATACTGTATGCACTAATTATTGGATTAAAAAAAAACTCACCTGAATTTGCCTGATACATTGTTTTTGTTTCTGACAGAGGAATAACCTGAAGGAGACTAATGAGCCAGCTAATGAGAACAAAGTACTCGCCTTACCCAAGCACAATTGCAGGATACTTGATTTCAGCCCCATTGACCAAATTCATTTTGCTACTCTACGCAAGTATGTGGACTCTTTCTTTGCATCATGCCTCCTTTGTCAGTCAGCGTCCAACTGATTTCACTTGATTTTCAGGACTGTAATTGAAAGAACCTTCTTTCAATACTCTGATCTTCAGGCTGGTCAGATTGTAGAGGTATGTGCATGAGACTTGGATGAAATATAATGTATCTCCTGTTAACAGATGGTTAAACTACTATAATTTCTTGAGAAACTCTTAGTGATTCTCTTTGAAGATAGATGAGAGAATAGTGTCGAGGAGGGGTGCAATGGGGGGGAAAAACCTCAGGGTTCCGAACCTATCATGATTTTAAGTCATGCATTGGATAATTTTTCGAATTAAAAAAAATATATATTTGTTACTTTATTTTCCATTGTTTTTATAAATCACTTTTGTCCATTAAATAAAAACATTCGCCCCCAAATTATTTGAAAATAAAGTGCATTACATCCCATACTACATTACATCACATGATGATAACGTACTTGGAAGTTTTCAAAGTGGTGTTGGGGTTTATGATTTTCAAGTGTATTTTGGTGTTGAAGTGCCCCGCCAATCATGTATCCGCACACTTGACACTTTGTGAAAAGCACTGATCTAAACCATGTCCCTGATTTGTTCCCACTATTAGTCCCCTTCCCAAGACCTTGTACTGGCAGTTATCTACGAAATTTAACAATTGTCATGCCCGTTATACTATTGCATTTAAAAAGTATGTACAGGTTGAATAATTTTACTTATATGGAAGGGGCGATAACGGAACATTCTTGAAAGTCATTTTGAAATAAGCGATGTCCTGTTTGCTGTTACTTAAATTTGACATCCTGTTGTTTTGTCTAGTAACCAAGTCTTACATGTCTTTCCCTTAAAGGGGACAGTGTCTGTGCTGCTGAATCGTGGCATGGTGGTGCACTTGTCGAGCCACATTCGAGGGCTGGTGCCTTCTACCCACCTATCAGGCATCGTCTTAAAGAACCCTGAGAAGAAGTATGCAAAGGGCATGAAAGTCAAATGTCGGGTCAGTCCATTATTGGCATCAGGAAACCTCCTGTTAATCGGATGTGTCATCTTTCAAAAGTTGTCTTGAGTTTTATTTTGCTCTTCATGTCCTCAGGTGCTCTCAGTGGATGTAGACAACAAAAAGCTGTATTTGACCCGAAAGAAGGGCCTCATCGAAAGCTCCCTGCCATTATTCTTTAGCTATGATGATGCTCGTCCTGGACGAGTGTCCCACGGTTACATTGTCAGTGTCAAAAACTTTGGCTGCGTCGTTCGATTCTACAACAATGTTAAGGGCCTGGTGCCAGTCAATGAACTCAGCTCTGAAGTAATCATCAACCCTGAGGAAGTCTTTTATGTTGGTCAGGTGAGCTCTTATGATGTGTAGATGCTATGCCATTATATTTCGGTAAGCAAGTACATTATATCATTTTTCCTTTGATTAAAGGAGATATGGAAAATCATTTTTTTAATACAAATAGTTGGGTCTCTAGAGTCTCTGCTACGTGACATTAAGTCACCTTTTGATTTTTTTGGGGTAATTCTCTTTTTATTTAGTTTTCACGGATCCAAACCAACAATGCGTACACATCTCACATAAGTGCCACAGTTATCCCTTTAAACATGTATACATATCTCAAATGAAATCCATCTTTAAAAGATCTTATCTTCACATGCCTCCAAAATTTAGGCACTCAAAATACAGAACAATAACCTTGTGGGTGTATCATACAGTCCTCCAAATAAAATAATAAATTGGAAAAATAAGGAAAATAAGATCATGTGAATGGCGGTCTAATCACAGAAACATTCAGCCGCGTCTCCTCTATTTTTTGCAGAACACAACCTTTCAAGTGTTAGATTAAAAGTTATTCTTTCCATCATAAATATCTCATCAACAATGTCTAGCCATTCATTCACAGTTGGCGTTTGAGCTTTGTGCCATTGCCTGTTTATGGCTTTCCTGCATGCAGCGCTCAATATCTGAAATACATGATTATAATGAGAAGACACTTTCTCTGATGTTAACGGACCAAAAAAGTCTTTTTAAAATTAAAAAGTAGTAAAGTATTTTTAGAAAAATATGTATTTATTTTTAAGAGGTGCACTTAAGCCATTTACCTAAAAACCACCCCCACACTAAGTTTGCAGAGTTGCAGTGTTAGCACAAATTAGAGTTACAACCGTGTCAGTTTATTATTCAGGGTAAACTGTTGTGTCCTTTAGATAAAATGTATTTATTAGTCTTTATGCTATGGGCACTAGCTTGTTTTTCATATTCTGAGCTCTGTTTTCGCGAGTAGACGTAAGTAGCCAGCAGCTGCAAACACTTGCCGGCAAGCGAGGTGAAAAAGAAGACTGAACTCACTGTTGCCACAGCAGAATGAGGGCTGGCTCATAGCAGGAGACAAATCCGCCTCTAAAATGAGCTAATTTCACCGTGGCTAGAAAAATGTACAAATCTCTGTAAATTGATCCTTTTATAAATTTATTGAAGAAAGCAAGTTTAGTAAGATACCTTGGAACAGTTTTAAATTGTTTTTAAAAAATGCTCATGTCTCCTTTTTGAAGGTGTTGAGGGCAAGGGTTCTACAGTGTGATCCAGAGAAGGAAAAGATGCTGCTGTCATTTAAGCCTGCAGCGGAGGGCGACACAGAAGAAATGGAAAAGGCCCAATTTGGCTGTGAGGTGGGAACGATATGTTACATGTTTTGTCTTTAAAACAGCTGTTATAGAAGTGATTTTTGATCAATCGAACTGATTTTTACACACACGCATACCCACAAACATCCCATTTGTTTATTTGACTTAAGATAGTAAATGAAACCCAGTATGTAATATGGTGTAAATGAGCTGGGTTCCTATTGCCAATTTGATAAGCAAAGATAGCTGCGGCCAGGAGCGTATGTTAACATTACAATAAAAGTGGAACGATTGCAATGTCCAACCTGCCCGATGAGGGAAAAATGTACCGGTAATCAACTGCTGCTCAAAGTCAGAGGTTATGTAAAACATTTAATAGTTAAAAAAAAAAATCCCAAACAGTCGTGCACAAAAATTGTGTATGATCTTTCCATAAGATTATTTGTCAAAACATTTTGTTGAATAGTGAAAACTGACAAAAGATTATTTTAACTGTCGGGACACCTAACAGTAAAATTATTTATTCTCAAAAAATTGAAATTGTGTGGAATTGGTCTGCATTTTTTTTTGTCAGGGAATCAGAGGCCATTGATATTTGCACTATTTATGTTTATACACGTTGCCTAATTGAATGAAGGACAATGACTTTTCAGTGGTGAATTGCTTCAGGATGCTGTTTAACACACTAAAATTTATTTTTTTCAAGCACTAGTTTATTGCTATTTCGACACCATTGAATCGATCACAACAATAGTGCTCTGTTCGTCAGTCGAGGCAATCTAGTTGCGATCGAATCAATACCCTGAAATTGAAATGACCTGATTAAATGAGAATATCCACAAGTACTTCAACAACTACAACTGTTTGATTGCTTTGTCATGCAGAATAGAGTGATTTTAAAGAGTAATAAATGTTTATTTCTAAATCCAATGTAAAGGATACTCGTAACGACTCTTTTTCCTGCTCCATGCTTTTTACTTTCCGCCTATGTTGTAGAGATTGGAGGCCAAGGTGCTAAAGAAGTCGGTCAATGGTCTGGAAGTGTCCATTACTCCCAATGGGGTTCCTGCCCTCTTACCCACCATGCACCTCTCAGATCTCGTGTCCAACTGTTCTCTGCTGTGGGAGGCCCTGCAGGAGGGAGACACCATTTCAAACCTCGTCTGCTTTCTCCAGAATAAGAATAAAATTGTATCCTGGTTTATTATTGGAACTAAATATATAACCTCAGCCAGGCTTTGATATTTGTTGAAGATTATGGGTTTTTTCTGACCTTTTTTTTAATGTGCCAAGAGTAGCCTTTTGTTTTCCTTAAGTTTCTCTCCTAGACTCTCACCAAGAAGCCAATGGTGATCTGGTCACTGGAGGAAGGAGTGGCCGCTAAGGAATTCTCAGAGATCACAGTTGGAATGCAGATGTTTGGCTGGGTCAAGAACATCATGGCCTATGGCGTCTTTGTCGAGTTCCCACACGGCCTTGTTGGTCTTGCACCAAAGTCTGTGAGTGATGGGTCGTCATTGGCAGGGAATGTTTTCCTTTTTTCCTCCTCTGAGACCATCTGTGTTGTGCCAACTGATGTATTTTCCTGTCTGCGCACTTGTAGGCCATGTCTGATAAGTTGATTGCTGATACAACCACCACCTTCCACGTGGGCCAGACGGTGGTTGCTAAGGTGACAAATTTGGATGAAGAGAAGAAGCGATTCCTGGTCACACTGAAAATTTCTGAAGTCACTTTGCCAGAAGGATCTGCCCAGACTAGGCTTATTCATGCTGTGCAAGAAAGACGAGCTGCGACTGAAATGATTGCCCTGAAAGGTGGGACGTTTTGTCTTGTGTACGTGATACAACCATGTTACGCAATTCTTGTGAACTGTCTAGCCTTGCGTGAAAATAAGCCTACAATCTATTTGGTGGCCATAACCCAAATCCGAAAATGTATATAAGAAAATAGTTTGAAAGATGTTGTTTTATCAAAATGCTTTACTCGACACATTCTCTGTATTTCATTCTGATTTCACTTGGAGTGGGGGGCGGGGGACTGGGATGTTGGCCAGAATAGGGGTGGGGTTATGAAAGGCTGGTAAATCAAGGGCCAAAATATAATTTCAAAAACAAAGCATAGGTCCCCTAAATTGGCGTTTTTGTGAGCTTTTGTTGACTTTTATTTATTTGAGCAAGTCTGTGTTAAATGTCTCACCTCTGTGTTGTTCCTCAGAAGCCAGGGATCTTTACCAGCAGCTTGCTGCTCTGTCTGTTGGCCAGAGGCTGAAGTTGGCTGTGGACACAGTGAAAGATGGCGATGGTTCCACCTTCAAGTCAGATGAATTGGTTGGTGCCACCATACGGGCCAACAAATACCATTTGATGGGTATGTTTTTCTCCTTAAGTCAAGTCATAACACTGTATGATAGATATCGTCTGATAGTGCCATGTGAAAGTATGAGCCTCACTTGAAATGTTTGACCTTTTGCCACATCTCAGGCTTCAAACATAATGATAGAAAATGGGATTTTGTTTTGGTGGACATGGAACAAAATGTACACAATATTTTAAACTTTTATTTACATGCGCATTTACATGGCCTTTCAAAACGCAAATATTGGCAATATTCGGGTTTTGCACGTAAAGGTAATCACTGTTGCAATAAAGATGTTGCTTGTTTTCAATGCCTGCATTTAAAAATAAAATGCTTTAAATGTTGAGAAACCACACGTTTTGATAATCTCTTGCTCTCTCTTTGTTGCAGGGATTCAGTTGACCCCAGGACAGAAGGTTACTGCAGTTGTCATTTATGTTGACATCCTGTCTGCCACTGTCCATGTGTCACTCCTTTCCAAGTTAGTTACCAAAAAGAAAACGGTAAGCTACTTTGTTTTACACAAATGTACAATAATATACTAAAGAACACTAAATCTGGATGTACAAAGTATTTCCAGTTTCCACTATGTACTCCAGGAGACGCTCTCCCTCCTCCTTACTACTCAACCCAAAGCTTAGTCTGGGAGTTGGAGAGGTGCAGAAACTGGTGTTTTGACCATCGAGAGCAGGCACCCCAGCTCCGGGCCTGGAGTGCCACTGTCCTGCCTGTTTTCCAGTTCTCCCAGCTGCAACGCACCTAATTCAGATGATCAGCTCATCAGCCAGCTCTGAAGCAGTTTTTGAATGATCCTGATTATTTGAATCGGGGTTGTTGCTCCGAGGAGAGCTGGAAAACAGGCAGGACAGCGGCCCTTGAGGACCGAGTTTAGACACTCCTAATCTAAAGTGTACTATCACGAGGAGGGACACATGACACAATAGGATGAGATTGGAGTAAACATTGCAGAATTCTCACTGCCTTAGTGGAGCCCGAATAAATACTGGTAACGAATGAACACAAACGATTGATGGCAAAGTTCCCTAAAACCCAAATGAATCAAATGGACACGAATGAACTGGAAGGATGATGGCCATGGCGAAGAACTAGTTTGGCTGCACTAATCGAGACACAGTGGTACCTAGGACACACGAGGGATTGGGGCTGACACACAACAAGGCAATACATATGACACTGCCAGCCCAAGGTCCTGACTCTAAACACAGCACAAGACTGCCCACCCTGAGAACAACAACTGAGTCATTTTAAACCAAGGGTCTCAAACTCCAAATTCAAATGATCAGCTCATCAGCAAGTTCTGGAAAAGCCTGATAGCAGCCCTGATCAATTGAATCAGGGGTGCTGCAGCAGGGAGAGATGGAAAACATGCAGAAAAGCGACCCTTGAGGAGCGGAGTTTGAGACCCGTGTAATTTAAACAGTGGGTGGTTAATCTTTGCAAGTGTTGGCCCACCTGAAACTAATTGGGCTCACTCTCCCCTGCAATGATTGGTCAGCTAAGTTGTGAACAAGGGCCACCAATCAGCAAAGAGCATGGGAGAGCTACTACACACATGCAAAGATTAACCCCCAACACAAAAAAAATAAATAAATAACCAGCCATGAAATATCGCGGACCGTAACTGTGTGTGTCTGTGTGTGTGTTGACAGCTTACAGAAGAGAGCAAATATTCTGCAATTTTGCAGCACATTGACAAAGACCTAGCCATCATCTCCGTGGAAGACACTGCTCAGCTGACTTTTATTCAAACTCAAAGCCACTTGAATGAGGTCATTCTACCAGAGTCGGTCAAGCTGAGGGAAGGAATGCTTTTGACCGTTGAAGTCGTTGAACCCAGCTGCGAGCAACTGCAAGGGCTCCCTCTATTGTCGTGGAAGCGTTCTGCACCCAAAAGACTGCGCACCGTTTCAGAAAACCAAATGGATTCTGACACTGGTTACCGCTTCGGAGAAATTGTGCAGGGGAAAGTACGGACAGTGAAGCCTACCAACATTCAGGTTGAACTAGAGGATGGAAGCACGGGCTTTGTGCGCGTGTCTGAGGTGATGGAGGCTACAGAGGTGTCACAAGGATCCTTCCCCACTTCTTTCGTTAAAGTGGGCAGTGTTGTCACCGGCAGGGTCATTGGAAGACGAGAAGTCAACAGTAGCGGGTGACTGCTGCTTATTAATTTTATTACTTTTTTAACATTAAGTTCTTTAAAGCTTCTTTTTACAATTATATATGATCTGTTCTTTGTTTTCTTTAGATTATTTCCTATTTCCCAGCCAAGATTAACATACACCTCACCTGAGCTAACACTAATACCCAGGTAAATGACTGATCGTTACCGTTTTGACAGTGGCATGATTGCTCGAATGTAATGTGTTGTTTGTATTGCCATTGCAGTCTTGTTGCCATTAAACAATTTTTCTCATAGCAAACTGGACAGGAAAACTGAGCTCAAGTCGGTGACGGCTGCAGAGAAACTGAGTAGTTACAAGGTTGGAGAGGAAATTACATGTTTTGTTTCAAAGGTAGGGAAGATTATACAGTTGTGCGTCTGGCATACTCTTACCGCAATGCTGAGCTGAGGTCTGTGAATGTGTTTGTAATTGTCTGCAGTTCCATCCAGAGAGGAAGAGTTTGGAGGTCACCTCTGATCTTTCGATCACCGGGACAGTAGAAATGCTGGCTATGATTACAGACCTGAAAGTAAGTTGTTCCTATCAAGTTATACGTAACAATATTGATCAGTGGAATTTAATGTATTTTTTAACATGTTTATTGTTAAAATAAAATTCCACTGGGGAGTTTAAAAAAAAACACATCTTTGTCACAAACGTCATTACAGTATCGGTATACAGTATGAAATTGGGCACATGTGCGTTTGCAGGCTGTCAAGTGCACACGTAAGCAGCAGGTGGTGCTACATGACTGAAACATAGTCAACTATTCACACTCGAATATGCAGTACGGTATAATAGATGAAATGAAAAAAAACAATGAAACCAACAATTATATAAAGATAACAATTTCTGCTGTCAGACAAAGGAAACATGAAGAAAACTACTTCATGTAAACTTTGTCCTAATATTGCTTGATTTTTTTATTTTATTTTTTGTTGTCTTTTGTTATTTTAGGATTCCAGCCGTCTTGAAAAATTGTACAAACTTGGCCAGGCTGTTAAGGCGAAAGTGGTCGAAATGAGTCTCAAACCTCAGCGATTCTTACTGTCGCTCACAGGTAGGGCACAATTTATTCAGCAATCCTATACTTATATGATGGAAAAGGCTGATGGGCTACCGTGTGTTTGTTTTGTAGGCATTCATGAACTGGAGACAGGCAGTATCACTTTAGGAATGGTGACAAGCATACTGCCACACTTCGGCCTTGTGGTCAAACTCCCATTTGGTTGCACAGGAACTGTGGCCATCACTGATCTCGCTGATGCATACAAGCCCAACCCGTTGGCTGCATTTAGCAAGGATCAGCTGCTGAGGTCAGTGAATGCACCAACTACAGTATATGCATGCAATGCTTATTTAACGAATGTATTTGACCGCCACCACCTTTTAGTCTCAGAGACCATGCAGCATCATGAAATGGTTGAATGCGGAATCTTTCCATTTTTTCTTAAGATTTTACCATTTTTAATAGCCTTGAGTAATTTCAAATTGAATATTTTTTTAAGACCCAAATTGGAGCCAGCTCACCGGGTTTCAGTCAGAAATTGATCAAATCATGAAGAAAAAAAAAGGTCACTGATCTGATGTCAACATGGAGCAGTATGTCCATTTAAAAAAAATGTTGTTTACCTGTGTGCTATTTCTGGAGTACAGTGTCTAGTAAAGTATTCTCTATCATTTTGCCCCTGTTGAACAGTTTTGCCAAGTCCAAAGGAAGTAAATGGAGGAGATTTTAATATGAAACGTTTATATGTTAACAAACGAGCAGAACTGGATTTTCAGTAACGCTGTAGCTGCTTTCAAAACATTAAAAAAAAGTACATAAAATTATGCTCTCTACAATGTGCTTTGGGTAAGACTAAAATCCCCCACCCCACACCCCTATGCGTAGTCCAGCGCTGTATCTTTGATTTGCGTTGCGTAATAGTTTTTTTGCACAGGCATGTTAATCTGAAAATATCTTGACGCCGATATGTTGTCCCGACGCGGAAAGGTGTTTCCAAGCCAAAATACACATAACAACCAAAAAAAAAAAAAGTTGCACCAACGCAGCAAACTAAACTCAGATATGTTTGCTAGAGAGACTTGAACTCGCATTGGGACAATTTTAACCGTGCACAACAATTTAGTTCAAGACCATGCTTTGCTACTTGTTTAAATTGTGATCAGACTAACTGTGATCAGGCTTTGGCCTGTTCCGCATGAGCTGCCCTATTTTGTAAGAGTCTCAGTGGCATTTCAGTAAATAGCCACTCACCCAAACGTAAATTGTGAAATGAATACAATATAATGTGGAGTCCACAAAGGCCATACATAGTGTCTACATGTGTATACCTTCACAGTCTCCAGACCCCAGCTCAGTTTTGCGGTGTAATGACATCAAACTTAAATTTTGGCTATTTTAAATCATAAAAACAATGGCTGTAATCCCTGGATTGATACTTCTGCTGTCCAGCCGTCCTCGGCAACAGATGTCCGTTCATTGTACACGCACACACACACACGCGCACACATTTTGTTGTAATAGATCTGCCACATTGAATGATGTTCTTTTATCTCAGGTTTTACCTTCAAGGATGTGAAAATGACAAGTGGCACTTATCGCTACGACCATCAAGGTATGATATCTGACAAGTATACACTCAAAAATGTTGATCTGTCCTGAACTGGTAACCTTGTCTCTGCTGTTCCCCTTCTCCAGGTTGAACCCACAGCAGGCTAAGCCAGCAAAAGACACAGAGGTTTTGTCCTTGAAAGATCTGCAACAAGGCCAGCTAATCAGAGGCTTTGTCAAGTCTATCAGTGAGCAAGGGGTCTTTATAAGGTAAGACGGTGCTTCCCTATTGCATGGGAGGCGTCGATGAGCATGCACTAAATGTGTCGTGTCATGGCTCACTGAAGACTTGAAATGAATGACAACTTTTTGCTTCTTCCAGGTTGTCAAACAGCATCACTGGGAGAGCCGAGCTTCAGCGGTCCACCAAGTATTTTGTGAACCACCACAAAGTCCTCTGTAGTCATCTTCCCCCCAGCACCCTGCTCACCACAAAGATCATCAGGTGAAATGAATTATACACACTGCAAAGTACTGCGACAATGCGTTTGCTAAGAAAACCTCTGACACATAGTCAAAACTGAGCATTGCTTTTATGCATTGTATCTAATTCTTGTAATTTGTGGTCTCTCCAAACTATAAAAATCCATCATTAAAAAGAAAAAGCATAAATTGCTCCAGAATACAAGTAGCATTTTTGGCAAATTTTATTTGACTAAAACCGAGATTAAGAACAGTACTGCTCGTGCTGATAACTCTGCTGTTCCAAAAACGTACATGTTGGGTTTATTGAAGACTCAAAATTGTCCATAGGCATGAAAGTGAGGGTCAAGGCTTGTTTGTCAAAATGTGCTTGGGGACTGACTGGCATCCAAACCAGGGTGTACCCCCTCTTCTCATCCAGTCAGTCACCTGGTGTAGGTTCCCGCTCAACTGTGGCCTTATTGAGGATAAGCGGTATTAAAAAAAAAAAAAAGAATTGATAAATTATACACATGTAATTGATGAATCCATGATGATGGGTCCAATGAGTGCTTCTTGTCACACAATAAATTGGGTTTGATCGGACTGTGTGAAATGCTACAGCAAACATATTACATTTGTATGGCTCCGTGTGCACAATAGTTTATGTTCCAATAACACTGCGGCTTTTTCTGTTCTTGTTCTTCAGCATCAACAAAAAAGAAAAGTTAGTTGAGTTGTCCCTGCTCACCGTGGACACTGGGAAGCCAGACATCCTCCCAGAGTCCCTCCATCTGCCACTACGTCTCGTGGGACAGGAGAAAAAGAAGTATAACCTTGAAAAGAAAAAGAAACGCTCACTGTCTGAAAGTGAAGAGGTAACCAAACAGTTGGAAAACATTTCAGCATAGATGCTCGGCATTTGCCCTTTAGTTGTTCTCTTAACAGAAATGCGATGCATACGTAACTGCTTTAACCTTGGTGATATTGCCAGAAAAATAATGAGACGGAGCCCCCAAAGAAGAAGACGAAGAAGAAGAAGAAAACAAACCTTGTAGACAACGACAGTGGGGTTGACGTGTACTTCAGAGAGGAAGAGGATCAGGAAGCCAAAGACACCAACCCGGTTGCTGTGAATGTAAGCAAATTGATTGACATTGGCTTTATTTCCATCCTATTTATTCATGCAAAAATAAATAAATGTCTTGACAGGTTTCCAGTTCATCGGGCCCTTTCAGACTGCAGGTTGCAGCTGGGTTCTCCTGGGATATTGGCCTCAGCTCATTGAAGCCTGCGACAGCAAACATGCATGCGGACTCAAGTGACGGAGAGGACCAAGATGAGCACAACAGCAAGGTGAGGCAATTGTTTACTTTGTATTGCAACGTCCACCATTTGTCTCACTACTTCTTTCCTCGTCAGTCTCAGAAGAAGTCTCGGTATGAGCTGGAGCAGGAGAAAAAGGTGGCGGAGAAAGCCTTGACGCAGCGGGAGATGGAGTTGATGGACCCTCAACTCAGGCCCCAGGATGCAGCAGCGTTTGAGCGCCTGCTCTTAGCTTCTCCCAACAGCTCGATTCTCTGGCTCCAGTACATGGCTCACCATCTGCAGGCCACCCAGATTGAGCAGGCTCGCGCTGTGGCAGAGAGGGCGCTGAAAACCATTTCTTTCCGGTAAGATTAGACCATGTCGACACGGAACTTTGGTATTTTGGCCACCTGTTCTCACTGGCAATGGAAAGAAAATAGTTTTCATTGCTTGCGTTTGTACTATAAGCTGATGTATTTATTTTTTAATTTCAGCGTACTTTTTAAAATGTTCTTGCTTATGATAAAATGTGTCATGCCTGTTGTTTTGGTATTTCTGTTCAGATATTGATTTATGATGAAGATTGGGGGTTTTACTTGATATGCAGGGGTGCACATTCGGCGTGTGCCAGTACGCATGAACACTGGAAATTGAATACCGCACCCCAAATTTAAATCGGTCGCCTCAATTTCGGCACAAAAAATATCAGGCCACCCTCAAGTCAGTCGTCACGATTGATTCCAAGGGCCAACTTCAAAATCAAAGCGAGGTAATACTCGTGCACTTGTATTTTGAAGTCGACCCTTGCGGCACGTTGCATAGTAACCTATGCACAACCATTATGGCTGCTGACCTCACTAGGTTGGCTCCACGGTAATACACCGGCTCCGTTCGCCTTGTGACAGTGACCAAACATGTCGCAGAAGAGCTGCGGCGAGACGCTTATCTCAGTGTCACTGTGCTGTGGATTGACCTGACATGAAAGTGGGACGTGGTGCAAAAAAAGTGGATAACAGACAGCTGCCTGAGAGAAGTGTGCTAACCTAGCTGTCTCATCACAGGGTGCTGTACTGCAAGTCAGAGGTCGACAGTTAATTTTTCAAACGGGCCATGCAATTCAATTGTGCTCTATATGAATTTAATGTAAATGATATTGTCCTAATAAGCGACCGTTGTGCATCCCTGGTATAATTATGTTGCTATAGTTAAGAAATAAAAACAGAAAAAGTGGATTCAGTTATTTTAAATGACATGTGTACACATACTAATGACAGTCCTTGCCCAGATGTGCTCCAAATCTTTAAATTAAATGAGCTTGATGGGTCAAGAAAAAAAAATTAGCAACAATCATCAAACTCTGGTGCTCATTTGAGAAACATGCCAAATTTATCTACACCCCTGTTTATTTACACTCTTAATTCTCAGTGATTGTTTGCTTGTATACATACTGTTTTTTTTTGTTTTTTTTTAATGTCCAGAGAGGAGCAGGAGAAACTGAACGTGTGGGTAGCCCTGCTAAACTTGGAAAATATGTACGGCACCCAGGAGAGCCTCAAGAAAGTTTTTGAGCGAGCCCTCCAGTTCTGTGAGCCCATGCCTGTTTATCAGCAACTGGCTGACATCTACTCCAAATCTGACAAGATGAAGGTATTAAATCCTGTACACAATTTGCCCAGCATCTATAGGGGTGTTCACACGGCAACTTTTACTCCGGTGTAGCACCGGTCTGTTGTACTTCCGTCATCTTTCCTTTCTCTCTTCTCTCATCCTTTTACGGTGTCTGATAGACCACAGCGTTGATTTGTCTGGAGAAGTATAAACCATGGTTTTTCGATATGTCACAAACAAGGTGGGGAAAAGGAAGTACACGTTACCCATGCGTATGTTTTATTTCCTTATTATTTTATTATCGTATTGCACGGCCGCAGAAACTGCCGTGTGAAGGCAAGTGGGGCTGCATCGGGGTTAACACGCTTCTCTTTAGTAAGCAGCCTTCTACGTGTGAACGCTCCGCAAAATTTACACCGGTGTAAGATATATCGCAACAAAATACGTCGGTGCAGCACCGATGCAAATGTGTGCCGTGTGAACACCCCTTCTGACGAACGAACGGCAAATCAATGAAACAGTTCTTTGTAAAAGATTTATGTTGCTTAAGCTGAACACTGTGTGTGTGCGTGTCTCTCTCTCGCTCTCTCTCTCTCTCTCGCTGTGTTTGGGTCAGGAGGCCGAGAACTTGTATAAGTCAATGGTGAAGCGTTTCCGCCAAAACAAAGCGGTTTGGCTGAGCTATGGTACCTTCCTGCTACAGCACGGCCAGAGTGATGCTGCCAGTGCTCTCCTGCAAAGGGCACTTAAAAGTCTGCCATCCAAAGAAAGTGAGTAAAATGATCTGTAAAGGTGGATATCAGCATCAGATTTATTTTTATAAAATATCTCACAAAGGTGAGTACACCCCTCACAGTTTCTGTAATTATTTTATCTTTTAATCTGACACTTTGCTCCCATATAGACTGTCTCCTAAATGTAATGTAAAATGTTTCAATCTCACTGACTAGTAAGAGTTTTGGTTGAAGCACTTGGGTGGTCTCTTGTATTTGATACCAGTTTGTTTAATGTATTGGTAACCTTACAAGGCGGGAAGATGCGCAGTGTGGTTCTACACCGATGCAAACTACTGCCACAATGATAAAATATTGTTAAATGATTACTTCTCTGACAGTTCAGATTATGTATTTGTTTTTATTGGCTTGCGTAGATGTGCCTAATTTTGAGTGTTCTTGCCTGCTGCATCTACTTGGACCAATTTTTAAACATTGTAATTTGTCATCAGGCGTGGACGTGATCACAAAGTTTGCCCAACTGGAGTTTCGTTTTGGAAACACGGAAAAGGGTCGCACGATGTTTGACAAAATACTGACAAGCTACCCGAAACGCACTGACCTCTGGTCCATTTTCATCGACCTCATGATCAAACATGGATCACAGAAGGAAGTCCGGTAAAGACAAGTTTGTTTTTGTTCTTTCCCGCCCTTGTTCTACCTAAACATTTCAGCCAGTTCTTTTCTTGATTTCTGAACAGGTGAAGAAAGCTTATTGCATGTTTAGTCACATTCATCTAAATTATCACGCAGGGCCATCTTTGATCGTGTCATCCACCTGAGTGTGTCAGTGAAGAAAATCAAGTTCTTCTTCAAACGCTACCTGGAGTACGAGAAGAAGCACGGCACACCACAAAGCATCCAGGCTGTCAAAGAAAAGGCTGTGGAGTTTGTGGAAGGCAAAGGCAATGAGGCTGCCAGCTAGAGACCAAATGTACAATCTTGCATCTTGTATATGTTTGGTGTTGACAGCTACATAATGTGAATATTTTCTTAATTGACAATTGACATTTATACTGTTGAAATAGATTATTGCAGCTAGAAGACTCAAACCAACCTTTTGTAAAATGTATGTGTTCTTATATCAACCTTATCGTGCTCAAACTAGAATTAAGAATTGAATTTACTCTTTTTAACTCTACTCTCTCTGAATGAGTTTTGCCTGTGTTCAGAAATGAATTGTAGGAAAGCCCTGGTAAAGCATTGCCACCACTCAATAAATTGACTACATTCATGACAGTACATTACATGACATTTTATTTAAAAGCAACAAATACAAAATAACAATATATATTGGTACACATTTACGTACATTACATACACGCTAGTTTTCTATCCTCTTTTAAAAGGAAAGTTCTTGGTACACACTCTGAAAAAAAAAAAAAATCTGCCTACTTAAGTCCTTGATGCTGGTCATGATGTCATCCAGAAGTTGTGATGTCATCCATAGCGTGTGGCTACCGCTTGACTGCTTGAGTATTTTACCTACACAGTGGCAGTATTGATTGTAAAATGCTTGTGTGGGTTACGTTGTGACTGACGTGGTTTGTGCTGGCTGGGTTGGTAACACCCCTGAGATGGTAGAGGTATCCGTACCGCTCCTGCTCAGTACCGCTTCTGTCCAGCAGCGCTGCAGTCCTGGTGCCTCCTTTCCAGACCGGCTGTTGCTGAGCAGTGCAATATGGAAGCTAAGCGAGGACCAATGTAATGAAAAATGTCTTATTTATACATCCTTCCCCCATCTTCTGACCCTACCAAATCAAGTTTGCATCCGTCAACATCCAATTCCCACCTAAGAATATTGCTCAAAGGTCAGCGGCAACACAGCCGCTTGGGATCACAAACGGCTTTGTCTGGTCTGTGAGATGATCATCTCTAGTCATTTAAATGGAGTTGTGTTTTTTTTCCTAAGAGAGGTATAGTTTCCTCTCTCCCAACCTCACACTTCCTCTGGCTCCATAGGACCCTCGGCACCCTGCGGGGCATCAGGGTGGAGCCGCAAGATGGGTTTGTTGCACATTGGGCACACGCTGCGGATCTCCAGCCACTTGAGCAGGCACCTGAATGGGTAGAAATTGTTTTAATAAGTCTAAGGAAGAACCATATTCATTTACGATGATACACAGCCCCCGATAAATTTCATTTAATTATTTTATACATGTATGCTTTGTTGGAGCTGAAATAAATACCTGGATCATTCCTGGCTATTTGGTGCCTTGCCTGCCCCCACAAATAAAAGAAAATGCTTTTGAGCATTTTCTCATATATACAGTGGTCTTCGTTCCAAAATAAACACGAAATAATGGCTGTAAAATGTAATTTTTTTCCCGTTGCAATTCACTTGCATTTGATGTCTCTCAAATACATCTGTACTGTTAAGATCAATTGTGATGAAACTAAACATCTAAACATTTTTTTAAATTATGAACTTCAAAGTTTCAACCCCCAACCTCTTCCATTAAAAAAAATAAAAACCTGAAAGTAAAGCAGTTCAAGTAATGACTAGCTTGAAATGGTACAAAGGTGAACTGACAGGTTACAAATAGCCAGTAAGGTTACCCAAAACAAAGATGGATTTTTTTATTTGAAAGTTTTACCTCCAATAGGACTGTCTTTTCACTTAAACCTATCTGAGGTTGTTTGGGATGAATAGGACTAAAGAGTGAAAGCGAAGCAATGTACAAGTGCCACATTTTATGGGAAGTTGTGCAACAGTGATGGGACGAATTTACAGATTAAGTTTCATTGAAACAATGCAGCAAATGAAATCTCTCTAATTGTGTGGTCATGAAAATTGTATTTTTCAATCTTAAGGTTTAGTCTTGATCTCATCTAGACTTGGGCTCGGACCTTGTGGACTCAGACTTGACTTCGATTCAATAAAGGTGGACTTGACTACAGCCCTGCTTTAGTGGCACATTGTGAAGGGCCGATGACAACAACTCCTTGTCGTTATCCTGTTGAAAAGGCCACACAGTGATATTCTTTAAGGTGTATGTTAATCTTTAGAGTTGTAACCATTGTTAATTTGCATATTCTTCCGTGAGAATGTCGTGTAGTTAGACTGTTAGAGCATGTGCCAGTTGCACGTGTGATGTAGTTGGACGTCTGATGATAACATGCAGTATCGTGAGTTTGTTGGGTGGTTAGCCAATATACCGTGCCAATCTAATTTATTACGTGCAAAAATATTGTTGGGTTAGTCATACTGTATGTTTTTACCACAATATTTGGTTTTGTCTGACGTTCTTTAATGTACGGTACATGTTGCTGTGTGGGCGACAGGCCGCTAAGTAGTGCACCGGAAAGGACGCGTTGTTTATAAATAAGAGCACAACAGGAAGTGCTGTGGTCGCTGCCTGGATAGTTTTTTCTCTCTATACATTTTTATCCATATTTTATTAATAATGTGCTGTGGAATGCACTTTCTGTTGAAAAACATATTAAAACCATTTAGGCAAGAAAAACAATTTTTGAACAATACATTCAGATTATTATTCTAAACTCGCCACTTGTCCAAGTATTTTGCCAATAAGATCACGTGAGTGGCAGTGTTAAGACCAGACGAGGACGTCCTCTTTTGCCATCTAAATACAAGAGCTTTATAAAAATAATAAACACTAGGAACAAACTTAAAACTGACAGAATTCTCTTAATATGTTGTCCCCGTTGTCTCCAAATAAAGTAACTAAAATATGAAACACTTAATGGCATTTTGATGGACAGATCATTTTCATTGGGTGTATTGAATCTGAATTGTATTGTATCTCAGAGGAATTTACAGGGAAAACAAATAAAATGTCCCAATAAATAGTGCCTGACGTGTTCTGTGCACCTTAGGTCAAAGCTCACTCAGGTTGTTACGTACATTGAAAGAACCGTCAAAGTAGCTGGAGTCAAAGTTTAACTGGGTAACAGTTTTATCAGCAATGTCTTCCTGGAACTACAGGCCGTGTCTTGTTTTCATGATATTTTCTTTTGTAGTATTCAGTAGTTCTGCATTATAAGAAGGCACGTTTGACATATTCAGAACTTTATTATCTAAAATTATGTGAGATTTCTAATGATCGCTATTGTTTTTTGCACAGCGATTTGTATTGAATTTATATTAACAATGAAGTTTCAGATCTTTTGACATTAAACAGCAAACACCTGCAGCGGCTCCTCTTGTTTTATGTTGAGAGGGAGGAAATTTCATCTGTGCTGTATGTTACACATACGTACAGCACATTTGACAAAGTTGTATTTAATTCAATTCAAAGGTATTCGAAAGTGGTTGTTTGTTTACAAAGTTCATTGCAGACACTTACTTCTTGTGAAATGCATGTGAGCACGGACACACTCCTAGTTCGTCTCTGGTCCGGAATTCTTCCAGACACACGGCACAGGTTTGCTGCCAAAACCAGAACAACAATGAGGTAAGGCCATATTTTGTGTCATTGTGTAACTTCAAAAAAGCCTTCATCTTCTCAATCAAACAAAGAAACAAAATGATGTGAAGTTCAATGTACCCCTGTTTCAGTGCATAAAATATGACCGGTAATTGTTCTTTTCATAGCTGATTCTATTTTTGAACCTCAAAATCTGAACTTGCCCTGCCGCCCAACTCTGCCTTTGAAACATTTAAAGGCAGTCATTTATAAGATAGCCAACAGAGAAGCATGCTCATATGAAGCATCTATAAAAAGCACAGTTATTCTTAGCAGTCCTAAATTCTGCCACTTGAAGATTGGGAAGCACTTGGTATGTATTTGACATCATTGAAAGAGATTCAAGCACATGGCCAGTAAAATGCGTGTTGCTGTTAATTACATCTGAGGATTGAACTGCGTCAGTATGTTAGAATAGATAGGTCAACCTGGCTTATAAAGAGTAAGGTAGAAACATGGGCTGCATTCCACACAGGCTCAAATGCAGTGTGTCCCAAACTTTGAACCGAGGCACAGATTTTACATTTTAAAAATCTCAAAGCACACCACCAGACAAAAATATCCGAAAAATTGGTTTACACAGGTTTTGTATCTTCTACTGGTTAAAAAAAAAAAAGTCTGTGCTGGCATCGATAGTTGAATTACTGTATATTATAATAAGACATAATTATTGGAACAATTAGGTGACATTTTATTTCTTGCAGCGGAACAGTGGGTGACTGGTTAGCACATCTGCCTCACAGTACAGAGGTCCGGGGTACGAAACTGGGTTCCATCCGTCCTGTGTGGATTTGATTGGCATGCTCTCCCTGTGCCTGTGTGGGTTTTCTCCGGGTATTCTGGTTTCCTCCCTCATTCCAAAAATATGCATGGTAGATGAGTTGACCATTCTACGTTGTCGCCAGGGGTGACTGCGAGTGTGAGTGGTTGTTGTTTGTCTGTGTGTGCCCTGCAATTGTCTGGCAACAAGTTTAGGGTGTACCCCACCTACTGCCCGAAGACAGCTGGGGTAGGCTCCAACACGCCCGTGACCCTAATGAGGATAAGCGTCACTGATAATGGATGGATGGATAGTAAGAGATTGCTTGCAGCACACTGATATGTCAAAGGACAAAGGTTACAAATCTGTTCTAATGCAGAATATGTAAATTACATGTAAAGCAAAATGACTTACTCCAAGCAGGCTGAGTTTCTTGCTTGCTCCCTTCAGCACCACCTATAGTGAATAATGAGTATGGAAGGATGAACATTTAATGTTATACAGTGTCAGCACTATCATAAATATAACTTCTTCGGATGGGCCATATATCCTAACATGACTGAGCTCATATTACTCCTCTGTTTGATGCATAGAAAAGCTAGTCTAATATTAGTTTCAGAATTGTTGCATTCAATGTACTCTGATGAACTCTTCTGGAAGGTGGTGTTATATTGCTCGGCTGAATGAAAAAAGCCTGACATGCAGTGGTAGGATTTAGAGTCTGTCTCAGAGTGTGCCGTTACACGTGCAGAGACTGCAGTGAGTGACAAACCTCATTGTAGCTGAACTGCTCCCTCGTTCCTTGTTGTTTCAACCTGAGTAAGCCACAAACAAGACAAAATATGCACTTTAATGGTATGCAGAAATCTACTGTGGTAAACATTCGACAGCACAGAACTATGCCATAATTTTAAGTGAGGACCTAAGGCATGAGTGTCCCTCCAATGTGTTAGGCCATTGTTTCAGCATTAAAGGGCCTTTCCAGAAATGTGGTTCGCGCTCTCGCCCCTAGGACAAATTTGTCAGATGATAATGCCTTGAAAGTTATCAGGTGAGGGACATTTTGTTGTAAATCTGGCTGGGGTTGAGAAAATGTCAATTGTTATAGAAATTTGCTTTCAACGCAGTTTATTTGAATTTGTATCTTTTCAAATTTCTGTCACGAACATTACCTTGGGACTGAGCATGATACAATTGCATTCATGGCTTTGAATGTGTGGGTCCTTCCCTGACTAAAATAAAAGCATTGCAGTTTCACAAATTACTATTAATACTTGAAAGAATAATCACAAAATTGTTAATTTTTTTACTGAAAACTGTCATTCCAATGATGCGCACACACGCAACAAGGGCATGACGGCCAAAGGTAAGTTCGGGAGAACTCTCGTACGACCGGTCCACTTCGAGCCGAAAAGAGTGCGCGGTTGTTTTCAGCTGACACAAACTCCAAATGGTGACTGTATGTTGAGCTTTTGTTGTGGAAATTAACATGAAGGGATAATTATTCAATTGTTATGCAATTAAAATACATATGCAATCTATAACATGATAATGAACATGAATTTCCCTGGAGCACATAATCAAGTATTCAAATATAGAGCAAGACAAGATACATATAATTTTTTAACACTGTCCAAGTGCCCACTATAAAATAGAGTGATGTATGCATCTACCTTACCACCCTAAACCAAAACCTACACACTCTACATATGTTTATAATTATAGTGATTTTCGTCCCGGGCTACATCGTTTCCTTCATTGTGACCGTCAAATTTAAATTGAATTTATTATACTTAATCTCATCTCCCAAAGGGAAATTCAAACTCACACTCTTCAGTACATTAGAACGGAACAGATGCAGGCATGCAAGGTCAGACTGAAAGGGGTGCGCAAACAGTGCTGCACCTCCTGTGCTTTGCTTTGCTCTTGGGTACTCTTCAACAGTAGCTAGGAAGCAGACCAGCATTGCAATGTGGACGACTAACCATATTTGTACATTTTGTCCACAGCGGGACTTGACCCTCAGCGCCAAACCCTTACAGGTGAGCTTCTGGCATCCCATATAAATATGAAATCACTTCATCATATATTACACGTAGACAACAATTCGATGGATAATTGTTTTTGAAATCATTCATTGATGAAAATATTTGAACCCTTTCATGCTCCCTGTAACCTTATCGCATGATAAGCTGTCCACTGCAGTAACCGCTGTCCCTGAAAGGGTTAATTATCACTGAATTGACATTGTATTAAAAGTAGAGTTTGAGTCTTTTGTGCATTTTATTCTTGTAATTGACTCGTTAGCATATCCCTAAATACAAGTTTGAAATTGTATAGTTGATCCAATTTACATGACGTGATTGGCGTTTTGGAATTGTCGTTGGTAAATTGTAGCAATTTTCCTCAAAGAGCTGGTCAACAAGGTGTTAAAACCATATAAGGAAGTCAAGAATAATGGTTTATTCAACCGTAGTTTAAATTACTGTAATGAGGGTTTTGGCAACAAGAATAGTTAAAATAGCTCTTTTATATATGACATACGAGAATTTGAAATGTCGGTCAACATTTTAGTAAGCATCACAGAAGTCAACATGTTTGATTTGCTTTCGCGGGTCACACCAAATGATGCGGCGGGCCAGATCCGGCTCCCGGGCCTTGAGTTTGACACCTGTGGTGTACACTAACAGGCTAAAACAAGTCTGTACAGACCAAGACAAAAACAAACAAAACAAAAACAGCCTACAAAAGTGTGAAGAGCTGCAAATTTGGTCACATAGTCATTTGATGTTAGGCTATGGTTTTATGGTTTTGTTGTTTGTTTTTTCCGGTCTGTAAAGAATACAAGCATATAATTAGATGTTCCCAATAGGACTACAGTACATACTATAAAGAACATACTCAAGTAATCAATACATGTTGGGCTGGCTGGTGCACTTTGTGGCAATGTGGTGAAAATTCATTGCTGTCTCAATTTCTCCCTCACACATATACTTCTCCGATACTTTCCAGCAATTCAGAACGGGCGAGGCCAACCTCCATTCTCACCCTTATACCTACCGGAAAAGGTAGCAGCAGAAGATGAGACTCAGCATGAAGACGAAGAGGCCAATGCCCAGTACAATGACATACACATTGAGTGGCAGGTGATACATGTCAGACGTCATGCTGCAGTCGTGTTCAGAGCTCAGAGAATTCAAACCGCACAGGCATCCTGTCCCCCCCCCCCAAAAAAAAAAAAAAAAAAGATCGACAAGTTTATAACACATACAGTACATCCAATGAAATTAAACCAAATCAAATTCAGGTCATTGGAGAGATGTCTGGAACTGAGAACTCAAACCGGCTTTGGAATAGTAAGATACATCATCATCATCATCATCATTTGTTTGCCGTCATATAATGTAACCGCATGTGTGAGTCCCAGTGGTTCAAGTGCATGTGGCACTTGGCTTAGTCCCTCATAACTGGAGATTTTCTGCTGTTTGGTCAGAAATACTCAGTGATGCTTCTCGGATGCGAGTGTGTCCATGGAGCTGTGGCTGTGGGACAGTGGTGGCAACCCCTAACCCTTGTAGGGTGACCCCTTAATTGGCTGTGAAGTAGACAAACACAACGAACAGACACCGACACACCACCATCTGTTCCCCAGACTAAATAGAGTAGCGTAGTAAAGTGTGTGCATGTGTGACAGCATTTGGGGGTTGAGGGCTTGGATTGTGTAGTGAAGTCTATATGCGTGCGCTCGTTTTGAAAGACCCAGAAACGTGGGTGCTGCAGGTGGCGGGGTGGGGGTGGGGGTCTATTTAAAATGAGAATGAACTTGGGACCAAGGGGCCATTTGGCAAAACAATAGCAGCGGAAGCCCCACTTCCACTAGCCACATGTCACCCTATTAATTTGCAGCAAGCGGGCTCTTTGCCAGTCTCGAAATGTCCATGTGTCTCTCTTCAGAGTCAATGAATGGGTACAGCTTGCACTGTGTGGGAGGTATGATAATTTGACATAGCTGGAGGTTGGGGGATTTTAAAAGAAGGGGGGCAGGGAAACTGAATGAGAGATAGACGACGTGAGCAAAATGTGGATGCCAGGTTTATACAGGAAGTAAAAATGGAATGAAATAAGTGGTTGTCCCCACTCTGCAGCTTTAACAGCTTCCACACTTCTTAGGAAGACTTATTTTTAAAATATGTTAGCGTGTGTCTCTGTGGCATTTTATGATCAAGAAGAACCTACGCGAGGTTAGTAATGTTGGACAAGAAAGAGGACCTGCCTCATTTCTGTTCGAGTTCATATCAACGTTATTCGATGAGTTCTCCACTTCACCCACACCAAACTCTTCTCAGCATGCCATTATTTTTCCTTGTGTCATGCTCAAAGGCAACATGGCTCTCCGCAAACTGCACTCACAAATTTGGAAGCTCAGAGTTGACCAAAATGTCTTGCCAGAAGAATCAAGACGTAGACTGGGTAGGAATGTAACATGATTGATTGATTGATTGCTGTGTGCGCCCCACAACTTTTGTTCACAATACTAAACCAGACACAAAACAATGACGCGGACTGAGGTCGTAGAATAATCAGGAATATGCAGCTGCGGTAGTAAGTAAACATGAACTTGAATGCACCTCATTTGGAGCGCTGTTTTTCACAGACAAAACACTCGGGCCTTTGTGATTTGCTCAAACCATCATGCAGAGCCAGTAAACTACGAAGCATAAACTGAGGTGACGAGCTCTAAGTAGGCTACACAAAATACGTACTGGGTCCTACGAGTATTAAACAGATGGCAGAGAAATCCACTTACCGTTACACCATTGGAATGGTTGCATGAAATTTGATTCCTGGGGCAGCTGCAATAAATTCAGACCCTTTAAGAAGAAGGCTGAGCTTGAACGGAGGCCAAACTCTTGGACTCGTGGTCGGTGCCTGCGATCAGTCACTGTGTGCTGAGCCCCTCCAAATACAAGTCTTAAGTTTTTCAGATTTGCTCAGATTTCCATAAATCCTTGAGAGGTGTGGTTTTGTTGGCTCAGCAGTCTGTGCGGCCCCGCATTTCCCAAATCTGGATCAAGCCCTCCGTGTTAAGACTGCGATATTTGGGGAAAAGAGTTTGGACCGCGTCTAAGAATCTCATGTGCTCTTGGATGCCAGTATGAATGATGTCATCAGAGAAGACAAAGAAATCTTGTTGTGCAGCTGGAACTGTCACTTGCCTCATACCGTGGGTTATTTCGCAAGTTGTTGTCAAAATCTGAATCATGCGCAGTCATAACATCATCAACAGCGCAGTCAGTGTTTACAGTCAAAGCAGACAAAGACCCTCTATGACTTGTGGGGGGTTTTTTTCCGCCAGGATTGGCTCCAATGTCATCCACCGATCACAATGACAGTCGTCGATCAATGGAGGTAATAATCTGGCTTTAGTCTGCTTTGTCTTCCCCCCATAAAGCCGCTTTTTTTTAACAGAGGATTTTCGCGGCTTTCATTCTCCCCCCCCCCCCACCTCAGATGTCCTCTGCTGTCTCCTCCTCCAGTCCGCTGATGTTGCAGAGGATATTCCAGAAGCCAAAGATGTGCTCCTCTCAAAGGCCAAACAGAGTGAGGACCGCTCGGCAAGGCAGTCTTGAAGCTGGCATCGCTGTTTTTGCTGCTGAGTGTGAGTTTGTTTCTCGCTCAGTGCATGTGTGTTTTTGTTTGATTCAGTGGGGAGGGGGATCCTCTTCTTCCCACCATCTGCTTGCTCCTTCAGACGAAAAAAGACAAAAGGCGGCGTGTGTCAGCGAAGAGTGTTATCGGCTGCAATCAGTCTCTCGCACCTCCAAGTGGCTTTGTCATGGCACGCTTCTCCTCGTCCTCTCTCTGTCCATAATGGTTTTTAAAGTGAGTCTGCAGACTGCCTCTTCCCTCCCGACGCCTCCTGCACTGCTCCGCTCTGCCTCGGGTTTGTAAACAGATCTGTGCTCATGTGACCATCCGTTTTGCCTCGCAACTCTGCTCGGCCTCGGCCCTCCCTCTGCCTCTGTCCTCCAATCTGTAGGCAGAAGGAAGGCAGAATGAGCCAGACGCTGACGAATAGGACGCCTGCGAGCGTGCTGATGTGTATGTGCCTGTGTGCATACACCTCTCTCATGTATGTGAAAGAGAGAGCAAAGAGGCTCTTGCAGCAAAGTCAAGCGAGGGAGGCCCCGGTCAGCTGCATGCATGCATGGCTGATGTCCTGACAAACAAAACAATGTCATTTCTGCCAAGTAGATGTCAGCCAGATCGCATGCAGATGCCCACTCCGCTCTTTTCTTTCTATGACGAATGCATACAGTGTGTTTTGTTTATTTTTTGTTGTCAATGTTTCTCAGACTGGCTTACTTTGAGCCAATTCCACTCCCATGATCAGATACTCTTTACCATCTAGTGAGAACAACATTAGCTTCAAAAGGAATTATAAACATAATGCTTTTTTTGTTTTTTTTGTTTCACATTGTCAGTGAGGTGTTGATCCAAGTGAAATGTCAGATATTCTTACTTGATGCAACGTGCTTTCTACAGTCTATTTTATGCCTCCTGTATTGTCAAATGTCCCCTTAAGTGTCAATATATCCTCTGCTTATTTCACGGGTGGAGCTGCCACCAATACTTCAGAACAGTAGACATGTTTATTTTTGTTTATTTCACTTTCTATGAGTGTATAACTTCCCTACATCATACTGGTAGCTTGTTTGAACATAGTTTCCCCAAACACCTTTTGCGAATAAGAAACATCTGAATAGATCTATCTCACGAGCTCTCCCTACTGTGACAAAGATCATCATGACTGCAGAGGACAAAGTCAGTAAGGAATGCATGAAGGTGACAACGTGAAAGAGAATCACCTCTGATTAAGAAATGGCAAGGTGGACAAAGACATGCTTACCGCCAACCCCCGCGCACCAGCCACCCTTGGTGCCAGTCCACTGAGGAGGAGAACAGCTGCTGGGATACTGGGCAAGCTGTCAGACGGTCAAGGGGAGTGCTGCTTCACTAATCCCGAGGGGGAGGGAGGGAAAACAATGGGATCCAAGCCATTTTCATTCAGCCCCCCTCCTCCCTGTCCTTTTCTGACTGTTAGTCGTGTCATTGCAGAGGAACAGCTGGATTGTCCATCCCGATGTCGAGCGTACAAGCAGCCTGTAGTAAAACGCTACAAGCATTGTTGTTGATGCTGACACATCATAACGCTCGCAACCTGCCGTCCTGTTTACAGGTGATCAGTCCGAACCGCTTCATCCTCACTAGGGTCGCGGGGGTGCTGGAGCCTATCCCAGCATTGTTGAATTGGTCGCCAGCCAATCGCAGGGCACACAGAGACGCATCCACGCTCACACTCATACCTCAATTTAGAGTGCCCAACGACATGCTCATGCAACCTCGAACCCGGTGCACTGTGTGCTTGGACTAGGTGATCAGTGCCATGCAGTCCTTTTCTCACCCGTCTCCTGATCAGTGAATTGTTGTCTGAACACGTGATGAATTCGATCAATGCTCAAGCAGGGGCTCGACAAAATAAAACATAAGGGAGCTAGACAGATGCAAATGTTGACCTCATGTTCAAGCAGCAGGTAAATCACAACCTTTTCGTTTGCATAAATCACACATTTTGCCTGACTGCAAATGTGGTGCAATCGGGACATTAACTGCCCTCGGATTCTTGTTGACACGCCTCTTTTTTTTCTGCCTGGGTCTGTCCTGTCATCACTTAGGAATTTTCATGGTGGCCCTTCTCTTGAGAGCAAACACGTTTGAGTGTCATCACTGGCTTATTGCTAAACTATCATTTCATTCAGGGGCACTTTTTTGCAGCCTCAACCACTTTTGACAGCCAGAGCGTTTAGTTGCCCGGAGCAGCAGCTGTTGTTTGTAGGACAACAAAATAAGAGACGGTTTAGTTTTTTTTGCCACCACTAAAAGAAAAACATATAACTTGCACTATACATTTAAACGTTTTATGCGTGTTGTAGCATTTGAGTGATATGTAATGTGTAATATATACTGGATGTCAAATTTATATCAAGCGCAAGAATTCTACCCACACTGCCCCCAACATTATGTACATCTACAAAATGTTATGAATGAGCTATACCACAACAAGTTTTACACGACAGATTTGCAGTTTTGACTGACCTTGCGACAGTTTAACAATATGTTTATGATTGTGGGGTAATTTGGAGTGGTCAAGAACTGCACTGCATTCATGTGTTTTCAATGTTTTGGTCACTTGAGCAAGCTAGAATAACATGTGCAACACCCATTTGATTCTGTGCTGTTCGAAGCCACTTCAAACAACAAAAATATACATGCATATACACACACACGTACAATCGCTTGCCAAAGTATTGGGCCCCCTTTAAGTTTTTTTTATTAAATTTTTTTTTTAAACGACATAACATTGGAATTTCTTGTGAACAATCAACACCAAGCGGGACACGAACAACAAGTGGAATAAAATTCATCTGCTACTTGACAGTCTTTTTTAGAAATAAACTGAAAAGTGAGGTGCGCAAAATTATTCAACCCCCTGAGTCGATACTTAGAACCACTTTTTGCTGCGATAACAGCTGCAAGTCTTGTTGGTGGATGTCTCTAGCTAGCTTTTCAGTTTTTTTTTTCAATTAAAAAAAAATAGTTTATAATGAATTTCGCTCCACTTCGCAAGTGTGTTGCATTTGATGTTGATTCTTCATAAAAAAATATCCGATTTATATTTCATGTGTGAAGGGTTCAAGGGAGCCGAATACTTTCACAATACTGTATCAACAGTGTTCCACATGCATATCCTATGTACATATACAATACATATATACAGCTTTTGCGTTAGCTTACATTAGATGCGCATTGTACCCAAAGTAGTGGGTTGTAAGCATATTAAATGAGCCTGTCAACAGACTGAAAATTCATTCCCAAACACATTTCTGATACATTCCGGAAACCAAAGGTATTTCAAGCATGTAGTCCTTTGTCCCTTTGAGGTCAGACTTTACTGTAATACACCGCCCATTCCTTTTTCTCCACATTATGAGTGTGGCCATTTGCAAGCCCATTTACTGCTCCGCCGCCTTCTCTAGGCAGTTTGTCGTTGTTTTCGCCATTTTTTTGCTCTTTTCTCAACGCAAGAGCTGGCTTGCATATGTGCCAGTTGCACAAAGCTTTATTCATGTCATCCTGGACTCTTATACCCAGGAGTTTGTCTTCTTCGTTCCTTCTCTTATCATCATCCTCATCGTCACTGTCATCCTTGCTGGAGTGATGATGTAAGTTGCGCATCTCTCCACTAATATTTTCAAAGTACTGGTAGATGCAAACCTTGGCGAAGCTCTTGGCATGCTCCTTGCAGGTCTCATCGAATATCTTGCGCTCAATGTCGATATAATGAGACCAGTATTTGGTTTTGAGGAAAGCAGCCTGAGTAAAGCAAGGTCGAATAGCACGGATCAGGAATGCTGTGACGGTCATCATGAGCAAAAACATCCAGCCACAAGCCTGCAGAACATACAGTTGACTAGCATTAGGGAAAGAGCTTCACATTGGGTTGAGTTGTTATCAAAAGTGTGAAGTAAGGTGTCGTTCTTGGCTTTTGAGATACAGTATGTTCATGTACATAACTGTTCATAGCTCTATAATGGAATTATCCTCATATAAAGATCAGTTAAAATGTGTTCCTATCTTACTTTAAAACCATAACATTGCTTTCAGCGGATCAAAGCACGAAAAACAGAGTGGGTGTTTTGGATGGATGACAATAGGCCAGAGTTCCATGAATAATAAATGTGGAGGCTTATCTTTCCCGTTATTAAGCCAATAAAAGGCCCCGTTGCGCTCCAAATGTAGAAAGAAGTTAGTTGTGATAACTAAATACAGGAAATGAAATTTGTTTTGTCATCATATAACGTGATTCAATTGCAAAACTTCATGAAAATGTTCACAACTTTGGGCCCACAACCTTAAAATGCATTTATATTGGATGAACAATGTCAAGTCACGACTTTAGAGGATAAAACACCACTAATAGTTTGTATTACCAAAGAACCCTAAAATAAAGGACTTGAATAATCAACTCATCCATTTTCTGCCGCTAGCCCTCGCATTTCCGAACCGCACTAGGGTCGCGGGGGGTGCTGGAGCAGCACACACACACAGCCATCGCAGGGCACACAGAGACGAACACACACGCTCACACACACTAGGGACACACGACATGCACGGACACACACACACATGCACACACAGGCCAGCATCACCCACACACACACACAGAGTGTTAGAGCATTATTTAAGTTTAAAAATTCATTGCTGCTGCAGAGTCCATGTATAAAATTATGAAGCATAAAAAGATCAGCACACCTGTGATATGCACTTGATGTAGCGTGACGCCGCTACTCTGACTTCCTGATGCTCAAATAAGTCCTTACATGGAATCTTAGCCAGCAGTTTTATCTTCTCTGTCTCGGACATCCCCTTGATGAGACTATAATTCCCAAACTTGTCAACATCCAGATTGATGCTGAAAGCACAGAGGAAGCTCTTTCCGTCCATGAGAGTCACCGACACCCAAACTGCAGGTGCTATCAAAGATCTCTGTGTGATTGAACAAAACATGTAGCGAAGGATTGATGGATCCTTTGTCCTCTTTCCCGTAGGTCTTCTCCATTCTTCTGCTAGCACAGACACATTATTGTTCAAGACAAATCCTAATAAGAAAAACCAAATCGGTGGGATGATCAGCAGCCCGATCCCATAGCTGTAGTTGTACTCTGGAATGCAGGGACAGCTGAACTCAAAGGCAGAGTACATCTGTGCACTAGCCAGGGCCATGATACCACAGATCCCATTCATAAAAGATTCCTGGTTGGATTGAAGGAACTGGAACATCATACGCAATTTATCCATCTTTGCACATATGTTAGGGCTTCAGCTCCAATGGGATGCAAATCTGTGAGAAGGAGAGGTTCATCGCATACAAATTGATCTTTTAAAAAGTTGGGTGATGCAACAGCATTCAGAAAGTCACATGAAAATGTGTGAAGCAGAACTTTATATTTAGTGGTAGCTGCGTTGCAGTGTTTAATACTTGTGCTGTATATACAAATACTATTGTAGAAACCACTTGCTTATGAAGTCTTTCATGGATTATAAACACAAATTCTATGGTGATCAATACTACTGTGTAATGACTTGCAAGTCAAGGATCCATTATGTTTAGTTTAGAGTTGTCCAAAGTATGCGACGGTAGACTGTAACTGTTAAGCTGAAACTCAACAATAGGGTAGAACAAAAATAAACACAAATAGCAGCACTTACTTGCTTTAAAGTCGGCGCTGGAAGAGACGGAAAGCCCACAAGTTGCCCATTTGAAGTATTAGCTGTGCATCAGATCGACCGAACAGTGTTTCTCAAACCGTCTGTAGGATTGTTCAAAGTCGACCACATATTTGGTTATCCTGCCCCGCCCCTCGCAAGCACCTGTGCCGATGGTGACATCGCAAAGAATTCTCCTTCACCGCGCCTGACTTTAAACCAACCCAACATGTCCCACAAAACACGTAACACAGCAGTTTTAGAGTTTACATTTTTATTCTGACTGTGTTAATGGTATACTGTAATATTGTTTGTGTCGGTGTTATTGTCAAGGATTCCACCTGAGACATGCAAAAAGCATTCAAATGTCTGTGGCTTTGTTTGAAAAATGTGGTTGATGGCTCAGAGACAAAGGCTGGAAATATTTACACAGACTAGCTAACCCTTAGCTTCCGGGAAATACAAATAATACATTCAAAATATTTGTTTGAAAATGTCCAAAAAATACATAGCAGTGACGTTACTAAAGCAGTCTTGAAGTCATCGATCAAATAGAAGGCAAGGGACTGTAATAATAGACACAAGTCACGTTGCCACATAGCCATTTGCGTTCTTGTACTGCTATGTAGCCTTGCACATCATATTTCAGATCAGTTATTACACTTTGAGAGTCGCTCGATGATATGGAAGCCTACAGCATATACAGTAGCTCACTTCACACCTAAGCTGTAGTCACATTTTAAATACAAGACGTCTGTGCTCTGGGTTTTTTTTGTGTACATATTAAACAGGAAAGAGTCACAGGAAATAAGTCATTAGCCAAGTTCAATCTAAAGTCAGAAGCAAGTTCTGAGGCTGCAGCGGTGTCTCGTTTCCTTCATCAAACCAATGTACACAGTACGTTACTGGAAAGGTGCGACAATGAGATGAGTCCGTTCGGTTTTTCTTGGGGCACACATACTTCCGTACTGACTGCAGAAATACAATATTAACGTAATCGGGTAGAATGAAAGAAGAATTACAAACGCTTACATAAAGAATACAAGCAAGAAGCCAGATTTTTTTTCTTGCTTTGCGGGACTGCCTTGCTGTGGAGGCGATGACAACTCATTACCATTTGAAGTAACTAATTTGCTTTTACATTAGCCCTGTAATTGACTGGTGACCAGTCCAAGTTGCAGTCTGTCTTTTGCCCAAAGTCAGAACAGAATAAGCAGTACTGGTACATAAAATAGAGTGACATTTGTTCGATTGTGCACTTGTGGAAGAACAAGTACCGTGAAAAACTCAATGATTTGGGATTTGCATTCAGGACTGGACATGCAAAGAAACCTTGCACAAGTGTTTGGGGTCACTTTTGGACTACTCGCATATGCAAATTAGCCTATAACAAGATGGTGCTTGTCCAGAAGAGACCTTTAGACAAGAATATTAGACTTGTGAATGAGGACAACAGGCTTACTGAAAAAATCCCCCCGATTCAACCAAAGGGTCATTCAATAAATAACATTTTTCAGCATAAGGACTTCTAATACAGGTAGAAGATCAATTTTTCTTTTTACAACGTAGTCTCCCAGCACTGTCACACACATTTCCAATCCATGCCCAAACTTCCGTATTCCCTCATTTTAATAATCTTTGGACTGATGTCTCAGCCAGTTGCTCAAAACACTTTTGACTTGATCGTCCCTTGCAAACTTTGTGCCTCTCGTGAACGCTTTTAAATGACCAAACAGGTGAACGTCTGAAGGGGCAAGGTCTGGGCTGTAAGGGGGATAAGGGAGCAGTTCCTAGTCCAGCTCATTGATGGTCTGCACCGTCTGGACTGCTGTGTGAGGCTTTCCATTGTCATGATGCAAGATGACTCCTTCTGACTGATGCCCCCTGCGTTTATTCTTTAGGACTTTCTTGACCTGCCACAGCAGTTCACAGTGGTTGGCACGAAGTTTGAAAGTGACAATGCATACAGTGGTCAATGTATGAAGAAAAAAAAAAATCGCAACCTGTGAAAGTAGTTGGTGGTTTCGTCGCACCTCGAGTGATGTGTGCTTACGGTTTTGCAAGTATCGGGTTTGACCTCATCACTGGCTAGGCTAGAGGAATGATCCAATTGCTCCTTAGGTGCAATATAAGACCATTTTTTAATCCAGCCTCTAGTTCCTACTTATACATTAGCCATTACTCAAGGAAGAATGGATGATAATACTGTATCACTGGATATCTATGAGGATCTACTTCAACACATACAGGAATGTAAACAGCACCCTATTGTCATGCCACATTCCAACTTTAAATACTTGATCGCTTTCTTTCTTCAGAGCATGACGGGCAGCTTTGTCAAGCCGTCACACGGACAACTTGTAAAACTGCACTGAGGCATCGACGTTTGCCTGCGAAACCAACACAGTGGATGCCAGAGTGAGTGGCCTTGATGCCACGTTCTCTGGGGAATGCCTGGGCCCAAAATGTTGCGACTCTCCCTGCCACGTTGGCTGGTGTCAAATTTGTGAATCTCTTCCATCCCCTTGTGGTGCCTGAGTGTATCTACAAAAATATTTTTGCAGGCGATGCTAACAAATGCAAACACGCAGATACTTATGTAGTAAACTGTATTGACAATACTGTAACATTTCTGCGTAGTTAGCAATGAGTACAGTACAACACAGATGAGGCGAAATAGTTTTATTTCCAAGATATAATTACTCCCAGTAGCTAAGGAAGTCATGATGGTCCTTCAAGTCTGCAAAGCTGGACGTGCCCCAGACGGCAGATTTCGGCTTGAGCTCAAAGTCCGGGTTTCCATCCTTACCTCTGAAGCTAACCTTCCATGACGGGCTCGAGACCATGTTCCCAGAAGCTGTTGGAACGGTCATTCAGTCAGATGATTACGTTTAGGGTTCTGTAACATTACAATGATTAAAGATCTATTGTTCACATTTAAAACCTGAACACAAACGGCACCTTTTGATAGTGACAAGCAGGAGGATTCACAGCAGCTACACACGCTGTCATTACCATGCAACTCTTTCCACCTGAAGCACAGATATGACTTTATTTCTTGCAAACTTACCAAAAGTGATGCTATTACTGAAATAATCATCGAATTTGGCACAGTTGACTCACTTTTTGGTCGCTTGATGGTAATTGCAAGCCTTTGAACTGGAGGTGGGTGTTGGATCGCCCATAGAGAATTCACAGTGCAGATAGAGTTGCTGAAAATATATATATATATATTTTTTTAAGTTAGTGCAACAAATACCGTGTATACAACATTAGTTGTCATGTGTGTGTGCGCACATGACACTGAGCATACCGGTGATGATGAAGAAGCAGCCGTGTCTTTGAAAATGAAGGCACTCACTGAGAATTTTTGGACGTTTAAGGGGCCCTTGAGAAAGGCAGACTGTCTTGTCACCTTACTATCAATCATACAACTGCAAAAATGAAAAACTCCCATTAAGATTGAATTTTGACATTCTTATTTGGGACCTGAGCCGAACTCGTTACCCTTGGTTGTCAATAACTGTGTATTTAGGTTCAGAGTAAGGATCTTGGAGAGCGGTCATGAAACACTTGTTGATGTAAAGCCTCTTGTCCGTGGAAATGTTGTCTGCCTGTTTCACCTCAAAGTACATTGGCTGTCCCAGGATAAACGTTTTATCTCCGCCAATTTCATTTCCTGATGCTAAAAACACAAGACAGGTGAATTGGCAAAGAGTTATGCAAATTACATATGCCACTTATTTGATTTATTTTGGATAAGGAATTTCAGTTCTTTGTTACTGTCATACTATATTGACAGTTACACAATGTAAAGTGACAAAAATAGTGGTTGCCCGCATCCTTTGCTTGGTACTTTCTAATAGTGTGTATAAAATGCTGTCATCTTAAAGCAATTTAGTAATTTGCCACGCAAGATAGTGCCATGCGTGGAATGGCGACATACAATACTTTTCCAAAAATCATACCATCTTGAGGAGTGATTACATAAGCATGTTTTGATCGGAGGGGTTTGTAAACCGTGCCCCTCCTCAATTCGATAGAGATGCCAGGATGGAAGGAGTGAAAATGCCTGCAACAGAACAAAAACATTCTAGGTTCATGCAAACTTAATAATAATAGTAGACTAGCATCTCATTCTGGTGCCGAGGTGTCAAACTCATTTTTTGTCACAAGCCACTTTGCAGTTACGGCTTCCCTCAGAGGGCCGTTATGACGGTGACACCAAATAAATGTTTAATCATCTTATGATATTATTGCATATTACACAAGAAATGGATAGATGCTCGTTTAGAAATCAAAAGTCAGGGAAGATAGTTTTTCCAATTTCTTGGAAAAAAAGTTATATTTGAAGGGTAACAAAAAAATGATTGCAAAAGCTTGTTTTATTACACAATTTAAAATGTGGGTAGCTTTTAACACAATCATGGAAGTTGACACATGATTTGAGTTTGGGGGCCATGTAAAATGATGTGGCATGCTAGATCGGGCCCCCAGGCCTTGAGTTTGATATCTGTGGAAAAATGAATAAAAAGTTACAGTAAATGCTGGGTGTACTTAGATGGCATCAACATGCCAGGTACTCAATCAAGTAAGTTGTTTTAAAGCATATTTTCATTTGGAAGACTATTTTTTAAGGCTTATTTTTTCTTTTTTGTTTGGAAATATTTATTCATGGCTCTACTTTATCCAGCTCTAAAATTGCTGAAAAATAATGCAATAGTCCCAATTTGCATTATGGAGTATAACAAATGATAAAGCATTTTTACCTTGGGTATTTACACTGCAAGACAACATCAAATGGCATCTCTCGTATAACTGGAGTGGTTGGCTTGTAGTGGAGCACAATACTGATGAACAAATAGTCGTCAGTACTCTAGGACACAGACATGTTTACAGGTTGAAGTCTGCAACCCTGCAAATAATAATTTAAAAAACATGAACCAACCTGTCTCTTGAATCCACAGTCATTTTTCAGAAGATACAGAAGGTAATAATGTTCCAAAGTGCCTTCGTTCACAGGACATTTGCCAAGTTTCAAGTCTTTGAATGCGTCTCTTGTTGAGAAAAGCTCCTTGCTTACTTTCACATACATACGGTCAATGTGGCACAAGACCTCAACAAGCTTATTTTTGGCTGCTTCTCCAAGTGAGGCAACAGTGGGAGGTGGTGCAAGCAACATTTCCTTGACTGAGGCGGGGATAGGTCGAGCACCTTTTTCTGGCATGAATAACTCTTTTGGATCTTGTGAGAAAGTCACAATTCTATACCAAGGAGCCATTTGAGGTGCTGATCTACTCCTTCGGAATCTGTCCCCAAACACAAGGGATCTGGGTGCAAGGCTTGGAAGCACTTGATCCATCTCATTCTCCAGCTCTGCCTGCATATTCTCCCATTCTAATTCTGCATCTTCAAGTTCTGGCACACTTGCCAGAGGATTAGAGTAGACAGGGTAAAACTGAACTAAGAAAATGCACATCCACATCAACTCCATTTTCTGAGCACCTTACTTCCTCTACAGCGCTCACCTCTCCTGATCAGTTTGCCGGCAATTGTCACCTGGAGTCAATTAGCAAATAGCACAACCAATGAGAGTCTTTCTATTTTTTAGGTCATATGCAGGGTAAAACAAATGTAGAAATGATTTTGATGAGGCATCAGGAATATTTTTTTTCCCCAATTTAAACAAGTGTCTTTTTTCCCTGAATTTGGATTTGACGTTTGACGTCTGTTTGCAGAAGAGCAGGTACAGTATTATTAAATTGAGGATATTGCGTTTCAATTACGTCATACCCGGAAGCTCTAAGGCCGTCCTTACGGAAGCCGTGCTAGCTATACTGAATGGTTCTCATTATTACCTAAACTACCAAATAAGACAAAACATTGCGCTTTCTTAAGTGTATTTCTTTGTGTGAGAGTCACCTTTAGCAGATGAGACTTTCTATGCTTGAGTCTCGTTAAGGTTGGAGCAGACGTTTTTTAACTTTGGTTTTTGCTAACGAGGCAGCTAGTGTGGCAAAGGCTAGTGTTATTTTTGTTTCTGTAAACATTGACGTTTCATCGATGGTGTGTGGGTAGGCCTTTTTCATGCGTATTCACAATTTATGTATAATGCCCCTCTGAAATCGGTCAAACCGTAACGCATTTGCACGGACGATCGTCGCAGCGTATTCTCCAAGCTACTTTATTACGAACAAACCCGTCAAAGGGTATTTATTTACTAGTTGGTTACTGTTGGGTCCGCCTGGTTTGTCCCTTGCCACGACTATTGAAAGCGTGGCGAGCTTCACTAGCTCCCCGAGAACCGCCGGCTTCAATGCGTGGAATGATGGGCAGCCAGAGTAGTCCTGTCAAGAGTTACGACTATCTCCTTAAATTCCTCTTGGTGGGAGACAGTGACGTCGGGAAGGGAGAAATCCTGGAAAGTTTACAGGACGGCTCGGTAGAGTCTCCCTATGCTTACACTAGTGGTGAGTTACTGTTGGGCGTTTTTATTTTATCATGCGTAAAACATCAACAACATAAAGAGATTGAAATTATGTGACATTTTAGGAATAGATTACAAGACAACAACAATACTGCTGGATGGAAGAAGAGTAAAATTAGAGTTATGGTAAGTACGAGCTGTCGGCGGGATGGCTACAGAATATCCAACCATCCATGTGTCGGGGGGAAAAAAAAAACAATCTCATGCTAATGTGTGGTTCTCTTTCAGGGATACATCTGGCCAGGGCAGATTCTGCACCATCTTTAGGTCATACTCAAGAGGAGCACAGGTGAGGACTATTCATTATATTGCATGAGTCACAATCCAATATTACGCACATGGACAAAAGCATCCTTCACACCTGAGAAGGTTGGAGCACTCCACTAATGAATGGCCAGAATACATTTTCAGAGTTACTATATTCCAAAGGTCGTGCAATAAAATAAGTTAAGTTAAAGGTCCCGTTGTTATTTTAGTGATCATGGTGCTTTTTTTTTCATAAACAGAGGATTCGCTTTTCATTAATAGAGGAGTGCGAGCAATTTTGACCATGTGTACCTGTGCTCATGAAGATTTTCATTCCCCAGGGCATCCTCCTTGTTTATGACATCACCAATGGCTGGTCATTTGATGGCATTGACCGCTGGATCCGAGAAATTGATGAGGTCAGCATTTCAGTATAAGAAATACACTACACAAAAGTTATTTCAAAAAGTTAGGGATAATGTGCTTTCGGGTAAAGTTTCAGGATGAATCTAAATTACAGGTGAACTTAAATGCACGTTCAATTATTCAATGATTTGGTACTTTTTGCAAAAATGCTGGTAAAAAGATCCTAGATGAGGGACCAGATAAAGTATGACTTATAGACCTCCTATGATAAATATTTGGACTTTAAATTCCTTCGTCTACATCCCTACTTGGAGTGCATTTTCGGGTTCATCTTGAAATTTCACCTGAAAGCCAAATATCCCGAACTTTGTGAAAGTAATGTTTGTCGCCACTTTTACATGGTTTAAAAAAAAAAAGTTTTCATCTTTCAGCATGCCCCAGGTGTGCCCAGGATCTTGGTTGGTAACCGACTTCACTTAGCTTTCAAGCGGCAGGTTCCAACAGAGCAAGCAAGGGCTTATGCTGAGAAAAACAGCATGACGTTCTTTGAGGTCAGCCCGCTGTGCAACTTCAATGTCATCGAGTCTTTCACAGAACTCTCACGCATCGTGCTCATGAGGCATGGGATGGAGAAATTCTGGAGGCCCAACAGAGGTGAGCCTGTTGCTTCTGCTGTTAATTTATGTGTAAGTGATCCGCCTCGCAGTTCTAAGGATGGTGGCTTGACTCGAGGTTTTCCACAAGATTTGATCGCAATCTTTTTGAGGGTGGTACAACATAACCATATTTCGTGACGTATAATCGTCTCAATTGGCATATTGTAGTTTTGTATTATGTTAAGATTCATAAGACCTATTCATTAAAGGTGCGCCTCATACTACGAAGCGCCTTATCGTATGGAAAATATGGTGAGTGTATATACAGTATATATGTTTATATACATTTTTAGCCTTAGACATTAAATATCATGTTGGAATGAAAGTACACCTTAATAAAAAAAAAACACCTCCTCCTAGGTACTGGTAAGCCTCCATACAATGTGTAAAATGTTCTTCTTTTGCAGATTATTCACATGAATTCATGATATTTTAAACAAGAGCACATCCCGTGCACTTGTATCATCAAAATTCCCCTTGCTTGATTGCAGTTTTCAGCCTCCAAGATCTGTGCTGCCGTTCCATCGTCTCCTGCACACCCGTGCACCTCATCGACAAGCTGCCTCTCCCCGTGGCCATCAAATCCCATCTCAAATCATTCTCCATGGCCAACGGCATGAATGCCGTCATGATGCACGGGCGCTCCTACTCGGTAGCCAACAGTGCCGCCTTAGGCGTCACAAGTTGTGGAAGCAAGGCCAACAGTATCAAACGCTCCAAGTCCTTCAGACCCCCACAAAGTCCACCGAAAACCTCTTCATCCTCATCCAAAGGGAACTGTAAGATATCATAATGAAAGCGTGCACTGGAGCCTGTGTATCTTAGCCTTGTTGCTCCAAGAGGCCTCTTAAGGCCACAGGAGATGCAAACAACCTACCGACAAGTAAACCTGATCAGAATTTCGCACAACCTTGAAATTGCTTCGATCTATTCTGATGGGTTTGGGGTTTTTTTTTTCTTCAAATGTACTTAGTGCCATCTTTGGAGGATGTTTTGTCCGCACTTTTGCTAAAGAAGCTCATTGATCGAGTTCAACATGACAATGGACCAACAGATGAGTTGAGGGTCATCACTCCACATCCAACACTAGAAAAAGGGGGGGCAATCTTCAGCTAACTTTATTGACAAGTTTATTTGTCTCTAATATTTAAAGTTGGATGTGAACTTTTACATTTTGTGTCCAGCTCTATGTACTTGTTGGGTATTGACATGTGTGGGAGACTCGTCAAATTTACAGTGTCTTATACCCTTACCCAGGGTTCACTTTCTTTGAAATCTGAGATTGTTTGTTGCATTTTAAGTATGACTTATTTAAATTTTATAATAAGGAAAAGAAGGGGTCAATAAACAATTTGCACAGAGTTAAGCAAAGCCGCCATCTAAAAACAGCATTGCTCTGTTATGGTTTTGTAATGTCTTTGTCCTAATCTGCTGCTCGTGTTTCATCCACCGATGGACATTTTGCTCTGGCATTTTGGCCTATTTAGTGAAATTATAGTTTACATGAAATACACGGGAAATGGCTTGGTGCTGATGTACAGGTTTTTACCATGATAATTGTGCTATCTCAGTTCTTATCAATTTGTAAATTTTGTGTTTGTTTGTTTGTTTTGATTGCATTTCGAATAATTGTAAACAGTACGCCATGTATTTATGAATGTAAAAATTATAGTCATCTGCGACCTTGCTGTGGCCACAGGACCAGCTGGAATGTGATGTCGCTGCCTCACGTATTTGTATATTGGACTTTCTTTCAGCCTCTTTAATATTAAAAGTGTAGGCACACACGACAGCGGTGCATGGTGACTGTTGACGTTGCACACACTTCACCTTGGAACCAAACAAAATAATTGATAAAAGGTGTAAGATGACAAGTTTACAGCAAAACCTCAGTAAGAGCACAAAGTAAGTGGGGTTTTAATAATCTGCATAAATATCGGTATGCCATTTAGATTCAGTCCTAACGTTACTTGCCCAATAAAATGAAAATATTTGATGAAATTACAGGAATTGAATTATGGTGTACGTTTTCCACTGCTGCTGATTTCTGTCTGAGCTCAACTGAGAGAGCAACATTGGACTTGAACAACGAAAGCACAATCCGTTGAGCTCCTGATGTCCCTGCGTTGTAAAGATTTGGATGTGAAACTGTTTCACGTTTTCTCATCCGGCTGCCTTGAAAACAAACATCCTTCACAAATAAAGGGTAAAAAGCAATCTTTGTTTGCCCTTGTGTTATTTCTGTCATGTTTTTAGTATCACTTTCATTCAAACATTCATCAAGCTCGTTGTGCGAATATGTTTGGCTCTCTTTGTGTGTTGTGGGGCCAGCGGTGCTGAGGAGCCTTCAAATCCGGGGGGGGGGTCAGGGTGCTGAATTGATTAGCGTTGTGGTGGCCACTTTTGGATAGCTGGGAGATGAATGCAGCGGTCAAAAGTCAGCGAAAGGTTACGGGGGTCACTAGCAATGAAAAGATTTGGGGGGTAACTTCTCAGCGTTTCGCAGCGGCATTGGGACAAAGCAAATGTGTCGCTTTGCATCTTACCACTGTTGGGTGGCATCTCTAAACTCAATGTGAATAAGGGAATGCGTGAAGGGAACGAGGTCAAAAACATGGCTTTCAAGTTACGAAACGAGCAATAGTTTGTCATACGCGGATGAAAATTGAGGGTGTCCCTGGACACGTTGGAAAATGCACATTTTTAAGAAATGGCATCTCCAACAACGCTGTATTCATTCAACTGGAATTTCAACAAATAACATCTTCAGTGTGATTTCCAACATGCATGACGCAAAGCATGATGGACTTTGCAAGATTTAAGGCAACTCTAGGCCATAATTGATGTCAACATTGACGTCAATTGGCAAATTGTGACCGGACTTTACTGTGCAATCGGCCAACTGCAAAACAATCGTTCTATTTATTCCCATACACTCTAACGTCCACACACACACACACAAAAAAAGAAAGTTAATCGACCGTTTACAGACGCCGCCGCAATAAATGATGTCTGGACACTTTTAACGTTAGAGTTCTCACGGGGATGTTTATGTCCGCGTGCACTGTTGTTGGCGCAGCTTGTTGCTGCGTGTTTTCTTTGATGTTTTTACAATGTTTGTGCAGTTGCTGAACGCATGGCGCTGCTTCGTAAAAGTTTGAGACACCGCACTGCCAAAGGGGCGTACAGAGGAGGCTGCCCTCGACCCGCCCTTATTCACTCTCAGAAAAGCCGATCTTGCGTCTTTCTCATTGTGCACTTGAGTTCGCTTTATTTCGCGGCTGTGTGAAATCACCCAGGGTGAACTTTTGTCGACTGACATCGAAAATGTATTTTTACGTAACGTATTTCTGGAGTTGATTCGTCCAGTTATAGTTTCGTGGTGCACGGAACTTGGTTGGATAATAGCCAACTACTGTACGCATCGTAAGACGACTAACTTGCACACAAATTCGACGTGCCCGAAAGGCTCCAAGAACCTACAACTTCCTTACCTTGACCTAAATGAGATATGGAATTAATCAAAGGACGACGACTGCAAAAAAGCCACAATGTATAAAAACCCTCGACCACTTTTGGATTATAGATGCGCCAAGAAGAATAAAATTTGGCGTCGTGCTCTCAACCCCAATAGACAAGACCTGGGATGGATTGGCGTTTGTTTACGAACATTTTTGCTTTGGCAATAGTACTTGGACTTTCTTTAGGTGCAAGTGTGTCTGCGCCCAAAGTGGAACACGAGGGGCTTTGTCCCAACAAACTCAACACAAATCTCTGGGTTGACGCGCAAAGCACCTGCGAGAGAGAATGCAACGTTGATGAGGTGAGGTCACGTATACTTTTTACCAAATGTTATTTATTTAAAATATTTTTCAAAATTACACGTGTTGGTCTTATAAAAGTATTCTCAAAGAGCTGTAATGGAAAATAATTAGAATCACTGTACTTCAAGTATCTATAATTTAGTTCGATATTTTTCCAATTACTTTAACCTGTGACTGGGAGTTGATTGATTTATTGATCTTGATCTTGTAAAACAGAACGTGAACCAGTTTGCAACAATAATTCAACAGAATATTTCCCATCCGTGGCCTTATTTAAGAGACTTGTTTGACGTAGGCTCCAAGAGTGATGTGAGGAAATGCATTTTGTCTTTTGCTAACTTAGAAGTAACAGGCATTCAAAACGTCAAAATCTCTGTTTAATGTAAAAAAAAAAAACGTTTCTTTATTGTGCCAAGTTGTCAAAACAGGTATTGATAGTAAAAAATGTATAGCGTATTTTTACTTTTTTACTTAAATACTTTTTAGTGTTTTGAAGTTTTCTGCACATTTGTAGGTACAGAGTGAGTCCTTTTACCACCTGTCGGTTGCCATTGTGCGCTTTGTGCTGTGTGAGCAGGACTGTGCTGACTTTGAGAAATGCTGCACCAACGTATGCGGCCTCAACAGTTGTGTCGCTGCCCGATTCTCTGATGGCACCACCGCTCAGCCTGGCGACCTTGGAAGAGGGCAAGGGGTCGCTGCTCCGGGCTCCACGGCAACCTGCGATGAATTTATCTGCAGCCAACAGGGAGCCACCTGTGACATCTGGGACGGCCAGCCCATCTGCAAGTGTCAGGACCGATGCGAGAAAGAGCCTAACTTTACCTGCGCGTCGGATGGCCTGACGTATTTCAACCGCTGCTACATGGATGCAGAGGCTTGCATCCGGGGGGTGACCCTGACTGTGGTCACCTGCCGATTCTACCTCGCAGGACCCCACACGAGTCCGCTGCCTCAGGACACGACCGCTTATCCTACCCCAACGTCCTCTCAAGAGGACCCCATGCCACCCACGCTGTACTCCAACCCCCACCACCAGTCCATCTATGTTGGAGGCACGGTCAGCTTCCACTGTGATGTCATAGGCATCCCCAGACCTGATGTAACCTGGGAAAAACAAAGCGAGCGGCGTGAGAAGCTCGTCATGAGGCCGGATCAAATGTACGGCAATGTGGTGATCACCAACATTGGACAGCTTGTCATCTACAACGCCCAGGTGTGGGATACGGGCGTCTACACTTGCATCGCACGCAATTCCGCAGGGGTTCTCCGTGCAGACTATCCTCTATCAGTCATCCGTCGGGCCGATGACGACTTCTCAGAGGATCCAGAGATGCCCATGGGAAGGCCCTTCTCACCAGCAGACTGCCTGGCTGATGTGGACACGCGAGTGTGCAGCGGTGAGCGCCACGTCGATTGGTACTATGACAGCAAGCTGGGCTCCTGCATGGCCTTCAGCAATGGCGGGTGCGAGGATAGCCGCAACCGATTTGAGACCTATGAGGAGTGTAAGGCCTCCTGTCAAAGAGAGGGGATCGGGATCTGCTCCCTACCTTTGGTCCAGGGCCCCTGCAAAGCTTGGGAAGTGCGTTGGGCTTGGAATTCTGTCATTAAACGGTGTCAAGCGTTCGCCTACGGTGGTTGCCATGGGAACGCTAACAGCTTTGGCACGCTGAAGGAGTGTGAAGCAAACTGCCCGACACCAAAAAAGAAACCTTGCAAGACATGCCGGGTGAAGGGGAAAATGGTACCCAGTTTATGTCGCAGTGACTTTGCCATTGTGGGGCGGCTGACAGAGCTCGTTGAGGATCTGGACTCGGGATTGGCCCGCTTTAGCTTGGAAGAGGTTCTTCGAGATGAAAAGATGGGCTTGACTTTCTTCAACACCAAACACCTTGAGGTGACCATTGACAAGATAGACTGGAGTTGTCCCTGCCCAAACATCACCGTGGAGGAAAACCCTCTGTTGGTGATGGGGGTGGTGCAAGACGGCATGGCCATCATCCAGTCAGACAGTTACGTCAGAGCAATAACCGATCGCAGACTTAAGAAGCTCCGTGAGGTTCTGGTTAAAAAGACGTGCCAGACATTGTAAAACTCCCGAGACTTGCCATTGCACAGATGGTTGAAGGAACAAATGGCACTGTAAAACATTTATCACCAAAGTGGAAATTAGCCCAACAAAAATGATACCAATTTTCACAGGAGCACTTCTGGCATTTAGCGCTACTTAAATGTATCTTCCATGTGTGTGTTTTGTGTGTGGTGTTATTCTGGTGTGTTTTTTTTCTTTTGATTTTAATAATCAAAGTCAATTATTCTTGATCCTCTCGTGCGATTTGTAGCATTCAAAATGATTATTTCTTTTATAGCTGTCAGAATATCATTACAATAATGATCTTTTATTGCTTAGCATAACGTCACTTAAATTGTCTTTTTTTTTTTTTTTAAGATGCTCTTTTACTATGCTTACATGTTTTGTATGTCTAATATGCACATTATCACCTATAAACCTTTCTACAAATTATTTCCGGCATTTCTGCTTGTTTACCAATGTGTGTGGAGTAAAAACTTGGCCTATACCGTTTTCTCAACATCACTCACACATTTTATATATATATATATACTGTATATATATATACACACATACACACACACACAAATACATAAATAAAATGCACTAAATCAAGATAAGCCTCGAGTTACTTTTACTCATGAGTGCAATAAGGAATATAGTGTACTACAGATATATGATACAATCATTCTGGCTGTTTATTTATTGTCATGTCTAAATTATTGGAGTATTTTGGCAACGTGTCTGAGCTTTGAGTTAATTAAAGGCGCTTTTCTTCATCCTGCTGTGATCCGCTCAGCAAAAGGAGGACAAGACACTTCACACCAAACTCTCCTTCCTGAACAGGAGACATTTGTTGTTGGCTGGCATGTCCACCTAACACAAAAAACATTTGCATTAACATTACACAGAGAAAGAAAAAAAAAAGTTATACACTTGAAAAAGCTAACTTACCATTTTTTCCAGGAACAAACCATGTATTTCTGCAAGTGATTTGAGGAGGGAGATATCCCTGAGGCCCCACTCTGGGTTCCTGTAAATTAAAATGTTTCATTCTTGGACAAGTGGATTTAACATGTACTTGTGTCTCTCACAGTGACATAATTCCACAAAACAATGCACATGAAGATGAAAGGCCACCTTACCTGTGTCGTAAGCTTAAGTCAAAATCAACATTGCTTTGCGGTGTGATGCCACCGTTCACTGCATAGGGCTGGAGAGCATGGCAGAAATAGTATCACAAATTAAGATTGATTTTTTGGCGGGGGGGGGGGGGGCTGCCATAATTTTAGGCAACGCACATGTATGAGCTCTTCAAGTGGTTTTAAACTCACCCCATATGTCAACAGTAGACCTTGTGGCTTCAACACTACTCCAGCCCCTTTAAATAAACCCTAGAATGGAAAAAAAAACAGGTCTTACATCATGAGAGGGAGCAGAACAGACGAAATTCAGTGTGAGCGCGGATGGTTGTTTGTCTCTGTGTGCCCTGCGATTGGCTGGCAACCGGTTCAGGGTGTCCCCCGCCTAATGCCCGAAGACTGCTGGGAAAGGCTCCAGCACCCCCCGCGACCCTTGTGAGGATAAAAGCGGATCGAAAAATGAATGAATGAATGTGTCACTTTGTTTTTATATTTATATTGTACAAAACAGTTTTTGCATACATCGTTTTACAAAACATGATCCTTTGTTTAAGTGTCTTTTAGTGAAAGTACCAGAGTGACTAACTACTTTCAATAAATTCATTGTGGGTTTTAATGTACTTGGTGAAAAATGAGGATTGTTATTCTCCTTATTGTTGTCGAAGCAGAATTTTGTTGAAGCTCTTGCATTGGATATCGTGAGATAGTGTGGGTGTAAATTGGCGTGTGGGCATATGTACTGGTGCAGTCATTGCAGGAAAAGTCCATGTTCTAAAATTAGACCCATCACCTAGATACGTGCCTCTGTACAAGCCATGGGAGAGATGTGGATCATGTTGATGTTGAGGACCAGATCGAGGCTTTCTGGTTGGATCGCTCCCCAGTGATCATGACTCCGAGAAGCATCGAGGTGGATGGCGGGCTTCACATTGTTCAGTTGGTAGTGAGATCTGTAGGCTTCTATACTGAAAAGACAGAAGCACGGTGTATTGTAGTCCAACAACACAAACGCGCCTACACCATCAACGCCGCTCCCGATTGGTGTCAAGTCAACAGAATTTTGCAGGTGTCAGTCGTCGAGTTTACTAAAGTAATAAACAAAATAATACCTGGCTAAAGACCGCTGATCGTACTCTGATGGCTGCCAAGTAATGTTCCGAAGAGCTCCAGCGAAATGTATGACATGTTGTCCTGTACCGGAGGAGATCTCGAGCGCTTGCAGCCGCCTGTCGGTGTTCACGCATCCCCGCAGAACCATCAGGATCGGCTCCTTGTTCCTCTCCGCGGCGGCGGCATTCAGCATTTTGCTAAAGCCTGGGTACAACTCTCGGGTAATACAAACGAACTTACGAAGCCACCCCAGGACCCCAGGTTGTTGATTTGTTAGTCCTAATAGAAGAACTGGAAGGTAGTCTCGAATGTTTTGTTATTCGCCAGTGAATGCTTCACTTCCGGTTTGTCACATGCCACGTGGTTCATCACATCCAATGACAGCAGTGGAAGTAGTACTCAACGTCCAAAGTCTCTCTCTCTCTCTCTCTCTCTCTCTCTCTCTCTCTCTCTCTCTCTCTCTCTCTCTCTCTCTCTTTTATTTACTTTTCACAGATCCAAACCAACAATGCGTACAAATCTCACATGCAACATGTCACAATTCAAAAAGTCTCTTTTACATATATATTTATTTTATTAAAGGAGAAATAACACACACTATCGTTAAAAGCTTAAATAATTTACACTTTATATCACATCAAAACATATTTATTTCTAGTTGACATTTAAATGTAATAGTGACAGAACATTGGTTGTAACGTAGGTCAAAAGCACGGAGCAGCAGGGCACGAACGCAGATTAAGAAATGTGGCAATTCAAAACAAAGGATTGGTGAAGTTAAGCTAAAATGCTCTCAAAGTTTCACACGGCTATCCAAACCATCATCTCAATCCTGCATCATGATCACCTTTTCCTTGTTGAGTGGTTGCATTTTTTATGAGTAGACTTGTGGTTCACCAGAGTGCAGTTTTGCATTACACTTGTTCTCATAAGGGAAAATATCTGTTGGGCCATTCCCCTCAATCGCATTCGTACAACTCCCCTCAGAATCACTGAAGATTGTGTTTGAGAAGACAGAGTTAAGACTAAATGGGGAGTTTGAATCTGACTCCTGCACAGGGGGTTTAGGAGGGTCTTTGGCAACAATGGCTGCTGGATCTCTTGGGGGTTTGACTGGCGGGCTCACTTTGGGCGCACTGCTTTCACCGACCTTTGGAGGATGTTGATTGAACGTGGCTGCTGTTTCTTGCTTCTCTTGGTTATTGCACTTTTCTGAGATGGGGGCAGGAAGTGTCTCAGTCTTGTTTACATCCCTGCAGTTATTGTTGATGCTGGGGCGTCTAGATGACCCATCAGCTGTGGAAATGACACTACTGGCACGAGGGAGACTTTTAAAATCCCCGTACCCTTTGAGCCGCTCTTCTTTTCCCAGTGGATTGGAGAAGCAATTGAGGCACCCAGACATTGAGGACGACTTACCCTGAACATAAAATACTGTAATTGGTGAACAAGCTAAAGTCTGGGTACATTCCGTATTACTGGAGTTTGATCTCAAATTTGTGCTTAACGTGCCCACGGAGTCTGAAGAGCGACGCGTTACTTTTCCTTTAGACCCCCTTCTGATGCTCTTTGTTCCCCGCGTGAGCCATAAGTCGTGGTTTGGTGTCGGCTCTTTCGGTTGACATAGACCCTTGAGCTCTGATTCCTGGCTGTTTGTTCTCGGACTGGTCAAGGCTTTCTCCTTGTGTGCTGTGGAGGAAGTCTGCTCTGTATGTTGGGGTGTGGAGGCGTCCCTGGGCGGCTGGTACGACACAGAGGAGTGGCGAGACAGCACCTGCTGGACAGGGCTGCTGCCATTTGACCAGGGCTCATTATCCAGGCTTATGTTGAACTCACCACTACTCTCACTTTGAGCTCCACTCCAGGTGACATTAAGCCCTGAGAAGACAAATAATATAGTTTCTTAATCGTGATATTCACTCACATGTACACATTCATGAAGTAATGCTGCACAATCGAGTATTTATTGAATGATATATTTAATATTGTTGTTGGAGTTTAAAGTGTGTAGAACCTCACTGCGTCATAACAAGAGGCCTTTGAGCTAATCAAGCAAAATTAAACACTAGAAGCTCATCTGAGTGCGATGCATTCACTTATTTACAGTTAAGTACAAGAGTAATATACTCGAAGCTGATTTAGAGTAATACTGGTGCATTGCAGTGTCGGTGGACTGAGCTCATACTCCCAAATTAGTACCGTATTTGTACTCTGTTACTGTACGTAAATTGATTTTTCAGGCATCTGTTCTTCAGTGTGTTTATTTTTCTGACTGCTTTTCCTTTTACTTATACGTACATGATACCTTTTCAACCTCTGGGGATGTCGTGACGTAAAAACAATGCAATCTGAGAGAGGTACAGTCTACCATAGTTGAGCTAATGATTGATTGATTGAATTCTAGGGAATTTAAGAGTGCGGAAGAAACAGGGATGGCAGTGACGTGGAAGAACGTGACCCATGAGGGACCATTATCGACGACATATTTGCATATATGCAACATATTTGGAGAAGCAAGATATATTTGATGTTGTTGGCACATCATGTTGCCAAGAACAGGTTTTGCAAAAAGTTAGCTAATCTATTTGACATACATAACATTTGTCTTCTTCTCAGTACAGTATTGCACAGCATAAGTTAATAAAAGAACTATTTTCTATGTGCATATTTTTTTTATTGTGCCAAGTTATCAATTTTTTCAGACAGAAAATAAAACTCAATTGTAACTTTTAGTACATGTCAGAGTCTGTACTTTTTATTTTTTTTACATTTGGCTACTTAAGCATAGAGGAATCAGCTTTTTTTTTTTTTTTTTTACACAAATGTGTAATGTAAAACTTGAGTGCAGAGTTTTATCATTTTGAAACCTTTACAAATTAATGTCAGTGCCTCTACCAAAGTATCATTATGTTAATGATAGAAAGGGGGCAGTACAGCCTCTTTTCTTAGATTTTTTTTTCTTTCCTCCGTGGTTAGCATGCAGATTAATATGAAACAAGGTCATGATAGCGATTTGATGGATTTACTCTAATTCCTGCAAGGGTAATACATCTGTATTTGCTGAATCCTCTAAACGGCTATTTGCAAAGCTTTACCGCGATGCTGCGGCTTGTCGTTGCCCTCAATCCCAGATGGTGCAGCACTATCATTTGAGTCCTTGTCTGTGGAGCACAAATAATTTTTCAACACACACATTTACATTCCGTCGATTTCTGAGTATTTAATATATATAGAAACGACACAAAGTGTCAATGAAATCATCACTGGCTAGCAAATGGCTCTACCTCTCTGCGGCGGGAACAAATCTGGGACATCAGTGACAGTGGCTATGGTGTGGAGTTGGATGGAAGGTTCAGGGGGAGGATGCAAGTGAGGTGTGGACAGGATGGATGTGCTCGGGAAGGAGCTCAATATTTTTTTCCTGTCCTGCACATCAGCTTTTGACCCTTCCAGCTCCTCAGAGCTGTATGCCCACTGCTCCTGCTCCAACGGGGCAGAGGCGAATCGCAAACTGCCGAGGGCTGCAATGTTGTACCAGAGAACAGGACAGTGGGGAGATGGAATGGATGAGTGACGATGTACAGGAGCTCATAGAGACTGAGGCAAATTACCGTATTGGCCCGAATATAAGACGGCCCTGATTAGAAGACGACCCCCTCTTTTTCAAGACTCAAGTTTGAAAAAAGACTTTTTGAACACCAAATTAATTTTTATACAGAAAATAATTACAGTGCATCTGAAACAAATGATTATAACAATTTTAAAAAAAAAATCTAAAGTGCAATCACATTCGTAAATGAATGGCTTCTGGTTTTTGAAATGTAAATTACATCATATAACTTCTCCTCAGCTGCCGGTTAACCTGGCCGATCTTCGACCCACTTTTCTCCAGATTGTCGCTACGTTTCCCCATTTTCTGTTATCTCTTCTATTATTTTCTTCTTCTCTTTTCCTTCTTACCGCTATTTTTATTTTTATTCTTCGTGGCAGGGGTTCACTTTGGGCTGGGGAGTCAAGTTCAGCATTCGTGTCAATGATATCTGGTGCCATCTAGCGTCGTGATTGGGTACAATGTCTAGACCCCGAATATAAGACGACCCCCACTTTTTCAGTCTTATTTCAATGCAAAAAACACCGTCTTATATTCGGGCCAATACGGTAGCTTTGCCGGGAAATATCTCAGTCTACAAATGCAGCCAATTTGATGTACCGCTAGTCTGAATCGTGTGGATGCTGATATGATGATAATGACTTTTAATTGCTGCGGTAAGCTCTGATGTGATGGAGTAGCATAAAGTGGCAGCGCATTTTCATTTCCAAATTAGCAGTTGAATAAAAGGCTGTTGTGAAGAAAGGATCAAATACTTGATAATACTTGTGTAACATTGTCTTACACAAGGAACGTTGGAGCAGAGATTTCAATTTATCTTTGTTCTTCCGCCTGTTTCTCAATTGTTGCAGTGTGGCTTTTTAACAGACAGCATCCACGTAGGTGATAAACAGAAGTGATAGAATGAAGTGAGAGATGGTAAGGGAGAGGTGTGGATGAAGGGGAGGGTACAAGGGAGGAGGGAGTTAAGAGAAACGAGACAAAATGAAGGACATTTTAGTGCATGCAGAGGAACGTGCATATCGACTATGCGTAAAGAAGAATAAGGCATTCTATACACAGTCAGACTTTAGCTTGTTGATGAAAATCCCGAGTGCAAGTCTGGAAGCTCATACTCACTGTTAGGCTGCGGTGGTATGGCGTCGCCTGCTGATTTGGAGGTGGACCCTGCAGAGCCGTCTGAACTAATGAAGGAGCCGCTGTCGTGACATGAGAGGTGAGCCTCCGAGTGTGTTGGTGTGAGAGGGCGTTCTAGTCCCTGTTCACGGCTATTAGATTTGATCAACTTCTTCAGCTTGAGAGTGATCCAGTTTCCTCGCCTGTTGAAAACGAACATTTACAGAAGTGTCCTTGAAAGAATTTTATTTTGAAAGTACGTACCCTAACCTTAAATTTACTTCCAGGACCACATGGAGGTGAAATGAGATGATGAGCGCCTCATCTGCACCAACCACAAATATCAAGCCACTTACCTGCGAGGAGGCGAAGGCTCATAAAACTTATACTGGTCCATGATCTTCTCCTCGAGCTTCTCCTTCTGTCTCCTCAAATCATTAAGTTTGTCACTGAACAAACAGAGAGAGTTGTTTATTTTTAAAAATTTCTCTTCGGCAAGCGAGGACCTGACTTGACAGACAGTTAGCTTCACATATCGATCTCATAAAAAAACAATTTAGAGAAGGCACTTTTACTTTGAATTAGAGTCTCATTCCGTGACTGCGACAGAAGAACGCTACCAGTAAGCTACCGGTAATTGCGTTCTGTGTTGAAAAGCACCGAGAGCTGCGTGTTGGTCATTTTTGACTAGCCACAACTTGAAGATGGATTTGTGGGACTGGAGATGACATACAGTACACGCATTCTAGCAAATCCATCCGTGAAATTTTCATTTGTTTTGACCAATGTGTCTTCTTCCACTTCTTAATTATTTACTGTGCTTGAATGTAGTAGTTAAGTGATTCTCCCTGCTTACATATATTGTCGTTCCTCTATGTGGAACAAATCTTTGCTCTCCATTGTCTGTTCCAACAGAGTCCGGTTCTGCAGCATCAGTGTGTCGATTTGATTGAGAAGATGGTGATTCTCCTCCTCCAGGTTCCTCTTCAACTGGCTCAGCAACTAATCACACAGGTCAGCAGAGGGTAGGTATTCAATGCAAACAATACCCCCCCGCACCCCCCGAAAAAAATCAGATAATAAAGGTTTTAAGCAACCCCCTGAAAAATGCGTGTGTTAGATTGTAGAGTGCCCACCTCACACTGATTGGTGAGCTTGGTGGAGGTGATATCAAGTTGCTGATACTCTTTTTTGAGCTTGGAAAAGTCTGCCTCCAGCCAGGTGTGCGCCAGCTTGGTCTCATTTAGTTGGCTCTTGAGCTGCTTGTGATCCGCTGTCAGAAGTTCATTGTCGTTCAAAAGCTGACGATAAGTTTGGTTCAGCCTGGAGAAAAACAAAACAAAACAGAGTATAACATTGTGGCACACAGTAAAATATAGTCTATTATTGATCAGAATAAGCAGAGATGTGCCCTCGGCCTGTGTTGTATGTGCCCTTGCTTGGCTTTTTCTCACCAGTCTTTCTCATCCCGAAGCCTGCAACATTCGGCAGCAGCGGTCTTATGATGTTCCTTCTCCAGACTCATTCTCATCTGCTCTTCCTTCAGAGCTTTTTCCACATCTTCTAATTTGGTCCGTTGCTGTAACAGGTTGTTGTACCTACAGTAAAACATGTAAAATCAAACATTAAAATAATAATAAAATGCCGTATACATTAGCACTGGTTCAAAACCAGATCTCTGCCAAAGCGTATTTATTTGCCAAAGTGAAGGGCTTCCTAAAAGCTCAATTCAGTCCCAAAGGTTTTTGTTGGATACATCCATTCATCCATCCATCCATTCATTTTCCGATGCTCTTTTTCCTCAGGAGGGTCGCAGGGAGTGCTGGAGCCTATTTTGAGTGTTCATTCAGCCTGCCATGCATGATTTTGGAATGTGGGAGGAAACCGGAGTACCCGAAGAAAACCCACACAGGCACGGGGAGAACATGCAAACTCCACACAGGGAGGCCGGAGCTGGAATTGAACCCGGTACATTTGCACTGTGAGGTTGATGCGCTAACCACTGGACCACCGGGCCGCCTGTGTAAAATGTGTTTTGATATCATAACATTTTCTCAAATCAGAAATGGAAAAAAAGGTTTTGTGATCACTTTCTTCCGTGATATACATTTTGCACATACTGTATACAGCACTTGCTGTGGTGACCCAATGCTGGGAAAAGCTGAAAGCCGCAACAGCGACCAGTCCAACTACGTGTTCTATTATTTGACTGGCCCTGTATGTCCTGGAAGAATATCTAACAGAGAAAAACCTGGTTGATCAAAACTAACACGGTAGCTCACAAAGAAATAATCCCACGCTGATGAAAATGTAAATTGTTCCCTCTGAATCAAAAAGTAAACACAGCACTGTATTGTAGTTATCCTTGGCATGTTAGATAAAATTAACACACAAGTTGAAGTGCTAATGAACTAAAACATGTCAACAGGGGGTACTGGATGCCCTTTTTTTTTTTTTAAAGAAACAAACAACTACAGATCTTTGAAAGACAAAAGTTAGCAAGCACGACACGAAAGCTTATTCACTACATTATTGTTTCTCTCACCTGTCCTGCAGTGTGCGGTGCTCAAGCTCCAGTGTCCGATGGGCCTTTTTCAGACAGCCGTGTTTCCCCATGAGCACTTCATACTCTGCGGCTTGCCGCTCGTGGAGAGCCGCCAGACGCTCGTGATCACGTAATAGCTGCTCGTGAGCACCGCGCAGCTCTTCGCGTTCACGCATCGCGCTGTCCCTCTCGTTTTCGGTTCCCACCTTCTGCTGTTGCAGTTGAGCGTTCTGAGCCATCAGGGAAGCACACTGGGAGTTCAGCGTGGATTTTTCCACCTGAAAAGCGAGTCGTCCAGTTCACTTGAAGGCAAAGTACACGCTCGGCTAAGCTCTCTCACGTTCCTGTACCTGCAGGTCTGCATTTTGCGTCTGCAAAGTGGTGTTGTTCTCCTGCAGGGAGGCGGCTTGTCTCTGCAGGGCGAGGATCTGAGCCTGTTGACTGTCAGAATGACACTCCAGCTGCTTCAGATGGGCCTGCGTAGCCTGGCGCTCTGTCTCCAGTGTTGCATTCTAGAAAGAGGAAACGAGTAGAAAGAGGCAATGAGGCGAATTGGTTTTCTTCTAATCGACACACCAGAGGCTGTGTCATCTTTGGGACACATTTCAATGCTTTGGACCTGTGCGGTCATGAGCAATAAACGGCAACTTACATTCCGTTCTACTTCAACCAGCCGGTCCTTAATACTCAGCAGCTCTTTGGTGGCTTCGTGGCTTTCACGCAGCCATTCCCTCATTGCCTTTCCATTCTCTCTCAGTGGTGGGGCGCTTGATTCAGTCACCTCCTCCTCCTCCTGCTTTTGTTGCAGGGCCTCATAGCTGAGTTTCACCTGTGTGGCGGAGCAGAGTTCAAAGGCCTGCAACTGGACAAAAGAAGACATTCTCGTAAAATTGTGTCATGGCATGTAACTTACAGTTCTGAGCTCGTGGCGAAGCTGCTGACTAAGGGTAGAGGATTCTTGGAGACGGGCCTCCAGCGCAGCCACTTTCTCTTCTTTCATTTGAAGGGACTTCTTCAAGGACAACTCCAACTCTGATTCGAGCATATGGAACCTGCTGCATGGAGAATTATATCCTTCAACATTCAGAGCAGTTGGGGGATGTATTTTTCCTATTTTTAAAAGAGAAACAATACAATGTACACCTGCGTTCGGGTGTGTCAGGTTCCACAGATTGTTTACTCTCTTGGTTGAGAACCCTCATTTCCTGCTCATGGGACAGACGGTATAGTTCATCCTCTCTCTGCCGGGTCTTCAGTTTCTCGCTGACAAGCTCCTAAAAGATAATCGACAACCCAGGATCAGCGCTGAGATAGGATCAAGAACACCCGCGACCCTGATGAGTAGAAAACGGTTCAGAAAATGGATGGGAGCATAATAAGATAAGATAAGATAAGAAAACCTTTATTTGTCTCGCAATGTAGAACTTCTCAATTTACAGCAGCAAAATTTGGAGGGAAGAAAGTAGAAAAACATGAAGTATTTGTATATAAGTAATACATTATACAGTATAAGTAATATGGTAATATATTTTGTAATATTTATGAATGAAAGGTTATGTTCAGCAACAGGTGGAAATCCATATTGCACTTTTGTAGGTCAAACTAAAAACCAAAATGTGAAAATATGTCAAAAAGCCGGTGGATGCGCTTAGGAAGAAAAGAAAGGCATTTTTTTTAGAATCAGTGTAAAAAAAAAATATTTGGGGACACATAAAGCCATCGCTCATTAAACTTTGCTGTTGACCAGAATAATTTTTTAACTTTTAACTTTTCGGTCTGTATTGACTTTGATTCAACACTGATCACCTCGAAGTGTTTTCTTCTATTTAGAAAACAAAATCAATTAAGGAGTGGTGTTTTACAAATTAAAACAAACAAACATGTAAGGCATTCTTTTTCTTTGGACAGCGATGCATATACCATGCAACCATATAAACCGAATGATATTCATAAACATGGTTCTATTTTCCTATATGCTATGTTTTATTAAAGAATCCAAACAGAGGTTTATATTCTTGGTAAATATACCGGTGTGCAATCTCTATAAGATGAAAAAAAAAAAAAGAATCCTGTCTCACAAATTATTTTCAAAATGAATGATATTCATTTAGGATTGACATTGCGATCGAAGTATTTATTGAACAGCATGTTCATTGTCGTAGTTATTGGTTTCTGTGTTGGACAACTGCATTTCATCACCCTTGAAAGCTGTTTCTAATAATCTGTTCACTTTATTCAGCAGCTAGATATTACTGGTCGATAATATTGGAAGCCTTTTCAGTAGGGGTGCAGTGAGGTTCTGCAAAGTACAATTACAATAATCCAAGCATATCAAGCATAATTATCTTGGTGAAAGAATGTTTTTTTTTGTAATTAAAGTGACCAACCTGTGTTCGTGAATACTGTAGTATTCAGGTTATAATGCAGTGTGGTCTACATTGTGCATTCTGTTTATTAAAAGTTGAAACACGATATAAAGTTACGGCGAGGTTATTGGATTAGATAGTGCAAGAATATTAAATATCGTGGCCCGTGGCCATGAACAGAAAAAAAAAATCAATTTTAAGTCAAGGTCAGAGCAAATTAGTATTTAGTCTCCTTGTTACCTCTCTAAGGGTGTCCAGGGTCCTCTGGTCGATAGCAGCTTGCTTGGCCAGTTCTCTGTTGTCTCTCTCCAGCCCTTTCACCCTCTCAGCTGTCTCCCTCAACTCCTCCGCCTCCTTCACCAGACAGCGCAGCTCCCTTTCCAGGCTCGCCATGCAGACATTGCTGCTATCTAAATTGGCTTCTTGAATTTCAACCTGACATGGAAGATGTAGTGTGACACGATTTGTTCAGCCATAATGGATGCAGTAACCTGGCACTTACCTGCTGACGTAGTCGCCGAGTCTCCTTCTCCAGTTGCCGCTTTACCTTCTCCAACGCAGTCGTTTCTTGTTCCAAACTGCGCTTCTCTGTTTCCACTTGGTCCAAACGGCGTACAGTAATCCGGAGTTCCTCTAAAGTGTTCTGGAGGCTTTGGTTGTCTGCCTCCAGTTCTTGAACCTCAGCTTCCAATCGTTGGACTTTTCGCTCTAGAGAGGAGGTTTTCCAAAAAATGTCAAGTCTTCAAAGGGTCTAACCAAAACCTGAATTTTCTCCTCTACAAAACATACCAGTGTTACCAAGGGACATTTGCAGTTGTTGATTAAAGGAGTCCATGGTCCTGCATTTGGTCTCCAGACGCTCTGTTTGCTTCTTGGTGTTAATGAAGCATGCTGGCAGGTCCTTGAAGACGCTGTCATGGCTAGAGCTGCTGCTTCTTGAGCCAGGAGAGGGATTGTGTGATCCAACAGAATAACGAACACCACTGGGACTATTTTCATACACTTGCAACTCAGACATAACTGCTTCAAAATGCTCTACGCCGTTGTTGTCCTCTAACTGTCCTTTATGCTGAACGTGATGAGTATTGGCTGAATTAGCAGAGTGGCGGAGGCCTTCGTGGTCGTGCTCTGGCTTCTGATATTCGGCATCTCTATTGAACGTCTTCTGTTTGACTGCACCTTGGTTGGATGCATTGCTGCAGTTCTGTTCACGTGAACAGGGAGTCATTGATATGATGTTTTCATCTGATGCTGAAGTCCACTTGTCAGTGCAGCAGACCACCTGCTGGTCACGATCCTTCTCACCGTGGTGGCTGTGTTTGTTGGACTGTGCGTTGTTGTTGTTGTGAGTACACGCAGCTCTGAGCTCCTCGACGGTGCTCAGGAGACTTTGGTTCTCCTTCTCCAACTTTAACAGCCCACTACGGATCCGTTCACTCACCTCCTCACTTAAAGTCTGCTGCCCTTTAGAGAAACACATGTTTGTTTTGCTTATATAGATGAGAGCCAATTAATAACGCGTGTAACAAGTACTAACCCGCGTATCGCAACATACTTGAGCCGTGATTCGACAAAGTACCGGTAATATTTTCCAGCTCTTACCCTGAGAAATGTCGTTGCTCTTCGACAGTTGTTCTAACTCCCATCCCAGGTGCTGGGACTCCTCCATGCTCCTCCTCTGTGCTAAACACAGAGTCAGGTTTTCGTCCTGCAGCTCCTCAATGCATTTACGATCTGCATCCCTTCCCTAAAGTGGGGATGCATGATGGTTAGCTTCTTAAATTCAAGATATTGAAATTAAAATAGCGTATCTTCCACACTATACAGTGCTTAGTAGTATAAGGCGCACCTTGATTGAATGACCTATTTTAAACCTGTTTACATATACAGTGATCCCTCGCTCTAACAGGGTTCACTTTCTGCGGCTTCACTGTTTCACTGATTTTTTGGTGCAGTTTTTTAATGCTTTTAACCTTTTAAATCAGAACATGTCGGCGGGGTCGCGTGTCAACAGGGCAGTATTTCCAAAAACTCTTATAGTTATTTGTTGAAAACGTTTTTTTTTTTTTTGTAATTGGGCCTGAAAACAGGGTTTGGTCTTTGATTTCATTGTATATATAGTTAAGTATTGTGTAATAACTGTAAAAAAATAAAGTTCACTACTTCATGGATTTCACTTATCACTGGTTCTTTCGTTCACTCGTTTATCCCCCGCGATAAACGAGGGATTACTGTACAGGCATAGGGCACACCACATTATAAGGCACATAGAATAGAAGCTCCAAGGGTGGCTGCAGTTGTGTTATGCATCCATTAGATGGAGCGACGCTAAAGGGAATGCAATACAATATAGCTTTATTTATGTAGGCCCTTCGCAACTGCCGCAGCTGTAGCAAACTGCTTTACAAAACATTTAAAATACTACGTCCATAAAACCAGAATATTGACACATATATAAGGCGCATCGGATTATAAGAAAATGGAATGATTTTAGGTGTGCCTTATAGTGCGGAATGTTCGGTAACTCAAGTGAAGACAACCGGTACTATTACTTGCTCCATGTCATGTATTCGGGACTTCAGGAGCAGGCTGTGCTTCTCCAGCTGGTGGATTTTATCTGAGCGTGCCCTCCAGCCTGCCAACTGATCCTCTAGCACCTCTTTGGTTTCCTGCAGAACTCTGTTATCCTCCTTGAGCTCCTGAGGTGAAGGAGCAAAAAAAATAAAAATTACTGCCACTTGAATTATGTAATGCTGATATGAAATCAACCATAATATAAGTGAAACACTTAATCGGGTTCCCATTTCCGATTAATTGCATTAAAAGTACAATTTATATTACATACAGTAAAAGGACAAAAAGTGAATATTTAAAAAAAATATATATATTACCATACATATTCAAATCATGATTGTGAATACAGTAGAAATCTGTATCTGAATATTATAGTAATATCCTGACTATGTACCAAATGACCTTGGGGAAAAAGATACACACGACATAATGAGGGAGGAAAGAACCAGTGTGAAGTGTGACTTTCTTTTTTTTTAAAGTACAAATTTGGAAATGACTTTTGTCATCAATCCATTGAAATGCGTCATCTGACGTTGGATAAATCATTTTTGCATGACTGAAGTGTCCACCAAATTTGTGAAAGCAAACTGGACCGTCGGATGATGTAGGAATCCGTGCATGGTTTACTTCAATTGATCAGAAATAGGAGCAGATTTTTGTGGTGTGTGTGCGCTCGTGTGTGTATGCGTAAAAACAAGTTATTTATAGTTGTTTAACCTCCACTTTGGCCTTGTAAAATTCCATCTTGTGCATTTGCTCCCTGTAGCGTGCCACCTCACACTCCAGCTTGTCAGCTTTGAGCGCTCGCTCTCTCAGAGCATCCAGCTCATCGCGGTACGCACGGGCTGCTCGGGCATCTACAAGCAGCTTCAAATTCTGATGAAGATTCAGATAAAATCAGGTTTTGTAGCCATTTACTGAACAAATATTCAGATAAAAAAAAGTTATAATTCCGCTGGTAGCGGGCATTAGAATTGTCATTAGGCAATACGGTTGAGCAGTTGGCACCAGTAATTTCACAGGATATAACAAATATGAATTCACATTTGGCGGCTGGTTAGTACATCGGCCTCAGAGTGCAGAGGTGCAGGATTCGACTCCGGCTTTGGCCTTGCTGTTTGGAGTTTGCATATTCTCCCCGTACCTGCGTGGGTTTTCTCTGGGTACTCTGGTTTCTTCCCACATTCCAAAAACATGCATGGCAGGTTAACCTGAACATGCTAAATTGTCACTGGCTGTGATTGTGAGAGCGATTAATTGTTTCGTCTCTGTGTGCCCTGCGATTGGCTGGCAACTAGTTCACGGTGTCCCCCGCCTACTGCCCGAAGACAGCTGGGACTGGCTCCAGCACTCCCGCAACCCTTGTGAGGATAAGCGGATTAGAAACTTGATGGATGGATGAATTCAAACTTTTGCTCAAAACCCAGTTTGTTGATAAATAATTTTCCCCACAAATATGCCATGTGCTGCTCTCCTTTAAGGAAAGAATGATGTGTTACGGTCAATTCATTGTTTGTCTTGTTTTTCTTCAAACCTCCTGCTGAATTTTCTTTAGCTCTGCTTCCATGTTCTCCAGCTCGTGTCTGCTGTCCAGCATTTGTTCACTCTTCTCTTCTCTGCAGGGATGGACACAGTGCAGACACACACAGACACAAGAAGAACATCTATCGTTGTTAAAATGATCACATATCTCTGAGCTTCACAGGCGCTATTAATTAAAAATAAAATTTTTGTATCTCCGCTACAGCCGACTGGCCCAAGCTGTCTGTTAATAGGCATGGAAATGGCAAACAGTGAAGCACACCTGTTTAGTTGAAGTAACTGCTTTCAGGGCCAGATAAAGAAAGAGACAAATAAATAAACATGTATGAACAAATGTGTTTGTTCACATGACTGTCTGACTGACCCAGCAAGCAAGGATAAAACATTAGAGGACGCTGACGATCAACATTGCTCTCAGGGTTGGTGATCAGGGTTAGTGTGCATTTGCACACATGAGCTGTAGAAGCACAGAACCAATGTGGGTCAGAGGTATAGTACGCAAGCACTGAAATTGCCAGGCAGGCATTAATGTGGGCCAAACTCCCCGGGGCATCTCTGATCCTGTAGTAACTCTCTCATTCAGTCGCGACTGGAAAGTCTCCAGAGGACAGACAGCTCACATGAAGTGTTTTGAGTTTCATGGCATATAGAGGTCACCTTTTTATTAAGCAATAGATAGTGTAATTCAAATGTGGCGTCAGAATTGACCCCACGCAGGGAAGCAACATTAGAAAGAAATATAATGAGATTCATAAAAGTGATCATGCAATACATTTTTAAAAAGTCACAAAAGTAAAAATGTGCTGCAATTCACTGTAATGAATACCATACTAAGGTTGTACTTATTTACAAACTTGACATTGAAGATCATATTTACAATTTCTCTTTTACTTTACATTAGTTTTCACATTCTTTGAAAATAGATCTCAGGGTGATTTTGACCTTTGCACTCAAACAATGGCCAACATAGCGTTCACTCAATGTCTCTGTGTCAATCAAATTGAGCATTCTAATATTTGTAACCTTGTAAAAACATCTTTATTGAAGGACAGTTTTAATCCCAAATCATTTGCTAAGAGCATTCTTGTTTTAGCAGTAGGATAAAGCAGGCTCTGTCTTGATCCACAAGATACTCACAGCTCTTGCCTAAGTCGCCTGATCTTGGCCTTAGAGTCGGCAAGTTCCACCGCCAAGTGTTGCTGAGTCCCCACCTGCTGCTGTTGCATGCTGGGAGGATAGACGGCCGACTGTGGGCTGGTTGAGTTCCGGAGCACACGAACCACACCTTCCCTTTCTTGGGTTAGCTCCGATATAGTCTTAAAACACAAAGGGATATATCATCAGAACACATCAAAAATCTACTCAATTCTATTTTGTCATGTGGTCGCACAAAATAAAATCATCTGGACGCAGATACATTTTTAAGTAGGCTATACATCAATTTAAGAAAATGCATTTTAAAATCCACCTGATTCTATTGTGTGCGGCCACTTGACAAAATAAAATTGAGTACGCACCATTTTTTTTCTCTGTGTACTCAATCATTTCTAGTGGCGGAACCAATCACAGCTGAGAATGTTGCATGGACTTTACACTAGCGAACACAAGTAAGAAACAAACAATGAAGAATCTCCCCCAAGATTTTGAACGGTGTCAGTGGGATTACCCCTATTCCCACACCACCCTCAATTTGTGAGGTTTACATCATCTCACTGACAAACAAGAGGATCTGACTCACTATTTCTGATTGAGTTCTTTATAAAGGTCTTTGGAAGACTTGAGATCTGAGCATGTCTTTATATTTGGCAAGAAATGAAGTTTCAGGTTTACCGGAAAGGTTGAGACCAGCCCCTGATTGAGCGATAGATTACCGTAATTTCTGGACTATAGACCGCACCGGATTATAAAGCGCACCACTACATTTTTAAAGGAAAAAAACATTTTGTACACACATAAGCCGCACCTGTCTATAAGCCGCAGGTGCCCATATTGTTACATGAGATATTTACAAAGAAAGACGGTCTTTATATAGGCCGCTTCATTAAATAAACCGCAGAGTTGAAAGCGTGTGACAAAAGTCGCGGCTTATAGTCCGGAAATTACGGTAATTGTTTAAGATGGGTCCGAACACTTTTATTCATACGTTACCTTGCTGAATGTGACAGTTGTTGTTTGAGATATTTTCTTTTAATTGAGAACCCTTTCCAATTCCCATCCCAATTACAGTTGCATATTTTGATTTCCAAACAGTACCGTGCCTTACCTCCAGATGGGCGTCCCTCTGATCCAGCAAGTGCTGAAGATTGACGGCCAGAGTCTTTGCCACGACCTCCAGCTCATCGGCGGACATGTTACTGCACCCCAACCAATGCAGGTCGAGTAGGTTGTCTGGACTGTGAGTCAGCTGGACAATATTGGGAGAAGGACAATTATGGCATCAAGGGAGATGCACACATACTGACATGCTGTAATGATCTCCATATTTCTTGCTGTTAGGTTAGTCTCGCAAAAATGATCTTTATCTCAGTGACGTGGTTTACACAGACTTAGAAGCGACTGAAAAAAAATCAATTCAAGATACCTCTTGAATATGCACAGCTATGGCTGCTTTGGTGCCAAAGTCAAGCGTCTGGATGATTTCAATATACTTCTCTTTCTTCTCACACTGAAAATCAAACAAAAAATAGCTCATAGGGGTTCTTTTGCCAACAATATTGTCACAAAACAATATACTAGCCGTGTACATCACACGTTTCGCATATTAGATACCAGTTGAATGTTTACCTGGACTGCACATCCCAGGAGCAACAGCAATAGTTTCTTCAATTCCACCAGACTTTGCTCTGTCAGAACAAATAAAATACTTCATATTGAAATGTTGAAATGAAAATCCAGGAGAAGGCATGGAATTTGCATTCCTATACAGACTGCCGGATGAATTTGGCAAGTGTGTCTCTCGTTGCTTGTTGAGCAGTAACAGTTGGGAAAAGTGCAATTGTTAAACCCTCTCATCAGGAAAAGAATGATTGTTGAACCCCGACCGCCCCCCTACACCACCACGGATGAGATGCCCCTGCAAGCAATACCCAGGATGCTGTCGCCTTTGCCCAGTTGGTTTTTACCTTGCATTGCTGGTGCATGCAATCTGACCTTTCACCTCGGCCCCAGACATCTCCTTGAGTGGGAACGTTATATGCCAGAAAAGGCCCATGACCGATGTCACAAAAAAAGTTGACATGCACTTTATTTTTTCAGTGTGATACAGAACTTTTGGATTTCATATGCACAAATTTTAATTTGCTGATATTTTATTGCTAAAAATGCAACGAGACAAGCAAAATGCGCTTACATTTCCAAATTGTCAAAATGTACTCCTATTTGCGTACTTTTACTTCTTACTCGATACTGAATCGAATCGCAACCTGAAGAATAGAAATCGAATCGTGAGGTTCTTAGCAATGCCCAGCCCGAGGACTCCGCCTTCCTGCCATCATCTCAAAACATGCATGTTAGGTACACTCAAGACACTAAAATAGTACACACAGGTGTGAATGTGTCAGTGGTTGTCTGTCACTATGTGCCTTGTGATTGGCAGTCCAAGTTGCACTCCACGTCTTGCCCAAAGTCAGCTGCCATTGTCTCCGGCTCACCTGACAATCTGCTTGTTCTAATGAGGACAAGCATTGCAGAAAATGAACGGATGGCTTACCGGTGTAAGGAGTCCGCGAAAGCAGAAGCACATTTGGAAGAGGAATCAGAATCAACTGTCTCAGGTTTTCCTGTCACATAAAATACAAACCAAGAAGATGAACGAAAAGGTGAGGACATCATATTCGCTTCTATCAATCACATTTTTCTGCTGAGCAGAGATGCAAATGCTAATCGGTATTTTTCTTTGAAGAATACTATGTGTCAGTAGTTACATGTATGTATTCGAAATTTTTTGTTGTCTCAGTTCAAAAGATTGTCCAAGACTTCCTTTAATAAAGAAATACGAATGTTCCAGTTAAATGAAGCAACGCATCTCTTTTAACGTTATATGGTCAAAATAGCCAAAAGCAACCTGGATAGAAGCAGTTAAAATAACATTAAAAACTGACCTACATCAAACATTTTCCTTACAACAATAAACAATGAACCAGAAATAAAGTATTGGTATATGCACGAATGTTATGAAGTCATTAGGCATGCTGTTAAAGTTGCTCCTGCAGAAATGAACTCATTTCTGCCACCAGACTTTATCGGAGAATTGAATTGCTCCACCCTCCTTGAAAATGACATTTTTGCAATCTCAGTCGAGTTGAATGCCAGACATCTTATCTCAAACTGTAATTAATTAATTTGACAGAAGAGGAAAATCCAAGCCTCATCAGCAGCGGCATGCGCCACAAAATCTCGTGCTGGAAATGTGCGACTCTTTCATGGGCTCAGACTTCCGCGTTAGTGCTGAGGTCCAACTGCTCCTGTGCTGATTGCACAGATGTTGGCATGGGTGATATTTAGGGCATGCGTCTTAGGGCAGAACTCGATCTGGGAGGAAATGAGTCCGACCAACTATCAGGTTTACGCATGCGTTATCCTGCGCATGTGTTCAAAGTTGAGGTGGAATTGAAAAATCCAAAGCAAATGTTCTAATTTTGTAATCCGATGTTGTGAGAGGGTTTAGCAGCATGTAGCTGGGATGGACGCAGGAGTAACAAACTCACCACATAATATGTCTTGATTTGCTGAACAAGAAAGGTCAAGTTCTGGACCCTCTGACTTGGATCCTTGCTCAATTTGGTCGCAGCGTGAGGCGTGGCCGCAGGATGTCTGATGTACGACACAGAAACAGTCTTCAATCCTCTGTCAGTCTGTCCATCCATCCAATTATCTATTGTGCTCAGTCAAATAATGTTGATATACTGTCGATAAATACGATAACTATTCAGGAGGACCTACATTTTGGTTTTGGCATTGCTAATAAAAGACAAGAAAATGCATTTAACTTGTTCAGAGGTTGCGTGTGAATAACTCATCAACATGAGAGAAATAGCCGGGTCACTTGTAAATACAGCCACTAAATGCTGTGAGTTGCAATAGAAGGACACCACAGGAATTCAACTGTACATACAGCCAATTCTATTGTCATCATAACATCATGACAAATCGCTCTTTCATTTTCCAGCTAAGTAGTTTGTTACATTTAACCCCCCAAAAGATGACAGTTTGTTACCGTATGCTAAGAGTAGGCAAACTATGGCCTGAAGGTCACCTGTGGTGGAGCATATAGTATTAAAATGTACATTCGTGCTGTTTGCCTGCAGTGAACTGATTATTTTCGACACTGGGTGACAAATCAGGAGAAATGAAGATGAAAACCAATTTGAATGAATCGCGATGGCTTGTTCCACTCTGTGTCAGTGTCAGATGACTAGCCTACAGATTGCTCTCACCTTGAATCTAAATGCGGAGAGCCATCCACAATACAGACTTGCAAAGTATTTGACCGACATTGATGGATTGGTTTTAGCCTGTTCAATAAATTAAAGGGGAAGAATTTCAGTAGCCTTTGCATCATTCTATTTATATGTTTGGACAAGCCTGATTTCTGCAAATGCAAATTGCAGTGGTGACTCAGACTGTTGGTATCATATTCACTGTCCTTTGGTTTGTTTCAGTAAGAGTTACGCAAACATGACCCAATAAATTTGAAACACTTGTCGGGTGACACATATTTGGACTGAATTATCCCAATTTTAGTGATAGCAAATAAGAACAGAAACAATAATATATTTAATAATACCTCTTTTTTTTTTTTTATTATTCCACTTGAATTGTGAACAGTTGGCGCAGTGACCAACAAGTTGCAGCAGCCGAAGCTGATTCGAGCGCGCAACAGTCACAATTTGCCAATCAAATAGTCAGACGGACAAGGTTTTGAACCATTTGACTGTTGTTTGAATACATTAAGAAATGACAAAGCAAAAAAAAAAAAAAAACCAAGACTGTTACTGCAAATTTGACACTCTCAGCACTCGCACAATAAAATGCGGTTGTCATCACACCGTTGAGTCTTCCTGTCCCCACCCATTTTTTTATCGCCCCATTTCTGTGTCACCCCCTTGCTCCTCCCTCCCATCTGTGTCCAAATGACACGAAACACCAGCAGCCCGGTTTTAATCCCAGAGGGTCTCCCAATCCAAGAGATTATCCCGCCTCACCCCCCCCCCCCCCCCACTCCTTCCATTTGAGCGTTGTTTCTCATGCTGAACTGGTTATTGTGACCCTGGTTGATCAAATGAATAAATGGACACTGAATCTTAACGGTGGACAAATGGAAGCCTTCCATGACTGTACGGGGTACACGCTCATCAAGAGTGTGTCCATCCAGTCTGTCACTTGCGAGACAACTGCCAGCAGACCATCGGTTTTCTAAGAGGGGTGATAATTCCCTTAGAACATACGGTGCTCAAATCATAATCCTTTAACTAGCATCTTGTCAAAATATATGATGTCTCCTGTCTTTGGCAGGATTTTATCCAAATTTGATGAGGACACATTTAGCACTCGGGTAGAATGACAGAATTTTTACTTACCAGTCATGTTTTTTTCCACTACTGCCTTCCACTAAGAGATGACTGCACACATTACTGCACAATAGGACGACTTTGGCATATAAGTACAGTAGTATGACAGCTACGTCTTACATACCGGTAGTGAGGCAAAAACTGTGCACTAGTTGACATCTGTGTGCTACTAGTACTGCTAGTGAAGCCATGGACAATAATTAGTAGACTTTTATGATGACACAAGTAGGACTGTCATTATTGAATTGATTATTCTATTGATTATTCCATTGATTAATTGAATAATTAGCATGAAGAATCTTGTGCATCATCATTTTTTTGTTTCCAAATGCTGTTTATTAACCGGTTACTGTTGTTTATATGGTGGTGTTTAAGGATGAAACCAAACCAAATAGACAGCATTTAAGCAATATTCCACAAGAGGGATTGATATTGAACTCACTCAACATTTTTTGAAACTGAGAGCAACTAGTTGGGAACGGATGAATGCAAAGCGTTACTCGTTAGATATATACTTCGAGGCTACGTAAGGTTTCACTCAATGTAAATTCCACGTTAGACATACTATGACTCCAAATAAAGACTTTTGTTTTGTAATGGATTTAACTATTATTTTGTCCAAATTGATTAAGATTCTGTCATGTTTCTGTTTGTTTGTTTTTTTTTTTTCATTTTACGGCTGGGATGGTGGGTGTTTCCCACCAGCACCATGCCTGCTGTGCGTTACCATCAGTGGACTCCATAAAGACTGCTACGGTGACAATTTGCCGTCAGATTATTCACCTTGTTCTTATTTTATTATTATGAAAACCTGACGTGCAAGAGGAAAAAAAACGAGGGCAGATTTGGAATCAGTGCAAAAAAAAACAAAAACAAAAAAAAAAACCCATCTACAAGTGTAGAAGAGTTTTCTTGCATCTCTGATTAAAAAAAAATAGTAAAAATTGTTGACCCTAGTAATCATTCTGCTTTCATGAAGGCCAACAGAAATCAGATTATTCACTTGTGTGTGGCTTAGGTCAAAGTATTTTGATAATTTGAAATTAAACGGTAGGTCTTAATTATTAATCGATTATCAAAACAGTTGTCAATTAATTTGATGATCGATGAATTGATTGCATTTGACACCTTAAGTCACCGAGTACTGTACTCCTCGAAGCATGCAGTTGTCGAGGCGTGCATGCAGAGTATTGCCATAGTAGTAGTACTAGTAACAAATAGTTGTCTAACTAGTGTGCAAAAATTTTAAATTGGACATCTAAAAAAAATGCTCAAACGTCTTTCTATAAAAATGGACACAAAGCCCAAAACATGACTTACATTTGCCTCATAACTTCATTCAAAAACACTCCATCCAGCAATTCACTGAAGTCCATATGTCGGCCTTCATCATGAGAAACAAACGTCTTTACCTGCAGAGAACCATGTGATTAGTCGCATCAGCAAAAATCAATCATCTGCAGTCACAGTGAATCACATACCCAAGTGACAAGTGGGCTCATCATGAACTGATCCAGGAAGGGAAGAAAAACACCGCTTTCCATCTTCAGAACTGCATCCACTGTAAATCCTAACTTGCTTGAGGTAAAAGGCAGTCTTTTTTTTTTTTTTTGGTAAGCTTGTAAACAAGGCCTGTCTTGGAGTGATGTGCTCCTCGTTCTTTCACCCTTCTTCTGAGGCGTCATGCATCATCTGTTATCTTCAGCAAACGAGTCACCAGACAACACACGACAAGCATCCTCCACTGATCCAAATGTTGCAAAGGCGTGTGGAGCCAGATGCCCCCCTCCTCACTGCTCATTCACAAAGACTAGTGATAATTCCTGAAGGTCTGCACAGTTTAGCGCCCTCAACAGAAAAACGATGAACAATGTAATCTGGGATATATTTTCCCATAAAGTTTTTTCCATGACGACTCAAACAACCCCCTCCCTGTACTGTAGCCTGCTACATATTTGCGAATTAAAAAGTAGAAAGTACGATACATCTTCACGGCCATCGCTATTTAGACATTTTTGTGTGAAAGGTTTCCACGCACAATTGTGCAGTTCCACTGATAACTTTGTGTGCGATTCTCTGCATTGTTTGAATTTGTTAAATTTGATCTAAAAACGCCAGTAACGTCCCATAAATGACTTGATTTGGTAAACGGCTGAAAACAAGTCAAGACCGGACCACCTGTAGTGGCTCAATACTGCCACCAGGTGTTGAAGTCTGGAAACTCCATGTTAAGTCGTACAAATCACCCCCGCTGCATAAGTCAACAGTCAACGATTTAAAAAAAGTGTGTTGTCTTTTGAAATTCATACATATTTATTTATCATTTTAATTAAGAGCATGTTATCATTTTTCTTACACTTAAAAAAAATATATTTTTAAAAAGTGTGTTATCCTTTGGGCGGCCCGGTGATCCAGTGGTTAGCACGTCGGCTTCACAGTGCAGAGGTACCGGGTTCGATCCCAGCTCCGGCCTCCCTGTGTGGAGTTTGCATGTTCTCCCCGGGCCTGCGTGGGTTTTCTCCGGGTGCTCCGGTTTCCTCCCACATTCCAAAAACATGCATGGCAGGCTCGTTGGGCACTCTAAATTGTCCCTAGGTGTGAGTGTGAGCGTGGATGGTTGTTCGTCTCTGTGTGCCCTGCAATTGGCTGGCAACCAATTCAGGGTGTCCCCCGCCTACTGCCCGAAGACTGCTGCGATAGGCTCCAGCACCCCCCGCGACCCTAGTGAGGATGAAGCGGTTCGGAAAATGGATGGATGGATGGTGTTATCCGTTGACATTCAATTTTGTGTGGGTTGTCTTTGAAGCCTGGATGGTTTCATAACGTTTTGATACAGGTCATGTTTAATTTTATTAATAAAATGTGCAGCCGCCTAACCCTCGAAAAAAGGGTCTATGACTGCAGCAGCCCGAGAATATAGTATTTTCAGTTTTCACCCATGACAAGAAATTTAGGGCACATGGCAGCACAGTGTACTAGTGGTGACCACATCTGCCTCACAGTTCCAAAGTTCTGGATTCGAGTCTTGCCTCCAGTTTTTCCGTGTGGCGTTTGCAAGATAAAGTATACAGCATATTGCTACTTTTAGTAGGATAGAAGTTGAACATGGGTTGCTTAATGGATTAAATATACATTATATAATAACATCCTTCATGCAGCATTATAATGACTAACCAATATAATCACCTTAAGATGCAGTCGGCTAATGTATGTCTTTACATCTAGATGTAGCTTAATTCATTTGGGTACTGGAAAATCTAATTACTGCATAAGCCGTTCATCATAGTAGTGCAGAGTGCAGCATGTTCACATTAAATACAAGATTAAATAAAAATTACAGAAAGGTAGTCGGTATATTGAAATATAGGTTCAGGTTCATTCCACTTGTCGTCCTCTTATGTCTCCACTTGGTGCAAGTGTTTGTATTTGTTGTATCGATCTTTGTTTCCCAGGAGATTTTTAGAATAAGGTGAAGTCCAGTCTCTTTCAAAAGCAGCTTTCACTTGTTCCATGATCTTCCCTCCGCCATTTTTCATCTGGACCACCAGCCCAACGCCTCCATTATTGGAAAATTCATCTCCCACCCAGTTATGGCTCCCTAAAAGGGTAAAGCCGAAAATGAGATTATGACAATCATTTTCATTTGTGTCTGTGTACAAATCTTCACATAATACATTCATTGTAAACTCAAGGGACTATGGTGTCATCTTTTGTAAGCAAATGAGTTATTTGGCTTTTGAGGGCGACTGATGGATTGGGCTCAAAACTACATCTTAATTTTTAAAGCAGATAATAAGATTATTTTTAGGTTTTCGAGTTAACAGTTTCTTATCATTGCCCAAAAGGGAGCAGGGATACAAAATTGAGCATATAAAACGTAAGGATGACATTATTCTGGAAAAGGATATATTGTAAATATAATAAATGCAAAATGCATTGCTTACCAATATAAAGAGAGTTTTCAGTCAGCATGTACTTGTTATGATTGAGTCCGTGTTGAATGTCATCCTTTAGCGGCTTGTGACTGAAAAATCTCTGAAAGATAATTGAATTAACATCAATCAAGTTTCTAAAAAAAAAAAAAAGAAATCCTTAATTCTGCAGTGAGAGAAAAGTCCACCTACCACCTCTAGAGAGCAGTTGTACGGCTGCAAGCACAGCGACTTGAGGGAGGTTACGAAGTTAAAGGTGAGCGGGTGAGTGTTCTTCCAGAAGCTTATGAGCAGGCGAACTTTGATCCCTCTCAGAACCACAGCCTCTCTGATCATCTCATCAAGGGGTGACCAGTACCTAATGATGAAGCCATTTTAATGCTCCTCTGCTTGGACAAGGCAAGTTCATCTTCATTGCATTTTTTTTACACAAGCAGTAACCCCAAGTGAGTCAACGTGTACTCATAACGTCAGATACAGGCATGAAAGATAGAATGTCACATGAAGCATATGTTTTCATATCAATGCTCAGTACCTTGTGACCGAGGCTCCTCTGAGGCGCCTGCTGACCAGAGGGAGGTAGTCCATCACAGAAATGAAGATGAATGTCTTTGCACTCTGCATGACGTGATTGATGGCGTCTACATCTCTGGTGCGGTCTTTAGCACAGAAGAGATCAGGGGAGGTCTGCAAGAGAAGATACACCAGTAAGGTGACAATGCACTTGCTATACCTGTACACAAATCACAAGTCAAGCAACCGCATAAGCTAAAATGGCAACGAGAACTTCTGTTACAAGAGAATTGAAAACATAAAACAGTGTTTGCTCGCTACTTTAGCTTTTTTTTCCCCTTCCATAACTGTAAGTGAGTTCACAAGAGCAGGTTAGAGCTTGCAAGGGCAAATAACATGATTCATCACTCCCTGGTTGTGTCTGTTGCAAACTGGCAAATAATAATTTCATAAGATGTTATCTAGACTATAGTCCGGATGTTAGTTCATTAAATGACCGAACATAATAAAGCTAGCATGTTTAGAATCGTGGCTGTTGAAGTTGCACACTGCATCATGACTGTATCTCTTATTTTGGTTTCTCTTGTTTAACTCCATGAGGAGGAAAAAGTATGAGGCAGTGCAGTTCATACCATATGCAGAATAGGTTAATGGATAGGAGTTAAAATTTTAAGATGTTGAGACACTCACCACTAAAGCACGAGCTAATATTTTAACAGGTGATGCACAGTCAGTTTTGACAATCTTTAGATTACCATATTTTCCGCACTATAAGGCGCACTAAAAGCATTCAATTTCCTCGAAAGCCGACAATGCGCCTTATACTGTAATCCTTATATGTAGATCACATCTGATTTCTTGGACGAAGTATTTTAAATGTTCTGTAAAGCGCTTTGTTACAGCTGCAGCGGTTGTGAAAGCACGATATAAATAAAGCTATATTGTAGTATTGTACTGTATTGTATTGTATTCCCTTTAGCGTAGCTCCAACTAGTGGATGCATAACACAACCGCAGCCACGATTGTTGCTTCTATTCTATGCGCCTTATAATGCGGTGCACCCTATATATGAAAACAGTTTTAAAATAGGCCATTCATTGAAGGTACACCTTATTCTCCGAATCACCTTATAGTGCAGAAAATACGGTACCGGTACATAAATGGAACTGCATTAAACATGATAAAATGATGGACTCAATATCTCTGCCACATTTCTTTAAAAAGTGTAACATCAATTTCTTGCACTTAAATTAAAAACATTGAAACAGGCACATAGTGTCGCTGTTGCTACCTGAGCTCAGTGCGCGTAGGGAAACCCTTGTGTGTTCTACATATTTGGCCATCTGATTCTGAGATGCAGTTTAATAAAAAACTTGCAGGAGACAGTTCCAATACAACATGATTGCTACTTTCCAAGAATGGTCTGCCCAACGTACTTCTCCTACAGCGAGGTAATAGACTATACAGCCATATGAACAGGCATTTATTATCTGCCTTATGCAACTGCTGCCCCCCAACCACAGACTTATTGCTTTGTCCAGCAGCAAAGCTTCAATACAATATCACAGAGAGAAAACAGTCTATTTTCTCATCCTCACAAAAAAAGAGGCTATAGTTAACAGAGAATACATTTTATAAGTGCAAGGAAATATATGGCAGATCCCCAAATTGCTGCTATTCTCTATTTTGCAATATTTTACATAATTTATGTTCGGGTGAAATTATTTTCATAACAGGCTCAAATAATCTTTTTCATGACACCCTCAAAATACATCAGTTTACTCGATGATTTTGGTGCATTAGTATCCATCACTCCATTCGCTGTCTGGCTTATCCTCATTTGGGTCGCAAGTTGAGTTTGAGCAAAATGTGGGGTCAAAAGCCCTTGATCCTGTGTGGTGGATGTGCCACAAGGTGACCATGCTGCTTTATTGTGCATTACATTTTCTTCAAATTCCAACAAAAATAATCAATGACAGCAGTGCAGATGTGTCGTACTGATATGAAAACAACATTTCCCACAAGGTCCTACAGGGAGATTTGGCTCATGAAAAAGGGGATTAAAATATAAGTACCACTTCTAAATCAATGTGCATAAAAGAAATGCCCGTCTAGTTGTCACTCAAATAATGTTACGCATTGGAAAAATTAAATTGCAATTTAAAAGGCTGTGCCAATTCTTATGACTTGCGTACAAACAGACAAACAATAAATACTAGAGAGGCTTACAGACACATATGCAACTGCGGGGGTATTGTTGAGCTCCAGGTCCAAGGCCTGTTGTCTGCCATAGAGCGCAGTAACTCTCCTGGACCAGATTGAGGGGATGTAGTCCCTGTCATGGAGCTGCCAGTAAAAAGAAAAAACTCTGTGGAGGTCCAGAGCCAGACAACTGCAGTTATACACCATCAAGCCCAGCTCCTTTCTCTGTGAGGTGTCACAAAAAGCAAAAACAAAGCAGAAAAAAACACCGGTGATGTAGAGCTAAGAAGATGAGCCGAGAGAACATGTCAATCACAGGTGTCAAACTCAAGGCCCGGGGGCCAGATCTGGTCTACCACATCATTTTACGTGGCCCGCGAAAGCAAATCAAAGTTGTCAGATCCTCCGAACCGCTTCATCCTCACTAAGCCTATCAGTCTTCGGGCAGTTGAATTGGTTGCCAATCGCAGGGCACACAGAGACGAACAACCATCCACGCTCACACTCACACCTAGGGACAAAGAGTGCCCAACGAGCCTGCCATGCATGTTTTTGGAATGTCACATGCAAACTCCACACAGGGAGGCCGGAGCTGGGATCGAACCCGGCACCTCTGCACTGTGAAGCCGACGTGCTAACCACTGGGCTAACATTTCAAATTCTCATTTGTAATAAATAAAACTGATACTGTAAGCATTTTCTAGTTACCAAATACCTCATTACAGCAACATAAACAATAGGTGAATAAACCGTTATTCTTGACTCCTTATATGGTTTCAGTCGTAACCGCCCTCCAAGGGAAATTGTAACTAAAATCTGGTCCGTGACAAAAATGAGTTTGACACCCCTGATGTGGACAGGATGACAACAAAACCTAATAGTGTATTAATTTGAGGTCAAGAACTGAGCAAAACCCATGAACTGATCTAAATATGCCCTTCAGACCAAACGTGCATTCCTTTCATCACCATGCTTAGTGAATTCATTAGTTTTTACTTTATTTCCCTCCATTCTTTGAATGGCCTAGCTGACATGTCTCCAATGTCTGGAGTCTAAATTCACTGTGTACGCGAGTTTAAGAATTCCCTCCATCACATTCGCATCATGAAATGCGGCAGTTTGATCCGAAATAAAAGTACTTCCTTAAATGACAGTTTACCGACTCAGATTACATGCTCTCTTCTTTCATTTGTGCTTTTTCAGTCTTTAGTTCAAAGATGCTAACACCGCCTCTAATAAGAGAGTTGGCAACCCTTGATTTTTGTATAACAAACGCAAAATGTTGATGCTACCTTGGAGAAGGACCTCCAGTCCATGTCAGCACTGCCAACGTAAAAGTGTGTCCGATCTACGATCCAGAATGAGGAATGGAGTCCTCCGCGGGTAAAAGCTGTCATGTTAACCAAATGAATCTCTGCATCTAGACAGGAAGAGAAGGACAAGAGGGGGTGAAAGAGTTACACGTTGGAATGAATGCCATCTTGCCAATGACTTACTGTGTGTTGCTAAAATCTTCTGTTCTGCAGAGTTTGTCAGGATTGCTGACAATCTTGAGTTTGACCCCGCGGGATTTCAAGCTGAGCAATCTCTGGAATAAAAAATGACCCTGTGGAAATAGTATTAGGCGTTTAGGCCTTTTTTTTTCATCTCGCCGGGTCAAAACTCATTAAGCCGGGGACACATAATCTTCAAAATAATTAAAGTTTTCCCTTTTGGACCACTCGGGGGGGAACAAAGGATACGATGACTTCATACCTGTCGTCCTGTGCTCTGCACGGGTTCTTTTTCCGAGGGCCTCAAGTTCCAAACCGGTGACACTACCTGGATTGAATGCTTAGCTTGGTCCAGGAGGGTATGGAAGCCAACGAAGAGTGGCAAATTCGGTCTGGCATTCAGGTGTTGTTGAAGATCCTCAGGGATTGTCTCCATCAGGACAATGCTGCAATATGGCCGCATGAATAAATCAACTTTCTTCTTGTTTTCCAAGCTGTGTGTGTTGTTTATCTCACCGACAGTCAGTGCGACAATTCTCCTCTGTGATGCCATCCTCGCCGTCCCCCCAAATATCCACGGAGGAGAAGATAAGCACCAATAGCACAGCAAAGCAGCATAGCAGTGCAAAGATGGCAATGCACTTCTGCTGAGTCTGACAAGTCACAGACACACAAACGTTTCAACTTAGAGTAGAAAACGCATCATCGTCTTCGAGGGAGAAGACAACAACGGTTATGCAAAGACAACAACATGGCACTTCATTTTAGGAAAGGAAAGTAAGGAGCCCATAAATGTTAATTTCCTCAATCAATACATGGAGAAGGTTTTGGGATTGATAAACAACCCACGTGTATGTTTGTTGAATTGGTCAGGCAATACTGCAGCTTTGAAAAACATTGAAACACCCACAGATGTAAGGGGAAGCTTTGGCTACAAATAATTGACTTGTCTGTACACTGCCAGCTTTGTTGTTCAAGCATGTCTCTCTTGAAAGAGATTTTATGAGCGCCGTATCACGCTCCAGGCCAATGTTGTGGAAAATTAAAGGTAATGTTTGTGTACACGAGTGTACATTGTGGCTGTATTAAAGGTGTGGGGGAGTCGGAGTGGTGCTTGGGAGCCCCATTGTTGCGATGCTTTCTCCTCTCAAGCCTTGATATTGCCGTTTTAAAAGTGCAAGTGACGCGCTTTTGGTTTTGCTTACCGCTGCACTCTTTCATCATTGCGTTCAGTCAGAAATTCAGTCAGAAAATAACAATGATGTAGAAACTTAATATAACTTTCGATTATGTGGGCTTTCCCAATGTGGCCAATTAGAGCATATTCTTTTTTGGGGGGCTATGTTTGCCCGATTCTCACAACTCTTTGTACTTTTGAATATGAGATAGTTCGAAGTATGTCTGAAGAAGTTTATTCACCACCATTTCTTACAACAGTGTCAGGACAATGTTTAATTGGGCACTCTTCCCGCTCTGTCTCAGTTAATAAGGCTGCTGCGGCACATTGTGTGTTCTGTACTCGCCTTTAATCTCCAGTGAGATTTTCATTCGTCTGACCAGAGGAAAAGACTGCGTTTGACATGCACATATGCATAAGAAATCCCACTGAAGAAAAGTTCCCCTGAGCCCTGGGATGTTGGAAAGGTTATTTTTGTGCTGAATCATCTCCGACTCAGGCACCGAAAAGAAATTGAATATGGAAATAAATGTGAGTTGCTGAATGGATGAAACAAAATTACATTATATTCCAAACATAGTCCAGCCATTCACAGTGACACTTAAACTCCATGGCAACGATGAAGTCAAGAGTTTACGTATGAAATACATGCGTGTACGCAAGTGGCGATTGGAAGCGTCACCTTTATGGGTTCTTGTCCGGTTGGTCCTGCCATGAGTGCTGCACTCCTTCAAACTTCTGTCACATCAGTCCATCTGCTTCATCAGTTCGTTTGGGTCTCTCAGTTAGCTCTGTGCTCCATTTTCATACTTTCACACTTCCTCATGCATATGTTGCACTGACGTCCTGAGGCGATGTCTGTGTGTGCACCTCACGTCCTGCTCTTATTTGCAGCTTGAAGTGTGTGTGTGTGTGTGTGTGTGTGTGTGTGTGTGTGTGTGTGTGTGTGTGTGTGAGCAGTACAGAATGAGCAAGTATGCAGCTCCATGCTGACTCAACTGTGAGAGAGATGGAGACAGAGCAAACTACCAATGCAAGCTGCTGTTGAAAATCTCAACAGCTGATTCCTTCCTCCATGCCTCCCTTTTTAATCTTGTTCCTACGCCATGATACAACCTAAATTGGCGTACACCTGTCAGGAAGGCTGCAGAAACCACAGCCGGCTTTACGCGGGTGCAAGAAGGAGTCTGGTCCCTCAAATCAAATCTGCACAAGAAACCTCAACCGTCTTTCTCCTCCACTCTGTGCTGTGTGCTGACTGACTGACTGACTGACCTCCCCGCCAGCAAACACCCAATCAGGATTTACGCTATGCAAATGAGGCTACAAATTGCTGGATTCCTCTCCCTCGCTGAGACAGGTTTAAATGAAACTGTTCAACTTGGAGGAAGCAATGCAGCAGGATTAAATGCATACTAGTGATTTCTGTCATGCAGCCACACTTGTACAGGATGAAAATGCCCGTTGCAAGACAGACAGAATGAGAGCAAATGACCTGTTGTGCCTAACTGCTGCCAGTTCTGCATCACACACACACACACACACGCACACGCACACGCACACGCACACACACACACACACACACACACACACACACACACACACACACACATGATTCCTTTTTGTTTGCTTGAGCAAAGCCTTGGCAAATCCTTCTTTTTTTTTGTTATTTCTATATTTTTAGGCCTAGTGACAGTCTAATAAGATGGTTGTTGAAAAATTTGATTAGGGATATTTAACCCCCCCGCCCCAATATTATCATCATTACTGTTTCTGATCTCTGATCTTCTGGCATCAGGTTAGATGCTAGGAGGGGGATTTCCAACACGGCACTGCTGCCAGTGTCAATCATACAAGTTTTGTTGGGCTTCATTCTGAACATGCTGGTTCCGACTTTGAATGCGCTTAATGTTGTTGAAAACAATAAGCTACAATCGCTGACTATCCAACTGGTTGGATAAGACTAATAGGAAAAAAAACATCCATGTCAAAATTTATTCAGACAAATAAGAATCCGATCCAAATCACCGAGTGTTCTCACTCCCAAAGTGATCTAATGTTTTCCAATAGGGAGGAACGTATTGTGAATACAACGTGATAACCAATCCCGTAAAGAAAACATTTATCATCATCATCAACAACAAGAACAACCAAGATTTCCAAAACAAGTGATAAGGAGATCTTTAAAGCAACGTGGCACCGCAAGTATGTGAATTTGGGATATCATAAGGTAGTGGAACGCAGTCACGTCTACTGTGAGTGTTTGAGCTGCTCAATGCATGTTCTCTATGACAGCGCAAAAGGACAGCCAGAGCAAGACTAGAAATGTCTGAGTCGCAGGAGGGAGATTTGACAGCATTTACACATGTAAAACGTTTTCAGACTGAGGACTCATGATAAAAGAGCTTGTCTGACTTTGTTAAATCATTCTTTGTGTTTTTAACATTATACCTAAATATCCATTCAAATTTACATATGTTTAAAAAAAAACAATTTGTTAAGGTGTTGATTGGGAATTTGAGAATAATGGTGATTCAAGATGTGTCTTTTTCAATTTATGAATTTCAAAAACTCTTTTCCAAATCCATTTGGAGTATTTTTGTTTTTGTATTACTTACCCAGACCTGCAACATTTACAAAGATAAAGTTTTTCCATATAAAGCAATACATTTGCTCACTCTAAAAATGCAATAAAATAGTTCTTCATCCATCTGTTTTATAATCCGGTTCTCCTCCCGAGGGTCACGGGCGCACCAGAGCCTATCCCGGCTGTCATCGGGCAGTCTTTACGAATGTAAATAATAATAATTTTAGTCTTTTTTAAAATTTGGCTTTTAACTCGGTTTAGAAAAGAGTTCTTAATTTTACCCCCTTGCCAAAATCCCCCCCAAACAAACAACAACAAAAAAAAACCTTAGTATATGCCAGTGAAGGACGTTTCACCGTTGGTGTCTCACCTTCACACCTGACGCCCAGTGGCTGATTGCAATCACAGCAAGGATTGGCTTGATTCTTTTTGGTCGATGTTACTGTTGTATCAAAGTCAAAATGATATACAGTACTAAATGACGACTGACTGGGCGCAATGCCATTTTGCTATGCAGCTGGGCCACGAGCCAAATGCTTTAGTTTTGGATCCAGCATTAAACAAAAAAAAAAAAAAACATTCTGTGTTTCTGTCCAGTTGAGTAAGCTGCATCAGTGAGTGTCTGACCGAAGCAGGGCACTACATGCTCAGTGCAACCACCATCGCAGGCTTCTGTCAGCTTGATTTACTGAAAGCAGCTATCAATCTCAATGTCCACCCTGGACAGCATTTACACATGATGCGCACAGGTTTGACCATTTAAATGCATAAAATTGCGCTTTAATGGCTTTTGTGGGGAAAAAAAAAACCTCAGTTGTTTTCAGCAGTGCAACGGAAGTATCATTAATACCAAGACTGGAGAAAAGGGTGCGAATTATCATTTGCAACATTATTCTCCTTATCGCGTGTTAAATGATTAATACTTAAGTAGAGTGCTTAATGGCATGCATTAAGCCTTTCAAGAGCTTCACATTCCCGGTTCATATTAAGCCACCAGAAGCAACAGCAAGTATGTTAGTATCATACAATTAGTGCATGATTTTGTAAAATTTGGATTTGATACATAACGGCAACACGTATGTTTTTTTCACTCTAGTAGTATTGTGGTGTAAGGTGGTGTATGGGGGTGTATGGGAGAGGATGACTGACTGCAGCTTCCACACCCTGCTACGAACAGCGAAGGACCAAGAGTGCTGGAGATCCCTGACTGCCCAGACGTCTGCCATGGGATGACCTGACCTGACCTGAGTAGTATTTCAGCTCACTGATGTTCTCATGTGAATCTCATTTCCACCCATGAATAGACAAAAAGTGTCAAGAAAAACAATATGAAGAATAACGTGCTTCCTATACAAGAAGATTCAAACCTGCCAATCCTTGAAAGGGTCCTTCAATCATGATCCAGTTTGTTGTATGGTTTAAAGATATATCAATATAACCTTTGAATGTCAAAATCGCGTAGAAACAAGCAGATTTTAATTCTGCGCTCTTTTGACGTAGTATCGCTCATTATTCAAGTACGGGCCCACTTTGCGGTTGCAACACGCCCACTCAACTCAGGGAAAATGACTGCCGGTGACACGGACTGCATCCAAAACGTTGCATCAGAGTGCACCAGTCGTAGAGTAGTTGTGGAATAAACTGCTTCAATTGATTTTTGGAGAAACTCCAAAGCATTTCGGAAACCAGAATTGTGGGATGGCTTCGTCAGGTCAGCCAGCTTTCATAAACGCTACAAATACTGGATTTGTGGCTGCGGCGCTTAAAGCCGAGAAATATATTTGTAGTGTGTGTGAACGCTTCGGTTGTCATCCTCCATGAAATTTGCTAATCACCGCGTAATTCTGGAATTCTGAATTCCGAAAGAGTTAACACAGTGAAGAGGGAGAGGCGGCCGGCCACGAAACACCCGCGTATCGGCAGCTACCAATCAGAGGAAAGCCGTCTTCAACGTTATCTCATCAATAAAGACAACAGAGACCCAGTCGCAACACAGCTTTACATATTGAATATTTTCTTTTTTTAATATGAATGAGAAAGCGGTTGTGGCACCTTTAAGAACTGTGTGTGCGTGCACTGGATGTGTGGTAGCAATGAGGAAATTAGTGATCAATACCTCATTCTGTGACAACAGATCTCAGTCTCTGGTGTCTTGTGTTAAATTTCGTCTGTGCCGGAGTTGATGCAGCACAGGCATTAGGAGCACTTCCAATGGATGTAAACCTGACTCCATGTTGCACTTTGATACTGGCTGGATGGTTTCCTCTAGCTTTACAGCCTTAAACACTTTTGGAATCGGATGCTAATAGCAACTCTTACAATCACAACTTCAAATGTTCATGTAACGTACAATTCCAGAAACATTTTACAAGTGATTGACCTGACGGAAATTTCACTGGTTCACTTGAGAGAGAAAAGAAAACAAGCGGGGGAGAAAAAAAAAGTTTGAAGCATTGCCTTACCTTCTCTAGTTTGTCTTTACGGCGCAGAAAGATGGTTGCACAGTAGCCCTGTTGTTGGGCGGCACTGAAGCTGCTGTGTTTCACTTGGGACAGATCAGGCAGCAGGGCTGGGGGAGCCTCCTCGTGCCCCCTCGACCTTGGATTATTTGACAGTTCCATTGATGGCCTTTGTGTCTGTCCCGCCTGCGAGGCCACAGACAGTCTGCCTCAAGCTACCTTAACAGCCTCCTTCTCTTTCTGTCATTTCGAGCTGCGATTGCTTTTTGTCTTTCCATGAGCCATCTGACTTGCAAGCTGCAGCGCTCCCCTGCGCTCTGTTTGTGGCCAGAGCACCAACGCCTTCTCACACCCCTCACACTTGTGAAGGAGGGACGCTGTCTCTGTGTGTGTGTGTGTGTGTGTGTGTGTGTGTGTGTGTGTGTGTTTGTATGTGCATCTCATTGGTCTCTTAGCAGGAAGGGAGGGGCGTGAAATGGGCCTCTGGACATGATGGAAATGCAACAGGAGAGGCTGTACTCGGAAAAAGTGGATCTTAATCTGATTGAGGAACATCTGATGAGAATCTTAGAAACAAGAGAAACACACTGAAGACCAACTACGAAATCTATTTCCTCAAATACTGAACTGCATAATATAATTTAGAGGGCAAACTTGACCTCAAAAACATGTTGCAGAGAAGGCCACCATATCCTTGCTGATGATGTTTGAGATTTTTACATTTTGCATAATTTAGTGCTACGCAAAGGCGCTGGTGTGAGAGGCACTTGCTGCCTTCAGTGCACCGAATTTGGTGGAAATGGAGACAGATCCCTATTAACCGTGATCGTTACATGAAAAAAAATAATTGTAACTTGTGTACGTATAGCTGAGCTACATGTTGGCTAATCATGCCCAGCACACTCATAATGCAAGCCGGAACAAACCTAAGTAAAAAGCAACGTTTAGAATAGTGAAAAATTAAGAAATGTTTGGATGACTGTTTTTTTTCCTCAGATATGAGTTGAATCAATGAGCCATCGATTGTGGAATTGGCCATGAGTTTGATCACTGTGATCATGTTTGCTAGCAAAACCAGTGCATGAGGTAAACATATAAAATTGAGACACAAACGCAAAACAACAGCAAAGAAAATGGCGTTAGCTAGTAAATTAAGCTCAACAAAACGATTTTTCCTCAGACTGGATCTTGCTGGTATTATGGGCAAGGTTCCTTGTGCATGTGAGGCATTGTGGGGCATTGGCACAAACAACAGATAGGCCCCATCCACCCACCTGAAAGTGAAGGGAGGCTACCCTCTTGTCCACTGGGGTGAACCCCAATATACAGGCGCCAAGCAACAACTATTATCCCAAATCTGCTTGATGCTTTTCACAGTGTGGAGGATAAGTGTCCAAGCTGTGTGTGGAGGCGAGCCTGACTATCTCTCGTCACAATTTCTCTGCCTCATAAATGAGGATCGGACCGCCAAAATCCCCCGCCTTTTGCCGCCGCCCAGCTTATGATGCCTTTGGGCACTCCCACAGGTGGTGAGCGCTTGGGAAGGGGGCCCATGTTTCCTCTTCGGGCTGTGCCCAATGGGTGCAGGCTTGGCCAACAAGCCCAACCTCCAGGCTTGGCTCCAGAGCGCTGCGAGTCTGGGCAAGGGAAAACGCGGTCCATTTTTGTCCTCATCGTAAGGGGTCTTTTGAGCCGTGCTTTGTCTGGTCCATCACCTCGGACTTTTTCTCCATGGGTGACACTGCCAGGGGCATAAAATCCCAGACAATTTAGGTCCGAGGATCACAGCGATACAGTGCACCATGCTTAGGTGATGGCTCACGGAAGTGATTGGGAAAATATGATAGTTTTCTTCATTCAGTGTATGAAAAGATTTTTAGAATGTCACCACATTTGCAGAGGTTTTTTTGTCTTGTGTTGCCCCGAGCCTTTTGGTCGTACCATGAGTAGCCCCTCATTCGTACATGTTGATGAAAAATAGAACGTAACTGTACCCCTTGGTTGGGAAACACTTAAAGCTGATTCATATGCTGCTGATGATGCAGCATCAAACACTGCTGAGAGGTTCTTTGGGTCAAGGGGAAAGCTGGGGGGCAAAGCCGCAACCTTCAGGTTGTGAGAAAAACATTCAGCCGGCCAAGACAAGATTACTCTTCTTGTGCTAAATCTGTTGGGGAGGGGCTATTCTCTGTCTCAAGCAACCCGAAGCTTCTGGATGGTGAATTCGGATGGATGCTTGGTGTTGATAGTCAGTGAAACGAGATGCTAGATTTGGATTCTTTCCACTACAAACGCACAACAAGAACACTAAAAAGAAGACTAAACAAGGCTGATTACCACCTGTTACACATTATTAAACGACTGCTTTTTTACTAATACTCCAGTTACTAATACTAGAGTTTTGTCTTTTTTTTTCTTTTGACAAAACAAGCTATCCGGCTGTTGCTTAAAAATCTTTACCGTTCATACAAATGTAGTTCACATCGTGTTTTAAAGCCAACTGAAATTGACTTTGTCACTGCAATGACAACTTCATCTAGAACGCACAGCATCTGGAAGTAAAGCATTAGAAATCTTATTATTATTTGTTGATAATGATCATGATTTTTGCAGTTTGGCCAGGTGTGTGCAATCCCCTGAGTTACGAAATGGGTAATTTGGCAAATGAAAAAAATATGTATATGACCAGCGCCCAAACAAAGAGTTTTGTATTACTCATTTGTGACATTGGGTGTTGTTGTTTTGACAAGACAGGTGCCACTGTCATCAATCAAAGAAGAGTCAAGTCGATGAAAATTGACCGACTGCTAACAACATTTGGTGATGCAGGTCATGCGCCATCGTCAGTAAAGGTGACCTTTTTTTTTTTTTAAGTACTTTTTTTGTGTGAAAATGAAACTGATAGGATGCATCGATTGCAGCATGCACACACATCAAAATATATACGGTAATAATAATAACACGCACCCAGACACACAAATCATATCCCTCTACCCCCACGTATTGGGCAGCCCTGATTTCGAGCCACCTGCGATAAAACAAAATGTTGTAAATGAAAAAAATCCTGGTTCAGCTCCACATTGTGGTATCCTTGTGTCACACCTTTGTAAATAAAACATTACCGGTACACTAGTGAGGGTCACTTAAGAACATAAAAGTAGGACTATCATGCATTTTATTGGAAACAAGGCAAACAATACACGGGTATTGTGAAGTTAACAACTGTACTAAAATCATGAAAAACATTATTTTCTTTTACAAACCATCCAAACCAAACTTTTTCAAAATCGTCAACCAACAAAGTTCACTAAGTGCTGATCACAAAACGCAGTTAGTAAGTAATACTTGCTAAATTTGTTAGGTAGAATTTGATCCGGTTACATTCATGTGTAAACGATAATGTGATGAAAATCTCTCCATCCCTCCTTTGCATCGTTGCAGCCCGCCGCTGCAGGACTTGGAGGTAGACCCTGTCTATGCTGGTTCAAACACAGCACTTGAGTGGAAAATAATTGGACATAACTTTTTTCCCCAATGACTGCAACCTTGCATACGTTTTCGCCAAACCGCCACCGCGAATGGAGCATTAGAACGGGCATCCTCTCATCCTTTACACCCCAATATTGACATAGACCAGCTTCAACATGTGCAAAGGAACCTACTTTGAAGAGTCCCTTGCTATCTTCTTTATCATGTCTGCTCTTTTACTCTAATGATTGCCTGAGTTAGGGCACTTGTGACAAAATACTTAAGGGAGAAGAAAATCTTTCTCGGAGCTACATTGGACCTTTCTATTCTACCAGGTTGCACATAGTTTTCACATGGCAAAGGCATGTACTAGTTTGGGATTTGACTATAAGAATCAGATACAAGGTAAATACTGTACATCTCAGTTCTTATCGCACACAAAAAAACTACCGTTGTAGATTCTTTTTTTTTTTTTACACCTTTGCACTGACCTTTCTTGTTAGGTTACACTATTTATTTGCATTGATAATGACAAGTCACTGAACAGAAGTTTATAAATCACATACGTGACTTTGGGTGATATACTGTAACTGTACCAAAAAAAAAAAAACGTGCAAAGAAATTGTTTTGCATCAAGACAGAAAATTAAGTAAACCATAGCAAACGATCAAGTCACTTTTCCAGATCCAAAATCTGTACTGTACTGACAGATGATGTCAAAATTGTGAATGCGTCTTGGAGATTCTGAATAAGTATGATATAATGGACACATTTTGGAAGATGCTTCCAGTGCTGTCAACTATCCACTGGTGTGTGGGGACCCTTTGACTTGCTGTGCTACCTGTAAACACTCTGACAGTCCATGCGATTCACCGGGGGCGATTTCACGCCTTGAGTCCAACAATGCACGAGAAGAAGCCTCTCCTCCGGCGGTAGGAGCTGATTCTGCCTGGTGAGTTGCAGGACCCTTCTGGCTAGCCAACGAGCTGGTAAGGCCCAGGCTCGTCAGAGCATCCAGGGTCCCGTCTGGATCCACCATCATATCAATCACTGGCCAAGGAGAACAAACATCCAAAAAGTAACTACCAGTGTCAATTGATATGACAAGGTCCTAAAATTTACATGTGACATCAGTTTCTTTTCCTCTATCTATCTATCTATCTATCTATCTATCTATCTATCTATCTATCTATCTATCTATCTATCTATCTATCTATCTATCTATCTATCTATCTATCTGTCTGTCTGTCTGTCTGTCTGTTTATGTATCCTACTGAGAGCTGTGAGTACTATACCCAAGTAACCGAACTAAATCGAACCATACTACTCTGTTGAAAATAAATACAGTAATCCCTCGTTAATCGCGGGGGTTTCGTTCCAAAAAGAACCAGTGTTAAGTGAAATCCGTGAAGTAGTGATCTTTATTTTTTTTCAGTTATTACACAATACTTAACTATATATACAATGAAATCAAAGACCAAACCTTGTTTTCAGGCCCAATTACAAAAAAAAAAACCCCCAAACGTTTTCAACAAATAACTATAAAAGTTCTTGGAAATACTGTACTGTTGACACGCGGCCCTGCCGACGCGTTCCGATTTAAAGGGTTAAAAAGGGTTAAAAAGCATTAAAAAACGGCACCAAAAAAATCCGTGAAACAGTGAAGCCGCGGAAAGTGAACCGCGTTAGAGCGAGGGAGGGAACACTGTATAATCATTTTTCCATTGTTCTCATAAAAAGATACAGTTTATTAGATGCATACCAAGAAGTTGTCTTTCCACTCTCTTTAGGTCTTGAATGATAGTGGAAATCTCCTGGTAAAAAAACAAAACAAAACAAAACAACATGCACAAAGTCGAGTGAAGTCTGTAGTTTGATCTTGCATGCAAAATGGCACAATTATTGTCCTTGTTTGTGTATAAGCACACTCTCATCCCTTCTTTTTTCATGAGTCCTCTCACTGCCATCAAGATGAGCAGTCTGGGCCGTCTGCATGCCGGAATTTAGAACCATGCCACTTATTCTCTGAGGAGTTGAACTCTCCAACTCCAGAGGCCTCCCACCACACACAAATATTCTATCAACACTTTCTATGAATGCCACTAAACGTAATCCAATATTTATGTTTACTATTACAGAGAACGGATTTTCTACTGAATGACACTAATTCCATTCGTTGAAAAGCGATTGGATTACTCCTCGAAACAGATTATAAGCAACATCTCCCATTGCTGAAGCCATAATAAATTGCCTTTCATGCTCTGTCAATTTGTATTAATCTAGACCACAGTGACACCAGACAACATAACGTTAAACTGTCTCACTGTCTCGTCTTGACAGTGCTGATGCGATGAATAGACGTCGAGTATACACCAGCAGACACTATTTTTTCCGCCAAGCCACAAACAATCGAATTTGAACTCAATGAAGATACGTTGGATTTCATGACAAGGATTTTCACCTTGTTGGAGCTCTTCAACAGCAAGGAGTCGTGCTCTGCCTGAAGTGTGCTCTCAATCTCTTCCCATTTCCGGTCTTTATCCTTGAAAAGGATCCTTGAGTTGGAAAAGAAGTAAAAATAGGTACAAGCAAAATACATGAAATTATTGTTAATACAGCTCTGCCCACCGGGATTTTGAATACCATAATTTCCTTAAATGATGCGCAATGTGGTAGCAATGAAGGAAAAGCTTGTGAGTTGTCATCCCGAGTGTGATAACGGATAAAATTTGCAGCTGGCTGGTGGTGCGAGCCTTTGTGATGTGTCACTCATATTGGTCGAGCTGGCCTAGTTTCAGCAAATAAAAAGAAAATCAAAGGAAAAACCAAAAAGGCACATTTCAAGAGTGAATATATTTCCATCCTGCACTTCTCAGTCCTAATAACCACGATATCTGAAACCTTAGTCAACAGAAGTAAGTGCTTATTGTGACACGGTATGACGCTCACCTGATTTTGTTGGCTGTTTTGTCGACCGATTGTCGTATTCTTTTTGAGAGGTGATTCACAGATGGTAGGAGTAAGCTGTCTAGCGTCATTGCCTGGCGGGTGAAAACATATATTTTTTGAAAATACAAGGACATGAATAAACTGCTTCAAAGATTCATTGATACATACACTCTACATCAACTCTACTTTTGATAAATATCTAAGAAAAGATCTTTGTTAAACATTCTACTGGGGATTTTGGGTGATTTTCAATCCATGAGACATCCACGCTTTAAAAACATATACTGTACAGTCAAACCTCGGTTTTCGAACGTCTCGGTTCTCGTACAATTCGGTTTTCGAACAAAAATTTCGAGTTTTTTATGCCTCGGATGACGAACAAATTTCGGTTCTCAAACTAACTGAGCACACTTGAATGCGTCGCTTCACTCCTCTCGGCTTCGCTTCCTCGTGTAGCGACGCTACAGAAGCGTCCATTGTGAGCAGACGTTTTTGTATCGTTCAATAGATTTTTTTTTAAAAAAGCAGACGTGTTTGGTGAAATGCTTCCTCATGTAGCGTCCATTGTGAGCAGAATGAGTTTGTATTGTTCAATAAAAAAAGCAGACGTGTTTGGTGAGACGCTTCTGTTAGGGGGAGCGAAATCCCCCTTTTCAGAATGGTTTGCCCCAGCAGCACGGTGGAAGTGCGTGCGTTTGTTTCCGGCCGGCAGTTTTCAATACAGCGGCACATAATCAACACTCTGGTGTCCGGTGTCTCATTATTATGCAATAATCATACAGAAACAGCTTCCTCGTGTAGCGTCCATTGTGAGCAGACGAGTTTGTATTGTTCAATAAAGATTTTTTTTTTTTAAAAAGCAGACGTGTTTGGTGAGAACTACGTAATATCGGACTGTTATTTTTGCATCGTGTATCAGCCCCTAATCATGGCACCAAAGAAAGCAAGTGGAAGTGGTAAACCTGGTGAAGAAAATAGTGCGCAAAACTATAGAACTTAAGAAAGATTTGATCGCGAAATATGAGTCAGGTGTGCGTGTGTCTGTGTCGGCGAAGGAGTTCGGGATGCCGAAATGCCCCGCCTACTGCCTGATGACAGCTGGTTTTGTCAAGCATAAACAAAATAGATTTCAGTACAGTTTCTGGGTTTTACTGGAGGTGATGCACACTACGATGGTGAGCTATTTTCTATGTTCCAAGTGGACTCACTTCATCGCGGTTCCATGTTTGTCGACGAATGGAGCGAGATCCCTGTGGATTGGAGGACCTCTGTCTCATTTCAACGGACTTCCCATTTGCTTCCAGAGCAGTGCTATGATCTGTGGACGGACCCTCTTGGTCCAAGCGGTCATCACATTCCTCCAACTATGACAGAATACAAATTCATTTCATTGCAATTATTTGTTTTAGTTTGCATGACTACTACATCCATATTTTGCTGATCAACTACAGTTAAATATTTGGACAATACCACGACTCCAGGGTCAGTGGCTGCAGGGCTGACTGAGTCAATCTCTCCAGCTACATCGTGAATCTCTCTTGCAAGCATCGCTAGGTCTTTGGCAAGGTCCTGGCTAATCCTGTTGAGCAAATATGGATACCAAATGTCAACCAACCATTTAATGTCATACTGAGAACACAAGACAGGGGAACTGCAAGGTTAAGATTGTACAACCGGATCTGTAATGTACTCAGCCGCACAAAACTTGGGCGGTTGAACCAGACACGTCTGCTACCTCACAAGAGCATCTTTTCCCCTGATCTTGAAGTAAGCACTCACATTCAAAGAGAGTTTTTGTTGTTGCCTTATACAGTACTGCTATTAACGTCCTTTGACATTTGTAATTAAGCATTTTAAAAGGGACATGCCTGTGGTTCATCTGTGACACAAATCATCTTCACATAACGTTACACGTTTGTTAGTTATATTTCAAATGGTGTCAAACTTGTTTTTGACGCTTGTATTGTAAAATACTAATGTGGCCATATTTCCTGTGCAATTATGAGCAAAAGTATGACCCTTTAAGACTGGCAGGCATTATGTGTTCATGTAAAACACTGCACACCACAAAATTCATTATTTTGGATTTTTTAAACCGTTGAAACCAGAAGTTTATTTACACTAGATAAAAAGACACACATGACATTAAATCAGATGAAACATTTTCCTGTTTTAGTTAAATTAGGATGACCAAAGTTATTTCTAATTGCCAACTGACTTTTTGGAGCAAATTTTTCCATCACTTTCCTCAAAGTTTAAGAAGAAGTTTAAAAACAGTGACATCACCATGCCTTTTTTTTTTTTTTAAATATAAGAAAACCCAGATGATGATGTCATATCTTTGGATGGTTCTGAAAGGTTTATTTGACAAGGTCTGAGTCTTTTGTCTGTGTACCATGGGGAAGTCAAAAGAAATCAGCCAAGATATCAGGAAGAGAATTGTGGACTTGCTTAAGTCTATTCGTCCTTGGGTGCAATTTTCATATGTCTGAAGGTGCCAGGTTCATCGATTGAAACAATTATATGCAAGTACAAATACCACTCAGGAAGGAAATGTCATGCTTTGGTCTAAAATGTGCATATCAAGCCAAGAACAACAAAAGACCTTGGAAAGATGCTGACTGAAGCTGGAAAGAGAGTATCATTAGCCACAGTGAAATAACTACTGTTCTGACAGGGTGAAGCCATTACACCCCCCAGCCCCCTGCTAAAAAAAACCCCCAAAAAACTACAGATTATACTTCACACATACACAACAGGGACAAAGAACTTAATTTTTGGAGACATGTCAGGTGATCTAATAAGGCTAAAATTGAACAGTTTGGCCATATTTAGCATTGTTAAATTTGGAGGGATAAGGGGGAAGCTTACAAGGCTGAGAACACAATATCAAACTGTGAAATCTGCAAGTAGAAGCATCATTCTGTCTAGGTTGTTTATCTGTTTTGTTGCAAGAGGAGCGACAAATTATATTAGCAGTTAAAGGGATTGATTTGGTTACATGCATGGAAATACATGCATGTCTCCATTGCAATAGTAATCCTCCACTAATAAAGTTACATCAAAAAGCGTGTTGCTATATCATTTATCAGTAATATTCTCAGTAAGACTCTTATAATTCCTGAACATTTTGATCTGGTTAGTTAAAACTAAACAGGAACCTAGAGGTATGTATTTCCATTTCTTAATGGTAATCAAAAAAGGCTGCCCCACACCTTAAAATATGACATATCAGTTTCCATCATCTTATGTTTTCAAACCCCACTTACATACCTAGCTATCTCTTCACTGTGTGCTGTCCAGTCTCTCATATATTCATCCTGATCTTGACATGCTAGCTTCAGGCCTGCAGAATTAGGAGCAGTTGGCCCTGAGCCTCCAAGCTGTGCCACTCGTGTGGCCGGAACTGGCCGTGCCTGGCCCTGTTTGGACATATGGCGGTTGGATCCATACTCATCTTCTGAGGTGGAGGCATACTCTACAGGCACACGGCGCCAACGAGTGCTGGCTATGGAAAGAAAAACATTTAGACAATGATTGAGAGTTTAAGAGTTGTTGATTTGAACGTTCTCAATAAAAAGGGGCAAAGGCAGACAAATCTGTGAAAGACAGACATCAACTAAGTAGTAGTATGTACTCACAAATACCTGCTGGTGTGGCCTGCCCATATGAGGAGGTGGGTTTACTTTTGTCAGGAAGCTTGGAGGCACTGTTCGCCCTGGCTCTGGGTCCGCATGCAGAGGTCACATTTGACCCTCTTAGTCCGTGTCTAATAGCATAATCACCGGCAGTACTTCTAGCACCCAACCCTCTACTCCTGGTCACGGTAGCTTCAGAGTCACTCTGGGCAGAAGGAGAACCAACCCTTGGTCTCCTTGGCTGTGCCAGAGCCTCTATCCTAGACATTCCTCTTTTTGTCAGACCTGTCCTGGATGTGGAGCTTGTAGTTGAGGCCTCAGAGGCCACAGACATCCTGTCCAAATCTACTGGTTCAGTGTCGGTTGAGTCACCAAGTCGGGCTCGCCTCAGGATGGATGCCCTTGTGGGCCTTGGCTTGGGTGCACTTGTGGTTTTACTGGCTGGAAGAGAAGCAGGTGCTTGGTTGATCTTCGCCCTACTGGACTTAGTGCTGGCCCCCACTGTAGTGCTTTCTGTTTGGGTTCTGGCCCGTGAACCTCTGGTTTCCTGCGTGGTAGGCCGGGTATCACAGAGAAGTGAATTTGAGTTGATATCATCATCTGTGAGGTCCAGAGAAGTCCAGGGGTGCTGAAGACCATGTGTTCTGGTCTTAACCCTCTTGTCCTGTGTCTCTCGACCTGCAGCTGCACCTTTGTTGTTTGAGGACACAACGGTTTTCTGCTTTTGTTGTCCAACGAGAATTCGACGTTTTTGAACCATTTTCCTTGCTCCATCAGCTTGGCTCACTGTACTAGTTGTGTCCACATCTGACTCTGGTGACATGGAACCTTCAATGGACTGACTTGGCGGATCACCTTGGTCTGATACAGTGGTCTCTAAGAAAGCTGCCACTGCCTCAGAGTCTTTCTGTAGTATGTCACTGTCGATGGCAGCCTCCCTACTAGGGGGTCTGCTTCCTGTGAGTCCATCAATGCGAGGAATCAGCTCAATGGGTACATTGGAGCTTGGTTTCTCCACAGTAAAACTCTCCTGTCTCAAAAAAGGTTTTCCACTGGTCTCTTTGATCCTCTCTTCCTTTTTCCTCTTCTGCACTTCCTCTATTCTCCTCTCTCCACTCGTCTTTGGCCGAGGGGGGAGCTTAGTCATCGCACCTGTTTGACTTGTTCTCCCATAACTGCTGCCCTGTGACTTGGCTGATGAAGAACGACTAGGGCTGCCCTGAGCAGGCAAAATGCCCTCTCCTGCTGTCTTTCCCCGCTGGCTCTCCTTCTCTTGCAGTTCCGTGTCCTGTTTCTCTCCCATATCTGTGTGCATGCCACAACTTGGAGTCCTCCTTCCTCCTTCTTCATCAGGTACTTTTTGACCAGATGAAGCAAAGTAATGGCTGGATTTACTTACGTCTGCTGAAAAATAACATACAGTATTTGCAATATTAGTTCTCAAATGTGTGTCACTGGTGTGCGTGCAGTGCTTTAAAAAGAGGTTTATTCATGGACTGTCTATACACTTTCTAAACCAAATGCATTTATGTTATTTGTACTCTAAGGGAAACATTGTCCTTGGTAGTACTTAAGTACCTTTGTCGGTAACTAAACTTTGACTCTCGCCACCAGATCCCTCAGGGTCTGTCCTTATGTGGCTGGCAGCGAGGATAGCCCACTGTGAGACCCAGCGAGGACCACCAACCATCAGTTCCTCAGGCAGTATCTGGAAAAAGACAGAATGGAAAATCTACTCAACAGGATTCTAAGGCAAAATTCAATCTGAAGCTACAATGGGAGTAGTGTGCAGCCATCACTTAAAGCTACTCTGGAACAATATAATTGTATTCAAATGGATGGATGGATTCCATCCATCCATTATCTATTCCACCTATCCTCACAAGGGTCGGCGTGCTGGAGCCTATCCCAGCTGTCTTCGGGCAGTAGGCGGGTTACACCTTGAACTGGTTGCCAGGGCACACATAGACGAACAACAACGCGTGCTCACAATCACAGCTAGGGACAATTTAGAGTGTTCCATTAACCCATCTTGCATGTTTTTGGAATGTGGGAGAAAACCGGAGTATCCAGAGAAAACCCATGCAGGCACGGGGAGAACATGCAAACGCCACACAGGAAGGCCAAGGCTGGAATCAAGCCCATGACCTCTGCGGAGTGAGGCGGATGTGCGAACCAGTCGCTACCTTGCTGCCTATTCAAATAAATAATCACCCATCCATCCATTATTTACCACTTATCCGCAATCATTTTTTTTCCAAGGACTCCAAAAAAGATTGGTACTCTGAACTGCTGTTTGATGTATCGGCACAAACAATAATCAAGAACCGGCCCCCCACCCGAAAGCGGTACACTCTCATCCACCAGTGTGAACCCTAATATACAGACACTGAGATGGGGGGCAATGAGCATTCCCACACATGCTCTGTGCCTGTCACCGTGGGCAACTCCAGAGTTGAAGAGAGTCCAACGCCTCTCGAGAGAACTTGTAACAGAGCACAGGCTGTGTGGAAGCAAGTCCGACTCTGAAGTCGGAACTTTTCTGCCTCGCACATCAGCTCGGGCCCCTTCCCTGCAAGAGAGGTGACATTCCATGTCCCTCGAGCTAGCTTCTGCAGCCAAAGCTCCCCGCCTTTTTTTCACTTTGCACCCAACCCCTTTGGCCCCTCCCATAGGTGGTGAGCCCATTGGAAGGGGGACCCACGTTGCCTCTTTGGGCTAAGCCTGGCCAGGCCCCATAGGTGTGGGCCTAGGCCTGGCTCCAGAGGAGGGCCCCGGTGACCCGCGTTGGGCAAGAGAAAACGCTGTCCAATGGTTTCGTTCATCATCAGAGTCACTGAGCCATGCTTTGTCTGGTCCATCACCTGAGATCTGTTTGCCATGTATGACTTTATCAGGGGCATAAAGCCCCAGAGACAAATTAGCTCCTCAGATCATTGGAACACATTGGGACATAAAACGAGACCAAGACAAATAATTTCAAACCTTTCTCCACTATAATATGACCACTTGCCTGTAATACTTAATCTAGAAGGCAAGTAAAAAGAAACAACTGAGGTGATGTGGTTGCACAAGTGTGCACACCCTCTTATAATTGGGCATGTGGCTGCATTTAGAATTAACCAGTCACAGTCACACCCATGTTAAATATAAGTCAGCACACACCTGCCACCGTTTGAAGTGCCTCCGACTTACCTCAAATCCATTTCAGATGTTCTAGTTGGCTTTTCCTGACATTTTTGTTCTTTCTAGCGGAAGCCTGAAGTTTATATGCTCACACTGACTGGTATTTGGAAGTGTTCAGTGATGCTCTCCACTCTGTCTAAGATCCCATTTCTAGCTGGAGACAGTAAGCCCATAAAGCATGATACTGCCACCACAATGATTCACTGTTGATATGATCTTCTTTTGGTGATAAAGCACTCGTGTTGTATTGAGAACTCTGGTTTTGCACCTCTGTTTCCCTGAAGCCAGGTTTTCCTCCATCTCTAGCAGCAGACCTCTGGGAGGGGAGGGTTTCTTTTAGGCCTGCACTCCCCACTCTGGAAACATGCAGAGCCTCTAGTTCATCTACACCAAACACCTGAATTATAGAGGGGAAGAAAAACCATTTGCACCGAACATGTTAAACTTAATGACATCACATGCTGTTTATTCTTTCCCACCTTGTCAATCATTTTTCGAGCCTCTTCTTCTTCATGGTCACCATTTTCCAGGTCGATGGTATATGTTCCTCTGTCGCTGCCATCATCTGGGCGTTGATAGCACTCATCACGACTACTTTGTTGGTGTGGTGCAGCGCTATGTTGCCTTTCTACAAAGCTAGCAGGCACTTTTGTACTTGAAGACCTACGACGGCGAGCTGGACTTTCCTCCTCCGCAAAGAGCCCCTCAGGCACATTAGCGCGCCCTTCCCTGATCTTCATTCCTGCTCCGCCCCAAAGCCCCAAAGGGCGCTGCTCCAGAGCAGCAACCCTGCGTTGTTCTCCAAGTGCGTTCTCTGAGTCGCTCTGTGTGCCATCCTCATGTTTGCTGTCTGGCATAGAAGAATGGCAAATAAGCTTAAATTGAGGGCAGCATAATTTTACTCATGTGGTGGCGTATGTACATACAGTACCTTTCAGACTCCTCAGTTGAACAGGTACATCACTCTTCACACTTTCCCCACCATCTGCTGCAACCGTTTCTTTTACAGTCAAAGGCAGCTCATTCTGGGCTAGCCAATCAGCAACTTTGACCTCTGCGGCCACCATGGCTGTCTGAAGTGGACTCAGTTCCTCTCCCACTCCCCTTTTTGGATGTGGCCTTGTGTCTAAGCCCAACTTTGCCACTCGATCTTTGACCGTCACTTTCCCTGATGCTCCGGGGTCAAATTCAATGGTGTAGGATGCATGACCATGGACAGGCTCTGCAACAGATGAAATAGCGGCCTCTTGATCTCGAAACGTGGCCTCACCAATTGCTTTACCTTCTAGGGGGCCATCTTTGGTGGGGATTTCAAAGTAGCTAGGCTCCTGAGTCGAGGATATTTGCAGAGCAGACTTTGGCATTTCCGCACTCTTCTTTGTGTCTGTCAGACAAAACATGATGGCATGGTGGTTCATACTTCACACTCTAAACTCTGCTCAATTTAGATTTTGAGATTGATAAAAATATTGTACTTTTGAAGCTCCATACACAAGTAACAGAAATAGGACACTGGATTTAAGCTTGTTATGATGTCATGTGCATTAGTATATAAAATTGCATGTTGGCCAGTATGAACCTGTTTGAGGTTTTTCACGATTTCTCTCAGAATTATTTTCTTCAGGCCTTCCAGAGTGATTATCAGCGTCCCCATCGCCCCACCAGGCAGGCTGTCCATAAAGGGGTGTTCCCCTGTGCAAAACTGCTAGATCTACAACAATAAAAGTATCGGTTTCATTATGATTTGTATGGGCGGAGCAGCAGCATAACCAGAGCAAAACAGTAGGACATGTACAAGCAGACAACTGGAAAGTCAAAGCACTGCAATCACTCATTGCAGGCTGCGTCCTTTGCACCGTGGCCTGGTAACTAACCGGTCATCTTTTCTTCCACCCTGTTGGGCTCTTTAGCAGAGGCCGCCTCACACACTGGTGCGGCTGCCTCAGAGCGTTTGACTTCTGATTTGGATGACTCCCCCTCGAGAGGCTTTCTCTGGCTGAGCTGAAGCTGGCTGCTAAACTTCTCATGCTGAAAGCAGTGGCATGAGAGGAGAGGAGTAAAAAAAAAGAAAAGCAAATATCCAGAAGTGTTTGGAGATAATACTGTAATGTATTTTTGGGTTAAAAGAATGCAGTGAACAACCTGCCTCTTACAGCTGAAGATTTCACTGAGATACAGTACAAGAATTGGAACATTTCTCCATATGGAGAGGCAGTCTCACCTTGAGAGCCTCTTCCGGTATGTGCAGCTCTCCGCGAACAACCGTGAACAAGTTTGTATGTGGGAAAAGTTAAGGTGAAAGACAGCTAGAACAGTTTTTCATGATGAGAAGCATGTGGTGGTATTCTGATCTGACATGCAACAGAGTGCAGGAGAGTGAAGCATTTCATGTTTCAGAGGTGTTCAAATACCGTGGCCTTTTGCTGTGCTGCTGCTTAATAGAAGATTGAAGGACACGCTCAAAGGATATCGTAACCGAACCTCAGTTTGTCATCGATCTTCAGTGTGACATACATTTGCTCCTGTACTCTGACATCATTGACAAAAGTCTGCAAAAACACAACAATGTGATTGAGCCAGCATTACACCCACAATTTTGACACAAGCTATTGGAGATCCAATTTGCCTCCCAAATTTGGATCTTCACCAGGAAAAAAAAATCCTGTTGGAAAAGTAAAAATTAATGTTTACATTTGAGTATTATTGTGGTTCTAGTTTTCCATGACAGTTTATACACTGAGATGTTTTTCAAATGTTTCTGCCTCAGTGCCTCATGTAAAATATAAATGACACAATCATTTATATTTTAAACTTATTAGAGACACTCATTCATTCATTCATCTTCCGAACCGCTTTATCCTCACTAGGGTTGCGGGGGGTGCCGGAGCCTATCCCAGCTGTCTTCGGGTAGTAGGCGGGGGACACCCTGAATCGGTTGCCAGCCAATCGCAGGGCACACAGAGACGAACAACCATCCACGCCCACACTCACACATAGGGACAATTTGGAGTGTTCAATGAGCCTGCCATGCATGTTTTTGGAATGTGGAAACATGCAAACAATGTGGAACATGCAAACTCTACACAGGGAGGCCGGAGCTGGAATTGAACCCGGTACCTCTGCACTGTGAAGTCGACATGCTAACCGCTGGACTACCGAGCCGCCTATTAGAGACATATTTTGACTAAAAATGGCTTTAATAATCATGAAATGATTTGATCATTTTTGCAGTATGTACAGTGCATTATTTTTCGATAAAAGGTGCCATTGAACGAAGTCAAACGACTGGAAAAATTACATGCATCTCAAATCAAAAAGATCACAGCCTGACATAAAACCGTTAACCAACCAGGAACTCACCCCATTCAAGCTGCCCAGGTCTTTAACTTTGTGTTCATCTGTATCCGCCTCGTAGTTGATGACAGCATGTTGTTTGTCCACACTGCGGGACTAAATCACATAAAATCCAGGCAATCACTTTAAGCAAAGACAATCTCCCTATCCGATTATAATACAGGGAGTAAAGCTCAGTATCACTAATCTGTACCTGCAGCATGAGTTCACAGTCATCTCTCCCCACGAAGATCATCTCTCTGGGGAGACGATGACGTGTCCCACTGCCACTCACAAGAAACCAGGACGTCAGACTCATAGCTCCCTTTCAAGATCACCTTTGACCTTTATTGCATCCTGCTGAAAAAGAAACATTTTGGAATTTAAATCAACGTCACAACCTTGGGAACATCTATGCAATTTAATGATGTCCAAATAAAAGAGCTGTTTCAAATAGAATACATGTTCGGTGTTGTATGAGAGATGTTTTCATGTTACCAAAACAGTATCGAGCCGCATCGCTCACTGAGCGGTTATCATATTTGCCTCCCATTGCAGAGGTTCTTGGCTGAAATCTTCATTCGGTCTTGGTCAATTATATCCTCTACAATGCCCATAGGTGTAAATGTGAGTGTGAATGGGTTGTTTGTTTGTGTGCACTTGAATGCGTCACTACACTCCTTTGGCTTCGCTTCCTGTGTAGCGTCCATTGTGAGCAGACGTTTTTGTATTGTTCAATAAAGTTTTTTTTTTTAAAAAGCAGACGTGTTTGGTGAGAACTACGTAATATCGGACTGTTCTTTTTGCATCATGTATCATCTCTCCTATTACATGTGTACAGTTTATGGTGTGAAATTGTAAAAAAAAAAGTGGTTTAAAAAAAGTTGTTTTCTTGATTTGGAACGGATTCAATTTTTTTTTACATTGATTCCAATGGGAAACATGGTTTCGGTTTTCGAACAATTCGGTTTTCGAACAGTCTTCTGGAACGGACTAAGTACGAAAACCGAGGTTTGACTGTACTGTATTGTAAATATAAAAAATGAAAGACGAATCACTCTGTCTCAAAGACACTGACAACAGGGGGTAAGGACAGAGTGACTCCGAAAAATAATACATTTGAACAGCTGATTAAGACTGGCTATTACGCTGAGTCAGAGCAAGTCTGCCAAGCAAACATTTGCACACATGGGCCAGAGAGAGGCAGGATGGCTTTCTTTAAGACCCTCAGCTGTGCTTCCCTTGAAGCTCTTCTATAAACAGCATACACTATCGAAGCATAAAATGAACAACCACCAGTAATTTGACTCAAACTACCAGCTGGGCTGCCTGCACGCTGCAATAACATCACCAACAAACAGGCCTCATTGCTGACTCATGGCTGAATTCATCGGCTATGTCCAAGTTTGTCCGTGCCGATTTTACGCCATCATTTTTGATTCCCTCCCTCCAATTGAGGAGGTGTGGGACTGGCGCCCTGGCTACAGTGGCCTAGTTGCCCCCTTTAGAAGCTCGACTGCACATCCATGCTGAGATGTACTGAAACTCTCCTCTGATGATGACAGCACATCAACTGGGCTTGCAGGCGGATGCAGCTGATGGCTAGTCAGCCAATGACAACCCCTGAAAATTAGCCCACTTAGGCTATCTTCACAATATTCCGCCGAGGAAAATTCGATGTTAATAATCACGTAAGACCACAGACTTCACTGTTCATACATGGCTTCGTATTTAACACGAGCGTTGATTGCAGTGTTAAATCCGGAAGCTACGCGGAGGTGCAGTATTGATCCTCGTACATACAACCGCCCTCCTTTACACTTGCCGCGACGTTTCGATGGTGGTACAAACATCGTGTTTTGTAAAACAGCAATAATTCCTTGACAATTATTGTCTGCTGTTAACCCAACATTGTCCAGGTTTGGTCGACACACAAAGCTAGCTTTCTCACAAGGCGCATACACATGCAGCGATGCTCATCTAACCGCATCTCTCCGGAAGAACGAAACGCGTCTCTCGCATCAGGACCAAGAACACTTTACTGGCAAACACTCCGGACGGAACAAACATGTCACTCACCAGCTGCTGCCAGGGTGATCACCATCCGATACGCACGAGATTTATGGATTGAGCTGAAGCTGTTCGTGTTTCTTTCTCAGTCCTGGCCGCCAAGCCCAGGAAGCGTTACAGTGCCTTCGCCTCACAGTGGCGCTGTGCGCTCAATTTGGAGAACACGATACTGTACATGATTACTTAATATTACAGTCGAAAGACACGCGCACTGCCACCCATAATATGAAACAGTGTAGGTTAAAGAGCATTTTCAATTCGTATAATATATGTTTTCTTTTACAGTGATGTCAAATTAAAACAAGAAATGTAATATAATACATTATCAATGGCGAATTGAATTGAATTGTGTTTTGATTGGGTAGTATCGAATTCCTGTAAATAAATTACACAAATCGTTATGAAATAATTCTCTGTCTCTGTGTCTCTGACTCTCTCTCTCTCTCTCTCTCTCTCTTTCTCTCTCTGTCTTTCTTTCTCTCTCTTTACATATGTATATTTTAGACACTGGATGGCGCCAACGGATCAAACTTCTTTTGTGGATGCTGATTGACGCTCAATTACCAAAGCAATTAGCGCTCAACGTGAATTCTAATTGAATGGAAATGGTTCATATATATGCATTGGGGACAAAAAATAGTTTGTTACCACTTAAAATATCATTCGACTTAGCAGGTCAATGTGAGCAATTTCTTACCGTATCCATTTCATTTATGGGATTTACAGAATTTCAAAATTCTTGAAAAACAAACCTTCACTTTTCTGATGTTCCATCCATCCATTCATTTTCTGAACCGCTTGATCCTCACTAGGGTCGCGGGGGGTGCTGGAGCCTATCCCAGCCGTCTTCGGGCAGTAGGCGGGGGACACCCTGAATCAGTTGCCAGCCAATCGCAGGGCACACAGAGACGAACAACCATCCACGCCCACACTCACATCTAGGGACAATTTAGAGTGTTCAATCAGCCTGCCATGCATGTTTTTGGAATGTGGGAGGAAACCGGAGTACCCGGAGAAAACCCACGCAGGCCCGGGGAGAACATGCAAACTCCACACAGGGAGGCCGGAGCTGGAATCGAACCCAGTACCTCAGCACTGTGAAGCCGACGTGCTAACCACTGGACTACCGGGCCGCCCCGTATCCATTTCATTTATGGGATTTACAGAATTTCAAAATTCTTGAAAAACAAACCTTCACTTTTCTGATGTTCCATCCATCCATTCATTTTCCGAACCGCTTTATCCTCACTAGGGTCGCGGGGGGTGCCGGAGCCTATCCCAGCTGTCTTCGGGCAGTAGGCGGGGGACACCCTGAATTGGTCGCCAGCCAATCGCAGGGCACACAGAGACGAACAACCATCCACGCTCACACTCATACCTAGGGACAATTTAGAGTGCACAATCAGCCTGCCATGCATGTTTTTGGAACGTGGGAGGAAACCGGAGCACCCGGAGAAAACCCACGCAGGCCCGGGGAGAACATGCAAACTCCACACAGGGAGGCCGGAGCTGGATTTGAACCCGGTACCTCAGCACTGTGAAGCCGACGTGCTAACCACTGGACTACCGGGCCGCCTTTTCTGATGTTATGATACATATTCATCAGTAATAAGTAATAAAAGGCTTGTTGAGCTCAATGTTGCAATTTTTATTACATGATTTATTTGGTGTTTACGATTCGCGTCAATGTAATCACAGTAAAAGGCTTGTTGTATGTTATCTTTCTCTCCAGAGTAGAAGCTGGCTTTTTAGCTAGCTATAATTGCTGACCAAGAGGACTAACTTACTTATGTAAATAAGTAAAGATATTTTTTTTTTAAGAATTGTCTTAGTCTGGTCAAATGCATAACAGGTTTGCATGAAATGGAGTAAGAAATTCAATCAAGAGGAACTATTCCATAAAAATACACAAAGACAAACCACCATCCACGCTCACAATCACACCTTAGAGTGCTACATGAACCTGCATGCATGTTTTTTGGAATGTGGGAGGAAACCGGAGTACCTGGTCAAAACCCATACAGGGATGGGGAGAACATGCAAACTCCACACAGGAAGACCAGGGCCTGCAATCAAATCCTGCACCTCTGCACTATGAGATGGACGTGCTAACCACTCAACCACCCGGGCATCCAAAATTGGACAGTGATTTTCAGCTGGATCGGCAAATGAGTTTCTTTCGTTTTATGCAGCTGGCAAGATAAAGCCCTTCCTTTCTCAACACCACTTGGAAACAAGATTCCATGCCTTTGCTACATCTCCGCTTGATTATCATAATGCGCTTCATTTTGCAGTCAGCCAGTTCTCCCTCAAGCGTCTCCAGGTGGTCGAAAATGTTGCCGCTTGCCTCCGAACTGGAACTTGTAAGAGTGAACACAAAACCCCACTTCTGACCTCCGTTCACTGGAACCCAGTACATTTTAGAGTTCATGTTAAGATACTTCTATTTGCTGTCAAATTTTTAAATGGCCTTGCCCCAGTCTACCTCTTGGAGCCCTTCCACACCTACGCACCTGCTTAGTGCTTCAGGTCTGCTGACCAGATGCTACTGGACATGCCCAGAACTGAGCGCAAGCCTCAGAGTGGACTGAGCCTTTTCTGTTGCCGGCCCTCCCTCTGGAATAATCTTCTGTTAAATGTGAGGCATTTGTCCATTTTTAAAACTCGTTTGAAGACACATTTTGGCTATGCACTCAATATTAGATTGTATTGTTTTCTGGTGCCTAATGTATATTTGTTACTATCATTAATTTGTGTTTGTGCACAGTCTGCAGTCCACCGTTTTTTGTGCACAGACCGCTTTCGCGAAAGGGCATATTTTGACAGACAGGTGTAGCTGCAATTGGACAATGTGGGGGTCAACTGAATAAAAGCAAAACAAGTAATACTATATAAAACATTTTGAACTTGGCCTTCGACGGAAATCGTTGTGGCCACATCCAAACTGATTGACTGACTGTAATGTAACTAGTGCTCAAAAACAAATCGACAGGCTTGAACTGAAACACAATATTCAATTCCCAGGGTTCATAAACACCGGCACACCGCATATGTGCAGCCCCTATCCATAAATGTACATGGCACCGTTGCATGATGTTATCTTGCATTTTTAGAATATAGTGAGTGTTTCTAAAACTAACATAAATTATTAATATTTATGGCAACAATGTTAGCACAACAAAGCAAGGAATTTATTTCTGAGTTGTTTTTACCCGTACATCTAATTGGGGGACCATACAAGAACATTTAGTTCTGTAAACTTCTGTTTTGAGTGAAATGCAAGGCAGCACGGTGCCAACGGTTCGCAAGTCCGTCTCACATTTCAGAGGTGCAGGGTTTGATTCCGTCTCCGTCCTTCCTTGTGTGGAGTTTGCATGTTCTCCCTGTGCATGCGTGGGTCTTTTCTGGGTACTCCGGTTTCCTCCCACATTCCAAAAACATGCATGGTACATTAATGGGACACTCTAAATTGTGCCTATAGTGTGAGTGTGAATGTTTGTTTGTCTATGTGTGCCCTGCGATTGGCTGGTAACCAGTTCAGGGTGTCCCCCCGTCTACTGCCCCAGGACAGCTGGGATAGGCCCCAGCACCCCCCACGAGCCTTATGGGGACAAATGGATTAGAAAATGGATGGATGGATAGTGAAATACAGGAATGGCAATTTTAACAAACGCAAAATTTAAAATATTTTGTTGAATTGCTGCCCAACTTTTTTCATCAAAGTTTGTTGCCTTGAAAATTTGGGTTCACTCATCTTTTATTTTCTTATTTACTAACAGGGTACCAAACACATAGCCCTGGTCTGCGCAAGAACAGATTTATGTAAACAATATGTAACATGTCATGCCCATAAATAAGAATTCTTTTACTCGACAGAAACAATTACTTTTTTTCACAATGCTAAAAAAAACACTAGTTTTACACTGTGGGTTTGCTTAATAACTTCATACTGTACGCATGCTTAGATACTGTAAATAATAGGTTACCTCATGACTATGAATCACACATATTGTATGTTGCACATTATGTCTTTACCCCAATCAGCTACTCTCTCTCTCTCTCTCTCTCTCTCTCTCTCTCTCTCTCTCTCTCTCTCTCTCCGTCTCTCTCTCTGTCTGTCTCGGTCCAGCCCCCTTCTTTTCCAGTCCTTTGGTGTGTCATCAGGGTGGCCCCCGGCATTTCTATAGGTAGTCGATAATAATGAGTGTCCATTGGTGTTTCTAGTAGCTGCCCCCTCCCACCGGCCGCCTTGGCCCTGCCCACGCTTGAGAGATCTCACTTTGGTTTATCTCCTGACGTTCAAGTTCGCAGGAACGTCACGTCCGCACTTGAACTTGCAGCTCAGGGTTTGGGGAGGGCATGAGGGGGAGGAGGAGGAGGAGGGGGTGGGGGTCTTCTCTCACTGCATGCGCCCTCCATCGTCATCATCATCATCATCATCACCACCACCACCACCATCATCATCATCGTCTTGTAGCGCTAAAAGTCATGAGGATCTCCTCCACGCAGCCTGCAGCGCGTTACTCCCCCTCGCCCGTGCGCGTGTGATCCATGCACCTCACTTTTGCCCGTGTTTTGAGCACCTCACTCCCGCGGCTCGTGATTCTCACGGACGTCAGATGCACCCATGAGATTTTCACTTGGAGTTTACCTGGATTTCCCAATGTGAGCTCCGTTGAGAAGCCGCCACTCCAGCCATCATGTCTCGCCGCAAACAAGGCAAACCCCAGCACTTGAGCAAACGGGACTTTTCGCGTAAGTAAATATGTGGTTTATTTACTGTTCACGTGTCGACTTATTTTAGTAGATGGGGACTTCCTTGATCCATTTTAATTGAAAAAAAAACTGTTTAGTGTGGGGCAACTCACACTACGGGGACCGCAGGGGAGCGCTTTGAAAATAGTGGGCTTTACTGCAAGCGCTTCAAACAACGCGGCAGAGAAGTTCAACTGAAGTTGGTTAACGCGTTGTGTCACGGACCCTTCGAGATTTCTTTTGCCATCAAAGAGCAGGCATAGGCTTTGTTGCCGCAGACCTTTGTTTAAGAGGTTCTGCATCAAGCGAATAAAGTTACCAGCTTGCAGTGTTTCCAAATATATAACCAACACCATTCGTCTTTGCGCTGCCAAAGAGTTTTATTTGCCAAGGTTCGAGGCTGCTTGGTCAGGAAGTGGTGTTTACACGCACACTTGTCCACGGCGCGAAGACCTCGTGTACGCTGTAATTACCTCGGAAGGCACATAGTTAAGCGTGCCACCATCACACATGATCACACAAGAGCTATTAAATGAAATTGTGGTGTATTCAACGTCAATCGTGTCGAAAGGGCGCCACTGATGACGATTCATCTTTAATTTCAAAGGGAGGAAACACGTTGGACTCTTTTACGATCACGTGTTTTCAAAGAGGTTGACATTGCACCGCCGTGTTTAACTTGTATGTGGATCCATCCAGAAAATCATATTTCTATTATTTCGCTGGAGGAACAGTGTTGAAAATGCATTTTATGCAAGTGCAATGGTTCCCGGCACCAAATGAATTTTCAGGAAACTATACAGTACATTTGGTTCATATGTTCTGATAAATTAATTTATTTCCTAAATCTGTTCGATATCAATGTTCCCCCGCTTCTTCCGTGTCGACTGAATCCAATTACGCACTCGTGGAACGTATGCCTTAATTCTGTGAGTGTGATATAACCGGATTTGCCAGTGGGGGGCGTACTATGATTATGCTCCTATAGGGGCACCTTTGAACTTGAACTTGGCCCATTTTATTATTGTTTTCCGTAACAACGCTCAATTCTTTGATTAATTTTAGATTTTTAAAAATGAACAGCATATTCTTGTTTTTTAGAGATGTAATCCTTACAGCACAGTGCAAATGTAACGCCGAATGGAAAACAAGTGCTGAGGACTTGCACTTAAGACTTGTTTTCTTTCACACGAACCACGTCTTAACACAAATGCATTAAATACATTATTTCTCAGTCATCTCATCAGATACATTCAATTCGTATATGTAGTCATCAAAGTTACATTTTAATGCAATAGTTGTCAAACATTTATGATATTGACATGACACAATGAGTGAGCACTGAGCACATGATGTATTTCTAGTACTTAATTGCACGCTTCCTGGTTTTATCCCTGACCTGGCCATGAGTTAATGTTGCTTTAGTAGATTTATACTGCCATATTTTAGTTTATCTTCCATAGTTTTACAGGTGGATTTTTAGTTCAGATTTTTTTTCAAAGCAAGATAACCTTGCAAGGGAATATATATATATATATATATATATATATATATATATATATATATATATATATATATATATATATATATATATATATATATATATATTTCATATGAATAATTGCATCCTTAATGTACTTGTATGTCTGAATCTATTTCTTAAATAAGTAGTTTAGTAATTGTTAAACAGTCCCCTCTGGACTGCCACCTTAGTAAACAAACACAAACCACTTTAAATTCTGTGGCAGTCAGTTGTCTGAAAAAGATAAAATGACATTTTTGAAAGTTATTCACATCACTTTTGCTTGGTGTCAAAAAATGAGATTATTTGGTTTCGAAGGAAAATCATTCTCCTTAACCCTGCCTCACATACTCCCGTGATGTCAATGGCGTAAGCTGGGGCAGATAAGCTCCAGCAAAAGAGCGGCAAATTCTTTCATCTTTAATGTAGTCGAACATACAGGTATAGCAGGGCCTATCTTGCAGAGTCCCCCATCACCTTCTCGTCTGACCTGACATGGAATTAAAGGTTGAACCGCCGGCAAGAATTCATCACATTTTATCTCAACATCCCAGTTGGAACGTCCAATGTCATTTACCATTGGCTAGAAGAATTCTCTCTCTCTCTCACACACTCTCGCGCTCTCTCTCTGTCGGTACTTCAGAGACCTACTCCACATCCAACCCCTCCATGTGTAACCGTGGTTCACAAGATCCCAGCACTTTTAACGAAATGGGGTCCAATCATCTTGAACTCAAATTAGAATCTATTTTTTGATTCTCAGAGGTGTTAGGTTCATTAAAAAGTGAGATTGGCAGCACAATAAAGAGGGTCAAGCAACTATGTCGCTGTCTGTCTGCTGCCTGCAAGCTGAGCGTGGCAGTCCATAGCAGTTCTTTTTTTCTTCCTTTCTGTCATTCTTTCTTTCTTCCTTTCTGTCATTCTTTCTTTCTTCCTTTGAATGGCCTACTGTATTTTTACATTGTTTTACATCTCTCTGATCTGCAACTCACAATCTGATTACTTCTGTGCTCCCCCACAGCTGAGCCACTATCAGGCATTGTACCAGAAGAAGACTGTCAGCAGTCCCCCAGGCTGGGCGTTGCTCAGGGCGAACCCCTAAAAGGGGACCAGGACCTGCTGACCTGCGGCCAGTGCCAGTCCCGCTTCCCCTTGGCTGACATTCTGCTGTTCATTGAACATAAACGAAGGCAGTGCCATGGGAGTCTCTGTACGGACAAACCCCTCGACAGGCCACCGTCCTCGCCTCTCTCCTCGCCACTCTCCACGTCATCCTCGCACTCAAGGAACCACCACCCGCGTAGGGTATGCCACCCTGTGGAGGTGGCCGTGCAAGTGTCGCCGCAGGACGAGGACTGTTTATCTACACCCTTGCAAGGAATAATCCCCAAGCAGGAGAATATTACAGGTAAACACATATGGCCGCCATGCAAGGGTTAAGCAAGAGGTATAGTTTGGGTGGTATATGAAGCAGCTGCTGCTGCATTGAAGGCCTTTGAATGTCCTTGAGTTAGAGCCCTGAAATCACATAAAGAGCGACCATCCTGACAATTATCGCAAGGAACGGAAACGTTTTCAGTGAAAAACGAGACACACACTGTCAGACAAAGACACAGATTATGTAAAGAAAAAAAAATGGATTACAGATGTGCATAGATCCATTGCCCTCATGTGGTGGTGAGGGATGCATTTCTCTCCCTCCCAGCATTGTTCCACTGTCCCGCCTCGTGCTTCTTCAAACATGTGCCAAGAAAAGCTCACTCCTTTATAAAAACGTATTGACAGTTTTTTGTTTTTAACTGATTTTGTTATCGAAGAAAATCATGCATTTTAAGAGAGGCACAGCCTTCAATTATCTGCTTGTCTTGTGATTTGAGTAATTAAGGGCTTTTTAATGCTGCTGGTTGGTACATTGGCAGTCTGCTGGGACTACATGGGCCTGTTGTGGTAACAAGCGTGACTCTCATATGAATGGTTTTACATGGCGGGGTTTGATTTTGACCAGTAAAGCTTTTTCTGATGTTGACTAATTTCCCTGATACCATGTGCCAGTTTGGCCAGATTGACGAGAATAGGGTAGGTTAATTTGGAGCCAATCCAAGCTAAATGTGCAGAGAGCAGCACTCAACAATGCAAGCTACTGTCCTGTATTAGCTAGAGCTGCTGCTCTGCAGATGGTAAGTCTCTTAGCAGTTGTTAGCGAGCTATCCCTTTTGCTATACAGAGTGACCACTGTTCATTAGTCTGGAGTTTGCAAAACATCTGCCCTCCGTACGTGCGTGCGCGCGTGCGCACACACACACACACACACACAAATAAATGCAAGCCCTAGCGCACACACGGATGAAGCTCACTTGCCTCTTGGCCTTGTCAGCTGCTCGAATATGCTTTTCTTTGCTTATTTAGATCCTCGTGCAACACAATTCACATGATGTCGTAGGGTCAGGAGCTCGCATTTGGGGCATATTATTTATAGCTCTCACGTATCTGGATGATGTATAAGAGACACACTGCCTCGCTTGATTAGTTTAATTAGGGTCTAGTTTGCATTCCGCTGGATAAAAAGTCATTTCAAACATTTTGAGTAAGGCCTCCCAAAAAAAAAAAAAAAAGTCATAATAATAATAAATGCATGCGGCCACGGTGTCAGAAAGACTCCATATCATTCACATGCAGTGAAAGCACTCTCCTCCCACCTCCGTTGCGTTGTATCTAAGATTGATGGATGCAGACTGGCAGTGCCAGTGCACCACCCCTTTCCCACATATGGTCGCTGCCATGTTCTCTCACCCTGCTCGGCTAGAGGCTGACACACAGAGAAGAGGCATTTCCATGCATTATCTCCCTTCATGATGTTAAACTCCTACAGGATTGCGTTATACAGTATGCATATTCCTAATGAGCATCTTGCAGAAAAGAGTACCTTTTGAAATGTAATTTGATGCAGATGATTGACTGGTGTAGGAGTTGCTGAATCTAGTGAGGATGATGATTGAACCTGGAGGTTGTGGGGGTGATGATGGTGTCTAAAAGAGCCAGAACTGGAATGGGACAGCTGAGGCTGTCTGGGAAGTCTCATGGCTGCAGCTGGGGCCACGGTCTGTAGTCTGGAGCCCTGGGCTGTTAGAAGAGGGCAGAGCAGCCTGCGTGCCATCATTTGCATGATAAACAATTTAAGATATGCATAGCGACAACGTAGCTTGTCTCCAGATTATGGATGGCCCAGAAAAGGAGCAGATGACCGTTTCTCACACAAACCTGTGAAAGTGGATTATATCTCACACGATGCAATTTATATTAAAGTGGCATATAATTGAAGATTTATGTTTGTTTACATTTATCTTCACTCGTCAATTATATGAATGCAAATCTGATTTCTGTTGTGTTATTGCTTCCCCCCATTGCACTGATTTAAGTGGCACTACTACACAATAGCGCATTTACATATGCCATTCCCTCTATAGTAACTCCAACCTCTTCAAACTATTTGATGAAGGAGATACAGAAGGAGGTAAGATGATATTGCAATACTACCCGTGGCCCATCTACTTTATCCATCCCAACATTTGCATCTCTCACATCCTCACCAGTGTCTTAATGAGGCCACTGTAGCAAAGTTGTACAGCGCCTCACACTTCCGCCTCCTTCTAGTACTCTTGCTCAATTGAAACCTTGACTTTGAATCAATACTGAGTTAATTATGACAGCCACCTCCCCTCCCTCTTTTTCTTCCATGGAGCAAAACCTTATTTCTTACAATATCGCTTGGCAGTGTGTCTTCTTGCAAGCATCTTACGTGTTCATGTGTTGTGGAGACAAAGGTATTTAGCAGGCACTGAAATGGCACCTTGCCACTTATCTCCAAACCACCAGCCCCCATGTCCTTCACAACCTTACACATATACTGACTGGGTATCTGTCAGGGAGAACTGTGTGTGTGCGTGCGTGCGTGCGTGCGTGTGTGTGTGTGTGTGTGTGTGTGTGCGTGTGTGTGTGTGTGCGCGCGTGTGAACGCGCGTGTGTATGAACTTTGCAAGTTCACTTATGGGGCTTTGTTTCAGTGATCACTTTAATTGATCCTGAATAGGCCCAGATGCGTGCCATTGTACAGCTAATATTTTCAGCATACACACTCCATTGTCTGCATAAACTGATGGTAATTGGATCCTACAGTTGTACTATGCTCTGATAAAATATTTTTAGCCGTGGGCTCCAACAAATTTTAATAAAGGTAAACAGCAGGGGCATCGAGAAAGCCAAAATTCTTGGCATGTATGAGAGGGGACCTAATTACATGGGGTGCAGTGGTGGGAGTTGCGCTGTGGTATGTAGAGTGCTCCATTCAAATGAAGAAACTGATGAGACAATTATCTGCAATTCTGGACACAATATGAGTTCCAATATCCAGGTTAATTTATTTTTGATCTTTCATTTTCAGAAAGTTCTGCATCCCAATAATGTATTCACAGTAAACAAAGTACAAACTGTATGCTTATTTTTAAAGATTACATTCTAGTTTGTGATCATTTTATGATGACTGAAAAAACGAAACATCTGAACTTGCTTAATTTTGTCTACTTCATGCAAAGGTTTAGGGGAATCGAGTTTTGAATCAATGCATGTTTTTATGTAAAATAAAATCACAGCTACTGTAGCTGCATTTTAAACGGGGGCAGGTGTAGTAGTTAGAAGACACTGACTACAGTTGCTGTTCAGATTATTGCTTGACCAGCATTTTGTTAACCAATATGTTCAATATTATCATTAATCATTCTGAGCTAAGCACATCTTTGACACCCCATTTCTGCATTTCTCAAGCTCAACATAACATAATATGATGGAATTGCTTTGCCAACACATTTGGCCAAATTCAAGAACATGGGGTACGTTGCAATGTCAAAAAAGTCAATCAAAAGAGGCAGTGAAAAGCTCCTACAGTCCCTCAAAAAGTTTCATTTTTACACATGTGCATAGCTGCTGCAGCAAACCCGTTTTTGGAAGAACCCTTGACCAATAAAAAAAAGTGTGTATGTGAGTTTTCGAGCTTCATCTGTTATTAGAAAAATGCATTGGCCTCCCGCTATACAACTACTGTAATTCCAGATTAATTTTTCCTCAACTCGGCCCAGCTATCTCATGTTTGCAGATGTTGCGGCCGAAGTGAAGTGTATGTTTACATCTTGGGTATGAATTTGCTGTCTAACTGAAACTTGTGCATAAGTGTGCACATTTGTGTACAGGTGCAGTTTGGGCCACTTAAACGGTTTATAGCTTGGTGTGCATGTGTGTGAGGGATGTTTGTTAAAGCTTTACTACTCTGGGCGTGCAGGCTGAACATGAAAGGGTCTTTGACTTGGCAAGCCTTGCCTGAGGACACCCCTCTATGGACTGTGCCAGCCCAGACTTGGCACAGAGGACTGCTCCCGAGGGACAGGATGGGCCTGAATGCTTGTGTGCTGGGAGGGAGTAAAGGTGTGTATGTTAAAAGTGATGTTTTGTGGGCTGAACCTATGGTCAGATGACAAGCGTGTGTGTGTGTGTGTGTGTGTGTGTGTGTGTGTGTGTGTGTGTGTGTGTGTGTGCATGCGCTGTCCTCGGGGCTCCTGAATTGGGCTTCCTGCGTCTCTGTTTGTCTTCTAACAACCTTGGTACCACAGCCTCGGGCCATTCAGGTGGAGGCTAGTTGAAGTATGCACCCGCACACATACAGTCCACACAAAAAGAGCGACATTCACTCACTTACAAATGTGCACAGACACACATCTGTTTTATGAACATTTACTCTAAAGATATGCAGAAACACACACAAGTGCACACATTGTAAACCGTAAACATTTGTTAGTATGTAATAAATGTGTTGTGGCAGAGGTTCCATGATGTGTAATGAGTTGATGGGAGCTGTCAGAAACATGATCCGTATTTCAAATCCCGCCACCACTGTTTTCCCTCCATCTGACTCCTCAATTTCTTTGCCTTGCGAAAATGTTTCCTGCTCGTCTTAAAGGACTGCAAAGTGGTAAACATGAGCATGTCTGCACCTCTTAAAACTGACAGTCTACAGCTCGTTAGCACTGTGGCAGATCTGCCGATTGAGCAAGCCATAAAGGCAACACGCGTGCACAATCCCTATCCATCCATGTTGTCAAGCAGCTGTCAAACAAAAGTGCACGACAGAACCAGCCTTGTTTGTCCACATCCGCGTCACGCAGGTTAGAAACGTCTCCTTTGAAAAAAAAGATCGTCCTTCCTCTGTCCTGTCAATAGTGTGGCAGAAAGTCACATCTCAGGGCCAGAGGTCATCTGACACCATCGAGGCCTGTCACACCAGCCGCCGACTTCAGCACCTGCAGGTTAATGACTTTATTTTTAGACGAAACAGAAACAGAAGATGAAAAAGTGACTTTCATACAGCTGTACCTCCGGAAGTGGCAAATGTGAGCCAAAAAAGGAAGTGGTGAGATATAAGACTTTGACATGGTACTTTGATATTAACTACAATGTACTCTTTAAATGGAATTGTGATCATTCAGACTCAAGGTGGGAAAAGGTCGCTTTTAATTTTCTGTCCGGTATCATATTCCGTTTTACCTCAGCCTATCACCTCATCCTCCACTGTTCCTATTGTGACTTGTCGTCCACGTTAAGGTTGGGCTGCAGCACTTTTTGCTTTGTCTTCCTCCCAGCTGGGATTATAATGTTGAGTCCTTCGGAGAGTCACAGAGATGAGGGTGTTGTGTTAATATGAACGCGTTGATCCTGGTCACTATCTGTCTTTAGTCTTTCTTCCTCCACTATCTTCTTCACCGCAAGTCCCGATGGTGGGTTTGGCCTGACTGTCTACGTTTGTATGGGATAATATGTACTGTAACTATGTGACCGTATTTGAATGGTTGGTTGTCTATCCAGCTGTGTCTTGCAACTCTTATCACACATTCTGTAGATATGAGACATAGAGGGCCCCTGTGTCTGACTTTACACTTGTGAAAACTCACAGTCCTCCCTCCGAATGTTAGTGAGAGAGCATCTTGACATGCACGCACAAACCTGCTGCTGCAAGGACCGATTTACGAACGGATGCTCTTTTCCTCTAGGAAGGGTGTTTTCAAAAGCCCATCGCCTCATGATGGGTCAAATTAGCGGCACATTTGATCTTAACTTCAAATCCGACATCTTTTAAATGATGATCACAAAACTTGGCCAACATGCATTTTTGAAGGAGCCGTTCCACTTCACTTGCAGATAGACGCCATGTAAGGCGCAATGGTTTACACAGAAGCTTGTACAGCAAGGAGACCAACCCAAACATGTGCATAAAACCCTGCTAGTAAACCCCAACAGCCACTGCTTCCCACACCGCGAAGATCCTCAACCGTGGTTGCGCACGGACATACATGCAAACATAATATGCATACTCCTGTCCCTGGCAGCCTGCACTTTGGCAGGCGGAATGCTGGTGCCCTCATTTAAATTTGAAGCGCTTCTTTAATCTTCAAAGGCCTGATTGCTTTATGAATATGCATGGTCTGAGCTGACTCTCAGTTCATTACCTTGTTGTAAATTCTAATGACCATTAGGGCCCTGTGCGGTAATTGCCAATTGTTTTGCATTTTTGATTAGCCCATTACTGGAGCGCATTCTGAACATGTCTGCCCTGCCAGCCTGCCAGGCCATGACAAGAGGCTGAGATGAGTTGAAAAGAAGAAAAAGGGGAGTGCATAGGGGACAAGCGAGTTTGTTCGCGCGTGCGAGCGGTGGTGAAACACAGATAGGGTTGAAAATAATTCAAGGCTTAAACCAAATTCGCGCTCCAAATTCTAAGTTTTGTTTTGGGGAGGGAACAGTAGTGACTTATGAGAGACTCGAGACAAGAATGGATGTACCCTAAATGAGGTTCATCTGGGTTGTTTCCGCAGCGCTTGAGTGCAAGAACGTGTACCTGACTTCAATTATGTCAGCATACGTAATTGTTGATTGTGTGCGTGGCTGCCCGTCCGACTGCGTGCACATGTCCAAGTTTGCATGCAAGCGGGCGAGTGAAGCGCGGTTGCTGGTGTGCTGGGAGTGGTTGGGAACTTCTGGTGGTGTATCCCAATGCTCGGCGTGCCTGGGACTCATGAAAGATTGATGCCTCCTAGCAGAATGGCACGGCCCTGCTACAACTTGATAACATCTAATGGATAATTTAACGCTCTAAAACCGGCAGGCTGGTCCCCCTCTCGAGCTGGATGGAGCGGACAGCAGCTGCTGGGCTTTTGGGGGGATGCTGCTTTGACTGAGTGTCAGAGGGAGACTTGAGGACAGGCAGGAAAGGGGAGGAAAGAGAGGGAGCAAAGGAGGAAGAAAGTAAAGTGTGTGTCCATAGCGTGACTGGAAGCCCCACTTTGGTGCCCAGAGCCAACTTTACTTTATAGTGTCAAGAGTTGATTAGGCAGCTCTTGTCACAGTTGTTAAGATATGAAACCCCCCCCCCCAAAAAAAAAAAACCCTCTTCTTCAACTTAAATACACTCCCACTCCCAAAAGTCATCCTCCATACTCTGTACATGTGAGCACAGGAGTAAGAACAAGGATAACATTTGTATCACGTTTCAGGTTTATGTGTTAACAAAAGTATCAGGACATCTCTCTTTTAATCACAGAATCTCATCAGTCCGATTTCATTATCGGCCCTTCGTTGCCCTTACATCAGAGTTAACCAGTTCATCGCAACATTTTGAACTCTGCTTCCTAATTAGTTGGAGCAGTGTGGGGAAGGAATCTTTCAATTTCAGGATGGCCGGTATTTGGATGAATTTGTTTCAGAGGAATTTGACATCTTTTTCATCAGCCCCATCAAATACATTTGCAATGAACTAGAATAGAGACTGGAAGCCAGGCTCTCATCAGCAGTAGAATTGTGACCTCCGACGTTGAATGGGCAAACGTTCCCAAAGACAAATCTTTGGGAACGTTTGAAACTGTAATAGAAGCAAACTCGGACAACTCTGTATTTTTACCATTCTACTTTCCTATATTTGTAATAGCTCAGCACTGAGCGTATACACGCATGAACAAGAGGGAAAGAAAAGCCCAACTCGGTTTTCTGTATTGTTGTATTTTAAATTCCACATTTACTTTCTACTTTCATCAGTTTGAAGTTACAAAAGTGACAGCGGGGTACCACACTTTAGCCTCCGCCTGTAGTATAAGTGGGGTGAACAAATGCAACCTCCGTGTTGGGTTAAGACTTGTCTTAGCCCGTTTCCTCCAAGGTTTCATTAAATCTGTCAAGTCACAGTTAGTCTCCCCTCTCACTCCGGGATAGGCTGCAGCCCATGACATCCCCGCACAAGGTAAGAGGTTTAGAGATGAATGGATTATCGTGCAATAATATGTCTGATCTGGGGAGAAAATGGGAAGACTTTGGGGTCTCTGTGAATTCCCCTCTAAGTACAAAAGTTATGACGAGGTGTCCTTCATGACATTGACAATTAATTATAGATACAGTCATACCTCGGTTTTCAACCATAATCCGTTCCAGAAGGCTGTTTGAAAACCAATTTGTTCGAAAACCGAAACCACGCTCTTTAAAAAAAATCTTTATTGAACACATCTGTTCACAATGAAACGCTACACGAGGAAGTGAAGCGTAAGGAAGGTGAGAGGAGTCAAGTGACGCATTCAAGTGCGCTCAGTTTGTTCAAGAACCGAAATTCGGTCGTCATCCGAGGCATAAAAAACTCGAAATTTTTGGTCGAAAACCGATTTGGTCGAGAACAGAGACGTTCGAAAACCGAGGTTTGACTGTACTCAGATTTTGGTGCGACCCTCCAGTATCTGGACACTGAGCAAATCGCAAATTGAAATGCATGTTTTCTGAACCTCTTCCGGGATTTATCAGCATTATTTTTTCGTCACTTGTTTTTGCAAAAAAATATAGCTTCAACACCAATTCAATTCAATCTAACATACAAACTTGCATTCATAACTCCACCCATAAATACTGTAATCGTGGTTCTTTTGTGCGAGGTTCTCTTGTCCCACTCACATGTAGGATTCATAATCTCTGCAGCTCTGAGGTCTTCAGTCAGTCTCTTATTCCCAGACTATTAAACCGTTGACAGTTTGGTTAATCGCCCCGCGGTTGGACTTCAAGGGGAATTACAAAGAGGTCAGCAGACGCTTTCTCTGAGGTGCGGAGAGAAAAAGCCAGGTGTATGTACTGTTCTTTACTCTGTGGTGTGCCTCAGCCTCAACGAGGTCATTTTTTTTTTTCTTGTTTTAACAGCTCAGAGGATGCACAAGGTTAAGATCAGTCCTTCCTCGGGCAGAAAGAAAGAGGACATTTTTACAGCTCGGTAGAAGGAATTCCAGGAGTAAGTAGCAAGCCAGGATCTACAGTATGTCCAGTCTGCATGGGCCTATGTTCACACACGCTCAGAGACGAAGGTAGCTGAGCCTGCTTTAAGGCATCTCACCAAGACAGCATGATAGATGGCTTTGTTAAAGGGTCCCAGGGTGTCCCCTGAACTTGAAGCACTGTGTTTATCTTGAATAGGAGATGTACAGAGTGTTGGGAGGGTGAAGGTGAGGGAGGGGGGGTAGTGGTTGTTGAGCAGGAAGAGAAAGGGAATGATATAGCTTTCAGGGGAAGGGAGAAAAAAGAACGGGAGGAGGAGGGTGAGTTAGGGTCTGTATCTGGGCAGGCCAGGCTGGGGGTTGGGGAGGTTAAGGGGGGGGTCGTGAGCAGGCAGGATGGAAAGAGGGGGGATGGGGCATCCCTCCTCGTAGCTGTCCATTAACAGATGAACTTGGCAATGGTCCAGGCCTCAAAGGTCTTGGGAGACAGGCATACACGTATTCACTTGCTCACACACACTTGGATGCACACTTCCCTGGTACCTGCCGACTGTGGTTGGAATGCCACCAGAGTTCTTTTTTGTCCAGAGGCGAAAAAGGACATGTCTGTGGTTTACCTACGTCAGAACCGGTTCAGACCGGTTGGACAGCAAGCCCGAAAGAAGGCAGACGGACAGGTCTGGTGGTCACCTGGCCCGTCTCACGTTCTCTTCTTTATATCTTGCTCATCGCTCCTTGTCCTGTTCTGTTTTTCAGATTTAGAGGAGGAAATAAAGAGTGAACCTTTAACCCGAGGGCTTAGGATAAAAAAAAAGAGGTGAGGGAGCAAGAAGAAAAAAGTGAGAGATGAACAGTCAAAAACAGCGGTAATAGGAGGGAAAAGGGTCTTGTCGTTTTTGGTGCGCTCCTCTTGATGGGGCAACAACACCACCTCGGCTATTGTGTACTGAAAACACTGCAGCAAACGCAATGGCAGGTTAAAACAGTGCGTGAGGGGTTGCTCGTAGGATCATGGATCATATCGTAATCGAGAATCCTTTTTCAGGGAATCGTAGGGTTAATGTTATATGTACACTATTTTCCCTATTCTTTACTTATGTCTCTTTTTATGCCCGCCATCCAAAATGGATAGAGCGCCACTTCTCATTCCAACTCAGATTGGGTCTTAGCTGTTTACAATTCCACTTCAAATGCTTTTTTCACCTCACACACAACGCAAACCTGACCTCAAGATGTCAGATCACAAAGGCCTGACACGTGAGCATCCATTAAATTCAAGGCATCGCACGTATTGTTTTGATACTCAAAGGTTTCATTTGTCGTCAATAAGCTATTGTGTATATATGCTGAGTGATAAGATATTGCAGATGTCCCCCCACCCCTCCACATTATATTTTTTTATTATTAATCAACACCACAGTGGATTCAAATACAGTAAGCAATCATTTTATTCTTACCCGAAAATTCTGAATATGTTTGGCTTTTTTTCTTCACCAGGATCAAACTCTGTACAATTAAGCAAGGCTCCAATAGTGATGTGAAAATAATATGTCATTTCCAGCAATGTAACGTCCAATTAGAAAGCATGGGTGAGAATTGCTATGCGGCCATGCTTGCAGCAAGCCTTATCGTCTTTTACGTTTTTTTGTTTTTTTGTTGGTCATCTCAGATCAGCGACAGCAGACCCTTAACATTCGGCATTCCCGACGGAATTGCAATTTCTTTTCATTTTTGTATTTAATTGAATCATAGACTGCCAAGTGCTATCTAAAGATCGTAGCATTTTAAATTTCATAAAGTGGTTGGCCTGGAAATGTTAACTCTTATCTCACAACAATCTCTTTGTGTGTCAAGATGTTTACCTGCCATGTGTATCTAAATCGAATCAGCTGCTCACAGGAGCATTGTCGTGTTCATAGCCCGCAAGCACCAATGCGAGACCGCAAAGGTTGCTAGTGGGTGTCAAATGCCACCATTGATGGATGGATGGAGTTTTATGAATTCATCACATGCACGTTGTAGGGCAAACATTGATAATGTATGTTTGCGTGTTTGTGCGCATGTGTTTATATGTTCCCCTGGAAGCGCATGCTATGTCATTTGCATGCATTCACACACGCTCACATTAACTTGTTATAAATAAAGAAGGTTGATTTTATCTGTCCTCATCTTTGCTCAATTTATTGCAACCTTCCAGTTCTTGCTGTGCTCTCCAAAACTCTTTGGTGCTGAATCAAGATTCATTTCTTGCCTCTGTGTGCCGGGCTGTTTTTTTTGTTGTTTTTGTTTTTTTAAATTGTGCCCCCTGTAAATTTGCATATGTATATGTGCAGATTGTATGAGAAGTGCTTTCACACATAAAGCAGTTCAACGGGTGGGTGAAGGGGGATGTTGTCGGGCCAATGTGTATATACTTTATATGTGTGTGTTTGTGTGAATTGTGTGCGTGTGTGTTGATAGGGGGTTGTGTTGGCACTTTGAGACCCCCCACTCCCCCACACGACCCACTCCTTAATACCCCACAACCCCTCCCAGACAAAGCCGGCCACCACTCCCAGATGGTAGTCTGCTCTCTTCGGCCATGTGTCTGGTGTATATGTGTGGGTGTGTTTATGGACAGGGACAGCTACAAAGACAGAGAGAGAGAGAGCGAGGGGAGAAATTTGCAAGTGAGACTCTGCGGAAAAGTGAAATACTGATGCAGTGAGAGAGAGTGTGTGTGTGTGTGTGTGTGTGTGTGTGTGTGTGTGTGTGTGTGTGTGTGTGTGTGTGTGTGTGTGTGTGTGTGTGTGTGTGTGTGTGCGCGTGTGCGTGCACATTTAAGGAGTTTAAGACTTGTCTGCACTTACAGATTGGTTTGCATATCGTGAGTAAAAGCGAGCCAGTGTGGTTCGCTATGTTGTCTGTGCCTTGTTCCAGATGCATTCAAATATATAATGCAAGACAGAGGGACAAAGAGAGAGAAAAAACGTAACAGAGAGGATGAAGATCCAAAGCCGGACTCACTGACTGACAAGACGAGAAAGAGAGGGGAAGGGCCAGGATGGGAAAGCGAATACATTTTGTGAGTTAGTTTGCAACATACGTTTTGTGAATGAGTTTGCAACATGGGCAATTCTTTGTCGTAGTTAGTTTCCGATGACCTAAAGATGGCCACGGATGTCTGGCAAGTGGGAGCAGCATTAAAGAGTGGGCATCAGGATAATAATGCCTGTTGCAGGTTCAGGCAAAAATGGGTTACATCGTGGAGAAAGTATGAATATGAGAGTGGCTCATTTTATGCTGATAGTTGGGGGCAGTGAATTTTTTTTTTGTATACAGTCATGTAATCTTTTGTTTTCCCTTGGAAGTGTAAGGATCCAATAAGGTTTAATACAAAACATGCCTTAAAGTCTCATCTAAATCCTCTTCTTCCCCTGCGGCTGTATGTTGAAACAGGCTTGCAGCTCTGTTAAGAAGGGGCTATTTATTGGACCGATTCCAGCTTTTCTGACCTTGATGTTTGTTTTCCTTGTAGTCACAGACATAAACACGGCTCACACATTCAGACACAGCAAATAAGGAAGTTATTGTCTCCCAGGCCTAATTTCTCACTCTTTGATAACTACTTTACAGCTCTTTGGGATTTTCAAATGGGTCTGCATAGATAAAAATTCCCCGCAATTGTCCTACAAGCAGTTCAATATATATACAGTATATATTTTTGTGTATGTGTGTGTGTTGCTAACCCTGCAGCTGGCTTGCTTGCCCTTTCTCTCCTACAATCCTGTTTTTCTGGTTCTCTCTGTCTTTCATAAAACCAAAGCCGGCCACCTTTTTCTTCACCAGGTACTATTCTGTTATCAGGAATGAAACCAGACTCTCGTATGACATCACTTCAGCCCATAGTTCAAAGTGCCACGATAACAATTCTCTTGTTATCCCTTTTATTGAGGCAAGCCCTTTTCTGCCAATAAGCAGTCTGGCAGCGAGTGTTCTTCATGCTGGACATGCCGTGTTCTCCCCAGGCTCTGGTACTGCTCTGCTCTGCCAAGTTGCAGGGCCAGATTGTCTGTAATAGGCCTGCCATTTCTCTCTCATCATCTGTCAGCACTCAACTGCATGGTCCAAAGAAGGGAACCGTTCTCCAATTAAAAAGGTTAATTTGCCCTCCCCTGTCTACCCCCCCCCCCCCCCCCCCCCAACAGTTTGCAGCGTCTTCATTTAACACTCATTTGCAGCCCTACATTGTGCTTTTTAAAATGTTGTCTGGATTTAGAATAGGCTATAAACATGTTCATGCTATCATGTTTACCCTATTTTACGGACCACAAGTTGCATGTTTTTTTTATACTTTGGCTGGTTCTTATACAAGCCAAAAGTAGAATTTACGTTCGACTTGTATGAATTAGAATTAGAGCTCAGAATAGCACATAAAATCCTTATTCCCTAATCGTGTTTACAGCAGCAAAAGAGTTTCGGTTGAATTAGAAGGCTTCACTTCTAATTACGGAGAAGTTTTTCTTTTTAGTTAAAAATGGCTTACCTTAACTTTAGTCCTGGGTATTATTGTAGCCAAAAGTAGAATTTTGGTGTGGCGAATTGTAAGTCCTTATTGTGGCAGCAAACTAACGACATACATCACACATTAGTTGCCATGACTAGTTCCTATTTTTCTTTTTTTTCCTTCTGCTGTTTCTTCCTTTTCTTTTTCTTCCATTTCTTCTTGTCTGTCTGAATAAAACTGAGAAACTCAAACTGAAACTGGTGGTAATGCTTTGCTTCCATCATCTGTAGCATGCCGCATCTGCTACAAAAAAGATTTATTATTTACAGCACAATAACCGACATTTGACCACAATGCAACACGGGATTCTAGTTAATGTGGCGTACATTATTTTAAGCTAAAACAAAAAGGTTCCCATAGTTATAAGTGCAAGTTTTGAATCCAACATGATTAGGGAACAAGGAGTGCTACTGTTCTTGGTCTTGTTTTTTCCCCCTGAAAGTGCGATTTATACTGCGGAGCAACTTTGGCAACAGGCTTTATATTTTTTTTCTTCTTCATGATGCATTTTTTTTATTGGAGTGACTTGTGACGCAAAAATACAGTAGCTTTGTTGCTAAACCAATATCTAACAAGAACAGCAGCATCTACCAAAGCATATAAAGAGGAATTAGTATGGAGTCTTCCCTGGAAATTAATAATATGAACTTACATGATGCATTTTACAATTTGCAATCTATACTAATCATTGAGCTGAGATGCAAAACAATCATGTTCATTTTTAACTGGGTAGAAAGAGTGGAGAGCAAATGAGATTTTGCCCCATTTGAATTTTCATACATCAGAGTATGGTAAGTAGGGAGCTCTGGTGTGGCTGCTATCAAAGCATCGTTGTCTCCAGCTTTATCATTGCTCAACGCTACGGACTCTTCTAGTCTACTCTTCTTGTCCACACTTACACCATCCTATTATCTGAGAGGTCAATGGAAAGAGGCCCCGTGAATTTCTTGCTCAACTTCCTCTTTCATTGAGCTGCTGCAGTAGCATCACAGGGCAAAATATCCCCATCTCCTCCTTCGCTCCCCTCCCCCTCCAACACACATGCACACACACGCATTTTATCTGAATAAAAATGTATGTGGGCTCTTTGTGAACCAAAAGCTCAGGCAGGAAGCTTCCCCTAATCGCTGCCTGTGCTGCTGCCTTCCGTTTGTTACCACTGCTGACATAACTCCCACTCTGTGTCAGGCGAGCAGAGCCAGCAAAATTGTATTCATATTTACTTGAAGGTATTTCAGCCTTTACTAGGCGGATATAGAGAGGGCATTATTTGTGAAGGAGAGTCTGACATTGCAGTTGCTCTGGGCTCAGGTAACAGCCAATCATGGCTCACCTGTTTTCTAAAGCTGAGCCATGATTGGCTGGTTCTGTAATGTAATTTCCAGTCGATAGCAAGTCGCAAAATGGCCGCTCCCTGAGATGGACAAAAGTGGGTGGATTTTAATGATTAACTCATATTCCACAAACACATTATTAATCAGCATGACGTGTTTAGACTAGAAGGACTGCATAGAACATATTATCGTAAAGACATTTTTTGGGTTGACTTCGCCTTCAAGTCCTTTTGATTGTTAGCTGGTAAGGACTGTTTCTGTTGGGAGGCTGGTCCTAGAACCTCATACATTTTAGTCAGCATCTGGATCAATGTGTAGCTTCACAAATGTCTGACTGACTGACCCTTTTGTGAATTTTAAATAAACGACATTCTTTTTTGGCATTTCCCTTAATTTTAGTGACAAAATGCTTGAATCTTAATAACTTATCTGATGAGGATGAGGGGGGAAATGTAATGTTGTACAATCTGGTTCTCATCTAAAGTTGGATTTGTTGGCCTTGGCATATGGCTGCTTTCTGTTGAATGCCATTTGAATTACAGTTTGTACACTTCTCATTTCATCACAGTTCAGTTTAGGAATGGGCATAATAATTGTTTATCATGGGGTGAAAAATGCTAACAATAAATTGATTGTTGATGAAACACATCTTCATGCAATGGAGCTAAAATGGAGTGCAACACTTGTGGTCAGACACATGAAGTTGATCTACATTGCTATGGCCCAACTTTTCTGGGCAGCATTTTTCTGCTCAGTAGGATAATGGGATTGATTAAAGAAAATATTCATGAAGTAACACTTAATATGAGCGATTAATGAAATACAGTCACCAACCCAACTTGTTCCGTTACAATTGAATGTCATTCAGTTTGCATAAAAGAGCTGAAGAGAAGAAAAAATTGTCCTAGCGTTCGTTGTATTTTATACGACATACACTCGATATATTGTCTACATTATAGGGAAAATATTCCAAATTAGCTTCAGACGTTTAATGTTTTTACATTAATAAATCAACGGTAGCAGATGCGTCATCATCTGGCGTTATCTACAATGGCATACTAAATGAAACTGGGGGTCAGTCTTGATTGTTGTGGTGATTAACATAATCTAATGACTTGGAAAGATGAACAGGAGGTGGAGATAAAGGGGGAGAAAAGGAGGGAAGAAGTGAGACGTTGTCTTATTAAGGCCTCGCCTGTGGACAGGGTGAAAGGGCCGGTTTCCCATGCACGATCACCACAGACAAGCCCTCTTTGGTTACACAAAATGTCCGCCTATAAGGCCACGCCGGGGGGATATTAGCGTTATTTTTGCCTTAGTTATCTGAGAGCATTGTGCTTTTAGGCACCCTTGTTTGAGTGCCTGGCAGACACTTGAGTTTCTGCAGCAGATTAAAGGACATTTTAGCAGCTTTTTCTTGGGGCCAGGCCGTAAAAGCACACAAAGGGAGCAGCTGCCACTAATGTAATCTACAATAGGCTGCTGCAATGTAAAGCTGTCCAGTACTCTTTTGTTTTGCCTTTTTTATGCCATTCCCGACACCCTCTAACACTCATTCATTGACAAATTTGAATTTCTTTCCAAAGATGCGTGCTGAAAACGTGATGAAAATGGGTGTAATTTAGGCCATTATGCTCAAAGGGCAATCGTATATTTTTCTGTTTTTCAACATACATCACTGTAGCAGTATCCAAGGTCCAAAGGACAACTGTGCGATTAGCTCAAAAATGTGACCAGACACTTTGCTCCATTTCTGTTACCTTTACAGTCTCAGCTAAGACAGCTATAGAAGGAGCATGTAGGATCTTCCTTGCTTGACCTTGCCCTACTCAGAACATTTCTCGGAATGCAACTCAAGCTGTCCACTGGGGTGGACATATTGGTGACCCTTGTGCCAGTCAGGGGTTGTCAGCTTCTTTCAAAATGACAGAGTGGAGCTCTCGAACCTGAGTTCACGTTGCAAGCTCATAGCTGTCAAATCTGTCATTGCAGAACAGTTGGGAGGGGGGGGGGCGATTTAATAAAAATCACCAATATTGTTCTTTTTACATGAGCATCAACAAAAATGCCTTGTCTTCATTTTTCAGATGCGCAGAAAGAATTTAAAGATGTAGTGACACCAAGTACGAATGCCAATCCATTCAGTGATGCTGGTCAACTGTTGATGGGGTTGTCGTTCAAAACATTTCTCATTGAGATCAATTATATTTGGAATATTTTAAACAGATGCTTGATTTGTTTAAAATACCCAAATTCTTGATGAACTCTCTTCATTTTAATGACAAATGTGGAGTGGTAATAACCTGAAATCAAACGAATTTGTATACTGCAATAGCAACAATGATTCGAATTCTAATATAACATCAAACATGGAGTATTCTACATTTTAGCTACAAGTGATAGATGAGTTGTCCAAACATGGGTATTGGTTCTTCTTTATTTTTACCCAGTACACTTTCTTGTCATATATACAGTAACCTGTTCTACATTCCTACTACTTGCAATAATCTCCAACTATCATGACCCTGTGAAAACACTTGTGGACAAAAGTACTTCAAAAGCGAGTCTGTTCTGCCTAGAATACAAGTCCAGTTACTTTACAGCAGGGGTGTCAAACTCATTTTCATCGCGAGCCACATTTTAGTTACCATTTCCCTTGGAGGACCATTATGACTGAAATTATATAAAGAAGTCAAGAATTTATTCAACTATTCTTTCAGTTACCGTAATGGGGTGTTTGGCAACAAGAAAATGCTTACAATGTCTCTCTTATTTATTATGTATGAGAATTTGAAATTTTGGTACATATTTTAGCAAGCATCATGAAAGTTGCTATGTTTGATTTGCTTTCGCAGGCCACATAAAATGATGTGGCGAGCCAGATCTGGCCCCCGGGCCTTGACTTTGACACAAGTGCTTTACAGGAATTTCCATGTGCTTTTACAGGCACTTCCAAGTTTTTCTTCTGTTTTGCCTTCCACCATTTACGTATCACACCAAAAAACAAAAAACAAAGAGGAAAAACACGTGCATGCAGAGGTCATCCTTCTGTGTTGGCTGAAATCAGGTAGACTGCGATTTTTGTCAGCTTCTTTATTTATGATAAGAAAAGGTGCAGCAATCATCAGGTCACAGACAACCCATTGCAGGTTTAGTGAGTTGCACTGACGGCTAGTGTGATATGACAACAGTTCAAACGCAAAACAATTTCTTGGGGCCGTATTTTTCACCAAAATGCTCGTCTGCTGCTCCAGACTGTACTTTACTGAACTCACTCCTACCTGTACTTGAAAGCAACATTGTTCTGTTGGTGGTGTTTTTTATTTGCCAGCAACAATATTTTAATTGGTTGCAGTTTCAAGCACACAAGACTTTACATTGAGAACCAGACATTTCCGACTGTAAATTAAGTTTTATAGCACATCAGAGAAGCAACGGCATAAACATCTGGCCCATAAATCTTAGGTGCTGTTGAATGTAGCTTGAGACACTAGCGTCGTACCCATCCCCTGGTTAGCCATTCTTTCACATTTGTTCAACACACTTATTCGTTTAAGAATACGGTTCATCAGTTGTTAGCCCACCGAGTAGTGCATCTATCTCAAAGTGTTGAAACTCCAGCGCTGCTGCATTACCCGGCTCCCTTAGTGTTTAGAATCGGTGCCGAGTGCCAATACATGTATGTCATACTCACTCTATATACGTCTGTGACGTGTCACTGCCTGTTGAAGAATGTCTTGAGTTCATTGACCCTCTCTGTACAGAAACGACAGATTCTACTTGGACAGCCAGAGAGCCAGCTAGCAAGCCAATCCATCTGCACACGCGTATGTCCTCACTTGCAGCTGGCTGTGAATAAATCCTTCTGTCACTATAAGCACGCAGGCCTTCTGCGCATATACTGTTCATTAACTGTTTCCAAGGTCGAAAGAATATTCTCAGACATGTACAGTACTATTTCTTAAGTTAGGCGGAAAGAATCTATTGCTTATGAATCCATGATTGTGACCAATCCAAATGGGATGTTTATACCTGTTGCAAACTGGTCCTCTATCACTTTGTATTCTTCCTGATTTGCCCTCCCTCGTGTTTCCATGCTGCAGCATATATGCATGCATGCAGCATACATACTCCCACGCCGACACCACATGTTTGCTTAAACCCGATGCCCCCATTGATACCCCCCCACCCCACACACACACACACACACACACACACACACACACACACACACACACACATACATGTTGCCACTCCCTTCTGTGCTCTCGTGTCCCTCCTCTTCCCCCCTGGGGTAGGCTGCTATACCTCCTTTTAAACATAGAGATCTATAGGAGGCCAAGACGAAGACAGGTTCTTGGCATGAATGTAAAGGTACAATTCCAGCCTGGTTTGAGATCTTAAAGCCCATAGCCTTGTTAAAACCCTGATTTATGTTCTACAGCTGGGTACAAAGGAACTTACAGGTTTGATACCTAATTAATATCATGCTTGCTACTGCTTAGACCTGTGCATGTTTCTGACATATTTCTTGGGAGGATACGCGGAAGCGTCCACTTGGAGTATTTTTAACATAACGCCAATGGTGGGGAGGTACATGCAGTGGAACTAACACAGGTCGTCTTACCGTTCTGAACCACATACAGAACCGTACTCTTCTTTTAAATGTGCTTTTAAGGGCTTCCAGCGAGGTGATTATTCTCACAAAGTATCTGCGTTGTTGTCCACCATTTTACATGCTGCTCCTGCATTGCCGTAGCGGCTAATCATGCCACATGTCTTCAATTAGAGGGAAGGAATCTGGCACGGTGAGCTTCGAAGATGAAGACTCATGAGGAGCGTGGCCTGCCATTGGCAAACATACGGCCCATCCATCTCTTGGATGGTTATTGATGGTAAACATTGCTTGTGGGTAATCACTGGCTGACTGAAGAAAAACATTGCTTCCGACACCAAATAATGCAAATGCAGGTTATTCTATTAATAAGAAATCATCGGGACATTTGTCAAAAAGAGTATTGGAGTCAGAGATGACATCAAGACTACTGATTACAGTACTTAACCTTTAGATATGTGACCACCACCGCGTTCTGCCAAGTCCCTTCCCATGTTCCACAGAATGTCTTTAAGGAGCTGAACAGGAGGCCATTTTGCAATTTTAATCAGGATTTGAAATGTAACTGGGTTAGGAAGTGGCCCAACAATGCTTTCTCCCCAATTAATTTATAATAGAGAGGGGACTGGTTGAGTGGTGGGTGGTAGTAGGTGAGGGCATTTAGGTCTCTTTGTGTCCATGTTATGGGTTTGTTAAATGCAATTTCTCATGCAACTTATAGCAGTGCCAAGACAGAATTGTGTCACCTATAGTCCAGTCTTGGTCATTGCATTTGCAGACCTATACTTTGACTTCACACTTGCTATGGGAGTTCATTTGGAAGTTATGTCTGACCCTGAATTGCCGTTCGATCGCAAGAGTCAGGATAATGCCTTGTCTTTAACCACTCACCCACCGTGTGCACAGTCACACACACCAGAATGGACGCATGTTAAAGCCTCACTCTCCACAGCTCTGGGCCACGGGACACGGCAACACACTAGTCCTCTTGTTTTAAACTTCCATGTCCTACCACAATGCCTTAAGGCCGGTTTGCATAACGAGCTGCTACGGTTGGCCCACACTCACATGCCCTGGTCCTCTCACCCTGCGGTGGTAGGACAGGGTGAAAAATAACCACATGTTAAAGCAGCTCTTATTGACTTATTGAGCTCAATGATAGTCCATGTATGCCATGTAGAACTTCTGGCTCTACTTCAACCGTGTTCAGAAAGAAAAATATGCTGTTCACATTCGTGTTAACCACGCATTGGTTAATTTTACTTCCATGCACATGTGATGTTTAGAGGAAAGTAATTTTATTCATGTATTCGTTTCGTGTATTCGCACTGGTAACTAGTATAAGAAAGTGAGCAACAAAAAAAACCCCGTCTTGTTTGTTTTATTTTTCTTTTTGCTTTCACTTGCAAGGAAAAAACATGCAAAAACAGGTTCTGAAAGGAAGCAGCAAACCTTCAAAAGAGGCCAAATGATTGCTTCAAGCATTTTTTTTTTTGCCACATCCAGTTGAAGTTTACTGTTAAGCAAAACATAACACAAAAAGAATGACCTGTGTATTTAAAACAACCACATAACTTTGCCTTAGGATAGTCTGCCAGCTACACCCTAACACAGAATGGAATACCATCGATGTTGCAGTGTTATAACCCTTTAATTCATAGCAAATGATATTTGAACACAAAGTACAACAGCACATGTAGACAGACAAAATAACAAACTGTGTTGCTTGAATATGGACTAATATTATGACTTCTTACACAGGCATTTAGCTGCGAAACCCTTCTTCCTATATCATTATTCTGCCCCCAATGGTAAAGGCAGCAGAAGTAATCACACAATTAATTAATCATGACAAATTCAAGACAAGTTTAATTTCATTTAATTGTGTCATTGCAAAAATTGTAGTTGAAATTCACTGGGCGGAAAAAAATAAAAGCCTATCCCAGCCATCTTTGGGTCGTAGGTGGGGTACACCATGAACTGGTTACCATCCAATTGCATGGCACATATAGATGAATAAACATTCACACTCATATTCACACCGAGGGACAATATAGAGGGTTTCATTAACCCGGAGAAAATGCATTTTAAGTTAATTTTGGCACATGCTGTAGTTATTCACAAACATGGTAGTCATTCATGCTCGAAACTTTAAACATGCTGCTTGCATAAGCTGATAAGCCTGAATTTCACTATTTCTAAGAAAGGACTTCTCATCAGATAATGTAAAAATGTGAATTTCATTCCAAGTCTCATCAAAGCTGATTTCCAATTTGCTGTTCTGCCTGCACGTGAAGATGGACAGATTATCTGTAGCAAGCAGTGCATGTAATCATTTTTTCCATTTCTACTGACTTTGGTTTACACTTTCCAGCTCCAACTTTGGAATCACCTGTACAATTGAAATGACCGCCAATTAGGGTCTATCAAACATTTTGCCTTCACAAAGATCTTAATGTTCATCAGTGACTGACACTGTCAGAGAGTTACTCATTCAACGCAGCGGCGTAGGAATGTCGAAACGGACTGCATTATACTGATCTTGACCAATTTATTGCCTTAGCTCTGACAATATTTAACCCCCCCTGGCAAGGTTGAGTGTCATTGTTTTCAGCATTCAAAATATCCACAACTCAAGAACTTGACTATTGTAGCCTTAATGCAACCAGATGCAACACGCTCGCTTGAGCTCGTCATTGTCTCTTAGAATGGGCTGCTTTTATTACTCTGTCTATCTTCATGTCAATGAAGACAGAAGAGAGCTGAAGCCGGGAGGTCAGATAGAGAGCCTTCGATGCTCCGGTAAAGTTGAATCGCGTACCGGCAAATGGTATGCAGGCTCATAACGTGCTCCACTCATACAATAGCCAGAGACGAAACAGTTTTGACAGTGTCGAATGCCTTGCCCCGGGGGCCTTATCAGCCTCTGTTGCTTGCTTTCCTCCCTCTTCTTTTTCCACCCCCCTGATGCTATCTGTCTAGAGATTTATGTAGAAATGTGCAGCTAGCCGACCTCCTGGTCCCCCTCCATCCTTTCTGCGGGGACGCCAGAATGTCATAAGATGAGCTATGCACAGATAGTGAATCTCGTACTGTTGGCCCTAATGTCTTAGGGGGACTATCTTGGCAGTGCTCTTCCAACCTGGATCTTGCTTCTATAATCTATAATCTGAATGCTGCTTTTTAAAGAATAGTTAATGGGTAATTTTTTATCGTTAACTGTCAAGGTTTGTGTTAGTATATTTTAATGTGCTTTGCTTGGGTTAACATGCAGGATTTCAAGTACATCTTTTATCTGACGGAACACGTCACATATCGCCTATGATGTTCTCAGACACTCCCTGTCCATCTGGGATGCTACCCGAGTCCAAAAATACTCACGCTTGATTAAGTCTACCATCTACCTGCATGTGTGTGTGCTTAAACTGACAATTGGCGGTTTCTTTGAATCCTTTCTTTTATTTAATGCCGACTCCACCGAGAGTTGGCTCATCCGACAGCAGTTTGATCCGGTGAAGCGCATCCTGACTCAATAAATAATCTCTGCAGATGCTCACATAAGTGACGGTCCATTTAATTAGACTAGTTAAGCCTCGAGGCCCAGAGGCCTTTTTCAATGTACCATTAGAGCAACGATGAGAAACAACAACGTCCAGCCTCCCACTGTTGTTGTTGGTAAGCAGAGAGCAAATAATGAGACACGGCTGGCCCCGATTATTACAAGTCTATCGGACCGAGTGGTACCCGAACGCATTGCTTCCCAGCTGAGCTCGGTTTGAATGGATGGATAGACGGAAGGCTTTAGAGATGGATGGCTGAATGAATGAACGTGTGGGTGGATGGTCAGTTCAAACATGGTTCAATGGCCCAAAAAGATTCAACAGTGAGGTTACGCAGGGAAACAGTCAATGTGGTGCTCGCTTTCAAACTATCGTGGCAAGCGTGTCTCAATTCCTGCTGTGGACCTTGTATAACGGTAACACTCCCCTCGACATATGCTTTGCCTACACCCTAAAATATGCGATTGAGAGAAAACATCACTTAGTCAAGTTTAAAATGAAATACATTAGTTAAAATACATACAGTTCCTCCGGTGCATACAAAAGCACATACGGTACACTGGGATAATTTTTTTCCTGGCTGTGACACCTTTTTTTCATTCTAGCTCTTGCCAACTGTCAGAAGAAAGAACATACGAAAGGTAAAGTGGAAGTGGATTTCACAAAAAGCTGCAGCTAGAAAATTACTTTGATTATACAGATTAGGTATTCGGGCACAGCCCCTCAAAAACCACTATGCATGTTTATCTGAAAATCTGCTTGATCTCACTTGTCCATGCCAGCACAACTTTTCATTCCATTTCCTCCTTTTTGCCATCTTTGGTCTCCCTTTAACAACTGGATGTGTGTGGCGTATGTAGTGGTTCGCGGTCGGCTTCTCTGAAATGTCTACTGTGTGTAACTCTCAACAACACTCAGTTGTTGCAGGCCACTTCAGACTCGTAAAAGGCTTGGATTTAGGCCTGGTCGGCTGGCTGGCTTTCTGTTTAGTAAACAGCATTCCCTGTATCCGGCTTTGTCTTAGAAACAAGTGTTGGTCAAACAAACCTTTTGTCTGCGGCCATTGGTTCGGCACGCCGCACTGAGTTTGGCCCGTGACGAACAAACGAGTGTGCAAGGATGTGGGTGTGTGTCATTGTAGGTCAGAGAAATGAGGTAAAAGATAAGTAACAAGGCCATTCTGCAACTCTGTTAGATGTGTTCCAATGCAAATCATTGATAGAAAAAACATATACTGGTACATATACGTACCATATCCAATTACATATATACAGTCAAACCTCGGTTTTCGTCCATAATCCGTTCCAGAAGGCTGTTCGAAAACCGAAATTGTTCGAAAACCGAAACCACGCTCTTTTGAAAATAAAAATGTTTACTGAACAAGTCTGCTCACAATGGAAAGCAACACGAGCGTCACTTCCTCGTCTACCCGAGGAAGCGTCACTTCCTCGTGTAAGAAAGGCGAGAGGAGTCAAATGGTGCATTCAAGTGCGCTCAGTTGGTTCGAGAACCGAATTTTGTTCGTCATCCGAGGCATAAAAAACGCGAAATTTTTGGTCGAAAACCGAATTGGTCGAGAACCGAGACGTTCAAAAACCAAGGTTTGACTGTATACATAAATACAGTCTATTTGCCGACATCCTTCCACTTGTATCTCACTGGGTTGCAAAAGTTGGGGGCAAAGAAATTTTGAACATGTTTACGAATGACTGATAAACATCTTTGCCATCTTGTACAACCTTCAACGAACCGAGATGTAAAATGTAAAACAATGTGACGTTCTCGAACAGTAGCAAGCCTTAAGTCATGTGAAAGTCATGTCAATGAAAACTTCTTTTCGAGAGTTTTAAACCATCGTTCTCTTCTTTGTCAACATACCCCACCCTGGTTCCCCCTTCACCTCTGCCCAATCCATGCCTGTGAATACACTAATGACATAAACAGAGTAGTAATCACATTAACAAGCGTTACAGCTCAGGTGCTCTTAAGACGCACTGTATTGACAGCCCTCAGTCTTCCCAAGGCACAAACTCCCAACACCTATAAACACTTTTGAATATTGGCAAAGACCTTCCATTAGCATAATCATTTTAGAAGTGTGCGAGTGCTCCAAGCTCAGGCCACTGATAACTTTTCAAAATGGCGATGGCATGTGATGTCCCCATCGCCTGATCCACTGGTGGCATCCTCATCTTCCTTCTCCATTTGGAAGACCTGCATGGTAATCCTGTTAGCTCTTTCCTCCATTAGCTAAATGACCAATCTCATTGAGAGCTATGCGGCCTTACCAGAACAAGCAGGGCCCCACTGTATGTGGTGAAGGACGAAATAAAAAAAATGGAGGTCAAACCAAGTCGCTAAACTTTCTCGTACTTGGCTAGCAAGTTAGACAGCTGGATGGATTGGAACAAAAAGCTTTATTTGTGTGCTTATACTTTTTAAATATTATATAGTGTGATATCTATTGTTTGTATGCACCTGTATTTTAGTGCTCATTTACCGGATAACATGATCGTGAAAATATGAGTTTTAGGGTGTTTTAGAGATGGATGGCTGAATGAATGAACGTGTGGGTGTTTTGTATAACACTACTTTAGCAAAATTGTCCCAAAGTGTTTTTTTTTTTTTTTTAATTTGCATGCCATTCTACAACCAACTGCTTGTCCTCCTCCATGTTTGTGCTGCCAAAGGAAAAACTGGAGCAGCACAGACACATCTTAATGTGATGTGCTCATGCGTGCTGTTTTAGAAATCATACATCAACAACACTTCAGAGAAAAACAACATGACATTTTGGTGGTGATCCACATCGTGGATCCAGTAATGTTTTAATTAATTTGTGACTGCGCAAATTTGATTCCTCGCAAGATAGTGGGTATCATTGCCGACTTAAGGACACAGGTGTCCAACCTTGACAATTTGCACCGTAATGAGCATGCCCCCTATAAAGTTTGGGCAAAAAAATAAATACATAAATAAAATAAAAATAATTCAGCACAGCAATTAATCGGTGACATCGCTTGATATGTGCGCAGGTTTACAGCATGTTAGACTGGATTTGGGGGTTGGGTCACCAGCAATGAACCTATCTTAAATCGAGCCCAATCGATGCAGATTTTTTTTGCAGAAAAAAAACAACAGATTATCGATTATTTAATTAAAAAAAGATATATCTATCTATCTATATATATATATATATTTTAAATAATCGATAATCTGTTGTTTTTTATTTTTATATATATATATATATATATATATATATACACACACATATATATATATATATATATATATATATATATATTATTTAATGCTTAAAAGCATGAAACATTTTTTTTTTACCCCAAATGCATTTCAATGCGCATCAATTATACATGGATTTTTTTTGCTTTTTGCAGGCTGTTCTGGTGCCTATTCACCAAGAATGGCAGGCATCAACTGTAAATATATTGTTCAAAAGAATAACTTTCCTTTTGAGTTCCCATAATGCATCGCGGGAGGCAATGTATTTAATTCATGAAGTTATAAGGATATTCATCTCTCTCATATGTGTGTTTCAAATTATCAGTAATTGTATGAGTGTTATATTTAATACATTTGTGTCTGATTTATATTGCACTGTTTTTACTTTGTTTTTTAAAATTATTTTTAAACAAACTTGACTTTAGGTTGTATGTAAAATAGTGACATTCAGGTCAAAGCCCTGCACAACTTGCATTACTCACATAAGCATTGCTTGTAAAAATGAGGTTTTGCTTTGTTTTGAATGACAGGGCCCTCGAATGACCTTATCAACAAATGTAGTTGTATATATATATATATATATATATATATATATATATATATACATAAGCTTTCAAGGTTATGTATACATTTAGGTACAATAAGTAATGAGACCAGTCTTGTGTACAACTGCTGGAAAATGGTTAAGAGTACATAAAGGTAAAAACAATCAGCAGAAATTGGCCATTTTGGCCGATGTCTGAATCGCCCTAATCGGCTGATTTAATCGGCCACTCAATTAATCGGTCGAGTGTGCTTAGAAAATGTACACGATCAACACCGTTTCTAGAAGAGTGCTGCTGTAAGTGTGGCGTCGCCATCCACAGGTGACCCCATCTTCTCTTTAACGTGCAATTTTTTTACTTGTGTATTTCTGTGTTGCATGTTGTAAAACGCACTCTGCATCGTTTTCTCTGCCGATTATCAAAATGACCACATTTCATCGACATCTTAGTGTTGCGATGTGATGAAATAACTTTAAAGGACTTGTTAAAGCTCCCTCTTCTTTCTTTGGCTGTTCTATATCGGCCCTCTGCACCGTACCTCTTCATACCGTTTCCTCTGTCTACCATACCCCCCCCCCCCATCTTTCTCTTTTCACTTTTAATTTCGGCTTCTTTATCATTACTCCCCAAAAGACTCCTTTCTCAGCCCTCGCCATGAAATGGTAGCTGCGGGGTTGTCAGTGTGGTTTCTCGTTTCGGCTGATCCTATTTCAAAGGGACTAAGAGATCCAGCATTAGGCCAAGCTCTTCTACTCTCCGGTCCTAACTCACCACATACTGGAAGGGGAGAGACAGACAGCGAGAATGAGTACTTCTTTATTCCATTAGAGGACAGATGTGTTTCTGAAATCATTCTTGCCTCACACATCTCGCTGCTTTCCTATGGTATAAAAAGCCCTTCGAGGTCATCATATAGCATGTCAGAATAATGATTCTCCTTTTTAAAAACGGTGCTTCCGTCTTTTAGAGGACAGCTATTAACGGGGGAAAAAGTGGACTTGTTAAGTTATCCGCTGTCATGCGGCTGAGCCTGCTTTTTTGTCACGCCCATCAGTGTGTCCACTGCCTTGCTAGAATAACAATTATTTTGTTGCTTGTGGCATGAACACTGACTAATTCCAGGAATTGCACAAGGCATGCTTTTGTCACCTAGGAAAATGAATTCACTAGACATGGAAGTGCTGTGTTGTGTCCTTCAGAGACGTGTCATTAGGAATGTCCCCTTCACGCCACACTTCTCCCCTTCCCCTGATCCGCCTTCCCTGCTTTCTTTTTTTACTTCCAAGATCCTGCAGTGCTTTCCTTTCTCCCGTCGATTGCATAGTGTCTCCGAGGAGCCATCCCATACCCCCCTCACCACCACTCCATGCTCCCTGCGATATGTCTTTTGTCGTTTGCAGTAACAGAAAAAAATATCTGTTTTCCTCCTCATACATATATATACACCATCTGTTCACACACAAGGCAAGGATATATGTACAGGCTGCGAATCAAATCAAAGTGAACTGTAGACGTCACGTTATTGCAGCCATAAACCATTAAAAAAAACTGTCACGGGAATCGTATGTTCCGCCAAAGTCGGTGTTGTGAGCAAATTTGCTTGTGAGAGAGGGAGAAAAAGCATGTATGGACAAATGGCTGTTTATGATGGAAAAATTCCATAGTGGGTCAAAGCCCTTTGCAGGTGGCAACAATTAACTGTAATTTTTTTCAGATTGTAATGATCCATAATTTACCCGTATACCCCCTTCCAACTCCTTTCACTCAGAAGAAAGAGGTTTGCATGGAGCTTTGATTGGGTGCACATTTTATGCCATGTCCTGGTCTTTAAGTGAGATTGTTCGGAGGGGGCCACGACGGTTATGGACACACGAGATAGAAAGGAAGCACACAAAACACCATTCGGTTCCCATTAAATTGCTCATCCACAGCATAGTTCTTTTCTCTCAACAACAGTCTGCTCTTCCTGTCCCATCTTCACCTCTTTGTCTCGCTGCCACGGCAGCTTTTAAACATGCAAGCCTGTCCACCATCTTAGGGATCGCTCATACGCACAGTCACACTCTCGGGCAATCTTGCGTCTTCCTCGTACTCCTCCTTGGCCACCAGCGTATCAGTCATTTTGTTTTGTCTCTTTTGCAAATCATTTCAGAAATCAGTCCCCTAATAGAGAAAAAAAGAGAAAAAAGAAATATATAGGGAAGGCAAGAGATGACAGACGGTGCATATTTGCAAGTGGCGGGTGCTTTTTATTTAGCATATCTCTCACTTCTGCTTTCCCCACCTTCTCCTATTCTATTCACCTGAGAGGATTTAAATAAATCCGTACAACATAAGATATAAAAGCAATGCATGAAATGCATTTTGAAAAGTGCATCCCTAGTAACAATTTTGCTTATAGTGGGGGTCTCTTCTTGAAAAATGCGGTGGCACTGTATTTGAATATGTGACCTTGTATTTATATTCACAGTATATATGCAGCATTAAATACAATGTGTGCTTTCGCTCTCTTACTGTGTAAGAAAGCCACAAACAAAGCAGCTTTTGCAGATTTTAAAATGATCTAATCGTTGTCGGGGTTTTTTTCTATAATTGTTTTTGTTTGGTACAGTATTTCATGCACATGCCTTTCTTTAAATGTATAGTTTGTATGCTAGAATATTAATCGAATCTCATTGATTTCTGTCCTCAAACAACTCATGACAAAATAGGCCCAAATGTCTCTCAAGTCTAATCTCTAAAGTATTCTAGTTAAATAAAATTAGTAATAATAATTAAAAAATACATGAGTGTATTAATAATAATTTTTAAAAATATTACATTTTAAGAACGCTTTTCCAGAATTATAACATTTTAAGAACGCTTTTCCAGAATTATAACTCATGCTGCAACATAACAATAGAACTGCACTTATATATTGCAAATCACTGAATGCGTCATATATTTCACCCAATCAGAAACCAATTAAAGTTTCCCAACATCCAGCTCCTTAGCCTTGTTTATCTTGTCATGATATTGTCCTATTGTGTTTTTTATCTACCTGGTCAATTTGGGGGATAATTTCTTAGAGGCAGTGAGAGTGCACATTCGATGGAAAACATTTTTGCTTTTGTTGCCTCACTAACCTGTGTAGTACAGTCCTTGTTCACTTGGTGTTTAGTGTGTTAATGTATGAAGTGTGTGCTAAAGGAGCTGCTCCTGCTGTAAAGTGCCTTGAGATGACTTGTTTTGTGTCTGTTGCGCCGCATAAATGAGATTGAATTGACTTGACTAAACTCATTAGGTAGTGCGTTTTGATCGCTTGGAAAGTGCTTGAACAAAAATGTATAAATAACCTTTGCCTTAATTGGTTATAATGATGTTACCGGATTTTGGTGAGTCAGTGTGGGTTCGGTTCTCACTCAGTGTTGGTGTGAATTGAGAGTGTTGAATGGTCTGTTGTCTCTATATGTGCCCTGGGACTGACAGGCAAGGTGCTCCTTATTCAGCTGGAATACCCTCCAGCTGTTTATCACCCTCAACAGGGTATACAGTATTGAAAATGGATGGATGCATTTTTTAACGTGGGATTTTTTTAAATTATTGTTCAACGCGATCTGACTGAACTGGCAAATTGATTTAACAGCATAAAACGGCCTTTTGAAAGATAGCTCTTCATACAGTGTTGATATTGTTTGTCTTGATTAAAAATCCTGCAAAGAGTCCTTGTTTTCACCTTTCAAAAACATGTTATTTTTTTTCTTTTTGGACAGATAAAGATGAGCCCAGCAGTTACACCTGCACCACATGCAAGCAGCCCTTCACCAGCGCCTGGTTCCTTCTGCAGCATGCTCAGAACACCCACGGTTTCCGCATCTATCTGGAGAGTGAGCCAGGCAGTCCGCTCACCCCTCGTGTAGCTGCGGCTCCCGGGATGGGGGGTGAGTGTGCCTCGTCCCAGCCTGCACTTCATGCTGTGCACCTGGCTGAAGGCAGTCCTTACAGCCTGCTGCGAATGCCGGGGTCTGGGTCCGGACGAGATTCAGTATCGACTCCTCGAGAGGGCCGTTATCCCCGGACCCCACCCCTGTTCAGCCCGCCCCCGCGTCATCACCTCAGTCCCGATGACCTGGCCCTGGCAACCCACCATCCTAGCGCCTTTGACAGGGTGATGAGGCTTAATTCAATACCACTCGAACCTCCCCCAAACATGGACTTCTCCAGAAGGCTCCGTGAACTGGCTGGAAATGCCACAGGAGCCTCACCTCCTCTCTCCCCTAATCGGCCCAACCCTATGCAACGGATTCTTCAACCATTCCAGCCAGGTTCAAAGCCTCCATTCTCGGCAACCCCGCCTCTTTCCACCTCTCAGTCACCTTCTGGCTCGAGGACTACCCCCAATGCCGCATCCAACGCAGCTCAGCCGGGCACGCCGTTGAAGGCAAAGTCTTGTGAGTTCTGTGGGAAGACTTTCAAGTTCCAGAGTAACCTTATTGTGCACAGACGTAGCCACACAGGTGAAAAGCCATTCAAGTGTCATCTGTGTAACCACGCATGCACCCAGGCAAGTAAGCTAAAACGGCACATGAAGACACACTGTCAGAACAAGTCTTTGGTGCTTAATACCAAGTCAGAAGATGGTCTTTCGACGGCCAGCTCCCCTGAACCTGGTACCAGTGAGCTGATGGGCAGTGCCACTGATGCTCTCAAGTCAGTCGTGGCGAAGTTCAAGAGTGGGAACAATGGTCTGATGGCCGAAAATGGGGAAGAAGTGGAGGATGAGGATGATGAGGAGGAGGAGGAGGAGGAAGAGGAGGAAGAGGAGGAAGAGGAAGAAGAGGAGGAAGAGGGTGAGGAGGAGGAGATGGACGGTAAGCCTGTGGTTAGAGATCTCGAAGAGGAGAGGAACGACTATCGCTTTAGCCTGAGGTTAGAAGGGGCTCGCCACCACCAGAACAGCGTGGCCCTGCATCCTCGGCGACGGAGCTCCTCGCAGGAGCCCGCTGATGAGGATTCAGCATTGGAGTCAGACCGAGCAGATGATGTGACCACAACGGCAATTAATGGTCTGGGACCTTTACCCACAGATGGTCTATCCAGAAAGTTGTTGGGTGGAGGCATTAGCCCAGGCTCCCTGAGTCCTCTGTCGAAACGTATCAAGGTGGAAAAGGATCTAGATCCCCCTACGCCCACTATCGCAAACTCAGAAAACGTCTATTCCCAGTGGCTAGCAGGCTATGCTGCCTCGCGACAACTCAAGGACCCCTTCATCAACTTTACTGGTGGAGATTCCAGACAATCGCCCTTTGCCTCTTCATCGGAGCACTCGTCCGAGAATGGGAGCTTGCGCTTCTCGACTCCGCCCGGTGAGCTCGACGGCGAACGGGCCGCTTCGGGACGCAGTGGCACGGGCAGCGGGGCCAGCACACCCCACGGTGGCAGCGGGAACGGGAGGCCGAGCTCCAAGGACAGCCGCCGCAGTGACACGTGTGAGTTTTGCGGGAAGGTTTTCAAGAACTGCAGCAACTTGACAGTGCACCGACGCAGTCACACCGGAGAGCGACCCTACAAGTGTGAACTGTGCAGCTATGCCTGCGCCCAGAGCTCCAAGCTCACGCGCCACATGAAAACCCACGGACAAATGGGAAAAGACGTTTACAAATGTGAAATATGCCACATGCCTTTCAGTGTCTACAGTACTCTCGAGAAACACATGAAGAAGTGGCACAGTGACCGTCCTTTAGCGAACAACATTAAGACTGAGTAGGCAAAGAACAGCACGCTGTCCGCTTTCTCTTTCAGCTCCTTTGGCTAAAATGCAACCCTGGCTATGTAGCCAATACATGAATGGAATGGACTACAGGGTCAGACAACAGTACACAGTACAGCCCTGTTCTCGTTCCCAAACACTGGGGCAATACTCTCGTATGAAACAAAACAAAAAAAAGAAAAATTGAGCCTTTCTATTGTGCAATAATTTACACCTTTTATATCTTTTTTTGTAACTGGACAGCATGCTTGGTGTGTTCATGGCTACTCTAAAACTATCAGTGACTGGTGGGTTTGGTTGTACTCGTGTTGCTGTTGATCCTTTTTGATTTAGCCATCATATTTGAACTCTCGCTGCAGAAAGTACGTGCTCTTTTTACATATCATGTACAGTTTCGTTCCCAAGCAGATTGGAACAGTGTCATATTATTCAAACGTCCAGAAAAAGCAGGGTTACATTTAAAACTGATCTTTTTGAATGATTTTCCATGCAAGATAGACATAAAATATCTATATGTACATAAATATATATACAAGGATTGGGCTGCCTATGAAATGCTAGGCACGAGCACCGACTTATTTCTTTTACAAACAATGAAATTAATACTATGGTGTAAAATGACAACAAAGAGTGCCTTGGATATTTTACCTGCATTAGTTAATCCTCCTTTTGCTATAAGCTCGGCGTTTCAGATGTAGATGATTACAGGACATTTTGTGCAAATACGGAATAAACAGGTCCTTGCATCAAGCACCTATACAACCCTGCCGTGTTGTGGCTGAGCAGAGCATTAAGAAACCAGCTGGAAAAAAAAAAAAGATCCTGTTTATTTCTGGTCAATCATTTATCTGCCTGACTGTATATTTTCATTCTTCAGATTGTAATTCTGTTTACTGGCATGTAACATGCTCAAAAGGTTTGTGGAGGTTGTGTATCATACTGAGAGGGTACTCTGATGAGTTGTTTCAACCAACGTGAAGCTCTTAATTTTCCAGAGTGTGAAAATGTAATTGTGTGTGTGTGTGTGTGTGTGTGTGTGTGTGTGTGTGTGTGTGTGTGTGTGTGTGTTTAACTAACACAGTTTTTTAGTCTCACCCGGGCAGTCTGTGTAGCCAACATCAACTTGAAGACCACGGAGTCGGTTTTAGTTTTTTTTTGTTTTTGTGTTTTTTTGTCATCAGGCAGATTTGGATTGGTGTTAGTTGATGTGGGTCGGGTTTAGCGCAAGGGAATGGGAATTACCGGTTGTCTCTGCAATTCGAGCGTTCTATGCCCTCTTTACTGTTTTGACTTAGATTTGAAAATTTTTAGAAACTCATATTGGCAACAAATGTCCAGATTTAAAATCTTTACCCTCCTCCACACACACCCACCCAACACACACACACACACACACACACACACACACACACACACACACACACACACACACACACACACACAGTATTTGTCTTCTTTTTCAAACACTATGTCCTCTCACCACCTTGCCATTTGTTTTAATGATTATAGCACTTGTCACTCTGCCTACAGTCTGTATCTGTCTCTCTAATCGGAGGTACAGTCGGTTGAGTATAAAATGAGGACCGGATTGCATATCCGGGACGATTTGCGTGCACTGTTCTGTTCCCCCAGTTTACAAGTGGATGCTCAAGGGAAAATTTTGGCTCTTGTGCTGACCTTTGCAGTAACGGTGGCGCCTTTAAAAAAAAAAAAATTTAAACTAGAAATAACTAAACTAAACCTAAAAAGAAGAAGAAAAAAACAAGAAGAAAAAATCCAATTAAAATATTTGCCAGATATGTTTTGAGAGGGAAACCTCAGTTTGGTTAAATTGGGTGTCAGTGCAGAAAATGCCATTGAAATCCCCTGCATGATACTAACCCTAAAAATACACCCTTCAATACAGAAAACCGTAAACTTTTTTTTTTGGTTTGGTTTTGTTTTTAACGAACTAAATTGTGTTGCTGATTTTTTTTAAATACATGTCAGTACATGTCATTGTCTTTTGGGGGGGAGTTTTATTTAAATTGTATTTTTGATTTGTGATGTTGATTCTCTTTCTTGTCTTGTTGACATTCACGACTTGATCACTATGTATTGAATTGTAATGAACATGTATCTTTTTTGCCTTTACTGTACACAAGTCTTCAGGTTGAACAAAATACTTTGCATCGGGGGAAGATATTTGAAAAATAAATATATAGAGAGAACTTAAAACTCATAGGAAGATGCACACTCATGTAAGTTCCTAAGTTCAAAATACATTAATGGTCGACTTTTTTTGTATTTAGAATTGCATTTGAAATTAATGTTCACTTAGTGTAGGCACTTATAGTATTTATGTTGGAGCCTGTATTTTTAATGGTTTTGCCTGTACTCTTTAAAGGTTTCAATGTACCCTTTTTTTCTGTAGTGAAAAAAAAAATCCCAACAAGCTGCCTCCGTATATTTTCTTAATTTGGCAGGATAATATAGTGTGAATAATTTGTATGCTTGAAAATAAGATCGTTTTTCCAAACTAA